>OX465599.1:59892500-62392500 GCA_950022295.1 Bromus sterilis
ACTCACGCGACTTTTACACATTGGCACTCGGGGGCTCGAGCGTGGTTTCACCCTCTCCCCTGAGGCGATGATACATCTCAAACGTATCTACTTTTCCAAACACTTTTGCTATTATTTTGGCCTCATTCTTGCAAGATTTGAACGTAACTAACCCGGACCGACGCTGTTTTCAGCAGAGCTGCCTGTATGGTTTTCTTATGTGCAGGAAAATGGATTTTTAGGTGTCAGAAAATTCCAGGAAAATTCACAGAAAATCCACGCACCCGAAGGGTCATTTTGCCATAAGTGGGGCCATTGGGCAGCCAGGGGGGCCCCTGGCGCCCTGCTGGCGCGGCCCCACTCCTGGCCGCGCTGGGAGGCCTCCTGGGTGGATCCTCCCCCCTGGTACCCTACCGAAGCCCCTATTTATTCGCGTGGCAAGAAAACCCCAGAACAGAAGTCGTTTTCCCGGTTTCCGTCGCGGAGCCACCGCCACCCTCTGTTCTTCTTAGGGAGGGCTAATCTGGAGGCTGTTTTGGCCTCCGGTGAGGGGAGATCATCACCGTCGTCATCATCATCACCACTCCATCATCGCTCCATGACTTATCCTTTCATGTGTGAGTAATTCCCCGCTGTAGGCAAAGGGGGTGGTAGGGATTGAATGAGTTAGATCATGTAATAGTTCGTCCGATTGTTGGCGGCATGTTGCCTATCATCTACTTTGGTGTTTATCATCTTTGCTATAACTTGTTGCTCTTAATGGTTGTCACTTTGGGCCCGAGTGCCATGTTTTCATATCCGAACCACTTGTGTTTTCATGAGTATATTTATGTTCTTGATCCTATTTATGAGTTGTATGCACCTATTATGGTCCGGAACCGGCGATCCCAAAGGTGACAGCTTGGGACACCAAAGGGGATGGACTATAATTTGAGGATTTCATGTATCCATTGAGTGTTAATGCTTTGTTCCGGTGCTCTTTGACATGAGCACCTTAATCGCCATAAGTTCCTTTTGGCCCCGTTCATAGCGGGATGGTAGGACAAAAGATGTTGTGCAAGTTCTTATTGCAAGCACGCACAACTACCTACGGGATACATGCCTAATGTTTGATATTTGCCTAGATGATCTTTTCTTTTCTGTGTGCCTTGCCCCGTGTTAAAATCTATTACATGTTCATTCTCATCCAAGCAGTGCCCAACCATCCATCTCCCTAGCCTACAGTGTTTTTATCCTGCTGGTCACTAGTAGTTTACTTTTGTTGTTTTACTTTCGCTGTTACCACTACCACTATAATATCGCCATTTCTATTAATATTTTGTTGCAAGCGAGCATATTTCAGGTGTGGTTGAATTGAAAACTCAACTGTCAAAGCTTATAAATATTCTTTGGCTCCCCTTGTGTCGAATCAATAAATTGGGTTATCTTACCCGAGAAGACTATCTCGATCCCCTACAGTTGAGGGTCATCAAGTACTGTTTTATGGCGCCGTTGCCGGGGAGCATAACTTTATTTACAAGTATACTTGAAGTATTTTGCCTTCTGCACTTTATCCACTATGGGTAAGAAAGGAGACCCCATGGTTCCGATCTTACCATCCACTACAAGAAAAGGTACCGCTCTGAGCACTAGTGCTACAATTGATTCACCTTCAGTTATAAGTAAGTTTGCTTCACCACCACCACCACATGCTAATTCTACTGAGTCTGTTACTATGTCCGATACTTTTGATGATGCCTCTACTACTCTTGACGAAATTGGTTTTCTTGGTCGCTATCTTAAAAGTAAAATTGCTGAGGTTGCAGCACAGTTTGAGACTGATACTCCTGCTACCTATTTTCCTACTTGCAAAGCCTTTGGTTACCCAGACTTAGATAAACTCAAGGAGAGACTCCTTAAGGATGATTATGTTATTCTTGATGATGATTTATGCAGGGAACTTACAGAGCGTGCCGACTCTGACCCTGGTGGTGTTAGGATGCTGCTTGAAAATCACTCCATGAAGAACAAGATTACTCCTGATCCTGAATTTTCTACATCTCCTATATGCATCACTGATCCTGATTATGATTTCTCTGTTGATCTTTCACTTATATCTACAGCTGAAGCTAATCCCTTTTATGGCAGATAAAATGATGATGTTATAGCACACCTGACCAAACTCACTGAGCTAGGTGGCTTATTTACTACTGATGAAAGGACACGAAACTTTTATGTGACTAAGATTTTTCCTTTCTCTTTGAAGGAAGACGCTAAAGCATGGTATGATGCCCTACCCTATGGTTTCATTAAGAGTCCTCAGGACCTAGCTCAATCTTTTGTTGATAAGTACTTTCCTGCTCATATGCAAGATGCTGCTTTACAAAGAATTTATAACTTTAAACAATTGCAGGATGAGCACCTCCCTAAAGCTTGGGGGGGGGGGTATTGCAGTTTAATCAAGGCTAGATCGGGACACGGAGTCCCTAAGAATGAATTACTTGATATATTTTATGCTGGTCTAACCGATGAATCCAGATCCTATCTGGATAGTTGTGTTGGTTGTGTTTTCAGGGAAAGAACACCGGACGATGCGGAATAATTAATGGGAAAGATTGCCAAGAACCACGAAGATTGGTCCATCCCTGAACCACCTCCACCACTAAAGAATAGGGGCATGCTTGTCCCAAGCCCCGAAGATATGCAAAAAGCAAAGAAGTCTATAAAGGAGAAAGGTATTAGAGATGGAGACGTGAAGAATCTACCTCCTATTGAGAAGTTGTGTGAGCCTACTACTCACCCTCCCTTGGTAGAGGTACACTCTATTTTAGATTTCAATGAAAGTGTCATCCCTAAAGGTAAGCCTCCTGATCAATATTTAGATGAGCTTGATAATTTTATTATGAAGGAAAATCACTTTAATACGAGGATACAAAGTCAGTTGCATGATAATACTCTTGGTATCAAAAGTTTACTTGATGTTCTAGGTACAATAGTTAATGATGTTAAATGTCTTGTTAAGCATTTTCATATGGTTCGAACTCAACTTGAACAAATTTCTGATGTGCAAAAAGATTTGCTTGCTAACAATGCCAAACAAGATAATTTACAGGCTTATGGCATAAAGACTCGGGGTGGAACACACACCCAAGACCCTCTCTATCTAGAGGGGCATCCGAAGAGGATCGAGCAAGATTCTCAAATACATGAAGAAGAAATTGTCACCTCTCTGAGGAAGAAGAAGAAACACAAGGAAGCTGACAATTCAAATGATCCCATAATTGAAGAAGAGCCTGTTGTTGATCCAAATAGTATATCTACCTCCGATGCTGGAACTGAAGACGGTGATGAGCCTGAAAAAGATAAGGAGAAGAATGATCCTCCCGAGGTGCGAGAAGAAGAAGCACCCGATAAACGCAAGAAATATACTAGAGAAGACTTCATCGCAAGAAGACATGGGAAGTAAAGAGAACCATGGGTACAGAAACCCATGCCCCTTCTGGTAAGTCTCTCAAAACCAAAGAAGAAGAGCACTATAATAAATTTTGTGAATGGATGAAACCTCTTTTTCTTCAAATTCCTTTGACTGATGCTATTAAATTACCTCCTTATTCAAAATATATGAACGATATTGTTACTAATAAAATAAAAGTCCCTAATGAGGCAATATCTACTATGCTTGCTAACTACTCTTTTAGTGGCAAGATTCCTGAGAATCTTGGTGATCCAGGTATACCCACCATTCCTTGCTCCATAAAGAATAATTATGTCAAAACTGCTTTATGTGATCTTGGAGCAGGAGTGAGTGTCATGCCTTTTTATCTTTATAAGAGGCTTTGTTTAGATAAACTATTCACTACAGATATCTCTCTTCAGATGACTGACAAGTCAACAACCGTCCCGATTGGTATTTGTGAGGATGTTCCTGTTGAAGTTGCTAATTGCTTAATCCTTACATATTTTGTTGTGCTTGACATGCCCAAGGATGGGAGCATGTACATTATTCTTGGTAGACCTTTTCTTAACACCGCAGGTGCTATTATTGATTGCAATAATGGAAGGGTTACCTTCAACATGGATGATGAAGAACACACGGTGTATTTTCCGAAGAAGATCGACAAAAGGCATGGCCTTAACTCTATAGAGAATATTGAGACCGTGAAGATTGGATAATGGGATTGTCCTCTACACGTGCACCGCAAATACAAAACCATTATGGCAGGGACAATTTCCATTAAAGTAAAGGTACAATGACCACCTCATAAGAGGTGAGACTTTCTGCTCTATGTATCGCCGGTTTGTTGGTAAGACTTGATCAACCTTGCTAACTAGCATGTTTTATATAGGTAAAAAGTGGAGCTTGTTATGTTCTCATTTGCTTTAGCTTTTGTTCTCCTTGCTGTACCAAAGTTTGATGTTTTTTAAGCTTCACATTTTTAACCACCGTTTCAAGTTTTCAGAAAGTTTCGCAACTTTTTGAACCTTGAAATTTTTTCAACAGTGAAGTTGTCAGAAAAATCCCACAAAAAAATTAAAATTTTCACGACAAAAGTGACCCATAGGCACCTAGGGCTGACCAGGGGGCCCACCAGTGGCCCAGGCGGCCAGCTGGCATGGCCTGCCCCCTGGCCGCGTCCACAGGGTGCATGGGGCCCACATGTCGGCCAACAAGGTACTTCTTCTTCCTCTCTCTCTCTCTTTCTTCCCCAAAATACGAGTTCTGCACCTGGAACTTGCGTTCTTGCTGTCCTCTGTTCAATTTTTTTATCTCTCTCTACAACCCAACATTTGAGTTGAGATTTTGGGCAAATACTCCCTGGTATGTGACTCCTCCACCCCTCCAATTAGATTTTTGATTGGTGGCTTCATTTGTGAGTATTTCGAAGTTCTTGGTGATGTTCATATGAGCTTGCATGCATGTGTAGAATTTTATTTTCCAAGTTTTGATGCAAGTTTATGCCTTAGGTACAATGTTCAAGAAAGCGTTTTAAGCGCCGCTTAATCGCGCTTAAGCGCTGAGCAACGGCTTAATGCTTCGCTTTTGCCCAAAGCGTAGATTTAAGCGCTAAGCGAAAAAAGCGGGAAAAAGCGCAGTTAAGCGGTCGATTAAGCGTTGAGCGGCGGCTGAGCGCAGTTAAGCGACTAAAAAGCAGATGAAAGTTGAGCGGGAGTTGAAACTGGTTGGCGACAGGGGAAGGGTGCGGGGTATAAAGTGTGGTCCCTCTTCTTTGTCACTTGCGGCTTGGTTATAAGGAGGAGAAAGGAGAAGAGGTATAAATCCTAGGCCCTCCTCTGACCCTCTCTTATTATCTCTTCCTCCCCTGCTCTCTTATTATCTCTTAGTCTCTCTTAGTCTTGCTCCTCTCCTCTCATTCAGATTTAGTGTTGTAAGGTCAAAGTTATTGTTAATTGGATGTTGCTTGGGCTGGGGCTGTTGCCTTGTTGCTGTTTGGTTGCTGCTTGGGATGCTGCAGTGCTGCTTGAGCTGCTACCATCTACCTTGCTGCCATTTGGATACTGTTTGGTTGCTGCTTGGCTGCAGTTTGAGCTTCTACCATTTATCTTACTAAGACATTAAGTCATTATGCATTTATGCTTGCTTTGTGAACCATTTGATGTTATATGTATTTGGTTATTTGATATGGTGTGAATCATTGAACCTTATTTGCTATTTCAATTATGTGCTACGTATCCTGTTCTCATGTGTATATTATTCGAAAGCATCCAAATTCCGACTAATTTTAGAAAAACCCTTAATCACGGCTAAGTTGTGCTTAAGTGGACATTGCTCTAAGCTGTGGCCTTCCGCTCCGCTTATGCCTTCCTCTTTTTTCAACATTGCTTAGGTAAGTAAGTAGAGTAGTTTGCCTCAACTCACATTTCTTAAATCCTTGTTTTGATGAATTGTCAAAACTTTCATAAATGAGTTTTCAGGAAAAGCAAAGGGGTGGCTTGGGAAGAAGAAGCCTGAGCGCTCAGATCGAGTTACTAGAGCTGCAACTTCATGATGGCGTGGAAGTGGTAATGGATTCTCGCCCTTCGTTGGTTACCCCAAGTGGAAGGTGAGATGTAGGATAGTAGCAAATTTCCCATATGTAGAGGATAGGGTTTATCTCCCGTAGGACTTCGGCAATGATAAGTAGGTGGCTATAAAGCAATGGCACCGTTTACGACAAACGTTAATTCCTTGACCTGGACTTGCACACGACACAATTAACTTTGCTCCCAACGAAGTTCAGAGAGGTTGTCAATCTCTCCGGTCTTGTTGTTTACAAAGGGTCAAACACACAAGGGATAATGATAATGGTAATAACTGAAAGTAAATACTGAAAAGGAAGTAGGCTTGTAAACAATGATGAGAATATGGACCGGGGTCCCGTGATGATCACTAGTGATGTTTCTCTCCCAAAAGATGATAAAACTGCTATGCGAGGTAGACAAATTACAGATGGGCAATTGATCGGATTATAAACGCACCGCAATGCTAACTATGTTACAAAAGAAATAAAGAGGCTCATAAGCATGGGCAGTAGGCCAAAATTGTCAGAACCCCAACTAGGGTAAGTGCTACGGTGGCTTGTGTCTTTGGCATGATGCAAAAATTTCAAAAGAAATTCAAAAATGGGGAAAAGAAAAGCCCTAAAGAATTAAATCAAATGGCCAGACAAAAATTGCTTCCAAAAACTCCTCTGGTATTTTTGAAAAGTCTTATAAATATGCATGATCACATATAAAGCGAAGTGGGTCCCACTTCATGCACCAAGATTTGCCAAAAATTCCAAATAGGGCTTGGAAATTAAATTTGACCCTTATTTGACTTGAAATTCAAATGTATTGAATTTCAAAAATGCTCAAATCCTAAAAGTGACTAGCTACTGGTCACCTAGTATTTATAAAATTAGTTGGGCATTTTTATAAAATGCTTTGGTATTTTTACCAGAGCAAAACAAAAGAAGAAAAAGAAAACAGAAAATAAATAACAGAAGAAAAGGGAAAAGAAAACCCCCAGCCCACCCCACAGGCCACAGGCCCAACTAACCTACCCCGGCCCAGCCCACGACACCCCCTTATCGCTTCTTCCCCGCGCTGCCAAGCAGCTCGCTGGAGGGCAGAGCGCGGCCGATGCCACCGCGGCACGCCTAGGGCCTTCCCGTGCCCCTGAGTGCGCCACGGAGACAACCGAAGCCCCGCAACACCTTTCCCCCTCCTTAGGCTCCCTCTCCCCCTCTCCCTCTCACGAATCCCGCGCGGCCCGAGCGCACGCCGGAGCACCACCGTGGAAATCCCGTGGCCGACGAGCTCCTCAGCCCTCGCCACCTTGTCCATCACGTGCAGCGACGTCGTCTTCGTCGAAGCCCTCTTCGAATCGAGCCGAGCAAGCACCACAAGCGACGCCAACATCAATGAGTCGCCGCAGGAGCCGCAAGTTCGTCGTCGTCGATTCGCCGCCTCCGTCGCTCCTCCGCCTCTCCCGACCTCTCCAACGTGCTCCTGGTGAGCTTCTGGCCACAACCCCTAACCCCCTCGAAACCCGCAACGTCTCCCTCGCCGTTCGCCATGACGACGGAGTACAGCGTCGCCGCGGTGCTCGTCGGCGAGCACACGCAACGCAGACGTGGCCCATACCACGTCCTTTAGAACCACCGCGCCCGCAGGCATCGAACGCACCTATCCTCGGGTCCTCTAGCGCACTGAGGCGATGCCCGTGTCGCCGCCGTGTCTTTGTCGCCGCCGTCTCCGTGGACCTCCCCGTGGTCGCCAGCATGCACGAGGAGGCGCGCGCGTGCATGGGCTACCCCCAGGTGGTCTCGGCGCAGCAAATCATCGACGGAATCGCCCTCCCGAGTGTCGTGGTGAACATTCTCGCTGTCACCTCTTGAACGGTGGCGAGACTTGGAGGTAACCGATGGTCATGTGTGTGTAGTTTACACCCTTGCAAGGTTAACAAAACTATTCGAATAGCCACGTCCGCGGTCATGGACTACTTGGAAAGCTGTGCTTGATTATTATACAACTTGAATGGATACTTCTAACACTCGCAAGATAAGCGTGAGTGCTATGGTGTGCTCCTCGTGGGGAAGTCGAGGAAGTAACCATAGTGGTGTATTGGTTGGAGACTTGGTAGTGGACTCGTGTACGCTTCTTACCTCAAGTCTGGTATTCGTAGTTCAGGACTAGCCAAGTCAAAGCTGGCACTTCTGCATGATGAAACCCCACCTCCCTTTACCTTGATACTTGAGCATGAGTAGTGTAGTTCTGATGTAAGTCTTGCTGAGTACGATTTTGTACTCACGTTTGCTTATTCTATGTTTTAGATGAGAACCCGGACCCCCGATGGAGTCACCTTCCTGAAGCTCGACGTTGACTAAGATAGTATAGTCCCAAACAACAGTCTGGTCCCTCGTGGAAGGGCTTGTATGTTTACAAGGCTTCTCTAAGCCATTTGTTAAACTTGTCTGTACTCAGACCTAATTTGCTTCCGTTGTATGATGTAATGACGATCACAGACATGTGATCTTTGTATGCTCTATGTGTAAGTCAATAAAGAAGTACTTTGTAGAGTTATGTGATGATACTTGCTGTTCATACTAGACATGTATGCTGCGTGTATGATTATAACATGCATGTATTAGTATGGGTTTTCAAGACCTTAGTTGTGATCTGGTTGGCGGTCTTTTATACACCAAGTGGCCCTTAGATGTGCGCAGCTTGGGGCATCGCGATGCGATTGCTCGTGACTCTGTCACGTGCACACTTTGTTGTATGATCGAGCCCGCCCTAGACCCCGACTAAGTGATCGGGCTGGAGTTTGTTTATGTAAGGGTTATGATTCAATCAATAACATGGTTGAGGCGACTTGTCTATGAGTATGGGATTTCACCACCCATAATCATTTAGACTTGTGAGCGGGCGATGAGGACCCATCTCAGTTGATCATCCGGCCTGGATGGGATGCCCCTCACGACGATGCTTTCCGAGAGTGTTCTGTGCTTGTCCTTGTCTGCTTAGACAAGTGGGTACGGCTCTTGACTCTCCATGTGATTGAGTTGTGATTGGAATTACATACGCATACCCCGGGTCCCGACAGACTTGGTATCAGAGCAGGACTGTCTGTAGGCTTATCAAACCCTTGGTCGAAGTCGAGTCTAGCATTCTATAGTTATATAGTTACTTGGGTATAAAGGGAACAACGTAAGGCTTCTTTTTCTCCTTACCCTCATCGATCTGAGTTCTGAGTCACCTCCTTACCCTCAACGATAGGACTAGGCTCATCTATGTCTTACTAGAACATCTCGTTGATTGCTTCCTTGTAGCCGTAGGACAGTTGTGGTTGTCCAGAGTCTTCATGTCTTTGAGTTCCTTGAAGAAGTTCTGTCCCATCTTCTCGAGGTTTTCTTGTTTTCCATCCCGGTGTAGCCGTTATGCTGCCCGATTTATTCCGTGTTTCTTGGAATCTTTGCCTTTGCATTACAACCTTTTCCTCCTAGTCATGTCCTCTTATCTTTGTTTCCATCGTAAAACCTGTTATGATTGTCGATCTTTATCACACAGGATGTCAGGTGGAACTCGTAGTGTTGTTCTTCGCAATCAAGACCGTGATCAGAATCAAAGTGATGATGAACCTCCACCACCGCCTTCTGCGGAGGAAATCATGATGGAAGCTGAGCGGAATAGACGTGATCAAACACGCCTTCTGGAGCTCATCGAGCAGAATACCGCTCGTCAGCGCAATGTGGTTGTCAGCATTCAGGATTTCATCCTCCTCAAGCCACCGATTTTCCGATGTTCTTCTGAGCCCCTTGAAGCTGATGATTGGCTCCGTTCCATCGAGCGTAAGCTTGATACGGCGCATGTTGCTCCCAATGATCGTGTGATGTTTGCGGTATACTTCCTGGAAGGTGCTGCCGGTGAATGGTGGGAGAACTATGTTGCAATGCAACCTGATGGTCACGTAGTGACTTGGCAGCAATTTCTTGATGCCTTCCGAGGGTACCACATTCTGGATGAGATGATGGAAAGAAAGAAGGAAGAGTTTTGCAATCTTACTCAGGGAGATAGGTCCATCCACGAGTATATGACCGAGTTCAACCATCTTGCTCGTTAAGCCCAAGAGGAGATATCCACTAATGCCAGGAAGCAAGCAAGGTTCCGCAAGGGACTTAGCCCTGTTATTCGTCATGATCTCAATCTTCATGAGTTTGTCAACTTTTAGGATTTAGTCAATAGGTCCTTCAGAGCTGTGTATGGAAATGAGGTGTACAAAGAGTCTCGCAAGCATGTTCGAGAGTTTGCTCCATCTTCTAGTTCGGCCCTTCAGAAACGCCGGATTTGGATTCCAACTAGTGCCATTCCTTCACACCTTTTTGCAAGGCCATCCTACATGGTACCTCAACCTCCTCCACCAAACACGAATCCCAACAGCTATGGTAGTGAGCCAGCCATCCTTGCTCCACCCACTGACACCAGAGCTTGCTACAAGTGTGGTCATCCTGGCCACATCGCACGGAAATGTTCCTTGTCGGTGAAAGTTGATCCTCGTCCAAGACATGATGCCACCCCACCCAAGTCTTCCAAAGCTAAGTCTTCACAGAAATCCACCTCCAACTCCTTGCAAGCAAAGTCCTTAGCCACTATTGGTGGTTGTGTGAACCAAATCTCAGTTGAGGAAGCTATTGATACTTCTGACGTCATCCTTGGTACGCTCCCAGTCAATCATGTTCCCGCCTCTGTTCTTTTTGATCCAAGAGCTTCTCATTCATTCATGTCGGAGAGTTATGCACTTCGTCATGAGTTCCCTTTTGAAGAAATGTTTTCTCCAATGATCATCCAAACTCCTGGTTCAAAGTGGCAAACTAATAGAGTAAGCCATGGCAATCAAATTGCAATTGAGGGTTTAGTATTCCTTGCTTCTCTTATAGCCCTCAAGTCTTCAGACATTAATGTCATCCTAGGAATGGATTGGTTATCAAGGCAGAATGCTTTCCTTGATTGTAAATCCAAGTCAGTTAAACTTACCCATCCTTCAGGCCAGACCATTGACTACACCTCACCCAGTTCTAGAATCCAGATGCATACTTTGAATGTGCTTCCCCTTCCAGACCTTGAAGATGTTCCGGTGGTTCGTGACTTCCCGGATGTCTTTCCTGAAGAACTGCCAGGAATGCCTCTTGACAGATGTGTAAAATTCATTGTAGATCTTGCCCCAGGAACCGCCCCAATTTCTAGACGCCCATACAAAATGGCCCCACGTGAGTTAGCTGAGCTTAAAATCCAACTTGAAGCTTTGTTGGCAAAAGGCTTCATCCGCCCTAGCTCATCGCCATGGGGTTGCCCCATTCTGTTCGTAACGAAGAAAGATGGAACAGAAAGGATGTGCGTAGACTATCGCCCGCTAAATCTAGCGACGATAAAGAACAAGTACCCACTGCCCAGGATCAATGATCTTTATGATCAACTTGCTGGATCCTCTGTCTTCTCCAAGATGGATTTGAGATTAGGTTATCCTCAAATCAAGATCCGAAACGAGGACATTCCCAAGACGGCTTTCACTACTCGTTATGGTCTTTACGAGTTCACCGTCATGTCCTTCGGTCTAACCAATGCCCCCGCCACTTTTTCACGCATGATGAACTCGATCTTCATGGAGTATTTGGACAAGTTCGTCGTGGTTTACCTCGATGACATCCATATATACTCGAAGAACAAAGAAGAACATGCCGAACATCTAAGGCCGTTATTGATGAAACTTAGAGAGCATCGCCTATATGCTAAATTCTCCAAGTGTGAATTTTGGCTACCAGAAGTGACCTACTTAGGCCACGTGATTTCTGCAAAAGGCATTGCTGTCAATCCCGAGAGAGTTCAGGCCGTCCTTGACTAGACTCCACCTGAATCGGTTAAGCAAGTTAGGAGTTTTCTTGGCCTAGCAAGTTATTGTCGCCGCTTCGTTGAGAACTTCTCCAAAGTTGCAAAGCCTTTGACTGAACTCCTCAAGAAAGATAAGAAATTCCAGTGGACTCCCAAGTGTGAGGAAAGCTTTCAAGAGCTAAAAAGAAGATTGACTTCTTCACCCGTACTTGCGCCTCCAGACACCAAAAAGGATTTCGAGATCTTTTGTGATACTTCACGGCAAGGGTTAGGATGCATACTTATGCAAGATAGACATGTGGTAGCTTATGCTTCACGCCAGTTGCGTCCACATGAAGAGAACTATCCTACCCATGATCTTGAACTCGCTGCCGTAGTTCATGCCCTGACAACTTGGTGACATTACCTCCTTCGTAATCGTTGTGAGATCTTTTCCGACCACCAAAGCCTCAAATACATATTCACCCAACCAGATCTTAATCTCAGGCAAAGACGCTGGATAGAGTAGATAAAAGATTACGACGTAGGAATTTCTTACACCCCAGGCAAGGCCAATGCCATGGCTGATGCACTAAGTCATAAGTCGTATTGTAACAACCTCATGTTACAACAGTATCAACCACTTCTTCATGAGGAATTTTGCAAACTCAATCTTGAGATTGTTCCTCATGGCTATCTTTCTACCTTGGTGGCGAAACCAACTCTTGAGGATCAAATCATAGTTGCCCAAAGGCGTGCACGAGGTGTTCGCCGGATCAAGGAGAACATTGCTAGCGGAGTTGCTAAATGTTTCTCCACAGATAGTAAAGGAACGGTATTCTTTGGAAATCGTTTGGTAGTACCTAAGAATAGGGAACTAAGGCATCTCATCCTCAAAGAAGCCCATGACACACCCCTCTCGATTCATCCCGGTAGCACAAAAATGTACCGAGATCTACGCCAGAGATTTTGGTGGACTAGGATGAAGAGAGAAATTGCTCGATTTGTTGCCGAATGTGATGTTTGTCGTCGCATTAAGGCAGAACACGAAAGACCTGATGGTACACTTCAACCTTTGCCTATTCCAGAGTGGAAATGGGACAAAGTCGGTATGGACTTCATCACCGGCTTTCCAAAAACCCATAATGGAAATGATGCCATCTTCGTTGTGGTGGATAGACTTTCCAAAGTTGCACACTTCCTTCCAGTTCGCGAGTCTATAACTGCTAGCCAGTTAGCGGACTTGTACGTCTCTAGGATTGTGTCTCTTCACGGTGTTCCTTTGGTAATCAATTCTGACCGAGGTAGCCTTTTCACCTCTAGATTCTGGGGAAGCTTTCAGAATGCTATGGGAACTCATCTCTCCTTTAGTACAACTTTCCACCCTCAGTCTAGCGGTCAAGTTGAAAGGGTTAATCAAATCTTGGAAGACATGCTCAGAGCTTGTGTTATCTCATTCGGAAAGAATTGGGAGAAATCTCTTCCATTTGCCGAATTTGCTTATAACAACAGTTTCCAATCTAGTATGCACATGGCTTCCTTTGAATTCCTCTATGGCCGACGATGTCGAACACCCCTAAACTGGTCAGAAACCGGTGAAAGACAATTCTTTGGACCGGATATGATCAAGGAAGCAGAAGAGCAAGTTCGCATTGTTCGTGATCGATTGAAAGCCGCACAGTCTCGTCAGAAAAGCTACTATGATCGTCATCATAGGCAAGAAAGCTACAATCTGGATGAGAAGGCTTACCTTCGGGTTACTCCTCTGAAGGGAACCCAACGATTCGGTATCAAAGGCAAGTTGGCCCCACGTTACATCGGACCTTTCCGTATTCTCGCTAAACGTGGAGAAGTTGCCTACCAACTTGAACTACCCCCGCACCTTTCCCGAGTACATGATGTATTCCATGCGTCACAACTCAGGCGTTGCTTCAAGGACCCCATCCGTGAAGTCGACCATGAAACGCTTGATCTCCAAGATGACCTTTCTTATCGAGAGTACCCTGTTCGTATTCTTGATTCCGCAAAGCGTGTCACTCGTCGTCAGAAGATCAAGTTCCTCAAAGTGCAGTGGTCACATCACTCTGAGAAAGAAGCAACATGGGAAAGAGAAGACCGCCTCCGTGCCGAGTACCCCTCCTTCCTCCCGACGACTTCTGAATCTCGGGACGAGATTCTTTTGAGTGGGGGCGAGTTGTCAGAACCCCAGCTAGGGTAAGTGCTAGGGTGGCTTGTGTCTTTGGCATCATGCAAAAATTTCAAAAGAAATTCAAAAATGGGGAAAAGAAAAGCCCTAAAGAATTAAATCAAATGGCCACACAAAAATTGCTTCCAAAAATTCCTCTGGTATTTTTGAAAAGTCTTATAAATATGCATGATCACATATAAAGTGAAGTGGGTCCCACTGCATGCACCAAGATTTGCCAAAAATTCCAAATAGGGCTTGGAAATTAAATTTGACCCCTATTTGACTTGAAATTCAAATGCATGGAATTTCAAAAATGCCCAAATCCTAAAAGTGACTAGCTACTGGTCACCTAGTATTTATAAAATTAGTTGGGCATTTTTATAAAATGCTTTGGTATTTTTACCAGAGCAAAACAAAAGAAGAAAAATAAAACAGAAAAGAAATAACAGAAGAAAAGGGAAAAGAAAACCCCCAGCCCACCCCACAGGCCACAGGCCCAAATAACCTACCCCGGCCCAGCCGACGACACCCCCTTGTCGTCTTCTTCCCCGCGCTGCCAAGCAGCTCGCTGGAGGGCAGAGCGCGGCCGACGCCACCGCGACACGCCTAGGGCCTTCCCGTGCCCCTGAGTGCGCCACGGAGACAACCGAAGCCCCGCAACACCTTTCCCCCTCCTCAGGCTCCCTCTCCCCCTCTCCCTCTCGCGAATCCCGCGCGGCCCGAGCGCACGCTGGAGCACCACCGTGGAAATTCCGTGGCCGACGAGCTCCTCAGCCCTCGCCACCTTGTCCATCACGTGCAGCGACGTCGTCTTCGTCGAAGCCCTCTTCGAATCGAGCCGAGAAAGCACCACAAGCAACGCCAGCATCAACGAGTCGCCGCCGGAGCCGCAAGTTCGTCGTCGTCGATTCGCCGCCTCCGTCGCTCCTCCGCCTCTCCCGACCTCTCCAACGTGCTCCTGGTGAGCTTCTGGCCACAACCCCTAACCCCTCGAAACCCGCAGCGTCTCCGTCGCCGTTCGCCATGATGCCGGAGTACAGCGTCGCCGCGGTGCTCGTCGGCGAGCACACACAACGCAGACGTGGCCCAGACCACGTCCTTTAGAACCTCCGCGCCCGCAGGCATCGAACGCACCTATCCTCGGGTCCTCTAGCGCACTGAGGCGATGCCCGTGTCGCCGCCGTGTCTTTGTCGCCGCCGTTGAGGTCGCCGCCGTCTCCGTGGACCTCCCCGTGGTCGCCAGCATGCACGAGGAGGCGCGCGCGTGCATGGGCTACCCCCAGGTGGTCCCGAGTAGCGCCGCCGCGCACTGGAGCCACCGGCGGCTAGCCGCCGGCAGGCCATGACGTGGAGTGGTTAGTTTAACCACTAACCCCCACGGGAGTCACTGACAGGTGGGGCCCTGCCCCTAATAACCCCTGTTTATTTTTTAAACAGAGGGGATTAACCCCCTGTGACACTGACAAGCTGACCCCACATGTCAGCCCCCCTGTGACATCACCCCCACGTCACCATGACGCAATAAACAGAAAAAAAATTAAAAGAATTCCGGAAAAATCCAGAAATTGTTTAAAATTTCAATAAATCATAGAAAATTCATATTAACTCCAAATTGGACAAATAATATATGAAAAATTATCAGAAAAATGCAAGGATTATGAATATGCAATTTGTTTCTATGTTTGACCATTTTAAAAAGGGTGAACAGTAGCAAACATGCATATGGAATAATTTGAATTTGAATTTGAAGTTTGAATTTGCATTCCAAATGCAATATACTTCAATTAAATTGAATTTTCCACAAACCAGTACCATATACATCATGTACAACCTTATCATGTGCTTGTGCATTTACTTTCGATGTTGCCCCCTTTGTTGATGATTGCCTCCGATGACAGACGTTCCGAGACGGTGATCACCCCCGAAGAAGAAGACCACCGTTAAGACCCGTGTATTGTCAGCAAGGCAAGCAAACCCCATTGATCATGTCTATAAAATCCCAATTCCCTCTCAGTCTCTCTTATGCATGTTTAGGAGATCACCTTGTATCGATTCTACCGCATAGTTGAACCCATATCCGATGCATGACCTATCATCTTGTCACAGTAGCAAGCAAACCACAATCCTAGCTGACATAGGAGTTGTTTGATATCATGTGTCCCCTGCAACTGTTACTGCTTATTGCATGCTTAGTGGTACAACGAGGTTGCTTTTGATGTGAGTCGGGATGATGGTGAACATGGTGTTGATGAAAGTGAAATTGTGTTGGTGAATCCACCCTAATACAAGGTGAACGATGAGAGGATGTGTAGGAGTACACAGTGGGTTGTCTCGTTGAACACCGCCTTAAGCCCGAGTTCTTGTATTGTAATCCGAGACAAAGAGTACAACCACACATTGGACTCACTGACCCCTCTCGACCTATTAACTCACCCCGATCCAAGTCCAGGAGTCACAGCTAGTTCGGGATTTCCATTCGCATATGCATAGAAAGATAAAGGAAATGAAATGTGGCATTCATGGTAGGGCTTGTGGAACATGGCTTGTCAAGCGGAGAACCATCCGTCGAGGTGGGCTTGTCAGTCGTGCCTACATGGTTTGAGTCCTGGCTGGAAGCTCGGCCGGAACTCCAGTTGGGTTTGGAAGTCAGACAATTGACTCCTTGGGACTAGAACGGAGCTGTGGGAAAAGTGTCGTGGTGAACATCCTCGCTGTCACCTCTTGAACGGTGGCGAGACTTGGCGGTAACCGATGGTCATGTGTGTGTAGTTTACACCCTTGCAAGGTTAACAAAACTATTCTAATAGCCGCGTCCGCGGTCATGGACTACTTGGAAAGCTGTGCTTGATTATTAGACAACTTGAATGGATACTTCTAACACTCGCAAGATAAGCGTGAGTGCTATGGTGTGCTCCTCGTGGGGAAGTCGAGGAAGTAACCATAGTGGTGTATTGGTTGGAGACTTGGTAGTGGACTCGTGTACGCTTCTTACCTCAAGTCTGGTACTCGTAGTTCAGGACTAGCCAAGTCAAAGCTGGCACTTCTGCATGATGAAACCCCACCTCCCTTTACCTTGATACTTGAGCATGAGTAGTGTAGTTCTGATGTAAGTCTTGCTGAGTACGATTTTGTACTCACGTTTGCTTATTCTATGTTTTAGATGAGAACCCGGACCCCCGATGGGGTCACCTTCCTGAAGCTCGACGTTGACTAAGATAGTATAGTCCCAGACAGTAGTCTGGTCCCTCGTGGAAGGGCATGTATGTTTACAAGGCTTCTCTAATCCATTTGTTAAACTTGTCTGTACTCAGACCTAATTTGCTTCCGTTGTATGATGTAATGACGATCACAGACATGTGATCTTTGTATGCTCTATGTGTAAGTCAATAAAGAAGTACTTTGTAGAGTTATGTGATGATACTTGCTGTTCATACTAGACATGTATGCTAAGTGTATGATTATAACATGCATGTCTTAGTATGGGTTTTCGAGACCTTAGTTGTGATCTGGCTGGCGGTCTTTTATACACCAAGTGGCTCTTAGATGTGCGCAGCTTGGGGCATCGCGATGCGATTGCTCGTGAATCTGTCACGTGCACACTTTGTTGTATGATCGAGCCCGCCCTAGACCCCGACTAAGTGATCGGGCTGGAGTTTGTTGATGTAAGGGTTATGATTCAATCAATAACATGGTTGAGGCGACTTGTCTATGAGTATGGGATTTCACCACCCATAATCATTTAGACTTGTGAGCGGGCGATGAGGACCCATCTCAGTTGATCATCCAGCCTGGATGGAATGCCCCTCACGTACGATGCTTTCCGAGAATGTTCTGTGCTTGGCCTTGTCTGCTTAGACAAGTGGGTACGGCTCTCGGCTCTCCATGTGATTGAGTTGTGATTGGAATTACATACGCATACCCCGGGTCCCGACAAAAATAAGTAGACCGAAATCCATCTACATCTACTACTAATCATCCACCTTGAGATATCTATCCAGAACATTTCGCTGGTATTAAGTTGCGAGTCCCACCCAAAGTGTAAACCCAAAGCAACAGACAACTGCATTAAAAGAACTTTGCGTAAAGTAAACAATCCTTGCAACCGCGGTTACAAGCACCGCTGTTTTCCCCCTTGCATAATGATCATCTCTATGGAGTACAAGGATAAGAGGGAGTACTAGTGTGGATCTTTCAAAAGGATAGTAGTGTTGCCCCTTTCTCTCTTTTTATTTATTTTCCTCTTTTTTCTATTTTTTTGTGGCCTCAATGGCTCTTCCTATTTAACTCTCATTTGTCCTCTTTGGGATCTTTTATTTTGTCTACTTTGGGATCTTTTGCTCACTTAAGGGCAACACTCTAATTTACAAGAGGGTATAGAAGATCTTTCACACTTTACAAGGTACTCAAATCATAAATAAGATGTAGCTATCATGATGTATGCAATGTATGCCGCTGCCAGTGTAGCAGGAACATGTATGACATGAAGATCAAGTCATGAATAGGTGGAAGTTGCATGGCAATATATCTCGGAAAGGCTATGGAAATGCCTTGATAGGTAGGTATGGTGGCTGTTTTGAGGAAGGATATAAGGAGGTTTATGATGACAGAGCGTATCATGCCAAGGGTTTGGATGTACCAGCGAAGGTGGATGCCAACTCTCGGAGTGAGAAGGAGGCAATGCACGACACAAGAAAGGCTAGCAAATATGAGGAGGTGGAAGTTTCAACTTTCAATACTCACATTAGTCCGAAGAACTCATGCATTTATTACCGGAAACTCTCAATCTAATAAGGAGGTTCACAAAGAGACAAGTACCCCGAGGAGGAGTGTATGGGGGTTTGGTTATCCTTGCGCATCTTCGACTCATGGTACGTGAGTGTACTCTAATATTCGACCCCTCAGAAGAGTAGTGATCCATCTAGTAGCTAGAGTTCTCAACTAGTTTGTTAGGTTTTTGAAAATAAACACGGATTGCCCAAAATACGACACCTATCACTAATAGGCTAGAGCTATTGACACTAAAAGTTCAAACATTACTCATATCAATACCTCAAAACTATTGCAAGTTACTACTGAAATTAAATAACAACCTCAATTACCTACTTCTCAAAAACAAGACATAACTCAGTGCGACAACCAACTCTCTTAACAAGATAAACATGAAAACTAAAGAGAGTTCCAGTGACAAACTAAACAAAAGCCGAGGCTCTTGCTAAAACAAACTAAGACTAAAACTAGACAGGGCAGTAGCTACGGAAAGATAAAGAACACACAATAGCAAAAAGATAGGCATGAAGAATCCTATGATGTGTTCTAGATTTTGAAAGTGGAGCGTGTTTCTCTCCCACATAAAGTAAGACGGGATCTAACTTCTTATGAACAGCAAGCAAATCTAAAGAAAACTAAAAATAAAACCTAAGAGCGAGACGCTCCAAGCATAGCACATAACACATGAAGTGATAAAAATATAGTGAGACAAAGGACGAACTGATGATTGTTGATGGAGAAGGGGATGCACGGGGGCATCCCCATGCTTAGACGCTTGAGTCTCCTTAAATATTTATTGGGGATGCATGGGGGCATCCCCAAGCTTGAGCGCTTGACACTCCCGAATCTTCTTTCATCATCTTCCATCGCACACTTGAAAACTCCCTTCATACACAACTCATCATAAGCTGATTAGAGAGGTTAGTACCCTTAATAAATAAAAATTTTGCACTGGATATAAAGATATTATTGAATATCTACTGTTTCTCAAGATTTCCAAAAGGTTTTTGCAAAGAAAAATCAAGCTTAAGGTTTGCAAAAGTTAGGAGAGACAAAACGTGGCAGAATCTGTGAAAAACAGAACAGCAGGTAGTAAAGAATTTTTTAGGGGTACTTTTGCAACTCGAATAAAAAACTCAGAACATACGAAAGTTCCGTGATTGTATAGAGCATGCTGTGTAAAAAATTCAGCTCAAAAGGATGAACTGGAGATTTATTCTGATTATTCCCGTTACGAGGACAGAATCTGTTTTCTGGACAACATGTCACAACTTTCACTTCCCTTGTCATATGAGGCTATACTTGGCACAAAGCTTGAAAAATAAAGATACAATGATGTTGCTACAGTAGTAAAAATCATCAAGACCACTAAAAATAGAAGTAAAAACATCTTGGGTTGCCTCCCAACAAGCGCTTTTTTACGCCTTTAAGCTAGACATAAAGATTATAAAATATGCTCTCATAAAAATAAGGATTTGAAACAAAAGAGAGCATCAAGAAGAAAATATGAAACACGTTTAATCCTAACCCACTTCCTATGCCTAGAAAAATTGTAAACAAATAAATCAAAGAAGCGCAAAGTGGCATGCATAGGAAGGTGGAAAAAGAACAACTTCAAAAATTTCAACATAAAGAGAGGAGTTTTAGTAATATGGAAGTTTCTACACCCAAACTTCCCTCTCTCAAAATAATTTTCGGTAGTATCATGAACAAAATCAAGAATATAACTATCACATAAATCATATTGTTCATGACCTACAAGCACACGTGTATAGTTTTCAACACGGTTT
The DNA here is from genome assembly GCA_950022295.1 of Bromus sterilis. Classification (NCBI taxonomy): domain Eukaryota; kingdom Viridiplantae; phylum Streptophyta; class Magnoliopsida; order Poales; family Poaceae; genus Bromus; species Bromus sterilis. Next base: position 59,913,051 of record OX465599.1, read on the forward strand.
TCAGGAACATAAGATAAATGCATCCCATCACATTGAGCCTTAATAAGAGCACAGTTCTCCGGAATATGAGTTGGAGATTTCAAAAGGATAATAGGACAATAAAGTGTGGGTGCAATAGCAACAATTTCATGCTTAACATAAGGAACTATAGCAAGTTCATCTTCGTAAGCATCATCCATAGTGGCATCTTGGCCAAAAGTATAAAAGGCAACAACTTCATCAAAAAGGGATATTTCAAAAGAATCCATAGGATCATAACATTCATATAAGGTAAGAGTCAAAGAGTTACTCTCATTGGAAGGTAGACATGGATGTATCCATTCTTCCTCCTTTTGTTCGTCACTCTCCTCCTCTTTTTCATCCAAGGGGCTTTCGGGTTCAGCAATTTCTTCTTCCATAGAGTCCTGCAAAACATTAGTCTCTTCCTTTGGGGGAGAGATTCTCTCAAGATGATCAGTAATATAATAATTTGCATCGTAATTTTCCAAACAATAGTTAAGTATAGCAAGACTCTCAGATTTGTAAGGGGCATCATCAATATTTTTAAGAAGATAAGTAATTTCATAGGCACCCTTATAAGCAACAAATTCTTCTATTTCCTCTGCATCATAAAAATCATAGTTTCTCTTAGCATAAGAAGCTAAGGTTTCATCATAATTGTACTCACATTGGAAAGCAAGGTGTTTGTGCCTCATAAAGCAACAAGATTCATCCCTGCAGAAAGATATATTATATATTGAGCACAAGTTTCCAGCATACTCATACAACTGATGTATTTGTTTCCATAAGTGTATCCCATTTTGAGACAAGCGGTGTTCCTTGTACCACTTTTGTTGATCCTCGGTGAATCCTCCATGCCAATGAGATCGGGTTTCAAAGAAGTCAGACATTTATTGGCAAGTAAGGAACTAGACATACTATTTTTTTTGGATTTTTGATAAAGGACACTGAGATGAAAACTGGAAGGTAAACTAACAAGACTAAAAAGTAAAGGCAAAAGGTAGTGGGCAACTCCCCTATCTTATCACTCGGAGTCCCCGGCAACGGCGCCAGAAATTTTCTTGATGGCGTAGAAGTGGTAATGGCTTCTCGCCCTTCGTTGGTTACCCCAAGTGGAATGTGAGATGTAGGATAGCAGCAAATTTCCCTATGTAGAGGATAGGGTTTATCTCCCATAGGACTCCGACAATGATAAGTAGGTGGATAGAAAGCAATGGCACCGTTTACGAATAACGTTGCTTCCTTGACCTGGACCTGCACACAACACAATTAAGTTTGCTCCCAACGAAGTTCAGAAAGATTGTCAATCTCTCCGGTCTTGTTGTTTACAAAGGGTCAAACACACAAGGGATAATGGTAATGGTAGCAACTGAAAGTAAATACTGAAAAGGAAGTAGGCTTGTAAACAATGATGAGAATATGGACTGGGGTCCCGTGATGTTCACTAGTGACGTCTCTCTCCCAAAAGACGATAAAACTGCTATGCGAGGTAAACAAATTACAGATGGGCAATTGACAGGATTATAAACGTACTTCAATGCTAAATATGTTACAAAAGAAAGGAAGAGGCTCATAAGCATGGGCAGTACGCCAAAATAAGTAGACCGAAATCCATCTACATCTACTACTAATCATCCACCTTGAGATATCTATCCAGAACATCTCGCTGGTATTAAGTTGCGAGTCCCACCCAAACTGTAAACCCAAAGCAACAGACAACTGCATTAATAGAACTTTGCGTAAAGTAAACAATCCTTGCAACCGCGGTTACAAGCACCGTTGTTTTCCCCCTTGTGGCCACAACACATCCCCTAGACTCATGTTTCTGTCACTCAAGCGTGTCATCAGGGGGCATGTACCCACAATCGAGCATAACGTTCCCTCTTGGAGTTACTATCCACCACTTGGCCAAAGCAATAAAAAGCAACGAAGAACATGCAAGAATTACTTAGGAACAAAAACATAAGAGATCAAAACCAAATATATTACTCTATCACGATCTGAACATAATCTCATAATCCATCGGATCCCATCAAACTCAACATAGCAACAAGAGAAGAATTACTTATGTGCCTCGATCATGTAGGGCAGCTCACGAGGTCTAAACCATGAAGAACAAAGAGGGGAGGAGAACATCACATAGCTACTGATCACGTACCCAAGGTCCAAGGTAGACTACTCACGGCACATCCGGGGAGCGTCCATGGTGTAGGAGAAGCTCCCGGAGGTCAATCCTCCCTCTGGAAGGGTGACAGGAAGGGTCCTGACGGTGCTCCCGATCTTGGAAGCGCGGCGGCGGCGGAACAGAGGCGAGATTGCGAAATAGGGTTCTATCTTCGGAGTTTCCCCGTCACGGGAAATAAATAGGTGAAGGGGGGTAGCCAGGGGGGCCACCAGGGGTCCAGGCAACCCCTGGTGCGGCCAGGCCCCTGGCCGCGCCAGGTGGCCGCCTGGCCCCCTGGTGGTGGCCCTCTGGCCCCACTTGGGTGCTTCTGGAAGACCCTGTTAAGCTGATTTTTTATCCGATTTTCCCGAAGTTTTGGAGCACTTTTAATATGGGGGAAACCTGGAATAAAAAAATAGCAGAAAACAGGAACTGGCACCGGGGTGCACTGAGTTAGTAGGTTAGTCCAAATATGATCAAAAGTATATGAAAGTGTATCTAGATCATAGCAATATCAAACAAAATATGCATGGATCAAGCATAAATTATCGATACGTTTGAGACGTATCACTTCATCCTCAGCTGCTAGGGTGAGCTATAATGAAGATCATGTGCCCCTAGAGTTGTTGGCACGAGTCCAGCGCCTGCAATGATGTATCCGTGCGATGCTTTCCTCGAAGCCGCAGGAATTAAGGAGGAATTTTACGGCCTTTGTGCCAATGCAGGTTTGACACGGCTAGCAACATGTCGTGTTGCTCAGTATCATAGACTCACCTCCTGTTTTATTAATAGTTTCAGATATAATCATGATGCTGGAATTATTGAGTTTAGAATTTACAATGATCTTTTGAACATGTCTTTGGCAAGATTTTGTGAAATAATAGGTGTGACGAATGCTGGACAGGCGACAAAGATGCACACTCAGCCCTCCGAGCTGAGAACTATCTTCAGTTCTCTTTGCAGCCAAGATACGAAGGATATCTGGCGTTCGAAGATTTCCAGCATCTTATATCCCCACCTCAGGTATTTTGCGTATTTTATTGCTAGAGGGGTGTTAGCTCGTGACAACACGATCAACAGTTCTGCTCCGGATATTGCTATCCTGGCGAATGCCCTCTCAGGGGAGAGTAAGTATAATGTGGGTGCCTTAATTGCTCGTCGCCTAGCTACCAATGGTAACAAGGGAGATTTATTTGGTGGCGTTTACGCCACACTTATCATGGAGTCCCTTAATGGCACCCCACACCCTGATGATAAGCCTTTTACTTATTTAAGCTTTGATCTTGCTGCTATGAAGAGACATGAGTTTGTTACCAGGACTTCCGAGTTTGGTAACCTTAATTATATTTTGAGATTTGGACTGACCACTATTCGGGAGATTCGTCTACCTGCACCTTTATGGTTTGATTATACTTGCAGGAGCGGATGGTCCTTCAACGATACCCAGTTCGATGAGTTCATGGTCCAGCAACAGTTTCACAACCCCGTGGAGGTGGTTGTGCCCGATGAGGAGGAGCACGGTGAGTTTCCACCCTTCCAGGAGGAGCTCGTCACCCAGTGGGATGAAGGGTCTTCTTCTATTTGGGGCGCAGAGCCTTCCTTGTGGAAGGATCCCAGGACTTCGGTGTACGCACCTGAAGCCTCGTACGACCATTGGACTCACCTGTACCACCCCAGAGCTGGAGGATCCTTGGGACCGAAGTAGCTGTTACCAACTTAGGACAAAAGCCTAAGCTTGGGGGAGTACGTTCCCTTCTCCCTTTTCCATTGTATTATCCGTTTTATTTTGTTCGCTTTGATCTTTTCGAAGTTTTTGCCGTTCTTCTTTGTTCTCTCTTAATTTGAAAAAACAACAAAAAATTTTGCCTTTTCCTTTTCTTTCATTTAACCGTTGAAAAACCCAAAAAGATTTTCCTTTCCCTCTTTAGTTTGCTTTGTTTTCAAAGTTCAGCTCGAGTCCGTGATGGCATTTCATTATATTTTCCACGTTCGATCGTGCAAGTGTGTCGGGACCCGGAATATGCTTATGTAATTCCAGTCACAACTCAATCATATGGAGAGCCGAGAGCTATACCCACTTGTCTAAGCAGACAAGGCCAACCATAGAACACTCTCGGAAAGCATCGAACATGAGGGGCATCCCATCCAGGACGGATGATCAACTGAGATGGGTCCTCATCGTCCGCTCACAAGTCTAAATGATTATGGGTGGTGAAATCCCATACTCATAGACAAGTCGCCTCAACCATATTATCGATTGAATTATAACACTTACATAAACAGACTCCAGCCCGATCACCTAGTCGGGATCTCGGGCGGGCTCGATCATACAACAAAGTGTGCCACGTGACAGAGTCACGAGCAATCGCATCGCGATTCCCCAAGCTGCGCACATCTAAGGGCCACTTGGTGTATAAAAGACCGCTGAAAAGAACACAATTAAGCTATCGAACCCCACACTAAGACATGCATGTTATAATTATACACGCAGCATACATGTCTAGTGTAAACAGCAGGTACACATTGCATGAACTCTACAAAGTATATCTTTATTGACTTACACATAGAGTACACAAAGATCATATCACTATGATCCATCATTACATCAAACAACGGAAGCAAATTAGGTCTGAGTACAAACAAGATTAACAAATGGATTAGAGAAGCCTTGTTCAACATACAAGCCCTTCCACGAGGGACCACACTGCTGTCTGGAACTATACTATCTTAGTCAACGCCGAGCTTCAGGAAGGTGACTCCATCGGGGTCTGGGTTCTAATCTAAAACATAAAATAAGCAAACGTGAGTACAAAGTCGTACTCAGCAAGACTTACATCATAACTATACTACTTATGCTCAAGTTTCAAGGTAAAGGGAGGTGGGGTTTCAACATGCAGAAGTGCCAGCTTTAACTTGGCTAGTCCTGTACTACGAGTACCAGACTTGAGGTAAGAAGCGTACACGAGTCCACTACCAAGTCTCCAACTAATACACCACTATGGATACTTCCTCGACTTCCCGACGAGGAAGCATGCCACAACACTCACAGTTATCTTGGCAAGTTTTAGAGTATCCGTTGAAGTTGTCTAATAATCAAGCATAGGTCTCCAAGTAGTCCATGACTGCGGACGTGGCTATTCGAATAGTTTTGTTAACCTTGCAAGGGTGTAAACTACACACACATGACCATCAGTTACCGCCAAGTACTCTTCACCATTCAAGGGGTGACGGCGAGGATGTTCACCACGACACTTCGCTCAGAACCGGTCTATTCCAGGTGTCACAACCCCAGCTTAGGTATGTGCTAGGGTTCAATTGCTCCTTTGCATCATGCAAAAATTTCAAAAGAAATTGATTTGGGAAAAGAAAAGCCCTAAAGAATTTAATTCAAATGGCCAGATAAAAATTGCTTCCAAAAATTCCTCTGTTATTTTTGAAAAGTCTTATAAATATGCATGATCACATATAAAGTGAAGTGGGTCCCACTGCATGCACCAAGATTTCTCAAAAATTCCAAATAGGGCTTGGAAATTAAATAATAACCCTATTTGATTTGAAATTCAAATTATTTGAATTTCAAAAATCCCCAAACTTTGTGAGTGGCTAGATATATCTCCAGTAAGGCCACATAAAATATTTGGGCATTTATAAAAATGCTTTGGTATTTTATTCACTAAAGCTAAACAAATAGCAGAAATATAAAAGAGAAAAGAAAGGAATTGAGGAAACTTACCTGGCCTTGGCCCACCAGGCTGGTCCAGCCCAGCCCAGCAGCCAAAGTCGGCTGTCGTCTTCCTCCCCGCTGAGCCAAGCTGCTCAGTGGCGAGGGCCGACGCCACCACGACGGCCAGGCCGTCTACGTCTCTCCCCGGGCTCCCTCTCCTCGCCACGACGACGCCTAGAAGCCCCCCTCACCTTCCCCCCCTCCTCTGGCTCACCCCTCCCTCCTCCTCGTCGTTTTCGCGCACCACCGAGCCCTAGCCGGAGCGGCCGCCGTGCTTCGACGCGGCCACCGGCCGAGCTAGCCCACGCCGACATGTCCAACGTACTCCCCGTCGCCGACTCCGTCGATCTGCGCCAGTGATTAGATCCAAGGCCCACCAGAAGCGACGTCCGCATCAATTTCTTCTCGCCGACCGCAGCAACTCCGGCGAGGAATTCCTCACCGGACAGCACCTCCCCGACCTCGCCGTTCTCCCCTTCGCACTCCTGGTGAGCTGCGACGCCTCCTGCTCCCCTCCGTTCATCTCCCCGCGCCCTAGCCGCCGTTCTCGTCGAGGCCAATTCTCCGGCCGCCGTGGCCTCGAGCCTCCTCGGGTGCCCTGGCCTGCACCACTGGATGCAGGTGAGCACGGGGCACATGCCCGTGCTAGTCCCGTGCCCCCCCGTGCTCCAAATCGAGCTCCGACGAGCCCTCCGCCGTCTGTTTGGCTCGCCGGCGGCGAGAGGCCGACGTGGCTGTATTTAGGGGGCTAATCCCCCTAGTCATTTGACCCAGGGTCAATGACAGGTGGGCCCTGTCCCCCCTAAACTAATTTAAATCTTAATTAACAGAGGGGTTAACCCCTGAGCCACTGACAGGGCTGGCCCACTGGTCAGAAGCCCCCCCACGTGAGCATGAGGTCATGCTGACGCCATAATTCCCTTTTTTTTAAAAAGAAAATACAGAAAATCCAGAAATTCAATTAAACTTTGAAAAATCATAGAAAATCCATACTAACTCCAAATTAAACATATAATATATGAAAAATTATCAGAAAAATGCAAGGATTAAGAATATGAAATTTATTTTTATGTTTGACCATTTTAAAATGGTGCAACAGAAGCAAATGTGCATATGGATTAATTTGAATTCAAATTTGAGCATTGCAATTATATTTATCCCTTGATTGCTTTGTTTGCTCGATAGAAGTGGAACCGGAACCGGAGGCCACCCCCTTCGTTGAAGACACTGTTATCGAACCTCGTCAGCAAGGCAAGAAAACCCCATTGATCATGTCTATAAAATCCCACTTCCCTCTCAGTCTCGCTTATGCATGTTTAGGAGATCACCTTGTTATCGATTCTACCGCATAGTTGAACCCATATCCGATGCATGACCTATCATCTTGTCACAGTAGTAAGCAAACCACAATCCTAGCTGACATAGGAGTTGATTGATATCATGTGGCCCCTGCAACTGTTACATCTTATTGCATGCCTAGAGTTTACAATGAGGTTACTTTTATCTGTGAGTCGGGATGGTAGTGAACATGGTGTTGATGAAGGTGAAACTGTGTTGGTGAATCGACCCTAATACAAGGTGAACGATGAGAGGCTGTGTAGGAGTACACAGTGGGTTGTCTCGTTGAACACCACCTTAAGCCCGAGTTCTTGTGTGGTGATCCAATACGAAGAGTACTACCACATGTTGGGCACATGGACCCCCGCTCAGCCTACTAACTCACCCCAGTTGAAGTCCAGGAGTCACTAGTTCGGGTTTTCCATTTGGCATATGCATAGAAAAAGAATGAAGGAAAGTTTGCATCATTTAGATATGTGGGTGGACCTGTGAGACAGTAAAACCATATTCTAAGGTGGCGTCTCGGTCGCCTGCATCGTCTGAGTCCGTATCGTTGACCGGGCCGGACTCTTGAGCGGTGAGCAACTCAGATGGTTGATTCCTGGATTAGAATTGGCTGTGAGGTAAAAGTTGGGGAAATTATCCACGCCGACACCCGCTTAAAGGGTGATGAGATCCCGGTGGTAACTGATAGTTTCATGTGTGTAGCAGTACACCCCTGCAGGGTTAACAAAACTATTCGAATAGCCGCGTCCGCGGTAAGGGACTACTTGGAAAGCTGTGCTTGATTATTAGACAACTTGAATGGGTACTTCTAAAACTCGCAAGATAAGCGTGAGTGCTATGGCGTGCTTCCTCGTGGGGAAGTCGATGAAGTAACCATAGTGGTGTATTGGTTGGAGACTTGGTAGTGGACTCGTGTACGCTTCTTACCTCAAGTCTGGTACTCGTAGTACAGGACTAGCCAAGTCAAAGCTGGCACTTCTGCATGTTGAAACCCCACCCCCCTTTACCTTGAAACTTGAGCATGAGTAGTATAGTTCTGATGTAAGTCTTGCTGAGTACGACTTTGTACTCACGTTTGCTTATTCTATGTTTTAGATGGAAACCCAGTCCCCGATGGAGTCACCTTCCTGAAGCTCGACGTTGACTAAGCTAGTATAGTTCCAGACAGCAGTCCGGTCCCTCATGGTAGGGCATGTATGTTGAACAAGGCTTCTCTAAGCCATTTGTTAAACTTGTCTGTACTCAGACCTAATTTTCTTCCGTTGTATGATGTAATGTAGATCACAGACATGTGATCTTTGTATGCTCTATGTGTAAGTCAATAAAGATATACTTTGTAGAGTTCATGCAATGAGTACCTGCTGTTTACACTAGACATGTATGCTGCGTGTATGGTTATAACGTGCATGTCTTAGTGTGGGGTAAGATAGCTTAGTTGTGTTCTTGCCGGCGGTCTTTTATACACCAAGTGGCCCTTAGATGTGCGCATCTTGGGGCATCACGATGCGATTGCTCGTGAATCTGTCACGTGGCACACTTTGTTGTATGATCGAGCCCGCCCGAGCCCCGACTAAGTGATCGGGCTGGAGTCTGTTTATGTAAGTGTTATAATTCAATCGATAATATGGTTGAGGCGACTTGTCTATGAGTATGGGATTTCACCATCCATAATCATTTAGACTTGTGAGCGGGCGATGAGGACCCATCTCAGTTGATCATCCGGCCTGGATGGGATGCCCCTCACGTACGATGCTTTCCGAGAGTGTTCTGTGCTTGGCCTTGTATGCGTAGATGATATGGTGAGGATCTCTCACTCCTCGTTGGTTACCCCAAGTGGAATGTGAGATGTAGCGTAGCAGCAAAGCTCCCCTATGTAGAGGATAGGGTTTGTCTCCCATAGGACTCGCAGAGATACAAGAAGGTGGTAAAGTGAACAATGGCGCCATTCACAATCGAGGTTGCTAACTTCACCTGGACCTGCACACAGATACAGATAACTTTGCTCCCAACAAGTAGAGAGGAGTTGTGAATTCCTCCGGCCTTGCTGTTTACAAAGGATTAACGCAAGAGATAATTATAGTGATAGCAACTGAAAAGTAAACTAAGGATGTAAACAGTGATATGAAGATGGAGCAGGGTCCCGTGATTTTCACTAGTGATGTCTCTCTCCAAAAAGACGATAAAAGTGCTAGCGAGGTAAACAAATCACAGTCGGGCAATTGACAGGATTATGAAGGCACCACAATGCTAACTATGCTGCAAAGAAAGGAAGGGCTCAAAAGCAATGGGCATTACGCCAAGGAAAGTAGACCGAAATCCATCTGCATCTACTACGAATCATCCACCTTGAGATATTTATCCAGAACATCTCGCTGGTATTAAGTTGCGAATCCCACCCAAAGTGTAAATCCAAAGCAACAGACAACTGCATTAAAAGAACTTTGCGTAAAGTAAACAATCCTTGCATCCTCGGATACAAGCACTGTTGTTTTATCCCTGGTGGCAACAACACATCCCCTAGTCTCATGTTTCTGTCACTCAAGCTAGACATCAACGGGGTCGAACCCACAATCAAGCATAACGCTCCCTTTTGGAGTTGCAACAAATCACTTGGCCAAAGTAAAATACAACAACGGAGAACATGCAAGAATTTACTCAAGAACAAAATATAAAAGAGAAGAACCAAATATATTACTCATCACAATCTGAACATAGTCTCATAATCCATCAGATCCCAACAAACTCAGCATAGCAACGGCAGAAAATTACAAAGGTGCCTCGATCATGTGAGGCAGCTCACGAGGTCTCGAAAGTGGAGGCACAAAGAAGGGAGAGATAGATCACATAGCTACTGGTCATGGACCCATGGTCCAAGGGGAACTACTCACGGTACATACGAGAGGCGTCCATGGCTATGGATGGTCTCCCGGAGGGGGTAGCTTCTCCGGGCAGGGTGCCGGAGCAGCTTCTCCAGGCAGCCCCGATCTAGAAACGGCGGTGGCGGCGGTACAGAGGTGAGATCGCGAAAAAGGGATTCGTCTTAGGGGTTACCGTCACGGGGGGTAAATATAGGCGAAGGGGGGCACCGAGAGGGGCGACAGGGCAGCCAGGAGGCTCCCTGGCGCGGCCTAGGGTGGGGACGCGCCAGGGACCCTTCTGGAGTCCCTGTGGTGGACCCCCTTTCCTCCTTTGGTGTTTCCGGAAGCTTCCGTGTCGCTGATTTTTTATCTGATTTTTCCGGATTTTTTGGAGCACTTTTAATGGCCGGAAAACCTGAAATACAAAAACAGCAGAAAACAGCAACTAGCAGCTGGGTGCACTGGGTTAATAGATTAGTCCAAATATGCTCAAAAGTGTATGAAAGTTCAAGGAAAACATGGCAAAGTCACACAAAACATGCATGGAGCAAGCAGAAATTATAGATACGTTCGGGACGTATCAACATCCCCAAGCTTAATTCCTGCTCGTCCTCGAGTAGGAAATGATAACAAGCATAATTTCTGTGGTGACATGCCACACAACCATAAAAGGACTTTTAAGTAAAGCAATCAAAGGATGCAATTCAATTCAATTCTTAACAAGCAAGAGTCTATATTAGCCTTGACACAAGCAACAAACGAACAAAAGGTGCAAGAGCTCTCGCTGTCTGTGACTCGAATGTCTCCAGATGGTGTTTGCGTGCAAGCAGGGGATAGAGAAATACGAGATAAAAAAGTAATTGTTGAGAACGAGTATCTACTAAAGTTTCACACTTAGTCTCCTTTGGATTCTTATCTTGTCGGGACCTGGGGTTTGCGTATGTAATTCCTGTTACAACAAAATCATATGGAGAGCCGAGAGCCGTACATACTTGTCTAAGCAGACAAGGCCAAGCACAGAACACTCTCGGAAAGCATCGAACGTGAGGGGCATCCCATTCAGGCCGGATGATCAACTGAGATGGGTCCTCATCGTCCGCTCACAAGTCTAAATGATTATGGGTGGTGAAATCCCATACTCATAGACAAGTCGCCTCAACCACATTATCGATTGAATCATAACACTTACATAAACAGACTCCAGCCCGATCACCTAGTCGGGATCTCGGGCGGGCTCAATCATACAACAAAGTGTGCCACGTGACAGAGTCACGAGCAATCGCATCGCGATGCCCCAAGCTGCACACATCTAAGGGCCACTTGGTGTATGAAAGACCGCCGACAAGAACTCAACTAAGCTATCGAATCCCACACTAAGACATGCACGTTATAATCATACATGCAACATACATGTCTAGTGTAAACAGCAGGTAAGACACCATGAACTCTACAACTCATAGTTTTATTGCATCTGCTATACAGAGCAGATATAGTAGTGTTACAAGAAGAGATCACATAACTGTGACCCAACATTACATCATACAACAACGGAAGCAAATTATGTCTTAGTAAAGACAAGGTTAACAAATGGCTTAAGAAGCCTTTAAGAAAACACAACGACCCTCCAGACGGACCAGGCTGCTGTCTTGGACTACATTACTTCGTCGACGTCGAGCTTGAGGGGGAGGCCACCATCAAGGTCAGTGGTCTCGTCTCTAAAACATAGAATAAGCAAACGTGAGTACAAAGTCGTACTCAGCAAGACTTACGCCAGAACTATACTACTCATGCTCAGGTATCAAGGTAAAGGCAAGTGGGGTTGTAATGCAGAAAGCTTTGACTTGGCTATCCTGTACTACGACTACATAGAGTTGAGATGAGAGGCGCACACGAGTCCATCTAATCTTGATCACCACATCAATACACCACCATGGATCCTTCCTCGACTTCCCCACGAGGAAGCAACCAAACGCACTCACACTTATCTTGAGATTTTTAGAGTATCCATTTGAGTTGTCTAATAATCAAGTAAAGATCTCCAAGTAGTCCATAACCGCGGACACGGCTATTCGAATAGTTCATTAACCCTGCATGGGTGTACTTCTTCACATACGTAGCTACCACTTACCGCCTAGAACTCGTCACCTTCAAGCGGTGTCAGCGAGGATAGTACCACGACACTTACCTCACGGCTCCAACTCTAGTCCATGGAATCGCCTATCTGAGTTGTACCCCAATCGGGAATCCGGCCGGGGTTTCCGTGCAGGACCCAGACGATGTATGGACGGTCCGACAAGCCCACCTCGACGGATGGTGCTGCGCTTGCCTAAAACCGTGCTACGTTATGAAATCAAATAGAATAAAATTAACCCATGCGAATCCTGGACCATAGTCGGGGTGAGTTAATAGGTCGAGAGGGGTCAATGAGCCCAACATGTGGTAGTAATCTGTGTCTTGGATCACAACACAAGAACTCGGGGCCTAGGGCAGTGTAAATGAGACAACCCACTGTGTACTCCTACACAGCCTCTCATTGTTCACTTATATTAGGGTGACTTCATCAACACGTTACCACCTTGTTGCATGTGTTCACTACCATCCCGATACTTCACCAGATGGATCAACTTCATTGCAAACAACTCTAGCATGGCATAGCATAACATGGATGAAGGGCCACATGATGAACACAAACAAACTTGTATCTGCTAGGTTCAGGTTTGCTTAATACTATGGCAGCAATGATAGGTCATGCAAAGGATAGGTTCAACTAGCGGTAGAACGGTAACATGTGATCACCTATTCATGCATAAGAGAACAAGAGGGAAACTGGGTTTTTATAGATATGATCAAAGGGGGTTTGCTTGCCTTATTGTCGAGACTCGAGGTGCCACTCTTCGAAGAAACAGGAACTACGTCCGGCGATGGATCTATCGAGAAGAAACAAACACCGAGACAACAACAATGTAAACATCACATTGCAATGCACATTCAAGAAATGAATCATGGCATGGTACTGATGTGATCTAGGTTCAATTTGTCACATGTTAATTGAAGTTGATTTGAATAAGAAATTCAAATTCAAACTCCAAATGTTGTTCAAATTATCCCAAGTTGCATTTTCTAATGTTTGGATATGGTAAACCATGTTTTCATGTGTATGATATGCTTCTGACGTTCATGTGATAAGGTTGGCATTGCAAAGATTTAAATTGAAATGATTTAAACATTTATTTTGAATTATTCGAAATAACCCAAATAGCTAAATGCTACTGGTCCATCATCATAGATGTGTTTTTCATCTATGAAAATATGATATTTGGAATCCTTGCATTTTTCTGATGATTTTTCATATATAACACTTTTGATTTGGAGTTATGGTTTAAAAGTTATTGAAATCAAAGATTTAATCAATTTCTGGAATTTTCTGGATTGTCTGTAAAAATAAAAAGGCTTTACTGCATCTTGCCTACGTCATGCTGACGCAGGGGGGGGGGGCTGACGAGTAGGCCAGCACTGTCTGTGGCACAGTATTAAACCCTCTGTTTAATTAAATTAAACAGGGTTATTAGGGGCCGGGCCCCACCTGGCAGTGGGTGATTAGGAGGGGGTTTAGGCCTAAGTGGCCGGCGGCTTGACGCCGGCGTCACCAGGGACGGCTGCGCCTCGCCGGAGAGGGCCTCCCGGCCATGGGAGGGCACGGGGGAAGTCCCATTCGAGCCTACGCACTCGCGCGCGTTGACTGGGGTGGGTGGTCTGCCACGGGGCGGCCGGAGGGCTCGACGGCGAGCACTTCCGCGGCGGCCGGAGCACGGTTAGGCGGGGAATCGGCCATGGGGGCACGGAGAGAAGCGCGAGAAGGGGAAACGACATGCGCAGCTCACCAGAACGCGAAGGCGTCGACGGGGAGGTCGGGGAAGAGCTGGCGGCGGTGAATTTGCAGGAGGAAGGCCACGGCGGCCGGCGGCGAGTAGAGGAAGGGGGCGACGATCTCGGGGGCTCCTCGGCTCGATTGAAGATGGTGCTCGACGAAGACAGCGGCAGCGGACTTGCTGGACAACTCAGCTCGGCGGACGGTGGCCGTTGTCCGTGCTGGTTCACGACGGTGAGCAGCGGCGAGCTCTCGGGGCAGTGGGAAAAATGGCGAGGCGAGAGGGGCGAGGTCCAGAGGAAGGGGGAAATGGAGGAGGGGAGCACAGGGAGGCTCCACGGCGCGGATAAGGGAGAGGGGGCAGCCAGACAGCTGCCTGGCGGCCATGCCATGGTCGCCGGCGAGCTGCCTGCCTGGCCAGGGGTTGAAGACGCATGTACCCCTGGCGGGCTGGGCTGGCTAGCTAGGCCAGGTGGGCCAGGTAGGCCCAAGGGGTAAGTGGCCTTTGGCCCTTTTTGTTTCCTTTTCTTTTTTTTTCTTTTAATTGCTTTCTGTTCTATTTGTTTTGTTCTGAAAAGAAATACCAAAGCATTTTTAGAAATTCCCCAAATATTTTATTTGAACTTATGTGACATATAGCTAGTCACTCCCAAGTTTTGGAGATTTTTGAAATTCAAAACATTTGAATTTCAATTCAAATAGCATTTAAATTTAATTTCCAAGCCTCTGTTTGAATATTTGAAAAATCCATGAGCATGGGTTTGACTCCAAATCATTTTTAAAATGATCACACTCATTTATAGGACTTTTCAAAATTGTTTGGAGGAATTTTGGAATTTTTTTATCTGGCCTTTTTATTTAAATTCATTTTGAGGCTTTTCCAAATCCCCAATTCTTAAACCAAGGAAATTTAAACATGATGCAATTATTTCTAGTAATAAAAGCACATACCAAAACTAGGGTTGTGACAACTCGCCCCCACTCAAAAGAATCTCGTCCCGAGATTCAGAAGTAGTCGGAAAGAGGTGGGGTAGTCGACTCGGAGACGATCTTCTCGTTCCCAGGTGGCTTCTCTCTTAGAATGGTTGGACCACTGCACTTTGAGGAACTTGATCTTCTGACGTATGGTGGGGCGCTCAGCTTCATCGAGGATACGGACGGGATACTCTCGATACGACAGGTTTTCTTGGAGATCAAGCGTTTCGAGGTCTACTTCGCGGATGGGGTCCTTGAAGCAACTCCTGAGTTGGGATACGTGGAAGACATCGTGAACCTGAGAAAGATGCGGTGGTAGTTCAAGTTGGTAGGCAACTTCTCCATGTTTAGCTAGAATGCGAAAGGGGCCTATGTAACGTGGGGAAAATTTTCCTTTGATACCGAAGCGATGGGTTCCCTTCAGAGGAGTAACCCGGAGGTAAGCTTTCTCGTCCAGCTCGTAGCTCTCTGGCCTATGATGACGATCATAGTAGCTTTTTTGACGAGACTAGGCTGTTTTCAATTGCTCACGAACAATGCGTACCTTCGCTTCTGCTTCCTGGATCATATCCGGTCCAAAGAATTGTCTTTCACCGGTTTCTGACCAGTTCAATGGTGTTCGACATTTTCGTCCATAGAGAAATTCAAAGGGTGCCATGCCCAAGCTAGATTGGAAGCTCTTGTTATAAGCAAACTCGGCGAATGGAAGAGATTTCTCCCAACTCTTTCCGAATGATATAACACAGGATCTGAGCATGTCTTCGAGAATTTGATTGACTCTTTCTACTTGACCACTTGACTGGGGATGAAAGGCGGTGCTAAAGGAGAGATGGGTTCCCATAGCATTTTGAAAACTTTCCCAAAATCGAGAGGTGAAAAGACTTCCACGGTCTGAATTGATTTCCAAAGGAACACCATGGAGAGAAACGATCTGGGAGACATATAAATCCGCTAACTGGCTAGCAGTTATACTCTCGCGAACAGGAAGGAAATGAGCAACTTTGGAAAGACGGTCAATGACCACGAAGATGGCATTGTTTCCCTTTTGAGATTTTGGAAAGCCAGTGATGAAATCCATACTGACTTTATCCCATTTCCACTCAGGAATGGCTAAAGGTTGAAGAGTACCAATAGGTCTTTGATGCTCTGCTTTCACACGACGACAAACATCGCACTCAGCAACATATCGAGCGATTTCTCGCTTCATCCTAGTCCACCGAAATCTCTGGCGTAGATCTTGATACATCTTAGTACTACCAGGATGAATCGAGAGAGGGGTGTCATGGGCTTCCTTAAGGATCTGCTGTCTTAGCTTCCTATTCTTCGGAACTACCATCCTATTCTCGAAGTACACAGTACCATCATTGTCTAGGGTAATTTTTTTTGCCTTACCTCTAGCAATGTTTTGTTTGATATTCCGGATACCTCGAGCACGTTACTGAACATCTTTGATTTGATCCTCAAGAGTTTGTTTCACTATCAAGGTGGAAAGGAATCCATGAGGAACAATCTTGAGATTAAGCTTTCAAAATTCCTCATAGAGAAGTGGTTGATACTGTTGTAACATGAGGTTGTTACAATACGACTTACGACTTAGTGCATCAGCCATGACATTGGCTTTGCCTGGGGTGTAAGAGATACTTAAGTCATAATATTTTATCAAATCTATCCAGCGTCTTTGCCTGAGGTTAAGATCTGGCTGGGTGAATTTGTATTTGAGGCTTTGGTGATCGGTATAGATTTCACAACGATTACCAAGGAGGTAATGTCGCCAAGTCTTCAGGGCATGAACTACGACAGCGAGTTCAAGATCATTGGTAGGATAGTTCTCTTCATGTGGACGCAACTGGCGTGAAGCATAAGCTACCACATGTCGATCTTGCATAAGTATGCATCCTAACCCTTGCCGTGAAGCATCACAATAGATTTCGAAATCCTTTTTGGTGTCTGGAGGCGCAAGTACGGGTGCAGAAGTCAATCTTATTTTAAGTTCTTGAAAGCTTTCCTCGCACTTGGGAGTCCATATGAATTTCTTATCTTTCTTGAGGAGTTCAGTTAGAGGCTTTGCAACTTTAGAAAAGTTCTCGACGAAGCGGTGACAATAGCTTGCTAGGCCAAGAAAACTCCTAACTTGCTTAACCGATTCAGGTGGAGTCCATTCAAGGACGGCCTGAACTCTCTCGGGATTGACAGCAATGCCTTTGGAAGAAATCACGTGGCCTAGGTAGGTCACTTCTGGAAGCCAGAATTCACATTTGGAAAACTTAGCATAAAGGCGATGCTCTCTAAGTTTCATCAATACCAGCCTTAGATGCTCAGCATGTTCTTCTTCGTTCTTCGAGTAGATGAGAATATCATCAAGGTAAACTACAACAAATTTATCTAAGTACTCCATGAAGATCGAATTCATCAAGCGCGGAAAAGTGGCTAGGGCATTGGTTAAACCGAAGGACATGACGGTGTACTCATAAAGACCATAACGAGTAGTGAAAGCCGTTTTGGGAATGTCCTCGTTTCTGATTTTGATTTGATGATAACCTAATCTCAAATCCATCTTGGAGAAGACAGAGGATCCAGCAAGTTGATCATAAAGATCATTGATCCTGGCAAGTGGATACTTGTTCTTTATCGTCGCTAGATTTAGCGGGCGATAGTCTACACACATCCTTTCTGTTCCATCTTTCTTCGTTACGAACAGAACGGGGCAACCCCATGGCGATGAGCTAGGGCGGATGAAGCCTTTTGCCAACGAAGCTTCAAGTTGGATTTTAAGCTCAACTAACTCATGTGGGGCCATTCTATATGGGCGTCTGGAAATTGGGGCGGTTCCTGGGATAAGATCTACGATGAATTCTACACACCTGTCGGGTGGCATTCCCGGCAGCTCTTCTGGAAAGTCATCCGGAAAATCACAGACTATCGGAATAACTTCAAGGTTAGGAAGGGGATGTTCATTCAACGAATATAGCTGGGTTTCTGAACCTTGAGATGTGAAATGGACTATCTTGCCGGAAGGATGAGTGAGTTGAACTGATTTAGTGGCACAATTAATCTTGGCACGGTGTTTTGACAACCAATCCATACCTAAGATGATATCGATATCTGAAGATTTGAGGGCTATGAGAGAAACAAGGAATACAACATCCTCAACAACAATCTCATTGTCATGGCTTACCCTACTGGTACGCCATGTGGATCCTGGAGTTTTAATCATTAAAGGGGTAGGCAACTCCTCAAATGAAATGTCATGCAGGAGTGCGAACTTTTCAGACAAAAAGGAATGAGAAGCTCCAGAATCAAATAGAAAAGAAGCAGGTTTGGAGTTGACAGGAAGTGTACCGAGTACAACCTTCGTATCCTCTTGGGCTTCTTTGATGGTGGCATGGTTCACATGTCCGTATTCAACAATAGCGGACTTGTCTTTTGAAGGCTTTGGTGGCTTAGCTTTGGCATTATGTTTTGGACGAGGAGGAACATTCTCATGCAATGAACACTGTCGTGCAATGTGGCCAGGATTACCACACTTGTAGCACACTCGGGTATTAGGTTGTGGAGTTTGTATGGCATGCTCTCTACTACATTTCTGGGTTTTCTTGCTTTGTGGAGATGGTCTTGGAATCAAGTGAGAAGGAAGGGCACTAGTTGGGATCCAAATTCGACGTTTCTGAGAACCCGAACTAGAAGAGGAAGCAAGATCACGATCACGCTTGCGAGACTCTTCAAAGACCTCATTTCCATGTTCAGCTCTGAATAATCTATTGACCAAATCCTCGAAGTTGACAAATTCATGGAGATTGAGATCATGAAGAAGGACATGGTTAAGTCCCTTGCGGAACCTTTCCTGCTTCTTGGCATTGGTTGATATCTTCTCAGGGGCATAACGAGAAAGACGATTGAACTCAATCCTGTACTGATGAACAGTCATATTTCCTTGAGATAGATTGCAGAACTCTTCCCTCTTTCTTTCCATCAGCTCATCCAGAATGTGGTACCCTTGGAAGGCATCACGAAACTCTTGCCAAGTCACTACGTGACCGTCAGGCTGCATTGCAACAAAACTTTCCCACCACTGAAGAGCAGCACCTTCCATAAAGTATGCCGCGAATAGCACACGATCACCTGGAGAAACATGCGCCGTCTCAAGCTTACGCTCGATGGAACGGAGCCAATCATCGGCATCAAGGGGCTCAGATGAACATCGGAAAACTGGCGGGTTCAAAAGGATAAAATCCTGGATGGATATTACCGCATCTCGCTGAAGAGAGGTATTCTTCTCAATGAGCTCCAAAAGGCGTGTTTGATCACGTCGATTTCGCTCAGCCTCCATCATGATTTCCGCTGCAGAAGGCGGTGAAGGAGGATCATCATCACCACTTTGATTACCGTGACCAGATTCAACACATCTAGTTCCACCTGACATTCTGTGTGATAAAAATCAACAATCAGAGTAGGATTTATGATGGAATCAAAGCAAAGATGACATAATTTAAGAGCGGACAAGATTGTAATGCAAAAGCATTGGAATCACTGGAAACACGGGACAAATCGGACAACATAACGGCTATACCGGGGTGAAAAATGAATCAATCTGCAAGAATGATCAGAACCTTCTCAAAAGGCTTGATGGAATGGTGACTCTAGACAACCAAAACATTCCTACAACCATTGAGAAGCAAACAACGAGATGTTCTAGTATATACATAGAAGAGCCTAGTCCTATCTTCCCGTAGAAAAGATGAGGGTGACTCAGAACTCAGATCGATGAGGGTAAGGAGAAAAATGAAGCCTTACGTTGTTTCCATATACCCAAAGTAACTATATAACTGTAAAATGCTAGACCCGACTTCGACCAAGGTTTAGTAATCCTACAGGCAGTCCTGCTCTGATACCAAGTCTGTCGGGACCCGGGGTTTGCGTATGTAATTCCTGTTACAACACAATCATATGGAGAGCCGAGAGCCGTACCCACTTGTCTAAGCAGACAAGGCCAAGCACAGAACACTCTCGGAAAGCATCGAACGTGAGGGGCATCCCATTCAGGCCGGATGATCAACTGAGATGGGTCCTCATCGTTCGCTCACAAGTCTAAATGATTATGGGTGGTGAAATCCCATACTCATAGACAAGTCGCCTCAACCACATTATCGATTGAATCATAACACTTACATAAACAGACTCCAGCCCGATCACCTAGTCAGGATCTCGGGCGGGCTCAATCATACAACAAAGTGTGCCACGTGACAGAGTCATGAGCAATCGCATCGCGATGCCCCAAGCTGCGCACATCTAAGGGCCACTTGGTGTATGAAAGACCGCCGACAAGAACTCAACTAAGCTATCGAATCCCACACTAAGACATGCACGTTATAATCATACACGCAACATACATGTCTAGTGTAAACAGCAGGTAACACAACATGAACTCTACAACTCATAGTTTTATTGCATCTGCTATACAGAGCAGATATAGTAGTGTTACAAGAAGAGATCACATAACTGTGACCCAACATTACATCATACAACAACGGAAGCAAATTATGTATTAGTAAAGACAAGGTTAACAAATGGCTTAAGAAGCCTTTAAGAAAACACAACGACCCTCCAGAGGGACCAGGCTGTTGTCTGGGACTACATTACTTCGTCGACGTCGAGTTTGAGGGGGACGCCACCATCAAGGTCAGTGGTCTCGTCTCTAAAACATAGAATAAGCAAACGTGAGTACAAAGTCGTACTCAGCAAGACTTACGTCAGAACTATACTACTCATGCTCAGGTATCAAGGTAAAGGTAAGTGGGGTTGTAATGCAGAAAGCTTTGACTTGGCTATCCTGTACTATGACTACATAGAGTTGAGATGAGAGGCGCACACGAGTCCATCTAATCTTGATCACCACATCAATACACCACCATGGATCCTTCCTCGACTTCCCCACGAGGAAGCAACCCAAAGCACTCACACTTATCTTGAGATTTTTAGAGTATACATTGGAGTTCTCTAATAATCAAGTAAAGATCTCCAAGTAGTCCATAACCGCGGACACGGCTATTTGAATAGTTCATTAACCCTGCAGGGGTGTACTTGTTCACATACGTAGCTACCACTTACCGCCTAGAACTCGTCACCTTCAAGCGGTGTCGGCGAGGATAGTACCACGACACTTACCTCACGGCTCCAACTCTAGTCCAGGGAATCGCCTATCTGAGTTGTACCCCAATCAGGAATCCGGCCGGGGTTTCCGTTCAGGACCCAGACGATGTATGGACGGTCCGACAAGCCCACCTCGATGGATGGTGCTGCGCTTGCCTAAAACCGTGCTACGTTATGAAATCAAATAGAAGAAAATTAACCCATGCGAATCCTGGACCATAGTCGGGGTGAGTTAATAGGTCGAGAGGGGTCAATGAGCCCAACATGTGGTAGTAATCTGTGTCTTGGATCACAACACAAGAACTCGGGGCCTAGGGCAGTGTAAATGAGACAACCCACTGTGTACTCCTACACAGCCTCTCATTGTTCACTTATATTAGGGTGACTTCATCAACACGTTACCACCTTGTTGCATGTGTTCACTACCATCCCGATACATCACCAGATGGATCAACTTCATTGCAAACAACTATAGCATGGCATAGCATAACATGGATGAAGGGCCACATGATGAACACAAACAAACTTGTATCTGCTAGGTTGAGGTTTGCTTAATACTGTGGCAGCAATGATAGGTCATGCAAAGGATGGGTTCAACTAGCGGTATAACGGTAACATGTGATCACCTATTCATGCATAAGAGAACAAGAGGGAAACTGGGTTTTTATAGATACGATCAAAGGGGGTTTGCTTGCCTTATTGTCGAGACTCGGGGTGCCACT
Source organism: Bromus sterilis (assembly GCA_950022295.1). NCBI lineage: Eukaryota > Viridiplantae > Streptophyta > Magnoliopsida > Poales > Poaceae > Bromus > Bromus sterilis. Next base: position 59,934,853 of record OX465599.1, read on the forward strand.
CTTCGAAGAAACAGGAACTACGTCCGGCGATGGATCTATCGAGAATAAATAAACACCGAGACAACAACAATGTAAACATCACATTGCAATGCACATTCAAGAAATGAATCATGACATTGTACTGATGTGATCTAGGTTCAATTTGTCACATGTTAATTGAAGTTGATTTGAATAAGAAATTAAAATTCAAACTCCAAATGTTGTTCAAATTATCCCAAGTTGCATTTGCTAATGTTTGGATATGGTAAACCATGTTTTCATGTGTATGGTATGCCTCTGATGTTCATGTGATAAGGTTGGCATTGCAAAGATTTAAATTGAAATGATTTAAACATTTATTTTGAATTATTCCAAATAACCCAAATAGCTAAATGCTACTGGACCATCATCATAGATGTGTTTTTCATCTATGAAAATATGATATTTGGAATCCTTGCAATTTTCTGATGATTTTTCATATATAACACTTTTGATTTGGAGTTATGGTTTAAAAGTTATTGAATTTCAAAGATTTAATCAATTTCTGGAATTTTCTGGATTATCTGTAAAAAGAAAAAGGCTTTACCGCGTCATGCCTACGTCATGCTGACGCAGGGGGGGGGGCTGACGAGTGGGCCAACACTGTCTGTGGCACAGTATTAAACCCTCTGTTTAATTAAATTAAACAGGGTTATTATGGGCCGGGCCCCATCTGGCAGTGGGTGATTAGGAGGGAGTTTAGGCCTAAGTGGCCGGCGGCTTGACGCCGGCGTCACCAGGGACGGCGACGCCTCTCCGGAGAGGGCCTCCTGGCCACGGGAGGGCACGGCGGAAGTCCCATTCGAGCCTACGCACTCGCGCGCGTCGACTGGGGTGGGTGATATGCCACGCGGCGGCCGGAGGGCTCGACGACGAGCACTTCCGCGGCGGCCGGAGAACGGTTAGGCGGAGAAGCGGCCACGGGGGCACGGAGAGAAGCGCGAGAAGGGGGAAACGACGTGCGCAGCTCACCAGAACGCGAAGGCGTCGACGGGGAGGTCGGGGAGGAGCTGGCGGCGGCGAATTTGCAGGAGGAAGGCCACGGCGGCCGGCGGCGAGTAGAGGAAGGCGGCGACGACCTCGGGGGCTCCTCGGCTCGATTGAAGACGGTGCTGGACGAAGACGGCGACGGCGGACTTGCTGGACAACACATCTCAGCGGACGGCGGCCGTTGGCCGCACTGGTTCACGACGGTGAGCAGCGGCGAGCTCTCGGGGCGGTGGAAAAAATGGCGAGGCGAGAGGGGCGAGGTCCAGAGGAAGGGGGAAATGGAGGAGGGGAGCACAGGGAGGCTCCACAACGCGTATAAGGGAGAGGGGGCAGCCAGGCAGCTGCCTGGCGGCCATGCCGTGGTCGCCGGCGAGCTGCCTGCCTGCCTTGCCAGGGGTTGAAGACGCATGTACGCCTGGCGGGCTGGGACGGATAGCTGGGCCAGGTGGGCCAGGTAGGCCGAAGGGGTAAGTGGCCTTTGGCCCTTTCTGTTTCTTTTTCTTTTTTTCTTTTAATTGCTTTCTGTTCTATTTGTTTTGCTCTGAAAAAAATACCAAAGCATTTTTAGAAAATCCCCAAATATTTTATTTGGACTTATGTGACATATAGCTAGTCACTCCCAAGTTTTGGAGATTTTTGAAATTCAAAACATTTGAATTTCAATTCAAATAACATTTAAATTTAATTTCCAAGCCTCTGTTTGACTATTTGAAAAATCCATGAGCATGGGTTTGACTCCAAATCATTTTTAAAATGATCACACTCATTTATAGGACTTTTCAAAATTGTTTGGAGGAATTTTGGAAAAAACTTTTTATTTGGCCTTTTTATTTAAATTCATTTTGAGGCTTTTCCAAATCCCCAATTCCTAAACCAAGGAAATTTAAACATGATGCAATTATTTCTAGTAATAAAAGCACATACCAAAACTAGGGTTGTGACATATCTTGACTCGTCCCCAGACCACTAGCCAGGTACAAGTCAAACTGATCCACTCCCTTTCGATATTTTGAGCACTCATGCAATGGATGAGCCTGAGCAAGAAAGTTGACACCTAAAAGGCGAAACAGAAAGAAGGTGGAGGAAGACAAAAAAAGGTGTGAAAGGCTCACATCAATGAGGACAATCATAGGCGAGAGAAGGCCATATGATAGATATGATGTGAGGAGTAGGGATTGACATGCAACGGATGCACATGTGAGCTAAAAGCTCTCCAAGGGAACTAGTGGGGGTGTATCTAACTTGCTTGCTCAAGAAGACCTAGAGCTCGTTTGAGGAGGCTCATCATTGGAATATACAAGACAAGTTCTATTGTGTGAAGGTCCCCACATAGCTATATGCATGATGATGATCTCTATGGAGTACAAGGTATAGAGGATGAAGTACTAGTGTGGATCTCTCAAAAGGAATAGTAGTGTGCCCCCTTCTCTCTTTTTATTTCTTTTTCTCTTTTTTCGATTTTTTTTGTATTTTTTTGGTGGCCTCAATGGCTCTTTCTATTTAACTCTCATTTGTCCTCTTTGGGATCATTTGATTTTGTCCTCTTAGGGCTCTTTTCCTCACTTAGGGGAAACACTCTATATTTTTCACGAAAATAGGAGATCTTTCACACTTTACAAAGGTACTCACATAAAGAAGAGATAACTATCATGATGCAAAGGTATGGCATGAGGATCAAGTTATGAGAAGATGGATGTTGCATGGAAATGTATCTCGGAAAGGCTATGGAAATGCCTTGTAGGTAGGTATGGTGGCTCTTTTGAGGAAAGATATAAAGAGGCTTATGATGACAGAGCATATCGTGCCAAGGGTTTGGATGCACCGGCGAAGTATGCGCCAACTCTCGAGGTGAGAAAGGGCAATGCACGGTACCGAAGAGGCTAGAAAAATTATAGGTGGGTGGAAGTGTCAACTTTCGAATACTCACATTAGTCCGAAGAACTCATGCACTTATTATCGGTAACTCTCAATCTAACCAGGAGGTTCACAAAGAGACAAGTACCCCGAGGAGGAGTGTATGGGGGTTTGGTTATCCTTGCGCATCCTTGACTCATGGTACGTGAGTGTACTCTAATATTCGAACCCTCTAGAGGTTAGTGATCCATCTAGTAGCTAAAGTTCTCAACAGGGGTTTTTGGTTTTCGAAAAACACACGGAATGCCCAAAATACGACATCTATCACTAATAGGCTTTGACACCAAAAGTTCAAACATTACTCTAGTCAATACCTCAAAATTATTGCAAGTTACCTACTTCTAGTCAAGACACAAAACTCAGTGCAACAGGCAAACTCTCTAACAAGATAAAACATGCAACCTATAGAAAGTTCAACCTAAAACAAAAGAAAAGCTCTAGGAAAACTAAAGCACTACAAGTAAACAGAGCAGCAGCTAAGAAAGAAAAAGAACAACTCACAACTAAAAGAATAAGCAAGCAAATCCTATGAGGAGTTCTAGTTCAAGCGGAGCGTGTAATTCTCCCACACAAAAGAGAGTAAGCTGGGATCTAACTTGTTAATACAGCAAACAAAGCAAAAGAAAACTAAAAACAAAACCTAAGAGCGAGACGCTCCAAGAATAGCACATAACGCATGAAGTGATAAAAATATAGTGCAACGAGAGACGAACTGATAATTGTTGATGAAGAAGGGGATGCACGGGGGCATCCCCAAGCTTAGACGCTTGAGTATCCTTGTATATTTATTGGGGGTGCACATGGGCATCCCCAAGCTTGAGCGTTTGACACTCCAGGATCTTCTTTCATCATCTTCCATCGCACACTTGAAAACTCCCTTCATACATAACTCATTGTAGACTGATTAGAGAGGTTAGTACTCTAATAAAATAATTTTCTCTTACTGGAAATAAAGATAATCTTGAAGATCTACTGTTACCCAAGATTTCCAAAAAGTTTTTGCAAAGAAAAAGCAAGCTTAAGGTTTGCAAAAGTGAAGAGAGACAAAACATGGCAGAATCTGTAAAAAACAGAACAGAAGGTAGAAACGATTTTTTTAGGGGTACTTCTGCAACTCAAATTAAAAAACTCAGAACATACGAAATTTTAGTAATTGTATAGAGCACGACGTGTAAAAAATTCAGCTCAAAAAGATGAACTGGGAGTTTTCCATGATTTTTCTAGTCACGAGGACGGAATCTGTTTTCTGGACAGCATGTCACAAATTTCACTTCCCTTGTCGTATGAGGCTATAAAAGGCACAAAGCTTGAAAAATAAAGATACAATGATGTTGCTACAGTAGTAACAATCATCAAGACCACTAAAAACAGAAGAAAAGCAAAAAATAAAAACCTAAATTCGTTGCGGGCTGCCTCCCGAAAGCGCTTCTTTAGAGCCATTAGCTAGGCTTAAAGCAGAAGATCAAAGTTCCCCAAAATCATCAGAAGGTTCACCAAGGATCTCAAAAGGGTTTTCAATAAGCTCATCCTTGTTCTTCCGAGGGAAAAGGTATGTACCTTTTGCTTTACCACCCAAACGTATTTGTCCTTTACCTATAGCAATGAAGCCTTTCATGGCTCGGAGGAAGTCCCTTCCAAGAACTATATTTCCTTGATTGGCCTGCATGATGGAGAAGTCAATCTCCACACTCCTTTTTAGAAACATGACCTGGACATCTTTCAATCTTCCCTGGATCTAAGAAATATCACCATTAGAATGTTCATGGAAAGATGGAAATTTGTCCATGCTTGCAAGGTACAAAGAATCATAAATAAAGCTAGGCATTATAGAAACTGTAGATCCAATGTCACAAAAAGCAAGGAGGTTTTGATTAGAGATAAAAATCCTAACAAAAGGCTCGCAGTCATTTTCTATTTCCAAAATCTCCTCTCTAGGAGGATTTGGTTTTTATACTACTTTTAAGTCTAGAGCATCAAGTTTTTTCTCAATAGCAGTAATTCTATCTATAACAGTATCAAGACCATCATAAACAAAATAACTAGATAAACCATGTATAATTTCAAGAGCTCTAGCTTCATCACACTCTAAAAAGTCTCCTTCAGCTATAAGATCAAGAGAGTGCTTACACCACTTAAAAAGGCCAAAGTAAAATATTCTAAGCACAATTCTTATAGGTAACCAAGGCATTTTTGCCTTATGTGCTTCAGAAATTCTGTCCCATGCCTTCTTCATATTTTCCCCATTCCTTTGGTGGAAGACCTCGGATTCCCTCATAGTACCAATTCCTAACATACTTGACTACACAAGAAAGGTAACATGTATTTTTGGTATTTTTGATAAGGGACAAAAAAGAAAAAACTGAAATGTAAACTAACAAGACTAAAAAGCAAAGATAAAAGATAGTGTGCAACTCCCCTATCTTGTAGACTCGAGTCCTAGGCAACGGCGCCAGAAATTGGCTTGATATGGTGAGGATCTCTCACTCCTCGTTGGTTACCCCAAGTGGAAGGTGAGATGTAGCGTAGCAGCAAATCCCCCCTATGTAGAGGATAGGGTTTGTCTCCCGTAGGACTCGCAGAGATACAAGAAGGTGGTAAAGTGAACAATGGCGCCGTTCACAACCGAGGTTTCTAACTTCACCTGGACCTGCACATAGATACAGATAACTTTGCTCCCAACGAGTACAGAGGAGTTGTAATTTCCTCCGGCCTTGCTGTTTACAAAGGATTAACGCAAGAGATAATGATAGTGATACCAACTGAAAAGTAAATTAAGGATGTAAACAGTGATATGAAGATGGACCAGGGTCCCGTGATTTTCACTAGTGATGTCTCTCTCCCAAAAGACGATAAAAGTGCTAGCGAGGTAAACAAATCACAGTTGGGCAATTGACAGGATTATGAAGGCACCGCAATGCTAACTATGCTGCAAAGAAAGGAAGGGCTCAAAAGCAATGGGCAGTACGACAAGGTAAGTAGACCGAAATCCATCTACATCTACTACGAATCATCCACCTTGAGATATCTATCCAGAACATCTCGCTGGTATTAAGTTGTGAATCCCACCCAAAGTGTAAATCCAAAGCAACAGACAACTGCATTAAAAGAACTTTGCGTAAAGTAAACAATCCTTGCATCCTCGGATACAAGCACCGTTGTTTTATCCCTGGTGGCGACAACACATCCCGTAGTCTCATGTTTTTGTCACTCAAGCTAGACATCAAGGGGATGAACCCACAATCAAGCATAACGCTCCCTTTTGGAGTTGCAACAAATCACTTGGCCAAAGTAAAATACGACAACGGAGAACATGCAAGAATTTACTCAAGAACAAAATATAAAAGAGAAGAACAAAATATATTACTCATCACAATCTGAACATAGTCTCATAATCCATCAGATCCCACCAAACTCAGCATAGCAACGACAGAAAATTACAAAGGTGCCTCAATCATGTGAGGCATCTCACGAGGTCTCGAAAGTGGAGGCACAAAGAAGGGAGAGATAGATCACATAACTACTGGTCACGGACCCATGGTCCAAGGGGAACTACTCACGGTTCATACGGGAGGCGTCCATGGCTATGGATGGTCTCCCAGAGGGGGTAGCTTCTCCGGGAAGGGTGCTGGAGCAGCTTCTCCAGGCAGCCCCGATCTAGAAACGGCGGTGGCGGCGGTACAGAGGCGAAATCGCGAAAAAGGGATTCGTCTTAGGGGTTTCCGTCACGGGGGGTAAATATAGGCGAAGGGGGGCACCGAGAGGGGCCACATGGCAGCCAGGAGGCTCCCTGGCGCGGCCTAGGGTGGGGCTGCGCCAGGGACCCTTCTGGAGTCCCTGTGGTGGCCCCTTCCCTCCTTTGGTGTTTCCGGAAGCTTCCGTGTCGCTGATTTTTTATCTGATTTTTCCGGATTTTTTGGAGCACTTTTAATGGCCGGAAAACCTGAAATACAAAAACAGCAGAAAACAGCAACTGGCAGCTGGGTGCACTTGGTTAATAGATTAGTCCAAATATGCTAAAAAATGTATGAAAGTGCAAGCAAAACATGGCAAAGTCACACAAAACATGCATGGAGCAAGAAGAAATTATAGATACGTTTGGGACGTATCAGTAGACAAGTGGGTACGACTCTCGGCTCTCCATATGATTGAGTTGTGACTGGAATTACATACGCATATTCCGGGTCCCGACACCAGGAGTTGACTATCTGAGGTAGATCCGGCGGATAAATGATACGGACTCAAACAATGTAGGCAACTGAGACGCCATCCGGGAAGATGGTTTCACTGTCTCACAGATGCACCCACATATCTATATGATGCAACCTTTCATCCATTCTTTTTCTATGCATATGCCAAATGGAAAACCCAAACTAATGTGACTCCTGGACGTCAACACGGATTGAGGTAATAGGCCGAGAGGGGTCAGTGAGCCCAATGTGTGGTTGTACTCTTTGTCTTGGATTACCATACAAGAACTCGGGCTTAAGGAGGTGTTCAACGAGACAACCCACTGTGTACTCCTACACAACCTCTCATCGTTCACCTTGTTTAGGTCAAGTTCACCAACACGTTAACACCAACATTAACATGATCACAACCATCCCGACTCACAACAAAGTAACCTCATTGTAACACTAAGCATCAATAAGCAGTAACCGTTGCAGGGGCCACATGATCAACATACAACTCCTAAAACTGCTAGGATTGTGGTTTGCTTAATATGGTGACAAAATGATAGGCCATGCATTGGAATGGGTTCAACTATGCGGTAGAACGTAACATGGTGATCTCCTAAACATGCATAAGCGAGACTGAGAAGGAAATGGGTTTTTATAGATATGATCAATGGGGTTTGCTTGCCTTGCTAAGGATACACTGGTTATCGTACTTCTGCTTCAGGGGTGACCTACGTCTCGGAAACACTGTTACCGGAACAATCATCAACAAAGGGGGACAACATTGAAATAAAATGCACAAGCACATGATAAGGTTGTCCATGATGTATATGATACTGGTTTGTTGAAAATTCAATTTAATTGAAGTGTATTGCAAAGGATTTGCAAATTCAAAATCCAAATTCAAATTCAAATTAAGCCATATGCACATTTGCTACTGTTGCTCCATTTTAAAATGGTCAAACATGAAAAAAGTGCATATTCTTAATCCTTGTATTTTTCTGATAATTTTTCATATATTATTTGTCCAATTTGGAGTTAGTACGAATTTTCTATGATTTTTCAAAGTTTAAATGATTTTCTATCTTTTCTGGATTTTCTCTGATTTTCTTTTAAACTTAAATTGAATTACTGCGTCAGCCTTGCCTCAGCATGACATCAGCAGAGGGCTGACCAGTGGGGCCAGGGTGTCAGCCTCAGTGGGTTAATCCCCTCTGTTTAAATTAAACAGAGAAAGGGGGGGGTTAGGGGGCTGGGGTGCCCACTTGTTTGTCGCACTGTGGGGGGGGGGATTAAGGGCTGATTAACCCTTAAGCTGATCTGCCCACCGGCGTTTAGCTGGCGGCGACCACAGCGCACAGCGGCGCGGCACGCAGACGGCGGCACAATGCGCCATTTGGAGCGCCGAGTGCACCGGGATGAAGCTCGTGCACAAGCGCACCACGCAGACGAAGCAAACATCAACGGGGGCAACGGGAGCCACACCGACGAGAAAGAAGGCGGCGGCCGGAGCCACTGACCACGGCGAGGTGGCGATTCCGGCCACGGGGAGATGCGCGGAATGGGGAAAACGAGAGAAGAGCTCACCCCGGTTCGAGCAGAGGAGACGACGAGGTCGGGGACGAGATTGTGGCGCCGGAATCCGGCGAAGAAGCTCGTGGCGGCCGGCGAAGAAACGGTGGAGGTGGCGTCGCCTCCTGGGGTCCTCGGGATCGATTGAAGGTGTTGGTCGACGAATGCAGTGGCGGCGAGTCTCCTGAACAGGTTGCCTCGGCGAGTGGTGGTCGTTGGCCACGACTGTCACGGTGGCGCACTCGGGCGAGCTCTCGGGCGCGGCGATATTCCGGCGCGGAAGACCGTGAGGAAGAGAGGGGAGAGGGGGAAAGAGATGGGGGTGAGCAGGGGGTCCTCCTGGACACGTAGTCGTCGATGGGGAAGCAGCTGTGTGGCGTCGGCAGCTGATACACGAGATAACTTCTCGCCCCTCGTTGGTTACCCCAAGTGGAAGGTGAGATGTAGATAACAACAAGTTTCCCTTAGCAAGATGTTAAGGTTGAACGTCTAACCAATAGGACTCCAACGGATACAAGTAGGTGGTGAAGTGAACAATGGCGCCGTTCACAACTCTAAGTTGCTTACTTCACCTGGACCTGCACACACAACAGATAGCTTTGCTCCCAACAAGTACAGAGGAGTTGTCAATTCCTCCGGCCTTGTTGTTTACAAAGGATAAAACGCACGGGATAATAATGATAGTGATAGCTACGGAAAAGTAAATACTGAAAGTAAATTGAAGGTGTAAACAGTGTTGGAAATATGAACCGGGGTACTATGATGTTCACTAGTGATGTCTCTCCCAAAAGATGATAGAATAGCCATGCAACGTAAACAAATTACAGCTGGGAAATTGACAGGATTATGTGCGCAAACCAATGCTAATTATGCTAAACAGAAAGGAAGAGGCTCAAAAGCATGGGCAGTACGCCAAGACAAGTAGACCGAAATCCATCTGCATCTACCTACTAATAATCCACCTTGAGATATCTATCCAGAACATCTCGCTGGTATTAAGTTGTGAATCCCACCCAAAGTGTAAACTCAAAGCAACAGACAACTGCATTAAAGAACTTTGCGTAAAGTAAACAATCCTTGCACCCGAAAGTACAAGCACCATTGTTTTCCCCCTTGTGGCAATAGCACATCCCCTAGACTCATGTTTCTGTCACTCAAGCTAGTCATCGGGGGGCATGAACCCACAATCATGCATAACACTCCCTCTTCGAGTCACTACCTACTACTTGGCCAAAGCAATAAACAGCAACGGAGAACATGCAAGAATTACTCAAGAACATAAATATAAAAGAAGAGAATCAAATATATAACTCAATCACAATCTGAACATAATCTCATAATCCATCGGATCCCAGCAAACGCAACATAGCAACAGCAGAAAGATTACATAAGTGCCTCGATCATGTAGGGCAGCTCACGTGGTCTAATCCATGAAGAACAAAGAGGGGAGGAGAACATCACATAGCTACTGATCATAGACCCATGGTCCAAGGTGGACTACTCACGGTTAATCCGGGAGGCATCCATGGTGGTGGAGAAGCTCCTGGAGGTGATTCCTCCCTCCGGCAGGGTGCCGGGAAGAGGTCTTCTGGTGCTCCCGATCTTGGTAGCGCGGCGGCGGCGGAACAGAGGAGAGATCGCGAAAAAGGGTTCCGACCCCGAGGGTTTCTCGTCACGGGGAATAAATAGGCGAAAGGGGATAACCAGAGGCGGGCCAGGGGCTCCAGGCGCCCCCCTGGCGCGGCCAGGGGTGGGGCCGCGCCCTCTGGCCGCCTGGGGCCCCCCTGGCTCCCCTCTGGCCCCTCTCGGGCTCTTCGTGAAGCTTCCGGTATGCTGATTTTTCCCGGAATTTTTCTGGTACTTTTAATAAGGGGGAAACCTGAAATAGAAAAACAACAGAAAACAGAAACTGGCACTGGGGTGCACTGAGTTAATAGGTTAGTGCATATATGATCAAAAGTGTATGGAAGTTCATCAATATCATAGCAATATCACACAAAAGAGGCATGGAGCAAGCAGAAATTATAGATACGTTTTGGACGTATCAACATCCCCAAGCTTAATTCCTACTCGTCCTCGAGTAGGTAAATGATAACAAGAATAATTTCTGTGGTGACATGCTAACAACCATATAAGAACTTTGAAATAAAGCAATCAAGGCATGTAATTCAATTCAAGTCATATGTCAGAACCCTCTGTTAGGTACTGTGCTAGGGTTAGTAAGTCTCTTGCATCATGTTCAAATTTCAAAAGAAATCTTTGAAATAAAAATCAAAAGCAAAATGGGAGAAGGAAAACCCCCAGTTGAATTATTTCAAAAGGCCATATAAAAATCTTTTCCAAAAATTCATGTTAGATTTTTGAAAAGTCTTATAAATCAGTGTGATCACATATCAAGTGATGTGGGACCCACCCCATGCTCATAGATTTTTCAAATATTCAAACCGTGCCTTGGAATTAATCAAAAACCCCTATTTGAGTTAAGATTCAAATTATTTGAATTTTAAAAATGTTGAAACTTTATAAGTGGCTAGTCTATATTATTATGAGGCCATATAAATTTTTTCAGCATTTAATAAAATGCCTAGCTATTTATTAGCACAGCAAAACAAAAGGGCAGAAAAGAAAACAAAAAAGAATTAAGAAAAAGGGGAGAGCTTACCTCTTGGCCAGGGCGAGGCCCACATTCCCAGCCGGCCCAGCCCACCAGGGGGCTCCCCTGTCGTCTTCCCAGGGCACGAGCACACAACTGCGTGCCCGGCATGCCGCAGCCGTCGCGGTGGCAGCCTCCCAGCCGCGCCCCTGCCTCCTTCTTGACGCCACGCACGCCAGGAGACGCCCCACGTCTCACTTCCCCCTCCTCGCCCTCTGGTCCGTCCTCCCCGCGCAAGTTCGTCGACGCCCGAAGAACCCCGCAGAGCACCACCGTGATCCAGCGCGGCCAGAGACGCCCACCTGCTGCGAGAAGCTGTCCAAGAAGGTCGCCGTAGACGCAAGCCTCGCCGTGCAGAAGATGGCCGGCCAATTTTGTCTCTAGCAGTCGCAAGCTTCGTCGACATCTCTCCAGAGCCGCCGGATCCCGTTGACGATTCCGTCGTCACCAGGGCACATTCGACCTCGCCGTCACCTCCAACGCGATCCTGGTGAGAAAGCGCTTCAAAACCCTAACCCCACTCCTCCTGTTACACCTCCTAGCCTTGGCCGCCATGGAAGCCGAGCACGGTTTCCGCCATGGACGACCTGGAGCTCGCTCCAGTATCCTTTTTTCCGTTTCGTTGAGTCCAACGTGCTTCTGGCACCTCCAGGAGACGACTAGGGTAGCACATGGTCATGGTTGCCCCTTGAATCGAAGAACCCGACGTCGCCGGACTTCTGTCTCCGCCGTTCGTCGTCGCCGACGCGCTTCCGGTGGACTCCAGTGACCTCCTCCAGCACAGGTCGACGCGGCGTCCTCACAGCAGTCGTTTGGTGCCTCTGGCGTGCCAAACGCACGTCCAGAGCGTGATCCCGCACACGCCGGCATGCTCTGGCTCGCCGGAGCTCGTCGCCGGCGACCCAGCCGACGTGGCAGGGGATTAGCCACTAATCCCACTCCCAGTGAGGCTGACATGCGGGCCCAGCCCCCTGGATAACCACTGGTTTAAGTTTAAAACGTTTTAAACCGAGTTAATTAACACAGTGACACTTATAGGTGGGACCCCCTTGTCAGTGGCCCCCTGACGCCAGCATGAAGTCATGCTGACGCCATAAATGAATTTCCAGAAATTGAAATGATTTAAAGAATTCCAGAAAATCCAGAAAATAGCTCAAACTTTGGAAATTCATAGAAAATTCATATGAACTCCAAATTGGACAAATAATATATGAAAAATGATCAGGAGAAAATAAGCTATCCAAATATCCAACTTTCAACTTTGTTTGAGTTGAATTTAAAATGTGATCAGTAGCATTTTCTATTTGATTTAAATGAAATTAAATCAAATTCAATTCAAAAGTTTTTACAACTTGAACCATGACAACATGCTACATTTCAATTACACATCAGAGGCATATCATACACATTTCCAAATGATTCAAATTGATCAATCAATGTCACATGTAACTTGGCTAAGTTTGAATTCAAATTGGAGTTTGAATTTGCAATTCAATTTGCAATATACTCCATTTAAATGGAATTGCCTCACACACCAAAGCATATACATCAAGTTTCAACCTTCCATCATGTGATTGTGCATTGTATTTACTTTGCTACCTTGTTTGTTGTTTGTCGAGTAGAGGTGGAACCGGAGCAGGAGGCTGCCCCCTTCGTTGAAGACCCCGAACCCGAACCTCGTCAGCAAGGCAAGCAAACCCCCATTGATCATGTCGATAAAATCCCACTTCCCTCTCATGTCTCGCTTATGCATTGTATAGGATGATTACCATGCTACGTTTCTACCGCATAGATGAACCCATTCCTTTGCATGACCTATCATTTGTCACAGTAGTAGGCAAAACCACAATCCTAGCAAATGTAGGAGTTGATTGATATCATGTGGCCCCTGCAATTGTTACTGCTTATTGCATGCTTAGAATGATACCATGTTGATACTGTTATGTGAGTCGGGATGGTAGTGATCATGATGATGATGGTAGAAAAGTGTTGGTGAATCTACCCTAATACAAGGTGAACGATGAGAGGCTGTGTAGGAGTACACGGTGGGTTGTCTCGTTGAACACCACCCTAAGTCCGAGTTCTTGTGTGGTGATCCAAGATGAAGATTACAACCACACATTGGGCTCACTGACCCCTCTCAGCTTACTAACTCATCCCTTTCGATGTCCAGATGTCGCAATAGTTCAGAGTTCTGGTAGGTCTGTGGCCTGGCTGCTAAGTGAGAGAACGACTCACCCGAGACCGGCTTATGCACCATGCACACATCACTTGGGTCCACTTCGGTAAACCGGCCGGGTTCACGATAGTGGTAGCCAACCCAAGTAGGCGGCTTTCTCGGACTAGATCGGCTATGAGGTAACAGTTGTGGTGAGAATCCTCGCTGGCACCCCTTGAATGGTGTCGAGATCAAAGGCGGTAAATGATGATCATGTGTGTGTAGCGGTACACCCCTGCAGGGTTAACAAAACTATTCGAATAGCCGCGTCCGCGGTTATGGACTGCTTGGAAAGCTTAGCTTGATTATTAGACAACTTGAACTGGATACTTCTAAAACACACCAAGATAAGTGTGAGTGCTATGGCGTGCTTTCTCGTGGGGAAGTCAAGGAAGGCACCATAGTGGTGTAATTGGTTGGAGAAAGTAGTGGACTCGTGTACGTTTCTTACCTCAAAGTCTGGTACTCGTAGTTCAGGAGTAGTCAAGTCAAAGGTGGCACTTCTGCAAGTGAACCCCACCTCCCTTTACCTTGATACATGTGCATGAGTAGTATAGCTCCTATGTAAGTCTTGCTGAGTACGACTTTGTACTCACGTTTGCTTAATCTATGTTTTAGATGAAACCACTAACCCCGAAGGTGGCTTCTTCATCGAGCTGGACGACTGAAGATCAAGTTAGTCTAGTCCCAGTCAGACGACTGGTTCCCTCGTGGAGGGCTTGTGTTTCAATAATGCTTCTTAAGCCATTTGTTAAACTTGTCTGTACTCAGACATAATTTGCTTCCGCTTGTGTTGTAATGTTGGATCACATGTTTGTGATCTCTGTGTGCACTCTATAAGAGTTATCAATAAAAATGTATACTTTGTAGAGAATTGCAATGATACCTACTGTTCATACAAGGCATGTGTGCTGCGTGTATGTTTATAACATGCATGTCTTTGTATGGGTTTTCGAGACCTTAGTTGTGATCTGGCTGGCGGTCTTTCATACACCAAGTGGCCCTTAGATGTGCGCATGCGTCTAAGCTTGGGGATGCCCCCGTGCATCCCCTTCTCCATCGACAATTATCAGTTCGTCTCTCGTTTCACTATATTTTTATCACTTCATGCGTTATGTGCTATTCTTGGAGCGTCTCGGTCTTAGGTTTTATTTTTACTTTTCTTTAGCTTTGCTTGCTGTTCATAACAAGTTAGAACCCAACTTTCTTTGTGTGGGATAGAAACACGCTCCACTTCCAAAATTTAGAACACAACATAGGATTTTTCATGCTTATCTTTGTTGTGTGTGTTCTTTATCTTTTCGTAGCTACTGTAAACATGACAGTAGCTACGAAAAGATAAAGAACACACACAACAAAGATAAGCATGAAAAATCCTATGTTGTGTTCTAAATTTTGGAAGTGGAGCGTGTTTCTATCCCACACAAAGAAAGTTGGGTTCTAACTTGTTATGAACAGCAAGCAAAGCTAAAGAAAAGTAAAAATAAAACCTAAGACCGAGACGCTCCAAGAATAGCACATAACGCATGAAGTGATAAAAATATAGTGAAACGAGAGACGAACTGATAATTGTCGATGGAGAAGGGGATGCACGGGGGCATCCCCAAGCTTAGACGCATGCGCACATCTAAGGGCCACTTGGTGTATGAAAGACCGCCAGCCAGATCACAACTAAGGTCTCGAAAACCCATACAAAGACATGCATGTTATAAACATACACGCAGCACACATGCCTTGTATGAACAGTAGGTATCATTTCAATTCTCTACAAAGTATACATTTTTATTGATAACTCTTATAGAGTGCACACAGAGATCACAAACATGTGATCCAACATTACAACACAAGCGGAAGCAAATTATGTCTGAGTACAGACAAGTTTAACAAATGGCTTAAGAAGCATTATTTAAACACAAGCCCTCCACGAGGGAACCAGTCGTCTGACTGGGACTAGACTAACTTGATCTTCAGTCGTCCAGCTCGATGAAGAAGCCACCTTCGGGGTTAGTGGTTTCATCTAAAACATAGATTAAGCAAACGTGAGTACAAAGTCGTACTCAGCAAGACTTACATAGGAGCTATACTACTCATGCACATGTATCAAGGTAAAGGGAGGTGGGGTTCACTTGCAGAAGTGCCACCTTTGACTTGACTACTCCTGAACTACGAGTACCAGACTTTGAGGTAAGAAACGTACACGAGTCCACTACTTTCTCCAACCAATTACACCACTATGGTGCCTTCCTTGACTTCCCCACGAGAAAGCACGCCATAGCAGTCACACTTATCTTGGTGTGTTTTAGAAGTATCCAGTTCAAGTTGTCTAATAATCAAGCTAAGCTTTCCAAGCAGTCCATAACCGCGGACGCGGCTATTCGAATAGTTTTGTTAACCCTGCAGGGGTGTACCGCTACACACACATGATCATCATTTACCGCCTTTGATCTCGACACCATTCAAGGGGTGCCAGCGAGGATTCTCACCACAACTGTTACCTCATAGCCGATCTAGTCCGAGAAAGCCGCCTACTTGGGTTGGCTACCACTATCGTGAACCCGGCCGGTTTACCGAAGTGGACCCAAGTGATGTGTGCATGGTGCATAAGCCGGTCTCGGGTGAGTCGTTCTCTCACTTAGCAGCCAGGCCACAGACCTACCAGAACTCTGAACTATTGCGACATCTGGACATCGAAAGGGATGAGTTAGTAAGCTGAGAGGGGTCAGTGAGCCCAATGTGTGGTTGTACTCTTCATCTTGGATCACCACACAAGAACTCGGACTTAGGGCGGTGTTCAACGAGACAACCCACCGTGTACTCCTACACAGCCTCTCATCGTTCACCTTGTATTAGGGTAGATTCACCAACACTTTTCTACCATCATCATCATGATCACTACCATCCCGACTCACATAACAGTATCAACATGGTATCATTCTAAGCATGCAATAAGCAGTAACAATTGCAGGGGCCACATGATATCAATCAACTCCTACATTTGCTAGGATTGTGGTTTTGCCTACTACTGTGACAAATGATAGGTCATGCAAAGGAATGGGTTCATCTATGCGGTAGAAACGTAGCATGGTAATCATCCTATACAATGCATAAGCGAGACATGAGAGGGAAGTGGGATTTTATCGACATGATCAATGGGGGTTTGCTTGCCTTGCTGACGAGGTTCGGGTTCGGGGTCTTCAACGAAGGGGGCAGTCTCCTGCTCCGGTTCCACCTCTACTCGACAAACAACAAACAAGGTAGCAAAGTAAATACAATGCACAATCACATGATGGAAGGTTGAAACTTGATGTATATGCTTTGATGTGTGAGGCAATTCCATTTAAATGGAGTATATTGCAAATTGAATTGCAAATTCAAACTCCAATTTGAATTCAAACTTAGCCAAGTTACATGTGACATTGATTGATCAATTTGAATCATTTGGAAATGTGTATGATATGCCTCTGATGTGTAATTGAAATGTAGCATGTTGTCATGGTTCAAGTTGTAAAAACTTTTGAATTGAATTTGATTTAATTTCATTTAAATCAAATAGCAAATGCTACTGATCACATTTTAAATTCAACTCAAACAAAGTTGAAAGTTGGATATTTGGATAGCTTATTTTCTCTTGATCATTTTTCATATATTATTTGTCCAATTTGGAGTTGATATGAATTTTCTATGAATTTCCAAAGTTTGAGCTATTTTCTGGATTTTCTGGAATTCTTTAAATCATTTCAATTTCTGGAAATTCATTTATGGCGTCAGCATGACTTCATGCTGGCGTCAGGGGGCCACTGACAAGGGGGTCCCACCTGTAAGTGTCACTGTGTTAATTAACTCGGTTTAAAACATTTTAAACTTAAACCAGTGGTTATCCAGGGGGCTGGGCCCACATGTCAGCCTCACTGGGAGTGGGATTAGTGGCTAATCCCCTACCACATCGGCTGGGTCGCCGGCGACGAGCTCCGGCGAGCCAGAGCACGCCGGCGTGTGCGGGATCACGCTCTGGACGTGCGTTTGGCACGCCAGAGGCACCAAACGACTGCTGTGAGGACGCCGCGTCGACCTGTGCTGGAGGGGGTCACTGGAGTCCACCGGAAGCGCGTCGGCGACGACGAACGGCGGAGACCATGTGCTACCCTAGTCGTCTCCTGGAGGTGCCAGAAGCACGTTGGAATCAACGAAACGGAAAAAAGGATACTGGAGCGAGCTCCAGGTCGTCCATGGCGGCAACCGTGCTCGGCTTCCATGGCGGCCAAGGCTAGGAGGTGTAACAGGAGGAGTGGGGTTAGGGTTTTGAAGCGCCTGCTCACCAGGATCGCGTTGGAGGTGACGGCGAGGTCGAAGGTGCCATAGTGACGACGGAATCGTCAACGGGATCTGGCGGCTCCGGCGAGATGTCGACGAAGCTTGCGACTGCTAGAGACAAAATTGGCCGGCCATCTTCTGCACGGCGAGGCTTGCGTCTACGGCGACCTTCTTGGACAGCTTCTCGCAGCCGGTGGGTGTCTCTGGCCGCGCTGGATCATGGTGGTGCTCTGCGGGGTTCTTCGGGCGTCGACGAACTTGCGCGGGGAGGACGGACCAGAGGGCGAGGAGGGGGAAGTGAGACGTGGGGCGTCTCCTGGCGTGCGTGGCGTCGAGAAGGACGCAGAGGCGCGGCTGGGAGGCTGCCACCGCGACGGCTGCGGCATGCCGGGCACGCGGTTGTGTGCTCGTGCCCGGGGAAGACGACAGGGGAGCCCCCTGGTGGGCTGGGCCGGCTGGGAAGGTGGGCCTCGCCCCTGGGCAACAGGTAAGCTCTCCCCTTTTTCTTAATTCTTTTCTGTTTTCTTTTCTGCCTTTTTGTTTTGCTGTGCTAATAAATAGCTAGGCATTTTATTAAATGCTGGAAAATTTTATATGGCCTCATAATAATATAGACTAGCCACTTATAAAGTTTCAACATTTTTAAACTTCAAATAATTTGAATCTTAACTCAAATAGGGGTTTTTGATTAATTCCAAGGCACTGTTTGAATATTTGAAAAATCTATGAGCATGGGGTGGGTCCCACATCACTTGATATGTGATCACACTCATTTATAAGACTTTTCAAAAATCTAACATGAATATTTGGAAAAGATTTTTATCTGGCCTTTTGAAATAATTCAACTGGGGGTTTTCCTTCTCCCATTTTGCTTTTGATTTTGATTTCAAAGATTTCTTGTGAAATTTTAACATGGTGCAAGAGGCTTACTAACCCTAGCACATTACCTAACAGAGGGTTCTGACAACTCGCCCCCACTCAACAGAATCTCGTCCCGAGATTCAGAAGTCTGCGGGAGGAAGGAGGGATACTCAGCACTGAGGCGGTCTTCTCTTTCCCACGTAGCTTCTCTCTCAGAGTGGTGTGACCATTGCACTTTTAGAAACCTAATCTTCTGACGACGAGTGACACGCTCTGCGGAATCAAGAATACGAACGGGGTATTCTCGATAAGAAAGGTCATCTTGGAGATCAAGCGTTTCATGGTCGACTTTGCGGATGGGGTCCTTGAAGCAACGCCTGAGTTGGGACACATGGAATACATCATGTACTCGGAAACGGTGCGGGGGTAGTTCAAGTTGGTAGGCAACTTCTCCAAGTTTAGCAAGAATGCGGAAAGGTCCGATGTAACGTGGGGCCAACTTGCCTTTGATACCGAAACGTTGGGTTCCCTTCAGAGGAGTAACCCGAAGGTAAGCCTTCTCATCCAGATTGTAGCTCTCTTGCCTATGATGACGATCATAGTAGCTTTTCTGACGAGACTGGGCTGCTTTCAATTGATCACGAACAATGCGAACTTGCTCTTCTGCTTCCTTGATCATATCCGGTCCAAAGAATTGTCTTTCACCGGTTTCTGACCAGTTTAAAGGTGTTTGACATCGTCGTCCATATAGGAGTTCAAAAGTAGCCATGTTCAGACTAGATTGAAAACTATTGTTATAAGCAAATTCGGCGAATGGAAGAGATTTCTCCCAATTCTTTCCGAACGAGATAACACAAGCTCTGAGCATGTCTTCAAGAATTTGGTTAACCCTTTCGACTTGACCGCTAGACTGAGGATGGAAAGTTGTACTAAAGGAGAGATGAGTTCCCATAGCATTCTGAAAGCTTCCCCAAAATCTAGAGGTGAAAAGGCTACCGCGATCAGAATTGATCTCCAAAGGAACACCGTGAAGGGATACAATTCTAGAGACGTACAAGTCCGCTAACTAGCTAGCAGTTATAGACTCGCGAACCGGAAGGAAGTGAGCAACTTTGGAAAGCCTATCTATGACAACGAAGATGGCATTGTTTCCTTTCTGGGTTCTTGGAAAGCCGGTGATGAAGTCCATACCGACTTTGTCCCATTTCCACTCGGGAATAGACAAAGGTTGAAGTGTACCAGCAGGTCTTTGATGTTTTGCCTTAATGCGACAAAAAACATCACATTCGGCAACAAATTGAGCAATGTCTCTCTTCATCCTGGTCCACCAAAATCTCTGGCGTAGATCTCGGTACATTTTTGTGCTACCGGGATGAATTGAGAGGGGTGTGTCATGGGCTTCCTTGAGGATGAGTTGCCTTAGTTCCCTATTCTTAGGTACTACCAAACGATTTCCAAAGAATACCGTTCCCTTGCTATCTGTGGATAAACATTTAGCAACTCCGCTAGCAATGTTCTCCTTGATCCAGCGAACACCTCGTGCACGCCTTTGGGCAACTATGATTTGATCCTCAAGAGTTGGTTTCGCCACCAAGGTAGAAAGATAGCCATGAGGAACAATCTCAAGATTGATCTTGCGAAAGTCCTCATGAAGAAGTAGTTGATACTGTTGCAACATGAGGTTGTTACAATACGACTTACGACTTAGTGCATCAGCCATGACATTGGCTTTGCCTGGGGTGTAAGAAATTACTACGTCGTAATCTTTTATCAACTCAATCCAGCGTCTTTGCCTGAGATTAAGATCTGGCTGGGTGAAAATGTATTTGAGGCTTTGGTGGTCGGAATAAATCTCACAACGATTACCAAGGAGGTAATGTCGCCAAGTTGTTAGGGCATGAACTACGGCAGCGAGTTCAAGGTCATGGGTAGGATAGTTCTCTTCATGTGGCCGCAACTGGCGTGAAGCATAAGCTACCACATGTCGATCTTGCAGAAGTATGCATCCTAACCCTTGCCGTGATGCGTCACAATAGATCTCGAAATCCTTTTTGGTGTCTGGAGGTGCAAGTACGGGTGCAGAAGTCAATCTTCTTTTTAGCTCTTGAAAGCTTTCCTCGCACTTGGGAGTCCATAGGAATTTCTTATCTTTCTTGAGGAGTTCAGTTAGAGGCTTTGCAACTTTAGAAAAGTTCTCGACGAAGCGACGGTAATAGCTGGCTAGGCCAAGAAAACTCCTAACTTGCTTAACCGATTCAGGTGGAGTCCAGTCAAGGACGGCCTGAACTCTCTCGGGATTCACAGCAATGCCTTTTGCAGAAATCACGTGGCCTAAGTAGGTCACTTCTGGTAGCCATAATTCACACTTGGAGAATTTAGCATACAGGCGATGCTCTCTAAGTTTCATCAATACCAGCCTTAGGTGTTCGGCATGTTCTTCTTCGTTCTTCGAGTAGATGAGAATATCATCAAGATAAACCACAACAAATTTATCTAAGTACTCCATGAAGATCGAATTCATCATGCGTGAGAAAGTGGCGGGGGCATTGGTTAAACCAGAGGACATGACGGTGTACTCGTAAAGACCATAACGAGTAGTAAAAGCCGTTTTGGGAATGTCCTCGTTTCGGATTTTTATTTGATGATAACCTAATCTCAAATCCATCTTGGAGAAAACAGAGGATCCTGCAAGTTGATCATAAAGATCATTGATCCTGGGAAATGGGTACTTCTTCTTTATCGTCGCTAAATTTAGCGGGCGATAGTCTACGCACATCCTTTCTGTTCCATCTTTCTTTGTTACGAACAGAACGGGGCAACCCCATGGCGATGAGCTAGGGCGGATGAAGCCTTTTTCCAACAAAGCTTCCAGTTGGGTTTTAAGCTCAGCTAACTCACGTGGGGCCATTTTGTATGGGCGTCTAGAAATTGGTGTGGTTCCTGGGGCAAGATCCACTATAAATTCTACACATCTGTTGGGTGGCATGCCCGGCAGGTCTTCAGGAAAGACATCCGGGAAGTCACGAACCACCGGAATATCTTCAAGTTCGGGAAGGGGAAGTACATTCAAGGAATGCACTTGGGTTCTTGTTCTGGGTGAGGTATACATGAAGGTTTTGCCTGAAGGGTGGGTGAGTTTCACGGATTTGCCTTTGCAATCCAGGTAGGCATTCTGTATTGATAGCCAATCCATGCCAAGGATGACATCAATATCTGAAGATTTGAGGGCTATGAGTGAAGCAAGGAATACTAAACCCTCA
The DNA here is from genome assembly GCA_950022295.1 of Bromus sterilis. Classification (NCBI taxonomy): domain Eukaryota; kingdom Viridiplantae; phylum Streptophyta; class Magnoliopsida; order Poales; family Poaceae; genus Bromus; species Bromus sterilis. Next base: position 59,956,825 of record OX465599.1, read on the forward strand.
ATTGCAATTTGATTACCATGGCTTACTCTATTAGTTTGCCATCTTGACCCTGGAGTTTGAATAATCATGGGGGTGGATAATTCGACAAAAGATAACTCATGACGAAGTGCATAACTTTCCGACATGAATGAATGAGATGCTCCTGGGTCGAAAAGAACGGAAGTAGGAACATAATTGACTGGGAGCGTACCAAGAATGACGTCGGTGGTGTCGTCAGTCTCTTCGGCGGTAATCTGGTTCACACGTCCACGAGTGGCGGGAGGAGCGGGTTTGGCGGTGTAGACCTTCTGGGGGGGCTTGCCACGACCATTGTTGTTGCCTCCGGCACGGGGTGGAGCATTCTGGTTCTGGATCTGGTTCTGGGGACACTCACGAGAGTAGTGGCCTGCCTGACCACACTTGTAACAGGCTCCAAAGACAGTGCGTGGAGCTGGGTTGTTTGGTGGAGCTGGGTGGAACTGAGTTGGTGGACGAGGCGCCACATAGGATGGCCTCGGTGGGTTGTTCTGGCGGAACATACTATTGGGGATCCAGATCTTGCGCTTCTGGGAGCCTGAACTGGATGATCCATCGTCTCTAGGGTGTTTGCGAAAGTCGTTGGGGGTGTTCATGTCCTCTGCCTTGATGGCCTTGTTGACAAGGATCTGGAAGGTGGCAAAGTCATGTAGGTTGAGCTCACGACGGAGTCCAGAAGTGAGTCCACGACGGAACCTCTCTTGCTTCTTTGCGTCGGTGGAGACTTCTTCAGTAGCATAACGAGCAAGTCGGTTGAACTCACGACTAAACTCGTCAACAGTCCTTCTGCCTTGGGTGAGGTTGCAGAACTCCTCACGCTTGTGGTCCATAAGACCCTTGGGAATGTGGTGCTCACGGAAGGAAGTGCAGAATTCATCCCAAGATGCAGGCGGTCCAACGGGATGCATGTTCAGGAAGTTCTCCCACCAAGAGCTAGCTGCACCTTCAAGGTGATAGGTGGCATAGCTGACCTTGTCGCCATTTGCAACACGGCCTGCTTGGAGCTTCCTCTCGATGCTGCGAAGCCAGTCATCGGCGTCAAGGGGCTCGGTGGAGTAACTGAAAACCGGGGGATGAAGCCGGATGAAGTCGTTCAGGGACACCAACTCGTTGCGCTGCTGATTGGTGTTGCGGGCAATGACTTCCAGCAGATGGTGAGAGTCTCGGCGGTTCCTCTCAACCTCCATCAGAACTTGAGCCATCGTGGGTGGGGGTGGAAGGTTGCCTTCCTCCTGTTCATTCCCACGACCCTGGTTACGACCAAGCTGGCCACGGGTTCCTTGAGACATCCTGAAGGTTGAAAACCAAAGTCAAACAGAGTTGATGGGGAGAGTCTAAACAAGGTATTGAAGTACTGGAAGGATTACAGAGAAAGGAAGTAATCATCTTGACAACATGGTGATAAAGCATACAAGCCATATATTCACAAGCTGTCATACAAACCATACATCGTTTTAGTACAAGCACCAAGCTAATACAAACGTGATGAAGATGATACATCCTTCAGAGGCACTCTGACTTCCTATACATTATTTATCTAAGCCTCTGGAACTTAGAAACCTTGCGTACAATATACTAAGATACTACTACATCCTCACTAAGTAAGACCACAGGCGGTCTCACTCGTCTCCATCTCCATAGTAGTCCTCGTAAAAGTTACCCGCATATCCCGGTAGCTGAAGGTGACCATCGGAAAACACGGAGGCCTGAGGACCTTGATATCCATTTGGGCAAGGATGGGGCCTAGGTCCAACGTAGGGTGGAAGCAAAGAACCACGGGGTGGAAAAATGCCTCCAATCTCGGGCCAAGCAACTCGAGAAGGCATCTGAGTCCTCGCTGGGTAGATAGCATCATACTCAACTGATCCAACACTCAAGAAGGGTGCCAAGAGTGTCAGTGCTCGATACAGACGAACATGAGTGGCGTGAAGCTCAAAACGGAGAGCGCGTGCATCACGATCTCGATCACAAGCGAACCTAGCAGTCATCTGAAGTACTGGATCTTCTGCAGAGTGATCTGAGTAGAGTCCGGTGTAATATCCCTCTTCTCCTGGAAGTGCAACAGGGATATAGCGGAAAGAGGTCTCTCTCAGCATAGTGTGCTCCTCTCTCAGCAGGGTAATACATGAGTATGCAGCATCCTGCACAGCCATGTTCTCAGTCATGCCAATGCCATGTCCAAAGTGGATAGGCTGAGTGACTCCAACGTGGTGCGGGTAGATCCTGACAATGCAGTGGAACTGGGTCTGGTTGAAGTCAAGGAACTGCTCCTCAACGGTGTACTCAGGATACCATCGATATCCCACATAGGACATCATCTCGATCAACGTGGCGGGATGGCCACGCACACCGAGGCACCTGGTCAAACGAACAATCTGCCGAGGGGGAAGATCTGCCATCTGAAACAGAAAGAAGGAGTTTGCAAATGCATCAGATTATGAGATAAACCTGGAATGACTCGGACAGCATAACGGCTGTAATTGCAAGAAAAGGACAATTTCTTACAACATGGAAACAGCACTTACATACGATGTAAGAAATCAGGAAGCATAACCACTCTAACAAACCGATCACAAGTTTCCTACGGCTACAAGGAAGCAAACAACGAGATGTTCTAATCAGACAGAGGAGAGCCTAGTCCTATCTTCCCGTAGAATAAGATGAGGGTGACTCAGAACTCAGAATGAAGGGGGTAAGGAGAAAAAAGAAGCCTTACGTTGTTCCCTTATATACCCAGAGTAACTATATAACTATAGAAGGCTAGACTCGACTTCGGCCAAGGCTGCTAGTCCTACAGTTAGTCCTGCTCTGATACCAAGTCTGTCGGGACCCGAGGTTAGCGTATGCAAGTCCAGTTAAGACATAGTCATATGGAGAGCCGAGAACCCTACCCACTTGTCTAAGCAGACAAGGCCAAGCACAGAACGTTCTCGGAAAGCATCGTACGTGAGGGGTATCCCATCCAGGCCGTATGATCAACTGAGATGGGTCCTCATCGTCCGCACACAAGTCTAATGATATGGGTGGTGAATTCCCATATTCAAAGACAAGTCGCCTCAACCATACTATCGACTATCTCATAACTCTTACATAGACTTACTCCAGCCCGATCACTTAGTCGGGGTCTAGGGCGGGCTCGATCATACCACAAACTGTGCACGAGAAAGAATGTCGAACAATCGCATCGCGATGCCCCAAGATTCCAAAAAGGTTTTGCAAAGAAAAATCAAGCTTAAGGTTTGCAAAACGAAGAAAAGGCAAAACATGACATAATCTGTGAAAAACATACCAGCAGGTAGTAAAGACCACTTCCAGGCTTATTTTCCCGAGGGGGTAAACTGCTTTTCCTGGCATGATTCCGTGGAAGGTTGTGCCTGAAGTCTTTAGTGCTGAATTTTGGATGAGCATTTCCTCCAGGGTTTTGGTGAATATGATGTTGATTCCGCTGCCGCCATCCATGAAGACTCGCGACATTCCTAATTTCCAATTCTTGCTTCGAGTACCAGCGCGGCGTGTCCTGGATGCGGGATGACTGGCGGGTGATCTTCTCGGGAGAAGGTAATGTCAGTATCCGACCCTCTCATGTATTCTGGGATGTCAGGGTGCGAGGAGACTGCGAGGAAGACTTGTCTGGTGACCTGCTTTTGCTGCCTGTTTGATGGTCTTCCTTCTTGGATCATATAGATTCGACTGTGTGCTTCTGGGTATTTTTATTCTTCGTCGGGTGTCGAGCACCGCTCCAGGATGGCTGCCACCTGTCTTTCTGGTGCGACGGGTGCGGGTGGTGCATTGTGGGCGATTGTTCCGACTGCTATGCTTGCGAGAGGTTGTGCTGTAGACCTGCTTTTTTCTTCTGAAAGCTCGGTGAAATGTCTGCTGTTTCTTAGGGTGTGTCCTGATCTGAGCTCTCCGCGCTCGTTTTTGAACCCATGTAGTGTGCAGGGTCCATCGAGCTGTTCCTTGGCCGAGCGGTACGCTCGGGTGTCGTCTCGTGGCTGCCTTGATCTCCAGTCTCGATTCTGGACTTGAGGTGCTTTTTCTTGGTCGTCCCTCCGCTGCATTCTGATGTTGTCTTGATGTCTGCCTTCTCTGTCGTCTGGTAAAACGGCTGCGACCATATCGGGTCCTCTGTCGTCGTAGAAGTTACGCCTGGGGCGCTTTCTTCTTCTGTCGTACCCTCTGTCTTCGGCGTAGTAATCGTAGTCGCGTTCTGGGCGTGCTGACTGGATGTTTGACTCGTTTCGTATGGAGTCTTCTCCGTCGACCCAGTTGTTGTCTTGTTCTAGTAACCGCACGAGTGTTCGGACCTTCATCTTCCCGAGTTGCTCTTTGAAGTCAATGCGTTGTAGGCCTCTTCTTAATGCATCGATCGCACTTTCGTCTGATATGTCCTCGGCTGAGTTTTTGAGTATGGTCCATCGCTGGATGTACGCTCGCAGGGACTCTCTGGTTCCTTGCCTACAGGCTCTCAGCTCCTCGAGTGATGCTGGTCGTTTGTAGGTGGATTTGAAGTTCTCGATGAAGGCGCTGCGAAACTGCTTCCAGGAACTGATCGATCCTCGTGGTAGGTTCTTTAGCCAGTGTCGCGCCGAGCCCTCGAGCATGAGCTGTACATAATGCATTGCCGTGATATTGGTTCCTAGTTGGAATTTGACTGCTGTTAGGTAGTCATCGAGCCATGCCTCTGGCTCCTCCAGTCCGTCATATTTGTGCGTTGTGGAATTTAGTTAAAAACCTTTCGACATCCGCGTCTCGCGTATGGATCACGTGAAGCATAGTGCGCCTCATGGTTCTATGTCCTCGTCGGATGCGTGCTCGTCTGAGTACTCTTTGCGGGCTGTGCGTCTGCGTCTTCCTCGGTTGACTTTGTTTTGTGTTATGTCATCGCGTGTGTCTCGTCGATTGTTGCTACGTCGGTTGTCGTTGTCGTCTCTGTCATGTTTTTGTTTGAGCGCTTGCGCCAATCATCGTTGATGTCGTCTCCGTCTTCGTCTGGTGAACTGGGGTCCATGTCCGATGTCTGTTCGCGAGGCGCTCGCCTTGTGCCTGCTTTTTTGGGTGCCGAGGCGGTGATGGCGTCCTTAATTACCTTGAGTGCCATCGTCGTATTGGGATCTACTGCACCCTTTCTGCCCTTCTGAGCACGAGAGATATATGCCTGGGCAGTTATGAGAGCTTCTGCTTGTGTGAGTTCTTCTTCTTCTCCATCGTCCTCTTCGAGCCTGAAGTCGTGTCTATTTTACGGGCAACTTTCTTCTTGTCGGTGCGTCTCAGGTTGTCGAATCTATATTTGCCTCGGGCGGGGGAGCCGTAGTCGGAGGAGACGCTTTCGAGCAGTGCTTTGCGGTTGGTCCTCGAGTCGATGGTGGTTTTTCCTTGCTTCTCCAGTTCTAGTCGCTGCTGTCTTGTTTTCTTGGTGATATAACTCGCCAACTTTTTGTATGCTCTAAGCTCGTCGCGAGTTGCGTTCTCTGGGAGTAGTTTTCCACACTTCACTGCGTCTTTTACTCTGGCGATTGCTTCTTTGGATAGGTAGATTTTCTCTATGGGTTGATCTACTTTTGCTGCTTCTGAGATCTGGCGCCTGCTGCTTTCCGGCTCGTCGATCTTGCGGTTGCTGTGCTCCTGTATCTTAAATTCTTTTATTGGTATGGTTCCTGGTTCTCCAAGGGTGACGGTGATCTGTCCGGTATTGCCGAGATCGCTGCTTTTGCTGTTTGAGCGTGCGTCTCTATGACTGCTGGGTTCATCGTCTTGGCCTTTGTCGTCTGAGGTTGGCTCGCGGGTGTCTGCCATGAACACCTGGAACGGTGTCCTAATTGCTGGCCCGGTCGCATCTGTGCTTCGTTTCTTCCATGTTGGCAATCCGTTCAAGTAGTCGTGAGTGGTGCGAAGTTTTGTGTTGGGGTGGGAGTCGAGGCTGGCTCGCTGAGTTGTCTCGAGGGCGGGTGCTTCGTCTTCGACTGCTGACGTTGTAACTGTGGTTGCTGCGAGCGCTCGAGCGTGATCCGTGAGGCGTAGAGTACCCCAATGGTTGATGTAGATCTGGTACCCACCGAAGGTTAGGTCGATGCCAGTGCACAGGTCGGCGAAGGCTGGTCGCAAGGTCTAAAGGTGAGCCATGAAGCCGAGGGACCCGAAAAGGTCGTAATCTGCTCGAGTCATGGAGTCGATGAGTGCTGAAGGAGTCGTTGACTTGGTGGGTGCTGATGAAGGGGCCGCCGAGATCGTGATTCCAACCTGCGAAGTTCCCACAGAAGGCTCCAAGTGACGAGGATCACCCTCGGCAAATCCCATGGTCAGGGACCCTGGGTTAGATCGTAGAGAAGGAACAGGTTGGCGATACTCGTCGGCTAACAGGAGAAGCACTTCCTTCTCGATTGTATTATGCGAGGGGGCGATTATAGTGGAAGTCTAGGCGATCTCACACAAGACCGGGGGTGTTGATTGTAGATCGGATGTGCTGAGGCGTCCCCCTCCCAGCCTTTATATACTAGACTGGGTCTCGGGGAGTCCGTCTCAGGTTACAGGGACGATTGCCTAATTCTAGCCTTGTCTTGAACGTCAAGTCTTGACTTCCATATGGTCGCGGACTCCTACGTCGGTGCCTAAAGTAGGCCAGCCATGGGCCTGTCGAAACCTTCGGCGGGCCCCTTGTCTTCGTATGCACCAGGTACCTTTACACGCAGGAGTCGTGGGGTCACCCCCTCATCAATATGTGATCATGCATATTTGTAATACTTCTCAAAATGTTCAGAAGATTTTTGGAAAAAGATTTTTCTCTGGCTATTTGAATTAAATTCTTTATGGCTTTTCTTTTTCCCCAATTCATTTTCTTTTGAGATTTTCATATGATGAAAAGACCCAAGCTAACCCTATCACATACCTAAAAGAGGGTTGCGACAAAGTGACAAGGCAGTAATGACGAAGATCGACGGAAGGGAAGCGACAAGGAAAACCGGTATGAACTCTTCTTGTTTCTACTTTTGTACATATGCATGTACTTATGACCTAGAGACCATCTTGTAGAGACATAGTGCTATGCTTACAATGATTTCCCAGTAGTTCATGCTTTCTTTGTGGCTAATCTCAAATAGCTAGAGTGCATAATGTGTTGTTGAATTGATTTGCATGCATTGCATTGTTTGGCATATTGAAGTGGTATTTCCCTTCGGAGAATTCTTGGATTGACTTGGCACATGTTCGCACATGTTTATGACTAAAAAGTCTATCTTGCCTTGATGATCTTTTTGTTTCAGAATAGTTATATCACTTTCATGCCCAATTCAATGTTGCTTTGTCGCTCTGCATAATTATGAATTTTATTGCTCTCTAGTTGGTCGCTTCCCAGTCTTTTGCTAGCCTTCGCTCGCACTAAGCGGAATTCTGCTTGTGCATCCAAACTCCTTTTCAAACCAGTTATTCCGCTTGAGTCCACCATACCTTCCTATATATGGTATTTACCTGCCATCCCTAACTTAGCCTTTCTTGTGCCATCTCGAAATTTATTCAAAAGCTTCCCTTTTGTAACCGTACAAGCTCATGGTGCGGTGAGGAAAATCAGTATCTTCCATGCCAAAAATATTTTGACAAAGTTTGAACTAGTCAAATTTATATAAAAAAGGAAGTTACACCTCCCCCATACTTGATGATGGAATGAAATGGGCCAAATGCTGCTAATGATAGATGGAACGAGAAATTTCCTTCCATACTTGAGGCAAAAATAAAAGGCACCATAGACCGTCAAAGGATAGGTGGATAAGGGAACACAAGTGTAAGCAAAAAGCATGGGAACCGCCATTAATATGGTTTGTATGGGAGATATTGAGAGACCTTTACCATTCACCGTTGACTGGAAAGTTGAAATTCCCAAAAGAATTTTATCTCTTTTTTCAAAACCAAGAACTCTGGTACTTGTTTAGTCTTTGCTTCCAACCACAGGTTTTCAACCTTGCCATCAAAAGCCACTATTCGAGAGTCTCCTCTTCTTCCTTCAAAGCACCAACTATTGAGAGCATAATTTTCATTCTTAGTGTAACATGCATTGTCCCGAAGTACCACATTTTCTTCTGCATGATTGTGAGATTTCTTATTCTGAAATTCTTAGTTCTATTCTCCTTTAAAACTCCGGAGGGGTTTCTGCATTTATGTTTTGCTTTACTCATGGAGCCTATCGAGATACCTCATGGCGTGGAAGTGGTAATGGCTTCTCGCCCTTCGTTGGTTACCCCAAGTGGAAGGTGAGATGTAGGATAGCAACAAATTTCCCTCAGTGAAGATACCGAGGTTATCAATCCAGTAGGACTCCGATAATGATAAGTAGGTGGTGAAGCGAGCAACGCGTCGTTTGACATATTGCTCTCTTAACCTGGACCTGCACACAAACACTAATAACTTTTCTCCCAACGAAGTTCAGAGAGGTTGTCAATCTCTCCAATCTTGTTGTTTACAAAGGATCAAAACGCAAGGGATAATGATAATGATAGCAACTGAAGGTAAATACGGAAAAGGAAATAAGCTTGTAAACAATGATGAGAATATGGACCGAGGTCCCGTGATGTTCACTAGTGATGTCTCTCTCCCAAAAGACGATAAAACAACTATGCGAGGTAAACAAATTACAGACGGGCAATTGACAGGATTATAAACGCACCGCAATGCTAACTATGCTACAAAAGAAAGGAAGAGGCTCAAAAGCACGGGAAGTACGCCAAGGTAAGTAGACCGAAATCCATCTGCATCTACTACTAATCATCCACCTTGAGATATCTATCCAGAACATCTCGCTGGTATTAAGTTGCGAGCCCCACCCAAAGTGTAAACCCAAAGCAACAGACAACTGCATTAAAAAGAACTTTGCATAAAGAAAACAATCCTTGCAACCGCGGTTACAAGCACCGTTGTTTTCCCCCTTGTGGCCACATCACATCCCCTAGACTCATGTTTCTGTCAGTCAAGCGTGTCATCAGGAGGCATGTACCCACAATCGAGCATAACGTTCCCTCTTGGAGTTACTACCTACCACTTGCCCAAAGCAATAAACAACAACGTAGAACATGCAAGAATTACTTCGGAACAAAAATACGAAAGATAAGAACCAATTATATTACTCTATCACAATCTGAACATAATCTCATAATCCATCAGATCCCATAACACTTATCATAGAAAAAGCAGAAAGATTACATATGTGCCTCAATCATGTAGGGCACCTCACGAGGTCTAAACCATGAAGAGCAAAGATGGGAGGAGAACATCACATAGCTACTGATCACGGACCCATGGTCCAAAGGAAACTACTCACGGCACATACGGGAAGCGTCCATGGTGGGGGGAAGCTCCCGGAGGTCGATCCTCCATCCGGCAGGGTGCCGGAAAGGGTCCTGACAGTGCTCCCGATCTTGGAAGCACGTCGGCGGCGGAACAGAGGCGAGATCGCGAAAAAGGGTTCTGTCCTCGGAGGTTTCCTGTGATGGAGATTAAATAGGTGAAGGGGGGCCACGAGGAGTCCAGGCGCCCCCCTGGCGCGGCCAGGCCCCTGACCGCGCCAGGTGGCCGCTTGGGCACCTGGTGGTGGCCCCCTGGACCTCCTTCGAGGCTCTGGAAGCTTCCGGTACGCTGATGTTTTATCTGATTTTTTCCGGATTTTTGGAGCACTTTTTATATAGGGGAAAACTGAAATAAAAAAAACAGCAGAAAACAGAAACTGGCACTGGGGTGCACTAAGTTAATAGGTTAGTCCAAATATGATCAAAAGTGTATCTAGATCATGGCAATATGACACAAAACATGCAGGGAGCGAGCGGAAATTATCGATACATTTGGGACGTATCAACATCCCCAAGCTTAATTCCTGCTCGTCCTCGAGTAGGTAAATGATAACAAGCATAATTTCTAGGGTGACATGCTAGCAACCATAAAAGAACTTTGAAAAGTTAAGAAATCAAGGTATGTGATTCAATTCAAGTCATAACATGCAAGAGTCTATATTAGTATTGAAACAAGCAACGAAAGAACATTAGGAGCAAGAGCTCTCGCTGTCCGTGACTTGAATGTCTCCAAATGGTGTTCGCGTGCAAGAAGGGGGACATGGAATACAAGAAAAAAGTATTTTTGTTGAGAACTCAATCTACAAAAGTTTTACACTTGGTCTTCTTTGGAATCTTATCTTGACTCGTTCCCAGACTACTAGCTAGGTACAAGTCAATTTGATCCACTCCTTTTCGATATTTTGAGCACTCATGCAATGGATGAGCGTAATCACAAGAGTTGACACTTAGGATGGAAAAAAGAGAAATATGGTGGAGGAGGAATACAAAAAGGTGAGAAAGGTTCACATCAATGAGGAAAATCATAGGCGAGAAGGCCAAATAATAGATATGATGTGAGGAGTAGGGATTTCTATGCAACAGATGCACATATGAGATGAAAAGATCTCCAATGGAACTAGTGAGGGATCATCTAACTTGCTCGCTCATGATAACCTAGAGCTCTTTTGAGGAGGCTCATCCTTGGAATATGCAAGCCAAGTTCTATAGTGTGAAGGTCCCCACATAGCTATATGCATGAATGGTCATCTCTATGGAGTACAAGGATAAGAGGGAGTACTAATGTGGATCTTTCAAAAGGATAGTAGTGTTTCCCCTTTCTCTCTATTTATTTCTTTTTCTCTTTTTTCTATTTTTTTTGTATTTTTTAGGTGGCCTCAATGGCTCTTTCTATTTAACTCTCATCTGTCCTCTTTGGGATCTTTTATTTTATCTACTTTGGGATCTTTTCCTCACTTAAGGGCAACACTCTAATTTACGAAAGGGTATAGAAGATCTTTCACACTTTACAAGGTACTCAAATCATAAAGAAGATGTAGCTATCATGATGTATGTAATGTATGCCGCTGCAAGTGTAGCAGGAACATGTATGACATGAAGATCAAGTCATGAAGAGGTGGACGTTGCATGGCAATGTATCTCGGACAGGCTATGGAAATGCCTTGATAGGTATGTATGGTGGTTGTTTTGAGGAAAGATATAAGGAGGTTTATGATGACAGAGCGTATCATGCCAAGGGTTTGGATGTACCTGCGAAGGTGGACGCCAACTCTCGGAGTGAGAAGGAGGCAATGCACGGCACAGGAAAGGCTATCAAATATGAGGAGGTGGAAGTGTCAACTTTCAATACTTACATTAGTCCGAAGAACTCATGCACTTATTATCGGTAACTCTCAATCTAATAAGGAGGTTCACAAAGAGACAAGTACCCCGAGGAGGATTGTATGGGGGTTTGGTTATCCTTGCGCATCCTCGACTCATGGTACGTGAGTGTACTCTAATATTCGATCCCTCCAAAGATTAGTGATCCATCTAGTAGCTAGAGTTCTCAACTAGTTTTGTAGGTTTTTGAAAATAAACACGGATTGCCCAAAATACGACACCTATCACTAATAGGCTAGAGCTCTTGACACCAAAAATTGAAACATTACTCACATCAATACCTCAAAAATATTGCAAGTTACTACTAAAATTAAATAGCAACTTCAATTACCTACTTTCAAGACACAACTCAGTGCAATAACCAACTCTCTTAACAAGATAAACATGAAAACTAAAGAGAGTTCCAGCAACAAACTAAACAAAATCCAAGGTTCTTGCTAAAGACAAACTAAAACTAAAACTAAACATGGCAGTAGCTACGAAAAGGTAAAGAACACACAACAGTCAAAAGATAGGCATGAAAAATCCTATGATGTGTTCTAGATTTTGAAAGTGGAGCGTGTTTCTCTCCCACACAAAGTAAGATGGGGTATAACTTGTTATGAACAACAATGAAATCTAAATAAATCTAATAATAAAAGCTAAGAGCGAGACGCTCCAAGTATAGCACCTAACGCATGAAGTGATAAAAATATAGTGAGACAAAGGACGAACTGATGATTGTTGATGGAGAAGGGGATGCATGGGGGCATCCCCAAGCTTAGACGCTTGAGTCTCCTTGAATATTTGTTGGGGATGCATTGGGTCATCCCCAAGCTTGAGCGCTTGACACCCCTGAATCTTCTTTCATCATATTCCATCGCACACTTGAAAACTCCCTTCATACATAACTCACCATAAGCTGATTAGAGAGGTTAGCACCCTTAATAAAATAATTTTTCCCCACTGGATATAAAGATATTCTTGAAGATCTACTGTTTCTCAAGATTGCCAAAAGGTTTTTGCAAAGAAAAAGGAAGCTTACAGTTTGCAAAAGTAAGGAAAGACAAAACATGGCAGAATCTGTGAAAAATAGAACAGCAGGTAGTAAAGAATTTTTTAGGGATACCTCTGCAACTGAAATCAAAAAACTCAGAACATACGAAAGTTACGCGATTGTATAGATCACATTGTCTAAAAAAATTCAGTTCAAAAATATGAACTGGTGATTTGATCTGATTTTTCCCGTCACGAGGACAGAATCTGTTTTGTGGACAACATGTCACAACTTTCGCTTCCCTTGTCATATGAGGCTATAACTTGGCACAAAGGTTGAAAATAAAGATACAATGATGTTGCTACAGTAGTAAGAATCATCAAGACAACTAAAAACAGAAGTAAAAACATCTTGGGTTGCCTCCCAACAAGCGCTTTCTTTTACGCCTTTAAGCTAGGCATAAGGAATTAGAAGATTCAAGTTTTATCAAGAGAAAGAGAATAGCTGGCCCGTGTAACGAACTCAAAAGGTACCTTGATTTTATTTCTAGGGAAGTGTTCCATCCCCTTTTTGAGAGGTAATTGAAATTTATATTCCCCTCTATCATGTCAATGATAGCACCAACAGTGCGGAGAAAAGGACGTCCCAAAATGATTGGACATAAAGGCTCACACTCTATATCCATAATAATAAAATCAACGGGAACATAATTGTCTTTGACAATGATAAGAACATCGTCGATCTTCCCCAAAGGTTTCTTTACGGAAGAATCGACAAGACGAACACCAAAAGAACAGGAATCAAAAGGTTTCAATTCAAACATATCATACATTCTTTTGGGCATGACGGAGGTACTAGCTCCAACGTCACACAAAGCATAGAAAGAGAAGTTATTTAATTTAATTTTGATCATAGAGTCCCAACCATCATCTAGCTTTCTAGGTATGGAGGCTTCTATCCTAAGCTTCTCCTCCGTATATTTGATGAGAGCATTTGTGATATGCTCCGTGAAGGCAAGATTAAGTGTGCTAGTATGGGGGTCTCTAGACATTTTGTGTAGCAAGCTAATAACTTCTGAGAGGGTGCAACTATCAAAATCAATATCACTACTATCAAAGGTGCTAGTAGTGTCATCTAGGCTCACTTATTTGAAACCCTCTATGTTCATAGGAGTTTCTTCTTCTACGGTTGAGGTATTAGCATCACCATTAATAGGTCCAATGGGACTAGGAGTGCATTGGGTGCTAATAGTTTCGGTATCCTCAACAATTTGGATAGTGGCAACTTTGTGGTGTGTAGGAAGGCTCTTAATTCTATCCTCTTCCTGTTTTTTCTCTAGCCCATATTTCTTTAAGCTTAGCCATCATCCTAATATTTTCATTAATTTGTAATTGGATAGCATTAATAGGAGTGGCCTTACTCTCCTCAAGGGGAGAGGTTCTAATTTTTAACATCTCAACATCAAGGGCTAAGCTGTCTACCTTCAAACAAAGATTATCTAATTTATCTAACTTTTCTTCTACATTCTTGTTGAAGGCTTTTTGGGTAGTGATAAAGTCTCTAAGCATGCTTTCTAATTCAGAAGTGGGGTTCTTGTTGCTAGGGTAAGTGTTGTTGTTCCCATAGTTTGATGGAAACGGTCTAGGATTACTAGCAAAGTTGCCCCTATAAGCATTATTATTAAAGTTGTTTCTAGCAATGAAGTTCACATCTACTTGTTCCTGAGAAACCAAAGAGTTTAAAGGAACATCATGAGGATCAATAGAGGGTTGCTTGGTAAGTAGAGACATAATTAAGTCAACTTTTTCATTTAGGGAGGTAATTTCCTCGACAAAATTTACCTTCCTACCTGTTGGAGCATGTTCGGTGTGCCATTGGGAATAATTGGTCATCATCTCATCGAGAAGCTTTGTGTCAGCACCAAGTGTAGTTGACATATAGGTTCCTCCCGCGGCCAAATCTAACAGGTTCCGCGAGGTAAAGTTTAAGCCTGCATAAAAAGTCTGGATAACCATCCAGGTAGTCAAACCATGTGTAGGGCATTTCTTAACAAGAGATTTCATACGTTCCCAAGCTTGGGCGATGTGTTCCTTATCCAATTGCCTAAAATTCATAATATTACTTCTCAATTGGATTATTGTAGCAGGTGGGTAATACTTCCCAATAAAAGCATCTTTGCACTTATCCCAAGAATCTATGCTATTCCTAGGCAAAGATTGAAACCAGATTTTAGCTTCGTCCCTCAAAGAGAAAGGAAAAAGCTTGATCTTAACAACATCACCTTCTACTTCTTTATACTTTTGCATATCATATAATTCAACAAAATTATTCAAGTGTAAAGCAACAGCATGTAACATACCAAAATTTCCCAAATTTTGGAATGTTAATTAAGTAAATTATATTAATGTTTGTTTGCTTGATATGTTTGACTTTTACTCGGATCTGAAACTTTTGCATTTTAATTGAATAATAAAATGAGAGGGAATAAAAGGACTTTCCCTGTTATTCATTTTAATTAGGTGTTCTGGAATTTATTATTTAAAACAAATCCAACAAATTAAAACGAGAGAAGGTAATATGACTCCTTCATTATAAAAGAAAGATGGAAATGTTTTAGTGTGATTTTATTTTAATTTAATCGGAGTTATTTAAATAACTCTCCATTCAAAAATAATAATAATATGAGAGAAGATAAAATGACTTCTTCAGAAAAATGGAGTGGAAATTATTTAAATAATTATTCGAAGTTTTTGTTGATTTTTAAAATATTTTATAACTAAATAAAGTCATTGGAAAAATGTCATTATTTTTATTTATTATTTTGGAAAATATGTCCATTGCATAATTTTATTTAGATTATTTGATGAATTTAGAAATTTATTTCATATTTTTCTAATTTGTATTTATTTTTGTAATATTGTTTGAAGTTTTGGATTTAAAGAAAAAAAAACTGTACCCAGTCGGCCCAGTAGCCTTTTCTCGCCGCGGGTGCAATTTGAGCCCGAGACGGATTTCAATTTTTTTTCGGGCTATATAAGATTTCAAAAATTTTCAGAAACCCTAAATCGTCCACGCCTCGATTTCCGTGCCGCCGCAGGCGAATCTCGGGATCGGCGCCGCCAACGAACCTCGATTTCTGCGCCGCGCAGTCTCGTTTTCCGCACAGCCACCAGCAAACCTCGGTTTCCGCGCCCGGCGAACCTCGATTTCCGTGCCATCGCCACGTCAGCGGTACGTCAGCGATTTCGTCCTGTAGTGGAAAGGACCTGTTTGCGACAAAAACTTTTATTTTATTCCCGAATAGGCCCTTTTTCACAGATTTCACCCTAGAACGGTACTCGCTATATCTTTTAAACCGTAGCTCCGTTTTAGGTGATTCTTTTTGCGTTACGACCGTAGTGAAGTCTAGTTTACAGTAGGATACACTTTGCACTGTTACACTTTTCGAATTTGAATTTTGTACAGATTTAAATTCAAACTTCCCGTGACCGTATCTTTTATACGGTGTATCCGTTTTCGCCGATTCCAGTTGCGTTGGGATCGTGGTGACTTGTAGTTATAGTTTAGGTACTGTTTATTTGGTTTTATTGCTGTTCATTTGGTTCTTTTACTGTTGCATTGTTTATGTGTTGCATGTGTATTGAATGCATTATTGTTGGTCGTGTAGATTGTCTAGAGTGCATAAATGATCAGAAATAAGTGTTAGAGTACTTCAACACCTTCAAGGAAAGTTTCACTTTTGGTTATGCTTCACTTTTGATTATGTGCATACTATGTTTCTATGCATGTGAAGGTCGTTATGCTGTGCTGAAACCTGGTAGGATAGCCACATGTTTTGATTGATCATTATATCCAACGTTGTTATGTTTTAGTATTTCTTGTGCTATGTGATTATATGCTTTCTGTTGCAAGGATAATCATGGGGGGAATATTGTGTTAGTCAAGTGTTGTGACAATATTATTATTAGTAAAATAGTAACATGCAATTGAGGTACTGTAGAGTGGTATTGCATCCCGAGGGCTCTGTAATATTCACGTACGATTGTTTGTGCGACATTGCATCCTGAGGGCTCTGCAATGTTCACTTGGTGTCTAGGTAGTGGCACTGTATCCTGAGGGATCTACAGTGTTCACGATAGGGTGATGTTGCATCCTGAGGGCTCTGTAACATTCACAGATGTGTTTGTAGTGGCATCGTATCCTGAGGGCTCTATGATGTTCACGAATAGGAGGTACGTGTGCTATTGTATCCTGAGGGCTCTACAGTACTCACGAAACCATGATCCCGAGGGCTCTCATGGCTGATAGGGTGATGTTGCATCCTGAGGGCTCTGTAACAGTCACGAATGTGTTTGTAGTGGCATCATATCCTGAGGGCTCTATGATGTCCACGAATAGGAGGTACGTGTGCTATTGTATCCTGAGGGCTCTACAATACTCACGAAACCATGATCCCGAGGGCTCTCATGGCTGCCATTAGAAATCCTATGATCCTGAGGGCTCTCATAGGCGGTTTAGTTAGAGGTTGTCCTTTGTGGGTTGATATTAACTTGAGATGATAAAAATGTTGAGTAGTAAGTAGAAGTAGAAGAATACCAACTTTATGTACAACAAACCAAGCTTGATTCGTGTTATTGATTTGAAATTAGTTGTAGGATTGCTTTATCACTTGTGTTACTTGCCGTACAAATCAGATGTACTGACCCGTGTTCGGGCTGTAACCTTCGTGTTGCAGGTTTCTCAGAAGATTAGTGTGGTATGATAGGGTCGCGAGTCTACACTCAGCATGTCGCTTGTGGATGTTGATGGGACTCCTCGCTACTAGTTTTGTTTCCGCTGTAGTTATGTTGAATAAGCTAGCCTTGAGCTATGCAAGTTTTTATTTGTTTTGAATTCTGGATCATATGATGTAATAATGATGCACTTGTACTTTGATATACATCTATTATACTGTGTGTGCTAGCGAGTTCGATCCAGGGACTAGCACTTGATCACAGAGACTCCGGTTCTAAGTGAATCGGGTCGTTACACAGCATCTCCAGCACCAGAGAATTGATCTCTCATAACAAGGTTTAGCAAAGAAGGTTTAATTTCATAAGAGGTAGCTGAAGTGGCAGGTGTGGCAATAGGAGTGCAGATAAAGTCTTTGTTGTTGTGACTGGTGAAGTCACACAACTTGGTGTTTTCAGTGGAACCCATAGTAGCAGCAAGTGTGACAGTTTTTTTGTAATTTTTGATATAAGACACAAAGATAAAAACTGAAAGGTAAACTAACAAGACTAAAAAGTAAAGGTAAAAGGTAGTGGGAAACTCCCCTTTCTTATCACTCGGAGTCCCCGGCAACGGCGCCAGGAATTCGCTTGCTGGCGTGGAAGTGGTAATGGCTTCTCGCCCTTCGTTGGTTACCCCAAGTGGAAGGTGAGATGTAGGATAGCAAAAAATTTCCCTCAGTGAAGATAGCGAGGTTATCAATCCATTAGGACTCCGATAATGATAAGTAGGTGGTGAAGCGAGCAACACGCCGTTTGAGATATCTCTCTCTTAACCTGGACCTGCACACAGACACTAATAACTTTTCTCCCAACGAAGTTCAGAGAGGTTGTCAATCTCTCCGGTCTTGTTGTTTACAAAGGATCAAAACACAAGGGATAATGATAATGATAGCAACTGAAAGTAAATACAGAAAAGTAAATAAGCTTGTAAGCAATGATGAGAATATGGACCGAGGTCCCGTTATGTTCACTAGTGATGCCTCTCTCCCAAAAGACGATAAAACTGCTATGCGAGGTAAACAAATTACAGACGGGCAATTGACAGGATTATAAACGCACCGCAATGCTAACCATGCTACAAAAGAAAGGAAGAGGCTCAAAAGCATGGGCAGTATGCCAAAATAAGTAGACCGAAATCCATATGCATCTACTACTTATCATCCACCTTGAGATATCTATCCAGAACATCTCGCTGGTATTAAGTTGCGAGCCCCACCCAAAGTATAAACCCAAAGCAACAGACAACTGCATTAAAAAGAACTTTGCGTAAAGTAAACAATCCTTGCAACCGCGGTTACAAGCACCGTTTTTCCCCCTTGTGGCCACAACACATCCCCTAGACTTATGTTTCTGTCACTCAAGTGTGTCATCAGGGGGCATGTACCCACAATCGAGCATAACGTTCCCCAAGAATAGGTTAGTCCAAATATGATCAAAAGTGTATGAAAGTGTATCTAGATCATAGCAATATCACACAAAACATGCATGGAGCGAGCGGAAATTATCGATACGTTTGGTACGTATCAATACCACTCTAGTATGTTCAAGCTATGTGCATTGTGATCTTGTCTTGATTTTCAGCAGCATATTATTTACTTTTGGTTGATTGTTATTGATCACTTGAAAGAAGGATTGCTTCGTGCATTGTCCTCGTAGCATTGTTTCAATACTTGCTAAACTCTTTTCGTAGTACATGCTTATATACATGTCATGAAGCAAAAGAGTTTCTCAAAGTTTCTTTGTCGCGTCCAGTTCGTTGAACTGAATTACTTGAAAACATACAATATGCTAAGTTTGGGGGACTTGATACGTCTCAAACGTATCTACTTTTCCAAACACTTTTGCTATTGTTTTGGCCTCATTCTTGCATGATTTGAACGTAACTAACCTGGACTGACGCTGTTTTCAGCACAACTGCCTGCTTGATTTTCTTATGTGCAGGAAAATGGATTTTTAGGTGTCGCAGAAAATTCCAGGAAAAATCACAGAAAATCCACGCACCCGAAGGGCCATTGTGCCAGAAGTGGGGCCAGATGGCACCAGAAGTGGGGCCAGATCTGAACCACTTGTGTTTTCATGAGTATATTTATGTTCTTGATCTTATCTATGTGTTGTATGCACCTATTATTGTCCGGAACCGGCGATCCCAAAGGTGACAGCTTGGGACACCAAAGGGGATGGACTATAATTTGAGAATTTCATGTATCCATTGAGTGTTAATGCTTTGTTCCGGTTCTCTTTGACATGATCACCTTAATCTCCATAAGTTCCTTTTGGCCCCGTTCATAGAGGGATGGTAGGACAAAAGATGTTGTGCTAGTTCTTATTGCAAGCACACACAACTATCTCTGGGATACATGCCTAATGTTTGATATTTGCCTAGACGATCTTTTCTTTTCTGTGTGCCTTGCCCCGTGTTAAAATCTATTACATGTTCATTCTCATCCAAGCAGCGCCCAACCATCCATCTCCCTAGCCTAGAGTGTTTTTATCCTGCTGGTTACTAGTAGTTTACTTTTGTTGTTTTACTTTCGTTGTTACCACTACCAATATCATATCACCGTTGCTATTAATATTTTGTTGCAAGCGAGCATATTTCAGGTGCGGTTGAATTGACAACTCAAATGTCAAAGCTTATAAATATTCTTTGGCCCCTTTGTGTCGAATCAATAATTTGGGTTATCTTACCCGCGAAGACTATCTCGATCCCCTAAAGTTGAGGGTCATCAGGCGTTCTTTCGCTCACACGAAATTTACACATTGGCACTCGGGGGCTTGAGCGCGGTTTGACCCTCTCCCCCGAGGCGTTCTTTCGCTCATGCAACGTTTACACATTGGCACTCGGGGGCTCGAGCGGAATTTCACCCTCTCCCCCGAGTCTTTCTTTCGCTCACGCGACAATTAAACTATGGTACTCGGGGGCTCGAGCGGGACTCCTGCCTTTTCCCCGAGACGTTTTTTCGACTCACGCGACGAATATGCATCGGCGCTCAGGGGCTCGAGCGGGACTTCTCACTTTTCCCCGAGACGTTTTTTTGTCTCACGCGACGAATATGCATCAACGCTTGGGGTGCCGAGTAGAAACACACCATCGCCCCTTACAACTAATACGTCCCAATCGTATCTATAATTTATGCTTGTTCCATGTTCTTTTAGGTCACATTGCTATGTGTTTTGCTGCACTTTCATATCTTTTTACACATATTTGGACTAACCTACTAACTCACTGCACCCAGTGCCAGTTTCTGTCAGGTGATGTCTGTAAGTTGCAGGTTTTTACCCATATTTACAGAGCTCCAAAAATTCGAAACAAAGCAAATAAAAAATCAGCAGGACGGAAGCTTCCCGATCACCGAAGGAGTGCCCACCCAGGCGGCCACCTGGCGTGGCCCCCCTCCTAGTCGCGCCACGAGGGCACCTGGGAGGTGGGTCCACCCCCTGGTGCCCCCCTTTGGCCTATATTTATCTCTCGCTTCGAAAACCCTCGGAGAGAGCCCCGCGTCGCGATTGTCCACTTTGTTCCGCCGCCGTCGCGCTTCCAAGATCGGAGCACGAGAAGACCTCTTTCCGGCACCCTGCCGGAGGGAGGATTGACCTCCGGGAGCTTCTCCACCACCATGAGCGCTTCCCGGATGTGCCTTGAGAAGTACCCCTTGGACCATGGGTCCATGACCAGTAGCTATGTGATGTCTTCTCTCCAATCTTGTGCTTCAATTCTTAGCCCTTGTGAGCTGCCCTACATGATTAAGACATCTATGTTATTCTTTCTGCTGTTGCTATGCTGAGTTTGCTGGGATCCGATGGATTATGAATTTATGTTTAGATTGTGATGATTTATATATTTGGTTCTCCTTTTATATTTTGTTCTTGAGTAATTCTTGCATGTTCTACGTTGATTTTTATTGATTTGGCTAAGTAGTAGATAGTAACTCCAAGAGGGAGCGTTTATGCTTGATTGTGGATTCATGCCCCCCGATGTCTAGCTTGAGTGACAGTAACATGAGACTAGGGGATGTGTTGTTGCCACCAGGGAGAAAACAACGGTGCTTGTAACCGCGGTTGCAAGGATTGTTTACCTTACGCAAAGTTTTCTAATGCAGTTGTCTGTTGCTTTGAGTTTACACTTTGGGTGGGATTCACAACTTAAAACCAGCAAGATGTTTTGGATAGATATCTCAAGGTGGATGATTAGTGAGTAGAGGCAGTTGGATTTTGGTCTACTTGTCTTGGCGTACTGCCCATACTTTTGAGGCTCTAACTTTCTTTGCAGCATAATTAACATTGTTGTGCGTTTATAATTTTGTCAATTGCCCAACTGTAATTTGTTTACCCAACTTAGCTATTTTATCGTGTTTTGGGAGAGAGACATCACTAGTGAACATCATAGGACCCCGGTCCATATTTCTAGCACTGTTTATGCCTCCACTATTTATCGTTTTATTTCCTTTTAGTTGCTATCACCATTATCATCATCCCTCTCGTGTTTTGATCCTTTGTAAAGGACAACGCCGGAGAGATTGACAACCTCCCTGTACTCATTGTGAGCAAAGTTATTTGTTTCTGTGTGCAGGTCCAGGTTAAGCAAGTGATATCGAGCAAAATTGTGCCCATGGCATGGTCTCCCGGGGAAAGAACCGGACCTTTGGTTTGAAGTTGCTCCTAAACGTCCTCACACTCGGTTACAATAGAAAGCAAATCAAATGTAGAGGATGACACCACAACCTTGATTAATAACAAGGAAATTGATTTTGACAATTGCACTCTTTCTGAAGTTATCACTTCTTTGAAAAGAATGGCTAAAGACCCCCACACTAGTACACTTAACATTGCCTTCACCGAGCATATTACCAATGCTCTTATCAAAACTAGGGAGGAGAAAGTCAAGTTAGAGACTTCTATTCCTAGAAAACTAGAAGATGGTTGGGATCCTATTGTCAAAATTAAATTAAATAATTTCTCTTGCTTTGCTTTATGGGATGTTGGAGCTAGTGCCTCCGTTTTTCCTAAAAGAATGTATGATATGCTTGATTTTAAACCTTTTGATCCATGTTCTTTTGTTGTTCGTCTTGTTGATTCTTCCATATGGAAACCTTTAGGAAGGATTGATGATGTTCTTATTGTTGTCAATGATAACTACGTTCCCATTGATTTTCTCGTTATGGACATTGAGTGTGATCCCTCATGTCCAATTATTTTGGGAGGTCCTTTTCTAAAATGACATGAAGGAAGGTGCTATCAATTACATGAAAGAAGGGACCATTAGAATCCAATTCCCCCTCAAAAAGGGAATGGAACACTTTCCTCGAAAAAATATTAAGTTACCTTTTGAGTCCGTTACACGGGCAAGTTATTCTTTTGGAGTTGATAAAACTTGATCTTTTTGATTCATATGTAGCTAAAAGGCATAAAAGAAAGCGCTTATTGGGAGGCAACCCAAAGAGTTTTTACTTTCAGTTTTGGTGGTTTTGATGCTTGTTACTACTGTAGAAACACCACTGTATCTTTATTTTCAAGCTTTGTGCCAAGTTTTAGCCTCCGATTGCAAGAAAGTTCAAAAGTTGTGACATGCTGTGTAGAAACAGATTATGTCTTCTTGACATAAAAATTCATCATAAATCACCAGATCATCTTTTTGATCTGATTTTTTAACATTATGCTCTATACAATTAGCTTTCTGGCGTCTGTTCTGAGTTTTTTGATTTGAGTTGCGGAAGTACCCCAAAAAAATTATTTACTATAGTCTGTTATTCACAAATAATGCCACGTTTTGCGTTTTCACGGTTTTGCAAATCTTAAGCTTGCTTTTTCTTTGCAAAAACTTTTTGGCAATCTTGAGAAACAATAGCTCTTCATGAAAATCTTTATTTCCACCGGAGAAAATATATTTATTTATGGGTACTAACCACTGTAATCAGCTGATGATGAGTTTCGTATGAAGAGAGTTTTCTAGTATGCGAAGGAAGATGATGAAAGAAGATTCGGGAGTGTCAAACGCTCAAGCTTGGGGATGCCCCATGCAAACCCAAGAAATATCCAAGGAGACTCAAGCATCTAAACTTGGGGATGCCCCCGTGCATCCCCTTCTCCATCAACAATCATTAGTTCATCCTTCTCCATGCTATATTTTTATGTATTCATGTGTTATGTGCTATGCTTCGAGCGTCTCGTTCTTTACTTTTTAGTTTCTTTTAGTTTTTCTTGCTGTTCATAGCAAGTTGGACCCTAGCCTTCATTGTTTGGGAGAGAAACACGCTCCACTTCACCCTAGAACACAACATAGGCTTGCATGCTTATCTTTTATTTTTGTGTGTGTTCTTTATCTTTTCGTAGCTGCTGTCATGCTTAGTTCTTAGTTTTCATGTTTACCTTTTTAAGAGCTTTTATTTAGGTTGCTTTTGGAACTCTCTTGAGTTATTATGCTTATCTTGTTTAGAGATTTGGTCTGTTGCACTGAGTTGCGTGTCTTGCATGAGTAGGTAATTGCACTACAAAATCAACGATATCAGTTGACGGGCCATTTGTGTCATGGTAAAGTATTTTTCGTCAATATTGATGAGCTAACGACGGTTTGCCTCCGTCAATCGACCCATCACTGATGCACCGTCAAAAGAAATGTAAATATGGACGGTTCCACTTTTTTCGTCGTCTAAGATCGTTTTATAGGTGTCGTTGTCCAGTTCGTCAACAATATTAATCCTCGATGACGGGGTAAACTTGTCACCTACTATGGTTCCCCCCGTCACGGCAGTGTGGTTTAGTTGACGATAATGTTGTCGACAATAAGCGTTTCATTGGTTTTGCTGGTCAAACATGCTGCCGTATGGGCCCAGTTGTTGCTGACGTGGCTTCTTCCATGTGGGTCCTATTGACCGCAATCACGGGTGGACACGTCAGCACTAAACTCGTCGTCAGGTACTGAAAACGGTCAACGTTAGCTTACATGTGGGACCAGAGAAGTGTGACATGATTAGTTTCTGTCACAATTACCATCCCTGATAAACAAGCCATAATTTTAGGAAATAAATTTTTTTCATTAATATTGGAATCTGTGTAATCAAGCATTGTCAATAGAAGTTTCATTAATATTGGAATCTGAATATTACAATGGGAACCATGGGATAGAACACTACAAATAAGATTCAAACGCTGTCCTATGATGACTCCATGGACTTCCTTAATAGGTGACCCAACATTGCCTCTATATACATTTGACTTTTATTAGTGGCAACAATATTCATTTAATGATCATTGCTGAGACTTTGATCTCTTCTTGCTGTTTGTTTCTGAGCTATATCATTTATTGTTTCTAGACAAGAATTGTTAACATCAAGTTTTTCTCGAATTCATATTTGGCCTTCTTTGCATCTGCCTTATGAGTTCCAATGATGTGTTCTAGCTCAGTGATGCACTCATGGGAGGTTGAATTCTTGATGTAGGCGTCTGAGACACCCATGCTTCATAGTAACGTGCTTGATGAGCTCTTTTCCTCAATTATCTGTACATCCGGAATAGGTAATGTTGTAACATCATGTAGTTCTGGTGTTGTCTTTTTCAT
Source organism: Bromus sterilis (assembly GCA_950022295.1). Classification (NCBI taxonomy): domain Eukaryota; kingdom Viridiplantae; phylum Streptophyta; class Magnoliopsida; order Poales; family Poaceae; genus Bromus; species Bromus sterilis. Next base: position 59,981,353 of record OX465599.1, read on the forward strand.
CCTCTTCTGCAATATGATAAACAATGTTGTTAGAACATTTTTTTGATTGTTTGCATAATTTTTGTTCGACAGTACATTCATAGTTTACATAATATATAAGCAATACTTAGATATGGTTTTTGTGTCTGACTAAATCTAGGATCGTGCTTTGGACTGTCGTTCATTCAAACAAGTCAGCAATAGATAATTTCTCAGTGTGTGTACTTAAGCAGAAGTAGATATATGAACTGGTACAATACACATCAATACTGCAAGTGATATAATAATCCTAAACAAAGCATTTGCAAAGAAGTAGTTCAAATACATACCGTATGTCCGTAGTGCCGATCAAATCTTGTACCTCCAGTGTTATTGTTTGTCTTCAAAACAACTTCTTCTACTTCTTTCTTGGCACATACTTCCCACAATATGAATCTGAATTTAAGTATTAAGTGTTCAAAAGTGCATATTGACAACTTGAAGAGAAAACATAATGTCTTACATACATTGGATTGATCGTCACACCACTGGTCCACAAGTATTCTCCAATTTTCCTCATTTAAATAGCCAGGCTTCAACAAAACAGCCTATTCATGAGTACATTTTCCCTTGTTCCAGTAAGTGTTCCTAAATTCATGATCACCACCACATTTCCTCAAAATAGAAATGCACATTTATGCGGCAAATGTATCCTTCAGGTCAATAGTTGGCTTCCCCTACAAAAATCATATAGACATTTACAACATAACATATGCATAACAAGTATTCATATATGCTACAGATTCATTAGCAATTACCAAAGACACATTTACCATGTGATTCACTGTAGATCTTGTGGAAGTTGAAGATGAAGGTACATCAGCCGTGGTGCGCCTCTTCTGTAGTGCCATGGTAGAACCATACATTACCTGATGGAATGCACTCGAATATATTACTTTGTAAACAACAATCTAGCAGTGGTACTAATCCGATGCACACACAATCTGTACTTGGGTATTGTTTTTTTAAGACTTCCATCATCTTCATCTTTAAAAACCTGGTAGGCATCATCTGAATCCTTAGAATCGAGATCGATTACGCATGCTGCATTTTTTTGGTCCTCCGCCATACACACGTTTTCATGGTACGAATACAATATCTATAGGAGCATCATCGTCAGTTGTTTCGTTCTTAATCTTGTAGCAAAAATCTGCTAATAAACATCCAACTTGTTACAACAATATATAATGATACATCAGATGAAATTTAACAAAGCCGATCTAGGCATGGGACGGTAATTCAAGCTGGCCTCGATGCCGTGAGCCATGAAAATCTCCCTAAGATTTACTTGCCCTACTGATCCTAATCCAAACCCTAAAGCAAACCTATAAATTCTTTTGCGCCGCGTTGGACATGCGCTAGTATGAGTAACTTCATAAGAAAGCATATACTAAATTGATGAAACCCTACATATATGCGATACGGATCCTCATGCAAACATGCAATTTGATTTCTTTCGAGAAAGAACAAAGGGTGTGGCGTGAGGCGGCACAAGTGTAGAGTTGTCACCTTAAGGATTAGAATTTGGACCACGGAGGTGAATAATCCGGACTTTGCTGCTTCACAAATGGTCGGCCAAGCCAGACGTCAGGTATGGATGCATTTCAACGCCAAGCGGACTGGAACTGGGGAAGAAGAGGGATGTGAGGGGACATCGCCACTGAGGTTATGGGTTAATTAGCTGAACCAGAGATTAGTTTTATTTGCTGTGTGTGCGGGTTGGGGTTGGAATGGGCGCCTCGTTTAAATTAGTTGGTGGGAACAAAAAATTTGAGGGAAGCAAAGTGCGGAGGGAGGGAAGGGAGATTTCGGTGCCAAAAATTTGAGGGAAGCAAAGTACGGATGGAGGGAGCGTGAACTTCTGCGTGGGGGAAGGAAATTTTCGGTGGCGTAATTTTGAGGGAAAGAAAATTGAATCCAACATAAATTTAGTTCGAAAACAGTTGGAGTTGTGTTTATCACGGGTGTACTAGCTATTGAGATCATGTGTTTAATTGACGATTACTTTTGAAAAAGTTTTGATTCTCCATAATGGGACGCAAGATTCCACGCTGTCATGCGCAATAGTTCTTCAATGTGTAGGCAACACATTATATATATATATATATGTTTTGCACACCAACTCATGTGGTCACATCTCATTTTGGCTCAATCTAGAGTCACATTATGATTAAGAATGTCATTAGAATGTACACTAGTCTCCGATGTATATACACGACACATTAATTGATTATAGATTTTTCGCACACATGCTAGTGTGTTTACATCGATCTATGTAGTTCCTCAATGTATATAGTCGCCTTGTTAGAATATCATTCTTATTCCCTACGTCATTTGCACCACTTTTATCCGATCGAGTATAGGAAATACACAATTAATAACCGTTTTTCACACCAACTCAAGTGTTCAAAACTCATTTTGGCTCAATCTAGAGTGACAATTTCTATAAAAAAATCATTCATAATGTATACTGGTTTTCTAATGTGTATAGAACTCATTAATTACAATCGTTTTGCACACATGTGCTTACTCATGTGTTGACATTATCTCACTTCTAGTCTCAATCTATAGCCACCTTCTAATAAGAATATATCATTTCAATGTCATTTCACTAGTTTGACATGTCTATAGTCACCTTTTAAGAATATATCATGTGTTTCGATGTACAATAGTTCTCCATTGTTACGTAACACAATTAATTAATTATAGCCAACCAAGAGTCGCATTTTGAATTATAACATTCCACTAGTTCTCCAATGTGTTTACATCGATCTCGTTTAATTTAGCTCAACCTTGTCACCTTGTGAAGCATTCCACTGACATGTACACCCTAGTTCTCCAATGTGTTTACATCTCATTTAGATCAACCTTGTCACCTTGTGAGAAGCATTTCACTGACATGTACACCCTAGTTGTCCAATGTGGTCATTTAGCTCAACCTTGTCACCATGTGAGAAGCATTAAATTACAAGTACACCCTAGTTCTCCAGTGTGGTTACATTTCATTTAGCTCAACATTGTCACCATGTGAGAAGCATTACATTGTCATGTACACCCTAGTTATCTATTGTGTAGGCAACTGATGCGTGAGAGATGATAATGGATTCTCGCCCTTCGTTGGTTACCCCAAGTGAAAGGTGAGATGTAGCGTAGCGGAAAATTTCACTCAGTGAAGATACCGAGGTTTATGTCTCCAGTAGGACTCCGATAACTATAATTAGGCGGTGAAGCGAGCAACACGCCGTTTGAGATATTGCTCCCTTAACCTGGACCTGCACACACAACATGTAACTTTGCTCCCAACGAAGTTCAGAGAGGTTGTCAGTCTCTCCGGCCTTGTTGTTTGCGAAGGATCAAACGCAAGGGATAAATGATAATAGTGACTGCAACTAGAAAGTAAAACAGGAAGTAAATTGAGGGTGTAAATGGTGGTAAAAATATGGACCGGGGTCCCATGATGTTCACTAGTGATGTCTCTCTCCCAAAGGACGATAAAATTGCTATGCGAGGTAAACGAATCATAGTTGGGAAATTTACAGGATTACGGGCGCAAACCAATACTAACTATGCTACAAAAGAAAGGAAGAGGATCAAAAGCATGGGCGGTACGCCAAAATAAGTAGACCGAAATCCATCCGCATCTACTACTAATCATACACCTTGAGATATCTATCCAGAACATCTCGTTGGTATTAAGTTGCGAGCCCCACCGAAAGTGTATACCCAAAGCAACATACAACTGCATTAAAAGAACTTTGTGTAAAGTAAACAATCCTTGCAACTGCGGTTACAAGCACCGTTGTTTTCCCCCTTGTGGCAACAACACATCCCCTAGACTCAGTTTTCTTTCACTCAAGCTATTTATCAGGGGGCATGAACCCACAATGCAAGAATTACTAAAGAACTCGAATATAAAAGAGAGGATCCAAATATATTACTCATCACAATCTGAACATAGTCTCATAATCCATCAGATCCCAGCAAACTCAACATAGCAACAACAGAAAGAATTACAAATGTGCCTTGATCATGTAGGGAAGCTCACAAGGTCTAATCCATGAAGAACAAAGAGGGGAGGAGAACATCACATAGCTACTGATCATGGACCCATGGTCCAAGGTGACTCACGGATCATCCAAGAAGCGTCCATGGTGGTGGAGATGCTCCCAGAGGTCAATCCTCCCTCTGATAGGGTGCCGGGAAGAGGTCTTCTGGTGCTCCCGATCTTGGAAGCGCGGCGGCGGCGGAACAGAGGCGAGATCGCGAAAAAGGGTTATGTCTTGGGAGGTTTCTGGGCGAAGGAAATATATAGGCGAAGGGGGGAAACCGGGGGGGGGCACTAGGTAGTGCAGGCGCCCCCTGGCGCGGCCTAGGGAGGGGCCGCGCCCCCTGGCCGCCTAGGCACAGGGTGGACTCCCGGCTCTCCTTCGAGGCTCTGGAAGCTTCTGCTGCGCTGATTTTTTATTGGATTTTTCCAGAATTTTTCTGTCATTTTACGTAATGGAAAAACCTGAAATAAAAAGACAGCAGATAATAGAAACTGACACTTGGGTGCACTGAGCTAATATGTTAGTCCAAATATGATCAAAAGTGTATGAAAGTGTATCAAAAGCATAGCGATATCACACAAACATGCATGGAGCAAGCAGAAATTATAGATACGTTTGGGACGTATCAACATCCCCAATCTTAATTCATGCTCGTCCTCGAGTAGGTAAATGATAACAAGCATAATTTCTGTGGTGACATGCTACCAACCATATAAGAACTTTTAAGTAAAGCAATTGATGGCGTGGAAGCGGTAATGGCTTCTCGCCCTTCGTTGGCGTGGAAGAATTTTGGGATGTTACACACTACCACCCTTAAAAGGAATCTCGTCCTCGAGATTCGAGAAGGCTAGAAAGAAAGGTTAGGGTTCGGGTCTTCATGGCAGTCCATCGATCCTCCGATGAGCTAGGGTGCTACCACCCTTAAAAGTAATGCGACGTGGTCTTCACAAGCTTGCTCCCTCAGCGAGCTCCTCACACATAATCTTCATACTCCGTTGGGGCATTGAATTCTTCATCACAAGTGTGGGCTTCCAGTATCTTAATCCATCGATGACATTCTTCGTAAAGATTTCACCTTCAGTCTTCGAGGTCTCACGAATTCCTCCTTTGAGGTTTCCGTTCCTTAGCAAGAGAGTGGTCTTCCAAGTAATGAGACTTCTTGGCTTACAGCTCAGACGCCACTACTAAACAACTATCGATACTCTCTTGGTGGTCATCAATAATACTTGCACGGGATACCTGCAACCAATGGTCTTGGTCCATCCTCACCGTATAACACAAACGGTAAACTTCTACTGGGGTCGCACATCGTACCATTCTATAGTTCAGTCTTAACATCGTCGTCTCTCTGTTATAGGTAAGTCACTCAAGATTTACTATCCCGCATAGCAAGATCGAATAATAAGGGTAGTCGTCATGGGGGCCAATCCATTCCGCACCCATATCATTACCTTGTATATGGTTTAGTGAATCTCGCAATCTAACACTCGGTCATTATCACAAGCATTGCAGAAATTCCTCTTGATCCTGAACTAGGTTCAGATAAATCCATGATTCTGCAAGCCAAACAACACATCTATCGTTTCTTAACAACTCTCAGGTTTGCGCAAGCTGCTATAAACGTGTACTGGTGGACTACAAACTGCTCCATGGTCCTCCCTTCAGCAAGATTGTGCTTGCTTGTTGTAATATCATTGCACATGCGGTTTAACTTTGAACTCGGTATTAAATTGCATCCATCTTTATCCTCGTCTTGGCATTAGCAGCCATTGTAGCAGCTTCTTTAGTGTAGGGTTGAGGATGAGGGGGAATAGAATGTAGAGAGATATGGATACCCATACAAACATCACACTAGTTTTGGAAAATATAAGTTTTGATGTGTAGCTGTTAGTAAAACCAAGAAATGACAGCTCACAAAAAACGACCTAACGGTAGAAACTTGAATCTTCCAGGTCTTCAAGTCTTCAATGCCGGTAGCTTCAGTTTTGAAATGTCCAAACAATCTTCATATCGTTGAGTCATTCGTCAAGTTATTCTTCTTGTTGTTGTGTCTTCTTTAGTCTTGAAGCATACTAAATAGATGAGGGTCTAATGAAACGTAAACTTATTCTACTCGCAAAGAAGAAACACAATGGGCCACACACACATCAATCAAAACAAGACATAACAGGGTCAAGGCCACAAGCAAAACTTAACAAAACAATCATGACATAAAACATCTAGTCAATCCATAGCAAACATGCATCGATCCACATCTCCAACTAACATTAAAAGGTACCACCAAACACTAGTGCACACCACGTATATTCTATTCTCCAATTGCAAAACATAAGCTTCAATATGTCGACGTCTTTGCTCCCATGTTCACATCTTCTTCTTTCCCTTCAATTCGGGACACATATTGCTGTAGTGTCCCATGTTCCTGCACCGATAGCACTCAATTTGGCTAAGGTCCTTTATCTTCTTCCTCATGAGTGCTTCCTTTAATTCTGGACACATGTTGGCGTAATGTCCCATATTCCTGCACCGGAAACACTGAATGTGGCTAATGTCCTTCTTTTTCTTATTCATGGGTGCTTCCTTCAATTCTTGGATAGCTTTCTTCATTTCTTCCTTTTGATGTTGAACCACTTGTTGCGTCAAGATGAAAAGTTGACACTGAGCGGGGTAATGATCAGTTCCCTCACACGTAAAACATGTTACTTGTGCAGTGGGACATTCTTCACCCGAGTGAATTTCCTCACAATAGGGACATCCATCTTGGTGTCCTTCATAGGAGTGTCCTACTTCCCCGCAAATTTTGCAGGCACGAGGCCTCTTACGGGTTACCGTCCTTTGCATCGGGGTGACGAGGCGGGATCCCAACAAAATCTTAGTGAACTTCTTCCAAATAATCTTCCTTCGTGATTCGTCAATCGCTTGGTGCATTCTCCACCAAGTAGCAGCCTCTTCTACCAAGTACTTAACAGCATAGGGGACCATGTCCTCACTTGCAACCTGGTTTATCTTCATGTGCTCCTCCATTCTACGAATCCACTGCTCCACCTTCAGTCTCGACATCACCCCAGAAAAGGCGAGTCCTACTTCATACTCCATCTATTAAGCCCATATGACAAAGGTTAGGGCAGAACTATAACACCGACAAGACAACAACTAAACCTAACACCAAGCATATGCACTCAAACAAGAGAGCGGCAAAAACACCTACGTTCGACAGTAACACATAACAACAAACAATACAGTCACAAAAGTCAAAACACACAAACAACACCTAGAGTAAGGTCATATGTGCAAGACATACGATCTCATCATGCTACGCGAAATTCGTTCATCTAACTTCACATAAAAGGTGGTGGTCTGATTCTAAGCTTCATCCTTCTCAGCTAAGCTGATCTTAAAGGTTCCTCTCGCGGTGTCAAACGTATTGATCACCGTGGGTTATTCCTTCTAGTTCCGGTAATCATAACATCAATTGATCCCCGAGGTTGATGATGTTCTTCTCAAATGTCTTGTCTTCCGAGGTAAAAGCAATTCCGAGGGGTATTTACAGTAAAACAAGATGAGAAGTTTTAGAAGATGAACAATAGATGAGAAATACTAGTGAGAGAGTAAGGGGTCAAGGAGTGATAAAATATTTTGTTCCTACGGCTTTTTCTATCCATTTTCTAGGGTCACGACCTACAGTCAACACCCTGCTCTGATACCATCTGTAACGACCCAATTCATACCGAATTGAAGTCTCTGTGCTCAAGTGCCAGTCCCTGGATCGAACTCGCTGGCACACACAGTATTATAGATGTATATCAAAGTACAAGTGCATCATTATTACAACGTATGATCCGGAGTAAATAAACAAAAAATTGCATAGCTCAAGGCTAGCTTATTCAATATAAATATAGCGGAAGCAAAAGAAAATAACGTGGAGTCCATCAACAGCCACATGCGAACATGCTGAGTGTAGACTCGCAACCCCTAAACGCACCTTACTGATCGTCTGAAAAACCTGCAACACCGAAGGTTACAGCTCGACAACGGGTCAGTACATCTGATTTGTACGGCAAGTGACACGGAAAAGTTTATATAAAGGACCTACAACTACATGCAAGGTAAGTCAAAGGAAAGGCTTATGGTTTAGTTTTGCAGAAAGCCAATTTTCTCCTGAACTAAACTAGTCAAAATTTTAAGTTGAACTTACTACTAAAGAACGAACTGGGCACACCAGTTCCAACACCACACCCTTTATTTAATCTTGCCCATTCAAATTATTATAGTGATTCATATGTCAAGATCCTCCAGTAATAGTAATGTCTAGTAGCTCAAGGATGTCCATAACCGGGGACACGGCTAATCATGATTAGTTTATACTCTGCAGAGGTTAGTACACTTTCCCCGCTGGACTCAACCCGAAGATTGAGACGAAGTCTTTCAGAAGAGGTCACCTACACCCAACGGCAAGCCGGTACCACCTATCACATCTACATCTGCTAGCTTTGCACGGGAGAGGCTTCCTACATCATACTCAACTAAGCCAGAGCCCATATGGCCAGCGGCTGTACATGTAAGCTTCTAGTCACCAAGTATGTCTGATCTTTTTGAGCTTGGACGGCGCCCACTACGTCAGAGGGTACTCGCCATGACGTTTTTTCAACCACCAAACCAACCATTAGGGGTACAACCTGGTCTCGACCTTAGATAAGGAACGAGCCCCCAGGAAGAACTCCCTGCCCGTCCAGAGGTGATTTCTATTTATTAAACAGTTGCTACACAAGTTATTAAATCACTCACATGCACTCCATGAATTTGCACAACCCAAACCACGTCTACAAAGCATAGCAATAAAGCAACAACACGGCTAGGTTGATCTACGGTAGACAAGTCAAAACATGTGGCTATCCTAACTGGTTTTGCAGCAACAGAATAATAAACTACCCATCATGCAATAGAGTGATATTTCCTAACATAATGCATATAGAAAATATAGGTATGAGTATGGTCAAAGCATCACTTGCCTTATACATTTGATGAAGATCTTCGCTCTCACGTTCCAGTCAACTCTACTCGTCACACTCCGAGCAATCTATCATCAACGAAAGAACTCAAATAAGAAATCACATCACAACGAGACAAACAAAAGATCAATAACAAAAACACAAAGGTTTTAGCAACAAAACAAAAACCTTAAAGTGCAAAGGTGTGGATGTGCTCGAAGGTGATCGGTGGAACGTGAACTCGAGAGAGTCAACGGATAAGGAATTGTCGATACAAAAATTATGATCAAGGAATTTTGAAATCAAGGTAAAGATCATGGCAATATGAATGGTATGTGGATATTGCCGATAAGATGCCTCATATGATCCAATATGCGAAAAGAATCACGTGAAACGGAATACTACAACACAGGTCATAGAATTTGCAACATTGAATTGAATTTGAATTTAAACAGATCAATAAACTTGTGAATTTTCATTTACACATGATATAAACAGAAGGTACATGACACGAGTGATCCAACGCAAAAAGAAACGGCGCAAACGGGCGCACCGGTAAAAAGTTACGGCAGCCGGAAGTTCAAATTTGGATCAGCTTGGGATCCAAATTTAAAAACTTCAAACTTCTGTAACTCTTGGTCTACTGTCTAGAGAATTTCTACATGGTCGCAACGCAACTGGAATCGCCCAATTCCGAGTTACGGTTAAAAAGTAGTCGCGAAAACGGTATCGGGTGAAAAACGGGGTACCGGGGTGCTCTACTGTAAAAAGGGCCCGTACGTAAATAATTTTTTTTTCCGAAAAACGCGATCGGGTCCCCGGGCGGTTTGGATCCAGATCTAGGATTTTTTTTTCGAAAACCTATTTTTGACTTTTTTTTTCTAAAGCTTCTTCTTCCTCACGCGCGGGACACAGCACAGGGGAGGCCATGGCCTAGCTCGGCTTACCCCTGCGAAGGCCGGCGGCGGCTCCGGCCGTGGGCCGGCGGGGCGAGCGCAACAGAGGGCGGCGGAGGGGCGGCCAGGGGCGGACGGGCGGCCGTGGCGCGGGGCACGCGGCAGCCGTGGGAGCGCGGCGGCCAGGCGCCGCCACGGCGCGCGGCGGCGGCGGCCGGCCGACTAGGGCACGTGGCGGCACAGGCGGCGGTGCGGCGCGGCTTACCTCGAAAAAAAACGCGAAAACACAACTCCGGCGATGCTCCGGCGAAATTCCGGCGATGACGTCGGCGGCGGCGGGTCCCGCGGATTAATTTAGAGCTAACCCTAAAACGCTAATCGAAAATAATTTAGCCATAATCGGGGCTATTTATAGCCAGCCCCAAAACCTTTTTTTTAATCCGAGATAAATACAAAATCGGTCTGCGGAAAAAAAAACAGACCAGGCCCATTAGGCCCAAAATAATATTAGAAAAATCACGGAAATTTATTTTAAAATTCCGTCTTCGCCAATATTTTTAAAATAATAAAACTGAATTTTTGGCTTTACCAAAATAATAAATAAATATAAAAACGTTGCAACTTATTTTTTTAATATTTTTAAATACTTTTCTGGCATTTTGAAAATACCAAAAACTCCGAAAATTGATTTAAAAACTTTTCCGGAGCATAAATAAATTCCAAAAATAATTTTAGAAAATATTTATAACTCCAAAGTAAAATTAAAAAGTCTCCCAAAAATATTTTAAACTATTTTCCAACATATAAAAAAATGGGGATAAGTCCTTTTATATCCTTTCAAATGAATTTCCTTGAGTTGAAAAATGTTTTGAATATTCAAAAGAATTCCAATAAAGATTTAAAACCTTTTCCAAACTTTTAATATGTTGAAGGAGTCATATTACCTTCTCTCATTTTGTTTTGTTGGTTTTGTTTTAAAATAATAAATGCCAAAACACCAATTATGAATATTAGGGAAAGTCCTTTTATTCCCACTCTTTTTAATATTCAATAAACTCCAAAAGTTTTAAGTCCCAGTGAAAATCAAACACATCAAGCAAACACTCATTATCTAATTAATTTTATTAACATTCCAAAATTCGAAGAATTTTGGGATGTTACAGCAGTACACCAAAATAAGTAGACCGAAATCCATCTGCATCTACTACTAATCATCCACCTTGAGATATCTATCCAGAACATCTCGCTGGTATTAAGTTGCGAGCCCCACCCAAAGTGTAAACCCAAAGCAACAGACAACTGCATTAAAAAGAACTTTGCGTAAAGTAAACAATCCTTGTAACCGCGGTTACAAGCACTGTTGTTTTTCCCCTTGTGTCCACAGCACATCCCTAGACTCATGTTTCTGTCACTGAAGCGTATCATCAGGGGGCATGTACCCACAATCGAGCATAACGTTCCCTCTTGGAGTCACTACCTACCACTTGACCAAAGCAATAAACAACAACGGAGAACATGCAAGAATTACTTACGAACAAAAATATAAGAGATAAAAACCAAATATATTACTCTATCACGATCTGAACATAATCTCATAATCCATCAGATCCCATCAAACTCAGCATAGCACCAGCCGAAGAATTACATATGTGCCTCGATCATGTAGGGCAGCTCACAAGGTCTAAACCATGAAGAACAAAGAGGGAGGAGAACATCACATAGCTACTGATCACGGACCCATGGTACAAATGAAACTAATCACGGCACATCCGGGAAGCGTCCATGGCAGAGGACAAGCTCCCGGAGGTCGATCCTCCCTCCGACAAGGTGCCGGGAAGGGTCCTAACGGTGCTCCCAATCTTGGAAGCGCGGCGACAGCGGAACAGAGGCGAGTTTGCGAAATAGTTTTCTTTCCTTAGAGTTTCCCCATGAAGGAGAATAAATAGGCGAAGGGGGGCAGCCAGGGGGGCCACCAGGGGTCCAGGCGCCCCCCTGGCACGGCCAGGCCCCAATCCGCGCCAGGTGGCCGCCTGGGCGACTGGTGTTGGCCCCCTGGCCCTCCTTCGGGCTTTGGGAGCACTTTTTATATGGGGGAAAACTGAAATAAAAAAACATCAGAAAATAGGAACTAGCACTGGGGTGCACTGAGTTAGTAGGTTAGTCCAAATACGATCAAAAGTGTATGAAAGTTTATCTAGATCATAGCAATATCACATAAAACATGCATGGAACGAGTAGAAATTATCCATACGTTTGAGACGTATCAACGTCCCCAAGCTTAATTTCTGCTCGTCCACGAGTAGGTAAATGATGATAAACATAATTTCTGTGGTGACATGGTAGCAACCATATAAGAACTTTGAAAAGTAAAGCAATCAAGGTATGTAATTCAATTATAGTCATAACATGCTAGAGTCTATATTACCATTGGAACAAGCAACGAAAGAACATTAGGTGCAAGAGCTCTCCCTGTCCGTGACTCGAATGTCTCCAAATGGTGTTTGCGTGCAAGAAGGGGATAGGGAATATGAGAAAAAATATTTTTGTGTTGAGAACTCAATCTACTAAAGTTTCACACTTGGTCTTCTTTGGAATCTTCCCCAGACCACTAGCCAGGTACAAGTCAATTTGATCCACTCCTTTTTGATATTTTGAGCACTCATGCAATGGATGAGTGTAAGCACGAAAGTTGACACTTAGGATGGCAAATAGAGAATATGGTGGAGGAGGAAGACAAAAAGGATGAGAAAGGCTCACATCAATGAGGACAATCATAGGCGAGAAGGCCAAATGATAGATATGATGTGAGGAGTAGGGATTGCCATGCAACGGATGCACATATGAGCTGAAAATCTCTCCAATGGAACTAATGGGGGTGCATCTAACTTGCTCGCTCATGAAGACCTAGAGCTCTTTTGAGGAGGCTCATTCTTGGAATATGCAAGCCAAAATCTATAGTATGAAGGTCCCCACATAGCTATATGCATGAATGATCAACTCTATGGAGTACAAGGATAAGAGGGAGTACTAGTGTGGATCTTTCAAAAGGATAGTAGTGTTGCCCCTTTCTCTCTTTTTTATTTTCTTTTTCTCTTTTTTCTATGTATTTGTATTTTTTTGGTGGCTTCAATGGCTCTTTCTATTTAACTCTCATTTGTCCTCTTTGGGATCTTTTGATTTGTCCACTTTGGGATCTTTTCCTCACTTAAGGGCAACACTCTAATTTACAAGAGGGTATAGAAGATCTTTCACACTTTACAAGGTACTCAAATCATAAATAAGATGTAGCTATCATGATGTATGCAATGTATGCCGCTACCAGTGTAGCAGGAACATGTACTACATGAAGATCAAGTCATGAAGAGGTGGATGTTGCATGGAAATATATCTCGGAAAGGCTATGGAAATGCCTTGATAGGTAGGTATGGTGGCTGTTTTGAGGAAAGATATAAGGAGGTTTATGATGACAGAGCGTATCATGCCAAGGGTTTGGATGTACCGGCGAAGGTGGACTCCAACTCTCGGAGTGAGAAGGAGGCAATGCACGGCACAGGAAAGGCTAGGAAATATGAGGAGGTGGAAGTGTCAACTTTCAATACTTACATTCCTCCGAAGAACTCATGCACTTATTATCGGTAACTCGCATCTAATAAGGAGGTTCACAAAGAGACAAGTACCCCGAGGAGGAGTGTATGGGGGTTTGGTTGCGCATCCTCGACTCATGGTACGTGAGTGTACTCGAATATTCGATCCCTTCAAAGATTAGCGATCCATCTAGTAGCTAGAGTTCTCAACTAGTTTTGTAGGTTGTTGAAAATAAACACGGATTGCCCAAAATACGACACCTATCACTAATAGGCTAGATCTCTTGACACCAAAAGTTCAAACATTACTCACATCAATACCTCAAAATTATTGCAAGTTACTACTAAAATTAAATAGCAACCTCAATTACCTACTTTCAAAACAAGACACAACTCAGTGCAACAAAAAATTCTCTTAACAAGATAAACATGAAATCTAAATAGTATTCCAGCAACAAACTAAACAAAAGCCAAGGCTCTTGCTAAATACAAACTAGGACTAAAACTAAACATAGCAGTAGCTACGAAAAGATAAATAACACACAACAATAAAAAGATAGGCATGAAGAATCCTATGATATGTTCTAGATTTTGAAAGTGGAGCGTGTTTATCTCCCACACAAAGTAATACGGGGTCTAACTTGTTATGAACATAAAGAAAAGCTAAAGAAAACTAAGAATAAAACCTAAGAGCGAGACGTACCAAGCATAACACATAACGCATGAAGTGATAAAAATATAGTGAGACGAAGGCCGAACTGATGATTGTAATGGAGAAGGGGATGCATGGAGGCATACCCCAGCTTAGACGCTTGAGTCTCCTTGATTATTTGTTAGGGATGCATGGGCGCATCCCTAAGCTTTAGCGCTTGACACTCCTGGATCCTCTTTCATCATCTTCCATCGCACACTTGAAAACTCCATTCATACATAAATCATCATAAGCTGATTACAGAGGTTAGTACCCTTAATAAAATAATTTTTACCCACTGGATATAAAGATATTCTTGAAGATCTACTGTTTCTCAAGATTTCCTAAAGGTTTTTGCAGAAAAAAAGCAAGCTTAAGGTTTGCAAAAGTAAGGAGAGACAAAACGTGGCAGAATCTGTGAAAAAATAGAACAACAGGTAGTAGAGAATTTTTTTCGTCGCACTTCTGCAACTCAAATAAAAAAACTCAGAACATATGAAAGTTCTGCGATTCTATAGAGCACGCTGTGTAAAAAATTCAGCTCAAAAATATGAACTGTTGATTTGATCCGATTTTTTCCGTCACGAGCACAGAATCTGTTTTCTGGACAGTATGTCAGAACTTTCGCATTCCTTGTCACATGAGGCTATAACTTGGCATAAAGCTTGAAAATAAAGATACAATGATGTTTCTACTATAGTAACAATCATCAAGACCACTAAAAACAGAAGTAAAAACATCTTGGGTTGCCTCCCAACAATCGCTTTCTTTCACGCCTTTAAGCTAGGCAAAAGTATTATAGAAGATGCTCTCACAAGAATAAGAACTTTAAAGCAAAAGAGAGCATCAAGAAGCAAATATGAAACACATTTAAGCCTAACCCACTTCCTATGCATAGGCATCTTGTAAGAAAATAAATCAAAGAAGCACAAAGTGACATGCATAGGAAGGTGGAAAAAGAACAACTTCAAAACTTTCAACATGAAGAGAGGTGTTTTAGTAATATGGAAATTTCTACAACCAAACTTCCCTCTCTCGAAATATTTTTCAGTAGTATCATGAACAACATGGAGACTATAATTATTACATAAATCATGTTGTTCATGACCTACAAGCACACGTGTATAGTTTTCAACACGGTTTTTAGGATTATAAGATAAATGCAACCCATCACATTGAGCCTTGATAAGAACACAATTCTCCGGAATATGAGTTGGAGATTTCAAAAAGATAATAGGACAATTAAGTGTGGGTGCAATAGAAAAAAAATGCATGCTTAACATGAGGAACTATAGCAAGTTCATCTCCATAAGCATCATCCATAGTGGCATCACGACCATAAGCATAGAAGGCATCAACTTCATCAAAAAGGGATATTTCAAAAGAATCCATGGGATCATAACACTCATATAAGGTAAGAGTCAAGGAGTTACTCTCATTAGAAGGTAGACGTGGATGGATCCATTCTTCCTCCTTTTGTTCGTCACTCTCCTCCTCTTTTTCATCCAAGATCTTTCATGTTCACCAATTTCTTCTTCCATAGAGTCCTGCAAATCATTAGTCTCTTCCTTTGGGGAGAGATTCTCCCAAGATGATCAGTAATATAATAATTTGCATCGTAATTTTCCAAACAATAGTTAAATATAGAAAGACTCTCAGATTTGTAAGGGTCATCATCAATATTTTTAAGAAGAGAAGTAATTTCATAGGCACCCTTATAAGCAACAAATTCTTCTATTTCCTCTGCATCATAAAAATCATAGTTTCTCTTAGCATAAGAAGCTAAGGTTTCATCATCATTGTACTCACATTGGAAAGCAAGGTGTTTGTGCCTCGTAAAGAAACAAGATTCATCCCTGCAGAAAGATATATTATATATTGAGCACAAGTTTCTAGCATACTCATACAACTGATGTATTTGTTTCCATAAGTGTATCCCCTTTTGAGACAAGCGGTGTTCCTTGTACAACTTTTGTTGATCCTCGGTGAATCCTCCATGCCAATAAGATCTGGTTTCAAAGAAGTCAGACATTGATTGGCAAGTAAGGAAATAGACATAATATTAATTTTTTGGATTTTTGATAAAGGACACTAAAGATAAAAACTGAAAGGTAAACTAACAAGACAAAAAAGTAAAGGTAAAAGGTAGTGGGAAACTCCCCTATCTTATCACTCGGAGTCCCCAATAACGGCGCCCGAAATTTGCTTGATGGCGTGGAAGTGTTAATGGCTTCTCGCCCTCCGTTGGTTACCCCAAGTGGAAGGTGAGATGTAGGATAGCAGCAAATTTCCCCTATGTACAGGATAGGGTTTGTCTCCCGTAGGACTCCGGCAATGATAAGTAGGTGTCAGCGGCGCACCTGACGTGGACCTGCACACAACACAATTAACTTTGCTCCCAACGAAGTTCAGAGAGGTTGTCAATCTCTCCGGTCTTGTTGTTTACAAAGGATCAAACACAAGGGATAATGATAATGATAGCAACTGAAAGTAAATGCGAGAAAATAAATGAGCTTGTAAACAATGATGAGAATATGGACCGGGGTCCCGTGATATTCACTAGTGATGTCTCTCTCCCAAAAGACGATAAAACTTCTATGCGAGGTAAACAAATTACAGATGGGCAATTGACAAGATTATAAACGCACCGCAATGCTAACTATGCTACAAAAAAAGGAAGAGGCTCATAAGCATGGGCAGTACGCTAAAATAAGTAGATCGAAATCCATCTGCATCTACTACTAATCATAAAGCTTGAGATATCTATCCAGAACATCTCGCTAGTATTAAGTTGCGAGCCCCACCCAAAGTGTAAACCCAAAGCAACAGACAACTGCATAAAAAAGAACTTTGCGTAAAGTAAACAATCCTTGCAACCGCGGTTACAAGCACCGTTGTTTTCCCCCTTGTGTCCACAACACATCCCCTAGACTCATGTTTCTGTCACTCAAGCGTGTCATCAGGGGGCATGTACCCACAATCGAGCATAACGTTCCCTCTTGGAGTCACTACATACCACTTGGCCAAAGCAATAAACAGCAACGGAGAACATGCAAGAATTACTTAGGAACAAAAATATAAGAGATAAAAACCAAATATATTACTCTATCACGATCTGAACATAATCTCATAATCCATCACATCCCATGAAACTCAGCATAGCAACAGAAGAATTGCATATGTGCCTCGATCATGTAGGGCAGCTCACGAGGTCTAAACCATGAAGAACAAAGAGGGGAGGATAACATCACATAGCTACCGATCACGGACCCATGGTCCAAAGGAAGTTGCTCAGGGCACATCCGGGAAGCGTCCATGGTGGAGGAGAAGCTCCCCGAGGTCGATCCTCCCTCCGGCAGGGTGCCGCGAAGGGTCCTGACTGTGCTCCCGATCTTGGAAGTGTGGCGGCGGCGGAACAGAGGCGAGTTTGCTAAATAGGGTTCTGTCCTCGGAGTTTCCCCGGGACGGGGAATAAATAGGCGAAGGCGGGCAGCCAGGGGGCCCACCAGGGGTCCAGGGCCCCCCCTGGCCGCGCCAGGTGGCCGCCTGGGCACATGGTGGTGGCCCCCTGGCCCTCCTTCGGGCTTCGGGAAGCTTCCGGCACGCTGATTTTTTATCTGATTTTCCCGGTTTTTTGGAGCACTTTTTATATGGGGGAAAACTGAAATAAAAAGCAGAAAAGAGGAACTGACACTGGGTGCACTGAGTTAGTAGGTTAGTCCAAATATGATCAAAGGTGTATGAAAGTGTATCTAGATCATAGTAATATCACACAAAACATGCATGGAACGAGCAGAAATTATCGATACGTTTGAGACGTATCAGCAATCAAGGTATGTAATTCAATTCAAGTCATAACAGCCAATAGTCTATATTAGCATTGAAACAAGCAACATAAGAACATTAAGGTGCAAGAGCTCTCGCTGTCCATGACTCGAATGTCTCCAGATGGTGTTTGCATGCATGAAGTGGGAGATGGGAATACGAGAAAAAATAGTTATTTGTTGAGAACTCAATCTACTAAAGTTTCACACTTAGTCTTCTTTGGAATCTTATCTTGACTCGTCCCCATACCACTAGCCAGGTACATCAAATTAATCGACTCCCTTTTGAAGCACTCATGCAATGGATGACCGTAAGCAAGAAAGTTGACACTTAGGATGGCAAAGAGAGAGATACGGTGGAGGAGGAAGACAAAAAGGTGTGAAAGGCTCACATCAATGAGGACAATCATAGGCAAGAAGGCCAAATGATAGATATGATGTGAGGAGTAGGGATTGCCATGCAACGGATGCACATATGAGCTAAGGCAAGCTCTCCAAAGGAACTAGTGGGGTGCATCCAACTTGCTCGCTCAAGAAGACCTAGAGCTCATTTGAGGAGCCTCATCATTGGAATATACAAGCCAAGTTCTATAGTGTGAACGTCCCCACATAGCTATATGCATATATGATCATCTCTATGGAGTACAAGATATAGATGGAGTACGAGTGTGGATCCAAAAGGAATAGTAGTATTCCCCCTTCTCTCTTTTTATTCTCTTTTTCACATTTTTCTATTTTTTGGTGGCCTTAATGGCTCTTTCTATTTAACTCTCATTTGTCCTCTTTGGGATCTTTTAAATTTGTCCTCTTTGTGATCTTTTCCTCACTTAGGGGCAACACTCTATTTTACCAGAAGTATAGAAGATCTTTCACACTTTACAAAAGTACTCAGCATAAAGAAGATGTAGCTATCATGATGTATGTAAATGTATGCCTCTACCAGTGTAGAAGGAACATGTATGACATGAAGATCAAGTCATGAGAAGGTGGATGTTGTATGGCAATATATCTCGGAAAATTTATGGAAATGCCTTGATAGGTAGCTATGGTGGCTGTTTTGAGGAAAGATATAAGGAGGTTTATGATGACACAGTGTATCATGCAAAGTGTTTGGATGCACCGGCGGGTAGGCGCCAACTCTCGTAGTGAGAAGAGGCAATGCACGGTACCTAAGAGGCTGGAAAATATGAGGAGGTGGAAGTGTCAAGTTTCAATACTTACATTAGTCCGAAGAAATCATGCACTTATTATCGGTAACTCTCAATCTAATCAGGAGATTTACAAAGAGACAAGTTCCCCGAGGAGGAGTGTATGGGGGTTTGGTTATCCTTGCGCATCCTTGACTCATGGTACGTGAGTGTACTCTAATATCCGATCCCTCCAATGATTAGTGATCCATCTAGTAGCTAGAGTTCTCAACTAGTTTTTGTAATTTTTGAAAATAAATAAGGATTGCCCAAAATATGACACCTATCACTAATAGGCTAGAGCTCTTGACACCAAAAGTTCAAACATTACTCACAACAATAGTAACGGGTTCTAATAACAGAGTAGTACACCGAAGTGTTAACATAAGCAGGGATTATCACTGCTCAGATAAGTTATATCACAAGAAAGGTTAAACAGAATAATGGAAAGGAAACTATGATGATACACCAATATCAGGTGTATATCTTTCCCAAGGGAAAGTAGAGCAAGATATACATGACCAAGTTTGTATCGGCAGGGATTCAAAGGATGTTGTCGATGATAACACAAATCACCGAGGGGAAAGGAGGGTATTTGTCACCATGAATTCAATTAACACTTGGTAGAAGCCAAGTGTTGATGATGACCACGACACATCATGTCCAAAGGTTTCAAGAAAATAAAATCGAACAACGGCGACATCAAGCAAAAGGAATGGTGAAGCAAAAGTATTCGGTGTTCCAGGTTAACGACAACCCAGAACCATGAAATGGCTATGACAGGGATAGGAATTGTTTCATCACAATTCATAAGATGTAGTGCAAAGGCATGATATCCTCGAGATACCAGGGGTAATACTCGAAGGTAGAATGATGGATCATAAGTGTAGAAGAATTCATAACAAGGGGGTTAATTATCTTTACGAGAACCTTTGATGATAAGTTCTACATAGTATCCATGGGCATGAACACAAGGTTCAGGGTCGACTCCCACTTCTTGAATGCATAACATTTCAATCACTTCTCGCTTTCGATGAAGTTGTAGAGTAGGAAATTTATCTGGCGTAACACCAGTAGAGTAAGACCCGAAGAAGTCCATGGGTTCACAAAGATGGATGAATCATAGATACAACCCATAGGGAAATTTTACGAATCTACACGACAAACAATAGGAACAGGAGATACAAGTTTGAAATCAGACGGCTGATGACACAGACCAGATGATATCGTTTGCCAAAGGATTTTCGTATCAGGGAAGCTCGTCAATGATTAGGACACAAGGATATGGAAGGTAACAATCCACAAAAAAGGTCAGGCGGCGTACAGAGAGTCTGGTGTGAGTATCGGTACTCAGCCATAAGAAGAAAGAATGCATAAGCAGCGGAGATAGAAGCATCTGAATAGTTCGACGCTGGAGTACTAAGGAATTACAATGTCCAAAAGACGGAAAATCAAGGAAGGTTTGACTTACCAAGATCCGTCTCATCTCTGGAATGACATCTGAGCCAGAAGAATGAATTCATAGGGTTAGCCGATGACTGCGTGCATTCGTGCAAACGATGATTCAACAGATCGGAATGGCAATGCCAAGGGAGGGCATCGAAGACCACAAGACAAACGGGATTAATCATAGTACAATCAGGCAAGAAGAATCTGCAAAGCAGTAGGCTGACGAGGATTGGCGCGAGATTGGATAGTATTTCAAAGTATTATGGGAATCACATGAACCATTGAGGATGAGGACCCTCGATAAATGTGAGGAGTTATCCGCAGGGTGAAAACAAGCTGCAAGGCAGTAGGAACAAACGATTTTTGAAACAACGGAGAATATTACGGGGTATCTTGTATTAACAAGAGAAATTGGGATCGAAGGGTCAAATGGTAGGTGTATGTAATTATCCACACTGACTTATCGGTGGCGGGGAATCGCAAAGAAGTGGGCATAAGGGTCTCGGGAATTTATCGGAGAGTATCTTCGACATCTTCTGGCGAAGTAAGCGACCATATGAAATGCAGGGCTCTCCGGAAGGAAGGAGGCACGAGAACCTAAAGTTAGTGTTAACAAAAATCATTAACCCAAAAGAGGAGAGAGGTCAGAGTCCCAAAGTAAAGGTGCGGAGAAAAATATCCTAATACTATCCAGTTTGCGACGTGGGCCGATAAGCCACACGACACTGTTAGTAAAGTAGTTTTGCAAAGACTAGACTCGACTTCGACCAAGGAGTTGGAAAAAGGGTTTCCTACAGGCAGTCGACTCTGATACCAACTTGTGACGCCCCTAAAATGAATCTATGTACAGTAATCATACACGCAGGGTACACGACTGAGATTAGGGTGCCACGATATCACAGCGCAACAATAAACACAAAAGATAAAACTTTTAAGTTACAAACCAGGGATCACGAGGATCCGAATACATAAGTTATACAAGCCATAATATCTGAGTACAGACATAGTTAGCCTTAAGAAGGCTAGCACAAATAACATTAGAGATACAGATCAAAAAGGAAAGGCCTCCTGCCCGGGAGCCTCCGAAACTATTCCTGGTCCTGGTCAGCGGGGGTCTCGACGTAGTAGTATCCACCTCCGGGGTACTCCTGTTCCTGGGCTCCAACGTCGACTGCAGTGGTCGATCAGGCAAAACAAAAGGGGGAAATAAAGCAAGGGTGAGTATCTATCATACCCGCGAGTCCTACGTCCGCTACTAAGCATTTATGCATTTGTGTCAAATGGAATGGGGAGGCTGTATATAGTGGACTGCATGGTAGAAATCAAAATAAGGATTAGAAGCTAGGCCTATAGAAGACTAGCATCTTCCGACGATTCTTGCAACACAAAAAGAGAACATCCAACAGTTCATATAAAGCGTAAAGTAACAATACAGCAGAAGTTGTTACAACATCGTATAATAGTAAGTTGTAATAATTAACAATTTATAAATGCCTCCGAGTTCCCTTCCTCGACTTACCTGTGAGGAAGAAGACCCGGAAACATACAATTTAATAGTAGTAGTTCGTAGTGGTAAGATTCAGCTTCAGCATAAAGCGTCCTGTTACCGTGGACACGACTATTCGAATAGATTAAACTCCCTGCAGGGGTGCACTACTGTTCAGCATGCACACTCGGATCTCCAGGGTGGCGGGCACCTTGTTAGGGAACTCTCCACAAAAGCTATCCGACACGGCGCAGCCCATCTTAGGCTCAACAGAGAGGTCATTCGCCGAACTAAATCCTATGCGCTCAGGGGTCTACGTCCCTAACCCTTCCACGCTCCTGCACGGTGCGAGTCTGGCCGGTGAAGAAAAAGCAAATCCAAATACATCGTCCGGACGAAGAAGACACACCACTTCCCGGAAATCAGGCCGCGGTACTGCTGACGTCTGAAGAGCTTTCGAATGAACTACGACGCAGGGGAGCCCATAACTCCTTATCCCATGTGAAGGTGGTGCGTATAGACCAATGGGCCTCTCAAGTCATCCACCTAACAATTTAGCATTTTAATATTATCTCGCAGACAACCGTTATCGCTGTCTGACTAACAACACAACGGACAACGCACATCAACAAGGACCACCAATACGTCGGGGCCTACCCTGTCGTCCCGTCAAAGCATACGGTTACCAACAAGGTGAACCGTCTCGTTACCTTGTATCGCGTGTGCTCTTGGTAGAGCTCGACTTGTCGTGGTTTGGTAACTCTCGCGAGATACAAGCAGGGACCAAGCACGCCAGTAACGTCGGTCGTACCCTCCCAGTCGTTCCCGATGCAATACCTCTCGCGGGCACCGTTGGGTCACCTGACTTTTACCTTTAAGGACACCAGTTGGTTTAGGTCCCTACCATTAAGTGAAACCAGGAGGTATCACCCTCGATGGTACACTTAAGGAGGTTCGATAGAGACATCAGCGGAATGAACTAAAGAGTTAAACCTCGTATCATCCCGGTGTTGCTACGCTACTGAGCCGACGAGAGTGAAATACGAGTCCATCCACTCGTAAGTCAAACTCGAAGCGACTCGGCAGAGTCTCGCCGTTGTAGGTTCCTTAGGTCGTCTGTATTGATCCGTACCTGTTGTAGTTATAATTTTTTGTAATCCGCGTCCACTCACCAAAGTGATCACGACCCGCTATTCTAAACCTAGCTAACAATGCGTAGGGTTTACTGCTGAATATAATATAATTATAAGGCAGCGAAGGATAAATGACTGTTCATCAAGGGGCGATAATGACATGCTATGCATTTGAATAGGTAAGCAACGTAACAACAGCAACAATGCCTAGTGCAAGAAATGTACGGAAAATATAGGCGATATCTAGGGAAAGAAAATGGCTCTGCTTGCCTGGAAGCTCCACGGTAGGGGTACGGTCGTCGACGACGTAGTCGTACTCGGTGGTGTCGTCGACGGCAGTATCGGGGTCTACCGACGAAGAAGGGGGGAATAAATACATGCCAATAATAGCAATACAAATGCAATACATGGCAATTGAAATGTTCTAATTGCAGTGCTAAGCATTTTTAGGCGGAGCGGGAATTTATTCGGGGATGACTCATCAGTACCGGTTGATTACCAGACAGATGATCCAGAGGCGGAAGGTTCCATGTCTGCAGTGTTAGAGACATCTGACAGACATGTGGATAGTTTATCCGTGCTCGTTGTTCCATTTTGAATAACTTTCATATACAGATCATTTTCATCCGGAAAGTTTTACCGACTCCGGTCGTTTGACAGACAGATGAACCGTAGGAGAAATGTTCCATGTTTGGTATGTTAGATGGGTGCGGTGGGTATACGGGTAGCGTATTCGGATTCGTGATATTTTTTTGATCAACTTTGATATATAAAATATTTTCATCGGAGCTACGGATTAAAAGATATTGATTTTCAAAGTTTTATTCAATATAAATCATTTTCTGGATTTTCTTTTAATTATTAAATCAACATTATCCACAACCTTATCCAGAACAGTGCACCGATAGGAGGGACCCACATGCCATACATAGGGAAAGAAATAAATCATTTTATTTATTTGAAAAGCAGATGGGCCCACATGTCATTGAAATTGCCAGATTAAATCATTTTATTTAACTGCTAATCAGAGGGGGTCCACTTGTAAGCCACGCAGGGATTATTTCCATTTGTAGTCAATTAATAGTTTAAATAAAAGGGGAAGGTCCCAGCTGTCATGGAGACATTTTATTTAAGCAACTTAATTAACTAAGGGTTAACTTAGTGGCATTGGGCCCACTTGTCATTCACTAGGGGGGGTCTCTGGTTAACTAATCACAGGGGGGGGGGGTTATTTAGCTGGGGATTAGTGGCTAATAAAAATCCAGCGGGGTCCACTTGTCAATGGAAGAAGCCCACTGGTAAACGGGGCCGCACGCCAGCGACTAGCGGAGCACGCCGACAAGCGGCGGTGGCGCGGGTGCAGGGGTTCGTGCGCGGCTGTGGCCGGTGCGGCCAACTCCGGCGAGGGGGATGCGCGATGAGCGTGACCACGCTCTGCAGGGCAAGGACGGAAGGCGTGACACAGGGCGCGGCCAGGTGACGCCCGGCGGCGAGCATCGGTCGTGGAGGCGACTGTGATCACGCCACAGGGGGCCTTTCGGTGTGCTGTTTGTACCTACGGGTCCAGCACGACGAGCCACACCCATCGCTGCCATAGGCGTGAGCTGGGATGGACCAGGTCAACGGCTACGTCAAGCCGGGCAGCTGCCGGAGTACGACGGATGCGGGGACGACGTCATACCGCATGAAATCGAGCACGACATGGGGTAAAACGGGTGCATGCTCACCGTGGAGCCAAAGAGCTGCTCGGGGAGGAGTGTATTGTGCTGCCGATGACGAATTTGTCAGGGTGGAAGATGACGGCCGACGGAAGGGATCGGCCGATTCACGGCGTATGCAGCGTCCCGGCGATGACCGATTGCTTGGGAAGACGTGGACGACCACGGTGTAGCTCCCGGATATCCTGGCGCAGCCCGAGGTGGTCGGCGGCCACGCCGGTGATGATGGCGCGGAGGCGGCGCCGCTCAGGTACGGTAGAACCGAGAGAGGAGGACGAGGGAGAGAGGAAACGGGGATGCGGCCTAGGGTTTCATAGGAGGGGGTGGGGGTCTCGGGTCGCCTTTAACCTCGCCGGCGGCGGCGGGATGTTTGCCACGGCGACGAGGCCGTGGCCTGGCCATGAGATGCCTGCCACGACCCCCCCCCCCCCCGTGAACAGAGGTACAGGAAGGGGTTGGGGTTGGGCTGGACTAGGTTGGGCCTGCTCAAGTTGCTCAGGGCGAGGAATAGGCATTTAGCCATTTCTGTTATTTGTGCTGACCACTGGTGTTTCTGTTATATTTTAT
The DNA here is from genome assembly GCA_950022295.1 of Bromus sterilis. Lineage (NCBI taxonomy): Eukaryota > Viridiplantae > Streptophyta > Magnoliopsida > Poales > Poaceae > Bromus > Bromus sterilis. Next base: position 60,006,943 of record OX465599.1, read on the forward strand.
TGGGCCATTATTTGATTTTTGTAAAAGGCAAGACTTGTACCAATATTAGTGTTACACATTAAATTGATGCCACAAAAAGGTTGGCCCCCGAATAAATTCATTTGGATTTTATCTCATTTAATATGGCATAAAAGTAACTGTTTGGCTACAGTTTTGAATTATTTAAAATATTTAAACATGGTATTCAAATACCATTTCTATTTTATTATGACCTACTGACTTTTAGACATTTTATAAAATTGTTTGCATAATTTTTAGTTTAACATTAAATTCCACTTTGTTTATAATCCATGCAATTAAGTCAAATTTGATTTGAGGCGTGATGAAGGTGATTAATTACTTGCTAATCACTGGGACTTGACAGTAACAAAGACATTACTGTAGCATGAAACTGGGGGTGTTACATTGTCTCTAATAGAAATACAGATTTTCTTGAAGTGCTACTGTTTCTCAAGACCGCCAAAAAGTTTTTGCAAAGAAAAAGCTAGCACAAGACTTGTAAAACTGAGGAAAGGAAAAACGTGGAAGAATCTGTGAAAAATAGACCAGCATGTAGTAAATAAATTTTTTGGGGTACTTCTGCAACTCAAATCAAAAAACTCAGAACAGACGCCAGAAAGCTAATTGTATAGAACATGCTGTAAAAAATCATATCAAGAAGATGATCTGGTGATTTATCATGAATTTCTTCGTCCAAGGATAGCATCTGTTTTCTGGACGGCATGTCACAACTCTTGAACTTTCTTGCAATCGACGGCTAAACTTGGCACAAAGCTTGAAAATAAAGATACAATGATGTTTCTACAGCAGTAACAATCATCAAGACCACTAAAAACAGAAGTAAAAACATCTTGGATTGCCTCCCAACAAGCGCTTTCTTTTATTCCTTTAAGCTAGGCAAGAAGCAAAAAGATCAATTTTTATCAAGAGAAAGAGAATAGCTAGACCGTGTAACGGACTCAAAAGCAAACTTAATCTTATTCCTAGGGAATTGTTCCATCCCCTTTTAGAGAGGGAATTGAAATTTTATATTCCCCTCTTTCATATGAATGACAGCACCTACGGTGCGAAGAAAAGGACGTCCCAAAATAATTGGACATAAAGGTTCACACTCTATGTCAATAATAGTAAAATTAACGGGAACATAATTTTCATTGGCAATGATAAGAACATCGTCGATCTTCCTAAAAGGTTTCTTTACGGAAGAATCAACGAGGCGAACACCAAAGTAACAAGGATCAAAAGGTTTCAATTCAAACATATCATACATTCTTTTGGGCATAACGGAGGTACTAGCTCCAACATCACATAAAGCATAGCAAGATAAGTTATTCTATTTAATTTTGATCATAGGATCCCAACCATCATCTAGCTTCCTATGTATGGAGGCTTCTACTCTAAGCTTTTCCTCCCTAGCTTTAATGAGAGCATTAGTGATATGCTTCGTGAAGGCAAGATTTAGTGTGCTACTGTGGGGGTCTCTAGACATTTTGTGTAGTAAGATAATAACTTCAGAAAGAGTGCAACTATCAAAATCAATGTCACTACTATCAAAGGTGGTAGTGGTGTCATCTAGGCTCACTTGTTTGAACGCCTCTATGTTCATGGGAGTTTCTTATTCTATGGTTGAGGTAATATCATCACCATTAATAGGTCCAATGGGACTAGGAGTGTGTTGGGTGCTAAAAGTTTGGGCATCCTCAACAACTTGGATATTATCAATGGTGTGGTGTGTGGGAAGGCTCTTAATTCTATCTTGTTCCTCCTTTTCTCTAGCCCGTCTTTCTTTAATTTTAGCCATCATCCTAATATTTTCATTAATTTTCATTTGGATAGAATTAATAGGAGTGGCCTTCCTCTCCTCGAGGGGAGAAGTTCTAACTTTAAGCATCTCAACATCAAGGGCTAGGTTGTCTACCTTCAAAGAGAGATTATCTAATTTGTCTAATTTTTCCTCTACACTCATGTTGAAGGCTTTTTGTGTAGTGATAAATTCCTTAAGCATGCTCTCTAATTCAGAAGTGGAGTTCTTGTTGCTAGGATAAGTGTTGTTGTTCCGATAGTTGTTGGATGGGAATGGTCTAGGATTGCTAGCAAAATTACTCCTATAAGCATTATTGTTGAAGTTGTTTCTAGAGATAAAGTTCACGTCTACTTGTTCTTGAGCAACCACATAATTTAAAGGAAAATCATGAGGATCAATAGGAGATTGCTTGGTAAGTAGAGACATAATCAAGGCAACTTTTTCATTTAGGGAGGAAATCTCCTCGACAGAGTTTACCTTCTACCTGTTGGAGCTCGTTCGGTGTGCCATTGGGAATAGTTGGTCATCATCTCATCTAATACTTTTGTGGCATCACCAAGTGTTGTCGACATAAAGGTTCCTCCCGCGGCCGAATCTAACAGATTTCGCGACGTAAAGTTCAAGCCTGCATAAAAAGTCTGGATAACCATCCAAGTAGTCAAACCATGTGTGGGGCATTTATTAACAAGAGATTTCATACGTTCCCAAGCTTGGGCAACGTGTTCATTATCCAATTACTTAAAACTCATAATGTTACTCCTCAATTGGATAATTTTAGCAGGTGAGTCTCCTTGAATATTTGTTGGGGATGCATGGGGGCATCCCCAAGCTTGAGCGCTTGACACTCCCGAATATTCTTTCATCATCTTCCATCGCGCACTTGAAAACTCCCTTCATACATAACTCATTGTAGACTGATTAGAGAGGTTAGTACCCTAATAAAATAATTTTTCCTCTACTGCAAATAAGGATTTCCAGGAAGAGATACTGTTTCACAAGATTTCAAAAAAGTTTTTGCAAAGAAAAAGCAAGCTTAAGGTTTGCAAAAGTACGGAGAGACAAAACGTGGCAGAATCTGTGAAAAACAGAACAGCAGATATAAACGAATTTTTTAGCGGTACTTCTGCAACTCAAATAAAAAAACTCAGAACTTACGGAAGTTTCGTAATTGTAAAGAGCACGCTGTGTAAAAATTTCAGCTCAAAAAGATGAACTGGTATTTTTTTGTAATTTTTCTAGTCACGAGGACAGAATCTGTTTTCTGGACAGCATGTCACAACTTTTACTTCCCTTGCCGTATGAGGCTAAACTTGGCACAAAGCTTAAAAAGTAGAGATACAATGATGTTGCTACATTAGTAACAATCATCAAGACCACTAAGAACAGAACAAAATAAAAAATAAAAACCTAAATTCGTTGCGGGCTGCCTCCCGAAAGCGCTTCTTTAAAGCCATTAGCTAGGCATAAGGATTATAGAAGATGCTCTCACAAGAATAAGAATTTTGAAGAAAAAGAGAACATCAAGAAGATAAAATTAAACACATTTAAGCCTAACCCACTTCCTATGCATAGGCATCTCATAAGAAATAAATCAAAGAAGCACAAAGTGACATGCATAGGAAGGTGGAAGAAGAACAACTTCGAAAGTTTCAGTTTGGAGAGAGGTGTTTTTGTCACATGGAAGTTTCTATAACCAAACTTTCCTCTCTCAAAATAATTTTCAGTAGCATCATGAACAATATCAAGAATATAACTATCACATAAATCATATTGTTCATGACCTACAAGCACACGTGTATAGTTTTCAACACGGTCTTTAGGATCATAAAATAAATGCAACCCATCACATTGAGTTTTGATAAGAGAAAAATTCTCCGGAGTTGGAGATTTCAAAAGGATAATAGAACACTCAAGTGTGGGTGCAATAGCAAAAATTTCATGCTTAACATGAGGAACTATAGCAAGTTCATCTCCGTAAGCATCATCCATAGTGCCATCACGTCCATAAGCATAGAAGGCATGAACTTCATCAAAAAGGGATATTTCAAAAGAATCCATAGGATCATAACACTCATATAAGGTAAGATTCAAAGAGTTACTCTCATTAGAAGGTAGACATGGATGGCTCCATTCTTCCTCCTTTTGTTCGTCACTCTCCTCCTCTTTTTCATCCAAGGAGCATTCAGTTTCAGCAATTTCTTCTTCCATAGAGTCCTGCAAATCATTAGTCTCTTCCTTTGGGGGAGAGATTCTCTCAAGATGATCAGTAATATAATAATTTGCATCGTAATTTTCCAGACAATAGTTAAGTATAGCAAGACTCTCAGATTTGTAAGGGGCATCATCAATATTTTTAAGAAGAGAAGTAATTTCATAGGCACCCTTATAAGCAACAAATTCTTCTATTTCCTCTGCATCACAAAAATCATAGTTTCTCTTAGCATAAGAAGCTAAGGTTTCATCATAATTGTACTCACATTGGAAAGCAAGGTGTTTGTGCCTCATAAAGCAACAAGATTCATCCCTGCAGAAAGATATATTATATATTGAGCACAAGTTTCTAGCATACTCATACAACTGATGTATTTGTTTCCATAAGTGTATCCCCTTTTGAGACAAGCGGTGTTCCTTGTACCACTTTTGTTGATCCTCGGTGAATCCTCCATGCCAATAAGATCTAGTTTCAAAGAAGTCAGACATTGATTGGCAAGTAAGCAACTAGACATACTATATATAGTTTTTTGGATTTTTTATAAAGGACACAAAAGTAAAAACTGAAAGGTAAACTAACAAGACTAAAAAGCAAAGGTAAAAGATAGTGTGCAACTCCCCTATCTTGTAGACTTGAGTCCCCGGCAACGGCGCCAGAAATTTTCTTGATGGCTTCTCGCCCCTCATTGGTTACCCCAAGTGGAAAGTTTGAGATGCAGTGCAGCAGCAAGTTTCCCTCGGTGAAGATACCAAGGTTATCGAACCAGTAGGACTCAAGAGATTCAAGTAGGTGGTAAAGTGAACAATGGCGCCGTTCACAACCTAGGTTGCTAACTTCACCTGGAACTGCACACAGATACAAATAACTTTGCTCCCAACGAGTTCACAGGAGTTTTCAATTCGTCCGGCCTTGCTGTTTACAAAAGATTAACGCAAGAGATAATAATGATAGTGATAGCAACGGAAAAGTAAATACTGAAAGTAAATTGGTAGTGTGAACAATAATGTGAAGATGGACCGGGGTCCCGTGATTTTCACTAGTGATGTCTCTCTCCCAAAAGACGATAAAAGTGCTAGCGAGGTAAACAAATCACAGTTGGGAAATTGAGAGGATTATGAAGGCACCGCAATGCTAACTATGTTGCAAAGAAAGGAAGGGCTCAAAAGCTATGGGCAGTACGCCAAGGTAAGTAGACCGAAATCCATCTGCATCTACTACGAATCATCCACCTTGAGATATCTATCCAGAACATCTCGCTGGTATTAAGTTGCGAATCCCACCCAAAGTGTAAACTCAAAGCAACAGACAACTGTATTAAAAGAACTTTGCGTAAAGTAAACAATCCTTGCACCCGCAGGTACAAGCACCGTTGTTTTATCCCTGGTGGCAACAGCACATCCCCTAGTCTCATGTTTCTATCACTCAAGCTAGACATCAAGGGGGTGAACCCACAATCGAGCATAACGCTCTCTCTTGGAGTTGCAAATAAAATACTTGGAAAAAGAAAATACCGCAACGGAGAACATGCAAGAATTTACTCAAGAACAAAATATAAAACAGAAGAACCAAATATATTACTCATCACAATCTGAACATTGTCTCATAATCCATCAGATCCCAACAAACTCAGCATAGCAACAGAAGGAATTACATAGGTGCCTCGATCATGTGAGGCAGCTCACGAGGACTCGAAAGTGGAAGCACTAAAGAGGGATAGATAGATCACATAGCTACTGGTCATGGACCCATGGTCCAAGGGGAACTACTCACGGTACATACGGGAGGCGTCCATGGCTATGGATGGTCTCCCGGAGGGGGTAGCTTCTCCCGGCAGGGTGCCAGAGCAGCTTCTCCAGGCAGCCCCGATCTTGAAACGGCGGCGGCAGCGGAACAGAGGCGAGATCGCGAAAAAGAAGTTCGTCTTAGGGGTTTCCGTCACGGGGGGTAAATATAGGCGAAGGGGGGCGTCGAGGGGACCCACCAGGCAGCCAGGAGGCCTCCTGGCGCGGCCTAGGGTGGGGACGCGCCAGGGACTCTCCTGGCTCCCTGGTGGTGGCCCCCGTTCGCTGCTTTGGTGTTTCCGGAAGCTTCCGCGACGCTGATTCTTTATCTGATTTTCCAGGATTTTTTGGAGCACTTTTAATGGCCGGAAAACCTGAAATACGAAAACAGCAGAAAACAACAACTGGCAGTTGGGTGCACTGGGTTAATAGATTAGTCCAAATATGTTCAAAAGTGTATGAAAGTTCAAGCAAAACATGGCAAAGTCACACAAAACATGCATGGAGCAAGCAGAAATTATAGATACGTTTCGGACGTATCAACATCCCCAAGCTTAATTCCTGCTCGTCCTCGAGTAGGTAAATGATAACAAGCATAATTTCTGTGGTGACATGCCACACAACCAAATAAGGACTTTTAATTAAAGCAATCAAAGCACGCAATTCAATTCAAGTCTTAACAAGCAAGAGTCTATATTAGCATTGACACAAGCAAGAAAAGAACAAAAAGGTGCAAGAGCTCTTGCTGTCCGTGACTCGAATGTCTCCAAATGGTGTTTACGTGCAAGCAAGGGACTGAGAAGAAAGAGAAAAAAGGTTGTTGAGAACAACTATCTACTAAAAGTTTCACACTTGGTCTCCTTTGGATTTTTATCTGGACTCGTCCCCAGACCACTAGCCAGGTACAAGTCAAACTGATCCACTCCCTTTCGATATTTTGAGCACTCATGCAATGGATGAGCGTGAGCAAGAAAGTTGACACCTAAAAGGTGAAACAGAAAGAAGGTGAAGGAGGAAGACAAAAAGGTGTGAAAGGCTCACATCAATGAGGACAATCATAGGCGAAAGAAAGCCATATGATAGATATGATGTGAGGACTAGGGATTGCCATACAACGGATGCACATGTGAGCTAAAGTAAGCTCTCCAATGGAACTAGTGGGGGTGCATCCAACTTGTTTGCTCAAGAAGACCTAGAGCTCATTTGAGGAGGCTCATCATTGGAATATACAAGCCAAGTTCTATAGTGTGAAGGTCCCCACATAGCTATATTCATGATGATGATCTCTATGGAGTACAAGGGATAGAAGATGAAGTACTAGTGTGGATCTCTCAAAAGAAATAGTAGTATGCCCCCTTCTCTCTTTTTCTTTTTCTTTTCTCTTTTTTCTATTTTTTTATTTTTTTGGTGGCCTCAATGGCTCTTTCTATTTAACTCTCATTTGTCCTCTTTGGGATCTTTTGATTTTGTCCTCTTTGGGATCTTTTCCTCACTTTAGGGGCAATACTCTATATTTTACAAGAATATAGGAGATCTTTCACACTTTACAAAGGTACTCACATAAAGAAAATGTAACTATCATGAAGTATGCAAATGTATGCCTCTGCCAGTGTAGCAGGATATGCAATGATACTAGCGCGTCATGTAGCAATGTTTAGGGCAAGGCCCAACTATCATGCGGCTCATCGATCAAGCAAGTAGCATGTATGACATGAAGATCAAGTCATGAGAAGGTGGATTTTGCATGGCAATGTATCTCGGAAAGCTAGGGAAATGCCTTGTAGGTAGGGTTGGTGGCTGTTTTGAGGAAAGATATAAGGAGGCTTATGATGACAGAGCGTATCGTGCCAAGGGTTTGGATGCACCGGCGAAGTATGCGCCAACTCTCGAGGTGAGAAAGGGCAATGCACGGTACCGATGAGGCTAGAAAAAGTATAGGTGGGTGGAAGTGTCAACTTTCGAATACTCACATTAGTCCGAAGAACTCATGCACTTATTATTGGTAACTCTCAATCTAATCAGTAGGTTCACAAAGATACAGGTACCCCAGTGTATGGGGGTTTGGTTATCCTTGCGCATCCTCGACTCATGGTACATGAGTGTACTCTAATATTCGAACCCTCCAGAGGTTAGTGATCCATCTAGTAGCTAGAGTTCTCAACAGGGGTTTTTGGTTTTCGAAAAACACACGGATTGCCCAAAATACGACATCTATAACTAATAGGCAAGAGCTCTTGACACCATAAGTTCAACCATTACTCTAGTCAATACCTCAAAACTATTGCAAGTTACTACTACAAAGAGAACAACAACTTTAACTACCTACTTTCAGTCAAGACACAGAACTCAGTGCAACAGGAAAACTCTCTAACAAGATAAAACATGCAACCTATAGAAAGTTCAACCTAAGACAAAAGAAAAGCTCTAGAAAAAAACTAAAGCACTACAACTAAACAGAACATCAGCTAAGAAAATAAAAAGAACAGCTCACAGATAAAAGAATAAGCATGCAAATCCTATGAGGAGTTCTAGTTCAAGCGGAGCGTGAATCTCTCCCACACAAAAGAGTAAGTAAGCTGGGATCTAACTTTTTACTACAGCAAACAAGGCTAAAGAAAACTAAAAACGAAACAAAACCTAGGAGCGAGACGCTCGAAGAAAAGCACATAACGCATGAAGTGATAAAAATATAGTGCAACGAGGGACAAACTGATGATTATTGATGGAGAAGGGGATGCACGGGGGCATCCCCAAGCTTAGACGCTTGAGTCTCCTTGAATATTTGTTAGGGATGCATGGGGGCATCCCCAAGCTTGACCGCTTGACACACCCGAATCTTCTTTCATCATCTTCCATCGCGCACTTGAAAACTCGCTTCATACATAACTCATTGTAGACTGATTAGAGAGGTTAGTACCCTAATAAAATAATTTTTCCTCTACTGCAAATAAGCAGTTCCAGGAAGAGCTACTGTTTCTCAAGATTGCCAAAAAGTTTTTGCAAAGAAAAAGTAAGCTTAAGTTTTGCAAAAGTGCTAGCGAGGTAAACAAATCACAGTTGGGCAATTGGCAGGATTATGAAGGCACCGCAATGCTAACTATGCTGCAAAGAAAGGAAGGGCTCAAAAGCAATGGGCAGTACGCCAAGGTAAGTAGACCGAAATCCATCTGCATCTACTACGAATCATCCACCTTGAGATATCTATCCAGAACATCTCGCTGGTATTAAGTTGCGAGTCCCACCCAAAGTGTAAACTCAAAGCAACAGACAACTGCATTAAAAGAACTTTGCGTAAAGTAAACAATCCTTGCACCCGCAGGTACAAGCACCGTTGTTTTATCCCTGGTGGCAACAGCACATCCCCTAGTCTCATGTTTCTATCACTCAAGCTAGACATCAAGGGGCTGAACCCACAATCGAGCATAACGCTCTCTCTTGGATTTGCAAATAAAATACTTGGCCAAAGCAAATACAGCAACGGAGAACATGCAAGAATTTACTCAAGAACAAAATATAAAAGAGAAGAACCAAATATATTACTCATCACAATCTGAACATAGTCTCATAATCCATCAGATCCCAACAAACTCAGCATAGCAACAGCAGGAATTACATAGATTCCTCGATCATGTGAGGAAGCTCACGAGGACTCGAAAGTGGAAGCACAAAGGAGGGAGAGATAGATCACATAGCTACTGGTCACGGACCCATGGTCCAAGGGAACTACTCACGGTACATACGGGAGGCGTCCATGGCTATGGATGGTCTCCCGGAGGGGGTAGCTTCTCCCGGCAGGGTGCCAGAGCAGCTTCTCCAGGCAGCCCCGATCTTGAAACGGCGGTGCCGGCGGAACAGAGGCGAGATCGAAAAAAAGGAGTTCGTCTTAGGGGTTTCCGTCACGGGGGGTAAATATAGGCGAAGGGGGGCGTCGAGGGGACCCACCAGGCAGCCAGGAGGCCTCCTGGCGCGGCCTAGGGTGGGGCCGCGCCAGGGACCCTCCTGGCTCCCTGGTGGTGGCCCCACTTCGCTGCTTTGGTGTTTCCGGAAGCTTCCGCGACGTTGATTTTTTATCTGATTTTCCTGGATTTTTTGGAGCACTTTTAATGGCCGGAAAACCTAAAATACAAAAACAGCAAAAAACAGCAGCTGGGTGCACTGGGTTAATAGATTAGTCCAAATATGTTCAAAAGTGTATGAAAGTTCAAGCAAAACATGGCAAAGTCACACAAAACATGCATGGAGCAAGCAGAAATTATAGATACGTTTGGGACGTATCAGGTAATACTTCCCAATAAGAGCATCCTTGCACTTATCCCAAGAATCTATGCTAATCCTAGGCAGGGATTTAAACCAGATTTTAGCTCCTTCCCTCAAGGAGAAAGGAAAAAGCTTAAGCTTAAAAATATCACCTTCTACTTCTTTATACTTTTTCATATCACAGAGTTCAAAAAATTTATTTAAGAGTAAAACAACATCATCTCCGACAACGGAGAATTGATCTCTCATAACAAGGTTCAGCAAGGCAGGTTTAATTCCATGAGAAGTAGCTGAAGTAGCAGGTGTAACAATAGGAGTGCAGATAAAATCATTGTTGTTGTGACTAGTGAAGTCAAACAACTTGGTGTTTTCAGTGGTACCCATAGTAGCAAAAGGTGGGACAAACATTTTTTTTGTGGTTTTTGATAAAGGACACACGGACAAAAACTGAAAGGTAAACTAACAAGACTAAACATCAAAGGTAAAAGATAGTGTGCAACTCCCCTATCTTGAAGATTTGAGTCCAGGGCAACGGCGCCAGAAATTTGCTTGATGCGCGAGAGATGATAATGGATTCTCGCCCTTCGTTGGTTACCCCAAGTGGAAGGTGAGATGTAGCGTAGCGGAAAATTTCCCTCAGTGAAGATACCGAGGTTTATGTCTCCAGTAGGACTCCGATAACTACAAGTAGGTGGTAAAGCGAGAAACGCGTCGTTTGAGATATTGCTCCCTTAACCTAGATCTGCACACACAACAAGTAACTTTTCTCCCAACGAAGTTCAGAGAGGTTGTCAATCTTTCCGGCCTTGTTGTTTACGAAGGATCAAACGCAAGGGATAAAGGATAATAGTGACTGCAACTAGAAAGTAAAAGAGGAAGTAAATTGAGGGTGTAAACAGTGATAAAAATATTGACCGGGGTCCCATGATGTTCACTAGTGATGTCTCTCTCCCAAAGGACGATAAAACTGCTATGTGAGGTAAACAAATCACAGTTGGGCAATTGACAGGATTACAGGAACAAACCAATGCTAACTATGCTACAAAAGAAAGGAAGAGGCTCAAAAGCATGGGCGGTACGCCAAAATAACTAGACCAAAATCCATTTACATCTACTACTGATCATCCACTTTGAGATATCTATCCATAATATCTCGCTGGTATTAAGTTGCGAGCCCCACTAAAAGTGTAAACCCAAAGCAACAAACAACTGCATTAAAAGAATTTTGCGTAAAGTAAACAATCCTTGCAACCATGGTTACAAGCACCATTGTTTTCCCCCTTGTGGCAACAACACATCCCCTAGACTCATGTTTATGTCACTCAAGCTACTCATCAGGGGGCATGAACCCACAATCAAGCATAACGCTCCCTCTTGGAGTCACTACCTACTACTTGGCCAAAGCAATAAACATCAAGGAGAACATGCAAGAATTACTCAAGAACTCAAATATAAAAGAGAGGAACCACATATATTACTCATCACAATCGGAACATAGTCTCATAACCCATCAGATCCTAGCAAACTAACCGTAGCAACAACAAAAATAATTACATATGTGCCTTGATCATGTAGGGAAGCTCACAAGGTATAATCCATGAAGAACAAAGAGGGGAGGAGAACATCACATAGCTACTGATCATGGACCCATGGTCAAAGGTGGACTACTCACGGATCATCTGGGAAGCGTCCATGGTGGTGGAGATGCTCCCGGAGGTCAATCCTTCCTCCGGGAGGGTGCCGGGAAGAGGTCTTCTGGTGCTCCTGATCTTGGAAGCGCGGCGGCGGCGGAACAGAGGCGAGATCGCGAAAAAGGGTTCTGTCTTTGGAGGTTTCGGGGCGAAGGAAATATATAGGCGAAGAAGGGCAGTCGGGGGGGGCACCAGGGAGTGCAGGCCCCCCGATTCTCCTTCGGGGATCCGGAAGCTTCCATTGCGCTGATTTTTTATTGGATTTTTCCGGATTTTTTCTGGCATTTTACGTAATGGAAAAACCTAAAATAAAAATACAGCAAAAAAAAACTAGAGCTGGGGTGCACTGAGTTAATAGGTTCGTCCAAATATGATCAAAAGTGTATGAAAGTGTATCAAAAGCATAGCAATTTCACACAGAATATGCATGGAGCAAGTAGAAATAATAGATATGTTTGGGACGTATCAGCAACACATATTATATCCGTTTCGCAAAACTGCAGATGTGTTTACATCCCAATTACCTCAATTATTTTTTGGGGATTGGCGCAGAAAACAAAAAAATTCCTACCTACGAGTCCCGAACCCAAGATCTATGCTATGCTGATGTATGTAACGGAATGAATCGGTGTTCATACCTTTGAAGACCGAAAGAGGGAAACGTTCCTCGAACGTGGTTGGCGTAGACTCTGATCCTACGACCTCCCTGTCGTGTTGAAGAACCTCCGACGATGAAGTAGCACCACACGTGTAGTGCCTCGCGGGATTACACACGTACGATGTAACCGATGTCCCTCCGGGCTCCGAACCAGAAGAGCAACAGAAAGAAGATTGATCGGGATCCCGATTCTGGCAGCGTGACGGCGTCCGGATGATGGTGAAACCCCCAACCAGGTGCAAACTCCAAACAAGGGGAGTCCGCTCTAGGTCGGAGAAAGAGAGAGAGAAAGAACTCAATGTTGTGTTGAGAAATGGCACCCCCACCCCTCCTTTTATAGGCCAAGGAGGGGGAACTCTCCTCCTCTCCCCAGGTGGTACTAAACCCCACAAGGGGGGAGTGCGCCGGCCATGGGGGGGGATGGGCCCCTCCTTTGGCACCTAGCCCAAGGGGGGAGGCTCCCCTTACCCCTCATGGGCCTTTTAAGGCCCATATGCCTTTTTCTCCTTTTTAATTAATTTTTAAATCATTTGTAATAGTTAATTATGTCAATTAAATAATAAAACATATTTAAACATCAATATATATTATTTTGAACCTTTCAAAATATCCGGAACAGCTTCCGGCACCTCCCGGTACATTTCCGATGTTTTCTCTCTTTTCACCAATGATCCCGAATCAATCCTTAATGCATCGATTGCCCTTAAGTGTGACACCCTACGGTCCGGGAAACAGTAGACATGATCGAGACACTCTATAACCAATGACCATCATGTGGGATCTGGTTACAATCCTTGATGTGCCCCTACGCTTCCATCGAATAAACTTCATCGTTGTTGAAACGTTAACAATATGACTTGATCCCTTTGTGCTTCGGTACTATGTTGTCCGAGGTATGATCGTCGGTATCCAATACCTAGTTCTTCCTCGTCTCCGACATAACATGTTTACTCGTCTGTGAATATTACATCTCTTGTGACCTAGTCACTTGCTTGCAAGCTATTGATGCAACACCACCGAGTGGGCCCAGAGTACTTATCCGTCACTCGGATTGACAAATCCTGCTCTGATCTATTTCATACTCCTAAACATATCTACTTCGGAATACCCAAGATACACCTTTTCAGTTACCATGTTTCAGTGTAACAGTTAATGCACTCAAAGCATCCTAATAGATAGCAATTATGTATGATCATCACGGTCTAATGATTCAGTCACTATGTTATTAAGTCATCGCAATGCTGAACTTATGTGACTTGATCACACTGCAATGCTTAAGGTGGGTGTGTGTCCATCACATCATTCTCCTAATGATATGACCTCATTGTCAATAGACTATTATGTTCTCATGATCAGGAAACCTTGATCATCAATTGCCCAATGAGCTAGTATGCCTGAGTTTAACTAGGGACCAGGTTGTTATATATCACACGTGTATTAATGTTTCCGCTTGATACGGTTCTAGCATAATATATAACGTATTATGAACAAACAGATATGTGACAAATATCTTTATTAATTTTCCTCTAGGGCACATATCCAACAATCTCCTACTTGCACTAGAGTACAAATTACACTAGTTTACATCAGGTATGTATCTAACACCAATAGTCTCTCGGTGTTGTTCAAACTTGGCTTGTGGAAGAGGTTTAGTCATTGGGTCTGACGGATTCATATCCGTATGTATTTTGCAAATCCTAGTATGACCATCCTTGACGTAGTCCCGCATCACATGGAAACGCCGGAGAATATGCTTGGCTGTAGAGTGAGTCCTCGGCTCCCTTGCGCTAGCAATGGCACCCTTATTATCGCAATAAATGCTAACAGGGTCAGTGCAACTAGGGAATACGCCAAGCTCGATGACGAACTTCTTCAGCCAATGCGCTTCATTTGACGCTTCGCAAGCGGCAATATACTCCGACTCCATCGTAGATTGGGAGACGACTGACTGCTTGCCGCTCCTCCAGCTAATCGCACCACCATTCAACATAAACACGTATCCCGTCTGGGATTTTGAGTCATCGGGATCAGTACCAAGACTGGCATCGACGTAACCTGTTATGGCGAGCTCTTCTTCGCATCCTCCATAGACAAGAACCATATCCTTAGTTCTTCGTAAGTACTTAAGGACGTTCTTCACTGCAATCCAATGATCCATTCCAGGATTACTTTGGAAACGATTAGTCGGACTAACCGCCAGGGCCACATCTGGTCGAGTACACAGCATAGCATACATGATAGAACCTATGGCTGAGGCATAGGGCTTTGAGGACATTTCCTCCCTTTCTTTTGTTGTTGCTGGGCATTGAGTCACACTCAATTTAATTCCTTTCATAACGGGAAAGAGGCCTCTCTTGGCGTTATCCATATTGAACCTCTTCAATATCTTCTCAAGGTAAGTTCTCTGACTCAGTGCTAATAGGCGTCTTGATCTATCTCTATAGATTTTAATGCCTAATATGTACGCAGCTTCACCTAGGTCCTTCATGGAAAATTGTCCATTCAAATATTCCTTTACCGCCTCTAGAAATTTCACATCATTCCCTATCAATAATATGTCATCCACATATAGTACTAGGAATGCCACAGAGCTCCCACTCGCTTTCTTATAAACACAGAATTCTTCTTCATTTTGGAAAAATCTAAAAGCTTTGATCACCTCATCAAATGAAGATTCCAGCTCCGAGATGCTTGCTTCAACCCATAAATGGACCGTTGAAATTTGCATACCTTACCAGCGTCCTTAGGATCAATAAAACCTTCCAGTTGTACCATATACGACTCTTCCTCAATGTTGCCATTTAGGAACGCGGTTTTCACATCCATCTGCCATATTTCATAATCGTAATAGGCAGCAATTGCTAGCAATATCCGGATAGACTTTAGCAACGCTACGGGAGAGAAAGTCTCTTCGTAGTCAACTCCTTGAATTTGTCGGAAACCTTTTGCGACAAGTCGAGCTTTATAGACAGATACATTTCCGTCTGCGTCAGTCTTTTTCTTGAATATCCACTTATTCTCGACGGCCTTTCGGTCCTCCGGAATATCCACCAAAGTCCATACTTTGTTGGCATACATGGAGTCTATCTCGGATTGCATGGCTTCCAGCCATTTCTTGGACTCGGGTCCCTCCATTGCTTCTTTGTAGTTCGCAGGTTCGTCAGGTTCATTTAACATGACTGCATTGACAAGTTGCCCATAAAACTGACTTTTTACTCGAGCTCTTGATGACCTGCGGGGTACAATAGGACCCTCTTCATCTTGATCATGATCATCATGTATGTCACGATCGTTATGAATATCATGATGACCGTTCTCTTTAGCTCCCACTATGGAAGATGGTTCTGGAACAACTTCCATTGCCATTTCTTCCACTTGGAGTGATTGGTAAATCATCTCGTTGAGGTCTATTTTCCTCCCACTCAATTCTTTCGAAAGAAAATCTTTCTCAAGAAAGCATCCAGTCTTGGCGACAAACGTTTTGCCCTCAGACTGGTTGTAGAAGGTGTATCCAACGGTTTCCCTTGGATATCCCACAAAGATGCACTTATCCGCTTTTGATTCGATTTTGTCAGGCTGAAGTTTCCTAACATAAGCCTCACAACCCCAAATCTTCAAGTGAGACAACTTTGGTTTCTTGCCATGCCATTCCTCAAATGGTGTTGTCTTTACGGATTTGGACGGTGCCCTATTAAGAATGTAAGCGGCAGTTTCTAATGCATACCCCCAGAATGACACAGGTAAGTCGGTATGAGACATCATCGATCGTACACTATCCAATAGAGTTCGATTACGTCGCTCAGAAGCACCGTTACGCTGAGGTGTTCCTGCCGGCGTAAGTTGTGGTACGATGCCACAAGTCTTAAGATGATCGCCAAACTCGTGACTTAAATACTCGCCTCCTCGATCGGATCGAAGGTGCTTGATTTTCTTCCCGAGTTGATTCTCGACCTCACTCTGAAATTCCTTGAACCTTTCAAAGGTTTCAGACTTATGTTTCATTAAGTAGATATACCCATATCTTCTTAAGTCATCTGTGAAGGTCACGAAGTAACGAAGACCATTGCGTGTGGGGACGTTCATAGGTCCACATACATCTGAATGTATGATCCCTAACAAGTCTTCCGCACGCTCCAATGTTCCATTGAATGGATTCCTTGTTATCTTGCCCATAAGGCATGGTTCACATGTGTCAAGGGATCCAAAATCCAATGACTCCAGAAGTCCATCATCATGAAGCTTCTTCATGCACTTTTCACCAATATGACCAAGTCGACAATGCCACATCGTCATGTGTCCTTCGCCACTAGGTTTTAATCTTTTGGCCTCTACGTTATCAATATGAAGTATATCACAATCGAGATTAAGAATGAATAAGCCATTTTTCTCCGGTGCATGAACTTAAAACACATCATCCTTATAAATCGCACAACCAATAGTATCTGACTTAAAAGAATAGTGGTCTCGCTTCAAGCAAGAACCACTAACAATGTTCACACTCAATGCGGGTACATAGTAGCACTTATTCAAAATCAAAATTAATCCCGAAGGGAGACTAAGATGCTTCGTGCCGACCACCACCACTTCAATCCGGCAGCTGTTTCCCACGCGCATCGTCACTTCATCCTTCATCAAGCGTCGCCTATTCCGTAGCCCCTGAGAGGAGGTAGAAATATGAGCAACAGATCCTGTATCAAATATCCAAGATTTGTTCCCAGCGCTTGTTAATAAAAGATCAATAACGTCTATATCAAATATACCTTTGTCTCTTCTGACAATCCTGCCAGCCTTCTTATCCTCTAGGTACTTGGGGCAGTTCTGTTTCCAGTGACCATCACCCTTGCAATAGAAGCACTCAACGCCGGGCTTGGGTCCAGGTTTGGGTGCCTTACGAGGAGTGACAACTGGCTTGTCACCCTTCTTCGGGCTTTCCTTCTTTCCCTTCTCCTTCTTGCCAGACTTCTTGAATTCAACAGTCTTGTTGACCATGAATACAGCATGCTCCTTCTTGATCTCAACCTCAGCAGTTTTCAGCATGGCGAACAACTCAGAAGGGGTCTTAGTCATCCCCTGCATGTTGTAGTTCAACACAAAACCTTTGTAGCTAGGGGGCAGCGACTGCAGCACCCTATCAACAGCAAGTTCATCTAGAATCTGACATTCCAGAGCATTCAAGCGTTGAACGTAGCCAGACATCTTGACCACGTGCTCACTAACACTGCTATGCTCATCCATCTTTGCTGAGAAGAAAGCTTCAGAAGCCTCATAACGTTCAGGCCTGGCTTGGGGTGCAAAGACGGCCTTGAAATTGGTGATTATCTCATATGCACCCATCCTCTCAAAGCGTTTCTACAGCTCAGCCTCCATGGAGTAAAGCATTCCACTCTGGACAAGGTTGTAATCATCCGTCTTGGAGAGGTAGACATTCCTCTCATCCTGACTAGTGTCTGCTGGTGGTTCGTCACGTAACGCGGCCTCTAGTACGTATGCCATCTTGAGGGGAACGAGGAGAATCCTCAGAGTGCGGAACCAGTTGGTGAAGTTTGACCCATCGGTTTTTAGTTTGTCTTTGTCTAGGAATGACCCTAAGTTGAATGAGGGGCGAGGTGCAGCCATCTACAATGGTTATTTGCAAAACACATATTTAGACTTTGTTCATAATTGGAGTTCAATTTTAATTAATTCTAAAACACCCACTTAGTTAAAAATCTCTCCAAATTTACTAAGTGATTAACATAATCCTAGTTTGAATGATCGTCCTCGAATATCACACGGCCGACGACACATCTCCCTAGGTAGGCCATCATGCCAATCATATCCGTTATATGACTCATGCTTAACCTTTCTGTCATCCGTATCCCAAGCTCATATCTACATATGTCAAGCCTGCCAGTCGAACCTTAGTGTATGGCTGTTCAGCAAGGCCATATCTTCATATGCTAGGCTTGCCAAACCCAACCTCATGCGATCGCTAATGTATGTATGACACCCGATCATCACGGACTGCCTATCATAAAGAGATCCTTCCAGGCGGTGCCCACTAAGGGAGAATACAATCATGGTATTGAGAGAGATTATCCTATCATGCTACCGTCGCATATCTAGCATATTAGCAAGACAGGAAGTAAAACTGTAAATCATACAAGCTATGATCCCCCCTTACATGCAAATTAAAGTTAAAACGCCTTTTACTTTATCTTTTGCAAGTTTTACGTGGCTGCTAAGGGTTTCGAGAGAGAACCGCTTTCTATCCTGCGGAAACAAGCCACAACACCAATCCTGCAATCGTCTCTATTACACCCCTGTCGGGGCCCTCCGTTGCAAACGTCTTCGCGTCGCTAATGTTAGAGAGACAGACACCCCCAGCCACTTATATGGTACAAGCCATATGTCAAGCGTGGAACCAGTCTCGCGTAAACGCGTAAGGTCGGTCGGGGCCGCTTCATCAGGACATTGCCGCAGCGCTAAATGAGTACACGTGGGAGGGTAACAATTGGAGAATTGATGCCCACATCCTAGATGTGTTATACCCGTACAATACATCTACGCATAGCCTTGCTCATGCTACCACTGTTGGGGATCGGCGGAGAAAACAAAAAATTTCCTACCTACGAGTCCCGAACCCAAGATCTATGCTATGTTGATGTATGTAACGGAAGGAATCGGTGTTCATACCTTTGAAGACCGAAAGAGGGAAACGTTCCTCGAACGTGGTTGGCGTATACTCTGATCCTACGACCTCCCTGTCGTGTTGAAGAACCTCCGACGATGAAGTAGCACCACACGTGTAGTGCCTCGCGGGATTACACACGTACGGTGCAACCGACGTCCCTCCGGGCTCCGAACCAGAAGAGCGGCGGAAAGAAGATTGATCCGGATCCAAATTCCGGCAGCGCGACGGTGTCCGGATGATGGTGAAACCCCCAACCAAGTGCAAAATCCAAACAAGGGGAGTCCTCTCTAGGTCGGAGAAAGAGATAGAGAAAGAACTCAATGTTCTGTTGAGAAAAAGCACCCCCCACCCCTCCTTTTATAGGCCAAGGAGGGGGGGAACTCTCCTCCTCTCCCCATGTGGGACTAAACCCCACAAGGGGGGAATGCGCCGGCCATGGGGGGGATGGGCCCCTCCCTTGGCGCCTAGCCCAAGGGGGGAGGTTCCCCTTACCCCTCATGGGCCTTTTAAGGCCCATATGACTTTTTCACCTTTTTAATTAATTATTTAAATCATTTTTAATATTTAATTATGTCAATTAAATAATAAAACATATTTAAACATTGATATATATTATTTGGAACCTTTTAAAATATCCGGAACAGCTTCCGGCACCTCCCGGTACATTTCCGGTGTTTTCTCTCTTTTCACCGATGATCCCGAATCAATCCTTAATGCATCGATTGCCCTTAAGTGTGACACCCTACGGTCCGGGAAACAGTAGACATGATCGAGACACTCTCTGACCAATGACAATCATGTGGGATCGAATAAACTTCATCGCTGTTGAACCGTTAACAATATGACTTGATCCCTTTGTGCTTCGTTACTATGTTTGTCCGAGGTAAGATCGTCGGTATCCAATACCTAGTTCTTCCTCGTCTCCGACATAACATGTTTACTCGTCTGTGAATATTACATCTCTTGTGACCTAGTCACTTGCTTGCAAGCTATTGATGCAACACCACCGAGTGGGCCTAGAGTACCTATCCGTCTATCGTATTGACAAATCCCGCTCTGATCTATTTCATACTCCTCAACATATCTACTTCGGAATACCCAAGATACACCTTTTCAGTTACCATGTTTCAGTGTAACGGTTAATGCACTCAAAGCATCCTAATAGATAGCAATTATGTATGATCATCACGGTCTAAGGATTCAGTCACTATGTTATTAAGTCATCGCAATGCTGAACTTATGTGACTTGATCACACTGCAATGCTTAAGGTGGGTGTGTGTCCAAAACATCATTCTCCTAATGATATGACCTCATTGTCAATACACTATTATGTTCTCATGATCAAGAAACCTTGATCATCAATTGCCCAATGAGCTAGTATGCCTGAGTTTAACTAGGGACCATGTTGTTATATATCACACGTGTATTAATGTTTCCGCTTAATACAGTTCTAGCACAATATATAACGTATTATGAAAAAACATATATGTGACAAATATCTTTATTAATTTGCCTCTAGGGCACATATCCAACATTATTAACAGTCACTATATGAGAGTCACTATTTAAGATATCTTTTGACATTTGAAGAAATCATCAGTCGATTTATCATCTATTATTGGTGTCTCGTTCCGATCGATAAATTGACCGATAGATTGCCAATACACCGGTAAATTAACCGTTTGTTTACACCCATTATCTTGGGTCAACTGATAAGTCCTTCAAGCGATATCCCTGACATAGATGAGAGAATAGCACTCCAAATGCCATGTACACCACTTCAATGTGTACGAAATTATATCACTTCCATTTTAAGCTATCACTACTTCTTCAATGTGGTATATTCACTCTTGGAACAACTCATGTGTATATATATGTCTGAGATCTTTTCCAAGCTCTCTTGAGAGCAATGTTGGGGATATCTCTTATCGGGAGCTGATCGGTGGACCAGAGGTAAGGGCTAAATCGGGCTATTTATCGGCATATCAAGTGATTTATCGGCGTATCAACGATTTATCCGCCGATTTATCTTATCTGGTGAGACATCGAGAAGAATCAAACGATTTATGTGAATATCGGAAGATATCTTGAACAGTGCTTGAGAGTACTATTACAATGTCACCATTTGGGTTTTCTTTATATCTTTCATTAAAGAAAATGAATCCAACACAAATATAGTTCAAAAATAGGTGCAATTTGTAAAAAACATGTTAATATTTCCATATCCATAGTTCTTGGACAGGAACATGTTAATATTTTCATATCCATAGTTCCTGAACAGTTTTTTTCATTCATCGCCCTTCGATGCAAGATGGACGGCTTGTGTGTTGTTCGCCCAACCGATCTAGGTTTTTGGAGGGTCGGAGGATGGGACAGTCTTATCCATGAACCTCACCTCGCCCCCTCCCCCTCTCCAACACCTTCGTCGTCGTAGATTGGGACGTCGTGCGTCATTGTCGACGTCGTTGTCGGCTCCACCCTCGACTCCGCACCGTCCTAGAGCATATCATCCTTCCCCGGCGGCACCATGGCCGACATCAATCGCCGCTCCCGTTAACTCCTTCGGGCCGCCGCAGATGCTGATGGCCCTTCCTCACCCGTCGTACCTTTTTCTCCTCCACCACCGACCATATCTTGGTGAGCTTACCTCGCTATGTACTGAACCTTCCATTACCCATTGTCTTATATGTTAACAGATCTAGCAACGTAGTTATGACAATATTCCTCTAGTCTGTTGTAGTGAGCCAGCGAGAGTGGAAGATATACAAGGTAGCCCGAGATATTCGTAATACAACTGGAGAGAAAAATACAAATAGAACATATTAGTGCAAGATATATACAGATGCCCTAGAAAAATTTATCCATCTTAAATCTTCAATTTTCTTTAGATGTTGTTTTCAAAAAAAATCAACAATGGAAAATTACACTCTGTATGTAGAAAATTGCAGCACCGATCTTATAATTTGACTTATTAGATTTGGCTATATGAATAGAAACTACGGTCCTCATATGGATCCCAACCTGTGCAAAATATATGTTTCCTCCTTCCACAGCTGTGAATAATTACATCAGATTGACACCTTCCAGAAACATGCCCCCTCAAAACGGTTTCCCCAAAGCCAAGATCGATCTGTGCATAATGGTATTCCTTTTTTGCGAGGACCTTTCATGCACATTTCACCGCTCTCTGGCAGCATGGCGGCCAATGCCGCGCTACATGATTAGTTAGCCTCCATCAAATAACTAGAAGGAACAAGTGAAGCCCATACATTATCTCTCAGGTGTGGCAGAGAGGGGTCTTTGTTAGAGAAGGGTACCCTTATACACAAATAAAAGACTTGGCTTTGGGAAAGCGTTTTGGGGATCACAAGAAGATATAGAATTATCTTTGTAACTCATTCCAAGTTTCTAAGTGGTGTTAATCTGATGTACTTATTCGCTGATACTGAAGGAGGAGAGGTAGATTTGCACAGTTTGGGGGTCCACTGTTGGGAATGTTCCCTAGAGGCAAATAAAATATGTTTTATTAGCATATTCCATTAGTTCATAATAAGTTTTATACTTTGCTATAATTGTATTAAGCGGAAACATTAATACACGTGTGGTATAAAACAACCAGGTCCCTAGTTAACTCTAGTATACTAGTCCATTGGGCAATTGATGATCAAGGTTTCCTGATCATGAGATGTAAATAAGCTATTGACAGTGGAGTCGTATCATTGGGTGAATGATATGATGGACATACACCCACCAGAAGTGTTGCAATGTGATCCAGACACATAGTTCAACATTGCGATTACTATAACGTAGTGACTAGATCCTTTGACCTAAGGTTTATTGAACTCAGGAAAGTAGAGGTTGAAGATGGTCTCTCTCAAGCAACCCTGCAATTAAGATACAAGAAGTCTCTTGTGTCCCCCAACATACCTAATACAACTAGGAGTTGTACAGGTGCAATAGTTCGGCGAAGAGATGGTAAAATATGGGTGATAGGTGCGGCAAAACAAAGCAATATAAATCTGTAATAAAAATTGCAGCAAGAAAACATGTGACAAAAGTGAGCGCAAACGGTGTAACAATGATGGAAACAAGACCTAGGCTTCATACTTTCACTAGTTGAAACTCTCAACAACATTAACATAGTCTAATCACATGATATTTCTCATAAAACATGCAATGAAGACGCACTCAGAGGTCATTCCTTTGTGGTCAAGAGAGGACAAGAATTATGTAGGGCTACAAAAGCACACCTCAAAGTTCGTAGTTCTCATCTATGGATTTCCCAATGTCACCGCGACCATCCAAAGAGAGTACCACAATCACCACAACATATCTAAAGGATAGTCAAAGACAAGCACCAAGAGATTCTCAATCTTCAATCAACACACAAAAGAGGAAATCACTCATGAAAATATTCTTCTAATCCATGTCCAATAGACCGCTGTAACCTTGGTCTCGGGGATTATACTAGATAACATCAAGTGAGTACATCAATCCAATACATAGAGGAAGGGAAATATCATGGGATCACCCTAGATTAACATTGCCTATGATCACAACAAAGATCACATCATGGGAGAGAGAATTGAACACATAGATACTGGTAGAAACCTCAGCCCCGAGGAGGACTACTCACACATGGACATGGTGAGAGAAAGAGTTGTTGATGGAGAGGTGCGGCCCGGAGGAGGTGAAGGAGACGGCGACGGCGGTGGCCACGGCCCTTGGGGCAGCGGACCTTGGCCCCCTTTTTCTTCCTTGTAGATGGTGATGCTGTGGAGATTGATCTTCCGCTCAAGACGGCTGCCAAAGGGAGGAAATTTCGTGGTGTCCTTTGAACTAGGTTTCCTCTCTTTATATACACTATTGGATTCCCGTCATCCAGATTACGTCTTCGGTATTCCGGGGCTCCAGGGGGCATCCGAAATCCTATTGGGCCGAATTTTATGTCTAGATCCATCGGAAAAAATTTCCCTACAACTTTTTAGTTTTAATTTTTTTCGTTTGATGCCGTCTTCTGGCGTTTCCGAGGCAATATTTAAAACATGTCTGGTGGGACAAATTTCGGGAGAGTTAGAGTCCAACTCCTACAAGGCTCCTTTTTATGATTTTTCCTTTATCCAAGTAATTCCTACACATAAAGTACAAAAAAAAGAACTTGTTCACTCTTGCAACCATTAATAAGTTAGTTTCAAAATATGTTATAAAAATATATGAAAGTGTATCAAAAGCATAGCAATATCACACAAAACATGCATGGAGCAAGCAGAAATTATAGATACGTTTGGGACGTATCAACATCCCCAAGCTTAATTCCTACTCATCCTCGAGTAGGTAAATGATAACAAGCATAATTTCTGTGGTGACATGCTAGCGACCATATAAGAACTTTGAAAGTAAAGAAATCAACGTATGTAATTCAATTCAAGTCATAACAGGCAAGAGTCTATATTAGCATTGAAACAAGCAACATAAGAACATTAGGTGCAGGAGCTCTTAGCTGTCCGTGACTCGAATGTCTCCAAATAGTGTTTGCGTGCAAGAAAGGGGATAGGGAATACGAGATGAAAAAATATTTTTGTTGATACCTCAATCTAAAAAAGTTTCACACTTTGTCTTTTTTGAATTCTTATCTTTACTCGTTCCCAGACCACTAGCCAGGTACAAGTCAATTTGATCCACTTCTTTTCGATATTTTGAGCACTCATGCAATGGATGAGCGTAAGCACGAAAGTTGACACTTAGTATGGCAAAGAAAGAAATATGGTAGAGGAGGAAGACAAAAAGGGTGAGAAAGGCTCACATCAATGAGGACAATCATATGCGAGAAGGCCAAATGATAGATATGATGTGAGGAGTAGGGATTGCCATGCAACGGATGCACATCTGAGCTGAAAAGCTCTCCAAAGGAACTAGTGGGGGTGCATCTAACTTGCTCGCTCATGAAGACCTAGAGCTCTTTTGAGGAGGCTCGTCCTTGGAATATGCAAGCCAAGTTCTATAGTGTGAAGGTCCCCACATAGCTATATGCATGAATGATCATCTCCATGGAGTACAAGGATAAGAGGGAGTACTAGTGTGGATCTTTCAAAAGGACAATAGTGTTGCCCCTTTCTCTCTTTTTATTTATTTTTCTCCTTTTTCTATTTTTTGTATTTTTTGGTGGCCTCAATGGCTCTTTCTATTTAACTCTCATTTGTCCTCTTTGGGATCTTTTGATTTGTCCACTTTGGGATCTTTTCCTCACTTAAGGGCAACACTCTAATTTACAAGAGGGTATAGAAGATCTTTCACACTTTACAAGATACTCAAAACATAAAGAAGATGTAACTATCATGATGTATGCAATGTATGTCACTGCCAGTGTATCAGGAACATGTATGACATGAAGATCAGGTCATGAAGAGGTGGATGTTGCATGGCAATATATCTCGGAAAGGCTATGGAAATGCCTTGATAGGTAGGTATGGTGGTTGTTTTGAGGAAAGATATAAGAAGGTTTATGATGAAAGAGTGTATCATGCCAAGGATTTGGATGTACCGGCGAAGGTGGACGCCAACTCTCGGAGTGAGAAGGAGGCAATGCACGGCACGGAGAGGCTAGCAAATATGAGGAGGTGGAAGTGTCAACTTTCAATACTTACATTAGTCCGTAGAACTCATGCACTTATTATCGGTAACTCTCAATCTAATAAGGAGGTTCACAAAGAGACAAGTACCCCCGAGGAGGAGTGTATGGGGGTTTGGTTATCCTTGCGCATCCTCGACTCATGGTACGTGAGTGTACTCTAATATTCAATCCTCCAAAGATTAGCGATCCATCTAGTAGCTAGAGTTCTCAACTAGTTTTGTAGGTTTTGAAAATAAACACGGATTTCCCAAAATACGACATCTATCACAAATAGGCTAGAGCTCTTGACACCAAAAGTTCAAACATTACTCACATCAATACCTCAAAACTATTGCAAGTTACTACTAAAATTAAATAGCAACCTCACTTACCTACTTTCAAGACAAGACGCAACTCAGTGCAGCAACCAACTCTCTTAACAAGATAAACATGAAAACTAAAGAGAGTTCCAGCTAAAACTAAACAAAAGCCAAGGCTCTTGCTAAAGACAAACTAAGACTAAAACATGGCAATAGCTACGAAAAGATAAAGAACACACAACAATAAAAAGATAGGCATGAAAAATCCTATGATGTGTTCTAGATTTTGAAAGTGGAGCGTGTTTCTCTCCCACACAAAGTAATATGGGGTCTAACTTGTTATGAACAGCAATCAAATCTAAATAAATCTAAAAATAAAAGCTAAGAGCGAGACGCTCCAAGTATAGCACATAACGCATGAAGTGATAAAAATATAGTGAGACAAAGGACGAACTGATGATTGTTGATGGAGAAGGGGATGCATGGGTGATAACCCACAAGTGTAGGGGATCGCAACAGTCTTCGCGGGTAAGAGTAACCCAATTTATTGATTCGACACAAGGGGAGCCAAAGAATACTTATAAGCCTTAGCATTTGAGTTGTCAATTCAACCACACCTGGAAAAAATACTAGACAAGATATAAGTAGCAACGGTGTGTTGACGGGTGTAGCCTTTAAGACTTCCCCAATCACCAACACCACAAAGTAGTAACAAAGTAGTAGGAGCAGCAAAGAAACTAAAAGTAATAACGAAGGCAATGGAGGTGAAAGATGGACCGGGGTTCAAGGTTTCACTAGTGGTACCTCTCAAGCAAAAGAACAAGGTGTTGGGTGAACAAATTACAGTTGGGCAATTGACAGAATTGCACCAACTCTAGCCAAAGAACAAACTAGAGCATCCTAGTCTAAGAACCAAACGTAGGCATGTGTTCCGTATGTAGTTGTACGTGCTTGCAATAAGAACTTTGCACAACATCTTTTTTCCTACCATCCCGCTACGAACGGGGCCACTTAAGGAAGTTATGGAGATTAAGGTGCTCATGCGGCGGAGCACCGGAACAAAGCATTAACACTTCTTGAACACATGTGATCCTCAAATTATAGCCCATCCACTTTGGTGTTTCAAGCTGTCACCATTTGGATCGCCGGTTCCGGACTATAATAGGTGCATACAACCGTAGATAAGATCTAGAACAACAATTATAATCATGCAACCATAACGTGCTCAGATCTGAGATCATGCTACTCGTGCACTAGTAACAAGCATTAAGAACAACAAATTGCAGCAACAATAATTCATAAACCTCTTAGGACTGAACAAAGTAACAATTCATCGGATCCCAACAAACACAACACCAATTACATCATATGGATCTCAATCATGTAGGGCAGCTCATGAGAACATTGTATTGAGGATCTAGGCGGAGAGAATGCCACATAGCTACTGCCAAGAACCCGTAGTCCAAGGAGGAACTACTCAAGAAGCATCATGGGGGAAGGAGAGTCGATGAAGATGGCCCCGGGGGCCAAGGCCCTCCCCGGCAGGGTGCCGGAGCAGGATCCTGGTGACCCCCGAAGCTAGTTTTCGATGGCGGCGGAGATCGGAATCGCTTCTGGAGAAAAGGGGTCTGGAATCAGGGTTTCCTCCGCGGGGGTAAGAATAGGGGCCAAAGGGGGACCGAGAGGGGCCACGAGGCATTCAGAAGGGAAGGTGGCGCAACCTAGGGCTGGGTCGTGCCAGGCACCCTCCTGGCTGCCTGGTGGTGGCCCTCCCTTCCTTCCTTGGTGATTCCGGAAGCTTCCGGGACGCTGATTTTTTCTATAATTTTTTCGGAATTTTTGGAGCACTTTTAATGGCCGGAAAACCTGAAATAGAAAAACAGCAGAAAACAGGAACTGGCAACTGGGTGCACTGAGTAAATAGGTTAGTCCAAATATGCTCAAAAGTGTATGAAAGTTCAAGCAAAACATGGCAAAGTCACACAAAATATGCATGGCACAAGCAGAAATTATAGATACGTTTGGGACGTATCAACGGGGGCATCCCCAAGCTTAGACGCTTGAGTCTCCTTGAAAATTTGTTGGGGATGCATGGGGTCATCCCCAAGCTTGAGCGCTTGACACTCCTGAATCTTCTTTCATCATCTTCCATCACACACTTGAAAACTCACTTCATACATAACTCATCATAAGCTGATTAGAGAGGTTAGTACCCTTAATAAAATAATTTTTCCCACTGGATATAAATATTTTCTTGAAGAGCTACTGTTTCTCAAGATTTCCAAAAGGTTTTTGCAAAGAAAAGGCAAGCTTAAGGTTTGCAGAAGTAAGGAGAGACAAAACATGGTAGAATCTGTCAAGAACAGAACAGCTGGTAGTAGAGAATTGTTTTGGGCTACTTCTGCAACTCGAATCAAAAAACTCAGAACAGACGCTCGAAAGTCAATTGTATGGAGCACGCTGTCAAAACAATTCAGATCAAAAAGATGATCTTGTGATTTTAGCCTAATTTTTTGGTTCAATGATAGAATCTGTTTTCTGGACAGCATGTCACAACTTTTGAACTTTCCTGCAATCGGAGGCTAGACTTGGCACAAATCTTGAAAATAAAGATACAATGATGTTGCTACAGTAGTAACAATCATCAAGACCATTAAAAACTGAAAGTTAAAACTCAAAGTAAAGATAAAAAGGGTTGTCTCCCTAGAGCTCTTTCTTTATAGCCATAAAGATAGGCTTAAGATTTTAATGTTGCTCTCGTAGGAATAAGAGTTGAAGAAAAAAAAGAGTATCAAGAAGCAAATAAAAAACACATTTAAGTCTAAGATGCTTCCTATGCAAAGGGATCTTGTAAAGAAATAACTCATTGAAGCATAAAGATATTAGCATAGGAAGGCAAAATAAGTGCAACTTCAAAACTTTCAACATAAAGATAGGGAACTTGATATTATTGAAATATCTATAAGAATATGTTCCCCTCTCATAGTAATTTTCAGTGGGATCATGAATAAACTCAACAATATAAGTATCACATAAAAAATTCTTATCATGATCCACAAGCATATAAAATTTATTACTTCCCACATAATAAAAATCCTTCTCATTAGTAATAGTGGGAGCAAACTCAAGAAAATAGCTATCACATGAATCATTCTTATCATGATACACTTGCAAACATTTATTCTTTATAGCATAAGTGTCATCACAATAATCATCATAGATAGTTTGCAAAGTATCATCAAAATAAATTTCATCATCAAAACTTGGGGGGATAAAAAGATCATCTTCACAAAACGTAGCATCCCCAAGCTTATAGCTTTGCATATCATTAGGATCAAAGGTATTCAAAGAAGACATACTAATAACATTGCTACTATCATGAGTGTTGTGCGAATAATAAAGCTCCATAGGCTTTTTGATTTTCTCTTCAAACACTTCATGTCCAAACTCAAGGTAGAGCTCATAAAGCTCTCTCATAATAATTTTGTTGTTGTTTTCCATAAGCCTAACTAGTGAAATTAAAAAACAAGAAACGAAAATATTTAATTGCAAGAACTAAAGATATACCTTCAATGCTTACCTCCCCGGCAACGGCGCCATAAATAGCTTGATGTCTACACACGCTTCTATTCTTGTAGACTATGTTGGGCCTCAAAGCGCAGAGGTTTGTAGGACAGCATCAATTTCCGTCAAGTGGATGACCTAAGGTTTATCGAACTCAGGGAAGTAGAGGTTGAAGATGGTCTCTCTCAAGCAACCCTGCAATTAAGATACAAGAAGTCTCTTGTGTCCCCAACACAACTAATACAACTAGGAGTTGTATAGGTGCACTAGTTCGGCGAAGAGATGGTAAAATATGTGTGATAGGTGCGGCAAAACAAAGTAATATAAATCTGTAATAAAAAGTGCAGCAAGCAAACATGTTACAAAAGTGAGCGCAAACGGTGTAACAATGATGGAAACAGGGCATAGGCTTCATACTTTCACTAGTGGCAACTCTCAACAACATTAACATAGTCTAATCACATGATATTTCCCATAAAACATGCAATGGAGACGCACTCGGAGGTCATTCCTTTGTGGTCAAGAGAGGACGAGAATTATGTAGGGCTACAAAAGCACACCTCAAAGTTCGTAGTTATCATCTATGGATTTCCCAATGTCACCGCGGCCATCCAAAGAGAGTACCACAATCACCACAACATATCTAAAGGATAGTCAAAGATAAGCACCAAGAGACTCTAAATCTTCAATCAACACACAAAAGAGGAAATCACTCATGAAAATATTCTTCTAATCCATGTCCAATAGACCGCTGTCACCTTGGTCTCGGGGATTATACTAGATAAGATCAAGTGAGTACATCAATCCAGTACATAGAGGAAGGGGAAATATCATGGGATCACCCTAGATTAACCTTGCCTATGATCACAACGAAGATCACATCATGGGAGAGAGAATTGACCACATATCTACTGAAAGAAACTTCAGCCCCGAGGAGGAACTACTCACACATGGGCATGGTGAGAGAAAGAGTTGTTAATGGAGAGGTGCGGCCCGGAGGAGGTGAAGGAGACGGCGGAGGCCACGGCATCGCCCACGACCACGGCGGTGGCCACAGCCCTTGGGGGCAGCGGCCCTTGGCCCCCTTCTTCTTCCTTGTAGATGATGCTGCTGTGGAGATTGAACTCCCCCTCAAGACATCTTCCAAGGGTGAAGAAATTTTGTGGTGTCCTTTGACATAGGTTTTCTCTCTTTATATAGACTCTTGGATTCCCATCATCCAGATTACGTCTTCGGTATTTCGGGGCACCAAGGAGCATCCGAACTCCGATTGGGCCGAATTTTATGTCTAGATCCACCGGAAAAAATCCCTACAACTTTGTAGTTTTACTTTTTTCCGTTTGAGGCCGTCTTCTAGCGTTTCCGAGATCTTTAAAACCTGTCTGGTGGGGACAAATTTTGGGAGAGTTAGAGTCCAACTCCTGCAAGGCTCCTTTTTGTGATTTTTCCTTTATCCAAGTAATTCCTACACATAAAGTACAAAAACAAGAACTTGTGCACTCTTGCAACCATTAATAGGTTAGTTCCAAAATATGTTATAAAAAGATATGAAAGTGTATCAAAAGCATAGCAATATCACACAAAACATGCATGGAGCAAGCAGAAATTATAGATACGTTTGAGACGTATCACAGGCCAGAAGTTGTTCAGGGTATTTTAAAAGTTTCAAAATATTATTTCATAATGTTTAAATATGTTTTATTAATTAATTAACAGAATTAAATATTAAAATATAATTAAATATAATTAGAAATGGAATAAAAGGCATATGGGCCTAAAGAGGCCCATTAGGGGAAGAGGGAGTCTTCCCCTTGGGCCATGGCGCCAAGGAAAGGGCCCCAACCCCTTTAGGTGCGCCACCCCGCCTCCCCTTGGGATTAGTCCCACATGGGAAGTTGAGGGAGGTTCCCCCCTCCTTGGCCTATATAAGGAGGGGTAGGGTGCCCTTTTTCTTCATGAAATTTTGAGACAAGTTTCTCATATCTCTTCCTCCTTTCTCCTTCCTTGAGTAGGCTCCCCTTGTTTGGAGTCTACACTTGGTTGGAGGTTTCTCCACCATACGCACGCCGTCGTGCTGCTGAAATCGGGATCCGAATCCATCTTCTTTCCGCTGAGTTTGGTGAAAAAATCATGATGCTTTTTGTCTGTATTCTATTTATCGACACTTCACTCTCTAAACTTGTTGACAGGCTTACCGAGCTCAGTATTCGCTTGGGGACAAACGAGGTCTAAGCTTGGGGGAGTTGATACGTCCAAAATGCATCACTATTTGATATAGTAATTCATTCCTATTCATTGATATATTGCATGTTATGATGTTGTTCTTATGTTGTTTTGGCTTGTTTTACACAGTTTGCAACTTTTCGATGCCGAAGCAGCAGACGCAGGATTCATCGGTAAAAGTGGACTCTGAGTTGCTGAAACAGAAGACCTCCAAATTACCTGAAAATCGACGGAGGCCATTTTCCAGAAGATTGAAGGGGACACACAAAAGAGGAGCCAGAGGGGGGCCACCAGATGCCCAGGTGGCCGCGCCGGGTGGCTGCCTGTACACCCGGGACCACCCCCGGCTTCCCCCTTTGGCCTATTTATTCTCCGTCATCCAAAACCCCTAAAAAAGAGGAGTTTCGCGAGTTCCGACGCCTCTCCGTGGCGGAAACCTACAGAGAAGAAAAGACATCTCCGGCGGGCAGATTTCGCCGGGGAGAACACCTCCCGGAAGGGGAGATCATCGCCATCGTCACGGGCATCATGGAGATCATCGTCAACATCATCCCCAACATTCGCACCATCTCCATCTTCATCTCATCTCACCTCACAAGTTCAACTTGTGTTGTAATCCGTACTATATATCCTCTCTACTCTACCGGTGTTGATTACTACCGTGTGATGAATGCTATTGAGTTTTGTTGGAGAAATATCATTGTGTCCAGATTGTTTATCATCTTTTTATGCCCTCTGATCATGATCTCTTTTATGTCTTGTGAGTAGTTACTTTAGTTCTTGAGGACATGGGAGAAGTCTAGTTGTTAGTAGTCATATTATGTTGAAGTATTATGTGTTGTTTGATATTTAAGTTGTGTTGTTATTTTCCTAGTGGTGTTGTGTGAGTCGAACACTCAACACTTCGCCTTATTAAGGACCTAGGGGAATGCATTGTGTATAAATAATGCTTACGGTGGGTTGCCGGAGTGACAGAAACCTGAACCCCAGTTTGCACGCTTTTGCACAAGGGAACAATGGATCATCGATCGTATTGCTATGGTTAAGCTTTTTCCTTAATTACTATCTTGTATTTGCGGATGCTTGCAAGATGTTTAATCATAAGAGTGCGCTTATCTTAGTCTAGAAGGTGTACTAGCATAGATCCACCCACTTAATACTTATCAACACAGCACATAGTACTGATGTGGAATATGGCGAAAGCACGTGACTATTTCTCCCGTGTGTCCTCAAGAACACTTTTAGCCTTTATAAGTTTAGTTGCCAGGCTTATCCTTTGCTCAAAAGTATCGGGCCACTTGTTACTCCTTAGTGCCTTTACTTTGCTCGCATTTACCTTTTTGTTGCTTATACCAAAAATCCCTAAAAAGTTATCTTTCAGTTCCTGCAACCACTTCTTTGCCAAAGTCACTTACCAATACCTTCTGCTCCTCGTTGGGTTCGACACACTTATTTATCGAAAACGCTACAAACGATCCCCTACAGTTGAGGGTCATCTGGTCCCAGTCTCCCAGGCGGCCTGTGGATGCGGCCTCCCCCTAGGCCGCGTCGGGTGTCCGCCTGGGTGAAAGGTGGCCCCCCTCCGTCTCTCCTTCGGCCGTCTGGAGTCTTCTGGAACGCTGATTTTTTTATATTTTCCCGGAATTTTTCTGACACTTTAAGTAATGGGAAAACCTGAAATACAAAAACAGCAAAAAAACATAAACAGGCACTGGGGTGCACTGAGTTAATAGGTTAGTCCAAATATGATCAAAAGTGTATGAAAGTGTATCAAAAGCATAGCAATATCACCCAAAACATGCATGGAGGAAGCAAAAATTATAAATACGTTTGGGATGTATCAGGTTGCAAGAATTTTTTACCTTACGAAAAGTTTGTTAATGCAGTTGTTTATTGCTTTGGTTTTACACTTTGGGTGGGGCACACAACTTAATACCAGCGAGATGTTGTGGATAGATATCTCAAGGTGGATGATTAGTAAGTAGATGTTGATGGATAAACGGTCTACTTCTTTTGGCGTATTGCCCATACTTGTGAGCCTCTATCTTCCTTGCAGCATAATTAGCATTGCGGTGCGTTTATAATTCTGTCAATTGCCCAGCTGTAATTTATTCACCCAGCTTAGTTGTTTTATCATCTATTGGGAGAGAGAGACATCACTGGTGAACATCATGGGATCCCGGTCCATATTTCCACCATTGTTTACAACTCTTTACTGCTTTATTTCCTTTCAATTGCAATCACCATCACTATTTCCACCGTGCGTTTGATCCTTTGTAAACAATAAGAGCGGAGAGATTGATAACCTCTCTGAACTCGTTGGGAGAAAATTTATTTGCTTTTGTGTCCAGGTCAAGTGACTAACTTATCTCAAACGACGCCTTGATCGTTTGACCACCTTCTTGTTGATATTTGGAGTCTTACTGGTCGATTAAACCTTGGTATATTCACTGAGGGAAATTTGCTGCTAGCTACATCTCAACCTTCCACTTGGGTTAACCAACGAGGGGCGAGAAGAAGATAATCTCTCGCGCCATCAGCTTACTATTGAGCATGTGTTCCCTAAATGGCATGCGGTTTGCATTTTTAAACTAATGTGTCCCTTCCTAAGGCCTTGAGTAAGGAGGACGTCCGGGAGTGCATGGAGTTCATTACTCGAATGAAGATTACTATTGCATCATGCCTCCCCGGCTGCCGGCCTAGTACTCCCCGGTTGCTGGCCCTGGTCGTCTCCCCCTCGCGTCCTTGCTAAGTTTATTTTGATCGATGTTGTAGTTCGTAGGTGGTGGCCTGCGTGCCTTATCCTGGTTGAATGTCGTGTTCTGATACTCATTTCCATTTGGTGAACTTGTTTCCCTGCCCAGGTTGTCATCGCACGCGTGAGTGCCGCAATGGATGGCGTCCCCTCAGCTTTTTGGGAAGCCTTGTTGTGTCACCGTTGCCCCGCCTCTCCGTTGGACACCAACAAGCTCCTAATCCTCGCAAGGTCCAAAAAGAAGCCTCGCCCCTCCCAAAGACGTTTTGTCAGGATTCTTGGGCATCTATTGTTTCTGGTCCTGCATGCTTTGTGGCCTATTCCATAGATATGCCGATGCATTCCGCCTTGGAGAGGCAAGCCGAGCTGCTACGCTCTGAGATCCTTTGTATGGCTTCCTTTCGGTATGAGGAGTGATGGCTTCTCTCCCCTCATTGGTTACCCCAAGTGGAAGGTTGTGATGTATTGTTGGATATATGATCTAGAGGCAAATAATATATGATTATTCCAATATATCTAAGCAAGTTCATAACTAGTTTCATACCGTGCTAGAACTGTATCAGTGAAGCAATGGTACAGGTGTGGTATAGAAACACCCTACGTTCCTAGTTAGCCTTGTTGAAATTCGGAGTAGAAAAACAAAAATTTCGGCACTACGAAACCAAGTCCCAAGATTGGATCTAGATAGATGCAAACACAGTTAGCGATCTTGTTACCTTAACAACCGTTCAAATGGTAGTTCTCTCGCGGCGGAAGAAGTTGATGGAGAGTTGAGGAAGATTGACGTAGCGCAACCCCTCGAACAGATCTGATCCATTTGACTTCCCACGAACAGATCTAGAAGTCCCTCGAATGAAGATCAAACGTACGATCTCTCTACGGTTGATCCGCACGTACTGTATAGTAGATCCGCCGTCCAGAGCTCGGCACCTCCGGAGTACAGAGGAGGGAGGAGCAGCACTTCGAGATAAGGTGGAGATCATATCTACAAGAGAGGAGAGAGGAGGGGCAGCCCTGAGGCAAAAGAACAAACTTGTGTGTGTTTGGGCGTGCCCCCTCCTCATCTATTTATAGTGGGAGGGGAGGGGAGGCCACCTTGGAGGAGGGGGCATCCTGTCGGGACCCGGGGTTAGTGTATGCAAGTCCAGTTAAGACATAGTCATATGGAGAGCCGAGAACCGTACCCACTTGTCTAAGAAGACAAGGCCAAGCACAGAACGTTCTCGGAGAGCATCGTACGTGACGGGCATCCCATCCAGGCCGGATGATCAACTGAGATGGGTCCTCATCGTCCGCACACAAGTCTAATGATATGGGTGGTGAACTCCCATATTCAAAGACAAGTCGCCTCAACCATACTATCGACTATTTCATAACTCTTACATAGACTTACTCCAGCCCGATCACTTAGTCGGGTTCTAGGGCGGGCTCGATCATACCACAAAGTGTGCACGAGACGGAGTCTCGAGCAATCGCATCGCGATGCCCCAAGCTGCGCACATCTAAGGGCCACTTGGTGTATGAAAGACCGCCAGCCAGATCACAACTAAGGTCTCGAAAACCCATACAAAGACATGCATGTTATAAACATACACGCAGCACACATGCCTTGTATGAAACGTAGGTATCATTGCAATTCTCTACAAAGTATACATTTTTATTGATAACTCTTATAGAGTGCACACAGAGATCACAAACATGTGATCCAACATTACAACACAAGCGGAAGCAAATTATGTCTGAGTACAGACAAGTTTAACAAATGGCTTAAGAAGCCTTATTTAAACACAAGCCCTCCACGAGGGGACCAGTCGTCTGACTGGGACTATACTAGCTTGATCTTCAGTCGTCTAGCTCGATGAAGAAGCCACCTTCGGGGTCAGTGGTTTCATCTAAAACATAGATTAAGCAAACGTGAGTACAAAGTCGTACTCAGCAAGACTTACATAGGAGCTATACTACTCATGCACATGTATCAAGGTAAAGGGGGTGGGGTTTCACTTGCAGAAATGCCAGCTTTGAATTGGCTAGTCTTGAACTACGAGAACCAGACTTTGAGGTAAGAAGCGTACACGAGTCCACTACTTTCTCCAACCAATTACACCACTATGGTGCCTTCCTCGACTTCCCCACGAGAAAGCACGCCATAGCACTCACACTTATCTTGGTGTGTTTTAGAAGTATCCAGTTCAAATTGTCTAATAATCAAGCTAAGCTTTCCAAGCAGTCCATAACCACGGACGCGGCTATTCGAATAGTTTTGTTAACCCTCCAGGGGTGTACCGCTACACACACATGATCATCATTTACCGCCTTTGATCTCGACACCATTCAAGGGGTTTCAGCGAGGATGCTCGCCACAACTGTTACCTCATAGCCTATCTAGTCCAAGAAAGCCGCCTACTTGGGTTGGCTACCACTATCGTGAACCCGACCGGTTTACCGAAGTGGACCCAAGTGATGTGTGCGTGGTGCATAAGCCGGTCTCGGATGAGCCGTTCTCTCACTTAGCAACCAGGCCACAAGCCTACCAGAACTCCGAACTATTGCGACATCTGGACATCGAAAGGGATGAGTTAGTAAGCTGAGAGGGGTCAGTGAGCCCAATGTGTGGTTGTACTCTTCATCTTGGATCACCACACAAGAACTCGGACTTAGGGCGGTGTTCAACGAGACAACCCATCGTGTACTCCGACACAGCCTCTCATCGTTCACCTTGTATTAGGGTAGATTCACCAACACTTTTCTACCATCATCAACGTGATCACTACCATCCCGACTCACATCACAGTATCATCATGGTATCATACTAAGCATGCAATAAGCGATAACGTTTGCAGGGGCCACATGATATCAATCAACTCCTACATTTGCTAGGATTGTGGTTTTGCCTACTACTGTGACAAATGATAGGTCATGCAAAGGAATGGGTTCATCTATGCGGTAGAAACGTAGCATGGTAATCATCCTATACAATGCATAAGCGAGACATGAGAGAGAAGTGGGATTTTATCGACATGATCAATGGGGGGGGGTTTGCTTGCCTTGCTGACGAGGTTCGGGTTCGGGGTCTTCAACGAAGGGGGCAGCCTCCTGCTCCGGTTCCACCTCCACTCGACAAATACCAAACAAGGTAGCGAAGTAAATACAATGCACAATCACATGATGGAAGGTTGAAACTTGATGTACATGCTTTGATGTGTGAAGCAATTCCATTTAAATGGAGTATATTGCAAATTGAATTGCAAATTCAAACTCCAATTTGAATTCAAACTTAACCAAGTTGCATGTGACATTGTTTGATCATTTTGAACCTCTTGGAAATGTGTATGATATGCCTCTGAAGTGTGGTTGAAATGTAGCATAATTCCATGGTCCAAGTTGCAAAATCATTTGAATTGAATTTGAATTAATTCCAAATAAATCAAATGACATATGCTACTGGTACCATTTTAAAATCAACTCAAACATAGTTGAAAGTTGGATTTTTGGATATATTATTTTCTCCTGATCATTTTTCATATATTATTTGTCCAATTTGGAGTTAATATGAATTTTCTATGAATTTCCAAAGTTTGGGCTATTTTTTGGAATTTCTTTAATTCAATTTAATTTCTGGAAATTCATTATTGCGTCACTGTTGCGTCAGGATGACGTGGGGGGGGGCTGACATGTGGGCCAGGGTTGTCAGCCTCTGAGTTAATGAACCCGGCTGGGTTAACTTAACCAGTGGCTTAATTAAGCCACTGGGCCCACTTGTCATCGGCTCTGGAGGGTCATTAGGGGGTGGATTAGCGAGGGGGTTTAGGTTAACCCACCGGCGGCTAAACGCCGGCGGCCTGGCCACGGCGGCGCTGCACGGAAGGACGAATCAGACGTACATTTGAAACGCTGCGACCTCCAACTTGAAGCCCTTGCCGTTGCGCGTCGAAAGAGACCAACTCCAAG
Organism: Bromus sterilis; assembly: GCA_950022295.1. NCBI lineage: Eukaryota > Viridiplantae > Streptophyta > Magnoliopsida > Poales > Poaceae > Bromus > Bromus sterilis. Next base: position 60,045,440 of record OX465599.1, read on the forward strand.
TGCTGGGGTGCCCTGTACGCTCGCCGGCGTCGAGTTTTGCGGCGACGGAGCTACGGCTACGAGCTGGAATTCGCTACAAGGCGCGAATGGAAGCGGGGCTAGGCTGGTTTGAAGCAGTGGAGCACGGGGAACGCGATGGACAACAAGGCGAGCTCGATTGCGTAACAGGTGGTCGTCGCCATGGATCCCGGCGGCGAGGAGTTTCAGCTCTCATGGCGGACATGGCTAGAGGAAGCAATCGAGGGGGATAAGATAGGGGTTTTGATCCCGCGCTCACCAGGAACTCAGCAGAGCAGGCGGTGAGGTAAACGGCGGCGTGATGATGACGAATTCGACGATGAGTTCTTGCGGGTCCGGCGGCGGCTCGAGCTCGATTCCGGTGACTAGGAGGGCTCCGGGCTCGCCTTCTTCTGCAGATCGATGAAGAGCTTGAAGGGGAACACGGGGGACAGCTCGGTGAAGGTCCTCGTCGTCGTTGGCTGCGTGTGCTCGGCGTCGCGCTCCGGCGATCCTCTCGGTCTTCTCCAAATCCGGCGAAAACGGAGGAGGCAAGTGCACTGGAGGGAGGGGAATGGAGCTGGGCGTCTCCAGGACGTCTCCAGACGGGATAACGACGCCTGGGGGGCCTCCAGGCAGGCAGGTGGCGTGGCAGCCGCGGCATGCCGGCCATCGAGCTGCTTGCCGCCGCGCTGGAAGAAGACAAGGGTCCAGGTGGGCTTGGGCTGCGGGAACGGTAAGTTGGGCCGAGGTGGCCCAGGTAAGTGGGCTACTTTCTGTTTTCTAATTTCCTCTCTGTTTTTCTTTCTGCTATTTGTTTAGGCTAGCTAAAAAAATAGCAAGCCATTTTATTAAATGCTCAAAAAATTTATATGGCCTCATAATAAAATAGACTAGCCACTTATAAACTTTGAACATTTTTAAAATTCAAATGATTTGCCCTTTAAATCAAATAGGGTTTTTGATTAATTCCAAGGCACTGTTTGAATATTTGAAAAATCCATGAGCATGGGGTGGGTCCCACATCACTTGATATGTGATCACACTCATTGATAAGACTTTTCAAAAATCTAACATGAATTTTTGGAGAAGATTTTTATCTGGCCTTTTGAATTAATTCATCTGGGGGGTTCCTTCTCCCATTTTGCTTTTGAATTTGATTTCAAAGATTTCTTTTGAAATTTTAACATGATGCAAGTGAAAAGCTAACGCTAGCACAATACCTAACAGAGGGTTCTGACACATCCCTAGGGGTGGCGCCCTAGGGTTTCCCTCCCCCTTGGTGGGCGCCAAGGAAGGGGGGAGGAAGCTTCCTCCCCTAGGAGAAAACTTCCTCCTAGGCGCCTCCCCCTCTTGGGCTCCTTTGGCCCATGTGCTCCCTCCCCACTTGGTCCTTCCAAGTGAGAGGGGGCCTATTGATATTTAATCCCTTTTATTAATTCTAAAACAATTCTATAATTCACAATAAATAAATATTAAACATATTTAGACCATCCCGGAACTTTTCCGACCCTCCGGTTTTACCTGGTTTTCTCAAAACTCTTCCCGGTACTTACTGGTGCCCCGAAACGATTCCGGTTTTCTCTCCGATTAAATCTCAATCACTCCGAAACTTTTCTGGTGTGTTATATTCGTGCTCCTATCACTCTAGTACTCAACAAATCTACCACCCTTAAGTGTGTGACCCCATAGGTTCGGTAGAATACGTACATGAACCGGAAACTGACTTTCCTCGGATCAATAACCAATAGCGGAGCCATGAACACCCATAATGGTTCCCGCACCTACACGAATATGAATTCGAGTGAACCTCTGGTTGACATGCCAATCCCTTTGCTTCGCGATACTTTACAAAACATGAGGTGAGATTATATAGGTATCTGCATGATCAACTCATTAATTATTATACCAATTATCCTCATATCGGTTTTGTTCTTTTCTCGTTAACGTATTCCGTATCCCATGTGATCTATTCACAAAATATCCGGCCGGATGTTGGTGGATACGTAATAACAAGAGGGCCCAAAGAATATCTCTCCTGAATAGGAGGAGCAAATACCAACTTGAATCATCAAGTCCCTAGATATACGTTAGAGTGTGAGTGAGCAAAGCCGTTATAGCCACGCCTTACGGGTGGTGTTAGGACAGAGTCAAAACCCACCCTCCGGTATGTAGGTACTTAACATTCTCATGGTCTATAAGGATACATGCAAATGTCAACTCATCTGATGATTTAACTCATAAGACAATGATGATGAAATCTCAAAGCAAATCATACAATTGGGTCGGTTCAGCACCCTTGTTCTGGTAACAATGTGCTCCCATGTATTATCGTCATATTCAATGCCCTATGTCAGGAAAACATGACATCCATAATACACAGGTTAGTCCTAGAGTCAGACTAAGAACACTTTGTGTTTATACTCCACACCTGCATATGGGTTTTCCTCCGAAGGCAGTTAACATGCACTTGGCAAACCTTCGCATAGGCCATTGCAGTTATAGCACAGACATATAAACATTAATAATGAACCTGGAATTATAATAATACATTTTATTATTGCCTCTAGGGCATAATTCCAACAAGCCTCTATATCAATAACTAGTTCATGGTCAACATGATGATCGTTGTTGCACGAACATGGACAATTAAGTCAATTGACTATGAGGTCACCTCATTGGATGAATGACGTGATAAACATTACCCAACATAAGCATTACAGCATGATCAAACTTATGACGGTTCAATGTTGTAATTACAGAACGTAGTAGACCGTTCCTTTGACCGTGAGTACTTGCATAATTGCTATCTTCTCGGATGATTTGACCTACAACCCATCGCCTGACTGAAATATGCTGGCCATAACGGTTGTATCTTGGGTATTCCGTTGAGATATGTTGAGGAGTATTGTTAAAAGAGCGGGATTTTTCAATCCATGTGATGTAAAGATACCTAGGGCACACTCGGTGAGATTCCATCCATAAAGTTGTGCAGCATGTGACTAGGTCACGGGCATGAATATCACGGAACGAGTGAATAAGGATTTATCGGTAACGAGGTTGAACCAGACATAGGATGTCATTGATCGAATCTCGGACTAATCTAGTATCGATGACAAAGGGAATGCTATACGACGTAAGGTCCAATCGGTTTTGATATCCGGAATGCACAGGGGTCATTATGGGCATCCAGGTCTCGCTGATGATCATTGATCGTAGCCTCATCTCGGTCATGACTGGAGTGTTCTCGGACCGTAGGGTAACGCACTTAAGGTCTTGATGAAATCGGAGACCTTTTTTGGAACTATCAGAGTTACCGGAGAATAAAGGAATCAGCACCGGAAAAGTTCCGTGTTGACCCGAAGGAGTTTCGGAGTGAGACGGAAGGTGTTCCGGATCACCGGGAGAAGGAATAATATGTTTTAGTTATTATTTAATTGAATTAATAATTAAAAACATTTTAATTATTATTAAAAAGTGCAATGGGTCGTATTTATGAAAAAAGACCAATTTAGGGGAATAAAGGGAAAAGAAATAAAAGGAAAAAGAAAAAAGGAGGGGGAGGCGCCATGGACCCTAGGGCCCATGAGGGTGGCACACCCCTCCCCCTTGGCCGGCCACCCCCCTTATCAAAGGGACTTTAGTCCCACATTGCTAAGGGAGGGGGGTTGACTCCCTCCCGTCCCCCTATAAAAAGACATGTAGGGTGGACTTTTTAAAGAGACAGAAAATCATGAGAAAATAAATACAACTCCGAATTGAGATCGGTTTTATCTGGTCTTCTCCCCTTCCTCGTCTCTTCCACGGTGGGCTCCCCTTGTTTGGAGCCTATAGTGGGATTGTGTTAGACCAAGTATGTGATCAGAGGGGGAGGGGTGAATGATCACTTCAAATTTTCACATGAAACTTTGAAGTGAAGCATAACAAGGCAGCCGAAACTATTTAACAGGAAGGAATTCATAGAAGCAGAACGTAATCGAAGCAGAACATAGCGAATCAAAAGTATCGAATCAATTGCATCGAAGCATAACTCTGAAGCAATTGACAAACAGAATGTAAGTGCGGAAGGTAAAACAAACTCTTGACTCGGCGATGTTTGTTCGACCAGTTCACACTCTGCAAAGTGCTACGTCTGGTTGGAGGGACTTGTGATTGAACACAGGAGCTAACCTCTCTCCGTCCATATCTCCACTGCACCAATCTCCATGAGCTTGGTCAGTTCTTCACTCTTGGTTGATTATCGAGGAAATCACCGAAACCTTTGACAAACTGGACTCCGAGGCGACAATAACTCTTCGCTCTCTGAAGAACAACTCTCTAACCGTCTAGGAGAATTGCAGTTCTCCAAGATAACAAGGCTAGCAAATTTCTTCCTAAGTCATAATGAATCAACTCAGATCAGTAGGACTTATGCTTCGGTGGATGGGTTTGTGATGTGCTTCGGTGGGGTTGCTCTCTCTCTTTCCTCTGCAGGAATTCAAACTTGGAGCAGCCACCCGGCCAATGAGGGCGGGGGTGGGGTATTTATAGGCAGCAATCCCAAGGTGCGAAATGACTGAAGTGACCCGATGTGACAGCTTGACACCTGTCCCCAACGGTCATATTTCCAATCAATGCGCAACTTTACTTGCGGTCCAAGTAAAGCTGACTCACGGACTTGGTTCTGCTTCAGGAGCCGAAAGAACAAAGTCTTCGCTGGTGAAGCATTACCTAGCTCACATGAGATTTCTTCGGTTCAGGTTTCTCATTGGTTTCGATTTGATCTGAGTCTTTTCATCAAAACCTTCGGAGTACGTTTACTAAAACCCCTCTTGATAGTACGGTTTTTCCTATGACTCAAAGAAGTAAAAAGAACTACGCAAAAACAACTAAGTCTTGCGCCATCTTGATCAACTTCTTCGATAGGATGTGCTTCAGGATTCCTTATCTTTTTAGGGGTCGACATCCGTGATGTGCTTCGCTCCAGAGGATATGCTTCGGTAACTGAGTAAATCTTCGCTGAAGCTTTATCACCAACCTATAACTTCAGGAACCTAACCATCTGTTTCACACTAGAAAACTTGTTAGTTCCTCTACTGTTTTGACCAACAATATCCAAAACTCATGAGGGATATAACTTTGCTCTTACAATCTCCCCCTTTTTGAACTATTGTTGACAAAACAGGCATCGATAGAAAGATATGGAATTTGAATTTGAGTTGAAAGCAAACTCTAAGATATGAAGCTTTTGACTCCCCCTGAATGCAAGCATCGAAGATTTATAATCGAAGTGAATGCTTGTTGAAGAATATCATCAATGGGAAGCCTAACACATATCCTAGCGAATCAATTGCATACTGAAATGATTTGTCTTGAAGAATATGCAATCATCCAATGACCTGTAAACTTAAGGAAAATAACCACCTGCAAGATAAAGTATAGAAGAGCAACTTGCAAGCACGGGGTTATTAACATATAAGATAAGCATAGTTCACAGTCGAAGTTAAACGTTAAGATACAACCCAATCGAAGTAAATGAAAAGTTTGTCGAATCTTAACACACACGCAAAAGTTTCGAATCAGAACCCTAAACCCCGCAGCGAATCTAAACTCAATCGATGCTACGTTCTCCCCCTTTTTGTCAAGAATTGGACAAAAGGTAGAGAGGCATATCGAGAGTACTTAAGCGTTAGCTGCACCCCTGGGACCCTGCGGAACTTCTTCGCCTGACGAAGATTCATCGCCTGAAGTTTCGCCTTCGGTCGAAGCTGGTGAGTCGTCCTCGTCGAAGTCGATCGGTGCTTGAAGCAATTCAAGATCGCTGTCGTCGAGGGGGTCGTCTTCATGCTTCGACGTGTGGGAGTCTTCATCAGAGAATGTGTCTGGGCGAATCTGTTCTGCATGGTTGACGAATAAGACTTCTTCGATCTTTTCCAGCGGAGGGATCTTGGGGTTGGGGCGTTCAACAGAATCATTTCTTGAAAAGTTTCGCTGTAAGTGAGGATATTCCTTGAATATACGGTCAGCTTGCAATTTCTTCACTGAGTTGAACTTTCTGAGTCCTTTCCAAGAATGACGCTTCAATACCTTCAGGTATTGGTTGTTGTTCATAGCAATGTTTCCGACTCGATTAATCTCATCTGATAGATGTTGCATCTGACGTTGATTGCCTTCGATGAAATTTTCTAGTAACTGAGTATTCCGAATGGCAACCTCGAAGTGATACACTTCTTTCTGATATCGCTTCGACATATTGCGCTCATTGATATGCTGTCTGACTCCTACATAAGTTGCAAAGGGGTCATTTGGCCGCCTGAAGATGTTCATAGTATCGCGGACCGGAGGACAGAACAGCTTCGGGTGATGCTTCGCTATGAATTCTTCACTGCGTCCATGGTTGCAAATAGCTTGCAGCCAAGGAGCATACGGCTTCAGTTGATTGACCACTTCTGCAGCTTGTACCATGTAGCGAAGAAAACAGTCTTCGAAGTCAAACACAAGTCCATGGGTGAGCTTCATAAGAGCATGACGAGTTGGGTATTGTATATTGATTCTTCATTCGCTGTACTGAGAGGCATCAGAGAGTTTGACAGAATATAGAACCATGTCTTGGAATTGAAGACCAGATGCTTCGGGCGAATGTTTTCTGGCATGTGATCTCCGGTGACTGCGGGATCCAGTAAAGATGCGAATTCAGCTTCGGTTGGATCCGGTAACATGTGAACCTTTGCAAGTTTGCCAGTGTGTCTTGGAATGTTCACAATTTCCATGAATTCTTCGGAGTACATCCTGAACACCTTCCCTTGAATCATCCATTCAAGAATCCAAGTGCTAGTGTCTTCTGGGGTTCCAGAGACATACAGAGTAGCATAGAATTGCTTCACTAGCTCGGAGTTGAATGGAGTTTCCATTGCAAATAATCCTGTGAGATTCTGAGATTCAATGGTTTCAACTATGTTCTGGAAGCATGTTGCGGCATTTAGACTATGCAAATCCAAGTACTTGTGCCTGAACAGAATTCCTTTCTGGCAGTAAAGCTTCGTGTATAGGATTTGTTGTTCTGCTGTCCAGAAACGAAGGTCATCAGCTGTTCTTGGTGAATCATATGGACTAGTGCCAAAGAATCTAAGCTTCTTGCGATGAACTTCAATATCGAACTCAGGACCGTGCCTTGAAGAAGTTCCTTCTCCCATGAAAATGGGAAAAGTCTCTCTGGGGTAGAGTGAGTCCAACTGGGTGTCTTGAGCAGGAATACAATGCCTTCGGGCATCTGCGATTCGCCTCGGCGGTTGAGTGACGATTGCCAACTCATTGGCTTCAGCCTCTGCTTCGACATCAGCTTCGGCACGTCCAGCTTGCACTTGGGCTTCTTCTACTTTTTCTTCAGACTCCTCAGCAGAGTGAGCTGAAGAGTAATCTTTGTCAGGAGTGGCTTGACGGGGTGGAGATGGTTGTGGAGCAAAATTGTCTTGAGCGGACGGTTGTGGAGCAGGTTGAGGTGGAGGTGGAGTTTGAACACGGGGTGGATTGGCTTCGGGTTGAGGTGGAGGTGGAGCAACTTCGGGGGCGGATGGCTTCGATGAAGGTTTGCCAAGATTGATTATTTTGCATCGTGGGGGCGATGCCTTTCTTGGTGCTTTCTTGGCAGGGTGGGAGCTAACTTCATCAACTTCTTCGGTGTCAGCAATCAGTCGTCTCTTCCTAGGTTGCAGCTTTGGAAGAGGCGAAGCTAATTGTTGGATCATGGCTTCGCGCTTCTTGGAGTCAAGCGCCATGACCGAAGCATTATGCGATTTGCAGCATTCTTCGATAGCGGATTTCAGCTTGCCTTGAAAATTTTGAAGATTGTGCTTGGTTGTCTCATTAACAGCAGCAATTTTCTTCGAAGCAGCAGTAGCTTCGCTCTTGAAATCCTCATCAGATTCTTCATCTGCTTTCTTCTGAAATTTCAGGATCTTTGCAGTTTCAGATCTGTCCCTTGAATGCAGATCTCTCAGCTGATTGTACAAAGTTTCGACCATTGCTGAAAGATTGGGTGAGATATATGTATCTCCAATATCCACAGTGTGAGGATGAATGACTTCAGCAAGCTTGAAATATGTCTGGCATAGACCCAGACAGTCCCACAGTTCACCTTCCCTAGCATCTGGAAAGTTGTGCTCACTTTGTTCAGCTTCAGCTTGGGGCTCGGGGACAGGAGGTGCGACTGGCTTCGGGGGAATTTCCTTTGGTGCCATGTCCACAGCGGCTTCCTTTTGAGCAGCCCTGGCAGTTTTCTCTGCCTCTTCGTGCGAACAACTGACTCTTCCGATTCAATGGCTCAGATGTGGTGGCGTATCGCGAGCGAAACTCAACGACCCGGAGAAGACGGGGACTCTTCGGCCGAAGAATTAGTCTTGACCGAGAGCAAAAACTTCGATAAAGTTGGGAGCATTTGCTTCGGAACTCAAGGACGTTCGAAGCAATATGCTTTCCGTTTGAATTGTGCTTAACATTCGAGATCGAAAAGATTGGAGGCGAAGCAGAACGGAGGGGGTAGGGTCCGAAACTTATCACTTTGAAGAACAACAACGAAGCTAAAAGTGATAAGCATAGGGGACAAAAGAAACGGGCAAATAAAGAAAACTGAACACAGAACAAAACAAATGGCAAACGAAGCTAAACTTGGGCGAAGAAAAACTCAAGCGAAACTAAACAAAAAGAAACACACCGAAGGTGAATATATACAGTGAATAGTTTCGATCTTACTGAACATTGTGTGAGTCTAAGATGTTTAGCTCACACCTCAATGCACAAAACCTTTTCTCGTCCAATGGCTTCGTGAATATGTCTGCCAATTGATCTTCTGTTCTTACATGGCTAATCTCAATGTCTTCACGCTGAACATGATCTCGAATAAAATGATGACGAATATCAATATGCTTCGTTCGAGAATGTTGCACAGGATTGTGAGCAATCTTGATGGCACTCTCATTATCACAAAGCAAAGGGATTTTCTTCATATGAATACCATAGTCTTTCAGCGTCTGCTTAAGCCAAAGTATTTGAGTGCAGCATGAGCCAGCAGCAATGTATTCAGCTTCAGCAGTAGATATTGAGACACAATTCTGTTTCTTTGAAGCCCAACACACAAGAGATCTACCAAGAAAATGACAAGTGCCTGAGGTAGATTTCCTGTCAACCCTATCACTAGCCCAGTCTGAATCAGAATATCCAATCAAATCAAACTGAGTGCCTTTGGGATACCAAAGTCCCAAAGAAGGAGTATGTGCTAGATATCGAAGAATTCGCTTCACAGCAATATGATGCGATTCCTTCGGATTTGCCTGAAAACGAGCACAAATACAAACTGATAGCATGATGCCAGGTCTAGATGCACATAAGTATAAGAGAGAACCTATCATAGACCGAAACTTTTTCTGATCGAAGGGTTTCCCTTTCTCATCTGCATCAAGAAAACCATTAGTAGGCATGGGAGTCCTAATGGTCTTGCATTCAGCAAGATCAAACTTCTTTAGGCAATCCTTCAAGTATTTATCTTGTGAAATAAAGGTGCCATTCTTCTGTTGTCGAATCTGAAGTCCAAGGAAAAACTTCAATTCTCCCATCATTGACATCTCGTATTTCTTCGACATCATCCTTGCAAATTCTTCGCTGATCTCAGAGTTAGTACAGCCAAAAATAATATCATCTACATATATCTGACACACAAATAGATCATTGTTATATGATCGAGTGAAAAGTGTGGGGTCAGTTGTTCCTGGTTTGAAGCCTTTCTTCAGAAGGAAATCCTTCAGTGTTTCATACCAAGCACGAGGTGCTTGCTTCAGTCCATACAAAGCTTTGTGAAGCCTGTACACCATATCAGGATTCTTCGAGTCTTCAAAACCTGGAGGCTGCATAACATACACTTCTTCTTCGATTTCACCATTAAGAAAAGCACTCTTGACATCCATTTGATATAGCAATATATTTTTATGGTTAGCAAAAGCAAGCATGACACGAATGGATTCGAGACGGGCTACTGGAGCATAGGTTTCACCGAAGTCAATGCCTTCGATTTGGGTGTAACCTTGTGCTACCAATCTAGCCTTATTTCTTACCACAATACCGTCTTCATCTTGCTTGTTGCGAAATATCCACTTGGTGCCAATAACGTTGTGCTTCGAGGGATCTGGCCTTTCAACAAGTGACCAGACTTGGTTCCTTTCAAACTGGTGAAGTTCTTCCATCATAGCCAATAACCAATCAGGGTCTTTCATGGCTTCATCATATTTTGAAGGCTCTAGCATAGAGACAAAGGAAAAATTTCCACAGAAGTTAGCCAAGCGAGTGCGAGATCGAGTAGTGGGTCGACCTGGTAGATTGATATCTTCGAGAATCGAATCCACATCAACTCTTCTTCGAACTCGTGATAAAGCAGTATCATTTGCTTCAGGCTCAGCATCTGCTTCAGGATCTGCATCAGCTTCGGGTTCAGCTTCAGCAATTCCTTCGTTCCCTTGACCTTCTTCGTCCTGTTCATCATTAGCTTCAGGATGGTGATCTCCAGCGCCCCGGGCTATGTGTGGGAACATTGGAACATCATCATCCCTTACAGCTTGACGTTCATTAGCTTCGACAGGGCGAATCTCACCAATAGCCATGGACCTAATTACTTCATCAAGTGGAGGTTCATCTAGATCATGAGGCAAATGCTCCTTTTGAGAGCCATTAGTTTCATCAAATCTTACATTCACAGTTTCCATAACTTTCCCAAGGTGAGAGTTATAGACTCTGTAAGTGTGAGAGTTTGAGCCATAACCTAAAAGAAAACCTTCATGTGCCTTAGGGGCAAATTTGGAGCTATGATTCATATCTCTAATAAAGCATGGAGCACCAAATACCCTAAGATATGAGACATTTGGTTTGTTACCAGTGATAAGCTCATGTGAAGTTTTCTTCAAGAATTTGTGAAGGTAAACCTTGTTGATGATGTGACATGCAGTATTGATTGCTTCGGCCCAGAACCTGATAGGAGTCTTGTATTCAGCAAGCATAGTTCTGGCCATCTCAATAAGAGTTCTATTCTTCCTTTCAACTACACCATTCTGTTGAGGTGTATAAGCAGCAGAGAATTCATGAGTAAAACCATGATCATCAAGAAATTCTTCGATATTTGTGTTCTTGAATTCAGTTCCATTATCACTTCGAATATGCTTCAGAGATAATTCATATTCTGTTTGAGCTCTCTTAGCGAATGACTTGAAGATTTCAACCACTTTGCTCTTGTCATCCAAAAAGAAAACCCAAGAATATCGTGAGAAGTCATCAACAATAACCAGACCATATTTTTTTCCTCCCAGACTTGCATAATTTTGAGGACCAAAAAGATCCATATGAAGCAATTCAAGAGGACGAGTGGTAGACATGATGGTCTTCGCTGAATGATGTTTCTTCGTGATTTTACCAGCTTCGCATGCACTGCAGAGACGATCCTTATCGAATTTTACTTCGGTAAGACCAATAACATGATTCTTCTTCACTAGGTTATGAAGATTTCTCATCCCTGCATGACCAAGTCTTCGATGCCATAACCAAACCGATGAAGCTTTTGCCATTAAGCAAGTGGAAACAGCAGGGCCCGAAGAAAAATCAACAATGTAAAGATCTCCCTTTCGGTAACCCTCGAAGACAAACGTATAGTCATCCTGTGAAAAGACAACACAACGCGAAGCAGAAAACAGAACAAGCATACCCATATCGCATAACTTTGAAATAGACATAAGATTATATCCAAGTGATTGGACTAGCATAACCTTGTCAATGTGCTTATCCTTCGATATGGCAATCTTACCCAAACCTAACACTTTACCTTTGTTGTTGTCACCGAAGGTAATGTACTTCAGAGAAGATTGAGATAATTTTTCTTCGGTGAACAACTCCTTGTCTCCGGTCATATGATTTGTGCAACCACTATCCATGACCCATTCGGATCCACCGGAGACATAGCCCTGCAGAAGAATTAGTTCTTCTTAACCACCCACAAACGAGCAGGTGACTGAGAAGACGTTGAAGCACTGGTCGAAGCAATATTAAATCGAACAGGAGTGTATTGCTTCGGTGTACCATCAAGCACACCATAAATGTAAGTCCTCTGCGAATGGTTAGCATAAGTATGAGCATATGCAATCTTAGTACGATTATTATGAGGACGAGACGTATGGCGACCAGTACGATAGTATTGCTTCTGCGGAACATTTGATTCGGTCACCAAAGGATCATTTCTTGTCTCAAGTGAGTAGAAATGATTCGGTGGTACCGAAGGCTTTCCCTGCATAGAATGGTTAGCAGGCAATTTTTCCACAAGTGCTTTCTGCACCCATATCTGCCTCTTGTAGAATCCATTCTTTGGTGGAGTACCTACATACTCAGCTGAAACTTTTCCCTGTTCATCTTTCATGAGTTTGTAGTCTGAATCAAGTGATTCATCCACAATGACTTTGTTCATTTTGCAATCGAAACCTGAAAGGTTAGCAATATCAATGGGTTTCTCCTTCGCTAGAACCCAAACAGTCTTAGGATACTGCTCAGGCTCCCAATATGTGCCATCAGGATTTATCTTTCTCTCAAAGCCAACACCTTCATTCCCGGGATTCCTGTGAAGGAGGGCCTTCCTAAGGATATCACAGAGATATTGGTGTCCTTGCACACTTTTGAACATGCCTGTTTCAAATAAGTTTTTCAACCTGAGGAGTTCCTCGGTAACAGCAAGCTTTTCCTCATCGGAGGCATTAGTATCATCAATAACAATAGGAGCTTTCCCTTTGGAAATAGTTTTGCTTCGTTCCAAACAATCCAAACAAGGTGATTCAGATTTATCAATTGCTTCAGAACCTTGTTGAGCCATGAGAGAGAGATTAACATTTTCCAATTCTTCATGAGCCTCTGTCAGTTTTTCTAGAGCCACTTTCCTCTGAAGAAATTCATAGGTAAGCTTCTCATAATCAACTGAAAGAAGATCATGCCGAGAGGATAATTCTTCAACCTTCTCCTTCAGAGCAGCATGATCATTGGTTAAAGTTTGATTCTTCTCAATCTCATTGATCAACAACGTTTCTGACTTCTTAATGGTTTTGCTTAGTGAATCAAGTTCATCTTGTTGGATTGAAGCAATTTTAGCAAGTTTAGCATAGCTTATCCTAGTATCACTTTCACATGAGGAATAATCAGAAGTATCATAGGTTGACTTGGATGAAGATACCTTTGCCTTGGCCATGAAGCAATATGCAGGAGTTTCATCTTCACTGCTGTAGTTGGTGAAGAATGAGCTCGAAGCATTTGCCGAAGCATCTGCCGAAGCAAATGCTAATCCAGCAACACCATCTGATTCGGATCCTGAAGCAGACCTTGAGTCTTGTTCAGCTTCGGAACCAGAGGCTTCGTCTTCTGAGTTCATCTCCTTTCCCAGATAGGCCTTGGCACGGTGAGAGCTGCTTCGACGAGACGAGTAAGTCTTCGATGAAGAACCCTCACGCTTCTTATGATACTTCTTTCTCTTATCATCATCAGAATCTTTCTTCTTTTCCCTTCTTGAACTGGAATCATGTTTCTTTGACTCATGACTTCTGGAGGATTTGTAAAGCTTCGATGAAGAGTCTCTGTGTGAATGCTTCGATTTGATCTCAGCTTCCCACAGAGGGCAATCAACAATATAGTGTCCTGGTTTCTTGCACTTGTAGCAGCAGTTGTCCTTCGATGGAGAGCTTCTTGAAGATGAACGGTGAGAAGAATGACTTGAGCTTCTTGAAGGATAACTCTTCTTGGGTGAAGAAAAACCTTTCTTCTGAAAGCGATTGAAGCGTCTCATGATTAGTGCCAAATCCTTTCCAATGCTTGCAGGATCATCTGATTCGACACCTGAAGCAGAACTGACTTCGGGCGAAGAATGACGCGAAGCTTTTGCTTTCAGAGCATGAGATCTTCTTCGAGAACCATTTATGTCACGTTTCTCATCTTCTTCCATTTCAAAGGTAGTGAGTCTCTCAAGAACATCAGCAGCAACAAGATGTCTGTAATCAGACCTTTCCTTGATCATCAGAACAATGTGATCGAACGAATCATCTAGCGAGCGAAGAAGTGTTCTGACAACTGAGTGAGAAGTTATATCATCAGCACCGAGGGAAATCAACTCATTTGCCAGAGCTGTGAGTCTGCTGTAAATTGAGTGAACCTTTTCACCCTCGAGTCTTTTGAAGCGATAGAATTTGCTTCGGAGTGTGTCAATTCTGGCATCTCTCTGAGTAGAAACACCTTCACCAATCTTTTCAAGATAGTCCCAGACACCTTTTGCCGAAGGAATATTCTTCACTTCATGATACTTTTCTGGAGTCAAGTGATTTGTGATGAACACCCAGACAACCGAATCCAGATCCATCAGTTGAGCTTCTTCAGGAGTGATAGCATTCTTGTCAGTAGCTGTAACACCATGTAAGACAACTTGCCATGCAGTGGAATTGATAGCCATAATATTCCTCTTCATCTTGTCCTTCCAGTAAGAGTAGTCCTTCCCATTGAAAATAGGAATAGGTTCGCCAGAGCGAATAGCTGCGAAAGACATACTAGAAGACATACTTGAAAACACTCCAGGAGGTTAATCCAAAAAGAGTGACCTGCTCTGATACCAATTGTTAGACCAAGTATGTGATCAGAGGGGGAGGGGGTGAATGATCACTTCAAATTTTCACATGAAACTTTGAAGTGAAGCATAACAAGGCAGCCAAAACTATTTAACAGGAAGGAATTCATAGAAGCAGAACGTAATCGAAGCAGAACATAGCGAATCAAAAGTATCGAATCAATTGCATCGAAGCATAACTCTGAAGCAATTGACAAACAGAATGTAAGTGCGGAAGGTAAAACAAACTCTTGACTCGGCGATGTTTGTTCGACCAGTTCACACTCTGCAAAGTGCTACGTCTGGTTGGAGGGACTTGTGATTGAACACAGGAGCTAACCTCTCTCCGTCCATATCTCCACTGCACCAATCTCCATGAGCTTGGTCAGTTCTTCACTCTTGGTTTATTATCGAGGAAATCACCGAAACCTTTGACAAACTGGACTCCGAGGCGACAATAACTCTTCGCTCTCTGAAGAACAACTCTCTAACCGTCTAGGAGAATTGCAGTTCTCCAAGATAACAAGGCTAGCAAATTTCTTCCTAAGTCATAATGAATCAACTCAGATCAGTAGGACTTATGCTTCGGTGGATGGGTTTGTGATGTGCTTCGGTGGGGTTGCTCTCTCTCTTTCCTCTGCAGGAATTCAAACTTGGAGCAGCCACCCGGCCAATGAGGGCGGGGGTGGGGTATTTATAGGCAGCAATCCCAAGGTGCGAAATGACTGAAGTGGCCCGATGTGACAGCTTGACACCTGTCCCCAACGGTCATATTTCCAATCAATGCGCAACTTTACTTGCGGTCCAAGTAAAGCTGACTCACGGACTTGGTTCTGCTTCAGGAGCCGAAAGAACAAAGTCTTCGCTGGTGAAGCATTACCTAGCTCACATGAGATTTCTTCGGTTCAGGTTTCTCATTGGTTTCGATTTGATCTGAGTCTTTTCATCAAAACCTTCGAAGTACGTTTACTAAAACCCCTCTTGATAGTACGGTTTTTCCTATGACTCAAAGAAGTAAAAAGAACTACGCAAAAACAACTAAGTCTTGCGCCATCTTGATCAACTTCTTCGATAGGATGTGCTTCAGGATTCCTTATCTTTTTAGGGGTCGACATCCGTGATGTGCTTCGCTCCAGAGGATATGCTTCGGTAACTGAGTAAATCTTCGCTGAAGCTTTATCATCAACCTATAACTTCAGGAACCTAACCATCTGTTTCACACTAGAAAACTTGTTAGTTCCTCTACTGTTTTGACCAACAATATCCAAAACTCATGAGGGATATAACTTTGCTCTTACAGATTGATCCATCTCTACTACACGAAGGCCGTCGTGCTGTCCAAACTCTGGTTCCGGAGGTCTACTTCCGCCACCTTCGCTGGATCGGAGAACGGAGGTCATCATCGAGTCTCGTACGTGTGCGAGTACTACGAGGTCCTACACGTGTGGCACTACACCCATCCGGGTGCTAACACAACCAGGGGGTCGTGAACTTCGTTCGACTACACCAGCCACATTTGCGGGAACGTTTCCCGCGCAACGGACTACACCCTGAGGTATGTTATTCCGCAACCCTCTCCGTTACAGTAATACGGCTAGCTAAATCTTGGGTTATGGGAAACGCTAGTTAGGAAAATTTTGTGTTTTCCGCTGCGCACCCCAACATGTATATAGTAGAAAAATTCCCTTACACGAGGATAGTAAGGTTTATCGATTCCAGGAGGACTCCAAGCGCAACAAGAAGGTGGTCAAACGAGCAACGCGCCATCTGAATAGATATTACTCACTTGACCTGGACCTGCACACAGACGCAAATAACTTTTCTCCCAATGAGTTCAGAGAAGTTGTCAATATCTTCGGCCTTGTTGTTTACAAAGGATCAAACACAAAGGGGAATAATGATAGTGATGGTGATTGCAATGGAAAGTAAATGAAAGCAGTAGAGTGGAGAGGTGCAAAGTATGATGGAAATATGGACCGGGGTGCCATGAATTTCACTAGGGATGTCTCTCTCCCAAAAGAGGATAAACAGCTATGCTGGGTGAACAAATTACAGCTGGGAAATTGACAGAATTATAAATGCAATGCTAATTATGTTACAAGAAAGCTAGAGGCTCATATGGGCATTACACCAAGACGAGCATGCCGTTTATCCATCATCATCTACTCACTAATCATCCACCTTGAGATGTCTATCCAGAACATCTCGCTGATATTAAGTTGCGAACCCCAGCTAATCTGTAGGATCAAAGCAACAGATAACTGCATTAGCACTCTATGCGTAATGTAAGAAATAATCTCGCAGTTACAAGCACTCTATGCTAAACCCTAGCCTCTCCATCCAAGATCCACGTTGATCGAGCCTCAACATCAACTTTTGGCTTCAATCATCTTCTCCGACGTCTCCTCCTCATTGCAGTGACATCCATCTCATGGCTGTCTATGCATCCTTCCAGATGGGATTGGATCTGGCTCCGAGTTTGGAGTTTTCTGAGGAGGTTCGACGTACTTGTCTCTCTACGGTGCACCCCACGTATGATTCAGGGCATTTCACCATGGTTGTGGCTTTTGGAAGATCCTCTTTCAAGCTCACGGAGGACTCTGCTGCAGTAGCTTTGGTATCCATCACTGGGGGCAGATGTGATGCCCTCAACGTGTCACTTTTGCGTGATCGTGTGTTCAGTTTTACGGTCGCAAACAAAAAGGTTGGTTTCCTCCTGACTGATCGCCACAAGTTCGTCTCTCCAAAGTTTATTTCCTATTTCTATCTCTGGAATTATGGAGGACCATAATGGATGTATGAGTTCAAGCTTTGGAAAAAGAAATCTAAGGAGGAGTGGACCTTGGTTTGTCCATACAAGAAAAGAGCTCAACTAGGGCTCAATGCTATGTGTTCTGCACCTAAGAAATCGGCTATGAGGGGCAGTTCTGCCCTTCCAAGTATGTTCGTTTTTCCACTATAATTGATTATGACATTTGCAAATCTTATGGCCTGCGGCTGCTGCCTGAGACTAGACTTGCAGTGCTTGAAGCTGGCTATGATCTTCTACAGGATGAGTGTCCTCCGCCGTCGCCGGTGCCGGAAGGTCGCCGGACGTCGACCATGCCGGTTATTCAGTTTGGTACGGTCCCTATTCAACGGGATTTGATTGCTAAAGCCTTTTTTCAAGCAACGGACTATGCTAGCTTGGCGGAGTCTATCCCAACCGTGGAGGTGGAACATCAGGTGCATCGGACGTCGCAAATGGATCCTGCCACCTCCACGTCTCCTGTTCTGCATGCATGTGGACCGGTGGGTCCGTCTAGTCAGGACTCTCCATGCAGTCGTCCATCTGGACACAGTTTGAAGGCTATCTCTTGCTCGGAATCTTCGGGATTGCCTGGTGCGGTTGTAACGGATGGCACCTTGACTCAAGTCCAAGAGCCCCTGGCGATACCGATTCCTGAGCCGACTCTTCCATCTACGCAAGAGGCAGCTGACGCGTTTGAAGCCATGGTCGATGACATGATGGCCCGGATTATGACATGTTCCATCTGCAACTGCCAGGGCCACCTGTCATCCAGCTGCACCGCAAATTTAATATGCATGGTTTGCTCTAGGCCCGGTCACCATCGACGTGACTGCGAAAGGATTGCGCGGCAGGAGGGACGCGTGTGGAAGGAAACCCAAAGGGCAAGTGTGGCTTCCCATAATGATGATATAGAGCCGGCCCCAGATCCATCGCCCACACCATCGCCCCCAAGCTACATAGAAAAAAAAACGCCACCGCCGCCCAAGCTTCAACAGATCTTGCTACGCTAGAAGAACTAGTAGAGCGGCAGCGCATGCGGTCTACGAGGTGGACCCTAATCGCTTCTTGCCGACGGGGCATCAGATCATCGACGGTGGCCCTATGCGACTTCCGCACACTTTTTTCACGCCTTCTGTACTGTAACAGCCCAGTTTTCACATAAATTAAAAATTTTGTTTTCGGTGTGAATTGTCTGATTGTCTGATTTGTTTGCAGTGTTTGCATCCCCGATTTATCGATCGGTGATTATTTTCCCCCCTCTTATCTCCTATCGGACGGAGACCGACCCTTGCCACCCTGACACTCGACCTTTGCGACACCGGGTTTCACCCGATCACCGTCGTGAAAACCACACGAGACCTGCCGCAGCCAACGGAACGAAAACCCCGTTTAATAATTAAACGGGATATTTTTATAGCGCGCCGAAAAGTGTTCTCGGAACGGTTCCAACGTGAGGTGAACGCCGCTGGCTCCACGCGCTGATCGCGCAGTTCGAAGTTTTACCCGAATCGAAGGTACAGCGGACCCCCGGCGGTCAGAAACGTGAGCACCGCGCCCGCGAGAGAAAAACCGGGGATGTTTTTGCAAACTGCCAGCCACCGGGGCTATATAAAGACCACCACACTTCCCCCCATTTCTAGGGTTTCCCTAGCCACAATTTGCAGCCACCCCCTCCACTTTGCCCAGTTTTGCCTCTGAGATCCCCAGATCCCGAAACCCTAGCTCAGATCTGTTTGGAGCCGTTCGATCGCGAGATCGGAGGGCCGTGGATGCGCCACGTCAGCCCCAGCCATCCTCTTTCTCTCTCCTTTTCTCCCCTCCCGTGGAGGCACCGTAGCCCCGCCGCCTCCTCTCGGCTCAGGCCGCCGCCGGAGCTCCCCACCGCCGGCCCTCTCCTCTCCCGCGCACCTCCCTCCCTTCTTTCTCCTCCCTCTCTCCTCCTGCTGACCTCCCTCCTCCTTCTCTGCCGCAGCTAGAAGCCGGTGCCGCCACCCGCCATGGAGACCCGCCGCGCGCCATGGAACCTCCGCCCCGAGCTCGGGCTCGCGCCGCCGACGACCCCAGCGACCGGCCGCCGCGTCCTCCCTCGACCTCCTCCGGCCGCTGCGCCCCTGCCTCCTCGCCTGGAACCACCTGAGCCGCCGCCGCCGCTCGGGTGCGCTCAGGAGCGAGCACGACCCAGGGCGCCTTCAACCGCCGCCTGTGGGCCGGCCCACTGCACCAGGCCGCCGGCCTGCTCCACGGCCCAGCGCCCAGCCAGACCTCCAGCCCAGCCGCCAGGACGGCTGCTCCAGCCGCCAGTGGGCCTCAGCCCATGGTGAGATCCAGCCCATGCTTTTATTTTCTCCTGGGAATATTTTCCAAATTTTGCTAAGTCTGAAGGAATATTGTTGCAGATCCGTTTTTGCGCCGTAATTTCCCGTTGATCCGTAGCTCCGATGAACGTGCCCCCAAAATGAAAGTTGCTTAGAATTGCGTGTACTTTCATTCATCTTTTTTGAGCATTTTCATTTGAGTTCATCTTGATTGTGTAATTGTGTGCTAAACAGGGCATCAGATCGTTAATTGCAACTGCTGCTGTTAAACTATCTGAACACTGTTGCTTGATTGAAACTTCGGACGACGGTTGCTTCGCAACCGTACGTCGGAATTGACTGATTCCTTTTGCGTTGCGCAAGCGTTGTTTATACTTCAGTTTCATGCATTCACATGCCATAATTGCTTGCTGCATCATGATTGTATCTTGCTCCAAAGTAGCTACCCTGCTGTTAGTGTGCTGCTTTTTATATTTTTTTGCAACTTCGGTCGACGAGTGTGTCGCGACCGTTTATCGGAATTGAGTGATTCCAATTGCATATTGTTAAGCATGATGTCTACTTTCATTATATGTATTGCATTGTCATGATATGCTTGCTGGTCATATAGTTATTTAGCCCCAAAGTTGCTATGCTGCTGTTTTTGACAGCCACCTCTGTTTTTCTCTAAGTCTGTAACGTTTCGATGCCATGTTGTTTGCTTAATATCTTTTGATCTATGATGCCTATTTGCATGATTCTTTTTGCCATGCCTTACCTGTCATGTCTAGTTTAATTTCATATCATTTGTGATCATGTTTGCATTGATTATTCTGTTTATGCATTGTTCTAAAGTGTGCTTCCTGATGTTGGCAGATTGTGCCCGTAACTTGTGTTGCTTGTATCTTTTTAACCGTAACTCTGTTTGGAGTGTGCCTTATATGTAACTTGATTAGTTTTTCGTGTACTTTGTGTTTATGCTATTGTTTGCTGTTGTTAACCAACCTAAAAATATGGTTTAGGGCAGAACAGTACCAAATCCTTTAATCATCGTGCGGTACTTAGTGTTATGCCATGTTTAGGTTGTGCCTCACTTAAATTGACTAGCACAGATAGTTTACTTTGTGCTCCACCTCTTGTCATGTTTGTGTGCTATGCCATGCTTGCTTGAGTTGCCATGTTAATAACCGTTGGTTGATCACCTGTAGCTAAGCAACTTGAACCACCGTAAACGTGCGGTATTCGTCGTGTGTGACCGATACCCCACTTAAACTGTTAGTAACCGCTCTCGACGGTAGGTGCGATGTCTCGCGTTGCCGTTTCGTGTGATGTCTTCTTGATCTTGTGTTGCCCCATAGTAATAGAGTGCTTGCTCGTTGATTGCTTTCCAGTGTTTATCGTCTTGTGTGCTTCCGCGGGTACCTCTCGGAGACGATGCGAGCTTGCGATCCACTACACCTTCGGAACCCGACTTATCAACAGGCAAGGACTATACATTACTTATGATCCATTCTATTTCAACCAGCGGTTTGCATGCTAGTCTAGGTTAGGTTCGATGTTTGATCCTACCACATGTTTACAGCCTCTTTTAAACCGATACAGCCATGTCCCCTCCCAGCAAACCTTGTACTGCTATGTTACTATTGCTCGTTGCTCAGCCCCTGCTTAGTATGCATGCTTAGGATGCTACGATGTTACCCTGTTACTCCTTGGTTTGGGATATCACATTATTACTATTGTTGTTGATGATATGATTATTATAAATGTTGACTATATTCGACGAAGGATGGAAGGTCTAGGCTATCCCGCCCCAACGCTTTGTTCCATTCGAGTCACCTAGGATCCGAGTTCCGGGTATTGGTTTTAAGACTGAGCGTGCCTAACCGCGTGTGGGATTTTATGGGGTCCCCTTTTCTTACCTATCTAGCTTCAAGCTTTTCTAGTGGTGGCCCAAGCTGATTTTAACTTTTGAAACCGTGTGTGTGCTGGTCGTACGCCAGTAGTTTTCAAACAACCCGGGCTAGCGGAGACATGGTTTCTCTTGTTGGTCCACCCCAGGGAGCTAGGGGGTTGTCCACATCTGTTTGGGCAACTAACCCGACCTCATCCAGACGGTAGAGGCCGATTCGAGAGCGCGGCCGGCTTTTGAGTTGGGTGTCGACTCACCGGGGGCCACCCGGATTTGTTCGTTGTTAGCTAGAGGGACCTGTCGTTTCGGTTCTCTTGGAACTAAATCATAAAATGGTTGCCTGTGATGGGTAGCAACTGAGAGAGATGGACGTGCGTGCGGAGCCTTGTAATGGGCAGTTGGTACACCTCTGCAGGGTTAAATCTTTTCGAGAAGCCGTGTCCACGGTTATGGACGACTTGAGACCTACTCCTTGTTCATAGACAACAACAGCTGAGATAATTTTAATACAACTTGATCAATGTGTGTGCCTTGACAGCTTCTTCTTCGTCGGGATGCGAAGAGGACGACAAGGATAGGATAGGTGTTATGTTTGCGTAGTAGTTGATAGCAAGACTTGTTTTAGGCGATTCCTCATCGAATGCTTGGCTTCTTATCTTACTCTCTAGATCGTTAGCCACTTCATAAATGCTAGTGCGGCAGCAACCTCACCACTTACCCCTTCCTTACCGTAAACTACTAGTTTCCCTAGAATGACGAGTGATGAAGTCCTTGCTGGGTCAGATGACCACTACAGTTGGATGCTGAGTACCTCTGTACTCATGATACTACCCCCAAACTCTTTTCAGGGTTCTTGATCGACAACAGGTATGGTGATCGACGTTTCACATGGAGACTCGACGACGACTAGTTAGGCGGATCCCGGCGGAGGGCCTGGACCCGTGTGGTTATGGGATCGATGATTTCTCTTTGCCACTAGGCATTTGCTTGTAGTCTATACCCAGACATGTATCTTCCGCTGTTGTATTTTATTAAGGCAGTTGTATGCCGATTGTATGAGATGTTGTATCCTTGTATCTGTAATGTTGTGATATCATGTTTGAAATCGGGGGCATATGGCTTTGTCATATGTGGCGGTGGGATCGATATGTTCTTCGTCCCCGGATCTGGGTGGAAACACCTAGATCTGGAACAGTACCGCATATCGGGCCTTACATGTACGCCCTGCGCGCAACCATGAGAACTACATGGTGGCCGAGGTGGTGCCGCTGCCGGCGCCTGAGGAGATGGGCGCAATGCGGGAGCATGTCGTCGACTTCTTGCACGACAAAGGAATACAGGTTCGATCTACCCAGCCCTGGTTCACGGGCATTGGTCTTTTCGAAGTTCGCAGCGCGGCGGTGAGATACTCTCTGACCCAACACCCACCCTTCAATCTTGGAGCATAACACTTCGTCAGGTTCTTCAACCATGATGAGGGCGTTGGATACAGGTCAGCCAATGATCATCGCTCAGGATGGCTCATGTTCATAGGAGTCCCTCTGGATATGCGCAATGGGAACAATCTCAGGGAGACGGTGAATACTTTTGGGAAATTTCACCATTGGGATGCTGAAGACCCATACCTGGTTAGAGCAATGGTGTATGCTTCCTTCCCGGATGTCAACCGTGTGCCCAGGGATGTTGTGTTTCAGGACTTTGCAGAGTACAGAGGATCACGAGTCAATTGGACTGCTGCATGTTATGTGCTTGGGCCGAACTGGGCTAATCAGCTCCCTGACGATGAAGATCCCATGCCCCTGGATGGCAATCCTCATCCTTTGCCTGGGCATCTGCAGCCCAACAACCTAAATTTTGTGCTGCCACCTTACCCAGTTTTGGGATGGAATGATGCTCCTCAAGATCTTCATGCTGATGATCCGCCAGTTGCCCCCCCCAAGACCAGAACTGGGGGAATTCCCAATGGGGTGACGAGCCCATCATAGAAGAAATCCAGGAGCCTGAGGCTGAACAAGAGGCAGAAGAGCAGATGTCCATGGTGCTTGATCACCCAGCAGAATCAGACTCTGTTGATCAGGTGCTTGAGGTGTCGGTGATTGATGTGGATGACATTGCTGAAGACAATGTGGATGTTGCAGACCCCATGCTGGCCATTGTGCCTTTTGTTCCACCACCGGCTGAACAACAAAACATCTTTGTGGCTATGATCAGAGTTCCGGCTGACCCTACTCTGCCCCTAGAGATGATCTAGAAGCGAACCTTTGACTCTCTCTATGAGGATATCTGCACCAGGAAAGTGCAAAGAGCTCTGACGCTCTCCCCTCTGCAATCAGTTGTCTGCTCCAAATGCTCATGGAGTATTGCTTTTGATGAGGAAACGTTGGCCCCCTCTCTGATATTCATTGAGGATCATGATCATGGAGTGGATGACACGTCCACGAATGATGTGGCAGTTGATGGGCTTCAGGTGAATCTTGCTCCCCAAATTCACCTGGACCAACTGCCCCCTTTGGAAGGGATTGTTTTTTAGGCTCCTTGATACGTCTCAAACGTATCTATAATTTCTTCTTGCTCCGTGCATGTTTTGTCTGACTTTGCCATGTTTTGCTTGAACTTTCATACACTTTTGAACCTATTTGGACTAACCTATTAACTCAGTGCACCCAGTTGCCAGTTTCTGTTTTCTGCTGTTTTTGTATTTCAGGTTTTCCGGCCATTAAAAGTTCTCCAAAAATTCCGGGAAAATATATAAAAAATCAGCGCAACAGAAGCTTCCGGAATCACCAAGAGAGGGAAGGGGGGCCACCACCAGGCAGCCAGGAGGGCAGGTCGCGCGGCCCCACCCTGGGCCGCGCCAGGGACCCTCCTGACTGCCTCGTGGGTCCACTCGATGCCCCCTTCTCCTATATTTACCCCTCGGGGTGGAAACCCCTAATATCGATCTCTTTCTCACGAACTCCCCTCTATACCGCCGCCGCCGCTGTTTCAAGATCAGGGCTGCCTGGAGAAGCTGCCCCGGCACCCTGCCGGAAGGAGGAACCCCCTCCAGGAGACCATCCATAGCCATGGACGCCTCCCGGATGTGCCGTGAGTAGTCCCCCTTGGACCATGGGTCCATGACCAGTAGCTATGTGATGAATCTCTCCCCCTTTTGTGCTTCCACTTTCGAGTCCTCGTGAGCTGCCTCACATGATCGAGGCATCTATGTAATTTCTGCTGTTGCTATGCTGAGTTTGTTGGGATCTGATGGATTATGAGACTATGTTCAGATTGTGATGAGTAATATATTTGGTTCTTCTCTTTTATATTTTGTTCTTGAGTAAATTCTTGCATGTTCTCCGTTGCGGTATTTTCTTTGGCCAAGTATTTTATTTGCAACTCCAAGAGAGATCGTTATGCTCGATTGTCGATTCAGCCCCTTGATGTCTAGCTTGAGTGACAGAAACATGAGACTAGGGGATGTGTTGTTCCCACCAGGGATAAAACAACGGTGCTTGTACCTGCGGGTGCAAGGATTGTTTACTTTACGCAAAGTTCTTTTAATGCAGTTGTCTGTTGCTTTGAGTTTACACTTTGGGTGGGATTCGCAACTTAATACCAGCGAGATGTTCTGGATAGATATCTCAAGGTGGATGATTCGTAGTAGATGCAGATGGATTTCGGTCTACTTACCTTGGCGTACTGCCCATTGCTTTTGAGCCCTTCCTTTCTTTGTAGCATAGTTAGCATTGCGGTGCCTTCATAATCCTGCCAATTGCCCAACTGTGATTTGTTTACCTCGCTAGCACTTTTATCGTCTTTTGGGAGAGAGACATCACTAGTGAAAATCACGGGACCCCGGTCCATCTTCACATTATTGTTCACAGCCTCAATTTACTTTCAGTTTTTACTTTCCTTTGCACCTTTTATCTCTTGCATTGATCCTTTGTAAACGACAAGGCCGGAGGAATTGACAAATCCTCTGTACTCATTGGGAGCAAAGTTATTTTTTGCTGTGTGCAGGTCCACGATAACACCCTAGTCAGGAAGCAATTTCTGGCGACGTTGCCACCTACTTGTATCTCCTGAGTCCTACTGGTTCGATAACCTTGGTATCTTCACCGAGGGAAACTTGCTGCTGCACTGCATCTCAAACCTTCCACTTGGGGTAACCAACAAGGGGCGAGAAGCCATCAAGCAAATTTCTGGCGCCGTTGCGGGGGACTCAAGTCTACAAGATAGGGGAGTTGCACACTATCTTTTACCTTTGCTTTTTTGTCTTGTTAGTTTACCTTTCAGTTTTTACTTTTGTGTCCTTAATCAAAAATACCAAAAACACATGTTACCTTGTCTGTAGCTACCACTATGGCTGGTCCTTTTGCCTTTGGTGAGGCAGAAGTGCTTACCTTTACTCAAAGAGGTGGTGAAAGTTGGAAAGATGCTTGGTATAGAATTAATGATTCTCAAAAAAGAGCCACCAAGAAGCAATCCACTACTATCCTGCTTAGAAATTTTTATGTTGGGATTACTTCTTGGAATAGGTTTATTTTAGGCACTGCTATCAATGGGAACTTCATAGAGGCCCCAGTTTGGGAAGCCCTTAATGTTATTGAAAATCTTGTTGGAAGTCTCCCCATTGTTAGTATTATGGAGGACATTACTTTAGCTCACATTATGAGAAAACTTGAAAAAATAGATCTAGAGATGCCAAGTATCGATAGGGTGAATGAGTTGGATCGTTAGATTCAAGGGAATTTGAATAGGCTAGATAATTCCATGCAGAAAATTGTCAAAACTTTGGAGACTATCAAATCCCTTGATGAAAAGTCTCCTAGGATAGAAAAGATTGAGGAAGTCATTGAAACTTTAGGAACTACCTTTTCCTCAATCAAAACCAAAAAGGATGAAACTCCAGCAAAGAAGGAACCTAAGTCCGTTTACGTACCCAAGGTTCCCCGAGCTAAAGCTAGCACACCCAGTGCCAAGAGAGTTGAAACGGTGAAAACTTTGGAGGAGACACCTATCTTTAACTTTAATGAAACTCCAATTGATTTCCCTCCTTTTGATTTTATTCCAAGAAGCATTTTCATTCGTCCTTTATTTGAGAAACCCATTAAGACTAGTTGTACTATTGAAGAGCTTTTTGATGATCATGATGATGGTTCAATAGATGCAACTTGATCTTCTGCTTTGAGCCTAGCTAATGGCTCTAAAGAAGCGCTTTTGGGAGGCAGCCCGCAACGAATTTAGGTTTTTATTTTTGCTTTTGTTATGTTCTTAGTGGTCTTGATGATTGTTACTACTGTAGTAACATCATTGTGTCTTTACTTTTCAAGCTTTGTGCCAAGTATAGCCTCATAAGACAAGGGAAGTAAAAGTTGTGACATGCTGTCCAGAAAACAGATTCTGTCCTCGTGACTAGAAAAATCATGGAAAAATCCCAGTTCATCTTTTTGAGCTGAATTTTTTACACAGCGTGATCTATACAATTACGAAACTTTCGTATGTTCTGAGTTTTTTTATTTGAGTTGCAGAAGTATCCCTAAAAAATTCTTTACTACCTGCTGTTCTGTTTTTCACAGATTCTGCCACGTTTTGTCTCTCTTTACTTTTGCAAACCTTAAGCTTCCTTTTTATTTGAAAAAACTTTTTGGCAATCTTGAGAAACAGTAGCTCTTAAAGAATATCTTTATTTGCAGTAGAGTAAAATTATTTTATTAGGGTACTAATCTCTCTAATCAGCCTACAATGAGTTATGTATGAAGGGAGTTTTCAAGTGCGAGATGGAGGATGATGAAAGAAGATTCAGGAGTGTCAAACGCTCAAGCTTGGGGATGCCCATGTGCACCCCCAATAAATATTCAAGGAGACTCAAGCGTCTAAGCTTGGGGATGCCCCCGATGCATCCCCTTCTTCATCAACAATCATCAGTTTGTCCCTCGTTGCACTATATTTTTATCAATGCATGCGTTATGTGCTTTGCTTGGAGCGTCTCGCTCTTTACTTTTCTAGGTTTTTTTTGCTTTCTTTGCTGTAGTAACAAGTTAGACCCCAACTTACTCTTTTGTGTGGGAGAGATTCACGCTCCGCTTGAACTAGAACTCCTCATAGGATTTGCATGCTTATTCTTTTAGCTGTGAGTTGTTCTTTTTATTTTCTTAGTTGTTGTTCTATTTAGTTGTGGTGCTTTAGTTTTTCTAGAGCTTTTCTTTTGTCTTAGGTTGAACTTTCTATAGGTTGCATGTTTTATCTTGTTAGAGAGTTTGCCTGTTGCACTGAGTTCTGTGTCTTGACTGAAAGTAGGTAGTTAAAGTTGCTATTCTCTTTGTAGTAGTAACTTGCAATAGTTTTGAGGTATTGACTAGAGTAATGTTTGAACTTATGGTGTCAAGAGCTCTTGCCTATTAGTGATAGATCTCGTATTTTGGGCAATCCGTGTGTTTTTCGAAAACCAAAAAACCCCTGTTGAGAACTCTAGCTACTAGATGGATCACTAACCTCTGGAGGGTTCGAATATTAGAGTACACTCACGTACCATGAGTCGAGGATGCGCAAGGATAACCAAACCCCCATACACTCCTCCTCGGGGTACCTGTCTCTTTGTGAACTTCCTGATTAGATTGAGAGTTACCGATAATAAGTGCATGAGTTCTTCGGACTAATGTGAGTATTCGAAAGTTGACACTTCCACCCACCTATACTTTTTCTAGCCTCTTCGGTACCGTGCATTGCCCTTTCTCACCTCGAGAATTGGCGCATACTTCGCCGGTGCATCCAAACCCTTGGCATGATACGCTCTGTCATCATAAGCCTCCTTATATCTTTCCTCAAAACAGCCACCATACCTACCTACAAGGCATTTCCATTGCCTTTCCGAGATACATTGCCATGCAACATCCACCTTCTCATGACTTGGCCTTCATGTCATACATGCTACTTGCTTGATCGATGAGCCACATGCTAGTTGGGCCTTGCCCTAATCATTTCTACATGACGCGCTAGTATCATTGCATATCTTGCTACCCTGGCAGAGGCATACATTTGCATCATGATAGTTACATTTTCTTTATGTGAGTACCTTTGTAAAGTGTGAAAGATCTCCTATATTCTTGTAAAATATAGAGTATTGCCCCTAAAGTGAGTAAAAGATCCCAAAGAGGACAAAATCAAAAGATCCCAAAGAGGACAAATGAGAGTTAAATAGAAAGAGCCATTGAGGCCACCAAAAATAAAAATAAAAGAGAAAAGGAGAAAAATAAAAAGAGAGAAGGGGGCATACTACTATTCCTTTTGAGAGATCCACACTAGTACTTCATCTTCTATCCCTTGTACTCCATAGAGATCATCATCATGCATATAGCTATGTGGGGACCCTTCACATTATAGAACTTGGCTTGTATATTCCAATGATGAGCCTCCTCAAACGAGCTCTACGTCTTCTTGAGCAAGCAAGTTAGATGCACCCCCACTAGTTACCTTGGAGAGCTTTTAGCTCACATGTGCATCCGTTGTATGGCAATCCCTACTCCTCACATCATATCTATCATATGGCCTTCTCTCGCCTATGATTGTCCTCATTGATGTGAGCCTTTCACACCTTTTTGTCTTCCTCCTCCACCTTCTTTCTGTTTCGCCTTTTAGGTGTCAACTTTCTTGCTCACGCTCATCCATTGCATGAGTGCTCAAAATATCGAAAGGGAGGGGATCAGTTTGACTTGTACCTGGCTAGTGGTCTGGGGACGAGTCCAGATAAGAATCCAAAGGAGACCAAGTGTGAAACTTTAGTAGATAGTTGTTCTCAACAACCTTTTTTCTCTTTCTTCCCAGTCCCTTGCTTGCACGCAAACACCATTTGGAGACATTCGAGTCACGGACAGCAAAAGCTCTTGCACCCTTTTGTTCTTTTGTTGCTTGTGTCAATGCTAATATAGAATCTTGCTTGTTAAGACTTGAATTGAATTGCATGCTTTGATTGCTTTACTTAAAAGTCCTGTTATGGTTGTGTGGCATGTCACCACAGAAATTATGCTTGTTATCATTTACCTACTCGAGGACGAGCAGGAACTAAGCTAGGGGATGTTGATACGTCTCAAACATATCTATAATTTCTGCTTGCTCCATGCATGTTTTGTGTGACTTTGCCATGTTTTGCTTGAACTTTCATACACTATTGAACCTATTTGGACTAACCTATTAACTCAGTGCACCCAGTTGCCAGTTTCTGTTTTCTGTTGTTTTGTATTTCAGGTTTTTCGGCCATTAAAAGTGCTCCGAAAATTCCGGGAAAAATATATAAAAAATCAGCGCAACAGAAGCTTCCGGAATCACCAAGAGAGGGAAGGGGGGCCACCACCAGGTAGCCAGGAGGGCAGGTGGCGCGGCCCCTGGGGCCGCGCCAGGGACCCTCCTGACTGCCTCGTGGGTCCCCTCGATGCCCCCTTCGCCTATATTTACCCCTCGGGGTGGAAACCCCTAATATCGATCTCTTTCTCGCGAACTCCCCTCTGTACCGCCACCGCCGCCGTTTCAAGATCGAGGTTGCCTGGAGAAGCTGCCCCGGCACCCTGCCGGAAGGAGGAACCCCCTCCGGGAGACCATCCATAGCCATGGACGCCTCCCGGATGTGCCGTGAGTAGTCCCCCTTGGACCATGTGTCCGTGACCAGTAGCTATGTGATGAATCTCTCCCCCTTTTGTGCTTCCACTTTCGAGTCCTCGTGAGCTGCCTCACATGATCGAGGCATCTATGTAATTTCTGCTATTGCTATGCTAAGTTTGTTGGGATCTGATGGATTACGAGACTATGTTCAGATTGTGATGAGTAGTATATTTGGTTCTTCTCTTTTATATTTTGTTCTTGAGTAAATTCTTGCATGTTCTCCATTGCGGTATTTTCTTTGGCCAAGTATTTTATTTGCAACTCCAAGAGAGAGCGTTATGCTCGATTGTGGGTTCAGCCCCTTGATGTCTAGCTTGAGTGACATAAACATGAGACTAGGGGATGTGTTGTTGCCACCAGGGATAAAACAACGGTGCTTGTACCTGCGAGTGCAAGGATTGTTTACTTTACGCAAAGTTCTTTTAATGCAGTTGTCTGTTGCTTTGAGTTTACACTTTGGGTGGGATTCACAACTTAATACCAGCGAGATGTTCTGGATAGATATCTCAAGGTGGATGATTCGTAGTAGATGCAGATGGATTTCGGTCTACTTACCTTGGCGTACTTCCCATTGCTTTTGAGCCCTTCCTTTCTTTGCAGCATAGTTAGCATTGCGGTGCCTTCATAATCCTGTCAATTTCCCAACTGTGATTTTTTTACCTCGCTAGCACTTTTATCGTCTTTTGGGAGAGAGACATCACTAGTGAAAATCACGGGACCCCGGTCCATCTTCACATTATTGTTCACACCCTCAATTTACTTTCAGCTTTTACTTTCCTTTGCACCTTTTATCTCTTGCGTTGATCCTTTGTAAACGACAAGGCCGGAGGAATTGACAACTCCTCTGTACTCGTTGGGAGCAAAGTTATTTGTTGCTGTGTGCAGGTCCACGACAACACCCTAGTCAGGAAGCAATTTCTGGCGACGTTGCCACCTACTTGTATCTCCTGAGTCCTACTGGTTCGATAACCTTAGTATCTTCACCGAGGGAAACTTGCTGCTGCACTGCATCTCAAACCTTCCACTTGGGGTAACCAACGAGGGGCGAGAAGCCATCACTCCTCAACTCAAGACCAGTAAGAAAAGGGTGAGTAAATCTTCCACCCTTTTTGTTGAGTCCTCGGTTCGACGATGCACAAGGAGCCTGGCCGAGAAAGATGGTTTCAAGGCGGGAAAACTTTTGGAGCTCTCCTCTCCTCCTAAAAAGAAGAGGCCCAGAACGAAACCACTCCCTATGGTCCAGCAGCCCATCGTTGAGGAGGAGGCCCACCAAGAGAATCCTGAAGCTAACCCTGGGGTTCTAGATATACCTCCAACTCCCATCAGGGTGCTGCAACACATAGGCTCTGATTTTGAGATTGAGGAATCTCTTCTCACCAAGGAAAAGCTTGAAGCTTCTCCTTCTGCTGCACCTACATCCCAGGATTCCAATGATCAGTGAACTATTTACTTTCTTGGTTTGGCAAGCCTTAAATTGGCTTGTTGTAAGAACAAGTTATGATGGATATGGTTTTATTTTGATGTCATGCTTTCTACTATCTGTAATATTTACAGTAGTATTTTCTGTTCTCCACTACAAGTACTATGGATAGTCATGCTACTAGAACCTGGAATGTACTGTGTTGGAATGTTAGGGGTCTCAATGCTGCGGCCAGGAAAAGGGCTGTGCGGGAGAAAATTGAGGAAAGTCAATGTGCTATAGGCTGTCTACAAGAGACCAAATGCACCTCAATTGATGCAAGATTTATCAAGAGCTGGTGTCCCAGAAGGTTTGACCAATTTGCTTATGTTCCATCTATGGGGGCCTTTGGGGTCTAATTACAATTTGGAATTCCACAATTTTTGATGGGGAGCTGGTGGACACTCGGCAATTTGGTCTTATCATCAAGTTCACTTGCAAGTTAAATGATGAATCATGGACTCTAGTGAATGTTTATGGGCCATGTGATCAAATGAGGAGAGATCTCTTTGTTCATTGGCTTTTTCATCTGCAAATTCCTTTTGATGACAACTGGCTGCTCTTGGGGATGTCAATGACATGTTCAATTTAATGAGATCTGTGGAAAATAGGAACATGGCTGGAGGGGATGTCAATGACATGTTCATTTTTAATGAGATTATTGGACATCTGGGTCTTTTGGAGTTACCTATCAAAGGTAGGAGCTACACTTGGTCTAATATGCAGGATGACCCTCTGTTGGAGCAATTGGATTGGTTTTTTACTTCTGCCAACTGGATCTCATGCTACCCCCTCTCCCAAGTCCTGCCTTTGGCTAAAACTGCTTCTGACCATCTCCCTTGTGTGGTATCAATTTACACTTCCATTCCAAAGGTCAAGATCTTTAGGTTTGAAAACTATTGGATTGAGCACCCTGGATTTATGGATTGTGTTAATGGGGTCTGGAATTTTCCCTCTACTAAAATCCACATCACTGTTGGGATCATGGAAAAATTGAAAAGGCTCAGGGGAGTCCTCAAAGCTTGGCAGAAAAATATTTCAAAGATTAAATGTCTTATTGCCAAATGTAACAGGGTCATTTTTGTCTTGGATTGCCTGGAGGAATTCAGACAACTCACAAGAACTGAAGCAAACTTCAGAAAGATTGTGAAGCTGCATCATGAGAAATTGCTGCACTGGCAATACCTATACTGGAAGAAGAGATGTACCAAGAGATATATCAAGGTGGGAGAGGAGAACTCAAAATTCTTTCAAGCCATGGCCTTTGAGAGACTTAGGAGGAATTCCATTGCCTCTTTGAATCTCTCTGATGGTACACCATGCTCTGATCATGTCCTGCTTGCTACTGCTTTTTGGTTATCCTTTAAAAATAGAATGGGGATCTCCAGAGGTATCAATATGGAATTTGACCTCCATGAGCTGCTGACAGAAGTGGAGGACCTGGATTGCCTCACTCTTCCTTTTGAGAAAAAGGAAATTTATGAAACCATTAAACACATGCCCATTGATAAGGCACCTGGTCCTGATGGTTTCAATGGCTTATTCCTCAAGAAATGTTGGAACATTATTGCTGAGGATTTTTATAAGTTGACTGCTAAATTTCATGCTAGATCGGTCAAGTTGGAGGGACTCAATGGGTCATTCATAACCCTGGTGCCAAAGAAAGCCGGCCCTGAATCTTTCAATGATTTCAGGCCAATATCTCTCACTAGTGTGGGTATTAAATTCCTCACCAAAATGACTGCTAATAGATTCCAAAAGGTGATCACCAGATGCATTCATAAAAATCAGTATGGATTCATCAAGGATAGGTCTATACAGGACTGCATTGCTTGGACTCTGGAATATCTGCATCAATGTCACCATTCTAGGAGACCTCTGTTGATTCTGAAAATTTATTTTGAGAAGGCTTTTGATTCTATTGAGCATGAGGCAATCTTACAGATCTTAAAGTTCAAAGGTTTCAATCTAGGATGGAGAAATTGGATATCTGACCTGCTTTCTTCTGGGTCATCTTCAGTTTTGCTGAATGGAATACCTGGCAAGCAGTTCAAGTGCAGAACAGGGGTGAGACAAGGAGATCCTCTATCTCCTCTCTTATTTGTTCTTGCTGCAGACTTACTCCAATCAGTGGTGAATGATCTATTGAGAAGGGGAAGACTCCAATTACCCATTCCATCACATGATCAGGATTTCCCCATTGTTCAATATGAAGATGACACACTTCTGATAATGCAAGTTGATGAAGAGCAAGTTGTGGTACTCAAAGAGGCTCTGAAGAAGTTTTCTCAATCCACTGGGTTGGATATAAACTATCATAAATCCTCTATGTACCCTATCAACCTATCTACATCTGAATTGGCTGCTATGGCCTCTGCTTTTGGTTGCCAAACTGGCTCCTTGCATTTCACATACCTGGGACTACACGTTGGCACTACCAGGCCAAAAATGGTAGATCTCATGCCATTAGTGGACTGTATGGAAAGAAGGTTGACTGCTAGTTCATGTTTTCTCAATCAGGGAGGGAAGTTACAACTTTTGAACTCAGTAATCTCCTCCATGCCTACATAGTATCTTTGTTCTCTTCAAATTCCAGCTGGGGTCATTAAGCAATTGGAAAGAATCCAAAGACAATGCCTCTGGAGAAGCTATGGCAAAAACTCTGGTAAATCTCTTGCGGCTTGGGATCTAGTGTGCAGACCCAAAAATAAGGGTCGGTGGGGCATCCTTAATTTATCTCTGCAGAATGAAGCTCTTCTGATCAAACATCTGCACAAATTCTATAACAGAGCTTCAGTGCCTTGGGTCCAACTTATTTGGGATACCTATTATCACAACAGAGTCCCTCATGCTACTGAACTTTGTGGATCTTTCTGGTGGAAGGACATTTCTAAGATGATGGATAAATATATGGCAGTTTCCAAATGTAAGTTTGGTGATGGAGTAACTACTCTATTCTGGTTAGATATATGGATGGACAATCAGAATGAACTGCTGGCTGCCAAATTTGCTAGATTATTCTCCTTTGTTTCTGATAGCCAAATTGCAGTTCAAGAAGTTTTGGTGTCTGATGACATGTTGTCCCTCTTCACCTTCCTCTGTCCAATGAGGCTTTTGTTGAGCTACAGTTGCTCATTCCACAACTTGCTTCTTATCAGGACAGGGAACCCAAGTTGGATGAGTGGACCTGGAAATTTGGGAAGGGTGGTTCTTACACTGCCTCCAAGTTTTACAAGCAAGTGCATGATCCAATTGTCTCTAATCCTCTGCTTACATGGATATGGAAGTCATGTTGTACTCTCAAGATTAAAGTTTTTGCATGGTTGGTCATAATGGATAGGATAAATACAAAAGACATGATCCTCAAAAGACATTGGCACATTGATGATGGCCCCAATTGTGTGGTTTGTGCTGCTCAAACTCTGGAGACTAGGGATCACCTCTTTTTTCAGTTCATCTTCAGCCACAGGATCTGGAATTTCTTACAGATTGACTGGTCCCAAGTTACTTCCATGATTGAAGTTACACATGCTGCTAGAAGGGAGTTTGCCAAACCTTTCTTTGCTGAGGTAGTCTTCACTGCCTGGTGGAACATTTGGATCATTCGAAATAACAAGGTTTTCAGAAATGAGAGGCACACTTTTGCTAAATGGAGGCAAGGTTTCATCCATGACCTGCCTTTGCTTGGATACAGAATCAAGCATAGGTTTAAGGATGAGTTGTTTCGATGGATAGATTTTTTTGCCACCCTGAGGGGTTGTTGTTGTTGTAATCTTTTTTATCCTGTTGGGTTTTGACCCTTTGTAATCTTTGTAAATACTGGTGATGAGTAATAAAGTGTTGTGGGGTGCTTTACCCTGCAGTTGTACATCAAAACACATCCCCTAGACTCATGTTTTTGTCACTCAAGATAGACATCGAGGGGCATGAACCCACAATCATGCATAACGCTCCCTCTTGGAGTCACGATCTACTACTTGGCCAAAACAATACAAAACAACAGAGAACATGAAAAAATACTCAAGAACTAATAATAAAAAGGTAAACCAAATATATTACTCATGACAATCTGAACATAATCTCATAATCCATTGGATCCCAGCGAAATCAACATAGCAAGACAGAAACAAATACATAAGTGTCTTGATCATGTAGGGTAGTTCATGATACGTCCCAATTGTATCTATAATTCCTGCTTGTTCCATGCTAATTTGGGTGACATTGCTATGTGTTTTGCTACACTTTCATACCTTTTTACACATTATTTGGACTAAGCTACTAACTCAGTGCACCCAGTGCCAGATTATGTCTGCTAATGTCTGTGAATTACATGTTTTTACCCATATTTACAGTGCCCAATAAATTCCAAGAAAAAACATAAAAAATCAGCGTAACGAAAGATTCCACAAGACCGAAGGGAAGCCGGAGAGGGGCCAACCCCCTCTCAGAAGGCCACCTGGCGCGACCAGGGGGAGGTCGCGCCCATAGGCCGCCTGAGAGGTGGGGACCTCCCCTAGCGCCCCCTTCGGCCTATATTACCTCCTCGATGCAGAAACCCTCAAAAGAGACCCCGCATCGCGATTTTCACCTTTGTTCCGCCGCCATCGCGATCCTGAGATCGAGATCACCAGAAGACCTCGTCCCGGCACCCTGCCGGAGGGAGGATTGATCTCAGGGAGCTTCTCCACCACCATGAGCGCTTCCCGGATGTGTCGTGAGTAGTCCCCCTTGGACCATGGGTCCATGACCAATAGCTATGTGATGTCTTCTCTCGAATCTTGTGCTTCAATTCTTATACCTTGTGAGCTGCCCTGCATGATCAAGGCACTTATGTAATTTTCCTGTTGTTGCTAAGTTGTGTTTGTTGTGATCCGATGGATTATCAGATTATGTTCATATTGTGATGAATTATATATTTGGTTCTTCTTTTATATTTTGTTCTCGAGTAATTCTTGCATGTTCTCCATTGCTTCTTATTGCTTTGGCCAAGTAGTAGATAGTAACTCCAAGAGGGAGCGTTATGCTTGATTGTGGGTTCATGCCCCCCGATGTCTAGCTTGAGTGACAAAAACATGAGACTAGGGGGTGTACTGTTGCCACCAGGGAGAAAACAACGGTGCTTGTAACCTTGGTTGCAAGGATTGTTTACCTTACGCAAAGTTTGTTAATGCAGTTGTCTGTTGCTTTGGGTTTACGCTTTGGGTGGGACTCACAACTTAATATCAGGGAGATGTTCTGGATAGATATCTCAAGGTGGATTATTAGTGAGTAGGTGTTGATGAATAAACGGTCTACTTGTCTTGGCGTACTGCCCAACCTTTTGAGCCTCTAACTTTCTTGTGGCATAATTAGCATTGCGGTGTGTTTATAATTCTGTCAATTTCCTAGTTTTAATTTGTTCACCCAACTTAGTTGTTTTATCGTCTTTTGGGAGAGATACATCTCTAGTGAACATCATGAGACCCCGGTCCATATTTTCACCATTGTTTACACCTCAACTCTTTATCACTTTATTTCCTTTTCAGTTGCAATCACCACCACTATTTCCATCGTGCGTTTGATCCTTTGTAAACGACAAGGCCAGAGAGATTGACAACCTCTCTGAACTCGTTGGGAGCAAAGTATTTGTTTTTGTGTGCAGGTCCACGTCAACCTCGTCTTCTTTAGGCAACTTAATCTCTGGCGCCGCTGACACCTACTTGAAGAATTCGGAGTCCACCGAAGACATAAACCTTGGTATCTTCACCGAGGGAAGCTTACTGCTAGGTACATCTCAACCTTCCACTTGGGGTAACCAATGAGGGCGAGAAGCCATTAGTTCACAAGGGCTAAGAATTGAGGCACAAGATTGGAGAGAAAACATCATCTAGCTATTGATAATGGACCCATGGTCCAAGGGGAACTACTCACGGCACATCCGAGAGGCGCTCATGGTGGTGCAGAAGCCTCCGGAGGTCAACCCTCCCTCCGACAGGGTACCGGGACAGGGTCTTCTGGCGATCTTGATCTCGGGATCGCGGCGGCGGAGGAACAATGGTGAAAGTCGCGTAATGGGGCTCCTCTCCGGTTTTTTGTGTCGAGGGCAATATATAGGAGAAAGGGGGCCCAAGGGGAGGCCCCACCTGACCAGGTGGCCAAGTGGCGCGGCCTCCCCCTGGCCGCGCCGTGTGGCCTCCTGGCCAGGGGGTGCCCTCCCCCCCCCTCCGTCTCTCCTTCGGGCTTCTGGAGTCTTGTGTCGCGCTGATTTTTTATCTGATTTTTCTGGATCTTGTCGAGCACTTTAAGAATTGGTATTTTCCTGCAATGCACGGACAACAGCAGACAAAAACTGGATTGGGGCACTGAGTTAGTATGTTAGTCCAAATATGTTGAAAAAGGTATGAAAGTGTAGCAAAACATATAGAAAATTCACCAATATAAGCATAGAACAAGGAGAAATTATAGATACGTTTGAGACGTATCAAGGAGACGGTCCAACCTTTGCGTGATGTCATTGATTCCATGCAAGGTTTGATGTTGCAGATGCAGAGTTTCATGGAGCGAGTTGAGGTTGCATTGAGTGGGCTCTCTCCGGCGCCGCATGTGTTGAAGCTTTTGGTTGTGTCTCATGATAACTTTGAGATCGAGAGGGAAGCCGGGCTTTATGGTCATGCCCGAGCTTCGAAAGTTATGTGAGTGCTCGGTTCTACCTTTGTCCGCCAAGCAACCGAAGGTAGATCCCCCCCCCCCCCCGAGATCTCGGTTATGGCTTCATAGCCGGCATCACCCTTGCAGACTAGCCAGATATTTGATTCCGAGGAGATTGGTGATTTAGACATAGCAATCTCTTACTCAACTAAGTCCATTGGGCTTGAGGTGTCAGCCAACCTACCTTTCATCGTCGTGGAGCGTGAAGTTGTAGATGTTTCCTCGTCTTCGACCATCGAGCATGTGATGCTGGTGAGTGGCATGACCATTGAGCCAAGTGTGTTGTTACCTACTCCAAATTGAGATACTCTCTTAGCGAAGGAACTTTGTGACTTGCTCGCCAACGAGGAGGTTTTTAGACCTGGTTTAGGCAGGTCAATTGCTTCCCTCCTTACGGGAACGCCAATAAGGGGTAAGCAAAAGAAGGTGGGCAAAGGCAAGAGTGGTGCCATAGTCAAGGCACCTTTGGGTGCTTGATGGATGATCTTAGTATTTATACTCGTCCACTTGGATTGGGTTGCAGTTGTGGGTTGGAGGTGCTTAGTGTCTTGTGTAGAGGTGTTCTCGTCGAGGCTCACTTAGCGTAGTAACAATGTTGAGGTTGTTGGGGATCGGCGCAGAAAACAAAAAAATTCCTACCTACGAGTCCCGAACCCAAGATCTATGCTATGCTGATGTATGTAACGGAAGGAATCGGTGTTCATACATTTGAAGACCGAAAGAGGGAAACGTTCCTCGAACGTGGTTGACGTAGACTCTGATCCTACGACCTCCCTGTCGTGTTGAAGAACCTCCGACGATGAAGTAGCACCACACGTGTAGTGCCTCGCGGGATTACACACGTACGGTGGAACCGACGTCCCTCCGGGCTCCGAACCAGAAGAGCAGCGGAAAGAAGATTGATCCGGATCCCGATTCCGGCAGCGCGACGGCGTCCGGATGATGGTGAAACCCCCAACCAGGTGCAAACTCCAAACCAGGGGAGTCCGCTCTAGGTCGGAGAAAGAGAGAGAGAGAGAGAGAGAGAAACTCAATGTTGTGTTGAAAAAGGCACCCCCACCCCTCCTTATATAGGCCAAGGAGGGGCTCCACCCCCTCCCCTTCCCCCATGTGGGACTAAACCCCCAAGGGGGGGAGTGGTGCGGCTAGGAGGGGGGATGGGCCCCTCCCTTGGCGCCAAGCCCAAGGGGGGAGGCTCCCCCTTCCCCTCATGGGTCTTTTAAGGCCCAAATACCTTTTCACCTTTTTAATTAATTATTTAAATCATTTTTAATATTTAATTCTATCAATTAAATAATAAAACATATTTAAACATTAATATATATTATTTTGAACCTTTCAAAATATCCGGAACAGTTTCCGGCACCTCCCGGTACATTTCCGGTGTTTTCTCTCTTTTCACCGATGATCCCGAATCAATCCTTAATGCATTGATTGCCCTTAAGTGTGACACCCTACGGTCCGGGAAACAGTAGACATGATCGAGTCACTCTCTGACCAATGACCATCATGTGGGATCTGGTTACAATTCTTGATGTGCCCCTACGCTTCCATCGAATAAACTTCATCGATGTTGAACCGTTAACAATATGACTTGATCCCTTTGTGCTTCGGTACTATGTTTGTCCGAGGTAAGATCGTCGGTATCCAATACCTAGTTCTTCCTCGTCTCCGACATAACATGTTTACTCGTCTGTGAATATTACATCTCTTGTGACCTGGTCACTTGCTTGCAAGCTATTGATGCAACACAACTGAGTGGGCCCAGAGTACCTATCCGTCACTCGGATTGACAAATCCCTCTCTGATCTATTTCATACTCCTCAACATATCTACTTCGGAATACCCAAGATACACCTTTTCAGTTACCATGTTTCAGTGTAACGGTTAATGCACTCAAAGCATCCTAACAGATAGCAATTATGTATGATCATCACGGTCTAAGGATTCAGTCACTATGTTATTAAGTCATCGCAATGCTGAACTTATGTGACTTGATCACACTGCAATGCTTAAGGTGGGTGTGTGTCCATCACATCATTCTCCTAATGATATGACCTTATTGTCAATAAACTATTATGTTCTCATGATCAGGAAACCTTGATCATCAATTGCCCAATGAGCTAGTATGCCTGAGTTTAACTAGGGACCAGGTTGTTATATATCACACGTGTATTAATGTTTCCGCTTAATACAGTTCTAGCACAATATATAACGTATTATGAACAAACAGATATGTGACAAATATCTTTATTAATTTGCCTCTAGGGCACATATCCAACAGAGGTTTGCGGTTGTAGTGCATTCAGAGAGTTTGGCGAGGGCCGCATATACGGTGTGGGGTTTCATGCCATGTGAGTGGTTCGTTTGTATTGGTTTTCGTTCGGTTTTTCATAAATGAACTGGACAATTCTCTTCTTAATTAATAGGCAAAACTTTTGCCTCCGTTTCGAAGAAAAAAACTCTGTCATGATGATTTTATTTATAAAGTTGGAGACTAGCCTATTCTTTAGAAATATAAGTTTGGATGATAAATATGAAACATGCAACTTCGCTAATAACATGTACCGGTCTTTTCCCTACAAGGATCCAATTTGCACTACCTCGACGTGAGTGCGTGCGAGTTGATGTCGCGACTGAGTTGATAAATTGCAACAGATCACATACCTGACATCTCCGGATAACAAGATCAAGATATCTTTACAAACATATTGACATGCACGCCCGGTGGTAGTTAAGCGGCTGAGCAACCTGGTATCCTGCTCATGTGAGCGAACACTATCTAGCTTCTAACGCAGTCGCAGCAACGCGACAGCGAGACGACGATCACCGTCCCATTAAGTGCCAGGTATGAAGGGAACCCGGAATTAGACGAGTCGATCCCCGTCGCCGTCCCGAGGGATATTTGACGCCGACCGCGCGCTCGGGCGTGGCCAATTCAGTGCACGGCCGCCCCGCCATGTGCCGTAGGGATGCGAAGGCGCGCACGGCGCGGACCTACTAATCATGATTAGAGTGCTCCATGATTGTGCCGCTGCCGCCGCCCATGGATCCAGACGTGTGGCGCGTCCTTGCTAGTACTCCACATATTAATATTTACCAGTGTTACTTCAATCACTAAGGTGGTGGATGGTGGTATCTCAGCCCACCAAAGTTTAAATCTCAGATTTGACAATGGTGTTCGCATTTTTCTGAATTTATTCCAGGGCTTTCGGTGATGCGCTTTCAGTGAAAGGAGACGTTCTCGTCGAAGACGAGGTGGTGGCTTCATTAATGTCATGTACCGACTCAGTATTGCGAAAATGCTTATAGGGGTAAGGTGTGCGTGTGTGCGTCATAGGGGTGATTGTATATTCGTGTATGTGAGCGTCAGAGTTGTATTGTGTTCCTAAAAAAAGGATTTTGAAAATAATAAAGAGCCGGATTTACTTCTAGATAGATTAAAAAAACGCATTTCATCATCATGGATGTAAAAAACCCCAAAAAAACTTACACCCACACAAATGTTTTAAGAAAAACCGTGAGATGTCTTCTCTAAGCTATACTTAGTTACATTGCAATTTGTTAGGTCACGCCATATTTAAGTGCCCAACAAAATTCACCAACACTAAATTGTCACCCTGAGGTGAGTGAATAGGCGATTTTCGAAGTTAGAAAGTTTCAGGAGTCGTGGATAAAACTACACCATGTGCAAATAAAACAGGATGGAGTTAAGTTATTTATACTTTTGGATGTAATTAAACTCTTCATGATGTATGAAAAGTAGCTTAGCTGCGGATAAAGTTCGAGATAATTTCTTATTTAACACCGTGTTTAAATTTTATGCTCTATTTAACATTGATAAATAATTTCTTCCCTATCTAACAATGAATCTAAATTTTATGCTTTTTATGACACTTCTGTTCATTTTGAGCCTAAATGACACCTGAAAATACCCTTTTACCCCTCATGTGGTATATTTGTGTGAGTGCAATTTTGTGTTGCTGTTGTTCTGTGTGCGACTGTGCGCCCATGCATGTGTGTGTTATGTGTGCATGTATGATGTTGGGTGTGTGTGTGTGGTTTCTTTGTGTTGCATGCGTTGTGTGTTGTGTGTGTGTGCGTGTGCTGTGTTTATCATGCTCAGCTGAGGAGTAACTTTAGTCCAGTTCTCATGGATCAGGAAAGATCTTCCTTGCCTCGGCAGTCTGCATACCGATCAAAGAGAAAATTATTCAGGGTGTCCAAACATTGAATGTGCATATATATACACAGCAATTAAGGTATATATAGTTCTTACCATCCTATAGTTGACACTTGTCTTCTTTACTGTCAAAGAGTTGGTACATCGATATTAACGGTTTTTAATTTCCATAAAATAGAAATTAGCTCTGAAATAGACGAGACATTGCATGGCGCCATGATATGCCATAAACATGTTGTTTTTTTATAAATATATCAATCATGGGTTGTTGGTCTATTTGAAAGCAGAGAAATGGATTCATATTTCAAAATATTCCATACTCCATTGATGCAAGCAGACAAAATTTCAAGAGCAATTTCTACAATGCAATGATCAGGGCTAAACACTGTATCAAGGAAGATATTTATTTTTGGATAAAGGGCTTTATTACTCAAAGATCAAGGAAGAGATGAATGAATGGATTAATATTATGTAACAAACTTAGGATTTACTATATTTCACCAACTGATATATAACTGATGTACTTACTTCAACATTTATGCTGCTAATTTCATGTCATGATAAAAAAAGGCCTAAATCTTCAGTCTATCTTCGCTGTAGCCCTTCCGATGGGCCGGTTGGTT
Organism: Bromus sterilis; assembly: GCA_950022295.1. Taxonomy (NCBI): domain Eukaryota; kingdom Viridiplantae; phylum Streptophyta; class Magnoliopsida; order Poales; family Poaceae; genus Bromus; species Bromus sterilis. Next base: position 60,088,655 of record OX465599.1, read on the forward strand.
TGGTGTATCTTAAGCTTCAAGGCTTCGTTGGCCCCCTCTGCAAAGAGGAGAACGAACAGTGGCACTCAATGATTGGAATCGATTGACCCATCGCCGTAACAGTTCTTCTTAACGGAATAGTATCACTTTGCGTCAGTTGTTGTATTATTCACGTAATCACACGAAGCCTGATGCGTTGCTAGTGCTACGATAGGGACAAGAGAGGAGTGTTTACGACAAACTCTTCCAAGGCATAGTAAGGATTAATCCCTGTGATGTTCTCACTAGTGCCGCCGACACGTTTGGCATAATTAACCACCAACGGAATATTGGGGCATGATCCTTTCAGACCGCCCGTGACGTGGGAGAATTCTTTAGTAGCATCTGTCTCTTTCTCAGGGCATTTTCTTTTTCGAGCAGAGTAACCCATTTTCTAACAGTGTGGACCGCCGTTGAAAGCCGATTTGCACCTCGAAGGCGGTGAAGCACAAGGATGCAAAAATGGTGGCCTAATCGTTTTGACTTTCGCCGGGTGCCCGAAGTCGAGACAGTCAGACAGCACGGCTCGGAGCGCCGACACAAGCGACGGCGTACGCTCGTTCGTCAACCACACGTGCGTGCGCAAGCGGACGATACGTACGTACATACGCCGACGACGATACGCTGGGTAGCGCCCTGTGCGACGTGCGCAACCGGACGATACGTACGTGCGTCGACGACGATACGTGCGTGTAGAATAGACACGACGATGCCTACGATTTCGCACTACGAACCGGATCTGGGAGACTGCAACCGGTATGGTATGGTACTATGGTGTGGATGTGGACGCTCTGCAGTCTGTGGTGCACTCTACCACACGGGCAGCAAAGTTTAGAGTAATATTAAGGGAAAGGATCCCTTTCAACCGGCAGATCTTTCCGTGCATGTCCGCCACCTTCGTGACTGTTGGATGAGCTTTTGATCCAACGGTGCGACCACGTCCTGACCGATCATGCCGAAGCGAGCCGAGCCAAGCGACCACTCCTTTGCAACTGACCCGTTGTTGCGAAGGGTCCTTTGCAACAGTTGTCTTGTTGCAAGGGAGGACAGGGCGGCGAGGACGATCCACGACGAGTGGCCGGCGAGGGCAAGGGCAATCCACGGCGAGCGGCCTGTCCGTTTGCAGCAACCAACAAGGGGCGCGTGATGGCCGCCTTCCCTGGCGCGGTGACCAAGCAGCGGCGGCGGATCTAGGTCTATGGCGGAGAGTAGCCGACCATGGTGAGGGATTGGGGCAGCCATGGCTCCGGCGGGGATGCATAGAGAGGGCACGGGTGAGCGGGCTCGTATTGAGGAGGAGAGAAGGGGAGGAAGGAGAGGTGACGCTGCAGGAGAGGTTCACTGGCGGGGACCCGTTGTCGATTTTATAAAAAAAAGGCTTTGCAACAAAGGCTCTGTTGCAATGATCCAATCGCAACAGAGCCTCTATTGCAACCGCTCTTCAGGTGCGTGCAGATGACATTTGATGAAACAAACTTTGCAACAGATGCCTTGTTGCAAAGGTTCGTCCGCAATATAACATATGTTTCAAAGCTTGTAGCGGTGGTCGAGGAAAAAAGTGAAAAAAAATGCTTGGAGTCCTTTGCAACAGAGACTCTGTTGCAATGGACCGACCGCAACAGAGGCTCTGTTGCAAGGCTTGTTGTGTCTTGTGCGTGCGATCGAACGGCCACTGTTTGTTCTATTGTACGGTTAATCAGCCGAGGATAATTTTTAATCTACAACCGGTGGACGCGTAGCACTGCCCTAATATTAATGATAACTAATTAGGAGAAATAAAGGAACAGGCGTCTCGGTCACATCGTCATAAACCGACACGCGGGTCCCATGCAACTGACCCAAGCACGGCTCATTCCCGCCCCGCACGTGCGCCCGCAGCCTTATCTTTCCACCCCCACCCGGATCCTCTGCGACCAACAAAATACTTGATGCCCCTCATCAAACAAACAAATCAATAATCTTTTTTACAATCTGCATGCACTGGCAGAGTAGATCTGTTGAGCTAGATTTGTGCAACAAACAAACAAGATAGTTCAACTAGAGAAAAAAAAACTAATCCAATGTCAAAGCCGTCCTGAATTATCTAGTATGGTCGTGAGGTTCCTACAGTTGCTCTTTACCCGCAGAAGATCCCGCTGCAACCACTGCCCAGCTGTCCCGATGGCACGCTCGTGAATAACCGCAACCTACGTGCCCCCTTTCCGTCCCCGAGAAACCTCACGCCGTTAAGCCCCGCCGGCGCCCCCTTTATCAAACCCTCCGGCGCGCTGTGAGTTCGTAACGCCACCCCCTCACCCCGCTCCCCAAGAAGCGCGAGGCAGCGAGAGAGGAAGAGCGAGAGCGAGAGCAACCGCCGCCCGCCGGGGAGATGAAGGCGGAGAAGGCAGCGGTGGCCGCCGTGGCCGGCGGCGGCGACGAGTGGCGGTGCCGGAAGCACCCCGCGGCGAGATCCGGCGGCGGGGTGTGCCCCTACTGCCTCCGGGACCGGCTGCTGCGCCTCTGCCCCACCTGCGCGCGCGTGCGGCCCTGCCCCTGCACCTGCGCCGCCTCCCCGTCCTCCTCCTCCTCGGCCTCCGGCGACGCCGTCGGCCGGGTGCACAGCCTCATCGAGCGGGAGCACCGGGTTGCGCGCTCGCGCTCCGTCGCCGCGTCCTCCTCCGCCGCGATGGCCTCCGTCGCCGCCTCCAGCGGGCGGCGAAAGGCGAGGATTTGGGGGTGGGCGCCCTTCTGGAAAGCCGCGGCCAAGGACGGAGGAGGAGGAGGCGCGGAGGAGGAGTACGACGAGGAGGAGCGGCTGGGGCTGGCCAGGTCCAGCTCGGTGTCGGCGACGGCCGTGGAGGCCAAGGCGGTGGCGGCCAAGGCGGCGGCCACCAAGGCGCGGTGGGGGTGGCACTTCCCGAGCCCGATGAAAGCGTTCCGGCACCGGAGGTCGTCGGCGAGCATGCCGGAGCGGGGGTGAGTGAGATTCCTGGCAACTCGTGCTGGTGGTGGGGGCTCTGTTCATCGCTTTTAGGAAGGAGGTGGCTATAATATAATATAATTAATTAACTATATGGGGACTTTTCTTTTCGCTTTTGTGGCTCGCGTGCTAATGTTCCGATATGATTATCATCAAGCTAGATTAAAATCGAATCGAAAGCCTGTGATTTGGGCGCAATGCGCTCGATTACTTCTGGGTGTCTGCATTTCCCCCTTGCTTTTGTTGTCCCTTGGTGTTGCGTTTGTACACTTACTAGTAGTACTACCTTGTAGTAGAACCATCAAATTGGACATTTTAAGCTCCCCGATTTGATCTGCACTAGTAGTTTCTTTGTACTAGTACCATCTCTGAATGTAGCTGAATCTGCAATTTCAAGTACGTATTTTTTTACCTTTCATCCATGTTGGTTTTACGGCATCAGGAAGGAAGGATAGCAGTAACAAGTGCAAATCCCAGGCCGTGATTCACAGCACAGGAGCATCGATCATCAGTCATTTCAAGCACGGTGGTACTGTTATCATTAGCTAGCTTTGTCCGAAAGCAAAAGAGGTGTTCATTGCTCCATTAATTTGAAGCTTTTTATGCATGGACTACTCCTAGGTGAGTAGTACGTGATGGGATGAGCCAGCCAGCAGCTTGTGTGTGTGTCGTGCATGCTGCTTTGGGCGGAGCAGGTTTTAGGACGACTAGTCTCACGCGTGCTGTTCTCGCCTCGCCGACATGTGGGCCCGCAAGCGCACACGCTCGCCCACGAAGAAGGACCCTTCGCCCTACCTGGTCTACGCCGTTCTGCACTGTCCCTGTCAGCCACCGCTGCGTCCGCGGCGAACGCAGAGCAGCATTGAGCAGTGAAATCTCCATCCTTCGGAGCACCGTATCCTTCACGCTATGGTTTACTGGCTTCACCACCTACTCACTGATGTATTTTCAAGCCCCGTCGAGATCGAGCTCACTGTGTGCACCGATGAGGTAATCATTACCCCCAACAGCCCAAGCTTTGTTCGTGGAATCTTTGGGAGAAGAAGATTGCACTTCTCCTTCTCCCGGAAGGAAAATGACTGGGTTCACTATCTCAAAAAAAAAAAAATCGCTTCACCACTGCTGCTAGCAGTCCGAGCTGTTCACAGATCTCTTTGCCAAGCCGAAAACTGTTGGGCAATCGGTGGCTAGTGAGTGAGTGAGAGTGGCACATTCGTCGCGAGCGCGGACGCCTCTGGATCGACGCGGCCGGTGGACGCCGCGGTAGGCGCCACGTCCTCGTCGGCTCGAGTGTGGACGCCCGGCGGAAGCGCGTGGATCGCGACGAGGCTTCGCCCCCTGTGCGCCCCCGTTGGATTCTTGTGACCTGTGTGTCACCCGGCAGAATGGGAGCATTTCTGTAGTTCGGGTGGAAACAGATGAATTAATTTCACTAAGGCAGGAGCGCTACTGCGAGGTCAACGTCACGTCTGGTCCTGCGGGTCAGAATCATGTGCCCATGCTAGCGTTCAATTTATTGTTTTTTCAAACCTAATAAATGTGGCATTTTATTAATTTTTTAGACCTAAATGTGGCAAGTGCAAAGGCATCTCCAACACGACTGGCCAAATTGTCCGTACGCAATTGCCACTTCAATGTTGTTTTGCATTTGTTCGAGTATGGGTTCATGTGTTCGTCTTCTAGCAAATCTAACACAAACTAAAATAATTTATGTGGAATTTAGGACTTCGATATCCTCAACCTACACAAAATCTAGGTAGGATCCACACATGAAGCAGTATGTGTTGTTTCCAAGCCAAAATCGCCCTTTTCACCGCCATCTTCGCCTCTCCATTTCCCTTCACTCCAATTCCCATGCTTCTTTTTTGCTTTCACCACCGCATGGACCCTAACAAGGAGTTGATGAAGCTGGAGGATACGAAGAAGGTGGTCGTTCGCAAAATGAACTCCGAGATACGACAAATCCACCACCTCAAAAGAAAGGTACAAGTGAACAAGCCACCGGCAGGGGCAGGGTAACGAGCAGGGCGAGGGAGGGGACATGCAGGGGTTGGGCGGGCACGCACAAGAGAGAATGCCCAAGAGTCGAGTACGTACAATCAACAATCGGTTTCGTACACCAGTCAGTCAAGCACGTACACGAGCAATCAAGCTCATACAACGGGCAGTCAGAGCACGCTGCAAACATGGACGAGGACTGGCCTGTCGACCGGCCCTCACTTGGAACAGTTCGGCCCACTTCTTGGTTTTTCTTGTTTAGCTCGGCCTTGAATAGATCAGTGACCTCCAGCTCGATGATCTTTGCTCTTATGAACTGTTTCCCCTGGGTGACCCTACCCGGGGGTCATTCCCCCGACAGTAGCCCCTGAAGTTGCGGAGGTCCCGCCGAACTCAGAGATGGCGAGGCCTGCATAGGTTCCTTACAAAAATGCTCTCCTTGTTTCTGACCTACTGCTCCAATAGGCCGGTTGCTTGCTACCTGCCGATTACTCTTGATCTTCCAATTGCTCTTGATCTTCCGATTACTTTTGATCTTCCGATTGCTCTTGATCTTCCAATTGCTCTTGTTCTTCCGATTGCTCTTGATTTTCCGATTGCTCTTGATCTTCGTATCAACTGCTCTCAATGGGCCGATTGCGCTTAATTGGCCGATTGCGCTTGACTTCCTCGACCGATCCGCCCGACGGTTGGTTTGACTAGAATGTTGACCGAACTTGCCGCTTCGAATTCGCCGAAGAATACGGGACGTCGTGCCATGATTTGACATGCCATAACCGCTGCCTCGACCCACGCGCGCACGTCCCGTCCCGTCCGCCGGATCTTCTGTGCTCCGAAATGATGCTGCTCTGGGAATACACGCGGCCACACCGTTTGTCAGATCGGCACACTCGATCCCACTACCTCCTTACCGCGTCTTTAAATATCTGACGGGATGAGAGATGCGTCTCGCACCCCTCACTCCATCCTCTTCCTCAAGATTTCCTCCCTTTCCTCCGCCGCCGCACCGCTCGCCCCACCATGCTGCTGCCGTTTCCTCTGACGCCCAGAGCCGCCGCCCCGAAGACTGGGCTGCCGCACTCCACCGTCCTTGCCACCGCTCCTCCTCCGCCACCATAGGTGGACTTGGATCTAGATTTCCTCCGCCTCCGCCGCCGTCTTCTCCGCCGCCGCCGCCTTTTTCCTCGTCTCCGTCTTGCTCCTCCTCGCCCACCACGGAGTCCGACGCCTCCATGGGGGACGACGCCGCCGCCGGCTCCCAGAGGGGAGCTTGGAAGGGCTCCAATGTGACAGAAATGAAGGTTGCGCTCCTCCGCCGGTCTCACAAGATCCCGACGGACCTTGATTTCCGCATTCCCGGCGACGAGATCGTGCCCGCGCCCCGGGATGGCGAACGTGTTGTCTTCCTTGCGCATTTCGAGCGCGGATTTGGGCTCCCGGTGAGCCAATTTTTCCACGACTTCCTCGCCTTCTACCGCATGCAACCGCACCATCTCGGAGCGAACGCCATTATGCTGCTCTCCACTTTTGTGTCATTGTGCGAAGGCTACCTCGGAGTCCGGCCCACCATTGGGCTCTGGGTTCGGATCTTTCACTTCCGCAGCTTCCAAGTGGGCACTGGTGTGCACACTGTCAACCCCAAGACCAAGAAGAAAGAGGAGGTCAAGGTGATGGCAGAATGCGGCAGCGCCACCATCTACCTCCGCCAGGTCAGACTCTATCCTCATCCCCAACTGCCTCAGTCCATCAAGAACTGGCAGCCGGGGTTCTTTTATGTTTCCTCAGCACGGAATCAAGATTTGCTGAATCTGCCCGAGTTCTCTCTGCCCCCGCCGACAGCGAAGTACCATTGGGCTGAGAAACCGGGTAACGGGGATCAACCCCGGCAAATCCCATGGTCAGGGACCCTGGGTTAGTCATGAGAGGCACAGGTTGGACGATAGCTCGTCGGCAAACAGGAAGGCACACTCCTGCTCGATATTATTGATGGGGATATGCGATTACAGTGGATGCCAAGGCTGGAGCGCTCAAGGCTAGGGTTACAGATGGTATTGGTTGTCTTTTGCGTCGCCCCTCCTAGCCCTTATATACTGGGCTAGGTCTCAGGGAGTTCATCTATGTTTACAAGTAAGCTTTCCTAACCCTAGCTTGCTCCGTACGGCAGGTCTTCGCACCTTCCTTGTGAGTCGCAGACTCCTATGTCGGTGCCAATTAGTGGGCCGAGGTTGTATCTTCATGGGCCTTCTGTCTTCAGGGACACCAGGTAGGCTTATCCATAGGAGTCGTGGGGTCACCCCCTCGTCAGTAGCCCCGAGTGCCTGGGGGACTCGAAGAGTCGTGCAGGGACTCGAGTACATCCATTGGTCGGTTATTTGTATGCGTGGTACAACCGCGGGTCGCTGGCAGTCTGGTGGCCATGACAAAACCTGTTTCGAGGGATGCTAAGCTGAAAGGGCCCAAGGATTCGACTAGTCGAGCCTTGGTGAATTGCACTAGGGAAAATACCGCAGTAGCCCAATCAAACCCACGTCCCTCGACGTGAGCTTGGAACACTGGTGTCGAGCAAAAGTCCTGCCGCTTCAGGTCTTACGGTGTTCATTTGCCGCCAGTAATGTGCATAGCCTAATGCGCGTCCGCTCGGCTTTTTCTATCATGCGCAGCGCATGGAAAAGGTTGGGAGTGAAATCGCTCTTCGGCAAGTCCCAGCCCGGCCGAACTTCGCAGCGGGGTCTTACCTACACGCTAATCTTGCGTGGCATCTGGGCACAGTGTATCGTGTTCCAGGAATGTGTGTTTTTGAGGCGCGGAGCCTTATAGTATTGCACCCGCTTGGAACAAAACATCAAGCGAGCTGTTCACTCATTCACCCGCAGAGCTTGTTTCGAGTGCTCAGACGGGGAGTTCTTCGCGAGTAGTTACTCGAATGTCGTTTCGGCTCTTGAGGTGAGGGAGCACCTGAGACTAGCGCCGTATGATTTTGGCGAGTGAATGTTTGTCTTGCGTCGGGTTGAGGGAGCACCCGAAACTCTCATGAGTGCGAGTGATCACTCGAGCAAGTTGCTGACCTTTGGGTGAGGGAGCACCTGGGACTCTTATGATGAGCTCTCCCGATGGGAGTAAGATGTTTTTTTTCATTGGGAAAAAGATCTGAAATGTGGAATCTCTGAGCCTTGATGTTTGTTTGGTATTCTTCGCCGCTTGTCAGGGATAGCGATGCCTCTGTTTGATGGCTATCATGGATGCTCCGCTAGTGAACCGTCACGTCTTCATGACCGGTCATAATGATGGCCGATGTGGCGTGCGGCAGGCGCTGGTTGAGTTTCCAATACGCGCGTTGGAAACGCGCGTGAATTGACGCGTCTCACGCGCAGTGCGTCCCGTGGGAAAGCATCTTGGTCCTGGAATCCGAGACGTTTGCGACGTTTGGTCTTTGAATTAATTGTTGCTGTCGTCTTGGCTTCTCTGTGCTTGAGGATTGTTGTTCTATAAATAAACCTTTCTCTTCCACAACGTTTCGCCTCTATCCAGTTTGCTGCTTTGCCTTTTCCTTCTTCTCTTCTTCCTCTCATGGTTCCCAGGCGAGGTGTTGGTCGTAGCTGTGTTCGTCGTGGCCGTGGTGGCCGTACACCACGCTCATGTCGTGGTGGTCGCCATGGTATGGCGCCAATGCCTTCCTCCTCTCCCTTGGAGGAGGGATTCTGGCGCTATGATTTTCTTTTACGCGTTCTTGGTCAGAGCGCCAATCGCGTTCTTCTTCCCTCTGCTTTTTCCGCCATTGTCTCTGAACGTGGCTTGGATGGCTTGCTTCTGCATCTTCAAGGGAGCTGTCGATCTCCTTCTTATGTTGACTTGGAGGTTGATAGTTCCCGCTTAATTTTTCTTGGCTCTGGTTGGAGTTTGTTTGCTCGGCGGTTGAATTTGCGAGATGGCGATATGCTCAGCTGTCGTTTTGACGGCAAACGCACTGTCACTGTCCGCGCGTTCGACCCGAGCGGCAACAGTATGGATCCGCACTATCAGGAGTCGAGCAGCAACAGCCCCACAAGGTCGAGGAGTCCTTCGCCTGCGTCTTCGACTGCTTCCTCCTCCGGGGGCTCTTCTGGTGCTGGTGCTGAGCCGTCTTCAACTGCTTCCCCTCTGGCTCTGAAGAGGACCTCGATGTCAAGCCACCGGTTAAACGGGCGCAGCAGGCGACCTTGTAGAACTGGAGGCAGCGGCGTCATCTTCGCCGGCAACTCGGGCGGAACCGGAGAAGAAGCTAGTGGAGCAGGAGAAGAAGCTGGTGGAGCATCGTCTTCAATTGCTCCGCAAATAAGTCGAGCTTCACCTTTTGTTATGTCATTGACATCATGAGCCTGCTGCTTCGACTCCTCCTTTGTCTGTGATGATGCTTGATGTCTTAGTGCCAATCATCCCAGCATGGGCGCACATGTAGAAGTCATAATTCCTTGGGTGATTGATGTTGTAGGCTTGACTGTTTGCATCTTTTGTAACTAGGTTAGTTCTCGATGTAATGAGGATTGCCTTCGAGTGATCAGAGCTGCCTTCTATCCAATGTACTTTGAATCTTCTTGTGATGTAAACTGTGCTTGAGCCTTTGTAATGGAATTTATCTTTTGGACCTTATGCAACCGAGAACTGTGTTCGCGTCCTTGGCGATCAGGAGCTGTCTTCGAGTTCTTTGCAACCGAAAACTGTGTTCGAGTCCTTTTTATGACCGAGAGCTTTCTTCGAGTCCGTCCAAACTTTGCACTGTGGGTTCTATCGAGTGCGCGACAGCTCTCCCGATGGGAGTAGCCCCCGAGGATACGCTTGAGTTGGAGGGTCGAGCGTAGGCAGAAATTTGTTTCCCTTGTCGTTAGTTTCTGTCTTTTATCGGGTGCGCGACAGCGCTCCCGATGGGAGTAGCCTCCGAGTCTTTAGGTGATCGTTGGCGATCGGATGAAGACTAAAGGAGTCTGTGTCCTGTGATCCCTCCAAAATTTCTTCATAATTCTTAGTGCTCCATCTGAGTGTGGCCATGTCTTTCTAGCCTTGCTCTCAGCAGGTGGGGTTGGCCGGGTATTTTGAGCCTTTTAATCTTCGGGTTGCGCGAGCGTTACTCGGGGGGAGTTGGTGCTCGAGCCTCCGAGTGCTTTGATGTAGAGATCGCGTGAGCGACGATAGCATCTCTCGGAGGGAGTTTTGTACTCGAGCCCCCGAGTATTTTGATGTGGATCGCTTAAGTGGCGATAGCGTCTCTCGGGGTGATTTTATGCTTAAGCCCCCGAGTGCTTTGGCTAAGAGATCGCGTGAGCGACGATAGCGTCTCTTGGGGGGAGTTTTGTACTTGAGCCCCCGAGTGCTTTGGTTAAGATCGTGTAGGCGATAGCGTCTCTCGGGGGGATTTTATGCTTAAGCCCCCGAGTGCTTTGGATAAGATCGCGTAGGCGATAGCGTCTCTCGGGGGGATTTTATGCTTAAGCCCCCGAGTGCTTTGGATAAGATCGCGTAGGCGATAGCGTCTCTCGGGGGGATTTTATGCTTAAGCCCCCGAGTGCTTTGGATAGGATCGCGTAGGCGATAGCGTCTCTCGGGGGGATTTTATGCTTAAGCCCCCGAGTGCTTTGGATAAGATCGCGTAGGCGATAGCGTCTCTCAGGGGGATTTTATGCTTAAGCCCCCGAGTGCTTTGGATAAGATCGCGTAGGCGATAGCGTCTCTCGGGGGGATTTTATGCTTAAGCCCCCGAGTGCTTTGAGATGGCAGTATTTGGGCAAAATTTATTTTATTGCAGTCGAGCGGCTACATGAGTTGCCGGTCATGTCTGACCGATGGGGACTATGGATAGAACAGTCGCAAGTTTGCTATGTTCCATGGGTTCCCCACGTCCTCGTCTGTCTTTGGGTTCTTCAGCCTGTAGGCGCCACCTTCGATGACTTCTGAGACTATGAATGGTCCTTCCCTTTGGGGGGGCAAGTTTATGGACCTTCTCTTGTATCGGCCGTAGGACTAGGTCACCTTTGTTGAAGGTTCTAGTGCGCAAGCGACTGCTTTGGTAGGTGCGTAGCTTGTCCTGGTACCCCTCTGATTTTTCCAGGGCTGTATCTCTTGCCTCATCAGCTGTATCTTTGTCATCTTGTAGTTCTTCTTCTGCTTCTTCTTCGTACCCGGTGACCCGAGGTGCTCCGAACTTGAGGTCGTGTGGTAGTACTGCCTCTGCCCCGTACACCATGAAGAAGGATGTGTACTGGGTCGCGGTGTTTGGTGTAGTTCACAGGCTCCATAGTACAGCGGGGAGTTCTTCTACCCAGTTGCCGGCGGCTTGCTCGAGTGGTGTGAGGAGCCATTTCTTGATTCCCCCGCATACAAGGCCGTTTGCTTTTTCCACCTAGCCGTTGGACTGCGGGTGCGCGACTGATGCATAATTGATTTTGATGCCCAGTTCTTCGCAGAAGTTCTGGAATTCTGCGGCTGTGAAGTTCGTGCCGTTGTCCGTGATGATGTTGTGTGGCACTCCGAACCTGAAGATGATCGATTTTATGAAGTTGACAGCCGTGAGGGCTGTGGAACTGGTGATGGGCACTGCTTCGATCCATTTAGTGAACTTGTCGACTGCGAAGAGCAGGTGTCTCCTTCCGCCCTTTGATGATTTCTTGAGTGGGCCCACCATGTCGAGTTCCCAGGTGGCGAACGGCCAGGATAATGGTATGGTTTTGAGCTCTAATGCGGGAGCGTGTGGCCTGTTGGCGAATTTCTGGCAGGCGACACAACGTCGTACGATTTCCTCTGCGTTTTCATGGCTGTGGGCCAATAGAACCCGGCTCGGAATGCTTTGGACACGAGTACTCGACTGCTCGCATCGTGCCCGCAGGTGCCTTCGTGGATTTAGAGCAGTAGGGCTTTGCCGTCTTCTTCGTCGATGCACCTTTGGAGTATCTGGGTGATGCTGCGCTTGTATAGCTGTTTGTTGATCACCGTGAACGCCTTGGATCGTCGGCTGATGCGTCGTGCTTCGGCCACGTCTTGCGGTAGCGTACCTTCGATTAGGAATTGGAGGAACGGTTTTGCCCAGATAGGTCCTTCGAGCTCTGTCGGAGTTGTGCTGTCGAGTGTGTTGGTGCTTGTGCCTTCTGATGGGGTTGTTGCTGCCACCTGCGCCAGGTCTGTTGCGTCCACGACTGCTTCAGGTAATGCTGCCTGTACCTTGATGGATCTCCGGCTGATGCTTTCGAGAAAAACGTCGGGTGGTATTGGTCCTCGGGTCAAACTGATGTTCGCGAGTTCGTCAGCTTCTGTGTTGTTGGCCCTGGTGATGTAGTGGAGCTCGCACCCATTGAAACTTTCTTCGAGTGAGTTGTAGAGCTTCTGGTAGGCCGCCATGTTGTCGGCTATTGCGTCGCTGTTTCTCATCGTCTGCTGGACGACGAGATTGGAGTCCCCGTAGATTATGAGGCGAGTGGCTCCGCATGTTTTGGCCATGCGCATGCCATGGACGAGTGCCTCGTATTCTGCTTCGTTGTTGGAGGCGTGACTGAAGTTGATTTGGAGGACATATTTTAGCTTTGTTCCTTTAGGGGAGATGAGCACAACTCCTTCCCCGGCTCCTTGTTGTCTCTTGGACCCATTGAAGAACATTGACCATGAACTTGATAGGTCTGGGGGGCCTGGTGTCTGAACCTCCGTCCACTCGACCAGGAAATCTGGGAGTACTTGGGCTTTGATGGTTGTTGGGTGCTTGAACTGCAGGTCCCGTGGGCTGAGCTCAATGTTCCACTCGGCGACTGATACGTCCCAAACGTATCTATAATTTCTGCTTGCTCCATGCATGTTTTGTGTGACTTTGCCATGTTTTGGTTGAACTTTATTACACTTTTAAACCAATTTGGACTAACCTACTAACGCAGTGCACCCAGTTGCTAGCTTCTGGTTTTCTGCTGTTTTTGTTTTTCAGGTTTTCCGGCTGATTAAAGTGCCAAAAAAATTCCGCAAAAATTATATTAAAAATCAGCGGGCAGGAAGCTTCCGGAATAACCAAGGGAGAGAGCCGGGACCACCACCAGGGAGCCAGAAGGGTCCCTGGCGCAGTCCCAACCCTAGGGCGCGCCAGGCACCCTCCTGGCTGCCCTGGGTGGCCCCTCGACGCCCCCCTTCGCCTATATAACCCCCTCGGGGTAGAAACCCCTAAAAAAGAACTCCTTTTCGCGGAAACCTCTCTGTTCCGCCGCCGCTGCCGTTTTCAGATCGGGGCTGCCTGGAGAAGCTGCCCCGGCACCCTGCCGGAAGGAGATCACCCCTCCGGGAGACCATCCATAGCCATGGACGCCCCCCGTATGTACCGTGAGTAGTCCCCCTTGGACCATTGGTCCGTGATCAGTAGCTATGTGATGTCCTCTCCCTCTTTTGTGCTTCCACTTTCGAGACCTCGTGAGCTGCCTCACATGATCGAGGCACCTATGTAATTTTCTGCTGTTGCTATGCTGAGTTTGTCGGGATCTGATGGATTATGAGACTATGTTCAGATTGTGATGGGTAATATATTTGGTTTGCCCTTTTATATTTTGTTCTTGAGTAAATTCTTGCATGTTCTCCGTTGCAGTATTTGCTTTGGCCAAGTTATTTGCTTGCAACTCCAAGAGAGAGCGTTATGCTCGATTGTGGGTTCAGCCCCCTGATGTCTAGCTTGAGTGACAGAAACATGAGACTAGGGGATGTGCTGTTGCCACCAGGGATAAAACAACGGTGATTGTGCCTATTGGTGCAAAAATTGTTTACTTTATGCAAAGTTCTTTTAATGCAGTTGTCTGTTGCTTTGAGTTTACACTTTGGGTGGGATTCGCAACTTAATACCAGCGAGATGTTCTGGATAAATATCTCAAGGTGGATGATTCGTAGTAGATGCAGATGGATTTCGGTCTACTTACCTTGGCGTACTGCCCATTGCTTTTGAGCCCTTCCTTTCTTTGCAGCATATTAGCATTGCGGTGCCTTCATAATCCTGTCAATTGCCCAACTGTGATTTGTTTACCTCGCTAGCATTTTTATCGTCTTTTGGGAGAGAGACATCACTAGTGAAAATCACGGGACTCCGGTCCATCTTCATACCATTGTTCACACCCACTATTTACCTTTCTGTTTTTACTTTTACTAGTACCTTTTTATCTCTTGCGTTTGATCCTTTGTAAACGACAAGGCCGGAGGAATTGACAACTCCTCTGAACTCGTTGGGAGCAAAGTTATTTATTTTGTGCAGGTCCACGACAACTCCACGCATCAGAATAATTTCTGGCGCCGTTGCCACCTATCGTACTTATCGTTGAGTCCTACTGGAGACAAACCTTGGTATCTTTACTGAGGGAAATTACCGCTACGCTGCATCTCAACCTTCCACTTGGGGTAACCAACGAGGGGCGAGAAGCCATCAAGCTAATTTCTGGCGCCGTTGTCGGGGACTCAAAGGAAGTACAAATACGCGAGTCCTGATAACCGCCAATTTCTGGCGCCGTTGTCGGACTCCTGTATCAAAAATAGGGGAGTTACACGCTATCTTTTATCTTTGCTTTTTAGTCTTGTTAGTTTACCTTTCAGTTTTTACTTTTGTGTCCCTAATCAAAAATACCAAATATACCTGCTGCTACTATGGCTTCCAATGAAAACACTAAGTTGTGTGACTTCACCAATCACAACAACAGTGACTTTATCTGCACTCCTATTGCTCCACCTGCCACTTCAGCACCTTCTTATGAGATTAAACCTGCTCTGCTTAACCTTGTCATGAAAGATCAATTTTCAGGAGCAGGAGAAGATGCTGCTTTGCACCTAAACAACTTTATCGAGCTCTGCGACATGCAGAAATACAAGGAGGTGGACGAAGACATCGTCAAGCTGAAGCTTTTCCCTTTCTCCTTGAGAGGGAGAGCCAAGGAGTGGCTACAGTCTCTACCCAATAATAGTATTGATTCTTGGAGTAAATGCAAGGATGCTTTTATAGGGAAGTATTATCCCCCTGCTAAAATTATTCAATTGCGGAGTAACATTATGAATTTCAGGCAATTGGATAACGAACACGTTGCCCAGGCTTGGGAACATATGAAGACGCTCGTCAAGAACTGCCCTACACATGGACTGACTACCTGGATGGTTATCCAGACTTTTTATGCAGGCTTGAACTTCACCTCGCGGAACCTGTTGGATTCGGCCGCGGGAGGTACCTTTATGTCAATCACACTTGGTGCTGCTACAAAACTACTAGATGAGATGATGCTAAATTATTCACAATGGCACAGCGAGAGAGCTCCAACTGGTAAGAAGGTAAACTCTGTCGAGGAGATTTCCTCTTTAAATGAAAAGGTTGACCTTATCATGTCTCTACTTACCAAGCAACCCTCTATTGATCCTCAAGATGTTCCTTTAAATTCTTTGGTTGCTCAGGAGCAAGTAGATGTCAATTTTGTCTCTAGGAACAACTTCAACAATAATGCTTATAGGAGTAACTTTGGTAGAAACAATCCTAGGCCTTTCCCATCCAACAACTATGGGAACAACACTTATCCTACCACTAGAAACTCCACTTCAGAACTAGAGACTATGCTCAAAGACTTTATCACTACCCAGAAGGCCTTCAACAAGAGTGTGGAAGAAAAATTAGATAAACTAGATATCCTCTCTTCGAAGGTAGACAATATAGCCCACGACGTAGAGATGCTGAAGATTAGAACCTCTCCCCCTGAGGAGAGGCAGGTCACTCCTATGAATGCCATCCAGGTCCAAATTAATGAAAACATTAGGATGCTGGGAAAACTTAAAGAGAGATGGGCTAGAGAGAAGGAGGAAGAAGATAGAATTAAGAGCCTTCCTACCAACCACATAGTAGCCACTATCCAAGTAGTTGAGGAGATCCAAACTGCTAGCACCCATCACACCCCTAGTCCCACTAGACCTATCAATGGTGATGCTACACCCTCAACCATAGAAGAGGAAACCTCTATGAACATAGAGGCTTTCAAACAAGTGAGCTTAAATGATATCACTACTTCCCTTATAGATAGTAGTGAACTAGACTTTGATAACTGCACTTTACCAGAAGTTATTGGTTTCCTACACAAGATGTCTAGAGACCCCCACACTAGCACACTAAATCTGGCCTTCACGGAGCATATCACCAATGCTCTAATTAAAGTTAGGGAGGAGAAGCTTAGGCTAGAATCCTCCATACCTAAGAAGCTAGAAGATTGTTGGGATCCTATGACTAAAATTAAATTGAATAACTTCTCTTGTTTTGCTCTTTGTGATGTTGGAGCAAGTACCTCTGTTATGCCCAAAAGAATGTATGATATGCTTGATTTGAAACCTTTTGATCCCTATTCTTTTGGTGTTTGTCTTGTTGATTCTTCCGTAAAAAAGCCTTTGGGGAAGATCGACGATGTTCTTATCGTTGTCAATGACAATTATGTTCCCATTGATTTCACTATTATGGACATTGAGTGTGAGCCCTCTTGTCCAATTATTTTGGGACGTCCTTTTCTTCGCACAGTTGGTGCCATCATTGACATGAAAGAGGGAACTATCAAGTTCCAATTCCCTCTCAAGAAAGGGATGGAACATTTCCCTAAGAAAAAGATTAAGTTACCTTTTGAGTCCGTCACACGGGCTAGTTATTCTCTTGAAAAAACTTGATCTTCTGCTTTAAGCCTAGCTAATGGCTCTAAAGAAGCGCTTTCGGGAGGCAGCCCGCAACGAATTTAGGCTTTTCTTTTTGCTTTTGTTCTGTTCTTAGTGGTCTTGATGATTGTTACTACTGTAGAAACATCATTGTATCTTTATTTTTCAAGCTTTGTGCCAAGTTTAGCCTCAGAGTGCTTGAAAGTTCAAAAGTTGGAGCTTGCTGTCCAGAAACAGATTATGTCTTCTTGACGGGAAAATTCGCGATAAATCACCAGATCATCTTTTTGATCTGAATTTTTTTGACAGCATGCTCCATACAATTGGCTTGCTAGCCCCTGTTCAAAGTTTTTTTATTTGAGTTGCAGAAGTACCTCGAAAAAATTCCCCTTTCTATGATGTTCTGTTTTTTTTAGCTTCTGCCCCAGTTTTTCTTTTCGCAGTTTTGCAATCCTTAAGCTTGCTTTTTATTTGCAAACGTTTTTGGGAAGGCAAGAGAAACAGTAGCTCTTCCTGGAAATCTTTATTTGCAGTAGAGGAAAATTATTTTATTAGGGTACTAACCTCTCTAATCAGCCTACAATGAGTTATGTATGAAGGGAGTTTTCAAGTGCGCGATGGAAGGTGATGAAAGAAGATCCAGGAGTGTCAAGCGCTCAAGCTTGGGGATGCCCAAGTTCACCCCCAATAAATATTCAAGGAGACTCAAGCGTCTAAGCTTGGGGATGCCCCCAGTGCATCCCCTTCTTCATCAACAATCATCGGTCTGTCTTTCGTTGCACTATATTTTTATCACTTCATGCGTTATGTGCTTTGCTTGGAGCGTCTCGCTCTTTACTTTTCTAGGTTTGTTTTGCTTTCTTTGCTGTAGTAACAAGTTAGACCCCAACTTACTCTTTTGTGTGGGAGAGAAACACGCTCCACTTGAACTAGAACTCCTCATAGGATTTGCATGCTTATTTCTTTTAGCTGTGAGTTGTTCTTTTTCTTTTCTTAGCTGCTGGTCTGTTTAGCTGTAGTGCTTTAGTTTTTCTAGAGCTTTTCTTTTCAGGTTGAACTTTCTATAGGTTGCATGTTTTATCTTGTTAGAGAGTTTGCCTGTTGCACTGAGTTCTGTGTCTTGACTAGAAAGTAGGTAGTTAAAGTTGCTTTTCTTTTTGAAGTAGTAACTTGCAATAGTTTTGAGGTATTGACTAGAGTAATGTTTGAACTTTTGGTGTCAAGATCTCTTGCCTATTAGTGATAGATGTCGTATTTTGGGCAATCTGTGTGTTTTTCGAAAACCAAAAAACCCCTGTTGAGAACTCTAGCTACTAGATGGATCACTAACCTCTGGAGGTTTCGAATATTAGAGTACACTCACGTACCATGAGTCGAGGATGCGCAAGGATAACCAAACCCCCATACACTCCTCCTCGGGGTACCTGTCTCGTTGTGAACCTCCTATTAGATTGAGAGTTACCGATAATAAGTGCATGAGTTCTTCGGACTAATGTGAGTATTCGAAAGTTGACACTTCCAGCTACCCATAATTTTTCTAGCCTCTTCGGTACCGTGCATTGCCCTTTCTCACCTCGGGAGTTGGCGCATACTTCGCCGGTGCATCCAAACCCTTGGCATGATACGCTTTGTCATCATAAGCCTCATTATATCTTTCCTCAAAACAACCACCATACCTACCTACAAGGCATTTCCATAGCCTTTCCGAGATACATTGCCATGCAACATCCACCCTCTCATGACTTGATCTTCATGTCATACATGCTACTTGCTTGATCGATGAGCCGCATGCTAGTTGGGCCTTGCCCTAATCATTGCTACATGACGCGCTACTATCATTGCATATCCTGCTATCCTGGCAGAGGCATACATTTGCATCATGATTAGTTACATTTTCTTTTTGTGAGTACCTTTGTAAAGTGTGAAAGATCTCCTATATTCTTGTAAAATATAGAGTATTGCCCCTAAAGTGAGGAAAAGATCCCAAAGAGGACAAAATCAAAAGATCCCAAAGAGGACAAATGAGAGTTAAATAGAAAGAGCCATTGAGGCCACCAAAAAATAAAAATAAAAAGAGAAAAAGAGAAAAAGAAAAATAAAAAGAGAGAAGGGGGCATACTACTATTCCTTTTGAGAGATCCACACTAGTACTTCATCTTCTATCCCTTGTACTCCATAGAGATTATCATCATGCATATAGCTATGTGGGGAACTTTTACACTATAGAACTTGGCTTGTATATTCCAATGATGAGCCTCCTCAAACGAGCTCTAGGTCTTCTTGAGCAAGCAAGTTAGATGCACCCCCACTAGTTCCATTGGAGAGCTTTTAGCTCACATGTGCATCCGTTGTATGGCAATCCCTACTCCTCACATTATATCTATCATATGGCCTTCGCTCGCCTATGATTGTCCTCATTGATGTGAGCCTTTCACACACCTTTTTGTCTTCCTCCTCCACCCTTTTTCTGTTTCGCCTTTTAGGTGTCAACTTTCTTGCTCACGCTCATCCATTGCATGAGTGCTCAAAATATCGAAAGGGAGTGGATCAGTTTGACTTGTACCTGGCTAGTGGTCTGGGGACGAGTCCAGATAAGAATCCAAAGGAGACTAAGTGTGAAACTTTAGTAGATAGTTGTTCTCAACGACCTTTTTTTTTCTCTTTCTTCCCAGTCCCTTGCTTGCACTCAAACACCATCTGGAGACATTCGAGTCACGGACAGCAAGAGCTCTTGCACCTTTTGTTCTTTTGTTGCTTGTGTTAATGCCAATATAGACTCTTGCCTGTTAAGACTTGAATTGAATTGCATGCTTTGATTGCTTTACTTAACAGTCCTTATTTGGTTGTGCGGCATGTCACCACAGAAATTATGCTTGTTATTATTTACCTACTCGAGGACGAGCAGGAATTAAGCTTGGGGATGTTGATACGTCCCAAACGTATCTATAATTTCTGCTTGCTCCATGCATGTTTTGTGTGACTTTGCCATGTTTTGGTTGAACTTTATTACACTTTTAAACCAATTTGGACTAACCTACTAACTCAGTGCACCCAGTTGCCAGCTTCTGGTTTTCTGCTGTTTTTGTTTTTCAGGTTTTCCGGCTGATTAAAGTGCCCAAAAAATTCCGCAAAAATTATATTAAAAATCAGCGGGCAGGAAGCTTCCGGAATAACCAAGGGAGAGAGCCGGGACCACCACCAGGGAACCAGAAGGGTCCCTGGCGCGGCCCCAACCCTAGGGCGCGCCAGGCACCCTCCTGGCTGCCCTGGGTGGCCCCTCGACGCCCCCCTTCGCCTATATAACCCCCTCGGGGTAGAAACCCCTAAAAAAGAACTCTTTTTCGCGGAAACCTCTCTGTTCCGCCGCCCCAGCCGTTTTCAGATCGGGGCTGCTTGGAGAAGCTGCCCCGGCACCCTGCCGGAAGGAGATCACCCCTCCGGGAGACCATCCATAGCCATGGACGCCTCCCATATGTACCGTGAGTAGTCCCCATTGGACCATGGGTCCGTGATCAGTAGCTATGTGATGTCCTCTCCCTCTTTTGTGCTTCCACTTTCTAGACCTCGTGAGCTGCCTCACATGATCGAGGCACCTATGCAATTTTCTGTTGTTGCTATGCTGAGTTTGTCGGGATCTGATGGATTATGAGACTATGTTCAGATTGTGATGGGTAATATATTTGGTTTGCCCTTTTATATTTTGTTCTTGAGTAAATTCTTGCATGTTCTCCGTTGCAGTATTTGCTTTGGCCAAGTTATTTGCTTGCAACTCCAAGAGAGAGCGTTATGCTTGAGTGTGGGTTCAGCCCCCTGATGTCTAGCTTGAGTGACAGAAACATGAGACTAGGGGATGTGTTGTTGCCACCAGGGATAAAACAACGGTGATTGTGCCTATTGGTGCAAGAATTGTTTACTTTACGCAAAGTTCTTTTAATGCAGTTGTCTGTTGCTTTGATTTTACACTTTGGGTGGGATTCGCAACTTAATACCAGCGAGATGTTCTGGATAGATATCTCAAGGTGGATGATTCGTAGTAGATGCAGATGGATTTCGGTCTACTTACCTTGGCGTACTGCCCATTGCTTTTGAGCCCTTCCTTTCTTTGCAGCATAGTTAGCATTGCGGTGGCTTCATAATCATGTCAATTGCCCAACTGTGATTTGTTTACCTCGCTAGCATTTTTATCGTCTTTTGGGAGAGAGACATCACTAGTGAAAATCACGGGACTCCGGTCCATCTTCATACCATTGTTCACACCCACTATTTACCTTTCTGTTTTTACTTTTACTAGTACCTTTTTATCTCTTGCGTTTGATCCTTTGTAAACGACAAGGCCGGAGGAATTGACAACTCCTCTGAACTCGTTGGGAGCAAAGTTATTTGTTTTGTGCAGGTGCACGACAACTCCACGCATCAGAATAATTTCTGGCGCCGTTGCCACCTATCGTACTTATCGTTGAGTCCTACTGGAGACAAACCTTGGTATCTTTACTGAGGGAAATTACCGCTACGCTGCATCTCAACCTTCCACTTGGGGTAACCAACGAGGGGCGAGAAGCCATCAGCGACTCGTCCAGTCGCTCCAGGGTTATTGAGTATGTCAGCGAGTGGTGCGCTTCTCACGATTGTGATAGGGTGCTCATCGAAGTAGTGGGACACCTTTCTTGAGGTCATGATGATGGCTAGTAGTAGCTTCTGATAATGAGGGTACCGCTGCTGGGATTTGGTCAGGAGCATGCTGAGGTAGTAGATTGGTCTCTGGATGCTCTGGACCTTGCCTTCTTCTGCGCGTTCAACGACGAGCGTTGTGCTTACTACACTGTTACGTGCTGCCACGTAGAGGTATAGCTTCTCTCGTTCCTTGGGTACCGCCAGGATTGGTGGGGTTGAGAGTGTATTTTTCAGGTCCGCGAATGCTTGGCGGGCTTCCTTCATCCACTCGAATTTCTCTCCTTTCCTGAGCAGCTGATAGAAAGGCAGCGTGCGTTCTCCCAGCCTTCTGATGAAGCGGATTAGGGCTGCGAGTTTTCCCGTGAGCTGCTGTACTCCTTTCATGTCAGTTGGTTCTTGCATTCGGGCGATGGCTTGGACTTTCTCAGGGTTTGCTTCGATTCCTCAGGCGGAGACCATATAGCCGAGCAGCTTCCCCGCTGGTACGCCGAATGCGCACTTCTTTGGGTTGAGTTTGATTCTGTATTTGTTGAGTGTTGCGAAGGTTTCGCGCAGGTCTTCGAGTAGTGTGGCTGCTTTGTAGGTCTTGATGACGATGTCGTCCACATAGACTTGCACATTTCTGCCGATTTGCTCCTTCAGGAAGGCCTGCATCATTCGTTGGTATGTGGCGCCTGCGTTCTTGAGCCCGAAGGGCATGGTCCTGTAGCAGAATACTGTAACAGCCCAGATTTCACAAAAATTAAAAATTTTGTTTTATGCGTGAATTGTCTGATTGTCTGATTTGTTTGCGGTGTTTGCATCCCCGATTTATTGATCGGCGATTATTTTTCCCCTCGTATCTCGTATCGGACGGAGACCGACCTTTGCCATCCTGACACTCGACCTTTGCGACACCGGGTTTCACCCGATCACTGTCGCGAAAACCGCACGAGACCAGCCGAGCCAACGGAACGGAAAACCCCGTTTAATAATTAAACGAGATATTTTTATAGCGCGCCGGAAAATGTTGTCGGAATGTCACCGCAGTGAGGTACGATCGACGGGCTCGACGCGCTGAGCGCGTGGTTCGAGATTTCGTCGGAATCGGAGTCCGTATGCAACTTCGGCGGTCACGAACGCGATCACCGGACACGCGAGAGGGGTACCGAGGGCGTTTGCGTCAACTGGCCAGCCAACCTGCCTATATAAAGACCACCAGCCTCCCACACCCAATTAGGGTTTCCCCCATGTAAATTTGCAGCCACCCCCCTCCACTTTGCCCCAAATTTGCCTCCAAACCCCCAGATCTCGAAACCCTAATCTCAGCCCCCGATCTAGACCATCAGATCCAGATCTGAGGGCTCAGATCACGCCCCCAGCTCCACCAACCGCAGCCTCCAGGCGCCCGGGCCCCGCAGGGCCCGCCAGGCCCATCCGGGCAGCCGCCACCCGGGGAGCTCCTCTCCACGCCCGAGCCTCCGCCGCCACGCCGGCGACGCCTCGCCTCCGGCCAACTCCGGCAGCCGCGCGCCGCCACCTCTCCTCCTTCCCCGCGGCCTCCCTCTTCCTCTCCCTCTTCTCCCTCCGTCCTCACCGCCCTCCTCCCTTGCTGCAGGTCACAGGACGCCGCCGCCATGGAAGCCGGCCGCCATGGCCATGAGGACGCCGCCCGAGCTCCTCTGGATGGAGCCGCCGCCCTGGCCCCGAGCTCGCGCCGCCCGGGAGCTCGCCCGCGCCCGTTCCCGGCCTCCTCGCCGCGCCGGAGCTTGGCCGCGCCGCCGCCGTTGGTCCTGTCCAGGACGAGGACGAGGAGGTCCTGCGCCGGCTCCAGCGCGCCCACCGTGGGCCTCCCTGCCTCCTTGCGGCCCAAGTCCAGGCGCCCCAGCCCGAGCAGCCCAGGCCGGCCAGATGCGGCCTGCCGGGCCAGATTTGGCCTGTTTGGGTGAGGCCGCCGTTTTTTATTTTTTTTCTCTGTTTTTTTTTTCCTGTTGCTAAATCTGTTAAGTCTGATAAAAACTGCTGCTGATTGATTTTTGCGGTGTAATTTCCCGTTAAACCGTAGCTCGGATCGCGTTGCGCCCAAAAGACGAACTGCTTAGAATTGCGTGTACTTTAATCCGTCTTTTGTGAGTTAATTGTTTTGAGGTTTTTAGATATAGTTTTTGCTGTTCAAACAGGGCATCAGGCCGTTAAAACTGCTACTTTTCCTGTTATTGAGCTGCTGTTATTATTTTGTTGCAACTTTGCATGATGATTGTAACAAATCCATGAGGTCTTTTGCATTGATTCCTTTTGCGTTGCATTAAGCAATGTTTGTAATTCAGTATCATGCATTCACATGCCATATTTGCCTGCTGCATCATGTTTATATTTTGCTCCAAAGTAGCTATCATGATGTTGATGTGCTGCTATTGCTGAAAACTGTTATTTTGTTGCAACTTCGGATGACGATTGCTTCGCAACCGTTCATCGGAATTGAGTGATTCCAGTTGCATATTGTTAAGCATGATGTCTACTTTCATCCCATGTATTGATATGTCATGTTGCTGCACTTTTGCATATAGATTTACCCCTGTTTATACAGCATGTGCCCGTAAATTGTTTTGCTTATATCTTTTTAACCGTAACTCCGTTTGGGGTGTTCTTTATATGTAACTTGATTAGTTTTTCGTGTACTTTGTGTTTATGCTATTGTTTGCTGTTGTTAACCAACTTAAAATGTGGTTTAGGGCAGAACAGTACCAAATCTTTTAATCATCGTGCGGCACTTAGTGTTATGCCATGTTTAGGTTGTGCCTCACTTAAATTGTCTAGCATAGATAATTTACTTTGTGCTTCACCTTTTGCCATGTTTGTGTGCTATGCCATGCTTGCTTGAATTGCCATGTTAATAACCGTTGTTTGGTCACTTGTAGCTAAACAACTTGAACCACCGTAAACGTGCGGTATCGTCGTGTGTGACGAGTACTCCACTTAAATCGTTAGTAACCGCTCTCGACGGTAGGTGCGATGTCTCGTGTTGCTTCTTGTTGATGCTTGCTCTTGTATTGCTCCGTAGTAATAGTGGTGCACCGTTGATTGCTTTCCAGTGTTTATCGCCTTGTGTGCTCCCGTGGGTACCTCTCGGAGACGATGCGAGCGTGCGATCGACTACACCTTCGGAACCCGACTTATCAACAGGCAAGGACTTGCATTACTTATGATCCATTCTATTTCAACCAGCGGTTTGCATGCTAGTATAGGTTAGGTTCGATGTTTGATCCTACCACATGTTTACAGCCTCTTTTAAACCGATACAACCATGTCCCTTCCCAGCAAACCTTGTACTGCTATGTTACTATTGCTCGTTGCTCAGCCCCTGCTTAGTATGCATGCTTAGGATGCTACGATGTTACCCTGTTACTCCTGGGTTTGGGATATCACCTGATCTTTATTATGTTATTGTTGATGATATGATTATTATTATAATGTTGACTATATTCGACGAAGGATGGAAGTTCTAGGCTATCCCGCCCCGACGCTTTGTTCCATTCGAGTCACCTAGGACCCGAGTTCCGGGTATTGGTTTTGAGACTGAGCGTGCCTAACCGCGTGTGGGATTTTATGGGGTCCCCTCTTCTTACCTACCTAGCTTCAAACATTTCTAGTGGTGGCCCAAGCTGATTTACCATTTGAAACCCGTGTGTGTGTCTGTTGGGTCGCTCCTGGCAGATATTATTTAAAACAACTCGGACCAGTGAGGACATAGTTCCCTTGCTGGCCCATCATGACCGGCTGAGGACCCGGTTATCCCAATGTGCGATGAACCGGCAATCCAAACCTGGAGTCATACGGTAGAGACCAGATCGAGAGCGCGGCCGGCTCCTGAGCTGGATGTCGTCTCACCGGGGGCCACCCGGATTTGTTCGTTGTTAGCTAGAGGGACTTGTCGTTTCGGATCTCTTGGAACTAAATCATAAAATGGTTGCCTATAATGGGTAGCAACTGAGAGTGATGGACGTGCGTGCGGAGCCTCGTAATGGGCAGTTGGTACACCCCTGCAGGGTTAAATCTTTTCGAAAAGCCGTGTCCACGGTTATGGACGACTTGAGACCTACGTCCTGTTCATAGACAACAACAATTGAGATATCTTATTATAAACTTGATCAACGTGTGTGTGCCTTGACTGCTTCTTCTTCGTCGGGATGCGAAGAGGAGGACAAGGATAGGATAGGTGTTATGTTTGCGTAAGTAGTTGATAGCAAGACTTGTTGGAGGCGATTCCTCATCGAATGCTTGGCTTCTTATCTTACTCTCTAGATCGTTAGCCACTTCATAAATGCTAGTGCGGCAGCAACCTCACCACTTACCCCTTCCTTACCGTAAACTACTAGTTGTCCTAGAATGACGAGTGATGAAGTCCTTGCTGGGTCAGTGGACCACTACAGTTGGATGCTGAGTACCTCTGTACTCATGATACTACCCCCAAACTCTTTTCAGGGTTCTGATCGACAACAGGTATGGTGGTCGACGTTTCACGTGGAGACTCGACGACGACTAGTTAGGCGGATCCCGGCGGACGGCCTGGATCCGTGTGGTTATGGGATCGTTGTTTTTCTCTTTGCCAGTAGGCATTTGATTGTAGTCTGTACTCAGACATGTATCTTCCGCTGTTGTATTGTATTTGAGGCACAGGTATGCCGATTGTATGAGATGTTGTATCCTGTATCTGTAATGTTGTGATATCATGTTGGAAATCCGGGGCATATGGCTTTGTCATATGTCGCGGTGGGTCCGATATGTGCTTCGTCCTCGGGTTCGGGCGGAAACGTCTGAATCTGAAACAGTACCGCATATCGGGCCTTACAACTTGGTATCAGAGCCTTACCGACCGTAGGATCCCCTCTCTGGCCGAAGTCGAGTCTAGACAAAACCTATTTTGTAATTACTAAGTTAGTCATCGGAGAGTAGGAATCTTTTTACTCCTTACCCTTGCTCTGGTCAGGACAAGTGCCGTAAGTGTTTTATTCTCGCCTTATCCCCTTTCAAACTCTAGGATCTCGAGTGTGTGGAGCATCGGAATAGTTACAATGCCTTGCTTGCAGCGTATTGTCTCGATTCCGAGCTCAGGTGGGAATTCATGTAGTACCTTTAGCTTCTCCGATTTCGGTTATCATCTGGGTCATCCATTGCCATCCATCCTTTTGCCTGGTGTTTTTACGACTTGCGTCGACAAAACTATCCTTTGATCTGGTTTTCGCGATCGTTCTTCCTCTTGATCACTCGATGGTTTCATTCTTCGACGTTGCCTCACTCTGCGGAAATTTATCTCGACAGAAGTTCGACGTCGACATGGAGCAGAGTCCCTTGTTGGTGGTGTTGAAGATCGTCGACTCCTTTCTCTTCCCCCTCCCCCCCCCCCCCGGATCGTTCTGGATCTCGGGACGAGATCCCTTGTTGGTGGTGTTGCCTGTAACAGCCCAGATTTCACAAAAATTAAAAATTTTGTTTTATGCGTGAATTGTCTGATTGTCTGATTTGTTTGCGGTGTTTGCATCCCCGATTTATTGATCGGCGATTATTTTTCCCCTCGTATCTCGTATCGGACGGAGACCGACCTTTGCCATCCTGACACTCGACCTTTGCGACACCAGGTTTCACCCGATCACTGTCGCGAAAACCGCACGAGACCAGCCGAGCCAACGGAACGGAAAACCCCGTTTAATAATTAAACGAGATATTTTTATAGCGCGCCGGAAAATGTTGTCGGAATGTCACCGCAGTGAGGTACGATCGACGGGCTCGACGCGCTGAGCGCGTGGTTCGAGATTTCGTCGGAATCGGAGTCCGTATGCAACTTCGGCGGTCACGAACGCGATCACCGGACACGCGAGAGGGGTACCGAGGGCGTTTGCGTCAACTGGCCAGCCAACCTGCCTATATAAAGACCACCAGCCTCCCACACCCAATTAGGGTTTCCCCCATGTAAATTTGCAGCCACCCCCCTCCACTTTGCCCCAAATTTGCCTCCAAACCCCCAGATCTCGAAACCCTAATCTCAGCCCCCGATCTAGACCATCAGATCCAGATCTGAGGGCTCAGATCACGCCCCCAGCTCCACCAACCGCAGCCTCCAGGCGCCCGGGCCCCGCAGGGCCCGCCAGGCCCATCCGGGCAGCCGCCACCCGGGGAGCTCCTCTCCACGCCCGAGCCTCCGCCGCCACGCCGGCGACGCCTCGCCTCCGGCCAACTCCGGCAGCCGCGCGCCGCCACCTCTCCTCCTTCCCCGCGGCCTCCCTCTTCCTCTCCCTCTTCTCCCTCCGTCCTCACCGCCCTCCTCCCTTGCTGCAGGTCACAGGACGCCGCCGCCATGGAAGCCGGCCGCCATGGCCATGAGGACGCCGCCCGAGCTCCTCTGGATGGAGCCGCCGCCCTGGCCCCGAGCTCGCGCCGCCCGGGAGCTCGCCCGCGCCCGTTCCCGGCCTCCTCGCCGCCAGGCCTCGCCGCGCCGGAGCTTGGCCGCGCCGCCGCCGTTGGTCCTGTCCAGGACGAGGACGAGGAGGTCCTGCGCCGGCTCCAGCGCGCCCACCGTGGGCCTCCCTGCCTCCTTGCGGCCCAAGTCCAGGCGCCCCAGCCCGAGCAGCCCAGGCCGGCCAGATGCGGCCTGCCGGGCCAGATTTGGCCTGTTTGGGTGAGGCCGCCGTTTTTTATTTTTTTTCTCTGTTTTTTTTTTCCTGTTGCTAAATCTGTTAAGTCTGATAAAAACTGCTGCTGATTGATTTTTGCGGTGTAATTTCCCGTTAAACCGTAGCTCGGATCGCGTTGCGCCCAAAAGACGAACTGCTTAGAATTGCGTGTACTTTAATCCGTCTTTTGTGAGTTAATTGTTTTGAGGTTTTTAGATATAGTTTTTGCTGTTCAAACAGGGCATCAGGCCGTTAAAACTGCTACTTTTCCTGTTATTGAGCTGCTGTTATTATTTTGTTGCAACTTTGCATGATGATTGTAACAAATCCATGAGGTCTTTTGCATTGATTCCTTTTGCGTTGCATTAAGCAATGTTTGTAATTCAGTATCATGCATTCACATGCCATATTTGCCTGCTGCATCATGTTTATATTTTTCTCCAAAGTAGCTATCATGATGTTGATGTGCTGCTATTGCTGAAAACTGTTATTTTGTTGCAACTTCGGATGACGATTGCTTCGCAACCGTTCATCGGAATTGAGTGATTCCAGTTGCATATTGTTAAGCATGATGTCTACTTTCATCCCATGTATTGATATGTCATGTTGCTGCACTTTTGCATATAGATTTACCCCTGTTTATACAGCATGTGCCCGTAAATTGTTTTGCTTATATCTTTTTAACCGTAACTCCGTTTGGGGTGTTCTTTATATGTAACTTGATTAGTTTTTCGTGTACTTTGTGTTTATGCTATTGTTTGCTGTTGTTAACCAACTTAAAATGTGGTTTAGGGCAGAACAGTACCAAATCTTTTAATCATCGTGCGGCACTTAGTGTTATGCCATGTTTAGGTTGTGCCTCACTTAAATTGTCTAGCATAGATAATTTACTTTGTGCTTCACCTTTTGCCATGTTTGTGTGCTATGCCATGCTTGCTTGAATTGCCATGTTAATAACCGTTGTTTGGTCACTTGTAGCTAAACAACTTGAACCACCGTAAACGTGCGGTATCGTCGTGTGTGACGAGTACTCCACTTAAATCGTTAGTAACCGCTCTCGACGGTAGGTGCGATGTCTCGTGTTGCTTCTTGTTGATGCTTGCTCTTGTATTGCTCCGTAGTAATAGTGGTGCACCGTTGATTGCTTTCCAGTGTTTATCGCCTTGTGTGCTCCCGTGGGTACCTCTCGGAGACGATGCGAGCGTGCGATCGACTACACCTTCGGAACCCGACTTATCAACAGGCAAGGACTTGCATTACTTATGATCCATTCTATTTCAACCAGCGGTTTGCATGCTAGTATAGGTTAGGTTCGATGTTTGATCCTACCACATGTTTACAGCCTCTTTTAAACCGATACAACCATGTCCCTTCCCAGCAAACCTTGTACTGCTATGTTACTATTGCTCGTTGCTCAGCCCCTGCTTAGTATGCATGCTTAGGATGCTACGATGTTACCCTGTTACTCCTGGGTTTGGGATATCACCTGATCTTTATTATGTTATTGTTGATGATATGATTATTATTATAATGTTGACTATATTCGACGAAGGATGGAAGTTCTAGGCTATCCCGCCCCGACGCTTTGTTCCATTCGAGTCACCTAGGACCCGAGTTCCGGGTATTGGTTTTGAGACTGAGCGTGCCTAACCGCGTGTGGGATTTTATGGGGTCCCCTCTTCTTACCTACCTAGCTTCAAACATTTCTAGTGGTGGCCCAAGCTGATTTACCATTTGAAACCCGTGTGTGTGTCTGTTGGGTCGCTCCTGGCAGATATTATTTAAAACAACTCGGACCAGTGAGGACATAGTTCCCTTGCTGGCCCATCATGACCGGATGAGGACCCGGTTATCCCAATGTGCGATGAACCGGCAATCCAAACCTGGAGTCATACGGTAGAGACCAGATCGAGAGCGCGGCCGGCTCCTGAGCTGGATGTCGTCTCACCGGGGGCCACCCGGATTTGTTCGTTGTTAGCTAGAGGGACTTGTCGTTTCGGATCTCTTGGAACTAAATCATAAAATGGTTGCCTATAATGGGTAGCAACTGAGAGTGATGGACGTGCGTGCGGAGCCTCGTAATGGGCAGTTGGTACACCCCTGCAGGGTTAAATCTTTTCGAAAAGCCGTGTCCACGGTTATGGACGACTTGAGACCTACGTCCTGTTCATAGACAACAACAATTGAGATATCTTATTATAAACTTGATCAACGTGTGTGTGCCTTGACTGCTTCTTCTTCGTCGGGATGCGAAGAGGAGGACAAGGATAGGATAGGTGTTATGTTTGCGTAAGTAGTTGATAGCAAGACTTGTTGGAGGCGATTCCTCATCGAATGCTTGGCTTCTTATCTTACTCTCTAGATCGTTAGCCACTTCATAAATGCTAGTGCGGCAGCAACCTCACCACTTACCCCTTCCTTACCGTAAACTACTAGTTGTCCTAGAATGACGAGTGATGAAGTCCTTGCTGGGTCAGTGGACCACTACAGTTGGATGCTGAGTACCTCTGTACTCATGATACTACCCCCAAACTCTTTTCAGGGTTCTGATCGACAACAGGTATGGTGGTCGACGTTTCACGTGGAGACTCGACGACGACTAGTTAGGCGGATCCCGGCGGACGGCCTGGATCCGTGTGGTTATGGGATCGTTGTTTTTCTCTTTGCCAGTAGGCATTTGATTGTAGTCTGTACTCAGACATGTATCTTCCGCTGTTGTATTGTATTTGAGGCACAGGTATGCCGATTGTATGAGATGTTGTATCCTGTATCTGTAATGTTGTGATATCATGTTGGAAATCCGGGGCATATGGCTTTGTCATATGTCGCGGTGGGTCCGATATGTGCTTCGTCCTCGGGTTCGGGCGGAAACGTCTGAATCTGAAACAGTACCGCATATCGGGCCTTACAACTTGGTATCAGAGCCTTACCGACCGTAGGATCCCCTCTCTGGCCGAAGTCGAGTCTAGACAAAAACTATTTTGTAATTACTAAGTTAGTCATCGGAGAGTAGGAATCTTTTTACTCCTTACCCTTGCTCTGGTCAGGACAAGTGCCGTAAGTGTTTTATTCTCGCCTTATCCCCTTTCAAACTCTAGGATCTCGAGTGTGTGGAGCATCGGAATAGTTACAATGCCTTGCTTGCAGCGTATTGTCTCGATTCCGAGCTCAGGTGGGAATTCATGTAGTACCTTTAGCTTCTCCGATTTCGGTTATCATCTGGGTCATCCATTGCCATCCATCCTTTTGCCTGGTGTTTTTACGACTTGCGTCGACAAAACTATCCTTTGATCTGGTTTTCGCGATCGTTCTTCCTCTTGATCACTCGATGGTTTCATTCTTCGACGTTGCCTCACTCTGCGGAAATTTATCTCGACAGAAGTTCGACGTCGACATGGAGCAGAGTCCCTTGTTGGTGGTGTTGAAGATCGTCGACTCCTTTCTCTTCCCCCTCCCCCCCCCCCGGATCGTTCTGGATCTCGGGACGAGATCCCTTGTTGGTGGTGTTGCCTGTAACAGCCCAGATTTCACAAAAATTAAAAATTTTGTTTTATGCGTGAATTGTCTGATTGTCTGATTTGTTTGCGGTGTTTGCATCCCCGATTTATTGATCGGCGATTATTTTTCCCCTCGTATCTCGTATCGGACGGAGACCGACCTTTGCCATCCTGACACTCGACCTTTGCGACACCGGGTTTCACCCGATCACTGTCGCGAAAACCGCACGAGACCAGCCGAGCCAACGGAACGGAAAACCCCGTTTAATAATTAAACGAGATATTTTTATAGCGCGCCGGAAAATGTTGTCGGAATGTCACCGCAGTGAGGTACGATCGACGGGCTCGACGCGCTGAGCGCGTGGTTCGAGATTTCGTCGGAATCGGAGTCCGTATGCAACTTCGGCGGTCACGAACGCGATCACCGGACACGCGAGAGGGGTACCGAGGGCGTTTGCGTCAACTGGCCAGCCAACCTGCCTATATAAAGACCACCAGCCTCCCACACCCAATTAGGGTTTCCCCCATGTAAATTTGCAGCCACCCCCCTCCACTTTGCCCCAAATTTGCCTCCAAACCCCCAGATCTCGAAACCCTAATCTCAGCCCCCGATCTAGACCATCAGATCCAGATCTGAGGGCTCAGATCACGCCCCCAGCTCCACCAACCGCAGCCTCCAGGCGCCCGGGCCCCGCAGGGCCCGCCAGGCCCATCCGGGCAGCCGCCACCCGGGGAGCTCCTCTCCACGCCCGAGCCTCCGCCGCCACGCCGGCGACGCCTCGCCTCCGGCCAACTCCGGCAGCCGCGCGCCGCCACCTCTCCTCCTTCCCCGCGGCCTCCCTCTTCCTCTCCCTCTTCTCCCTCCGTCCTCACCGCCCTCCTCCCTTGCTGCAGGTCACAGGACGCCGCCGCCATGGAAGCCGGCCGCCATGGCCATGAGGACGCCGCCCGAGCTCCTCTGGATGGAGCCGCCGCCCTGGCCCCGAGCTCGCGCCGCCCGGGAGCTCGCCCGCGCCCGTTCCCGGCCTCCTCGCCGCCAGGCCTCGCCGCGCCGAAGCTTGGCCGCGCCGCCGCCGTTGGTCCTGTCCAGGACGAGGACGAGGAGGTCCTGCGCCGGCTCCAGCGCGCCCACCGTGGGCCTCCCTGCCTCCTTGCGGCCCAAGTCCAGGCGCCCCAGCCCGAGCAGCCCAGGCCGGCCAGATGCGGCCTGCCGGGCCAGATTTGGCCTGTTTGGGTGAGGCCGCCGTTTTTTATTTTTTTTCTCTGTTTTTTTTTTCCTGTTGCTAAATCTGTTAAGTCTGATAAAAACTGCTGCTGATTGATTTTTGCGGTGTAATTTCCCGTTAAACCGTAGCTCGGATCGCGTTGCGCCCAAAAGACGAACTGCTTAGAATTGCGTGTACTTTAATCCGTCTTTTGTGAGTTAATTGTTTTGAGGTTTTTAGATATAGTTTTTGCTGTTCAAACAGGGCATCAGGCCGTTAAAACTGCTACTTTTCCTGTTATTGAGCTGCTGTTATTATTTTGTTGCAACTTTGCATGATGATTGTAACAAATCCATGAGGTCTTTTGCATTGATTCCTTTTGCGTTGCATTAAGCAATGTTTGTAATTCAGTATCATGCATTCACATGCCATATTTGCCTGCTGCATCATGTTTATATTTTTCTCCAAAGTAGCTATCATGATGTTGATGTGCTGCTATTGCTGAAAACTGTTATTTTGTTGCAACTTCGGATGACGATTGCTTCGCAACCGTTCATCGGAATTGAGTGATTCCAGTTGCATATTGTTAAGCATGATGTCTACTTTCATCCCATGTATTGATATGTCATGTTGCTGCACTTTTGCATATAGATTTACCCCTGTTTATACAGCATGTGCCCGTAAATTGTTTTGCTTATATCTTTTTAACCGTAACTCCGTTTGGGGTGTTCTTTATATGTAACTTGATTAGTTTTTCGTGTACTTTGTGTTTATGCTATTGTTTGCTGTTGTTAACCAACTTAAAATGTGGTTTAGGGCAGAACAGTACCAAATCTTTTAATCATCGTGCGGCACTTAGTGTTATGCCATGTTTAGGTTGTGCCTCACTTAAATTGTCTAGCATAGATAATTTACTTTGTGCTTCACCTTTTGCCATGTTTGTGTGCTATGCCATGCTTGCTTGAATTGCCATGTTAATAACCGTTGTTTGGTCACTTGTAGCTAAACAACTTGAACCACCGTAAACGTGCGGTATCGTCGTGTGTGACGAGTACTCCACTTAAATCGTTAGTAACCGCTCTCGACGGTAGGTGCGATGTCTCGTGTTGCTTCTTGTTGATGCTTGCTCTTGTATTGCTCCGTAGTAATAGTGGTGCACCGTTGATTGCTTTCCAGTGTTTATCGCCTTGTGTGCTCCCGTGGGTACCTCTCGGAGACGATGCGAGCGTGCGATCGACTACACCTTCGGAACCCGACTTATCAACAGGCAAGGACTTGCATTACTTATGATCCATTCTATTTCAACCAGCGGTTTGCATGCTAGTATAGGTTAGGTTCGATGTTTGATCCTACCACATGTTTACAGCCTCTTTTAAACCGATACAACCATGTCCCTTCCCAGCAAACCTTGTACTGCTATGTTACTATTGCTCGTTGCTCAGCCCCTGCTTAGTATGCATGCTTAGGATGCTACGATGTTACCCTGTTACTCCTGGGTTTGGGATATCACCTGATCTTTATTATGTTATTGTTGATGATATGATTATTATTATAATGTTGACTATATTCGACGAAGGATGGAAGGTCTAGGCTATCCCGCCCCGACGCTTTGTTCCATTCGAGTCACCTAGGACCCGAGTTCCGGGTATTGGTTTTGAGACTGAGCGTGCCTAACCGCGTGTGGGATTTTATGGGGTCCCCTCTTCTTACCTACCTAGCTTCAAACATTTCTAGTGGTGGCCCAAGCTGATTTACCATTTGAAACCCGTGTGTGTGTCTGTTGGGTCGCTCCTGGCAGATATTATTTAAAACAACTCGGACCAGTGAGGACATAGTTCCCTTGCTGGCCCATCATGACCGGCTGAGGACCCGGTTATCCCAATGTGCGATGAACCGGCAATCCAAACCTGGAGTCATACGGTAGAGACCAGATCGAGAGCGCGGCCGGCTCCTGAGCTGGATGTCGTCTCACCGGGGGCCACCCGGATTTGTTCGTTGTTAGCTAGAGGGACTTGTCGTTTCGGATCTCTTGGAACTAAATCATAAAATGGTTGCCTATAATGGGTAGCAACTGAGAGTGATGGACGTGCGTGCGGAGCCTCGTAATGGGCAGTTGGTACACCCCTGCAGGGTTAAATCTTTTCGAAAAGCCGTGTCCACGGTTATGGACGACTTGAGACCTACGTCCTGTTCATAGACAACAACAATTGAGATATCTTATTATAAACTTGATCAACGTGTGTGTGCCTTGACTGCTTCTTCTTCGTCGGGATGCGAAGAGGAGGACAAGGATAGGATAGGTGTTATGTTTGCGTAAGTAGTTGATAGCAAGACTTGTTGGAGGCGATTCCTCATCGAATGCTTGGCTTCTTATCTTACTCTCTAGATCGTTAGCCACTTCATAAATGCTAGTGCGGCAGCAACCTCACCACTTACCCCTTCCTTACCGTAAACTACTAGTTGTCCTAGAATGACGAGTGATGAAGTCCTTGCTGGGTCAGTGGACCACTACAGTTGGATGCTGAGTACCTCTGTACTCATGATACTACCCCCAAACTCTTTTCAGGGTTCTGATCGACAACAGGTATGGTGGTCGACGTTTCACGTGGAGACTCGACGACGACTAGTTAGGCGGATCCCGGCGGACGGCCTGGACCCGTGTGGTTATGGGATCGTTGTTTTTCTCTTTGCCAGTAGGCATTTGATTGTAGTCTGTACTCAGACATGTATCTTCCGCTGTTGTATTGTATTTGAGGCACAGGTATGCCGATTGTATGAGATGTTGTATCCTGTATCTGTAATGTTGTGATATCATGTTGGAAATCCGGGGCATATGGCTTTGTCATATGTCGCGGTGGGTCCGATATGTGCTTCGTCCTCGGGTTCGGGCGGAAACGTCTGAATCTGAAACAGTACCGCATATCGGGCCTTACAAATACGCCATAGGGGGTGATGAATGATGTGTGCTCTTCGTCTTCTTCCTTCATCCTGATCTGGTTGTATCCTGAGTAGGCATCAAGAAAGGAAAGTAGATCACACCCGGCTGTCGAGTCGATTATCTGATCGATTCTAGGCCGGGGGAAGTGCTCCTTCGGGCAATGCTTGTTGACTGGTCCGTAGTCGACACACATGCGCAGTACGGTCGTGTCTTTCTTGGGCACCAGCACTGGGTTGGCTATCCAGGTGGCTTTCTTCGTTTCTCGGATGAACTGGGCGTCGAGTAACCGGTTGACTTCCTCTCCGATTGCTCAACGCTTCGGCTCCGAGAATCGTCTCAGATCTTGCTTCACCGGTTTCGTGTTTTGCTTGATGCGTAGGGCGTGCTCCGCGAATTCGCGTGGTATTCCAGGCATGTCGGCTGGGCACCAGGCGAATATTTTCCACTCATCTCGAAGGAAAGCGACGAGAGTCGTCGCCTGCTCAACTGGTAGGTGGGCGTACACGCGGACTGTTTTGTCCCGGTCCGTCGGGTGCACTTGGTGAGTGACTGTGTCGCTGTCGATGCTGAAGTCGCGTCCATACTCCTTAGATTCGCCTCGGGTCACCAATGGGAAGGTACTCTTGTCTGTCACCATGGCTATTTCTCTGAGTTCTTGTTCGGCTCCGAATGTGTCGGAGATTTTGTGAAAGTCACGATCGCATTGATCTGATTTGATGAAGCTTCCGTTGATCGTGAGGACTCCCGTTGATCCTGGCATCTTGAGCTTGAGGTAGGCGTAGTGTGGAACCTCCATGAACTGCGCGAATGCTGGTCGTCCCAATATGGCGTGATACTGCGATTGCCAGTCGAGTACCTCGAACTCAAGGACATGCTTTGCGAAGTTGCGTCGGTTGCCGAAGACAACTTCTAGTTCGATGACTCCGAGGGATGTGGTTGCTTCTCCTGGGACTACCCCGTGTAACTCGGTGCTCGATTTTCTCCATACTGATCGTGGGATCAACATCTTTTGCAGGGTGCTGGCGAAGATGATATTCATGCTGCTGCCTCCGTCCATGAAGACCCTATCCATGTCGTACCCTCCGATTTGTGCATCGAGGACCAGGGGCGCGTGCCCCGGTCTTGGGACTGCGGGTGGATGGTCGTCCTGTGAGAACGTGATGCTGGTCTCCGTATCATGTAGCTGGTAGACTTCGACTATGTTTATGCTCTTGGCTTCTCTGGCTTGCAGGGTGTAGGCGTCGCGTTGTGCTTGCGGCACCCTTCCCTCTTGGATCATGAGCACCTGTCCTTGCAACGGGTTGTGACGTCCTTCCGGGATTGAGGGCGGCGAGTGTTCGGGTCGCCGGTTGCGCTTGTCTTCTTTCTGCTTCTCCTTCTTTAGGTCGTCGGCTAGCTCGTTGAACAGGCGGCAGTCTCTCAAGGTTTGATCTGACCTGACGCGTCCCCAGTTATCCTCGAAGCTGTAGATCATGCAGGGTCCTGCTAGCTGCTCTCTAGCCGTGAGTTTGCTAGATCCGGCGTGCCTCTTCCTCCTTGAGATTCTGAAGATTTGCTCGTGATCCTCCGGGTGTTCGTGGAAGCGAGGGTCGGTCTCGATTCCTCGACTCATGTCTTGGTTCTTGATGAGGTTGGCGAATTCATCCGGCCTTTGATCTGGGTCATAGTACTCGCCCACCGGTGTCTCAGAGTCGTTGTCCTGGCTGGCGGCAGGTGCTCATGCGACGACGTGTCGTCGAGCGGTCGTCGATTGCGCAGCTGCGTGACGTGGCTCGTTCATTGAGGCCTCGCCGTAGATCTCCCATGCGCGCCTTTTGGGTCGTTGATTCCTTCTTCCTTGGCGATGATTCTGCTGATCGCTGGTTTCGATCTCGTAGTCATCGTCTTGATGTGCGGCGGGTGCCCAGGCGGTGGTGGGTTGTCGAAAGATTTGCGGGTCCTCCGCTGTGCGTCGCGGTTCGTCGAGTGGAATTCCTTCGTAGAGGCCTCTCGCCGTTCCTCTGGGTCGTCGATTCCTTCGGTGCTGACGCTGCACTTGGCCGTTACCGTAGTATCGGTCCTGGCACAGCTGTAGCCCGAGCGATCTTGATGGGGTGGCAGAGATGTCCGCCGTGATCTTGAATCCTTTGAGTGAGCTAGATCTGGTCCTTGCCCTTGAGTTGTAGCTTGCTGAAGACGGGACCGCCGAGATCGTGATCCCAACCTGTGTAGTTCCCACAGACGGCGCCAATTGACGGGGATCAACCCCGGCAAATCCCATGGTCAGGGACCCTGGGTTAGTCATGAGAGGCACAGGTTGGACGATAGCTCGTCGGCAAACAGGAAGGCACGCTCCTGCTCGATATTATTGATGGAGGAGATGCGATTACAGTGGATGCCAAGGCTGGAGCGCTCAAGGCTAGGGTTACAGATGGTATTGGTTGTCTTTTGCGTCGCCCCTCCTAGCCCTTATATACTGGGCTAGGTCTCAGGGAGTTCATCTATGTTTACAAGTAAGCTTTCCTAACCCTAGCTTGCTCCGTACGGTAGGTCTTCACACCTTCCTTGTGAGTCGCAGACTCCTACGTCGGTGCCAATTAGTGGGCCGAGGTTGTATCTTCACGGGCCTTCTGTCTTCAGGGACACCAGGTAGGCTTATCCATAGGAGTCATGGGGTCACCCCCTCGTCACCGGGGGACGGGGATACCGATCTGGATCTCCAGATGGCCTATATCCAGAAGCTGATGGAACAAGGGCTGCAACCCACCGATCTGGTGGTGACCTGGCTCTGCCACCGAGTGCTCCCACTGCAACGCCGCTGCCACCGGATCTGCGACATGCACATGCGCCGCGACCCCACTCGGATTTCCACCTTCCGAATAGACGAAAAAGAGTTCTTCCACCGAATCAACAGCATTACCAATCTAAAAGTTACTGAACCTTTTGAGTTTGGAATGAAGCCGTTCAGCCGATCTCGGCCCTGCCCCGAGGTATGCTTCAATTATAACCCTTTGCTTTAGCTTTTTTCTTTCCTTCATACTAACTTTGATCGGATCCTTCTCCTCAGGAATTCCTGGCCTCTAGGCTTATGCAGGATGGACAGTCCGCTTCGGGCTACCACCCTGACCGAGCTGAAGAGGACGCCCAGGACTTGGAGCTTGAAGAAGAGACCGAATCCGAGACCGAAGCCCGAACTGCTTCCCTCGGACTCGGCTTCAAGAAGCCGGGTGAGTCTGATTCCTCCGTCAAACGCTTCATGGCCGAATGGAGCAGTGATTCTGATCCTCTTGGTGACCTTGGCGCAGAATCTGAGCCCGTCGAACAGACACTGCCCAAGGGGAAACGCCCCCGACCTGACGATGCCGGCCCCTCCAAGATTGCCAAGAATAAAGGGAAAACGGGCACGCGTCGAGCTGCCCCTGAAATTAGTGGCCATGTGCTTTCTCCTACCCCATTGAATATTGCTCGTCCTGGATTTTCCATGGCCAAGTTTGCTGCTCAACTTCCTCGAGCTGCCGGGTACATATCTTCACCTCTCCTATTCTTCTTGACTTTTCCTGTGCTGCTTTGCTCACTGGTGTTCTTTTATCACAGGGCTGCCCGGTCTGTGGACCCTGCCGGACCTAGGGGTGCGCCGACTGCTCCCCCTGCCCCCTCTGCTGCTCCTGCTCGCACGACCCCGGCAACCTCGGCCACCTTCAACGTGTCTGTGCATGCTCGCAAGAAAGGTGCCGCTGACACCCATAAGGCCGAGCGGGCCAAGAAGAAAGTTGCTGCTGCCGCAACCCAAACGCGACCGATCGCTCCACCGCCGACCTCTGCTGCTCTTCCGACTGGTGGCACGCAGTCGGCCACTCCTGCTCCAACCACTGATGTTGCCTCTCCGATCCTGCTGGACCCTTCTGGCATCGCACATGTTGATGTGCAGATGCTAGATCGGCCCACCGCTGATGCTCCTCAGCCTGAGGCTTCTCCAGCCCAGGCCACTGCCGCCGACCCATCTCCCGCTGCTGGCTCGGGGAACGCCGCTGTCATCTCCATCGAGCCCACTGCTGCTCCACCTACTGCTCCGCTTGTTACTCATGCTGCTGCCGGATCCAGTGCTTCTACAACACCGTCCTTTGGTGTCCTTGCTCGGCAACCGCCATCCGGCCGCCAGCTCGTACTGGCCGACCGGTTCCGCGAGGCATACTTTGACACCTCCGATGTCTTGCCTGTCCGACCTGCTGCCGACTCGGCCACTCCTCCGCCTCATGGCTCCGAGGACCAACTTCCGTCCTAACTTCTGGATCGGCTGGGTGGTCTTGCCACCAACATTCGACGCTTCGCCGATGCCTTGCTGGGTCAAATCCTTGCCTCCAACCACTCTGTTACTGTAAGCTCTCTTTTCAGTGGGGGCGCGCCTAGCGCACCCACTGGGTGTAGTCCCCGAGATTCGGGCCGATTGCTTGCAATCTGTCCGGATCTTCATTTCTCTTTATTACCTTATGCTTTTGCTTTAACTTTGATCGGCCCATTTTTCAGGCCATCTGTGATAGACGTAAAACTGTATTTGAAGAGCTTCTGGCCGCTTATTCAGCGGGTCAGAAGTCCATTGTTGCTCTGAAGAAGAATGTCGATGCCCAAGCTGCCAAGATTCAGGAACTCACGGGTATATTTTGCTTGCCCTTTCTTGCTTCCCCCTATTTTGATTACATCCTTACTCCATTGCACACTTGTAGCTGCTGCCACTCGCTCCTCCGAGCTGGAGGCTGCTCAGAAGAGAATCGCCGAACTGGAGACCCAGCTCGGTGAGAAGAATGGCCAGCTCGGCCGCGCCGAACAAGACAACCAGCGTCTAGCTGCTGCCGAAACTGAGCTTCAAGCCAAACTTCAACGAGCTGCCGACGACCTCGCCGCTGCCCGACGCGCCCATGAACATGAGCTTCAGAGCCTCTCCGATGCTCGAATTGAGGTTGAGGGCCAACTCATGAAGGAAAGGGATGCCGCTGTTAAACGTGCTGAGGACATGGAGGCCCAGCAGATCATAGAGATCCAGCGTGCCCAAGCCAGTGTTGATCTTGCCCACACCTGTCTGCACCGAGTGGATCTTGCTCTTGCAGGTAATTTTTTCTTTTGCCACTCCGATCTGATTTTCGTTTGCCGGACTAACTTCCTTCTCCGATTGCTCCTGCCAGATGCCTAGCCCCACTCCAACACTGCCGCTGATGAAGCAGTTGCCGCAGCCCGTCGAGTGCGGGGTGTGGTGGTTGCTGCTGATGCCGGCTGGGATGCCGAAGACTTCGTGGTTGCCCTGGATGCTCGGATTCCTCACGTGAAAGGTGCCCTGTGCACATACAAGACTTGCATCCAGAAGTAGAATGACAAGCTGTTCAAGGGCAAGCAGAAGACCATTGCATTTGATAAGCATGAAGATGTTGCTCGGAGTCTGAAATTTGTAGGCCGCCAGGTTGACCATATGCTCGACTCTGCCTTCCGATCTGGGGTGCAGGTCGCCCTCTCTATCGCGAAGAGCTGGTACCCTGGAATTGATCTGCAACTGATGACTGCTCTACGGGAAGGTTCAGAAGAATCCATCGGCGAGCTCTGGACTCAGATCTGCCACATTGCTCAGGAGCTTGCAAATGGCATGGATCTCCTGGAGGTCACTCCTTATGTTGATTCTGCTGGCCAGCCGACTGGAGTTGCCTCCTTCAGCGACCTTCTGTACACCACAAGTGAGGAAAAGGCGCCCCAGTCCCGACCTGCTCGTCAGGTCGGCAGCGAGAACTCCCACTCTTCAGATTATGCTGATGACGATGCCGAGGAAGAGAGCGAGGGTTCCTCTGACGGGCACTCGGTGAGCGCCGCCCAGGATCCCCCTCGCGATCAATCCAACACCGCTGCCTCTTCCGCTCCCGAAGGTGCCACCAGCACGGCTCCAACCGCTCCCTCTGCGCCGGATGCTCCAGATGCACCAGTGATGGCTTCTCGCCCTTCGTTGGTTTCCCCAAGTGTAAGGTTTGACATGTAGTGCAGCAGCAGTTTTCCCTCGGTGAAGATACCAAGGTTTGTCTCCAGTAGGACTCCAGAGATGATAAGTAGGTGTCAGCGGCGCAACTGACGCGGACCTGCACACAGACACAGATAACTTTGTTCCCAACGAAGTTCAGAGAGGTTATCAATCTCTCCGGTCTTGTTGTTTACAAAGGATAAAACGCAAGGGATAATGATAGCAAATAAAAGCAGTAAAGTAAATAAAGCTTGGAAACAGTAATGAGGATATGGACCGGGATACGCGATGTTCACTAGTGATGTCTCTCTCCCAAAAGAGGATAAAACTGCTATACGAGGTAAACAAATTACAGAAGGGCAATTGACAGGATTATAAACGCACCGCAATGCTAACTATGCTACAAAAGAAAGGAAGAGGCTCAAAAGCACGGGCAGTACGCCAAGATAAGTAGACCGA
The DNA here is from genome assembly GCA_950022295.1 of Bromus sterilis. NCBI lineage: Eukaryota > Viridiplantae > Streptophyta > Magnoliopsida > Poales > Poaceae > Bromus > Bromus sterilis. The sequence continues at coordinate 60,130,658 of OX465599.1, forward strand.
AATCCATCTGCATCTACTACTAATCATCCACCTTGAGGTATCTATCCAGAACATCTCGCTGGTATTAAGTTGCGAGCCCCACCCAAAGTGTAAACCCAAAGCAACAGACAACTGCATTAACAAGAACTCTGCGTAAAGTAAACAATCCTTGTAACCGCGGTTACAAGCACCGTTTTTCCCCCTTGTGGCAACAGCACATCCCCTAGACTCATGTTTCTGTCACTCAAGCGTGTCATCGGGGGGCATGAACCAACAATCTAGCACAACGTTCCCTCTTGGAGTCACTACCTACTACTTGGCCAAAGCAATAAACAGCAACAGAGAACATGCAAGAATTACTTAGGAACAAAAAATATAAGAGATAAAAACCAAATATATTACTCTATCACATTCTGAACATAATCTCATAATCCATCAGATCCCTACAAACTCAGCATAGCAACAACAGAAATATTACAAAGGTGCCTCGATCATGTAGGGCAGCTCACGAGGTCTAAACAATGAAGATCAAAGAGGGGAGGAGAACATCACATAGCTACTGATCACGGACCCATGGTCCAAGGAAAACTACTCACAAGACATCCGGGGAGCATCCATGGTGGAGAGGAGACTCCCGGAGGTCAATCCTCCCTCCGGCAGGGTGCCGGGAAGAGGTCTTCTGGTGCTCCCGATCTTCGGAAGCGCGGCGGCGGCGGAACAGTGGCGAGTTTGCGGAATAGGGTTCTTCTTTCGGGGTTTTCCCGTGACGGAGAATAAATAGGCGAAGGGGGGCAGCCAGAGGTGGACCAGGGGCCCCAGGGGCCCCCCTGGCGGGGCCAGGGGTGGGGCCGCGCCGGGTGGCCGCCTGGGCCCCCCCTGGCTTCCCTCTGGCCCCTCCCGGGCTCTTCTCGAAACTTCCTGTACGCTGATTTTTTCTGTATTTTTCCCCGAATTTTTCTGGCACTTTTTATATGGGGGAAAACTGAAATAGAAAAACAGCAGAAAACAGGAACTGGCACTGGGGTGCGCTGAGTTAATAGGTTAGTCCAAATATGATCAAAAGTGTATGAAAGTGTATCTAGATCATAGCAATATCACACAAAACATGCATGGAGCAATCAGAAATTATAGATACGTTTTGGACGTATCAACTAGCTGCCTAAGCTCGGCACACCGACCTCGTTTCCTTCTTTTGCTCGATAAACAATTAAATTCCAAGTGCGCCCGTCGAGGGCCACTTTCATGTAATGAACACCATTCGGCCAACTGGCCCTATCTTTGCTTGTGAACTTAATCTTTGCTTAAATGATCATGGCATTTTGCCTTTGCGTTTTTCAACCGATTGCCTTTTTCTTTGCCACTTGTTCTCTCTTGGTCGAAACTCTCACCAACCTTACAGCTGACCTGCGGTCTGTGGTCGGATCGGAGAATAGACCTTAAAAGAATTTTTTGACAAATACTTCTAGGTTCCCAGTTTTTCTCGCAAAGGTGAAAGTTTCATAGCTGGGCCGCTTGCAACCTGCCGATTGCTTGGCCAGCCTGCCTGGCCGCAATCGGCGGGTTGTGAACGGCTTGCTCCGAACTAGATATACTTTGAGTATAAACTCTCTGATTGACAATTCTGTTCGGTCGCATCCCCCCGACATTACAGCCGACCTGCGGTCTGCATTCGGTTCGGACCAGCTTTCACAAAACCCTTCACTCGTTTTGCTTTTTCTCAAACTATACCCTTTTCGGGGCAACCGGCCAGTCCCCGGGTCTGCTTTTGCTGACCCCGGAACTGAAACATGCTAAAACAAATAATTTCATAACTCCTGCCGAATGCAGTCTCATGGACGCACGGCTATTCTCATTGATAATAACTCCACAAAGGGAGGGGATACAACAATGCCATTCAACTGTAAAACGGACATAACAGCTCGGCGTTCCAAGGACGCTCCGTTTCTTGCCCAGAAGTATCCACATATCGGGTCGGCTTCCTGAGATCAATGAGGTAATATGCATTGTGTTTGAGCGCTCGACTGACGACGAATGGACCTTCCCAAGGAGAAGATAACTTGTGCTGGCCATCCGATTTCTGGATTCGGCGCAACACCAAGTCACCTTCACGAAAATCTAGGGGACGGATCTTCTTGTTGTGGTAGTGACGCAGCTTCTGCTGGTATATTGCCGACCTGGACAAGGCCAGGAGGCATGCTTCTTCTCTGAGATCAACGCCGTCCTCACGAGCTTCCTTGGCTTCTGCTTCCGTGTATATGGCATGACGAGGTGAATCAAACTCAATGTCGCAAGGGAGCATTGCTTCGGCGCCATATACTAGGAAGAAAGGGGTGAATCCAGTTGAATGGTTCGGCGTGGTGCGCAAACTCCAAAGTACTGCTGGCATCTCATCAATCCATGCGTCGGGTGCTCTTTCCGGTGGTTCCGCCAATCTTGGCTTGATTCCGGACAAAATGAGACCATTCGTCCGCTCTGCTTGACCATTTGACTGTGGGTGGGCCACGGATGCGACGTACAGCCGGATGCCTTGCTGGGAGGCAAACCGAGCTAGCGCCCCCTTTGCAAAGTTTGTTCCATTGTCAGTGACGATGCTGTGTGGTACTCCATATCTGACCATGATGTCCGCTATGAACCTGACCGCAGTCGGCCCGTCCAATTTCTTGATCGTCCTTGCCTCTATCCACTTAGTGAACTTGTCCACTGCTACTAGTAAGTGTGTCATACCGCCTCTTGCTATTTTGAACGGTCCTACCATGTCCAGACCCCAGACTGCAAACGGCCATGTGATCGGAATTGTCTTGAGTGCTGAGGCTGGTAGGTGGCTCTTTGCTTTAAATCTTTGACACCCATTGCAATGCTTGACCAGGTCTTCTGCCGCTGCTTTCGCAGTCGGCCAATAAAAACCATGGCGGAAAGCCTTGGCGACTATTGCTATTGTTGATGCATGATGACCGCATTCGCCTTGGTGGATGTCTCGTAGCAGCTCCAGCCCCTTGTCTTCTTCCACACATCGCTAAAGAACTCCTGTTGCACTTCGGTGCACCAGCACGTTGTTGATGATCGTGTATGCTCTAGATCGGCGCTGGATTTGCCGAGCTTCTACTTCATCTTCTGTGAGTATGCCATCTACCAGGAAGTCTCTGAATGGTTCTTCCCATGACGGTGCTGCCACAATCACCATTACAGTAACTGCTTTTGGCTCTGGTTGTGCGTCTGCCGCTACTGGCAGCTCGGAGGGGGAAGAGCCGACTGCATCTGGCATGGTTTCCTCAGTCCCCGAGCTGACGACAGCAGCCCCTGGTTCGCAATCGGCAGCCCCTAGTGCAGCCGAATGCTCCTTTGACTTTTGCTTTTTTGCTTCTAGCTCTGCCATCTTCAGGTCGGCCGGAATAAAGATTGACTCTGATTCTGGGGAAGACTTGATGGATGGCTTGTGGATATTTTCTAGTGATATTCCTGGAGGAACTTCCTTTCTGGTGGGTCCCAACTTTGACAGTACATCCGCTGCTTCATTTTCAGCTCTAGGAATGTGATGGAATTCACACCCCTCAAAGAATCCGGACAACTGATGCACAAGGAATCTGTATCGTGCCATATTTTCATCCTTTGCATCCCAAGTGCCAGTGCCTTGCTGCACCACCAGATCGGAATCACCATAACATAGAATTCCCCGAATGCCAATCTCCTTGGCACTCAGACACCGTGCACCAAAGCTTCGTATTCGGCCACATTATTTGATGCTGCAAAGTGAATCTGCAGTACATATTCAAGCGTGTCACCTTTTAGGGAAGTGAGAACAACGCCATCCCCTAGTCCGGTCATCATCTTGGAGCCATCGAAGTGCATTTTCCAGAACTGAGAGTCCGGACAGGGGGGGTATATACTGGGTTTCTGCCCAATCCACCAAAAATCCGCCAGAACCTGAGACTTGACTGCCGTCCGAGGCTCATGCTTGATCCCATGTGTTGCGATTTCTATGGCCCATTTTGCCACCCGACCGGATGCGTCCCGACTGCCAATGATTTCTGCCAATGGAGCCGAACTGACCACCGTGATCGGATGCGCCTAGAAATAAGACTTCAACTTTTTTGCTGCCATGTATACACCATAGCACATTTTCTGATAATGGGGATAGTTTTGCTTGGAGGTGGAGAGAACTTCACTGACATAATATACTGGCCTCTGGACCGGTTGCGCCTTGTCCTTTTCAGGACGCTCGACCACCATAGCAATACTAACCACCCGATTGGTTGCTGCGATGTACAAAATCATTGGCTCTTTTTCCTTCGGAGCTGCCAACACTGGAGCAGTGGACATCATATGCTTGAGCTGTTTGAATGCCTCGTCCACCTGCGGCGTCCAGCTGAACTTGTCTGTTTTCTTCATTAGTTGGTACAGTGGAATTGCCTTCTCTCCCAGCCGACTGAGAAATCGGCTGAGCGATGCCAAGCATCCGGTGAACTTCTGCTCATCTTTGAGATTTCTGGGCTTGCCCATCCTCTCAATTGCTGCAATCTTCTCAGGGTTGCACTCTATACCTCTCTCGGACACCAGAAAACCAAGCAACTTGCCGGTTGGCACGCCGAATACACACTTCTCTGGGTTGAGCTTGATCTGGTATGCCCGCAAATCTGCGAATGTCTCCTTGAGGTCATCCAACAAGGTTGATCCCAGCACTGACTTGACCACGAGGTCGTCTACATATACATGTATGTTCCGACCTAACTAAGGCCGAACACACCGCTGCATAGTACGTTGATAAGTCGCGCCTGCGTTTTTCAGGCCGAATGGCATGGTGATGTAACAATAAGCCCCGAAAGGGGTAATAAAAGTTGTTTTAATCTGATCATTTACATCAAGCTTAATCTGGTGATAGCCTGCTGTGGCATCCAGAAAGCACAAGAGCTGACAGCCAGCCATAGAGTCAAACACTTGATCGATACGGGGCAATGCAAAAGGATCCTTGGGGCAGGCCTTATTCAGGCAAGTGTAATCTATACACATGCGCCAAGTTCCATTCTTCTTCGGAACCAGAACTGGATTAGCTAACCAGTCTGGGTAGAACACTTCCTTGATAAATCCTGTTGCGAGCAACTTGGCTATCTCATCGCCGATTGCTCCTCTCTTCTCTTCTGAAAAACGCCGAAGTGGCTGCTTGATCGGCTTGGATCCAGGTCGGATATGAAGCTTGTTCTCGGCAAGTTCCCTCGGTACACTAGGCATGTCATGTGGGGACCATGCGAATATGTCACGGTTCTCACGGAGGAACTCGGCGAGCTCGCCTTCCTATTTGCTACTGAGCCCGGCCCCAACAATGACGCACTTGTTCGGGTCGGAGGGGTTGATGGCTTCTCGCCCCTCGTTGGTTACCCCAAGTGGAAGGTTGAGATGCAGCGTAGCGGTAATTTCCCTCAGTAAAGATACCAAGGTTTGTCTCCAGTAGGACTCAACGATAAGTACGATAGGTGGCAACGGCGCCAGAAATTATTCTGATGCGTGGAGTTGTCGTGGACCTGCACAAAACAAATAACTTTGCTCCCAACGAGTTCAGAGGAGTTGTCAATTCCTCCGGCCTTGTCGTTTACAAAGGATCAAACGCAAGAGATAAAAAGGTACTAGTAAAAGTAAAAACAGAAAGATAAATAGTGGGTGTGGACAATGGTATGAAGATGGACCGGAGTCCCATGATTTTCACTAGTGATGTCTCTCTCCCAAAAGACGATAAAAATGCTAGCGAGGTAAACAAATCACAGTTGGGCAATCGACAGGATTATGAAGGCACCGCAATGCTAACTATGCTGCAAAGAAAGGAAGGGCTCAAAAGCAATGGGCAGTACGCCAAGGTAAGTAGACCAAAATCCATCTGCATCTACTACGAATCATCCACCTTGAGATATCTATCCAGAACATCTCGCTGGTATTAAGTTGTGAATCTCACCCAAAGTGTAAACTCAAAGCAACAGACAACTGCATTAAAAGAACTTTGCGTAAAGTAAACGATTCTTGCACCAATAGGCACAATCACCGTTGTTTTATCCCTGGTGGCAACAGCACATCCCCTAGTCTCATGTTTCTGTTACTCAAGCTAGACATCAGGGGGCTGAACCCACAATCGAGCATAACGCTCTCTCTTGGAGTTGCAAGCAAATAACTTGGCCAAAGCAAATACTGCAACGGAGAACATGCAAGAATTTACTCAAGAACAAAATATAAAAGGGCAAACCAAATATATTACTCATCACAATCTGAACATAGTCTCATAATCCATCAGATCCCAACAAACTCAGCATAGCAACAGCAGAAAATTACATAGGTGCCTCGATCATGTGAGGCAGCTCACGAGGTCTCGAAAGTGGAAGCACAAAAGAGGGAGAGGACATCACATAGCTACTGATCACGGACCCATGGTCCAAGGGGGACTACTCACGGTACATACGGGAGGCGTCCATGGCTATGGATGGTCTCCCAGAGGGGTGATCTCCTTCCGGCAGGGTGCCGGGGCAGCTTCTCCAGGCAGCCCCGATCTGAAAACGGCGACGGCGGCGGAACAGAGAGGTTTCCGCGAAAAAGAGTTCTTGTTTAGGGGTTTCTACCCCGAGGGGGTTATATAGGCGAAGGGGGGCGTCGAGGGGCCACCCAGGGCATCCAGGAGGGTGCCTGGCGCGCCCTAGGGTTGGGGCCGCACCAGGGACCCTTCTGGCTCCCTGGTTGTGGTCCCGGCTCTCTCCCTTGGTTATTCCGGAAGCTTCCTGCCCGCTGATTTTTAATATAATTTTTGCGGAATTTTTTGGGCACTTTAATTAGCCGAAAAACCTGAAAAACAAAAACAGCAGAAAACCAGAAGCTGGCAACTAGGTGCACTGAGTTAGTAGGTTAGTCCAAATTGGTTTAAAAGTGTAATAAAGTTCAACCAAAACATGGCAAAGTCACACAAAACATGCATGGAGCAAGCAGAAATTATAGATACGTTTGGGACGTATCAGGGGTCCAGGGCAATCTTCTTGCTGTCCTTTGCCGCTTGAAATATGGTCTCATCATCCGGCCTTCTGTCCTTCGTGCTCGGCATGGGGTCCTTCATTTGAGCTTGGACTGCTGCTACCACCTTGTCCAGCTGGCGCCGTTCTGCATCTATGACCAGAGCATCAGCTAACTTGGAACCAGCGGATGAACACTCCAGTGATTTCCTGTAGTCACCACACACAGTGATTGGACCATTCGTCCCTGGGAGCTTCATCTCCAAGTATGGTTGCATGATGTTGAACATGAACTTGGTGATTGCAGGCTACCCGAGCAGAACATGGTATGGGTTGCTTAGATCGGCCACCTCGAACCAGATCGGCTCTCGGCGGAAATTCTCTTTCGACCCGAATACTACCTCAAGCCGAATGCGGCCTAATGGGGTACATGACAGGCCGGGAACTATCCCATGAAACGTAGTTCTGCTGGGCTCTAACTCGCTCTCGTTGATCTCGAGCTTGATCATTGTGTCTCTGTATAGAATGTTGATGGCACTGCCTCCATCGATAAGCGTCCTGGTGAACTTGAATGAATACAATGGTGCCGCCAAGATTGCATCCACCACGAGCATATAACTGCCCGGGTTGGGCATTACGCTCGGGTGGTCTTCTGGGGCCCATGTTATGGCATTGTCCGACCAGTTCAACCTCTGAGAAATTGCTGGCATGGTGGCATTGACTGCCTGCTCACGGGCTCTCCGACTGCCCTTGTCATTTGACTCGTTGGTGAAGATCATATACGCAGCATCATGGCGTGGGAAGTGCTGCCGAGCATTTTCTGGCGGTGGGCCTGGGGGTGGGGGTGGCGGTGGGGGTGGATTTCCTGCTCCTCCCTTTGCCAAACGCTCAACCCAAATGCACTGTCGAGTGGTGTGCGACGCGGGCTTGCCTACTCCACTGTGCATCTTGCAGGGCTGGTTCATCATGTCCTCAAACGTGTATGGGCGCCTGGGTTGACCTGGTGGTCTCTCTGCAGGCTTCATCTTCCGACTGCCTCCCGCAACCCCTTGTTCCTCTTGGTGTTGTACTGTTGCTACCTGCCGATTGCCATACTGGGCATCCGGCTGCTCATCCTTCCTCTTGTTGAAACCAGTGTTGTTGTTGGTGTTGTTGAAGTTGGGGGTGTTGTTGTTGTTGTTGTTGTTGTTGCCGAAGTTGTTGTTCCTCTGGATCTCGCGCCTCTCGCGCCGGTTGGGACCATTTTCTTCTACCGATTGCTGCTGCTGGCCGGATGGCTGCCCTTGGATGAAACCACTGGGACTTAATGTGATCGGGCGCATTGTAGAGTCAAATGCGGCGAATGAATTGGCTATCCTCATCAGATCGGCCAAAGATGTTATCTCCTTGCGCAGGAGATTGTGCTTCAACAAAGACCCGTCCAAGCAGCCGTCAGTGAAGTACTTGATGGCTTGGATTTCATGAACTCCCTCGCAAGTGTTCCTGAGCTTGATCCACCGCTGAAGGTAATCGCGAAGGGGCTCGTCCTTTCCTTGTACGCAGAGTGCCAGGTGCCGAGGCAGACCTGGGCGCTCGTAAGTACACGTGAAGTTGCGGACAAACGCGTCCTCAAAATCCTTCCAGCAATTGACACTATTGTTGGGCAAGCTGTTTAACCAGGACCGAGCTGAACCTTGGAGCATAAGCGGAGCATAGCATACTGCTACGCGCCGACCACCTCCTGCGATACCGACGGCTGTCATATAATCGACCAGCCAATCTTCTGGCTTGACTGATCCATTGTACTTGGGGGTGTCCCTGGGCAATGTGAAACCTTTGGGGAACTTCTCTTGCCGAATGCGCGGGCCGAAACATGCTGGACCCGCCGGCGCATCATCTTCCGGTTGCTTATCCTGCTGCAATTGCTCGATTCGGTGTCTTGCGTCGTTGTCTGCGATTGCTCGAGGACCTAACCGGTGGCTTATTGCCGGCCGGACCGATGCCGCCAGTTGCTCATTACGCCTGTTGTATACTGCTGGCTCATCCCTCCGACTGCCTCCTGCGGCCCCTTGATTCTTCCGACTGCGGTGCTAACTGCCATGCGGTGAGGATGCTTGCCTTTGCTTCCGCTGCGGCGCATTTGGCTGATTCGCACCCGCAGTTGCCCGAAGTGACTTTGATGCTACTGGCCCTTGCTGCTCGGTGGCCGCCCTTTTCTGCTGGTTTGCTGTGGCTATGAGGTCGCGCATTCGGCACGTCCTCTCCCGCAGCTCTTCTCCCTCCAGATGCTCCAGCTCGGTGGCGATCTGCTGGGCAGCTCTCATGTTCTTCACAGGAGAACTGTATGAAATCTGTGGTGCCACAATGATGGATGCTACTGGCTGCTGGGCTCCTCCCAGCTCTCTTCCGACCTCTCGGCCCGCTACCCGAAGCTCCTCAATGACTGGGGGTGGGACAACACGCTGCCGAATACCATGCGTTGCGTTGTACTCCCGAACTGATGCCTCCGTTCGGCGCTTTTCAGCGTTGATCCGATCTGATTGCTCCTTCAGAGCTTGACGCACCTTCTCCAGCTCGGCGTGAGCCACAGCTGGATCGGCGTGAAGATCCACGGGAGTGCTGAGCACATCCGGTGGGTTCCTTGGGCCTACTGCTGCAGTTGCTGCCCTCGCGGCTCGGGAAGCTGAAGTGGAATTCTGGCGACTTGACGCCCCTGCCATCATGACCTCCGCACAGATGTGCGCACTCGTGCCCTCTGTCCCCACAGCATCCGGCCCTCCTGGCAGCGGATCCGTGAGCTAAGAAAACACCCGTACCTCCCTGGGAAACACGTCAGGGAGTGTTGCGACGAAGACGCGATGTCCGCCGAAAGGGATGATGACGCCGCGCGGTAGAGGCATTCCAGCCCCAAACCGCGAGGCGTTGTCGATGACAAAGTCCCACGCTCCGCTCCTCGTCACCAGGCCGGAGGCGAAGCGCACGCGCGATGCAGATGATGGTCCCGTCCGGATCAGAACTCCAGTCAACGCCTCGGCCTGCCCCACGGTGGGCGCCAACTGTCGTCGATATGTAACGGCAGATGCCATGGGGATGGCTAAAGAGGGGGACAGACCGAGGTTAGTGTCGCTGGTACCGGAAGCGAGAATGGGAACACACGGTGAGACACCACGGTGTACCCAGGTTCCGGGCTCTCCGTAGAGATAACACGCCTAGTCCTGCCGAGCTAGCTATATGCAATAACTCTGGCTACAATGAATGCTCCTTGAGCTGTTTGAGAGGAAGAAGAAGAGAGCCTCTGGTATCTACACTCTCCTTGCTCTCTCTGGTGGGTGAGATTGTAATAACTGCTCCGTCGTCCTCCCTCACGCGGGAGGGGTACCCGGGGCTCTTATAGGCCGAGCCCGGGGTACAAAAGTAAATACACAAGAGGAAGGGCCCAGCTGTCTGTCTCAGATCGGCTAGGGACCTAACATCGTGCTTCTCCGGATGACCCGGTGTAGACTTGCGGCTCACCATACTGCTATCCGTAGACCTCGGTAGTGAACAGTGAGGCTAGACACTTAGGCCTGTCGGCCTGTCCGCGTGGCGCTGGAGGAGACCGCACGCCTCTGACAGTCCCGATCTTCAGGGATTGCGCATTGAATGCTCTTGTACCAGGTGTCCGATCTGGACCTCTGATCGGACGCTGCTCTTCTTACTTCGGCTGGATGCTCCTGGATGAGGCCGATTGCGCCTTCTCCGGGGAAATCGGCCCTCACTTGGAACAGTTCGGCCCACTTCTTGGTTTCTCTTGTTTAGCTCGGCCTTGAATAGATCAGTGACCTCCAGCTCGGTGATCTTTGCTCTGATGAACTATTTCCCCTGGGTGACCCTACCCGGGGGTCATTCCCCCGACAGGGAGAGGCAAATGTTTCAATATAAAGGAGGACACATTGAAGTCTAATGCATGATTGACCACTAGCATCGACCTGGTCCATGGCACAAAGCATAAGAATTTTTGGCCCTACCACAACGAAGTCATTCAAGATCGTGAGATAAAATCACTTAACCATCTATGATACATTATACAAGAGCCTATGGTCAACTATTGCGGCCACCACCACCAACTAATCAATCAATGACCAAGTGATGCACAAATCACCGAGTAAGTAAGTTGTTCTTTGTATTGATCAATTGGTTGGATATGCTTGTTGATAATGTCTTGTTTTGCTAGCTCTTTCGTGCTTGCATCTGTATTTGAAGGTGAAGAAAAAGAGTTATGCCCTTATGCATTGTCGATTGGATTTGAATGGCCAAATCAAATGGCTACTATCAATCGTCAATACCATCAAGACCGTCGGCATAGAAATTGAGGACGAAGCGGGTGACCAAAGCAACCCAACAAAAGAGTCGCACAAGAAGGTTAGAAGAGGGTTCCAAGAAAAAAAAAGTAGAAGAAGGAGAAGTATATTGCAACCAAGATGATGGAGAGACATAAGGACATCTTGGTGAAGAAGAAGAAGGCATGTGTAAGACTGTAAGCGCAATGATGTGAAGGGGAAAAGAGAGCGGGAAGTTTTAACATCTTCATGGCGGCGACCGAGAAGAAGATCAAGCTCGAAGAGAAAAGAATAGATCTTGCAGATGCTTCGAAAGATGACAAAATATTAACCATGAAGATGGATGAAATTGTGCTACATTGATCTTGCAAGTCTTCCATTTTTGGATTTTGAAGCGCTTAGCTATCGATCTGGTGGCGGCAGGAAAGGGACGACCAATGCAAAGGAACCGGTGACAGAGTGAACATGAAGGCACAAAGGCTTGAGAGTGCTATTTTTTTGTTCAAAATGTCACGCTTAAACTTTTGAAAGTGAGCATGTACAAACAATGAATATTCACCTCTTTTTAATTGTGATTGAACCCTATATTTTAGTTAAATTTTGTTATTGTGATCGAACCTAAACGAACATTTTGAACATATGGTTGGATGGTCGGCTTTCGTTTAAATATTCATATACTTCCATCCATTCTATAATGTAGTGCATGTTTTATTTCTGAAAAGTAAAACATGTCTATGTTTGATCACCTTTATAAAATAAACTATCGTCATCCAAAATACAAAATAAAAATAACATTAAAATACACTTAATGATGAATCTAATCACAATAGTTTTGTGTTTTATGTATTGGTATTTTTTTTGTACAATCTTGATCAAACATACTACTCCCTTCGATCCATATTAATGACTTAAGTTTATCTAGATACGCATGCATCTAGTCTAAATATTTAACTAGATACATACGAATCTAGACAAAGTTGAATCCATTAATATGGATCGAAGGTAATAGAACTTTTTGATTTTCTAAAAGAAGAATATGCTCTACATTGTGGAATGAAGGGAGTACTGATTAATACCGTGTTCTTTTTAAAGATCATTGAAGATGCCCTAAAACTAGTTTCGGAGTGATCGTGTCGTGTGAAGGTACAATCCATCGAGTTGACTCTGGCGTGGATGTCTACGGCGCAACGGCAGACGCATCAAGCGACCATGGCTGACCGCAGCCGCTGTCTGGTCCTGGATCCATGGCTGCCTCAAAAGAGCATCTCCAGCCGCGGCCCCAAGAGGCCCACAAGACGCCTTTTTCTGCGTCGGACGAAATTCGTCCAGCCGCGCCCCTAAGAGTCCGTTTAGCGTCGAATTGGACTAAAAATGCATCCGGCGATCCCAAGCCAAACCCAGCGTCCTAGGGGTCTCTTTGGAGCGTCGGATGAAACGAAATGACGCGTGGGGCCGCTCTGTCGGCGTGATAGGCATTTCCCTCCCGCCGTTTTCTCCCCTCCCCCCCCCCCCCCCCCGCCATTTCCTCAGATCTCCCCATGGCGCTGAAGAAGAAATACGAGGCCCCTCGCCGCGTTGACAGCGCACCAGTTCCGCCGACCAAGCAGCCCAGGAAGTCGAGAGCACCGCCACCAAGGCCGGAGGGCTTTACGGACGCTGAGTGGCTCGCCGACCAACAACGCCGCTCGGTGTCCACGACCGAACGGCGCAACCGCCTCTTCAGCCAGAAGTCCCGGGAGATCATGGAGGCCACGCAGGTGGCGGCGGCGAAGAAGCTGGAGGCGACGGAAGCCGCCGCGACGGCGGCGAGGCGTGAGCTCCAGGACACACTCGCGCAGGCTGCGGCGGCCAAGGAGGCAATTGCGGCGGCGGCGGCTCTCCGCTCCGGCGGGGTGCTGTTCCCTCTCCCAACTCAGCAGAGCGTCACCTCCCCCGCCGGCAACTTCTCGCCTTCTACGCCGTCGGCATGGGCGGCGTCGCCTGACCACAGCGGCTTCAACCCCAACCTCGCCTTCCCCCACATGCCTCTGCCGCGGACAACCTCAGCGTCCTGCTCGCCGGTCTACTCGCCGGCCTACGCGACTACATCTGCCCCGTCCTTGCTGCGCCGAGAATCCATCCCGTTCTCCACGGAGATGGAGGACATCATCGCCGCGGGGTCCGAAGCACACGTCGCCGTCGATTCAGAGGCGTTCTTCGCCGAGGAGACCGACTTCGCCAAGCGCGCCGATGAGGAGACGCAAGACTTTGAGGTGGACGACGAAGAAGAGACCCAGAAAACGCCGGAGGAGTTGGCCGGCAAAGGAAAGAAGAAGAGGAAGAGCGACGAGCCGTCCTTGAACCGGTACAATCGGCCATCGAGAAATGCATCGCCGACGCCGCAAGCAACGCCGCGATCAGGGAGGAGACGTCCAGGGCGAGGTGGGGCGAGTTGTTGGTCAAGCAGGACGCCAAGCTTGACCTCCTGAGGAACACCGCCGCCTCCAAGAAAAGGAACACCGATCTCGCCTTCCTGTCGACGATGGATTTGGGATCGGCGGACGCGCAGATGAGGGCCTGGCTCGTCTCCGAGCGCGACAAGATCTTGCCCCAGATGGCGCCGTCCGTTGTCACGCCGCCCCCCCCCCCCCCACACACACACAGCCCCGCCTGCGCTGGACGTGCCTACCTCGCCCAAGAGCATGTCGTCGACTCCGGACACGCCGTCCACGCCGGTTGAGACATTCGGCGAGCCACTGGCTTCTGCGGTCGACCTGGACAGCCCGCTTTGAGCTGTCGGTCGGCCTACTTTTTTGTTCCCCGCGTAGATCACGCCGCCTGTGGCATGTTTGATCGCCGAACCATGGCATGTTGGTCGCCGAACTTTGCTGTTTTTTGAAGCGGAAAGAAAACTATTCGAACTTGTGTGCGTGTCGCCGTTTTTTTTTGTGTCCGCCCTTGGGGGCGCGGCTGGGGGAAAACTCGCCCCAAGCGTTATCGCCGCCCGAGCGCCCCCAAGCGGCACTAAAATAGCGCGGAAAATCGCCTTGGGGGCGAACGACTGGAGATGCAATCGATTTTCCCCCCTTCTCATCCATGATCCATCCATCCAACCGAGGGGAGGAGAAAACAAAAGCCAGGGACAATTCCTTCTGACACCAAAATGATAGCATTGCCTTGTTCATCAAGGCTGCATTCAGTACGGCGAAAGCCCACGCCGCTGTCCGTCCGTTTTCCACTTCTTCACGCTGGACAGAAACGTCGCCGACACCGGGAACGAACCACTTGGACCTTCGACATCCACCGCAAAGAAGGACTGCCTCACACTGGAGGGAATGAAGGCTGCCATTCAGCCAGAAGACACCGAAACCACCCAGAGGATGCCAGCCAAGATCCATCGCAGCGGGCAGCACATCTCCCAAAGGAGCATGCCCAACATACATCGACGGATTAGCCAACATCTCCGGCGCAGCCACGGAGAATATGCTCCAGATCCGGCCACAACTTGCATCTTCTTGAGCCTCCCATAACTCCTCTCCATCACCAAGATGGCATCGGAGGTGAGGGGAAGCCGCAAGATCCTGGGGAAGAAGGGGAGCAGCGAGCTTATTGGTTGGGAGGCCGAAGCAGATTCTCCCCACAGCCACCGGCACCATGCCGCCGCCGCAAGGAAGAGAACCACCTCCGATAGTCTCCGGGCTCGAGCACGCCGGCGACCAACTCCTCCACAAGACTACCGGCATAAAGCCAAACAACAACGACAACACGCACCAGGATCCAATCCCATCCCTTCCCCAACCAGCAGCGCCGGCAAAGGAGGTCCAGGGGAGGCCTGGGCGGCGAGATCTAGATGAGGAGACTCTCAAGGTGGGGAGAGGAAGGATGAGGAGGGGAAAGGGGAAGTGGGATTGATTTCCGGTCGGTCCGTCGGCAGCGTCAAGAAAACAACCTGAGGGGCTTACTGGATGTTCTCGATTAGAAAAAAATTAGTCTTATAGCTAAGCCAGGGCATGTTTTCAGGCCTCTCGCTTCAAAGCAGCTCAAAGCTACAGGGCAGAGCATTGGAGCAGAAATGCCCTGCTTACTCTGTACCGCCACTGTGATCAACATCTACAAGCACGCTCTGTTACAAAATGTAGCTCAAATATGTTATCAGTATGTGGCACTATGACACCATCGACTAAATAGATTTATTTCCTTTGCGCACCTGTGTTTGCAATTAGGTGATTACCTGCATTGTAACCAAAACTTGCATGGAGCTCCCTCCACTGCGTATGTGCACAAACTTGAATGGGAAAACATGAAATGGTAAATGTCCAATTCATGTTGCACTGATGTGTTGTCTAGGTGCCTCTATGCCTTCTGGGTGGTTGACTAAGAGAGTTTGATGGCAAACACTCATTTATCAGCATTTAGCTCCTTATCACAATTTTTTGATGGCACAACCACACATGAACTCATTTTCTGTTGTTCTATCAAGGACGTGTACTTGGTTGCACAATATGTTGTTTTCCTTTTTGAAAGAAACATATTTTTCTTTGCTTTTAGCTTGTGGTTTCTGCTGAGAAACAGCCATTTTTACATACATGTGACAAGTCATAAACAACCTAGATCACGGTTGGAAATAGCACATATCTTTTTCTAGAATAAGTGCAATGGCACATGCCAGGTTCCATTGCAGAGTTACAGAAGAACAAAATACATGTCCAATCGGCATCAGACACTACTGAACAAGTTCAGGAATAAACAAGCTGTACCTATCGATCAATGGGGCTCCCATTCCCTCAAATGTCTCGCCCTGGAAACCATAAGTACAGTGTCAACAGCGTGTGATACGAAGAATGCTCTGAGGTGTGCATGCTACCAATATAAGCAGGCCATTGAATCAAAGCAATTAGGCATCTGAATTCAGCTGAATTGCATTTACCATTTTGAAGAATGCTCTATGCCAAGGCCATTGCAGGTAAGTATCATTCCCTTAAATCTTGAAAGGTACTCCTAAAATAGACAAAAATGTAGCAAAGTTTAGCAGAAAGCACGTAGTGTAAGAATCTGGTATCTAATTAAAGAAGAACTCTTACACGAGCGGTATATTGATTGACCTCGTAACAGCCAGAAAAGTCATACTCCAGCCGCGTTATTGGATCACTCAAAACTGGAAAGACATAATATAGTTCATTACGAAATAGAAGTTTAAGCATTGTGTATAGTGGAGTGCCACCCTGCCACCATTCTTGTCAATACAAAGTATAGAGGGACAAAAGGCATCATCAGTGCCTAAAATAACTGATTTGAACCGTACTTTTGTAAGCCTCATTGATCTCCTGAAATTTAGCTGTGACATCATCCTCGCCCTTATGCTTGTCAGGGTGCCACTTCTGGAGATGAGATACCACTTACAGTGAGTTGATTTTCTACTGTAATATTGTTTGAGTACACAATACATAGTGGTGGTTTGAAAAAGAGAAAGTGGACATAAGATTTACCAACGCCAATCTTCTATAACTCAATTTGATGTTGTCATTAGATGCATCATAATCGACCTCCAGAACTTTGTAGTAGTCCTGTTATTACAGATGAACTCTATGAAATTATATAATGGATAGAAATCAATAGAATTGACAGGCCAGTGGAACTGTGCAAGAACTATACAATACACTACAGCCACTTCTATATATATGAATGGTGTGATACTCCATATGACCAGAGCACACTAGAGTTGTGGATGAACAATGCATATTAGGATTACGGATTACCCAACTACCCATAAGATACTCTACAACCTAGCAATAGAGATTGACAGTCCATGTGTGAATGTTTGGATATACATATAAACCACCATAGTAGGTGGCACTTGCACACAAATACACAATTGAAATATTCAGCTGAAGCAGCATGCTTTTACAGTATCTAGTTTCTGAAACTCAATAAGAAATTTTTCAAGCGCTCAAGCAAGCAAATCGATTAGGCGCATAGACACCACCAATGCATCAAGGTAAGCGAGGTGAACCTAAACAGGAGTGTTGCCTTACACATACCACACATGGATGAGTAAGAGAGATAGTTGCAAGTATGTCTAACTACCAACCAAGCAATACTATGATCTTCCCCCAGCAAGGCCAAAGCAAACAAGTACTATTACTATGCAAGAACTAGAACTGTTTGTGACCATCCCGGTAATCCTAAACCAGAAGGAGTTACAGATCCATGGACCCAAGCACCCGGAAGCTAAAACACCCGATCTTGTATAAAAAAAAAACCCGATCTCTCTTAAAAGAGGATAAGAAGGAGCAGAGGCTAGTAGGGATCACGGGGGATGGATGGGTCACCTTGGGGAGAGGCTCCTCGCTTGCTCCGTCCATGCAGCGTAACAATTCATCACCCCCGGCCGAGCTTAGCTTCGCCCGTTCGCCCTCGTTCTGCTGCGCGCGTTGGGGGTTCCGGATTCGGCCGCCCAAGGGAGCGGGGACGGGGAGGAGGATCGCGACGGCGGGGGTGGGTGTGGGATCGGAGGGTGTCCTTCTCTTTTTCCCCTTCCCCTCTCCTCTCCGATTTTTTATTCTTTGTTTTTATAAGAAAAATCCGTGGTGGATAAAGACTAAAGAGGGGCAGGTGGTGACGTGGATCCATGTGTCCTTTCGCCGTCCCTCCCCGATTCGAATGATTGACTTTGCATCGTGTGTGGCTCGCCGCTGCCGGCTTGGGCTTTTGTTCGCCACTGATGTTTTACTGGGAAAATTCATTTTCTTACCTGAACATTTTTTATCTTGCACTTTTTGAGTTCCTGTGTTTTTAGGAATTCTAAGGGTAACTTTAACCCGTTGATTCAAACGGATACATGTTTTATTTGCATTTTATTTGTTTAGATGCTAAACAGATAAGCGTTTATTCCTTGCTCTTGCCTCCCAAGCCGTAACATCCAATAGAGGTTGTCGTGGGATTGACCTTCGGGTAGGATCACTCAAGCGAAATAACCTAAGTAAGGCCGAGCTAATCTGGGCCGACCTGAAGACCGTCGTTCTGAAGAAGACCGATCTGATCAAGGCCAACCTGAATACCGCCGATCTGAGGATCGGCGATATAAGAGAAGACAAGCAGCACAAGATCGATCTCCAGAGGGCCGAGCCGATTAGGTCGGAAGCCGATTGCTCTTTGAGAGAGTAATCGGCCTCACCTAAGTTCATTCGGCCCAAGTAGATACAAGACTATCCGAGCTAACCACGAGAGTTGACTTTGGGCCGGATGGGCGCACCCGGCCCGAGGTCATCAATAGGTGATCCGAGAGATCCGTGTGGCAGACAGAAGCAGTACCATGCCGACCTGTCAGACGCATGATGTTTCCTCGACACATCAACTGACAGGGCGGCGGAGGCGACAAGGCACTGAGGCAGCCGCAAGGCTAGGCGTAGAGCTCTCCAGACCTATGTTACAATATTCCAAGACAAAGTAGGGCTACAACCTTCCGCCGCCTAGCACCCGTAAAGGGCGCAGTCGGCGGGACCCAGCAGCTCTCTAGAGGCTTACAGCTGGGCCCTGGACCAATCGAAAGTTACTAGACTACCCTAGGCTCGGCCTATAAGAACCCCAGAGATCCCTCCTGTTTGAGGGGACGATAGCATTTACTTCATCTTCACCCATCAGAGAGAGAGCAAGGAGAGAGTTGTGCTTATAGCCCTCTCCCCTTCATCTCATACAGCTCACGGAGCATTCATTGTAGCCCGAGTTATTGCTTATAGCTAGCTCGACAGGAGTAGGCGTGTTATCTCTACGGAGAGCCCCGAACCTGGGTACATCGCGGTGTCTCACTGTGTTTGTCCCCACTCTCGATTCCGGCACCATTGACACTAACCTCGGTCTGTCTCCCTCTTTAGCCATCCCCATGGCATCTACCGTTACATATCGATGACAAGGGTGATTCATTTGATCTATTCGGTTCATTTTTTAAAACTTTGCATTTTAAACATGCCACACATTACAAGAAATTCAATATTAAATAAAGAAATCTATATAGTTCGATCGCGGTTTGGAATCAGATGAAAACATGGATGAACGAAGGTTTACCGGTCTCAACCTACCTTTCTGAACCAGGATCGGTGTCAGACTGGTGGGACATGATGCTTACAAATGAGCGAAAGGAGGTGCGTTGGCATTGTAGCTGGGAGGATCATCTACACTTGTGGCCTATTTGGAAAGAGCGAAATAGACGTGTTTTCACTGGTCTACGACTCACGCACCGTGAGGTCGTTGTGTTGGCCTTCGAGGATATTAAGCAATGTGAATTGGCTTTTACTGAAGCCATGCCAGTTGTGGGTATTGGCTAAGACAATTTTCTTTGTTTTTGACGGCTTTTGACACGTTCACTAAAAACGCGCGCCCCTCTATACATCACGTTTTTCGCTCTTCTCTTATAAGAAAAGGCAGTGCTCCGCCGGTTCCTCGAAAAAATCAAATAAATAGAAATTACATAATTTATTACAATCAAATAAATTTATAATTATAGCAAATAAATTGAAAAAGAAGAAGTAAATACAACTATTGATTTCCTATGTGAGTTCATATATTCTCAACCAAATCATCTTGAAGTTGAAACTGGGTTACCCAGTCACACATTTCTCGATGGAATTGGATGAACCCTACAAACGTTGTCGGGTCACCCTTAAGCTCAATCAAATCACCCTGGTAATTCCACCCTTGATCATAGATGTTATCACGCTCATCATCTACGATCATATTGTCCATGATCAAAGAAGCAGTCATCATCTCTCACATAGTCTCAGTGCTCAATGTCCTAACAAGATTCCGAACAAACAAACTAGCGAGATTGAAGCACACCAAAAGCATAGTTCACATCCTACCTAGCACTTTCTTGCTCTTTGGTAAATCTAGCTCGCTTTTTTCCTTGAGGAGAGATTATCTTTGTCAGTGTAGATTGCGTAGTACCATCAGCTAGGTAGTATCCCTTGTTATACTGATGCCCATTGATCTCATAGCTTAGCTCTCTCTCGATGGAGGCTTCGAGCTACAAGAGGGCCAACACCCCTGGTGGTGAGCGTGCACGCGTCTGTGGGGGGAGGGGTGTCATGGGGGTCATCAAGGCGGGAATCTAGATGGCGACGATGAGGACACGTGGGTCAAACTCGTCTCCAATAGGGTCGGTAGGAAGGAAATTTACCTATGGACCACTAACTGGCGAACCATGAAAGAACAAAGGAAGGACATCACAATCGTTCACAAACCTGGCCTAAATTTCGATCGAAAATGGTTACACGTATGTTTGCGTCCGCACATTGGGTCGTGTTTTTGTCCATGGGGATCACATTTTTGTCCGTGAAGAACCAAACAAACGCGATCATGTTTTTGTCGGCGGAGAACCAAACAAACGCAGACAAACGAAATGCTCGGTCTGTTGGAGTTGCCCTAACAATCCTTCTGGGTTACAAGCATCTAGTATTGGCCTCAAGAAATAAAACAAACCAAGCATCTAATTCATCTGGTCTACTGAGATCGGGTCATCCAGAAGCTCAAGTTTTAGCAACGAGACGTGATAAAAGCAACGAACGACAGCACACTTACTGAATGTGACGTTTACACTTGGACTCTACAGAGTTACAGGGTATATATATCTGGGAGGGGTATGCTATTCCCCAACCAATGGCCAGTGTTGATAAAGAGTAGTATCCTCAAACGCTGCAAGCCTATGCCCAGAAGTATATAGAAAAGAAAAATAAGAAGGAATTCTGGCAAGACAGGAGTGCAGGTTGTGTCAAATATCATCCAACTACACCTGTATTTCTTGATTCATACAGATGGCATCAGCATGTTCAAGAATTTCGGAGTTGGAGACAGGCGGTATCCCAAATATCATTCAAGGGTGAATCTTCACATTAAACGGCCAGCATACTGCGCTCGAGGGTATTTTTGATGCAGCTGGGGCCATTGCACGAAAAACTGATCGGCTATCCGTAGCTTGTACAGTAGTAAACCACTTAGCGAAAGCTTCTTCACTCTTGCGATACTTTCAATGTAGAAGATGGAGGACCATCCCAAACCAAGCACCTGCAAGAATAGTGCAATCAAGTGCTCAATAGAAAATTTTAGGCATTGCATTAACTTAATATTTATGATAAAAACTGTATGATAATCGGATTTATGACATACATCGATATATAGCAGTATTGACATACTATTAAACTAGTTTTGTTCTATAATAAGAAAAAAGGTAGTACTACAAGTGTTCTGGTGCTTCCAGCATTAATCTTGTACTGAGGTATATACAACATAGGACATAAAATTACCTTAAGAAGAAATGCTGAAACACATAGAGGAATGCATGTCCCGGGACCATTGCAAAATATCTACAAGGGTGTTACAAGCAATCAGTATAATTGTGCTTGTATAGCATAATGGGTGCTAATAAGTTTGAAGGGTGCACACCACTTGTGGTCTGATTCTTATTATTAGCCACATAGCACGCAAAAAGGCCAGGAGTGTTGTTGCGACGGAGGTAATGTAAGATTGGCCTACTTCACGGCTACGGTATATTTGCATGAACTGGGCATTCTGGATGATCTTCCCTCTACCACCCTAAAAATGCATCATTAGTGTAGACTCAGAACAGGACTTACATGCAAAAAGTATCATAATTCTATATAGTAGGATAACTGACCTCCACCTGAATCAATGACTCTTCATAGACCTGCGCTTTTGGAAGGCTCATGTTATCAGTAAGTGCAGCCACATAGTATCTTGGTGTAAACCGATCCTTCTGAAGCTCAGTTACAATATTCATCATCTCTGCAGTATGCCCTCCTGCAAAAGAAACACGAATGGGTTAATAGGTGAACATAATGATGCATTCTGTTGTGGGCAGTTTTTTTTTTTAGCGGAACCATACGCCATGAATATTGTTGTGGGCAGTTATGAGTACATAAAAACAACCTAACAATTTATTGGTGAATAACTGAATATGTGATTGATACTTCTAGTTGTGCTTATGTAAGTACACTGTGATCAAATGTATTGGCAGGAAAATAACAACATTCAGACGCATAATTGGTTCAGAATGAACATACTGTCAGGAACACCTTCAGTTAGTTCAGATAGTGGAATGCTGAGATGAATCGGTGAAGATCTAAGGGCTCAAGTTGGGCTCGCCCTCATTTACCTTTATTATTCACTACCATGCAGTAACTGTCGCTTTCTTACCGTTGTCGGGCTATATAACAGCCGGTGCAGCGCACCTGTACCCCCATTCCATTCCTGAGTGAATCTCTCTTATACATTAAACATACATCTGGGAGTATATGGATCCAACTACTCCCGATCCCGATTTGCCTCAACTCAAACCCTAGTTCTCCGTGTTCTACAGTTTCTTCCTTATCAAATACGAAAGGGACACATACACCTGCTTAGTCCTGACAAATTACTTATACAAAGGAGTTAAAGAAATATCACAAATAAATATCATAGTTGCACTAGAACCAGACATAGACCCATGCAAACTATACAAAGACGAAAACTTGGAATGACATGCATCCTATGGTATACCAGCACACGGCAACAAGCCGACAACAGCACCATTTCCAAGTGAAGTGGGAGCAGGTAGAACGTTTAGTTTGCGACTTCAGGACGTTATCGAGACCAGATAGAAGAAAAAGTAAAAGGAAATCTACAGCATGTTGAGAACAGAAACTGGTTTAGGGCATCTCTAGCCGATCTCCTAAAAAATAGTGGAGTAAACCACCGAGTTAGCCTTAGTGGAGTAATTTTACGCCACTAAATTTTGGCCTGACCTAGCCGAACTCCTAAATTTAGCCGAGTATAAAACGAATTCGGTGCAAACTTAGACAAATTCTATTCAAACAAATACTTATTGAACATACTAATCAAAGTTCGGTGTCGATCCATAATATTTTTACAATGACAATAACCAAAACTTAGTCTAAACTAATTCAACCATTAACCCATACTAAAATGCAGTCGCTATCTGATGATTCGGCGACAACTTTCCACTTGACTCTTGACAAACCACCGATCATGGGGTCAGGCCCGGTGCCGTCGTCGAAGATGCTACCGCCGTTGTTTCCACCGCTCTCGCCTTCGCTGCCCTCATCGATGACATCGGTCCTTCCGGTGGCGTACTCCGCGTACAAGCGGCGCTCCGCCTCGACTTGCTCCGGGTAGCGCCAGCGAAGCTCCGCCATGTACGCCTCGCTGGCCGCCTCGGCTGTGAGTCGCTCGCGGGCTTCATGGCCCTCCTGGCTCTCGCGGGTAATAGCCACACGCCGGTCCTGGGGGAGGCAGATCGCAAAGGGGGAAGTTCCGGCGGTTGACGACACCATATAAGTGCACCAACTTGATGTAGTATGCACGCGCCGCCGCCGCCGCTGAATGGAAACTACCGAGCGAATGCGTCTTGCTAGTGTCCCGGTCGTAGATCTCAACGACCGATGTTCTCCATTTGCGCCGCCGCACGCCGAGATAGTTTGTCCCCGATGTCGACGGCAGGAGGTCGGGGAACCTAGGCGTGGCGCGAGAGGAGGGGTGGGAAAAGAAGGCGCCGCCAGCGCGGGAGGAGGTGTGGGAAGAGAAGGCGCCGCCAGCTTGGGAGGAGGCGCCGCCAGCTTGGGAGGAGGCTCCGCGCGGGGATGATTCGCCAGCCAGGCGCTCCGGATGGGTAGCGGCGAGCGGCGCCGACCAGATCCAGACATGGGAGGTGGCGGCGAGGGAGGATTTGAGCGGCAACGGGGAGGATTTGGGTGGCGGCAAGGGAGGATTTGAGCGGCGGCGGGGAGGATTTGGTTGACAGCGGGGGAGCATATGGACAGTGTGGAGGGAGAGAGTGGAGGGTGAAGTGTACTCGGCCCAGTCGAGGTCGAGTAAATTTAGGCATTGAAGGGGCCGAGGAGTAAAAAATTTACTCCCTTGTACGGTTTAGGCGATCAGCTAGGTGGTTTTAGGGGATCGGCTAGAGACGCCCTTAGAAAGCTACAGGCAAAGATTCAACTGATTTCCTAAGTCTGACAAGGATCAGTTGCAGCAGATTGGATGGTGTGTTCCATCAGACATAAGGAGCACACTCCCAGATGTCTACATAAATACACTATACAAGCTAATTGGCAAACAACCTCGGTGTTTCATTTTTAATGATAGTTTGATCTGTGTATGAATGACCTGAATGACATGGGCATTATAAACTGAATTTTATCCTATGTCAAAGATTGCAATGTGCTATCACAAAAAAATTCGTCAAAGTTACAAAATAGGTATGGTCATCTCAGTGCAACTCAGGCATGCGCTTTGGAGTTTGGACATTGTTCTCTGTTGTAAAAATGACAATTTCAGTTTGAAGGTCAGGGCGTACTCACCAGACCCAAGGACGATGAGACACCGCAGCCCGGAGGCACCAGACCTCGACGGCGGCTGGCCGCTGCGGCAAAGAACGTAGGCGACGCGAACGACGAGAAAGGATACGAGTACTGGAATGGCACAACACGCAGCCGCGAAGGCGTCGATCCCCATCTCCGTGAGCGGCGGAGACGGGGTATGAGATCTGCGTGTGCGTGGTGCCGATCAACAGTGGAGCAGAGCTGGTGGTGGTGAGAGCGCTAGATCCCCTGTCTCGCCGGAAACCCTGCGTGGCGCCCGAGCAGGGGAGCGCACTGTGATGGCGGGTGCTCGCTGGGTGGTTCCCGGCGGCGGCGGCAGCGGCGTCGACCAAGGGAGCACGAGACGGCCGCGGGGGAGAGAGGCAGTAAATGGCTCACAGCCATCCCGGTAAATGGCCAAGGCCCAGCGCACAGCAATAAATGAGCGCTCGCTCGCTCAGATCGCTAACGAACGGGTTTGCTTTCCTCTCAAAAGAAAAAAAAAAGTGCGGATGTACTTGGTTTTATTTTTGGGAATTGATACACTGATCCGTCGCAGCTGGGCGCGGCTCATGCGGCGATGCTTGGATGAATCGAATGCGTTAGTTATTTCAAATTTGAATTTTCAAAAAAATTTATCTCCTAAACCGTTAACTCAATTAACGATCCGTTCGTACCATTAGCTTTGTCGTGACGAGATCTTCGAAACAAGATCCCATATTGATATGTTTTAATGAAAAAATTTCGTCACCGTCAGTTGCCAGATTAGGTCACCCTAGTTGTCATTATTACTATGAACTGTTGCTACAAATATTTGTACATAGTTGTCAGGAAATAACTATGTGTACTTAAGTTTAGGATACAACCCGATAAAATAAAATGACAACTCAAATTGATAAAACTGGCAAGAACAATAAAACATTATGTCAATTAGATGTAAAGAATACGACAATCGAACATAAGTAAACCGACAACCAATCGTTCAAGCACAACAAGTTATTACGATATTCAGGTACAAATAACATGACAAATATGGATGTTTTTTTCGTGATTCTAAATAAAAACACATACAAATACCATAAAATAAGTTTTGATTTATGTATGTTAGTGTAGTATTTTAACAACCAAGTTGGTATAATCTAACAACTATATAAATAATTATCGGGTAAATAGAACAGTAATGTGGCAAGTATTGATAAAAAAAGTTTTAACAACCAAGTTGTATACTCTAGCGACTATATGAATAATTATCAGATAAGTAAAACAGTAATGTGGCAAATACTGATGAAAATAATAATATTAACAACCAAGTTGGTATAATCTGGTAATTATATGAATAATTATCAGATAAGTAGAACAGTAATGTGACAAGTACTGATGAAAAATATTAACAATCAATTTATTATAATCTGGCAACTGTATGAATAATTATCATGTAAGTAGAATAATAATGCGGCAAGTACTAATGAAAAAAAAAGTTTTCAAAACATATTGACATGAGCTCTAGTTTTGAAGATCTCGTCATGAGAAAGCTAATGGTAAAAATGGATCATCAACCGGATTAACGGTTTGAGAGATAAAACATTTAAAAACATTGATAACACAAAAGCTAGCACATTTGGTGGTCTATTAGTAGTAGTACTAGTACATATACACTGTACTGGTCAGCCGCCGCACCCGCTGGCTCCAAATGCGGCGGCGTTGTGGAGTGGCGTCTTTTATTTTTTTACATTTTTTCCTTGTTTACTAATTTGAAAAATGTTTCAAATATTAGAAAATACTCCCGAATAAGAAATCACGAACAAAATTTCAAAAATTTAGAAAATTCCCATGAATTTGAAAAAATGATCAAAAAAAGTGTATGAGTTGAAAATGTGACCATGAATTAAAACAAATACGAGTTCAAAAAAATTCATTGATTATAAAAATTCACGATTTATTTTGCAAATTAAATGTTACTCCCTCTGATCCATAATAAATGTCGCTCATCTAGTATAAAGTTTGTACTAACTTAGTATAAAATGTGCGACACTTATTATGAATCGAAGAGAGTATAAAATAATACAAAAAACTTTGCGAATTTAAAAAGTTCACACCATTGAAAAATGAAAACACGTACAAAATTTTGAAAAAGGTTTCCATTTGTTCACAAAATAATACAAATTTGAAAAATAAACTGAAATTTAAAAGTATTCAAGAATTTTAAAGAATTTAGAAAAACCGATACAATATTCTCATAGTCTAAGGATTTACATGAATTCTAACGTATTATATGGAAATGCCCATATAAAGACGATGCAATCTCGTTGTAATTCATAAGTTAGGTCTAATCGACACCATTATTCTAATAACGATGTGTTCTAATTATTATTGACATACTTGTTACTTTTTTTGTGAGAGACTTACTTGTTACTTTAATAGTGCTCATGATCAAAAGAACAAGATCACCACCAATACATGAGCTAGTCCTAGGCACGAGTAAGGATGAGTTTGGTGTTTATGTTTCAACACATGCAATTAAGTTTTCCTTCAAATATTATATTCAATCATCAATGCAATTATAAAGCAAAAAATATAAACTTGATTATAAACATGCAAATATAATAATATATCTATTATAGCCAGTAGGGCACATTGTCAACACACGTTGGATACCACAACCGGCAAGTGATGAACCAAATGCCATAGTCAAGCTTTTTGAACACTTTTGGTGTTTGGTTTGAAGCAAAAACAATAGATTCAGACGATGAGTACTTATACACATAGTTCATGGATCCATCCTCATCAGTTTGAGACGAATATGAGGATCAAATGAAAATGATGAAGGTTATTCTTGAAGATGTGGAACGCACGAAAAAGAATGTTCTCTGTTTCATGGGGTCGGTCCATCAAGGGACATCGAATGTTGAATCAAAATAGGGCGCAAATGCATATGATGTTGATTTACGACTACTTTGTCCCGATGCGCTATTCAAGCTCTATTTATGCCATCGATTACGGATGCATCTAAATGTGCTTGATAGCTTCTACAATGGTGATTCATCGTACAACGACTACTTTATCTTGAAAAAGGTTATCGTTGGAACCAGTGTATTCTTTGGTTATCAAAATTGCACAATTGGATTGAGGATGCTTGTATATGGCCCTATCGCAGATTCATGAGACGAGTACTTAGAGATGTACGATTGCACATGTTTCGAAGCCATGGTCAGATTTGCTACTATGATGGTCAAGGTTTTGGGATCAGAGTACTTGAGAGAACCAATTATCGAATACACCACAAGGCTCATGACACCCAAAACAAGAGAGTGAGAAGGTATGTTGGAATCTCTGGATTGCATGCACTGAAAATTGAATAAATGTCCATACGATCAACAAGGGCAACATTAGGACCGTTGTAACAAGGCCACCCTCATCCTAAAAGCAAGCAGTTGCATGAGAATACCTAGATTTAGCTATCTTTCTTTAACATTCCCGAGTCTCATAATGACATCAAGGTGGTGTAGCTATCTCCATTGTTTGCAAGGTTGATTGTGAAATAAGCTCCTCCATGCAACTATACCATCAATGATTATGAGTACAACATGGATTACTATCTTGTGATGGTATTTATCCTATATTGACGGCCTCCATCAAGTCCATTTATAAGCCAAGTGATAACAAACATGTCACTTTGCCCAAAGACAGAGAGCTATAAAGAACGAGGAAATATTTTTTTGAAGTGCTTCAAACCTATCTACTATTCTTAAGAAGTTGATCCCCACTACCACCAATTCTCTCTGCATGCACACTATCCACCTCATCATGCATGCCACATCAATTCTCTCTACATGCACACCATTCACCTCATCATGTATGCCACATCAATGTTTAATTCCTTAAGCATATAAAAAAATAATTACTACTCCATAACTATTATCTCTACATGCATATTATTCACATATCATTATGCATGTCACATCAATTTTAATCTTTTATATCTAAATAGCTAGCATCCACTGATTATTTTAGAAGACATGCAAATATGTCATCTCATCACTCCATTAATCTTTAAAAATTAATTATATGTGTGCAAGTGTCTTTCATAAACAAGTTTGTTATTCCACACTTTTGTGAGTTCTTTTTATCTTTCTACCCATAACTTAGTGCACATATGATGTGAAGAAACATATGCAATATACCATTAGTTCCAATATTCATCCAAATATAATGCAACCAATTCCCGCAGCAACGCGGGGGGCGTCAACTAGTTTTACAGTTTTCAGCAACTTACAAAAATATAGAATTTAGATATGTTGTGAGAGCTGGTGATAGCTTGTCTTATCATGCACATTATGATCGTGGAGATGAGGGTGATGGAGTTCTTCAAGGACTGGAATTTAAGCATACGAGTGATCGTATCTAACTTTTAGAGCAGAATCTAGGGGCATTTTAGGATTCTCAATAAATGCATCAATAAATTCGACATGGAGAAACTCATCAGCACCTTCAACATATTCTATTGAGCATATGTGGTTGCTAAAAGGGGGGAACTAGAACATATGCCCGAACAGGTTAAATTCAAATTGAAACTATGTTATTTCAAAACTTCGTATTCAAATTTTAATCCTTATTTTTAAAGCAATGTTGGGGATATCGCTCATCGAAAACTTGTCGGTCGACCCAAGATAAGGTGTAAATTGAGTAATTTATCGGCGTATCCGGCGATTTACCTTATCGGCCAGACACCGAGAAGGGATAAATCAGACGATTTATCGAATGTCGGAAGATATCTTGAACAATGATTTAAAGTATTCTTGCTTTGAAGCATTTGCACTAAGTAAGGCCTAGTTTGGCAGCAAAGTTTTTCTAAAACTGAAGTATTTCACCACCTGGCTAACAAATACCATAGTTTTTCTCATTTCTCGGTTTTTGAAAAAACAGGGTCTGACCTCTTTCTCAAATACTTAAAAAAAACCACAGTTTTAGAGAATACTTCAGTTTTAAAACCACAGTAATTATTGAACCCAAACACCTTAAAGTATTTAATACTTCATTATTTTGAAAAACTGAAGTATTCTCTAAATACTTTAAAAATACTTTGCTGCCAAACTAGGAGTGTGAACGAATTGTGTTGTCTTCCAATTATATTATATGTTTTAGATGTAAAAAAAAACAAGGTCAAATATTTGATGCACAAAGCTAGATGACCGGCTCTTCTATCACTTCTATAAACACTGACCATGTCTACAAACATTTGATCTGTTGTAGTATGTTGGTTTTGGTACACAGCGTTGAAATCGCCTTGTTGGGACTTCACTCCATGACTAGCTCGTGCCGTGTGAGCAGCGAACAAGTCCAGCACACATGCTCCACTCCCTACCTTTTTATTTAAGGAAAACAAAAGAAATGAAGGAGTATACCAAAGCCAAGGCCAAGCAACTGGAGACTGAAGCACGTGTCAAGAAAGCACAGAGCCCGTGTTAGAATAGCCAATTCTGGAGCAATCATTCATACCGTCGCCTCAGTCTGATTGGTTTATCCATCGAGGCGACCATGCTAGTCCAGCAGACGATGCTTCGAGAAAAACTATTCTAAGTTCAGGTTCTTTCCTCCTAGCAGAAGGCTTGGCGCATGCATTGTGGCGACTGTCTGCAGAAACCACAGGATTCAGGACTTCAGGTGCTTAAACAATGCGTCGGCGATCATGTCGAGCGAGCGCACGCGACCGCTTCCGCGTTGCTCGGCGGGCAGCCGCCATGGAAAGCAGCAGCACGCAATGCCTACCAAATCCTTTGCTTATTTTATGTGCTCATCGGCTTCAACTTGTCTGTCTGACGATGGAACAGCATTCTGATTTCTGAGCGAAGTCTGAATCACTGTGCACTCGCACCTGCAGCTCGTTAACCTATAGAAGAGCCCGGACGGAAAAGCGCGTCTTCCTAGATGGATCATTCCGGTAGGATCGATGCAGGGAAGAAAAAAAAAAGGTGCCCTGCTAAGAGAGAATGCGGTTTTTTTCGGAATGACTTAGCGCCGGAGGAACCACGAACTGACTCAGCAGATGCGATGCATGCATGCACGGCTTTGAATTATTGGGCTTTATGCCGGTGCCCGCTTTTGAGTTGTGCCTCCCAAACTCTGAAGATGACAAGGTGCCATCCCACCAAGATGAGATGCTAACAGTGGATGGATGAACCCGAACATGCACGATACAGAGCAGCAGACTTAGTGGAGGTTGGCGGCGATGAACTTGTGCCAACACAGACGACAAAAGGTTCAGAGGGAATAGCGAACAAAGGTGTTGAGTTCATTCAGTCATCTTACCTAGATTACTTTTCTGATCAAAGTCCATCAAATTATTGATCCTTTGGATGTGGTACTATATAATAGCTCAGACCCGCAAACCAGGGGACAAAGAACTTCATCAGGAATTCGGCCATGTATATGTGCCGTGATGCTTCAAGCAACGCCAATCTACCCATGCCTCCGGAAATCCAATACCTCAGCAGAATGGCCCGGTGAGCGGAACAAAGCTACGAAATTCAACGCCTGCTTGTTCGTTTCTGCGCTGCGATTGGAGGGAGGTTTAATTTTAATATGCTGGCTCGTTCGTGATTGTTCGTCACCATCCGCCAAGAGATTACGAGCGGCTCCAAGGAGATGATGCGGACGTATAACCGCTGCTGAGTGAGGCGACTAATCTAGGCGGCCTTTTCCTGTGACCTGACAGTGATCAGCCACGATATCTTGCGCCGAGTAAATATGAATATACGTATCTAGGAGCGGAGATGTTTCTTCACACATGAAATCTTTGCTATGGAAGTGAAGAACACAAGAATCAACAGCACAAACGCAATGCACGAAACGTGTGCTTGGCAACCTAAAAATTTAGCCTGGACGGCACTGATCAATGTGCACACAGCACCAAACCACCAATCAGATGGTAGCAAGATGATGGTTGGGACGTTACAGGAGTGGGTGACCAAACCACCGTGCACCGGTACCATCACCTTGCCGAATCGGTGACGGCAGAGCACGGGCCGTCCAGGCAGAAAACGGCAAATGAACGGACCGCTCGAGGAATCCGGGCACGGGCGGCGGCTCCATCATCGCCGGTGCCGGTCGAGGCCACGGCACTAGGAAAAGGCGAGCCCAGGCTTCCAGAACCCGGCGAGCGTCCAAAAGATATGCTACGCGATATACGCACGGGTGAGGACGCATCCGATCCCTTCCGATCCACTTGCCTGGGAAGAAGAATGGTGCGGGACTCACTGACCAAGCCAATGGACGGCACATTAGGTGCGGCAATGGCGTCGTCAGTGGTAACTTTTTGTGCCATTTCCTCTCACTTTTTGAGAAGAAAACGTGGGCATTTTTTGATGTTTTGCATGCACCGCCTATTCGAGACCTGAGAAATATTGGCAATTGCTATTTCCAAAGTGACGACACAACTCAATGCGGCAAGTGAATGGAGAGAGTTCGTTCAGTGGAATGCAGTGTGGTACGTACGTCTTGTAAAAGCAGCAGCAGTGTGCCTTTGCTTAGCACCATGCCCTGTTTAGTCAGAGAGGAATGAGATGATCACAATTTCCCATCGGATCACGCGAGATGCGACCCGAATCGGCACCGTGACAACGATGGGCTCAGAATCGTTCCTCCTTTGCCAGGATTTTCAGAGATTGTTTGTGTAGGATTTGCAGCAGCTCGACCGGTCGGTCATGCACACTCATGCGTTCGTTTGCCGGGTCCGCGACGACGAGCCGATAAGAACGATTTCCCCGAGAGCTCACTGTCAAGTGCTCGCCGAGTCTTCCTCCTCTCATTTTTCTACTCGCCACGCTGCTTTTTCCCCCCGTCTACAAAGCCTCCGCCCTCCTGCGCCGGCGACCTGCTTTCTTGCAAAGCATTTCCTCGTTCTCTGCCCCCGCTATCTTTGCAAGAAGATGGCAATAGACCACGCGTCCCCTCTGCCGCTCAAGGGCGGAGACGCCACGGTGATTATCTGATTGATTGATTGATTTGTCGATGTGTTCTCGATGGATCCTAATGGCGGATTGAAATGGTATTGTGTGTGTGTGTGCAGGGAGGAGCGGAGCGTGACGAGGAGGAGGCGGAGAACCAGCGCTGGCCGCCGTGGCTGAAGCCGCTGCTGGCGACGAGCTTCTTCGTGCAATGCAGGGTCCACGCCGACGCGCACAAGAGCGAGTGCAACATGTACTGCCTCGACTGCGCCGACGGCGCGCTCTGCTCGCTCTGCCTCGCCCACCACCGCGGCCACCACGCCATCCAGGTCGGTATCCCAATGCCGGCCGGCCGGCGTCTATCCTCCTTCCTTCCCTGTTGGTTTTCGTATGTGGTGACTGACTGATGAATGATGCCCGTCCGGCGGCGGCGTGGGGAGCAGATACGGAGGTCGTCGTACCACGACGTGATCCGGGCGTCGGAGATACAGAGGGTGCTGGACATCGCCGGCGTGCAGACGTACATCATCAACAGCGCGCGCGTGGTGTTTCTCAACGAGCGCCCGCAGCCGAGGCCCGGCAAGGGGGTCACCAACACCTGCGAGGTCTGCCAGCGCAGCCTCCTCGACTCCTTCCGCTTCTGCTCCCTCGGATGCAAAGTAATACGTCTTCCATGCCGCACCAATCCTTCAGTTCCATTAGTTACTACTCCAAGCTCTGGCCTGGCATGGCGCATTGCGAGCTTGTTTGTAATCAGCACGGCGTCTTCTGTTCTTTCTGCTGCGCAGATTGTAGGCACCTCCGGCGGCCACCGGCCGAGGAAGAGGCAAAGCGGCGGCAAGAGCGGAAAGAAGAAGAGGGCGGCGCTCAAGGTTGACGCGCGGTCGGAGTCGGAGCACTCGTGCACGAGCACCGGCGGCGGGAGCAGCGACAAGAGCAGCGTGGTGCAGAGCTTCACGCCGTCGACCCCGCCGGCCACCTCCAGCACCAGCAGCCACCGCGCCGGCAGCAAGCGCCGTAAGGGCATCCCGCACCGGTCGCCGTTCGGCAGCCTCATCGTGGAGTTCTAGAAGAGCATCACACACGGCCAAGTGCATGTCTGCACCGGTCAACACCCCGGCGCCGTCCTGTGTACGTGACATAACCAAGAAGGCAATGGCTGCGCGCCCTGAATGGAGGTCAGCCGCCGCCGGAGAAGGGCATCGAGCAGTAAGCACATACTATGGCGTGTGTTACATTCAGTTTCGAGTTTCAGTAACGCTACAGTTACAAGTATAGTACTAGCTAGTTTACCGCCGGTAAAACCCTAGTTCTAGTTACAACTCCCTCCAACTCCCTGAAGACGACTAAGTTTTGCAACCCTGTAATATACTCCATGTAATGTAAGCGTAGATGTACATAGATGATAGATGTATCACGTACAATATCGAGCGAGAGCCCTGTACAGTAATAAAAATAAGAATGCTGCTCAGCTCAGCTCAGCCATGATTTGGTGTTCCCGATGCGGCCGACTGATCCGGGTGAGTAGATCATCATTCACTCGCTCGCTGCCGGCAGCGGCAGTGCTCTGACATTCAGCGCAGAGGCCGCCATTAATGCTCGGCATCGGCATGGCCGGTGATACGGTTACCCGGTGACGCTCCGGCCTCCTTCTGAGGTCAGAAGCCCGGGCGAGACGGCGGTGTGCGTTTAGCTACGGGAGGTCGGCACGTGTTCGGGCCGTTTCCGCGCGTGGAAAAGGCCCGTATCTTCTGGAGGAAGGGGATGAGTCATGGGACGCATGGCTGGCCGACTGGGTTTGCTCCACCGGCGTGGGCGGACGGCGACGCCGAGCTGAATCGTGCCGTGCGACGCCGCCTAACTTGACGGGCCCGCCATTTGTCCCGGAAAGCGGCCGCCCTGACGGCGATGCATGCCTGCCTGCCTGCCATCGTCCACCGCCTCTACTTTCCACCGGTCGCCGCCCGTTCGGAACACGCCGGGACTACGATCAACGTCGAGCATTTATAGTCGCACCGAACCGAAGGTCTCAAATCGGTTTCAAGACGCTCGAATGGTCTGTTTCGTTGCTGCTTTGATATTATTTTTTTCATTCAGTCAAAAGGATAAAATTGATCCAAACGTCTAATTGATCGATATATCCCATAATATATGAGGTACATATATAGAGACGTTTGGACGTTTTCATCACGTTATATTCGACATAGATGACCACCTTAATTTTGCCCCAAATTGATTTGATCCATTGGATCGATCGTATTTTTCGTGTCTTGGTCCTTCAATTTCTGCACCGTCCACCTTCTGGTTGTCGTAGATGTTCCTAAGGGCAACTCCAACGCGCCGACGCAAATGGACGCCGGATTTGTCCGGTGTGTGCGAGCGCGTCCGTTCAGCACGTCCGTTTTTGTCCGCCGTTTTGCGCGATCGCCCAACGCGCGGACGCAAACGCAAAATTTAAACTGAAATTTAACTAATTAAACACTGAAATTAACTAATTTAACAGTTCATTACAACTAATAAAACATTAATTTAAAAAACTTAAAAAATTGTGCCATTGCCGCCGCCCTGCGCGCCGTCGTCGCCGCCCTACGCGCCGCCATCGCCGTCTTCCTCGTCGCTCGACAGCTCGACGACTGTCGGCGGCACCGACGCCCAGGGGTATTCGCGCCGCCAGCGCTCCTCCATGGCCGCGCGCTCAGCCTGCCGCCCCGCCTTCTCCTCCCGCCGGGCCTCTCTGTCGCGGAGTGGCGGCGTTGGCGGGTCGACGGCGGCGGCATTGCGCGAGGCGGCGTACTCCGCGTTTATGATGTGGTCGACCTCGGCACGCTCGGCCGCGAGATGGCGCGTGTAGCCATCCTCCAGGATGCGCGCCTCCTCCTCGTCGGTGGCGTCCATGGGCACCGCGCCGGCCGGCATTGTGGCGTACACGTAGAACGTGTTGACGCCCTCCCACTGGTAGCCCTCGCGCCACGGTTCCTCCTCCGGCAGGTGGTGGCGCGGCGGCGAGTCCACCCCGGGACCGTAGGGTGGAGGCGGCGGCGGTGGGTAGGGCGGCCGATATTCCGGCGCCCACCAATCCCATGGCGCAGGGTGGGAGCGGCTTCTGGTCCGCCGGAGGTGGTGGCGGCAGCATGAGAGAGGATGGCGATGGCGGCGCGCCATCCTCACAGGTGGCGGTGGCGGCGGCGACATCATATAGGATGCCGGCGCTGGTGGTGGCGGCGGCGCCTGCGCTGGTGGTGGGGGGCCCATCGCCAATGCGGATCCCTCCGGCGGAGCGTCGAGGAGGCGGGGCCGGTTTCAAGATTTCCTGGATAACGAAATCCAGGCCCGGCCACATTGCCTTCTCCTCGGCCTCCGAGAGCGCGAGGGCTTGCTGAAGCGCCGCCTCCTCCTCCGCGACGGCGGCCTGAAATGCCGCCTCCTCGGCCTCCTCTTCGAGCGCGACGACGGACGGCGGGGGCACGACGCGCCCTCCCCAAGCTGCAACCCAGCCGACTGTGGACGCGCCACGTACCGGTCGCGCAGTGTTGCGGCCAGGTTGGGCGGCACGGGGACGCGGTCGCGGCTGAGGCGCCAGTCGCCCGACAGCCCGACGTTTGTCCATGGCAGCAGGCACCTGTGCTGCCAGTACTTCCGAAACTAGTGCGCCGGAAGATAGATCTTTGCGCGCGTCGGCGGAGGAGGGGGAGGGGGAGGGGGTGGGTGATACGTCCAAAAAGCATCACTATTTTATATTGTGATTTCACCTTATTCATTGATATTTTCCACTTTAAAGTGTTGTTCTTATGTTGTTTTGGCTTATTTTACACATTTTACAACTTTCCGGTGCCGAAACAGCAGAACCAGGATTCAGCGGTGAAGAAGTGGAAACCAAGTTGCTGAAGCAGATCAAGTCCAAATACGATGAAATTTTACGGGGAGCATTTTTATGCCAAATGACTGGGAGTCACCGAAGGAGAAGGTGAGGGGACCCACCAGGCAGCCAGAAGGGTGCCTGGCGCGGCCCCCCTTCCTGGCCGCGCCAGGCACCCTCCTGGGTGCCTGGTGGCCCCTCTCGGTGCCCCCTTTCGCCTATATAACCCCCTGGGGGTAGAAACCCCTAAACAGGAGCTGCTTTCGCGAGACGCCGCCGCCACGGTGCGGAAACCTACAGAGGAGAAAACCAATCTCCGGCGGAGAGATTCCGCCGGGGAGATCACCTCCCGGAAGGGGAGATCGTCGCCATCATCATCATCATCGTCACGGGCATCATCGAGATCATCATCAACATCATCCCCAACATCAGCACCATCTCCATCTACATCCAATCTCATCTCACAATTGCAACTTGTGTTGTAATCCGTACTATCTATCCCCTCTACTTTGTTGGTGTTAATTACTACTTTGTGGTGAATGCTATTGAGTTTTGTTGGAGAAATATTATTGTGTCCAGATTGTTCATCACCTATTTATCACCTCTGATCATGATCTCTTTTATGTCTTGTGAGTAGTTACTTTAGTTCTTGAGAACATGGGAGCAGTCTAGTTGTTAGTAGTCATATGATGTTGAAGTATTATGTGTTGTGTGATACTTAAGTTGTGTTGTTATCTCTCTAGTGGTGTTATGTGAGTCGAACACATAACACTTCACCTTTAATGGGCCTAGAGGGAAACATTGTGCACAAAGGATGCTTATGGTGGGTTGCCGGAGTGACAGAAACCTGAACCCCAGTTCGCAGACTTTCGCACAAGGGAGTTATGGATCCTTGATCGTAATGCTGTGGTTAGGCTTATGCCTTAATTACTACCTTGTATTTGCGGATGCTTGCAAGGTGTGTAATCATAAGAGTACACTTATCTTAGTCTAGAAGGTGTACTAGCATTGATCCACCCACCGATACTTATCACACAATACATATTACTTGGCAGAGTATGGTGAAAGTGACTAGACTATCTCTCCCGTGTTTTCTCGAGAACGCTTTAACCTTTATAAGTTCAGTTCCTAGGCTTATCCTTGTAAAAGGATTGGGCCACTTGCTACTCCTCAGTTACCCTGTTTACTTTGCCCGTCTTTTACTTTTCTGTTGCTTAAACCAAAACCCCCTAAATATTTACCTTTGAGTGTTTGCGGTCTTTCCTTATCCAGTGTCACTTATCAACACCTTCTGCTCCTCGTTGGGATCGACATCCTTATTTATCGAAAAGCTACAATTGATCCCCTAGACTTGTGGGGGTTGGCGCGGTTAACAGGGAAGGCAACCCAACTAAACCTATTAACTTCTCCGCCATCAACGAGCTTTTCTGGCGCCGTTGCCGGGGAGTGTAGCGCTATTGGTAAGTGAAGCCGGTAAGGAAACTTTTATTTTCTGTTGTTACTTTCAGTCCTTATGGACTCTTCTGCTGTTGGTTCGTTGCTGGTAAGGAGCCGCCCCACGACTGTGGTGGTCACTCCTACCCCTACTGAAATTGTGCCCTATAAAATACCATCTGGTATTGTTGATTATGTCTTGGCTAATCGTTATACAGGAGAAGGACATCCGGGATAACACCTGCTATATCTATCACAATTATGTTCTTTATTTAAGCTTGCAGGTGTGACGATGGAGTTCGTCATGAAGAAACTATTCTCCATATCGCTCAAAGATAAAGCTTCAGATTGGTATAAGCTACTCGATAACTCTGATTCGCTTGAATGGCCAGAGCTTATGTCTCTCTTTTATGCAAAGTTTTATCCTCTTCGTGAAATTCACCAAGACAGGAATTACATCTACAACTTTTGGTCTCGCGACGGAGAGAGCATCGCTCAAGCTTGGGGGAGACTGAAGTCCCTGATGCTCAAATGCCCAAACCATGAGCTCCCCAAGGAAATTATACTTACAAATTTTTATGCCAGGCTTTCTCGTCAGGACAAGGAGATGTTGGATGCCTCCTCTAGTGGGGTATTCCAGACCAGAAGTATGGAAGAAAAATGGGATCTTATAGAAAGGATCCAAAAGAATACTGAAGACTGGGAAATTGATAAAGGTATTGAACCCGCTATAAACTATGAGCATAGCTACATTGAGAGTTATGTAAAGACTGATTACTTTAATACCTTTTGCTCTAAAATTGGTCTTGATTCCCAGGTAATGGTTGACTTTTGCAAAGACTTTGCTTCTCATATTGATTCTTCCAGGACGAAGGAGAGTCAACATCATAAACCTTTCAAGGAGTCAACCATTGAGATTAATGTTACTGATCCTGTTTTACCTGCAGTTGTGTATGAACAGCCTCCTTATCCCTCCAGGATAAAGGAGCACTCTTTTGTTACAGGTATTTTAAATAAAAATGGAAGGACCACCGACAAACCTGAGGACACGATCAAGGTCCAGCCTCAAGTTGCAATGGTCAAGGATCTGGTAACAAGTGATATTGAAGGTTCCACTATTAGTTTTTGTGCTGTTGCCACTAACATTGTCACAGCCAGGAACAAAGGCCCAATTTCAGGTACACCTGTTG
Organism: Bromus sterilis; assembly: GCA_950022295.1. NCBI lineage: Eukaryota > Viridiplantae > Streptophyta > Magnoliopsida > Poales > Poaceae > Bromus > Bromus sterilis. The sequence continues at coordinate 60,169,678 of OX465599.1, forward strand.
TATCTGTCAAGATAGGAGATCATAATTACTATGGGCTATGTGATTTGGGATCCAGCTTCAGCGCTATCCCCTTCACACTTTATCAAGAGATCATGCACGAGATTCAGCCGTGTGAGATTGAGGACATAGATGTCACCATCCATCTTGCAAATAAACAAACAATCTCTCCAGTTGAGATTGTAAGAGATGTTGAAGTACTCTGCGGGAAGGTAAAATATCCTACAGACTTTCTTGTACTTGGTTCAGTGCAAGATAGTTTTTGCCCTATTATCTTTGGTAGGCCCTTCCTCAGCACTTGTGGAGCTATAATAGATTGCAAGAAAGGTAAAGTTTCTGTTGAATTCAATGGTGAGTCGTATGAATTCAATTTCTCTAAGTTTTCTAAGCAGCCTCGTGGTACTGACTTGTCAAGTAATGACAAAATTATTGAAGAAATTGCTTCCATTGCTATTCCTCCTAACGATACTTTGCAGCAATTTATGGAGGACCACGAGAATGATATACATATGCAGGAAAGGAATGAACTAGAAGACATATTTTTAAGACAACCTGCTATCCTGAAGCACAACCTACCGGTTGAACCTTTAGGAATCCTCTCGCAACCAAAAGAAGACCCGGTGTTCGACCTAAAACCACTACCCGATACGCTCAAGTATGCTTATTTAGATGAAAAGAAAGTATATCCTGTTATTATCAATTCTAACCTTTCAGGGTATGAAGAAGAGCGATTATTGGAGACACTTCGCAGACACCGAGGTGCTATTGGCTATACTCTTGATGATCTCAAGGGTATTAGTCCATCCATTTGCCAACATACTATCAATCTCGAGCCCGATGCTAAACCGGTTGTTGATCACCAACGACGGTTGAACCCAACGATGAAGGACGTGGTTAGGACAGAGGTTCTCAAACTTCTAGCTGCAGGTATCATCTATCCTATAGCTGATAGTAAGTGGGTAAGTCCCGTTCATTGTGTTCCAAAAAAAGGAGGTATGACTGTTGTCCCTAATGATAAAAATGAAATAATACCTCAGAGGACCATTATTGGATATAGAATGTGTATTGATTTCAGGAAGTTAAACAAGGCCACCCAGAAGGACCATTATCCTTTGCCCTTTATTGATCAGATGCTCGAGCGGTTGTCTAAAAGCACCCACTTCTGCTATCTTGATGGGTATTCTGGCTTCTCCCAGATTCACGTTAACACCGCGGATCAAGAGAAGACTACTTTCACGTGTCCCTACGGTACTTATGCTTATAGGCGTATGCCTTTTGGTTTATGTAATGCACCTGCTACTTTTCAGAGGTGTATGTCTGCAATATTTCATGGTTTCTGTGAGGAGATTGTAGAAGTTTTCATGGACGACTTTTCCGTCTATGGAAGCTCCTTTGACCACTGTCTCCACAGTCTTAATAAAGTTTTGCAGAGATGTGAAGAAACAAATTTGGTGCTCAACTGGGAGAAGTGCCATTTCATGGTTAACGAAGGGATAGTTCTTGGACACAAGATTTCCTCAAGGGGAATTGAAGTGGACAAGGCAAAAATTGAAGCTATTGAAAGGATGCCCTATCCAAGGGACATCGAAGGTATTCGTAGTTTTCTAGGTCATACTGGTTTCTATAGAAGATTTATTAAGGACTTTTCTAAGACCTCGAAACCCCTCACCAATCTTCTCCAGAAGGATGTTCCTTTTGTATTTGACAAAGATTGTAAGGAAGCTTTTGAAGTTCTTAAGAAAGCCTTGATAACCGCTCCTATAGTACAACCACCTGACTGGAATTTGCCATTTGAAATTATGTGTGATGCTAGTGATTTTGTTGTTGGAGCTGTTTTAGGACAAAGGGTTGACAAGAAGCTGAATGTCATCCACTATGCCAGCAAAACACTTGATAGTGCTCAAAAGAATTATGCTACTACCGAGAAGGAATTCTTGGCAGTGGTGTTTGCTTGTGATAAGTTTAGGCAGTATATTGTTGATTCTAAAGTTATTATTCATACTGATCATGTTGCCATTAAGTATCTTATGCAGAAAAAGGATGCCAAACCAAGACTCATTAGGTGGGTAATCCTTCAAGAATTTGATTTGCAGATTGTCGATAGAAAAGGAGAAGACAACCCGGTGGCGGATAATCTTTCAAGGATGGAAGATATCCCGCACGATCCTATTCCAGTCAACGACAGTTTTCCAGATGAACATCTTGCTGTTGTAAAAGTACAATCTCATTCTGATCCTTGGTTTGCAGATTATGCTAATTTTATCGTTGCAAATTTTTTGCCTCCAGGTTTTACATTTCAGCAGAGGAAGAAATTCTTCACGGATTTGAGGCACTACTTTTGGGATGATCCACATCTTTATAAAGAAGGTGCGGACGGGATCGTAAGAAGGTGTATACCGGAACACGAGCAACAAGACATTCTTCGGCAATGTCACGACAGTGCCTATGGAGGACATCATGCTGGTGAAAGGACCGCACATAAAGTTTTACAATCAGGTTTTTATTGGCCTACTCTTTTTAAGGACGCCCGAAGGTACGTTTTATCTTGTGATAAGTGTCAGAGAGTTGGAAACATTAGCAGGAGAAATGAGATGCCTATGAATTACTCACTAGTGATCGAACCTTTTGATTGCTGGGGTTTTGATTTTATGGGTCCTTTTCCTCCTTCACACAAGTACACACACATCTTAGTTGCTGTTGATTATGTAACCAAGTGGGTTGAAGCAATCCCCACTGAGAGTGTTGATCACAAGACATCTTTGAAAATGCTCAAGGATGTAATTTTTCCTAGGTTTGGAGTACCAAGGTACCTCATGACAGATGGAGGGTCACACTTCACACATGGAGCTTTTAGGAAAGCTCTAGCCAAGTACGATGTCAATCATAGGATTGCATCATCGTACCACCCTCAAACTAGTGGGCAAGTTGAGCTCACCAACAGGGAGATCAAGTTGATCTTACAGAAAACAGTAAACAGTTCTAGAAAGGACTGGTCAAAAAAGTTAGGAGATGCTTTGTGGGCGTATAGAACTGCTTACAAAAACACCATGGGCATGTCTCCTTATAAGATGGTCTATGGCAAAGCTTGCCATTTACCATTAGAGTTAGAGCACAAAGCTTTCTGGGCTGTCTGAGAGCTGAATGCTGACCCAAAGTTAGCTGGTGAAAAGCGGCTCATGAACTTGACTTCTCTAGATGAGTGGAGAAGCGAAGCTTACGAGAGCGCTAAAATGTTCAAGGAAAAGGTAAAGAAGTGGCACGATAAAAGAATTCTGAAACATGAATTTAATGTTGGTGATAAAGTTTTGTTGTTTAGATCTCGTTTCAGGTTTTCTCCAGGTAAACTACTTTCCAGATGGGAAGGACCTTTTCATATTGAAGAAGTATATCGGTCCGGTGCTATCAAGATCAATAATTTCGAAGGCACCGAGCCTCAAGTTGTGAATGGACAAAGACTCAAACATTATATGGCAGGTGATCCAATCAATGTGGATGCAAGCATGATATACACGAGTACTCATGAAGAACATGTTGCAGCCCAGTTTCAGATTCCGGCAGGAGCAGAATCGGGAAAGGTATGAATTATGGTAAGAAAACACCGCGAACGTCAATAAAAGTTTATTTTTCAAAGTTTTTGCAAAATTAGTAAAATTCCAAGCCTTATTGAAGCCGGAGTGGAGCTCCTGGGAGGCCAGGAGGCCCCCAGGCGCGGCCCCCCTTCAGGCCGCGCCGGGCACCCTCCTGACTCCCCTGAACACCGCCTCCGACTCCACCTAGACTCGGAACCTTCCTTCTGTTGCAGAAATTTTTGCTATATATTTGCCCGGATCGTCCCGGCACCGTACCTCGCGATTTCGTGTGTTTTCTCTTTCGGTTGTTTCTACCAGGAAATTTTTTAGCAGATTTAGGTGCCATGGCTTCTCCAAGTTCCCCCAAGGACAAGTTCGTCGTCAACGTCATCAACTCTTACCTCGCAGAGGTGAGGAAGCATCTCAGGTCCTTCATGTTGAGGAGGGTGTCCTCCGCAAGGAAGATCTGAAGGGGCCAGTCAAAGAGGGGAGCACCGAAGATCGGCTGAAGGAGATGGAAGAAGAGGTTTTCAAGTACAAGAAGATGGTGGAGCGTGGTGTTGAAGCTAACTTCAGCATCACCAACGAGTTAAAGTCTGTATACTCGGAGGAGCTAAAGGAGATATGGTCAAGCTTGACCGCACTCGAAGAGAAAACAGAGACACTACGAGGGCAAATCTATGATCATCAGAACCAGAACTGTGAGTATGATCTCAAGTTCTCACGCATAGGTTTGGCTGCTGAGTGCAGGATCCTGGAGACCGAGATGTCCTTCGAGACTGGAGAACCTTTACCGTGGAAGCGCTTCGCCAGGGAAAGCATGTTCATCCCCAACAACCAGGAGCAGGAAGAGGAGGAGTAAAACTCCTCGGGTAATGGCATCCCCTTGGCTTGTTCCAAGCTTGGGGGAGTGCCTGGTATCTTTTATCTTTTGTCTTTGTCTTTAGGAGTCAAGTAGAGTCTTATCATGTTTAGGGACGTCACTTTATGAAATAGGTGTTGCTTTGAGGTCTATCACTCCTTTTGTGGAGAGCTTTGTATCAGTGAGTTCGGAGTCGTCTATGAAGGAATATTAATGAGAAGTTTATTGGTTTCTTCGCTACACTTGGTATTCTCTTCACGCGATCGACATCATGAGATGATTCTTATGGGGAGTTTTGACCTTATATCAGGTATGGCTTCGAAAACTTTATTTAATCTTGGCAAGTATAGCTTTGGTCATAACAACAAGCATGTTTTTCTCAAAGTAGCGACATAGCCAAAACCTTTGTGTTATTATGCTTGAAGTGTTATGTTGACAAGGAAGACAACTTGATGTTTCATGTTAGTCTTAATGTTTATGCTTTGTACTGCTTGTATCTAAGTTGTCATCACTTGTCTGCTCTCTCAAAGCCTTGCTAGCCAAAACTCTGTACCAAGCGGAATTCTGCTTGTACTTCCATACCCTGAAACCAACATCTTCCACTTGAGTCCACCATACCTACCTACTTGTGGTATTCCACTACCACTCCTAAAGTATAAAACTTATGTGCTATCTTTAGATGTTCAAAATCTTCTGTTTTGTGCCACTGATTCAGCTCATGAGGAAGTGGTGGGTAACCCATGATCTTCTTAATTTGGACAAGTTTTATCTTGGGATTGCATGTCTAATCTGCAAACCCCTAATACGAGAAGGGACTGGCATGAGTGCCCAGCTCGTAAAAGATAAATAATAAACACACAAGTTCCTTCGCCCTTTTTCGAGTGATAAACAAAGGAATCCAAGGGGATGTGATCGTCCCCACATGGGAGCCGTTTCTCGAAACTTGTCCAAATCATGAAGTGAGTGAGTTATCTATCAGCATTCGTTGACGGATCATGCACCTCCCAAAAGCTTGTTTTTATTCTGTTTGATCTAAAGATGGCACATGAGTTTTCCCTGCTTACCCTTTTGCACGGGGTTTATCTTTATTTTGTGCTGAGTCAGTCCTTCCTTCTTCCTTCCTTTCTAAAGAGAGAGAGCAGACACTTGGTGTTAATAAAGATGCTTGCATATAAAGTTGCATTGAGATCTAGCATGTTACATCTTCGTTGACATTATCTTTTGATAAGTGAGTTGTTTACAAAAGCTTATGCTTGTTAAACATCTTCCTTTGTGTTGACATGTGCACTTCTTGACTAATAGCATGTTCTTTCAAAAGTTTCAACTGTTTAATCAAAAGAGAAAGAGCAAAAGTAAAAGCTATTAGTTGTTCCTTGACCAAGGCTATGTTTGTCATGATTTGATGAGTTTTCCAGGTCCTACTTTGTTATAATTGTTACTACGTCTTATAAGGACCTTATGAGTTGAGGTTGCTGTTGAGAATGCTTAAGTTTGGTGAGTAATCTTGATGCTTCTTGTTCGTATTCTTTTTATCAGCACTTCACTCTCTAAACTTGTGGACAGGTTTACCGAGCTCAGTAATCGCTTGAGGACAAGCGAGGTCTAAGCTTGGGGGAGTTGATACGTCCAAAAAGCATCACTATTTTATATTGTGATTTCACCTTATTCATTGATATTTTCCACTTTAAAGTGTTGTTCTTATGTTGTTTTGGCTTATTTTACACAGTTTACAACTTTCCGGTGCCGAAACAGCAGAACCAGGATTCAGCGGTGAAGAAGTGGAAACCAAGTTGCTGAAGCAGATCAAGTCCAAATACGATGAAATTTTACGGGGAGCATTTTTATGCCAAATGACTGGGAGTCACCGAAGGAGAAGGTGAGGGGACCCACCAGGCAGCCAGAAGGGTGCCTGGCGCGACCCCCCTTCCTGGCCGCGCCAGGCACCCTCCTGGGTGCCTGGTGGCCCCTCTCGGTGCCCCCTTTCGCCTATATAACCCCCTGGGGGTAGAAACCGCTAAACAGGAGCTGCTTTCGCGAGACGCCGCCGCCACGGTGCGGAAACCTACAGAGGAGAAAACCAATCTCCGGCGGAGAGATTCCGCCGGGGAGATCACCTCCCGGAAGGGGAGATCGTCGCCATCATCATCATCATCGTCACGGGCATCATCGAGATCATCATCAACATCATCCCCAACATCAGCACCATCTCCATCTACATCCAATCTCATCTCACAATTGCAACTTGTGTTGTAATCCGTACTATCTATCCCCTCTACTCTGTTGGTGTTGATTACTACTTTGTGGTGAATGCTATTGAGTTTTGTTGGAGAAATATTATTGTGTCCAGATTGTTCATCACCTATTTATCACCTCTGATCATGATCTCTTTTATGTCTTGTGAGTAGTTACTTTAGTTCTTGAGAACATGGGAGCAATCTAGTTGTTAGTAGTCATATGATGTTGAAGTATTATGTGATGTGTGATACTTAAGTTGTGTTGTTATCTCTCTAGTGGTGTTATGTGAGTCGAACACATAACACTTCACCTTTAATGGGCCTAGAGGGAAACATTGTGCACAAATGATGCTTATGGTGGGTTGCCGGAGTGACAGAAACCTGAACCCCAGTTCGCAGACTTTCGCACAAGGGAGTTATGGATCCTTGATCGTAATGCTGTGGTTAGGCTTATGCCTTAATTACTACCTTGTATTTGCGGATGCTTGCAAGGTGTGTAATCATAAGAGTACACTTATCTTAGTCTAGAAGGTGTACTAGCATTGATCCACCCACCGATACTTATCACACAATACATATTACTTGGCAGAGTATGGTGAAAGTGACTGGACTATCTCTCCCGTGTTTTCTCGAGAACACTTTAACCTTTATAAGTTCAGTTCCTAGGCTTATCCTTGTAAAAGGATTGGGCCACTTGCTACTCCTCAGTTACCCTGTTTACTTTGCCCGTCTTTTACTTTTCTGTTGCTTAAACCAAAACCCCCTAAATATTTACCTTTGAGTGTTTGCAGTCTTTCCTTATCCAGTGTCACTTATCAACACCTTCTGCTCCTTGTTGGGATCGACATCCTTATTTATCGAAAAGCTACAATTGATCCCCTAGACTTGTGGGGGTTGGCGCGGTTAACAGGGAAGGCAACCCAACTAAACCTATTAACTTCTCCGCCATCAGTGGGGGAGGAGTTGGTCCGCGGCCGCGCCGGCGCCCGGAGCCGGAGCCGGAAGCCTCGTGGTCATGTTTGCCGGGGCGAAACCACCTGGACATGGCGGCGCTCTGGTGGTGCTCTGGTGGTGCTCTGGCGGTGCTCTGGTGGCGCTCTGGTCGCGGCTTGGGAGGCAGTTTGTGGGCGCGGGTGTGAGACAGCGACGGCCGCCGCGTCGTCGTCTTATAAAAAGACGCCACAGAGGCTGGCAAGTGGCCCCAGCGCGGACGCGCGCGGACGTTCAACGCGTCCGCTCGGTGTCCGCGCCAACGCAAACTCGATGCACTTTTGCGTGGGGTTTGCGTCTGCGCGGACACCGAGCAGACGTGATCGCGCCAATAAATGCGTTTGCGGTTGAGCGTTGGGCGCGAATTTCATCGATTTGACGCAAATTCGGACGCGCACGGATAAAATATGTCGGCGCGTTGGAGTTGCCCTAACTCTTACCATCGATATGGGTGATGCCTCGATGGAATCCGTTGGGATTTCGACCATACTGTGGCTGGTGCACCAGTTCAATACTGCGCTCCTAGATGAGCATCATGTGATGGTGGCTCAACTCGAGGCGAAGCACATGAATATGTTGTTGTCGTGGGGGAGCTTCACGCGAGTCAGAGCGTAATCAACGAAAACTAGACAATGCTCACATCCATGCAGATCCACCATAACATCAAGTGCGAGCACCGTTCGACCCATATCAACAACACGTGGTGGAGTGGCTCTTCGAGGAGTTTTAGGCTATCGTCGATGAGGCGCCGAACCAGCATGTGATACGTCCAAAATGCATCACTATTTTATATCATAATTCTTCCTTATTTATTGATATATTTCACATTACGATGATGTTCTTATGTTGTTTTGGCTTGTTTTACACAGTTTGCAATTTTCCGGTGCCGAAGCAGCAGACGCATGATTCAGCGGTAAAAAGTGGACTCTTCGTCGCCCGAAAACCCTAAAAGAAGGAGTTTTTACGGAGTTCCGCCGCCGCTCTGTGGCAGAAACCTACAGAGAATAAAAGTGCTCTCCGACGGGCAGATTCCGCCGAGGAGATCACCTCCTGGAAGGGGAGATCATCGTCATCGTCATCACCATCGTCACGGGCATCATCGAGATCATCATCAACATCATCACCAACATCAGCACCATCTTCATCTTCATCCAATCTCATCTCACAATTGCAACTTGTGTTGTAACTCGTACTATCTACCCTCTCTACTCTATCGGTGTCGATTACTACTTTTGGTGAATGCTATTGAGTTTTGTTGGAGAAATATCGTTTTGACCAGATTTTTTACCACCTATTTATCACCTCTGATCATGATCTCTTTTATGTCTTGTGAGTAGTTACTTTAGTTCTTGAGGACATGGGAGAAGTCTTGTTGTTAGTAGTCATATAATGTTGAAGTAATATGTGTTGTTTGATATTTAAGTTGTGTTGTTATTTTCCTAGTGGTGTTGTGTGAGTCGAACACTCAACACTTCGCCTTACTAAGGACCTAGGGGAAACATTGTGTATAAAGAATGCTTATGGTGGGTTGTCGGAGTGACGGAAACCTGAACCTCAGTTTGCACACTTTTGCACAAGGGAATAATGGATCCTTGATCTTATTGCTGTGGTTAGGCTTTGCTTTAATTTCTATCTTGTATTTGCGGACGCTTGCAAGTTTTTTAATCATAAGAGTACACTTATCTTAGTCTAGAAGGTGTGCTAGCATAGATCCACCCACTCAACACTTATCAACACTACAGACAGTGCCGATACGGAGTATGGAGAAAGCACGTGACTACCTCTCCATGTGTCCTCAAGAACGCTTTAGTCTTTATAAGTCCAGTTGCCAGGCTTATCCTTTGCTCAAAAGGATTGGGCCACTTGCTGCTCCTCAGAACCATTTACTTTGCTTGTTTATGTCTTATTGTTGCTTATACCAAAAACCCCTAAAAAGTTATCTTTCAGTGCTTGCAGTTATTCCTTGTCCAAAATCACTTATCAATACCTTTCGCTCCTCGTTGGGTTCGACACTCTTACTTATCGAAAACGCTGCAATAGATCCCTTACAGTTGTGGGTCATCAGCATGTCAAAATGACATTTATTGATTGGCGGTAGTCGACATCAATGATAACGCTGACGTCTCTGGTGCGGGATCGTCGACCACACTTTCGGTGAGTAGATCAATTTTACTTTTTTACTTTTCAAAATTTATTATGTTTGATGTTCTATTTTACGTTGTACAAAAAATTGTTCCATGACCATCGTTCAGTTGTATCTCCATAGATCCATGGATATTTAGTGGCGTTCATTTGATAATCCGTGTTGTACCTTAAAGAACTTTCAAGGGGGCGATCCAAATGGAGATCAAATGTATTTTGTTTATTTTGATCGCCAACGGACAACCTCCTTGAGGCACAACATTGTTACCCTAGTAATCTCACCCTTGGTCGTAGATACTATCATCACACTCATACTATACAATCATGTTGTGCATGATTAGACAAATATTCATCACATTTCCTAAAGTATCAACACTTCAACATCCAGCAGGGTGCCGAACAATAGTCTAACGAGATTGAAGCACACTAAAAGGACGATCCATACCTTTTTACATTTTTTTGTTCTTTGAAAAACCCAGCCCTCCTTTTTCTAGGGATTGGAGATTACCTTCATAAATGTAGACCACTAAGGGTAGATATCATCCGCTAGGTAATATCCCTTATTATACTAGAAGAATACCCGCGCGTTGCAGCGGAAATCTCTATAAGAAATCTACAATGTAAATTGAAAAGTTATAAGATGCATATAAATAAAAGTGGATGACATGGACAAATGATTGGCTACAATAGTGGGTTATGTGAATAGCTTGCATGTTGAGATAGATATACATGCGTCTTAGTGGGGTTTTCTTAGTGGATGACATGGACAAATGATTGACTACAATAGTGAGTGATGTGGATAGCTTGCATGCTGAGATATAATGGATGATATGAATAGCTTGCATGTTGAGATAAATATACATGCATCTTAGTGGAGTTTTCTTAGTGGATGACATGGACAAATGATTGGCTACTATAGTGAGTGATGTGGATAGCTTGCATGTTGAGATAGACATCATATTTTGCTTTATAAGAGATATAGATTAGTGTCCATTCACCTCAAAGTTGACCTTTGGGGTATTGCCTTCCGCAAGCCTCACAAACACCGAATAGCGTTGAAGCACATTGATGTCATTGTGAGAACCTGCATGTCGAAAAGAATGCTAAATCCAAAGATCATGTGATGCTAGAGCTTCAAGTATCACAATGCAACCATCAACATATCCCTTGTACTGCTTCCACCAAGTAAATGGATAGTTCTTCCACTTCCAATGCATACAATCTATGCTTTCAAGCATCCCTGAAAAGTCCATCAATGCATTGATCTCCAGCAACCGGGATGTATCCTCAACATTTGGTTGTCTTAAGTACTCCAAGCTGAATACCTGCACCACAACCCTACAAAATATGTGCATTGACTCTAGATAAGTGGACACGCTCATGGGTTCATATTCATCAATCAAATCACTAGAAATTCCATATGCAAGAATCCAAACAACTTCAGTGTATTTTGGATAAGATGAGAACCCAAACTTACTAACTACATCATACTTGCATCTGAAAAAAATCACCATGAGCCATCACTCCTTCCCGAATACGGTTGAACAACGGTTTCACCATCCGGAAGCATCGTCGAAGGGAGAGATGATCACATTCTCCATTCGATTCAATGCAGGAGCCGATATCAAATCTCTAAAGATTGGTCGCTGCCTCGAAATATGTTCAATTATGAGAAGTGTAGCAGCCAATACATCAGTATCATCATCGTACAATGATGAATCGATAATTGAAAACATACTCATCCGCACTATCAGCCATGGTCCTTGGGAGTGAATTCGTACCTCACACGGGTCGAGCAAATTACCGAACACCTTGTGGGTGGCGTGGGTCGTCGGAGAGGATGAGTCTCGACCGGCGAGGAGCTCCGCCCCAAAAGTAGGGCCATCGATCGCAATGTACTCCGAACCATGACAGTGTATGTGAGAATAATAGTGGGGTTGCCGACGATGTCCACGACGGGTCAGCGGGTGTCGATCGGTAGCCACACCTCCCTCAGGTCGCGCTGTGTTGGCGGTGGGAGTGGAAACGGTCACGGGCTGGTGGCGAGGTTAATGGTTGGGAGGGAAAGGCGACGGGATGTGTGGTAGCGACAACAACGATGTCGAAGAGGGTTGTAGAGGAGGATAAAGTCAGGGGCACTCTCGACGGATAGTGCCTTTGTTTGTGTCACGATAGGCGGACTAGGGAAGGACAAGGGAGAACAACGAGGATTTCCATTGTGCATAAATTTGATCCAAATTTAGCTTGAAAATAGATAACGGTGAAAAAAAAACAATAATTTGTTTGCGCTCTTTACGTACGTGGATCTAAATGAACGACCGTGGGCCGCAACAAACGATTTAAAATTGCCCTTACGCGCCTCCAACAGGGAAGAGCTCTGCTTGGAGAGTTGGAGGCTGCAACCGAGAGCGGCGTTTCTGCACCCGGGTGCATCTGCACCCGGTGAGAGTAAAAAAAGGAAAATAAATTTTAAAAAAGATTAAAAGTATTTTTTTTTGTGATGAAAGATGCTTTTGGAGAAGATGTTCATGCAGATTTTCGAGAAGATCGGACATCTGGAGGAGCACCTATCAAAAAAGACAAATCCGCTGCTTCTTACGAAGGCACTGTTCACACACTATTTGGCCCTGACTTTGTCTTTTTTACCGCGGACGCCCTAGATGTCGGGAAAAGCTCAAATTTTACATGAACATCTCCTCTAAAAGCATCTTCCACCACAAAAAAATTTAGAATTTTTTAAACTTTTTTTAATGTTTTTTCAAAGATTTCTTGGGCAGGTCTAAATGAGCCTGGGCTCGTCTTTGAATATCCCGCTGCAACCAAGCTATACTCCATACAATACCGTGCACTGCGCTTTTGCACCAGGTCCCCGTCTTCGTCTGTTCATAGAGAGCATCGCGTCGACAGCATTTCGTGCGCACAATCATACCATGTCGATTGGAGGCTGGGTCGGAGAGCTAGCGCCTCCCACCTCCGTATGCCATGACGCACTGACGTTGCCACGCACCCGCTCCATACGCCGGCCTCATGCCGCCCATTGGTCACTTCTAACCTGTTTTCTGTCCTGATCGCAGCTCCCGTTTGCTAGTTTGACGATCAGTCGCCACCGTGACATGGACCTGTTAGACCCACCGCGCTCCCATGTCCCAAAGCTCGATTCACGTACCGGAGTCGGTTCCCATCGGATGGTACGTACCGGTCTGTAGATTGGCCGGCTTTGCCCTGCGTTGCGACTTTCTCAGTGATCCGTGACTATGCATGTCATTTGTGTTGTGCACATCTTTTTTTCCCTATCTTTCTCTAGAACTTTGGTTCTTTTTTCTTTGCGATAAAAGGGAGTTTTATTCCAATGTTATAGAGTTACAGTCAGCTGACAACAGCTCAGCAATACAAGGTGGTCCTTGATGTAGCCAGCAAGCAGTGCTACACTCAGTACGACCATAGTTTGCCAGACGATCTGCTACTCTATTTTGAAGTCTATGAATCTTTGACGGAATAAACTCCCGAGCCACCATGAGGTCTTTAATCTCCAGCGCTATGTGAGCATACGGTGATGAATCCAAGGTATTTGAAGATAGCGAGAGGAGGGACGTAGAAGCATCCGACTGCACCATCACTGGTAGACTCGTATGCTTCCGGGCCAGCTTCATCCCTTCCAAAATCGCTTGTAGTTCCGCCTCCAAAGCATCGTTACAGTGCGAGTGCGCCAAGTAACGGTACGCCGCGAAGATAACAATCCCCAAATTATCTCGCATAATCATTCCAGCCCCCGCTGTGCCATCCAGTGGGTTAAACGAACCATCGACCGACAAGGCAAGAAAAGCAGAGGGGGCGGACACCAAGGTGGGCCCGGATCAGGAGGAGCGGTCCGGGGAGATAAGTTGGAAACATGGTTAAAGAGAGGCATCTTCCCTTTAATAATTTCCTCAACTGAATGTTTCTTCGTCAGGGATAGTGATGTGTAATAGCTCTCCAAAAACCTTAAGGATATGTCAGCAGGAACACATTATTTGCCATAGAACTCATCATTACGTTCATTTCAAATTCTCCAACACAGCATGATCACCATGTCTCTAGCCGAAAGGGTGCATTGAGAGAGGATATTAAGAAACCAATCCTCCCCAACATCAAGCAGCAACGAGTTTCTCGGCACCGGCCAGAACTTTGGTTTTTTGTGCTGCCCATCCTTGGCTTGGTATTGCTCTCGGTGTGGATGATGATAGCGACGTAGATTCGATTTTTTTAGGAACACAGTATAACTCTGACGTCTCACAAACACGAGTATACAATCATCCATATGACGCATACACGCACACCCTATCCCTATGAGCATCTTCGCAATACTGAGCCGGTACATCATCTTGAGATTAACGAAGCCACCACATCGTCTTCGACGGGAACGTCTCCTCCCACTGAAAGCGCATCATCAGAAGCTCTGAAATAAATCCAGGAAAATGCGAGCACCATTGTCAAATCTGAGATTTGAATTCTGGTGGGCTGAAGATAAAACCATCCACATAACCAACTCAACCACAGGTTGATTCGCGCGACCTAGATTCGTTGTACTTGCACGTCCCACTGCGAGGTGTGGTGTCGTGTTGACACCGCCGGTGGGGATGGGGTTTCACCCTTGTCATATACTCCACCTCAAGAGATAAAGAGAGAGTAAATAATTACCCGGCATTTGCCCGCCAGGTGAACATACATTCTCTTGCAATTTTATTTTTCTTACATTTTGTCATAAAAATACTTCATCTTCAGTTGTAACCTGGTTACTTCATGTTCGTATTAGTTTTACGAAATACTGGATCTTTTCTCTTGCAAAATACATCTTGGGTATAGACGTGCTTGTTGTAACAACTGAAAATAAATTGCATCGAGGGTTGAGTCCAGTCATGAAAAATCAGCTTTCCCTATATGTTATTCAACCCTTTCCTTTTGGGGAATAAAGTATTATCTTCGATCCATAATAATGGACTCTATTTTGTCTAGATTCGTATGTATTTACTTAAGTATTTATACTAGATGCATATGTATTTAGACAAACTTAAGTCCATTAATATGGATCGAAGGAAGTACCTTCATTACTCTGTCTTGCAAAATAAATGTTATAGGTCGAAGCTTTTTTATTTTAATCCCACAAAAAACCTTTTTAGATTGCTAGTATTTGCATGCCACGGAGAAACCATTGATGACATTTTGATGTTGTTGGAGTTGGTGGAGGGGAACATTATTTTTACATCATATAGACATTTTATGCACTGTTTTCTAATATAAATTTTGTATAATACATGTATTTAAAAAAAAATAGGTGTGGCATTAGTACAATGTTTGCATTGTGAAACCATGTCATAACTGGGTCGGTCTACTACCGGCTAGCTGTAAGCGATGTTATCGTCCGGTCCGCTCTGGGCGTCACATAGCCACGCCTCGCATATAGGGCATGTTTGGTTACTGCTAGCTCGGGCCAAGCATTCCGGCGTGAGAGTAACTAATTAGAGAGTACTCCTTCGAAAGCATCCGCGAGGATCACTTTGGGTATATTGAGAGCGTGTTATGTGTCGCATGTTGATAGCTTCCTAAAAAAATGTGTGCGTGTTTTTAGTATTTAGACAATTTTTCAGATTTTTTGCTTTTCGGTTTATGCGTTTTTTTCTTACATTTTGGTGAAAAGAAAAATCAAAAAATGTATGCAAAAAAGCATTTATTTTTATTTTTAAGAGACGCACGAGGCACGATCGGGCCTCACGAGGAGGCACGGATTTGCTTTCGCAAGAGGCATGCCCCGTGCCTCTAAAAAGGGAAAAATCTATTTTTTACAATAGGCACGACCTTACCTCTCGTGAAGATACAAGTTAACTTCCAAGAGAGGCATGTCAAGAAAAAACACTTTCTTTTCCTAAAAGAAATAGATTTGCTTTCACGAAAGGCATGATCGTGCTTCCGTGGAGACACGAATTAATTTCCACGAGAGCCACACCTATGGCCTCTAAAATGAGAAAAAAAACTCTAGATCGCAATAAGTGGTGTGTGTACAGTATGCCACTTGTTAACCATGGATGGGAGTATTCGCTACAACGAGTAATCCTTAACTGAGCCCATTTTGGTAGGAATGAGGCTCGATGAATCCTATATACCGCTTGCGAGCGTCCTCAAAGGAGAAATTTTAGCTGAGAGACGCCTCTAGACGGACCGGCCCATCTTCCTGCCTTTTCATTTTTTGTTTTCATCTTTTTTGTTTCGGTTTTTTCTTTTTTAGATTCCACGTCCCCTAATATTTAATATAATATAAGGTGAGTTTTTTTAATACATTCTAAACTTTTCCAAGACATGATGAGCTTTTTTAAATATAAAATGATTTTTTTGTTATATGTTGAATATTGTTTAATACACAATGTTTTTTTCAATTATAAGATGAATATGTTTTTGCATTGGTGAACATTTTAGTATGAAGATTTTTTATGTTGTAATTTTTAAAATATGTATTGAGTTTTTTATTCTATAGCGAACATTTTTCAGTACACACCGGATTTTTTAATATATAATAAACATTTCTAATATAATTTAAAGTTATTTATAAAACACATACTTAAATTTTTAAATGAATTTATCTAGACGTATTCAGTGCTAGATACAATTTTTCCAGGGTCAATTAATTTCAAACAAAGGGAGTTATTTTGAAAATATCATTTTAATATCTAACATTCTAATCATTTGAACTTTATTCAGGATTTGTATGGTGGAGTAGATGGAAAAGTAACTTTTTCTGGGCCCCACCTAACTCTAACTCAAATAAGCACCTTTTGGGTGTGTTAGACTTTTTGAATGGGTTAGATGCATCTAACCAACTCTAACCCTCCCGTTTGGATGTTATAAGATTAGTTTGATATAATCTAACCAACTCTAACTCTAACCCATGGATCCAAATAGGGCCAGAGTACAATACAATTAATGTGCTCTAAGTATCTATGTCTCAATACCAAGGGAGGGGCGATGCTATTTAGCGCGCGGCCGTGCCAACGCTCGATTTCCGACAGCTTGGAACCAGCTGCTTTGTGAGTGCATGATATGCTTCATACGATGAGGCCTCAAGAAAAAAGTTTTAGATTGCGTGGATGGATCGCTCGCTCCGACGCGCGAGCGTGAAGAAGTCTGTTCGGGAAGGGAGTAGAAAACAATAACCTTTGTTCCGGCGATCCGGATCCTGCCCTCTACTTCCTATCCATTCGAAGGCCGCCGTGATATCACCGCACGCGGTGAATCTTTTCAGTGCATTTCGCGTGCCGCCGTGCCGGTGACGGTTGGCCTGTCCCTGCTGTCCGACGAGGAGGCCGTCAAATCAATCTCTGTACGTGCGCCGAAAGTGAGGAGGCCACCAAATCCTATCTCCGTTCAGAGTTTTCTCTTTTGCATGATTTGCGCAGCTTCGCGCAGTTTAGGAGGTCACATGTGTATGATTATCAACCATAATATTTGCTACCTGCAGAGATTGCTAAAACGTCTTACTGCACAGATGCTTTTCTGCTTCTGGGATTGCAATTTATATATGCCTACGGCCAAGAAAACTAAACTGATTATTAGCAAAAATGAAACTAAACTGATTGCTCAGAACGCGACGCTTCAACACAGCTGCTGCTAGGCAAACACATCTCTGTATCTAGGGATGAGATTTCACACTACCGCCGTTCAAAAAACGGAAAAGAAAAAGCCGTAACGTTATCAATCTGTTAGAGCATCTCCAGCCGCGCCCCCAAGAGGCCCCCAAGACGGCGAAACTAGCGCCGTGGGGTGAAAATTCTCCCAGCCGCGTCCCCAAGGGCCCAAATAGCGCCGGATTGAGCCAAAACTGAGTCCGGCTATCCCAACCCAAACCCAGCGCGCTGGAGGTCGCTTGGGGTCGCCGGATGAAAGGAAACCGCGCGATCATGGGCGCCTTTCGCGCACTTCCCCCACGGCCCCACTTGTCGGCCTCTTTCCGACGCGGCGTGCTCATCCATTCACCTCGTCTTCCTCGCTCTGACGCCGCCGCAGGGGAATCAATGCTCGTCGGAGTCCAGTCCAATCGCCGCCGCTCGTCCGCCGCGTGTCCAGCCGCATGCACCCCCTCTGCCGCTATATAAAGCGAGCGGGCTCGCCGTCGAGAGACACACCGCGCACCTCTTCTTTCTCCCCTGCTCGCCGCACTCTTCCTCTTTCCTTCCCTCTCGCTGCTCCGCCATGAATCCCTACCGCACCCAGAACGGCATCCGCCGCGCCCTCACCCGCGCCGAGGCCATCCTTCTGGCCGAGGGAAACTACCCTTGTCCGGTAGACATGCGTCTGCCGCGCGGGTGGGTGCTCAGCGCCGCCGGCGTGCCGGTGCCGCCTCTGCCTCAGGGGCAGGAGTTCGAGCGGGAGGTTCTCGCCGTCCGCGCCACCATGACCGCCGAAGAATTCGCCGATCCGGCGAATGCGCCGAACAACATTGCGCGCTGGACGGACTACTTCGAGGAGCGCCGCAACCAGGCGCTCGTCTCCGCCCAAGGTCTGGAGCCGGTGGCCGGCCAAGGGAACCGGCTCGGCCGGATCCTGTGGTGGAGCGCCGAGGGGCGCACGCTCGTCTCCGTCCTCTACCACATCCAGGACGGCAACCAGCCGCGCCTAGAGTAGCCATGAAGGGGTGACGGCGAGCGGCGTCGATGGTGCAACGGAGTAGAGCAGCGTCGGTGGTGCAGCGGAGGCGAGTAGCGTCGACGGTGCAGCGGAGGCGAGCTGCGTCGATGGTGCAGCAGATGCACCATCCTAGTTTTTAATTTTCTGATGAATCTATGTAACAGTAGGCCAAATATTATCGCATATTATGTAAAATCCCTCAAATATTAATGAATTTTCACCGAATTTGCTCTATGTTCATGAATTCCGCCGAACTTGGACGAAATTTGGTCGAACTTGGGGGGGCGTTTTGGGGCCGCGACTGGGTAGCCGTCCCCCCAGGACCTATCGCCGCGTCGGTCGCCCCCAAGCGGCGCTAAAAATAGCGCCGCAAAACGTTCTGGGGGGCGAACGGCTGGAGATGCTCTTAGCAAACATGAATCAGAAAACTGAAAAGACGATGGCAACGTCCGGGAATAGAATATGCTTAGTTTTTTTCAGAGGCATAACTTTTATGTCGACTGATTACGCATTTATGCTCCGTAGGCGGGCTGATTTTATAGCTATTCCTCCTAGCAACTTTAGGCTTATGGTAGTCACTGTGACAGGAATTTCTCATCTTTGCTAGGAGCGTATTGTCGACGTGGTTCAATAATGCTTGATAAGTTCCTTTTATCCCCAAAAAAGGATTTTTTTTTGGAAAAGGAGGAGAACCCCGGCCTCTGCATCAATCGACGATGCATGCAACCATATTATTGATAGGTTCCTTTTATCCCGAAAAAAGGATATGTTTCTTTGCTATCTGCTTATAGAAAATGTTTTAGTCTTTCTTTGGTTTGGAGGAATATCATAGGAATTTTGTAGGATAGGATTCTTATAGGAATTTTTTCTTTAGAGCCCTTTGGTTCATAGGAATGGATTTCTATTCCTACATAGGATTGGTTACTATTCTTCACATTTCAAAGAAAAATAAAAATGAGACTAAACTCAATGAAAAATTTCATTTGGTGTGAACCAAATGACCTATCTTTTCCTATTCCTACTTATAGGATTGGAGATACATGTCATCTCAATCCTACAAATTTCCTATTCCTATGATAATTCTATCCTATGAACCAAAGGAGGACGCCAACTTTCCCATTAGCTATTTCCTGTTACAGCTAGTATCTTACTTATGGCAATTAGGGCTGCCATGTTGATTCTAAACTAAGAACACTCTCACTGGCAAATGATCCTGCCAGCCTGAAATTATCTGTAAGCCCAAGAAAACCTGCAACTCTCCATGTTTAGGAAGAAGCCCAGCTCAGGTGTGCGTCTCTGCAGCTTTACATATGGATCGAATCCAATCGCTGTCTCGCTGCGTGCCTGTGCCTATTCTACACTGACTGTAATTATATTGCCATTGCTTCAAGCATACTGCGATGATCGCTTGCTTTCTGCTACTATTGTCCATATGCTCAGATGCTCTTCTTAGAGAGGCACCATCTGTACTCCTCAGTTTTCAGTTGTCATCACACCCTTAACCTGCATTATCCATCCAATCCCATTTTGCTTTCGGACAGTTAGGACTCAAAAGATACCGGTAGTTTCCGAATGATGTTGCATGTGATGAAAGTGACACATAGCTCCACATTTTCTCTTTTTCTTAGTGCACGCCTTTATTTATTTTATTTTGCAAAGTGAGGTCCAGCGAGTGGATCCCTCCTTTTCACACCTCATCAAGGCTAAGGAAAGTCCAAACTCAGTTGCCCTTGTCCATGCCTTTTCAGAAAGGCGATGATTTAGTTATGCCACTCGTCATTAGATCCGATCACTGTGTTTTCATCCTTACGGTACCAAGATGCTATATGATATCCTTCACTACAGAATTGTCCTATGCAACGCGATACTTCGTAGCAAGTTGCTGACAAATCTCTTCACCTTTCCCCCTTGTTTGGTTTTCATGTAAGTCTTGCATTACATCGTCATGCTCCAGTTTTATCAGTTTCATCTGGAGAGCAGAACTGCACCACAGGTCCCTAATCCAAATATATTCAACGTATTGCATGCATGTATTCAAGATCACTGCAGCAACAGTGTTGTTTTGTAGTATAGCTCATTAGCAAAAACAGGACCATTTGTAACTTGTGCAAAGCGTAAAGAGGGCGTCTCCGCTCCGTCAGCTTATCAAATGAGCTTCAGTGGATGAGGCTGTTGCAAATCTGCAATATGACCATACACTTAACATCAGAATGGTAAAGTACTCCATGTTAGTGGGACTAATGTTTTAGGGAAAAAGAAGAAAATATGATCTTGTGAGTTGTGACTCATTTTCTTGTCCCCGGCTCTGTCTCACACCTTTCCTCACCAACAAATCCTCCAATAACTTCTTTGCTTCCAGGTGTCCACATCAGAAGATACTGAAAAATCATAATATGATAGCAAATTTGTCATACGACATAGGCAACCTACTTACAAGAGATTAACGCAATAGCTAGCTATTTTAAAACAGAAAAAGGACCATCTTCAATCTCGTTTTCACATAATACCTTCGATACACGACAATAGCATAAACACAGCTGCTGTTAAATTCCCTATATATGCCTTTCACACATATCCTCCTGGCCTTTTCTTCAGTCCATCTGCAATGTTCTCATTTCATTTTCTCTGACAAACTGCTCATGTTGAGATCTTATCCATCGTGGTTAATTTGGACGCAACCATGAGACACCGCTCTAGCATGTTGATACTTTGTTGCCTTGCACAAGTTTACCCAGGCAGTATGTGAAACCCTCGAGCGTCATGTCGTTAGGCGGTCTTCCATCTTTCAAACGAATGAAACCGCCCAGTTCCCATGGTCCTCATGTCCCCAAATTATTTTGGTCATCAGCATCCTTCCCTGTTGCTATCACACATTGCCGACGCAAATGTCGACTGAGAACGACGCGCTGAGGCTTCAGAAAATATGAAATGAGCATGCGTACCAACTTGAATCAGATCGGCCTTTAGTATCAGCTGGTCTATCGGATCAGAAGGCCTTTTCGTCACCAGCCAACCTGATAGGCTGATACTAGGAAGCCAATCTTTGTCATGTCTTCCTGTGTAAAATCTTATACAGTAAAAAGGTACTCTTATGCAGATGGTATAATTTGGTTTCTACCAGCTGACGGCTTCATTTTGACGTGCCTTCCAGTACTAGGAAGCAACATATCGTTATACTATCTAAACTATTTAAAGCCATATCAAGTATTTTCGAACGGAAGAAACACTATATATCGTTTACCTACACACTGCAGTTCGAAAGGAAACGACTCCAGGTCTTAGTCTGCATTAGAGAAAGTTTCTAGGTCAATATGGTCCTGAGTCTTGAGTCGTGAGTAGAAGTAGGGACTTGGTGGCCTCGATCTCGTGTGGTTGTACCAACACAAACCGATTATTGACTTGCTGCGACAGAGGAAGAGAGGTAGAGTGGACACCGTTGTCCTAACTTTTTGTTGAAACTTAATTCCTCATTTATCCATTCAAGAGAATTATCGCATCATTTACAAAAGTGGAAACTAAGATTATCTACAGGATACACCAAATTGGACTTATCAAACGTTCGCTGACCATACATGGCCCAATTTGTCGATCTCACTAACTCCGCGCTGGTCTCCATGGTTAGGAAGGCTTGTGTTTTTCCTAAAATTATTTTTTGCTTGGTTGGCCCTTCATGACTAGATTTGGATGGCGGATCGTTTGAAGAGCAGGGTTTAACCAAATTGTGGACTTTGCCCTTTTTGCAAAAGGGTCCAAGAAATGCTTTCTTCAAATATCGGTTTACAATTTAGGGTTCGAAAATTGCTTTCTTTGAAGCTTCGTCTCATGTATTTGGACCCCCCCCCCTTGTGGCATTTGAATGATACCGTGGAGGAGTGGTCAGTGGTGGGGGAGGAGGATCGGATTGCAAAGTTCTAATGGGAGGGCCATGGCATCCCTAATTATGCTTGTCAATTAGTTCATTTGGAACGAAATAAACTCGAGGGTCGTTCGGAATAAAAGTGCACCATTGAACATTGTGCTCAAAGTTATCTTAGAGGAGGCCAAGCTCTGGGTTACCGCGGGGCTTAAACATTTAGGGGATATTTTATTATGCGAGTACATGTCGAACTTGTATGTTTGTAAAACTTGATTCTCCCTTATTTAATCGTTGATTTAAATCTTTTGCCCATGTTTAAAAAAAATTCGGGAACGTTCCCGTTGATCGGTCAAACCTTAAATTAGCATTTTTACAACCGGGTACATCCACTACTAATCCTCAAATTCATACAATCACAAGAAAATTAGAACCTTATCTAAATTTTCGAGGGTGGTGCTACGGCTCCACCGCTGTGTCCATGTTCGGCGATCAGTTGAGCCCTCAGGAGTGTCTGTCCGGTCTCCAGCGAGGTAGAGTAGTACATGAGACACAAATCGGCTCACGGGACCCGAAGCGTGATCGTCTCCCATGTCCTACTATTCCTCGTCGGAGCCCATAGACTACACATCATCCGTCTATATGAGGTTCATGATTGATCTGTCAAGGTCGAAGCCCGACACCCCCACCTTGACGCGGTTGTGGTGCCCTGGGTTGTCGATAACTCATAGTGGCGCCGCGACGTGTGACTCTGCCTCAACCACGACCATTGCAAGGGCCATTACCCCGACACCCTCTGGCTCGTGTGGCGGGCACACTAGACCATGACATTCCCATCCGCTAGGTTGTGTGTGCTTCCAACTCCGCGTGCCAATGAAGCAGTTGTGTCGCCGCTACGGCACGCGGACGCTAGACGGACTACACCGCCTCCGGTAAAGCAGCATGGCAATCGTTCTCCTCCTGTGTGGCCACCATGGGGTGGTTGAGGAGCTCACGGTGGATGACGATCAAAATGCCACAAACGGGTTCAGAGTTTATAAACAGTGCTAGTCTTGGCCAAACAATGACCCCAGTTCTCAATGTCGCGTCGTTGCCTTTTCTGATTGAAAGGCTACCAATCATTTCCTTCCAGCATGAGTGCTTCATGTAATAATTTTAGATCGAAGCCCATGACGCACTTGCGTTGCTATGAAGGTCTTATCACCTGAATTGGTGTTTAACATGATATGCTTCATAGTTTCTTGGAATGGAACCCACTTTCGGAAACACACCTCCATGACAAAGTGAAAGAGCCTTATGTAAGCAACAAGATGTATCGACATATTCTTGCCATGAATGATGGGTTGCGTCACCAACTTGATCTGAACAACGACGTGTGTTTTCGACCATTTTATGGGGAAGTGCTTCACTCTCGATGCAAGGCGGACGATGGATGGTCAAGTAGCTGCAAGCATCGTAGGAGAAACTACGAATGATGAATTGCTCCTACTTTGACATTTATGTTGAATTCGATGTCAGTTCATATTGTATTAAATTATGTGTAGGCAATTAAAAATGTGTCATCTCTATGTAGGGTCATCCCTACGCTGTTGCCGCCTTTCCCGCTACTGGCCCTTGGCCGTCGGTTGGGTTCGGTACAACAGCAACAGGGTGCCGGCCGGCGGCGCCGGGGTTGCTTGCTTGGCTTGAATAAAGGTGTTCGTCCTAGAGTTTCAAATCGTGCCAGGGAGAAGATCTGTCTGACGTATGTTCTCTTTGATCTGGTCAGAGTGTCGGGTTTCGAAAGACTCCGCGACGAATTCTCATGGGCGTATGCCTGGGGTGGAGATTGCTGGATCGGGTGGGATTCGGTCGCAACGCAAGGAGTGGCGCGAAGCTCTTCTTCTGTTGCCATCATGGGCAAATCCATGGTGATGTAGAGGCGGAGAATGTCATGAAGGCTGAGATTGGAGGACTAGCAATGGTGACTGAAGCCTTTGCGTCGATGAGGAACTGGCTTGGAGTTTCAGGGTTTGTGGCAGTGGTATGTAAGAGGGGGCGGAAACACTGGTGAAGTTCAAAGGCTTATCTCTCAGGGTGAAAATCCATGGTCTAGCCTTAATTGGTTGTGCCTCGCAATGACCTTGCTGAAGGCATTAACTTGAGAGTGGGGACTTTCTTCAGGGTGAAAACCCAAGATCTTCGATCAGGCAATGACGACACTTATGCATTGTTTCTTTCTTGAAGACGTTATTTTTGGAGAATTTGGACATTAGGTGTTGTCTTTGTGGTGGTTGTGCGACTCCTGTAAGGCCTGGAACTCTATAGCGGGACTTTTATTTTTTAGTTTCTTCTTTTTTTTTCGGCTGTGCTGTGTGCATCTGTAACGCCTTCTTTTTAGGAACATCTGTAACGCCTTTAGGGTGTTCAGTTGGTGCAGAAACTGACTGTAATTGGTATCTCCTCAATATTTATATATGCTCATCTTTAAAAAAAACATAAATGTGGCAATAAGCCAAACCAATGACAAATGCTTTGGGCTATTTCAAAATTATTCAAAAACACTATTGTGGGTGGATCCATAACATTTAGAATATGTCACAAAGCCTTAGAAAAATAGTTTAAGTGTTTAATGAAATATTCATTGATGCTTTGACAGAAGGCTTCTGAATTTGAAGAAAAGATTCATATAGCTTCTTTGAGTGAATTTTCGTTTGAATTGATTAGCGTTGTCCTAACCTTTATCATGCTATTATCCAACCCAAGCACCTCCAATCCCTTGGATTCCAAAGGAGACAAACGAGGCAAAGGAGAAGAGAGGAGCAGATGGAAAGGGAATGAGAGCTGGCTGAGTGACCTGTGGGATGGCACCGAATGCCCCATTCCCAACCACCGGGTAAGCAGCAAAAAAAGAATAAAAGTAACGCGCCCTACCCCCTCAACAAATAAAGGCTTGGGCTAACAAAAACCTGCCACCTTCTCCGTTCTCAGGCTCCCTCGATCCCAAAAATTCGTTGCTTTCCAAACAAGCACGCACCGGTCAATTTCTTCCAGAATTTCAGACTTTCAGTAGCATCAGAACGAGCACCCCCTCTCACTCCCAGCCGCAGCTGGTGGAAGCATCTCATCTCATCTCATCATCCATCTACCATCCATCCTCTTCTGCCCCTCCCTCGCCTTTCACATTCCCCAACACCTGTAAAGGAGCAGAGCACCAAGCTGCAAGCAGAGACAGCCGCAGATAGCCACCTCTCATCTCCCTCGCCAGAATTCGCTGGCCCAGAAACTCATGCAGATTCTCTCTCTGCTCTGCTCTGCCGGTTCTAGAGCTTGCAGTCTCGGCATGGCCTGACGGAGCAGAGATTTTCTCATCTCATCTCTTTTCCCTGTGATTCTTCTCCATCTTCTTGGTCCTCCGTCCATCTTCCATGGCCGCAATGGTCAATCCTCCTCCTCCGGCTCCACCAATTCTTGGGCCGCAGCCGACGTGGATGCCCTACGAGCCGACGAGGGACTGCTCCCAGGGCCTGTGCAGCATGTACTGCCCGCAGTGGTGCTACTTCATCTTCCCGCCCCCGCCGCCGGTCTTCGACATCGCGGGCCCCAGCGACGACGCCGACGACTCCTCCAGCCCCGCCTTCTCGCCCCTCGTCATCGCCATCATCGGGGTGCTCGCCAGCGCCTTCCTCCTCGTCAGCTACTACACCATCGTCTCCAAGTACTGCGGCACCTTCAGCTCCCTGCGGAACAGGTTCTTCGGCTCCGGCAGCGGTGGCAGGGGCAGCGGTGGCGGTGGCGGAGGCGATTCCAGGAGCCAGGAGCAGTGGGAGGTCTCTCCGTCGGAAGGGATGGACCAGACGCTGATCAACAAGATCAGCGTGTGCAAGTACAAGCGCGGCGACGGGTTCGTCGACTCCACCGACTGCTCCGTCTGCCTGGGCGAGTTCCGGGACGGCGAGAGCCTGCGGCTGCTGCCCAAGTGCAGCCACGCCTTCCACCTACCGTGCATCGACACCTGGCTCAAGTCGCACTCCAACTGCCCGCTCTGCCGCTGCAACATCGCCTACATCGCCGTCGGCATGGTTTCGCCGGAGCCGGAGCCCCGCGCTGCGCCACGGGAGGACCGGAGAGGCGGCCAAGAATTCGTTCTGACCATCGACGACCACTCCTCCGGACAAGCGCGGGAGGAGCCACAGACCGTGGCGAGCAGCAACGGCGGCGGGAACCAGGAGGCGAAGGATCGTCCGGGCAGATCCGAGGCGGCCAATGGCGCGGCCGAGATCAGAGAGGACGGCGCCGTCCCGCCGTCGATGACAGATACGCAGCGTGAAGCCCGCATGTCCATCGCCGACGTGCTGCAGGCCAGCCAAGAAGACGAGCTGACGGTGGCCAGGGAGAGCGGCCTCCTGCAGGCAAGCTCCTCCAAGCGGTGTCACGGGGAGCACAGCAAGGACGGCGCGCCGACGAAGAAGTTGCCGTCGGCTGGGAGATCGTGCTTCAGCAGCAGCAAGAGCGGTGGCAGAGGAAAGGATTCAGCTCCTCCAATGTGATTTGGTTGAGGCCATGAATTTTCAGACATTCTTCTTCTTCTGCTGGTGCTGTTAACTTAGAACACTTTGACCGCGATGATACTTGTCTGTGTGCTTCCGGTGGAGATCACATTCACACCGCCAGCCGATTCAGAGCCAGGAGATTGCTTGGTGATTCTGCAACTCTCTTCCTGCAATCTTTCCTCTGCAATGCCTGCTGGCTGGTGAGATGTCCGGCTCCTGCTTGGTGATTCTGCAACTCTGCTACTCCTAGATAAACTGTATAGGAAAAGTGATTTAACTGTGACTGTATCAGGCAAAGGTTTTGTTGGCAATGAGGAGTGTGGCCGTTTCACCTCTTGTCGCATCCTCACGTTTGTGCGTCTGCAATTGCATCTGTTAGCTGTCAAACTAGACCTGATCATTTGGGGATTGCGTGGAATTGGCAACTGATTATCTCAAATCAAGCTGAACTCGAAGCTTGTTTGGTTCTGCAGTTCAGAGGTTTGGTGCTGTTAGGTGGCCAGTGCCTTCCTGCTAATAATGTCTGCCATTCAAAATGGCTCATCCTCTTTAATCTGTTGCGTACGACAATGTGGGTGCAGCGCAACTGGGCAAGATCCTGCTGTTGAGTGTCGGCCTCATCCTGGGATTAACATGTGGGTTTCATATGTCAAATTG
The DNA here is from genome assembly GCA_950022295.1 of Bromus sterilis. NCBI lineage: Eukaryota > Viridiplantae > Streptophyta > Magnoliopsida > Poales > Poaceae > Bromus > Bromus sterilis. The sequence goes on from OX465599.1 coordinate 60,197,166, forward strand.
CAGTTGGGGTTCAGTCGACTTAGTAGCTACTTCAACAGGGTTTTTAATCGTTTATTCCCTTAGCCGCAGATTTGCTTCAGATGTTGCTGAATGCACATCGCCATGTTTTCTGCGGTAGCTGAAGTAGTAGGTACCAAGCTCTTTGTATAGTGCATTTCGGTCAAGCTTTGTGGAGTGTATTTCCTGATTGCGTATTTGCAGAAACAAATTTGGGTTAGATCGGGTGCTTTGTCATCCCTACATCTCTGGTCAGGCTTTTTTGTTCGTTTAGATTGCAATCATGTTTTGGCCTATGCGGCTATGCTTACTTTTCAAGGGAGCCGGTGGTGTGGTGAACACTTTGTTACCGAAAGGGGGCTTGGGTGTTTGCAGTTTTCTTCTGAATAATCATAAGCTACTTAGTGCGACTTTTGCTGCTTTTAATCTGTCCCGTCCATCAAGTTCAGAATAATCATAAGCTATGGGAATGCAAAGTCCTTTTGTAGCTTATGTTTTCATCATTCGTAGATATAATGGTGGTGAAGGCTGGTTGCCAACTTAGCGTTGCAGAAAAGTTTGAAGTATTCTTAGATGGGCACTGAATTTCGCATATGGGGGAGTATGAAAGTGCAGTATTTTTACGCAACGTCAGAGGCTAGAAAACGATGCATGGCACAAAGCCACGAACCCATCGTTGAGTAGCTTCGAAGCCATAAGTGGATCGACGGACGGTCTAAAACATTGTCTTTTCTACTCCCTCTGTTACAAAATAATTGTTTCAATTTAATACATTAAAATTAGTATAAAATTAAGATATTTATTTTGAGACGGAAGGAGTATGTTTGTTTGGGATTTTGTTTCTACTTTTGCAGATTTTTCATTTTGGACAAAAAAAATCATAAAAGCTCCTAAATAGGTGATTTTGAAGCTTTTATGGCTTTTGAAGCAAAATATTGTTATGCTGATACATCAAAAGCCACAAAAGCTCTTAAATAGGTGCTTTTGAAGCTTTTTTGTCTTTCTGACCAAAGTGTAAAAGATGCAAAAGCAGTAGCAAAAGCACAAACAAACAGGGCCTTACCTTAGGGTCCATAGTTGAAACTAGGACTCTCTTTCTCTCTTTTCATCTTCCATACCATGTACCTCTAAAAAAAATCTTCAATACCATGTCCCCTCCTTGTATGATCGGTCCTATGTAATTTGTGATGTTTTTATTGGACATGATGACTTTTGGATTTATGGATTAGATTGTTTATGATTTTTATTTGAATCTCTTGATTTTGATACCTGTGTAATTTATAGTTTTGCTTATGTATTACTCAGTTTACTTGTGAACTTAATCCTTTGATATGCATGTTGCATAGTGGTCTTGAAAGTGGAGTAATAGTAGTACATGCAGTTGGAGTAAAAATATTCTACTTATCACAGATGTAATGCATATATAAAATTATGCCATGAATGACCATAGCCATGAATATTACAATATGTCAATTGCTCAACTACAATTTGTTTACCATACCTTGATACTTTGATAGAGAGAGAGAGATGCCACTAGTGGATGTTATGTCTCCCTTGGTCTATTTTAATCATATACTAGATACACTTTTGTTACTTTGCTACTGTTCTTTCGGCACTACAATTCAACTATCATCTACTCCTAATCTTGTAATTAGGAAAGGTAGGAGGGTTGGCAACCCTTCTACCCTGATTCGTTGGGTGCGAGAATATTTGTGTTCTTCTGTGTAGGTTTAGGTGCACTAAGCAATTTCTGGCGTCGTTGCTACTAACCACATACTTGAAAGCATTTCGAGTCCTTCTGGATTATATAACCTTGTTATCTTTGCCGAGGGAAATTTGTTGTCATCTATATCACCACCTTCCACTTGAGGTTCCCAATGAGAGTGTGTGATCCACACCATCAGTGGGACAATTTTCAACCATATGCTTCATTCTTTCCCAAGTTTGAGCAGCAAGCTCATTATCAAAGTTGCCTAAAATTCATAATATTACTCCTCAACAGAATAATCTTAGCAGGGGGAATACTTCCCAATAAAAGCATCCTTACACTTACTCCAAGAATCAATACTATTTCTAGGCAAGGACTAAATCCACTCTTTCGATCTTCTTCTCAATGAGAAAGGAAAAAGCTTGAGCGTAACAATATCATCATCTACTTCTTCATAATTTTACATATCACATAACTCAACAAATTTATTCAAATGCGAGCCAACATCCTCTCGTACTCCATAAAATTGCTCTTTCATGACAAGATTGAGCAAAGAAGGTTTAATCTCATAAGACTGCCTTGGTGGCAGGTGGAGTAATAGGAGTGCAAATAAAGTCACTATTGTTGTGACTTGTGAAGTCACAAAGCTTGGTATTTTTGGAAGAACCCATGCTGGCAGGAGCAAAGAAAACTACCAAACAGGAAAACGAAACTAGAAACTAGCAGCTAATTTGGGGAGGGGGTTGATAAAAGGCAAGCAAAAAAAACTAAATAGAAAAGTAAAAAAGCAAGAAAAAAAAACAAAAGTAGGTGGAAGTGTGCAACTCCCCTATCTTGAAGATTGAAGTCCCCATCAACGGCGCCAGAAATTGCTTGAAACTAGTGGTGGATATCACACACAATCGTTGAGGAACCCCAAGTGGAAGGTGGTGATGTGGTAAGCATCAAATTTCCCTCGGCTGAGATAGCAAGGTTTATGTCTCTAGTAGGACTTCAACTTCTTCAAGGAGGTGTTCAAAAACAATGATGCCAGAAATTAGAGCAAGTTGGCAAGAATTCCTTGTTGAAAAACGCGGACCTGCACAAGAACTTTCGCCACCAACGAGCGAGGAAGGCTATCAATCTTCATGTCTTGTTGTTTACAAAAGGGTTAAACGTATGGTGCGGTCGAAGCAAAAAAAGTAAAAAAGGGTGAAACAAACAAAAGAAAGGAAAACTAAAATGCAGGCGATTGCAATCAATGGTGGAAGATATACCAGGGGACATGGTTTCACTAGTGTTGTCTCCAAAAGATGATAAACATGATGGGTGGACAAATTACACTTGGGCAATTGACATAATTATAAACGCACCACAATACTAGTTATGCCACAAAGAGCACAAGTTTCAAATCATGTAGGCATTACATGAAGGTAAGTGGACTGCCATCCGACAACATCTACTCATATAAATCCATCTTGAGACCCCTATCCAGAGTATCTCGCTGGTATTAAATTGCTAAGCAACAGACACATGCTATAAACTCAGTACATAATGTAAGCAATGTCTATGAGAAAAAAGTAGCCAAAAACACCGATGTTTTAACCTTAGCAGCAATAGCACACCCACCGCCTTAGTTGTTTCTGGCACTCAAGACCAGACACAAGGAGGCATGAACCCACTATCCGGTGCTATGCTCCCTCTTGAAGTTATAAAACACTACTTGGCCAAAGTAATAAGGTATAACGAAGAGCATGTAAGAACACTAATAAACATATATAAAATATATCAAATATATAGCATGCACAATCTGAACATAATTTTATAATTCATCGGATCCCAGCAAACACAACATAACAACATAACAATTACATCAAAGATGCCTTGGTCATCATAGAGGAATCACAAGGACTAATTATTGAAGCATAAGGGTGGAGAGACAACCATCTAGTTGTTGTCATGGACCCTTGATCCAAGGTGGAACTACTCACACATCAACCAGGAGGCAGTCATGGTTGATGAAGAAGCCTCCGGGGATGATTTATCCCTCCGGCAGGGTGCCAGGACAGAACACCGGGAGCTCCCGATCTGGGAATCACGATGTCGACTGAAAAACGATATGTTTGGAATAATTTCTCCGCTTTCAGGGTTTTCAGATGATGAGGGATAAATAGGCGAAAGAGGAGAACCAGGGTGGGCCCACCCCTAAGGCGGCCCAGGGGTGCGGCCTAGCCCTGCGCGTGCCACCAGGTTGCCTAGCCAGAGGCTGGGGTGGCCCCCCCTCTAGCTGCCCTTCCAGCTTTGGGTCTCTTCTCGAAGAATAGAATTTCTAGAATTGACCGAGCATATTGATTTTTGACATTTTTTGCAATGCACACACAAAAAGTGATAGAAACTGGCTCTGGGCACTAGGTTAATAGGTTAGTTCTCAAAATGTTGTAAAAGGATATGAAAGTGTAGGAAAAGCATGTAGCGATCTCATAAAACAAGCAAAAAATATAGAAACATTTGGGATGTACCAACAACCACTCATCGTGTCGAGGCCGTTGATGCGTCCAAAACGTATCTATAATTTCTGCTTGCTCCATGCCTCTTTTGTGTGATATTGCTATGATATTGATGAACTTCCATACACTTTTGATCATATTTTGACTAACCTATTAACTCAGTACACCCCAGTGTCAGTTCCTGTTTTCTGTTGTTTTTCTATTTCAGGTTTCCCCCATATTAAAAGTGCTCCAAAAATTCGGGAAAAATCCAATAAAAAATCAGCGATACAGAAGCTTCGGGAATCACCGAGGGGGGGGGGGGGGAAGGGACCCACCAGGTCCTCAGGCGCCCTCCCGACGCGCCCTAGGGTGGGGTCGCGCTAGGGGGCCGCCTGGACCCCTGGTGGCGCCCCTTGCTGCCCCCCTTCGCCTATATATTCCTCGTGACGGGAACCCTTTTTCACGATCTCTCCTCTGTTCCGCCGCCGCCGCGCTTCCAAGATCGGGAGCACAAGAAGACCTCTTCCCGGCACCCTGTCGGAGGGAGGAACCACCTCCGGGAGCTTCTCCACCACCATGGATGCTTCCCGGATGAACCGTGAGTAGTCCACCTTGGACCATGGGTCTATGGTCAGTAGATATGTGATGTTCTCCTCCCCTCTTTGTTCTTCATGGATTAGACCTCGTGATCTGCCCTACATGATCGAGGCACATATGTAAAATTTCTGCTGTTGCTATGCTGAGTTTGCTGGGATCCGATGGATTATGAGACTATGTTCAGATTGTGTTTGAGCAATATATTTGATTCTCCTCTTTTATATTTATGTTCTTGAGTAATTCTTGCATGTTCTCCGTTGCTGTTTATTGCTTTGGCCAAGTAGTAGGTAGTGACTCCAAGAGGGAGCGTTATGCATGATTGTGGGTTCATGCCCCCTGATGACTAGCTTGAGTGACAGAAACATGAGTCTAGGGGATGTCATGTTGCCACAAGGGGGAAAACAACGGTGCTTGTACTTGCGGGTGCAAGGATTGTTTAATGCAGTTGTATGTTGCTTTGAGTTTACACTTTGGGTGGGATTCACAACTTAATACCAGCGAGATGTTCTGGATAGATATCTCAAGGTGGATGATTAGTAGGTAGATGCAGATTGATTTCGGTCTACTTGTCTTGGCGTACCACCCATGCTTTTGAGCCTCTTCCTTTCTTTATAGCATAGTTAGCACTGGTTTGCGCACATAATCTTGTCAATTGCCCAGCTATAATTTGTTTACCTCGCATGGCTATTTTATCGCCTTTTGGGAGTGAGACATCACTAGTGAACATCATAGGACCCCGGTCCATATTTCCAATATTGTTTACACCGCTATCAATTTACTGCTTTATTCCCTTTTCCGTTGCTATCACTATCATTATTATCCCATGCGTTTTATCCTTTGTAAACAACAAGGCCGGAGGAATTGACAACTCCTCTGTACTCGTTGGGAAGCAAAGTTATTTGTTGTGTGTGCAGGTCCAGGTGAAGTTAGCAACCTCGGTTGTAAACGGCGACATTGTTCACTTCACCACCTTCTTGTCGATCTTGGAGTCCTACTGGTTCGATCTCAACCTTGGTATCTTTGCCAAGGGAAATTGCTGCTATCTACATCTCAACCTTCCACTTTGGGTAACCAACGAGGAGGCGTTAAATCGTACCATCAAAAGCAATTTCTGGCGCCGTTGCCGAGGACTCCACTCTTCAAGATAGGGGAGTTGCACACTATCTTTTATCTTTGCTTTTTAGTCTTGTTAGTTTACCTTTCAGTTTTTGCTTTAGTTTCCTTTATCAAAAATAAAAAAAATAGTTATCTTGCTTTTAGTTATCCTTTCTGTTTAGTCAAGCATGTTAGTATTTGGTGCCTTGTGGGAATCGGAGGTCTTAGATTTCCATCAAAGGGATGGAGAAAATATGAAGAAGGCATGGGACATAATTTCTGATGCACATAGGAGAATTATGCCTTGGATACCTATAAAAATTGTGCTTAGAAATTTTTACCAATGTCTTTTTAGATGGTTCAAACACTCTCTTGATATTATAGCCGAAGGAGATTTCTTAGCTTGTGATGAAGCTAGAGCTCTTGAAATTATACATGGTCTATCTAGTTACTTTGTTTATGATCATAGTTTTGATACTGTCATAGATAGACTTGCTACTATTGAAAAGATATTGGATGCTCTAGACTTGAGAAAAGTAAAGAGACCCCAGCCAAATAAGAAAGATATTTATGAGTTAGATGGTGACTTGGAACCCTTTGTTAGAATTAGCATCTCTAATCAAGACTTCCTTGCTTTCTGTGACATTGGATCCATGGTTTCTACTATGCCAAAAGTTGTTTATGATTCTTTAAAATTTAACATGGACAAATTGTCATCCTATCATGAACATGATAATGGAGATATTTCTGAGATCCAGGGAAGGATAAAATATGTACCAGTGACATTCCTTAAAGGGGTTGCAATGGTTGATTTCTTCGTCACGAAGCCAAACCAAGGAAACATAGTGCTTGGGAGGGATTTCCTCCAGGCCGTGAAAGGCTTCATTGATATAGGTAAGGGACAGATACGCCTACACGAGAAAGCAAAAGGTATATACACCTTTCCTAAAATAAACAAGGATGAACTTGTTGAGGAACCATTTGAATCTATTTACAACTCCGATTATTATGATGATCTTTGATTCCTCCTATTTGCATTAAGCCTAGCTAATGGATTTAAAGAAGCGCTTTCGGGAAGCAGCCCGCAACGAATTTAGGATTTCCTTTTTGTTTTTATTCTGTTTTTAGTGGTCTTGATTATTTTTACTACTGTAGCAACATCATTGTATCTTTACTTTTCAAGCTTTGTGCCATTTATAGCCTCATATGACAAGGGAAGTGAAAGTTGTGACATGCTGTCCAGAAAACAGATTCTGTCCTCGTGACTAGAAAAATCACAGAAAAATCCCAGTTCATATTTTTGAGCTGAAAATTTTACACAGCGTGCTCTATACAATTACGGAACTTTCGTATGTTCTGGGTTTTTTTATTTGAGTTGCAGAAGTATCCCTAAAAAATTCTTTACTACCTGCTGGTCTGTTTTTCACAGATTCTGTCCTGTTTTTCCTCTTCTTTGTTTTGCAAACCTTAAGCTTGCGTTTTCCTTGAAAAAACTTTTTGGAAATCTTGAGAAACAGTAGATCTTCAAGAATATCCTTGTTTCCAGTAGAGAAAAATTTATTTTATTATGGGTACTAACCTCGCTAATCAGATTATGATGAGTTATGTATGAAGGGAGTTTTCAAGTGTGCGAGGGAAGATGATGAAAGTAGATTCAGGAGTGTCAAGCGCTCAAGCTTGGGGATGCCCCCATGCACCCCCAAGAAATATTCAAGGAGACTCAAGCGTCTAAGCTTGGGGATGCCCCCTTGCATCCCTTTCCCCATAAAAAATTATCAGTTCGTCTCTCGTCTCACTATATTTTTATCACTTGATGCGTTATGTGCTATGCTTGGAGCGTCTCGCTCTTAGGTTTTATTTTTAGTTTTATTTAGATTTTCTTGCTGTTCATAACAAGTTAGAACCCAGATTTCTTTGTGTGGGAGAAAAACACGCTCCACTTTCAAAATCTAGAACACAACATAGGATTTTTCATGCTTATCTTTGTTGTGTGTGTTCTTTATCTTTTTCATAGCTACTGTCATGTTTAGCTCTTAGTTTTCATGCTTATTTTTTTAAGAGCTTTTGTTTAGTTTGTTGCTGGAACTCTCTTGAGTTTTCATATTTATCTTGTTTAGAGAGTTTGCCTGTTGCACTGAGTTTTGTATCTTGACTTGAAGTAGGTAATTGAGGTTGCTATTCTTTTGTAGTAGTAACTTGCAATAGTTTTGAGGTATTGTTTTGAGTAATGTTTGGACTTTTGGTGTCAAGAGCTTTAGCCTATTAGTGATATACGTCGTATTTTGGGCAATCCGTGTTTATTTTCAAAACTTACAAAATTAGTTGAGAACTTTAACTACTCTTCTGAGGGGTCGAATATTAGAGTACACTCGCGTACCATGAGTCGAGGATGCGCAAGGATAACCAAACCCCCATACACTCCTCCTCGGGGTACTTGTCTCTTTGTGAAACCTCCTTATTAGATTGAGAGTTATCGATAATAAGTGCAAGAGTTCTTCGGACTAATGTGAGTATTCGAAAGTTGACACTTCCACCTTCCCATATTTTTCTAGCCTCTCATGTGCCGTGCATTGCTTTCTTCTCACTCCGAGAGTTGGTGTCCACCTTCGCCGGTACATCCAAATCCTTGGCATGATACGCTTTGTCATCATAAACCTCCTTATATCCTTCCTCAAAACAGCAACCATACCTACCTACCAAGGCATTTCCATAGCCTTTCCGAGATATATTGCCATGCAACATCCACCTTCTCATGACTTGATCTTCATGTCATACATGCTACTTGCTTGATCCATGATCCGCATGCTAGTTGGGCCTTTCCCTAATCATTGCTACATGACGCACTAGTATCATTGTATATCCTGCTACACTGGCAGAGGCATACATTTGCATACATCATGATAGTTACATCTTCTTTATGATTTGAGTACTTTTGTAAAGTGTGAAAGATCTTCTATACTTTTTGTAATATATAGAGTGTTGCCCCTAAAGTGAGGAAAAGATCCCAAAGAGGAAAAAATCAAAAGATCCCAAAGTGGACAAATTAAAAGATCCCAAAGAGGACAAATGAGAGGAATAGAAAGAGCCATTGAGGCCATCAAAAACAAAAAAATAGAAAAAAGAGAAAAAGAAATAAAAAGAGAGAAGGGGGCACACTACTATTCCTTTTGAGAGATCCACACTCATACTCCCTTTTATATCTTGTACTCCATTGATATTATCATTTATGCATATAGTTATGTGGGGACCTTCACATTATAGAACTTGGCTTGTATATTCCAATGATGAGCCTCCTCAAATGAGCTCTAGGTCTTCTTGAGCAAGCAAGTTGGATGCACCCCCACTAGTTCCATTGGAGAGATTTTTAGCTCATATGTGCATCTATTGCATGGCAATCCCTACTCCTCACATCATATCTATCATTTGGCTTTCTCTCGCCTATGATTGTCCTCATTGATGAGCCTTTCACACCTTTTTGTCTTCCTCCTCCACGATATTCTCTCTTTGCCATCCTAAGTGTCAACTTTCTTGCTTACGCTCATCCATTGCATGAGTGCTCAAAATGTCGAAAAGGAGTGGATCATTTTGACTTGTACCTGGTTAGTGGTCTGGGGATGAGTCAAGATAAGATTCCAAAGAAGACCAAGTGTGAAACTTTAGTAGATTGAGTTCTCAACACAAAAATACTTTTTCTCGTATATCCCTATCCCCTTTCTTGCACGCAAACACCATTTGGAGACATTCGAGTCACGGACAGCGAGAGCTCTTGCACCTTTATGTTCTTATGTTGCTTGTTTCAATGCTAAATATAGACTCTTGCCTGTTATGACTTGAATTGAATTACATGCCTTGATTGCTTTACTTAAAAGTTCTTATATGGTTGGTAGCATATCACCACAGAAATTATGCTTTTATCATTTACCTACTCGAGGACGAGCAGGAGGTAAGCTTGGGGATGTTGATATGTCCAAAACGTATCTATAACTTCAGCTTGGTCCATGCCTCTTTTGTGTGATATTGCTATGATATTGATGAACTTCCATACACTTTTGATCATATTTGGACTAACCTATTAACTCAGTGCACCCCAGTGCCAGTTCCTGGTTTTTGATGTTTTTCTATTTCAGGTTTCCCCCATATTAAAAGTGCTCCAAAAATTCAGGAAAAATCCAATAAAAAAATCAGCGATACAGAAGCTTTGGGAATCACCGAGGGGGGGGGGGGGCAGAGGGGACCCACCAGGCGCCCTCCCGGCGCGCCCTAGGGTGGGACCGCGCCAGGGGGCCGCCTGGACCCCTGGTGCCCCCCTGGCTTCCCCCTTCGCCTATATATTCCTCGTGACGTGAAACCCCCGTGACGGCAACCCTTTTTCGCGATCTCTCCTCTGTTCCGCCGCCGCCGCGCTTCCAAGATCGGGAGTACAAGAAGACCTCTTCCCGGCACCCTGCCGGAGGGAGGAACCACCTCTGGGAGTTTCTCCACCACCATGGATGCTTCCCGTATGAACCGTGAGTAGTCCACCTTGGACCATGGGTCTATGATCAGTAGCTATGTGATGTTCTCCTCCCCTCTTTGTTCTTCATGGATTAGACCTCGTGAGCTGCCCTACATGATCGAGGCACATATGTAATATTTCTACTGTTGATATGCTGAGTTTGCTGGGATCCGATGGATTATGAGACTATGTTCAGATTGTGTTTGAGTAATATATTTGATTCTCCTCTTTTATATTTATGTTCTTGAGTAATTTTTGCATGTTCTCCGTTGCTGTTTATTGCTTTGGCCAAGTAGTAGGTAGTGACTCCAAGAGGGAGCGTTATGCATGATTGTGGGTTCATGCCCCCTGATGACTAGCTTGAGTGACAGAAACATGAGTCTAGGGGATGTGTTGTTGCCACAAGGGGGAAAACAACGGTGCTTGTACTTGCGGGGTGCAAGGATTGTTTACTTTACGCAAAGTTCTTTAATGCAGTTGTCTGTTGCTTTGAGTTTACACTTTGGGTGGGATTCGCAACTTAATACCAGCGAGATGTTCTGGATAGATATCTCAAGGTGGATGATTAGTAGATAGATGCAGATGGATTTCGGTCTACTTGTCTTGGCGTACCGCCCATGCTTTTGAGCCTCTTCGTTTCTTTATAGCATAGTTAGCATTGGTTTGCGCACATAATCCTGTCAATTTCCCAGCTGTAATATGTTTACATCGCATGGCTATTTTATTGTCTTTTGGGATAGAGACATCACTAGTGAACATCATAGGACCCCGGTCCATATTTCCAATACTGTTTACACCCGCTATCAATTTACTGCTTTATTCCCTTTTCTGTTGCTATCACTATCATTATTATCCCGTGCGTTTTATCCTTTGTAAACAACAAGGCCGGAGGAATTGACAACTCCTCTGTACTCGTTGGGAAGCAAATTTATTTGCTGTGTGTGCAGGTCCAGGTGAAGTTAGCAACCTCAGTTGTAAATGGCGCCATTGTTCACTTCACCACCTTCTTGTCGATCTTGGAGTCCTACTGGTTCGATCTCAACCTTGGTATCTTTGCCAAGGGAAATTGCTGCTATCTACATCTCAACCTTCCACTTTGGGTAACCAACGAGGGGGCGTTAAATCGTACCATCAGCCGTCGTTGAGGCTAAAGAGGAAGACGATGAAAAGTAGCCAACTATCTGTTGTTGTTGATGACTAGACACCGATAGGTGGGCCCCAAGGTGTCCATGCATCAACGGCCTTCTTGAAATGTCACATTTTCTTTTGGCAATAAACCCCACCCGACACTGATAGGTGGGCTCTGGTGTGTCCACGCGTCAACGGGCTACTTTACATGCCAAATTTTCATTTGCCAATAAACCAAACACCGATAGGTGGATCCTGGGGTGTCCCATGCGTTAACGGATTGCATTATATGCTACATTATTGTCAAATAAACCAGACACCGACAGGTGGGCCATGAGGTGTCCACGCGTCAACGGGTTGTTTATATGTCACATTTTATTTTGCCAATAAACCAAACGCCGACAGGTGGCTCCTAGGGTGTCCCACACATCAACCGGATGCATTATATGCTATTTATTTTTTGAAAATAAACCAGACAACGATAGGTGGGCCATAAGGTGTCGACACGTCAACGGGCTATTTATAAGTCATATTTTCTTTTGCCAATAAAAAAGATACCGATAGGTGGGCCCTGAGGTGTCAACGCATCAAGGAGCTGCATTATATGCCATATTATGTTTTGCCAATAAACCCGACACCGACAGATGGGCGCTAGGGTGTCCCACGCGTAGGTAACGGTCAAATAGTATGACCAGACATCAAAGCTTCATTTTTGTGTTTTCAGGGACGACTAACTAAAGGGGGGGGGGAAGTGAGTAGTGTTAGATGGAAGTGGCAAAACTGGGTAGCACTAAGGAAGGAGAGGACCGAGAATATAAATCCCTTTTTGATGCTCTAAATGAAGATCCAATGGCACCAGTCTATATGAGTTCAACAAGCCCCAAAATATCAAAATTGAAGTTTGTATGAAGAATCAACGTCGTTTTACTGTATGAACCCCTATTCCCAACCAAAGTCTCCATGGTAATTAGATGAGACTCAAAGTAGTTGACGTGGCTCGGTCCATGATGCCTTTGATCGGGGCATCATCATGTCTCACATGGCGCCTAATGGGCGGGCGCCATGAAAAAGGGTTAGATAAGTAATTTTTAAAAATTTGGGTTCATTTTGTGTTCAAAATTGAAATTTCGATCGGAATTGTAAATTTTTCCTAATTAATGAATAGTAAAGTGCATTGTGGATCACTAAACTTATCGCACTTTGGTCATGCTATTTAGAGAATTCATTGTTACGATAATTGTACTTGCTATTACGAACAAGATCAGTCATTGTATCCATTTTTGGTGGTATTTGACTGGCCCAAGCGGATGAGGTGGCACCAGCGACGCGTGTTGAATCATTTTTTACAAAAATCCTCCCAGTTTTCCCTTATGGCACACCTAGGTGTCGCATTGATCACTCCGGTTGGTACATGAGAGGAAAGGGTGTGCCTTGGACACACCAGAGTCGAGGCGATTGGAGACGGTAGCCGTTGATGACCATGGCCATTGTTCGTCGATGTGAGGGTGCAGATCCGCTCGTATGCTGTACGGATTTGGCCTCCTCCTCCGTTCTCATGGCCGCCCTCCCCTGTTCCCCTATTCACATAGCCACCCTCCACTGTTCCACTTTTTTGAAAAAAGAGAGTAACGATTTGGTCATGATCCTAAGTCGATAATTGGTTCTCCATGTTCGTATTTTTCATGGTAGTATGCTAGTTACATTATCTTCCATGATACCCTATGAACTGACAGTAGTTTGTTAGGGTTTTATTAGGGGTTTACTAGGGTCTTAATTAGGTGTTTGGTAGGCCAATTTTAGTACTAAATGAGGATAATTTATATTTAGAATCATCCCTTATTGATGTGATCCCTTGTACTTTTAGGTCCCCGCAGCTTAAATTTCTCGATTGAGTTCAATGTTGGTGCTTTTGTTCATGGCACTGGAGTAAACAAATCCTATCTCAATGGCAAGTCCATATGGTATGATTACCTCCATATTTATACTTGTTCATACCTTCTAGTGGAGCATTTAGTTGATGAAATAGGACATGAGGTTGTTGGGAGGATAAATGTATACCTACACTCCCATCTTAGCAATGAGTAGAAATGGATTGAGGAAGATTATAGATGATAATGATATAGACAAAACGTATGTTTTTTTTTGAAATTGGTCATCATTATTTGCAAGTTTATTAGACCATGATGATAGCTTCAGCACAGACAACGCTGATGATGTTTTGTATTTCCCAGTAGCTGACTCACCGCCAGTGTTGAGTCCACAAAGTACAAGGTTGAGAGGAAATGCTAAACATGATCATAGAGCAGGTGACGACGACAGAGTAGATGGAGAAGATCAACCAGTTCCAATTAAGAAGAAGGGAGAAATGCAGAGGTAGAGAGAAATACAGAGGAAGAGAGAAATTCAGATGAAGAGGATGCAGGAGGTGAAGGTTCTCAGGCAAAGCAGGCACATGTGCAAAGGCAGAGACATGGATTCCAGAGAAGGAGTAGGAATTATGGTGTTGAATAATCAGACTCTGAAGATGATGACTTTGATCCTGTAGAAATATTTGATTCAGACTTTCAAATCTCAGTAGATGATGAAGATCATGGTCAGATAAATCATGAGCTAAAGGCGAGGGAAGGAAAAGGGAAGGAGAAGGTGAAAGAGAAAGAAGAGAGGAAAACTGGAACTAATGATGAGTTTGAATGTGATGACGTATGGGCACCTGACAGTGATGAGGAGTCAGCAAAATTCAGGTTTAAGACCTTCAGAACTAAAGACCTGCATTGCCTTGAGTTTCATGTAGGTCAAGTCTTTGAGACTGTTTAATTGCTAAGGAAAGCAATAGGAGAGTATAGTTGCCAAAAGAGCGTTAAAATCAATATGCCAATCAATGCTAAAAAGATTGTGTGCTAAATGTGATGAAGATTGCTGCTGGTATTTGTGGGCATCTTATGACTCAAGAACAAAGGTATTCATGGTGAAGAAGTATACAAACGAGCATATCTATCCTAAAAATGGAAGGTGAAGGCATTCACTGCTAAGTTCCTTTCAGAAAAAAATACATGGAGTATTTTAGGGTTGATCAAGGCATGAACCTAAGAAATTTTTTCTAGGTTTGTGCGGAAAGAATGGAACATGACTCCTTCTAGAACTAAATTGCAGAGAGCAAGAAGGTTAGCAATGAAGAAAATTCATGGAGATGAGGAAGCACTATACATGTTGTCGTGGGACTATGGCAATGAGATTAGAAGAAGCAACCATGGCAGCACATTTTTGTGATTCTTGATCATAATTCCAGGTTCCAAAAGGGTTACTTTCTCTAGATGCATGCAAGAGACGGCTCATAGAGGGTCGCAGGCCTCTGCTTATTTTGGATGGATGCCACATAGAGACAAGATATAGAGGACATATTCTAGCGTCTGTTGGGATAGATCCAAATGGTTGCATCTATCCCATAGCTATTGTTGTTGTGGAAGTAGAAGACATACCAAACTAGGACAGGTTCCTAGAGACATTGAAAAGGGATTTAGGGATGGACAACACTTATCCTTGGACAATTATGTCTGACAAGAAAAAGCTATAACATCAGTTGTTTGTGGGGCTCATTTCTTTGATGCTTAATTTGTTGTAATATAGGACTCATATCTTTTTTGTTGTGTTGCAAGGACTCATAAATGAAATCAATGCTAATTTTCCAAATGCAGAGCATAGATTATGTGTTAGACATATGTGGCAGAATTTCTAGCAAACATTCAAGGATGATGTGTGATACGCCCCAAATGTATCTATAATTTCCGCATGCTCCATGCATGTTTTGTTTGATATTGCTATGTTTTAGATACACTTTCATACACTTTTGTTCATATTTAGACTAACCTATTAACTCAGTGCACCCAGTGCCAGTTCCTGTTTTCTGCTGTTCTCTTATTTCAGGATTCCCCCGTATTAAAAATGCTCCAAAAATTCTGGGAAAATCCAATAAAAAAATAAGCGCTTTGGAAGCTTCCTGAGTCCCGAAGGGGGGGAGGGGACCCACCAGGGCCCCAGGCGCCCTCCCGACGCGCCCTAGGGTGGGGACGTGCTAGGGGACCGCCTGGACCCCTGGTTGCCTCCCTGGCTGCCCCCTTCGCCTATATTTACCAAAACCCCTGAAGACAGAACCCTTTTTCGCGATCTCGCCTCTGTTCCGCCGCCGCCACGCTTCCAAGATCGGGAGCGCCAGAAGACCTCTTCTCGGCACCCTACCGGAGGGAGGATCGACCTATGGGAGCTTCTCCACCACCATGGACGCTTCCCGGATGATCCGTGAGTAGTCCACCTTGGACCATGGGTCCATGATCAGTAGTTATGTGATGTTCTCCTCCCCTCTTTGTTCTTCATGGATTAGACCTTGTGAGACGCCCTACATGATCAAGGCACATATGTAATTCTTTCTATTGTTGCTATGCTGAGTTTGCTAGGATCTGATGGATTATGAGACTATGTTCAGATTGTGATTGAGTAATATATTTGGTTCTTATCTTTTATATTTTTGTTCTTGAGTAATTCTTGCATGTTCTCTGTTGCTGTTTATTGCTTTGCCCAAGTAGTAGGTAGTGACTCTAAGAGGGAGTGTTATGCTTGATTGTGGGTTCATGCCCCCTGATGACTAGCTTGAGTGACAGAAACATGAGTCTAGGGGATGTGTTGTTGCCACAAGGGGGGAAACAACGGTGCTTGTAATCGCAGTTGCAAGGATTGTTTACTTTACGCAAAGTTCTTTTAATGCAGTTGTTTGTTGCTTTGGGTTTACACTTTGGGTGGGGCTTGCAACTTAATACCAGCGAGATGTTCTGGATAGATATCTCAAGGTGGATGATTAGTAGTAGATGCAGTTGGATTTCGGTCTACTTATTTTGGCGTACTGCCCATGCTTCTTAGCCGCTTCATTTCTTTGTAGCATAGTTAGCATTGCGGTGAGTTTTTAATCCCGTCAATTGCCCAGATGTGATTTGTTTACCTCACATAGCAGTTTTATCGTCTTTTGGGAGAGAGACATCACTAGTGAACATCATGAGACCCCGGTCCATATTTCCACCATTGTTTACACCCTCAATTCACTTCTTGCTTTTACTTTCCAGTTGCAATTATCACTATTACCCTTTATCCCTTGCATTTGATCCTTTGTAAACAACAAGGCCAGAGATATTTACAACCTCTCTAAACTTTGTTGGGAGCTAAGTTATTTGTATTTGTGTGCAGGTCCAGGTAAAGTAAGCAACCTCGGTTGTGAACGACGCCATTGTTCACTTTGCCACCTAATTTTCGACCTTGGAGTCCTACTGGTTCGATCTCAACCTTGGTATATTTTCCAAGGGAAATTTTCCGCTATCTACATCTCACATTCCACTTGGGGTAACCAACAAAGGGCGAGAATCCATTGTCATCTCTCGCGCATCAAGCGAATTTTTAGCGCCGTTGCCGGGGGCTCCAATCTACAAGATAGGGGAGTCGCACACTATCTTTTGTCTTTGCTTTTTAGTCTTGTTAGTTTACCTTTCAGTTTTTTCTTTTGTGTCTTATACCAAAAAAAATCAAAAGTAGTATGTCTAGTTACTTGCTTGCCACCAATTCCTAATTTCTTTGAAACTAGATCCTATTGGCATGGAGGATTCACTAAGGATCAACAAGAATGGTACAATGAACACCGCTTGTCTCAAAAGGGGATACACTTATGGAAACAAATACATCAGTTGTATGAGTATGCTAGAAACTTGTGCTCAATATATAATATATCTTTCTGCAGGGATGAATCTTGTTGCTTTATGAGGCATAAACACCTTGCTTTCCAATGTGAGTACAATGATGATGAAACCTTAGCTTCTTATGCTAAGAGAAATTATGATTTTTATGATGCAGAGCAAATAGAAGAATTTGTTGCTTATAAGGGTGCCTATGAAATTACTTCTCTTCTTAAAAATATTGATGATGCCCCTTACAAATATGAGAGTCTTGCTATACTTAACTATTATTTGGAAAATTATGTTGCAAATTATTATATTACTGATCATCTTGAGAGAATCTCTCCCCCAAAGGAAGAGACTAATGTTTTGCATGACTGTATGGAAGAAGAAATTTCTGAACCTGAAAGCTCCTAGGATGAAAAAGAGGAGGAGAGTGACGAACAAAAGGAGGAATAATGGATCCATCCATGTCTATTGATGAACCGCGAGTGTAGGGGATCACAAAAGTCTTCGCGGGTAGGTATAACCCAATTTATTGATTCGACACAAGGGGAGCCAAAGAATACTTATAAGCCTTAGCAATTGAGTTGTCAATTCAACCACACCTGAAAAAGCACTAGACAATATATTTAGTTGCAATCGTGTATTGACGGTTGTATCCTTTAAGACTTCCCCAATCACCAACACCACAAACTAGTAATAAAGTAGTAGCAGTAGTGATGAGAGCAATAGTAACAACGAAGGCAATGAAGATGAAAGCTGGATCGGGGTTCAAGGTTTCACTAGTGGTAACTCTCCAAAAAGACAGGTGTTGGGTGAAGAAATTACAGTTGGGCAATTGAAAAAAATTCACAAACTCTAGCCAAAGAACAAACTAGAGCAATCCTAGTCTAAGAATCAAACGTAGGCATGTGTTCCGTATGTAGTTGTACGTGCTTGCAATAAGAACTTTCACAACATCTTTTGACCTACCGTCCCGCTACGAACGGGGCCAAAGAAAACTTACAGAGATTAATGTGCTCCTGTCAAAGAGCACCGGAACAAAGCATTAACACTCCATGAACACATGTAATCCTCAAATTATAGCCCATCCCCTTTGGTGTCCCACGCTGTCACCATTGGGATCGCCGGTTCCGGACTATAATAGGTGCATACAACCGTAGATAAGATCTAGAACAACAATTATAATCATGCAACCATAACGTGCTCCGATCTGAAATCATGCTACTCGTGGACTAACAAGCATTAAGAACAACAAAATTGCAGCAACAATAATTCATAAACCTCTTAGGACTGAGAAGGTAACAATTCATCAGATCCCAACAAAC
Source organism: Bromus sterilis (assembly GCA_950022295.1). Lineage (NCBI taxonomy): Eukaryota > Viridiplantae > Streptophyta > Magnoliopsida > Poales > Poaceae > Bromus > Bromus sterilis. The sequence continues at coordinate 60,215,693 of OX465599.1, forward strand.
ACAACACGAATTACATCATATGGATCTCAATCATGTAGGGCAGCTCATGAGAACTTTGTATTGAAGAACTAGGGGGAGAAGATACCAACAAGCTACTGACAAGAACCCGTAGTCCAAGGAGGAACTACTCACGATCCATCATGGGGTGAAGAAGAGTTGATGAAGATGGCCCCGGGGGCCAAGGCCCTCTCCGGCAGGGTGCCGGAGCAGGATCCTTGTGACCACCGAAGCTAGGTTTCGATGGCGGCGGAGATCAGGAGCGCTTCTGGAAATAGGAATTGGATATCTCGGGTTTTTGCGTCACGGGTAAATTTATAGGCCAAGGGGGAGTCTGAGGCGGTGCCCAGGTCACCCAGGCGGCCACCTGGCGCGGGTGGGCCCTGGCCGCGCCGGGAGGGCGCCGGGGGCCTGGGGCCACCTCTTGACTCCGTCCTCCGGCTGGAGGACTCTTCCGTTGTGAATATTTTTTGGTAATGTTTTGGGAATTTTCAGAGCAACTTCATTTTTTGGACTTTTTCTGCATTGCAAAGAAAAAACAGACAGAAACTGGCACTGGGATCTATATTAGTAGGTTGGTAAAATAAATGATTCAAAAGCATGGCAAAAATATGTAGCAATGACACAAAAAGGGCATGGAACAAGCAAACATTTTAGATATGTTCGAGACGTATCAGCATCCCCAAGCTTAATTCCTTCTCTTCCTCGAGTAGGTAAATGATAACAAGATAATTTTTGATGTGACATGCTACTTAGAGTAAAGGCAATCAATCTAATGTAATAAGGATACATAAGTCAAAGACAAAGTGATATAAAGCAATAGTCTATAGTTGATATTAAACAAGCAATGAAGAACATATAAACAATTGAGCTCTTGTTGTCCGTGAATCGAATGTCTCAGTCGGAGTCCCCGTGCCAAGAGCGGGGAAGTTTTAGAGCATAAAAATACTGAATAGTTGTTGAGAACTCAATCTACTAAATTTTCACACATGGTTCCTTTGGAATCTTATTTTGACTCGTCTCCAGACCACTAGTCAGGTACAAGTCAATCTGATCCTCTCCCTTTCGAGTTTGAACACTCATGCAATGGATGAGCGCGAGCACGATACGTTGGCACTTAGGATGGAAAAATAGAATAATGAAGGGGATAGGAAGTCAAAAAGTGAGAAAGGCTCACACCAATGAGGACAATCATAGGCGGGAGAAAGCCAAATGATAGATATGGTGTGAGGAGTAGGGATTGCCATGCAACATGTGGATGCACATAGAGCTATAAGTGTATGAAAGCCCTCCAATGGAACTAGTGGGGTTGCATCCAACTTGCGTGCTCATGAAGACCTAGAGCTCTTTTGAGGCTCATCCTTGGAATATGCATGAAGGGAATATGCCCGAGAGGCAATAATAAAGTGTTTATTATATTATTCCTTGTTTATGATAAACGTTTATTTCTCATGCTAGAATTGTATTAACCGGAAACGTTGATACATGTGTGTTTAATAAACAAACAATGGTTCCTAGTAAAGCCTCTCTTTTAACTAGCTCGTCGATTAACATATGATCAAGGTTTCCTGATCATGAACATTGGATGTTGTTAATAACGGGATCATATCATTAGGAGAATGATGTGATGAATATATACCCAAACTAAGTATAACAATACGATCAAGTCATTTAGTTTATATTGTTATATCTTGCATTCGAAGTAATCTTGTTCCTTAGACCATGAGATCATGTCAATCACTAATACCGAAAGAATACTTTAATGACATCAAACGTCACACCGTAACAGGGTGACTATAAAGGTGGTGTTAGGTATTCGGAAAGTATTAGTTGAGGCTCATGGATCAAGAATGGGATTTGTCCATCCAAAATGACGGAGAGATATACTCTGGGCCCTCTCGGTGATATCACATTGACACCGCTTGCAAGCACGTGACTAGGTCACAAGAATGTCATATCACAGAACGAGTAAAAGAGTACTTGTCGGAACGAGATCGAACAAGGTATGGTTGATACCGATGATCGGATCTCGGACAAGTAAAATATCGCGAGACAAAGGGAATTAGTTACGACGTTGATGGTTCACACGATCACAAGATTCATCGTTGAATATATAGGAGTCATCACGGATCTCCAGATCCCGCTGTTGATTATTGATCGGAGAGGTGTCTCAATCATGTCTGTATTATTCGCGAACCGTAGGGTGACACACTTAAGGTTTGATGATGCATTTTGAGAGGATAAGGAATATTGAAGAATGTTTTGGACAGCACCGAAATTGTTTCGGGTAAAATTGAAATAGTTCAAGGGGTTTTTGTGGATGGTTGTTAATAGAATTAACAAATGATTTGAGGTGAAATGTGCAAATGTTTGTTAATAGGATTAACAAATATTAAATAAAGAAATAGAAATGTTTTATTTATTTATTAAAGAAAACATTTGGATTTTCCAAGTGGACAATTAAGGGAGCATGGGTGGGTGTGAGTGTGGCTTCCACTCACATCAAGAGGGGAAGAGGTGGAGGCACCATGAGTTGGCCGCACCCCCCTCTTGGGCTGCCCACTCCTCCCCTAGAAAAGGAGGGTGAGGGCTTCCCCTCCCATATACTTGCCTCACCTCCCTTCCTCTCCACCCGCTGCTCCATACCATGGTCTTCCGCTTGGCGAAGCCCTGACCGTGGGATTGTTCACCGCATCACGTTGTTGTGCTGCTGGATTTCCGGGGATCCTCTACTTCCGCTGCCCCGCTGGATCGAGGGAACAGAGGTCGTCATCAAGCTGTACGTGTGACCGAGCACGGAGACGCTCAGCGTACATCATCGCGATCTTGAGATCGGCAAGTGAACCACTACATCATCCAAGAGATTTGATCTCGTAACGTTTTAAGTCTTCGAGGGTGAGTTCTTCTATGACATCCTACTCGTTGCTTACATCTCCTAGATTAGATCTTGGCTTGTTGGTTGTTTATGCGTAGGAATTTTTTTTGTTTTCCTTGCTACGAACCCTTCAGTGGTATCAAAGCCTCGTCTATGCGTAGATGGTTTGTACGAGTAGAACACATATGGATGTGGGCGTTGGTGATCATGGTTTTTCCTCCTTTTGTATTTTGGATCCTAGTGGCATAGTGGGATGAAGCGGCCCGGACTAACCTTACATGTCCGCGTACATGAGACTTGTTCCACGACTGACATGCAACTTGTATTGCATAAGTGGCTGGCGGGTGTCTGTCTCTCTCACTATAGTTAGGACCTAATCTACAACGGGTTGTTAAAAATATGTTTTATCAACGTTGTGGTTTATGTTCGTAGGTATGAACGGTTCTATCTTCGTAAGCCCAAGCCACGTAAAATATGCAAAAATAAATTAGAGACGTCTAACTTGTTTTTGCAGGACATGTGATGTGATATGGTCAATGTTACAAATTTGATGTATGAGATGATCCATTTTGTAAGTTATTGACATACCGGCAGGAGCCATATGGTTGTCTTATTATTTATGGCCTGCGTGCTGTATATCATATCCATGTGATATGTTGTAATTTGATGGACAATCAAGATGGAGGTGCCATGGACCTTGGTGCCACGCCGGTGGGATGATGAAGATCATACCATGATGCACAAGATGGAGATCAAGTACAAGAAGGACCATATCATATCACATTATCCATGCATGTGATGTTAATCCTTTTATGCATCTTATTTTGCTTAGACCGTGACGGTAGCATTATAAGATGATCCCTCTCAATTAATATCAAGATAATAATGTGTTCTTCCTAAGTATGCACCGTTAAGAAAGTTCGTCGTTTCGAGACACCACGTGATGATCGTGTGTGATAGACTCTACGTTCGCATACAACGGGTGTTTTCAAGCCTAGCATGTACAGACATGGCCTTGAAACACACGCAATACAATGGTTCTACTTGGCGAGCCTAGCATGTACAGACATGGCCTCGGAACACGAACCGAAAGGTAAAACATAAGTCATATGGATGATATGATGAACATGTCGATGTTCGCCTTTGCAGCTACATCATCTCACGTGATGATCGGTTTTGGTGTAGTGAATTTGGTTTGTGTAATCACCAAAACGACTAAGAGGGATGTTGTTTTTGAGTGGGAGTACATGGGATAATTTTTTGAATTAACTTGAACTTAATTTATCATAAACTTAGTCTAAATAGTCTTTGCAAATATGTTGTAGATCATGGCTGCACCTACCTTCAATTTCAATATGTTCATGGAGAAAGAAAAGCTAGCGAACAATGGTAGCAACTTTACCAACTGGGCACTTAACCTGAGGATTCTCCTCACCGCTTGCAAGAAGCTCTATGTGCTTGATGCACCGCTAGGTGACCAGCCCACTGATGATGCTTCTGATGAAGATAAAAATGTTTATCTGACTCAAAAAGAAGACCACAATATAGTTCATTGCGGCATCCTTTATGGATTAGAACCAGAGCTACGAAAACGTTTCGAGAACAACACTGCTTATGCTACAATGGGAGAATTGAAAATGATTTTCGATACCCATGCTGCAGCTGAGAGTTATGATGCTTCAGAAAAGTTCTTTAGCTGCATGATGGAAGAGAACAACTCCGTCAGTGAGCACGTACTCAAAATGTCTGCGTACGCTGATAAGCTCATAGCCTTGGGAATAACGATTCCCAATGAGCTAGGGATACATCGTGTTCTTCAATCTCTGCAACCTAGTTACAAGAACTTTGTGATGAACTATAATATGCAAGGCATGAAGAAGTCTCTTCCTGAGCTTCTCTCGATGCTTAAAACTGCTGAAGTGGAGATCAAGAAAGAGCATCAAGTGTTGATGATCAATAAGACCACTAGTTTCAAGAAAGGCAAGAAAGGCAAGCCAAAGGGCAACTTCAAGAAGGTTGGCAAGTCTGTTTCTATACCTGAGAAGAAAACCAAGAATGGTCCTAAGCCTGAGACTAAATGCTTCTATTGCAAGGGCACTGGCCACTGGAAGCGAAACTGCCCCAAATATCTGGCAGATAAGAAGGCCGGCAAAGTGAACAAAGGTATATGTGATATACATGTTATTGATGTGTACCTTACTAGTACTCGCAGTAGCGCCTGGGTATTTGATACTGGTTCGGTTGCTCACATATGTAACTCGAAACAGGAACTGCAGAATAAGCGACCACTAGCAAAGGATGAGGTGACGATGCGCGTCGGCAATGGATCAAGAGTTGATGTGATCGCCGTCGGCACGCTACCTCTTCGTTTACCGTCTGGATTAGTTATAAACCTGAATAAATGTTATCTGGTGCCTGCGTTGAGCATGAACATCATTTCTGGATCTTGCTTAATGCAGAGTGGTTATTCCTTTAAGTCCGAGAACAATGGTTGTTCGATTTATATGAATAATATCTTTTATGGTCACACACCTGAGAAGAATGGTTTATTTCTTTTGAATCTTGATAGTATTGATACACATATTCATAGTGTGAATGCCAAAAGAATCAAGTTAAATGATGATATTGCTACTTACATGTGGCATTGCCGCTTAGGTCATATTGGTGTTAAACGCATGAAGAAGCTCCATTCTAATGGACTCTTAGAATCACTTGATTATGAATCATTTGAAACGTGTGAACCATGCCTTATGGGCAAGATGACTAGAACCCCGTTTTCAGGTTCTATGGAACGGGCGACAGACTTACTGGAAATCATACATACTGATGTGTGTGGACCAATGAGTGTATCGGCGCGCGGTGGATATCGTTATTTTGTCACTTTCACAGATGATTTGAGTAGATATGGATATATTTACTTAATGAAACACAAATCTGAGACGTTTGAAAAGTTCAAAGAATTTCAGTGTGAAGTTGAAAATCATCGTAACAGAAAGATTAAATTTCTACGATCTGATCGTGGAGGTGAATATTTAAGTTACGAGTTTGGCATGCATATGAAACAATGTGGAATAGTTTCACAACTCACACCTGCCGGAACACCACAGCGTAATGGTGTTTCCGAACGTCGTAATCGTACTTTATTGGATATGGTTCGATCTATGATGTCTCTTACAGATTTTCCACTGTCATTTTGGGGTTATGCACTAGAGACCGCTGCATTCACTTTAAATAGGGCACCATCTAAATCCGTTGAAACGACACCGTATGAATTATGGTTTGGAAACAAACCTAAGCTGTCATTTCTAAAAGTTTGGGGCTGCGATGTTTATGTGAAGAAGCTTCAACCTGATAAACTCGAACCCAAAGCGGAAAAATGCATCTTCATAGGATACCCTAAGGAAACAATAGGGTACACCTTCTATCACAGATCCGAAGGCAAGATTTTCGTTGCCAAGAATGGATCCTTTTTAGAGAAGGAGTTTCTCTCGAAAGGTGTGAATAGTAGGGAAGGTAGAACTCGATGAGGTTATTGAACCTTCTCTTCTTGGAATGGCGAGTAGCGCAGCACCGGAAGTTGTTCCAGTGTCGACTCCGTCAGTTGAAGAGGGAACTAATGATCAAGATCATGAAACTCCAGAAAAGGAAACTACCGTGCTTCGCAGGTCAACTAGGGAACGTACAACTCCTGAACTGTATGGGAATCCCGTCTTAAACTTCATGGTAGATGGAAGTGATGACCCTGCGACGTATGATGAAGCAATGATGAGCCCACATTCCAACAAATGGCTTGAAGCCATGAAATCCAAAATGGGATCCATGTACGAAAACCAAGTTTGGACTTTGGTGGACTTACCCGATGACCGTAAGGACGTTGAGAACAAATGGATTTTTAAAAAGAAAACTGATGCTGATGGTAATGTGACCGTCTATAAAGATCGACTTGTCGCAAAAGGTTTTCGACAAATTCAAGGAGTTGACTACGATGAGACCTTCTCACCAGTAGCGATGCTAAAGTCAGTTAGGATTATGTTAGCAATTGCTGCATTTTTCGATTATGAAATCTGGCAGATGGATGTTAAAACGGCATTCCTGAATGGTGACATTGAGGAAGAGTTGTATATGATGCAACCCAAAGGTTTTGTTGATCCTAAGGATGCTGACAAGGTATGCAAGCTTCAACGTTCCATTTATGGACTGAAGCAAGCATCCCGGAGTTGGAACCTCCGTTTTGATAAGGTGATCAAAGAGTTTGGATTTGATCAAACGTACGGAGAAGCTTGTATCTACAAGAAAGTGAGTGGGAGCTCTTTAGCACTTCTAGTACTGTATGTGGATGACATATTGTTGATTGGAAATGATATAGAATTGTTAAAAGGTGTAAAAGGTTATTTGAACAGTAGAAAGACCTCGGTGAAGCAGCTTATATATTAGGCATCAAAATCTACAGGGATAGATCAAGACGCTTAATTGGAGTTTCGCAAAGTACATACATTGACAAGATTTTGAAGAAGTTCAGAATGGATAAAAGTAAGAAGGGGTTCTTACCAATGTTGCAAGGCAAGACGTTGAGTAAGACTCAATGTCCAGTTACAGCAGAAGATAGAGAGGAAATGAATAAGATTCCCTATGCTTCAACCATAGGTTCTGTCATGTATGCTATGCTACGTACAAGACCAGATGTGGCACATGCTGTTAGTTTGACTAGCAGGTACCAATCCGATCTAGGTTTGGAACACTGGGCGGCGGTCAAGAATATCCTTAAGTACTTGAGAAGAACTAAGGATATGTTTCTCGTGTATGGCAGTGAAGAAGAGCTTGTCGCAAGAGGTTACGTCGATGCTAGCTTCGTCACTGATCCGGATGACTCTAAGTCACAATTCGGATACGTATTTATTATGAATGGAGGAGCAGTAAGCTGGAGGAGTTCCAAGCAATCTGTTGTAGCGGGATCATCAACCGAAGCGGAATATATTGCTGCCTCAGAGGCAACACATGAAGCAGTTTGGATGAAGGAGTTCATATCCGAACTAGGTGTGGTTCCGAGTGCTTTGGATCCAATGGTTATCTATTGTGACAACAATGGTGCCATTGCCAATGCTAAGGAACCAAGGTCTCACAAGAATTCCAAGCATATCAAGCGACGTTTTCACTCCATCCGCGATTATGTCAAGGATGGGGATGTGAAGATTTGCAAAGTACACACAGATCTGAATGTGGCAGATCCGTTGACTAAAACTCTCCCAAAGGCAAAACATGATAAACACTAGAACTCCATGGGTGTTAGATTCATTACTATGTAATATAGATTATTGCCCCTAGTGCAAGTGGGAGACTGAAGGGAATATGCCCGAGAGGCAATAATAAAGTGTTTATTATATTATTCATTGTTTATGATAAACGTTTATTTCTCATGCTAGAATTGTATTAACCGAAAACGTTGATACATGTGTGTTTAATAAACAAACAATGGTTCCTAGTAAAGCCTCTCTTTTAACTAGCTCGTCGATTAACAGATGATCAAGGTTTCCTGATCATGAACATTGGATGTTGTTAATAACGGGATCATATCATTAGGAGAATGATGTGATGAATATATACCCAAACTAAGTATAACAATACGATCAAGTCATTTAGTTTATATTGTTATATCTTGCATTCGAAGTAATCTTGTTCCTTAGACCATGAGATCATGTCAATCACTAATACCGAAAGAATACTTTAATGACATCAAACTTCACACCGTAACAGGGTGACTATAAAGGTGGTGTTAGGTATTCGGAAAGTATTAGTTGAGGCTCATGGATCAAGAATGGGATTTGTCCATCCAAAATGACGGAGAGATATACTCTGGGCCCTCTCGGTGATATCACAATTACACCGCTTGCAAGCACGTGACTAGGTCACAGGAATGTCATATCACATAACGAGTAAAAGAGTACTTGTCGGAAACGAGATCGAACAAGGTATGGTTGATACCGATGATCGGATCTCGGACAAGTAAAATATCGCGAGACAAAGGGAATTAGTTACGACGTTGATGGTTCACACGATCACACGATTCGTCGTTGAATATATAGGAGTCATCACGGATCTCCAGATCCCGCTGTTGATTATTGATCGGAGAGGTGTCTCAATCATGTCTGTATTATTCGCGAACCGTAGGGTGACACACTTAAGGTTTGATGATGCATTTTGAGAGGATAAGGAATATTGAAGAATGTTTTGGACAGCACCGAAATTGTTTCGGGTAAAATTGAAATAGTTCAAGGGGTTTTTGTCGGATGGTTGTTAATAGAATTAACAAATGATTCGAGGTGCAATGTGCGAATGTTTGTTAATAGGATTAACAAATATTAAATAAAGAAATAGAAATGTTTTATTTATTTATTAAAGAAAACCTTTGGATTTTCCAAGTGGACAATTAAGGGAGCATGGGTGGGTGTGAGTGTGGCTTCCACTCACATCAAGAGGGGAAGAGGTGGAGGCACCATGAGTTGGCCGCACCCCCCTCTTGGGCTTCCCACTCCTCCCCTATAAAAGGAGGGTGAGGGCTTCCCCTCCCATATACTTGCCTCACCTCCCTTCCTCTCCACCCGCTGCTCCATACCATGGTCTTCCGCTTGGCGAAGCCCTGACCGTGGGATTGTTCACCGCATCACGTTGTTGTGCTGCTGGATTTCTGGGGATCCTCTACTTCCGCTGCCCCGCTGGATCGAGGGAACGGAGGTCGTCATCAAGCTGTACGTGTGACCGAGCACGGAGACGCTCAGCGTACATCATCGCGATCTTGAGATCGGCAAGTGAACCACTACATCATACACGAGATTTGATCTCGTAACGTTTTAAGTCTTCGAGGGTGAGTTCTTCTATGACATCCTACTCGTTGCTTACATCTCCTAGATTAGATCTTGGCTTGTTGGTTGTTTATGCGTAGGAATTTTTTTTGTTTTCCTTGCTACGAATCCTTCAATGCAAGCCAAGTTCTATAGTGTATAGATCCCCATATAGTTATGTATGAATGATATGAAAACTCTCTATTAAGCACGGGTGCTACTTTGAAGCACAAGTGTGGAATAAAGGCTAGTAGTGCTGCCCCCTCTCTTTTTTATTCTTTTTTTTCTTTTTCACCTTTTTTTGTATTTTTGATTTTTGGGTGGCCTCCATGGCTCTTTATTCTCTTTTTTTTTCGTCCACTTTGGGATATTTTATTCCTTTCCTCACTGGTAGGGGAAACACTCTATAAGAACATCAACACACTTTTATTTACTTTCAACTCTGAATCAAAAAGTAATGACTCTATATGAATGCCTCTGCCAGTGTAGCAGTATGCAATATGACAATGAAGGATAAGTCATATGAATATGAAGAACGGTGGATGTTGCATGGCAATATATCTCAGAAAGTCTATGAAAATGCCTTGATAGGTAGATATGATGGCTGTTTTGCGGAAGATATAAGGAGGTTTATGTATGACATAGTGTATCATGCCAAGGGTTTGGATGCACCGAAGAAGTTTGCACCAACTCCCACGAGAAGGGCAATGCACGGTACCGAAGAGGCTAGCAAAATATGGGAAGGTGGAAGTGCCAACAATCGAATACTCGCATTAGTCCGAAGAAATCATGCACTTATTATCAGTAACTCTCTATCTAGTCAGGAAATTTACAAAGAGACAAGCACCCCGAGGAGGAGTGTATGGGGGTTTGGTTATCCTTGCGCATCCTCGACCCATGGTACGTGGGGGTACTCTATATATTCCAACCCCGCGGAGATTAGTGGTCCTTTTAGTAGTTAGAGTTCTCAACTAATTATTTTAGTTTTCGAAAATAAGGCATGGTTAGCCAAGATGCGACACCTATCACTAATGGGCGCAAGCTCAATTGCATAGACGCTCATCATTACTCAATCAATACCTCAAAACTATTGCAAGATATCCTAAGCTAGACCTAGTGGTCTAGATTACCTATACACCACATATAAAACATACCATGAGACATATAAACCATTGCAACAGAAACAACTCTCAAACAAGATCTAAGTGAAGCACAAGAGCTAGCAAAACGGGCATAAATTTAACACTCAACAGATATAAGTGAAGCTCTAAAGTGTTCTATGATAAAGTGGAGCTTGTATCTCTCCCAATCAAGCATGGTAGGGTCTGACACTGTAATGACCAGCAAACAAAACAAAACAAAACTAAAATAAAATATACAGACGCTCCAAGAACAGTACATATCATGTGAAGCAATGAAAATATAGTGTGGAGAAGGACGAACTGATGATTGTTGATGAAGAAGGGGATGCACGGGGGCATCCCCAAGCTTAGACGCTCGAGTCTCCTTGAATATTTTGTGGGGGTGCCGGGGGCATCCCCAAGCTTAAGATTTTGGCACTCCTAAATCTTGTTTCATCATCTCCCTTCGCACACTTGAAAACTTCCTTCACATAAAACTTATCATAAACTTATTAGAGAGGTTAGTACACTAATAGATAATCTGCCAAAATAGGACATATTGTAAAGATTGATTTTTCAGGTGCACTTATGCTGCTCAAATAAGAAAACTCAACACATATGAAAGTTTCACAATTTTATAGAGCATGCTGTGTAAAAAATTCAGCTCAAAAAGATGAACCGGTGATTTGTTTTGATTTTTTTCCGTCAAGCAGACATAATCTGTTTTCTGGACGGCATGTCACAACTTTTGCTTCCCTTATCATAAGAGGCTAGAACTTGGCACAAAACTTGAAAATAAAGATACAATGGTGTTTCTACAGTAGTAAAAACATCCAAGACACAACAAAAGCAAAAGAAACCTAATCTGTTTTGGGCTGCCTCCCAGAAGCGCTTCTTGAAAGCCATTAGCTAGGCATGGGTGTAACGATGCTCGCAAAAGAATAAAAAGTTGAAGCACAAAAGAGAGCATCAAAGGAGCAAATATAAACCACATTTAAGTCTAACATGCTTCCTATGCATGGGCATATTGTAAGAAAATAAATAAATGAAGCACAAAGTATCAAGCATAGGAAGGTAAAACAAGAGCACCTTCAAGATTTTCAACATGGAGAGAGGTGTTTTCCCAACATGAAAATTTCTACAACCAAATTTTCCTCTCTCGTAATAATTTTTAGTAGCATCATGAAGAAACTCAAAAATATAACCAACACATAAAACATGCTTTTCATGATCTACTAGCACATAATCATATAAACTTTCTAAGCATAACTCCTCATCATTAAGAACATCCATAGTAGGAAAAAATAGAGGGTTATCAGAAGACTTATCAAAATAGCAAGGGCTATCATAAATAACAGTAGCAAAATCATCCTTGCAAGTTTCATTCATAGGGGCATCATGGCCACAAGCATCAATTTCATCAAAAATGGATATTTCAAAAGAATCCATAAGATCATAGCAATCAATATAGCATTCATCCTCCTTCGGTGAGCAGGGAGGGCAATCATATAAAGTAAGAGTCAAAGAGTTACTCTCATTAGTTGGTAGAGATGGGTAGCTATTCCATTCTTCCTCCTTTTTTTCATCACTCTCCTCCTCTTTTTCATCCAATGAGCTTTCAGTTTCAGCAATTTCTTCTTCCGTAGAGTCCTGCAAAGCATTAGTCTCTTCCTTTTTTGGAGAGAACCTTTTGAGATAGTCAGTAATATAAGCATTATCATTAAAATTCTCAAAGCAATATTTAAGTATATCAAGACTCTCAGATTTGTAAGGGGCATCTTCATTATTTTCAACAAAGGAAGCAATTTCATAGGCACCCTTAAAGACAATAAATTCTTCTATTTGTGCTACATCAAAGAAATCATAATGTCCCCTAGTATAAGATACCAAGGTTTCATTATCATTACACCAACATTGGAAAGGAAGGTGTTTAAAGGTAAAGCCGCAACAAGATTCATCGCAACAATAAGATATATCATAATCAGAGCATAAGTTTCTAGCATATTTATTAACTTGAGACATAGGTCTCCATATAAATTTCCCTTTTTCAGACAGGCCGTATTCCTTATAACATTTTTGTTGATCCTCAGTGAATCCACCTTGCCAATAAGATCTAGTTTCAAAGAAAGTAATCATTGTAAGAAAACGAAGTAATAAGATAAAGTGTACTTATCAAGTGAACTTAAAAGTAGAGCTATGGTCCCCGGCAACGGCGCCAGAAAATAGTCTTGATGACCCACAAGTGTAGGGGATCGCAACAGCCTTTGCGGGTAGATATAACCCATTTTATTGATTCAACACAAGGGGAGCCAAAGAATACTTATAAGCCTTAGCAGTTGAGTTGTCAATTCAAAGACACCTGAAAAAGCACTAGACAATATATTTAGTAGCAACCGTGTGTTGACGGGTGTAGCCTTTAAGACTTCCCCAATCACCAACACCACAAAGTAGTAATAAAGTAGTAGCATCACTGATGAGAGCAATAGTAACAACGAAGGCAATGAAGATGAAAGATGGATCGGGGTTCAAGGTTTCACTAGTGGTAACTCTCCAAAAAGACAGGTGTTGGGTGAACAAATTACAGTTGGGAAATTGACAAAATTGCACAAACTCTAGCCAAAGAACAAACTAGAGTAATCCTAGTGTAAGAACCAAACGTAGGCATGTGTTCCGTATGTAGTTGTACGTGCTTACAATAAGAACTTGCACAACATCTTTTGTCCTACCGTCCCGCTACGAACGGGGCCAAAGGGAACTTACAGAGATTAAGGTGCTCCTATCAAAGAGCACCGGAACAAAGCATTAACACTCCATGAACACATGTAATCCTCAAATTATAGCCCATCCCCTTTGGTGTCCCACGCTGTCACCACTGGGATCGTCGATTCCGGACTATAATAGGTGCATACAACCGTAGATAAGATCTAGAACAACAATTCTAATCATGCAACCATAACGTGCTCCGATCTGAAATCATGCTACTTGTGCACTAGTAACAAGCATTAAGAACAACAAAATTGCAGCAACAATAATTCATAAACCTCTTAGGACTGAACAAGGTAACAATTCATCGGATCCCAACAAACACAACACGAATTACATCATATGGATCTCAATCATGTAGGGCAGTGATAACCCTCAACTGTAGGGGATCGAGATAGTCTTCGCGGGCAAGATAACCCAATTTATTGATTCTACACTTGGGGACACAAAGAATACGTACATGCTTTGACAATTGAGTTGTCAATTCAACCGCACCTGAAATAAACACTTGCTTGCACAAAGGTATTAGTAGTAACAGTGATATGGTGGTAGTAGTGGTGGTGATAATAGTGGTGATGGTGGTGGTGAAACAGCAAAAAAGTAAAACAACAAAAGTAAACAACTAGTAAACATCAGGAAAGAAAACACTGTAGGCTAGGGAGATGGATGGTTGGGCGCTGCTTGGATGAGAACGAACATGTAATAGATTCTAACACGGGCAAGGCTCACAGAAAAGGAAGGATCATCTAGGAAAATATCAAACATCAGGCGTCTATCCCAGGGTAGTTGTACGTGCTTGCAATAAGAACTTTGCACAACATCTTTTGTCCTACCCTCCCGCTACAAACGGGGCCAAAAGGAACTTAGGGAGATTAATGTACTCCTGTCAAAGAGCACCGGAACAAAGCATTAACACTTCATGGATACACGGATTCCTCAAATTATAGTCCATCCCCTTTGGTGTCCCAAGCTGTCACCATTGGGATCGCCGGTTCCGGACTATAATAGGTGCATACAACTCATAGATAGGATCAAGAACACCACAAACTCAAGAAACAAAAGGGTGATCAGATCTGAAATCGTGGCACTTGGGCCCAAAGTGACGAGCATTAAGAGCAACAAGTTGTAACAGAGATGATAAACACCAAGTAGATGATAGGAAACATGCCCCCAACAATCTGATTGAACTATTACATGATCTAACTCATCCAATCCCTACCATCCCCTTTGCCTACAGCAGGGAATTACTCACACATGAGAGAGGAAGTCATGGAGGGGTGATGGAGAGGCGATGATTATGACGATGGCGATGATTTCCCCTCACCGGAGGCCAAAGCAGCCTCCAGATTAGCTCTCCCGGAGAAGAACAGAGGGTTGCGGCGGCTCCGTGACGTAGATTGGAAAAGCGACTTCTATTCTGGGGTTTCTGCGTCGGGAGAATAAATAGGGCCAAAGTAGGGCACCAGGGGGTGTGGGACCCAGCCAGGAGGGCAGGTGGCGCGACCAGGGGCTGGGCTGCGCCAGGCACCCTCCTAGCTGCCCCCTGGCTGCCCTGTGGCCCCCCTTTGGACTCGCGGAAGCTTTCGGAACGCTGTTTTTTTATATATTTTTTGGGATTTTTCCAGCGTACCTAAATATCCTGAAACCTGCACAAAAGAAAACAACACTGGTAGCTCTGCTGAAAACAACGTCAGTTCGGGTTAGTTTCGTTCAAATCATGCAAGAATGAAGCCAAAACAATAGCAAAGGTGTTTGGAAAAGTAGATACGTTTGAGACGTATCAACTCCCCCAAGCTTAGCTATTGCTTGTCCTCAAGCAATTCAGTTCAACGAACTGGACGCGACAAAGAAAACTTTGACAAACTCTTTTACTTCATTAGATGTATATAAGCATGCACTACGAAAGAGTTTAGCAAGTTTTGACACCATGCCACAAGGACAATGCACGAAGCAATCCTTCTTTCATGTAATCAGTCACAAACAAACAAAAAGTAAATAATATGCTGCTGAGTACAAATTTAAGATCACAATGCACATAGCATGAACATATCAGAGTGGTATCTCTCTAGCCTCCATGAGTGAAGAAAAACATAAATGCAGAAACTCCTCCGGAGTTTTAAAGGAGACTAGAACTCAGAACTCAAAGTAAGAAACATCACAAGCATGCAGAAGACAATGTGATACTTTGGGACAATGCATGTTACACTAAGAATGACAATTATGCTCTCATAGTTGGTGCTTTGGAGAAAGGAAGCTGGAGACTCTCCAACCGTGGCTTTTGATGGCAAGGTTGAAAACCCGTGAAAGGAAGCACAGACTAAACATGTGCCAGAGCTCTTGGTTTTGAAAACAGAGAAAAACTCTTTTGAGAAGTGCAACTTTCCAGTCAACGGTGAACGGTAAAGGTCTCTCAATATCTCCCATGCCAACCATATTAATGCCTTTTGCTTACACATGTTCCCTTATCCATAAATCCTTTGATGGTCTACGGAACCTTTTATTTTGCCTCAAGGATGGAAGGAGGATATCGTTCCATCTATCATAAGCAACATTTGGTCCATTTCACTTCATCATCAAGTATGGGGGAGGTGTAACTCATATTTTTTTATTGACTAGTTAAAACTTCCGTCAAAATATTTTTGGCATGAAAGATACTGATTTTCCCTCACCGCACCATGAGCTTGTACGGTTACAAAGGGGAAGCTTTTGAATAAATTTCGAGATGGCACAAGAAAGTCTAAGTTAGGAGTGGCCGGTAAATACCACATATAGGTAGGTATGGTGGACTCAATTGGAACAACTGGGTTTAGAAAGGTGATTGTGGAAGCACAAGCAGAATTCCGCTTGGTGCTGGAGGAAGGCTAGCAAAAGACGGGGAAGCGACCAACCAGAGAGCATAACAGTCATAATCATGCAGAGCGACAAAGCAACATTGAATCGGGCATGAAAGTGATATAACTCACCCTGAAGTAAAAAGATCATCAAGGCAGAACAAACTTTTTAATCTTAACATGCGTGAACATGTGCCCAGTCAATCCAAGAATTCCCCGGAGGGAAATACCACTTCAATATGCCACACCATGAACAATGGAATGCATGTCAATCATTTCAAGCAACACATTATAAACTCTAGCTATTTGAGACTAACCACAAAGAAAGCATGAACCACTGGGAAAGCATTGTAAACATAGCACTATGTCGCTACAAGCTGGTCTGTAATCATAAGTACAGGCATATGTACAAAAGTAGAAACAAAAAGAGTTCATACCGGCTTTCCTTGTTGCATCCCTTTCGTCGATCTTCGTCATTACTGCCTTGTCAATTGAACGATCGAACGTAGGAAATTATAATCATCACGGACTCGAGCTGAACTCTGAAACAAAGCAAACTAAAGAGCAAAGGAAACATATTTTTTGGGTTTTTTAAAGGTTTAACGAAAGCACAAGAAAGGAGAAATCTTTTTGGGTTTTTGCAAACTAAAAGAACAAAGAATAACAGGAAAAAACTTGCAAAAAGATAAAGGCGAACCAACGGTAGATACAATGGAAAGGGGAGGAGAGCACGTACTCCCCCAAGCTTAGGATTTTGGCCTAAGTTGGGCTCTTCTACTGCGATCCCGAGGAGCCTCCCGTTCCGGGGTAATGGTAAGCCCAAGGGTTGTATGAGCCCTCCGGTGCGTACACTGAAGTCCTCGGATCCTCCCACGTGGAAGAGGAAGGTCCCGCCCCCCATCCAGAGGAGGACCCTTCACCCCAGGGGGTGACGGTCTCCTCCTAAACGGGCGGATACACGACGCGCTCCTCCTCGTCTGGCTCGACCCCCTCCATGGGGTCGTGAAAATGGTATCTCCTCGTGATCTCATCAAACTCGGCCACTGAAAAACAAAATCCGTTGCTGCGAGAAAAATCAAACACAAGTGGTGCAGGTAGATGGACAGTGCGTGCCACACTGTCTTTAAACCGCAAAAATATAATCAAGTGTATAGCGGTCAGAGGTCTTAGTAACAAAGAAATGCCTCTTCATGGCAGCCAAGTCAAGGCTAACAAAAGGAAAGACTGTATCATCTGGGCGCGGTTCTCCTTGGAGAAACTGCAAAAGAAGTGTGGCATAGACGCCACCAAAGAGGTCCCCCTTGTTACTATTAGTAGCAAGGCGTTTCGCAATAAGCGAACCCACATGATACTCGTGCTTCCCTGAGAGGGCATTCGCCATGATAGCAGTATCAGGCGTAGAAGTGCTGCTCGTGTTGTCTCGAGCCAACACTCCTCTAGCAATATAATAGGCGAAATACCTGAGGTGAGGGAACATAATGTTGGAAATCTTCTGACGGTTGGATGCCCTCACTTCAGTGTTACAGAACGAGTCGAGGAGGGTGTTGAGTGCAACAGTTTGGACATTTTTCCTCTTCTTCTTCTCGACCAAGCCTGGCAAACCTAAAGCTTCACAAAGTATACTCATAGGCATGGTCAACAATCTTTCATAAAGTCGAAACACCACAGTATCATTGTCAGAATAAAACCTAAAACTGTTAACAAAAATAGCGGTGAGTGTCTCGTACTGTGGTACACGGCTCGTAACAAGCCGTGTCAAACCTGCATTGGCACACAGAGCATAGAACTCTTCTTGTATGCTGGCATCCTCCATGAAATATTCGCATGGAAATGCCATGGCTCTCGCGGGTGACGCGTCCAACATCTCTATGGGTACGATATCTTCATTGTAGCTCACCCTCGTGGTCGAAGGTGAAGCTGCGGAACGCGTAACACGGCTAGAGCGCTCGGGTGTCTTCTTCCCAAGCCACTTTCCTAGCCTCTCCATTTCTGAAATTTTTAACAATTCACAAAAACGAAGATTTAAGCAAAACTAGTTTGGGAAAAACATTCTACTTACTTTACCAAGGCTCAAACTAGCAACAAAACTTGAAAAATAAATTTCTACACAAACATTTAAGCTCAACTAAACAACACCAAGAACCACTAAATACTCACTAATGAAGCCACCAACTAGAAAACTAATTGGAGGGGTGAGGGAGTCACATACCAGAGAGTATCTGTTCCAAATTTCAGCTCAAATGAGTGTTTGTAGAAGGAGATCAAGGTTCCGTGCTCAAGAACAGCAGAACCAGAGCAAGAAAATGAGTTTTTGGGAGGAAGGAGAGAGAGTGAGGGAACAGAGGCCACCAGGGGGTGCCTGTGGGCCCCAGGAGGGTGGGTGGCACGGCCAGGAGCTAGGCCGCGCCACCTGGCCTCCTGGGCCAGGGGTGGACCCCCCTGGTCAGCCTCAGGTGCCTCCTGATGGATTTTTACCTGGAAAATTAGATTTTGATTTCTCTGGAATTTTCTGGGCAACTTCACTGTTGAGAATTTTTCAAAGTTCAAAAAGATGCAAAAAACTTTCGTGAACTTGAGACAAAAATTAAAACAAGTGAAGCTTTAAACACAAAAACTTGGGTATAGAAAGGAGAATAAAAGCTAAAGGAAATGAAAACATAACAAGCTCAACTTTTTACCTATATAAAACATGCTAGTTAGCAAGGTTGATCAAGTCTTACCAACAAACATGTGGTATACAGCGCAGAAAGTCTCGCCTCTTATGAAGTGATCATTGCACTCTCACTTTAATAGACATTGTCCCCACCATAATTGTCTTGTATTTATGGTATACATGTAGTCGACAATCCCATTCTCCAATCTTCACGGTCTCGATATTCTCAATGGAGTTAAGGCCATGCCTTTTGTCGATCTTCTTCGGAAAATACACCGTGTGTTCTTTGTCATTCACGTTGAAGGTAACCTTCCCTTTATTGCAATCAATAACAGCACCTGCAGTGTTAAGAAAAGGTCTACCAAGGATAATAGACATGCTCCCATCCCCGGGCATGTCAAGCACAACAAAATCAGTAAGTATTAAGCAATTGGCAACTTCAACAGGAACATCCTCACAAATATCGATCGGGACGGCCGTGGACTTGTCGGCCATCTGGAGAGAGATATCTGTAGGAATTAGTTTCTCTAAACAAAGTCTTTTGTAGAGAGAAAAGGGAATAACACTCACTCCTGAACCAAGATCACATAAAGCAGTTCTAACATAATTATTTTTTATGGAGCAAGGAATGGTGGGTATACCTGGGTCACCGAGCTTCTCAGGAATCTTGCCACTGAAAGAGTAGTTAGCAAGCATAGTAGATATCGCCTCATTAGGGACTTTTCTTTTATTAGTAACAATATCTTTTATATATTTAGAGTAAGGAGGTAACTTAATGGCATGAGTCAAAGGGATTTGAAGAAAAAGAGGTTTCATCCACTCAAAAAACTTGTTGTAGTGCTCTTCTTCTTTGGTTTTGACGGACTTGCTTGGGAAAGGCATGGGTTTCTGTACCCATGGTTCTCATTCCTTCCCATGTCTCCTTGCAAGAAAGTCTTCTCTAGTATACTTCTTGCGCTTATCGGGTGCTTCTTCTTCACGAACCTCGGGTGGATCATTCTTTTCAGCATCTTTTTCAGGTTCAGCACCGTCTTCAGTCTCAGCATCGGAGGTAGATATGTTGTTTGGATCAACATCTTGTTCTTCTTCTTCTATAGGATCATTGGAATTGTGAGCTTCCTTGTGTTTCTTCTTCTTTTTCTTCTTTGGAGAGCTAACAATTTCTTCTTCCTGCACTTGAGAATCTTGCTCGATCCTCTTCGGATGCCCTTCTGGGTAGAGAGGGTCCTGGGTGTGTGTTCCACCCCGGGTCTTTATACCATAAGCCTGTAAATTGTCCTGTTTGGCATTATTAGCAAGAAAATATTTTTTCACATTAGAAATTTGTTCAAGATGAGTTTGAACCATATTAAAATGCTTCACAAGACATTTAACATCATTAACTGTTCTTCCTAGAACATCAAGCAAACTTTTGATAGCAAGAGTATTATCATGCAACTGACCTTGTATCTTCTCATTGAAGTGACTCTGCTTCATAATAAAATTATCAAGCTCATCTAAACATTGGTCAGGAGGTTTACCTTTAGGGATGTCACTTGCATTGAAATCTAAAAGAGAGTGTACCTCTACCAAAGGTGGGTGAGTGGTAGGCTCACACAACTTCTCAATTGGGGGTAGATTCTTCACGTCTTTAGCTTTAATTCCTTTCTCTTTTATAGACTTCTTTGCTTCTTGCAAATCTTCGGGGCTTAGGAAAAGCATGCCCCTCTTCTTTGGTGGTGGAGGTGGTTCAGGCACGGACCAATCTTCATGGTTTTTGGCAATCTTGCCCATCAATTCCTCCGCATCGTCCAATGTTCTCTGCCTGAAAACACAACCAGCACAACTATCTAGATAGGATTTAGACCCATCGGTTAGACCAGCATAAAATATATCAAGTAATTCATTCTTAGGGATCTCATGTCCCGGTCTAGCCTTCAGCAAACTGCAAAATCTCCCCCAAGCTTTAGGGAGATGCTCATCCTGCAACTGTTTAAAGTTATAAATTCTTTGCAAAGCAGCATGTTGCATATGAGCAGGAAAATACTTATCAATGAAAGATATAGCCATATCTTGAGGACTTTGAATGGAACCACATGGTAGTGCATCATACCATGCTCTAGCATCTCCTTTCAAGGAAAAAGGAAGAAGCTTGGTCACATAAAAGTTCCGGATCCTTTCATCAGTAGTAAACAAGCCACCCAACTCAGTGAGTTTGGTCAGGTGCTCGATAGCATCATCATTTTCTCTGCCATAAAAGGGATCAGCTTCAACTGTGGATATAAGTGAAAGATCAACAGAGAAATCATAATCAGGATCAGTGATGCATATAGGAGATGTAGCAAAAGTAGGATCAGGAGTAAACTTATTTTTCAGGGAATACTTTGCTAGAAACTTCTTTATAGTAGCAGGATCGGAATCAACACATTCATTAAGCTCCCTGCAAAAATCATCATCAAGCATAATATAATCATCCTCAAGGAGTTTCTCCTTAAGGCCAGCAAAGTTATGAATTTTTCCAATAGGTGTTTGGGTAACAGGAAATTCAACACCCGAGAATCGGGCAGCAGCGGCAATCTGTTCTTCAATAAAAGAACCAAGTGAACCTGTAGTCTCAAAGGTAGTAGAAGCATCATCAAAAGTATCTGACATATTGCCAGACTCAGCAGAAGTAGCATGTAACTAAGGTGAATCAAACTGACTCATAACTAAAGGTGAATCAAGTTTAGCACTAGTGCTAAGAGCAGTACCTCTTCTCGTACGGGATGGTAAGATCGGAACCTTGGGGTCTCCTTTCTTACCCATAGTGGATAGTGTAAGAGCAAGTTCTGCCCCCGAAGGTTTTGGACATTGTTAGACAAAGCAGAAGTGGAACTAATATTGTTTTCGAGTATAAACAGATACTTAGGTTCCGAAAGAATGGAGTTTGCAAGTAGAAGGTCGAAGGACAACTCACTGCAGTAAAGCTGCAGTCATCTACCGAAGCCTCTGAAGGAAGACGACCCCTAAAAATGTCATCGAAGGAGATGAATCTCTCGAGTAAAAGCGCAACGAGGAGAAAGCTGAAGCTGGTCGAAGACTTAGTCTTTTTGCTAGTTTCTCTTTTTTCTTGAGTCGTAGGAAAAACCGTACTATTAAGAGGGGTTTGCTAGTTGAGATCTTTGTCGAAGTGAATTTCCTCTGCTCAACCAAAACCCACAAAAGCCTACCGAGAGAAATCTTACTGAGTCGAGTGAATAGCTCGAAGGCAAAGTCATCGCACTTCGTGCCTTCGAGAGAGAACTCGTTCGGTAAGTCAGCTTACTTGTTCCTCAAGTTAAGCTGCGCAGTGATTGGAATCCGACCGTTGTGGACACGCGTCAAGCGGTTGCATCGGGTCACTTCAGTCATTTTACCCTTTGGGATCGCCAACTATAAATACCCCGCACCTACCCGTCATTTCGGGTCGGCTGCTCCACTGAAGATTCTAAGACATAAGTCTGTGAGCATCCCAAGAGAGATTCATCGAGAGAAAACCAAATCCCAAGTCTGAGCTGAGTTGAGAAATTCACTATGACTTAGGTTGAGATTAGCCAATCTTTTTATCTTGGAGAACTGCAAGTCTCCTAGACGGTTAGGCGTCGCCTGTCAAGCAGTCGAAGAGTAATTGTCACTGCTGAAGGTAGTTTGTAAAGGTCTCGGAGATGTCCTGAATCATCTACCACGAGTGAAAACTGGACAAGCTCGAGGAGTTTGTTGCAGTGGAGAATAGGACGGAGAGAGTTTTGCTCCAGGTGTTCAATCACCAGTCCCTCCAACCAGACGTAGCACTTTGCAGAGTGTGAACTGGTTTACCAAACATCGTCGTGTTAGGCTCGTTTTCCTTCATACATTTAAATTAAGTATTCTCTCGTATCCTGTATGCCTTCGATGTTTCCCTTCGCCCTTAATTCTTTTGAGCTATGCATTACCTTCGATACTGTATTTCCTTCGAGATGTTCTTAGTCCTTCGTAGCTTGCATGAATTCCTTCTAAGTTCCTTAGAATTTTTAGAAGTGATCATTCACCCCCTCCCCCTCTGATCATTCTTGAGCTTTCAATTGGTATCAGAGCTAGGCACTCCCTACGCTCTGCGTATTTTGGTCTAACAACCTGGAGTGTTGTCAAGAATGTCGTTTGCAGCTGTTCGCTCGGGGGAACCAATCCCTATTTTCAATGGGAAGGACTATCCCTATTGGAAGGAAAAAATGAAGAGGAATATCATGGCTATCAACTCTGCCGCTTGGGAAGTTGTCAAAAATGGTGTAACTGTCAAGGACACTGATGCCATCACTCCTGAAGAGGCAAAGAAGATAGAGCTAGATGCTGAAGTCTGGGTATTCATCACAAATCATCTGATTCCCGAAAAATATCATGAAGTCAAGAATATTCCTTCGGCCAAAGGTGTTTGGGATTATCTCGAGAAGATTGGTGAAGGTG
This sequence comes from Bromus sterilis, assembly GCA_950022295.1. Taxonomy (NCBI): domain Eukaryota; kingdom Viridiplantae; phylum Streptophyta; class Magnoliopsida; order Poales; family Poaceae; genus Bromus; species Bromus sterilis. The sequence goes on from OX465599.1 coordinate 60,239,206, forward strand.
TCTCTACTCAGAAAGATGCTCGTATTGACACCCTTCGAAGCAAGTTCTATCGTTTCAAGAGGCACGAGGGAGAAAAAGTTTGTTCCATATACAGCAGACTCACTGCGTTGTCAAATGAACTGATTTCCCTCGGTGCAGATGACATTACCAATCGGATTATTGTCAGAACTTTGCTCCGTTCTCTTGATGATTCCTTCGATCACATTGTGCTGATGATTAAGGAAAGAACTGATTTCAAGGATATGGTTGCCGCTGATATTCTTGAAAGGCTTAATACCTTCGAGATGGAAGAAGATGAAAAGCGTGATGTCAATAGGAGTCGAAAGAAATCTCATGCACTCAAGGCCGGAGCTTCACATCACTCCTCTCCTGAAGCCAGTTGTGAATCTGCTGGTGCCTCTGATGACCCTGAAAACATTGGGAAAGATCTTGCACTGATAATGAGAAGATTCAACCGCTTTCAGAGAAGGAACTCCTCTTCACCGAAAAAAAACTACTCTTCAAGACATTCAAGCAATTCATCACAACATCGGTCATCATCCAACAACTCATCAGCGAAAGATAACTGTTGTTACAAGTGCAAGAAGCCAGGTCACTTCATTGCTGATTGTCCTCTCTGGAAAATTGAACATAAATCAAGGCATTCTCACAACAGCTCTTCGAGCAAGTCTTACAGATCGAGCAAAAATCACGATTCGAAGAGATATGATTCAAGGTCCAGAAAAGACAAGAAAGATGGTTCTGATGATGATAAGAAGAAGTATCACAAGCATCGAGAGGGTTCTTCATCAAAATCTCATTCCTCTCGTCGAAAGAATTCACACCGAGCCAAAGCCTATCTGGGAAAAGAGATGAACTCTGAAGATGAAGCTTCCGGTTCTGAAGCAGGATCAAAGTCAAGATCAGGTTCTGGTTCTGGTTCTGAATCTGATGGTATTGCTGGGATAGCATTCGCCTCGAACAAGAATTCAAGTTCATTCTTCTCCAACCAGAGCAGTGAAGATGAATCTCCAGCTTACTGCTTCATGGCCAAGGCTAAGGTATCCTCATCTAAGAAATCCTACGATACTTCTGATGGATCTGCTTATGAAAGTAACTCTAGGATAAGTTATGCTACACTTGCCAAAATTGCTTCTATCCAACAAGATGAGCTAGATTCTCTAAGTGAAACCATTCAAAAATCTGAGACCTTGTTGATCGATGAGATTGAGAAGGGTCAAACTTTGACAAATGAGCATGTTGCTCTGAAGGAAACGTATGATGAGCTTTCCTCTCGGCATGATCTTCTCTCAGTGGACTACGAGAAGCTAACCTATGAATTACTTCAAGGGAAAATGGCTCTCGAGAAACTGAGAGAGGCTAATGAAGAGTTGGAAAGTGTCAATCTCACGCTCATGGCTCAACAAGGCTCAGAAACTAAAAATGAATCTACTTCACCTTGCTTAACCTGTTTGGAATGAAGTAAAATTGAGTCTATTTCTAAGAGATTGAAAGGAAAGCAACCTATTGTTATCGATGATCCTAACCCCTCGAACGAGGAAACCATTACCGAGGAACTCCTCAGGTTGAAAAATTATTTGAAACAGGCATGTTCAAAAGTGTGCAGGGACACCAGTACTTATGTGATATCCTACGAAAGGCTCTTCTTCACAGAAATCCCCGGAACGAAGGAGTTGGCTTCGAAAGGAAAATCAATCCTGATGGAACCTACTGGGAACCCGAGCAGTATCCTAAGACTGTCTGGGTTCTTGCAAAAGAAAAGCCCATTGATATTGCTAACCTTTCAGGTTTCAGTTGCCAAATTGACAAAGCTATTGTTGATGAATCACTTTATTTTGACTACAATCTTGTCAAAGATCAGGAAGGAAAGGTGTCAGCTGAATTCGTTGGTACTCCTCCGAAGAATGGTTTCTATAAGCGACAGATTTGGGTTCGCAAATCTCTCGTAGAAAAACTGCCCCCTAACCATTCTATGCAGGGAAAATCCTCAGTACCACCGAAGCACTACTATTCTCTCGAGGATAGAAATGAACCCTTGGTGCCTGCTTCAAATGTTCCCCAAAAGGATTACTATCGTGTAGATAGAAATGTATATCGCCATCGTGACAATCGCACCAAAATTGCAATTACCCATTGTTACTCTAACCCCTCATCAAGGAATTATATTTATGGTGTGCTTGATGGTCCTGATCGACAATGCAATCCTGTTCGATATAATATTGCTGCCCCATCTAGCTCTACCATGCCTTCTAAGTCACCTGCTCGTTTGTGGGTGGTTAAGAAGAACTAATTCTTCTGCAGGGCTATGTCTCCGGTGGATCCGAATGGGTCATGGATAGTGGATGTACAAATCATATGACCGGAGACAAAGAGTTGTTCGCCGTAGAAAAACTGTCTGTATCTTCACAGAAATATATTACCTTCGGTGACAACAACAAAGGAAAAGTACTTGGTTTGGGTAAGGTTGCTATATCGAAAGACAAGCATATTGATAAGGTTTTGCTTGTACAATCTCTAGGATATAATCTTATGTCTATATCGAAACTTTGTGATATGGGTATGCTTGTACTGTTTTCTGCGTCTCGTTGTGTTGTCTTTTCACAGGATGATTATTCCTTCGTGTTCGAAGGATATCGCAAGGGTGATCTTTACGTAGTTGATTTTTCTTCGGGACCTGCGGTGTCCACATGTTTAATGGCCAAAGCCACTTCTGGATGGTTATGGCACCGAAGACTTGGTCATGCAGGGATGAAAAATCTTCAAACTCTTATCTCGAAGAAGAACATCGTTGGAATTGATAATGTGAAATTCGATAAAGATCGTCTATGCAGTGCCTGTGAAGCTGGAAAGATTGCCAAGAAACATCACTCAGCAAAAACCGTCATGTCTACTACTCGTCCTCTTGAATTACTTCATATGGATTTATTCGGTCCTCAAAATTATGCTAGTCTTGGAGGTAACAAGTATGGTCTGGTTATTGTTGATGATTTCTCTCGATATACTTGGGTTTTCTTTCTAGATGACAAGAGCAAGGTTGTTGAAATTTTCAAAACCTTCGCAAAGAGAGCTCAAACTGAATATGAATTATCTCTCAAGCATATCAGAAGTGATAATGGTACTGAATTTAAAAATACTCATATCGAAGATTTTCTTGATGAATATGGCATTACTCATGAATTCTCGGCTGCTTATACACCACAACAAAATGGTGTGGTCGAGAGAAAGAATCGTACACTTATTGAAATGGCCAGAACAATGCTTGCTGAATACAAGACTCCTATCAGGTTCTGGGCCGAAGCAATCAATACTGCATGTCATATCATCAACAAGGTTTATCTGCACAAGTTTCTGAAGAAAACTTCACATGAACTCATCACTGGTAAAAAGCCAAATGTGTCATATCTAAGGGTTTTTGGGGCTCCATGTTATATCAGAGATATGAATCACAGCTCCAAGTTTGCCCCAAAGGCACACGAAGGTTTTCTTCTAGGTTATGGTTCAAATTCTCACACTTACAGAGTTTACAACTCACATCTTGGCAAAGTTGTAGAAACTGTAAATGTTCGATTTGATGAAACTAACGGCTCTCAAAAGGAGCAATTACCTCTTAACCTGGATGAACCACCTTTGGATGAAGTTATCAGGTTCATGGCTATTGGAGATATTCGGCCTGTCGAAGGAAATGCACAACAAGCAAACAGGGATGATGATGGTCCAATGTTCCCACACATAGCCCGGGGCGCTGGAGATCAACATCCTGAAGCAATTGATGCACAGGTCGAAGGAGAACGCATAAACGAAGAAAATGCTAATCCCGAAGATCAACCTGATTCACAAGATGAAGAAACTTTTCCTCGTGTTCGTAGAAGAGTGGATGGGGACTCAATTCTCGAAGAGATTCGTTTACCAGGTCGTCCCACCACTCGTTCTCGTACTCGATTAGCTAACTTCTGTGGAAATTTCTCGTTTGTCTCCATGCTAGAACCTTCAAAATTTGATGAAGCCATGAGAGACTCAGACTGGATGACTGCCATGCTCGAAGAACTTGACCAGTTCGAGAGAAATAAAGTCTGGTCCCTTGTCGATAGACCTGATCCCACGAAGCATAATATCATTGGTACGAAGTGGATTTTTCGCAACAAGCAAGATGAAGATGGCATAGTGGTAAGAAATGAAGCTCGGCTGGTTGCACAAGGCTATACCCAAATCGAAGGAATTGATTTTGGTGAGACTTATGCCCCAGTTGCTCGTCTTGAATCCATTCGTGTCATGCTTGCTTTTGCCAACTACAATGGTATATTGCTATATCAAATGGATGTCAAAAGTGCATTTCTTAACGGTGAAATCGAAGAAGAAGTGTATGTTATGCAGCCACCAGGTTTTGAAGACCCGAAGAATCCTGATAAGGTGTACAGATTGCACAAGGCCCTATATGGGTTAAAGCAAGCACCTCGTGCTTGGTATGAAACACTGAAGGATTTTCTTCTAAAGAAGGGCTTCAAACCAGGAACAACTGATCCGACTCTTTTTACTCGTGCATACAAAAATGATCTTTTTGTGTGTCAAATTTATGTCGATGATATTATTTTTGGCTGTACTAACCCTGATATTAGCAAAGAATTTGCTCGTATGATGTCGAAGAAATATGAAATGTCTATGATGGGTGAATTGAAGTTCTTTCTCGGGCTTCAAATCCGCAACAGAAGAATGGTACTTTCATTTCACAAGAGAAGTATCTCAGAGATTGCCTGAAGAAGTTTGATCTTGTCAGTTGCAAAACTATCAAGACTCCAATGCCTACGAATGTTCATCTAGATGCAGATGAGAAGGGCAAACCTTTCGATCAGAAGAAATATCGCTCGATGATTGGTTCGCTTCTTTACCTTTGTGCATCTAGACCTGACATTATGCTTTCAGTTTGTATGTGTGCTCGTTTTCAGGCAAATCCGAAGGAATCTCATCATATTTCTGTCAAGCGAATCCTTCGATATCTGGCTCACACACCAACCTTGGCTCTTTGGTATCCCAAGGGTGCCTAGTTTGATCTCGTTGGATATTCTGATTCCGACTGGGCTGGTGATCGAGTCGACAGGAAATCTACCTCAGTCACATGTCATTTTCTCGGTAGATCTCTTGTCTGTTGGGCTTCGAAGAAACAGAATTGTGTATCTATTTCTACGGCTGAAGCCGAGTATATTGCTGCCGGTTCATGCTGTACTCAGATTCTATGGCTCAAGCAAACGCTGAAAGACTATGGTATTCTTGTGAAGAAAATTCCATTGCTCTGTGATAACGAGAGTGCTATCAAAATTGCTCATAATCCAGTGCAACACTCTCGAACGAAGCATATTGATATTCGTCATCATTTTCTTTGAGATCACGTTCAGCGAGAAGATATTGTTATCAGTCATGTTCGCACCGAAGATCAATTGGCTGATATTTTCACAAAGCCCTTGGATGAAAAGAGGTTCTGTACACTGAGGTGTGAGTTGAACATTTTGGACTCACGCAATGTTCTGTAAGATCATAACTATCGGTACTATGTATAATACGTTATTATTGTAGTTTACTTTCGTTAATTTTCTGTCGTATTTCTTTTTCGTTTATTTTGTTCGTTTGGTGTTGTCCTATACACTTATCACTCCGAGTTTTTATCGCTGTTTTTATCTCGGATTGACTAAGTATCGGACCCTGTTTTCCCTCTATTCTATCCCTACCTATTCTGTGCTTTTCTCTCGTGAACATGTATATATTGTACTCGATCAAGATTCCCTTCAAATGTCATTGATTCCGAAGGAAAATCTATTGAAGTTTTATCTACTTTTATACTCGATGTTCGATGAGTTTGGTCTCGGACGTGGAGCAACTATCTTTCGGTTCGTTGGGATTTCCCGCGATTACCGCCATAAAATCCGTCCGTTGAATGCGGAGAGACGCGAAATCTACGCCATTGGATCAGATCTGACAGCTCTGTCAGAACCCCCTTTTTAATACTGATCCACCCCACCGGCCAGGACATCACTATTCCTTCGACTTCGTCTCTTCGCCTTCAGACGCTCTCTCGCGCGCCGCCGTGCTGTTTCGTCGCCGTCGACTCCCTCGCCGCTTAGCTGCCGGAAGGAAGCCGCCGGAGACGTTCCCGTCGACGAAGATCATCATCCGCGTCGCCGTAGTCGCCTCACATCACCAAGTTAGGGTATGTGTGGCACTGGAGTCGATTCAATCTCGTTCTGTTCATCGTTTCCAGTTTTTTGTGTTGATTTTCTCTGATTTCTTTTAGGTCTGTTTGATCCGTTTGGATCTTTGAAACTTGGGAAATCTGTTTCTAGCATTTCTATCGATTCCCCATCTGACCTCGGTAAGAAATCCCTCGGATTCTCACTTAGGCAATCCCTACAGTATCGTTTCGATAGATTTATTCTTGTGCAATTTGTTCATACAAGTTCTTCGTTAGATTTCCACCCGATGAAAATCTAGCCTAGCACTTTCATGAAAATTTGCGATAAGACAAATTTCTCGATAAGATTGCTGCATTCAAAATGTTTTTCCTCGAAATTGCTGGTACTTGTTCACAACTTTCCTATATTCCCTCGTACCTTTATTTTTCGCACGAAAATGTCTGGCAACGAAGGAAATATTAGAGCACCCAAGCGTGTGGGAGGCCGAACAAGAATCACCAATAACTCTGAAGGTTTATCTGAGGAAGTAATCATTGAAAAGAATTTGAGAACGCCTTCAGGTTCTGAGGATGATCGTACGAGAGAAAATCGTCTGCAAGAGATACGAAGGCTTCAAGCTCTTCGTTGGTATGAGTACAAGTCCCTTTTGCCTCGCTGGGAGAGGCTGTTTGCCATGAAGAATCCATGGACTGATGTCAAAGCTCTAAGGCCAAAGTGGACGAAAGCAAATCGACCACCTCCTACTGCTGATGCTCACCCTTCAGCTCTCAAAACACCTGATGATTTTAAAGAGCTTGTTGAAGCTCGAGAAGCTCGAGCACAAAAGAGAAAAGAAGCTAAAGCTCGAAAGGAAGCTGCGGCTGCTAAAGCTACCGAAGAAGTTGGCCCTAGCGCCAAACCGAAGGGTGGCAAGAAGTCTGCCAAGAGACAGAAAAAGGTTGTAATCGTTTCACCTCCTGATGCAAGCTCCGAAGGAGAAGCTAATTCAGATGAACAAGACCTTGGTACAGAGGCTGATGTCGAGGACTTACCTCTGAAGAAAAAGCCGAGCAGTAAAGGCATAAGGATCCAGGAGCCAGCTCCACAGGCTCCTCGAGGAAATATTGACTTGACCAACTTGGTCACAGATCCGCCTATTTCATCTGCTCCACCTGTTCCTGCTCGCCAACCAAAACCTTCGGCTCCAACGAAGGGAAAGCAAGCTCAAGTTGGTGAAGATGACGAAACGCTTATTCAGCGAAAGGAAAGGCTGGCCAAGCAAAAGGAACAAGAGGAAAAAGACTTGATTAATTCCAAGCTCCTGAACTTTCACAGCCAGCCCGAGCATAAAAAGGCTCTGGTTGCTCAACAACTTGGCATTCTTCATTTGGTCAGTGAAAAATATCGAAGACAGATTTCTGAAGGCACTATTCCTAGTGGCCCGAAAGAAAAGGTCGTGGTCCCAAGTGCCACCGAGCAAGTTGTGACTCCCACAGTCACGAAAGATAAGGTGATAGCCCCAAGTGCTTCGAAGAAGAATGCTAAGGCCCCTAGTGCCTCGAAGGATAAAGCAGTGGTCTCAAAACCCATTGCTGCTGCCAAGGCCACCAAGGAAGCCGAAAAGAAAGCCAAGGAGGCAAGACAGAAGGCTCAAGCTGCTCCAGTTCCTCGAGCTGCACCAGCTCCTGCCCCTGTTGCACCTGTTGTTTCCGGCCCTCGTGCCGCTGAAGAGAGTTCCAATGAAGGAGAATCAAATGCAAATGCTCCATGGGATGCTGCACATATTTCACACATTCTCTGGAAGATGGCTACCACACCGAGCAGAGTCACTGCCGAGGATGATGTTCCTGCTGAAATCCAAGAGCATGTTGCTCGATACATGATCCGCTGGGAAGGTTATATTTCCCAGGATCGAAAAGATAAGGAGCAAGTAAGGTTTTACACCAGGCAACTCCAAGAAGAAACCGAGGACGTTGAGTCCCGAAATTTTTTAAGTCCAAGATTGCATCTGCTGAAGCTTCCAGGAGGGCGCAGAAAGAAAACTTATCTGCTGTGTTTGACAAGGTTAAACAAGTTGTATCTGCCGTTTGCAAAGAGCATAATGATGTTCTGTTCCGAAGACAATCTCGTAAGAGAAAGTCTGCTGCCCCATCCTCTGAGCGTGGGACGCCAGAGATCGAGAAGAATGCAAAGAATTCCAAGTCCACCGAAGTCGTTGCTACCACAGAACGACAAGAAACTGAACCAATCCCCACCTCCAAACCCACCATCCCCACCTCACGTTATTCCATCGACCACCCCCGCCATCGAAACCCAAGTCCATGCAGAGACCGAGCAAATTTCTCGCGTCGAGCAAGAATCTCAAGTCCAGAAAGATTACTCTTCTGCCCGGACTATGCCTGAAGGAGAGGATGAAGATGTTGATATCACGACAGTTTCCTCTCGGCGAGACCCTGTCGAAAGCAATCGTTCTGTAGATGACAGTTCAAGTGATAATTCTTCATCCTCCTCATCCAGTTCTTCGAATGAAGAAATGGTTGATGCTTTTGCTCAATTTGATGAAGATTTGGCGGCCATGGAAAATGAAGAGGCCGCACAAAATGCTCAGTCCGACGAAGGAGATGCCGTCGTAGCTCAGGCCGAGGAGAATGCTCCTGCAATCATTCCGACTCAGGATATCGTAAACATTCCATCATCTGTCACTCGACCTGCTGAACCAGAGTTCCAGATGCCAGATAACGCTGCTGAAGTTTTTCTAGTTGATGAGCTGCTTCACTCTGCTCATCCGAGAGAAATGCTGCCTTTGTTCCGCTCAGATGTTCCTCGAGGAGGTCCCATCTTCAAAAGGCGCGAACACAAGCCATTTTTCTTCGGTACCAATCCCTACGAGAAGCCCAGAAGTGCATATTCTCTTCGGTATTGGACCCAAGAGCAAGCTATCTATTATACTCGAGTGTTGTACAACAAGGCAAGAGTTTTCCAGCATCAATATCTTGATATGCCTTCGGTGTACTCCACTACTTGTTTCGAGAACATTGCCGAGACAATTGATTGCCTGCATGCTCACAAGATGTTTTCTCTCGATTGTGGCTACAATCCCGAGCTTATCAAGCAGTTTTATGCAACGCTTTATGTCACTGGAGATCCGGAGAACTCGAAGACATGGAAATTTGATTATATGATTCAAGGCCAAGTGTTTCACATGACTGTCGACCAATTTTTGGCCATAATCAATTTACCTCGGTTCGAAGGATTACCTCACAAACTTCATGACTTACCTGCTGCAACTCCTGCTGAATTCTCTACGCTGATGGATCCAGAAGTCGTAGGAGATCATTACCCCACTGAGCCGAAGCCAAGACACTTAGTTTTTGAAGCAAAGGCATGGTTTTATATTCTATCGAAGACTTTGATGCCAATGCTCGATGTGCACGATGACTTTCCAATTCCCAATGACGTACAACTTGCTCTGTTGAAGTTAGTCCATGGTCATCCTTTCGATTTCGAAGACTACTTCATCAGAACTTTGGTGTCTTGTGCTGATGACCACAATTCCCACAAGCCATATGCACCATGGCTGATGGCAATCTGCAATTACTCTCGGGACGTGCCATTCCCCGTATCCATTTACCCAAAGATTTTCACTCCACCTGTTCGTGAGGTATTGCAGGTTGTTGCTCGACCCAACGATCCTTTTGCTGAGCACACTGGCATCCGCGCCCACTTAACTGAGCGCAATATTCGCTCGAAGTTTATCAAGCCAGTGCATCATATGGAAGTTTCTCTTCGGTCCCAGCAAATGCTTCAACATCACATTGATCAAGATTTTATTCAGAAACAAGCTATGATGGACGAAATCAATCACTTGCGAAACATTGCTATGAACAATAATCAAATGCTGCGTGAATGTCTTCGCCGTGATTGGAAAGGTCTTCGGAAGTTCAATTCCCTCGGTCAACTTCAACGTTGCGGGTTCGAAGAATATCCTCCCCATCTGAACAGGAATTGGACCAATGATGATCAAGTAGATCGACCGGATCCCAATATCCCTCGCCTGCCGAAGAACAGAGATGTGCTCAGTGTCGATGATTTTTACCACATCACCATGGAAACTCTTTCCTCCGACTCCGAGCAAGAAGAAGCCCCGCCCCAGCGTCAACCAAGAGTTTACACGCCTCATCCTCGAAGCCCCAGGACCCCGCCGGAATCGCAGCTGGAATCTTCAGGAGATCAACACTCATTCCGCACGAAGACCACTCCTCCAGGCGCTCGTCCAATTCGTCGTGCTCCAATGCTCGCCGAATCTTCTCGTCGTCGCCGGAGCCAGCCTCGCGAGTAGGATTTCTTTCGACCCTATTCTCTTGAATTTTTGTACGTTGTGACAAAAAGGGGGAGATGTAGTGGCATCGAAGAAATTAGTTTTCCTACGGGGTTAAGGGTTTTTGCTGTTTCATTCGACAAACTTTTGATCTTTGAGGTTTTCTGAGTAGTTTCAACAAACTTTCGATTCATATTCGATCTGGTTGTAACTAACTCTTAAGTAGGGCTGTGAACTGCTACTTTTTTCGTAAGATATCTATCTGCTGCTTGCGTTACTTAACCTTTTGCAGGAAGTTATCTTTCATATAAGTTCACAGGTCATTCAAGGAGATTGCATGTTTCTCATTGGATATTATCTGGAATGCAATTTCACTCGCTAAGATTATTGATGTTTTTCCCTCGACTCCATTTGTCAAATATGCACTTCACAGGAAACTCTTATCTTCCATGCATACATCAAGGGGGAGTATTTCATCGATCTTAGCACTGGTTTATCATCGAAAACTCAAACTTTTTCAAAAAAATTTATCGATGCCTGTTTTGTCAACAATCGTCCAAAAAGGGGGAGATTGTAAGAGCAAGTTCTGCCCCCGAAGGTTTTGGACATTGTTAGACAAAGCAGAAGTGGAACTAATATTGTTTTCGAGTATAAACAGATACTTAGGTTCCGAAAGAATGGAGTTTGCAAGTAGAAGGTCGAAGGACAACTCACTGCAGTAAAGCTGCAGTCATCTACCGAAGCCTTTGAAGGAAGACGACCCCTAAAAATGTCGTCGAAGGAGATGAATCTCTCGAGTAAAAGCGCAACGAGGAGAAAGCTGAAGCTGGTCGAAGACTTAGTCTTTTTGCTAGTTTCTCTTTTTTCTTGAGTCGTAGGAAAAACCGTACTATTAAGAGGGGTTTGCTAGTTGAGATCTTTGTCGAAGTGAATTTGCTCTGCTCAACCAAAACCCACAAAAGCCTACCGAGAGAAATCTTACTGAGTCGAGTGAATAGCTCGAAGGCAAAGTCATGTGCCTTCGAGAGAGAACTCGTTCGGTAAGTCAGCTTACTTGTTCCTCAAGTTAAGCTGCGCAGTGATTGGAATCCGACCGTTGTGGACACGCGTCAAGCGGTTGCATCGGGTCACTTCAGTCATTTTACCCTTTGGGATCGCCAACTATAAATACTCCGCACCTACCCGTCATTTCGGGTCGGCTGCTCCACTGAAGATTCTAAGACATAAGTCTGTGAGCATCCCAAGAGAGATTCATCGAGAGAAAACCAAATCCCAAGTCTGAGCTGAGTTGAGCAATTCACTATGACTTAGGTTGAGATTAGCCGATCTTTTTATCTTGGAGAACTGCAAGTCTCCTAGACGGTTAGGCGTCGCCTGTCAAGCAGTCGAAGAGTAATTATCACTGCTGAAGGTAGTTTGTAAAGGTCTCGGAGATGTCCTGAATCATCTACCACGAGTGAAAACTGGACAAGCTCGAGGAGTTTGTTGCAGTGGAGAATAGGACGGAGAGAGTTTTGCTCCAGGTGTTCAATCACCAGTCCCTCCAACCAGACGTAGCACTTTGCAGAGTGTGAACTGGTTTACCAAACATCGTCGTGTCAGGCTCGTTTTCCTTCATACATTTAAATTAAGTATTCTCTCGTATCCTGTATGCCTTCGATGTTTCCCTTCGCCCTTAATTCTTTCGAGCTATGCATTACCTTCGATACTGTATTTCCTTCGAGATGTTCTTAGTCCTTCGTAGCTTGCATGAATTCCTTCTAAGTTCCTTAGAATTTTTAGAAGTGATCATTCACCCCCTCCCCCTCTGATCATTCTTGAGCTTTCAGATAGCGTGCAGCAGGTAGGATACTTCAAGTAGACCTGTAAATAAAGCTATGGTCCCCGGCAACGGCGCCAGAAAATAGTACTTGATAACCCTCAACTGTAGGGGATCGAGATAGTCTTCGCGGGCAAGATAACCCAATTTATTGATTCGACACTTGGGGACACAAATAATACGTACAGGCTTTGACAATTGAGTTTTCAATTCAACCGCACCTGAAATAAACACTTGCTTGCACAAAGGTATTGGTAGCAACAGTGATACGGTGGTAGTAGTGGTGGTGATAATAGTGGTGATGGTGGTGGTGAAACAGCAAAAGTAAACAACTAGTAAGCAGCAGGAAAGAAAGCGCCGTAGGCTAGGGAGATGGATGGTTGGGCGCTGCTTGGATGAGAACGAACATGTCATAGATTCTACCACGGGCAAGGCTCACAGAAAAGAAAGGATCATCTAGGAAAATATCAAACATCAGACGTGTATCCCAGGGTAGTTGTACGTGCTTGCAATAAGAACTTTGCACAACATCTTTTGTCCTACCCTCCCGCTACAAACGGGGCCAAAAGGAACTTAGGGAGATTAAGGTACTCCTGTCAAAGAGCACCGGAACAAAGCATTAACACTTCATGGATACACGGAATCCTCAAATTATAGTCCATTCCCTTTGGTGTCCCAAGCTGTCACCATTGGGATCTTCTGCTCCGGACTATAATAGGTGCATGCAACTCATAGATAGGATCAAGAACAACACAAACTCAAGAGACAAAAGGGTGATCAGATCTGAAATCATGGCACTCGGGCCCAAAGTGACAAGCATTAAGAGAAACAAGTTGTAACAGAGATGATAAACACCAAGTAGATGATAGGCAACATGCCCCCAACAATCTGATTGAACTATTACATGATCTAACTCATCCAATCCCTACCATCCCCTTTGCCTACAGCAGGGAATTACTCACACATGAGAGAGGAAGTCATGGAGGGGTGATGGAGAGGCGATGATGATGACGATGGCCATGATTTCCCCTCACCGGAGGCCAAAGCAGCCTCCAGATTATGTCTCCCGGAGAAGAACAGAGGGTTGCGGCGGCTCCGCGACGTAGATTGGAAAAGCGACTTCTATTCTGGGATTTCTGCGTCGGGAGAATAAATAGGGCCAAAGTAGGGCACCAGGGGGTGTGGGACCCAGCCAGGAGGGCAGGTGGCGCGGCCAGGGGCTGGGCCGCGCCAGGCACCCTCCAGGCTGCCCCCTGCTACCCTGTGGCCCCCCTTTGGACTCGCGGAAGCTTCCGGAACGCTGATTTTTTATATATATTTTTGGGATTTTTCCTGCGTACCTAAATATCCAGAAACCTGCACAAAAGAAAACAGCACTGGTAGCTCTGCTAAAAACAGCGTCAGTCCGGGTTAGTTTCGTTCAAATCATGCAAGAATGAAGCCAAAACAATAGCAAAAGTGTTCGGAAAAGTAGATACGTTTGAGACGTATCAGGCAGCTCATGAGAACTTTGTATTGAAGAACTAGGGGGAGAAGATACCAACAAGCTACTGCCAAGAACCTGTAGTCCAAGGAGGAATTACTCACGATCCATCATGGGGTGAAGAAGACTTGATGAAGATGGCCCCGGGGGCCAAGATCCTCTCCGGCAGTGTAACACCCTCACTGTCATGGAACAGTAATGTCTGTTGATAATGATCATTACTGTTGCTAATCATGCCTTGAGCAACTTTGCATTTGATCATATCCATAATCATAATGGTTGATATTAAAACCAATGTGCCAACTATGCCTTGATCATCATGGTTCAAATCAAAATCCAAAATCCATTTTTCTTGATAATAAAACAAAGTGATAAAATAAAGTTTCTCTATTAATGATGAAACCTATATTGCTAAATGCCTAATAATCAGTAGGCCATGTTAAATTTGAATTGGAGATTTATTAACATATTTTAATATTGTAAATAAATAAAAACAATAGCAAAACCGTGGCATTCAATTCCTTTTAAATAAAACAATAATGCAAATGATTTTATAATGCCACCAAACTTTTTGTGGCACTTGTATAAAGTGCAACACTAATATAGAAAAAATTAACATGTTTTACAAAAATGTAAAAATAGATAAAACAAATACAAAAGAAAATAATGGAAAACAAAAAAACAAAAAAGGGGAAAAACCTAATCTAACGCCTGGGGCAAAGACCTCCCCGGCCCATCCCCAATTCCCCCACCAGCCCAACAACCCACCCCGGCCCAACCCCACTCATCCCCTACCCGCACTGCTCACCATGTCGTGGAAGGCATCCATGGCGCCACGGCCACGGTGCCGCCGACGACGTTAAGGACCCCCCTCGCCCCCTGGATGGAACCCTAGCCCCCCGCCCCCGTAGATCTCGATTTCGTCACCCCCGCTCTCTCTCCGCAGCACGTCCGAGCGCGCCCACGGCCACGGCTCCTACGCCCGCGCGGCCACCGTCGACCACAGTCCCAGCCAAGCTGTCCTGGAGCTGCCATGTCGTCGTTGATACGTCTGAAACGTATCGATAATTTCTGCTCGCTCCATGCATATTTTGTGTGATATTGCTATGTTCAAGATACACTTTTGATCATATTTGGACTAACCTACTAACTCAGTGCACCCCAGTGCCAGTTCCTATTTTCTGCTTTTTTTATTTCAGTTTCCCCCATATAAAAGGTGCTCCAAAAAACCGGGAAAAATCAGATAAAAAAATCAGCGTGTCGGAAGCCTCCAGAAGCCCGAAGGAGGGCCAGGGGGCCACCACCAGGCACCCAGGCGGCCACCTGGCGCGGCCAGGGGCGCCTGGGCCCCTGGTGACCCCGTTGGCTGCCCCATTCGCCTATTTATTCTCCGTCACGGGGAAACTCCGAAGACAGCACCCTATTTCCTAATCTCACCTCTGTTCCGCCGCCGCCGCGCTTCCAAGATCGGGAGCACCGTCAGGACCCTTGCTGGCACCCTGCCGGAGGGAGGATCGACCTCCGGGAGCTTCTCCTCCATCATGGACGCTTCCCGGATGTGCCATGAGTAATCTACCTTGGACATGGGTCCGTGATCAATAGCTATGTGATGTTCTCCTCCCCTCTTTGTTCTTCATGGTTTAGACCTCGTGAGCTGCCCTACATGATCGAGGCACTTATGTAATTCTTCTGCTGTTGCTATGCTGAGTTTGATGGGATCTGATGGATTATGAGATTATGTTCAGATCGTGATAGAGTAATATATTTGGTTTTTATCTCTTATATTTTTGTTCCTAAGTAATTCTTGCATGTTCTCCGTTGTTGTTTATTGCTTTGGCCAAGTGGTAGGTAGTAATGCCAAGAGAGAACGTTATGCTCGATTGTGGGTACATGCCCCCTGATGACACGCTTGAGTGATAGAAACATGAGTCTAGGGGATGTGATGTGGCCACAAGGGGGAAAACAATGGTGCTTGTAACCGCGGTTGCAAGGATTGTTTACTTTACGTATAGTTCTTTTTAATGCAGTTCTCTGTTGCTTTGGGTTTACACTTTGGGTGGGGCTCGCAACTTAATACCAGCGAGATGTTCTGGATAGATATCTCAAGGTGGATGATTAGTAGTAGATGCTGATACGTCCAAAACGTATCTATAATTTCTGCTTGCTCCATGCATGTTTTGTGTGATATTGCTATGATCTAGATACACTTTCATACACTTTTGATCATATTTGGACTAACCTATTAACTCAGTGCACCACAGTGCCAGTTCCTGTTTTCTGTTGTTTTTCTATTTCAGTTTTCCCCCATATAAAAAGTGCTCCAAAAATTCAGGAAAATTCAGATAAAAAATCAACGTGAAGGAACCTTCCGGAAGAACCTGGGTGGGCCCAGAGGGCCACCACCAGGGGCCCAGGCGCCCTGGTGGCGCGCCCTAGGGCTTGGCCGCGCCAGGGGGGCGCTTGGACCCCTGGTGGCCCCCCTGGCTGCCCCCCTTCGCCTATATATTCTCCGTCACGGGAAACTTCCGAGAACAGAACCATTTTTGCGATCTCTCCTCTGTTCCGCCGCCGCCGCGTTTCTGAGATCGGGAGCACCAGAAGACCTCTTCCCGGCACCCTGCCGGAGGGAGGGCCGACCTCCGGGAGTCTCCTCTCCACCATGGATGCTTCCCGGATGTCTCGTGAGTAGTTTTCCTTGGACCATGGGTCCGTGATCAGTAGCTATGTGATGTTCTCCTCCCCTCTTTGTTCTTCATGGTTTAGACCTCGTGAGCTGCCCTACATGATCGAGGCACTTTTGTAACCTTTCTGCTATTGCTATGCTGAGTTTGATGGGATCCGATGGATTATGAGATTATGTTCAGATTGTGATTGAGTAATATATTTGGTTCTTATCTCTTATATTTTTGTTCCTAAGTAATTCTTGCATGTTCTCCGTTGCTGTTTATTGCTTTGGCCAAGTAGTAGGTAGTAACCCTAAGAGGGAACGTTATGCTCGATTGTGGGTTCATGCCCCCCGATGACACGCTTGAGTGACAGAAACATGAGTCTAGGGGATGTGTTTTTGCCACAAGGGGGAAAACAACGGTGTTTGTAACCGCGGTTGCAAGGATTGTTTACTTTACGCAAAGTGCTTTTTAATGCAGTTGTCTGTTGCTTTGGGTTTACACTTTGGGTGGGGCTCGCAACTTAATACCAGCGAGATGTTCTGGATAGATATCTCAAGGTGGATGATTAGTAGTAGATGCAGTTGGATTTCGGTCTACTTATTTTGGCGTACTGCCCGTGCTTTTGAGCCTCTTCCTTTCTTTTGTAGCATAGTTAGCATTGCGGTGCGTTCATAATTCTGTCAATTGCCCTTATGTAATTTGTTCACCTCGCATAGCAGTTTTATCGTCTTTTGGGAGAGAGACATCACTGGTGAACATCACGTATCCCGGTCCATATCCTCATCACTGTTTACACGCTCATTTACTTTTCTGCTTTTACTTTCAGTTGCTATCATTATCCTTTGTGTTTGATCCTTTGTGAACAACAAGACCGGAGAGATTGACAACCTCTCTGAACTTCGTTGGGAACAAAGTTATTTGTGTCTGTGTGCAGGTCCGCGTCAGTAGCGCCGCTGACACCTACTTATCATCTCCGGAGTCCTACTGGAGACAAACCTTGGTATCTTTACTGAGGGAAATTTGCTGCTGTGCTACATCACGCCTTCCACTTGGGGCTCACCAACGAAGGGCGAGAAATCACTATCATTACCTCGCACATCAAGCCAAATTTCTGGCGTCGTTGCCGGGGACTCCGAGTGCTAAGATAGGGGAGTTGCACACTACCCTTTACCTTTGTTTTTTAGTCTTGATTAGTTTACCTTTCAGTTTTTATCTTTGTGTCTTATATCAATAATCAAAAAAATATAGTATGTCTAGTTCCTTACTTGCCAATCAATGTCTAACTTCTTTGTAACTGGATCTTATTGCCATGGAGGATTCACCGAGGATCAACAAGAATATTACAAGGAATACCACTTGTCTCAAAAAGGGATACACTTATGGCGACTCATACATCAATCGTATGAGTATGCTAAAAACTTGTGCTCAATATATAATATATCTTTCTGCAGGGATGAATCTTGTTGCTTTATGAGGCACAAACACCTTGCTTTCCAATGTGAGTACAATGAGGATGAAACCTTAGCTTCTTATGCTAAGGGAAATTATGAATTTTATGATGCAGAACAAATAGAAGAAATTGGTGCTTTTAAGGGTGCCTATGAAATTACTTCTTTTCTTGAAAATATTGATGAAGCCCCTTACAAATCTGAGAGTCTTTCTATACTTAACTATTATCTGGAAAATTATGATGCAAATTATTATATTACGGATCATCTTGAGAGAATCTCTCCCCAAAAGGAAGAGACTAATGTTTTGCAGGACTCTATAGAAGAAGAAATTACTGAACCTGAAAGCTCTTTGGATGAAGAAGAGGAGGAGAGTGACGAACAAAAGGAGGAAGAATGGAGCCATCCATGTCTACCTTATAATGAGAATAACTCATTGACTCTTACCTTATATGAGTATTATGATCCTATGGATTCTTTTGAAGTATCCCTTTTTGATGAAGTTGATGCCTTCTATGCTTATGGTCGTGATGCCACTATGGATGATGCTTACGGAGATGAACTTGCTATAGTTCCTCATGTTAAGCATGAAATTTTTTCTATCGCACCCACACTTGAGTCTCCTATTATCCTTTTAAAATCTCCAACTCCGGAGATTTTTCCTCTTATCAAAGCTCAATGTGATGGGTTGCATTTATCTTATGATCCTAAAAACCGTGTTGAAAAAAATACACGTGTGCTTGTAGGTCATGAACAATATGATTTATATGATAGTTATATTCTTGATGTTGTTCATGATATTACTGAAAATTACTTTGAGAGAGGAAAGTTTGGTTATAGAAACTTCCATGCGACAAAAACGCCTCTCTCTAAACTGAAACTTTCGAAGTTGTTCTTGTTCCACCTTCCTATGCATGTCACTTTGTGCTTCTTTGATTTATTTTCTTACAAGATGCCTATGCATAGGAAGTGGGTTAGGCTTAAATGTTTTTCAAATTTTCTTCTTGATGCTCTCTTTTGCTAAAATTCCCATTCTCTTGTGAGAGCATCTTTTATAATCTTTAAGCCTAGCTAATGGCTCTAAAGAAGCGCTTTCGGGAGGCAGCCCGCAACGAATTTAGGTTTTTCTTTTTTATTTTGTTGTGTCTTGATGTTTTTTACTACTGTAGAAACATCATTGTATCTTTATTTTTCAGCTTTGTGCCAAGTTATAGCCTCTTATGATAAGGGAAGCAAAAGTTGTGACATGCTGTCCAGAAAACAGATTCTGTCCCTTGACAGAAAAATTCGAATCAAATCACCAGATCATATTTTTATCTGAATTTTTTTGAGAGCGTGCTCTATACAATTGTGAAACTTTCTTATGTTCTGAGTTTTTTTATTTGAGTTGCAGAACTGCCCTAAAAAATTCTTTACTACCTGTTGTTCTGTTTTTCACAGATTCTGCCACGCTTTGCCTCTCTTCACTTTTGCAAACCTTAAGCTTGCTTTTTCTTTGCAAAAACCTTTTGGAACTCTTGAGAAACAGTATCTATTCAATAATATCTTGATATCCAGTGGGGAAAAATTATTTTATTAAGGGTACTAACCTCTCTAATCAGCTTATGATGAGTTATGGATGAAGGGAGTTTTCAAGTGTGCGATGGAAGATGATGAAAGAAGATCCAGGAGTGTCAAGCGCTCAAGCTTGGGGATGCCCCCATGCATCCCCAATAAATATTCAAGGAGACTCAAGCGTCTAAGCTTGGGGATGCCCCTGTGCATCCCCTTCTTCATCAACAATCATCAGTTCGTCCTTCGTCTCACTATATTTTTATCAGTTCATGCGCTATGTGCTATGCTTGGAGCGTCTCGCTCTTAGGTTTTATTTTTAGTTTTCTTTAGCTTTGCTTGCTGTTTATAACAAGTTAGATCCCTTCTTACTTTGTGTGGGAGAGAAACACGCTTCACTTTCAAAATCTAGAACACATCATAGGATTTTTCCTACCTATCTTTTTGCTGTTGTGTGTTCTTTATCTTTTCGTAGCTACTGCCATGTTTAGTTTTAGTCTTAGTTTGTCTTTAGCAAGAGCCTTGGCTTTTGTTTAGTCTGTTGCTGGAACTCTTTTTATTATTCATGTTTATCTTGTTAAAGAGAGTTGGTTGTTGCATTGAGTTGTGTCCTGTCTTGAAAGTAGGTAATTGAAGTTGCTATTTAATTCTAGTAGTAACTTGCAATAGTTTTGAGGTATTGTTGTGAGTAATTTTTAAACTTTTGGTGTCAAGAGCTCTAGCCTATTAGTTATAGGTGTCGTATTTTAGGAAATTCGTGTTTATTTTCAAAACCTACAAAACCAGTTGAGAACTCTAGCTACAAGATGGATCACTAATCTTTGGAGGGATCGAATATTAGAGTACACTCACGTACCATGAGTCGAGGATGCGCAAGGATAACCAAACCCCCATACACTCCTCCTCGGGGTACTCGTCTCTTTGTGAACCTCCTTATTAGATTGAGAGTTACCGATAATAAGTGCATGAGTTCTTCGGACTAATGTAAGTATTGAAAGTTGACACTTCCACCTTACCATATTTTGCTAGCCTCTCCCGTGTCGTGCATTGCCTTCTTCTCACTCCGAGAGTTGGTGTCCACCTTCGCCGGTACATCCAAACCCTTGGCATGATACGCTCTGTCATCATAAACCTCCTTATATCTTTCCTCAAAACAGCCACCATACCTACCTATCAAGGCATTTCCATAGCCTTTCCGAGATATATTGCCATGCAACATCCACCTCTTCATGAGTTGATCTTCATGTCATACATGTTCGTGCTACACTGGCAGCGACATACATTGCATACATCATGATAGTTACATCTTCTTTATGATTTTGAGTACCTTGTAAAGTGTGAAAGATCTCCTTTACCTTCTTGTAAAATAGAGTCTTGCCCTTAAGTGAGGAAAAGATCCCAAAGTGGACACAATAAAAGATCCCAAAGTGGACACAATAAAAGATCCCAAAGAGGACAAATAAGAGTTGAATAGAAAGAGCCATTGAGGCCACAAAAAATACAAAAAAAAAGAAATAAAGAAATAAAAAGAGAGAAAGGGGCAACACTACTATCCTTTTGAGAGATCCACACTAGTACTCCCTTTATATCCTTGTACTCCATAGAGATGATCATTATGCATATACCTATGTGGGGACCTTCACACTATAGAACTTGGCTTGCATATTCCAAGGATGAGCCTCCTCAAACGAGCTCTAGGTCTTCATGAGCGAGCAAGTTAGATGCACCCCCACTAGTTCCTTTGGAGAGCTTCTTAGCTCGTATGTGCATCCGTTGCATGGAAATCCCTATTCCTCACATCATATCTATCATTTGGCATCTCTTGCCTATGATTGTCCTTATTGATGTGAGCCTTTCTCATCCTTTTGTCTTCCTCCTCCGTAATTCTCTCTTTGCCATCCTAAGTGTCAACTCTCGTGCTTACGCTCATCCATTGCATGAGTGCTCAAAATATCGAAAAGGAGTGGATCAAATTGACTTTTACCTGGCTAGTGGTCTGGGGATGAGTTAAGATAAGATTCCAAAGAGGACCAAGTGTGAAACTTTAGTAGATTGAGTTCTCAACACAAAAATACTTTTTCTCGTATTCCCTATCCCCCTTCTTGCACGCAAACACCATTTGGAGACATTTGAGTCACGGACAGCGAGAGCTCTTGCACCTAATGTTCTTTTGTTACTTGTTTCAATGCTAATATAGACTCTTGCATGTTAGGACTTGAATTGAATTTCTGACCTTGATTGCTTTACTTTTCAAAGTTCTTATATGGTTGCTAGCATGTCACCACAGAAATTATGCTGTTATCATTTACCTACTCGAGGACGAGCAGGAATTAAGCTTGGGGATGTTGATACGTCCAAAACGTATCTATAATTTCTGCTTGCTCCATGCATATTTTGTGTGATATTGCTATGATCTAGATACACTTTCATACACTTTTGATCATATTTGTACTAACCTATTAACTCAATGCACCACAGTGCCAGTTCCTGTTTTCTGCTGTTTTTCTATTTCAGTTTTCCCCCATATAAAAAGTGCTCCAAAAATTCGGGAAAATTCAGATAAAAAATCAGCGTGAAGGAACCTTCCAGAAGAACCTGGGTGGGGCCAGAGGGCCACCACCAGGGGCCCAGGCACCCTGGTGGCGCGCCCTAGGGCTTGGCCGCGCCAGGGGGACGCCTGGACCCCTGGTGCCCCTCTTGGCTGACCCCCTTCGCCTATATATTCTCTGTCACGGGAAACTTCCGAGAACAGAACCCTTTTTCGCGATCTCTCCTCAGTTCTGCCGCCGCCGCGCTTCCGAGATCGGGAGCACCAGAAGACCTCTTCCCGGCACCCTGCCGGAGGGAGGGCCGACCTCCGGGAGTCTCCTCTCCACCATGGATGCTTCCCGGATGTCTCGTGAGTAGTTTTCCTTGGACCATGGCTCCGTGATCAGTAGCTATGTGATTTTCTCCTCCCCTCTTTGTTCTTCATGGTTTAGACCTCGTGAGCTGCCCTACATGATTGAGGCACTTTTGTAATCTTTCTGCTATTGCTATGCTGAGTTTGATGGGATCCGATGGATTATGAGATTATGTTCAGATTGTGATTGAGTAATATATTTGGTTCTTATATCTTATATTTTTGTTCCTAAGTAATTCTTGCATGTTCTCCGTTGCTGTTTATTGCTTTGGCCAAGTCGTAGGTAGTAACCCCAAGAGGGAACGTTATGCTCGATTGTGGGTTCATGCCCCCCCCCCGATGACACGCTTGAGTGACAGAAACATGAGTCTAGGGGATGTGCTGTTGCCACAAGGGGGAAAACAATGGTGCTTGTAACCGCGGTTGCAAGGATTGTTTACTTTACGCAAAGTGCTTTTTAATGCAGTTGTTTGTTGCTTTGGGTTTACACTTTGGGTGGGGCTTGCAACTTAATACCAACGAGATGTTCCGGATAGATATCTCAAGGTGGATGATTAGTAGTAGATGCAGTTGGATTTCGGTCTACTTATTTTGGCGTACTGCCCGTGCTTTTGAGCCTCTTCCTTTCATTTTTAGCATAGTTAGCATTGCGGTGCGTTCATAATTCTGTCAATTGCCCTTCTGTAATTTGTTCACCTCGCATAGCAGTTTTATCGTCTTTTGGGAGAGAGACATCACTGGTGAACATCACGTATCCCGGTCCATATCCTCATCACTGTTTACACGCTCATTTACTTTTCTGCTTTTACTTTCAGTTGCTATCATTATACTTTGTGTTTGATCCTTTGTGAACAACAAGACCGGAGAGATTGCCAACCTCTCTGAACTTCGTTGGGAACAAAGTTATTTGTGTCTGTGTGCAGGTCCGCGTTAGTAGCGCCGCTGACACCTACTTATCATGTACGGAGTACTACTGGAGACAAACCTTGGTATCTTTACTGAGGGAAATTTGCTGCTGTGCTACATAACGCCTTCCACTTGGGGCTCACCAACGAAGGGCGAGAAATCACTATCATTACCTCGCACATCAGATGCAGATGGATTTCGGTCTACTTATTTTTGCGTACTGCCCATGCTTATGAGCCTCTTCCTTTCTTTTGTAGCATAGTTAGAATTGCGGTGCGTTTATAATCCTGTCAATTGCCCATCCGTAATTTGTTGTGACGCCCCCAAAATCAATCCGTGTACAGTAATCATACACACAGGGTACACGGCTGAGATTAGGGTGCCACGGTGATAATATCACAGCACAACACTAAACACAAAAGGATAAACAAATATGTTACAATAGAGGGGGTCACGCGGACCCGAATACATAAGTCATACAAGCCATAATATCTGAGTACAGACATAGTTAGTCAAGTTTTGGCTTAAGAAGGCTAGCACAAATCACATCAGAGATACAGATCGAAAAGGCGAGGCCTCCTGCCTAGGATCCACCGAACTACTCCTGGTCAATGGGGAACTCGACGTCGTAGTAGGCGACTCCGGGGTACTCCTGCTCCTGGGCTCCAACGTCGGCTGCAGTGGCTGATCAGGCAAAACAGTAAAGGAAATAAAGCAGGTGAGTATCTAGTATACCCGCGAGTCTTACGTCCGCTACTAAGCATTATGCATTGTATCAACGGAAAGAAGAGGATGTATATAGTGGACTGGAAGACAGAAATCCAGAGCAAGGGTAAGAAGCTAGGCCTAACGAAGACTAGCATCTTCCGACGATGTCTTGCAGCATGAGGTAAGAATCAGCCAACAGTTTATATAAAGCATAAAGTAACAATGCAACAGAAGTTGCTGCAGCATTGTATAATATTAAGTTGTAATAATTAACAATGCCTCCGAGTTCACCTCCTCGACATCCCCGCGAGGAAGAAAACCCGAAACCATACAGTTTAATAATAATAGTTTCTAGTGGTAAGATCCAGCTTCAGCATAAAGCGTCCTGTTACCGTGGACACGGCTATTCGAATAGATTAATCTTCCCTGCAGGGGTGCACTTGTGTTACGCTACACGCACGGATCTCCAGGGTGGCGGGAACCTTGTTAGGGAACGCTCCACCGAGGCTATCCGACACTTCATAACCCATCTTTCAAACTCAACAGAGAGGCCATCCGCCGGTCTAAATCCTAAGTACGCCGGGCCTTGGACCCCAACCCGCACGTACTCCTGCACGGTGCGTGACTGGCCGGTGAAGTTAAAGAAAATCCAAATCAGACACCACCGCGCGAGCAAATAAGACAACACCACTTCCCGGCAATCAGCCCGCAGTACTGCTGACGTCTGAAGAGTCCTCGGACGACACTACGAAGCAGAGGAGCCCATAACTCGTAATTCCCACGGGTAGGTAGTGCGTACATGGCATATAGCCAACTCAAGACATTCACTGAACCATTTAGCATTTTAATTAACCTGCGTGACAACTGTTATCGTTGCCTGGACTTAACTGACCCGCGGACAACGACAGCAGCCAGGACCACCAGTACATCGGTGCCTGCCCTGTCGTCCCACCAAGTCACTGCGGTTACCAACAAGGTGAACCGTCTCCTTACCTTGTCTCGCGTGTGCTCCTGGGGGAGCTCGACTTTCGTAGTTTGGTAACTCTCGCGGCCAACGACCAGGGGCCAAGCACACCGGTACACTGGTCGTACCCTCCCTGTCGTCCCGTCGCAATACCTCTCGCGGGCACCGTTGGGTCGCCCGACTTCTCACCTGAAGGACAACCGTTTTTCAAGACCCTATGGCGGTAAGACAAAGTCAGCCTCGAGTGGAGTACAAGGATTACTCCTTAATAGCTCACACTTGAGGTGACTAGTCATAACCCAGATAGGGGCCTGAGGCGGTGTCTGCATTGTACCGTACCTGTGCAGTTATAATAATTGTATCCGCGTTCACTCCCTTGAGTGATCACGGCCCTCTATCTAATCCTAGCTAACAATGCGCAGGGCTCACTGCTGAATAATGCATAATAATAATAATAGGCAGCATAGGATAAAGGAGGCACATAAAGGGGCGACAAAAACAGGCTATGCAATTGAATAGGATTGTAACGTAGCCGCAGCAGTAATAATGCCTAGTGCATGAAATGTACGGAAAGATAGGCGATATCTGGGGAAGAGAATGGCTCTGCTTGCCTGGAAGCTCGACGGTAGTAGCAGGGTCGTCGACAAAGTAGTCGTACTCAGCAGCGGTGTAGTCGACGGCAGCAGCGGGGTCTACCGGAGATTAAGGGGGGAAGAAACAGTAAATACACATCAAGCATATACAAACAGATGCAAGACATGACAGATGAAATGTTAACGGTATTCTAACGCAGTGCAATGCACGTTTCTCGGAGCGGAAATTCATCTGAGGATGAACTACCGGCTCCGGATGATTACCGGACAGGGTGACTGGAAGGGGAAGGATCAAGCCGGAGATGTCGTGGATACCGGACAAACATAAGGGAGGTGTATCCGTGCTAGTTGATCTATTCCGAGAAACATTCGTCTTCGGAATAAACTCATCCGGGCACTCTAACAGTACCGGACAATTTATCGGACTGGCGGTCCGGAGGGGGGGGACGGTTCGATATTCGTTGTGTTAGAGGGGTGTGATAGGCATACGGATAGCATATTCGTATTCATTATATTTTTCTGATCAATTTTCATGTATAAAGTTTTTGAATCTGAGTTACGGTTTAAAAGATATTGAATTTCAAAGTTTTAAACATTTTAAATCATTTTAAAAATCCTTTTAATAATTATTTTTATTATTTAGTAACATTATCCAGAACATTATCCACAAGTGCCTGACATGTGGGACACACATGTCAGCCTCTGTGAATTATAAAACATTTAGATAAATCAGAAATAACCTCTGGGCCCACATGTCAGTGACTGGATTTTTAATAAACCTTTTTAATAAACAAAATGACAGGTGGGGCCCAGGTGCCATTGACTCCAGTGCTAACTAAACATGTTTAATTAATTTAATGACCAGGGGACCCACATGTCAGTGTCTGTGGGGGTTTATTATTCTGTTAATCTTCTCAGTTAAACTAACAGAGTAATTAGCCGGGGGGGTCCACTGTCACTGGCCCATTAGGGGTGGGATTAACCCCTAACGATAGATCTGACGAGGGGGGCCCGTCTTTCATCCTCACCGGAGGGCTCACCGGAGGCCCGCCGGCGGCGAGGTCGGGCTAGCTCGCGATTCCAAGCGCCGTTTGAGGCGCCGCTGGTTGCAGTCGACGAAGGACTCGAAGCCGCATCGATCTGGAGTGGTCTCGCGGGCTGGGACGCACGGAGGTGAGTGCACCTTCAACAATGGCGGCGAAGGCGTCGGGCTCCAATGGCAGAACCCAAACGATGGCGAATTGGAGCGAACTGGCGGGCGGGTTCGAGCCTACGGGGTACGGGGAGCACGTGGGTGTCAGTGGCGTGCGCTGGGACGGACCACGTCGACGACTACGACGACGAGCCACGGCGGCCGGAGCGAGCTCAAAGGGGGAAAAGACTACGGGCCTAGTGGACGGCCACGGGCAGATGGCGAACAACGAGACGCTCACAGTGAACGTGTAGACGGTGGAAGCGGGCTCGGGGAGGGGCTGAGGCGGCCATAATCGACGTTGAGGTTGCAGCGGCCGGAGTAGAGGAAGAAGAAGCGGGCGACGCCTGCAGTGCTTCCCGGGCTCGATTAGTTGCAGTAGTCGAAGTAGACGACGACGGCGCAGCAGCTGGACACCACGTCGGGGCGGACCGTGCTCGTTGGCCACGACTGGCCACGACAATGGCGACGGCGGCGCTCGGGAGTTTTTCCCCGAGGCGTGCGAGAAGAGGAGGAGGGGAAAGGGCGGGGGAGGATGTCCAGGAGGGAGGGGGCGTCGCCCTTATCGCGTCGGTGTCGGGAGGGAGCAGGTGGAGGCGGGGCCGGCCTGGTAGCGGCGCGGCGAGCTCGGCCGCCGTACGGGAGCAGGTGGGGGGGTGGTTGGGGAAGAAGACAAGGGGTGGGGCTGGGCTGCGGTGGGCCTCGCCCCAGGCGAGTTTAGAGAGTTTTCCAGTTTCTTTTTATTTTCCATTCTGTTCTTTTCTGTTAGTAATTAATTTAGTGCCTTTTGCATTTTTGTAAAATGTGTAACCTGGTCCATAATTAGTAATATATATTCCTAGGGTGCCACAAAAAGTTTAGGCTTAAAATAAAACTATTTACTATTTATTTATAATATTCAATTGTTAAATGGGGCTGTTTTGCTTGGTGTTTGGATTGTTTGAATTTTCCAGTGGCAAAATAAAATACCATAACCACATGGGCATGACCCAATGATTATTAGTGATTTTATAAAAGTGGTCCCATGATTTTTGGGCAAAGTTTAATTGCAACATATTTTTCATAGCAACCAAAAGGCATTTTTGAATATGATCAAAAGCAAAGTGGGTCATGGCATGGTTTGCATAGTGATTAGCAACAGTGATCAGTCCACAGTAAAAGTGATTACTGTTACAGGAAACTGAGGGTGTTACATTTGTTTACCTCGCATAGCAGTATTATCGTCTTTTTGGAGAGAGACATCACTAGTGAACATCACGGGACCCCGGTCCATATTCTCATCACTGTTTACAAGCTCATTTATTTTCTCGCATTTACTTTCAGTTGCTATCATTATCATTATCCCTTGTGTGTTTGATCCTTTGCAAACAACAAGACCGGAGAGATTGACAACCTCTCTGAACTTCGTTGGGAGCAAAGTTAATTGTATTGTGTGTAGGTCCAGGTCAAGGAAGCAACGTTTGTCGTAAACAGTGCCATTGTTTTCTTGCCACCTACTTATCATTGTCGGAGTCCTATGGGAGACAAACCCTATTCCTACATAGGGGAAATTTTCTGCTATCCTACATCTCACCTTCCACTTGGGGTAACCAACGAAGGGCGAGAAGCCATTACCACTTCCACCCCATCAAGCAAATTTCTGGCGCCGTTTCCGGGGACTCCGAGTGATAAGATAGGGGAGTTGCCCACTACCTTTTACCTTTGCTTTTTAGTCTTGTTAGTTTACCTTTCCAGTTTTTGTTTTTGCTTTTGTGTCTTTATGAAAAACCAAAAAATTAGTTGCTATCTTTTGCCTTTGTCTTTGTCTGCCTACTGATGCTATCTTTACCATGGGTGTGGAACCACCCAAATATGGTAGGATGGACATGTTTTACTTGGATCGTCTTCGATCAATTTTTTCTCGCGCTAAGAACCCAACCGACTTGGTTGAGGGAAAATCACTTGATGAGCATGCTCATTATACACGGCACCGCCTATCTCAGAAAGGGAAACACTTATGGGATCAAATACATGTTTCTTATTGCCATGCTGAATTTTTGTGCCACATTTATGATTTTACTTGCTGCTCTAATATAGATCATAAACACCTTCCTTTCCAATACGAGTTTAATGAAAATGATATCTTATCCTCTTATGATAAAGGTGTTTATGATTACTTTGATGTTGAAAAGATCGAAGAGTTTGTTGCTTTTAAAGGTGCTTATGAGATTGCTTCTTTGATTGAAAAGTATGATGATACTAGTCACAAGTCCGAAAACCTTGCAGTTCTTGCTTATTGCTTCGGGAATTATAATTCCAATGCTTATATTGAGGATTTTAAAAATAAAATGTTTGCTGCCCTAGAAGAGGCTAATGATTGCTTTGATGAGGAATCCCATGATTCCCAGGACTCACTTGAAATATCCCTTCCTAAAGATTTTGATACTTGCTTTGTTGATGGCCATGATGCCAATATGGATTATGCTTGCAAAGATGAACTTGATATAGTTCCTTACGTCAAGCATGAAATTGTTGCTATTGGACCCACACTTGATGTCCCTATTATCCTTTTGAAATCTCCAACTCCGAAGAATTTTCCTCTTATCAAAGCTCAATGTGATGGGTTGCATTT
The DNA here is from genome assembly GCA_950022295.1 of Bromus sterilis. NCBI lineage: Eukaryota > Viridiplantae > Streptophyta > Magnoliopsida > Poales > Poaceae > Bromus > Bromus sterilis. The sequence continues at coordinate 60,268,528 of OX465599.1, forward strand.
ATCTTATGATCCTAAAAACCGTGTTGAAAACAATACACGTGTGCTTTAAGGTCATGAACAATATGATTTATGTGATTTTTATATTCGTGATGTTGTTCATGATACTACTGAAAATTATTTTGAGAGAGGAAAGTTTGGCTATAGAAACTCCCATGTTACAAAAACTCCTCTCTTTATGTTGAAAGTTTTGAAAATTTTCTTTATGTTACAAAAACTCCTCTCTTTGTGCTTATTTGATTTATTTTCTTATAATATGCCAATGCATAGGAAGTGTGTTAGGCTTAAATGTGTTTCATATTTTCTTCTTGATGCTCTCTTTTGCTTCAAATCCTTATTCTTATGAAAGCGTCTTTTAAAATCTTTATGCGTAGCTTAAAGGCGTAAAATAAAGCGCTTGTTGGGAGCCAACCCAAGAGGTTTTTACTTATGTTTTTAGTGGTCTTGATGATTGTTACTAATGTAGCAACATCATTGTATCTTTATTTTCAAGCTTTGTGCCAATTTATAGCCTCATATGACAAGGGAAGTGAAAGTTGTGACATGTTGTCCAGAAAACAGATTCTGTCCTCGTGACGGGAAAAATCAGATCAAATCATCAGTTCATCTTTTTGAGATGAATTTTTTACACAGCGTTCTCTATAAAATCGCGGAACTTTCGTATGTTCTGAGTTTTTTTATTTGAGTTGCACAAGTACCCCTAAAAAACTAATTACTACATGCTGTTCTGTTTTTCACAGATTCTGCCACGTTTTGTCTCTCCTAACTTTTGCAAACCTTAAGATTTATTTTTCTTTGAAAAAACCTTTTGGCAATCTTGAGAAACATTATATATTCAATAATATATTTATATCCAGTGGGGAAAAATTATTTATTAAGGGTACTAACCTCTCTAATCAGTTTATGATGAGTTATGTATGAAGGAAGTTTTCAAGTGTGCGATGGAACATAATGAAAGAAGATTCGGGAGTGTCAAGCGCTCAAGCTTGGGGATGCCCCCATGAATCCCCAACAAATATTCAAGGAGACTCAAGCTTGGGGATGCCCCCGTGCATCCCCTTCTCCATCAACAATCATCAGTTCGTCCTTCGTCTCACTATATTTTTATCACTTAATGCGTTATGTGCTATGCTTGGAGCGTCTCGCTCTTAGGTTTTATTTTTAGTTTTCTTTAGCTTTGTTGGATTTTCATAACAATTTAGACCCCGTCTTAATTTGTGTGGAAGAGAAACACGCTCCACTTTAAAAATATAGAACACATCATAGGATTCTTCATGCCTATCTTTTTGTTGTTGTGTGTTCTTTATCTTTTCATAGCTACTGCCATGTTTAGTTTTAGTTTTAGTTTGTCTTTAGCAAGAGCCTTGGCTTTTGTCTAGTTTGTTCCTGGAACTCTCTTTAGTTTTCATGTTTATCTTGTTAAGAGAGTTGGTTGTTGCACTGAGTTATGTCTTGTTTTGGAAGTAGGTAATTGAGGTTGCTATTTAATTTTAGTAGTAACTTGCAATAGTTTTGAGGTATTGATGTGAGTAATGTTTGAACTTTTGGTGTCAAGAGCTCTAGAATATTAGTGATAGGTGTCGTATTTTGGGAAATCCGTGTTTATTTTCAAAACCTACAAAACTAGTTGAGAACTCTAGCTACTAGATGGATCGCTAATCTTTGGAGGATCGAATATTAGAGTACACTCACGTACCATGAGTCGAGGATGCGCAAAGATAACCAAACCGCCATACACTCCTCCTCGGGGTACATGTCTCTTTGTGAACCTCCTTATTAGATTGAGAGTTACAGATAATAAGTTGATACGTCCAAAACGTATCTATAATTTTTGCTTGCTCCATGCCTCTTTTGCGTGATATTGCTATGATATTGATGAACTTCCATACACTTTTGATCATATTTGGACTAACCTATTAACTCAGTGCACCCCAGTGTCAGTTCCTGTTTTCTATTGTTTTTCTATTTTAGGTTTCCCCCATATTAAAAGTGCTCCGAAAATTTGGGAAAAATCCAATAAAAATCAGCGTACAGGAAGCTTCCGGAATCACCGAGGGGGGACCAGAGGGGACCCACCAGGGCCCCAAGCGCCCTCCCGGCGCGCCCCAGGGTGGAGCCGCGCCAGGGGGCCTCCTGGACGCCTGGTGGCCCCCCTGGCTGCCCCGCTTCGCCTATTTATTCCCCGCGACGCAAAAACCCCGAGACGGGAACCCTTTTTCGTGATCTCTCCTCTGTTCCGCCGCCGCCGCGCTTCTAAGATCGGGAGCACCAGAAGACCTCTTCTCGGCACCCTGCCGGAGGGAGGAACCACCTCCGGGAGCTTCTCCACCACCAAGGATGCTTCCCGGATGAACCATGAGTAGTCCACCTTGGACCATGGGTCTATGATCAGTAGCTATGTGATGTTCTCCTCCCCTCTTTGTTCTTCATGGATTAGACCTCGTGAGCTTCCCTACATGATCGAGGCACATATGTAATATTTCTGTTGTTGCTATGCTGAGTTTGCTGGGATCCGATGGATTATGAGATTATGTTCAGATTGTGTTTGAGTAATATATTTGATTCTCCTCTTTTATATTTATGTTCTTGAGTAATTCTTGCATGTTCTCCGTCGCTGTTTATTGCTTTGGCCAAGTAGTAGGTAGTGACTCCAAGAGGGAGCGTTATGCATGATTGTGGGTTCATGCCCCCCGATGACTAGCTTGAGTGACAGAAACATGAGTTTAAGGGATGTGCTGTTGCCACAAGGGGGAAAACAACGGTGCTTGTACTTGCGGGTGCAAGGATTGTTTACTTTACGCAAAGTTCTTTAATGCAGTTGTCTGTTGCTTTCAGTATACACTTTGGGTGGGATTCGCAACTTAATACCAGTGAGATGTTCTTGATAGATATCTCAAGGTGGATGATTAGTAGGTAGATGCAGATGGATTTCGGTCTACTTGTCTTGGCGTACCGCCCATGCTTTTGAGCCTCTTCCTTTCTTTATAGCATAATTAGCATTGGTTTGCGCACATAATCCTATCAATTGCCAAGCTATAATTTGTTTACCTCGCTTGGCTATTTTAACGTCTTTTGGGAGAGAGACATCACTAGTGAACATCATAGGACCTTGGTCCATATTTCCAATACTGTTTACACCCACTATCAATTTACTGCTTTATTTACTTTTCCGTTGCTATCACTATCATTATTATCCTGTGCGTTTTATCCTTTGTAAACAACAAGGCCGGAGGAATTGACAACTCCTCTGTACTCGTTGGGAAGCAAAGTTATTTGCTGTGTGTGCAGGTCCAGGTGATGTAAGCAACCTTAGGTTGTGAACAACGCCATTGTTCACTTCACCACCTTCTTGTATCTGTTGGAGTCCTATTGGTTCGACATTCAACCTTAGCATCTTCGCTAAGGGAAACTTGCTGATGTCTACATCTAAACCTTCCACTTTGGGTAACCAACGAGGCAGCGTTAATTCGTACCATCAAAAGCAATTTTTGGCGCCGTTGCCGTGGACTCCACTCTTCAAGATAGGGGAGTTGCACACTATCTTTTATCTTTTCTTTTTAGTCTTGTTAGTTTACCTTTCAATTTTGTCTTTAGTGTCCTTTATCAAAAATCAAAAAAATAGTTATCTTGCTTGATGCTACTATGGGTTCCTCTGAGAACACCAGGTTGTGTGACTTTACTAGTCACAACAACAGTGACTTTATCTGCACTCCTATTGCTACACCTACTGCTTCAGCAACTTCTTATGAGATTAAACCTGCTTTGCTCAACCTTGTTATGAAAGATCAATTCTCTGGTGCTAGAGATGCTGCTGCTTTGCACTTAAATAATTTTATTGAGCTTTGTGATATGCAAAAGTACAAAGAAGTAGATGGTGATATTGTTAAGCTTAAGATTTTTCCTTTCTCCTTGAGAGATGAAGCTAAAATCTGGTTTCAATCCTTGCCTAGGAATAGCATAGATTCATGGGATAAGTGCAAGGATGCTTTTATTGGGAAGTACTATCCCCCTGCTAAGATTATCCAATTGAGGTGCTTTATTATGAATTTTAAACAATTAGATAATGAACATGTTGCCCAAGCTTGGGAACGCATGAAATATCTTGTTAAGAATTTCCCTACGCATGGTTTGACTACTTGGATGGTTATCCAAACTTTTTATGCAGGTTTGAACTTTACCTCACGGAACTTGCTAGATTCGGCCGCGGGAGGAACCTTTATGTCAACTACACTTGGTGCTTCTACAAAACTTTTCGATGAGATGATGACCAACTATTCCCAATGGCACACCGAAAGAGCTTCAACAGGTAGGAAGGTAAACTCTATCGAGGAGATCTCCTCCCTAAATGAAAAAGTTGACTTGATTATGTCTCTACTTACCAAGCAATCTCCTATTGATCCTCAAGATGTACCTTTAAATTCTTTGATTGCTCAAGTAGATGTGAACTTTATCTCTAGAAAGAACTTCAACAACAATGCTTATAGGAGTAACTTTCGTAGCAATCCTAGACCGTTCCCCTCCAACAACTATGGGAACAACAACACTTATCCTAGCACCAAAAACTCCTCTTCTGAATAAGAGAGTATGCTTAAATACTTTATCACTACCCAAAAGGCCTTCAACAAGAGTGTAGTGGAAAAACTAGACAAATTAGATAACCTCTCGTCGAAGGTAGAAAACTTAGCCCATGAAGTAGAATTTCTTAAAATTAGAACTTCTCCCCTTGAGGAGAGGAAGGTCACTCCTATGAATGCTATCCAAATGCAAATTAATGAAAACATTAGGATGATGGCTAAACTTAAAGAAAGATGGGCTAGAGAAAAGGAGGAAGAAGATAGAATTAAGAGCCTTCCTACACACCATAATGTTTCTACTATCCAAGTGGTTGAGGATATCCTAACTCTTAGCACCCAATGCACCCCTAGTCCCATAGGACCTATTAATGGTGATGCTATGACCTCAACCGTAGAAGAAGAAGAAATTCCTATGACTATAGAAGCTACAAAACAAGTGAGCCTAAAGGATACCACTACCACTTTACTTGATAGTAGTGACCTTGATTTTGATAATTGCACCCTTTCTGAAGTTATTCGTTTCCTTCACAAGATGTCTAGAGACCCCCACACTAGCACACTTAATCTTGCCTTCACGGAGCATATCACTAATGCTCTCATTAAAGCTAGGGAGGAGAAGCTTAGGGTAGAAGCCTCCATACCTAGAAAGCTAGAAGATGGTTGGGATCCTATGATTAAAATTAAGTTGAATAACTTTCTTGCTATGCTTTATGTGATGTTGGAGCTAGTACCTCCGTTATGCCCAAAAGAATGTATGATATATTTGAATTAAAACCTTTTGATCCTTGTTCTTTTGGTGTTCGTCTTGTCGAATCTTCCGTAAAGAAACCTTTGGGGAAGATCGATGATGTTCTTATCATTGTCAATGACAATTATGTTCCCGTTGATTTTACTATTATGGACATTGAATGAACCTTCTTGTCCAATTATTTTAGGACGTCCTTTTCTTCGCACCGTGGGTGCTATTATTGATATGAAAGAAGGGATTATAAAATTCCAATTCCCTCTCAAGAAAGGGATGGAACACTTCCCTAGGAAAAAGATCAAGTTGCCTTTTGAGTCCGTTACACGGGCTAGTTATTTTCTTGAAAATACTTGATCTATTTGCATTAAGCCTAGCTAATGGCTTTAAAGAAGCGCTTTCAGGAGGCAGCCCGCAACGAATTTAGGATTTCCTTTTTGTTTTTCTTCTGTTTCTAGTGGTCTTGATGATTGTTACTACTGTAGAAACATCATTGTATCTTTACTTTTCAAGCTTTGTGCATTTTATAGCCTCATATGACAAGGGAAGTGAAAGTTGTGACATGTTGTCCAGAAAACAGATTATGTCCTCGTGATTAGAAAAATCACAGAAAAATCCCAGTTCATCTTTTTGAGCTGAATTTTTTACACAGCATGCTCTATACAATTACGGAAATTTCTTATGTTCTATGTTTTTTTATTTGAGTTGCAGAAGTATCCCTAAAAAATTCTTTACTACCGGATGGTCTATTTTTCACAGATTCTTTCCTGTTTTTCCTTTTCTTTGTTTTGCGAACCTTAAGCTTGCTTTTTCTGTGCAAAAACTTTTTGGAAATCTTGAGGAAACAGTATCCCTTCAAGAATATCTTTATTTTCAGTAGAGAATAATTATTTTATTATGGGTACTAACCTCGCTAATCAGATTATGATGAGTTATGTATGAAGGGAGTTTTCAAGTGTGCGAGGGAAGATGATGAAAGAAGATTCAGGAGTGTCAAGCGCTCAAGCTTGGGGATGCCCCCATGCATCACCAAGAATTATTCAAGAAGACTCAAGCGTCTAAGCTTGGGGATGTCCCCGTGCATCCTCTTCTCCATCAACAATTATCAGTTCGTCTCTCGTTTCACTATATTTTTATCACTTCATGCATTATGTGTTATGCTTGGAGCGTCTCGCTCTTAGGTTTTATTTTTAGTTTTCTTTAGCTTTTCTTGCTGTCCATAACAAGTTAGAACCCAGCTTTCTTTGTGTGGGAGAGAAACACGCTCCACTTTCAAAATCTAGAACACAACATAGGACTTTTCATGCTTATCTTTGTTGTGTGTGTTCTTTATCTTTTTCATAGCTACTGTCATGTTTTGCTCTTAGTTTTCATGTTTATCTTTTCAAAGAGCTTTTATTTAGTTTGTTGCTGGAAATCTCTTGAGTTTTCATGTTTATCTTGTTTAGAGAGTTTGCCTGTTGCACTGAGTTTTGTGTCTTGACTTGAAGTAGATAATTGAGGTTGCTATTCTTTTGTAGTAGTAACTTGCGATAGTTTTGAGGTATTGTTTTGAGTAATGTTTGGACTTTTGGTGTCAAGAGCTTTAGCCTATTAGTGATAGATGTCGTATTTTGGGAAATCCGTGTTTATTTTCAAAACTTAAAAAATTAGTTGAGAACTTTAGCTACTAGATGGATCACTACTCTTCTGAGGGGTCGAATATTAGAATACACTCACGTACCATGAGTCGAGGATGCGCAAGGATAACCAAACCCCCATACACTCCTCCTAGGGGTACTTGGCTCTTTGTGAAACCTCCTTATTAGATTGAGAGTTACCAATAATAAGTGCATGAGTTCTTCGGACTAATGTGAGTATTCGAAAGTTGACACTTCCACCTTCCCATACTTTGCTAGCCTCTCCTGTGAAGTGCATTGCTTTCTTCTCACTCTGAGAGTTGGCGTCCACCTTCGCCGGTACATCCAAACCCTTGGCACGATACACTCTGTCATCATAAACCTCCTTATATCCTTCCTCAAAACAGCCACCATACCTACCTATCAAGGCATTTCCATAGCCTTTCCGATATACATTGCCATGCAACATCCACCTTCTCATGACTTGATCTTCATGTCATACATGCTACTTGCTTGATCGATGAGCCACATGCTAGTTGGGCCTTGCCCTAATCATTGCTACATGACGCGCTAGTATCATTGCATATCCTGCTACACTGGCAGAGGCATACATTTGCATACATCATGATAGTTACACTTTCTTTATGATTTGAGTAATTTTGTAAAGTGTGAAAGATATTCTATACCTTTTGTAATATATAGAGTGTTGCCCCTAAAGTGAGGAAAAGATCCCAAAGTGGACAAATTAAAAGATCCCAAAGAGGATAAATGAGAGAAATAGAAAGAGCCATTGAGGCCACCAAAAAATACAAAAAAAGAGAGAAAAGAGAAAAAGAAATAAAAAGAGAGAAGGGGGCACACTATTATTCCTTTTGAGAGATCCACACTCGTACTCCCTCTTATTTCTTGTACTCCATATAGATTATCATTCATGCATATAGCTATGTGGGGACCTTCACACTATAGAACTTGTCTTGTATATTCCAATGATGAGCCTCCTCAAATGAGCTCTAGGTCTTCTTGAGCAAGCAAGTTGGATGCACCCCCACTAGTTCCATTGGAGAGCTTACCTTAGCTCATATGTGCATCCTTTGCATGGCAATCTCTACTCCACACATCATATCTATCATTTGGCTTTCTGTCGCCTATGATTATCCTCATTGATGTGAGCCTTACACACCTTTTTGTCTTCCTCCTCCACCATATTCTCTCTTTTCCATCCTAAGTGTCAACTTTCTTGCTTACGCTCATCCATTGCATGAGTGCTCAAAATGTCGAAAAGGAGTGGACCATTTTGACTTGTACCTGGCTCGTGGTCTGGGGATGAGTCAAGATAAGATTCCAAAGAAGACCAAGTGTGAAACTTTAGTAGATTGAGTTCTCAACACAAAATACTTTTTCTCGTATATCCCTATCCCATTTCTTGCACGCAAACACCATTTGGAGACATTCGAGTCACGGACAGCGAGAGCTCTTGCACCTTTATGTTCTTATGTTGCTTATTTCAATACTAAATATAGACTCTTGCCTGTTATGACTTGAATTGAATTACATGCCTTGATTGCTTTACTTAAAAGTTCTTATATGGTTGTTAGCATGTCACCACATAAATTATGCTTTTATCATTTACCTACTCAAGGACGAGAAGGAATTAAGCTTGGGGATGTTGATACGTCCAAAACGTATCTATAATTTCTGCTTGCTCCATGCCTCTTTTGTGTTATACTGCTATGACATTGATGAACTTCCATGCACTTTTGATCATATTTGGACTAACCTATTAACTCAGTGCACCCCAGTGCCAGTTCCGGTTTTCTGCTGTTTTTCTATTTCAGGTTTCCACCATATTAAAAGTGCTCCAAAAATTCGGGAAATATCCAATAAAAAATCAGCGTACAGGAAGCTTCCGGAATCACCGAGGGGGGGCAGAGGGGACCCACCAGGGCCCCAGGCGCCATCCCGGCGCGCCCCAGGGTGGGGCCGCGCCAGGGGGCCACCTGGACCCCTGGTGGCCCCCCTGGCTACCCCCTTCGCCTATTTATTCCCCGTGACGCAAAAACCCCGAGACGGGAACCCTTTTTCGCGATCTCTCCTCATTTCCTCCGCCGCCGCGCTTCCAAGATCGGGAGCACCAGAAGACCTCTTCCCGGCACCCTGCCGGAGGGAGGAACCACCTCCGGCAGTTTCTCCACCACCATGGATGCTTCCCGGATGAACCGTGGGTAGTCCACCTTGGACTATGGGTCTATGATCAGTAGCTATGTGATGTTCTCCTCCCCTCTTTGTTCTTCATGGATTAGACCTCGTGAGCTGCCCTACATGATCGAGGCACATATGTAATATTTCTACTGTTGCTATGCTGAGTTTGCTGGGATCCGATGGATTATGAGATTATGTTCAGATTGTATTTGAGTAATATATTTGATTCTCCTCTTTTATATTTATGTTCTTGAGTAATTCTTGCATGTTCTCCGTTGTTGTTTATTGCTTTGGCCAAGTAGTAGGTAGTGACTCCAAGAGGGAGCGTTATGCATGATTGTGGGTTCATGCCTCCCGATGACTAGCTTGAGTGACAGAAACATGAGTTTAGGGGATGTGTTGTTTCCACAAGGGGGAAAACAACGGTGCTTGTACTTGCGGGTGCAAGGATTGTTTACTTTATGCAAAGTTCTTTAATGCAGTTGTCTGTTGCTTTGAGTTTACACTTTGGGTAGGATTCGCAACTTAATACCAGCGAGATGTTCTGGATAGATATCTCAAGGTGGATGATTAGTAGGTAGATGTAGATGGATTTCGGTCTACTTGTCTTGGCGTACCGCCCGTGCTTTTGAGCCTCTTTCTTTCTTTATAGCATAATTAACATTGGTTTGCGCACATAATCCTGTCAATTGCCCAGCTGTAATTTGTTTACCTCGCATGGCTATTTTATCGTCTTTTGGGAGAGAGACATTACTAGTGAACATCATAGGACCCGGATCCATATTTCCAATACTGTTTACACCCACTATCAATTTACTGCTTTATTTACTTTTCCGTTGCTATCACTATCATTATTATCCCGTGCGTTTTATCCTTTGTAAACAACAACGTCGGAGAATTGAAAACTCCTCTGTACTCGTTGGCAAGCAAAGTTATTTGTTGTGTGTGCGGGTCCAGGTGAAGTAAGCAACCTTAGGTTGTGAACGGCGCCATTGTGCACTTCACCACCTTCTTGTATCTGTTGGAGTCCTATTGGTTCGACATTCAACCTTAGCATCTTCGCTAAGGGAAACTTGCTGATGTCTACATCTAAACCTTGCACTTTGGGTAACCAACGAGGGGGCGTTAATTCGTACCATCATAAGTGCATGAGTTCTTCGGACTAATGTAAGTATTGAAAGTTGACACTTCCACCTCCTCATATTTGCTAGCCTCTCCTGTGCCGTGCATTGCCTTCTTCTCACTCCGAGAGTTGGCGTCCACCTTCGTCGGTACATCCAAACCCTTGGCATGATACGCTCTGTCATCATAAACCTCCTTATATCTTTCCTCAAAATAGGCACCATACCTACCTATCAAGGCATTTCCATAGCCTTTCCGAGATATATTGCCATGCAACATCCACCTCTTCATGACTTGATCTTCATGTCATACATGTTCCTGCTACACTGGCAGCGACATACATTGCATACATCATTTTAGCTACATCTTCTATATGATTTGAGTACCTTGTAAAGTGTGAAAGATCTTCTATACCCTCTTGTAAATTAGAGTGTTGCACTTAAGTGAGGAAAAGATCCCAATGTGGACAAAATAAAAGATCCCAAAGAGGACAAATGAGATACAAATAGAAAGAGCCATTGAGGCCACCAAAAAATACAAAAAAATAGAAAAAAGAGAAAAAGAAATAAAAAGAGAGAAAGGGACAACACTACTATCCTTTTGAAAGATCCACACTAGTACTCCCTCTTATCCTTGTACTCCATAGAGATGATCATGCATATAGCTATGTGGGGAACTTCACACTATAGAACATGGCTTGCATATTCCAAGGATGAGCCTCCTCAAAAGAGGTCTGGGTATTCATGAGCGAGCAAGTTAGATGCACCGCCACTAGTTCCATTGGAGAGCTTTTCAGCTCATATGTGCATCCGTTGCATGTCAATCCCTACTCCTCACATCATATCTATCATTTGGCCTTCTCGCCTATGATTGTCCTCATTGATGTGAGCCTTTCTCATCCTTTTTGTCTTCCTCCTCCACCATATTTCTCTCTTTGCCATCCTAAGTGTCAACTCTCGTGATTACGCTCATCCATTGCATGAGTGCTCAAAATAACAAAAAGGAGTGGATCAAATTGACTCATACCTGGCTAGTGGTTTGGGGACGAGTCAAGATAAGATTCCAAAGGAGACCAAGTGTGAAACTTTAGTAGATTGAGTTCTCAACAAAAATACTTTTTTCTCATATTCCCTATCCACCTTCTTGCACGCAAACACCATCTGGAGATATTCGAGTCACGGACATCGAGAACTCTTGCACCTAATGTTCTTTTGTTGCTTGTTTCAATGCTAATATAGACTCTTGCATGTTTTGACTTCAATTGAATTGCATACCTTGATTTCTTTACTTTTCAAAGTTCTTCTATAGTTGTTAGCATGTCACCACAGAAATTATGCCTGTTATCATTTACCTACTCGAGGACGAGCAGGAATTAAGCTTGGGGATGTTGATACGTCTCAAACGTATCGATAATTTCTTCTCGCTCCATACATGTTTTGTGTGATATTTCTATGATCAAGATACACTTTCATACACTTTTGAGGATATTTGGACTAACCTACTAACTCAGTGCGCCCCAGTGCCAGTTCCTGTTTTCTGATGTTTTTTAATTTCAGTTTTCCCCCATATAAAAAGTGCTCCAAAAATCCGGGAAAATCAGATAGAAAATCAGCGTGTCGGAAGCCTCTAGAAGCCCGAAGGAGGGACAGGGGCGCCTGGGCCCCTGGTGGCCCCCCTGGCTGCCCCCTTCGCCTATTTATTCTCCTTCATGGGGAAACTCTGAAGATAGAACCTTATTTCGCAATCTCGCCTTTGTTCCGCCGCCGCCGCGCATCCAAGATCGGGAGCACCGTCAGGACCCTTCCCGGCACCTTGCCGGAGGGAGGATCGACCTCCAGGAGCTTTTCCTCCACCATGGACGCTTCCCGGATGTGCTGTGAGTAGTCTACCTTGGACCATGGGTCCGTGATCAGTAGCTATGTGATGTTCTCCTCCCCTCTTTGTTCTTCATGGTTTAGACCTCGTGATCTTCCCTACATGATCGAGGCACTTATGTAATTCTTTTGTTGTTGCTATGCTGAGTTTGATGGGATCTGATGGATTATGAGATTATGTTCAGATCGTGATAGAGTAATATATTTGGTTTTTATCTCTTATATTTTTTTCCTAAGTAATTCTTGCATGTTCTCTGTTGTTGTCTATTGCTTTGGCCAAGTGGTAGGTAGTAACTCCAAGAGGGAACGTTATGCTCGATTGTGGGTACATGCCCCCAGATGACACGCTTGAGTGACAGAAACATGAGTCTAGGGGATGTGCTGTGGCCACAAGGGGGAAAACAACGGTGCTTGTAACCGCGGTTGCAAGGATTGTTTACTTTACGCAAAGTTCTTTTTAATGTAGTTGTCTGTTTATTTGGGTTTACACTTTGGGTGGGGCTCGCAACTTAATACCAGCGAGATGTTCTGGATAGATATCTCAAGGTGGATGATTAGTAGTAGATGAAGATGGATTTCGGTCTACTTATTTCGGCGTACTGCCCATGCTTAGGAGCCTCTTCCTTTCTTTTGTAGCATAGTTAGCATTGCGGTGCGTTTATAATCCTGTCAATTGCCCATTTGTAATTTTCTTACCTCGCATAGCAGTCTTATCGTCTTTTGGAAGAGAGACATCACTAGTGAACATCACGGGACCCCGGTCCATATTCTCATCATTGTTTACAAGATCATTTATTTTCTCGCATTTACTTTCAGTTTCTATCATTATCATTATCCCTTGTGTGTTTGATCCTTTGTAAACAACAAGACCAGAGAGATTGACAACCTCTCTGTGACGCCCCCAAAATCGAGTCGTGTACAGTAATCATACACGCAAGGTACACGATCGAGATCAGGGACTCACGGTAAGATATCACAACACAACTCTACAAATAAAATAATACAAGCTGTTTAATACAAGCCAGGGGCCACGAGGGCTCGAATAAAACAGCTCGAGAGCACAAAGTCAGCGGAAGCAATAGTATCTGAGTATAGACACAAGGGTACAAGGTTGCCTTAAGAAGGCTAGCGCAAAAACAACACCGATTGAAAAGGCGAGGCCTCCTGCCTGGGAACCTCCAAACTACTCCTGGTCAAAGGGGAACTCGACGTCGTAGAAGGCATCGGGGATCTTCACGTTGCGGTGGTCGGCATCGGGGATCTCCTGCTCCTGGACTCCAAGGCTCCAATGTCGACTGCAGCGGCCGATCAGGCAAAACAGTAAAGGAAATAAAGCAGGGTGAGTATCTAGTATACCCGCGAGACTTACATACGCTACTAAGCATTATGCATTGTATCAACGGAAAGAAGAGGCTGTATATAGTGGACTGGAAGACAGAAATCCAGAGCAAGGGTAAGAAGCTAGGCCTAACGAAGACTAGCATCTTCCGACGAGTCTTGCAGCATGAGGTAAGAATCAGCCAACATTTTAATATAACAGAAATGAAAGTAACAATGCAGCAGAAGTTGCTGCAGAATTGTATAATAATAAGTTGTAATCATAATTAATAATGCCTCCGAGTTCCCTTCCTCGACTCCCTGCGAGGAAAAGAAACCGGAACCTTACAGTTTAATAGTAGTAGTTTGTAGTGGTAGAGTCTGGCTTCAGCATAAAGCGTCCTGTTACCGTGGACACGGCTATTCGAATAGATTATCATCCCTGCAGGGGTGCACTGGTGTCATACTACACGCTCGGATCTCCAGGGTGGCGTACACCTTGTTAGGGAACACCCCACCGAGGCTATCCGACACGCTGAGGCCCATCCTATGGCTCATCAGAGAGGTCCCCGCCGGTCTACAGCCCTAAGTGCAAGGGGGTCATGGCCCTATCACCCCTCGCTCTCCGGGTCGTTGTGAGGACGGTGGATACCACGCAACTCTATCATGGATGCGGATCCGACCGCGCCACAATGCTGAGCTGGACGTCTTTCAGAGCTTTCGAACGAGACCACAACGCGGAGGGCCCACACCATAATCCCACGTATAGGTAGTGCGTACAAGCCAAAAGGCTACTCAAGTCATCCGCCGAACCCATTAAGCATTTTATTAATTTTCTGTCGAGACAACCGTTATCGTTGCCCCTTATTGAATGAGTCGCAGACAACGACAGCAGTCAGGACCACCAGTAACATCGGTGCCTGCCCTGACATCCCACCAACTCGTGCGGTTACCAACAAGGTGAACAGTCTCCTTACCTTGTCTCGCGTTTGCTCCGAAGAGCTCGACTTTCGTACAACAGGATATCTGTCGGCCACGAACAGTACCAGGCCCGCCGCACACCGGTGGAATACACCTGACCTGTCGTTCCGCTAAGATACCCCGCGCGGGCACCGTTGGGTCACCCGACTCCTTACCTGTAAGGACACCAGTTGATTCGAGTGCCTACCATCAAGTGAAACCAGGAGGAATCACCCTCGATGGTACACTTGAAGAGGTTCGACAGAGACATCAGCGGAAGGAACTAAAGAGGAATATTCTCATATCACCCCGGTGGTGCCGAGACACCAGCGAAATGAACTAAAGAGGTAAACCTCGTATCATCCCGGTGATGCTACGCTACTGAGCCGACGAGAGTGAAATACGAGTCCATTCCACTCGTAAGTCAAACTCGAAGCGACTCGGCAAAGTCTCGCCGTTGTAGGTTCCCTGGGGCGTCTGCATTGGACCGTACCTGTTGCAGTTGTATATATTTTGTATCCGCGTCACTCCCCTGAGTGGTCACGACCTGCTATCTAATCCTAGCTAACAAAGCGCAGGGCTCACTGCTGAATATAATATATATCTTTACAGCAAGCAGCATAGGATAAAGGATGGTACATCAAGGGGTGACAATGAAAGGCTATGCAATTGAATAGGATTGTAACGTAGCAGTAACAATGCCTAGTGCAAGAAAGTACGGAAAAGATAGGCGATATCTGGGGAAGGAAAATGGCTCTGCTTGCCTGGAAGCTCGACGGTAGGGGTACGGTCGTCGACGAAGTAGTCGTACCCAGCAGCGGTGTAGTCGGTGGTAGCAGCAGGGTCTACCGGAGAATAAAGTGGGGAACAGTAAATAAAAAGCAATCATGGCCAACAGATGAATAACATGACGTATGCAATGTCAACGGTGTTCTAACGCAGTGCAATGCACGTTGCTCGGAGCGGGAATTCATCCAGGGATGAAATCCCAGCTCCGGGTGATTATCGGACAGGGTGTCCGGAGGGGGGGGTCATGCCGGAGGTGTCGTGGACATCCGACACACGTGTGGGTGGTGTATCCGGGTTAGTTGAACTATTCCGAACAACTTTCGTGTTCGAAATAAATTCATCCGGGTACTTTAGCAGTACCGGACAATTTATCGTACAGTCGGTCCGGAGGGGGACGGTTCGATGTTCGTAGTGTTAGAGGGGTGTGATAGACATACGGATAACGTATTCGTATTCGTTATATTTTTCTGATCAATTTTGATGTATAAATTATTTTCATCGGAGTTACGGATTAAAAAAATATTGAATTTCAAAGTTTTAATCATTTTTAAATCAATCTTGGATTTTCTTTTTAATATTTAATACAACATTATCCATAAGGGATTTGACTGGTCAACACTTACAAGTGGGGCCCCACTGTCATTGGCTTAGTATAATAAATCTAATTTCCTTAATTTAACCAGGGGGTAGGTCCCACTTGTCATTGCCTCACTATTATTAGCATTTTTATCTTAACTTAATTAGAGGTGGGGGCCACTGTCATTGACTGCTAGGTGAAAACGAATTAACTAACTAATTAACCATCATTCTTATTACTAACTTAAACATTTCCATATCCCCTTTTTTTCACAGGGGATGGCCCAGGTGACAGTGGCACGTAGCCACAGCCGGAGCACACCGGCCTTGCCCGTGGCCAGGATGGCTCACGGCGGCGCGGTGAGACCGTCCGGCGAGGGGGCGGGCGAGCGGGCGGCGGTGGGGTGCTGTCGCAGCCTCGCACGGCGAGCAGCAGCGCAAAGGCGCGCACGGGGGTGTGGCAAGGGCGACGGTGGCCTCGTCCATGGGAGGCGGCCCTGGGCAGAGAAAGCAACGGCGGGAGGGGAGGAGCTACGCGGCCATTCAAGCAGGAAAAAGGGGGGAATGGAGGCGGCTCACTGCGGGGATGCCGACGACGAGCTTGTACGAGTCCGGGGCGACCGGAGGCAGCGAATCACGACGGAGTTTGCCGGCGGCCATGGCGGGAACGTCGGCGTCGATTGCGGCGGGGAAGGGGTGTCCCTGCCACGACTTAAGGGGGAATCGGCGTGGGGGCGTGTGGTGGTCCTCCAGGACAACCCAGAGAGGCGCGAGGTGGACGGTGGGCACGCGAGCACGGCGGCGCGGCAAGGACGTCCACGGCGGTTCCGGGGAGGGAGGCAGGAGAGTGAGAGGGGAAAAAAAGGGAGCCTCGATCTAGGGCACCAGGGGCTTGCGGGAAGGGGGGGTTCTTATCCATCTCCTCTGCCCTGTAGCGACCAAGGAGGGGGGCAGGTCCGGCTGGACGAGGGCGTCGGTGCTGGGTCGGGATCGACCTCCCTCTCCTGTAGCGGGAGGAAGAAGGAGAGGAGGGTGACGGGTTGGGCTGGGGGGGAGGGGGTTGGGGTTGGGCCCGGGGTTCGTCTCGCCCCAGGCGTAGTTTAGATGTTTTACAATTTTGTTTTTCTTTTCTCTCTATGCCATTTTGTTTCAATTTAATTTAGCCATCACTTTATTTTAGAAAAATGTGAAACTTGAACTAATAATACATTTACACTTTAATAGGTTGCTGTAAAAAGTTTGGGCAATTTATAGTATCATTTGATTTTTATACAAATTGGAAATAGATTAAATGTGGATATTTGCTACTGTTTTAATTCTTTATAATATTAAAAGTAATTAATAATTTCCCAAACCAAACTTTAATATTACCCACTGATGATTTGCCATTTAAATAAAACTGTCCCCACAATTTTTAAACAAACTTAATTTTTCACTTGTTATTATTATCCCATGGTAATTTAATATTACCCAAGTATTGTTTTACTTCTTTTATCATTACTAAATCACTTAAATTAAAATAACCATTAATATGATAGCCATGGCCTAAATATTGCTAGGCATTTTATAAATAGGTTCCATGATTTGGTTTAATCATAGTTTCATTTCCATTTCAAATTCCTTGACAATTTTGATAACCCCACATCACTAGTTTCATAACCACCATTGACTTGTGACTATTCAAATGACCAAGGTGGATTTGGCTTGCCTGTGATCGCGTTGATTGACTGGCATCCACAAGTCTTGGAGTAAATTTATAATCTGAAAAATTTATCAGGGTGAGAATCTCACAGAGAAATGATCAAGAGGTGATCATGATTGATTATCAACAGTAATGATCATTAACAGTGGAATCACTGTAGTGATTACTGTAGCGTGACACCCGGGGTGTTACACTCTCTAAACTTCGTTTGAGAAAAGTTAATTTTATTGTGTGCAGGTCAAGAAAGCAACGTTTGTTGTAAACGGTGCCATTGTTTTCTTGCCACCTACTTATCATTGCCGGAGTCCTACGGGAGACAAACCCTATCCTCTACATAGGAGAAATTTGCTTCTATCCTACATCTCACCTTCCACTTGGGGTAACCAACGAAGGGCGAGAAGCCATTACCACTTCCACGCCATCAGTCGTCCACTTCGTCTCCATCCGCCAGCTCGAGTTGTCGGCCACTACGTCGCCGGAATCGGGCATCTCCTTCCTCCACGGTTGCCGCGCGCCGGCAACAAATTCGCCACCTCCAGTGCCCCCCAAGCTCGCGGCCACCCCTACACGCTCCACGTTAAGCCGCAGCTCCGATTGCCACCTTTTCCCCTTCGATTTCACCGTATAGTCGCGCTGCCATGGACACCATGCTCCGGCCGCCTCCATTGTCGTCGTAGCCATCGCCACGGTTCAGCTCGACTCGTGCAGATGGCATGGACGGGTGTGGCTCGTCGTTCTGCTCGCGTAGGATCCAACGGCGGTAGTTTTGGTGCATCGTGGCGGGCAATGACCACCGCTGGCCTCCCTGTAGCCTCGCCGTCGTGTATCCCTTCGCCGGCGTGCACGCACGGCTCAGCCAGTGGGCTAAGCCCACTGACAGGTGCCCCCCCCACCCCCTTCTAACCCCCCTGGTTAATCTTAACGAAAAATTGTTAAGTTAGAAAACCCAGAGGCTGACACATGGACCCCACCAACTTAACTCTTTTATTAAAATTAATAATAAAACTGTTGGGCTGACATGTGGGACCCCACTGCCAGTGTAGTTAATTAAAATGAAATAAAATGAATAAGTCTATGACAGCTGGGCCCCACTAATATTTAGATTAAATTAAATTATTTTATTAACACAGAGAATGACTTGTGGGCCCAGTGGCTACTTTTGATTTAATAAAATGATTTGTTGTACTGTGAGGCTGACTAGTGGGACCCACTGGTCAGGTTTGACCAGTCAATACTACTTTTATGGACAATGTCTCTGTTTAATTAATAAAAGAAATTAGAAAATGATTTAAAATTGATTTAAACTTTGAATTTAAATATCTTTTAAACCGTAAGTCAGATTCAAAAACTTTATCCATGAAAATTGATTAGAAAAATATAACGAATACGAATACGCTATCCGTATGTCTACCACCCCCTATAATACAACGAACATCGACATCCCCCCTCCGGACCGTCTGTCGATAATCACCTAGAGCCGGTATTTCATCCCCGGACGAATTCCCGCTCCGAGCATAGAACTTTGGGTTGCATTAGAACACCGATAACAATGCATCTGTCATGCCATGTCTTCGTTTTCATATGTTTGCTTTATATGTACTGTCCCCCCCCTTTTTCTCCGGTAGACCCTGCTGATGCCGCCGACTACACCGCTGCTGAGTACGACTACTACGTCGACGACCCTACCCCTACCATCGAGCTTCCAGGCAAGCAGAGCCATTCTCTTCCCCAGATATCGCCTATTTTTCTGTAGATTTCTTGCACTAGGCATTGCTGCTACTACTACGTTACAATCCTATTCAATTGCATAACCTATTTTTGTCGCCCCTTGATGTACCTTCATATATCCTATGATGCCTTATAAATATATACTATATTCAGCGGTTGGCCCTGCGCATTGTTAGTCAAATAGGATTAGATAGCGGGCCGTGATCACTCTCGGAGTGATCGCGGATACAATATATTACAACTGTTGCAGGTACGGTACAATGCAGACACCGCCGAAGGCCCCTACCTCGGCTCTGCCGAGCCACATCAAGTGTGAGCTATCGAGGAGTAATCCTTGTACTCCACTCGTTGCTGACTTTGTATAGCCGCCCTAGGGTCCCTAACGCCCGTTGTCCTTAAAGGTAAGGAGTCGGGTGACCCAATGGTGCCCGCGCAGGGTATCGTATCGGACCGACAGGACAGGTGTATTCCACCTGTGTGCGGCGGGCCTGGTACTTGCTCGATGGCCGAGAGATACTCTGTTGTACGAAAGTCAAGCTCTTCCAAGAGCAAACGCAAGACAAGGTATGGAGATGGCTCACCTTGTTGGTAGCCGCACGAGTTGGTGGGACGACAGGGCAGGCGACCACTGGCTCTGGTTATGGGGGTGGACCTGGCTGCAATCGTTGTCCGTGACTCACCCGAATAGGGGCAACGATAACGGTTGTCCCGACAGAAAATAATAAAATGCTTAATGGGTCAGGTGGATTATTTGGGTGGGTCGACGTGCCCTATACGCACTACCTCCACATGGGATTACGGTGTGGGCCCTCTGCATTGTAGCCTAGTTCGACGGCTCTTCAGACGTTAGCTTTACCTCGAGCTGATTTCCGGGCTTGGACCGCCTACTCCGGTAGTGGGAGGTGGGTCTGCTTCACAGTCCAGTCGCGTACCGTGGAGGAGTACAAAGGGTAGGGGTCCAAAGTTCCTTTGTGCTTACGATTTAGACCGGCGGATGGCCTCTCTGTTGAGCTTGAAAGGATGGACTTCGGCGTATCGGATAGCCTCGGTGGGGCATTCCCTAACAAGGTGTATGCCACCCTGGAGATCCGTGCGTGTAGGGTAACAGTAGTGCAGCCCCTGCAGGGAAGATAATCTATTCGGATAGTCGTGTCCACGGTAACAGGACGCTTTATGCTGAAGCCAGACTCTACTACTACAAACTACTACTACTAAACTGATTGGTTCGGGGTTTTCTTCCTCGCAGGGAAGTCGAGGAAGGATTCTCGGAGGCATTGTTAATTGTTTTCTAATACAACTTACTATTATACAATGCTGCTGCAACTTCTGTTGCATTGTTACTTTATGCTTTATATGAACTGTGGGCTATTCTCTTCTCATGCTGCAAGACTCGTCGGAAGATGCTAGTCTTCGTTAGGCCTTGCTTCTCTTCCTTATTCTGGATTTCTGCAACTCAATCCACTATATATAGCCTCTTCTTCCCATTGATACGAATGCATAAATGCTTAGTAGATGGACGTAAGACTCGCGGGTATGCTAGATACTCACCCTTGCTTTATTTCCCCTTTTTGTTTTTCCTAATAGGCCGCTGCAGTGAACGTTGGGGCCCAGGAGAAGGAGTACCCCGGAGGCGACTACTACGACGTCGAGTTCTCCGTTGACCAGGAGTAGTTCGGTGGATTCTGATGTCACGAGAGTTTACTTCTCGCCCCTCGTTGGTTACCCAAAGTGGAAGGTTGAGATGTAGACAACAACAAATTTCCCTCGGTGAAGATACCAAGGTTTGTCTCCAGTAGGACTCCGATAACGACTAGAAGGTGACAACGGCGCCAAAGATTAGCGGTTGTCCTGGACCTGCACACACACCAGATAGCTTTGCTCCCAACGAGTACAAAGGGGTTGTCAATCCCTCCGGCCTTGTTGTTTGCAAAGGATAAAACGCACGGGAAAATAATGATAGCGATAGCAACGAAAAAATAATAAAGCAGTAAATTGATAGAGGGTGTAAACAGTATTGGAAATATGGACCGGGGTCCTATGATGTTCACTAGTGATGTCTTTCTCCCAAAAGCCGATAAAATAGCCATGCGAGGTAAACAAATCACAGCTGGGCAATTGACAGGATTATGTGCGCAAACCAATGCTAATTATGCTACGAAGAAAGGCAGAGGCTCAAAAGCATGGGCGGTACGCAAAGACAAGTAGAGAGAAATCCATCTGCATCTACCTACTAATCATACACCTTGAGATATCTATCCAGAGCATCTCGCTGGTATTAAGTTGCGAATCCCACCCAAAGTGTAAACTCAAAGCAACAGACAACTGCATTAAAGAACTTTGCATAAAGTAAACAATCCTTGCACCCGCAAGTACTAGCATCGTTGTTTTCCCCCTTGTGGCAACAACACTTCCCCTAGACTCATGTTTCTGTCACTCAAGCTAGTCATCGGGGGGCATGAACCCACAATCATGCATAACGCTCCCTCTTGGAGTCACTACCTACTACTTGGCCAAAGAAATAAACAGCAACGGAGAACATGCAAGAATTACTCAAAAACATAAATATAAAAGAGGAGAATCAAATATATTACTCAAACACAATCCGAACATAATCTCATAATCCATCGGATCCCAGCAAACTCAGCATAGTAACAGCAGAAATATTACATAAGTGCCTCGATCATGTAGGGCAACTCACGAGGTCTAATCCATGAAGAACAAAGAGGGGAGGAGAACATCACATAGCTACTAATCATAGAACCATGGTCCAAGGTGGACTACTCACGGTTCATCCGGGAAGCATCCATGGTGGTGGAGAAGCTCCCGGAGGTGATTCCTCCCTTCGGCAAGGTGCCGGGAAGAGGTCTTCTGGTGCTCCCGATCTTGGAAGCGCAGCGGCGGCGGAACAAAGGAGAGATACCGAATAAGGGTTCTCGTCTCGGGGGTTTTGCGTCTCGGGGAATAAATAGGCGAAGGGGGGCAGCCAGGGGGGCCACCAGGGGTCCAGGAGGCCCCCTGGGGCGCGCCGGGAGAGCGCCTGGGGCCCTGGTGGGTCCCCTCTGCCCCCCCCCCTCGGTGATTCCGGAAGCTTCCTTCTCGCTGATTTTTTATTGGATTTTTCCGGAATTTTTGGAGCACTTTTTATATGGGGGAAACCTGAAATAGAAAAACAGCAGAAAACAGGAACTGGCACTGGGGTACACTTAGTTAATAGGTTAGTCCAAATATGATCAAAAGTGTATGGAAGTTCATCAATATCATAGCAATATCACACAAAAGAGGCATGGAGCAAGAAGAAATTATAGATACGTTTTGGACGTATCAGATTCCCAGGCAGGAGGCCTCGCCTGTTCGATCTGTATCCCGGTTGTTATTTGTGCTAGCCTTCTTAAGGCAAAACTTGACTAACTATGTCTGTACTCAGATATTATGGCTTGTATAACTTATGCATTCGGATCCTCGTGATGCATGGTTTGTAATATCAGTTTTATCTTATTTGTGTTTAGTGTTGTGCTGTGATATTCTCACCGTGGCACCCTTATCTCCGTCGTGTACCCTGCGTGTATGATTACTGTACACGTATTGATTTTGGGGGCGTCATGGGCAGGGTGCCGGAGCAGGATCCTGGTGACCCCCGAAGCTAGGTTTCGATGGCAACGGAGATCGGGAGCGCTTCTGGAAAAAAGGAATTGGATATCTCGGGTTTTTGCGTCAGGGGTAAATTTATAGGCCAAGGAGGAGTCTGAGGCGGTGCCCAGGTCACCCAGGCGGCCACCTGGCGCGGGTGGGCCCTGGCTGCGCCGGGAGGGCGCCTGGGGGCCTGGGGCCACCTCTTGACTCCGTCCTTCGGTTGGAGGACTCTTCCAATGTGAATATATTTTTGGTAATTTTTTGGGAATTTCTGAGCAACTTCATTTTTGGACTTTTTCCGCATTGCAAAGACAAAACAGACATAAACTAGCACTGGGCTCTATATTAGTAGGTTAGTCCAATAAATGATTCAAAAGCATGGCAAAAAGATGTAGCAATGACACAAAAAGGGCATGGAACGAGCAAAAATTATAGATACGTTTGAGATGTATCATCTACCTTCTAATGAGAGTAACTCTTTGACTCTTACCTTATATGAGTGTTATGATCCTATGGAATCTTTTGAAATATCCCTTTTTGATGAAGTTGATGCCTTCTATACTTATGGCCATGATGCCATTATGAATGATGCTTACGGAGATGAACTTGCTATATTTCCTCATGTTAAGCATGAAATTGTTGCTATTGCACCCACACTTAATTTTCCTATTATTCTTTTTCAATCTCCAAATCATATTCCGAAGAATTTTGTCCTTATTAAGGCTCAATGTGACGGGTTACATTTATCTTATGATCCTAAAGACCGTGTTCAAAACTATACACGTGTGCTTGTAGGTCATAAACAACATGATTTATGTGATAGTTATATTCTTGATGTTGTTCATGATACTACTGAAAATTACTTTGAGATAGGAAAGTTTGGTTGTAGAAACTTCCATGTTACAAAAACACCTCTCTTCATGTTGAAAGTTTTGAAGTTGTTCTTGTTCCACTTTCCTATGCTTGTCTCTTTGTGCTTCTTTGATTTATTTTCTTACAAGATTCCTAGGCATAGGAAGTGGGTTGGGTTTAAATGTGTTTCTTATTTTCTTCTTGATGCTCTCTTTTGCTTCAAATCCTTATTTTTATGAGAGCATCTTTTATAATCTTCTTGCCTAGCTTAAAGGCGTAAAAGAAAATGCTTGTCGGGAGGCAACCCAAGATGTTTTTACTTCTGTTTTTAGTGGTCTTTTTAATTGTTAATACTGTAGCAACATCATTCATTGTATCTATATTTTCAAGCTTTGTGCCAAGTTTAGCTTCCGATTGCAAGAAAGTTCAAAAGTTGCCACATGTTGTCCAGAAAACAGATTCTGTCCTTGGACGGAAAAATTCACGATAAATCATCAGATCATCTTTTTGGTCTGAATTTTTTTGACAGCATGCTCTATACAATTATCTTTCTGGCGTCTGTTGTGAGTTTTTTTATTTAATTTGCAAAAGTACCCCGAAAAAATTATTTACTACCTGCTGGTCTGTTTTTCACAGATTCTGCCACGTTTTGCCTTTCCTCAATTTTGCAAGTCTTGCGCTAGCTTTTTCTTTGCAAAAACTTTTTGGAAATCTTGAGAAACAGTAGTCCTTCAAGAAAATCTTTATTTCCAGTACAGGAAAATTATTTTATTAAGGGTACTAACCTCTCTAATCATCTTATGATGAGTTATGTATAAAGAGAGTTTTCAAGTGTGCGAGGGAAGATGATGAAAGAAGATCCGGGACTGTCAAACGCTCAAGCTTGGGGATGCCCCCATGCATCCCCAATAAATATTCAAGGAGACTCAAGTGTCTAAGCTTGGGGATGCCCCCGTGCATCCCCTTCTCCATCAACAATCATCAGTTCGTCCCTCATCTCACTATATTTTTATCACTTCATGCGTTATGTGCTATGCTTGGAGCGTCTCGCTCTTTAGTTTCCTTTTTAGTTTAATTTATCTTTGTTTGCTGTTCATAACAAGTTAGAACCCAACTTACTTTGTGTTGGAGAGAAACACGCACCACTTCAAACTAGAACACGTCATAGGACTTTCATGCTTATCTTTCTTTTGTTGTGTGTTCTTTATCTTTTCGTAGCTACTGTCATGTTTAGCTCTTAGTTTTCATTTTTATCTTTTTCAAGAGTTTTAGTTTAGTTTGTTGCTGGAAATCTCTTTAGTTTTCATGTTTATCTTGTTAAGAGAGTTGGTTGCTGCACTGAGTTGTGTCTTGACTTTAAGGATGTAATTGAGGTTGCTATTCAATTGTAGTAGTAACTTGCAATAGTTCTGAGGTATTGTTGTGAGTAATTTTTGAACTTTTGGTTTCAAAATATCTAGCCTATTAGTGATAGGTGTCGTATTTTCGGCAATCCGTGTTTATTTTCAAAAACTACAAAAACTAGTTGAGAACTCTAGCTACTAGATGGATCACTAATCTTTGGAGGGATCGGATATTAGAGTACACTCTCGTACCATGATTCGAGGATGCGCAAGGATAACCAAACCCCCATACACTCCTCCTCGGGGTACTTGTCTCTTTGTGAACCTCCTGATTAGATTGAGAGTTACCGATAATAAGTGCATTAGTTCATCGGACTAATGTAAGTATTGAAAGTTGACACTTCCACGTCCTCATATTTGCTAGCCTCTTCGGTACCGTGCATTGCCCTCTTCTCACTCCGAGAGTTGGCGCCTACCCGCCGGTGCATCCAAACCCTTGGCATGATACGCTCTGTCATCATAAACCTCCTTATATCTTTCCTCAAAACAGCCACCATACCTACCTATCAAGGCATTTCCATAACCTTTTCCAGATATATTGCCATGCAACATCCATCTTCTCATGACTTGATCTTCATGTCATAAATTTTCCTGCTACACTGGAAGAGGCATACATTTGCATACATCATGATAGCTACTGCTACATCTTCTTTATGTGGGGACCTTAACACTATAGAACTTGGCTTGCATATTCTAATGATGAGCCTCCTCAAAATATCTCTAGGTATTCTTGAGCGAGCAAGTTGGATGCACTCCCCACTAGTTCCATTGGAGAGCTTACCTTAGCTCATATGTGCATCCGTTGCATGGCAATCCCTACTCCTCACATCATATCTATCATTTGGCCTTCTCTCGCCTATGATTGTCCTCATTGATGTGAGCCTTTCACACCTTTTTGTCTTCCTCCTCCACCATATCTTTCTCTTTGCCATCCTAAGTGTCAACTCTCGTGCTTACGCTCATCCATTGCATGAGTGCTCAAAATATCGAAAGGGAGTGCATCAATTTGACTTGTACCTGGCTAGTGGTCTCGGGACGAGTCAAGATAAGATTCCAAAGAAGACTAAGTGTGAAACTTTAGTAGATTGAGTTATCAAAAAATAAATATTTTCTCTCTCGTATTCCCATCCCCCACTTCTTGCACGCATACACCATCTAGAGACAATCGAGTCACGGACAGCGAGAGCTCTTGCACCTTTATGTTCTTATGTTGCTTGTTTCAATGATAATATAGACTCTTGCCTGTTATGACTTGATTTGAATTACATACCTTGATTGTTTTACTTAAAAGTTCTTTTATGGTTGGTATCATGTCACCACAGAAATTATGCTTGTTATCATTTACCTACTCGAGGACGAGTAGGAATTAAGCTTAGGGATGTTGAAACGTCCCAAACGTATCTATAATTTATGCTTGCTCCATGCATGTTTTGTGTGATATTGCTATGTTTTAGATACACTTTCATACACTTTTGATCATATTTGTACTAACCTATTAACTTAGTGCACCTCAGTGCCAGTTCCTGCTTTCTGCTGTTTTTCTTATTTCAGGTTTCGCCCATATTAAAAATGCTCCAAAAATTCCGGAAAAATACAATAAAAATCAGCGCTTTGGAAGCTTCCAGAGTCCCGAAGGGGGCGCGGAGGGGACCCACCAGGGCCCCATGCGCCCTCCCGGCGCGCCCTAGGGTGGGGCCGCGCCAGGGGGGCATCTGGACCCCTGGTGCCCCCGTGGCTGCCCCCATTCGCCTATATTTACCTCTCGTCCCGAAAACCCTAAAGACAGAACCATTTTTCGCGATCTCGCCTCTGTTCCGCCGCCGCCGCGCTTCCAAGATCGGGAGCGCTAGCAGACCTCTTCCCGACACCCTGCCGGAGGGAGGATCGACCTCCGGGAGCTTCTCCACGACCATGGACGCTTCCCGGATGATCTGTGAGTAGTCCACCTTCGACCATGGGTCCATGATCAGTATCTATGTGATGTTCTCCTCCCCTCTTTGTTCTTCATGGATTAGACCTTGTGAGCTTCCCTACATGATCAAGGCCCATATGTAATTCTTTCTGCTGTTGCTATGCTAAGTTTGCTGGGATCTGATGGATTATGAGACTATGTTCAGATTGTGATTGAGTAATATATTTGGTTCTTATCTTTTATATTTTTGTTCTTGAGTAATTCTTGCATGTTCTGCGCTGTTGTTTATTGCTTTGGCCAAGTAGTAGGTAGTGACTCCAAGAGGGAGCGTTATGCTTGATTGTGGGTTCATGCCCCCTGATGATTAGCTTGAGTGACAGAAACATGAGTCTAGGGGATGTGATGTTGCCACAAGGGGGAAAACAACGGTGCTTGTATCCACGGTTGCAAGGGTTGTTTACTTTACGCAAAGTTCTTTTAATGCAGTTGTCTGTTGCTTTGGATTTATACTTTGGGTGGGGCTCGCAACTTAATACCAGCGAGATGTTCTGGATAGATATCTCAAGGTGGATGATTAGTAGTAGATGCAGTTGGATTTCGGTCTACTTATTTTGGCGTACTGCCCATGCTTTT
Organism: Bromus sterilis; assembly: GCA_950022295.1. Lineage (NCBI taxonomy): Eukaryota > Viridiplantae > Streptophyta > Magnoliopsida > Poales > Poaceae > Bromus > Bromus sterilis. The sequence goes on from OX465599.1 coordinate 60,296,157, forward strand.
GAGCCTCTTCCTTTCTTTGTAGCATAGTTAGCATTGCGGTGCGTTTTTAATCCTGTCAATTGCCCAGCTGTGATTTGTTTACCTCGCATAGCAGTTTTATTGTCTTTTGGGAGAGAGACATCACTAGTGAACAGCACGAGACCCCGGTCAATATTTCCACCACTCTTTACACCCTCAATTTACTTCTTGCTTTTACTTTCCAATTGCAATTATCACTATTACCCTTTATCCCTTGCGTTTGATCCTTTGTAAACAACAAGGCCGGAGAGATTGACAACCTCTCTGTACTTCGTTGGGAGCAAAGTTATTTGTATTTGTGTGCATGTCCAGGTAAAGTAAGCAACCTCGGTTGTGAACGGCACCATTGTTCACTTTGCCACCTACTTGTCGACCTTGGAGTCCTAGTGGTTCGATCTCAACCTTGGTATCTTTGCCAACGGAAATTTGACGCTATCTACATCTCACCTTCCACTTGGGGTAACCAACGAAGGGCGAGAATCCATTATCATCTCTCACGCATCAATGTGCTCAAGATACAGATGTGGAAAGTAGCTAGAAGCACAACTGCAACAAAATAGGAAGAAAACATGGATGAAACGAATACAATCAGTGCAGAAGGTCATGAGTGGTTAGGAAAGTATAACCCTAGAACTTGGGTGAGGGCATTCGAAAGTTACGTACCAAAGTGTGATACTCTCCTAAATAACCTTTGTGAAGGGTTCAATAAGTAAGCAATGAAAACATAATTCTCATTGTGACATCAAACTTGTGATATTCTCCTAACATATCCTTTGTGTGCTAAATGTTGATGTTGTAGGTACATAGATGCTAGAGAGATACCAATCCTATCAATGCTTGAAAGGTACAAGGCACAAGTGATGAGAAGGCATTGTAGCAAGCAAAAAGAATTTCCAAAGATGACATGACCCATATGTCCTAAGATAAATAAGAAGATGCAAAAGCTTAGTGAGTACGCAAGAATATGTTATGTTGATGGAGGAGGAGATGGTGTATTCCAAGTGAATGATAGAGGAACATATTACATTGTTGACATCGCTGGCAAATTGTATTCATGTAGAAGATGGGTTTTAAGTGGAGTACCTTGCGCTCATGTCATTGCCTGTTGCAGAGAAGAGAGAGTAGATCCTCTAACAATGGTCAATGATTGCTATTCAGTTGCAATGTTCAAGAAAGCATATATGCACATAATTTTCCTACAAATGATATGAAAGAGTGTAAAATATGAATCTGCCAGCTGTAGAGCCACCTCTGTTCTTGAAACACGTTTACAGGCCATGCAAAAGCAGAAGAAAAGCACCTTATGAAGTAAATGACAGAAGTGGAGGGAAGAAAATGTCAAGACATGGAGTCATTTTGCATTGTAACTACTGTGGTGAGCAACATTAATGGTTGCAAGTACTTGAAGAATGGCCTCCCACCACCAAATGCACAAGTCAATGCTCTAGAACAACAAGCAGAGCATGCTCATGGTGATGGTTCAAGTGAAGCTCATGTTGATGCTACACATGAACATAACGGTGATGGGTCAAATCAAGCACATGGTGATGCAACATATACAATTGAAGCGCATTTTGATGCTATACATGAAAATCATGGTGATGGTTCAAATAAAGCACATGGTGATGCCACACATGCAACTGAAGCACATGGTGACACTGAACCTATAATAACATAAGATAGACCAATACCACCCACTTGAGTTAGACTACTTGATTCAATGCTACAACAGGTTGAAAACTTATCTCTTTTCAATGTTTTTGCTTGAGCAATTATAAGTTAACATTTCATCTCTACTACAGAGACCTACTACAAGGGTGAGGAACCAGATGCCTATTCTAGAATCCACATTTATAAGTCAAGCAAGGCTTAGTCAAGAGAATGTTGGATCAAGCCGGTCAAACTCAATCATGCAGGGAAAATGAGCTCAGTAGTTGAGAAACATGAAGTTGCAGCAAACCATGCAAGATGAACAAAGAAGAGAGCAGTGCTGGAAGCAGAGCTCAAAAAACTGCAAAATAGTGCAAGGAATAAAGAGGAGCTGGCCAAGAAGAAAGAGGCTGAAGTTGAAGCTAGGAGAATTCTTGCTGAAGAGCGGAAGGAGAAGAGAAGGCAAGACAAGGAGCTAAACAAGAAAGTGCAGACAGAGGCTAGGAGGATAATATATGATACAAAGAATGCAAGTGCATCTGAGCACAAAACTAAGGTAGTAGTTGAGAAGAAAGAAGTGCAAAAACTAGTTGCACAAAACAGAGCAAGGGTTAATGCTGAGAGGAAGATGTTGATTGCTGCTGCACAGAGAGCAAGAGAAAGAGATGCTGCTGCAGCCACTTCCAGTTCTGGTGTTAACCAATTACCACATGTTGTAACTGATGAAACTAGCATTGAACAAACACCACCTGTAAGCACTGGCATTACACAAATAAGTGGTGTCAAAAGGAAAACAACATCTGATGCAGTGGCGTCAACAAAGAGGGTAAAAAGAAGCTCCATGTTTGATGTATTCAAGTGATATATGATGAGTAGTTGGGCTTGTAGTAGTTTGAAGCAAGCAAAGCTTCCGAGCAAGACATGTTAGTTTTATTAGTTAAATAAAAATTCACTATTGGCATGTCACTTTTGTATGAAACCAACTAGCTATGTGCTGATGTCGTTGTTTAATATATTGTGGTTTATGTCAGTGATATGTGCTTTGGTTCTGGTTTATATCAGTGGTGAAATACTTTGATTTTGGTTGGTGTCCATATTTATGCATCTAGTTGATGTCACGTGATATATGCTCCCTTTTGTAATATGCTAGCTAAGAAAGCAAATGTTAATGAAGTGCAATGTTTAAAATTTTCATACACAACTTTATAAGGCTGAACTTAGATAGTTGAGTACCCATTTCATAATCTTCTTAGTAGTACATTTCATAAAACCTTACATAAACAAAAAATAAGGAGTTCCAGATCATTACATATTGCTTCATTGAAATATAAAAGTAACTCCCCTACAGATACTTGCATTTGCAGGAACATCATTGCATATTACATCTTCCTACATTACACCAAAATAGAGAATGACAATCTACAACTACTGCAACCATATTCAGTCATCTTGCATCTTTTTCATTTTTTCATGATAAGCATGACCACCAGCAAACATAGAATAACCCCTACAGCTACAACAATCTTGAAAAAAAACCTTTGCACCTTGTTCCAACAATGCATTTTCAACCACATTGTTATTCCCATAGCCTCCAATTCCTTTGAAGCTTGGTTCTTTAATAGCATGTGCTTGTCCAGCTCCAGCTCCTCCCTCCTGTCCTCACTCCATCATATTGCATCAACATCTACATTTTCCTTGAGAACGTTCTGATCCACAAGATAAGCCACATATTTCCTTTTCTTTTCCAATGCCAAAAGTTGCAGCCTTTTTTTGATTCTTCTAGTCGTGATAAAATCGAAGAACATGTCAAAGATGCAAAATTTACGACATACACAAAGAGGAAGAGGGTACTTACACTGTGGGTTTGGCATGTGTAGAAGACCCAGTCGGTGTGCTCGTCCGTACTGGAGATGTGCCGCCTCACAGGCTTGTTACAACCCGAGCACTCGATGATATAAATGAACGGCTCGCGCCGCCGCTGAACAGACCGGGAGCAGCACCGCAGAAGATGAGGACGTAGCTCCCTACGACCGTTGGGAGCTGGCAGTTGATAAGGGCTGGTACGCCTCTTAACATCTATGGACCTCATAACTAAAGGTCGCTTTACTCCTCGACAGCTTACCTACTAAAACAACCAAAAGGGGATGGCAAGCTCGCATCACATCGCGATGGAGGTCGTCGGTCCCAAGCCCGGCGGATCCTCCTCCGCGCTCGCCGTTCATCACATGTTCGTCGTCGTCGTCGACGGCGTCGAGACGGACATCCACGAGGGCACGCTCCACGGCAATCCCGGCAAGGTCACCATCACCAGTCCCGGGAACCTCTCCGCCGACGGCCTCCGGAGTGTCGTCGTGCGAGGCGGGGGAGGGGGCACCGTCGTGTTCACCCTGTGCGGCGACGCGGCCGCCGAGGGCGTGCAGTCCGCGTCCTTCGTCCAGTGCGGCGCGACGCGCGTTGACGGCGCGCGGGAGGTGTCGATCTCGCGGTGCCGGTCCGTGGACGTGGAGCAGGCCGGCAAGGTGTCGGCCGAGAGGTGCCGGGAGGCGAGGCTCCGAGGCGGCGGCCTCCTCCGCGCGACCAGGTGCAGGCGGATTGAAGTCGAGAGCTTCGGCGAGGTCCGTCTGGCGCGCTGCAAGGCGGTGCGCGCCGACTGGTGTGGCAGCGTGGAGGTCGAGATGTGCAAGATCGTCGACGCCAGCCGCTGCGGTGCCGTGAGCGGCGACCGGTGCCGCCGCGTGAACGTCGCGGGCTGCGGCAGCGTCGCGGTGACCCACGCCGTGGTCAAGACGGTGGAGGAAGAACAGCTGCAGTCGCAGCAGGAAACCGTGTCCCCGCAGTCCAGTGAGTAAAAACATCAGTAGCAGTAGCAGTGAGCATATTATTAGTTTGTTCGAAATTGCTTGTAATTCCTCCTTTTCATTTTAGGGCCTTGTAATTCTTTGTTGTCACTATGGAATTGCAAAAGTTTCTGGATCCGTCCTCCATGGATCCTGTTTAAATGTATGAATATGCCATTTGACATATAATTCATCTATAATACCTAAATATAGTTCATTTTCTCTAAAAGCATTTTCAACAGACTCACGCAAACGTTACGCCCTTAAAAAAATTTACAACGCTGCACTCTAACAGGCTCCCAAAACACCTATACGCGCCTAGTACAAACTATATTTGACACTCAAATATACAACAACAAAAATCAAACCCACACAAAATAAATCAACAATAAATAGTTTAATTGTTATTTTACAACTCTAACAAATAGTTCATGAATAAAAATACAACAAATAGTTCAACAATATAACAAATAGTTCAACAATGCAACAACTAGCTTTGTTGTCCATTGCATGACCACCACTCCTCGACTAGATCCTTTTAAAGTTCATCATGCGCATCGACACGTCGAATGACATGATAGGAGGTCAAAAGAAAACGGGTGACTCTATCAGTCCTCCTCCACACTCGCACGGGATGTCCCATCAACTCATACTGAGAATAGTCTAAATCTTGCCCACGCTCATTCTCGATGATCATGTTATGCATGATCACACACGCGAGTTCATGATGTATCAAAGGATCTTTTGATCCCAAAATCTATCCGGTCCACTCACAATAGCAAATTGGGCTTGCAAAATCTCAAATGATCTCTCCACATCTTTCCGAGCCGCTACTTGAGCATTGTGGAAATCAAGATATTTCTTACCTTGCGGTGCCTTCAACGGCTTCACAAATGCTTTTCACCTTGGGTAGATGTCATCCGCAAAATAGTAGCCATAGTTATATGTATGGCCATTTGCTACAAACTCCACCGGTGGAGTTTCATCATTTGCAATCATATTCATGAAAGGTGACCGTTGAAGAAAATTGATATCATTCAATGAACTGGACATTCCGAAAAAAGCATGCAAAATCCAAGTCTCCCGATGGCCACCGCTTCAAGGATTATAGCGGAATCCTTCTTATGGCATTGGAATTGTCCATGCCATGCTGCAGGACAGTTCTTCCAACTCCAATGCATGCAATCTATTGAGCCAAACATACCTGGAAACCCGCGAGTTGTGTTGATCTCCAAAAGTCTTGCGGTGTCTTCAACATTGGGTGCTCTTAAATATTCCACACCAAACACTTGCACAATTCCGACTGCAAAGCGCTTGACACACATGATGGCTTGACTCTCACCCATGGCCAAGTGGTCATCAAATAGATCCGTCGGAATACCGTATGCTAACATACGCAAAGCGGCGGTCACCTTTTGAAAGTGTTATGCCCGAGTTCTCCGGCAGCATTCCTCCTTTGCTGAAAAAAGCGGTCATGGCTCGCTAGTTTCTCCGCAATGTGTTTGAACAACGCAATACTCATCTGAAAAGGGTGCCGAAAGTAGATCTCGGGGTATATTGGATTTTCCAAAAAATAGTTCCTCATCAATCTGTTGTCTTCTTCGATCCTTTCCCTCCATAATTTCTGACGACAAAAAATTGAACCACCGTGCTTCGACCTTTTTTTGGCCTGCATAGCTAGGATCATTGCAAGGTCCTCCTCCTCTTGAAGATCAAATTCTTCATCAGAAGAATCATATGACGAAATCATCTACAAAATTGTATTCCACAACTAATTTAAAACTACAATCAACGTACACCTTAACTACAAAAATCAATTTTTGTAGCAACATGTAACTTGCAAGCTTTTTATCAAACACCTTGCGGGCGTCGAGGTGGACGAAGTGGCCACGACCATCGTGGCGCTAGGGAGAGGCACGCTATTGAAGCAGCGGCGTGCTGGGAAGTGGCGGCGTGCCAGGGAAGCGACGACGCGTTGGGAAGAGGTGAGGGAAGTGGCGACGCACGAGGAAACTTTCAGTGGTTGGTGGCGTGCAATTTTTTTCAACGCGCTGGAGCGGGCGCCCCAAATACACAGCGTCGAGGCCAGCTTTCTTCAGCGCCCTGGCCCGCCTTTAGCGCGCGCGGTTTTTTAGCGCGTCTGTTGGAGCAATTCATTATACCCAGCGCGCGCTATATGACCATTTTTAGCGCGCGACGCTCTTTTACCGTGCCTGTTGGAGATGATCTAACCTATTTATCTTAACATGCAACCTATCTACATGATCAACTAGGTTCACCATATAAAAATATGCTTCCATTAACTCTACATGCACATGCTTCCATTAACTCTACATGCACATGCAACCTAAATAAATAAATATTATTTATGCACTTAGCCTCACAATTTGTAAGAGATCTTTAAAAAAATCAAATTATGAGTTATCACATATTTTATTTTTCTATGCACATCTATAATTGATATTATTGTTTTAGACTTAGCCAATGGTGGAGATGCCTCCACTATCTCTAGTCGATATTATTTTCGTCCATATTGTCTCACCAATATATTATCAAGGTAATAAATTAACAAAACAAACATCATACTAATTTTTTGGTTTGTCATCAATTTTTATTATATTTTTTCCTCTAAACAATATTGGTTTCAAAAAAGAATTTATAATCAAATTATACTACACTTAATATTTTGCTCATGTTTAAAAAAGTTTTTTCTTATATTTTTGCTCCAAACAATTCCAGCAGCAACGCGCGGGGTATCATCTAGTTTCTACACTATATCGCACCCATCAAAGTTCGATAAAGATTATTTGCGAATGGAAAAACTAAAAGATAAGCACCTCGGGTACGAAGGGTGTTGGGCCGAACATGCTGATAACAGATAGATAGTCTGCACGGATCTTAGTGCAGGAACCAACGCCACGTCATGGAAGGGAAACATTCGGGCTGGGGGTTTAACCGAGCGAATGAACAACCTTATCCACCCTACCCACCTCTCTTCTCTCGCACTCTATTCCCCGTCCTCGCTATACTTCCTCTCTTCTTCCTCCTCGCCCCACCACCGCCAAATTCTCCATCTCTCGTCGATGGTGCGCAGTGACAGTCATGAATCCGGTGATTCACGGTAACAGAGAGCCGAGCCTCCGCCCGTGCTCGAGTAGCTGGACACGGCAAAGAGGGGGTTCGAGGACGATAGTGAGAAGACCTTCAACAGTGATGGTGCGGTCCACGCCGGCGTGCTCGATCCTACGAGGGAAGGTGAGGCGGCGGCGAGGTCACTAATACGTCCCAAACGTATCCATAATTTTCGCTTGCTCCATGCTTCTTTTGGTGATATCGCTATATGTTTTGATGCACTTTCATATCATTTACAACATATTTTGGACTAATCTACTAATTCAGTGCCCAGTGCCAGTTTCTGTCTGTTATTGTCCGTGCAGTGCAGAAAAAGGACAAATATAAAAGTGCTCGGAAAATTCCAGAAAAATTACCAAAAAATATCCAAGATGGAAGACTCCAGAAGACCGAAGGGACCCTGAGGGAGGCCACCCCTGGCCAGGCACCTCCCTGGCGCGGCTAGGGGGGTGGTCGCGCCACCTGGACGTCTGGGCCACGGGGGTCGCCCCTCAGGCTCCCCTTTAGCCTATATTTACACGCTGCTCCAAAAACCCTCAGAGAGCCCCCCACCATCACGTGATTTCATCTACTGTTCCGCCGCCGCAGCGATTCCGATCTCGGTATCGCCAGAAGAACTTGTCCCGACACGCTGCCAGAGGAAGGACTGGCCTCCGGAGGCTTCTTCACCACCATGATCGCCTCCGGGATGCGCCGTGAGTAGTTATCATTGGACCATGGGTCCATGATCAGTAGCTAGATGATTTGTTCTCTCCAATCTTGTGCTTCAATGTTTAGATCTTGTGCGATGCCTATCATGATCAAGGCACCTATGTATTAATTCCTACTTTGTTGTGTTGTGTTTGCTGAGATCCGATGGATTATGAGATTATGTTCAGTTTGTGATAATTAATATATTTGGTTTACCTTTATATTTTTGTTCTTGAGTATTCTTGCATGTTGTCCGTTGTGTTTGTTGTTTTGGCCAGTAGTAGATTGCAACTTCAAGAGGGAGCGTTATGCTTGATCGTGGGTTCATGCCCCCGATGTCTAGCTTGAGTGACAAAAATATAAGACTAGGGGATGTGTTTTTGCCACCAGGATAAAAGAGTGGTGCTTGTGATGCAAGAATTGCTTACATTACGCATAGAGTGATAAGGCAGTTGTCCGTTGCTTTGAGCCTACAATTTGGTTGGGGTTCAAAACTTAATACCAGCGAGATGTTCTGGATAGATATCTTAAGGTGAATGATTAGTGAGTAAATGTTGATGAATAAACGGTCTACTTGTTTTGGTGTAATGCCCATACGATTGATCATCTTTACTTTCCAGTAGCATAATTAACATTGTAGTGTGTTTATAATTCTGTCAATTTCCTAGCTGTAATTTGTTCACCCAACATAGTTGTTTACTGTCTTTTGGGAGAGAGACATCACCAGTGAAAGTCATGACACCCCAGTCCATATTTCCATCATAGTTTACACCGTTTTCATTTACTGCTTTTGTTTCCTTTTAGTTGCACCACTATTAATTCCCCTTTGTGTTTGATCCTTTGTAAATGGTAAGGCCGAAGAGATTACCAACCTCTCTGTACTCGTTGGGAGCAAAATTATTTGCGTCTTGTGTGCAGGTCCACGTCTTCTGGCAGCGCCAGAGCAGCGGACACCTTCTTGTTGACCTAGGAATCCTCCTGGTTCGATAAACCTTACAGTCCTCGTGCAAGGGAAATTTGCTGTTATTATATCCTAACCTTCCACTTGGGGTAACCAACGACGAGGTATTATCTACATCCATCAGTCACACATGTGTGCAACGAGCACATCTATGTTAGTCGTGCGCATAGCTTCCACGAGGCATGTCATTACGTGATGGTGAGGTCACGTTCGTCCCCGAGACCAGGTGCAAGGAGGCATCCACCACGACGCCAACAAAGGTGATGCGGATTCTCCTGACGTGGAGGTATTCCGACGAAGGTGATGTAGGCGCTCGTGAAGGATTGCATCGGCCATTCATACATCATCGGGCACACACTTGATTTTTTGAGGGTGCCAAGCCTGCCCGTCAGCTTCGTTTTTTGTATGCTTGTTCTATTATGCATCTGCGTTGTGAGTTTTTTGCCATTACCATTTTGTGCTCCTATGTGTTTAATGTGAGGTTTTGTTGTCATGGTTGTTCATGGAAAAAATATTCAGTACATTTTCCATGTTTCTTTTAATATTATTGCCACTACATAGATATCAACATTTCTAAACTTGTCATCTTAACCATTACATTTTGCCGTGGTAACTTTAAAATGTCAAAAACGACACAAAATGGAAAATTAGTATGTGCCCCATATCATTCTATGTTTTTTTATCCATGCTGAATTGGACTTGTTCTTTGCCGTGGTAATTCTTTTGTGCTCACCATAGCCATTTTTTCTTTTTTAATCACAAGTGTGTATATGTATTCAAAATGAGACGAAATTCATATTTTTGTTTTTGCCATCAAATTTCATTAAAATACCTTTTAGATTAATTTGGCCATGGGAGGACTCTGCCGCAACCCCCTTTTTCATGAACATTTCATTTTTTTTCCATGACTATGTGATGTGATGCTATTTTTTGATCAAACTTTGTATGTGCATTTTTTTTATGAACACACATGCATGGTGTTTTTGAAATTTGGCATGGAAAATTGATGTTGGACACACGTGCACGTTTTTTTTAATTTACAATGGTAAAAATACTTCTTCGTATAATTTGTGCCTCGCAATTATGAATGGTTTTTGAAAGTTGCCCTGGCAATTTTTGAACTTTCAACCTTTTTGTCATATGGCCAAAAAATTACATCTTTGCTGGTAATGTCCACATGGCAAAAAATATCATGTTGAGATGGAAAAATTATGTTTTTTTGTGTAAACATGTGAGCTTTTGAATATATTGGCATGAAAAAATCCACTTTTTTTGCAATGGCAAATTTATCTTTGTTAGCATGGCAAATTTAACTACACCACCATGGAAAATCATTCATATTTTTTTCCATGGAAAAATCTATCGTTCCATTTCGCCATGGAAAATTTAATTAGTTACCACGACAAAATTAACTTCCCATGCATGGAAAATTTAACTACTGCTCACCGTTTTGGGGTCTCAAGAGAGATTTCCACGGTTGATGAACCCTGGAGCGCGATTATCTGTCGGTCATCAGAACTCGTCGTTTTGGTTCATTTTAGCCCATTTCATGGACTATTGCTCACCGTTTTGGGGGGCGAGAGCGATTTCCACGGTTAATGAATCATGTGGTGCACGTATGGGTTGGTCATCAAAACTTACAACTTTGGTAGATTCTAGCCATGTTTGTGGGCTATTGCTCACCTTTTGGGGTCCTCGAAGCGATTTCCATGGTTGGCGAACCCTAGGGTGCACTTATGGATTGGTCATCAGAACTCGTTGTTTTACTGATTATGGCCAACTTCGTGGGCTATTGCTCACCGTTTTCGAGTCCCGGGGCAGTTTCTATGGTTGATGAACCCCTAGGTGCGGTTATGGATAGGTCATCGGAACTCATGGTTTTCGTAGATTCTCGCTCCTTTTGTGGTCCATTGCTCACCTTTTTGGGGTCCCGTAGTGTTTTCCATGGTTTACAAACCATGAGATGCGTTATGAATCGATCATCAGAACTCACTTTTTTGTTGATTCTGGTCCGTTTCGTGGGCTGCTCGCCTTTTAGGGTCTCAGAGAGGTTATCATAGTTGATGAAACCCGGTGTGCACTTACAGGTCGGGCATCTGATCTGGCAGTTTTGGCTAATTCTGGCCCGTTTTGTGGGCTATTGCTCACCGTTTTGGGATCCCGGTGTGATTTCCACGGTTGATGAACCTAGAGTGCGCTTAAAGGTCAGTCATCGACACTCATAATTTAGGTTGATTCTGACCCGCTTTGTGGGCCATTGCTTATAGTTTTGGGCTCCCCGAGCGATTTCAACGATCGAGGACCCCCGAGGTGCGATTACGGGTCGATCGTCAGAACTCACTCTTTTGGCTGATTCTAGCCCGTTTCATGGGTTATTGCTCATCGTTTGGGATTCTAGAGCAAATTTCATGGTTGTTGTACCCCAGGGTGCACTTATGGGTTAGTCATTAGAACTTGTTGTTTTTGTTGATTCTGGCCAATTACATGGGTTATTGCTCACCGTTTTGGGGTCCTTGAGCGATTTCCACCATCGATGAACCCCGAGGAGCGCCTGTGAGTCGATCATCACAACTCAAAGTATTGGTAGATTCTTGCCCGTTTCATGGGCTATTGCTCACCTTTTTGGGACCCCGAAGTGATTTCCATGGTTAATGAACACTGAAGTGCATAATACGTATCTAACGTATATATATATATATATAATTTTTGATTCTTTGATGATTTTGTGACATCACTTTCATACACTTCAATAACATTTTTATGCCATTTTTATAAGATTTTATTGGGACTAACATATTAACGCAGTGCTCCGGCCAGCTTCTGTTTTATGTTGTTTTTACCTTTACAAGAAAATAATTTTATCCGGACACAAAATGGGCTGAGGATTTTAATGGATTTTTTCTGGAATAGAAGAGACATGTTGCTGGAAGGGGGAGCCCTGGAAGCTTCCAAGGTCCCCACATGGCCAGCTGGTGTGGCCAAGGGGTAGGGCGCGCCACTGCCCATGTGGCCCCCCTCTGGCTTTGTTTTACCTAATTCTTTTGCGACAAATCCTTATATATTCTGAAACGGCGGAAACTCCATACGACAAGCAGTTTCAGCCTCCACATGCTCCAGACCTAGACGAGATCAATCTGAAGGTTGTTTCCGAAATGTTGTCGTGAGGGGGATTAATCACCAGTGGCTTCTTCATCAATCTTGTTGCCTCCATGGTGATGTGTGAGTAGTTCCTCTCATACCTTCATATGTTGGGATTTAGAGTAGTAAACAAAAAAATGACAGTACGAAACCAAGTCCCAAGAATATCTAGCTAGATGCATACAAGGTTAGCGATCTATTTACCTTATAACCGTTCAACGGATGTTCTCTCGCAGCGGAAGAAGAAGATGAAGAGTTGGTGAAGCGTGAAGGTGTACAATCCTTGAACAGATCTAATTTGGAGAAGTCCCTCGAACAGATCTAATCCGGAGAAGAAGAAGTCCCTGGAACGAAAGATCGAATACCGATCTCTCTATGGCTGATCCACATGTACGGTGTAGTAGATCCGGCAGGGCTCTGCCGTCTAGAGCTCACCGCCGCCAGAGTAGATAGGAGGGAGGATCTGTCGTTCGGATATGGTGGAGATTAGATCTAAGAGAGAGAGAGAGAGGGAACCCATCGGTAGAGTCAATCTGTTGTGTTTGGATATTCCCTTCCACCTCTATTTATAGTGGGGAGAGGAAGGCACCAACTTGGAAGATAGGAAACACTAGAGGAGGGGCATGTGCTCCCACCTTAGGGGCATGCGCCCCATCTAGGGTTTGCGGCTAGGGGCACGCACCTCCCTGGGGGCCGATGCTTCCATACTACCTCTTGGGCGAGCGCCCCAAGGGCATTTGCCCCCTTATGGGCCTTAGGCCCAATTAATTGCTCTCCATTAAATTAATCCAGAAATATTCTAAATTCATTATGAAAATATTCAAAATAATTTGAACCACTTCAAAACTTTTCCGGACTTTCGATTTTCCTGGGTTTCTCGAAAACCCTCCCAAAACTTTTCCGGTGTCCCGAAACGATTTTGGTTTTCTCTCCGATCATATCCCGATCACTCCAAAACTTTTCCGGTATGTTATACTCGTACTCCTATCGCTCTAATACTCAAAAAACTACCACCCTTAAGTGTGTGACCCGTTAGGTTTGGTTGGGTAAGGACATGAACCGAAAACTGGCTTTTCTCGGATCAATAACCAATAGCGGAGCCATGGACACCAATAATGGTTCCCGCACCTACACGAATATAAATTCGAGTGAACCTCTAGTTGAGATGTATATCCCTTTTCTTCGCGATACTTTACAAAACCTGAGGTGAGATTATATGGGTATATTCATGATCAACTCTTAGTCACTATACCGATTATCCTCATACTAGTTTTGTTATTTTCTTGTTCACATATTCAGTATCCCTGTGATCTATTCACAAAGTATCCGACCAAATGTTTGGTGGATACGTAATATGGAGAGGCCAAAAAGAATATATCTCCTACATAGAAGGAGCAAATCCTAACTTGAATCATCAAGTTCTTAGACATATTGTTGAGTGTACAAGAGAAATGTCTTTATAGCCACCCTATTACGGTTGGTATTTGGACTTTGAACATAGTAAAGTACACCTTCCAGCATTTAGGTACTCAAGATTCTCATGGCATATAAGGATACATGCAAATGTCAACTCGTCTAATGATTTTAATCTTAACACATTGATGATGAAATCTCAAAGTAAATCATACAATTAGGTCGGTTCAACACCCTTGTTCTGATAACAATGTTCTCCTATGTGTTACCGACATATTCAATGACCATGGTCAGGAAAACATGACATTTGAAACACACAGGTTAGTCCTAGAGGCAAGACCAAGAACACTTTGTGTTTATACCTCCACACCTGCATATGGGTTTTCCTCTGAAGGCAGTTAACATGCACTTTGCAAACCTCCACATAATGCCACAGTAGTTATAACACAACAATATAAACATTAATAATGAACCTGTAATTATAATAATACAATTCATTATTGCCTCTAGGGAATAATTCCAACACTTCAGTCCATGGATGAAAGTAATTGCCATCTCTCTCTTTCTCTCTTGGACCATTTTATGGGGAGTTGGACCATTCTAATGTAAATCTAGATGTATTTGTTGGGATATGATGAATTATGAGTTTATGGATCAGATTGTTCATGATATATTAATGGATTCCTTGTGGTTCTACTTGTGTTAATTCATAGCTATGTATGCTTTCCGATCTATATTGTATGCATTGGATGCGTGTGTGGGATTGATCTTGGGGGGAAGTCGTGCATAGTAGTAGGTTCAATCTTGCGGTGTTTTATATTCTAGTGATCTTGTTTGGGAATATCCTAGTGATATTTTTTGGGACAAGGCACATATTTGCATTGTTGCTACTAAGGGCAAACCAGTGGGTATTGGTAGTATTGCATTCCTCGCTTTGCTTACTTTATGTCATTTTATTATAGTGTTACTATGTTTTTTATGAACTTAATACTTCTAGATGCATGTTGGATAGTGATGGCACTGAAGTAGTGCTCCTCGTTGGCTACCCCAAGTGGAAGGTTAAGATGTAGCGTAGCGGCAATTTCCCTCCGTGAAGATACCAAGGTTTGTCTCCAGTAGGACTCCGACGACGACAAGTAGGTGACAATGGCGCTAGAAATTAATTGATAGCGCGAGAGTTGGCGTGGACCTGCACACATATAAAAATAACTTTGCTCCCAACGAGTACACAGAGGTTGTCAATCTCTCTGGCCTTGTTGTTTACAAAGGGTCAAACTCAAGGGTAGATAGTAGTTATAATTGTGACAGAAAGTAAAAGCAGTAAATAAAGTGAGGGTGTAAACAGTGGTGGAAATATGGACCGGGGTCCCATGAAGTTCACTAGTGATGTATCTCTTCCAAAATACGATAAACAGTTATGCGAGGTTGATACATCCAAAATGTATATATAATTTCTGCTTGCTCCATGCCTCTTTTGTGTGATATTTCTATGATTTGGACTAACCTATTAACGCAGTGCACCCCAGTGCCAGTTCCTGTTTTCTTCCGTTTTCTATTTCAGGTTTCCCCCTTATTAAAAGTACCAGAAAAATCCGGGAAAAATATAGGAAAAATCAGCGTACCGGAAGCTTCGCGAAGATCCCAGGTGGGGCCAGAGGGGAGCCAGGGGGGCCCAGGCGGCCAGAGGGCGCGGCCAGGCCCCTGGCCGTGCCAGGGGGCGCCTGGAGCCCCTGGCCCACCTCTGGCTGTCCCCTTTCGCCTATTTATTCCCCGTGACGAGAAACCCTCGGGGACGGAACCCTTTTTCGCGATCTCTCCTCTGTTCCGCCGCCGCCGCGGTTCCAAGATCGGGAGCACCAGAAGACCTCTTCCCGGCACCCTGCCGGAGGGAGGAATAACCTCCGGGAGCTTCTCCACCACCATGGATGCTTCCCGGATTAACCGTGAGTAGTCCACCTTGGACCATGGGTCCATGATCAGTAGCTATGTGATGTTCTCCTCCCCTCTTTGTTCTTCATGGATTAGACCTCTTGAGCTGCCCTACATGATCGAGGCACATATGTAATTTCTCTGATGTTTCTATGCTGAGTTTGCTGGGATCCGATGGATTATGAGATTATGTTCAGATTGTGATTGAGTTATATATTTGACTCTCTTCTTTTATATTTATGTTCTTGAGTAACTCTTGCATGTTCTCCGTTGCTGTTTATTGCTTTGGCCAAGTAGTAGGTAGTGACTCCAAGAGGGAGCGTTATGCATGATTGTGGGTTCATGCCCCCCGATGACTAGCTTGAGTGACAGAAACATGAGTCTAGGGGATGTGTTGTTGCCACAAGGGGGAAAACAACGGTGTTTGTACTTGCGGGTGCAAGGATTGTTTACTTTACGCAAAGTTCTTTAATGCAGTTGTCCGTTGCTTTGAGTTTACACTTTGGGTGGGATTCGTAACTTAATACCAGCGAGATGTTCCGGATAGATATCTCAAGGTGGATGATTAGTGGGTAGATGCAGATGGATTTCGGTCTACTTGTCTTGGCGTACTTCCCGTGCTTTTGAGCCTCTTCCTTTCTGTTTTGCATAATTAGCATTGGTTTGCGCACACAATCCTGTCAATTGCCCAGTGATGGCAAGAGAGTGTTAACACTCTTCAAGCCCTCGTTGATTACCCCAAGTGCAGAGTGAGATATAGTGCAGCGGCAAGTTTTCCCTTGACAAAGATATCAAGGTTTGTCTCCCGTAGGACTCCGAAGGATATAAGAAGGTGGTAAAGTGAACAATGGCGCCGAGGTTGCTAACCTCACCTGGACCTGCACACAGATACAAATAACTTTGCTCCCAACGAGTACAGAGGAGTTTTCAATTCCTCAGGCCTTGCCGTTTACAAAGGATCAACGCAAGAGATAATAATAGTGGCAACTGAAAGTAAAGACTGAAAGTAATAAGGGTGTAAACAATGATATGAAGATGGACCAAGGTCCCGTGATTTTCACTAGTGATGTCTCTCTCCCAAAAGACGATAAAAGTGCTAGCGAGGTAAACAAATCACAGTTGGGCAATTGACAGGATTATGAAGGCACCACAATGCTAACTATGCTGCAAAGAAAGGAAGGGCTCAAAAGCAATGGGCAGTACGCCAAGGTAAGTAGACCGAAATCCATCTGCATCTACTACGAATCATCCACCTTGAGATATCTATCCAGAACTTCTCGCTGGTATTAAGTTGCGAATCCCACCCAAAGTGTAAACTCAAAGCAACAGACAACTGCATTAAAAGAACTTTGCGTAAAGTAAACAATCCTTGCACCCGCAAGTACAAGAACCGTTGTTTTATCCCTGGTGGAAACATCACATCCCCTAGTCTCATGTTTCTGTCACTCAAGCTAGACATCAAGGGGTTGAACCCACAATCAAGCATAACGCTCTCTCTTGGAGTTGCAAATAAAATACTTGGCCAAAGCAAATACCACAACGGAGAACATGCAAGAATTTACTCAAGAACAAAATATAAAAGAGAAGAACCAAATATATTACTCATCACAATCTGAAGATAGTCTCATAATCCATCAGATCCCAACAAACTCAGCATAGAAACAGCAGAAATTACATAGATGCCTCGATCATGTGAGGCAACTCACGAGGACTCGAAAGTGGAAGCACAAAAGGGGGAGAGATAGATCAGATAGCTACTGGTCACGGACCCATGGTCCAAGGGAAACTACTCATGGTACATACGGGAGGCGTCCATGGCTATGGAGGGTCTCCCGGAGTGGGTAGCTTCTCCCGGCAGGGTGCCGGAGCAGCTTCTCCAGGCAGCCCCGATCTAGAAACGGCGGCAGCGGTGGAACAGAGCCGAGATCGCGAAAGAGGAGTCCGTATTAGGGGTTTCCACCCCGAGGGGTAAATATAGCCGAAGGGGGGCGTCTGATTGCGGAGAAGTTAATAGGTTTAGTTGGATCGCCTCGCCCGTTAACCGCGCCAATAAACGATTCTTGATAACCCACAAGTCTAGGGGATCAATTGTAGCTTTTAGATAAATAAGGATGTCGATCCCAACGAGGAGCAGAAGGTACTGATAAGTGATACTGGATAAGTAAAAGGCTGCACACACTGAAGGGTAAATATTTAAGGGTTTTTGGTTTAAGCAGCAGAAAAGTAAAAGACAAGCAAAGTAAACAAGGTAACTGAGGAGTAGAAAGTGGCCCAATCCTTTCACAAGGATAAGCCTAGGAACTGAACTTATAAAAGCTAAAGCGTTCTCGAGAAAACACGGGAGAGATAGCCAAGTTACTTTCACCATACTCCGCCAAGTAATATGTATTGTGTTGATAAGTGTTGGTGGGTGGATCAATGCTAGTACACCTTCTAGACTAAGATAAGTGTACTCTTATGATTACACACCTTGCAAACATCCGCAAATACAAGGTAGTAATTAAGGCATAAGCCTAACCACAGCATTACGATCAAGGATCCATAACTCCCTTGTGCGGAAGTCTGCGAACTGGGTTCAGGTTTCTGTCACTCCGGCAACCCACCATAAGCATCCTTTGTGCACAATGTATTCCTCTAGGCCCATGAAAGGTGAAGTGTTATGTGTTCGACTCACATAACACCACTAGAGAAATAACAACACAACTTAAGTATCAAACAACACATAATACTACAACATAGTATGACTACTAACAACTAGACTTCTCCCATGTTCTCAAGAAATAAAGTAACTACTCACAAGACATAAAAGCGATCATGATCAGAGGTGATAGATGGGTGGTAAACAATCTGGACACAATGATATTTCTCCAACAAAACTCAATAGCATTCACCACAAAGTAGTAATCAACACCAACAGAGTAGAGAGGATAGATAGTACGGATTACAACACAAGTTGCAATTGTGAGATGAGATGGGATGGAGATGGTGCTGATGTTGTGGATGGTGTTGATGATGATCTCGATGATGCCCGTGACGACGATGATGATGATGATGGCGACGATATCCCCTTCCGGGAGGTGATCTCCCCGGCGGAATCTGCCCGCCGGAGATGGCTTTTCTCCTCTGTAGGTTTCCGCCCCGTGGCGGCGGCGAAACACCAAAACGACTCCTCTTTTAGGGTTTTCACCCCAGGGGGGTATTATAGGCGAGAGGGAGCACCGAGGGGGGCCACCAGGCATCCAGGAGGGTGCCTGGTGCGGCCAGGAGGGGGCGCGCCAGGCACCCTTCTGGCTGCCTGGTGGGTCCCCTCACCTCCTCCTTCGGTGATTCCCAGTCAATCTTCGTAAAAATGATCCCCGTAAAATTTCATCGCATTTGGACTTGATCTGATTCAGCAACTTGGTATCCACTTTTTACCGCTGAATTCTGGTTCTGCTGCTTCGGCACCGGAAAGTTGTAAACTGTGTAAAATAAGCCAAAACAACATAAGAACAATATTTTAAAGTGGAATATATCAATGAATAGGGTGAAATCACAATATAAAATAGGGATGCTTTTTGGACGTATCAACTCCCCCAAGCTTAGACCTCGCTTGCCCTCAAGCGATTGCTGAGCTCGGTAAACCTGTCCACAAGTTTAGAGAGTGAAGTATCGATAAAAGAATACGAACAAGAAGCATCAAAATTCCTCACCAAACTGAAACATCCTCAACAGCAACCTCAACTCATAAGGTCCTTATGAGAAAGTAGTAACAATTATAACAAAGTAGGACCTGGAAAACTCATCAAATCACGACAAACATAGCCTTGGTCAAGGAACAACTAATATCTTTTACTTTTGTTCTTTCACTTATGATGAAACATTTGAAGCTTTTGAAAGAACATGCTATTAGTCAAGAAGTGCACATATCAACACAAAGGAAGATGTTTACTAAGCATAAGATTTTGTGAACAACTCACTTATCGAAAGATAATGTCAACAAAGATGTAACATGCTAGATTTCAATGCAATTTTATATGCAAGCATCTTTATCAACATCAAATGTTATGTTCTCTCTCAAGAAAGGAAGGAAGTAGGAAGGACTGACTCAGCACAAAATAAAGATAAACCCCGTGCAAAAGTGTAAGTAGGGAAAACTTATGTGCCATCTCTAGATCAAACAGAATAAAAACAAACTTTTTGGGAGGTGCATGATCCGTCAACGACTGCTGATAGATAACTCACTCACTTCTTGATTTGTACAAGTTTCGAGGAACGGCTCCCATGTGGGGACGATCACATCCCCTTGGATTCCTTTGTTTATCACTCGTAAAAGGGCGAAGGAACTTGTGTGTTGGTATTTATCTTTTACGAGCTGGGCACTCATGCCAGTCCCTTCTCGTATTAGGGGTTTGCAGATTAGACATGCAATCCCAAGATAAAACTTGTCCAAATTAAGAAGATCATGGGTCACCAACCACTTCCTCATGAGCTGAATCAGCGGCACAAAACAAAAGATTTTGAACATCTAAATATAGCACATAAATTATATACTTTAGGGGTGGTAGTGGAATACCACAAGTAGGAAGGTATGGTGGACTCAAGTGGAAGAAGTTGGTTTCAAGGTATGGAAGTACAAGCAGAATTCCGCTTAGTACAGAGTTTTGGGCTAGCAATGCTTTGAGAGAGCAGACAATTGATGACAACTTCGATGCAAGCAATACAAAGCATAAACGTCAAAACTAGCATGAAACACCAAGTTGTCTTCCTTGTCAACATAACACTTCAAGCATAATAACACAAAGGTTTTGGCTATGTCGCTACTTTGAGAAAAACATGCTTGTTGTTATGACCAAAGCTATACTTGCCAAGATTAAATAAAGTTTTCGAAGCCATACCTGATATAAGGTCAATACTCCCCATAAGAATCAGCTCATAATGTCGATTGCGTGAAGAGAATACCAAGTGCAGCGAAGAAACCAACAGACTTCTCATTAATATTCCTTCATAGACGACTCCACACTTACGGATACAAAGCTCTCCACGAGAGGAGTGATAGACCTCAAAGCAACACCTATTTCATAAAGTGACCTCCCTAAACATGATACGACTCTACTTGACTCCTAAAGAAAAAGAAAAAGATAAAGATACCGGGCACTCCCCCAAGCTTGAAACAAGCTAAGGGGGTGCCATTACCCGAGGAGTTTTACTCCTCATTCTTGTTCTTCTCAGTCAGGTACTCCTTGGCGAAGCGCTTCCATGGTAGTTGTTCTCCAGTCTCGAAGGACATTCCCGTCTCCAAGATCCTGCACTCAGCACCTAAACCCATGCGCAGAAACTTTAGTTCATACTCACAGTTTTGGTTCTGCAGATCATAGATCTGTGCTTGGAGTTCATAAACTTTTTCTTCTAGTGCGGCCAAACTTGACCACATCTCCTTCCTCTCCTTCTTGTGGGAATCCTCGATCTCGTTCATGATGTCGAAGTTAGCTTCAACACCACGCTCCACCATCTTCTTGAACTTGAAGACCTCATGTTCCATCTCTTTCAACCGCTCCTCGGTGCTCCCTTCCTTGACTGGTCCCTTCAGATCTTCCTTGTGGAGAACACCGTCCTCCACACGAAGGACCTGGGGGTGCTTCCTCACCTCAGCGAGGTAAGGGTTGATGACGTTGACGACGAACTTGTCCTTGGGGGAGCTTGGAGAAGCCATGGCACCTAGATCTACTGAAAGTTTTCCTGGCAGAAACAGACCGAGAAAGAAAACACGCGAAATCGAGAGACACTGTGTCGGAACGATCCGGGCAAATATATAGCAAAAATTTCCGCAACAGAAGGAAGGTTTCAAGCCTAGGTGGAGTCGGAGGCGGAGTCCAGGGCAGCCAGGAGGGTGCCTGGCGCGACCAGGAGTGGGGTCGCGCCAGGGGGCCTCCTAACCTCCCTGGAGCTCCTCTCCGGCTTCATTCGGGCTTGGAATTTTCCTAATTTTGCAAAAACTCTGAAAAGTTAACTTTTATTGACGTTTGCGGTGTTTTCTTACCATAATTCATACCTTTTCTAATTCTGCTCCTGCCGGAGTCTGAAACTGGGTTGCAACATGTTCTTCATGAGTACTTGTATATATCATGTTTGCATCCACATTGATTGAATCACCTGCCATATAATGTTTGAGTCTTTGTCCATTCACAACTTGAGGTTTGGTGCCTTCAACATTATTGATCTTGATTGCACCCGACCGATATACTTCTTCGATATGAAAAGGTCCTTCCCATCTGGAAAGTAGTTTACCTGGAGAAAACCTGAAACGAGATCTAAACAACAAAACTTTATCACCAATATTAAATTCACGTTTCAAAATTCTTTTATCGTGCCACTTCTTTACCTTTTCCTTGAACATTTTAGCGCTCTCGTAAGCTTCACTTCTCCACTCATCTAGAGAAGTCAAGTTCATGAGACGCTTTTCACCAGCTAACTTTGGGTCAGCATTCAGCTCTCTGACAGCCCAGAAAGCCTTATGCTCTAACTCTAATGGTAAATGGCAAGCCTTGCCATAGACCATCTTATACGGAGACATGCCCATGGGATTTTTGTAAGCAGTTCTATACGCCCACAAAGCATCTCCTAACTTCTTTGACCAGTCCTTTCTAGAACTGTTTACTGTCTTTTGCAAGATCAACTTGATCTCCCTATTGGTGAGCTCAACTTGCCCACTATTTTGAGGGTGGTACGGTGATGCAATCCTATGATTGACATCGTACTTGGCTAGAGCTTTCCTAAAAGCTCCATGCGTGAAGTGTGACCCTCCATCTATCATGAGGTACCTTGGTAATCCAAACCTAGGAAAAATTACATCTTTGAGCATTTTCAAAGATGTCTTGTGATCAGCACTCTCAGTGGGGATTGCTTCAACCCACTTGGTTACATAATCAATAGCAACTAAGATGTGTGTGTACTTGTGTGAAGGAGGAAAAGGACCCATAAAATCAAAACCCCAGCAATCGAAAGGTTCGATCACTAGTGAGTAATTCATAGGCATCTCATTTCTCCTGCTAATGTTACCAACTCTCTAACACTTATCACAAGATAGAACGTACCTTCGGGCGTCCTTAAAGAGAGTAGGCCAATAAAAACCTGATCGTAAAACTTTATGTGTTGTCCTTTCACCGGCATGATGTCCTCCATAGGGACTATCGTGACATTGTTGAAGAATGTCCTGCTGCTCGTGCTCCGGTATACACCTTCTTACGATCCCGTCCACACCTTCTTTATAAAGATGTGGATCATCCCAAACGTAATGCCTCAAATCCGTGAAGAATTTCTTCCTCTGCTGAAATGTGAAACCTGGAGGCAAAAACTTTGCAACGATAAAATTAGCATAATCTGCAAACCAAGGGTCGGAATGAGATTGTACTTTTACAACAGCAAGCTGTTCATCTGGGAAACTGTTGTTGACTGGAATAGGATCGTGCGGGATATCCTCCATCCTTGAAAGATTATCCGCCACCGGATTGTCTTCTCCTTTTCTATCGACAATCTGCAAATCAAATTCTTGAAGAAGGAGTACCCACCTAATGAGTCTTGGTTTGGCATCCTTTTTCTGCATAAGATACTTAATGGCAGCCTGGTCAGTATGAATAATAACTTTAGAATCAACAATATACGGCCTAAACTTATCACAAGCAAACACCACTGCCAAGAATTCCTTCTCGGTAGTAGCATAATTCTTTTGAGCACTATCAAGTGTTTTGCTGGCATAGTGGATGACATTCAACTTCTTTTCAACTCTTTGTCCTAAAACAGCTCCAACATAAAAATCACTAGCATCACACATAATTTCAAAGGGCAAATTCCAGTCAGGTGGTTGTACTATAGGAGCGGTTATCAAGGCTTTCTTAAGAACTTCAAAAGCTTCCTTACAATCTTCATCAAATACAAAAGTAGCATCCTTCTGGAGAAGATTGGTAAGGGGTCTCGAGATCTTAGAAAAGTCCTTGATAAATCTTCTATAGAAACCAGCATGACCTAGAAAACTAAGAATACCTTTAATGTCCCTTGGATAAGGCATCCTTTCAATAGCTTCAATTTTTGCCTTGCCCACCTCAATTCCCCTTTCGGAAATCTTGTGTCCAAGAACTATCCCTTCGTTAACCATGAAATGGCACTTTTCCCAATTGAGCACCAAATTTGTTTCTTCACATATCTGCGAAACTTTATTAAGATTGTGGAGACAGTGGTCAAAGGAGTTTCCATAGACGGAAAAGTCGTCCATGAAAACTTCTACAATCTCCTCACATAAACCATGAAATATTGCAGACATACACCTCTGAAAAGTAGCAGGTGCATTACACAAACCGAAAGGCATACGCCTATAAGCATAAGTACCGTAAGGACACGTGAAAGTGGTCTTCTCTTGATCCGCGGTGTTGACGTGAATCTGGGAGAAGCCAGAGTACCCATCAAGATAGCAGAAGTGGGTGTTTTTAGACAACCGCTCGAGCATCTGATCAATAAAGGTCAAAGGATAGTGGTCCTTCCGGGTGGCCTTGTTTAACTTCCTGAAATCAATACACATTCTATATCCAATAATAGTCCTCTGAGGTATTAGTTCATTTTTATCATTAGGAACAACAGTCATACCTCCTTTCTTAGGAACACAATGAACGGGACTTACCCACTTACTATCAGCTATAGGATAGATGATACCTGCGGCTAGAAGTTTGAGAACCTCCGTCCTAACCACGTCCTTCATCTTTGGGTTCAGCCGTCGTTGATGATCAACAACTGGTTTAGCATCGGGCTCGAGATTGATGGTATGTTGGCAAATAGATGGACTAATACCCTTGAGATCATCAAGAGTATAGCCAATAGCACCTCGGTGTCTGCGGAGTGTCTCCAATAATCGCTCTTCTTCATACCCTGAAAGGTTAGAATTGATAATAACAGGATATACTTTCTTTTTATCTAAATAAGCATACTTGAGCGTATCGGGTAGTGGTTTTAGGTCGAACACCGGGTCTTCTTTCGGTTGCGAGAGGATTCCTAAAGGTTCAACCGGGAGGTTGTGCTTCAGGATGGGAGCTTGTCTTAAAAATGTGTCTTCTAGTTCATCCCTCTTCTGCATATGTATATCATTCTCGTGGTCTTCCATAAATTGCTGCAAAGTGTCATTAGGAGGAATAGCAATGGAAGCAATTTCTTCAATAATTTTCTCATTACTTGACAGGTCAGGACCACGAGGCTGCTTAGAAAACTTAGAAAAATTAAATTCATACGGCTCACCGTTGAATTCAACAGAAACTCTACCTTTCTTGCAATCTATTATAGCTCCGCAAGTGCCGAGGAAGGGCCTACCAAAGATAATAGGGCAAAAACTATCTTGCACTGAACCAAGTACAAGAAAGTCTGTAGGATATTTTACCTTCCCGCAGAGTACATCAACATCTCTTAAAATCCCAACTGGAGAGATCATTTGTTTATTTGCAAGATGGATAGTGACATCTATGTCCTCGATCTCACACGGCTGAATCTCGTGCATGATTTCTTGATAAAGTGTGAAGGGAATAGCGCTGACGCTAGATCCCAAATCAGATAGCCCATAGTAATTATGATCTCCTATTTTGACAGATACAACTGGTGTACCTGAAATTGGGCCTTTGTTCCTGGCTGTGACAATGTTAGTGGCAACAACACAAAAACTAATAGTGGATTCTTTGATATCACTGGTTACCAAATCCTTGACCATTGCAACTTGAGGCTGGACCTTGATCATGTCCTCAGGTTCGTCAGTGGTCCTTCCATTCTTGTTTAGAATACCTGTAATAAAAGAGTGCTCCTTTATCCTAGAGGGATAAGGAGGCTGTTCATACACAACTGCAGGTAAAACAGGATCAGTAACATTAATCTCAATTGGTGACTCCTTGAAAGGTTTATGATGTTGACTCTCCTTCTTCCTGGAAGAATCAATATGAGAAGCAAAGTCCTTGCAAAAGTCAACCATTAGCTGGGAATCAAGACCAATTTTAGAGCAAAAGGTATTAAAGTAATCAGTCTTCACATAACTCTCAATGTAGTCATGCTCATAGTTTATAGCGGGTTCAATACCTTTATCAATTCCCCAGTCTTCAGTGTTCTTCTGGATCCTTTCTATAAGATCCCATTTTTCTTCCATACTTCTGGTCTGGAATACCCCACTAGAGGAGGCATCAAACATCTCCTTGTCCTGACGAGAAAGCCTGTCATAAAAATTTGTAAGTATAATTTCCTTGGGGAGCTCATGGTTTGGGCATTTGAGCATCAGGGACTTCAGTCTCCCCCAAGCTTGAGCGATGCTCTCTCCGTCGCGAGACCAAAAGTTGTAGATGTAGTTCCTGTCTTGGTGAATTTCACGAAGAGGATAAAATTTTGCATAAAAGAGAGGCATAAGCTCTGGCCATTCAAGAAGATCAGAGTTATCGAGTAGATTATACCAATCTGAAGCTTTATCTTTGAGCGATATGGAGAATAGTTTCTTCATGAAGAACTCCATCGTCACACCTGCAAGCTTAAATAAAGAACATAATTGTGGTAAATATAGCAGGTGTTCTCCCGGATGTCCTTCTCCTGTATAACGATTCGCCAAGACATAATCAACAATACCAGATGGTATTTTATAGGGCACAATTTCAGTAGGGGTAGGAGTGACCACCACAGTCGTGGGGCGACTCCTTACCAGCAACGAACCAACAGCAGAAGAGTCCATGAGGACTGAAAGTAACAAAATAAAATAAAATCTCCCTTACCGGCTTCACTTACCAATAGCGCTACACTCCCCGGCAACGGCGCCAGAAAAGCTCGTTGATGACGGAGAAGTTAATAGGTTTAGTGGGATCGCCTCGCCTGTTAACCGCGCCAATAAACGATTCTTGATAACCCACAAGTCTAGGGGATCAATTGTAGCTTTTCGATAAATAAGGATGTCGATACCAACGAGGAGCAAAAGGTACTGATAAGTGATACTGGATAAGGAAAAGGCTGCACACACTGAAGGGTAAATATTTAGGGGGTTTTGGTTTAAGAAGCAGAAAAGTAAAAGACAAGCAAAGTAAACAAGGTAACTGAGGAGTAGAAAGTGGCCCAATCCTTTCACAAGGATAAGCCTAGGAACTGAACTTATAAAAGCTAAAGCGTTCTCTAGAAAATACGGGAGAGATAGCCAAGTTACTTTCACCATACTCCGCCAAGTAATATGTATTGTGTTGATAAGTGTTGGTGGGTGGATCAATGCTAGTACACCTTCTAGACTAAGATAAGTGTACTCTTATGATTACACACCTTGCAAGCATCCGCAAATACAAGGTAGTAATTAAGGCATAAGCCTAACCACAGCATTACGATCAAGGATCCATAACTCCCTTGTGCGGAAGTCTGCAAACTGGGGTTCAGGTTTCTGTCACTCCGGCAACCCACCATAAGCATCCTTTGTGCACAATGTATTCCTCTAGGCCCATGAAAGGTGAAGTGTTATGTGTTCGACTCACATAACACC
This sequence comes from Bromus sterilis, assembly GCA_950022295.1. Taxonomy (NCBI): domain Eukaryota; kingdom Viridiplantae; phylum Streptophyta; class Magnoliopsida; order Poales; family Poaceae; genus Bromus; species Bromus sterilis. The sequence goes on from OX465599.1 coordinate 60,323,428, forward strand.
ACTAGAGAAATAACAACACAACTTAAGTATCAAACAACACATAATACTACAACATAGTATGACTACTAACAACTAGACTTCTCCCATGTTCTCAAGAACTAAAGTAACTACTCACAAGACATAAAAGATATCATCATTAGAGGTGATAGATGGGTGGTAAACAATCTGGACACAATGATATTTCTCCAACAAAACTCAATAGCATTCACCAAAAAGTAGTAATCAACACCAAAAGAGTAGAGAGGATAGATAGTACGGATTACAACACAAGTTGCAATTGTGAGATGAGATGGGATGGAGATGGATATGGTGCTTGACGGGGATCGACCCCGACAAATCCCATGGTCAGGGACCCTGGGTTAGTCATGAGAGGCACAGGTTGGACGATAGCTCGTCGGCAAACAGGAGGACACGTTCCTGCTCGATATTATTGATGAGGGAGATGCGATTACAGTGGATGCCCAGTCTGGAGCGCTCAAGGCTAGGGTTACAGATGATATTAGATGCCTTTGGCGTCGCCCCTCCTAGCCCTTATATACTGGGCTAGGTCTCGGGGAGTTCATCTACGTCTACATGTAAGCTTTCCTAACCCTAGCTTGCTCCGTACGACAGGTCTTCGCACCTTCCTTGTGGGTCGTAGACTCCTACGTCGGTGCCAATTAGCGGGCCAAGGCAGGTCCAGGCAGGTCTTCATGGGCCTTCTATCTTCAGGGACACCGGGTAGGCCTATCCGTAAGAGTCGTGGGGTCACCCCCTCGTCAGTAGCCCCCGAGTGCCTAGGGGACTCGAAGGGTCGCGCAGGGACTCGAGTACATCCATTTGTCGGTCGTTTGTATGCGCGGTACAACCGCGGGTCGCTGGCAGTCTGGTGGCCATGAAAAAACCTGTTTCGAGGGATGCTAAGATGAAAGGGCCCAAGGAGTCGACTGGTCGAGCCTTGGTGAATTGCGCTAGTGGAAAATACCGCAGTAGCCCAATCAAACCCACGTCCCTCGACGTGAGCTTGGAACACTGGTGTCGAGCAAAAGTCCTGTCGCTTCAGGTCTTACGGTGTTCATTTGCCGCCAGTAATGTGCATAGCCTAAGGCGAGTCCGCCCGGCTTTTTCTATCATGCGCAGCGCATGGAAAAGGTTGGGAGTGAAATCGCTCTTCAGCAAGTCCCAGCCCGGCCGAACTTCGCAGCGGGGTCTTACCTACACGCTAATCTTGCGTGGCATCTGGGCACAGTGTGTCGTGTTCCAGGAATGTGTATTTTTGAGGCGCGGAGCCTAATAGTATTGCACCCGCTTGGAACAAAACATCAAGCGAGATGTTCACTTATTCACCCGCGAAGCTTGTTTCGAGTGCTCCGGCGAGGGGTTCTTCGCGAGTGGTCACTCAAATGCCGTTTCGGCTCTTGAGGTGAGGGAGCACCTGAAACTCTTAGCGTCGTATGATCTTGGCGAATGCATGTTTGTCTTGTGTCGGGTTGAGGGAGCACTCGAGACTCCCGTGAGTGCGAGTGGTCACTCGAGCACATTGCTGACTTTTAGGTGGCTGCTCACCGGAGGCTCGGTTTTGAGTGGGTACGCTCCCGATGGGAGTTTAAATATACTTGAAAAATGTGTTTAAGAAAACATTCTCGATGTCTGTTGGTATTCTTCATCGCTTGTCAGGATAACGATGCCTCTGTTTGATGGCTATCAGGGATGCTCCGCCAGTGAACCGTCACGTCTTCATGACCGGTCATAATGATGACCGCTGTGGCGTGCGGCAGGCGCTGGTTGAGTTTCCGATACGCGCGTTGGGAACGCGCGTGAATTGACGCGTCTCACGCACAGTGCGTCCTGTGGGAAAGCATCTTGGTCTTGGAATCTGAGACGTCTGTGATGTTTTGTCTTTGAATTAATTGCTGCTGTCATCTTGGCTTCTCTGTGCTGGGAGATTTTTGTTCTATAAATAAGCCTTTCTCTTCCATAGCGTTTCACCTCTATCCATCTTGCTGCTTTGCCTCTTTCTTCTTCTCTTCTTCCTCTCATGGCTCCCAGGTGAGGTGTTGGTCGTGGCCGTGGTGGCCGTACACCACGCTCGTGTCGTGGTGGTCGTCATGGTACGGCGCCAATGCCTTCCTCCTCTCCCATGGAGGAGGGATTCTGGCGCTATGATTTTATTTTACGCGTTCGTGGCCAGAGCGTCAATCGCGTTCTTCTTCCCTCTGCTTTTTCCGCCATTGTCTCTAAACGTGGCTTAGATTGCTTGCTTCTGCATCTTCAAGGGAGATGTCGATCTCCTTCTTATGTTGACTTGGAGGTTGATAGCTCCCGCTTGATTTTTCTTGGCTCTGGTTGGAGTTTGTTTACTCGGCGGTTGAATTTGCGACATGGAGATATGCTCAGCTGTCGTTTTGATGGCGAAAGCACTGTCGCTGTCCGTGCGTTCGACCCGAGCGGCAACAGCATGGATCCGCACTGGCAGGAGTCGAGCAGCGACAGTTCCACAAGGTCGAAGAGTCCTACGCCTGCATCTTCTACAGCTCCGTCTTCTGGCGACTCCTCCGGTGGTGATGACGTCTCCGTCAGCTCCTAAGAGGACATCGACATCAAGCCGTCGATCAAGCGGGCGCGCCAAGCGACCTTGTAGAACTTGAGGAGGCCTCATCTTCGCTGGCAACTCGGAGGAGAAGCTGGTGGATCAGGAGAGGAAGTTGGTGGAGCATCGACAAATAAGTCGAGCTTCACCCTTTGTTATGTCATTGACATCCTCTGCTAGCTTCCTTTTTTCCTTTATCTGTGGTGATGCCCTTGTACTAGAGTCGATTACCCCTCATGAGCACACATGTAAAAGTCTTAACTCCTTGGGTAATTCCCTCTTGTAACATGAGCTGCCTTCTATCCAAATGTAGTTGAGTCCTTTTATACCTTTATGGTTGAATTCAAGTTGTGGTTGAGATCTTGAAAAAAACTGTGTTTTCGACTCCTGTGATGCACTGTCTTCGACTCCTTCTGATAGCGCATGACGTCTTCGATGCCATCTGATAGCGCAAAATGTCTTCGACTCCATCTGATAGCGTGAAATGTCTTCGACTCCTCCCGTGATGCACTGACTTTAACTTTCTAGTGTGTTCTATCGGGTGCGCGGCAGCGCTCCCGATGGGAGTAGCCCCCGAGGCTACGTTTGAGTTGTAGAGTCAAACGTAGGCTTAAAACTTTGCGTATTTCCTCGCGGTTCAACTCTGGAGTAGTCCCCGAGTATTGGTTGTTTGTCGTCCGGGTGAAGACTTGAAGATTGCTAACTTGGTGTTATTTAATAGGACCGTAGCGTGTCTCGGGGAATGCTTATGCCTGAGCCCCCGAGTTTTTAAGGAAAGCTCGCGTAGGTGGCGATAGCGTCTCTCGGGGGGATTTTTTGCTTAAGCCCCCGAGTGCTTTGGTTAAGATCGCGTAAGCGATGATAGCGTCTCTCGGGGGGGGGGTTATGCTTAAGCCCCCGAGTGCTTTGGTGAAGATCGCTTAAGTGGCGATAGCGTCTCTCGGGGGGATTTTATGCTTAAGCCCCCAAGTGCTTTGGTTAAGATCGCGTAGGCGATGATAGCGTCTCTCGGGGGGAGTGTGTGCTCGAGCCCCCGAGTGCTTTGGTTAAGATCGCTTGAGTGGCGATAGCGTCTCTCGGGGGGATTTTATGCTTAAGCCCCCGAGTGCTTTGGTTAAGATCGCTTGAGTGGCGATAGCGTCTCTCGGGGGGATTTTATGCTTAAGCCCCCGAGTGCTTTGGTTAAGATCGCGTAGGCGATGATAGCGTCTCTCGGGGGGAGTGTGTGCTCGATCCCCCGAGTGCTTTGGTTAAGATCTCTTGAGTGGCGATAGCGTCTCTCGGGGGGATTTTATGCTTAACACCCCGACTGCTTTGGTTAAGATCGCGTAGGCGATGATAGCGTCTCTCGGGGGGAGTGTGTGCTCGAGCCCCCGAGTGCTTTGAGATGGTAGTATTTGGGCAACATTTATTTTATTGCGGTCGAGCGGCTACATGAGTTGCTGATACGTCCAAAACGTATCTATAATTTCTGCTTGCTCCATGCATGTTTTGTGCGATATTTCTATGATCTAGATACACTTTCATACACTTTTGATCATATTTGGACTAACCTATTAACTCAGTGCACCCCAGTGCCAGTTCCTGTTTTCTGCTGTTTTCTATTTCAGTTTTCCCCCATATAAAAAGTGCCAGAAAAATTTCGGGAAAAATCAGCGTACAGGAAGCTTCGAGAAGAGCTCGGGAGGGGCCAGAGGGGAGCCAGGGGGCCCAGGCGGCCACCCGGCGCGGCCCCACCCCTGGCCGCGCCAGGGGGCGCCTGGGGCCCCTGGTCCACCTCTGGCTGCCCCCTTCGACTATTTATTCTCCGTCACGGGAAAACTCCAGAAGAGGAACCCTATTCCGCAAACTCGCCTCTGTTCCGCCGCCGCCGCGCTTCCGAGATCGGGAACACCAGAAGACCTCTTCCCGGCACCCTGCCGGAGGGAGGATTGACCTCCGGGAGTCTCCTCTCCACCATGGATGCTCCCCGGATGTCTCGTGAGTAGTTTTCCTTGGACCATGGGTCCGTGATCAGTAGCTATGTGATGTTCTCCTCCCCTCTTTGATCTTCATTGTTTAGACCTCGTGAGCTGCCCTACATGATCAAGGCACCTTTGTAATATTTCTGTTGTTGCTATGCTGAGTTTGGAGGGATCTGATGGATTATGAGATTATGTGCAGATTGTGATAGAGTAATATATTTGGTTTTTATCTCTTATATTTTTGTTCCTAAGTAATTCTTGCATGTTCTCCGTTGCTGTTTATTGCTTTGGCCAAGTAGTAGGTAGTGACTCCAAGAGGGAATGTTGTGCTAGATTGTGGGTTCATGCACACCCGATGACACGCTTGAGTGACAGAAACATGAGTCTAGGGGATGTGTTGTTGCCACAAGGGGGAAAACAACGGTGCTTGTAACCGCGGTTACAAGGATTGTTTACTTTACGCAAAGTTCTTTTTAATGCAGTTGTCTGTTGCTTTGGGTTTACACTTTGGGTGGGGCTCGCAACTTAATACCAGCGAGATGTTCTGGATAGATATCTCAAGGTGGATGATTAGTAGTAGATGCATATGGATTTCGGTCTACTTATTTTGGCGTACTGCCCGTGCTTTTGATCCTCTTCATTTCTTTTGTAGCATAGTTAGCATTGCGGTGCGTTCAAAATCCTGTCAATTGCCCTTCTGTAATTTGTTTACCTCGCAAAGCAGTTTTATCGTATTTTGGGAGAGAGACATCACTAGTGAACATCACGTATCCCGGTCCATATCCTCATTATTATTTCCAAGCTATATTTACTTTACTGCTTTTACTTGCTATCATTATCCCTTGCGTTTTATCCTTTGTGAACAACAAGACCGGAGAGATTGACAACCTCTCTGAACTTCGTTGGGAACAAAGTTACCTGTGTCTGTGTGCAGGTCCGCGTCAGTTGCGCCGCTGACACCTACTTATCATCTCTGGAGTCCTACTGGAGACAAACCTTGGTATCTTCACCGAGGGAAAACTGCTGCTGCACTACATCTCAAACCTTCCACTTGGGGTAACCAACGAAGGGCGAGAAGCCATCAAGCAAGTTTTCTGGCGCCGTTGCCGGGGACTCCGAGTGCTAAGATAGGGGAGTTGCACACTACCCTTTATCTTTGTTTTTTAGTCTTGTTAGTTTATCTTTCAGTTTTTATCTTTGTGTCTTTTATCAAAATTTACAAAAAAATCTGCCACACTTGCTGCTACTATGGGTTCCACTGAAAACACCAAGTTGTGTGACTTCACTAGTCGCAACAACCAAGACTTTATCTGCACTCCCATTGCCACACCTGCCACTTCAGCTACCTCTTATGAAATTAAACCTGCTTTGCTAAACCTTGTTATGAGAGATCAATTCTCTGGTGCTGGAGATGATGCTGCTTTACACTTGAATAATTTTGTTGAATTATGTGATATGCAAAAGTATAAAGAAGTATAAGGTGATGGTGTTAAGCTCAAGCTCTTTCCTTTCTCTTTAAGGGGAGATGCTAAAATCTGGTTTCAATCTTTGCCTAGAAATAGCATAGATTCTTGGGATAAGTGCAAAGATGCTTTTATAGGGAAGTACTACCCTCCTGCTAAGATTATCCAATTGAGGAGTAATATTATGAATTTTAAGCAATTGGATAATGAACACGTTGCCCAAGCTTGGGAGCGAATGAAATCTCTTGTTAAGAAATGCCCTACACATGGTTTGACTACCTGGATGGTTATCCAAACTTTTTATGCAGGCTTGAACTTTACCTCGCGGAACCTGTTAGATTCGGCCGCGGGAGGAACCTTTATGTCAACTACACTTGGTGCTGCCACGAAGCTTCTCGATGAAATGATGACCAATTATTCCCAATGGCACACCGAACGCGCTCCAACAGGTAGGAAGGTAAATTCTGTCGAGGAAATTACCTCCCTCAATGAAAAAGTTGACTTAATTATGTCTCTACTTACCAAGCAACCCTCTATTGATCCTCATGATGTTCCTTTAAATTCTTTGGTTGCCCAAGAACAAGTAGATGTGTACTTTATTGCTAGAAACAACTTCAACAACAATGCTTATAGGGGAAATTTTGCTAGTAATTCTAGACCGTTTCCATCCAACTATGGGAACAACAATACGTACCCTAGCAACAAGAACCCCTCCTCTGAATTAGAAAGCATGCTTAGAGACTTTATCACTACCCAAAAATCCTTCAACAAAAATGTAGAGGAGAAATTAGCTAAAATAGATAATCTCTCTTTGAAGGTAGAAAGCTTAGCCCTTGATATTGAGATGCTTAAAATTAGAACCTCTCCCCTTGAGGAGAATAAGGCCACTCCTATTAATGCTATCCAGTTAAAAATCAATGAAAATATTAGGATGATGGCTAAACTTAAAGAAAGATGGGCTAGAGAAAAAAAGGAAGAGGATAGAATTAAGAGCCTTCCTACACACCACACGGTTGCCACTATCCAAATTGTTGAGGACACCCAAACTATTAGCACCCAATGCACTCCTAGTCCCGTTGGACCTATTAATGGTGATGCTAATACCTCAACCGTAGAAAAAGAAACTCCTATGAACATAGAGGGTTTCAAACAAGTGAGCCTAGATGACACTACTACCACCTTTGATAGTAGTGATATTGATTTTGATAGTTGCACCCTCTCAGAAGTTATCAGTTTGCTACACAAAATGTCTAGAGACCCCCACACTAGCACACTTAATCTTGCCTTCACGGAGCATATCACAAATGCTCTCATCAAAGCTAGGGAGGAGAGGCTTAGAGTAGAAGCCTCCATACCTAGGAAGCTAGATGATGGTTGGGACCCTATGATCAAAATTAAATTAAATAACTTCTCTTGCTATGCTTTATGTGATGTTGGAGCTAGTACCTCCGTTATGCCCAAAAGAATATTTGTTATGTTTGAATTGAAGCCCTTTGAGCCTTGTTCTTTTGGTGTTCGTCTTGTTGATTCTTCCATAAAGAAACCTTTGGGGAAGATCGACGGTGTTCTTATCATTGTCAATGACAACTATGTTCCCGTTGATTTTATTGTTATGGATATAGAGTGTGAACCTTTGTGTCCAATTATTTTGGGACGTCCTTTTCTTCGCACCGTTGGTGCGGTTATTGACATGAAAGAGGGGAATATAAAATTCCAATTCCCATTCAAAAAGGGGATGGAACACTTCCTTATAAATAAAATCAATTTACCTTTTGAGTCCGTTACACGGGCTAGTTATTCTTTTTCTCTTGATAAAACTTGATTCTTCTTTTGCATTAAGCCTAGCAAATGGCTTTAAAGAAGCGCTTTCGGGAGGCAGCCCGCAACGAATTTAGGTGTTTTATTTTTTATTTTGTTGTGTCTTGATGATTGTTACTTCTGTAGCAACATCATTGTATCTTTATTTTTCAGCTTTGTGCCAAGTTATAGCCTCTTACGACAAGGGAAGTAAAAGTCGTGACATGCTGTCCAGAAAACAGATTTTGTCCTCGTGACCAGAAAAATTACATAAAAATCCCAGTTCATCTTTTTGAGCTGAAATTTTTACACAGTATGCTCTATACAATTACGAAACTTCCGTATGTTCTGAGTTTTTTATTTGAGTTGCATAAGTGCCCCTAAAAAATTCTTTACTATCTGCTGTTCTGTTTTTCACAGATTCTGCCACGTTTTGTCTCTCCTAACTTTTGCAAACCTTAAGCTTGCTTTTTCTTTGAAAAAACTTTTTGGAACTCTTGAGAAACAGTAGCTCTTCAAGAATATATTTTTATCCAGTGGGAAAAAATATTTATTAAGTGTACTAACCTCTCTAATCAGCTTATGATGAGTTATGTATGAAGGGAGTTTTCAAGTGTGTGATGGAAAATGATGAAAGAAGATCCAGGAGTGTCAAGCGCTCAAGCTTGGGTATGCCCCCATGCATCCCCAACAAATATTCAAGGAGACTCGAGCGTCTAAGCTTGGGGATGCCCCCGTGCATCCCCTTCTCCATCAACAAATCATCAGTTCGTCCTTCGTCTCACTATATTTTTATCACTTCATGCGTTATGTGCTATGCTTGGAGCGTCCCGCTCTTAGGTTTTGTTTTTAGTTTTCTTTAGCTTTGCTTGCTGTTCATAACAAGTTAGATCCCGTCTTACTTTGTGTGGGAGAGAAACACGCTCCACTTTCAAAATTTAGAACACATCATAGGATTTTTCCTGTTTATCTTTTTGCTGTTGTGTGTTCTTTATCTTTTCGTAGCTACTGTCATGTTTAGTTTTAGTCTTAGTTTGTCTTTAGCAAGAGCCTTGGCTTTTGTTTAGTCTGTTGCTAGAACTCTTTTTAGTTTTCATGTTTATCTTGTTAAAGAGAGCTGGTTGTTGCACTGAGTTGTGTCTTGTCTTGAAAGTAGGTAATTGAGGTTGCTATTTAATTTTAGTAGTAAATTGCAATAGTTTTGAGGTATTGTTGTGAGCAATGTTTGAACTTTTGCTGTCAAGAGCTCTTGCCTATTAGTGATAGGTGTCGTATTTTGGCAATCCGTGTGTATTTTCAAAACCTACAAAACTAGTTGAGAACTCTAGCTACTAGATGGATCACTACTCTTCTGAGGGGTCGAATATCAGAGAACACTCACGTACCATGAGTCGAGGATGCGCAAGGATAACCAAACCCCCATACACTCCTCCTCGGGGTACTTGTCTCTTTGTGAACCTCCTTATTAGATTGAGAGTTGCCGATAATAAGTGCATGAGTTCTTCGGACTAATGTAAGTATTGAAAGTTGACACTTCCACCTTCCCATATATTTCTAGCCTCTCCCGTGCCGTGCATTGCCTTCTTCTCAGTCCGAGAGTTGGTGTCCACCTTCGCCGGTACATCCAAACCCTTGGCATGATACGCTCTGTCATCATAAGCCTCCTTATATCTTCCCTCAAAACAGCCACCATACCTACCTATCAAGGCATTTCCATAGCCTTTCTGAGTTATATTGCCATGCAACTTCCACCTCTTCATGACTTGATCTTCATGTCATACATGTTCCTGCTACACTGGCAGCGGCATACATTGCATACATCATGATAGTTACATCTTCTTTATGTTTTGAGTACCTTGTAAAGTGTGAAAGATCTCCTTTACCTTCTTGTAAAATAGAGTGTTGCCCTTAAGTGAGGAAAAGATCCCAAAGTGGACACATTAAAAGATTCCAAAGAGGACAAATGAGAGTTAAATAGAAAGAGCCATTGAGGCCACACAAAAATACAAAAAATAGAAAAAGAGAAAAAGAAATAAAAAGAGAGAAAGGGGCAACACTACTATCCTTTTGAGAGATCCACACTAGTACTCCCTCTATATCCTTGTACTCCATAGAGATGATCATTATGCATATAGCTATGTGGGGACCTTCCCACTATAGAACCTGGCTTGCATTTTCCAAGGACGAGCCTCCTCAAACGAGCTCTAGGTCTTCATGAGCGAGCAAGTTAGATGCACCCCCACTAGTTCCCTTGGAGAGCTTCTTAGCTCGTATGTGCATCCGTTGCAGGGCAATCCCTACTCCTCACATCATATCTATCATTTTCCATTTCTTGCCTATGATTGTCCTCATTGATGTGAGCCTTTCTCATCCTTTTTGTCTTCCTCCTCCACTATAATTCTCTCTTTGCCATCTTAAGTGTCAACTCTCGTGCTTACGCTCATCCATTGCATGAGTGCTCAAAATATCGAAAAGGAGTGGATCAAATTGACTTGTACCTGGCTAGTGGTCTGGGGACGAGTCAAGATAAGATTCCAAAGAAGACCAAGTGTGAAACTTTAGTAGATTGAGTTATCAACACAAAAATTACTTTTTCTCGTATTCCCTATCCCCCTTCTTGCACGCAAACACCATTTGGAGATATTCGAGTCACGGACAGCGAGAGCTCTTGCACCTATTGTTCTTTTGTCACTTGTTTCAATGCTAATATAGACTCTTGCATGTTATGACTTGAATTGAATCTCTAACCTTGATTGCTTTACTTTTCAAAGTTCTTTTATGGTTGCTAGCATGTCACCACAGAAATTATGTTGTTATCATTTACCTACTCGAGGACGAGCAGGAATTAAGCTTGGGGATGTTGATACGTCCAAAACGTATCTATAATTTCTGCTTGCTCCATGCATGTTTTGTGTGATATTGCTATGATCTAGATACACTTTCATACACTTTTGATCATATTTGGACTAACCTATTAACTCAGTGCACCCCAGTGCCAGTTTTTGTTTTCTGCTGTTTTTCTATTTCAGTTTTCCCCCATATAAAAAGTGCCAGAAAAATTCCGGGAAAAATACAGGAAAAATCAGCGTACAAGAAGCTTCGAGAAGAGCCCGAGAGGGGCCATAGGGGAGCCAGGGGGGCCCAGGCAGCCACCCGGCGCGGCCCCACCCCTGGCCGCGCCAGGGGGGCGCCTGGGGCCCCTGGTCCACCTCTGGCTTTCCCCTTCGCCTATTTATTCTCCGTCACGGGAAAACTCCAGAAGAGGAACCCTATTCCGCAAACTCGCCTCTGTTCCGCCGCCGCCGTGCTTCCGAGATCGGGAACACCAGAAGACCTCTTCCCGGCACCCTGCCGGAGGGAGGATTGACCTCCGGGAGTCTCCTCTCCACCATGGATGCTCCCCGGATGTCTCGTGAGTAGTTTTCGTTGGACCATGGGTCCGTGATCAGTAGCTATGTGATGTTCTCCTCCCCTCTTTGATCTTCATTGTTTAGACCTCGTGAGCTGCCCTACATGATCGAGGCACCTTTGTAATATTTCTACTGTTGCTATGCTGAGTTTGGAGGGATCTGATGGATTATGAGATTATGTTCAGATTGTGATAGAGTAATATATTTGGTTTTTATCTCTTATATTTTTGTTCCTATGTAATTCTTGTATGTTCTCCGTTGCTGTTAATGTTTTTGGCCAAGTAGTAGGTAGTGACTCCAAGAGGGAACGTTGTGCTAGATTGTAGGTTCATGCCCCCCGATGACACGCTTGAGTGACAGAAACATGAGTCTAGGGGATGTGATGTTGCCACAAGGGGGAAAACAACGGTGCTTGTAACCGCGGTTACAAGGATTGTTTACTTTACGCAAAGTTCTTTTTAATGCAGTTGTCTGTTGCTTTGGGTTTACACTTTGGGTGGGGCTCGCAACTTAATACCAGCGAGATGTTCTGGATAGATATCTCAAGGTGGAGGAGTAGTAGTAGATGCAGATGGATTTCGGTCTACTTATTTTGGCGTGCTGCCCGTGCTTTTGAGCCTCTTCCTTTCTTTTGTAGCATAGTTAGCATTGCGGTGCGTTCATAATCCTGTCAATTGCCCTTCTGTAATTTGTTTACCTCGCATAGCAGTTTTATCGTCTTTTGGGAGAGAGACATCACTAGTGAACATCACATATCCCGGTCCATATCCTCATTATTATTTCCAAGCTATATTTACTTTACTGCTTTTACTTGCTATCATTATCCCTTGTGTTTTATCCTTTGTGAACAACAAGACCGTAGAGATTGACAACCTCTCTGAACTTCGTTGGGAAAAAAGTTATCTGTGTCTGTGTGCAGGTCCGCGTCAGTTGCGCCGCTGACACCTACTTATCATCTCTGGAGTCCTACTGGAGACAAACCTTGGTATCTTCATCGAGGGAAAACTGCTGATGCACTACATCTCAAACCTTCCACTTGGGGTAACCAACGAAGGGCGAGAAGCCATCAGTTGCCAGTCATGTCTGACCGATGGGGACTATGGATAGAACAGTCGCAAGTTTGCTACGTTCCATGGGTTACCCACGTCATCATCTGTCTTCGGGTTCTTCAGCCTGTAGGCGCCACCTCCGATGACTTCTGAGACTATAAATGGTCCTTCCCATTGGGGGGCAAGTTTATGGACCTTCTCTTGTATCAGCCGTAGGACTAGGTCACCTTGTTGAAGGTTCTAGTGCGCAAGCGACTGCTTTGGTAGGTGCGTAGCTTGTCCTGGTACCCCTCTGATTTTTCCAGGGCTGTATCTCTTGCTTCGCCAGTTGTATCTTTGTCATCTTGTAATGCTTATTCTGCTTCTTCTTCTTCGTACCCGATGACCCGAGGTGCTCCGAACTTGAGGTCATGTGGAAGTAATGCCTCTGCCCCGTGCACCATGAAGAAGGGTGTGTACTGGGTCGCGGTGTTTGGTGTAGTTCGTAGGCTCCGTAGTACCGCGGGGAGTTCTTCTACCCAGTTGCCGGTGGCTTGCTCGAGTGGTGCAAGGAGCCGCTTCTTGATTCCCCCGCATACAAGGCCGTTTGCTTTTTCCACTTGGCCGTTGGACTGCGGGTGCGCGACTGATGCATAATTGATTTTGATGCCCAATTCTGCACAAAAGTTCTGGAATTTTGCGGCTGTGAAGTTCGTGCCGTTGTCCTTGATGATGTTGTGTGGCACTCCGAACCTGAAGATGATCGATTTGATGAAGTTGACAGCCGTGAGGGCTGTGGAGCTGGTGATGGGCATTGCTTCGATCCATTTAGTGAACTTGTCGACTGCGACGAGCAGGTGTGTCCTTCCGCCTTTTGATGATTTCTTGAGTGGGCCCACCATGTCGAGTCCCCAGGTGGAGAACGACCAGGATAGTGGTATGGTCTTGAGCTCTGAGGCGGGGGCGTGTGGCCTGTTGGCGAATTTCTGGCAGGCGACGCAACGTCGCACGATTTCCTCTGCGTTTTTCATGGCTGTGGGCCAATAGAACCCGGCTCGGAATGCTTTGGACACGAGTACTCGACTGCTCGCATGGTTTCCGCAGGTGCCTTCGTGGATTTCGAGCAGTAGGGCTTTGCCGTGCTCTTCGTCGATGCACCTTTGGAGTATCTGGGTGATGCTGCGCTTGTATAGCTGTTTGTTGATCACCGTGAACGCCTTGGATCGTCGGCTGATGTGTCGTGCTTCGGCCACGTCTTGTGGTAGCGTACCTTCGATTACGAATCGGAGGAATGGTTTTGCCCAGACAGGTCCTTCGAGCTCTGTCGGAGCTGTGTTGTCGGGTGTGCTGGTGCTTGTGCCTTCTGATGGGCTTGCTGCTGCCACCTGCGCCAGGTCTGTTGCGTCCTCGCCATCCACGACTGCTTCAAGTGCTGCTGCCTGTACCTTGATGGATCTCTGGCTGATGCTTTCGAGAAAAACGTCGAGTGGTATTGGTCCTCGGGTCGAACCAATGTTCGCGAGTTCGTCAGCTTCTGTGTTGTTGGCCCTGGTGATGTAATTGAGCTCGCAACCGTTGAAACTTCCTTCGAGTGCGTTGTAGAGCTTCTGGTAGGCCGCCATGTTGTCTGCTATTGCGTCGCAGTTTCTCATTGTCTGCTGGACGACGAGATTGGAGTCTCTGTAGATTATGAGGCGAATGGCTCCGCACGTTTTGGCCATGCGCATGCCATGGAGGAGTGCCTCGTATTCTGCTTCATTGTTGGAGGCGTGACTGAAGTTGATCTGGAGGACATATTTTAGCTTTGTTCCTTTAGGGGAGATGAGCACAACTCCTGCCCCGGCTCCTTGTTGTCTCTTGGACCCGTCGAAGAACATTGACCATGAATTTGATAGGTGTAGGGGGGCTGGTGTCTGAACCTTCGTCCACTCGACCAGGAAATCTGGGAGTACTTGGGCTTTGATGGCTGTTGGGTGCTTGAACTGCAGGTCCCGTGGGCTGAGCTCAATGTTCCACTCGGCGACTCGTCCAGTCGCTCCAGGGTTGTTGAGTATGTCAGCGAGTGGTGCGCTGCTCACGATTGTGATAGGGTGCTCGTCGAAGTAGTGGGACGCCTTTCTTGAGGTCATGATGACGGCCAGTAGTAGCTTCTGATAATGCGGGTACCTCTGCTGGGATTTGGTCAGGAGCATGCTGAGGTAGTAGATTGGTCTCTGGATGCTCTGGACCTTGCCTTCTTCTGTGCATTCGACAACGAGCGTTGTGCTTACTACACTGTTACGTGCTTCCACGTAGAGGTATAGCTTCTCTCGTTCCTTGGGTACCGCCAGGATTGGTGGGGTCGAGAGTGTCTTTTTCAAGTCCGCGAATGCTTGGCGGGCTTCCTCTGTCCACTCGAATTTCTCTCCTTTCCTGAGCAGGTGATAGAAAGGCAGCGTGCGTTCTCCCAGCCTACTGATGAAGCGGCTTAGGGCTGCGAGTCTTCCAGTGAGCTGCTGTACTCCTTTGACGTCGGTTGGTTCTTGCATTCGGGCGATGGCTTGGACTTTCTCAGGGTTTGCCTCGATTCCTTGGGCAGAGACCATATAGCTGAGCAGCTTCCCCGCCGGTACGCCGAATGCGCACTTCTTTGGGTTGAGTTTGATTCTGTATTTGTTGAGCGTTGCAAAGGTTTCGCGCAGGTCGTCGAGTAGTGTGGTTGTTTTGTAGGTCTTGATGACGATGTCGTCTACATAGACTTGCACATTTTTTCCAATTTGCTCTTCCAGGCAGGCCTGCATCATTCGCTGGTATGTGGCACCTGCATTCTTGAGCCCTAAGGGCATGGTCCTGTAGCAGAATACGCCATAGGGGGTGATGAACGATGTGTGCTCTTCGTCTTCTTCCTTCATCCTGATCTGGTTGTATCCTGAGTAGGCATCAAGAAAGGAAAGTAGGTCGCACCCTGCTGTCGAGTCGATTATCTGATCGATTCTAGGAAGGGGGAAGTGGTCCTTCGGGCAATGCTTGTTGACTGGTCCGTAGTCGACACACATGCGCAGCACGTTCGTGTCTTTCTTGGGCACCAACACTGGGTTGGCTATCCAGGTGGCTTTCTTCGTTTCTCGGATGAACTGGGCGTCGAGTAACCGGTTGACTTCCTCTCTGATTGCTCTGCGCTTGGGCTCCGAGAATCGTCTCGGAGCTTGCTTCATCGGCTTCGCGTTTTGCTTGATGCGTAGGGCGTGCTCCGCGAATTCGCGTGGTATTCCAGGCATGTCGGCTGCGCACCGGGCGAATATTTCCCACTCATCTCGAAGGAAAGCGGCGAGAGCCGTCGCCTGCTCCTCTGGTAGGTGGGCGTACACGCGGAGTATTTTATCTGGGTCCGTCGGGTGCACTTGGTGAGTGACTGTGTCGCTGTCGATGCTGAAGTCGCGTACGTACTCCTTAGATTCGCTTCGGCTCACCAATGGGAAGGTACTCTCGTCCGTCACCATGGCTATTTCTCTGAGTTCTTTTTCGGCTCCGAATGTGTCGGAGATTTTGTGAAAGTCACGGTCACATTGATCTGATTTGATGAAGCTTCCGATGATCGTGAGGACTCCCGTTGATCCTTGCATCTTGAGCTTGAGGTAGGCGTAGTGTGGAACTGCCATGAACTGCGTGAATGCTGGCCGTCCCAATATGGCATGATACTACAATTGCTAGTCGAGTACTTCAAACTCGAGGACGTGCTTTGCAAAGTTGCGTCGATTGCCGAAGACAACTTCAAGTTCGACGACTCCGAGGGGTGTGGTTGCTTCTCCTGGGACTACCCCGTGTAACACGGTGCTCGATTTCTTCCATACCGATCGTGGGATCAGCATCTTTTGCAGGGTGCTGGCGAAGATGATATTCATGTTGCTGCCTCCGTCCATGAAGACCCAGTAAGGCCCGATATGCGGTACTGTTCTAGATCTAGATGTTTCCATCCAGATCCGGGGACGAAGCACATATCGGTCCCACCGCGACATATGACATAGCCATATGCCCCGGATTTCCAACATGATATCACAACATTACAGATACAAGGATACAACATCTCATACAATCGGCATACAACTGCCTCAAATACAATACAACAGCGGAAGATACATGTCTGAGTACAGACTACAATCAAATGCCTAGTGGCAAAGAGAAAAACATCGATCCCATAACCACACGGGTCCAGGCCCTCCGCCGGGATCCGCCTAACTAGTCGTCGTCGAGTCTCCACGTGAAACGTCGATCACCACACCTGTTGTCGATCAAGAACCCTGAAAAGAGTTTGGGGGTAGTATCATGAGTACAGAGGTACTCAGCATCCAACTGTAGTGGTCATCTGACCCAGCAAGGACTTCGTCACTCGTCATTCTAGGACAACTAGTAGTTTACGGTAAGGAAGGGGTAAGTGGTGAGGTTGCTGCCGCACTAGCATTTATGAAGTGGCTAACGATCTAGAGAGTAAGATAAGAAGCCAAGCATTCGATGAGGAATCACATCCAACAAGTCTTGTTGTCAACTACTTACGCAATCATAACACATATCCTATCCTTGTCCTCCTCTTCGCATCCCGACGAAGAAGAAGCAGTCAAGGCACACACACGTTGATCAAGTTATATTAAGATTATCTCAGTTGTTGTTGTCTATGAACAAGGAGTAGGTCTCAAGTCGTCCATAACCGTGGACACGGCTTCTCGAAAAGATTTAACCCTGCAGGGGTGTACCAACTGCCCATTACAAGGCTCCGCACACACGCCCATCTCTCTCAGTTGCTACCCATCACAGGCAACCATTTTATGATTTAGTTCCGAGAGGTCCGAAACGACAGGTCCCTCTAGCTAACAACGAACAAATCCGGGTGGCCCCCGGTGAGTCGACATCCATCTCAGGAGCCGGCCGCGCTCTCGATCTGGTCTCTACCGTATGACTCCAGGTTTGGATTTCCGGTTAATCACACATGGGAAACCGGGTCCTCAGCCGGTCATGATGGGCCAGCAAGGGAACTATGTCCTCACTGGTCCGGGTTGGTTTAAAACTACTGGCAGCTGACCAGCACACACACGGTTTCAAATGGTAAATCAGCTTGGGCCACCACTAGAAATGTTTGAATCTAGGTAGGTAAGAAAATGGGACCCCATAAAATCCCACACGCGGTTAGGCACGCTCAGTCTTAAAACCAATACCCGGAACTCGGATCCTAAGTGACTCGAATGGAACAAAGCGTCGGGGCGGGATAGCCTAGACCTTCCATCCTTCGTCGAATATAGTCAACATTATAATAATCATATCATCAACAACAATATAATAATGTGATATCCCAAACCAAAGAGTAACAGGGTAACATCGTAGCATCCTAAGCATGCATATTAAGCAGGGGCTGAGCAACGAGCAATAGTAACATAGCAGTACATGGTTTGCTGGGAGGGGACATGGCTGTATCGGTTTGAAAGAGGTTGTAAACATGTGGTAGGATCAAACATCGAACCTATCCTAGACTAGCATGCAAACCGCTGGTTGAAATAGAATGTATCATAAGTAATGTATAGTCCTTGCCTGTTGATAAGTCGGATTCCGAAGGTGTAGTTGATCGCAAGCTCGCATCGTCTCCGAGAGGTACATGCGGAAGCACACAAGACGGTAAACACTGGAAAGCAATCAACGAGCAAGAATCTATTACTACGGGGCAACACAAGATCAAGAATACATCACACGACACGGCAACGCGATACGGATCTATCGTCGAGAACGGTTACTAACAGTTTAAGTGGGGTATCGGTCACACACGACGAATACCGCACGTTTACGGTGGTTCAAGTTGCTTAGCTACAGGTGATCAACCAACGGTTATTAAAATGGCAAATCAAGCAAGCATGGCATATCACACAAACATGGCAAAAGGTTAAACACCAAGTAAACTACCTAGGCTAGTCATTTTAAGTGAGGCAACCCCTAAACATGCATAGCACTACTTGCCTCACAACAATTAAAGGATTTGGTACTGATCTGTCCTAAACCATATTTTAGGTTGGTTAACAACAGAAAACAATAGCTTAAACACAAAGTACACGAAAAACTAATCAAGTTACATATAAGGCACACTCCAAACGGAGTTACGGTTAAAAAGATACAAGCAAAACAAGTTACGGGCACAATCTGCCAACATCACAAAGCACACTTTAGAGCAATGCATAAACAGGATAATCAATGAAAACATGCTCACAAATGACATTGAACTAAGGTAGACATGACAGGGAAGGCATGGCAAAAAGAATCATGCAAATAGGCATCATAGGTCAAAAGATATTAAGCATGCAACATGGCATCGTGACGTTACAGACTTAGAGAAAAACAGAGGTGGCTGTCAAAAATAGCAGCATAGCAACTTTGGGGCTCAATAACTATATGACCAGCAAGCATATCATGACAATGCAATACATATAATGGAAGTAGACATGATGCTTAACAATATGCAATTGGAATCACTCAATTCCGATAAACGGTCGCGACACACTCGTCGACCGAAGTTGCAACAAAATATAAACAGCAGCACACTAACAGCAGGGTAGCTACTTTGGATCAAGATACAATCATGATGCAGCAAGCAATTATGGCATGTGAATGCATGAAACTGAAGTAGAAACAATGCTTAACGCAACGCAAAAAGAATCACTCAATTCCGACGTTCGCCCGAAGTTTCAATCAAGCAACAGTTTTCAGACAGTTTAACAGCAGCAGTTGCAATTAACGACCAGTGGCCCTGTTTGAACAGAAATCACACAATCAAGATGACCTCAGATGCAAATGCTCACAAAATATGGATTGGAGTACACACAATTCTGAGCAATATTCGTTTTGGGGGCACGTTCATCAGAGCTACGGATCAACGGAAAATTACGTTGCAAACAGACATCAGCAGCAAAAATTACTCAGACTTAGCAAAATTGGAAAAGATTTGCAGTTAAGAAAAAAAAGGGGGCGCTGGGCCTCACCCTAGTGGGCCGATGCGGTGCTGGGCTGGGGATGGTGCGGCTGGGCCGCTGGACTCCAGGTGGGCCGTGCCTGGCTGGATCAGCCCATGGCAGCGGCTGGCTCGGGCTTGTCCCGACCGGACCGGCAGCTGGCAGCGGTGGCCAGCCGGCTCCGGCGAGGACGAAGGGGCGAGGCGGCGGCGCTAGGAGGCCGACATGCGGGATGAGGGGCCGAATCCGGGTGGCGGCGGCACGGATTCGTCGCCTGGAAGGACGCCGGCGGCCAGGGCAGTCGCGGCGCGTGGTGGCGCGAGCTCGGGCTCGGCCGAGCTCCATCCATGGTGCGAGGGCTTCGGGCGGCGAGCTCCTGCGCGAGTGGAGACGAGAGGGAGGTGAGGGAGAATCAGAGCGGGGAAAGGAGGGAGGAGAGGAGGGACGCGGCGGCGCTCACCGGAGTGCGCTGCGGTGCTGGCGGCGGGTACGAGGTCGGGCGCCGGAGGAACGGCCCGGATCGGGCCCAAGCGGGCTGCGGCGGCGTTTCCAGGGCCCGGTTCGGGGCTGGCTGGAGGTGGGAGAAGGTGGAGGCGACGTGGCAGCCTCCAGGCCCTCCGATCTGTGATCCGATGGCTGTGGTGCACCCAGATCTAGGGTTTCGGGATAGAGAGGGGCTAGGGGGCTGATCTGGATATTTTTCAGGGGGGGTGGCTGCGAATTTCACTTAGGGAAACCCTAATTGGGTGTGGGAGGCTGGTGGTCTTTATATAGGAAGGTTGGCTGGCCTGTTTACGCAAATGCCCTCGGTACCCCTCTCGCGCGTCCGGTGATCGCGTTTCTGACCGCCGGGTGTCCGCAGGACCTCCGATTCGGGTAAAACTTCGAACTGCGCGATCAGCGTGTCGAGCCGACGGCGTTTACCTCGCGCTGGAACCGTTTCGAGAACACTTTCTGGCGCGCTATAAAAATATCCCATTTAATTATTAAACGGGGTTTTTTTCCGTTGGCTGCGGCTGGTCTCGTGCGGTTTTTGCGACGGGGATCGGGTGAAACCGGTGTCGCAAAGGTCGAGGGTCAGGGTGGCAAGGGTCAGTCTCCTTCCGATACGAGATAAGAGGGGGGAAATAATTGCCGATCGATAAATCGGGGATGCAAACACCGCAAACAAATCAGACAATCAAACAATTCACACGGAAAACAAAAATTTTAATTTTTGTGAAATCTGGGCTGTTACAGACCCTATCCATGTCGTACCCTCCGATTTGTGCATCGAGAACCAGGGGCGCGTGCCCCGGTCTTGGGACTGCGGGTGGATGGTCATCCTGTGAGAACGTGATGCTGGTCTCCGCATCATGTAGCTGGTAGACTTCGACTATATTTATGCTCTCGGCTGCTCTAGCTTGTAGGGTGTAGGAGTCGCGTTGTGCTTGCGGCACCCTTCCCTCTTGGATCATGAGCACATGTCCTTGCAGCGGGCTGTGACGTCCTTCCGGGCTTGAGGGCGGCGATTGTTCGGGTCGCCGGTTGCGCTTGTCTTCTTTCTGCTTCTCCTTCTTGGGGTCGTCGGCTAGCTCGTTGAACAAGTGGCAGTCTCCCAAAGTGTGACCTGACCTGACGCGTCCCCAGTCATCCTCGAAGCTGTGGATCGTGCAGGGTCCTGCTAGCTGCTCTCTAACCGTCAGTTTGCTAGATCCGGCGTGCCTGTTCCTTCTAGAGATTCTGAAGATTTGCTCGTGATCCTCCGGGTGTTCGTGGAAGCGAGGGTCGGTTTCGATTCCTCGAATCATATCTTGGTTCTTGATGAGGTTGGCGAATTCATCTGGCCTTCGATCTGGGTCATAGTACTCGCCCACCGGTGTCTCGGAGTCGCTGTCCTGGCTGGCGGCAGGTGCTCGTGCGACGGCGTGTCGTCAAGTGGCCGTTGGTTGCACGGCTGCGTGGCGTGGCTCGTTCAGTGGGGACTCGCCATAGATCTCCCGTGTGCGCCTTTTGGGTCGTCGATTCCTTATTCTTTGGCGATGGTTCTGCTGATCGCTGGTTTCGATCTCATAGTCATCGTCTTGATGTGCGGCGGTGGGTTGTCAAAAGATTTGCGAGTCCTCCGTTGCGCGTCGTGGTTCGTCGAGTGGAGTTCCTTCGTAGAGGCCTCTCTCCGTTCTTATGGGTCGTCGATTCCTTCGCTGCTGGCGCTGCACCTGGCCGTTACCGTAGTATCGGTCCTGGCATAGTTGTAGCCCGAGCGATCTTGATGGGGTGGCAGAGATGTTCGCCCTGATCTTGAATCCTTCGAGTGGGCTAGATCTGGTCCTTGCCCTTGGGTTGTGGCTTGCTGAAGACGGGACCGCCGAGATCGTGATCCCAACCTGGGTCGTTCCCACAGACGGCGCCAATTGACAGGGATCGACCCCGGCAAATCCCATGGTCAGGGATCCTGGGTTAGTCATGAGAGGCACAGGTTGGACGATAGCTCGTCGGCAAACAGGAGGACATGTTCCTGCTCGATATTATTGATGAGGGAGATGCGATTACAGTGGATGCCCAGGCTGGAGCGCTCAAGGCTAGGGTTACAGATGATATTAGATGCCTTTCGCGTCGGCCCTCCTAGCCCTTATATACTGGGCTAGGTCTCGGGGAGTTCATCTACGTTTACAGGTAAGCTTTCCTAACCCTAGCTTGCTCCGTACGACAGGTCTTCGCACCTTCCTTGTGACTCATAGACTCCTACGTCGGTTCCAATTAGCGGGCCAAGGCGGGTCTTCATGGGCCTTCTATCTTCAGGGACACCGGGTAGGCCTATCCCTAAGAGTCGTGGGGTCACCCCCTCGTCAGTGCTGATGTTGGGGATGATGTTGATGATGATCTCGATGATGCCCGTGACGATGATGATGATGATGGTGATGATCTCCCCTTCCGGGAGGTGATCTCCCCGGCGGAATCTGCCCGCCGGAGATGGATTTTCTCCCCTGTAGGTTTCCGCCCCGTGGCGGCGGCGAAACACCAAAACGACTCCTCTTTTAGGGTTTTCACCCCAGGGGGGTATTATAGGCGAGAGGGAGCACCGAGGGGGGCCACCAGGCATCCAGGAGGGTGCCTGGCGCGGCCAGGAGGGGGCGCTCCAGGCACCCTTCTGGCTGCCTGGTGGGTCCCCTCACCTCCTCCTTCGGTGATTCCCAGTCAATCTTCATAAAAATTATCCCCATAAAATTTCATCGCATTTGGACTTGATCTGATTAAGCAACTTGGTATCCACTTTTTACCGTTGAATTCTGGTTCTGCTGCTTCGGCACCGGAAAGTTGTAAACTGTGTAAAATAAGCCAAAACAACATAAGAACAATATTTTAAAGTGGAATATATCAATGAATAGGGTGAAATCACAATATAAAATAGTGATGCTTTTTGGACGTATCAGCGTCGAGGGGACCCACCAGGCAGCCAGGAGGCCTCCTGGAGCGGCCTAGGGTGGGGCCGCGCCAGGGGCCCTCCTGGCCTCCTGGTGGTGGCCCTCCTCCGCTCCTTTGGTGTTTCCGGAAGCTTCCGTGACGCTGATTTTTTATATATTTTTCTCGGAATTTTTGGAGCACTTTTAATGGCCGGAAAACCTGAAATACAAAAACAGCAGAAAACAGAAACTGGCAACTGGGTGCACTGAGTTAGTAGGTTAGTCCAAATAGGTTCAAAAGTGTATGAAAGTTCAAGCAAAACATGGCAAAGTAACACAAAACATGCATGGAGCAAGCCGAAATTATAGATACGTTTGGCACGTATCAACATCCCCAAGCTTAATTCCTGCTCGTCCTCGAGTAGGTAAATGATAACAAGCATAATTTTTGTGGTGACATGCCACACAACCATAAAAGGACTTTTAAGTAAAGCAATCAAAGCATGCAATTCAATTCAAGTCTTAACAAGCAAGAGTCTATATTAGCATTGACAAAAGCAACAAAAGAACAAAAGGTGCAAGAGCTCTCGTTGTCCGTGACTCGAATGTCTCCAGATTGTGTTTGCGTGCAAGCAAGGGATAGGGAAATACGAGAGAGAAAATAAGGTTGTTGAGAACAACTATCTACTAAAGTTTCACACTTGGTCTCCTTTGGATTCTTATCTGGACTCGTCCCCAGACCACTAGCCAGGTACAAGTCAAACTGATCCACTCCCTTTCGATATTTTGAGCACTCATGCAATGGATGAGCGTGAGCAAGAAAATTGACACCTAAAAGGTGAAACAGAAAGAAGGTGGACGAGGAAGACAAAAATGTGTGAAAGGCTCACATCAATGAGGACAATCATAGAAGAGAGAAGGCCATACGATAGATATGATGTGAGGAGTAGGGATTGCCATACAACGGATGCACATGTGAGCTAAAAGCTCTCCAAGGGAACTAGTGGGGGTGCATCTAACTTGCTTGCTCAAGAAGACCTAGAGCTCGTTTGAGGAGGCTCATCATTGGAATATACAAGCCAAGTTCTATAGTGTGAAGGGTCCCCACATAGCTATATGCATGATGATGATCTCTATGGAGTACAAGGGATAGGAGATGAAGTACTAGTGTGGATCTCTCAAAAGGAATAGTAGTATGCCCCTTCTCTCTTTTTTTCTCTTTTTCTCTTTTTTGTATTTTTTTTGGTGGCCTCAACGGCTCTTTCTATTTAACTCTCATTTGTCCTCTTTGGGATCTTTTGATTTTGTCCTCTTTGGGATATTTTCCTCACTTTAGGGGCAATACTCTATATTTTACAAGAATATAGGAGATCTTTCACACTTTACAAAGGTACTCACATAAAGAAAATGTAACTATCATGATGCAAATGTATGCTTCTGCCAGGATAACAGGATATGCAATGATACTAGCGTGTCATGTAGCAATGATTAGGGCAAGGCCCAACTAGCATGCGGCTCATCGATCAAGCAAGTAGCATGTATGACATGAAGATCAAGTCATGAGGAGGTGGATGTTGCATGGCAATGTATCTCGGAAAGGCTATGGAAATGCATTGTAGGTAGGTATAGTGGATGTTTTGAGGAAAGATATAAGGAGGCTTATGATGACAGAGCGTATCGTGCCAAGGGTTTGGATGCACCGGCGAAGTATGCGCGAACTCTCGAGGTGAGAAAGGGCATTGCACGGTACCGAAGAGGCTAGAAAAAGTATAGGTGGGTGGAAGTGTCAACTTTCGAATACTCACATTAGTCCGAAGAACTCATGCACTTATTATTGGTAACTCTCAATCTAATCAGGAGGTTCACAAAGAGACAGGTACCCCGAGGAGGAGTTTATGGGGGTTTGGTTATCCTTGCGCATCCTCGACTCATGGTACATGAGTGTACTCTAATATTCGAACCCTCCAGAGGTTAGTGATCCATCTAGTAGCTAGAGTTCTCAACAGGGGTTTTTGGTTTTCAAAAAACACACGGATTGCCCAAAATACGACATTTATCACTAATAGGCAAGATCTCTTGACACCATAAGTTCAAACATCACTCTAGTCAATACCTCAAAACTATTGCAAGTTACTACTACAAAGAGAACAACAACTTTAACTACCTACTTTCAGTCAAGACACATAACTCAGTGCAACAGGCAAACTCTCTAACAAGATAAAACATGCAACCTATAGACAGTTCAACCTAAGACAAAAAAAAAACTCTAGAAAAACTAAAGCACTACGACTAAACAGAACAGCAGCTAAGAAAAGGAAAAGAACAGCTCACAGCTAAAAGAATAAGCATGCAAATCCTATGAGGAGTTCTAGTTCAAGCGGAGCGTGAATCTCTCCCACACAAAAGAGTAAGTTGGGGTCTAACTTGTTACTACAGCAAACAAAGCAAAAAAAACTAAAAACAAAACCTAAGAGCGAGACGCTCCAAGAAAAGCACATAATGCATGAAGTGATAAAAATATAGTGCAACAAGAGACGAACTGATAATTATTGATGAAGAAGGGGATGCACGGGGGAATCCCCAAGCTTATACGCTTGAGTCTCCTTGAATATTTTTTGGGGGTGCACATGGGCATCCCCAAGCTTGAGCATTTGACCCTCCTGAATCTTCTTTCATCATCCTCCATCGCGCACTTGAAAACTCCCTTCATATATAACTCATTGTAAGCTGATTAGAGAGGTTAGTACCCTAATAAAATATTTTTTCCTCTACTGTAAATAAATATTTCCAAGAAGAGCTACTGTTTCCCAAGATTGCCAAAAGGTTTTTGCAAAGAAAAAGCAAGCTGAAGGTTTGCAAAAGTGAAGAGAGACAAAACGTGGCAGAATCTGTGAAAAACAGAACAGCAGATAGAAACGAATTTTTTAGAGGTACTTCTGCAACTCAAATAAAAAAACTCAGAACATATGGAAGTTTCGTAATTGTATAGAGCACGATGTGTAAAAAATTCAGCTGAAAAAGATTAACTGGGATTTTTGTCTGATTTTTCTAGTCACGAGGACAGAATCTGTTTTCTGGACAGCATGTCACAACTTTTACTTCCCTTGCCGTATGAGGCTAAACTTGGCACAAAGCTTGAAAATTAAAGATACAATGATGTTGCTACAGTAGTAACAATCATCAATACCACTAAGAACAGAACAAAAGCAAAAATAAAAACCTAAATTCGTTGCGGGTTGCCTCCCGAAAGCGCTTCTTTAGAGCCATTAGCTAGGCTTAAAGATTATAAAAGGTGCTCTCATAAGAATAAGGATTTGAAGCAAAAGAGAGCATCAAGAAGAAAATATGAAACACATTTAAGCCTAACCCACTTCCTATGCATAGGCATCTTGTAAGAAAATAAATCAAAGAAGCACAAAGAAACCAACATAGGAAGGTGGAACAAGAACATCTTCAAAACTTTCAACATAAAGAGAGGAGTTTTAGTAATATGGAAGTTTCTACAACCAAACTTCCCTCTCTCAAAATAATTTTCAGTAGTATCATGAACAACATCAAGAATATAAATTTCACATAAATCATATTGTTCATGACCTACAAGCACACGTGTATTGTTTTCAACACGGTTTTTAGGATCATAAGATAGATGCAACCCATCACATTGAGCCTTGATAAGAGCAAAATTCTCCGCAATAGTTGGAGATTTCAAAAGGATAATAGGGCAATCAAGTGTGGGTGCAATAGCAACAATTTCATGCTTAACATAAGGAACTATAGCAAGTTCATCTTTGTAAGCATCATCCATAGTGGCATCATGGCCATCAACAAAGCAAGTATCAAAATCATCAGAAAGGAAAGTATCAAGTGAGTCCTCGGAATCATAGGACTCCTCGTCATAGCAATCATTAGCCTCTTCTCGGGAAGCAAGCATTCTATTTTAAAATCCTCAATATAAGCATTGTAAGTATAATTCTCAAAGCAATAAGCAAGAACAGAAAAGTTTTCAGACTTGTGAATAGTATCGTAATACTTTTCAATCAAAGAAGCAATCTCATAAGCACCTTTAAAAGCAACAAACTCTTCAATCTTTTCAACATCAAAGTAATCATAAACACCTTTGGCATAAGAAGATAGGATCTCATTTTCATTAAACTCACATTGGAAAGGAAGGTGTTTACGCTCTATATTAGAGCAGCAAGTAAAATCATAAATGTGGCATAAAGATTCAGCATAGCAATAAGAAACTTGTATTTGATCCCATAAGTGTTTCCCTTTCTGAGATAGGCGGTTCCGCGTGTAATGAGCATGCTCATCCAATGATTTTCCCTCAACCAAGTCGGTTGGGTTTTTAGCGCGAGCACAAATTGATCGAAGACGAGCCAAGTGAAACATGTCCATCCTACCATATTTGGGTGGTTCCACACCCATGGTGAAGATAGCATTAGTAGGTATTTTTGGTATTTTTGATAAGGGACACAAAAGTAAAAACTGAAAGGTAAACTAACAAGACTAAAAAGCAAAGGTAAAAGATAGTGTGCAACTCCCCTATCTTGTAGACTGGAGTCCCCGGCAACGGCACCAGAAAACTTGCTGATGGCAAGAGAGTGTTAATACTCTTCAAGCCCTCGTTGATTACCCCAAGTGCAGAGTGAGATATAGTGCAGCGACAAGTTTTCCCTTAGCAAAGATACCAAGGTTTGTCTCCCGTAGGACTCCGAAGGATACAAGAAGGTGGTAAAGTGAACAATGGCGCCGAGGTTGCTAACCTCACCTGGACCTGCACACAGATACAATAACTTTGCTCCCAACGAGTACAGAGGAGTTGTCAATTCCTCCGGCCTTGCCGTTTACAAAGGATCAACGCAAGAGATAATAATAGTGGCAACTGAAAGTAAAGACTGAAAGTAATAAGGGTGTAAACAATGATATGAAGATGGACCAGGGTCCCGTGATTTTCACTAGTGATGTCTCTCTCCCAAAAGACGATAAAAGTGCTAGCGAGGTAAACAAATCACAATTGGGCAATTGACAGGATTATGAAGGCACCGCAATGCTAACAATGCTGCAAAGAAAGGAAGGGCTCAAAAGCAATGGGCAATACGCCAAGGTAAGTAGACCGAAATCCATCTGCATCTACTACGAATCATCCACCTTGAGATATCTATCCAGAACATCTCGCTGGTATTAAGTTGCGAATCCCACCCAAAGTGTAAACTCAAAGCAACAGACAACTGCATTAAAAGAACTTTGTGTAAAGTAAACAATCCTTGCACCCGCAAGTACAAGCACCGTTGTTTTATCCTGGTGGCAACATCACATCCCCTAGTCTCATGTTTCTGTCACTCAAGCTAGACATCAAGGGGCTGAACCCACAATCGAGCATAACGCTCTCTCTTAGAGTTGCAAATAAAATACTTGGCCAAAGCAAATACCGCAACAGAAAACATGCAAGAATTTACTCAAGAACAAAATATAAAAGAGAAGAACCAAATATATTACTCATCACAATTTGAACATAGTCTCATAATCCATCAGATCCCAACAAACTCAGCATAGCAACAGCAGAAATTACATAGATGCCTCGATCATGTGAGGCAGCTCACGAGGACTCGAAAGTGGAAGCACAAAAGGGGGAGAGATAGATCACATAGCTACTGGTCACGGACCCATGGTCCAAGGGAAACTACTCACGGTACATACGGGAGGCGTACATGGCTATGGAGGGTCTCCCGGAGGGGGTAGCTTCTCCCGGCAGGGTGCCGGAGCAGCTTCTCCAGGCAGCCCCGATCTAGAAACGGCGGCGGCGGCGGAACAGAGGCGATATCGCGAAAGAGGAGTCAGTATTAGGGGTTTCCACCCCGAGGGGTAAATATAGGCGAAGGGGGCGTCGAGGGGACCCACCAGGAAGCCAGGAACAGCGAGGTTTCCGCGAAAAAAAGTTCTTCTTTAGGGGTTTCTACCCCGAGGGGGTTATATAGGCGAAGGGGGGGCGTCGAGGGGACCCACCAGGCAGCCAGGAGGCCTCCTGGCGCGGCCTAGGGTGGGGCCGCGCCAGGGGCCCTCCTGTCCTCCCAGTGGTGGCCCTCCTCCGCTCCTTTGGTATTTCCGGAAGCTTCCGTGACGCTGATTTTTTATATATTTTCCCCGGAATTTTTGGAGCACTTTTAATGGCCGGAAAACCTGAAATACAAAAACAGCAGAAAACAGAAACTGGCAACTGGGTGCACTGAGTTAGTAGGTTAGTCCAAATAGGTTCAAAAGTGTATGAAAGTTCAAGCAAAACATGGCAAAGTCACACAAAACATGCATGGTGCAAGCAGAAATTATAGATACGTTTGGGACGTATCACCCAGCTGTAATTTGTTTACCTCGCATGGCTATTTTATCGTCTTTTGGGAGAGAGACATCACTAGTGAACATCATGGGACCCCGGTCCATATTTCCACCACTGTTTACACTATTAATTTACTTTCAGTATTTACTTTTCCGTAGCTATCACTATCATTATTATCCCATGCGTTTTATCCTTTGTAAACAACAAGGCCGGAGGAATTGACAACTCCTCTGTACTCGTTGGGAAGCAAAGCTATCTGTTGTGTGTGCAGGTCTAGGTGAAGTAAGCAACCTTGAGTTGTGAACGACACCATTGTTCACTTCACCACCTACTTGTATCTGTTGGAGTCCTACGGGTTCGATACTTTAAACCTTAGCATCTTTGCTAAGGGAAACTTGCTGCTACGCTACATCTCACCTTCCACTTGGGGTAACTAACAAGGGACGAGAAGTTATCTCGTGTATCAAGCAAATTTGTGGCGCCGTTGCCGGGGACTCCACTCTTCAAGATAGGGGGGTTGCACACTATCTCTTTATCTTTGCTTTTTAGTCTTGTTAGTTTACCTTTCAGTTTTTGCTTTAGTGTCTTTTATCAAAAATCAAAAAAAAAAGTTATCCTGCTTTTAGTTATCCTTTCTGTTTAGTCAAGCATGTTAGGATTTGGTGCCTTGAGGGAGTCTGAGGTCTTATACTTCCATCAAAGGAATGGAGAAAATATGAAGAAGACTTGGGATAGAATTTCTGATGCACATAGGAGAGTTATGCCTTGGATACCTATAAAAATTGTGCTTGGAAATTTTTACCATGGTCTTTTTAGATGGTGCAAGCACTCTATTAATATTATAGCTGAATGGGATTTCTTAGCTTGTGATGAAGCTAGAGCTCTTGAAATTATACATGGTCTATCTAGTTACTTTGTTTATGATCATAGTTTTGATACTGTTATAGATAGACTTGCTACTATTGAAAAGAGATTGGATGCTCTAGACTTGAAAAAGTCAAAGAAACCCAAGCCAAATATGAAAGATGTTTATGAGATAGATGGTGACTGGGAACCCTTTGTAAGAATTAGCAACTCTAACCAAGACTTCCTTGCCTTTTGTGACATTGGATCTATGGTTTCTACTATGCCAAAAGTTGTTTATGATTCTTTAAAATTTAACGTGGGCAAATTATCATCCTATCATGAACATGCTAATGGAGATATTTCTGAGATCCAGGGAAGGATAAAAGATGTACCAGTGACATTCCTTAAAGGGATTGCAATGGTTGATTTCTTTGTCATGAAGCCAAACCAAGGAAACATAGTGCTTGGTAGGGATTTCCTCCGAGCCATGGAAGGCTTCATTAATATAGGTAAGGGACAAATACGCCTATGCGGGAAGGCAAAAGGTGTGTACCCCTTTCCTAAAAAGAACAAGGCTGAACTTGTTGAGGAACCATTTGAATCATATTACAACTCTGATTATTATGATGATCTTTGATTCCTTCTATTTGCATTAAGCCTAGCTAATGGCTTTAAAGAAAGCCCGCAACGAATTTAGGATTTCCTTTTTGTTTTTCTTCTGTTTTTAGTGGTATTTATGATTTTTACTACTTTATCAACATCATTGTATCTTTACTTTTAAAGCTTTGTGCCTTTTATAGCCTCATACGACAAGGGAAGTGAAAGTTGTGACATGCTTTCCAGAAAACAGATTTTGTCCTCGTGACTAGAAAAATCAGAGAAAAATCCCAGTTCATCTTTTTGAGCTTAATTTTTTACATGGCTTGCTCTATACAATTAAGAAACTTTCGTATGTTCTGAGTTTTTTGATTTGAGTTGTAGAAGTACCCCTAAAAAATTCTTTACTACCTTCTGATCTGTTTTTCACAGATTCTGTCCTGTTTTGCCTTTTCTTTGTTTTGCAAACCTTAAGCTTTCTTTTTATTTGCAAAAACCTTTTGGAACTCTTTAGAAACAGTATCTCTTCAAGATTATCTTTATTTCCAGTAGAGAAAAAATTATTTTATTATGGGTACTAACCTCGCTAATCAGAATATGATGAGTTATGTATGAAGGGAGTTTTCAAGTGTGCGAGGGAAGATGATGAAAGAAGATTAAGAAGTGTCAAGTGTTCAAGCTTGGGGATGCCCCCATGCATCCCCAAGAAATATTCAAGGATACTCAAGCGTCTAAGCTTGGGGATGCCCCGTGCATCCCCTTCTCCATCGACAATTATCAGTTCGTCTCTCGTTTCACTATATTTTTATCACTTCATGCGTTATGTGCTATTCTTGGAGCGTCTCGCTCTTAGGTTTTGTTTTTAGTTTTCTTTAGCTTTGCTTGATGTTCATAACAAGTTAGAGCCCATCTTTCTTTGTGTGGGAGAGAACCACGCTCCACTTCCAAAATTTAGAACACAACATAGGACTTTTTCCTGCTTATCTTTGTTGTGTTTGTTCTTTATCTTTCCATAGCTGTTGTCATGCTTTGCTCTTAGCTTTCATGTTTATCTTTTCAAAGAGCTTTTGTTTAGTTTGTTGCTGGAACTCTCTTGAGTTTTCATGTTTATCTTGTTTCGAGAGTTTGCCTGTTGCGCTGAGTTTTGTGTCTTGACTTGAAGTAGGTAATTGAGGTTGCTATTCTTTTTGTAGTAGTAACTTGCAAAAGTTTTGAGGTGTTGTCTTGAGTAATGTTTGGACTTTTGGTGTCAAGAGCTTTAGCCTATTAGTGATATATGTCTTATTTTGGGCAATCTGTGTTTATTTTCAAAAATCTACAAAATTAGTTCAGAACTTTAGCTACTAGTTGGATCACTACTCTTCTGAGGGGTCGAATATTAGAGTACACTCACGTACCATGAGTCGAGGATGCGTAAGGATAACCAAACCCCCATCCACTCCTCCTCGGGGTACTTGTCTCTTTGTGAACCTCCTTATTAGATTGAGAGTTATCGATAATAAGGGCATGAGTTCTTCGGACTAATGTGAGTATTCGAAAGTTGACACTTCCACCTTCCCATATTTTGCTAGCCTTCCATGTGCCGTGCATTGCTTTCTTCTCACTCCGAGAGTTAGCGTCCACTTTCGCCGGTACATCCAAACCCTTGGCACGATACGCTCTATCATCATAAGCCTCTTTATATCCTTCCTCAAAACAGCCACCATACCTACCTATCAAGGCATTTCCATAGCCTTTCCGAGATACATTGCCATGCAACATCCATCTTCTCGTGACTTGATCTTCATGTCATACATGCTACTTGCTTGATCGATGAGCCGCATGCTAGTTGGGCCTTGCCCTAATCATTGCTACATGACGCGCTAGTATCATTGCATATCCTTCTACACTGGCAGAGGCATACATTTGCATACATCATGACAGTTACATTTTCTTTATGATTTGAGTACTTTGTAAAGTGTGAAAGATCTTCTATACTTTTTGTAATATATAGAGTGTTGCCCCTAAAGTGAGGAAAAGATCCCAAAGTGGACAAAATTAAAAGATCCCAAAGTGGACAAATTAAAAGATCCCAAAGTGGACAGATTAAAAGATCCCAAAGAGGACAAAGGAGAGTGAAATAGAAAGAGCCATTGAGGCCACCAAAAAATAAAAAAAATAGAAAAAAAGAGAGAAATAAAAAGATAGAAGGGGGAACACTACTATTCCTTTTTTGAGAGATCCACACTCGTACTCCATCTTGTATCTTGTACTCCATAGAGATTATCATTCATGCATATAACTATGTGGGGACTTCCACACTATAGAACTTGGCTTGTATATTCCAATGATGAGCCTCCTCAAATGAGCTCTAGGTCTTCTTGAGCAAGCAAGTTGGATGCACCCCCACTAGTTCCATTGGAGACCTTTTAGCTCACATGTGCATCCGTTGCATGGGAATCCCTACTCCTCACATCATATCTATCATTTGGCTTTCTCTCGCCTATGATTGTCCTCATTGATGTGAGCCTTTCACACCTTTTTTGTCTTCCTCCTCCACCTTATTCTATATTTACCATCCTAAGTGTCAACTTTCTTGCTTACGCTCATCCATTGCATGAGTGCTCAAAATGTCGAAAAGGAGTGGATCATTTTGACTTGTACCTGGCTAGTGGTCTGGGGATGAGTCAAGATAAGATTCCAAGGAAGACCAAGTGTGACACTTTAGTAGATTGAGTTCTCAACAATAAAAAATACTTTTTCTCGTATATCCCTATCCCCTTTCTTGCATGCAAACACCATTTGGAGACATTCGAGTCACGGACAGCGAGAGCTCTTGCACCTTTATGTTCTTATGTTGCTTATTTCAATACTAGATATAGACTCTTGCCTGTTATGACTTGAATTGAATTGCATGCTTTGATTGCTTTACTTACAAAGTTCTTATATGGTTGTTAGCATGTCACCACAGAAATTATGCTTGTTATCATTTACCTACTCGAGGACGAGAAGGAATTAAGCTTGGGGATGTTGATACGTCCAAAATGTATCTATAATTTCTGCTTGCTCCATGCCTCTTTTGTGTGATATTGCTATGATTTTGATGAACTTCCATACACTTTTGATCATATTTGGACTAACCTATTAACTCAGTGCACCCCAGTGTCAGTTCCTGTTTTCTGCTGTTTTTCTATTTCAGGTTTCCCCCTTATTAAAAGTACCAGAAAAAATCCGGGAAAAATATAGGAAAAATAAGCGTACCGGAAGCTTCGCGAAGAGCCCAGGAGGGGCCAGAGGGGAGTCAGGGGGGCCCAGGCGTCCAGAGGGCGCGGCCAGGCCCCTGGCCGCGCCAGGGGCGCGCTTGGATCCCCTGGCCCACCTCTGGCTGCCCCCTTTTGCCTATTTATTCCCCGTGATGAGAAACCCTCGGGGACGGAACCCCTTTTCGCGATCTCTCCTCTGTTCTGCCGCCGCCGCGCTTCCAAGATCGGGAGCACCAGAAGACCTCTTCCCGGCAACCTGCCGGAGGGAGGAATCACCTCCGGGAGCTTCTCCACCACCATGGATGCTTCCCGGATTAACCGTGAGTAGTCCACCTTGGACCATGGGTCCATGATCAGTAGCTATGTGATGTTCTCCTTCCCTCTTTTGTTCTTCATGGATTAGACCTCTTGAGTTGCCCTAGATGATCGAGGCACATATGTAATTTTTCTGTTGTTGCTATGCTGAGTTTGCTGGGATCCGATGGATTATGAGATTATGTTCAGATTGTGATTGAGTTATATATTTGATTCTCTTCTTTTATATTTATGTTCTTGAGTAACTCTTGCATGTTCTCCGTTGCTGTTTATTGCTTTGGCCAAGTAGTAGGTAGTGACTCCAAGAGGGAGCGTTATGCATGATTGTGGGTTCATGCCCCCCGATGACTAGCTTGAGTGACAGAAACATGAGTCTAGGGGATGTGATGTTGCCACAAGGGGGAAAACAACGATGCTTGTACTTGCGGGTGCAAGGATTGTTTACTTTACGCAAAGTTCTTTAATGCAGCTGTCCGTTGCTTTGAGTTTACACTTTGGGTGGGATTCACAACTTAATACCAGCGAGATGTTCTGGATAGATATCTCAAGGTGGATGATTAGTGGGTAGATGCAGATGGATTTCGGTCTACTTGTCTTGGCGTACTGCCCGTGCTTTTGAGCCTCTTCCTTTCTGTTTTGCATAATTAGCATTGGTTTGCGCACATAATCCTGTCAATTGCCCAGCTGTAATTTGTTTACCTCGCATGGGCATTTTATCATCTTTTGGGAGAGTGACATCACTAGTGAACATCATGGGACCCCGGTCCATATTTCCACCACTGTTTACACTATCAATTTACTTTCAGTATTTACTTTTCCGTAGCTATCACTATCATTATTATCCCCTGCGTTTTATCCTTTGTAAACAACAAGGCCGGAGGAATTGACAACTCCTCTGTACTCGTTGGGAAGCAAAGCTATCTGTTGTGTGTGCAGGTCCAGGTGAAGTAAGCAACCTTGAGTTGTGAATGGCGCCATTGTTCACTTCACCACCTACTTGTATCTATTGGAGTCCTACGGGTTCGATACTTTAAACCTTAGAATATTCGCTAAGGGAAACTTGCTGCTACGCTACATCTCACCTTCCACTTGGGGTAACCAACGAGGGACGAGAAGCTATCTCGTGTATCAGAGGTGAACAAATTACAACTGGGCAATTGACAGGATTAAAAACGCACCGCAATGCTAACTATGCTACAAAAGAAAGGAAGAGGCTCAAAAGCATGGGCAATACGCCAAGACAAGTAGACCGAAATCCATCTGCATCTACTCACTAATCATCCACCTTGAGATATCTATCCAGAACATCTCGCTAGTATTAAGTTGCGAGACCCACCCAAATTGTAAACCCAAAGCAACAGATAACTGCATTAAAAGAACTTTGCATAAAGTAAACAATCCTTGCACCCGCAAGTACAAGCACCGTTGTTTCCCCCCCCCCCCCCCGGTGGCAACATCACATCCCCTAGACTCATGATGTTGTCACTCAAGCTAGTCATCGGGGGTCATGAACCCACAATCATGCATAACGCTCCCTCTTGGAGTTACTATCTACTACTTGACAAAGCAATAAAAAGCAACGGAGAACATGCAAGAATTACTCAAGAACATAAATATAAAAGGAGAAGAACCAAATATATTACTCATAACAATTGAACATAATATCATAATCCATCAGATCCCAACAAACTCAACATAGCAACAGCAGGAAAATTACATATGTGCCTTGATCATGTAGGGCAGCTCACAAGGTCTAAACATTGAAGAACAAAGATGGAGAGAATACATCACATAGCCACTGATCATGGACCCATGGTCCAAGGTGGACTACTCACGGCTCATCCGGGAAGCGTCCATGGTGGTGGAGAAGCTCTCGGAGGTCAATCCTCCCTCCGGGAGGGTGCCGGGACAGGGTCTGCTGGCGGCCCCCGATCTTGGAAGCGCGGCGGCGGCGGAACAGAGGGAAGACCGCGAAAAAGGGTTCTGCCCTCAAGGGTTTCGGAAGACGGGGTAAATATAGGCCGAAGGGGCCCAGGGGGGTTGGCCCCAGGTGTCCAGGTGTCCACCCGACGTGGGCACCAGAGGGGCCGCGCCCCCAGGGCGCCTGAACCCCTGGTGGCCCCCTCTGGCCCTACTTCGGGGCTCTGGAAGGTTCCGTCTCGCTGATATTTTATATATTTTCCTGGAATTTTTTGGGCACTTTAAGTAATGGGAAAACCTGAAATACAAAAACGGCAGAAAACAGAAACTGGCACTGGGGTGCGCTGAGTTAATAGGTTAGTCCAAATATGATCAAAAGTGTATGAAAGCGCATCAAAAGCATATCAATGTCACCCAAAACATGCATGGAGCAAGCAGAAATTATAGATACGTTTGGGATGTATCAGATAGCGGTTTCAAATGGGAGTAATAGTGGTGGGAGTAGCTGGAGTAATCACAACCACCTATCTAAGACGTATTTCCTATATTTAATTACACTGTGAATGGTCATAGCTATCAATTATCATCATTCTATCAATTGCCTAACTGTAATTTGTTCACCACATCATTGCTTTCAAGAGAGATGACACTAGTGGATTTTTGAGCGATTTCCACGGTTCATGAACCCTGAAGTGCGCTTACGAGTCGACCATCAACACTCATGTTTTTTAGCCAATTCTGGCCCATTTTGTGGGCTTGCCCTAGTTTTGGGGTTCGCCGAACGATTTCCATGATTGATGAACCCCGGGGTGTGCTTACAGTTCGGTCATCAAAACTCACATTTTTGGCTGATTCTGTCCTATTTCGTTGGCTATTGCACATCGTTTTGGGATCTTGGATTGTATCCCATGGTTGATGAATCCCTGGATGTGCTTATGGGTCGGTCATCAAAACTCGTTGTTTTGGCTGCCTTCGACTGATTCTGGTCTCTTTTGTGGACTATTGCTCATCATTTTGGGTTTCCGAAGCGATTTATCCCACACATACACGAATAAGTTTTCAGTGAACCTATTGTTATTCATGCACCATTCATTTTGCTTCGTGGTATATAACAAAACCCGAGGTGAGAAGTTGACATTTCATGAGATGCAACACTTGATCGCAAAACCTTGCTATCCTCTATACATGTTTTTTCTTTTACTCATTATTGTATTTTTGGTATCCCGTAAATAAATCACACCGCGTCTGCTAGATTATAATGGATACCATAATACCGAGCGGTCCGAAGAAATATTTCTTCATCATGAAGGAGCAAATCC
Organism: Bromus sterilis; assembly: GCA_950022295.1. NCBI lineage: Eukaryota > Viridiplantae > Streptophyta > Magnoliopsida > Poales > Poaceae > Bromus > Bromus sterilis. The sequence continues at coordinate 60,360,577 of OX465599.1, forward strand.
CAATCTTGAGCTATCGCAGTTTCTAGCCATACTCTCGAATGCACCTGGAATTTACCGTTATAATCATCCAGTTACGAATAATGTTTGATATGAAAAAAAGTACGTCTTCCGGACTGAAGTAAATCGACACTCTCATGGTGTAAACAATTTTGTATATGATAAAACTGTGCATGATATGACTTATAACGTTGTTACGATGTGGCCTCGAAGTATGTCATTAACTTGGATGTGTTCAACATCATTGTGCCACTAAAAATATGTTCCCACTGTTGCCAGCACCCCTGTCATATTGATTATGCCTTGTGATCAACCAAACCTAATCATCAGTCAACACATGAGCTAGTCTTATAGGCTAGACTAGGATTTTTTGTGTTTATATTTCCACACATGCAAATGAGTTTTCTTCTAAATCTCCTATTCATGGTCATTGAAATTATAACACAAAAAATATAAACCTTAAATTATGAACTTGGAAATAAATAGTACCAACTTTATTATTGTCTCTAGGGCATATATCCAAAAGAGAGGGCATGTGCTCAAGAACAAAAATGACATGATGGATGAGTTGAGACTGCTAGATGATCTGGAAGAAAGCAACCACTTACTAATGAACACATGGCCAAAGGGGGGATGCAACGTGAGATTTGTGAGACTCTAGAAGAGGAGGAAGAATACCAACATAATAGATCATGCCACTGGTTATTATAAACAACTATTTGGTCATGCTTAAGGGTTCAAATGCAGGATGAGAATGATGTCTGGGGTGAAAAATGAGAAACTATCCAATGAAGACAAAGATGAGTTAGATAAGCATTTCTCAAGGGAGGACATAATTTGTGTGTGTGTTTTACATGAATAAAGCCATGAGAGATGGTTTCCAAATTGAATTCTTCCAGGATTGTTGGTCATTCATCAAAGATGACCTAATGATGTGTTTCCTGAAATTCCATGTAGGGAGGTTGGAACTTAGCAGAATAAATGTTTGGATCATTACTCTGATATCTAAAGGGGCTAAATACAAATACAATTCAGAAGTACATATCTATTTGTTTGTTGCCTATGTTGTCCACTTTTTGACAAAGATATGGATGGGAAAAATATCCAGACGGATGGCAGACCCCCCCCTTCGACCAGCCCTAGCCCCCACCACCTTAGCTGCCGCCGACAAACCCTCCTCCGCCGCAACCGCAGCCACAGCCAAGCCAGCCACCTACACTGCCGCCTCTGACCTTGCGGAACCTCCTCTCACCCCTGATGAAACTCCGTCCCAGCTTGCCATCCGCGCCGCCCTTGGGGTGGGGGATGCCATGGGCCTTGACTATGAGCAACAGATCTGGGCGGCCCTGCGCCTCACAGTGACCCCCCGGAGCGGCGACCGATCTTTCCCCCTCATCGCTCTTGTCTCCCATCGCTTCCTCACACTGGACTCCAGCATTATCGCCGTCCTCCTCCAGGCTTGCTTGGGTGATACGGCGGCCGCCTTCCAAGTGCAGTCTCTTGGCTCCGGCCAATGGAGCTTCGTTGTCTCCTCCCCCCACATCGTCTCCAACCTCGTCGACGAGCCCACCATCTCCAATGCCTCCCTCTCCATCTAGTTCCGACTCATCTCGGACGCCTCGCTCTTGCTCCCAAAGCCGCCCGCCCTGTCAAGGCTCACCATGTCTTCGCAGTTTCTCGCTGACCAACTCAAGCTCTCCGACCTCCCCGGACGCGAGTTCCAGCTAAACCTGGCTCCATCCTTTGGACAAAGGCTCTTTTTCCCAAAACCCACCTCCACCAACGTCACCAAACTACTCTTCTTCATCCACAAAACCGACATATCCATCGACTCTCACCTGGTCCAGGCCATCCTGCTCTTTCGTTTTGGAGGCCCGTCACAGGACATGGTGGTCTCGCAAGAATCGCCGCGCTGCTTTGCTTTTTTCGCCATCAACCGTGCTTTGCCTCCATCGTCGCCGCGGCATCGCCCATCCGCCTCCCACGGCTGTTCGCTTCACTGACTATCGCTCCGGCCTCCTCCGCGGCCAGATCAAGATCCGCCGCAGCTTGGCGTGCTCCCGCGACGGGGGCTCGTCTCCAGCACCGCCTTCTCCCGGTCTCCTCGGCAAACGCCTCCAAAACTGACGCTCCTGGCCCCCCTCCTCCGCCGGGGGTCACCATGCGGCGCACGCCTGATGGCTTCTCGCCCCTCGTTGGTTACCCCAAGTGGAAGGTTGAGATGCAGCGTAGCGGTAATTTCCCTCAGTAAAGATACCAAGGTTTGTCTCCAGTAGGACTCAACGATAAGTACGATAGGTGGCAACGGCGCCAGAAATTATTCTGATGCGTGGAGTTGTCGTGGACCTGCACAAAACAAATATCTTTGCTCCCAACGAGTTCAGAGGAGTTGTCAATCCCTCCGGCCTTGTCGTTTACAAAGGATCAAACGCAAGAGATAAAGAGGTACTAGTAAAAGTAAAACAGAAAGATAAATAGTGGGTGTGAACAATGGTATGAAGATGGACCGGAGTCCCGTGATTTTCACTAGTGATGTCTCTCTCCCAAAAGACGATAAAAATGCTAGCGAGGTAAACAAATCATAGTTGGGCAATTGACAGGATTATGAAGGCAACGCAATGCTAACTATGCTGCAAAGAAAGGAAGGGCTCAAAAGCAATGGGCAGTACGCCAAGGTAAGTAGACCGAAATCCATCTGCATCTACTACGAATCATCCACCTTGAGATATCTATCCAGAACATCTCGCTGGTATTAAGTTGTGAATCCCACCCAAAGTGTAAACTCAAAGCAACAGACAACTGCATTAAAAGAACTTTGCGTAAAGTAAACAATTCTTGCACCAATAGGCACAATCACCGTTGTTTTATCCCTGGTGGCAACAGCACATCCCCTAGTCTCATGTTTCTGTCACTCAAGCTAGACATCAGGGGGCTGAACCCACAATCGAGCATAACGCTCTCTCTTGGAGTTGCAAGCAAATAACTTGGCCAAAGCAAATACTGAAATGGAGAACATGCAAGAATTTACTCAAGAACAAAATATAAAAGGGCAAACCAAATATATTACTCATCACAATCTGAACATAGTCTCATAATCCATCAGATCCCAACAAACTCAGCATAGCAACAGCAGAAAATTACATAGGTGCCTCGATCATGTGAGGCAGCTCACGAGGTCTCGAAAGTGGAAGCACAAAAGAGGGAGAGGACATCACATAGCTACTGATCACGGACCCATGGTCCAAGGGGGACTACTCACGGTACATGCGGGAGGCGTCCATGGCTATGGATGGTCTCCCGGAGGGGTGATCTCCTTCCGGCAGGGTGCCGGGGCAGCTTCTCCAGGCAGCCCCGATCTGAAAACGGCGGCGGCGGCGGAACAGAGAGGTTTCCGCGAAAAAAAGTTCTTCTTTAGGGGTTTCTACCCCGAGGGGGTTATATAGGCGAAGGGGGGCGTCGAGGGGCCACCCAGGGCAGCCAGGAGGGTGCCTGGCGCGCCCTAGGGTTGGGGCCGCGCCAGGGACCCTTCTGGCTCCCGGGTGGTGGTCCCGGCTCTCTCCCTTGGTTATTCCGGAAGCTTCCTGCCCTTGGATTTTTAATATAATTTTTGCGGAATTATTTGGGCACTTTAATCAGCCGGAAAACCTGAAAAACAAAAACAGCAGAAAACCAGAAGCTGGCAACTGGGTGCACTGAGTTAGTAGGTTAGTCCAAATTGGTTTAAAAGTGTAATAAAGTTCAACCAAAACATGGCAAAGTCACACAAAACATGCATGGAGCAAGCAGAAATTATAGATACGTTTGGGACATATCAACATCCCCAAGCTTAATTCCTGCTCGTCCTCGAGTAGGTAAATGATAACAAGCATAATTTCTGTGGTGACATGCCACACAACCAAATAAGGACTTTTAAGTAAAGCAATCAAAGCATGCAATTCAATTCAAGTCTTAACAGGCAAGAGTCTATATTGGCATTAACACAAGCAACAAAAGAACAAAAGGTGCAAGAGCTCTTGCTGTCCGTGACTCGAATGTCTCCAGATGGTGTTTGCGTGCAAGCAAGGGACTGGGAAGAAAGAGAAAAAGGTTGTTGAGAACAACTATCTACTAAAGTTTCACACTTAGTCTCCTTTGGATTCTTATCTGGACTCGTCCCCAGACCACTAGCCAGGTACAAGTCAAACTGATCCACTCCCTTTCGATATTTTGAGCACTCATGCAATGGATGAGCGTGAGCAAGAAAGTTGACACCTAAAAGGCGAAACAGAAAAAGGGTGGAGGAGGAAGACAAAAAGGTGTGTGAAAGGCTCACATCAATGAGGACAATCATAGGCGAGAGAAGGCCATATGATAGATATGATGTGAGGAGTAGGGATTGCCACACAACAGATGCACATGTGAGCTAAAAGCTCTCCAATGGTACTAGTGGGGGTGCATCTAACTTGCTTGCTTAAGAAGACCTAGAGCTCGTTTGAGGAGGCTCATCGTTGGAATATACAAGCCAAGTTCTATAGTGTAAAAGTTCCCCACATAGCTATATGCATGATGATAATCTCTATGGAGTACAAGGGATAGAAGATGAAGTACTAGTGTGGATCTCTCAAAAGGAATAGTAGTATGCCCCCTTCTCCCTTTTTATTTTTATTTTTCTCTTTTTCTCTTTTTATTTTTATTTTTTGGTGGCCTCAATGGCTCTTTCTATTTAACTCTCATTTGTCCTCTTTGGGATCTTTTGATTTTGTCCTCTTTGGGATCTTTTCCTCACTTTAGGGGCAATACTCTATATTTTACAAGAATATAGGAGATCTTTCACACTTTACAAAGGTACTCAAAAAAAGAAAATGTAACTAATCATGATGCAAATGTATGCCTCTGCCAGGATAGCAGGATATGCAATGATACTAGCGCGTCATGTAGCAATGATTAGGGCAAGGCCCAACTAGCATGCGGCTCATCGATCAAACAAGTAGCATGTATGACATGAAGATCAAGTCATGAGAGGGTGGATGTTGCATGGCAATGTATCTTGGAAAGGCTATGGAAATGCCTTGTAGGTAGGTATGGTGGCTGTTTTGAGGAAAGATATAATGAGGCTTATGATGACAGAGCATATCATGCCAAGGGTTTGGATGCACCGGCGAAGTATGCGCCAACTCTCGAGGTGAGAAAGGGCAATGCACGGTACCGAAGAGGCTAGAAAAAGTATGGGTAGGTGGAAGTGTCAACTTTCGAATACTCACATTAGTCCGAAGAACTCATGCACTTATTATCGGTAACTCTCAATCTAATAGGAGGTTCACAAAGAGACAGGTACCCCGAGGAGGAGTGTATGGGGGTTTGGTTATCCTTGCGCATCCTCGACTCATGGTACGTGAGTGTACTCTAATATTCGAACCCTCCAGAGGTTAGTGATCCATCTAGTAGCTAGAGTTCTCAACAGGGGTTTTTTGGTTTTCGAAAAACACACGGATTGCCCAAAATACGACATCTATCACTAATAGGCAAGAGCTCTTGACACCAAAAGTTCAAACATTACTCTAGTCAATACCTCAAAACTATTGCAAGTTACTACTTCAAAAAGAAAAGCAACTTTAACTACCTACTTTCTAGTCAAGACACAGAACTCAGTGCAACAGGCAAACTCTCTAACAAGATAAAACATGCAACCTATAGAAAGTTCAACCTGAAAAGAAAAGCTCTAGAAAAACTAAAGCACTACAGCTAAACAGACCAGCAGCTAAGAAAAGAAAAAGAACAACTCAGAGCTAAAAGAAATAAGCATGCAAATCCTATGAGGAGCTCTAGTTCAAGTGGAGCGTGTTTCTCTCCGACACAAAAGAGTAAGTTGGGGTTTAACTTGTTACTACAGCAAAGAAAGCAAAACAAACCTAGAAAAGTAAAGAGCGAGACGCTCCAAGCAAAGCACATAACGCATGAAGTGATAAAAATATAGTGCAACGAAAGACAGACCGATGATTGTTGATGAAGAAGGGGATGCACCGGGGGCATCCCCAAGCTTAGACGCTTGAGTCTCCTTGAATATTTATTGGTGGTGCACTTGGGCATCCCCAAGCTTGAGCGCTTGACACTCCTGGATCTTCTTTCATCACCTTCCATCGCGCACTTGAAAACTCCCTTCATACATAACTCATTGTAGGCTGATTAGAGAGGTTAGTACCCTAATAAAATTATTTTCCTCTACTGCAAATAAAGATTTCCAGGAAGATCTACTGTTTCTCTTGCCTGCCCAAAAAAGTTTGCAAAGAAAAAGCAAGCTCAAGGATTGCCAAACTGCGAAAAGAAAAACTGGGGCAGAAGCTGAGAAAAACAGAACAACAGAGAAAGGGGAATTTTTTCGAGGTACTTCTGCAACTCAAATCAAAAAACTTTGAACAGGGGCTAGCAAGCCAATTGTATGTAGCATGCTGTCAAAAAATTTCAGATCAAAAATATGATCTGCTGATTTATCGTGAATTTTCCCGGCAAGAAGACAGAATCTGTTTCTGGACAGCAAGCTCCAACTTTTGAACTTTCAAGCACTCTGAGGCTAAACTTGGCACAAAGCTTGAAAATTAAAGATACAATGATGTTGCTACAGTAGTAACAATCATCAAGACCACTAAGAACAGAACAAAAGCAAAAAGAAAAACCTAAATTCGTTGCGGGCTGCCTCCCGAAAGCGCTTCTTTAGAGCCATTAGCTAGGCTTAAAGCAGAAGATCAAGTTTTTTCAAGAGAATAACTAGCCCGTGTGACGGACTCAAAAGGTAACTTAATATTTTTCTTAGGGAAATGTTCCATCCCTTTCTTTAGAGGGAATTGGAACTTGATAGTTCCCTCTTTCATGTCAATGATGGCACCAACTGTGCGAAGAAAAGGACGTCCCAAAATAATTGGACAAGAGGGCTCACACTCAATGTCCATAATAGTGAAATCAACAGGAACATAATTGTCATTGACAATGATAAGAACATCGTCGATCTTCCCCAAAGGCTTCTTTACGGAAGAATCAACAAGACGAACACCAAAAGAACAGGGATCAAAAGGTTTCAAATCAAGCATATCATACATTCTTTTGGGCATAACAGAGGTACTTGCTCCAACATCACAAAGAGCAAAACAAGAGAAGTTATTCAATTTAATTTTAATAATAGGATCCCAACCATCTTCTAGCTTCCTAGGTATGGAGGCTTCTAGCCTAAGCTTCTCCTCCCTAACTTTAATTAGAGCATTGGTGATATGCTCCGTGAAGGCAAGATTTAGTGTGCTAGTGTGGGGGTCTCTAGACATCTTGTGTAGGAAACCAATAACTTCTGGTAAAGTGCAGTTATCAAAGTCTAGTTCACTACTATCTATAAGGGAAGTAGTGATATCATTTAAGCTCACTTGTTTGAAAGCCTCTATGTTCATAGAGGTTTCCTCTTCTATGGTTGAGGGTGTAGCATCACCATTGATAGGTCCAGTGGGACTAGGGGTGTGATGGGTGCTAGCAGTTTGGATCTCCTCAACTACTTGGATAGTGGCTACTGTGTGGTAGGTAGGAAGGCTCTTAATTCTATCTTCTTCCTCCTTTTCTCTAGCCCATCTCTCTTTAAGTTTTCCCAGCATCCTAATGTTTTCATTAATTTGGACTTGGATGGCATTCATAGGAGTGACCTGCCTCTCCTCAGGGGGAGAGGTTCTAATCTTCAGCATCTCTACATCGTGGGCTATATTGTCTACCTTCGAAGAGAGGATATCTAGTTTATCTAATTTTTCTTCCACACTCTTGTTGAAGGCCTTCTGGGTAGTGATAAAGTCTTTGAGCATAGTCTCTAGTTCTGAAGTGGAGTTTCTAGTGGTAGGATAAGTGTTGTTCCCATAGTTGTTGGATGGGAAAGGCCTAGGATTGTTGCTACCAAAGTTACTCCTATAAGCATTATTGTTGAAGTTGTCCCTAGAGACAAAATTGACATCTACTTGCTCCTGAGCAACCAAAGAATTTAAAGGAACATCTCGAGGATCAATAGAGGGTTGCTTGGTAAGTAGAGACATGATAAGGTCAACCTTTTCATTTAAAGAGGAAATCTCCTTGACAGAGTTTACCTTCTTACCAGTTGGAGCTCTCTCGGTGTGCCATTGTGAATAATTTAGCATCATCTCATCTAGTAGTTTTGTAGCAGCACCAAGTGTGGTTGACATAAAGGTACCTCCCGCGGCCGAATCCAACAGGTTCCGCGAGGTGAAGTTCAAGCCTGCATAAAAAGTCTGGATAACCATCCAGGTAGTCAGTCCATGTGTAGGGAAGTTCTTGACGAGCGTCTTCATACGTTCCCAAGCCTGGGCAACGTGTTCGTTATCCAATTGCCTGAAATTCATATTGTTACTCCGCAATTGAATAATTTTAGCAGGGGGATAATACTTCCCTATAAAAGCATCCTTGCATTTACTCCAAGAATCAATACTATTCTTGGGTAGAGACTGTAGCCACTCCTTGGCTCTCCCTCTCAAGGAGAAAGGGAAAAGCTTCAGCTTGACGATGTTTCCGTCCACCTCCTTGTATTTCTGCATGTCGCAGAGCTCGATAAAGTTGTTTAGGTGCAAAGCAGCATCTTCTCCTGCTCCTGGAAATTGATCTTTCATGACAAGGTTAAGCAGAGCAGGTTTAATCTCATAAGAAGGTGCTGAAGTGGCAGGTGGAGCAATAGGAGTGCAGATAAAGTCATTGTTGTTGTGACTGGTGAAGTCACACAACTTAGTGTTTTCATTGGAACCCATAGTAGCAGCAGGTATTTTTGGTATTTTTGATTAGGGACACAAAAGTAAAAAACTGAAAGGTAAACTAACAAGACTAAAAAGCAAAGGTAAAAGATAGCGTGTAACTCCCCTATTTTTGATACAGGAGTCCGACAACGGCGCCAGAAATTGGCGGTTATCAGGACTCGCGTATTTGTACTTCCTTTGAGTCCCCGGCAACGGCGCCAGAAATTAGCTTGATGGCTTCTCGCCCCTCGTTGGTTACCCCAAGTGGAAGGTTGAGATGCAGCGTAGCGGTAATTTCCCTCAGTAAAGATACCAAGGTTTGTCTCCAGTAGGACTCAACGATAAGTACGATAGGTGGCAACAGCGCCAGAAATTATTCTGATGCGTGGAGTTGTCGTGGACCTGCACAAAACAAATAACTTTGCTCCCAACGAGTTCAGAGGAGTTGTCAATCCCTCCGGCCTTGTCGTTTACAAAGGATCAAACGCAAGAGATAAAAAGGTACTAGTAAAAGTAAAACAGAAAGATAAATAGTGGGTGTGAACAATGGTATGAAGATGGACCGGAGTCCCGTGATTTTCACTAGTGATGTATCTCTCCCAAAAGACGATAAAAATGCTAGCGAGGTAAACAAATCACAGTTGGGCAATTGATAGGATTATGAAGGCACCGCAATGCTAACTATGCTGCAAATAAAGGAAGGGCTCAAAAGCAATGGGCAGTACGCCAAGGTAAGTAGACCGAAATCCATCTACATCTACTACGAATAGTCCACCTTGAGATATCTATCTAGAACATCTCACTGGTATTAAGTTGCGAATCCCACCCAAAGTGTAAACTCAAAGCAACAGACAACTGCATTAAAAGAACTTTGCGTAAAGTAAACAATTCTTGCACCAATAGGCACAATCACCGTTGTTTTATCCCAGGTGGCAACAGCACATCCCCTAGTCTCATGTTTCTGTCACTCAAGCTAGACATCAGGGGGCTGAACCCACAATCGAGCATAACGCTCTCTCTTGGAGTTGCAAGCAAATAACTTGGCCAAAGCAAATACTGCAACGGAGAACATGCAAGAATTTACTCAAGAACAAAATATAAAAGGGCAAACCAAATATATTACTCATCACAATCTGAACATAGTCTCATAATCCATCAGATCCCAACAAACTCAGCATAGCAACAACAGAAAATTACATAGGTGCCTCGATCATGTGAGGCAGCTCACGAGGTCTCGAAAGTGGAAGCACAAAAGAGGGAGAGGACATCACATAGCTACTGATCACGGACCCATGGTCCAAGGGGGACTACTCACGGTACATACGGGAGGCGTCCATGGCTATGGATGGTCTCCCGGAGGGGTGATCTCCTTCCGGCAGGGTGCTGGGGCAGCTTCTCCAGGCAGCCCCGATCTGAAAACGGCGGCGGCGGCGGAACAGAGAGGTTTCCGCGAAAAAAAGTTCTTCTTTAGGGGTTTCTACCCCGAGGGGGTTATATAGGCGAAGGGGGCGTCGAGGGGCCACCCAGGGCAGCCAGGAGGGTGCCTGGCGAGCCCTAGGGTTGGGGCCGCGCCAGGGACCCTTCTGGCTCCCTGGTGGTGGTCCCGGCTCTCTCCCTTGGTTATTCCGGAAGCTTCCTGCCCGCTGATTTTTAATATAATTTTTGCGGAATTTTTTGGGCACTTTAATCAGCCGGAAAACCTGAAAAACAAAAACAGCAGAAAACCAGAAGCTGGCAACTGGGTGCACTGAGTTAGTAGGTTAGTCCAAATTGGTTTAAAAGTGTAATAAAGTTCAACCAAAACATGGCAAAGTCACACAAAACATGCATGGAGCAAGCAGAAATTATAGATACGTTTGAGACGTATCAACGCCTACTGCTCTCCGGCCTCCTCTGCCTCAAGCCACGGCGGAGCCCCCCGTCTGCATCGACAAGCCCCATGCTCCACCGACGCACGCTACACCTCTGCCTATGGGGCCCCTGCATGCAATCGCTCCATCCGACGGACCGATCGACGACAAGGCCCATGCAGATTCAATCTCCACCGTCCAGCCACGCGAGACGCGACATGTTGGACGCTCCAGGCCAGGTATTAGTTTCAATAAGCGCATTTTCACTCAGTACCACTATCTTGTCACTTCCCCTTTAAACTGCATTAACCACAAACCAACAATGCCGATTTGGATAGTTTTTTACTCCACCCACTTAATTGCGAACCCACCATTTATTGATAATTCCCTAGATCACCATTTCTCCTTTAAAAACGTGTTTCGTTCCTCCATGCTTAGGGATAATCTCTTTCTAGTCCATGTGTTCTCATCTGAGGTCCGAAAAGAAATACTCAGTTGCGCGCCTTTGGTTTTTTAATTATTCAAACTCATGTTGCTTGACTCATTTGACCGTGTCGTCGCCGTGGTCAGCAAGGTACCTACCATCATCCCTAGAACCCAACGTGCCATGCTCCTACACACTACACCTATATCGTGTACACCAACGCCGTCCTTGCTTGGACCGCACCCGAGAAATGGTGCACCCATGTCCCTTGGTTCATCCACTGCTCCGAGCCACGAAAAGGAATCCGGTCAAAACCATTGTGGCTCAATCACCACGAACAGAGCTTGCAACGTACCACACCTCGCCATACAAAATAGTTGTTCTCCCTACACTACAACCAAAGATGAGACACAACGGTGCCACTCGCCGCCGACTTGCCCCCCTCAAAGATCGAGCCCGTGCTCTGACCGGTTTCCAGTGCAAGCCTCGCACGCGACCTCACCCCTCAATGCGATCCCGACCCCCTCGATTCCTGCTGCAGCCTCGCGACATGACAGCAGCAAGGCTGACGCAACCGACGTCCCGCATGGGGAAGCTGCACTCCCAACCACCTCCGCTATTCCGCCCGCTGACCGTGGGCCACCGGTGCACGGGGAAGCTGCGACATCCGTCTCCACCCCACGCCTCGCCTCCACAAGTGGGACCCATACGCATGGGGAACTCGCCCACCCGATCGCCTTGTCAGTCGCCTTCTACGAAACCCAAGGGCCTCCTATCGATCCCTACGATCCTAATCAAATCTCCCCAGCTCCTGTCGCCATCGCCTGTGTCCCGTCGCCTCCCTCTCCACCCCCATGGTCAAATCCCTGTCAATTCATCCACTCAAGTACGCAGGCCGCCTCTGAGACAACCTGCACAGCTCACTCTCTCTCGCCGTCGCCTCGGTCTTATCGCGATTCCCTCCTCTCCCGCTCCCCGCACCCAGCAACCCCAGCCGCCCTACTTAAACCAACCTTGAGCAAGATGAGAGCTCACCACTCCTCCCCATGTCCAACCACCAAAAACCGGTGCTTCCGCTGCCTCGCAAGTGACCACCTGGTCGCCGCCTGCCGGGATCCAGTGCGCTGCTGGCGTTCCGGCCATCGGAGCTACAGGTGCACTGCCGTTCTCTTCCTCCCAATCTTCCCCGACATGCCGCCTTTTCCCACATCTAACCCAGCCTTTCTTCCTCCCCCTGTTTCAGATCCATGGCGCACACGACGGGAACCCATACGGCGTCGGGCTCCTCCGCGGGGTCCGCCGTCGACGACGTCCACGCCATCTGGTTTGGGCATCACCGTGTCCTCATGGACCAGCTCCCTCCGTTACGCCTGCCCATGACTTTCGGCCGGGACGGGAACGCCTCCTCCTCGCGCCGTCGTGCCCACGCAACCTTGCCTACCCCGCCGTCCATCACCTCACGCGCCACCCAAACTCCTCCTACCACCCCAATTCTTGTCCCACCGCCATGCCTCGTGCGCCTCGTCGACAACAATGCTTACGCACACCTCGCCACCCCCATGCACCACCCGTTCCGCCTCATCCGCGAAGCCATCGCCCTTCACCGCGGCAACCCCACTGTGGCCACCACCTCGACGAGCCGCGGCGCCGCACGGCTAGCCTTCCATGACGCTGCAGATCGCGAACGCGTCACTGGACCTGGCCCGATCCACCACAACGGTAACACGGTCTTCTTCGACCGCCCCGGGGACGGAGACAACCGCTCTGTCGCGGTCTACACCGACCTGATCGAGATCGAAGACTTCGAGTATCCCGACGAGCTGTGCCATCCCTAGGGCGTGGACTACTTCTTCTCCCACCTCGGCGAATTCCTCTCCGCCGACCAGTTCTGCTTCTCCGGTAACTACACCAGCGAGCGGGCGCTCGTCATGGTGTCGCAAGACTTCATCCTTCCTCCTCATCTCGACGACCTCCTGCCCGGCAACGAGATCGTCTCCGTCGAGCTTCACCGTCGTGCTCTCATCCTCCATGGGGAGGGTGCCAACCCCTTCTCCTCGGACGACAAGGGGTCGGGCTCTCGACGCATCTTCAGCCCTCGCCACTGGACGGCCTCACCGGCTCACGCCCATGGTCCAACCATGCCACCCGTCGCCGCCGAGATGCCCGTCGGACCACCACCATCTCCCACTGTCGTCCATCAGGCCACGCTTGACGGGATCCCTATCCTTGCGGTCATGGCGGACGACCTCCCAGTTGCCGTTCTGGTTCCTGCTCCATGGCAGCCCCCTCCTCCCGGGGCTGCGGTCCTTGCGCGCGGCGCACGTCGGGCGGCTTCCGCGCGCCTCATCGAGCCGCCACCGAGCGCTCCTGCTTCATCCCTGACCACGTTAGGCTCGACATCCGCTGCTCCTGCACTCTCACTCGAGCTCCTTGACGACGACGACGCCCCTCCTGAGGACGCTCACATCGCCACGGCTCGTCGCATCCGCCGACATGCAAAGCTGGCCGCGGACTCTGGCATCCGTGCACGACGCAGTGCGCGGCTGGCGGAACAAGAGCTGCCTCTCTACACGTCAATGACCACAAGGGCCATGCGCGCAAAAGCCAAGAAACTGGACCTCTCCGTCGCATCCAAGGAGCCCTCTGCCGCGCTTTCCCAGGCCCACCTCTCCAACGAAGATGGCGATCTCTCTCCGGACGAGGCGCCACTGTCCCCTTCATCCCTCGCCGCCATAGCCTCCGCCTGCGGTGCCCTGGCCAAGGATGTGGCTGACATTGCATCGGCGTCTGGTGTCCCGCGCGCTCCATGATCAAAGACTCGCCATGCGGTTGCCTCCCCGCCATCCTCGGAGGCCGCCCTTGGGAGGGGTGGTTTTGCTTCTGTCTCATGACTTCTGATGCGGTGTTGCTCGTGCAAACACGCTTTTGCGTCCTAACTGCCTCTCCTCTAGTTCGTTTTAGTTGTAGCCAAGCTGTTAGTTGCATTTGGAACCTTAAGTTCCCCCAATGCTGTCGCCCCTGGAAATGTAAGACTGCTACTAGTCCATCTATGATTTCAATGCCAGGGCAAGTTTAGTTTACTTATGAATTGTCTCTCCTACTCAATCATATCCTGGAATGTGAGAGGACTTGGTGACCCTGCAAAATGCATTGATGTTCTCTCCGAGCTCACCCAAAACAAACCACCCATTGCCCTACTCCAAGAAACAAAACTTGCCACTCTCGATAGTATCAAATTAAGATCAATCCTCCCACGCTTCCTGGATTCCCACTCACATCTAAATGCAACTGGATCTTCTGGAGGCATCCTTTCGGCCACCAACTCTAGGTTCTTCACACTAAAAAGCACATCGCATGCACGCTTCTCTACCTCCATCACCCTAGCCTGTCTTGCATCCAAAATAGACATAATAGTCACTAACGTATACGCACCCACCTCCAACGCCCTCAAAGATATTTTCCTTGATGAAATTGCCTCCCTAGAGCCAAGCCCCAACACACCCTGGATCATTATTGGCGACTTCAACATGATCCGCTTCCCTAATGAGAAAAATAACCCAAATTTTCACCGTGCTACCGCCGAATCCTTTAACAACTTAATTGACACACTTGCCCTCATTGAGCTGCCCCTCCCTGATCGATTATATACATGGTCCAACAATAGAGAAAAGCCTACACTAGAAAAGCTAGATCGGGCATTCATCAACTTAGCTTGGGATGCGACTTTCCCAAACACTCACCTTTCCTCCCTACCTAGAACAACATCCGATCACGTTCCCCTACTTATCTCAGTGGCCTCCCTCGTCCCCTGTTCCCGATTTTTTCGTTTTGAAAAGTGGTGGGCCTCCTTCCCGGCCTGCAACCAAATGGTGGCCCAAATCTGGTCCTGTCAAGAGCAAGCAACAAACACCCTTGGCCCAGTCCTCCCGCTAGCCGACCTACCACTCGCCAAAAAAATAAAAAAAACTAGATCAGCCCTTAAGTCCTGGGCCAAAACCCTAAAACCCATTTACGCTCAAGAACAAGATTGCAAACTAGTTATCCAATTTTTTTACCTTTTTGAAGAATTCCGCCCACTTTCGCCAGCCGAATTTAAACTCCGATCGACCATCACCACCACTCTTCACCTCGTCGTGCGCCGCAAATTTTCTTTCTGGAAACAAAGGGGAAAAATAAACACGGCCATTGATGGGGACGAAAACACGCGCTTTTTTCATGCCTCTGCCACACAGCGACTATGCAACAAAAAAATCCCAAATGTTGCTGCATAATGGACATGAATTTCACTCACATCACCAGAAAGCAATGATTCTTTTTGAATTCTTCAAGGACCTAATTGTCTCAGCCAAAAGTATCAACACCAACTTCGACTTCAATTCTTTCTACGCCTCATCTATCGTCCCCCTGGCCTCCCTGGATGTGCCATTTTTAGATCAAGAAATTCAGGATGCCTTCCTCTCGACGAACACAAATGCAAGCCCAGGCCTAGATGGCTTTGGGCCCAGTTTTTATAGGCGCTTCTGGCACAAGCTAAAACTCTCCATCATCCTCTTCTTCACCCAATTTTATGCTCACCAGGCCTCTCTCCTCCGCTTCAATCAAGCCTACATGGTTTTGCTCCCCAAATCAAATGCTCCAACGACCCCTGACTATTTTAGGCCGATTTCACTGCAAAATGGGATTCCAAAATCCGTAGCCAAACTTCTTACAACTAGACTTAAAACCCTAATCCCAGACCTCATCCACAACGACCAAACTGGCTTCCTTCATGGTAGGAACATTGCTAAAAAATTCCTCTATGTTGCGGATATCATCACTGCTTGTCACGCTCGGAAAGCTCCAACAATGGTTTTTAAACTAGACTTCAGAAAAGCGTTTGACTCGGTGTCTTGGCAAGCTCTCCTCGCAGTCCTTGCAGCCCGCAGCTTCTCCCCTCATTTCATGCACTGGATCTCCGACATCCTTGATATTGGCCAAACTGTAGTGATCCTAAACGGTGTCCCAGGCAAATGGATCAAGTGTAGAAACGGTCTCAGGCAGGGGGATCCCCTCTCTCCCTACCTATTCCTGATCATTGCCGACGTCCTCCAACGTATGATTCTTCAAGCTTTCTCGCACGACTCCTTCTGCCACCCCCTCGACCCTAATGCGCCCCCTGTGACCTTGCAATACGCGGACGATACGATCCTGATCGTTAAAGCCTGCCAATACGCCGCAACAACCCTAAAAACTATTCTGGATAACTTTGCACTAGCCACTGGCCTCTCCATCAACTTCTCCAAAACAGCCTATCTTCCTATCCAAACTGACGACGCTCTTGCCACAAACATTGCCTCGGCAATGCTCTGCTCCCAACAATCCTTCCCTCTCATCTACCTAGGGCTACCCCTCTCCCCCACCAAACTTCCCGTTTCTGTGTTTCACCCCATAATCGACAATTTTAGGCGTTTCCTCTTCGGCTGGCATGCAAAACTACTCTCACGTGGAGCCCGTCTAACCCTGATCACCGCGGTCTTAGACTCCCTCGTCGTCTATTTTATGTCTGTGTTCAAGCTGCCGGCAAAAATAATCAAAACCCTAGACGCTCTTCGACGTTCTTTCTTTTGGACTAATGAGGACACTTGTACTGGTTCGAAATGCCTTGTAGCTTGGTCGACCGTTTGCACAAAAAAGGAACTTGGTGGTCTGGGCATTAAAAATCTTGCCACTCAAAATAACTGCCTCTTAATGAAAATTGCCTACAAACTGCTTCAATGGCCTGACCTACCCTGGGTGCTTTGGTTCAGACAAAACTACTCCCACAACCCAGCCTTAAGACCACATCACCCATCTTTCCTTTGGAAAGCCATTAATAAACAGCTACCCACACTCATAAACTGTTCCTTTGTCCTAACCTACAATGGCCTTTCCACCTTTTTTTGGTTTGATACTTGGCTCTTGCATAAACCACTCAAAGAGGCCTTCCCAAACCTATACTCCCACTCCACCAATGACAATATTCTAGTGGCTGCTGTTTGGAATTTTGGCTTATTGGCTAACCTGCAGAATCGACTAACTGTTGTGGCTTCGCAAGAGCTCGACTTGGTTCTTGACTTGTTGCAGGACTTTCCGCGATCGGACCGCACGGACGAGCGTACACTTCCACTCGGGCTGCCATTCTCATCCCGGAACATGTACAGCGTCATCACCTCTGGAGAACCCCTGGATGATCACCACTCCTTCATTTGGGATGCATGGGTACCTATCAAGGTCAAGATTTTTGCCTGGCTGCTCTTCAAAGACAGGTTGAACACAAAAGGAAATATGCGGCGGAAACATATGTCCTCATCGGCCTCCTGTCCCCGCTGTGGAGACCCGTTTGAGGACGCTTCTCACCTGGTTCTGCAGTGCTCCTACTCTGCTCAGGTTTGGATTGCTCTCGGCCTCGCTCCACCCCCACAGCTCTCCCTAATATGGGAAACTCAGGCTCCTGACGCTCTGGATCCAACGTGCTGGCCCTCTATGGCTCTCATCATCCTATGGAAAATTTGGGATTCTAGAAACGCTGTTGTCTTCCGCTCAGAAGATCACACTGCTAGGCAAACCTGTAGGAACATTGTGGATGACCTTTCCCTCTGGATCTTTAGAGTGAAAAAACTCTTTGTTAGAAATGCCGCTAGGGCTTGGCTTTCTCGTTTCTCCTCAAAATGTCAATCTCTTCGCTGATGTAACTGAGGCCTCGTCCTCAACATTTTGTGCAATATATTCAGGTGGAGAATCTCTCCCCCCTGTGATCGCTAAAAAAAACAAAGATATGGATGAGAGAGTTAAACCATACATGAACAAACTAATCTCTGAGAAATAGAATGCCTTCATCAAATGGAGAAACATCATGGATGGGGTTATGTCATTGCATGAACCCCTGCATTAATCCAGGATGAAAAATCAACAAGGTGTTGTGCTTAAATTATGTTTTTGAAAAATCATATGACGAGGTTAATTGGGATTTCTTATTCCATTGCTTATCTGAAAGATGACTCAATGACAAATGGATGGGTTGGTTTGGTCAAGCTGTCAAATGGAAGATTCAAAGTGGTGAGGCAAGGTGACCCTATTTCACCCTTCATATTCAATATTGCTGCTAGTTGACTCTAGAAAATGATATAGTTAGCCCATGAGAATGAGAAGTTTGTTAGATTGATTCCACACCTCATAGATAAAGGGGTTGCTATTCTACGGTATGCTCATGACACCATTGCTCGTTCAAGATAGATGGGAAGGAGATCATAATCTTAAGGGCTCCCTAATCTTAAATTGCTATTATACCTTTTTGAAAAAATGTCTAGGTTGAAGATAAACTTTCAAAAGAGGTGAACCCATAGTTTTACATGATGATGCTAAAGGACGGTTGTATTCTGATCTATTTAACTACCAAATGTGCAATTGACCTATTAAATGTCTTGGTGTACCTGCATGCGGAAGAAGACTAAATGCGAATGTCTGGGCGCTTATTGAAGAGAAATTTTGCAGGAGGATGGGAGGTTGGAAAGTCGTTAATATATCCTTGGGGGTAGAGTTACTAAAAAAACTACTTTACCAACATTTCAACATATCACTTCTCCATGGATAGGTTCCCTAAGCCTAATGTGAGTAGAATGAAAAATTACTACAACATTATTGATTATAAGGTTATGAGATGTTCTACTAAGTTCATATGTTATGCATGGTCCTTAATGCACTATTGATTAGGTCTTCAATCTGAAAGTGAACTTGGATTTTTTTGAAGATGGTGTACAGTCTCTCCAAGGGTTGATCCTTACAGAACACAACATTGTAGGTTTCATGATCATGACCCCCGTAAAAAATAAAGTAAAACTAATGATGAAGGCAAAGGGTGATGATATTATCTGATGGTGTTTTTCCTGGATGTGTTGGCAGTTGTTTATCTTGAGATGCAATTCATTGTAAAAATGTTGGGGTTTATCCCACGTTTGCCCTAGATTTCATCTTAGTTTGGTTTTGCTGCCAACGGTGTATATATGCGTCAGCACAATGTTTTGGCTCTCTTTTGACGCGTTTTGTTTTAGTTTGTTTTTGTTTAAGTCTAGATACATCTGTATATAGATAAATTTGCGTAAGTAATTTCATACAACATTTTTTCTTTGTTTGTTTCGGTATCGATCCAATTTTAGTTTGACTGAAAAAATAAAGGGAAACGATCCCTGTCGGTCGACCGACTATGATTTCGGCCGATCGCACCGTTCACTCGCGCGATAGGCTGCATTTTAAGTGGATCGAAGCGCCGACGAAGCTTCTCGTCCACCTTCACGTGTATATCTAGTGTGCTTCAACCTTATCTTCTCATCCAACGCCTCCCTTCAGACTTTTCCCCATCCCGTCCCTCCTCCCCCGCAGATGCGAGCACGAAGGAAGCTTGTTGCCGACGGAATGCACCACCACCTTCCTTCTGGCAGATGCAAGCACCTCCTCTTTTGCGCTGACGTTGCTCGCACGAGGGCGTGCGCCACCCACCCCTCACCCCTCATGTCGCCGCCATGGCCGCGCTGCAAGCTCCAGCCTCCAAGGACGCCATGGCTGAACCGGATTTGCAACAAGCTGGCAACAACGACAAAAATTGCTGAAACCAGCGGCAAAAATTGCTGGAACTAGTGCCATGGTTTGTTGCGAGCTGCAACAGGTACGTAATTGTAGATGACCACGCGCCGACGAGTGTTTTTGTGGATTTTTGCTATTACCGTTCCTGATTTTGTTGGAACCAGTACATTTTCTTTACTACCATCGGTGGTTTGCTTTTTGCTGGAATTGATGTTAAATTTTTGCAATTTGCTACCGCGGGTGTTTTGATTTGCTACAACCAACTTTAAATTTTGCTATAACCATCATATTTTGCTTTTTGCTGGAACAATACCCATTTTTTGTATTTTTGCTACCAATCGCGGTTTGGTCTGCTAGAAAAAGCTTTAAATTTGCTACAACCAGTATTTCGATTTTTTCTAGAACATCATCTCAGTTTTGTATTTTTGCTTCCACCGTTCTTGATTTTATTGGAACCAACACAATTTTTTGCTACCATCACTGCTGGCTGCAAGCCATGATGTTTGTCGCCATTACTTCTGCAGGGGGCGAGGGCGAGTGTCGACGACGACGTCGATAATGCCGCAATGACCACAACCCACACTGAAATGGCCTGTAAAGAACAAGATGCACGAGATGGAAGGAGACGACTGCGCAAGGAAGAATGATGGAGTGAACTGTTTTTTTTACTTTTTTTTTATATCTAACAAATCAGACAAGTAGAATCGGATGATGCGTGCGCAATCGATTAGAATTTTAGGTCGGTCGACCAGCGTCTATCACCGCTAAAAAATAAAATAAAACCGGAACAAAAAATTATGAAACAAGAGAGTAGTTAATGACAAGTAACACGGAGCATTATCAGTTCGCCCCGCAGGAAAACTGCCGGAGGAGGGCAACCAGCCTCGCGAGCGTCGCCCGGTCGCGCGTGTCCCTCCCGGAGGTCCCATCTCTCCTCTCTTTCTCCCTCCCTGTTTTTCTCTCGTAACCCTATCTTCCTCACTCGTCACCCCCCTTCTCTTTCGCCCTCCTGGCGGCGGCGTCGGCGGCGCGTGTCTGACGGGAAGCTTTGGCGGCAGGTCGGTTGCGCCCTCTCCTCCCTGGCTCTCCTATCTCATATCCGCAGCGAGCGGTGGCGGCAGGAAACGGCGAGTGGCGTCGGCGTCTGACATGCCCCTCCTCCTCCCCTCTCTGCGCTCTGACCCCCTTCCCGCTTCTCATCGTTGCAGCTAGCGCAGCCGGCGATTCGGACGACGCCGACGACCAACGCCCCGTGCCAGCGACCAGGACCTCACCTGCAGCAGCGCATCTTATCAAGTGACCCCACCTACAAAATCGGAGGTACAAACCCTAGACCTCAAGATCTGATTCGGTGTTGTATTGGTGTATTTCCCTTCTCGAATCCTTCAAGCTAGGTGATTACCATTCGCAAATAGTATATGCTGTAGCCCCGTGGATTGACCTGGTTTTGGTACTTGGATTGGTGGCCTTAACGAAAACTATAGAACTTTTTTGGATATCATGCGCATATGGTACCGCTTTTGCACATCAAATCTTTCTGTAGTACTTGTTGTATTGCATGGCGTGTCATGTTGAAGTTACATTTCCTTGTTTCGATCAAAATCTGCCTGCAGTGCTTATTGAATTACATGGTCTGTCATGTTGAAGTTACATTTTTCTTGTTCCATTTCTTCATTTAGATGGACAATAAGCCAAATATGCTAATTTATGGGGCAGTTGCTGAGTTGCATATATGCTTGTCTCTATGATGAATTGGTTGTTGAGTATAGAAAAAGGCAAAAAAGGGAGAGAAGTAGAGAACACATTACATATGGGCTAATAGTATTAAGCTTCATGCACTAGCCAACGCAACCAAAAATCTGAACTAATGGAAAGGGCTAGGCAATCCACATATACACTTCAACACCCCCTCTCACGTGTGACGCGGAATGTCAACACGTGGATAGACTCAGAGGTATGGCTCTAGAGGCCTATACATGGACGCAGGGAGGCAACAACAATTTTTAGATAAATTGTGAAAGCCAGGACTTGAACTCATGACCTTAGGCTATGATACCATGTTAAGCTTCATGCACTAAACTGATGGAAAGGGCTAGGCAATCCACATATACACTTCAACAAACAGATTAGAAGAATAAGATGGAGTTCCTAGTAGACAAAAAAATAAGGAAGAATGATACAACTTGTGTGAACATGCTTAGGCTTGGTAGAGCATATTTCTTCCGATTTTGTAAACTCTTTAGGGACCGTGAATTGCTTGAAGACACGATACATATGTGTGTTGAGCAGCAAGTATCCGTACTTTTAAGACGGTTGGACACAACATTAGGAATAGATTAATTGCCAGAAATTGGTCGAGCACTTTTCTTTTGCATGGGGGCATGATACATATGTGTTGAGCAGCTAGTAGCTATGTTTAACATTGTTGGACACAACCCTAGGAATAGGTTAATTGCCACAAATTTGATAGGTCCAGTGAAGTTTTAAAAAAGCCCCCATGCCACTGGCAAGCTATGAGATGGTCTTATTACGAAGCCTCATTGGAGACCCCAACCAAAATATAAGGTAGACACAAGTGGGATCCATGCTTTTAAGATATGGGATCGAGTGACATCATTTATTTAATTTTTTTTAGGTAATTTTTTTAGATCCTTTTAATTATTTTTATCTTTCACCAATTAGAATTGTGTTCCACTATTGATGGTACACAAGTAACAGGCTTATGGTAGTTTCCTTTAGTCCACTTGCTCTTGGGCTGTGTTTTTAAACCTTTTCTATGTAAAATATTGCCCTATTTTCCCATCTATGATTGTATGCAAAACACATGCAATTAAATGTGATATTGTGCATGTGCCACTGACTAGGGCACTTTGTTAGCATTTCATATAGCTATCTGTATTCCAGTTACCATGGTGAAAGTGCGGTTAAAAAAAGTCATCTTGATTTTCTATATGCAAAATACATGCAATCAAAAACTTGTTACCTTCTCTAAATGCGTCTGGCTATCTAGTAATGTGTTGTGAGTATATGTGAAGATGATCTTGTGCTTCTTCGGGTGTTTTACTTTAAATTAAGGCTTCACACTATAATTTAGTTTCTTACTGAACCTCGTGCAACTTGTTTTTCTGGTTTGGTGTATTTGTGTAATCATCCAAATTTAATAGGGTATAATATCTCTAAACAATTAAGTTTTCCTCATCCATCTACCAAGCAGTTTATATTTTTTTTTTGTAACAGACACATTGTTACCATATGTTTCTTCAATCTTTTACTTATATTTCTTTGATAAGAGTATTAATCAATAATTTCACAAATATAAACTGCTATTGTTTTGGTAGGTGGGAAGACTGCTTCATCATCACAACCCTGTGTATCAATTACTTCTCTGTCTTCTCAACGGTCCATTGCTGTGCAGGATGCCAAAAATAAAGAACCTATCTGATGCATGTAAAGTATCATTTTCTCCAGATGGACCCATATCTGAAGAAACACTTGAGAGAGTTCGTGCACTGTTAGGTGAGTCAAACTTTATACCATTTTGAAAAGTTTGGAGTTATCTTATGTTGGGGATTGCTATGGTACAGAACATATGTATTCTGGTTGCAGAGTTTTGTAAATCCTTCCTCTCCAAATATTTTTCTCACTTCTCAGCACTCACATAAATAGCAAAATTACACACACATGTACCAGTCATTGTCTTTTACTTTTTGTCTAATGTTCTTCATTCTAACTCGATGCGAGATCATGCATTAGCCTTACTATATGTTTTCATCAGTAACTGTATGTTATATGATATTATTTTTATGAGTATCACTATCATATTACCAAGTTAGTTCTTATTGTTTTTTAAGATGTGAACATGATGGATGCAAGAGCAACTTATAAGGTGCCTGAAGTTGGTTGCTTTCTTTTTAGTTGTACCTCATCCTTGTTTCATATCATTACAAAAACCATTTAAAGTTTCATTTCTGTGTAATGTTTTTTTATTGTAACCGTTCCTTGTTTCTATTAAAAAAAGCGTCCCAAAACTTCTAAAAACTCATGAGCTGCATTTGCTGGTAGACAATATGAACCTACCGATCTGTAAGACAAGAATATGTATATCTGTTTTACCATTTTCATGTAAGTAGTTTCGTACTTGTCTAGTTGTCTTAGATTTTCATGAGGAGGTATGACCAACAGTGAACCACAGGTGCTACTCCAATTGCACCACGAAGTTTATTTGGAATGGAATAGGTCCACTTTCAACCCTAAACTTGGCTAAAGTCCACTTTTGGACTCTAAATACTTATTGTTGAAATTTTAACATGGAAGTATGGAACTATTTAAACGATCCAGTTTTCACCTTAAGGGCCAGTTCTTTTGCAGCTTATTTCCAGCGGTGGAAATAAGCTGCCCCTCCCCCAGCTTATTCTAGAAGCCAGAAATAAGCTGCCCCTCCCCCAGCTTAGGGCCAGTTCTTTTGAGCAATGGCTTATGCATAAGCTGCTGTAAAAATAAGCCATAGATAAGTTGCTGTGGAAATAAGCCCCTGAGAATAAGCTAGCGAGTTCTTTTCTGTTTCTATCTCTTCAGCTTAATTTTGATGTAACCAATGAAAAATCTGTAATACCCCTGTACTTTTATTTCTTTCATACACCGTCCTCACCTTGTTCATACGATGGAGGGTGGCTTGGTTGGTGCTGGGCCTGAGCTAGGCAGCAGGGGAGACACGGTGGTCCAGGGAGGCGGGAGTCGAGGAGATCTGGGAAGGGGGGGGGGGGAGGGTCAACGGTGGTGGAGGGCGGAGGGGTTGGAGGTGGCGGTGGGAGGCGGGGTCGGAGGTGACAATGGGAGGCGGGTCAGCGCCGGACCTGGTGCCGGACCGGCGCCCTCGAGCTCAGGGATGGTTCGGTGGTCCAAAGGAAGGCGGGGGTCGAGGAGATCCGGGAAGAGGGTGGAGGGAGAGGGTCACCGGTGGCAGAGGGCGGCGGGGTTGGAGGCGGGTCGGCGCCGGCGACAAATCCTAGAAGAGAGCGGCGGCGGGAGACATGGGAGATGGCGAGAGGTTGGGGACGGGGAGGAGAGCGGGCGAGGGGATGAGGAGCGACCGGTTCGTTCGGGGCCTCGGTCTGAGTGGCATTTGTTTTGTAATTACAACCACATGCGAGGGCAATGGGATATACCTGTTCGCTACATTGCGGGAAGCTGCCTCCCCCCAGCTTTTTTCCATTGCAAAGGAAGGAGCTGTGGAAATAAGTTGAGCTGGCTTCTCAAAACGAGTTCTTTTAAACTTTTAGCTTATTTTCACAATAAGCTCCTAAAAGCTGCAAAAGAACTGGCCCTTATTTCCACTGCTGGAAATAAGCTGCAAAAGAACTGGCCCTAAAGCGACCTGACAAGTGGTTTGGGTAACATGGATGCCACATGTCTGCCATGTTTAGTGCCATGAACTAGCAAACACTACAGAAGGAAATGATGTACAAACTCATATCGTTTGGGTAGAGAAATTCAATTAAGTTGCTTGAAATTGAAGCAAAATTGGTAAATATGTGTTTTGATGGCATGGCAAGACGTGGCAGTAACTTTAACAATATATTGTTATTTTCTTAGCTGCTTTGGCTATCTGCATGTTTATATGAACTTGTGATGTACTATCGTGCTTCTACAGTCTGTTCAATTGCTAGTGTAGGATAAAAAATTGCTTTCCATCTGATTCAGTGAAACCAGAGCAACGAGTGTCAGAATCACAATTGGTTCTATTTTGTATTCCCAGATGAGATCAGACCTTTGGATCTAGGCCTAGATAACGAAGCACAAATTGCACGTAATTGGAATAGTTCTACGCGTCAGCAGAACGGCAGACGAGGACGTGGTGGGCCTAATCAGTATGCGCCCACAATCAAATATCTTCACATTCATGAATGTGAAAGTTTCTCTGTAAGATCACTTGTTTGTCATCTAAGAATTATCTTAATTAAAGTGTGTGATTTCAAATGAATACATGAAAATGCCTCCTTTCTTATAACTATTATTTTTTATAATTTATTATGCAGATGGGTATATTTTGTATGCCACCATCATCAGTTATTCCACTTCATAATCATCCAGGAATGACTGTGCTGAGCAAGCTTCTTTATGGCAAGCTGCATGCGGAATCATATGATTGGGTCGATGTAGCTGATCCAACTGACCCGTTAAAGCGTAAGTTCTGCCATTCAAAAATCTTCTACTACACAGTTGGCAATGGAAGTAGTCCTCCAAATGGTTATTTATTTTGTGCATGATATCCAGCATGCATTTCATGACTCATCTAGTTCTTTTTCCCGTTGCTAAATAAATGGACATGCAAACTACTATTCAAAGCAAATGTGGAATGTGTTTTACGCAGGATGAATTTTTTTTGTACTACAATTCTTCTCATTAAATCAACACGGTATGCAATTTTTCCATGCATTTTTTTATCATCAAATCAGCACAGTATGCAATGACCTTTATGGATATGTGGTGCATGTTGGGAATCTTGTAACAATATTTGATTGAAAGCATCTTTTTTAGATGTAGCAGCAAAGTTGCTGGAATTAGGAAGATCAACTCTAGCAGATCCGCCATAAGTTCAGCCCGCAAAATCATTATGCGGTTTGCCCTAAAAGGAAAATGCAGTACGGAATTGACTGTGGCAGAACAGATACGCCACCCCAAACGACATATTGCACAAATTTTGAAACATAGATAGTTTGCGGCACAAACCACCGGAGTACACACCAGAGTTCATCATCTACACTACTTCACTAACTTCATCATCTACTACATAAACTAGATACTAGATAAAGCCGTGGTGGAGGCGGCGACTCCTCAAGGGTTGGGGTCGAAGCGGGCGCACGCCGCTCTGTATTCCTCTATTGCAAGGTTGTATGCCGCTTGGGCCTTGGTGCGGCGTACGGCTGCGCCATCTTCACCGGCTACTACCGCGTTGGTGGCAGCGCGGAGAGCCACATCGGCGCTGCACAGCCTGTTGGTGTATGTCGCGAGGTGACGGTTGAGCTGAAGGAAGCACATCCAAGCGCGGTCGGTGGCATCATCGCTGGCGCTGTGGAAGAGCTTGAAACCGGGCCGATTGGAGCTACCGGCCTCGGCGTCGTGCGTCCTCCGTGGCAGCCGCCGTTTCCTCCACAACCGCGATCACCGCTCGCACCACTCGCCATAGAATTGCTCACCAGAGTTGGAGTCACTAAGCGGTAGAGAGAAAAGATTGCGGCGGAGAGGGGGAGAAAGGATGAGAGACGGGAACCCTAAATCACCCCCCGCGCTGTAGATATAGCTGTCGTTTGCGGGCCGCCCACAAATTTTTTACGGGTCGCAGAAAATATAACCTATAGCGGAGTAAAATATACTCAACTATTACACTCCACCTCTCCAACCCTTCAATATACTCCATCGCTCGTCCGTGGAGTAAAATTTCTTTCCACTTGAAGGCCCTCTTTGGCCGGTTGGCGATTGACATGAAGCCTGCTTATCGAAGGCGGCAACCTCGCCGTGAATTTTGTTATACTCCACTATATTTAGGGGATCGGCTAGGTCCAGCCACCTTTAGTGGAGTAAAATTATACTCAACTAAGTTTACTCGGGCGTTATACTCCACTATGTTTAAGGGATCAGTTAGAGATGCCCTTAGATGCTACAGAACAGCAACCTCGGTCTGCTAAGTAAATTGGGTCATTTGTCATTGTTGAATATCCTAGAAAAAAGCTCTTCTCCCACTCACAGTTGTACTAATATTTCTCAATCAAAATTCTCTGATGTTGCCAATTACCAGAACACTATCTGTGATGCCAAGTTTTGTGTCATGCCATCTGTTTTCACACCCTATTTGTCTCAGTTATGTAGTATGGCGTAACAAGTTTTGTGTCATGCCATCTGTTTTCACACCCTATTTGTCTCAGTTATGTAGTATGGCGTAATTTGTCTATTGTGGCACACCAAGTTGCCAAGTAGTGGTTGAATACTGATGGCATTCTTAATTATGTTTTGTTACTGCTAGAAACGACCTAAGTAATGCCAGATAGTTAGGGGCTTAGGGCAACTCCAACACGCGACCATAAACGCACGGACTTGGTGGCCAAATTTTCACAACATAGCATATATCACAATAAAAATCGTAGTTTCATCACACCAATAAATAGTTTTTAATCACATACAATCCTCAATACTTTTATTACAACCAAATTGAAATAGAAAATAGTTCATACATCTATTGGTTGCCAAGGTGTGTCCACATATGCTCAACCAAATCATCCTGAAGCTGAATATGATGAGTGTTAATTATGCTACCAAGCATCCCCGGCTGGCATCATTGATTGCTAACAATCGGGCTGTGTTGGCAGCATTTGGTTCTCTCAAGTACTCCGGGCCAAACACTGCTACCACGGCCTTGCAAAACCTGTATAGTGATGTAAGGCATGTGGACTCACTCATGCGAACATACTCATCTACAAGATCATCAAGAATTCTGTATGCAAGCATCCGGATGGCAGCAGTGCACCTCTGATAAGAAATTCCAACTTTCCCAAAAGCATCCTTTTTGCATGTAAAGTAATCATCATACGTCACCACTCCCTCTCGAATGCGGTTGAACATATGCCTAGCCATCCAATACCGACAGCGAAATGTTTGGCATTGAACAACGGGGATGTGCACTGAAAATAATCATCATAGAGAAGGAGGTGCCCAGTCTCTCGGTTGCGATTCAACCCCGATGCATGGCATGGGACCGACCCCCTAAACCTGTGGAGACCAGCGCAGGGAAGTGGCGGCGCCGAGAGACAACATGCATCTCCAGCGGCCACAGACGGCCGGAGGTAGGGTAGCCTGGGAATCTTCCAGGCAGCTAGGCGGGGAGTGGCGGCGGCACTGGGTAGGGTGCCCGTGCCTGGAAGAGAGTGGGAAGGAAGTGACCATTTGCCTATGTCGGGCTTGCCAGGGGGAGGAGAAGGGGACACGCCGCGGACGTCCGGTGCGTCCGCGCCGACGCAAACCTGGCTTAAATTTGGGCCGGAAATGGGTCCGAGACACGTGAAAAATGAACGCGGTGCATTGGGCTTACGATTTCTGTACGCGCGAACGCAAACGGACCAAATGCGGCCTCGCGTTGGAGTTGCCCTTAAATGTCATGCATTTTATAAATTGCTGTAGTTCCTGCTATCTAATTTTGATGAATTCAAAGAATCACTATTCTTTTATGGATCATTTATTAATCATGCAAATGTTCCAAGTGTAAATAATTTCTGTGGTTGTGTAAAATTTGTGTGCGGACTAATAAGATTATGTAGCCTATTACTCCCTTGGGTGCAGCAAGACCAGCAAGGTGTGTAAGAGACCGTGAAATGACTGCGCCAGAGACAACCATTCTTTATCCTGATAGAGGTGGTAACATCCACACTTTCAGAGCCATCACACCATGTGCACTCTTTGACGTCCTTTCTCCACCATATTCTGCCGAGAATGGGAGAGACTGTTCATACTTCCGGAAGTCTTTAGTGAAGGAGCCATCTGGTGTGTACAGCTCTTGACATCTGATTATTGTTTTTATTCTATTTATATGTTATGCCAGTTCTGAGCCTGTTTTAACATTTTCTGCTACAATTCACCAGTTGTTTCGCCGAGTGAAATAGATAGTAGCTCTGAGGTAGTCTGGTTGGAGGAATTGGAGGACCATCAGCCTCCAGAGGGCTTTGTTGTTGCTAGAGGTTTGTACAAAGGCCCTGTGATAAGGAGATAGTTAGGTTTTATACCACTTTTGCCAATGGATTGAGGATGCAGAGGCTCCTAGTATCAGTTTTATGTGGCTTAGTAGAGCAAGTATCAACCAGTCAACCTGCAGCCTGTGATTTACGATGTACACAACACGACCTGATGTGGATGAACGAAGAGCATTTAAGACCATTTTCATTGTGCCTGCTCGCTACTGGAGCAATGCTGCTGCTCTGTGATGTACCCACGTGGCTCTGTCAGATGAAGGCCTTGGAGTATATACTTCTTTTGAGAAGTCATGTTGTATTAGGTAGAACAAGTGGCATGAGCTTCTCACCTAATGATTGTTTCAGGGAAAAAATGATTTGGTGTGGTGAACCGATTATTCCATGTTATCATGTAAACAGTCGCATAAATAGTCTTTGGATAAAACTCTCTGCCCTGGCAAAAATGGACAATGCGGTGTCTGCTGCCACAAAGTCTATAGTAGTAACTGATGATGAGCTCATCACTACTATAAAATTAACACTAAATTTGGAGTGTCTATTTTCCCTTCCGAGTGACGTCCATCGCCAAATTTTTCTCCATTATGACCGTGTTGCATAAATGGGAAGACTTTGTTTGATCTTTCTCACCAGTGATGGTACTCTATTAGAAAATATGCACATGGATCCTTTTTCAAATAAATATTAGAGGCTTTTAAACACATGGCCATGTAACCTCCGACATCAAACATAGTCAAATCTGCCCCGTGCCCCCGTGTGGCATTTTTCTTGACAGGCGATGTATTGAATCTTTTCTTGACAGGCAATGTATTGAATCTGTGACTCGGGTGTGAAAAAACCCATATTTTTTTGGAAAATACTTGGGTTCAACCGGCAGATTCACGCGCTGCGTCCGCCGCCTCCTGCGCGTGACATGTGTACTAATAGATCCACCATTGAGTTAAAGATGCTTCGTAACGAAGGCTTTGTTGCAAAGGGACTTCGCAACAAGGGTCACGTTGCAAATAATTGTGTTGACTATCGTGCCTTCAGTGCATGACACGTGTACTAGATAGGATCCGTCTCTTTGTCAAAGATGCTTTGCAACAAAGACCTTGTTGCAAAGAACTTCGCAACAAATGTCTTGTTGCAAATGAGTGTGTTGACTATCGTAACTCGAAAACGATTCTACAATAAGAATTATGTTGTCCGTATTGTAAAAAAAATCGCAACATCTTTTGTGTTGCAAAAGGTTTCACAACATTGCTCGTGTTGCAATAAAAATAAAATTTATAATCTCATTTGTATTGCAAAAAAGCTTCGCAACATCATCTATGTTGCAAAAGGGCTTCGCAACATCATGTGTGTTGCAAAGAGCTACGCTAACGTCAGCAGTTGGATTATATCCATCCAACGGCTCGCGACCCGGCGGATGTTTGGAAAAGATCCGCCGATGGACGCGTAGCGCTCGCCTATTTTTTTCTTCTAGAATACGCACAAGGATACGTATCATATATTCATAGAAGAAGAAGCCAAAATGGCTGGTACAACGCCTTTCGGCACCACACTACACTAAATGGCTAACACTCACATTTACCATGAAAACATCAACACGCTACTCGCCTTGCCCAAACTCAAGTCGTAGATGACAAAAGATAGGACATAGAGCCCATAGACCGCGTCACATCCGTATCCAACACCTCAAAGTACGACCTACAAACCAACCTAGATCAATGTATTTTTATGGACTATGGTACATTAATTCCCCACCAGATATAGCATGGTTGACATGACTTAGCGAGCTCTTACATGAGGGAATATCTAGTGGTACCACTTCTTAGGTGCTACCAATGTTATCACTAAAAAAAACAATTTTAAAAATTTAAAATTTTTCTACAAAAACTCGAATAAGGTTTTTGCTGTTCAATGTATGTTTGTATAACCTCCCAAAATTTCAGCTCCAAATTCGAATTAAATATTGAGAAACAAAAAACACAAATCTGACTAGAATAGTGTCATTTTTTGTTTTTGTCTTTTTGTGACGTCCATGACACTATTCTAGTCAAATTTGTTTTCTTTGGTTTCTTACTATTTGATTCAAATTTGAAGCTGAAATTTTTGGAGGTTGTACAAACATACATTGAGAACATCCACTAGTTTTTATAATTTTTTTTGAAACTTTTGAAATTAACTTTTTTCGTGGTAGCATTGGTAGCACCTAAAGGTTGGTAGCACTAGATATTCTCTCATGTTGCTTGTTCACAATCCACTGCATAAAAAATCTACATCTGAAGTCACTTAATGAGCTCTTTTTCTTGCAACAAAAAAAACTAGGCTCCTCTTTGATTCGTATGATTTCCATAAACGAAAAATTAGGAAAAACACAAGATTGAAATATCATGCACTCTAATCCTATATGATTGGAAAACTATGAAAGTATATGCACCTATTACTTTTGACATGTCATAGGAAAAACAAAAGAATGTAGAAAGAAATATAAGTGGATATTTAAATATTTCTCTAACATAGAGTTTAAAGGAGTCCATACGAAAAAATCCTAAAGATTCAGATCTTGTGAATCAAACAATCTCCACAGAATAAATAAATAAAATTCTTAGGGCATTTCGAACACTATCTCCTACAACAGACACCGCATCCGTCCACAGATAGAGGGGACCAACCCGCGGACCCGATGCAGGAGCCGGTCATCTAACCTTAGCCGCATTCGTCCGCCATCAGTTTAACAGAAACACGGAAATTTCGCATAAATCGAAACAGATTTCATTCAATTCAGATATAATTTACATAAACCGATCGAATTTCATGTAAACCAAATGGTTTTCACAAAAAGGGACTTTAACCAAGTCTAAAACTCCACCAGCGACGTGCACGACGATCGCGAGCTCCAGAAATTGAAGTTGCTTCAATGCTGCTCCCGAAATTGACACACGAACACGGCGGCCAGGCACGGAGCATGCCCATCGTGTTCTACTCTTCCTTCGAGCCGGCGTACGCCTTCTAATCGTCACTGGGGAAAGCGATGTCCATGATCGATGTGGACCTGCCTTCATTGGAGATGTCCAGCGCGTGCTACGTCCAAGAGGTCGAGCTGCCTACGTTATTGTCCGCGATCTCCAGGGGTGCCTCCACGTACGCCTCCGCAAGGGTCGCATTGTAGCTGGCGCGATCGCGACAAGAGGCCTCGTAGATCATTGAACAGCCGTGAAGACCGGAGATCTCGACCTGCGTGTGTTTACTGCATTGAACAGACACTGAGACCAAAGCTATAGCTCTAGTGACTAATCACGTTATTTTGGGCTAGCATCAATGTCAGTTCTAGTGAGCGGTAGCGGCCGCTCAACCGACACGAATGTGCGGCGATTGCTCCACACGTGGGGAGGATTTATGGC
Source organism: Bromus sterilis (assembly GCA_950022295.1). NCBI lineage: Eukaryota > Viridiplantae > Streptophyta > Magnoliopsida > Poales > Poaceae > Bromus > Bromus sterilis. The sequence goes on from OX465599.1 coordinate 60,393,307, forward strand.
GGGAGGGATTTTGGGTGGGGCCCGGATGCCGGATGAGGGCGTTTCTGCTGTTCGGACTGCCACAAAGCCCCCCTTCGATTTGGATCAGGTTTGCGGAAAAACGGTTAGGCGGACCAACCTGTGGACAGATACACGGTCGCGTTGGATGACAAAATTGGTCTAGAAATCCCAGTCCGTATGGATGCAGAATGTTTGAGGGTCCGCTTTGGAGATGCCCTTAGAGTCAAATCCTCCAACCATTCTATAAAATTTCAACCTCTTTGAATCAAGAAAGCCACATGTTCCTTTTTGATGGTTGTGATGTTTGACTTTGATGCTCGTTTGTCTCACCGAGACAAATCACTATAATCAACATCACCACCAAAAATACGAATACATATGACTCTCTTGATTCAAAGAAATTGAATTTGTATAGAATGTTTAGAGGATTTGATTCTAAGGATTTTTTCTTCTTCTATGGAGATACCCTCTAGTCCTATTTAGTCCAATCAATAATCAAAGAATACCTAAACGTATCCATTTGCAATCCCGCTCGGTATTAGAGAAAACTATAGCAGTCACCATAAGCAACATCATCATGTAGCATATGAAGCATGCTTTATTATGTTTTGAAGGCTAATGAGGCTTCACACAAACATGCTCCTAAATAAAGCCTTTGCCTTTGTTCTTCTTCATGTGGACCCAGTTTGTCATTAGCCAATAATACCTCTTTCTTCCTCATCTTAACAGACAACAATGAAAATAAATTTCAAACTTCATTTCAACAAGGATTTATTGTATGATCTCAACAAGGATTTCTAGTATGATTTCAACATCGATTTCTGTTGAATTATAGATGTGCTTAGTGTCGTCGATATGTAACGGCAGATGCCATGGGGATGGCTAAAGAGGGGGACAGACCGAGGTTAGTGTCGCTGGTACCGGAAACGAGAATGGGAACACACGGTGAGACACCACGATGTACCCAGGTTCGGGGCTCTCCGTAGAGATAACACCCCTAGTCCTGCTGAGCTAGCTATATGCAATAACGCTGGCTACAATGAATGCTCCTTGATCTGTTTGAGAGGAAGGAGAAGAGGGCCTATGATCACTACTCTCTCCTGGCTCTCTCTGAGGTGGGTGAAGTTGCAATAAGTGCTCCGTCGTCCCTCACGCAGGAGGGGTACCCGGGGCTCTTATAGGCTGAGCCCAGGGTACAAAGGTAAATATACAAAGGGGAGGGCCCAGCTGTCAGTCTCAGACAAGCTAGGGATCTCACATCGTGTTCTCCCGGATGACCCGGTGTAGACTTGCGGCTCACCATACCGCTATCCTGCAGACCTCGGTAGTGAACAGTGGGGCTAGAGACTTAGTCCTGTCGGCCTGTCCACGTGATCGGCGGTGGAGGAGACCGCACGCCTCTGACAGTCTCGATCTTCAGGGATTGCGCATTGAATGCTCTTGTACAAGGTGTCCGACCTGGTATTCCGCTCGGATGCTACTCTGTTTACTTCGGCCGAATGCTTCCTGGTGAGGCCGATTGCGCCTTCTCTGGGGCAATCGGCCCTCAACTTGAACAACTCGGCCCACTTCTTGCTTGCTCTTGATTAGCTCGGTCTTGATTAGATCGGTGACCATTAGGTCGGCGATCTTTGCTTTGATGAATTGTTTCCCCTGGGTGACCCTACCCGGGGGTCATTCCCCCGACAGTATCCCCTGAATCTGCGGAGGTCCCGCCGAACTCAGAGACGGCGAGGCCTGCACAGGTTCCTTCTACGCTTCTAGAATGCTGAATCTTTATTTCTGACTGACTGCCCCCACTAGGCCGATTGCTTGCTATCTGCCGATTGCTCTTGGTCTTTTGACCGATTGCTCGCCATCTGCCGATTTCTCTTGGTCTTCTAACCGATCTGCCCAACGGTTGGTTTTACTAGAATGTTGACCGAACTTGCCGCTTCGAATTCGCCGAAGAATACGGGACGTCGTGCCATGATTTGACATGCCATAACCACTGCCTCGACCCACGCGCACACGTCCCGTCCCATCCGCCGGATCTTCTGTGCTCTCAACTGATACTGCTTTGTGGATACACGCGGCCACACCGCCTGTCGGATCGGCACACCGGATCCCACTACCTCCTCGCCAAGCCTTTAAATTCCACGTGGGGTGAGAGATGCGCCACGCACCCCTCACTCCATCGTCTTCCTCGCGCTCTCCTCCTCTGCCTCCGCCGCCGCCGCACCGCGCGCCTGTGCGTGCTTGCTGCCGCTGCCACCAGAGCTTGGAGCCACTGCGCCGAGGACCTTGCGGCCGCACTCCGCCGCCGCCACCACTGCTCCTCCTCCGCCACGATTGATGGTCTCGGATCCAGATTTCCGCCGCCGCCGCTGCCATCTTCACCATCGTATCCGTCTCGCTTCTCCTCGCCCAACACGGAGTCTGACGCCTCCATGGGGGACGATGCCGCCGCCACCAGCTCCCAGAGGGGATCTTGGAAAGGCTCCGTTGTTACTGAGATGCACATTGCTCTCCTCCGCCTGTCTCGCAAGATTCCGGCGGACCTCGATTACCGCGTCCCCGGCGACGAGCTTGTGCCTGCTCTCCAGGCCGGCGAGCGCATCGTCTTCCTTGCGCATTTTCAGCGCGGCTTCGGGCTCCCGGTGAGCCAATTTTTCCGTGAATTCCTCGACTTCTACCGCATGCAGCCGCACCACCTCGGGGCGAATGCCATCATGCCTCTCTCCGCCTTCGTGACATTGTGCGAGGGCTACCTCGGGGTTCGTCCCACCATTGGGCTCTGGATCCGCATCTTCTACTTCCACAGTTTCCGAGTGGGCACTGGGGTGTTTGCCATTGACCCCAAGACCAAGAAGAAAGAGGAGGTAAAGGTGATGGCCGAATGCGGTGGCGCCACCATATACATCCGCAAGATCGGACTATACCCACATCCCGAGCCACCACAGTCCATCAAGAACTGGCAAATGGGGTTCTTTTATGTTTCTTCACCGAAGGACAAAGACTTGCTGAATCTGCCCGAATTCTCTATGCCGCCTTCGACTGCGAAGTATCACTGGTCCGAAAAGCTAGGGGAAGGGGACACCGACCTGGATCATCAGATGGCCCACATCCAGAAGCTGATGGATGAAGGATTGCAACCCGCTGACCTGGTGGCGACATGGCTCTGCCGCCGAGTGCTTCCGCTGTAGCGCCGCTGCCACCGTATCTGTGATATGAGCCGCCTCCTAGACCCCACTCGGATCTCTACGTTCCGCGTGAATGAAGCTGACTTTCTCCGCTGAATCAACACGATTGATGATCTCAAGGTTGTTGGGCCCTTTGAGTTTGGGAAAATGGCGTACAACTGAGCTCGGCCCTGACTCGTGGTATGCTCTTAATCTTATCTTTTATCTTTAGCTCTTATTTCTCTCTTGCTGATTCTGATCGGATCTTTCTCCCTAGGAGTTCCTTGGCTCTAGGGTCATGCAGGACGGACAATCCGCCTCGGGCTACCATCCCGACCGCGCTGAGGAAGACGCCAAGGATTTGGAGCTTGAAGAGGAGACCGATTCCGAGACTGAAGCTCGGACTGCTTCTTTCGGGCTCGGCCTCAAAAAGCCGAGTGAGTCTGATTCCTCCGTCAAACGCTTCATGGCCGAATGGAGCAGTGATGCTGATTCCCTTGGTGACTTCGGCGCAGAATCTGAACCGGCCGAGCAGACAGTGGCCGAGGGGAAACGCCCCCGAACTGATGATGCCGCCGGTACCTCCAAGGTTGCCAAGAAGAAAGGCAAATATGGTGCGCGCCGCGCCGCCCCCAAGCCGAGTGGCCCTGTGCTTTCTCCCACTCCTCTGAACATTGTTCGTCCTGGCTTATCCATGGCCCAGTTTGCTGCCCAGCTACCCCGAGCTTCTGGGTATGTTTCCTTGCATTTTTTTCTCCTTTCAATCTTTACTGTTTTTCTCAATTTGCTCTTTGTATTGCAGGGCTGCCCGATCTGTTTCTCCCGTGGCGCCTGGGGTGGCTCCGACTGCTCCCCCTGCCATCTCTGATGTCCCTCCTAGTGCGACCCCCGCGTCCTCCGCTACCTCCAACATGCCTGCGCCTTCTCGCAAGAGAGCCGCCACCGACACCACCAAGGCCGAGCGGGCCAAGAAACAGAGATCTGCTGCTGCCGCGAAACAGGCGCAACCGACTGCTCCCCTGCCGACCTCTACTGCTCCTCCGACTGCTGGCGCGCAGTCGGCCACTCCTGCAACGACCACCGCTGCTGCTCCTCCGATCCTACTGGGCCCCTCTGGTGTCGCACATCTTGATGTGCCACTGCCAGATCGGCCTACTGCTGATGCTGCTCAGCCTGAGGCTTCTTCAGCCCAGGCCACTGCTGTAGATCCATCTCCTGCAGCCGGCTCGGAGGGTGCGACTGCTGCCTCCCCTGAACCGACTGCTTCTCCACCCTCCGATCCACAAGTTAGTTTTCCACTTGCTACTCACACCCTTACCGGACCCAGCTCTTCCACATCACCATCCTCCAGTGCCCTTGTGCGCCAGCCGCCGACCAGCCGCCAGCTCTCGCTAGCTGCTCGGTTCCGCGAGGCGTACATTGGCGCTTCTGATGTCTCCCCCGTCCGACCCACTGCCGATTCTGCCACTCCTCCGCCTCCTGGATCCGAGGACCACCTCCCATCCCATCTCTTGGGCCGATTGGGTGGCCTTGCCACCCATATTAGACGTTTTGCTGACAGAGCTCTGGGCCAAATATTTGCCTCCGAAAACTGTACTAATGTAAGTTTTCTTTTCAGTGGGGGCGCGCCTAGCGCACTGATGGCAAGAGAGTGTTAATAATCTTCAAGCCCTCGTTGATTACCCCAAGTGCAGGGTGAGATATAGTGCAGCGGCAAGTTTTCCCTTGGCAAAGATACCAAGGTTTGTCTCCCGTAGGACTCCGAAGGATACAAGAAGGTGGTAAAGTGAACAATGGCGCCGAGGTTGCTAACTTCACCTGGACCTGCACACAGAAACAAATAACTTTGCTCCCAACGAGTACAGAGGAGTTTTCAATTCCTCCGGCCTTGCCGTTTACAAAGGATCAACGCAAGAGATAATGATAGTGGCAACTGAAAGTAAAGACTGAAAGTAAATTGAGGGTGTAAACAATGATATGAAGATGGACCAAGGTCACGTGATTTTCATTAGTGATGTCTCTCTCCCAAAATACGATAAAAGTGCTAGCGAGGTAAACAAATCACACTTGGGCAATTGACAGGATTATGAAGGCACCGCAATGCTAACTATGCTGCAAAGAAAGGAAGGGCTCAAAAGCAATGGGCAGTACGCCAAGGTAAGTAGACCAAAATCCATCTGCATCTACTACGAATCATCCACCTTGAGATATCTATCCAGAACATCTCGCTGGTATTAAGTTGCGAATCCCACCCAAAGTGTAAACTCAAAGCAACAGACAACTGCATTGAAAGAACTTTGCGTAAAGTAAACAATCCTTGCATCCGCGGATACAAGCACCGTTGTTTTATCCCTGGTGGCAACAACACATCCCCTAATCTCATGTTTCTGTCACTAAAGCTAGACATCAAGGGGCTGAACCCACAATCAAGCATAACGCTCCCTCTTGGAGTTGCAACAAATCACTTGGCCAAAGTAAAATACGGCAACGGAGAAATGCAAGAATTTACTCACGAACAAAATATAAAAGAGAAGAACCAAATATATTACTCATCACAATCTGAACATAGTCTCATAATCCATCAGATCCCAACAAACTCAGCATAGCAACAACGGAAAATTACAAAGGTGCCTCGATCATGTGAGGCAGCTCACGAGGTCTCGAAAGTGGAGGCACAAAGAAGGGAAAGATATATCACATAGCTACTGGTCACGGACCCATGGTCCAAGGAAAACTACTCACGGTACATACGGGAGGCGTCCATGGCTATGGACGGTCTCCCGGAGGGGGTAGCTTCTCCCGACAGGGTGCCGGTGCAGCTTCTCCAGGCAGCCCCGATCTTGAAACGGCGGCAGTGGCGGTACAGAGGCGAGATCGCGAAAGAGGAGTCCCTCTTAGGGGTTTCCACCCCGAGGGCTAAATATAGGCGGAGGGGGGTGTCGAGGGGACCCACAGGGCAGCCAGGAGGCCCCCTGGCGCGACCTAGGGTGGGGCCGCGCCAGGGACCCTTTTGGAGTCCCTGTGGTGGCCCCCTCCGCTACCTTGGTGATTCCGGAAGCTTCCGGATTGCTGATTTTTTATCTGATTTTTCCGTATTTTTTGGAGCACTTTTAATGGCCGCAAAACCTGAACTACAAAAACAGCAGAAAACATCAACTGGCAGCTGGGTGCACTGGGTTAATATATTAGTCCAAATATGCTCAAAAGTGTATGAAAGTTCAAGAAAATCATGGCAAAGTCACACAACATGCATGGAGCAAGCATAAATTATAGATACGTTTCGGACGTATCACACACCCCCTGGGTGTAGTCCCCGAGATTCGGGCCGATTGCTTGCAATCTGCTCGGATCTTACTTTCTTTTGATTACTGCGCTTTGCTCGAATCTGACCGACCCATTTTTCAGGCCATCTGCGATAGACGTCAAGCTGTGTTTGATGAACTCCTGGCCGCTTATTCAGCGGGCCAAAAATCCATTGCTGCCCTGAAGAAAAATGCTGACGCCCAAGCTGCCAAGATTCAAGAACTAACAGGTATACTTTTGCTTGTCCTTTTTTCTTTCTCCCGATTGTTACTGCTTTCTTATTCGAATGCAACTTGTAGCTGCTGCCACTCGCTCCTCCGAGCTGGAGGCCGCCCAAAAGAAAATCGCCGAGATAGAGAACCAGCTCGGTGAGAAGAATGGCCAACTCGGCAGTGCCGAGCAAGAGCGTCAGCGCCTAGCCACTGTTGAGACCGAACTGCAGGCCAAACTCCAAAAGACTACCCATGATCTTGCCGCCGTCAAAACTGCCCATGAACAAGAACTGCAGAGGCTTCTCGATGATCGCCATGAGGTAGAAGGCCAGCTGCTGAAAGAGAAAGATGCTGCTGTCAAGCGTGCCGAGGACATGGATGTCCAGCACGAGAAAGAAATCCAACGCGCGCAAGCCAATGTTGATCTTGCCCTTGCAGGTACTTTCTATTTTGTTCGTTCTTGTACTCCGATCTGATACTGACGTTCTCCGAGCTAACCTTATTCTCCGATTGCTCTTGCCAGATGCCTGGCCCAACTCCACTACTGCTGCTGATGAAGCTGTTGCCGAAGCCCGCCGAGTGCGAGGTGTAGTACTTCCTGCTGATGCCGGCTGGGATGCCGAGGACTTTGTTGTTGCTCTGGATGCCCGAATCCCCCATGTGAAAGGTGCCCTGTGCACTTACAAGACTGGTATCCAGAAGATGAACGACAAGCTATTCAAGGGCAAGAAGAAGCCGATTGCCTTTGAGAAAAATGAAGATGTTGCTCGGAATCTCAAGGCTATGCCTCGCGAGGTTGAAAATATGCTTGATTCTGCCTTCCGATCTGGAGTGCAGGCTGCTCTCTCTATTGCAAAGAGCTGGTACCCCGACATTGACCTGAAGATGATGACTTCTCTGCAAGAGGGATCGGAAGAATCCGTTGGCGAGCTCTGGACCCAAATCTGCCACATTTCTCAAGAGCTCGCGAACGACATGTATCTTCTGGAAGTTACTCCCTATCTTGATTCAACTGGTCAGCCGATCGGAGTTGCCTACCTCAGCGACCTTCTATATACTACCAGTGAAGAAGATGCACCCCAGTCCCATCCTGCTCGGCGGACCGGCAGCGATGGCTCCCACTCCTCGGACTATGCTGATGACGATGCTGATGAAGGTGAAGGCTCCTCCGATGGGCACTCGGCGAGTGCTGCCCAGGACCCGTCGCACACTCAGACCCAGACTACCGCCTCTTCCGCTCGGGGGGTGCCACCAGCACGGTCCCAGCTGCTTCAGATCCAACTTCTCCATCAGCGCCGGATGCGCCGGCTGCTTAAGCTTGGCACATCTTTTAGTTTCCTGCTTTTGCTTGACAAACACTTAGTTAAATTCCTGAGATCAATGAGGTAGTATGCATTGTTTTTGAGAGCTCGACTGATGATGAATGGACCTTCCCAAGGAGAGGATAACTTTTGCTGGCCATCCGATTTTTGGATTCGGCGCAACACCAAGTCACCCTCACGAAAAGCTAAGGGACGGATCTTCTTGTTGTGGTAGTGACGCAACTTCTGCTGGTATATTTCCGGCCTGGACAAGGCCAGGAGACATGCTTCTTCTTTGAGATCAACGCCGTCCTCACGAGCTTCCTTGGCTTCTGCCTCCGTGTACATGGCGTGATGAGGTGAATCGAACTCAATGTCGCAGGGGAGCATTGCTTCAGCGCCGTATACCAGGAAGAAGGGAGTGAATCCAGTTGAAAGGTTCGGTGTGGTGCGCAAACTCCAAAGCACTTCTGGTAGCTCGTCGATCCATGCGCCGGGTGCTCTTTCTAGTGGCTCCACAAACCTTGGATTGATTCCGGACAGAATGAGACCATTCACCCGCTCTGCTTGACTATTTGATTGGGAGTGAGCTACAGATGCTACGACCATCCGGATGCCCTACTGGGAGGCAAACCGAGCTAGCGCCCCCTTTGCGAAGTTTGTTCCATTGTCGATGATGATGTTGTGCGGTACTCCATATCTGACCATGATGTCCGCCACGAACCTGACCGCAGTCGTCCCATCTAGCTTCTTGATCGTCCTTGCCTCGATCCACTTAGTGAACTTGTCCACTGCTACCAGTAAGTGTGTCATGCCACCTCTTGTTGTTTTGAACGGCCCCACCATATCCAGTCCCCAAACTGCAAATGGCCATGTGATCGGAATGGTTTTGAGTGCTGAGGCAAATAAGTGGCTCTTTGGTTTGAATCTCTGACACCCATTACAGTGTTTTACTAACTCTTCTGCCGCTGCTTTCGCAGTCGGCCAATAAAAACCATGGCAAAAAGCCTTGGAAACTATTGCTATTGCTGATGTGTGATGCCCACACTCGCCCTGGTGGATATCTCGGAGCAATTCCAGCCCCTTGTCCTCCTCCACACACTGCCGAAGGACTCCTGTTGCACTTCGGTGCACCAGCTCATTGTTGATGATAGTGTATGCTCTAGATCGGCGCTGGATTTGCCGAGCTTCTACTTCATCTTCTGGGAGTGTGCCATCCACCAGGAAGTTTCTGAATGGTTCTGCCCATGATGGTGCCGCCAGAATTACCATTACAGCAACTGCTTCTGGCTCTGGCTGTGCGACTTCTGCTACTGGCAGCTCAGAGGAGGAAGGGTCGGTTGCGTCTTGCATGATCCCCTCAGTCCCCGAGCTGACGACAGCAGCCCCTGGTTTGCAATCGGCAGCCCCTGGTGCAGCCGAATGCTCCTTCGCCTTTTGCTTCATTTCCTCGAGCTCTGTCATCTTCAAGTCGGCCGGAATAAAGATTGACTCTGATTCTGGGGAAGGCTTGATGGATGGCTTGTGGATGTTTTCTAGAGAGACTCCTGGTGGAATTTCCTTTCTGGTAGACCCCAGCTTGGACAGTGCATCTGCTGCTTCATTTTCAGCTCGGGGAATATGGTGGAATTCACACGCTTCAAAGAAACCATATAACTGCTGCACGAGGAATCTGTCTCTCGCCATATTTTCATCTTTTGCGTCCCAAGTGCTAGTGCAGTGCCGCACCACCAGATCAGAATCGCCATAACACAGAATCCGCCGAATGCCGATCTCCTTGGTCAATCGGACACCATGCACCAAAGCTTCATATTCAGCCACATTGTTTGATGCTGCAAAGTGAATCTGTAGCACATACTCGAGCTTGTCACCTTTTGGAGAAGTAAGAACAACACCAGCCCCTAGTCCGGTCATCATCTTGGAGCCATCGAAGTGCATCTGCCAGAACTGAGAGTCCGGACATGGGGGTATATATTGAGTTTCTGCCCAATCCACCAGAAAATCTGCCAGAACTTGAGACTTGACCTCCGTCCGAGGCTCATACTTGATCCCATGTGTTGCAATTTCAATGGACCACTTTGCCACCCGACCAGATGCGTCCCGACCGCCGATGATTTCTTCCAATGGAGCCGAACTGACCACCGTGATCGGATGCGCCTGGAAATAAGGCTTCAACTTTCTTGCCGCCATGTACACACCATAGCACATCTTCTGATAATGGGGGTAGTTTTTCTTGGAGGTTGAGAGCACTTCACTGACATAGTATACTGGCCTCTGGACCGGTTGTGCTTTGTCCTTTTCAGGACGCTGGACCACCATAACAATACTGACCACCCGAGTGGTTGCTACAATATACAATATCATTGGCTCTTTTTCCTTCGGAGCTGCCAGCACTGGAGCGGTAGACATCACGCGCTTGAGCTGCTTGAATGCTTCGTCCGCTTGCGGGGTCCAAATGAAATTGTCTGTTTTCTTCATCAGTTGATATATCGGAATTGCCTTCTCTCCCAACCGACTGAGAAATCGGCTGAGCGACGCCAAGCATCCGGTAAACTTCTGCACATCTTTGAGATTTCTGGGCTTGCCCATCCTCCCGATTGCTGCAATCTTCTCAGGGTTGCACTCTATTCCTCTCTCAGAAACCAAAAATCCGAGCAACTTGCCGGCTGGCACGCCGAACACATATTTCTCTGGGTTGAGCTTGATCTGGTATGCTCGCAAATTTGCGAATGTCTCCTTGAGATCATCCAACACGGTTGAGCCTAGCACCGACTTGACCACAAGGTCATCTACATATACATGAATGTTCCGACCTAATTGAGGCCGAACACATCGCTACATAGTACGCTGATAAGTCGCGCCGCCGTTTTTCAGGCCAAAGGGCATGGTGATGTAGCAATAAGCCCCGAATGGGGTGATAAAACCTGTTTTAATTTGATCATTTACATCAAGATTAATCTGGTGATAGCCTGCTGATGCACGAGATAACTTCTAGCCCCTCGTTGGTTACCCCAAGTGGAAGGTGAGATGTAGATAGCGGCAAATTTCCCTTAGCGAAGATGCTAAGGTTTAGGATCGACCAGTAGGACTCCAACAACGATAAGTAGGTGGTGAAGTGAACAATGGCGCCGTTCACAACCCAAGGTTGCTTACTTCGCCTGGACCTGCACACACATCAAATAACTTTGCTTCCCAACGAGTACAGAGGAGTTGTCAATTCCTCCGGCCTTGTTGTTTACAAAGGATAAAACGCACGGGATAATAATAATAGTGATAGCAACGGAAAAGTAAATAAAACAGTAAATTGACAGCGAGTGTAAACAATGTTGGAAATATGGACCGGGGTCCTATGATGTTCACTAGTGGTGTCTCTCTCCCAAAAGACGATAAAATAGCCATGCGAGGTAAACAAATTACAGCTGGGCAATTGACAGGATTATGTGCGCAAACCAATGCTAATTATCTTATAAAGAAAGGAAGAGGCTCAAAAGCATGGGAGGTACGCCAAGACAAGTAGACCGAAATCCATCTGCACCTACCTAATAATCATCCACCTTGAGATATCTATCCAGAACATCTCGCTGGTATTAAGTTGCGAATCCCACCTAAAGTGTAAACTCAAAGCAACGGACAACTGCATTAAAGAACTTTGCGTAAAGTAAACAATCCTTGCACCCGTAAGTACACACACCATTGTTTTCCCCCTTGTGGCAACAACACATCCCCTAGACTCATGTTTCTGTCACTCAAGCTAGTCATCGGGGGGCATGAACCCACAATCATGCATAACGCTCCCTCTTGGAGTCACTACCTACTACTTGGCCAAAGCAATAAACAACAACGGAGAACATGCAAGAATTACTCAAGAACATAAATATAAAAGAAGAGAATGAAATATATAACTCAAACACAATCTGAACATAATCTCATAATCCATCGGATCCCAGCAAACTCAGCATAGAAACAACAGAAAGATTACATAAGTGCCTCGATCATGTAGGGCAGCTCACGAGGTCTAATCCATGAAGAACAAAGAGGGGAGGAGAACATCACATAGCTACTGATCATAGACCCATGGTCCAAGGTGGAATACTCACGGTTCATCCGGGAAGCATCCATGGTGGTGGAGAAGCTCCCGGAGGTGATTCCTCCCTCCGGCAGGGTGCCGGGAAGAGGTCTTCTGGTGCTCCCGATCTTGGAAGCGCGGCGGCGGCGGAAAAGAGGAGAGATCGCGAAAAAGGGTTCCGTCCCCGAGGGTTTCTCATCACGGGGAATAAATAGGCGAAGGGGGGCAGCCAGAGGTGGGCCATGGGCTGCAGGCGCCCCCTGGCGCGGCCTAGGGGGTGGCCGCGCCGGGTGGCCGCCTGGGCCCCCCTGGCCCCCCTCGTCCCCCACTTTGGCTCTTTTGGACGGTTCCCGTACGCTGATTTTTCCTATATTTTTCCTGGAATTTTTCTGGCACTTTAAATAAGGGGGAAACCTGAAATAGAAAAACAACAGAAAACAGGAACTGGCACTAGGGTGCACTGAGTTAATAGGTTAGTTCAAATATGATCACAAGTGTATGGAAGTTCATTAATATCATATCAATATCACACAAAAGAGGCATGGAGCAAGCAGAAATTATAGATACGTTTTGGACGTATCAACATCCCCAAGCTTAATTCCTGCTCGTCCTCGAGTAGGTAAATGATAAAAGCATAATTTCTGTGGTGACATGCTAACAGCCATAAAAGAACTTTTAAGTAAAGCAATCAAGGCATGTAATTCAATTCAAGTCATAATAGGCAAGAGTCTATATTTGGCATGGAGACAAGCAACATAAGAACATAAAGGTGCAAGAGCTCTCGCTGTCTGTGACTCGAATGTCTCCAAATGGTGTTTGCGTGCAAGAAGGGGGATAGGGATATACGATAAAAAGTATTTTTATGTTGAGAACTCAATCTACTAAAGTTTCACACTTGGTCTTCTTTGGAATCTTATCTTGACTCATCCCCAGACCACTAGCCAGGTACAAGTCAAAATGATCCACTCCTTTTTGACATTTTGAGCACTCATGCAATGGATGAGCGTAAGCAAGAAAGTTGACACTTAGGATGGCAAAGAGATATTATGGTGGAGGAGGAAGACAAAAAGGTGTGAAGGGCTCACATCAATGAGGACAATCATAGGCGAGAGAAAGCCAAATGATAGATATGATGTGAGGAGTAGGGATTTCCATGCAACGGATGCACGCACGAGCTAAAGTAGGCTATCCAATGGAACTAGTGGGGGTGCATCCAACTTGATTGCTCAAGAAGACCTAGAGCTCATTTGAGGAGGCTCATCATTGGAATATACAAGCCAAGTTCTATAGTGTGAAGGTCCCCACATAGCTATATGCATGAATGATAATCTCTATGGAGTACAAGATATAAGAGGGAGTACGAGTGTGGATCTCTCAAAAGGAATAGTAGTGTGCCCCCTTCTCTCTTTTTATTTCTTTTTTCTCTCTTTTTTTATTTTTATTTTTATTTTTTGGTGGCCTCAATGGCTCTTTCTATTTCTCTCATTTGTCCTCTTTGGGATCTTTTGATTTGTCCTCTTTGGGATCTTTTAATTTGTCCACTTTGGGATCTTTTCCTCACTTTAGGGGCAACACTCTATATATTACAAGAAGTATAGAAGATCTTTCACACTTTACAAAGTACTCAAATCATAAAGAAAATGTACTATGATGATGTATGCAAATGTATGCCTCTGCCAGTGTAGCAGGATATGCAATGATACTAGCGCGTCATGTAGCAATGATTAGGGCAAGGCCCAACTAGCATGCGGCTCATAGATCAAGCAAGTAGCATGTATGACATGAAGATCAAGTCATGAGAAGATGGATGTTGCATGGCAATATATCTCGGAAAGGCTATGGAAATGCCTTGATAGGTAGGTATGGTGGCTGTTTTGAGGAAGGATATAAGGAGGTTTATGATGACAGAGCGTATCATGCCAAGGGTTTGGATGTACATGCGCAGGTGGATGCTAACTCTCGGAGTGAGAAGAAAGCAATGCACGGCACATGAGAGGCTAGAAAAATATGGGAAGGTGGAAGTGTCAACTTTCGAATACTCACATTAGTCCGAAGAACTCATGCACTTATTATCGCTAATTCTCAATCTAGTAAGGAGGTTTCACAAAGAGACAAGTACCCCGAGGAGGAGTGTATGGGGGTTTGGTTATCCTTGCGCATCCTCGACTCATGGTACGTGAGTGTACTCTAATATTCGACTCCTCAGAAGAGTAGTGATCCATCTAGTAGCTAGAGTTCTCAACTAATTTTTCCAGGTTTTGAAAATAAACACGGATTACCCAAAATACGAGATCTGGGTTCTAGATTTTGGAAGTGGAGCGTGTTTCTCTCCCACACAAAGAAAGCTGGGTTCTAACTTGTTATGAACAGCAAGCAAAGCTAAAGAAAACTAAAAATAAAACCTAAGAGCGAGACGCTCCAAGCATATCACATAATGCTTGAAGTGATAAAATATAGTGAAACGAGAGACGAAATGATAATTGTTGATGGAGAAGGGGATGCACGGGGACATGCCCAAGCTTAGACGTTTGAGTCTCCTTGAATATTTCTCGGGGATGCATGGGTGCATCCCCAAGCTTGAGCGCTTGAAACTCCTGAATCTTCTTTCATCATCTTCCCTCGCATATTTGAAAACTCCCTTCATACATAACTCATCATAATCTGATTAGCGAGGTTAGTACCCATAATAAAATATTTTTTCTCTACTGGAAATAAAGATAACCTTGAAGAGCTACTGTTTCTCAAGATTGCCAACAAGTTTTTGCAAAGAAAAAGAAAGCTTAAGGTTTGCAAAATGAACAAAAGGCAAAATAGGACAGAATCTGTAAAAAACAGACCAGCAGGTAGTAAATAATTTTTTAGGGATACTTCTGCAACTAAAAAAAAAAACTCAGAACATACGAAATTTTCGTAATTGTATAGAGCACGTTGTGTAAAAAATTCAGCTCAAAAATACGAACTGTGATTTTTCTCTGATGTTTCTAGTCACGAGGACAGAATCTGTTTTCTGGACAGCATGTCACAACTTTCACTTCCCTTGTCGTATGAGGCTATAAAAGGCACAAAGCTTAAAAAGTAAAGATACAATGATGTTGCTACAGTAGTAACAATCATCAAGAGCACTAAAAACAGAAGAAAAAAAAATGAAATCCTAATTTCGTTGCGGGCTGCCTCCCGAAAGCGCTTCTTTAAAGCCATTAGCTAGGCTTAATGCAAATAGATCAAGTGTTTTCAAGAAAATAACTAGCCCGTGTGACGGACTCAAAAGGCAACTTAATCTTTTTCCTAGGGAAGTGTTCCATCCCTTTCTTGAGAGGAAATTGGAATTTTATAATCCCTTCTTTCATATCAATAACAGCACCCACGGTGCGAAGAAAAGGACGTCCAAAAATAATTGGATAAGAAGGTTCACATTCAATGTCCATAATAGTAAAATCAACGGGAACATAATTGTCATTGACAATGATAAGAACATCATCTATCTTCCCCAAAGGTTTCTTTACGGAAGAATCGACAAGACAAACACCAAAAGAACAAGCATCAAAAGGTTTCAATTCAATTATATCATACATTCTTTTGGGCATAATAGAGGTACTAGCTCCAACATCACATAAAGCTTAGCAAGAGAAATTATTCAACTTGATTTTAATCATAGGATCTGATAACCCACAAATGCAGGGGATCGAGATAGTCTTCGCGGGTAAGAATAACCCAATTTATAGTTTCGACTAAAGGGGAGCCAAAGAATATCCACAAGATTTAACAGTGGAGTTGTCAGTTCCACCGCACCTGAGATACACTTACTTGCAACAATATATTAATATTAACTGCGATATGGAAGTGATGATAGCAACGGTAATAGTAAAACAGCGAAAGTAAATAACTAGTAACCAGCAGAATTAAAAGCACTGTAGGCTAGGGAGATGGATGGTTGGGCGCTGCATGGATAAGGCACATCATGTAATCCACTTGGGGCAAGGCACACAGAAATCAAAGATCAACTAGGCATAAATCAAACATCAGGCATGTATCCCACAGGTAGTTGTACGTGCTTGCAATAAGAACTTCCCCAACATCATTTTTCATACCATCCCGCTACGAACGGGGCCAAAAGGAACTTATGGAGATTAAGGTGCTCCTGTCAAAGAGCACCGGAAAAAAGCATTAACAATCAATGGATACACGGAATCCTCAAATTATAGTCCATCCCCTTTGGTGTCCCAAGCTGTCACCTTTCGGATCACCTGTTCCGGACTATAACAGGTGCAAACAACTCATAGATAGGATCAAGAACAAAAATATATTCATGAAAACACATAAGGTTCAGATCTAAAATCATGGCACTCGGGCCCAAAGTGACAAGCATTAAGAGCAACAAGTCGAAGCAAAGATGATAAACACCAAACTAGATGATAGGCAACATGGCCCCAACAATTTGATAAACTATTACATGATCTAACTCATCCAATCCCTACCATCCCCTTTGCCTACAATAGGGAATTACCCACGGTGCGAAGAAAAGGACGTCCCAAAATAATTGGACAAGAAGGTTCACATTCAATGTCCATAATAGTAAAATCAACGGGAACATAATTGTCATTGACAATGATAAGAACATCATCTATCTTCCCAAAAGGTTTCTTTACGGAAGAATTGACGAGACGAACACCAAAAGAACAAGGATCAAAAGGTTTCAATTCAAATATATCATACATTCTTTTGGGCATAACAGAGGTACTAGCTCCAACATCACATAAAGCATAACAAGAGAAGTTATTCAACTTAATTTTAATCATAGGATCCCAACCATCTTCTAGCTTTCTAGGTATGGAGGCTTCCACCCTAAGCTTCTCCTCCCTAGATTTGGTGAGAGCATTAGTTATATGCTCCGTGAAGGCAAGATTAAGTGTGCTAGTGTGGGGGTCTCTAGACATCTTGTGAAGGAAACGAATAACTTCATAAAGGGTGCAATTATCAAAATCAAGGTCAGTACTATCAAGTAAAGCAGTAGTGGTGTCCTTTAGGCTCACTTGTTTGGTAGCTTCTATAGTCATAGGAATTTCTTCTTCTACGGTTGAGGTCATAGCATCACCATTAATAGGTCCTAAGGGACTAGGGGTGCATTGGGTGCTAAGAGTTTGGATCTCCTCAACCACTTGGGTAGTAGCAACAATATGGTGTGTAGGAAGGATCTTAATCCTATCTTCTTCCTCCTTTTCTCTAGCCCATATCTCTTTAAGTTTAGCCATCATCCTAATGTTTTCATTAATTTGCAATTGGATAGCATTCATAGGAGTGACCTTCCTCTCCTCAAGGGGAGAAGTTCTAATTTTAAGCAATTCTACTTCGTGGGCTAAATTGTCTACCTTCGACGAGAGGTTATCTAGTTTGTCTAGTTTTTCCTCTACACTCTTGTTGAAGGATTTTTGGGTAGTGACAAAGTATTTAAGCATACTCTCTAATTCAGAAGTGGATTTTTTGGTGCTAGGATAAGTGTTGTTGTTCCCATAGTTGTTGGAGGGGAACGGTCTAGGATTGCTACCAAAATTACTCATATAAGCATTGTTATCGAAGTTGTTTCTAGAGATAAAGTTCACATCTACTTGATCCTGAGCAATCAAAGAATTTAAAGGTACATCTTGAGGATCAATAGGAGATTGCTTGGTAAGTAGAGACATAATCAAGTCAACTTTTTCATTTAGGGAGGAGATCTCCTCGACAGAGTTTACCTTCCTACCTGTTGGAGCTCTTTCGGTGTGCCATTGGGAATAGTTGGTCATCATCTCATCGAGAAGTTTTGTGGCAGAACCAAGTGTAGTTGACATAAAGGTTCCTCCCGCGGCCGAATCTAGCAAGTTTCGCGAGGTAAAGTTCAAGCCTGCATAAAAATTTTGGATAACCATCCAAGTAGTCAAACCATGCGTAGGGAAATTCTTAACAAGAGATTTCATGCGTTCCCAAGCTTGGGCAACGTGTTCATTATCCAATTGCTTAAAATTTATAATAAAGATCCTCAATTGGATAATCTTAGCAGGGGGATAGTACTTCCCGATAAAAGCATCCTTGCACTTATCCCAACAATCTATGCTATTCCTAGGCAAGGATTGAAACCAGATTTTAGCTTCATCTCTCAAGGAGAAAGGAAAAAGCTTAAGCTTAACAATATCACCATCTATTTCTTTGTACTTTTTCATATCACAAAGCTCAATAAAATTATTTAAGTGCAAAGCAGCATCATCTCTAGCACCAGAGAATTGATCTTTCATAACAAGGTTTAGCAAAGTAGGTTTAATCTCATAAGAAGGTGTTTAAGTAGCAGGTGTAGCAATAGGAGTGCAGATAAAGTCACTGTTGTTGTGACTAGTAAAGTCACACAACTTGGTGTTCTCAGAGGAACCCTTAGTATCAGCAAGCAAGATAACTATTTTTTTGATTTTTGATAAAGGACACTAAAGCAAAAACTGAAAGGTAAACAAACAAGACTAAAAAGCAAAGATAAAAGATAGTGTGCAACTCCCCTATCTTGAAGTGCGGAGTCCCCGGCAACGGCGCCAGAAATTTGCTTGATGCACGAGATAACTTCTCTCCCCTCGTTGGTTACCCCAAGTGGAAGGTGAGATGTAGATAGCGGCAAATTTCCCTTAGCGAAGATGCTAAGGTTTAGGATCGACCAGTAGGAATCCAACAACGATAAGTAGGTGGGGAAGTGAACAATGGTGCCGTTCACAACCCAAGGTTTCTTACTTCACCTGGACCTGCACACACAGCAAATAACTTTGCTTCCCAACGAGTACAGAGGAGTTGTCAATTCCTCCGGCCTTGTTGTTTACAAAGGATAAAACACACGGGATAATAATGATAGTGATAGCAACGGAAAAGTAAATAAAGCAGTAAATTGATAGCGAGTGTAAACAGTGTTGGAAATATGGACCGGGGTCCTATGATGTTCACTAGTGATGTCTCTCTCCCAAAAAACGATAAAATAGCCATGCGAGGTAAACAAATTACAGCCGGGAAATTGAAAGGATTATGTGCGCAAACCAGTGCTAATTATGCTATAAAGAAAGGAAGAGGCTCAAAAGCATGGGTGGTACGCCAAGACAAGTAGACCGAAATCAATCTGCATCTACCTACTAATCATCCACCTTGAGATATCTATCCAGAACATCTCGCTGGTATTAAGTTGCGAATCCCACCCAAAGTGTAAACTCAAAGCAACGGACAAATGCATTAAAGAACTTTGCATAAAGTAAACAATCCTTGCACCCGCAAGTAAAAGCACCGTTGTTTTCCCCCTTGTGGAAACAACACATCCCCTAGACTCATGTTTCTGTCACTCAGGCTAGTCATCGGGGGGCGTGAACCTACAATCATGCATAACGCTCCCTCTTGGAGTCACTACCTACTACTTGGCCAAAGCAATAAACAACAACATAGAACATGCAAGAATTACTCAAGAACATAAATATAAAAGAAGAGAATCAAATATATAACTCAAACACAATCTGAACATAATCTCATAATCCATCGGATCCCAGCAAACTCAGCATAGCAACAACATAAAGATTACATAAGTGCTTCGATCATGTAGGGCAGCTCACGAGGTCTAATCCATGAAGAACAACGAGGGGAGGAGAACATCACATAGCTACTGATCATAGACCCATGGTCCGAGGTGGACTACTCACGGTTCATCCGGGAAGCATCCATGGTGGTCGAGAAGCTCCCGGAGGTGATTCCTCCCTCCGGCAGGGTGCCAGGAAGAGGTCTTCTGGTGCTCCCGATCTTGGAAGCGCGGCGGCGGCGGAACAGAGGAGAGATCACGAAAAGGGTTCCGTCCCCGAGGGTTTCTCGTCACGGGGAATAAATAGGCGAAGGGGGCAGCCAGAGGTGGGCCAGGGGCTCTAGGCGCCCCCTGGCGCGGCCTAGGCCCCCCCTCGCGCCCTTCGGCCCCCACTTTGGCTCTTCTGGAAGGTTCCCGTACGCTGATTTTTCCTATATTTTTTCCGGAATTTTTCTGGCACTTTAGATAAGGGGGAAACCTGAAATAGAAAAACAGCAGAAAACAGGAACTGGCACTGGGGTGCACTGAGTTAATAGGTTAGTCCAAATATGATCAAAAGTGTATGGAAGTTCATCAATATCATAGCAATATCACGCAAAAGAGGCATGGAGCAAGCAGAAATTATAGATACGTTTTGGACGTATCACCTGCTGTGGCATCCAGAAAGCGCAAGAGCTGACAGCCAGCCGTAGAATCAATCACTTGATCGATACCGGGCAACGCAAAATGATCCTTGGGGCAGGCCTTATTCAGGCAAGTGTAATTTATACACATGCGCCAAGTTCCATTCTTCTTCGGGACCATGACTGGATTTGCTAACCAGTCTGGGTAGAACACTTCTTTGATAAATCCTGCTGCGAGCAATTTGGCTATTTCGTCGCCGATTGCTCCTCTCTTCTCTTCTGAAAAACGCCGAAGTGGCTGCTTGATCGGCTTGGATCAAGGTCGGATATGAAGCTTGTGCTCGGCAAGTTCCCTCGGTACACCAGGCATGTCATGTGGATACCATGCGAAGATGTCACGGTTCTCACGGAGGAACTCGACGAGCTCGCCTTCCTATTTGCTGCTGAGCCCGACCCCAATGATGACGCACTTGCTCGGGTCGGAGGGGTCCAGGGAAATCCTCTTGCTGTCCTTGGCTGCTTGGAATATGGTATCATCATCCGCTCTCTTGTCCTTCGTGCTTGGCATGGGGTCCTTCATCTGAGCCTGAGCCATTGCCACGACCTTGTCGAGCCGGCGCCGCTCTGCATCGATGACCAAAGAATCGGCTAACTTAGAACCAGCAGACAAACATTCCAGTGACTTCCTGTAGTCACCGCACACAGTGATTGGACCATTCGGCCCTGGGAGCTTCATCTTCAGGTAGGGTTGCATGATGTTGAACATGAGAGTTGCCCGAACTGATTTTGACGCCACTGGTCCTTGCTGCTCGGTGGCCGCCTTCTGCTGCTGGTTCGCTGTGGTGATGAGGTCACACATTCGGCGGGTCCTCTCCCGCAACTCTTCTCCTTCCAAGTGCTCCAACTCGGTGGCGATCTGCTCGACAACTCTCATGTTCTTCACAGGAGAACTATATGAAATCTGCCCAACGGCAATGAGGGTTGTTACCGGATGCTGGGCCCCTCCCAGCTCTCTGCCGACCTCTCGGACTGCCGTTCGGAGTTCCTCAATCACTCGGGGTGGGATAACACGCTGCCGGATACCGTGCGCTGCATTGTACTCCCGAACTGATGCCTCCATTCGGCGCTTTTCAGCGTCGATCCTATCTGACTGCTCCTTCAGAGCCTGACGCACCTTTTCCAGCTCGGCGTGAGCCACAGATGGATCGGCATGAAGACCTACAGGAGTGCTGAGCACGTCCGGCGGGTTGCTTGGGTCTTCTGGTGCTGTGGTTGCTGCCCTCGCGGCTCGGGTTGCTGAAGTAGAGTTGTGGCGACTGGATGCTCCTGCCATCATAACCTCCGCACGGATGTGCGCAGTCGTGCCCCCTGTTCCCACGACATCCGACCCTCCTGGCAACGGATCCGTGAAGAAAACACCCGTACCTCCCTGGGAAACACATCAGGAAGTGCCACGACGAAGATGCGATGTCCGCCGAAAGGAATGATGACGCCGCGCGACAGAGGCATTCCAGCTCCAAACCGCGAGGCGTTGTCGATGACGAAGTCCCACACTCCGCTCCTCATCACCAGTCCGGAGGCAAAGCGCACACGCGATGCAGATGATGGTCCCGTCCGGATCAGAACTCCAGTCGACGCCTCGGCCTGCCCCACGGTGGGCGCCAACTGTCATCGATATGTAACGGCAGATGCCATGGGGATGGCTAAAGAGGGGGACCGACCGAGGTTAGTGTCGCTGGTACCGGAAACGAGAATGGGAACACACGGTGAGACACCACGATGTACCCAGGTTCGGGGCTCTCCGTAGAGATAACACACCTAGTCCTGCCAAGCTAGCTATATGCAATAACTCTGGCTACAATGAATGCTCCTTGAGCTGTTTGAGAGGAAGGAGAAGAGGGCCTCTGGTCACTACTCTCTCCTGGCTCTCTCTGAGGTGGGTGAAGTTGCAATAAGTGCTCCTTCGTCCCTCACGCAGGAGGGGTACTCGGGGCTTTTATAGGCTGAGCCCAGGGTACAAAGGTAAATATACAAAGGGGAGGGCCCAGCTGTCAGCCTCAGACAAGCTAGGGATCTCACATCGTGTTCTCCCGGATGACCCGGTGTAGACTTGCGGCTCACCATACCGCTACCCTGCATACCTCGGTAGTGAACAGTGGGGCTAGAGACTTAGGCCCGTCGGCCTGTCCGCGTGATCGGCGCTGGAGGAGACCGCACGCCTCTGACAGTCCCGATCTTCAGGGATTGTGCATTGAATGCTCTTGTACCAGGTGTCCGACCTGGTATTCCGCTCGGATGCTACTCTGTTTACTTCGGCCGAATGCTTCCTGGTGAGGTCGATAACGCCTTCTCTGGGGCAATCGGCCCTCAACTTGAACAACTCGGCCCACTTCTTTCTTGCTCTTGATTAGCTCGGACTTGATTAGATCGGTGACCATCAGGTCGGTGATCTTTGCTTTGATGAATTGTTTCCCCTGGGCGACCCTACCCGGGGTCATTCCCCCGACACTTAGACTAAAATAACTCAATAATAATCCTGGTTAATCTCTAGGGCCCATGTATGGTGACAGATGGTGGGAAAGTTTAATACCACCTTACTAGTGGAGGAAGGTTTGCACATCTTTGTAAGTGGTGCTTCCTCACTAGCTATAGGGAGCTTAGGAAGAGGAGTGGTACACGCGCGCTCCTCCTCCTTCGCCGCCCGCCTCACCTTGTCACGTCACTTCAAAATGCGCGCGTGTGCCGCGGGTTGCGGGAATGAGCCGTGCTGAACTCATACCTATGCCATTATTATTGTCGGTCACGGATGGTTAATTAATCTAGGATTAATTAACGAGTCGTTAATAAAAGCGCCACTCTCCGAGACGCGGGAGGTGGGTTGTTCGCGTACTCGGTCGTGGGCTACAGCCCAGGCCCGTTACACCGACTACATATATAAGTGTCGGAGAACGGGGCAGAAAACAATATATTTTCTTAATCTATGACTCCAAACCCGAGACCTATGATATGCCGATGCAAGTAACGGATCGAAATAGGTCACATACCAGTATGTAGTCCGTTGGGAAACGTTTCCGTGTTAACGTGGTTCATGTAGTAGTACTCGCCGATCCTCGATGTGGTGGAGATCCTTGACGACTCCAAAAGCCACCCGGTCCTTGTAGACCGATGACGGGATTACGTCGTGTAACACCCCAAAATCGGGTTATCAATTTTTGTGTTGTTAATCCTTCCTAGCCTTTTCTCCCGATCTTTTTCCCCTGGAGTCTGGTTTATGACCAGAAGAATCCAGACAATCCTTGACCTTGAAACCCTTTTCTCTGCCCTTTGCAAGGCAAGATCCCTCCCCAGACCCTCGAGCCGGGATATGCAAGGATATTGCCGAGTCCGGTGCAATGTTCTTCATATGAGCTTAATTCCATTTGTGCCAATCGATGGAATTAAATCCCGGAAAATACCTGCACATCTCTAAAGATTGTGTAAACTTGTGGAGATGATCTTGGTTATCCTTTGACCTCTCCCAAAGATATTGGCTATGATTGAATAAAGGAAATTGTGATTTTCTTTATAAAGCCAATAGTTTCCTTTTTAGCCCATTTGCAAAGGAGCTACCATTTTGGTTGCCCCAGTTGTGCTCAAATGAATTATGGAGCTCCTAGTATCCAACCCATGGCCATTTCTATCAAAACATGGGGTTCCATAGTTCAAAGTATGAGCATAGATTCCATTTGCAAATTCAGGGCAGAATAGCACTTTACAAAGGAAATGTTATTTATCTTTGCCCATTGCCTCCCAAACTTTTTGTGCCATTTACCCTGCCCATGTCATGGTGCTGTGCCAAATTTCAGCTATAAAGGCAAAGCCATTAATTCACACTAAATTCCCAAATTTTCTGTCCAATAGGTAACTTTGTGAAGGAAGTGCAAGCTAGCCTTGTCCATTTGAGCCCAGATTTTGTGTACATACTTATCCTAGTGGATGATGAAGCTCTGTAAAATTTCAAGCCAATGGGACCAGTGTGAAAGCCACACCACATCACAAACACCTTCTGCCTAGTTGGTGCATTTGTAAAGGAATTGGTATGTACAGAGGTCCATTTGAGCTCAAACTTGGCAGAGGTAATCACCATTGGACAAGATTGAGCTGACCCAAGTTTCAGAATATTTCACCAAATGAGCGTCCCCCAGTTCAGCACAAACACTATGCTGTGTATAGCTAGGTCATGTCACTTTCAGTTCTCCATGGCATGTATGCCATGCCAACTGTGATGCTGTAGCTTCCTGGGGAGTCATACCCCACAGTGGACATGGTCCCAATTAAAAAGCATGCTCTGGACACGTGGGTGCCAAGGTGACCATGCACACGGCATGCTCTGCAAGGTGCTTGTGATGTCCCCTGCTTTCCCGCGTCCGTTTATTCGCGTTTGGACATGTCCACCATACATCTCCAACTGGTCCTGACCACCGCGTGCGCTCTAGCCGTGTTTGGTTGCGGTTTGACGCCGGTGCCGACATGAGGTTCGCCACGGCCTGGCCGTCGCGTGGCCATGGCCTCGAATCTTCGTTGTGCCTATCCAGTGCCCTCCCCGGGCTATAAGAGTAGCCCTCCAGAGCCTCCCACTCACCATCAGCGCCCCAGACCTCTCCCCTCCACTCGAGCTCGGCCCCTCGAGCCCCTGGACGCCGCGCCGCGCCCCGCCATGGCCGAGCCACCCCGGCTGCCGCGCCCTGCCCGTAGTGGCCCTCCGCCACGCCCCCCCCCCGCTGGCCTCGGTGCCCTCCTCGGAGAGCTCCGCCACCGCGCTCGCCTGGGCCAGGGGCCCGCCTCCATCGCCCGGCTCGGCCGAGCCCACCCGCGGCCGCAGCGCCATGGCGGGACGACACGTCCGGCCACCCCGCGTGCCCTGGCAGCCATCGGAGGCCACGGCCCGGCCAGCCGCAGCCGGTGGCCATCCCGGCGGCCCCGCGCGCACCAGCCCTGACGGCAACCACGCCGGCCCGGCCATCCTCTGCTCTGCGGCGCGACCTGGAGAGAAACCAGAGGAGACAAGAAGCAGATCAAGGAGAGAGGAGCCGCTGGCGCGTGGGGCCCGCGCGTCAGCGTGATAGCCCTGGGCCCGCGAGATCTAGTGGGAGGCGTACTTTCTAAGTACGTCTTCCTACGCCGAAAACATATTTTGTTACTGCGTCGGTACAGAGTACGTTTTCCTGTGTTGAAAGCGTATTATTGTTCTTCTACGACTGAAAGTACGCTTTCTTAGTCAAGAAACGTATTTCTCTCTTCTACAGGACTGAATGCGCTTTCACTGCTTAGAAAGCGTGTTTCTGTTAATGCGCTTTCCCTCTCCAGATCCGAAGCGGTTAAGTTGTGGACGTTCACCCGATAAGCCCTGTTTGCTGCTTATCAAATGAACGTCCGTATCTCCGCGTCCGTAACTCAGATTGCGGTGATTCAAGCGCCCAGGTTCACAATTTTTCGAGCCCGTTCCGTTGGTGCAACATTCGTGATGTTTTGAAATTGTGAAATTGACCCTTTTGCCCCGGTTGTCGTTAGGCTTCGCCGGAGAACCGGCGGTCTCGTCGGATCTTTTCGGAAGGTGATCGCACGTCTGTCCGGTGGATTCTTTGACCCCCCCAGGCAAGCAAGCCATCTGATATATGCTCTAAGCATTGTGCCGTGTTGTTCTTGTGTGTTTAAAATGTGATCTCGTCATGTTGCTTTAACGATGAACTAAACCCTGAGCTGTTAACTTGACTTGACATGCTTATGCCATGCTTACGTGATATGTTTAGGTCGATCATGCTATGGTCACTCTTAAGTATCATGCTTGTGTTGTTTATACATGTCTACTTGATATGACAATGCTAAAAATGATCATGCCATGTTTACTAGTTAGTATCATGCCCGTGTTGTTCATGTTAATTATATCATGCTTATGCCGGTAGTTTTACATGTGTTGACCTCATTCATGCTTTAATATCCATGCTTACTAGATTCATACCATGCCATGCTAGTGGTTGCATGTGTTTGGTGGTAGTGTGATGTTCATGCCATGTTGCCTTGTTCAATTTATGCTGCAAGAACTAATGCTAAAACTTGATGAACATAATATAACCATTGACCAAGTTCCACCGAACCGGGCCTTATTCGTGCAGCCACATTTGCTTGTATGGGAAGGCCTTAGCTTGGGCTATCGTAGTGCCTTCTACGGGTATCACCAAAGAGGGGGGATTATGCACGCACGCTACCCTGGCCCGGTAGGTGGTGATAATATCGACATCCAGAGTTATTTACCCAGGGATCCCAGAGGAGGACAAAGTTTATGGACCACGTGTTGGTCAGGGCCATGTGATGGTCAGTGTCGGAAGGACACATGGATACCCAAGACAGTGTGTCGGTGATACCGTAGGGAGGTTACACGGTAGGAAAGTTTCATTGGAGAAGTCCTAGCTCATTTTTGCGGAACGAGTTCCAAGGATCCTGTGGGACAAGTTCCGGGGGGCTGGGTGGAGGAATAACTCCATAGTGTGGGTAACATGCACAAACTCTGCAGAGTCACAATCTATTCGAATACCCGCGTCCTCGGTCATGGGACACAGTTCGTACTAGGTCACACTATGGTCAACACAAACCACTATAATAATGGTGCTGAGTTGATGGTCATGCGATGACCGGAATGATTGGGTGGTAACATGAGGAATCCTAATCCGTTGAGTGGTCTTGCGATGGTCCGTCACTTGAAGGTGGAGTCGGTAATGACTCCGAGGTAAGCTGCATGGTCATGCGATGATCATGAGTGTTCCATGTGTTGTTTGCACTAGTCTTAATCATGGTAGAATGCTCATTTCATTATGATGATATTGATCATTCCATGTGTTGATTGTTATTGCTCTGGTTTTGCTCTTAATAGCATGCTAGATTCATCGTGTTAATATTTCTTATGCCATGATTATTAATATTGATTAAGTTGCATTGCTATGATAACTAACATCACTCTAAAAACTTGTGCATGCTTGAATGCCATGGATTGCTTTGCTTGTTGTATATGTTACTTGGTTTGCTTGTTTGCGAGTACATTCAAACGTACTCACATGGCTTTCATCCCTGGCTATTCGCGTAGCCAGATTTTCAGTTTTATCTAAGGATCCGGTTTCCCTAGGAGGAGTCGAGCGTTTGCTAGCTAGGAAGAGTAACCCAGTCAGATACCTGTGGATTGGAGCCGCTCCAAGTCTGTGTTGCCGTAGACAGTTATTATTCCGCCGCCCCCATCTCTGTAATGAACCATCTATGGTGGTAATATATTGATTCAAGCCACTTTGGCTTATGAATCCTTTTACAGTTGTTCCTATGTTCTTGGTACGTGTTGTGAGCGCGCACACCAGAGTGATTCCTGGGCTGGTGTGTGGGCGACACTCGTCTGTGTACAACGGTATTCAGGCGGGGTGTAAAAAACATGGTATCAGAGCAGCCAGGCTGACTGTAGGTTACCCCTACCTGGATTCATTGCCTTTTACTCAGTAGAAAGCCCAGATGGTTTTCAACCATCTTTGCCAAGTCGGCATGGCTACTATTGATCAAAATACAATGTCGTAGGATTTCCCTCTCATCTATGCCCGGACTCTCATGGAATTCGGCTCTGGTGTGAAATTATCGCACTGGGCAATGACCGTGAGCCTTTAAACCCCCTAGGTAAGCCAGATATCCTCACCCTTCTTGCTAACCGTGGTATATCTCTCCTTATATCTAGTTTCCTTTGGGAAACGCCAGTTCCATCTTTCCTCAAACAACCATAGACTAGTTGACTAAGCCACCTCGGCTATGGTCATGCGGTGAGTTTGATGTTCTCCCTGAGGAAGTAGTAGAAGCTTTACGCCAATTGCTACCAGGAGCATTGTGTGATTTTTCTTCTAAATCCTTAGAGAGGTGTCGAGTGCGCTAAGTTAGTGTAGTTAGTGGATCTGCATTCGCGTGTGGATAGCCTGTAGATGTCGAGCTTTGTTTGCTTCCTGGTATCGGTTGTTTGCTGTTTGCTATTTGCTCCGTCTTTGTCGGTTTTATTGTTTGGCTCTGAGTCG
Organism: Bromus sterilis; assembly: GCA_950022295.1. Taxonomy (NCBI): domain Eukaryota; kingdom Viridiplantae; phylum Streptophyta; class Magnoliopsida; order Poales; family Poaceae; genus Bromus; species Bromus sterilis. The sequence goes on from OX465599.1 coordinate 60,421,609, forward strand.
TCCCATCGGTAGGGAGACCGATAGTGAGCCCCATAGTGTTGCCCTATCCCGTGGAATCCGGCATGGTCACTGTATATTAACAGTTGACGTAGTCGATGTTGACGCCCGCCTAACCAGTGGACCGACCACCTAGCTACCCTTGGATTGGACCCCAGCCAACCCTAGTTGTCTGCAATTCCTGGCTTATCCTTCTCTTTGTCTGAGAAAGATCTCCGCCATGCCTGTGTGCCTCAGCCTTGCTGCCTATAAAACCCCGTCCTCCTTGCTGCAACATTCCCCGCTCAGTAAGCCAGACCACCAGAGAACCCCAACCAGTTTCCCCCTGGAAACCATGTCCGGATTTTTCAAAGCCCCCACCTTTCATAGCAAGACCTCGACGGTCAACCATGCTGGTTTTCCCCGCCTCCTTTGGGAAATGCTTTCCCAAGCCCTTGGTTGTGTTGTTAACCCCGATTACCAGGTGTTCCAATCCGAGCCTGTCCCTCGCCTTTGCCGATATTGTGCAAAGGTGCTCATCCACCTTGGTCCCGATAAGATTGGAGCGCCCGTAGTCTTTGAGGGCAAGCCCATGCCCACTGCAGCGTTGGCCATTCAAACGGCTGCCGCAGAAGCTGTCAGTCGCCTCCGATTCAAGTTTCCGCAGATCGGGGAGATGCGGGAGTTCCGCTATTTCCTGAATGTGTCAAACTTTGGCTACGAGCTCACCGACACAACCAAGGAAGCCGACCCGGCAATAGTTCGCCTGGTTCAGTTCAGCACCGCCCAGGGACTACTACTCGGCGGCATTCTTGGGGAGTTCAAAGCCATGGATAGTAGCATAACGCAAGCTGTTGGAGCCGTGTATCGCGCAAGAAGCCAAGGTTCCTCTCAAGCCGTCGATCCCCTGCTGCCAAACCCAGTGCTATCCTCTCAGGTCGTGCCACCCTCTCGAGTGGTGCTACCCTCCCAGCCCGTGGACGAGTGCAACCTAGGCACTGTCTACGCCGACCCCACCAGCAGAACCATCCTTCAGCTGTATCGGCAAGGTCTGCCCCAACAAGATCCAGTCGATGCCCCAGGAGTTGAGTCCCGACTGGCCGAGTTGCTCGACTTTGGGAAGCATCTCAGCCTGCGTCCTCCAGGAGAGTCCGAGCAAGACTAGTTCTTTAGGTGTTGCCTAGTTTGTCTTCCGTCCTCGTCAGAGGATAGGAACCGTAGTCCCGAGTGAGTGGTTGTCGTGAGGTGTGTAGTCAGGTCGCGCTTGTTTCTGTTGCTTGTGTTGCATGTGATGCTTGTATCGTCTGTTGTTGTAATGCTTTATGTATGTCGTGTTTGTTTGCGTGTCTGTTGCATCTGTCCCCTATTAAGCAGAAATGTTTAACAGAGCCGACGTTGGGTTTCGAAGATGTTTGTAATCAGTAGAGCACTTACACCCTTAACCTTGGACTCGTTCTGAGTCTCTAATAAATGCGAGCTGGTTTAGGTATATGTAAGCCCCGAGTACATATACCCACTGGCATTAAAACGTCTTAGTATGCTTCTATCTGATGTGTTTATCTTGTAATTGCATGTATGCTATTTTAAGTTCGTTGTTGGCACGTTGCACGCACATGGCCACACGAGTTTATTCCTCATGGGTACGATCACCCCAGTACCCGGTTGTAATGCAAGGACACATCACCCGCCTATCTGCGCCTGCCCCGTTTTGCCATACCTTTGACCCGGGATTCAGAGGTGATTTGCTCAGCCCCTGAACCCAGTCCCAAAGCCAGTCGCAATCTCGGATAAACTCTGAGAATTTTATTGCGGCAAAAGCCTTGCAACCTTCCAGTACAATTGCAGACCCAGATCCTACCCCGATGCCCGTCCAGCCTGGTTGTTAATCGATGAGGAGCAACCAGAGGCGAGACCCTCGCATTGCCAAACCCCGCGCAAGCCTCCGAGACAGTGGCACCGCCGTCACCACCTTGCGTGACATCTGGCTGCCCGCTGCCTCACCTCGCCGCAACCCTGCTTATCCCGCCGGTCCGAAGCGACGGTGGAACAAGCCTAGAGGACCATCAGCCGCCGCGCCATCGTCGTCCCGCTCCCAAGCTGCCGCATCCCTGCCCTCCTTTTCGCGAGCTCGCTCCTGCCGGGTGACCGCCCACAGCAAGAGTGACAAGCCGACCAGCGCAACTAGCAGCCTAGCAAGCAGGCACCGTAGAACATCCAGGAACGCGGCCTCGCCAGGAGACCGTGGCTCGAGCTCCTCCAAGCCGAAGAGGTAGTAGAGCGGCATGGCGTGAGCTACCAGTAGTTGTGCCGTCGTCTCTTATAGCCCGAGACCGGTGTACGGTCAACGAGGTCCAGGAGCCTCGCCGCTCGACCACCGGTGTCCCCGAAGCGAATCCGCGAGCAGTGCCGCCATTGGTACTGGCCCGCGATGCGAGAGCACTCGCCGCATCGACCCGTGCACGCCGTGCACTACCGCCGTAGGGTCCCGAGTGCCCTATGGGGTAGATGCGCGTAGCCCCAGCTCCGCTCGGAGCAGCACCCCCGCCGGAGAAGCGGAGGAAGCCGGAGGAAGAAGAAGAAGAGGCTGACAATGGGCCCTGGACCCACATGTCAGCAGGAGAGCCACCGTTGGTCTGGGTGACGTTAGCATTTTTGGAAAAGTGAATTTTTAGCTTTTCTAAAAAATGGTGATCCCTAGCGGTGGAGGTGATCCCGCGATATCCGTATCTCGATCGTGATGCACCCGTGCATCGTTTTTCCCCAGCCCGAAATTTTTCGAGGAGTTGGTGTAATTTTAAGCTAACCCTGCGAATCTCGAGAACGAGATTCTTTTAAGGGGGGTAGGTTTGTAACACCCCAAAAATCGGGTTATCGATTTTTGTGCTGTTAATCCTTCCTAGATTTTTCTCCCGATCTTTTTCCCCTGGAGTCTGGTTTATGACCAGAAGAATCCAGACAATCCTTGACGTTGCAACCCTTTTATCTGCCCTTTGCAAGGCAACATCCCTCCCCAGACCCTCGAGCCGGGATATGCAAGGATATTGCCGAGTCCCGTGCAATGTTCTTCATATCAGCTTAATTCCATTTGTGCCAATCGATGGAATTAAATCCCGGAAAATACCTGGACATCTCTAAAGGTTGTGTAAACTTGTGGATATGATCTTGGTTATCCTCTTGACCTCTCCCAAAGATATTGGCTATGATTGAATAAAGGAAATTGTGATTTTCTTTATAAAGCCAATAATTCCCTTTTTAGCCCATTTGCAAAGGAGCTACCATTTTGGTTGCCCCAGTTGTTCTCAAATGAATTGTGGAGCTCCTAGTATCCAACCCATGGCCATTTCTATCAAAACATGGGGTTCCATAGTTCAAAGTATGAGCATAGCTTCCATTTGCAAATTCATGGCAGAATAGCACTTTCCAAAGGAAGTGTTATTTATCTTTGCCCATTGCCTCCCAAACTTTTTGTGCCATTTACCTTGCCCATGTCATGGTGTTGTGCCAAATTTCAGCTATAAAGGCAAAGCCATTAATTCACACTAAATTCCCAAAGTTTCTATCCAACAAGTAACTTTGTGAAGGAAGTGCAAGCTAGCCTTGTCCATTTGAGCTGAAATTATGTGTACATACTTATCCTAGTGGATGATGAAGCCCTGACATATTTCAAGCCAAGGGGACCAGTGTGCAAGCCACACCACAGCACAAACACCTTCTGCCTAGTTGGTGCATTTGTAAAGGAAGTGGTATGTACAGTGGTCCATTTGAGCTCAAAGTTGGCAGAGGTAATCACCATTGGATAAGATTGAGCTGACCCAAGTTTCAGACCATTTCACCAGATGAGCCTCCCACAGTTCAGCACAAACACTTTGCTGTGTATAGCTAGGTCATGTCACTTTCAGTGCTCCAGGCCATGTATGCCATGCCAACTGTGATGCTGTAGCTTCTTGAGGAGTCATACCACACAGTTGACATGGTCCCAATCCAAAAGCATGCTCTGGACACGTGGGTGCCTGGGTGACCATGCACATGGCGTGCTCTGCAAGGTGCTTGTGCTGTCCCCTGCTTTCCCGCGCCCGTTTCTTCGCGTTTGGACATGTCTACCATGCATCTCTAGCTGGTCCTGACCATCGCGTGCGCTCTCGCCGTGTTTGGTTGCGGTTGGACGCCGGTGCCGACATGAGGTTTGCCAGGGCCTGGCCGCCGCGTGGACATGGCCTCGAATCTTCGTCGTGCCTATCCAGAGCCCTCCCCGGGCCATAAGAGTAGCCCTCCAGAGCCTCCCCCTCACCATCAGCGCCCCAGACCTCTCCCATCCACTCGAGCTCGCCCCTGGATGCCGCGCCGCACCCCGCCATGGCCGAGCCACCCCGGCTGCCGCGCTCTGCCCGTAGTGGCCCTCCGCCACGCCCCCCCGCTTGGCTTCGGCGCCCTCCTCGGAGAGCTCCGCCACCGCGCTCGCCTGGGCCAGGGGCCCGCCTCCATCGCCCGGCTCGGCCGAGCCCACCCGTGACCGCAGCGCCATGGCGGGACGACACGTCTGGCCACCCCGCCCGCCCTGGCAGCCATCGGAGGCCACGACCCGGCCAGCCGCAGCCGGCGGCCATCCCGGCGGCCCAGCGCGCACCGACCCTGACGGCAACCGCGCCGGCCCGGCCATCCTCTGCTCCGCGGCGCGACCTGGAGAGAAACCAGAGGAGACAAGAAGCAGAGAAAGGAGAGAGGAGCCGCTGGCGCGTGGGGCCCGCGCGTCAGCGTGATAGCCCTGGGCCCGCGAGATCCAGTGGGAGGCGTACTTTCGAAGTACGTCTTCCTACGCCGAAAACGTATTTTGTTACTGCGTCGGGTGAGAGTACGTTTTCCTGTGTTGAAAGCGTATTTTTGTTCTTCTACGGCTGAAAGTACGCTTTCTTAGTCAGGAAATGTATTTCTCTCTTCTACAGGACTGAATGCGCTTTCAATGCTTAGAAATCGTGTTTCTGTTAATGCGCTTTCCCTCTCCAGATCCGAAGCGGTTAAGTTGTGGATGTTCACCCGATAAGCCCCGTTTGCTGCTTATCAAATGAACGGCCGTGTCTCCGTGACCGTAACTCCGATTGCGGTGATTCAAGCGCCCAGGTTCACATTTTTTGGAGCCCGTTCCGTTGGTGCTTTTTTCATGATGTTTTGACATTGTGAAATTGACCCTTTTTCCCCGGTTGTCGTTAGGCTTCGCCGGAGAACCGTCAGTCCCATCGGATCTTTTCGGAAGGTGATCGCACGTTCGTCCGGTGGATTCTTCGACCCCCCCCCAGGCAAGCAAGTCATCTGATATATGCTCTAAGCATTGTGCCGTGTTGTTCTTGTGTGTTTAAAATGTGATCTCGTCATGTTGCTTTAACGATGAACTAAACCCTGAGTTGTTAACTTGACTTGACATGCTTATGCCATGCTTACGTGATATGTTTAGGTCGATCATGCTATGTTCACTCGTAAGTATCATGCTTGTGTTGTTTATACATGTCTACTTGATATGTGATACGTCCCAAACGTATCTATAATTTCTGCTTGTGCCATGCATGTTTTATGTGACTTTGCCATGTTTTGCTTGAACTTTCATACACTTTTGAGCATATTTGGACTAACCTATTAACTCAGTGCACCCAGTTGCCAGTTCTTGTTTTCTGTTGTTTTTGTATTTCAGGTTTTCCGGCCATTAAAAGTGCTCCAAAAATTCCGGAAAAATTATATAAAAAATCAGCGTCCCGGAAGCCTCCGGAAACACCAAGGAATGAAGGGAGGGCCACCACCAGGACTCTAGAAGGGTCCATGGCGCGGCCCAGCCCTAGGCCGCGCCAGGCACCGTCCTGGCTGCCTAGTGGCCCCTCTCGGTGCCCCTTTGGCCCCTATTTTTACCCCCGAGGAGGAAAACCCTAATATCGAAGTACTTTTTCCAGAAGCGATTCTGATCTCCACCGCCATCGAAAACTAGCTTCGGGGGTCACCAGGATCCTGCTCCGGCACCCTGCCGGGGAGGGCCTTGTCCCCCGGGGCCATCTTCATCGACTCTCCTTCCCCCTTGATGCTTCTTGAGTAGTTACTCCTTGGACTACGGGTTCTTGGCAGTAGCTATGTGGTATTCTCTCCCCCTAGATCTTCAATACAATGTTCTCATGATCTGCCCTACATGATTGAGATCCATATGATGTAATTGGTGTTGTGTTTGTTGGGATCCGATGAATTGTTACCTTGTTCAGTCCTAAGAGGTTTATGAATTATTGTTGCTGCAATTTGTTGTTCTTAATGCTTGTTACTTGTGCACGAGTAGCATGATCTCAGATCTGAGCACGTTATGGTTGCATGATTATAATTGTTGTTCTAGATCTTATCTACGGTTGTATGCACCTATTATAGTCCGGAACCGGCGATCCCAATGGTGACAGCTTGTGACACCAAAGGGGATGGGCTATAATTTGAGGATCACATGTGTTCATGGAGTGTTAACCTTAAGCTTGCTTTTTCTTTGCAAAAACCTTTTGGCAATCTTGAGAAACAGTAGCTCTTCAAGATTATCTTTATTTCCAGTAGAGAAATAATTATTTTATTATGGGTACTAACCTCGCTAATCAGATTACAATGAGTTATGTATGAAGGGAGTTTTCAAGTGCGCGATGGAAAATGATGAAAGAATATTTTGGAGTGTCAAACGCTCAAGCTTGGGGATGACCATGTGCACCCCCAAGAAATATTCAAGGAGACTCAAGCGTCTAAGCTTGGGATGCCCCCGTGCATCCCCTTCTTCATCAACAATCATCAGTTTGTCCCTCGTTCCACTATATTTTTATCACTTCGTGCGTTATGTGCTATGCTTGGAGCGTCTTGCTCTTTACTTTTCTTAGTTCTTTTGTTTTGTTTGCTGGTCATTACAATATCGGAACCTAACATTCTTGATTGGGAGAGATACACGCTCCACTTTAAACTAGAACACCTTATAGGATTTTCATGCTTATTCTTTGCTGTGAGTTGTTCTTTATCTTTTCTTAGCTGCTGCCCTGTTTAGTTCATGTGCTTTAGAGTTTTCTTCTAGAGCTTTTAATTGGTTCAGGCTTAAACTTTTTATAGTTTGCATGCTTATCTTGTTTAGAGAGTTTGCCTGTTGCACTGAGTTTTGTGTCTTGACTAGAAAGTAGGTAGTTGAAGTTGCTATTCTCTTTGTAGTAGTAACTTGCAATAGTTTTGAGGTATTGACTTAAGTAATGTTTGAACTTATGGTGTCAAGAGCTTTAGCCTATTAGTGATAGATGTCGTATTTTGGGCAATCCGTGTGATTTTCGAAAACCTAAACCCTGTTGAGAACTCTAGCTACTAGATGGATCACTAATCTCTGGAGGGGTCGAATATTAGAGTACACTCACGTACCATGAGTCGAGGATGCGCTAGGATAACCAAACCCCCATACACTCCTCCTCGGGGTACTTGTCTCTTTTTGAACCTCCTGACTAGATTGAGAGTTACCGATAATAAGTGCATGAGTTCTTCGGACTAATGTGAGTATTCGAAAGTTGACACTTCCACCCCCTATACTTTTTATAGCCTCTTCGGTACCGTGCATTTCCCTTTCTCACCTCGAGAGTTGGCGCATGATGGCTTCTCGCCCCTCGTTGGTTACCCCAAGTGGAAGGTTGAGATGCAGCGTAGCGGTAATTTCCCTCAGTAAAGATACCAAGGTTTGTCTCCAGTAGGACTCAACGATAAGTACGATAGGTGGCAACAGCGCCAGAAATTATTCTGATGCGTGGAGTTGTCGTGGACCTGCACAAAACAAATAACTTTTCTCCCAACGAGTTCAGAGGAGTTGTCAATTCCTCCGGCCTTGTCGTTTACAAAGGATCAAACGCAAGAGATAAAAAGTTACTAGTAAAAGTAAAAACAGAAAGGTAAATAGTGGGTGTGAACAATGGTATGAAGATGGACCGGAGTCCCGTGATTTTCACTAGTGATGTCTCTCTCCCAAAAGACGATAAAAATGCTAGCGAGGTAAACAAATCACAGTTGGGCAATTGACAGGATTATGAAGGCACCGCAATGCTAACTATGATGCAAAGAAAGGAAGGGCTCAAAAGCAATGGGCAGTACGCCAAGGTAAGTAGACCGAAATCCATCTGCATCTACTACGAATCATCCACCTTGAGATATCTATCCAGAACATCTCGCTGGTATTAAGTTGCGAATCCCACCCAAAGTGTAAACTCAAAGCAACAGACAACTGCATTGAAAGAACTTTGCGTAAAGTAAACAATTCTTGCACCAATAGGCACACTCACCGTTGTTTTATCCCTGGTGGCAACATCACATCCCCTAGTCTCATGTTTCTGTCACTCAAGCTAGACATCAGGGGGCTGAACCCACAATCGAGCATAACGCTCTCTCTTGGAGTTGCAAGCAAATAACTTGGCCAAAGCAAATACTGCAACGGAGAACATGCAAGAATTTACTCAAGAACAAAATATAAAAGGGCAAACCAAATATATTACTCATCACAATCTGAACATAGTCTCATAATCCATCAGATCCCAACAAACTCAGCATAGCAACAGTAGAAAATTACATAGGTGCCTCGATCATGTGAGGCAGCTCACGAGGTCTCGAAAGTGGAAGCACAAAAGAGGGAGAGGACATCACATAGCTACTGATCACGGACCCATGGTCCAAGGGGGACTACTCACGGTACATACGGGAGGCGTCCATGGCTATGGATGGTCTCCCGGAGGGGTGATCTCCTTCCGGCAGGGTGCCGGGGCAGCTTCTCCATGCAGCCCCGATCTGAAAACGGCGGCGGCGGCGGAACAGAGAGGTTTCCACGAAAAAGAGTTCTTGTTTAGGGGTTTCTACCCCGAGGGGGTTATATAGGCGAAGGGGGCGTCGAGGTGCCACCCAGGGCAGCCAGGAGGGTGCCTGGCGCGCCCTAGGGTTGGGGCCGCGCCAGGGACCCTTCTGGCTCCTTGGTGGTGGTCCCGGCTCTCTCCCTTGGTTATTCCGGAAGCTTCCTGCCCGCTGATTTTTAATATAATTTTTGCGGAATTTTTTGGGCACTTTAATCAGCCGGAAAACCTGAAAAACAAAAACAGCAGAAAACCAGAAGCTGGCAACTGGGTGCACTGAGTTAGTAGGTTAGTCCAAATTGGTTTAAAAGTGTAATAAAGTTCAACCAAAACATGGCAAAGTCACACAAAACATGCATGGAGCAAGCAGAAATTATAGATACATTTGGGACGTATCAACATCCCCAAGCTTAATTCCTGCTCGTCCTCGAGTAGGTAAATGATAACAAGCATAATTTCTGTGGTGACATGCCACACAACCAAATAAGGACTGTTAAGTAAAGCAATCAAAGCATGCAATTCAATTCAAGTCTTAACAGGCAAGAGTCTATATTGGCATTAACACAAGCAACAAAAGAACAAAAGGTGCAAGAGCTCTTGCTGTCCGTGACTCGAATGTCTCTAGATGGTGTTTGCGTGCAAACAAGGGACTGGGAAGAAAGAGAAAAAGGTTGTTGAGAACAACTATCTACTAAAGTTTCACACTTAGTCTCCTTTGGATTCTTATCTGGACTCGTCCCCAGACCACTAGCCAGGTACAAGTCAAACTGATCCACTCCCTTTCGATATTTTGAGCACTCATGCAATGGATGAGCGTGAGCAAGAAAGTTGACACCTAAAAGGCGAAACAGAAAAAGGGTGGAGGAGGAAGACAAAAAGGTGTGTGAAAGGCTCACATCAATGAGGACAATCATAGACGAGATAAGTCCATATGATAGATATGATGTGAGGAGTAGGGATTGCCATACAACGGATGCACATGTGAGCTAAAAGCTCTCCAATGGAACTAGTGGGGGTGCATCTAACTTGCTTGCTCAAGAAGACCTAGAGCTCGTTTGAGGAGGCTCATCATTGGAATATACAAGCCAAGTTCTATAGTGTAAAAGTTCCCCACATAGCTATATGCATGATGATAATCTCTATGGAGTACAAGGGATAGAAGATGAAGTACTAGTGTGGATCTCTCAAAAGGAATAGTAGTATGCCCCCTTCTCTCTTTTTATTTTTCTTTTTCTCTTTTTTTCTTTTTTTCTTTTATTTTTTGGTGGCCTCAATTTTTCTTTCTATTTAACTCTCATTTGTCCTCTTTGGGATCTTTTGATTTTGTCCTCTTTGGGATCTTTTCCTCACTTTAGGGGCAATACTCTATATTTTACAAGAATATAGGAGATCTTTCACACTTTACAAAGGTACTCACAAAAAGAAAATGTAACTAATCATGATGCAAATGTATGCCTCTGCCAGGATAGCAGGATATGCAATGATACTAGTGCGTCATGTAGCAATGATTAGGGCAAGGCCCAACTAGCATGCGGCTCATCGATCAAGCAAGTAGCATGTATGACATGAAGATCAAGTCATGAGAGGGTGGATGTTGCACGGCAATGTATCTCGGAAAGGCTATGGAAATGCCTTGTAGGTAGGTATGGTGGATGTTTTGAGGAAAGATATAATGAGGCTTATGATGACAGAGCGTATCATGCCAAGGGTTTGGATGCACCGGCGAAGTATGCGCCAACTCTCGAGGTGAGAAAAGGGCAATGCACGGTACCGAAGAGGCTAGAAAAAGTATGGGTAGGTGGAAGTGTCAACTTTCGAATACTCACATTAGTCCGAAGAACTCATGCACTTATTATCGGTAACTCTCAATCTAATAGGAGGTTCACAAAGAGACAGGTACCCCGAGGAGGAGTGTATGGGGGTTTGGTTATCCTTGCGCATCCTCGACTCATGGTACGTGAGTGTACTCTAATATTCGAACCCTCCAGAGGTTAGTGATCCATCTAGTAGCTAGAGTTCTCAACAGGGGTTTCTTGGTTTACAAAAACACACGGATTGCCCAAAATACGACATCTATCACTAATAGGCAAGAGCTCTTGACACCAAAAGTTCAAACATTACTCTAGTCAATACCTCAAAACTATTGCAAGTTACTACTTCAAAGATAAAAGCAACTTTAACTACCTACTTTCTAGTCAAGACACAGAACTCAGTGCAACAGGCAAACTCTCTAACAAGATAAAACATGCAACCTATAGAAAGTTCAACCTGAAAAGAAAAGCTCTAGAAAAACTAAAGCACTACAGCTAAACAGACCAGCAGCTAAGAAAAGAAAAAGAACAACTCACAGCTAAAAGAAATAAGCACGCAAATCCTATGAGGAGTTCTAGTTCAAGTGGAGCGTGTTCCTCTCCCACACAAAAGAGTAAGTTGGGGTCTAACTTGTTACTACAGAAAAGAAAGCAAAACAAACCTAGAAAAGTAAAGAGCGAGACGCTCCAAGCAAAGCACATAACGCATGAAGTGATAAAAATATAGTGCAACGAAAGACAGACCGATGATTGTTGATGAAGAAGGGGATGCACTAGGGGCATCCCCAAGCTTAGACGCTTGAGTCTCCTTGAATATTTATTGGGGGTGCACTTGGGCATCCCCAAGCTTGAGCGCTTGACACTCCTGAATCTTCTTTCATCACCTTCCATCGCGCACTTGAAAACTCCCTTCATACATAACTCATTGTAGGCTGATTAGAGAGGTTAGTACCCTAATAAAATAATTTTCCTCTACTGAAAATAAATATTTCCAGGAAGAGCTACTGTTTCTCTTGCCTGCCCAAAAAAGTTTGCAAAGAAAAAGCAAGCTTAAGAATTGCAAAACTGCGAAAAGAAAAACAGGGGCAGAAGCTGAGAAAAACAGAACAGCAGAGAAAGGGGAATTTTTTCGAGGTACTTCTGCAACTCAAATCAAAAAACTTTAAACAGGGGCTAGCAAGCCAATTGTATGGAGCATGCTTTCAAAAAATTTCAGATCAAAAATATGATCTGGTGATTTATCGCGAAATTTCCCGTCAAGAAGACAGAATCTGTTTCTGGACAGCAAGCTCCAACTTTTGAACTTTCAAGCACTCTGAGGCTAAACTTGGCACAAAGCTTGAAAAATAAAGATACAATGATGTTGCTACAGTAGTAACAATCATCAAGACCTCTAAGAACAGAACAAAAGCAAAAAGAAAAATCTAAATTCGTTGCGGGCTGCCTCCCGAAAGCGCTTCTTTAGAGCCATTAGCTAGGCTTAAAGCAGAAGATCAAGTTTTTTTCAAGAGAATAACTAGCCCGTGTGACGGACTCAAAAGGTAACTTGATCTTTTTCTTAGGGAAATGTTCCATCCCTTTCTTGAGAGGTAATTGGAACTTGATAGTTCCCTCTTTCATGTCAATGATGGCACCAACTGTGAAAAGAAAAGGACGTCCCAAAATAATTGGACAAGAGGGCTCACACTCAATGTCCATAATAGTGAAATCAACGGGAACATAATTGTCATTGACAAAGATAAGAACATCGTCGATCTTCCCCAAAGGCTTCTTTACGGAAGAATCAACAAGACGAACACCAAAAGAACAGGGATCAAAAGGTTTCAAATCAAGCATATCATACATTCTTTTGGGCATAACAGAGGTACTTGCTCCAACATCACAAAGAGAAAAACAAGAGAAGTTATTCAATTTAATTTTAATCATAGGATCCCAACCATATTCTAGCTTCCTAGGTATGGAGGCTTCTAGCCTAAGCTTCTCCTCCCTAACTTAATTAGAGCATTGGTGATATGCTCCGTGAAGGCAAGATTTAGTGTGCTAGTGTGGGGGTCTCTAGACATCTTGTGTAGGAAACCAATAACTTCTGGTAAAGTGCAGTTATCAAAGTCTAGTTCACTACTATCTATAAGGGAAGCAGTGATATCATTTAAGCTCACTCGTTTGAAAGCCTCTATGTTCATAGAGGTTTCCTCTTCTATGGTTGAGGGTGAAGCATCACCATTGATAGGTCCAGTGGGACTAGGGGTGTGATGGGTGCTAGCAGTTTGGATCTCCTCAACTACTTGGATAGTGGCTACTGTGTGGTAGGTAGGAAGGCTCTTAATTCTATCTTCTTCCTCCTTTTCTCTAGCCCATCTCTCTTTAAGTTTTCCCAGCATCCTAATGTTTTCATTAATTTGGACCTAGATGGCATTCATAGGAGTGACCTGCCTCTCCTCAGGGGGAGAGGTTCTAATCTTCAGCATCTCTACGTCGTGGGCTATATTGTCTACCTTCGAAGAGAGGATATCTAGTTTATCTAATTTTTCTTCCACACTCTTGTTGAAGGCCTTCTGGGTAGTGATAAAGTCTTTGAGCATAGTCTCTAGTTCTGAACTGGAGTTTCTAGTGGTAGGATAAGTGTTGTTCCCATAGTTGTTGGATGGGAAAGGCCTAGGATTGTTGCTACCAAAGTTACTCCTATAAGCATTATTGTTGAAGTTGTTCCTAGAGACAAAATTGACATGTACTTGCTCCTGAGAAACCAAAGAATTTAAAGAAACATCTTGAGGATCAATAGAGGGTTGATTGGTAAGTAGAGACATGATAAGGTCAACCTTTTCATTTAAAGAGGAAATCTCCTCGACGGAGTTTACCTTCTTACCAGTTGGAGCTCTCTCGGTGTGCCATTGTGAATAATTTAGCATCATCTCATCTAGTAGTTTTGTAGCAGCACCAAGTGTGGTTGACATAAAGGTACCTCCCGCGGACGAATCCAACAGGTTCCGCGAGGTGAAGTTCAAGCCTGCATAAAAAGTCTGGATAACCATCCAGGTAGTCAGTCCATGTGTAGGGCAGTTCTTGACGAGCGTCTTCATACGTTCCCAAGCCTGGGCAACGTGTTCGTTATCCAATTGCCTGAAATTCATAATGTTAATCCGCAATTGAATAATTTTAGCAGGGGGATAATACTTCCCTATAAAAGCATCCTTGCATTTACTCCAAGAATCAATACTATTCTTGGTTAGAGACTGTAGCCACTCCTTGGCTCTCCCTCTCAAGGAGAAAGGGAAAAGCTTCAGCTTGACGATCTCTCCGTCCACCTCCTTGTATTTCTGCATGTCGCAGAGCTCGATAAAGTTGTTTAGGTGCAAAGCAGCATCTTCTCCTGCTCCTGAAAATTGATCTTTCATGACAAGGTTAAGCAGAGAAGGTTTAATCTCATAAGAAGGTGCTGAAGTGGCAGGTGGAGCAATAGGAGTGCAGATAAAGTCACTGTTGTTGTGACTGGTGAAGTCACACAACTTAGTGTTTTCATTGGAACCCATAGTAGCAGCAGGTATTTTTGGTATTTTTGATTAGGGACACAAAAGTAAAAACTGAAAGGTAAACTAACAAGACTAAAAAGCAAAGGTAAAAGATAGCGTGTAACTCCCCTATTTTTGATACAGGAGTCCGACAACGGCGCCAGAAATTGGCGGTTATCAGGACTCGCGTATTTGTACTTCCTTTGAGTCCCCGGCAACGGCGCCAGAAATTAGCTTGATGGCTTCTCTCCCCTCGTTGGTTACCCCAAGTGGAAGGTTGAGATGCAGCGTAGCGGTAATTTCCCTCAGTAAAGATACCAAGGTTTGTCTCCAGTAGGACTCAACGATAAGTACGATAGGTGGCAACGGCGCCAGAAATTATTCTGATGCGTGGAGTTGTCGTGGACCTGCACAAAACAAATAACTTTGCTCCCAACGAGTTCAGAGGAGTTGTCAATTCCTCCGGCCTTGTCGTTTACAAAGGATCAAACGCAAGAGATAAAAAGGTACTAGTAAAAGTAAAAACAGAAAGGTAAATAGTGGGTGTGAACAATGGTATGAAGATGGACCGGAGTCCCGTGATTTTCACTAGTGATGTCTCTCTCCCAAAAGACGATAAAAATGCTAGCGAGGTAAACAAATCACAGTTGGGCAATTGACAGGATTATGAAGGCACCGCAATGCTAACTATGCTGCAAAGAAAGGAAGGGCTCAAAAGCAATGGGCAGTACGCCAAGGTAAGTAGACCGAAATCCATCTGCATCTACTACGAATCATCCACCTTGAGATATCTATCCAGAACATCTCGCTGGTATTAAGTTGCGAATCCCACCCAAAGTGTAAACTCAAAGCAACAGACAACTGCATTAAAAGAACTTTGCGTAAAGTAAACAATTCTTGCACCAATAGGCACAATCACCGTTGTTTTATCCCTGGTGGCAACAACACATCCCCTAGTCTCATGTTTCTGTCACTCAAGGTAGACATCAGGGGGCTGAACCCACAATCGAGCATAACGCTCTCTCTTGGAGTTGCAAGAAAATAACTTGGCCAAAGCAAATACTGCAATGGAGAACATGCAAGAATTTACTCAAGAACAAAATATAAAAGGGAAAACCAAATATATTACTCATCACAATCTGAACATAGTCTCATAATCCATCAGATCCCAACAAACTCAGCATAGCAACAGCTGAAAATTACATAGGTGCCTCGATCATGTGAGGCAGCTCACGAGGTCTCGAAAGTGGAAGCACAAAAGAGGGAGAGGACATCACATAGCTACTGATCACGGACCCATGGTCCAAGGGGGACTACTCACGGTACATACGGGAGGCGTCCATGGCTATGGATGGTCTCCCGGAGGGGTGATCTCCTTCCGGCAGGGTGCCGGGGCAGCTTCTCCAGGCAGCCCCGATCTGAAAACGGCGGCGGCGGCGGAACAGAGAGGTTTCCGCGAAAAAGAGTTCTTCTTTAGGGGTTTCTACCACGAGGGGGTTATATAGGCGAAGGGGGCGTCGAGGGGCCACCCAGGGCAGCCTGGAGGGTGCCTGGCGCGCCCTAGGGTTGGGGCCGCGCCAGGGACCCTTCTGGCTCCCTGGTGGTGGTCCCGGCTCTCTCCCTTGGTTATTCCGGAAGCTTCCTGCCCGCTGATTTTTAATATAATTTTTGCGGAATTTTTTGGGCACTTTAATCAGCCGGAAAACCTGAAAAACAAAAACAGCAGAAAACCAGAAGCTGGCAACTGGGTGCACTTAGTTAGTAGGTTAGTCCAAATTGGTTTAAAAGTGTAATAAAGTTCAACCAAAACATGGCAAAGTCACACAAAACATGCATGGAGCAAGCAGAAATTATAGATACGTTTGGGACGTATCAGCGCATACTTCGCCGGTGCATCCAAACCCTTGGCACGATACGCTCTATCATCATAAGCCTCCTTATATCTTTCCTCAAAACAGCCACCATACCTACCTATAAGGCATTTCCATAGCCTTTCCGAGATACATTGCCTTGCAACATCCATTGTTCTTCATGTTCATATGACTTACCCTTCATTGTCATATTGCTTTGCATGATCTCATAGCCTGCATGTAGTTGGGCTTTGCCTGCTATTCATATTTTTGTTGCATGTTGCGCTTGATCATTGCACATACTGCAACACTGGCAGAGGCATTCGTATAGAGTCATTACTTTTTGATTCTGAGTTGTAAGTAGATAAAAGTGTGTTGATGTTCTTCTAGAGTGTTGCCCCTACAGTGAGGAAAGGAATAAAAGATCCCAAAGTGGACAAAAAAAAGATCCCAAAGAGGACGAAAGAAAAAAAAGAGAGAGAGAAATAAAGAGCCATGGAGGCCACCCAAAATCAAAAAAATAAAAAAAAAGGTGAAAAAGAAAAAAATGAAAAATGAGAGAGGGGGCAACACTACTATCCTTTATTCCACACTTGTGCTTCATAGTAGCACCTGTACTTCAGTTTGTATAGAGTTTTCATGTTGTACTTGCATAACTAAGTGGGGATCCTTACACTATAGAACTTGTCTTGCATATTCCAAGGATGAGCCTCCTCAAAAGAGCTCTAGGTCTTCATGAGCAAGCAAGTTGGATGCACCCCCACTAGTTCCATTGGAGGGCTTTCGTACACTTATAGCTCTATGTGCATCCGCATGTTGCATGGAAATCCCTACTCCTCACATCATATCTATCATATGGCTTTCTCTCGCCTATGATTGTCCTCATTGATGTAAGCCTTTCACACCTTTTTGTCTTCTTCCTCCACCATCTTTCTATTTCGCCGTTTAGGTGTCAACTTTCTTGCTCACGCTCATCCATTGCATGAGTGCTCAAAATACCGAAAGGGAGTGGATCAGTTTGACTTGTACCTGGCTAGTGGTCTGGGGACGAGTCCAGATAAGACTTCAAAGGAGACCAAGTGTGAAACTTTAGTAGATTTAGTTCTCAACAATAAAAAGTTATCTCTCTCGTATTCCCAAATTCCCTTTTCTTGCACGCAAACACCATTTGGAGACATTCGAGTCACGGACAGCGAGAGATCTTGCACCTTATGTTCTTTTGTTGCTTGTGTCAATGCTAATATAGACTCTTGCTTGTTAAGACTTGAATTTAATTGCATGCTTTAATTGCTTTACTTAAAAGTCCTTATATGGTTGTGTGGCATGCCACCATAGAAATTATGCTTGTTATCATTTACATACTCGAGGACGAGCAGGAATTAAGCTTGGGGATGTTGATACGTCCCAAACGTATCTATAATTTCTGCTTGTGCCATGCATGTTTTATGTGACTTTGCCATGTTTTGCTTGAACTTTCATACACTTTTGAGCATATTTGGACTAACCTATTAACTCAGTGCACCCAGTTGCCAGTTCTTGTTTTCTGCTATTTTTGTATTTCAGGTTTTCTGGCCATTAAAAGTGCTCCAAAAATTCCGGAAAAATTATATAAAAAATCAGCGTCCCGGAAGCCTCCGGAAACACCAAGGAAGGAAGGAAGGGCCACCACCAGGACTCCAGAAGGGTCCATGGCGCGACCCAGCCCTAGGCCGCGCCAGGCACCCTCCTGGCTGCCTGGTGGCCCCTCTCGGTGCCCCCTTTGGCCCCTATTTTTACCCCCGAGGAGGAAACCCCTAATATCGAAGTACTTTTTCCAGAAGCGATTCCGATCTTCGCCGCCATCGAAACTAGCTTCGAGGGTCACCAGGATCCTGCTCCGGCACCCTGCCGGGGAGGGCCTTGGCCCCCGGGGCCATCTTCATCGACTCTCCTTCCCCCTTGATGCTTCTTGAGTAGTTCCTCCTTGGACTACGGGTTCTTGGCAGTAGCTATGTGGTATTCTCTCCCCCTAGATCTTCAATACAATGTTCTCATGAGCTGCCCTACATGATTGAGATCCATATGATGTAATTGGTGTTGTGTTTGTTGGGATCCGATGAATTGTTACCTTGTTCAGTCCTAAGAGGTTTATGAATTATTGTTGCTGCAATTTGTTGTTCTTAATTCTTGTTACTAGTGCACGAGTAGCATGATCTCAGATCTGAGCACGTTATGGTTGCATGCTTATAATTGTTGTTCTAGATCTTATCTACGGTTGTATGCACCTATTATAGTCCGGAACCGGCGATCCCAATGGTGACAGCTTGGGACACCAAAGGGGATGGGCTATAATTTGAGGATCACATGTGTTCATGGAGTGTTAATGCTTCGTTCCGGTGCTCCGCCGCGGGAGCACCTTAATCTCCATAAGTTCCTTAAGTGGCCCCGTTCGTAGCGGGATGGTAGGACAAAAGATGTTGTGCAAAGTTCTTATTGCAAGCACGTACAACTACATACGGAACACATGCCTACGTTTGGTTCTTAGACTAGGATGCTCTAGTTTGTTCTTTGGCTAGAGTTGGTGCAATTCTGTCAATTGCCCAACTGTAATTTGTTCACCCAGCACCTTGTTCTTTTGCCTAGAGAGGTACCACTAGTGAAACCTTGAACCCCGGTCCATCTTTCACCTTCATTGCCTTCGTTGTTACTTTTACTTTCTTTGCTGCTCCTACTACTTTGTTACTACTTTGTGGTGTTGGTGATTGGGGAATTCTTAAAGGCTACACCCGTCAACACACCGTTGCTACTTATATCTTGTCTAGTGCTCTTTCAGGTGTGGTTGAATTGACAACTCAACTGCTAAGGCTTATAAGTATTCTTTGGCTCCCCTTGTGTCGAATCAATAAATTGGGTTACTCTTACCCGCGAAGACTGTTGCGATCCCCTACACTTGTGGGTTATCAATATGACAATGCTAAAAATGATCGTGCCATGTTTACTGGTTAGTATCATGCCCATGTTGTTCATGTTAATTATATCATGCTTATGCCGGTAGTTTTACATGTGTTGACCTCATTCATGCTTTAATATCCATGCTTACTAGATTCATACCATGCCATGCTAGTGGTTGCACGTGTTTGGTGGTAGTGTTATGTTCATGCCATGTTGCCTTGTTCAATTTATGCTGCAAGAACTAATGCTAAAACTTGATGAACATAATATAACCGTTGACCAAGTGCCACCGAACCGGGCCTTATTCGTGCATCCAAATTTGCCTGTATGGGCAGGCCTTAGCTTGGGCTATCGTAGTGCCTTCTACGGGTATCACCAAAGAGGGGGGATTATGCACGCACGCTACCCTGGCCCGGTAGGTGGTGATAATCTCGACATCCAGAGTTATTTACCCGGGGGTCCCAGAGGAGGACAAAGTTTATGGACCACGTGTTGGTCAGGGCCATGTGATGGTCAGTATCGGAAGGACACAGGGATACCCAAGACAGTGTGTCGGTGATACCGTAGGGAGGTTACGCGGTAGGCAAGTTTCGTTGGAGAAGTCCTAGCTCACTCTTGCGGAACGAGTCCGAGGATCCCGTGGGACAAGTTCCGGGGTGCTGGGTGGAGGAAGAACTCCATAGTGTGGGTAACGTGCAAAAACTCTGCAGAGTCACAATCAATTCGAATAGCCGCGTCCTCGGTCATGGGAAACAGTTCGTACTAGGTCACACTATGGTCAACACAAACCGGTATAATAATGGTGCTGAGTTGATGGTCATGCGATGACCGGAATGATTGGGTGGTAACATAAGGACACCTAATCCGTTGAGTGGTCATGCGATGATCGGAATGATTGGGTGGTAACATGAGGACACCTAATCCGTTGAGTGGTCATGAGATGACCCGTCACTTAAAGGTGGAGTCGGTAATGACTCCAAGGTAAGCTGCATGGTCATGCGATGATCATGAATGTTCCTTGTGTTGTTTGCACTAGTCTTAATCATGGTACAATGCTCATATCATTATGATGATATTGATCATTCCATGTGTTGATTGTTATTGCTCTGGTTTTGCTCTTAATAGCATGCTAGATTCATCGTGTTAATATTGCTTATGCAATGATTATTAATATTGATTAAGTTGCATTGCTATGATAACTAACATCACTCTAATAACTTGTGCATGCTTGAATGCCATGGATTGCTTTGCTTGTTGTATATGTTACTTGCTTTGCTTGTTTGCGAGTACATTCAAACGTACTCACATGGCTTTCATCCCTGGCTATTCGCGTAGCCAGATTTTCAGGTTTATCTAAGGATCCGCTTTCCCTAGGAGGAGTCGAGCGTTTGCGAGCTAGGAAGAGTAACCTAGTCAGATCCCTGTGGATTGGAGCCGCTCCAAGTCCGTGCTGTTGTAGACAGTTATTATTCCGCTGCCCCCATCTCTGTAATGAACCATCTATGGTGGTAATATATTGATTCAAGCCACTTTGGCTTATGAATCCTTTTACAGTTGTGCCTATGTTCTTGGTACGTGTTGTAAGCGCGCACACCAGAGTGATTCCTGGGCTGGTGTGTGGGCGACACTCGTTTGTGTACAGTGGTATTCAGGCGGGGTGTCACACGTCGCATTCGGAACGTTGTCGGTGAAGACGTCGCGATACGGTCACGACGGTGAGGTAGCACCACAAGTGGAGAAATCCCCAACCAAGTGCAGACTCCAAACAAGGGAGTCGACTCGAGGAAGTAGAAAGAGTGAAAAAGAGATCAACAAAATTTATCTATATTTTTTTGGAATTTTTTGTGTAGAAAAAAAGGCACCCTCTACATCTATATATAAGGAGAAAAGGGGTACGCGGGTACAATTAGCTTAGCAATGTGGTTACTAAACCACAAGCTAGCCACGCAACTTTGCATATGGCCGCCGGCCACCAAGGGCCATGGCGTGGTGGCTTAGCCACTTGGCCACATGGGCCACTTGGCCCTTGCCCCTAGCCCTTTTTTTCTTTATTTTAAAGAAAAATAAAAGGAGCTTTATTCCCTTTATTTATTTAAATTATATTTTAATATTTAGTTTATTTAATTAAATAATAAAATATATTCAAATAATTTTCTAAACAATTCGAAACCACATAATTATTTTCGTCATCCCTCCGAAAAGATTTCGGGATTCTCTCTTATTTCTCCGGTGATCCTGAATCTATCCTTAATGCGTCGAATACCGTTAAGTGTGACACCCTACGGTCCTCGAAATAGCAGACATGATCAGGACACTCTCTTGATCAATGACCATCAGTTGTACCTGGTTACAATCCTAGATGGCCCATGCGCTTCCATCGAATGAACTTCATCGTTGTTGGACCCGTTAACATTAAGCATGTTCCCTTTGTCCTACGGTATTTTTTGTCCAAGGTTTGATCGTCGGTATCTAATATACCTAGCTCATCCTTGTTACCGACAAACATGTTTACTCGTTCCCGTGATATTACAATCTGATGGCTTCTCGCCCCTCGTTGGTTACCCCAAGTGGAAGGTTGAGATGCAGCGTAGCGGTAATTTCCCTCAGTAAAGATACCAAGGTTTGTCTCCAGTAGGACTCAACGATAAGTACGATAGGTGGCAACGGCGCCAGAAATTATTCTGTTGCGTGGAGTTTTCGTGGACCTGCACAAAACAAATAACTTTGCTCCCAACGAGTTCAGAGGAGTAGTCAATTCCTTCGGCCTTGTCGTTTACAAAGGATCAAACGCAAGAGATAAAAAGGTACTAGTAAAAGTAAAACAGAAAGATAAATAGTGGGTGTGAACAATGGTATGAAGATGGACCGGAGTCCCGTGATTTTCACTAGTGATGTCTCTCTCCCAAAAGACGATAAAAATGCTAGCGAGGTAAACAAATCACAGTTGGGCAATTGACAAGACTATGAAGGCACCGCAATGCTAACTATGTTGCAAAGAAAGGAAGGGCTCAAAAGCAATGGGCAGTACGCCAAGGTAAGTAGACCGAAATCCATCTGCATCTACTACGAATCATCCACCTTGAGATATCTATCCAGAACATCTCGCTGGTATTAAGTTGCGAATCCCACCCAAAGTGTAAACTCAAAGCAACAGACAACTGCATTAAAAGAACTTTGCGTAAAGTAAAAAATTCTTGCACCAATAGGCACAATCACCGTTGTTTTATCCCTGGTGGCAACAGCACATCCCCTAGTCTCATGTTTCTGTCACTCAAGCTAGACATCAGGGGGCTGAACCCACAATCGAGCATAACGCTCTCTCTTGGAGTTGCAAGCAAATAACTTGGCCAAAGCAAATACTGCAACGGAGAACATGCAAGAATTTACTCAAGAACAAAATATAAAAGGGAAAACCAAATATATTACTCATCACAATCTGAACATAGTCTCATAATCCATCAGATCCCAACAAACTCAGCATGGCAACAACAGAAAATTACATAGGTGCCTCGATCATGTGAGGCAGCTCACGAGGTCTCGAAACTGGAAGCACAAAAGAGGGAGAGGACATCACATAGCTACTGATCACGGACCCATGGTCCAAGGGGGACTACTCACGGTACATACGGGAGGCGTCCATGGCTATGGATGGTCTCCCGGAGGGGTGATCTCCTTCCGGCAGGGTGCCGGGGGCAGCTTCTCCAGGCAGCCCCGATCTGAAAACGGCGGCGGCGGCGGAACAGAGAGGTTTCCGCGAAAAAGAGTTCCTGTTTAGGGGTTTCTACCCCGAGGGGGTTATATAGGCGAAGGGGGGCGTCGAGGGGCCACCCAAGGCAGCCAGGAGGGTGCCTGGCGCGCCCTAGGATTGGGGCCGCGCCAGGGACCCTTCTGGCTCCCTGGTGGTGGTCCTGGCTCTCTCCCTTGGTTATTCCGGAAGCTTCCTCCCGCTGATTTTTAATATAATTTTTGCGGAATTTTTTGGGCACTTTAATTAGCCGAAAAACCTTAAAAACAAAAACAGCAGAAAACCAGAAGCTGGCAACTGGGTGCACTGAGTTAGTAGGTTAGTCCAAATTGGTTTAAAAGTGTAATAAAGTTCAACCAAAACATGGCAAAGTCACACAAAACATGCCTGGAGCAAGCAGAAATTATAGATACGTTTGGGAAGTATCAACATCCCCAAGCTTAATTCCTGCTCGTCCTCGAGTAGGTAAATGATAACAAGCATAATTTCTGTGGTGACATGCCACACAACCAAATAAGGACTGTTAAGTAAAGCAATCAAAGCATTCAATTCAATTCAAGTCTTAACAGGCAAGAGTCTATATTGGCATTAACACAAGCAACAAAAGAACAAAAGGTGCAAGAGCTCTTGCAGTCCGTGACTCGAATGTCTCCAGATGGTGTTTGCGTGCAAGCAAGGGACTGGGAAGAAAGAGAAAAAGGTTGTTGAGAACAACTATCTACTAAAGTTTTACACTTAGTCTCCTTTGGATTCTTATCTGGACTCGTCCCCAGACCACTAGCCAGGTACAAGTCAAACTGATCCACTCCCTTTCGATATTTTGAGCACTCATGCAATGGATGAGCGTGAGCAAGAAAGTTGACACCTAAAAGGCGAAACAGAAAAAGGGTGGAGGAGGAAGACAAAAAGGTGTGTGAAAGGCTCACATCAATGAGGACAATCATAGGCAAGAGAAGGCCATATGATAGATATGATGTGAGGAGTAGGGATTGCCATACAACGGATGCACATGTGAGCTAAAAGCTCTCCAAAGGAACTAGTGGGGGTGCATCTAACTTGCTTGCTCAAGAAGACCTAGAGCTCGTTTGAGGAGGCTCATCATTGGAATATACAAGCCAAGTTCTATAGTGTAAAAGTTCCCCACATAGCTATATGCATGATGATAATCTCTATGGAGTACAAGGGATAGAAGATGAAGTACTAGTGTGGATCTCTCAAAAGGAATAGTAGTATGCCCCCTTCTCTCTTTTTATTTTTATTTTTCTCTTTTTTTTCTTTTTTTTATGGTGGACTCAATGGCTCTTTCTATTTAACTCTCATTTGTCCTCTTTGGGATCTTTTGATTTTGTCCTCTTTGGGATCTTTTCCTCACTTTAGGGGCAATACTCTATATTTTACAAGAATATAGGAGATCTTTCACACTTTACAAAGGTACTCACAAAAAGAAAATGTAACTAATCATGATGCAAATGTATGCCTCTGCCAGGATAGCAGGATATGCAATGATACTAGCGCGTCATGTAGAAATGATTAGGGCAAGGCCCAACTAGCATGCGGCTCATCGATCAATCAAGTAGCATGTATGACATGAAGATCAAGTCATGAGAGGGTGGATGTTGCATGGCAATGTATCTCGGAAAGGCTATGGAAATGCCTTGTAGGTAGGTATGGTGGCTGCTTTGAGGAAAGATATAATGAGGCTTATGATGACAGAGCGTATCATGCCAAGGGTTTGGATGCACCGGCGAAGTATGCGCCAACTCTCGAGGTGAGAAAGGGCAATGCACGGTACCGAAGAGGCTAGAAAAAGTATGGGTAGGTGGAAGTGTCAACTTTCGAATACTCACATTAGTCCGAAGAACTCATGCACTTATTATTGGTAACTCTCAATCTAATAGGAGGTTCACAAACAGACATGTACCCCGAGGAGGAGTGTATGGGGGTTTGGTTATCCTTGCGCATCCTCGACTCATGGTACGTGAGTGTACTCTAATATTCGAACCCTCCAGAGGTTAGTGATCCATCTAGTAGCTAGAGTTCTCAACAGGGGTTTTTTTGGTTTTCGAAAAACACACGGATTGCCCAAAATACGACATCTATCACTAATAGGCAAGAGCTCTTGACACCAAAAGTTCAAACATTACTCTAGTCAATACCTCAAAACTATTGCAAGTTACTACTTCAAAAAGAAAAGCAACTTTAACTACCTACTTTCTAGTCAAGACACAGAACTCAGTGCAACAGGCAAACTCTCTAACAGGATAAAACATGCAACCTATAGAAAGTTCAATCTGAAAAGAAAAGCTCTAGAAAAACTAAAGCACTACAGCTAAACATACCAGCAGCTAAGAAAAGAAAAAGAACAACTCACAACTAAAAGAAATAAGCATGCAAATCCTATGAGGAGTTCTAGTTCAAGTGGAGCGTGTTTCTCTCCCACACAAAAGAGTAAGTTGGGGTCTAACTTTTTACTACAGAAAAGAAAGCAAAACAAACCTAGAAAAGTAAAGAGCGAGACGCTCCAAGCAAAGCACATAACGCATGAAGTGATAAAAATATAGTGCAACGAAAGACAGACCGATGATTGTTGATGAAGAAGGGGATGCACTAGGGGCATCCCCAAGCTTAGACGCTTGAGTCTCCTTGAATATTTATTGGGGGTGCACTTGGGCATCCCCAAGCTTGAGCGCTTGACACTCCTGAATCTTCTTTCATCACCTTCCATCGCGCACTTGAAAACTCCCTTCATACATAACTCATTGTAGGCTGATTAGAGAGGTTAGTACCCTAATAAAATAATTTTCCTCTACTGAAAATAAAGATTTCCAGGAAGAGCTACTATTTCTCTTGCCTGCCCAAAAAAGTTTGCAAAGAAAAAGCAAGCTTAAGAATTGCAAAACTGCGAAAAGAAAAACAGGGGCAGAAGCTGAGAAAAACAGAACAGCAGAGAAAGGGGAATTTTTTCGAGGTACTTCTGCAACTCAAATCAAAAAACTTTAAACAGGGGCTAGCAAGCCAATTGTATGGAGCATGCTTTCAAAAAAATTCAGATCAAAAATATGATCTGGTGATTTATCGCGAAATTTCCCGTCAAGAAGACATAATCTGTTTCTGGACAGCAAGCTCCAACTTTTGAACTTTCAAGCACTCTGAGGCTAAACTTGGCACAAAGCTTGAAAAATAAAGATACAATGATGTTGCTACAGTAGTAACAATAATCAAGACCACTAAGAACAGAACAAAAGCAAAAATAAAAACCTAAATTCGTTGCGGGCTGCCTCCCGAAAG
Organism: Bromus sterilis; assembly: GCA_950022295.1. Lineage (NCBI taxonomy): Eukaryota > Viridiplantae > Streptophyta > Magnoliopsida > Poales > Poaceae > Bromus > Bromus sterilis. Next base: position 60,447,577 of record OX465599.1, read on the forward strand.
CGCTTCTTTAGAGCCATTAGCTAGGCTTAAAGCAGAAGATCAAGTTCTCCAAAATCATCGGAAGGTTCACCAAGGATTTCAAAGGGGTTTTCAATAAGCTCATCCTTGTTCTTCCTAGGGAAGAGATACGTACCTTTCGCCTTACCACGCAAACGTATTTGTCCTTTACCTATACCAATGAAGCCTTTCATGGCTCGGAGGAAGTCCCTTCCAAGCACTATATTTCCTTTATTGGCCTTCATGATGGCAAAGTCAATCTCCACACTCCTTTTAAGAAACATGACTTGAACATTTTTCAGTCTTCCCTGTATCTCAGAAATATCACCATTAGAATGTTCATGGAAAGACGGAAATTTGTCCATGCTTGCAAGGTACAAAGAATCATAGATAAAGCTTGGCATTATAGAAACTGTAGATCCAATGTCACAAAAAGCAAGGAAGTTTTGATTAGAGATAACAACCCTAATAAAAGGCTCCCAGTCATTTTCTATTTCCAAAATCTCCTCTCTAGGAGGATTTAGGCTCTCTACCTTTTTTAGGACTAGAGAATCAAGTCTCTTTTCAATAGTAGCAATTCTATCTATAACAGTATCAAAACCATCATAAACAAAATAGCCAGATAAACCATGTATAATTTCAAGTGCTCTAGCTTCATCACACTCTAAAAAGTCTCCTTCGGCTATAAGATCAAGAGAGTGCTTACACCACTTAAAGAGGCCAAAGTAAAAATTTCTAAGCACAATTCTTGTAGGTAACCAAGGCATATTTGCCTCATGTGCTTCAGAAATTCTGTCCCATGCCTTCTTCATATTCTCCCCGTTATTTTGGTGGAAATCCAAGACCTCGGATTCCCCCATAGTACCAGCTCTTAACATACTTCACCACACAAGAAAGGTAACAGGTATTTTTGGTATTTTTGATTAGGGACACAAAAGTAAAAACAGAAAGGTAAACTAACAAGACTAAAAAGCAAAGGTAAAAGATAGCGTGTAACTCCCCTATTTTTGATACAGGAGTCCGACAACGGCGCCAGAAATTGGCGGTTATCAGGACTCGCGTATTTGTACTTCCTTTGAGTCCCCGGCAACGTCGCCAGAAATTAGCTTGATGGCTTCTCGCCCCTCGTTGGTTGCCCCAAGTGGAAGGTTGAGATGCAGCGTAGCGGTAATTTCCCTCAGTAAAGATACCAAGAATTGTCTCCAGTAGGACTCAACGATAAGTACGATAGGTGGCAACGGCGCCAGAAATTATTCTGATGCGTGGAGTTGTCGTGGACCTGCACAAAACAAATAACTTTGCTCCCAACGAGTTCAGAGGAGTTGTCAATTCCTCCGGCCTTGTCGTTTACAAAGGATCAAACGCAAGAGATAAAAAGGTACTAGTAAAAGTAAAACAGAAAGATAAATAGTGGGTGTGAACAATGGTATGAAGATGGACCGGAGTCCCGTGATTTTCACTAGTGATGTCTCTCTCCCAAAAGACGATAAAAATGCTAGCGAGGTAAACAAATCACAGTTGGGCAATTGACAGGATTATGAAGGCACCACAATGCTAACTATGCTGCAAAGAAAGGAAGGGCTCAAAAGCAATGGGCAGTACGCCAAGGTAAGTAGACCGAAATCCATCTGCATCTACTACGAATCATCCACCTTGAGATATCTATCCAGAACATCTCGCTGGTATTAAGTTGCGAATCCCACCCAAAGTGTAAACTCAAAGCAACAGACAACTGCATTAAAAGAACTTTGCGTAAAGTAAACAATTCTTGCACCAATAGGCACAATCACCGTTGTTTTATCCCTGGTGGCAACAACACATCCCCTAGTCTCATGTTTCTGTCACTCAAGCTAGACATCAGGGGGCTGAACCCACAATCGAGCATAACGCTCTCTCTTGGAGTTGCAAGCAAATAACTTGGCCAAAGCAAATACTGCAACGGAGAACATGCAAGAATTTACTCAAGAACAAAATATAAAAGGGAAAACCAAATATATTACTCATCACAATTTGAACATAGTCTCATAATCCATCAGATCCCAACAAACTCAACATGGCAACAGCAGAAAATTACATAGGTGCCTCGATCATGTGAGGCAGCTCACGAGGTCTCGAAACTGGAAGCACAAAAGAGGGAGAGGACATCACATAGCTACTGATCACGGACCCATGGTCCAAGGGGGACTACTCACGGTACATACGGGAGGCGTCCATGGCCATGGATGGTCTCCCGGAGGGGTGATCTCCTTCCGGCAGGGTGCCGGGGCAGCTTCTCCAGGCAGCCCCGATCTGAAAACGGCAGCGGCGGCGGAACAGAGAGGTTTCCGCGAAAAAGAGTTCCTGTTTAGGGGTTTCTACCCCGAGGGGGTTATATAGGCGAAGGGGGGCGTCGAGGGGCCACCGAGGGCAGCCAGGAGGGTGCCTGGCGCGCCCTAGGGTTGGGGCCGCGCCAGGGACCCTTCTGGCTCCCTGGTGGTGGTCCCGGCTCTCTCCCTTGGTTATTCCGGAAGCTTCCTGCCCTCTGATTTTTAATATAATTTTTGCGGAATTTTTTGGGCACTTTAATCAGCCGGAAAACCTAAAAAACAAAAACAGCAGAAAACCAGAAGCTGGCAACTGGGTGCACTGAGTTAGTAGGTTAGTCCAAATTGGTTTAAAAGTGTAATAAAGTTCAACCAAAACATGGCAAAGTCACACAAAACATGTATGGAGCAAGCAGAAATTATAGATACGTTTCGGACGTATCACAATCCCGTGACCTAGTCACATGTTTGCAAACTTTATGATGCAATATCACCGAGTGGACTCATTAACATATCTACTTCGAAATACCTAAAGTACATCTTTATGGCCAGCATATTTCAGTCAGACGGTGGATGTAAATTAAAGCATCATAATAGATAATAATTATGTATGATCATTACGGTCTAAGGATCTGGTCACTACGTTATAGTAATCGCAAGGTTGAACTTATGTGACTTGATCACATTACAACACTTCTGGTGGGTGGGTGTCCATCATATCATTCACCCAATGTTACGACCCCATTGTCAATAGACTATTATGTTCTCATGATCAGGAAACCTTGATCATCCGATTTTCCCATGGACTAGTATACTAGAGTTACTAGGGACCTGGTTGTTTTACACAAAACGTGCATTAAGGTTTCCTCTTAATACAGTTATAGCACAGTATAAAACTTATTATGAACTAATGGAATATGCTAATAAAACATATTTTATTTGCCTCTAGGATACATTCCCAACAGTCTCCCACTTGCACTAGAGTACAAATAATCTAGTTGCATTTTTTCTGTGGATCATAACTCCATATCATGTATATGGTTGTTGATCATGCTTGCCTATGGAAAAGGTTGTATCAACGGTCTGTACCATTCAGATCTGTATGTCTTTTGCAAATAGTTAATGTCACCTAGTTTGACATTACTTCATTATCCATTAAGATGAGGTATATACATTTGGCGGTAGAGTGAGACTGCGTTCATTGTGTTTTCGCAATGACGTCTGTTGGGTCACGAGGACTTTCACTTAGTCATGCACACTGAAAACTCACTCAGTCAGAAGTTAAACTTCTTAAGCCAAACTTATAACTCTTTGCTACTTCTAGAGCAGCCTTATCAATGTGGATTTAATCTTAGTGCATTGTATGCAATTTTGATGTCTAACCATGTTTCTTTCAACTAAGGCATGATATCTCAATTTTCTAGGTTAGTATCAGAACTTGAACCAACATAAAATTTATGGTCAAATTCACTATCCTTTACAAATTAGAGATATATACTCAGTTCTCCCCAGACACTTAAGGATAAACTTAACTCTTTGTTCAATGATTTACTCATAAATCAGATCATAGCATGTTCTTCTTAATAATAACTTGGGTCACATTACATCGAGTACAAAACTCTAGTTTTATATGAAAGAACCTATGAAAGAGACATAGAGGATGTATCACATCCATTTCTTTATTTATTTAACCATTTTTCTTGTACTGAGATTAACTCGATACTTATCTTGGATATACAAGTAAGAACTACTTCTTGACTTGTCCCATTATGAACTCCTTCAGAATCTTATCTAGGAACGTATTCCGACTCAATATTATTAAACACACTATTCTATCTTAATAGATTTTCAATGCTTAATATTTATTCATCTTTATTTATGAAAGATTTAAATAATCATTAATACCAACTACATCATTCATAATATGTTGTCCATATATGAGAATGTTGTCACGCTCCCACTCAAATATGTCATGCACATATTAAGTTCAAGATAACATTCACATAGCTCCCACTCAAATATGTCAGCTACATATAAGACTACGATAACATCCACATGGCACCCACTCAAATATGTCAGTTACATATAAGACTAAGATTACATCCACATGACTCCCACTCAAATATGCCAGTTACATATAAGACTAAGATAATACTCCCATAGCTCCCACTCAAAATATGTCGTTCATATACCAAGTTTAGGAAACTATTCATCTCTCACTCAGTTTCATGTAGACGCATGTTTCCTCGATATTCTGGCTAAGTCCTAAATCCTTTGATCATTAATCAAATCGAGAATTTAGGTTACGAGACACTAGCATCCATATGTTTTCAAAACCTTCTTGTTGTACCAATTACAACACTTTTTCAAATGCAGGACTTGAGAAAGTCACGGTATTGATAACAATTTGGATCAATCGTAATGAATATCCAATTGACTCAAGCATCTCTACATATTGTAGTCAACCTTTTGAATTTGTCAGAAACATTCTTTGTGACAAATCGATCTTAATGTATTCTTTGATGTTCACATTTATTCCTTATAATCATAAAGTTATTTGGGAATATCAAGTAACCTGTTTACTTGATAAGATTCAAAAAATCTTAAATGTAACTCAATATAGGGTTTCATGACTCATAGTGATATCTCGTACTTAGGTCCATCATCACTTCTTCGTAGTTCGTAGGCATTTCTTGGTCTATTAACTTGAAAAGTGAATAATGTATATCATTTTGCACAAGGGAAAATATGTATTCTTGAACCCTACTTTGTTCAGTAAAAGCTTTAACCGAAACATCATCGTCATTATTATCAGTTTCTCCTTTAATGGTAGAGTTTTTATTCCAGAACATATTCCGTGGCGCTACTCTGACATCTGGAGGAAAGGTCAATTACCTTGGTTGAACTTTCACGTTTCTTCCATTAACACATTCATCAAGAACATTTCTTGACAAATATCAAAACACTTAGAAACACAAGTTTTGCTCTTTTGATTCTAATTGTGGAAGATGCATCCATAGTTGTCTAAGGATACACTACAAAGATAATTTATCATATAAATCAGGCTTCCTAGAAACCACAACACACCATAAAATATACAGTGTCGGTTTCTACAAACTTTGATGATTACCTATATTGAAGTGAGTGCTTGCATATTAAATTAATAACTCTAAACAATAATAACATAACTCGGTAAGAAATAATTCATCCTATACACTATTCAATAGAGTATGATTATAATGTTCAGGCGCATCAACAATATTGTAGTGGTCCAAGCATTATAATTTGTGAAATAACTTTCATAAGTCTTTATGCCCAACACTAACTCAAAACATTTGTCATTTTGATCAGATCATAGAGGCTTGTCTTTTTTGTTAATTTAATATCCATTTTTATTCTGAAATCCCTTTTGAGAAAATCAAATTATTTTAAACTCATGTTTCATTAGTGAATACACATATTCATCTAAGTCCACATATGAAATTCACGAAATAATGTAATTCACTACATACTGAAATATTATACATCACTATGTATGATATACAACAATTATCGTAAACTCTATTTTACCAGAATGCGAGGTTTTAGTCATCTCACCTTAAGAGGCATGGTTTGCATGTGTCAAGAGATCAAGTATCTCAAGACTTCATCAAATCAATCATGACTTAAACGGTGGTGTCATTATTAAGTTTGAATAATTCTTTGTTGTGTGCTGTCTTCGGCGATCCCGGCCCGTCGATCGCGTGCACGGTAGTTCGGGTGAGCAGGTGCCTCCAGAACCGCGACATTTGAGATCCTGCCCAGGAGAAGGCCGATAAGGTTTTTGGGAGCGTCTTGGCGCGATTGCTCCCGATCCGTCCCCGTCCGCTGCTTCCTCTGCTTCGACTCCAGCGACTCCTTCGACTACTTTCCCTATATCGGCACCATGGCGGAGGACGCTGCTGCCACAGCCGCCGCCTTGAAGAAGGCCATCGACGAATCCCAGGCTGCTGCAGCAGCCGCTGCGTTGGATTGGCCAACCGTGGGGTATGATTCGATCATCTCTTTTATAATCGTTCATATGCTTACCGTATATGTGTTGTTCGTAGAAGCTTCAGTGCAATGTTATATACGTGCTTGAATGTTTAGTTTTCGGTATGAGATGCATGCCGTGCTTGCCATGTTTACTATTTATTCGTGTATTAGATTAACCGAAAATATGCTAATATATGCAACAATTTTTAGTATGATTTTAACAAGCGGATTACAACTAATTTATTGAATCATCAAGTTTGACCTCGTATCCGTTGAAAGTGATCCAGCATGCCAAAATGATTCGGCTGCTTAAACCTTTGCGGTCATGCGATTTACGAACACATGTACATCATTTATGCAGGTGAACACTACAATTTTGTAGCCATTCGCGAGCGCACCATCCCTTTTTCCATTTTTTCCGAAAAATAACACTTTATATATTAATTAATTAAAAGAGTATTACAATCATTCATTACAACATTAGCCACGCAGGACAGAAAACTATTAGAAAGCAAGCCATCCGATCTATTATCAAAACCAAACTTAACAATTTCATGCGCCACTCCATTGACTGAATGACTAATCTTGGCTATCTTCCAATGCTTAATAAATCTTACAGTCTTAAGAAGTTGCTCCCCACTACTACTAATTCTCTTAACATGCATACACTCCACCTCATCATGCATACCACATCATCTTTCACTAGTATATTTCTCTCAACATGCAAGCATGTCATCTTATCATCCAACATGCATGAGAAAGATCCACCTCAATATGCCACTGTGCATAATAAAACCCACATGCAACATGCAAGTATAGGAATTTTTATTTTATTATGATATCTATATTAAATTCATATATTCGTTCAAAAGTTATTGTTTCAAATATACATGCTTCATTTAACCAAACATTTTCACTAAAATATTTTGTAAAAAAGTTCCGCAACAATGTGTGGGCATCATCTAGTTTGGAGATGTTGAGCGTCTTCTTTTTCAGATCAACGAGAGGAGACCTGTCCAGTCTATCATTTGCAAAAAAGGAAGCCACAAAACGTTGAGCACCATTCCATTTTTGCCGTTTTGATTGTTATTTTCTTCAAGAGTATAATTATGCGTACCGTATCTGTATAAAAGAGAAGAAAATGTTTACAAGAAATGTCAGAGCAATGACAAACTGATTGCTAGGGCCAACACCACATCAAAATTTTCTCCATTGTACTCAGCCACGCTCCTCCTGACCAACACAACCTTATGAACCCGTTGAGGGAAATTGAAGAAAACCCTATCGTTTCTTTCCAACCCGATCAATCTTAGTTATTGTTGGGAGTTCAATTTATTAGCAGATACTTTCTCTATCTTAAATTACTTATCGTGGATTGATCTAAATATGGATGTATCTAGACTTGTTGTTTTTCAAGTCTAGATACACTCGTATTTAATCCGTGACAAATAATTTAGAACAAAGAAAGTATTTGTTTAGTTATTCAGATAGTGGTTGGCGTTTATTTTTACTTAGAACACATTAGAGCAACTCTAACAGACGTTGTGAAAACCCGTACCTTCAAATTAGTTTACAGCTCCCGTAAAACTGATTTGCGGCATCGCACGACATCGGACAGAACAGATACGCATATCTGTATCGTCAAATTTTCAGGTTAGTGGAAAATAGTGTAAAGCTCCGTAAATGTAAAATATACTAGATTACAATTGGGTCTTTGTCGCCACCATGGCAACTGCACTGAGCAGCTTTTGTCGAACGCGTGTGGCGGCCCTCCCGACTCCTAGCCAACCTCACGATGGCGGCTAGCTAGCTAGCACACACGCACGCGGTGGCCGACGACCAGCTAGCTAGCACGCGCGGCAACGATGGCTAGCTAGCTAGCACGCGACGGTTCGTCCGCCGCTCCCCGCTCGCCCGATGTTATCCTACGCTTTTGTCCGCCTTTCTCCGCTCGCTGGAGCTTGTCGGAGCTCATCATCCGCCGTTACCCGCTCGCCGGAGCATCCCGGTTGACCACACCTTCTTCCACTGGAGCTCTGACACTGTAGCGTCCACCACAGGAGCAGTTTTTTGTGAGATTGAGGCGCTGTAAAACACAAGGCAAAAACTGAAGATTTGAGGTACGGATATTTTTTTTAAGGTGAGCTGTAATTTATTGTACAACACAAGCCGTTCTACAGTATCTGATCTATACTTTTTTTCCACCTATAACCGTGAAGCGGCGATTATTTTATAGTTTAGAATGTTTTACGGTATTGCTAGAGTTGCTCTTTACGAGAAATGTGTAAGGGGACTGGTTGCTCCAGTTCCCAATAGATGATCACCAATGTGGTGGAGTCAAAATCTCTCTGAGAGGCGACGAGGGATAGGCAGGGTATAGGCCCATAAGTGCTATGGGCGCGTTTAGTTTCCATCTATGAATCTTCCTGCATTGCATACATGCCCAGCTTGGCATAGCAGAGCAAATACAGATCAACATATGCATGTGGTTTGATTGCTTGCATATTAGAAATAGGAAAGTCATAGGAAATGAGATGACATGTATCTCAAACCTATGAATAGGAATAGGAAAGATGATATTCTTTGGTTCACATCATATGATTTTTTCATTGAGTCTAGGCTAATGTTTATTTTCCTATGAAATGTAAAGGATAGAAAAAATTCCTCCATATAAATAGGATTCTATTCATACAAACTAAAGAGTTTTAAAGGAATTTTTTCTATAGCAGTCTTATCCTATGAAATTTTTACATAATTCTTCCAAACCAAAGAAGGCCTTAGCCTGGCTGGATGATATGGAAGGCACGCTGTTCGGTTGTCCACATTATCTTCGCTCATGTAACTAAACAGTGTTCGATAGTCTGCAAACGGTGTTTGGTTGTCTACACAAGATATAATTAAGACTAATTAATAGCTACACACGCTTGCTGTCCTCCGTTGCTGCCGTCTCCGCGGTCGTCATGATGCTCGACTCCGGTGACCTCCTCCCGGCCTCCCACGACAAGATCGTGTCCGTGCTGACCGCCTTCTCGTCCTCCGATGCCTCGTGAGCATTTTCTGCGCATTGTTTGAGCATTATCTGACAGTGTATGGACACGATCTGAATAATGTATGAACATTTATTAGTTTCAGATTCCTGTGGGTAATGTATGGGCAAATTCAGTTGCGCATTGTTTGAGCATTATCCAGCAGTGTATGGACATTATCTGAATAATGGATGGGTAATGTATGAACATTTATTAGTTTCAGATTCCTGTGGGTAATGTATTGGCAAATTCAGTTCATCAGCGGTTGGATGAAAACTGTGAGAACTGGATGGAAATCAAGCTTGAAGGTGGCCTGAAACCCCGGCCTAGGAGCTAGATGAAATGGCCACTCGACCTAGGCTCGAAGGTGCACGAGCATCCGGCCAGCGTGGAGGAGCAAGGTGCGTGCAGGAAGCGTGCCGCCGTACGATCTGCCCTTGCTTCATGTTGCCGTTCCTCGGTCCGTCCTCTTCCGTTCTTCTCTCTTCCCTTCTTTTTCTTCATCTTCTCTTTCTCTTCTATGCTCACAACTATATAGCTGGGGCGGGCCCAGGATTTCAAGAGTGTGTATTCAAATTTTGAAAATATTTTTTTTGGAAGACTATAGCCTTGTTTTTCGGCGCGCATAACCAATTCTAACATCATATTGTACTAATTGTAAAATATATTCATAAAAATGATCATGATTTGAAGTTGTTCAGCATATAGAAGTAATAATTGTACAACATATCGTGGCAACACCTAAGATATATAGAGGATATAAAATAACAAATGATAAGAAAGCTTACAAATTAAAGGATAACTTTCCGATGCTTGATGCTTTGAAAATGAGTGATGATGTCCTCATGCTTTGAAAATTTCAGCAAACTATCAAACTGTATTCAGTGAATTTTTGGTACAGATTAACCCACCTTTGTATAGCTACAGGAAGAGAGAAAAAATCAGAAAACTGCTAGTCTATATTCACCGTTGTATAGCTATATTGTTTACTGAAATTTCGCTACAGCCTACAGAAGTACGGATTAACTCACCGTTGTACACCTCTAGGATATGCAAGGACTGGATTTTTCGTGAAATGAAACAATACTCAAGTCTCTCTGAACTCTGAAGAACGACAAGAGAAAACCACATTGTTGGATGTTCTTTTACACAATCAAACGCAGCACGCGGCCATGGCCCATGGGGCGCGCCGCCTGGCTTGTGCGCCCGCCGCCCGCCGCCCGCAGTCCCTCCCTGCCTGCCGCAGCTGCCGCCCACCGTGCGCACCTCTGCCTTTTGGCCTCTCCGCCTCTGCCGCCGCGTATGAGATCGGAAATTAGGAAGGGGACTCGTCAGTTTTGCGGTTTCTCCGATAGCTAGCGTCTTCTTTTACTGGGCTTGAAGGAGGCAGAGATAATGGGCCGTGTGGCGTTTTTACAGGGCTTGAAGGAGGCAGAGATAATGGGCCGTGTGGCGTGTGCGGCGGTGGAGGAGGATAGGGAGGGAGAGAATTGGTCTTAGGCTGAATGCGTGCGTCCATCAGTTTCTTTGTTAGTTTTCCATTTTCCCCTCACATATACGTATTATACACTATATATACTGATTTTTTTCACAAAAATAATGGGTATTCAATTGAATACCCATGAATTGAAGTGGGCCCGCCCCTGTATATAGAACTCCATGGTCATTTTAAAAGATCATCTCACTTTTTTTTAAAGCTAAGTAACCATAAAAAAAATCGTTCTACGTTCTTTTTATTAATATATACAAAGGGTAATATTACATAGCTTCAAAATGTCAGCCAATACCGGCTCTAGAAAAATAAAAAATTTCAATCATATTGTAAGATGTAAGATGGGAGTCTATCCATGAATATAAAATATTTTTGTTTCTATCCTTGATTCTATGGTCAATAAGGATTAAATCCTTCTTAAGCTGTTGTCTCCAGTTGCTAATCGATGGTCTTGAGTTACGAAATATGAGGTTATTCCTTTGCATCCAAAGATGCCACAAACCCATGATGATGATTTCTATAGCTACAGAGCAGGCCAGATCTTCTTTCAGAAGGATAATGTTATTCAAAACTGAAATACATCTTCGACGATTGGGGCATAAGGACTCCCAACAATCAAGTGCAAAATCACAGTCCCAGATCAAATGCAGACAAGTTTCTTCTGTCAAATTGCTGCATAACACACATGTAACTGTTGGAATGTGGAACGATTTTCTGCTCAGTAAGTTTCTGGTGTAGATCCTATCATGTATCACCAGCCACATGAAAATCTTGTATTTAAGTATGCAAGCATTTTCCTAGATGTGTTCGAATATCAGATGAATACAGCCTTCTGGAAAAATAGCTCGATATAACTTACTTGCAGAGAAAGGCATGTTACCTTTACCATTTCTCCAGCTATCAGGGATCCGCTGAATCTGAATAGTGGTGTGTATTCCTTGCATCAGCAACATTTCTTGATAAGCTTCTGTGGACATTGGGGTGTGAAAAATCTCAGTGACATTCTCAGTGTTCATCCATTGTGATATGGTGATTGTTGTATTCTTGCTATAAGATCATCTCACTTCTACTGTTGATGAAACTACGAATCGATCGACTGGATGGAATCATGATATCAATGTCCATTCTTTTCGTGTAGAACTTTTCTTAAATCGAAGTACCGTTGTGTAGATCAAAAGGGAGAAACAAAAGAATTAGATTTAGGGTTCGTCTCACCCTGTCTCGCATCAAATTGCCGATTCCAGCGTTTGTGGTTGAGTTGTATCCGAAAAGCGAAACACACCCTACATATGAACGATTATTATGGTCATCCGGATGTTATGGCAACTTTACTAGAGTTGCTCTTATTGATTCCTTGTAGGATTATAAAGAGTTAAATACACTGGAGGTGCTAAAACTTGCAAAATACATAAAAGTGATGGTCTAACTTGTCATTAGGTGCAAATACGGTGAAAAATACATATGCGATCGTATATTGTGCTCACATGGCATGCCAACCTGGCGATGGCCCACATGTCAGTGACTAAAAATATATAAATTGCTGATTAATTTGTGCATAATATTTTTTACACTTAACCCCCTGCATTTTAATTTAATTGAATACCAGTACCACTACTCAATGAACAAATACCTGATGGGACCCACTTGTCAATAGAGGTGAAAGCCTTTAATTTTTTGCACCAACTGGGATCGAACCAAGAACCTTTGGTTCGCCGCGCAGCGGCCATCAAGTAGGCTGTAGTATTTTAGTTGTCCAACAATCATACTAGATATTTAAATCCTTATATAGTTAAACGGAAGGCCCATTTACCTTCTCAGTTTCTTTAGAATTTTAATACAAATATATATATATATACATATATAAATTTATAAATAAAATTTTCTATGTAATAAAGTTAATAAATACGAAATCCATATAATCTATAAATTATTCCATAAAAATTATATTTATTTGATATGAAGTTTATATCATTTATAATTACATTTCTAAAAAGCATCGAGCTAATTTTTATGTCATATAAAATTTATTAAGTGTCCATTTAATAATGTATTTATGTTTTTTGTTTAATTTTTGCATAAAAGGGTTAATTGTATGGATTTTTCATTTAATTATTTAATATTTGTGCATTTACTTATTTATATTATATGGATTTTGAGGGAATATATGACTTAATATTTGTGCATTTACTTAGTTTCAATTTATTTATTATTTATATGTGTATTATTTGGGAAACATGATTATATTTTTTTATTCTTTACTATTTACTTCAAAAGATTAAGAAGGCAAATGGGCTTTGCAGCCCGTTTAACTCTACATGGATATAAAGAGTTTGAATCAGTAATACATACATACATACATCACAAAACTAAACTGTGAAGGTTTTCCATTTTTTGGGTTAGCTAACGATGAGGGACAGCTTGACAGCTGTTTTGCTATTGCTACAGTCCTGGTTCACTTTGGTTTTAATTTTTTGATTGAGTCTGTCGGGTTTTTTACGTGTTGGTTCACCGCTTATATAGGAACTTGCGTAAGGTCAAAGGCCTGTTTGTGTTGCTGTTCCACGTTCTGGTTTGGGTGGCCCTCCCTCTGGTTGCCACGTCGTGAGGTTTCGTGCGTGCTTGCTTTTTTGGTCGGCTGGGTGTTGGTGTTTTCCTTTCCTTTTGGAACGGTTTTCTTCCTTTTGGGTGTTAGTACTTTGGTCGCTTCCCTGGTTCTATCTTCGTGGTGGACGGTGGACGCCGATACGCTACTGCCGGTGACCATCGTCCTTCCGGCTGCCGTGGTACCGGGAGGTTGTCCCTTTGTGTTCTTTGCAGCCCAGAGATGGCGCGCCTGCTGTCTCTTTGCATTCTCATCAGCCACCGCCTCTGTCTAGATCGCCTGGTGCTTCCATTTGTGTGGTTGGCGTGGTCTTCGTTCGTCTTTCGGTGTTTCAGATGAGTTGCTACTGATTGGTTCTTCGCGTACTGTTTTGGCTTCTCCGGTGACTTCTTCGGATGTTGATACAAGGCGTGCTTTGGTTTTGGTAAGATCTATTTGTATTCTTCTTTGGCCTGATGTGTGTTTCCTCTTAATTACATCTTGATTAATTGTATTTGTTCTCTTCCCTCCCCCTCTTTTAGGTGAGCCTTCTTCGGATTCGTTTTCCTAAGTGCTTAGTAGTTTTTTGAACGCAATTTCCCTGTTTGTTAGTGTATGTATACTAATTGTATCGTGTTTGTTGTTCTTTTTCAGGCAGCCGGTAGTTTGATTTGCCAGATAGTTCTTTGCCTGCTGCTCCTGTCTTGGATTTATGATCTTTTTCGTTGGTTGCTCTGCCCTTGAGAGGTTCGCCTCAAATTTTCCATTTGGGTACATTGCTTCGTATCTTCTTCTTTTTATGTTATTTTTTGCTTTCCTGTGTGCTGCTTAGTGTTTTTCATTTTGTTTGCAGTACTCCCTTTGCATACTGTTAGGCGAGCGAATGCAGAAATTAATAGGTAGAAGCGAAAATTTATCTAGGAATACTGATGTGGTAGGAAAAGAAGGTATAGAACATATTGCCATGTGAACTATACATGCAACTAGCTTACTAGGTGTTAATACTTTGATTCACAGGTGTGCTTCTTTCAATCCATCCTCCTCCTTCCTTTATATATACCACCATCATAAGTTGCATCATGATTTGCTTCTTTTAGTCTGTTCTTCACCGGCGTAACACAGCAGGCGGTTTGGCTGGCGCATACAGAGTTCTCCTTCCTTCCAAAACAGGTAATTGCTGCCTCTGTTTTCCTCTGCTATTTATTTGCTTTTCTTATTTATTTTTTTCTTACCTTTTGTCGTACTGATTAAATGGTAAAAAGATCAAACATTTGATTTACAAGACATATCTGTACACCTTTCCAAGAGGAAACACATCCATATCTGATCCATCTTTGAGGAACTTTGACAGGCGTTCTCTTCATTAGAAAATTGTTGCTCGGATTGCTAGGCTTTGGGAACACAGGAGTATATACAAGACTGAATTTTATGGCTTCATCTTTGTCATGGTTTACAAGAAGGTAAATAATACTCTTCTTCTTGGTCAAATACCCACAAAAAGTGATCCACTCCTGTTTTTTCTTAATTATGTAGAACAATACTCATGAAGGATTCATCTCAGCTGAAAAAGTGCCCAAATTCAAAGACAGAGTCGTCTACACTATTGAAAAATTTGATACCATAAAATCCAGACATAACTATAAAGCCGTGTACCACCCATGGAGGCTTTAATTGTTGCATTTCAAGGACTTTGGTGGAGCCCCTTATCCCACAACCAGAAATTTTCCCTTTGATTGTGTGCACATTATTTCCTTTTTCAAAGCTTGCAAAACGTATCCAAGAAAATATTATAATGTCAGGTTAGATAGCTATCTTTTATTTCCATTTGATATTCCTTGGGCTTTCTTTTCAGACAGAAATATACATGACCCTAATAGTTAGCATTCTTATCAGTTGTTGGGTATTACTTTGATAAAGATAAAAAATAAACATGAAAATCAAATCGTAAATAATGAATGCGTTTAATTATCATGGTGCATGCGATAGACATAGGACAAAGAAATATTGAAGAAGCAAAATTTGCCCAATTTGTATTTTTCAGGGAGCATGGCAAAGCTATTGTAGGAAAGCCTACTCAGCAGTTCGGTCAGACAATGTACACTCAGAGGTTGCTGCTTTGGTGGGCTAAAAGTATATTGTTACAGTTACTCCCAAGCAAAATGTCACTTCATGCCGATTATCACCACCACCAGTACTAGGAAAAAAAGGTTGAGCTCTCAAAGATCCGGCAGCCAAAACACTTATGTTAGCCAGTAGTTCTTCCACGCCGCGGCGAGACACCCAACATTCCATCAAACCTGTAGCAGTTAACAGAGAAGAAGATCATTTGAATATGACTCCTCCACCTGTTGGCTCAGTTTCAGAGCAACGTCAATTGATTTCTTCAGCTACTGAAGAGGTATGCTCCAGTAAAACAAGTTTGCTACGATTTCAAATGTTCCTGCATGTAAATTTACGACATTGATTGCCAGGAAATGCATGGTACAACCACCTCATTGAAAGATAAGAACAAGCCTACAAATGACCCAGCCAACGAGCCAAAATCAAACAAGAGGTGAATTACCAATATTCAATGAGTCCTCACTGGTGTTTTTTTTTTGCACAATCAGGAAAACAATAAAGGAGCTCTTTCCAGCAGAGAATCGCAAAGAGTCGAAAAAAGAAATAGGCTACTTGCGCCAATACTGTTCTGCTTAAGAATCAATGTGACATAAGATGTACGGCTAATTAGGTGACCGCCTATTTTGTTGTATCTAAGGCTATGTATTTTGCGTCGGAACTTTCGTCGTTGACTGTTTGTGTTCAGCCTACTGCTGGCTGGAAGCTATCTATTTTTTGTATCAACTTTCGTCATCGGCTGTTCCTGTTCAGTCGACTGCTGGCTGAAACAATAAATATCAAGTAGTTTGTATGTTTACGCTGCTTCACATATATTATTGAAAGCTCAAGAATGATCAGAGGGGGTGAATGATCACTTCTAAAAATTCTAAACAACTTAGAAGGAATTCATGCAAACTGCGAAGGACTAAGAACGTCTCGAAGAAAATACAGTATCGAAGGTAATGCATAGCTCGAAAGGATTGGGAGCGAAGGAAAACATCGAAGACAAACAGGCAACGAGTAAATACTTAATGTAAAAGCATGAAGAAAAACAATGTTTGGTAAACTAGTTCACACTCTGCAAAGTGCTATGTCTGGTTGGAGGGACTGGTGATTGAACACCTGGAGCAAAACTCTCTCCGTCCTATTCTCCACTGCAACAAACTCCTCGAGCTTGTCCAGTTTTTACTCGTGGTAGATAATTCAGGACATCTCCGAGACCTTTACAAACTTCCTTCAGCAGTGACAATTACTCTTCGACTACTTGACAGGCGACGCCTAACCGTCTAGGAGACTTGCAGTTCTCCAAGATAAAAAGATCGGCTAATCTCGACCTAAGTCTCTGTGAATTGCTCAACTCAGTTCAGACTTGGGTTTTTGGTTTTCTCTCGATGAATCTCTACTGGGATGCTCACAGACTTCTGTCTTAGAATCTTCAGTGGAGCAGCCAACCCGAAATGGCGGGTAGGTGCGGGGTATTTATAGTTGGCGATCCCGATGGGTAAAATGACTAAAATGACCCGATGCAACCGTGTCAACAACGGTCGGATTCCAATCACTGCGCAAATTTACTTGAGGAACAGGTAAGCTGACTTACCGAACAAGTTCTCTCTCGAAGGCACGAAGTGCGATGACTTTGCCTTCGAGCTATTTACTCGACTCAGTAAGATTTTTTTCGGTAGGCTTTTGTGGGTTTAGATTGAGCAGAGCAAATTCACTTCGACTAAGATCTCAACTAGCAAACCCCTTTTAATAGTACGGTTTTTCCTACGACTCAAGAAAATAAAGAAAAACTAGTAAAAGGACTAAGTCTTCGACCAGCTTCAGCTTTCTCCTCGTTGCGCTTTTACTCGAGAGAGACTTTTTCTTCGACTACATTTTTAGGGGTCGTCTTCCTTCAAAGGTTTCGGTAGATGACTGCAGCTCTGCTGCAGTGAGTTGTCCTTCGACCTAGTACTTGCAAACTCCATTCTTTCGGAACCTAAGTATCTGTTTATACTCGAAAACAATATTAGTTCCACTTCTGCTTTGTCCAACAATGTCCAAAACCTTCGGGGGCAAAACTTGCTCTTACAATCTCCCCCTTTTTGGACGATTGTTGACAAAAACAGGCATCGATAAATAATTTAGAAAGTTTTGAGTTTTCGATGATAAACCAGTGCTAAGATTGATGAAATACTCCCCCTTGATGTATGCACGGAAGATAAGAGTTTTCTGTGAAGTGCATATTTGACAAGTAGAGACGAGGGAAAAACATCAATGATCTTAGCGAGTGAAATTGCATTCCAGATAATATCCAATGAAAAATATGCAATCTCCTCGAATGACCTGTGAACTTATATGAAAGATAACTTCCTGCAAAAGGTTAAGTATCGCAAGCAGCAGATAGATATCTTACGAAAAAGAGTAGCAGTTCACAGTCCTACTTAGAGTTAGTTACAACTAGATCGAATATGAATCGAAAGTTTGTTGAAACTACTCAGAAAACCTCAAAGTTCAAAAGTTTATCGAATGAAAAGCAAAGCCCTTAACCTCGTAGGCAAACTAATTTCTTCGATGCCACTACATCTCCCCCTTTTTATCACAACGTACAAAAAGTCGAGAGAATAGGGTCGAAAGAAATCCCTACTCGTTGTGGCGGCTCCGGCGACGTCGAGAAGATTCGGCGAGCGTTGGAGCACGACGAATTGGGCGAGCGCCTGGAGGATTGATCTTCGTGCGGAAGGAGTGTTGATCTCCAGAAGATTCCAGCTGCGATTCCGGCGGGGTCCTGGGGCTTCGAGGGTGTGGAGTGTAAACTCTCGCTGGACGTTGAGGGGCTTCATCTTTCTCGGAGTCGGAGGAGAAGGTGTTCAAAGTGATGTGATAATAGTCATCGACACTGAGCACATCTCTGTTCTTCGGCAGCCGAGGGATATTGGGATCCGGGCGATCTACTCGATCATCATTGGTCCAATTTCTGTTCAGATGGGGAGGATATTCTTCGAAGCCACATCGTTGAAGTTGACCGAGGGAATTGAATTTCCGCAGTCCTTTCCAATCCCGGCGAAGACATTCACGCAGCATCTGATTGTTGTTCATGGTAATATTGCGCAAATGATTAATCTCGTCCATCAATGCTTGCTTCTGAATGAAATCTTGGTCGATGTGATGTTGAAGCATTTGCTGGGACCGAAGAGAAACATCCATGTGATGCACAGGCTTGATAAACTTCGAGCGAATATTACGCTCAGTTAAATGGGCGCGGATGCCAGTGTGCTCAGCATATTGATCGTTGGGTCGAGCAACAATCTGCAATACTTCCCTAACTGGTGGAGTGAAAATCTTCAGGAAAACTGACACGAGAAATGGCACGTCCCGAGAGTAATTGCAGATAGCCATCAGCCATGGTGCGTACGGCTTGTGGGAATTGTGATCATCAGCACAAGACACCAAAGTTCTGATGAAGTAGTCTTCAAAATCGAAAGGATGACCATGGACTAACTTCAGCAGAGCAAGTTGCACATCATTGGGAATAGGAAAGTCATCGTGCACATCGAGCATTGGCATCAAAGTCTTCGAAAGAATATAAAACCATGCCTTTGCTTCAAAAACTAAGTGTCTTGGCTTGGGCTCAGCCGGGTAGTTATCTCCTATGACATCTGGATTCATGATCGTAGAAAATTCAGCAGGAGTTGGAGCAGGTAAGTCATGAAGCTTGTGTGGTAATCCTTCGAACCGAGGTAAATTGATGATGGCCAGAAATTGATCGACAGTCATATGGAATACTTGGCCTTGGATCATATAATCAAATTTCCACGTCTTCGAGTTCTCGGGATCACCAGTGACATAGAGCGTTGCATAAAATTGCTTGATAAGCTCGGGATTGTAGCCACAATCGAGAGCAAACATCTTGTGAGCATGAAGACCATCAATTGTTTCGGCAACATTCTCGAAACATGAGGTGGAGTACACCGAAGGCATATCAAGGTATTGATGTTGGAAAACTCTAGCCTTGTTGTACAGCACACGAGTATAATAGATGGCTTGCTCTTGGGTCCAAAACCGAAGAGAATATGCACTTCTGGGCTTCTCGTAGGGATTGGTCCCGAAGAAAAATGGCTTGTGTTCGCGCCTTTTGAAGATGGGGCCTCCTCGAGGAACATCTGAGCGGAACAGGGGCAACATTTCTCTCGGATGAGCAGAGTGGAGCAGCTCATCAACAGGAAAGACTTCGGCAGCATTATCCGGAATCTGGAAAACTGGCTCAGCAGGGCGAGGAATTGAAGATGGAACGTTTACAATGTCCTGAGCTGGGATGGTTGCAGGAGCAGTTTCCTCGGCCTGTGCTTCGACGGCAACTCCTTCGTCGGCATTAACATTTTGAGCGGCCTCTTCATTATCCATGGCCTCCAAATCTTCGGCTAGTTGTGCGAAAGCATCAACCATTTCTTCGTTCGAGGAACTTGATGAGGAGGAGGAAGAACTGTCACTAGAACCGTCATCTCCAGAACTGTTTCCTTCGATGACATCTTGACGAGAAGAAACTGTCGTGATATCAACATCAGCGTCTTCTCCTTCATGTAGAGTGTGTGCAGAGGAATAATCTTTCTGAGCAGAGGATATGGGGGCTTGAGTTTCTTGCTCGACCTGACCAAGTTGCTCGGTCTCTGCTTGGGCTTGGGTCTCGATGGCTGGGGTGCTTGATGGAATAATGTTCGGTGGTGATGATGGTTTTGGTGGTGGCAACGAGGCTTTTGGTGGTGATGGTTGACGAGGTGGAGGTGTTTGTTGGCGAGGTGGAGGTGTTTGTTGGCGAGGTGGAGGTGTTTTTTGGCGAGGTGGAGGTGTGGCTTGGCGAGGAGGTGGAGTTTTCTCACGAGGAGGAGTGGGTTGCTTGGTGGGGGTTTGTGCAATTTCCTGTCGTGCTGATGCAGCAACGACCTCGGTAGACTTGGCCTTCTTGGCATTCTTCTCGATCTCTGGCGTCCCACGCGCAGAGGTTGCGGCAGCAGACTTTATCTTACGAGATTGTCTCTTGTATAGGGCATCATTGTGCTCTTTGCATACGGCCGACACAATTTGTCGAACCTTTTCATACACAGCGGTCAGGTTTTCCTTCTGAGCCCTTCTGGATGCTTCAGCGGTGGCAATCTTGGATTTGAAAAACTTTCGGGACTCAATGTCCTCGGTTTCTTCTTGAAGTTGTCTGGAGTAAAAATTCACTTGCTCCTTGTCCTTGCGATCCTGGGTGATATACCCTTCCCAGCGAATCATGTATCGAGCAACATGCTCTTGGATCTCAGCAGGAACATCATCCTCGGCAGTGACTTTTCTCGGTGTGGTAGCCATCTTCCAGAGGATATGAGAAATATTAGCAGCATCCCAAGGAGCATGGGCGCCAGAATCTCCTTCGTTGGAGCTCTCTTCATCGGCACGAGGGCCGGAAACAACAGGTGCAGGAGCTGGTGCGGCTCGAGGAACTGGAACATTCTGAGCCTTTTGCCTAGCCTCCTTGGCTTTCTTCTCGGCCTCCTTGGTGGCCTTGGCAGCAGCAACGGGTTTGGTAACGGCACTAGGGGCCGCAGCTTTATCCTTCGAGGCACTAGGGGCCTCAGCATTTTTCTTCACAGCACTTGCAGCTGCAACCTTTTCCTTCGTGACTGTGGGAGTCACAACTTTCTCGGTGGCGCTAGGGGCCACAACCTTTTCCTTCGGAGCACTTGGAATTGTGCCTTCAGTAATCTGTCTTCGATACTTTTCACTGACCAAATGTAAAATGCCTAGTTGTTGAGCAACCAAGGCCTTTTTATGCTCGGTCTGGCTGTGAAAGTTCAGGAGCTTGGAATTTTTCAAGTCTTTTTCTTCTTGCTCTTTTTGCTTTGCCAGCCTTTCTTTTCGTTGAACAAGAGTTTCATCATCCTCAGCAACTTGAGCTTGCTTTCCCTTCGATTTAGCTGAAGGTTTTGGTCGACGAGCTTGAATTGGTGGAGCAGATGAAATGGGCGGATCAGTGACCAAGTTGGTCAAGTCAATGTTTGCTCGAGGAGCCTGTGCAGCTGGCTCCTGGATCCTAATGCCTTTACTGCTCGGCTTCTTCTTCAGAGGAATGTCCTCGACATCAGCCTCAGTTCCAGGGTCTTGATCATCTGAATTGACTTCTTCATCGGAGCTCGCATCAGGTGGCGAGACAATTACCACCTTTTTCTTTCGCTTGGCTGATTTCTTGCCAGACTTCGTTTTGGCACTTGGGCCAACATCCTCGGCACCCTCAGCAGCAGCAGCCTCCTTTTTAGCTTTGGCTTCTTTTATCTTCTGTGCTCGTGCTTCTCGAGCATCAACCAGCTCTTGAAAATCGGCAGGGGTTTTCAGAGAGGATGGATGAGCATCAGCTGGAGGAGGTGGTCGATTATCTTTCGTCCACTTTGGCCTTAAAGCTTTCACATCAGACCAAGGATTTTTCATTGCAAACAGCCTCTCCTAGCGAGGAATAAGAGACTTGTACTCATACCAACGAAGCGCTTGAAGTCTTCGAATCTCTTGCAGACGGTTTTCTCTCGTACGTTCATCTTCAGAACCTTCAGGCGTTCTCAACTTCTTTTCTATGATTAATTCCTCTGATGATCCTTCAGAGTTGTTGGTGATTCTTGTTCGGCCTCCCACACGCTTGGGTGCTCTGACATTTCCTTCGATCCCAGACATTTTCCTGCGAAAAAGATAGGTACGAGGGAATATAGGAAAGTTGTGAACAAGTACCAGCGGTTTTCGAGGAAAATCATTTTGAATGCAGTAAACATATCGATAAGCATGTCTTGCAGGAAGTTTTTCAAGCAAGTGCTAGGCTAGATTTCCATCGGGTGCAAATCTAACGAAGAACTTGTATGAACGAATTGCACAAACAAGTCTATCGATACGTTTCTGAGGAAATTGCTTGAGTGAGAGAATCCGAGGGATTTCTTACCTAGCTCAGATGGGAATCGACAGAAAACACTAGAAACAGATTTCCCAAGATTCAATGATCCAAAAAGATCAAATAGACCTAAGAAAATGAGAGAAAAAAATTCAAGAACAAATCTGGATACGATGAACAGATGAGATTGGAATCGTGTCCAGAGCCACACATACCCTAACTTGGCGATGTGCGGCGACTACGGCGACGCGGATGAAGTTCCTTGTCGACGGGAAGGTATCCGGCGGCTTCCTTCTGGCAGCAAAGCGGCGAGGGAGTCGACGGCGACGAGCAGCACAGCGGCGTGCGAGAGAGAACTTTGGGAGCAGAGAGATGAAGTCGAGGGAATTGCGATTGCTGAACCGGTGGGGTGGATCAGTATTTATAGGGGAGGGGTCTGACATAACTGTCAGATCTGATCCAACGGCGCAGATTTCGCGTCTCTCCGCATTCAACGGACGGATTTTGTGGCGGTAATCGCGGGAAAATCCTATCGAACCGAAAGAAAGTTGCTCCATGTCCGAGACCAAACTCATCGAACATCGAGTATAAAAGTAGATAAACGTTCGATAGATTTACCTTCGGAATCAATGACATTCGAATATTGATCGAGTACAAATATACATGTTCACGAGAGAAAAGCACAGATGAGGTAGGGATAGAATAGAGGGAAAACAGGGTCCGATGCTTAATCAATCCGAGGGAAAACAGTGATAAAACTCGGAGTGGTAAGTGTACAGGACAACACCAAACGAACAAAAACAAACGAAAAAGAAACACGATAGGAAAAATAACGTAAGTAAACAACATAGAAAGAAAACATATAATACATAGTACCGATAGTTATGACTTACTGCACATTGCGTGAGTCCAATATGTTTAACTCACACCTTAGTGCACATAACCTTTTCTCATCCAAGGGCTTCGTAAATATATCAGCCAATTGATCTTCGGTGCGAACATGGCTGATAACAATACCTTCTCGCTGAACGTGATCACAAAGAAAATGATGACGAATGTCAA
The DNA here is from genome assembly GCA_950022295.1 of Bromus sterilis. Classification (NCBI taxonomy): domain Eukaryota; kingdom Viridiplantae; phylum Streptophyta; class Magnoliopsida; order Poales; family Poaceae; genus Bromus; species Bromus sterilis. The sequence continues at coordinate 60,471,041 of OX465599.1, forward strand.
TATGCTTCGTTCGAGAGTGTTGCACAGGGTTATGGGCAATCTTGATAGCACTCTCGTTATCACATAGCAATGGAATTTTCTTCACAAGAATACCATAATCTTTCAGTGTTTGCTTGAGCCACAGAATCTGAGTGCAGCATGAGCCGGCAGCAATATACTCGGCTTCAGCCGTAGAAATAGATACGCAATTCTGTTTCTTCGAAGCCCAACAGACAAGAGATCTACCGAGAAAATGACATGTGCCAGAGGTAGATTTCCTATCGACTCGATCACCAGCCCAGTCAGAATCAGAATATCCAACGAGATCAAACTGGGCACCTTTGGGATACCATAGTCGCAACGTTGGTGTATGAGCCAGATATCGAAGAATTCTCTTGACAGCAATATGATGTGATTCTTTTGGGTTTGCCTGAAAACGAGCACACATACAAACTGATAGCATAATGTCAGGTCTAGATGCACAAAGGTAAAGAAGCGAACCGATCATCGAGCGATATTTCTTCTGATCGAAAGGTTTGCCCTTCTCATCTGCATCTAGATGAACATTCGTAGGCATTGGAGTCTTGATAGTTTTGCAACTGACAAGATCAAACTTCTTCAGGCAATCTCTGAGATATTTCTCTTGAGAGATGAAAGTCCCATTCTTCCGTTGACGGATTTGAAGCCCAAGAAAGAACTTCAATTCACCCATCATGGACATTTCATATTTCTTCGACATCATACGAGCAAATTCTTCGCTAATATCAGGGTTAGTACAACCAAAAATAATATCATCGACATAAATTTGACACACAAAAAGATCATTTTTGTATGCACGAATAAAAAGAGTCGGATCAGTTGTTCCTGGTTTGAAGCCCTTCTTCAGAAGAAAATCCTTCAGAGTTTCATACCAAGCACGAGGAGCTTGCTTTAACCCATATAGGGCCTTGTGCAATCTGTACACCTTATCAGGATTCTTCGGGTCTTCAAAACCTGGTGGCTGCATAACATATACTTCTTCTTCGATTTCACCGTTAAGAAATGCACTTTTGACATCCATTTGGTATAGCAATATACCATTGTAATTGGCAAAAGGAAGCATGACACGAATGGATTCAAGTCGAGCAACTGGAGCATAAGTCTCACCGAAATCAATACCTTCGATTTGGGTGTAGCCTTGAGCAACCAGTCGAGCTTTATTCCTTACCACAATGCCATCTTCATCTTGCTTGTTGCGAAAAATCCACTTTGTACCAATGATATTATGCTTCTTGGGATCAGGTCTATCAACAAGGGACCAGACTTTATTTCTCTCGAACTGATTAAGTTCTTCGAGCATTGCAGTCAACCAGTCTGAGTCCTTCATGGCTTCATCAAATTTCGAAGGTTCTAGCATGGATACAAACGAAAAATTTCCACAGAAGTTAGCTAATCGAGTACGAGAACGAGTGGTGGGACGACCTGGTAAACGAATCTCTTCGAGAATTGAGTCGACGTCCACTCTTCTTCGAACACGAGGTAAAACTCCTTCATCATCTTGTGGATCCGGTTGTTCTTCGGAATAAGCTTGTCCTTCGGGATCATTTCCTTCGGGTTCAGCTTCTCCTTCGGGTTGGATATTTTCTTCGTTTACGCGTTCTCCTTCGACCTGTACATCATTTGCTTCAGGATGTTGATCTCCAGCGCCCCGGGCTATGTGTGGGAACATTGGACCATCATCATCCTTGTTGGCTTGACGTGTATTTCCTTCGACAGGTCGAATATCTCCAATAGCCATGTACCTGATAACTTCATCCAATGGAGGTTCATCCAAGTTAAGAGGTAATTGCTCCTTTTGAGAGCCGTTAGTTTCATCAAATCGAACATTTACAGTTTCTACAACTTTGCCAAGATGAGAGTTGTAAACTCTGTAAGTGTGAGAATTCGAACCATAACCTAGGAGAAAACCTTCGTGAGCCTTTGGGGCAAACTTGGAGCTGTGATTCATATCTCTGATATAACATGGAGCACCAAAAACCCTGAGATATGAAACATTTGGCTTTTTACCAGTGATGAGTTCATGTGAGGTTTTCTTTAGAAATTGTAACACCCTCACTGTCGTGCAACAGTAATCACTACAGTAATCATTTTGAAAATGATTATCACTGTTGCTAATCACTGTTGTTGATCATGCTGTGATCAACTTTGCAATTGATCTTATCCATAATTCCTTTGGTTGCTGTTAAAAATAAGTGACAATTGAAACTTGTCCAAAAATTATGAAACCACTTTTGTAAAATCCCTAAAAATCAGTGGACCAAATTATTATGGTTTCGGGAATTTATTAAGTTATAGAAAATTTCAAACAATTCAAACAGTAGGTTAAAACCCTCATTTTGGGCTTTTAATATTTAAACGAAATATCTAGTGAATTTCTTTTGCCTCCAAAACTTTTGTGGCATTGCTATATAGTGCTATACTAATTTAGAGGAACCTAACATATTTTACAAAAATGGATAAGTTAATAAAAGAAATACAAAGGAAATAAACAGAAAAGAAAAAAATGAAAATAAAAATAAACCTAACCTAACCCTCTCCCGCACTGGGTGAGGCCCATCTTCTCCCTCTCCTCTTCCCTGGCCCAGCCCACCTCAGCCATCCCTTATCCACTCGCCCCTCCCGAGCCGCCCCCATCTCCTCTCTCGCTCGGCTCCTCTCTCCCACCCCGATCCCCTCCCTCCTCTGGAACCGCGGCGGCGGCTACGCCGGCCTGGTTCCGGCCGCCGCCGGCAGGCCTGGCCCCCGCGCTGCCCCGGCCGGCCCCTCCTCGGCCTGCCGCCTCCCTCCACCCCTAGAAGGTCCGCGCCGCCCCCCTCCACCTCGGCCTCCCCCTGGCGCCACGGCCTCGCGCCGCGCCGCCGCGCCCATGGCTCGCCGGTGCCGCTGTGGTGACCGCCATGGCCTCTGCCGCCTCCCGACGCCCTCGTCCATGCTCGCCCGCGTGGCCTTCCCGGGCCGCGTCTGCTACTCCGGTTTCGGCCGCCCCTCGGTGCCCCCGGCCACCTCAACGGCGACCTCCCCAGCCGCGACGACCCTGCTCCCCCTATGAGCCGCCCTGCCGGACCCCTCCTTCCCCCTCAGTCTCGCCTCGTGCCATCGTCGAATGGTAGACGTGGGCCGCCATCCTCGTACTTGCCGTGCTCACCGTGGCCAGATCCCGCGCTGGCCGCGCTCTGCCTTGCGCATGGCTGCGCCTAGTGCGCTCCCTTGGACGTCCGGTGCGCGCCCTGGCATCCGTGGCTGCACTCCCTCCTGCCACTGGCCTCGGCCATGGTCGTGGTGTATGCGGCGTGCGTGCGTATACACACTGCTGCTGTTGCTCCTTTGACAGCCCCAAAATCCATATCTTACAGAGTTTAGACTGAGTAAAATTTATAGATCCCGAAACTATACTTGCCAAGGATGATTTCATTCCATTGGATGAACTTCAAATTATGCATAGATTGCTCACAATAAATCTTGCAAACTGCTACTTTCTGTTAAAACAGAGAATTCTTGGACATGGCAAAAAAATTTTATGCAAAGTCAAGAACATTAACTTAACCACTTCATGATCCCAAAACTTTGTGGTATTGACTTTTATAAATCTTGCAAATGACACGGTCTTGTTGTACACCTCACCAACTTCAGTTTACCCCACTGGATTAACTCCATTCGATGCATCAATTAATTCTTACGAAAATAACAAAATGCATCTTTTAACAGATTCTAGAAATTGCATTGAGTAGCCCTTTTTTCCAACATAATTTTAATTGGGCAAATGGACTCTAATATTGCTGAAACTTGTACTGACTTGAAGATTGCATAAAGGTGCTCAAAGTTGTTGTTGGCCTCAAAATCGTAGAAGGTATAGAACTATAGTTGTAGCCTCTTGAAAACAACAAAATTCTGTTAACAACAAAATTCCCAGACTTAGCCAAATTCCAGAGAATCCAGAAATGAGGCAATGACACCTAGGCCCCACCTTGACCCTGTGACCAGTCAACCTCGATTGGTCAACTATTGACTGGCCCCACTGGCCCCACATGTCATTGACTGTGGCTGGCTCGGTCCGGATATAAAAATATTTAACTAAATATTTGTGAATTAAAACAATTCCTGACAATAAATAAAATCATTTAAAACTTTAGAAAATAATATAAAATAAACCGTAGCTCAGATCAAAATACTTTCTACATGAAAGTTGATCAGAATAATACAATGAGTACGGATACGCTACCCATACCCCCACCGCACCCATCTAACATACCGAACGTGGTGCATTTCTCCTCCGGTTCATCTGTCTGTCAAACGACCGAAGCCGGTAAAACTTTCCGGATGAAATTGTTCTGAACATGAAAGTTGTTCATAATGGATCAACGATCACGGATATGTCAGATGTCTCTAACACTACAGACATGGAAGCTTCCCCCTCCGGATCATCTGTCCGGTAATCAACCGGTACTGACGAATCATCACCGGATAAATTCCCGCTCCGACTAAAATACTTAACACTGCGTTAGAGCCCCGTTGCTTTATATCTGCTATGTCTTGCATTTGTATTGATATTATTGTTGTGAATTTATTGTTTCTCCCCCCTTTATTCTCCGATAGACCCCGTTGCTGCCGTCGACAACACCGATGCCGAGTACGACTACTTTGTCGACGAACGTACCCCTACTACTGAGCTTACAGGCAAGCAGAGCCATTTCCTTCCCCAGATATCACCTACCTTTCCGTACTTTTCTTGCACTAGGCATGGTTACTGCTGCTGCTACGTTGCTTAACTACTCAATTGCATAGTCTGTCATTGTCACCCCTTGATGTACCCTTCCTTTATCCTATGCTTCCTTATAAATATATATATTATTCAGCAGTAAACCCTGCGCATTGTTAGATAGGTTTAAAATAGCGGGTCGTGATCACTCTGGTGAGTGAACGCGGATTAAAAAATATTATAACTGCAACAGGTACGGATCAATGCAGACGCCCTAGGGAACCTACAACGGCGAGACTCGGTTGAGTCGCTTCGAGTTTGACTTACGAGTGGACGGACTCGTATTTCACTCTCGTCGGCTCAATAGCGTAGCATCACTGGGATGATATGAGGGTATTTCTCTTTAGTTCATTCCGCTGGTGTCTCGGCACCACCGGGGTGATACGAGAATATTCCTCTTTAGTTCATTTCGCTGATGTCTCTGTCGAACCTCTTCAAGTGTACCATCGAGGGTGATTCCTCCTGGTTCCACTTGATGGTAGGCACTCGAATCAACTGGTGTCCTTACAGGTAAGGAGTCGGGTGACCCAACGGTTCCCGCGCAGGTTATCTTAGCGGAACGACAGGTCAGGTGTAATCCACCGGTGTGCGGCGGGCCTAGTACTGTTCGTGGCCGAAGGATTTCCTGTTGTACGAAAGTCGAGCTCTTCGGAGCAAACGCGAGACAAGGTAAGGAGACGGTTCACCTTGTTGGTAACCGCACGAGTTGGTGGGACGTCAGGGCAGGCACCGACGTTACTGGTGGTCCTGACCGCTGTCGTTGTCCGCGACTCATTCAATAAGGGGCAACGATAACGGTTGTCTCGACAGAAAATTAATAAAATGCTTAACGGGTTCGGCGGATGACTTGAGTAGCCTTTTGGCTTGTACGCACTACCTATACGTGGGATTACGCGTTTGGGCGCCTCCGCAATGTAGCCTCGTTCGAAAGCTCTGAAAGACGTCCAGTTCAGCATTGCGACAGGGACGGATCGCGCTGCGGCGTTGGAATTCACCCTCCTCGCAACGACCCGGAGAGCGAGGGGTGATAGGCCCATGACCCCCTTGCACTTAGGGCTGTAGACCGGCGGGGACCTCTCTGATGAGTCGTAGGATGGACTGCGTTGTGTCGGATAGCCTCGGTGGGGTGCTCCCTAACCAGGTGTACGCCACCCTGGAGATCCGAGCGTGTAGTGTCACACTAGTGCACCCCTGCAGGGAAGATTAATCTATCGATAGCCGTGTCCACGGTAACAGGACGCTTTATGCTGAAGCCAGATCCTACCACTACAAACTACTACTATTAAACTGTGTGTTCCGGGTTTTCTCCCTCGCGGGGATGTCGAGGGAGGGAACTCGGAGGCATTGTTAATTATGATTACAACTTGTTATTATACAATGCTGCAGCAACTTCTGCTGCATTGTTACTTTCATTACTGTTATATTAAACTGTTGGCTGATTCTTACCTCATGCTGCAAGACTCGTCGGAAGATGCTAGTCTTCGATAGGCCTAGCTTCTTATCCTTATTCTGATTTCTATCTTGCAGTCCACTGTATACAGCCTCCCTTTTCCGTTTGATACAAATGCATAAATGCTTAGTAGCGGACGTAAGACTCGCGGGTATGCTAGATACTCACCCTTGCTTTATTTCCCCCTTTTTGTTTTGCCTGATCGGCCGCTGCAGTCGACGTTGGAGCCCAGGAGCAGGAGATCCCCGATGTCGACCACCGCAACGTGAAGATCCCCGATGCCTTCTACGACGTCGAGTTCCCCTTTGACCAGGAGTAGTTTGGAGGTTCCCAGGCAGGAGGCCTCGCCTTTTCGATCGAGTGTTGATTTTTGTGCTAGCCTTCTTAAGGCAACCTTGTACCCTTGTGTCTGTACTCAGATACTATTGTTTCCGCTGACTTTGTGCTCTCGAGCTGTTGTATTTGAGCCCTCGTGGCCCCTGGCTTGTATTAAACAGCTTGTATTATTTTTATTTGTAGAGTTGTGTTGTGATATCTCACCGTGAGTCCCTGATCTCGATCGTGTACCTTGCGTGTATGATTACTGTACATGGTCTGATTTTGGGGGCGTCACAGAAATTTGTGCAGATAAACCTTGTTGATGATATGACATGCAGTATTGATTGCTTCGGCCCAGAACCTGATAGGAGTCTTGTATTCAACAAGCATTGTTCTGGCCATTTCAATAAGTGTTCGATTCTTTCTCTCGACCACACCATTTTTTTTGCGGTGTATAAGCAGCCGAGAATTCATGAGTAAATCCATATTCATCAAGAAATTCTTCGATATTAGTGTTTTTGAATTCTGTACCATTGTCACTTCTGATATGCTTGAGAGATAATTCATATTCAGCCTGAGCTCTCTTTGCGAAGGTTTTGAAAATTTCAACAACCTTGCTTTTTTCATCTAGAAAGAAAACCCAAGAATATCGAGAGAAATCATCAACAATAACCAGACCATACTTGTTACCTCCAAGACTAGCATAATTTTGAGGACCGAATAAATCCATATGAAGTAATTCAAGAGGACGAGTAGTAGTCATTATAGTTTTTGCTGAGTGATGTTTCTTGGCAATCTTTCCTGCTTCACAGGCACTGCATAGACGATCTTTATCGAATTTAACATTATCAGTTCCAACGATGTTCTTCTTCGAGATAAGAGTTTGAAGATTTTTCATTCCTGCATGACCAAGTCTTCGGTGCCATAACCAGCCAGAAGTGGCTTTGGCCATTAAACATGTGTACACTGCAGGTCCCGAAGAAAAATCAACGACATAAAGATCACCTTTGCGATATCCTTCGAACATGAAGGAATAATCATCCTGTGAAAAGACAACACAACGAGAAGCAGAAAACAGTACAAGCATACCCATATCACAAAGTTTTGAGATAGACATAAGATTATATCCAAGTGATTGAACAAGCATAACCTTATCAATATGCTTATCCTTAGATATAGCAACCTTACCCAAACCAAGTACTTTTCCTTTGTTGTTGTCACCGAAGGTAATGTATCTCTGTGAAGATTCAGTGAGTTTGTCTTCGGTGAACAAATCTTTGTCTCCGGTCATATGATTTGTACATCCACTATCCATGACCCATTCGGATCCACCAGAGACATAGCCCTGCAGAAGAATTAGTTCTTATTAACCACCCACAAACGAGCAGGTGACTTAGAAGGCATGGAAGAGCTAGATGGGGCAGCAATATTATAGCGAACAGGATTGCATTGTCTATCTGGACCATCAAGCACACCATAAATATAATTCCTCGACGAGGGGTTAGAGTACTGATGGGTAACAGCAACTTTGGTGTTATTGTTACGATGACGATAAACATTTCTATCGACACGATAGTATTCCTTCTGGGAAACATTTGAAGCAGGCACCAAGGGTTCATTTCTATCCTCGAGAGAATAGTAGTGATTCGGTGGTACCGAGGACTTTCCCTGCAAAGAATGGTTAGGGGGCAGTTTTTCTACGAGAGATTTGCGAACCCAAATCTGTCGCTTATAGAAACCATTCTTCGGAGGAGTACCAATGAATTCAGCCGACACCTTTCCTTCCTGATCTTTGACAAGCTTGTAGTCAGAATAAAGTGATTCATCAACAATAGCTTTGTCAATTTTGCAACTGAAACCTGAAAGGTTAGCAATATCAATGGATTTTTCTTTCGCAAGAACCCAGACAGTTTTAGGATACTGCTCGGGTTCCCAGTAGGTTCCATCAGGATTGATTTTCCTTTCGAAGCCAACTCCTTCGTTTCGTGGATTCCTGTGAAGAAGAGCCTTTCGTAGGATATCACATAGGTATTGGTGTCCCTGCACACTTTTGAACATGCCTGTTTCAAATAAAATTTTCAACCTGAGGAGTTCCTCGGTAATGGTTTCCTCATTCGAGGGGTTAGCATCATCAATAACAATAGGTTTCTTTCCTTTCGATCTCTCAGAAATAGACTCAATTTTACTTCGTTCCAAACAAGTTAAGCATGGAGAAGTAGATTCATTTTTAGCTTCTGAGCCTTGTTGAGTCATGAGCGTGAGATTGACACTTTCCAACTCTTCATTAGCCTCTCTCAGTTTCTCGAGAGCCATTTTCCTTTGAAGGAATTCATAGGTTAGCTTCTCGTAGTCCACTGAGAGAAGATCATGCCGAGAGGAAAGCTCATCATACTTTTCCTTCAGATAAGCATGCTCATTCGTCAAAGTTTGACCCTTCTCAATCTCATCAATCAACAAAGTCTCAGATTTTTGAATAGTTTCACTTAGAGAATCTAGCTCATCTTGTTGGATAGAAGCAATTTTGGCAAGTTTAGCATAGCTTATCCTAGAGTTACTTTCATAAGCAGATCCATCAGAAGTATCGTAGGAATTCTTAGATGAGGATACCTTAGCCTTGGCCATGAAGCAGTAAGCTGGAGATTCATCTTCGCTGCTTTGGTTGGTGAAGAATGAACTTGAAGTCTTGCCCGAAGCAAATGCTAAACCAGCAACACCATCAGATTCTGAACCAGAACCAGAACCAGATCTTGGGTTTGATTCAGCTTCGGAACCGGATGCTTCATCTTCAGAGTTCATCTCTTTACCCAGATAGGCTTTGGCACGGTGGGAATTCTTTCGTCGAGAGGAATGTGATTTCGAGGAAGAACCCTCTCGATGCTTGTGATACTTCTTCTTCTTGTCATCATCAGAACCGTCTTTCTTGTCTTTTCTGGACTTTGAATCATATCTCTTTGAGTCATAGTTTTTGCTCGATCTGTGAGACTTGCTAGAAGAATTGCTGTGAGAATGCTTGGATCTATGTTCAATTTCCCAGAGAGGACAATCAGCAATGAAGTGACCTGGCTTCTTGCACTTGTAGCAACAGTTATCTTTCGCTGAAGAGTTTCTGGATGATGATCGATGCTGTGATGAATTGCTCGAATGTCTTGAAGAGTAGTTTTTCTTCGGTGAAGAGGAGTTCCTTCTCTGAAAGCGGTTGAATCTTCTCATTATCAATGCCAGATCTTTTCCAATGTTCTCGGGGTCATCTGAGGCGCAACCAGATTTAGAACTAGCTTCAGGAGAGGAGTGATGTGAAGCTCTGGCCTTTAGTGCATGAGATTTTCTTCGAGTCCCATTAACATCTCGTTTTTCATCTTCTTCCATCTCGAAGGTATTAAGTCTCTCAAGAATATCAGCGGCAACTAGATCCTTGAAATCAGTCCTTTCCTTAATCATCAGCACAATGTGATCGAAGGAATCATCAAGGGAACGGAGCAAAGTTCTGACAATAATCCGATTGGTAATGTCTTCGGCAGCGAGGGAAATCAGTTCATTTCACAGCGCAGTGAGTCTGTTGTATATGGAGCTGACTTTTTCTCCCTCGTGCCTCTTGAAACGATAGAACTTGCTTCGAAGGGTGTCAATACGAGCATCTTTCTGAGTAAAGACACCTTCACCAATCTTCTCGAGATAGTCCCAAACACCTTTGGCCGAAGAAATATTCTTGACCTCATGATATTTCTCTGGAATCAGATGATTTGTAATGAAGACCCAGACTTCAGCATCTAGCTCTATCTTCTTTGCCTCTTCAGGAGTGATAGCATTTTTGTCTTTGACAGTTACACCATTCTTGACAACTTCCCAAGCGGCAGAGTTGGTAGCCATGATATTCCTCTTCATTTTGTCCTTCCAATAGGGATAGTCCTTCCCATTGAAGATAGGGATTGGTTCCCCCGAGCGAACAGCTGCAAACGTCATTCTTGACAACACTCCAGGTTGTTAGACCAAAATACGCAGAGCGTAGGGAGTGCCTAGCTCTGATACCAATTGAAAGCTCAAGAATGTTCAGAGGGGGAGGGGGTGAATGATCACTTCTAAAAATTCTAAGGAACTTAGAAGGAATTCATGCAAACTGCGAAGGACTAAGAACATCTCGAAGGAAATACAGTATCGAAGGTAATGCATAGCTCGAAAGGATTGGGAGCGAAGGAAAACATCGAAGACAAACAGGCAACGAGTAAATACTTAATGTAAAAGCATGAAGAAAAACGAGCCTGACACGACGATGTTTGGTAAACCAGTTCACACTCTGCAAAGTGCTACGTCTGGTTGGAGGGACTGGTGATTGAACACTTGGAGCAAAACTCTCTCCGTCCTATTCTCCACTGCAACAAACTCCTCGAGCTTGTCCAGTTTTCACTCGTGGTAGATGATTCAGGACATCTCCGAGACCTTTACAAACTTCCTTCAGCAGTGACAATTACTCTTCGACTGCTTGACAGGCGACGCCTAACCGTCTAGGAGACTTGCAGTTCTCCAAGATAAAAAGATCGGCTAATCTCGACCTAAGTCTCTGTGAATTGCTCAACTCAGTTCAGACTTGGGTTTTTGGTTTTCTCTCGATGAATCTCTCTTGGGATGCTCACAGAATTCTGTCTTAGAATCTTCAGTGGAGCAGCCAACCCGAAATGGCAGGTAGGTGCGGGGTATTTATAGTTGGCGATCCCGATGGGTAAAATGACTGAAGTGACCCGATGAAACCGCTTGACGCGTGTCCACAACGGTCGGATTCCAAACATTGCGCAACTTTACTTGAGGAACAAGTAAGCTGACTTACCGAAGAGTTCTCTCTCGAAGGCACGAAGTGCGATGACTTTGCCTTCGAGCTATTTACTCGACTCAGTAAGATTTCTCTCGGTAGGCTTTTGTGGGTTTAGATTGAGCAGAGCAAATTCACGTCGACTAAGATCTCAACTAGCAAACCCCTCTTAATAGTACGGTTTTTCCTACGACTCAAGAAAATAAAGAAAAACTAGTAAAAGGACTAAGTCTTCGACCAGCTTCAGCTTTCTCCTCGTTGCGCTTTTACTCGAGAGAGACTTTTTCTTCGACTATATTTTTAGGGGTCGTCTTCCTTCAAAGGTTTCGGTAGATGACTGCAGCTCTGCTGCAGTGAGTTGTCCTTCGACCTAGTACTTGCAAACTCCATTCTTTCGGAACCTAAGTATCTGTTTATACTCGAAAACAATATTAGTTCCACTTCTGCTTTGTCCAACAATGTCCAAAACCTTCGGGGGCAAAACTTGCTCTTACAATTATTCCTTGTGCGATTCTGGGAGCTCTATATTTTGCGTCTGAACTTATGCGGTGAATGGTTGCATGTTCAGTCGTCTGCTGACTGGAACAATATCTATCAAGTAGTTTGTGTGCTTGTGCTGTTTCATGCATATTACTATTTCTTGTGCGATTTCTACTACGTAGCTTTTATGTTCCCTTGTGAAATCGGCCAATCAAAAATTAAGCCCATACTGTCTTCTGCATGGAGCTTGTGTGCTGAAGTTTTCTTTCTCTTCTGTCCGGATGGATAAATGCAGATGGAGAACATGATATTATTCTTCGTCAAGCTAGCATTGGTGCAATACGCTTGCTGTAGATCAGCACTTTGAAGCACAACACCACATTGGTTTACTAAATCACAACTATTAAATAGCAGAAATGCTCTCAACAATAGCTAGCAGAACACTACTAGATGCTTTGCAATTCCCATTAGGCCCCTTGAAGCTTCTTCTCAAACAATATTTAAGCAGAAGATTGATTGTACTCTGACATGAGCGGCTAGCCCACTAGCCCCTGAATAGTTCACACTGTATGGAATGGCAAGCAAATGCTTTTAATCAGTAAATCTGTGTAAGATGAAGTAATATCTATACCTTTTCAAATACAGCATGCACAAGATTAAAAAAATCATACTCTTAGATCGAGAAGCCAACCATTGTCTTCTACATTGATGTGTATTTTTTTTTAAATACTTTAGCACTATTGCAGCAAAAATCATGGAACCGTTATCGCAGGCTATACTCGCCATCGTTTGGTGGATGCAAATTTGATAGCCGGTTGTAGCTTTCTCACTGCCGATTATAGAAAATTCACAGTCATAACCATCCATACTTCATTATAATTGATTTCCTGAACACTAACCACACTCTTGTAGGATCCCATGCACACACACGCCCCCAGTAAACACAGATAAAAAAGAAGAAGATCCAGTCTTCATATAAAACTTTTTTTTCCCGTTCTGTTACAAGTATATTTTGTATAAATGCATCCCCAAACATGATATAAAACTCCATACCTCATCTATCAGTATATCCTGTAAAAATTACTCCTACAAGCTCAAAAACAAACCTTACCAAATACAAAAAAATAACCAAATAATTTCTCAAAACATACCTTACCAAATACACTACAAAAATTCAACAACACTAAAAACAACAACGGGCAACAACACGGGTGCGGCGTGACGCCACGCCACCACCCGCTAGTCACAAAACTAAAGTGTGAACGCTTCTAATTTTGTTATTTTTTTGGGTTAGCCAGCGATCAAGGACAGCTTGACAGTTGTTTTGCTATTGCTACAGTTTCGGTTTACTTGTTGGGTCTTAGCCTCGGTTCAGTTCGGGCGCTGCAGTTTGTTTTTTCACTCGCTCGTGGGCTGACGAGAAGCTTCCCGGTGCACCGTTTTTGCTCCCGCCGATCGTCGATCGTTCCACGAGCAAGTCTCGGGCTCTCTAGAAGCCCATCATCGTGTGCCACTTTTTCTTCCCCCACCTTCACCCCTGCTGCCAGGTTCCCATCTAGCGCCGCCTCTCCTCCCTTCCTTTCTTCTCTCTAGCAGGGCAGCTTGATGGGGAGGTAGGAGAGACCATCGGACGTCAAGTCCTTCTTCCGGAAGTAGAAGGCCCACTAGGTATGCCTAATCCGAATTCCAAAGGCTCGTATCATCATCGGATCCTTGCGGGTTGACTAATTGGTTGATCTGATTTTTTTATTTGGTTTTCATGCCTTGATGCAGTAGATTATTGCGACGGCGTTGACGCAAGGAGGGGGTTCGAGGACACGGAGAAGAAATATCGGACGCCCGACATGGCATGCTCGGCATGGCGTCACTATATCATCTCTCTATATGTGGCGATGAGGCGAGACCCACTGTAGTCCATCACCCATTTCCTACCCCAATTGCGGCCACCTTCTGCTTCAGTTGCGCGTACAGTGTTGGGGCCATCGAATTTTCAGGCAGCCCTGTCGCCTGCTACACCTGAAGCCATTGCAAATATGTAGACTCTTCCGGTGTTTATTTGTTATTTGAGCAATTGGAGGAGACAATGGTTGAACGGGGAAGGCCCCGGCAACCTGCGGGGCAACAGAATCTGATGAGGAGGTTGTGGGTGCATAGGTTAGGAGTTCCTCCGGTGCCTCCAAATCCTGATCTGCAGCGGCCTGCCCACACGTAAAACTTTTGGTGGATGCTTGGCATGAGGTGAGCTTTTGCCCTTCATTCTTCTCTTATCTATTTTTGGAAATAAAAAGCTCTGTTGAGGTTAATCCACTACCGGTTCTGTGAGACACTTGTATGTTTTACTCATGGATCCATAAATCAATGATGTATGTATGGGACAAGCTAACTGCAACATATTTACAATGTAGATATATAAAAAAATAGATAAAGAGTAGGTAAGATTAGAGGTGCTGTAAATTTGTATCTATTTTTTGTCCTTCGGATATATGAACTTCAAAAGTACTACTGGCTTTTTATATGACCTATTTAATCACCAAAATGTAGGCAGCAGTGTATGTACTATCAACAGAAAGCTGGTACTCACCTACAAGTTACAAGTGCATACTTTTGATCATCTTAATTTTAGCCAAGGATTATTTTGAATATTGTTCGAACTGTTACTTCATGGCATATTTTGTTTCAGATTTGGAAGGAGTGCTATAAAATGACAACAACTGCTTTCAATATTGTCCAGTGAGTCTGTTACTTCATGGCATATTTTGTTTCAGATTCATTACTTCTTAAAATTTCTCAACCTTGACTTGTAGTAATTACTGTCTTATAATAGGTTATTTGGAAAGTTGGAATGTTTGGAAGGAGTGCTTTGGAATGACAACAACTGCTACTGAAATTTTCTACGTGTTTCGTCCTCTCAACTGCCATATTCAGGAAAATATAGTGCATGGCAATTGGAGAATACACAGATAATAATTTAGAGAAAAGGAAAAGGTTGGCCAGTTTGGTATGTATATTTCATCATCGTCAAGGTAAATACTTTTTGTTGTTCTTTTTTAGTAGGTAAAAACCTTTTGGGGAACCTTCGGTGTCACCAGATTGTGATTCACGAGGAAAATTGTCCTCTTGGTTCTCTTGGTTGTGCCACTGCTCTCTCTCTGTCCAGAGTGGAAGGCAGCGACTAATCAAACAAACCATGAATAGAAGGAGTGCGATCCCATAGAGGTTGTCGACGAGGACGACCAGTGGGCGCCCAGCAGCACCACCACCACTGAATCCTAGACCAAGAGGAGGAGGAGAAGGAAGAAATCTTGGTTAGTTATACAAACGATTTCTGATACTGACCCTAGATTGCATAGATGCACAGTTAGCTTCTCGAACTTTTTTATGTCAATGGGGAAAACCTGTTATGATTATCAATTGCATAGATGAGCAGTGCGTTTTTTCAAGTATTCAGATGAGCAATGAATCAATTATTGCAATCCACATAAGTCTTAGGCTATTTTATTTTCTGGTTTAGTTTTTTTTTTGATTGATTGCATTGGGTAAATACTTTGCACAGCTTAGGAGTAGTTCTGTGTGCTTCACTTCTTCTTTTTGGCATCCATAGAGAAACATTTTAGAATAGTGCCAATCTTTTTTCATAGTACATAATCCTTTCGTCATAGTTCAGTATGTGTGAAATGAAGATATAGATAAAGGTGCAGTGGTATGAGAATCGATTCTCCTTGAACATTATGTTATTAGAATCTTACGTTAATAAAATGTTTTATAAATCTTTATTTCGAGGGTCCAGTGGTAAACTGAAGTTGAACATAGAATATGAAACAATGTAATTGGGAATTCAGCGGGAGCAGCGTTTTGGCTCTCGGGTTCAGATGATTTTGGTATCGGACATTCAATTGCTTCTGTGAATCTGAGCCACGAGCAATTTATGATGAGATACGCTTCTCGGGTCCATATGATCTTGGTATCCTGGACATTCAGTCGCTTCTGTGGATCTGAGCCACGAGAAATTTATGATGAGGCTGGTTTAGAAAATCATTGAAAGTGGCCTGTATGTACTGGTGTATGGCGTGCAACAGGCGACAGAACGAACGGTAGCAGCTCCCCGCGTGAACCCCGTTAGGGTCGGCGACGACACTCACTTGGGACCCCAGAGCCAAAACCAATAGCCGCCTCCTGAACACATTACATTACACTATTTTCCAAATAATTTAGAAGTTTCTTATTATGTACCATATAATTGCTGCTAATTTCTATCATCATTATTGCTAATATCCAAAGTTTTATTATATAAATAAAAATACAGAGAACATGAGATTGTTAAATTGTATCTTAATGGTAGGATTTGCAGAGCCTGACACCTGTATTGTTTATTATTTTTAAAATTCAGTATTTCTGGCCAACTATCCTAACTATCAACTAATTAATTTAGTGATCATTTATTGGATTACTTGATCATTTACGACTTATAACAATCTTTCTCATTTTGGCAGGAACACATGTCACTATTATATATTGGTTTGAGAACGTTGCATTTTTGTAGCGTAAAGAAAAAGATCATACTATTTTGGTCTACAAAGCCTTCAAAAAGGAGACATGTAAAATTCTTCCGGTATGTACAAAACTGTGCCTTGGTGCTCTAGATGTTCTGTCACATTAAAGTATGGTGGTTCTATTTTTTGTGTTCCATGTTATATAATTACTTGAAAGAGATCAATGTTTAATTATCTTACTTAATGATAGTAAGTAGAATCAGGATACTAAGTTGCTGGCTAGGTTACGTTTGTATGTTTTAACACTAAAGATCTTGCTTTTTCAGGCTTTCGGTGTCTCCTCTTCTTACTTGGTATTTTGATCATGGGTTTGATTTCATCTCCAGATCTTTAAGCACTCAAGTGGAACTGATTCATGACATGTACCAGTATTGATTGATTTACATGATAGTAGCAGATCTGCTCTTCCTCTTTAGAGAAAGGTCATTGCTCTGTGTGGTGACTTTGGGCAAGGGATCCCTGTTGCGGAAGGGGGCGCCAACAATGAGATTGTTGGGGCTTCTTTGGTTATGTTTTCTCTATGGTAGATGCGCACCAACACGCGCCTTGCACACCCGGGTCTGTGATGACAGTCATGGAAAGAACTATCTGAATGTGCTCAGTAGCTGCAAAACATTTCAAACGACAATATTTCTACTCAGTCTATGGCAGACAAGGCCACTTTAAGAGAGGTCTCTGCTTCTTCTGTATGCATTCCCAAAAACACATTACTGCTGCCTACATCGGAGAACATATCTGCTGCTATTGATAGTGTATATGAATTCCTCTTCAATTATTTTGATACTGATTAGCTTGAGCAACTTGCTATTGTGTGCCCAACTAATACAATGATAAATCACATTATTGAGGTTGTCTACAAGCGTGTTCATGGTTGCTCCAGAGTATTTCTCAGTTGTGATAATATATCAGAAGGTACTCTTGCCCTATCCTGTTGGTTAACTCCTCCTTCACATCTTGATATATACAGAATGTGTTAACAAGCTGATTGCTGAAGAACGAACATATGATACAGACGCTTTATTTGCTCAATCAAGGATGACGTGTGACAAACTAAATAATGACCAGTCAGTTTTTTATAATCAAATTATGGTTGTTGTTGATTCTAAATCTGTAGGAGTTTATTATGTGTCAGGTCATGGTCTATGGTGGTATAGGGAAAGCTTTTTTTTAAAACACACAACTTTGAGATCAGACTCACAGATGTGCTTGCTGTGGCATCTTCTGGTGTTGCATCTTTACTTTTGCCGGGTGGTCGAACTGGCCACTCTCGATTCAGGATGCCCATTGATGTAAACGCAAACAGTCATTGTAGTATTCAAGAGGCTCCCCACATGCTACTTTATTGGAGAAAGCATGTTTGGTGTTATGGAATGAAGCTCCAATGGCTCATCATCATTGTTTTGAAGTGGTCGATATAACTTTTTGAGATATTCTTTCTGTTATTGATAGCAGTAAATCTATTCTTCCTTTTAGAGGCAAGGTTGTAGTCCTTGGTGATTTCAGACAAGTGCTTCCTGTTATAGAAGGAGGAGCAAAAAATTAGATTATTGGCTTCTTTGATCATGTCTCCGTTGTGGCGGAACTGCCACAACGTGAAAGTGTTAAAGCTGCACATTAATATGCAGTTAACAAATCCCAATTTCCCGTCGGATTTACATGAAGAGATGTCAACCTATGCCCAACAAGTACTAGATCGCTGCTGAATCTTCTGGTTAACAAATTGTGTTTGCAACTCTACGGGTGAGGGTTCTACTTCTTATATCCGTGTGAATTTCGAAAATCCCCCCCCCCCAATCCCATGAATTCTTAACTCCTCCATCTCAATCTCTAGCGGGCTGTCATCGAGCTTTGCAGGCGCAGGTTCCAGCTCTTTGATATACTATTAACGTCCAAGGATAAAGTTGTGTCTGCTATATATGATTCCTTATCGAGTGTACATTCTCATCCGTGTACAAGAAGATTTAATATTCATGCCTAAGGCTGAACCTGTGTCTGCTATCTATGATTCCTTATTTAGTATACCGTGTACAAAAAGATTTGCTATTTATGCCTAAGGCTGAACCTATGTTTGATATATATGATTCCTTATTTAGTGTACAATCTTTGTTGTTTAAATTAGATGAAATTGAATAAGGTGCTCATATACATGATTTTGATTATCTTGATGTTGACCATAAAGGTAGATATATAACTAAACGTAGGCACCAACATACGAGAATAAGTACAATGGAGCAACTAAATAAATTCTCCAAAATATATTTTTTTGCGGTAACTCCAAAATATATAATGTACAAGGAAACAGAAGATACAGAATATTTTTTGAAGCAATAATAATCTTGAAATGGGCTTTATCAGATACTCTACACAGTTTCAATAAGTCCTAAAATAACATGGGCAACAGCACGGGTGCGGCGTGACGCCGCGCCAACAACCTGCTAGTTAGCATAATTCTGTGTGTGTTCCAGCGGTTGGAATGCTTGGGGTCAGCCCTTACGATCGCACATCAAACCCCACACACCTTAATTTTTTGAGCCAACTAGTAAATTTGCACGTGCAACGCACGTATAAACTATCATTAAGTAATTATTAAGATAATAATATTATATGTGCAATTGGAGCCTCGACCTAATATAAATATAAACACATTACAAACTCCATAATGGTAGACACAAAGAAAAATCAATATCATTGTATTTTAAAGATCATTAGAAAATACAACATTTAGCAATCATGTGCAACTTTGGTGAGAATAATAAAGCATGAGCCATTAATAAATGAAGAAAGCAACCACCTCACAATAACATGCATCATGTATCAAGAAGCTTTTTTTAATATTTTTAAACATAGCACTTAGCACAGACCTAATTCTAATGAGAATGTATAGTATCCTACAACTCATGGATCGCCTAGATCCTAAGAGAAAATTATGTGAGTGAAATAATAAATATTAAAATATGTCAAAATTTTGATTAGGTTGATGGTCCCAACAAATTATTTATCTCTTAAAAAAATTGAGGGGAACAATCACTCTCTTTGGGGACATTAATATTCTCTCCATTCCTTGATATAAGATGTACTCCCTCCGTTTCTTTTTACTTCGCATATAAGATTTGGTCAAAGTCAAATTTCATAAAGTTTTACCAACTTTATATTAAAAAGTATCAACACCTACAACATCAAAGTTATACCATATGAAAACTAATATCATGATGCTTCTAATGATATTGGTTTCATAATGTGGATGTTGATAGATTTTTCTATTAAAATGGTCAAACTTTATCAAGCTTGACTTTGACCAAATCTTATATGCGAAGTAAAAAGAAACGGAGGGAGTATAGTTTTTTTTAAGTCAAACTTTTTTAACTTTGACCAAATTTATAGAAAAAATATCAACATCTAAGATATTTAATAAATACAATATGAAAATATGTTTTAAGATGAATCTAATGATAAAATTGTGGAATAATTTATATTGATATATTTATCTACAAATATGATCAAAGTTAACTAAGTTTGACTTTTTGAGAGAAACTATACACCTTATAATTAAGGATGGAGGGAGTAGTATTTTACCTAATCATGCATTGAAAATATATAAAAAATCCAAAACATAATAACGGAGGACAAAATCAACAAATGCTCTGAGGTAGGATTTTATCAGGGGAGTCTACATGACAGAGGTGGGACTTTAATTTGGGATTTCAATATATCAATATGCATTTTTTACTTTGAGTTATCACAACTTATTCAAAGTGAAGTTAAAAACTCTAGTCTGCCATATGAACGGTAAAAATGTTGGATATGGACCCCATTAAAAAATAAAATCTTGGCAAAAAATACATAACTGAATAAGATCAATTAAATTAGACCGACACACATTCCAAGATAAAAAGTAGCTTCCATAAATACTTCAGAAGGAACCACGCCAACGGCAGCAGTGTCACTGTCTCCATCGTCCTGGGTATCCTGGTGCTCTACCACACATTACCAGCAGAGGGCAGGGCGGATGGGGATGTCAGCAAGTCCTGACGATGTATCGTCACACCAGGAAACCAAGATTCCATATGTGGTCATCAAAATCTGGAGAATAATCAAAGTAAACTGAAAATCAGAGTATCTCAAACATTACCTAGGTGCCCTCAACTAACAAAATTATCCGTTCATCCTTTCTAATGATATTAAAAAAACTATTCATTATCTGATTCCTTTGAGTTATACAAGGATACTGAGAACTGCATAAATATAGACACCATGTAGGCTTGCTATGGACTAATCGCTAGTATCAACTTTGTATTTGTTTTCTGACTTATCATCGCTATAGTTAACAGACCACTGAGATGTCATACCTGAATTTCCTTGCCTCCGTAGCAAGTAATCGTCATAAGAAGATGGACACTTGCTGCCACAACTAATTACCACTGACAATTAACCAAAAGTGATAAGCATATAAAGTGATTTTTATGGATTGCCCCTGACCCCATATTTTGTTGATTTGACTACATTATATCAAGTTCCTAGGAAGGTTTAAATTAAAATAAATCCAAATAATTTATCTTAAGATGATTATGCACCATAATTTTTATCTTAAGATGTTTAGTAAGTGACAAGTAATTGGGTGAGGATACATGATCTATCCATCGAATCTGACATAAGATTTTGGTACACCAATGGTATGTACTAAAATGATATAACTAATAAGGTGTGAAGCTACCAAACTGTACACGAGCTACCACAATTTCTTTCTGCTTCTTGAACCAGAATTTTTGATCTAAAACTGATTCAGTAGATCACGCAGATTACCATCTCAGAAGGATCAAAACACTGATGAAGAAACCATTTCCTGAATCATGTATTGTAATTTCACTGAATTTTCAAGGCTTGCGGATTTCTGAACATACAAACTACAAAATTCAGATTTTTGAACTAACCTGTTGCAGATTTTTCTTTCTTTCTGTTACACGATTATCTGAAGGGTAGTGCCGACAGATGGGGCGCTGCGCACCATAGGAGATGGGAAGGGCGGAGCCGTTTTGCAAGCACTTCTGCACTTCGGTCCAACTAATATTGCAAAAGCCGATCAACAGTGCCACAAGATATGGTCATCATTATGTATGTGTGGCAAAGATAAGTTATGCTAATACAACATGATGAAATGGCTTGGTCTCTTTAGGTATATTATATTACACCAAATATTAATTTGAAAGTTACCAAATAGCTACAGAAAAGGCTTTAGAACAAAACCAATAGTCTGAAAGGGATCCAAGATATTACATAATATGCTTTCATACTCCATGATCAGTAGAGATGAGGTACGATTAGGAAGCAGTATAATCGTACAAAGACGCATTCCAGTGCACACTCTATTTTTTTTTTTTTGAACAATCGTTGCACAATCTGTAGTTATATAGCGCATGCACATGTTTGATGCTAATAAGACTAGAACACCAATGTATTCTTGATACAATTACTTTTTGATGGCTGTAGCTGGCAGCAATGCAGTCCATGGACATACATCTCCTGAGCATTTGATTTGTATAAATTCTACGACATTCTGTACCGAATTCACCTTAAAACAAACAAATATAGAATGACATATATACAAGCTAACCTGTAATATACTAACTGTTTCGCAAAAAAAAACATACAATCATACTAAGGCGAGAATGCTGCAACCAGTGCGCGTTGGTGCTGCATCCAGTGACACCGGGAGCTACAACGGCGCGCGATGGTGCTCCGAGAGAGCAATGCCAGAGCAGCGACCGGCAAGGCGATACTGCAAGGTCTGGTGGCAGCGATGATCCGAGATCTGCTGTTGCGACCGGTGACGACCAGTTCTGCGACCGGGCTTCTTCTATGATGGAGACGTGGACCGGCGGTGAGTGCGGCTAGCGTGATGTCAGGGTATTGCAAGTGGCGGCACATTGCGATGAGCTCGTCGATAGGCGCTGAGAGTACAAGCCGGAGACAAGGATGCGCGGAGAAGAAGATGAGATTTCCGCACGCGTCTCCGCCGCTGCCGAGGTGGTTCCGCCTAGCCCGCCCGCTGCGCCACAACAAGCCCAACACACTGCGGCAGCGCCAGCAGGTCATGAGATTTCTGGGGCTGGGGTGAAATTATAACCCGGGGCCTTTCTAACATTAACATTAAAATTATTTTGCATAAGTTTTTTTATGTAGCATATTTGGCTGTGTTCTGAGTTCTGATAGTTTGATGACTTTCTATAAACAATAAAAGTAATTTCACATTGGAAGATTACCTCAAATTAAAATCACATTACAAGAACACGCATTAACATTCTCCTAAATCAATAGATTAATTTGGCTAAGATGCAGAAAGCTACAAGCTATCGAACTTTCTTTGCATCAAGAAGTATGTGTGGTATAGTACATACCTAGATGCAGATTTATGCTCTCAGTTGTACAAAGCCCGCCGTGAAGATGTCCACGCCAAGTCTAGCGTTGCGGCAGCACAAATCAGGGCTCCCCTCCGCTCCAGGTGCCCCGGGGCGGCGGCCCCTCCTCCTCACCCCCTCCCCTCAGGGGCGGGCACCCCATCTTGTTGCGCCACACGCGGGGCTCCTCCCCCGTGCCTTGCCCACCGGGACATCTCTGTCGTACCTTGCCCGTCGGGGATCCTCCATCATGCCTTGGGCACCGGGGCTCACGGCTCAGGAGATGAGAAGGGAGAAGCGGGGAGCGGCGGACGGGGTGATAGTGGACTGCGGCGCAGGCAGGGGAGGCACGCGACCGGGGGACGGGAAGATGGATTAGAGCGAGAGGAGGGATTACCGCGAATCGTTTTTTTTATTGCGGGCACGGTGGTGTTGTGCCGCTAAACATGGAGGGACTGTGGTTGGTTGGATGTAGAGAGTTAGACGCACCAGATGTATTGGATCAGCACCTCTGGTGCTTTTTATATTAGTAGTAGATTCGTTGCGCACTGTTCATTGGCTAGTGGGTGTTATTAAGTGTTGATATTTAATTAAATAAAATGCTGGGTGTTAAGTGTAAAAACATGTCACCCGAGCAAAATATACAACCACATACGTCTTTTAACAGCGTATTTATACCTAATGACAAGTTAAAACAATATTTTTATGTATTTTGTAAGTTTTAGCATTAAACTGATCGTATGGGACAAGTTTTAGCACCTCTCTATTTAGCTCGATTATAAAGTTGGAAATACAGGAGATACCCTCATGCCCAACAGTAGCAGACTGGTGCAAGCCTGCAAGTCCCGCCGTCACAACAAGAGCGTCTCTGCGTCCATGACGCGCGCTCAACGAAGCTGACTGATCTGTCGTGTGGATCTGCCTAGGAGTCACGCATGCATGCTGGCGTCCCCTAGACTCCCTTCGAGCCAAGGGCGGTGTACAGTAACAACAGTAGCGTTTCGCGGCGGTCGGGTGCGTGCCGATTTGGACCTGTCCCGAGCAAATGAGCAATGCGCCGACGCCGACGCCGATGCATCATTGCACATACACAGATACACTGCCGTATCTACACATCACCCCGGCGATCCTCCGACAGGATCCGCCTAGTGGCGAATAAACGCATGCTGATTAATCAGGGGCCGACCTCGTTGGATCATACTACACCGCACTTAATTTTGGGCACGTAGTGGCCGACTAAAATGTGGTGGTATTCACACGGTGCATCCGTGCATGGTTGCATTAACTCCATCGTGTCCAATCTGTCCGTCTTCGACTTTTGGCCTGTCCCGCACACGCACGTACTGTTTCGTAGCTAATCAGTGGTTTTCACTGTCACGGAATAGAGACGTTAGTGTACTGGTTGGGTCGGATGTGGCGCATACATAATAATTGCAATACCGAGTTGTACTAAGTGTGTGCCCATTAATATGGGTCGAAGGGAGTACAACATTTGACTCACAACTGAATTAAGTTATATCGTTGCCTGTCAGGTCCTGCTGGGGATCGATATGTTTCTCAAGCAACTTAAGGGGAACAGACACCAAAGGGCTTATGGTAATGTCGGAAGCAAAAGGATGATATGCTCGAATCATTCGATCGAATGCATTAAAAGTGAAAGAACTGTCCATATGCTCAACAAGGAAAATGTCAAGGCTATGTTAAAAAGCACATAATCATTCTTGAAGCAGTTGTTTCACATGATTTCTGCATTTGGTATGTTTCCTTAAGAATGCAAATCACAGAATAATATCAATGTTGTGTAGTAGTCTCCATTGTTTTCACGATTGAATGAGGGACAAGCTCTTCGGTGCAACTATACTATCAACGAGTATGAGTACAGCATGAGCTACTACATAGTTGAAGGCATCTATCACCCGTGGGCGACCTTCGTCAACACCATCACCGAGCTAGTAGGTCAGAAAACAGCTCACTTTCCCAAAAATAAAATAAAGCTATAAAGGATGTGAAGAAAGCATTTGAAGTGCTCCATACCTATTTTGTAGTTCTTCGAGGATCTATAAAAATATGGAATTTGAAGACCTTGTGAAAGGTGATGACATGTTGTGTGAGCATATAAAATTTGATCATGGAGGATGAGGGTGAAGATGTTGCCGAATAATTTTGGGTTGTCTGATGACTGGATTGATGTGAATTATGCCTGATTTTAAGTATGTTTGTTGCTAGTTTGATGATCTACATAATTTATTTTGTATGTTGCATGGACTGCATGGATATGAGATGCCAGATATGAGGGACACAATTGTGAAACTTGCCAAATGAGGGATGATCGTTCACGAGCGCGCCTGAGCGTATCAGCGAGCCTTTGAGGGATCAATGTGTCCGACTGTAAATGCTCTTACATGTTTGAAAAATCTCAGGTTGTGCTTGCATGGAGGTCGTCAGAACTCACATTATTACTTCTTTTAACCGTTTTATGGGCTATTGCTTATACTTTTAGAATCCTGAGGCGATTTACATGTTTAGAAAACCTCGGAATGATTATAGGTAGGTTTCTAAAACTGACATATTTAATCAATTTGAGTTTGTTTATGGGTTATTTATCATTATTTTAGATTTGACAAAGATTTTTATTGTTTGAGAAATCCATGGGTGCGTTTACAAGGAGGTCGTTAAAACCCATGGTCTTGAATGATTTTAGCATATTTTACGGGTTATTTCTCATCACGTTGGTCTCTCAGGGCGGTTTACATATTTGAGCAACCTCGTCGGCAAAATTTGTTATATCGGTTATTCAATTTCGCTTTGTGGGTTATCGTTCTTCATGTTGAGTTGTGATTTTTTATTCATTTATAAACCTTGAACATACTGATTAAAAAAACATCAAAACTCATAATTTTTATTGGTTCGATCCCATGTATTGAGCCAGAATATATCAGCACAAGCCTCCGGTCCCCAGCCCGGCTGCATCAGACGTACAACGTGTGTAGCGCTGGTACGCATATGGGAGTGAGTACACACTGGTCGGTAACTGGGACATGGCCCGGTTCATGAGCTGGTTCGGTTGGTTCCGTTAGCCGTGAACTGTCACGGTTTGTTGTTTTGCTTGGACAGACTCGTCGATCCATGGCGCCCCACCAGACCGTCCACACATCATACACCTTACATCTAGCTCTAGTGTTTTTACCGTTCCAGACTCGGCTAGCTAGCCTAGCTAGGGTTACTACACATGTAGTAGAACTTAGAAGACACAGATCGAATTGACAAGAAACAGTTGATTTTCTGCGGGTGTTGGAAAAAGGAAATACGCTCTGCAGACAGAACAAGCCTTACGTAAACGTACGTACCATGCTGGCCTCATCTTACAGTTAACTGTTGGACTGTTTTTGTGAATAACATGGTACCCAGTAATTAACTATGTACAAACCGTTCAAAAAAAAGTAATTAACTATGTACACACAAATGTATAGGGGCTCAGAGTGTCGAAATAGGACAATTACTCGTAATAATAGTCTGATTACAGTACGTAGTGGATTTCTGCAAGTGGTTCCAGCCTCCCTCCCAGGCAAGACCCTTGCTGCGTGTGGTGACCAAACCAGCTTTTGCGGAGTATGTATCCACAACCATGAAGCCCACGATTCTCCCCGGATGGATGTGCCTACTACAGTAGTCACGTATGCATGGATGGGTCCCCGCAGCTACGCTGGAGTACTACAGCAGTGGAGCCCTACCTAGCGATGCTTGCACGTATCATTGGATGTTCACTTGCTAGATAATACATCACTAGTTGATTTTTTTAAAAGAAATATATTAATATGGCGAATATATAAATTTCACTAACCTCTGCACGAACAAGATATTTCAAAAACATTCAAGATGCACACAACTCGATAAAAGAACAAAAAAAAATTCCGTCACGGTGACAAACTACTTTCACCAGCAACACACAAACCACCACCAAAGACAACAACCGAGAAACATGTAGGGTCTCCAAAAGCGACGCCTCAAAACACGAAACAATGCACAAATGTTGTCATCACCGATCTAAGATCATCATAAAGAAAATTCGAACTCCCAAAACAATACCTCTAGCAAGGCAATTGCGGGCACAACAAACGAAGCTAAGATCTTAGGTTTTTACCCTAAATTTTTGACTCGACACCCGAATAACACCACAAAAAATGAAATCCTTCGGTAATGTCGCCCCACTTGACATTGTTACATCTAAAAGTTATCAAAAACACATGACTGACCAATAGGCGGTGGCTCGGCCGTTAGGTTTTATATTTTGTAGTCCTATACTCCGGCGTAGTTCTGACGATCTATGTATCATGTTTTAAATATGCTATCGTTCAGTATGAAAGATCTATTTTGTCGCGTTTACTTCTATATTGTATATTGTTTATATGGTGAACTGCATTCTATTTTTACAGTACCAATTTATGATGCATCTGTTAGAGTTACTATTATGATGCTAACCGATAAGACTTCGACTTTGTCTACTACAATCTCCAATAACTAAAAGCATGCTGATTGCAAGCCGCTCTCCTTGGATTATACGCAATTAATTTTCGATACATACCGACTAAAATGCTATTCACACGATGCATGTGAGCATGGTTTCGATTAGTTCCATCGTGTCCAATCTGACCATCTTTGGCTTTTGGCATGTGTCGAACACGCACTGTTGTATAACCAATCAATGATTTTCACTGTCCAGGTCGGTTGTGCACATACATAATCAATGCAGAACATTTACCCTGCAGGTGATTAATTATGTTATATCGTTTCTTAGAGCCCACGTTATACTTTAACTACTTCCTGCACTAAGACCTTCCGTAATACTCCCTTCATTTTCTAATATAAGGTGCATAATCTTTTTGCATGAATATTAACATATATGTATAATGCTATAATTAGACTGATCTTTTTTAGAAAAAATTAAGAGAAAACAGTTCGAATCAACCAATCTATATCTCTTATAAAGCAAAACTCCACTTATGGTCATTTAAGTTGTCTATCTCAACATGCAAGTTATCCACATCATCCATTCTCCTAGCCAATCAATTGTCCATGTCATCTCCACTATAGGGTCATTTAAATTATCTATCTCCACATGCAAGCTAGCCACACCATTTATTTCTTAGTCAATCAAATATCCATGTCATCTCCAATTATTAATCTATTTATGCAAAATCCATATCAACCATATTTTTATTATTGTATTGCCCAAGCTAACAATTTTTAATACAAACATGTTTCATGTCGAATAAATTTAGTATCTCGACTATGACAAATTAAATTTTGCAGGTTCACTATGATAACTTAATGTATCATATTTTTATACTTTTTATTTATGCAATATAGTTTTTTTTAAGAAATTCCCGCTGCAACGCGCGGGGTATATTTCTAGTAATATGAAACAAACCATCCGCTCTATCTCTTTCCGTAGGTATATTTGCCTAGACTGTTGGTATAATACCAATATGGCATGTGTGTTGGAATTTTTCCTTAAAATCTTAGGCACCTTATATCAAGGAACGGAGGAAGTAGATAGTATTATAATTTGGTATTATGCATTTGATACTAGTGTATGATATTACGTTCACAATGCAAGACACATAATAGCATTGCATTTATATGATACAATATCATAATATGATACTTAATTATCTTGTTCTTCATTTAACTCAATGCACCAAAATACTTAGTTGTCATGCATAAGACTCAGAAAGTAGGCTTTCGCCCCCCTTTATAGATAAAGGAATCGAACCAAGGTACACGGCCGAACGATACAAGGTGGTGAGGTAACCCTCTTACAAAGCCGATCCTGAGATAAGCGGTGCACCTACGCGACCAGCAGAAGGCATCGGAAGAACTACACACAACCCCACGCTACATCCCAACACACCTAGGCTCCACGACAACGCCCTCAAGAGGGAGTACGGCGCAGAGCGTCGCCGCTACCGAGTCCAGATGGACAGATGTCTTCACCCGGAGCCTTGACACGAGGAGAAGAACCACGACGATGTCTTCACGAAGAGAGCGGCACCGACAGGTATCGCCGCCGACGGTGCCAAGACACAGAGCTCTCACTCGGCAACTCACCCATGCCATCGATACCGCTAGGAAGAGCGCGAAGAGGTCTAGTTCCCAGATCCGGATCAGGGCATCGCTCTACTAGAGAGGAAAGCCCGAGTTACCCGCCGCTCCGACACCCGTTGCCCACACAACCGGGAGGAGCCACCACCACCACCATCCACCTCACGACGCTTCAACCCCGGTCGGACGAGTAGAGCTCACTGTCCACTCAGTGCCCGGCATCAGTCCTCGGATCTGGGTGACCCTCCCACTCACTGTGGAAGGCGTCCACGCCTGCATACCCATTAAGCCCTCCTGGAGATAGGGGACCTGTTGGAAATATGCCCTAGAGGCAATAATAAAATGTTATTATATATATATTTCCACGTTCATAATTAATGTTTATATTTCTGTGCTATAATTGCAATGACCCTGACTGTGAGATTCAGAAGAAAACTCATTTGCATGTGTGGAAATGTAAACACCAAGAGTTCCTGGTTTAGCCTCTAAGACCAGCTCATGTGCTAACTGATGATTACGTTTTCTTAATCATGGACATTGTTCTTGTAACAAGGATGTCAGTAGCAATGGGAACATATTGTTAGCAGAACAATGATGTTGAACCGACCCCAGTATTGAATGATATACTTAGAGATCACATCGTAACTACGTTATAAGTCATATCATGAAATGTTTTCATATACGTAATTCCTTAGACCATGAGAGTATCGAGTTGCTTCACACAGGAAGACATGCTTTGGTTCTTAGATGAATCCTCCCGTAAATGGGAAGTAGTAAAATAAGTTCTGGGTATGTCAGATGGTGTGGCTAGTGACTGTGATAGTTCAAGAATGGGATTTGCTCCTTCACGATGAAGAAGATATTCACTTCGGGCCCACTCGGTATGACGGTATCCATTATAGTCTGGCCAGACGCATTGTGATTCAGTCACGGGGATACCGGAATACGATAACGAGAAAAGGGACAAACGAGCAAAGAGGATAACGAGTGGCTTGTGTTCAAAAGGTGTTACACATGGGTGCCAAACTTCTCTCCTCTAACTTTGTCATATATCGCGAAGCAAAGGGAATGGTACATGACTAAACATAATGGTTCACTCGAAGTTTCTTCGTGTATGTGCGGGAGTCAACATGGGTGTCCATGGCTCCGCTGTTGATTATTGGCTATTGACAAAAGGCTGTTGACCTATGTCCGGAAGATGTTCTGAGTCATGTCCGCATTATACCGAACCTATTGGGTCACACACTTAACGAGCAGTAGTCTGTTAGAATACTAGTATGGTAGAAGGTTTAGTGGAAGCAAAGCAGAATAGTTCATACGGGTACCGGAAGTAGTTCCGGGGATTTATGAAATAGTTCATAAGGGCACCAAAAGTAGTTTTGGGTATTTAAGGATATGTCCGGATCACTCTGGAGTAGTCCCAGGTGGTTCCAGAACATATGAAAATGGTAATGGGAAAGTTTACGATCAACCGGAATAGTTTCGGTGATCGGTGGACATCTTAAACAATATGTTGTGTTCACCGGACATATTAACCTAAACCCGGATTGTTCCGAAACCTATTTAGATGGCTCCGGAACATTCGTTAGAGGTCCCGGAAGGTATTGGAAGTGCTCCAAAAGTGTCCGGAATGTCCCGAAACGGTCCCGGTATGTCCCGGAAGGTCCTGGAAGCCTCTAGAAGGTCATGGAAGGTTCCGGAAGGTTCCGGGCATTACCACCCACTCCCCTGCGCCCCTAGCCTTGGGGGGCAAGCCACCTAGGCTGCCCTGGACGGCCAAGGGGTGGGGGGCGCACCAAGGGGAAGGAATCCCCCTCCAGGTGGGATTTCCAAAACCCATTATGGCAGGTTTCCGGTGGGAAGGTGTGGGAAGGTTTGGAAGGCTTGGGAGTCCAAGTTGGACTCCCAAACCTCCTTGAGCTGCGCCCTAGGCCCCTTGGCCACCTATATAAGGTGAGCCAAGGGTGGGCGAAGAAACACACAATCAATCACCAAGGCCTATGCGCCACCCTCCCTCCTCTAAACCCCGCTGCTCCACAATTAGACCCCGGTTTAGACGCTGTTCTAGATCGAAATCCGTTAGGGTTTTCTCGCTCTAGTTTTCTCGGTGGCGTTCATCTCTGGACGGCGGAGCGCTGCTGGATTACTGCTATGGGATGTGTGGATACTAATGGAGGGGTCGTACCTTCGACCCTTCTTCGAGGAGCTTGTTCATGGGACTTGTCCGTGGGACTAGATCGCGGGACTTGTTCGTGGGATTGATCGAGGACTGTTCGTGGGAGAACTTGCGAGATCTACTTCCACTACGTCCACGAGCTTCACCAACTCTACTTCCGCTGCAACCGTTGGTGAGCAAAGACCTAAACCTTGTATGCAATCTATCTTGGATGATCTTGGGTTCTTGATTCGTAGGCCGAAATTTTTTGTTTTCTACTACGTTTCCCAACAGTACCCGATCGTAGGACTGCCGACGACCGTCGTCAATCCCACCTAGAGCTCGCACGACGCCAAACCGAGGTCAAGGCACCGATCAATAGGCCATATAGCAATGCCAGGCCACCGCCACCGCACACCACCGCCGTGACGGCCCGTCCACGGAGGCACCCCAGGCCAAGGCCAGCCACACCTACCCGGGGAACGACCCCGTTCTGCCCCGAGCCCAGATCTGGCCCGCCCGAGCACAAACCCTAGGACCAGGCACCCGGCCTAGTCCCGGGAGAAGGAGGCTGCCGCACCACCGCCCCACGCTGCAAGCCGAACCACGGCCGCCACGTCGCCGCAGCCAGCACCAGCCCGAACCACCAACTCCTCCTCCGAACAACACCACCGAAGCCCGCGTCTCCTTCCGGCTAGATCTGGCCGTCGCAGCGCAGGCACGCACCACCACTGAAGCCGCCCTGGGCCCGCGCCGCCCCGCAGGTTGGTCCGGCAGGACCGCTATCGACAGGCCGACCGCCGCCCAGACCCGTCGCCGCGCCACCGGGCATGCACCACCACCCGTCGTCGGAAGGGACCCAGCCCGAGCCACCCGAGCGGCACCACCGCCGCCCCGGGCGCCCACCATCGACACCGCCAGCCGACCGTCGCACTAGATCCGGCCAGATCTGGCCGGAGGCGCGACCGCGCGCCACCTCCTGAGATGGGGAGCCACGCAGCCGCCACGCCGCAGCCGTCTCGAGCCGCCTGCCAGCAGACCCGTCGCAACAGCAGGCCCGCCGCGCGCCACCCCCTGCATGCCCATCGCCGCCGGGCGCAACCGCCGTTGGGATGGATGCCGCCGCCGCCTCGCAGGACGCTGCCCAGGACCGCCGCCAATGCGTCGTAGGGCCCCGCGCGAGCCCAGTGCCCCCGCTCGCCGAAGGCGCCCCCGCCAACCATGATGAGCAGAGGGGAGAAAACGCCCCCGCCGCCAGCCACCGCAGGGGGCTTTGCCCCGGCGTCTTCTGGCCGGCGGCGGCGGGGAGGGGGAGGATAAGGGGGGCTGGCTCGAGGCTGGGGCGGCGCCGCCCGGGCCGCCCGCGGGAGGGGCGGAGCGGGGGCTAGGGTTCGCAGTCGGGGTTGGGGAGCGGTGCCTATCGTCTTTGTAGTATCTCATCATGCATAAGACTAGCCATAGTGGGGAGTAACATCGCATATGTTACTAGTCTATGTTACTATCTTTATAGTGAAGACTTCATTTATTACGTCGTAGACTCATATTGTCTTGGTATGTGCGATGTTACTCAAGGAGCAAGTAACTATCTAAGTTACCACATGCCTCTATTTTTTTAATTACTTACCACATCATCTATTTTGCCTAGATATGTGTGATGTTATCACTGATGTTACTCTCACTATGGATAGTCTAATACTAAGACTAGCCAGAGTGGGGAGTAACGTCAACTAGTAACATCGCATATGTTACTAGTCTATGTTACTACCTCTATAGTGGGGAGTAACATACATGTAGTGTCATGCAAATCTTCATTTATTATGTTGTAGACTCATATTATCTTGGTATGTGTGATCTTATTCAAGGAGCAAGTAACTATACCTAAGTTACCACGTGGCTCTTTTTCCTCATTAACTAGTGGCCACATCATCTACTTTACATAAATATGTGTGATGTTACCACAGACTACACATAGTGGAAGTAACATAGGTAGTTGTTGGGAAACGTAGTAGAAAACAAAAAATTTCGGCCTACGAATCAAGAACCCAAGATCATCCAAGAAGATTGCATACAAGGTTTTAGGTCATGGCTCACCAACCGATGTAGCGGAAGTAGAGTTGGTGAAGACCGTTGGTGCAGATCCCCGCAGCTAGGAATTTCAATGACCTCCCAACCGTGAGGATATCGATCCCGCGTACCGTTCCACGATCCGTTGCGCGATCTATCCCGTGAACCGTCCCGCGATCCGTCCCGATCAAGTCCCACGAACAAGTCCCTCGAACTAGATCTCAGAGGAAGAAGAAGGACCTCGAAGAAGGATCAAAGGTATGATCCCTCTACCGGTATCCACACATCCCGATATAGCAATCCAGCAGCGCTCCGCCGTCCAGAGAAGAATGCCACCGAGAGAAACTAATGGGAGAAGAGCCTAGCGGCGTCCGGACTAGAACGATCTAGCCCGAAGAGAATTAGAGGCGCGTGGGATTTAGCTGGGGCAGCCTTGGGGCTTTTCTGGTGTGTCTTTGGGGCTACCCCTGCCCCCGAATATATAGGTGGAAGCCTGGGGTCGCAACTTGGGAGAGGTTTCTCCCCAAAGTCGGTTTTGGCCACCAGGAGGAGTCCAACACGGATTCTAGTACGAAACGCCGCGGACTACGGCGTCTAGGGGGGAAACGCCAAGGTCCCTGGAGTTTTGCACTAGGACTCAAGGAAAGTCCTTTTCCTTCCGAGTTACGACCTTGTGGACCTTCCTACTTGGTCTAACGTCGGTTTCCGCGGTTTGGAGAGTTCCTTAACCCTCCGGATACTTCCATAAGCTCCCGAGAACCTCCCGGAACCTCCCAGAACATTTTTGGAGCTCCCGGAACAATTTCCCGATGTTTCGTAACCTTTCCACAACTATTACCGAATGTTGCAAAACCTTCCGAGACTATTACGGATGTCTTGTTACTACTTCAAGACTCTTCTTGAATGTTCCGAAATCATCCGAGACCGTTCACGAATATTCTGAAACCATTCGGCACAACCTAGAACACTTCTAGTGCTACCCTGAAACACTTCCGGTTCCACCCGAAACAATTCCGGTACCCTTTCTCTTTTCATCTCCTAGTTCTCTAACAGATTACTACTCGTTAAGTGTGTGACCCAATAGGTTCGATATAATGCGGACATGACTCAGAACATCTTCCGGACATAGGTCAACAACCTTTTTTCAATAGCCAATAATCAACAGCGGAGCCATGGACACCCATGTTGACTCCCGCACATACACGAAGAAACTTCGAGTGAACCATTATGTTTATTCATGTACCATTCCCTTTGCTTCGTGATATATGACAAAGTTAGAGGAGAGATGTTTGGCACCCATGTGTAACAACTTCTTGAACACAAGCCACTCGTTATCCTCTTTGCTCGTTTGTCTCTATTTCTCGTTATTGTATTCCGGTATCCCCGTGATTAAATCACAATGCGTCTGGCCAGACTAGAATGGATACCGTCATACCGAGTGGGCCCAAAGTCAATATCTCTTCATCGTGAAGGAGCAAATCCCATTCTTGAACTATCACAGTCACTAGCCACACCATCTGACATACCCAGAACTTATTTTACTACTTCCCATTTACGGGAGGATTCATCTAAGAACCAAAGCATGTCTTCCTGTGTGAAGCAACTCGATACTCTCATGGTCTAAGGAATTACGTATATGATAACATTTCATGATATGACTTATAACGTAGTTACGATGTGATCTCTAAGTATATCATTCAATACTGGGGTCGGTTCAACATCATTGTTCTGCTAACAATATGTTCCCATTGCTACTGACATCCTTGTTACAAGAACAATGTCCATGATTAAGAAAACGTAATCATCAGTTAGCACATGAGCTGGTCTTAGA
Organism: Bromus sterilis; assembly: GCA_950022295.1. NCBI lineage: Eukaryota > Viridiplantae > Streptophyta > Magnoliopsida > Poales > Poaceae > Bromus > Bromus sterilis. The sequence goes on from OX465599.1 coordinate 60,505,958, forward strand.
GGCTAAACCAGGAACTCTTGGTGTTTACATTTCCACACATGCAAGTGAGTTTTCTTCTGAATCTCATAGTCAGGGTCATTGAAATTATAGCACAGAAATATAAACATTAATTACGAACGTGGAAATATATATAATAACATTTTATTATTGCCTCTAGGGCATATTTCCAACAGTCTCCCACTTTCACTAGAGTCAATAATATTATCAGTGCTTGAGAAGTTTACAGCTATGGCATACCAGTGTAATACATGCTTCATTTGTGGTATAGACTTCATCATCGGATCTGATGTTTCAGGCCCGTTTGTATCTTGCATATCTTCGAGTTTTCACGCTATCATAAAATTCACTAATTTTATCACTTTAGCTTTGTATATGTTCGAATCATTTGGCAGGACCTTGGTTCCTTTAGAATAAGTCATGAAATCATTCATCAATGTTCCATGAGCTTTAAGCATCTTGGAAACCATACCATGTCCATGAACTAATGATTCAAAATACCCTCCCTTGTTACTTCTTTAAGCAACAATATACTTAGCCTCTGTTATAGAATTCGTCACAGTATCTAACTTAACACAGTTCCTCCATACTGTGCCACCCTTATGTGTGAAACACATAATCCCAATTAAAATCGAAAATCGGTCTTAGTAAGTATGAAGACTGAATTGGTGTAACTATTTACATCAAAAATTCAGCTGGTGTAACTCATTACAACGAGCTCTTCATTCTCTCCATTTTTCGAGAAACATATCTTATCTATCATAAGTTTAACTTTTCACTGTTTGTCCAATGATCAACATATTGATCACTTTGGTATCTTGCTCACAACCTTTTGGAGCGTTGGACATATCTGGTCGTTTTACATATTATGGTGTACATGATTAATCCAAACACACAGGTGAGTGGAATTCAATTCATGTGTTTTTGCTTATCTGTGTTCATGAACACCGATTTCCGCAAACAACTTTTCACCGTGACCTCGGCAATAACATCTTTCTTGGCGTATTCATACTAAACTACTTTAGTATCATGTCAACATGTAATGTTGGCTTTAGCATGATCAGGCACTTACTATCTACATAGATCACTGTGCTTAATACTAATGCTATATTATCCCAAGTTCTTCAACTGAAAACTATTTCCAATGAAGTCCTTATTCGTGTCAAGAAATTTATATCATTTCCAATCAACAATATGTCATCTACATAAGGTTTTAGAAATATCATTCAGCTCCCACTTACTTTCTTGAACATTCAAGCATCATCGTTATTCCTGATGAAAACAAACTCTTTTGGCAATTTCATCAAAACGAAAATTCCAACTCCATTATGCCAGCTTCAGTCCATCACTGGACATCCAAGGCTTGCATCTATTTTAGCATCCTTTGAATCGACAAAACATTCCGGTCGTATCACGTATACGTCCTTTGTTATATTTCCGGGTAGGAACTTTGTTTTGAAGTTCATTCTACCATATCCTATAAATGAGATATGTAGTAATTGCTAATATAACCCGAATTGACTAAAGCATCTCTACGGTCGACACTATTTCGCCGTAGTCAACGTTTGAACTTGCTAGAAAATAATTTTCCAACGAGTTGAGCTTTATGGATAAAACAATTTCATCCGAATCAATTATAGATCCATATATATATATATATTCTTCAGACTTTTAGTCTTTCAGAGGGTCTACCAAGTTCAAAACTTGATTTACTTCCATGGATACTATCTCGGATTATTTGGCATTTAGCCAAATCCCAGAGTCAGGGCCCATCAACGCTTCTTTGTATATCACAGGTTTATCATTGTCGAACAATAATATCTCGTCTTACATATCATGAATGTTTGTACGAGTTTTGTCTAACCTGTGTGGTTCAGCTGCGCACTTATTTGAAGATTCAACAATCTTTAACAAGTTGCACCGTCCTCCCACTCACTCTTTTGCAAGAAACTATTTTCTTCCAAACACATTGTTCTTAACTGCAAACAGTTTGCTTTTGTGTAGTGATAGAGGAATACCAAACCCTTTTGGAATAACCTTAACAAAGTAGCACTTATCTGATTTGGTGTTTTGGGCATGTCAAACACATGTCTCATATACCCAAATTTTAAGAAAGACAATATGGTTTTAACACTTCCATTCCACATCTAATATGGTGTCATTTCAACAGATTTGATGGTGCTCTTTTCAGTGTAAAAGCCGTAGTCTCTAACGCATAACTTTAATAAGTATAATGGCAAATTGATAAACATCATATTTGATCTTACCGTGTCATACATGGCTTGATTACATCTCTCGAACACTTTACTCATAGTGGTGTTCCGGGAGACGCAAGTTATGACACTTCTTCACAACTCATCAGACGTTCGCTAAACTTGGAACTCAAATATTACTTTCTACAATCTAATTTGAAGAAGCATTATTTCTTGTTACAATACACTTCTATTTCACTCTAAAATTCCTTGAACATTTCAAAATTTCAGACGTATGTCTCCATTGAACAGATATCCACATATCTACTACAACTCATGAGTGAAGATAGGGAATCCACTGCACACAACTACACTTATTGGACTACACACATCATCATGTATGATTACCAATGGTTTAGTTTCCGTTCATGTATGGCCTATCAACGGTGTTTTAGTCACATTACTTCGAGACAAAGATCGCAAGCGTCAAGTGATTCATAATCATATGACTCGAAAGTCCATCACTTATGGAAATTCTTCATGCAGGTTATGTCACTTGTGATAAACGGCAGTGCCACATCTATGTGGTATTTCTGTCAGTCTTGCGACGTTTAGCGTCAGTGTTATGGATGTTTAGTATTAGTATCAAGATTCATAACATACAACCTATTCATAATGGAAGTATGGCCTTTACGTTATTCATAGCTTTGAACAACTCTCTTGCAACAAACATGATTCAAAATGATGTTTTGCAACAAGGCTAAGTGTAGTAACAATTTACTCAACTCTAAAATTAATTATGAAGATAATCATAGAGTCAACACACACTATAGTAAACCTTTTACCGAGTTCTCGTGCGTGTCAAAACTCATCATTAGCTAGTCATAAAGGCCACAGTATTTCTTGTATCGAGTTGCAACAATATGCAATCGATGTGATATTCCGGTGATCAACAGTTTAATCACAATATACAGAATCCACAATTAACTGCTTAATCATGATTCCCAAGAATTACATCTCTTGACCAGCCATGAATTCATCTATAACTCCGTATGACTTTCATTTCTGAGCTGGTTATTCCAGTCTTCTTTCGTTTTGCCTTTATAAGTATCATAGTTCTATTTCCAATGTCACTCCTACTCACAAAAGCTCACACATGATTAAGGATGGCACGAGCCATGGACTTTCCGGCGTGTAAGTCTTACTAACACCGTTTGGAACTTCCTTTCCCTTAATTCTCATCATCATATGATCGGTGTTCTTCTGGATCCCACACTTATCAGTTTTGTTTAGAGCACAATGAACATTTTCACTAATGCTTACAATCAGACATTGTACTAGATATCTTATATCCTACATCAATTGTCTTATCACTGAAAACAATTTTTCAGTTCCATGAATATAACATAACTATCCCAAACGTTTCAAAGTTCGGGTTTCATGGTGGTGAAGACAATGCACTTAGCTGTGGTGGAATTCTAGCATTTTGGATTATGGACGTATGTCACATCATCCATAGCATCAGCGGGAGAGCATCAAAAATTTGCGATAGGACAAGCTCCTTCTCGACACTATTGAGGATAGTCCTCACAATACGGTACCAATCGTAAAGTTTTTACCAGATAATACAGTTAATCAAAATCAATTGGGAAGGTGGTAACGCGAGCCATTATTCTACAACGATAATGCAAATACTAAGACTTTGTTCATATTTAAGTTGCACTTGTGATTAATCAATTTAATTACTAAGTGCGCTCCCACTCAGATCAATATCTCTCGTAATTGATGCTGGAGTGATTCAAGATCCAACCCAATCGTCCGCCATTGATGTGACATCACTGATGACTTAGACTGGACCGGTAGGCCAACTTGCCAATCACGCCAAAGGTGATTCTTGTTCATCTTTCGATGGGCGTGTTCCGGTAGCAAACTTTTATCCAAACCGTCAAGACAACCAAGTGTAATGCGCTGTGTGTTCTTTTAACACACCCGCCTTTTATGCGTCACACACGTGTGCACCCATGTGACATGACCTGCTCCGGTGTGAAACATAGTATAGACGGTGCTACAGTTGGAAGAACACTATCAACTTGATATTGTTTTGCGAGAGATCACCCTAATAAAATACGACTACCGCGCATCAAACAAGGGTGCAACAAAGGGATAAACATCACAGGAAGTTCATAAAATTATGTGATATAGTATAGCCCTTTGCTTCGTGAAGTCTTCATTGTCTTCACGTCGTCGTGGTTGAAGTCACCGTGTCCACCAACTTTGTCCTTGGTGCCGGGACCAACACCATGGCTTCCGGCATGTGCGTCGGGGTCCACCTCCGCATCGTAGATCATCACCTTGCATCTATCTATTGCTTTGCCTCGAGCTAATAAACAGTTCTGGCACGCAGGCCATAATTATGTGACAATCATATGACTCCAGTCATCATGCCGTACCACGACACGCAGGTCGCGAATAAATATTACATAACATATAGCATCTCATACAAACACATTGCAAATCTTGAAGGCTATACCACATCACATGCATACTCTGCAAGAACGAGTTAGATCGCTATCTACACGGGGTTTTTGCAAACTTTATCGTGGTTGCTAAGTGGGTTTACATTGCAAACGTAGACCCCTAAACAAAACAAACACGATACTTCTTTTGTTGCTAGTTTAACATACGGGATGCGTGTAGCAACTAATGCCACAAGCCAAACTTCGTTCAACGCGTGACCCCCGTGTGGATTTGAGTTCATAAAATCCACAAGCCCGTTCATGTTAAATTTTCTATAGCAAGATTAAGATGAGATCCAAGGAATTTGATGTAGTCCATGATCATGGCAACCAGCATACTAAAAGTAGCATAGAGGGATCATGGGAAAAATCAATCCTTGTAACAAAATCACATCATGCCATCGAGCAAAGAAAAGATCACATGATAGGGAAGCAAACAAGAAAATCAATGCCTCATATCAACATATGATCTAGACCTAAACATGCATCTAATCAAGGATCGCTTTGATACCACTGTTGGGAAACGTAGTAGAAAACAAAAAATTTCGGCCTACGAATCAAGAACCCAAGATCATCCAAGAAGATTGCATACAAGGTTTTAGGTCATGGCTCACCAACCGATGTAGCGGAAGTAGAGTTGGTGAAGACCGTTGGTGCAGATCCCCGCAGCTAGGAATTTCAATGACCTCCCAACCGTGAGGATATCGATCCCGCGTACCGTTCCACGATCCGTTGCGCGATCTATCCCGTGAACCGTCCCGCGATCCGTCCCGATCAAGTCCCACGAACAAGTCCCTCGAACTAGATCTCCGAGGAAGAAGAAGGACCTCGAAGAAGGATCAAAGGTATGATCCCTCTACCGGTATCTACACATCCCGATATAGCAATCCAGCAGCGCTCCGCCGTCCAGAGAAGAATGCCACCGAGAGAAACTAATGGGAGAAGAGCCTAGCGGCGTCCGGACTAGAACGATCTAGCCCGAAGAGAATTAGGGGTGCGTGGGATTTAGCTGGGGCAGCCTTGGGGCTTTTCTGGTGTGTCTTTGGGGCTACCCCTGCCCCCGAATATATAGGTGGAAGCCTGGGGTCGCAACTTGGGAGAGGTTTCTCCCCAAAGTCGGTTTTGGCCACCAGGAGGAGTCCAACACGGATTCTAGTACGAAACGCCGCGGACTACGGCGTCTAGGGGGGAAACGCCAGGGTCCCTGGCGTTTTGCCCTAGGACTCAAGGAAAGTCCTTTTCCTTCCGAGTTACGACCTTGTGGACCTTCCTACTTGGTCTAACGTCGGTTTCCGCGGTTTGGAGAGTTCCTTAACCCTCCGGATACTTCCATAAGCTCCCGAGAACCTCCCGGAACCTCCCAGAACATTTTTGGAGCTCCCGGAACAATTTCCCGATGTTTTGTAACCTTTCCACAACTATTACCGAATGTTGCAAAACCTTCCGAGACTATTACGGATGTCTTGTTACTACTTCAAGACTCTTCTTGAATGTTCCGAAATCATCCGAGATCGTTCACGAATATTCTGAAACCATTCGGCACAACCTAGAACACTTCTAGTGCTACCCTGAAACACTTCCGGTTCCACCCGAAACAATTCCGGTACCCTTTCTCTTTTCATCTCCTAGTTCTCTAACAGATTACTACTCGTTAAGTGTGTGACCCAATAGGTTCGGTATAATGCGGACATGACTCAGAACATCTTCCGGACATAGGTCAACAGCCTTTTGTCAATAGCCAATAATCAACAGCGGAGCCATGGACACCCATGTTGACTCCCGCACATACACGAAGAAACTTCGAGTGAACCATTATGTTTATTCATGTACCATTCCCTTTGCTTCGTGATATATGACAAAGTTAGAGGAGAGATGTTTGGCACCCATGTGTAACAACTTCTTGAACACAAGCCACTCGTTATCCTCTTTGCTCGTTTGTCTCTATTTCTCGTTATTGTATTCCGGTATCCCCGTGATTAAATCACAATGCGTCTGGCCAGACTAGAATGGATACCGTCATACCGAGTGGGCCCAAAGTCAATATCTCTTCATCGTGAAGGAGCAAATCCCATTCTTGAACTATCACAGTCACTAGCCACACCATCTGACATACCCAGAACTTATTTTACTACTTCCCATTTACGGGAGGATTCATCTAAGAACCAAAGCATGTCTTCCTGTGTGAAGCAACTCGATACTCTCATGGTCTAAGGAATTACGTATATGATAACATTTCATGATATGACTTATAACGTAGTTACGATGTGATCTCTAAGTATATCATTCAATACTGGGGTCGGTTCAACATCATTGTTCTGCTAACAATATGTTCCCATTGCTACTGACATCCTTGTTACAAGAACAATGTCCATGATTAAGAAAACGTAATCATCAGTTAGCACATGAGCTGGTCTTAGAGGCTAAACCAGGAACTCTTGGTGTTTACATTTCCACACATGCAAGTGAGTTTTCTTCTGAATCTCATAGTCAGGGTCATTGCAATTATAGCACAGAAATATAAACATTAATTACGAACGTGGAAATATATATAATAACATTTTATTATTGCCTCTAGGGCATATTTCCAACAGTAGTAACATCGATGCCACATAAGCTAAAAAGATGATGTGGCAAGTAATTAATGATGAAAGAGAGGCATGTGGTAACTTAGGTAGTTACTTGCTCTTGGAGTAACATCACACATACCAATGCAATATGAGTCTATAACATAATAAATGAAGTTACTAGTTGATGTTACTCCCCACTATAAAGGTAGTAACATAGACTAATAACATATGGATATTACTAGTTGATGTTACTCCCCACTATGGCTAGTCTAACTATGATACTCCGCGGAATGTCTAAGACCTCCCGCAATGATAGTATCATAAGTTTAATATCATGCACATGATACTAGTGTATGATACTACCTTCGCAATGCATAATATCATATATAGTCTTCTTTATTGGAGTCTTTTTATTGACATGCAAGACATATACTAGCTTAGTATTTATTATGATACGGTATCATAATATGATACTTCTTTTTTCATTTAATTTTATGCCACATTATTAAATTTATTTAGTTGACATACATGATACTAGCTATGATACTCTCATTGCGGGAGGAGCTAAAGAGTATTGAAGTAGCAACTTGACTTGCAAGAGTAATGGCATTGACCTGACTTGCAATGATATTCACCAAATAATGTATGATACAGTAGTATTCTCTCCTCTCTTTTTCTCGCCGTGAACATCGGAGAACTTTATTGCTTTTATAACATTCGGTTACAATCAGCCTTGAGGCAGCTAACAAGAAAAGACGGGCGCCCCTTCAATCTACACTCTAAAACTGTTAAGGAACAGATGTGCTTAACACAAAGGTCTATCACAATATTATCCGCTTAATAGAAAAATAAATAAGACTTGACACATTCTCTCCCATTTCATTCAAGACAGGCTTCACAATGGATCTATCATTGTGACGCGAAGACCAGAGGTTTACAACCTCCAAACAATTCATCTTTATTATCATATGTGAGAAGCCTTGGAGCCGTGTACAGATCATCTTTTCACGAAGAGCCATGGCTTCAGCAATGAGAAGATCCGTAACACCACAGAAAGGTTTACTCCATGTCACCCATGTGCAAAACCGAATCGAAACCAAAAACCGAGTCGAAAAAACCCAAATTGAAACCAAAATTAGGTTTTTCAGTTTTAGGTTTAAATTTCAGTTTTCAAAATAGCAAACCGTATTGAATTCGGTTTTTAGGTTTTAAACCGAAATAAACCGGTTAATCGAATAAAACCGAAAACAACCCAAGTTTTTGTTTTTTTAGGGTGAAAGGCTGAAAGCCTGCCCAAGCGCCCAGCCCACCCAGCCACCAGGCAGGCAGGCAACCAACCCAACTTCAAGTCACACACATGACATGTGAGTCGCAACCCTAGCCAGACGCCGCACTCGGGAACACAGCGGGAGCGAGAGCCAGGCAGCCACCGGGAGGGAGAGCCAGCGGCCGCGCATCTTGCGGCGTCTCGGAGTCCTCGGCGTCGTTGGCCTCGACGCGGCGTCATTGGCCTCCTCGCCGGCCGTCACTCCCGTCGCGCCCGTCTCGCCGGCCGCCGCGCCTGTCCCACCCGTCTCAGCCCATGTTGACGATGCTCAGTGGTTGTTGTCGCCGCTTGGGCATCTATCTCCGCGTCACCCTCCTCCACAACATGGGATCTGGGAATACCCTACCTTTGCCCGGCAGCCGTTGCTGCTTGATTTCCTGCCGTCGTCGGTCATACCGCTGCCGGTTTGTCTCTTCGGTTAAGGATAAAGAATGTCTCTCTAGCATTGGTATTTTTTCCAGCTTGCTAATGCAAGGGCAAAATAGAATTTTTATATCACACATAACATTTTATGGCTAAAACTGAAAAAAAATTCATAAAGGACACAAAATGAAGTTTAGATGTCAAAACAAGAATAAAGAAAATTTAGGACCATAAAAGGAAGCAGATTTTAAAAACAGATCAAATAAGAAATTTTCTCATAAATGTATTGCTTGAAACTTCAAAATCGCGTCAATTTTGGTTATTTTGGTTATTATCGAAACCGAACCGATAACAAGTGGTTATTATCAAAATCAAACCGTATCTATGTATAAGACCGTATAAACCAAAATATAAAAACCGTATAAACTGAAAACTATATAAATTGAACTGAATCGAAACGAAAAAACCGAATATACAGGGTGAACTCCATGCACCCAAAAAGGCCAGATGGGACCTGGCCACACCATACGGTAGTATCCACTCCACCATCCAACCACCGTGGTCTGTGACCTCATGCCCCTCCATTAGTTCACCTCCTCCTCGATCGAGCGCGCTCCTGTACTATCGTCCTCGTGCTCCTTGCCGCACGACGCCATATATACAACCTCCAGTCGTCATCGACCCCCGTCTTCCTAGTCTCCGGCGGTGAATACCGCGCGCTACCAGATTCATCACCTCGCCCGTTTTTGCGGCCACATATCAGTATAGGGAAATTATGCCTTTCAGTACAGGACCACCACGTCGTCGATCGAAATCACCAATCTTTCTCTTTTGTAGTTTGGTGCCTTTGGGCATGCAAAATTTCAGCAACATGTGGGGCGGCGGGAGGGCCGGGCCTCTCCTCTCAACGTCGCCGAAACGGCACGTAGCGCGCATGCAGGATCAGACGGAAGAGGACTTCGATGGTGCATAACATGCATGGAACGGCCGAACGGTCAAGGACGATCGCCGGCCGTCGCTTCCGTTCCATGTACATGCATACCACTCACTCACTCACTCACTCACTCACTCACTCGGTCCGTCGTCTGTCGACATCCCACCCACGTACTCCTCGCGATCGCACACGGCCATCGGCGTGGCACCAAAACGCATTGATTCCGTGCGTCTTGTCGCGGGTGTGCATGCATGCATGGGCCGCCCGCGCGCGCGTCAGCTCTCCCTGCGGCGTCCCTCCAAAAACCGCCGGCACGCCGCACATGCCGCTGTGCCCGTCCATGGCTCGATCGGACGCGAACTCGCAGGCAGAGCGCAGCAGTGCGCCTCGCGTGGGCGTGCATGGTGGAAGCGTACAAAGCCCGTGACTCGGGCCGATGCAGGCCAGTTCCGTTGCGTGCAGTGTGTCGGCCAGACCGCCGCAGGCACCATGCCACGCTCCCGATGTTCACGGCCGTGGTTGTTTACGTACCTACCTACGTGCTCTCGCGGCTTTGCTACGAAAGGTACCGCCAATACACAGGACAATGCCGGCGCCTCTTCCGCCCTTGGGTTTGGAAGTCGCCTTGCCTTCGTGTGCTCTGCCGCCCTTGGGTGGCGGCGTATCCTTCTCGCAGCCGGAGACGCCGGCAGCGGAGCTACGAAGTTCCATGAATTAATCCGTCGTTGGCGAGGGGGTTAATGAGGGGCTCATAACAGTGAGTGTTTATTTAGGGTTATACCAGTGAGTGTTAGAGCATCTACATGTAACAAACATCAAATCCGAACCCTCAAACATGCGTAGATAGCTTAGCACATTTGCGAGCAGTGATTGGATAGTTTATATTGTTTTTCATCTTTGCATCCAAGTATCACATATTTTATGCCTTAGATCCATACAAAGAGTAAAAATAAAAATTTACATACTACGTAGATCAATTAAACTTAACTTACACTATGTGTCGTCGTTGGTATCGGACGGGCTTCGAGTACATGGGCTGCAGCCGCAAGTCCGGCTCCAACGGCTCCTTCTCCGCCTCCATGCCGTTCATCGCTTCTGGCAAACATCTCGTTGATCTCCTTCTTCCACGAGCTGATGAAGCGGCGGTTAACCCTCACTTTCGCCTCGAACTAGATGGAGATGAGAATGCATGTCTACTACGTCGTGTCTACCGCGTGGACCAGTTCGACGTCCAAAATTGGAGGACCCGGATCCGCCTCACTTGTTTCGCCGTCGTCTTCCATGGTTGCATCCTGCTACACCTATGCCTCGACAACAGGTTCCTCTTTCTCCTCTTTCCGCTCCATCGAGTACGGAGGTAGGTCGACAATGATCCAAGCTTCCCAAGCCCGGTTCTTCTTACAAAGCTCCCGCATGAGCACTACATACGTGGTAATTTTGGAGTGGGCGAGCGGGTTAGTGGCCGCGCGGAGGGAAGAGGGGGACAGAGAAGGGGTGGGGCTAGGGTAAATCCTCCTCCGGGTTAAATAATAGATCTTCGATCACTGGGGAGCGCATCGAAGCAGCGCTACGCGACTCTTTTAATGTGTCCTCATTAGCATTTTTAAAATCCTTAAAATGTGATATGGTAACGTGTTCGATCGTGCCCAAACCTTCAATGTCCATCCTAAATTTGGATTGAATATGAGAATTACGGATCAACACGAGCGAATAAAACATATATGAGTAACTGTCTGCAATCCTATTTTTGTGATTAGTGACCGTCCGTTTCAATCATATACTTCCTTCTTTTCAAAATAAATGTTTCTCAAATAAATGTATCTAATATTAAAGGGCGTTTATCATTTATTCCACTAGTTGTGTCCCACTACTCAGTTGTGCCACTAAAAATTACAACTGCTCAAAAATACCATCGTTATGTGAGATCCGTGCTCAAAAATGCCATTAGACATCTAAAAAATACCATTGTTGTATTAGATGTTGCTAAAAAATACCATTAGACAACGTTATTTTTAGGACAAACTCGTTGGCCATTTTATAGGACAAAAACAAACCTAGAACCACATGCCAAATGTTTCTATATGACTATGATAAGTGTGGGCCCCACTTGTTAGGAGTAACGCAAGCAAATAATTACAGAGAAAAAAAGAACGTTTTTGGGGATTAAGTGGGGCCCATACTAAGATAGAGTAGTGTTCTCATGTGGATCCATGGTTATTTTGGTTATATAACATGATAAATAAGCTTTGAGCTAGCAGTAATGATGTCTAATGGCATTTCTGAGCTTGCGCCTAACAGAGCGATGGCATTTTTAGTAGCAAAAACATTTAGTGGGAAAACTGAGTAGTGAGGCACAACTAGTTGCATATATGATAAAAATCCAATATTAAAATATGTCTAGATACATCCATTTCAACGATATTTAATATAGAACAGATAAAATAAAAAATATTTAATAAATCCAGCTTTAGATGCTCTTAGCATCGTGTTGGTCTCTGCTATGGAATGATTGATCACAATCCGTAGTCCTATCCTACAACTGTTCTTTGGCCGCACCCGAAGTATATGTATTTGCAGTGTGGGTACATCGGCCTTGTAATGGGCACGTCTGTCTCTTCGTTTCTTTGGTTCTACTACCAGTCCACCATGTTCTAGCTTGGACCACGTGGCCCAATTTGTCGGGGATCCATGTCACCATGTGGGGACATTTTCACTGTTTTGACCCTTTTGCATATTTTTAACACGATTTGACCTCCTTTAGAAATTTTAGCACGATCTAACCCCTTTTAGACACGCCAATCATTATGGCGTGTCTGTTCAATTTAGACACGCCATTGACCTTGGCGTGTCTATCATGACCCCACCTTTTGCTCAGATATGACGTGGCAGGTAAGACACGCCGAGGTTCTTGGCGTGTCTTATCTGAACAGTAAATGTTTTGTTCTGCCGCTGGAGCTTGCCGTCCGGGCGGACGCGTGCAAGCAGCCATGTGATGCGATGTGGACCAGATTTCATCCAGAGCCTGCTTGTGATGTGACGTGACGGTAAGTACTGATTTTATAAATAAATCGTTCATCAATGGTGAATTGGCAGTGAGTAATTGTTCACTTGTAGATTCTAACTATCACATGTAATTAATGATCAATGAAAAAGGTTAGCAGAGTAATCAAGCGAAAGACTTGATTTGGATCTGGGGAGGAGGGATCTTTCATTTCATGATTCTTCAATCTTAAGTAGTAGTACTACGTACTAGTACTGATTGATTATTTAAAAAAAGGTGTTTCCTTTAATTGTTGGTTAATCTTAAGTATCCTACCTCAGTATTGATTGACTATTTTAAAAGATCTCTTTTTTATTATTGGTCAATCCTAAGAAGCACTATACTGAGATTAGTTGATTTGTAATTTCTTTGTTTTTCAATGTTGCCATGTAACGTTGTTGGCTGGTTAATAGATGTGATAGTTTTTTCCTAAAAAATACTTTGTAAGTTTGATCATACTAAAATTATATACTTCCTCTGACCGAATTACTTGTCTTTTAAATGGATGTATCTAGCATTTTTTAGTGCTAAATACATCAATTTGATCGAAAAATAATTTCCGTCGGAGGGAGTAGTATAAAATTAAATTCATGATGCATCTAATGATATTGATTTTTATATTGTGGATGTTTATATTTTTATATAAGACTAGTTAAACTTTATGAAGTTCACGAAAAAAATATGCAAAGTAAAAAAGGACTTTAGGTGTACATTCTCCGACTATGATGGAGGGCAATGTTGTTAATAACTAGAAAATACCCCGCGCGTTGCTGCGGAAATTGATTGCAATATATTTCTAATGATTTGATTGTCTGTAACATGAGAAGTTAAATTATTAATATAAATAAACTAATAGTAAAAAATGCATGTTATGTGTTATATTTTATTATTATATCATTAAAATGTCTATTGAATATAAGTGACATAATATAATAGAGAAGATTTTCAAGCATGTTTTTAGGGGTGATTTTCATGCATGTTGAGTGAAGCTTTGATGAGGTGGCATGTGTGGTGAGAGGAATGTGTGCATGAGATCAACTAATAATGAAAATCTTATTGTCATGCATATTGTGGTGGGCCTTTGATGAGGTGACATGTGTGCATGGTAAGAGAATAGGTGTAGTGAGGAGCAACTTCTTAAGAATGTTAGATTAACATGCTAACCTAAATCTGATCGCTAATAATTTAATCTATTGATATTCTTTTTTGGCAAGAACCCATAAGTTTTTTTTGGCGAGGCACCCCATTAGATTGTCAATGATACACAAATTTCTTTAATTTATTCTATTAACATGGTCATATGAATTTTATTTGTAATTGTTTAACTCGATATATCGTTAACGACACATGAAGTATTTTTTAATTCATTTGTAATAACAAAATCACTTGAATTTGAATGTTTGCTTCATGCAAACGTTTAATCACATACTCACTAGCCAATAACAGATACAACACATAATTAGCACATCTAGTATTTGACACAGGAGGTAGGGGGTGGCAGCTGAAAATCTAATTGTTTTTAGTCACATGAAGTCATTTACGTGGTAATCGGGAAGAAAAAGGTTATCCACCATGAATGAACGGACACAACAAGAGATATGTGATGGACATGCAGTATGGGCCGTATGGCACTCGAGTTGACACAATGATGGACATGCAGTCTGGCACTGAAGCAAAACAGTGCAGTGTAATTGTTGCCATGGATTTACTATCCAGGAACCTTGGCGTGCCTTACCTGCCACGTCATGCTCGGATAGAAAGTTGAGCTATGATAGACACGCTGAGGTCTCTGGCGACACGCCACGATGGTTAGCGTGTCTAAAAGGGATTAGATCGTGCTAAAAAATTTAAACGGGGTCAAATCGTGTTAAAAATTTGCAAAAGGGTTAAAAAAGTAAAAATGTCCACCATGTGGTGACTGACGAGCAACGATCTCCTCGAAAACCACGTCGCTGTTCGCGCTCAGTGATGGGCACACACATATCTCTCGCACATAGACACGAACAAACTTGCGAGTGTAGGTGTGCTAGCCAGCCCAGGCATGGGTCACCTTTTGGGACAGACCAGCCTCACCAAACTTCCGGCCTAGCTCCTCTCGTTTTTCTTTTACTTTTTACGACTACTGAAACCAGCTACAGTATGGGTTCTCCGTTCTTAAATGGACTGCAATGGATTTAACAGTGGTTTAGCTAGGTGTGTCTATTATTAGGTTGGAAATGGAAAACGATTGTAGTTTTTGACATGACCGTTGGTGTCTTTTTTTATTTTTCACTAGAAAATTATTCTAGGTCATGAATATTGTTATATAACAAAAAAATTAATTATCACGATAAATAATCATTTGTTCTAGGTCATGTCGACTTAGTTTCATTGATTTATTAGACAATGATCTTTATATAAGATTGATTGATTAATTTATCAATTTGGTGAAAATGTGATTCAAAAATAATAATTGCAAAATTTTCGTGTAAAAACAATGTGACTACCTTGCTATACATGAACGGCATATTATTGATCACTGAAGGGACTATCAGCATACCAAAAAGATTGAACGAAAGTATCTTTAACATAAAAAAACAAGTAAAGAAACACTACGTATATAAGTAGTAGAGATTATAAAAAGGAGATGGTTCATACACATGCCCTAAACTAGACACCAGACTAGACTAACTAGAGCATCTAAATTCCCCGAAAAAAAGTAGAGCAAACAGAAATCACCAACTATTAGCTAAACAAGGGAAAAAAGGAAAGAAAAAAAGGCACGAAGAAGCAGATCCAAACAAAGAAATTGGAAGACACGGGGCGCTGAAGAATCAGCCATAGATTCGTAGAACATCTGGTCGCCATGCTTATAAGGCATATTACACCTTACTTGCTACTTGTTCGACGAGTTTTGATTTCCCTCTTTTTACCTTCAAAATGGACCGTCCAAAGATCCAATGACTGATTAGTCAAACCATGCCACAGGATCATTGATCAATTTTCTCCAAAAAATTGCACCATTCCTACATCTCCATAAACTTCAAATCATAACAACTATAACATGGCCCACTAATTTTGCTGCCATTAAAGAGTCTCCTGATCCAGCTTCCAAAGCACTCAGCAAGATCAAGAGGTGCGGATTTTGAAGCACATTTAGTCAATATCAAAATTAACCTAGCAAAAAATTATTATTATTATTATTATAGTATTTTTCATTTTAACCACAAAAAGTCACACATTCTACTGCCAATCAACTCTCTCTTAAGAAAATTGTCATTTGTAAGAGTTTTTTTAACCATCAGCGAGAGAAGCATTTTTTTGTAGCGATCTTAGTTTTCCGCGTGATTTTTTAAGGAATGCTACATTTATAATCAATCGCTTTTCATATTAAGACCTTACAACAAATTTCCTATCAGCAGTTAGAGCCCTTTTGATTTTGTCATTCCCCTCTATTATTTTAATTTCTTATCTCGCGTGGAGTTCTCATTACAAAATTTAAGATTGTTTATGACAAAACATTTTTATCACGTAAAACCCTTTTTTGTCATAGAATTCTCTAGTGGTGGTTTTTGGCTATCACACTAAACGTCAAGGAAGCACCATCAAAATACAATCTGGGTTGTACCATTTTTTCTGTCACCTATGATCACATCCTAGGTGATGAAACTAATTCTATCACCAAAAGCCACCTTCAATGATGGATAAATGTGTCACCTATGAAAGGTTGACTCGTCACCTAAGATTGTTATTGTTGACAAAAATATATCACCAGTAATCGGTTTGTTGGTTTGACTGATGAAAGATTTGGACAAATGGACCCGACAGTTACCGACATGGCTGCTTCCATATGGGTCTGGATGTCGTTGTATCACAGATGGTGTCGTCAATATGAAGCTTACTGTCAGTTTTGACTGGTCAACTACACTAACATATTGGTCCAAAAGATGCTGACATGGTAGGTTACATATGAGACTTGGCAAGGGTGAAGCCATGTATACGTTCCTAATAAACAAGTTACAATTCATATATTATTACATTTTCCAGTTAGGTTTGAATTATACTTGAAATTTTAGAAAATTATGTACGAATTCAAAATCGTTAGGAATATGAAAATTCAAACATTGCCAATAGATTTTTCATTCATATTGGAGCCTGCCAAGTACAATGAGGACCATGTGATAGAACTATAATGAAGGATCAAATCACATGTGTTAGTCAAACATTGTCATGTGATGACTCAGTGGACTATCTTATTAGGTGACTGATGGGTGTAGATAACACCTCCTCGTTAGTTACCCCAAGTGGAAGGTTATGATGTAGAGAGCATCAAATTTCCCTCGATGAAGATACAAAGGTTGTCGGACCAGTAGGACTCCAAGAGATACAAGTAGGCGGAAAGAAAACAAATAACTTTGCTCCCAACGAGTCAGAGAGGTTGTCAATCCCTCTGGTCTTGTTGTTTACAAAGGATCAAAACACAAGCAGGAAATAGTAGTGGTGATTGCAACGAAAAGGAAATAAAGCAATAAAGACGAACGATGTAAACAATGGTGCAACCACCGGACAGGGGTCCCATGATGTTCTCTAGTGATGTCTCTCTCCCAAAAGACGATAAAACAACTAAGCTGGGTGAACAAATTACAGCTGGGCAATTGACAGAATTATAAACGCACTGCAATGCTAATTATGCTACAAGAAAGCTAGAGGCTCAATCGCATGGACAGTACACCAAGACAAGTAGACTGTTTATTCATCAACATCTACTCACTAATCATCCACCTTGAGATATCTATCAAGAACATCTCACTGGTATTAAGTTGTGAGCCCCACCCAAAGTGTAAACTCAAAGCAACAGACAACTGCATTAACAAACTATGTGTAAGGTAAACAATCCTTGCAACCGCAGTTACAAGCACCGTTGGCTTTTTCCTGGTGGAAACAACACATCCCCTAGTCTCATGTTTTTGTCACTCAAGCTAGACATCGGGGGACATGAACCCACAATCATGCATAACGCTCCCTCTTGGAGTTCCAATCTACCAGGCCAAAGAAATAAAAGGAAACGGAGAACAAGCAAGAATATTCAAGAACAAATATATAAAAGGAGAACCAAATATATAACTCATCACAAACTGAACATAATCTCATAATCCATCGGATCCCAGGAAACACATCATAGCAACACATAAACTATTATATAGATGCCTTGATCATGTAGGGCAGCTCACAAGGGCTAAGAATTGAAGCAGAAGATTGGAGAGAAGACATCGCATAGCTGCTGGTCATGGAACCATGGTCCAAGGGTGACTACTCACGGCACATCCGGGAAGCGCTCATGGTGGTGGAGAAGCTCTCGAAGATCGATCCTCCCTCCGACAGGGTGCCGGGACAAGGTCTTTTGGCGATCCCGATCTCGGAATCGCGGCGGCGGTGGAACAGTGGTGAAATTCGTGATACGGAGTGCCTCCCGAAGTTTTACGGAACAAGGGCTAAATATAGGCCGAAGAAAGGCACCAGGGGAGGTCCCACCCCTCGGGGCGGTTCCCTGGCGCGACCTCCGTGGTGACCACGCCACCTGGCCGCCTGATACGTCCCAAACGTATCTATAATTTCTGCTTGCTCCATGCATGTTTTGTGTGATATTGCTATGTTTTAGATACACTTTCATACACTTCTGATCATATTTGGACTAACCTATTAACTCAGTGCACCCCAGTGCCAGTTTCTGTTTTCTGCTGTTTTTTTATTTCAGGTTTCCCCCGTATTAAAAATGCTCCAAAAATTCCGGAAAAATCCAATAAAAAAATCAGCGTACGGGAACATTCCAGAGTTCCGAAGGGGGCTCGGAGGGGACCCACCAGGGCCCCAGGAGCCCTCCCGGCGTGCCTGGACCCCCGGTGGACCCCCTGGCTGCCCCTTCCCCTATATTTATCCTTCGTCCCGAAACCCCCGAAGACAGAACCCTTTTTCGCGATCTCGCATCTGTTCCGCCGCCGCCACGCTTCCAAGATCGGGAGCACCAGAAGACCTCTTCCCGGCACCCTGCCGGAGGGAGGAT
Organism: Bromus sterilis; assembly: GCA_950022295.1. Classification (NCBI taxonomy): domain Eukaryota; kingdom Viridiplantae; phylum Streptophyta; class Magnoliopsida; order Poales; family Poaceae; genus Bromus; species Bromus sterilis. The sequence continues at coordinate 60,524,934 of OX465599.1, forward strand.
TGACCTCCGGGAGTTTCTCCACCACCATGGACGCTTCTCGGATGATCCGTGAGTAGTCCACCTTGGACCATGGATCCATAATCAGTAGCTATGTGATGTTCTCCTCCCCTCTTTGTTCTTCATGGATTAGACCTTGTGAGCTGCCATACATGATCAAGGCACATATGCAATTTTTCTGATGTTGCTATGCTGAGTTTGCTGGGATCTGATGGATTATGAGACTATGTTCATATTGTGATTGAGTAATATATTTGGTTCTTCTCTTTTATATTTTTGTTCTTGAGTAATTCTTGCATGTTCTTCGTTGCCGTTTATTGCTTTGGCCAAGTAGTAGGTAGTGACTCCAAGAGGGAGCGTTATGCTTGATTGTGGGTTCATGCCCCCTGATGCCTAGCTTGAGTGACAGAAACATGAGTCTAGGGGATGTGTTGTTGCCATAAGGGGGAAAACAACGGTGCTTGTAACCGCGGTTGCAAGGATTGTTTACTTTACGCAAAGTTCTTTTAATGCAGTTGTCTATTGCTTTGGGTTTACACTTTGAATGGGAGTCGCAGCTTAATACCAGCGAGATGTTCTGGATAGATATCTCAAGGTGGATGATTAGTAGTAGATGCAGATGAATTTCGGTCTATTTATTTTGGCGTACCGCCCATGCTTTTGAGCCTCTTCCTTTCTTTGTAGCATAGTTAGCATTGGTTTGCGCCCGTAATCATGTCAATTGCCCAGTTGTGATTTGTTTACCTCGCATAGCAGTTTTATCGTCTTTTGGGAGAGAGACATCACTAGTGAGCATCATGGGACCCCGGTCCATATTTCCACCACTGTTACACCCTCAATTTACTTCCTGCTTTTACTTTCCAGTTGCAGTTATCATTACCATTTTATCTGTTGCGTTTGAACCTTTGTAAATGGCAAGGCCGGAGAGATTGACAATCTCTCTGTACTCGTTGGGAGCAAAGTTATTAGTTGTGTGTGCAGGTCCAGGTTAAGCAAGTGATTCTTTTCAGATCGTGCATCACTTGCCGAACCACCTACTTGTCGTCGTCGGAGTCCAACAGGAAGACACTCTAAACCTTGGCATCTTTGCCAATGGAAATTTCCTATTGTGCTACATCTCAACCTTCCACTTGGGGTAGGCAACGAGGAGCACTACTTCAGTGCCATCAAGATAATTTCTGGCGCCATTGCCGGGGACTCCACTCTACAAGATAGGAGAGTTGCACACTATCTTTTATCGTTGCTTTTTAGTCTTGTTAGTTTACTTTCTAGTTTTTTTGCTTTTGTGTATTTATGAAAACCAAAAAAATAGTTGCTACCTTTTGTCTTTGTCTTTGTCTTTGTCTGCCTACTGATGCTATCTTTACCATGGGTGTGGAACCACCCAAATATGGTAGGATGGACATGTTTCACTTGAATAGTCTTCGATCAATTTGTGCTCGCGCTTAAAACCCTACCGACTTGGTTGAGGGAAAAATCATTGGATGAGCATGCTCACTATATGTGGCACCGTCTATCTCAGAAAGGGAAACACTTATGGGATCAAATACAAACTTCTTATTGCTATGCTGAGTGTTTATGCCACATTTATGATTTTACTTGCTGATCTAATATAGATCGTAAACACCTTCCTTTCCAATGTGATTTTAATGAAAATGATATCTTATCTTCTTATGCTAAAGGTGTTTATGATTAATTTGATGTTGAAAAGATTGAAGAGTTTTTTGCTTTTAAGGGTGCTTATAAGATTGCTTTTTTGATTGAAAAGTATTACGATGCTATATACAAGTCTGAAAACTTTGCAGTTCTTTCTTATTGCTTTGAGAATTATATTTGCAATGATTATATTGAAGATTTTAAAAACAAAATTTTTGCTTCCCAAGAAGAGGCCACTGATTTCTTTGACGAGGAATCCTATGATTCCGAGGACTCACTTTTTACTTCCCTTTCTGATGATCTTGATACTTGCTGTGTTTTTGGCCATGATGCCACTATGGATGATGCTTACAAAGGTTAACTTGCTATAGTTCCTTATGTTAAGCATGAAATTGTTGCTATTGCACCCGCACTTGATTGTCCTATTATCCTTTTGAAATCTCCAACTCATATTCGAAAGAATTTTGCTCTTATTAAGGCTCAATGTGATGGGTTGCATTTATCTTATGATCCTAAAAACCGTGTTGAAAACTATGTACGTGTGCTTGTAGGTCATGAACAACATGCTTTATTTGATAGTTATATTGTTGAGTTTGTTCATGATGCTACTGAAAATTACTTTGAGAGAGGAAAGTTTGGCTGTAGAAACTTCCATGTTACAAAAGCACCTCTCTTCATGATGAAAGTTTTGAAGTTGTTCTTGTTCCATCTACCTATGCATGTCACTTTGTGCTTCTTTGATTTATTTTCTTACGAGATGCCTATGCATAGAAAATGTGTTAGGCTTAAATGTGTTTCATATTTTTCTTCTTGATGCTCTCTTATTGTGCTTCTATTCTTATTCTTATGAGAGCACCTTCTAAAATCTTCATGCCTAGCTTACCTAAAGTTAAAAATGCCAGGCCCGAGAGGAGTCATCACCATCAACGACAGTTTCTTTAGATCAGAACGATGTGATAGAGAATTTCCAGTAGCCTTCTACTACTGAAAATTATTCTGAGAGAGGGAAGATTGGTTGTAGAAATTTCCATGTTATTAAAACTCCTCTCTTTATGTTGAAAGTTTTGAAGTTGTTCTTGTTTTACCTTCATATGCATGTTACTTTGTGCTTTCATGATTTATTTCTTTACAGGGTTCCTAGGCATAGGAAGTGGGTTAGGCTTAATTGTGTTCTGTATTTGCTTCTTGATGCTCTCTTATTGTGCTTTGATGGCGCGAGGGTTGACGGGTGTAGTCTTCTTGCCCTTCGTTGGTGAGCCCCAAGTGGAAGGCGTGATGCAGCACAACAGCAAATTTCCCTCGGTAAAGATACCAAGGTTTGTCTCCAGTAGGAATCCAGAGATGATAAGTAGGTGTCAGCGGCGCAACTGACGCGGACCTGCACACAGACACAGATAACTTTGTTCCCAACGAATTTCAGAGAGGTTGTCAATCTCTCCGGTCTTGTTGTTTACAAAGGATAAAACGCAAGGGATAATAATAGCAACTGGAAAGTAAATGCAGAAAAGTAAATATAGCGTGGAAACAATGATAAGGATATGGACTGGGATACGTGATGTTCGCTAGTGATGTCTCTCTCCCAAAAGACGATAAAATTGCTATGCGAGGTAAACAAATTACAGAAAGGCAATTGCCAGGATTATGAACGCACCGCAATGCTAACTATGCTACAAAAGAAAGGAAGAGGTTCAAAAGCACAGGCAGTACGCCAAGGTAAGTAGACCGAAATCCATCTGCATCTACTACTAATCATCCACCTTGAGATATCTATCCAGAACATCTCGCTGGTATTAAGTTGCGAGCCCCACCCAAAGTTTAAACCCAAAGCAACAGAAAACTGCATTAAAAAGAACTCTGCGTAAAGTAAACAATCCTTGTAACCGCGGTTACAAGCACCGTTGTTTTCCCCCTTGTGGCAACATCACATCCCCTAGACTCATGTTTCTGTCACTCAAGCATGTCATCGGGGGGCATGAACCCACAATCTAGCACAACGCTCCCTCTTGGAGTCACTACCTACTTGCTGGCCAAAGCAATAAACAGCAACGGGGAACATGCAAGAATTACTTAGGAACAAAAATATAAGAGATAAAAACCAAATATATTACTCAATCACAATCTAAACATAATCTCATAATCCATCAGATCCTATCAAACTCAACATAGCAATAGCAGAAATATTACAAAGATTCCTCGATCATGTTGGGCAGCTCACGAGGTCTAAACAATGAAGATCAAGGAGGGGAGGAGAACATCACATAGCTACTTATCACGGACCCATGGTCCAAGGAAAACTACTCACGAGACATCCGGGGAGCATCCATGGTGGAGAGGAGACTCCCGGAGGTCAATCCTCCCTCCGGCAGGGTGCCGGGAAGAGGTCTTCTGGTGCTCCCGATCTTCGGAAGCGCGGCGGCGGCGGAACAGAGGCGAGTTCGTGGAATAGGGTTCTCTTTTGGGGTTTTCCCGTGAAGGGGGATAAATAGGCGAAAGGGGGCAGCCAGAGGTGGGCCAGGGGCCCCAGGCGCCCCCCTGGCGCGGCCAGGGGTGGGGCCGCGCCGGGTGGCCGCCTGGGCCCCCTGGCTCCCCTCTGGCCCCTCCCGGGCTCTTCTCGAAGCTTCCGTCATGCTGATTTTTTATCTGAATTTTCCCGAATTTTTCTGGCACTTTTTGTATGGGGGAAAACTGAAATAGAAAAACAGCAGAAAACAGGAACTGCACTGGGGTGCACTGAGTTAATAGGTTAGTCCAAATATGATCAAAAGTGTATGAAAGTGTATCTAGATCATAGCAATATCACACAAAACATGCATGGAGCAAGCAGAAATTATAGATACGTTTTGGACGTATCAACATCCCAAGCTTAATTCCTGCTCGTCCTCGAGTAGGTAAATGATAACAACATAATTTATGTGGTGACATGCTAACAACCATAGAAGAACTTTGAAAAGTAAATAAATCAAGGTTAGAGATTCAATTCAAGTCATAACATGCAAGAGTCTATATTAACATTGAAACAAGTAACAAAAGAACAAAAGGTGCAAGATCTCTCGCTGTCCGTGACTCGAATGTCTCCAAATGGTGTTTGCGTGCAAGAAGGGGGATAGGGAATACGAGAAAAAAGTATTTTTGTGTTGAGAACTCAATCTACTAAAGTTTCACACTTGGTCTTCTTTGGAATCTTATCTTGACTCGTCCCAGACCACTAGCCAGGTACAAGTCAATTTGATCCACTCCTTTTCGATATTTCGAGCACTCATGCAATGGATGAGCGTAAGCACGAGAGTTGACAAGATGGAAAAGAGAGAAATATGGTGGAGGAGGAAGACAAAAAGGATGAGAAAGGCTCACATCAATGAGGACAATCATAGGCAAGAGATGCCAAATGATAGATATGATGTGAGGAGTAGGGATTGCCATGCAACGGATGCACATACGAGCTAGGAAGCTCTCCAATGGAACTAGTGGGGGTGCATCTAACTTGCTTGCTCATGAAGACCTAGAGCTCTTTTGAGGAGGTTCATCCTTGGAATATGCAAGCCAAGTCCTATAGTGTGAAGGTCCCCACATAGCTATATGCATAATGATCATCTCTATGGAGTACAAGGATATAAAGGGAGTACTAGTGTGGATCTCTCAAAAGGATAGTAATCTTGCCCCTTTCTCTCTTTTTATTTATTTTTTTATTTTTTGTATTTTTTTGTATTTTTTTGGTGGCCTCAATGGCTCTTTCTATTTAACTCTCATTTGTCCTCTTTGGGATCTTTTAATGTGTCCACTTTGGGATCTTTTCCTCACTTAAGGGCAACACTCTATTTTACCAGAAGGTAAAGGAAATCTTTCACACTTTACAAGGTACTAAAAATCATAAAGAAGATGTAACTATCATGATGTATGCAATGTATGCCGCTGCCAGTGTAGCAGGAACATGTACGACATGAAGATCAAGTCATGAAGAGGTGGAAGTTGCATGGCAATGTAACTCGGAAAGGCTATGGAAATGCCTTGATAGGTAGGTATGGTGGCTGTTTTGAGGGAAGATACAAGGAGGCTTATGATGACAGAGCGTATCATGCCAAGGGTTTGGAAGTACCGGCGAAGGTGGACACCAACTCTCGGAGTGAGAAGAAGGCAATGCACGGCACGGGAAAGGCTAGAAAAATATGGGAAGGTGGAAGTGTCAACTCTCAATACTTACATTAGTCCGAAGAACTCATGCACTTATTATCGGTAACTCTCAATCTAGTAAGGAGGTTCACAAAGATACAAGTACCCCTAGGAGGAGTGTATGGGGGTTTGGTTATCCTTGCGCATCCTCGACTCATGGTACGTGAGTGTACTCTAATATTTGACTCCTCAGAAGAGTAGTGATCCATCTAGTAGCTAGAGTTCTCAACTAGTTTTGTAGGTTTTGAAAATAAACATGGATTGCCCAAAATACGACACCTATCACTAATAGGCAAGAGCTCTTGACACCAAAAGTTCAAACATTACTCACATCAATACCTCAAAACTATTGCAAGCTACTACTAAAATTAAATAGCAACCTCAATTACCTACTTTCAAGACAAGACACAACTCAGTGCAACAACCAACTCTCTTAAGAAGATAAACATGAAAACTAAAGAGAGTTCCAGCAACAAACTAAAACAAAAGCCAAGGCTCTTGCTAAAGACAAACTAAAACTAAGACTAAACATGGCAGTAGCTATGAAAAGATAAAGAACACACAACAGCAAGAAGATAGGCAGGAAAAATCCTATGATGTGTTCTAGATTTTGCAAGTGGAGCGTGTTTCTCTCCCACACAAAGTAAGAAAGGATCTAACTTGTTATGAACAGCAAGCAAAGCTAAAGAAAACTAAAAATAAAACCTAAGAGTGAGACGCTCCAAGCATAGCACATAACGCATGAAGTGATAAAAATATAGTGAGACGAAGGACGAACTGATGATTGTTGATGGAGAAGGGGATGCACGGGGGCATCCCCAAGCTTAGACGCTTGAGTCTCCTTGAATATTTATTGGGGATGCATGGGGGCATCCCCAAGCTTGAGCGCTTGACACTCCTGGATCTTCTTTCATCATCTTCAATCGCACACTTGAAAACTCCCTTCATACATAACTCATCACAAGCTGATTAGAGAGGTTAGTACCCTTATTAAATAATTTTTCTCCACTGGATATAAAGATATTCTTGAATATATACTGTTTCTCAAGATTGCAAAAAAGTTTTTGCAAATAAAAAGCAAGCTTAAGGTTTGCAAAAGTTAGGAGAGACAAAACGTGGCAGAATCTGTGAAAAACAGAACAACAGATAGTAAAGAATTTTTTAGGGGTACTTCTAACTCAAATCAAAAAAATCAGAACATACGGAAGTTTCGTAATTGTATAGAACATACTGTGTAAAAATTTCAGCTCAAAAAGATGAACTGGGATTTTTCTGGAATTTTTCTGGTCACGAGGACAGAATCTGTTTTGTGGACAGCATGTCACAACTTTTACTTCCCTTGCCGTAAGAGGCTATAACTTGGCACAAAGCTGAAAAATAAAGATACAATGATGTTGCTACAGAAGTAACAATCATCAATACACAACAAAAGCAAAAAGAAAAACCTAAATTCATTGCGGGCTGCCTCCCGAAAGCGCTTCTTTAAAGCCATTAGCTAGGCTTAATGCAAAAAGAAGGATCAAGTTTTATCAAGAGAAAGAGAATAACTAGCCTGAGTAACGGACTGAAAAGGTAACTTGATTTTCTTTCTAGGGAAGCGTTCCATCCCCTTTTTAAATTGGAATTGGAATTTTATATTCCCCTCTTTCATGTCAATAACCTCACCAACAGTGCGAAGAAAAGGACGTCCCAAAATAATTGGACATAAAGGTTCACACTCTATATCCATAACAATAAAATCAACGGGAACATAGTTGTCATTGACAATGATAAGAACATCGTCGATCTTCCCTAAAGGTTTCTTTACGGAAGAATCAACAAGACGAACACCAAAAGAACAAGGCTCAAAAGGTTTCAATTGAAACATATCAAATATTCTTTTGGGCATAACGGAGGTACTAGCTCCAACATCACATAAAGCATAGCAAGAGAAGTTATTTAATTTAATTTTGATCATAGGATCCCAACCATCCTCTAGATTCCTAGGTATGGAGGCTTCTACTCTAAGCTTCTCCTCCCTAGCTTTGATGAGAGCATTTGTGATATGCTCCGTGAAGGCAAGATTAAGTGTGCTAGTGTGGGGGTCTCTAGACATTTTGTGTAGCAAACTGATAACTTCTGAGAGGGTACAACTATCAAAATCAATATCACTACTATCAAAGGTGGTAGTAGTGTCATCTAGGCTCACTTGTTTGAAACCCTCTATGTTCATAGGAGTTTCTTCATCTATGGTTGAGGTATTAGCATCACCATTAATAGGTCCAACGGGACTAGGAGTGCATTGGGTGCTAATAGTTTGAGTGTCCTCAACAATTTGGATAGTGGCAACTGTGTGGTGTGTAGGAAGGCTCTTAATTCTATCCTCTTCCTCTTTTTTTCTAGACCATCTTTCTTTAAGTTTAGCCATCATCCTAATGTTTTCATTGATTTGTAACTGGATAGCATTAATAGGAGTGGCCTTATTCTCCTCAAGGGGGGAGGTTCTAATTTTGAGCATCTCAATATCAAGGGCTAAGCTTTCTACCTTCAAAGAGAGATTATCTATTTTAGATAATTTCTCTTCTACATTTTTGTTGAAGGCTTTTTGGGTAGTGATAAAGTCTCTAAGCATGCTTTCTAATTCAGAAGAGGGGTTCTTGTTGCTAGGGTAGGTGTTGTTGTTCCCATAGTTGGATGGAAACGGTCTAGGATTGCTAGCAAAATTTCCCCTATAAGCATTGTTGTTGAAGTTGTTTATAGCAATAAAGTTCACATCTACTTGTTCTTGAGCAACCAAAGAATTTAAAGGAACATCATGAGGATCAATAGAGGGTTGCTTGGTAAGTAGAGACATAATTAAGTCAACTTTTTCATTGAGGGAGGTAATTTCCTCGACATAATTTACCTTCCTACCTGTTGGAGCGCATTCGGTGTGCCATTGAGAATAATTGGTCATCATTTCATCGAGAAGATTTGTGGCAGCACCAAGTGTAGTTGACATAAAGGTTCCTCCCGCGGCCGAATCTAACAGGTTCCGCGAGGTAAAGTTCAAGCCTGCATAAAAAGTCTGGATAACCATCCAGGTAGTCAAACCATGTGTAGGGCATTTCTTAACAAGTGATTTCATTCGTTCCCAAGCTTGGGCAACGTGTTCATTATCCAATTGCTTAAAATTCATAATATTACTCCTCAATTGGATAATCTTAGCAGGAGGGTAGTACTTCCCTATAAAAGCATCTTTGCACTTATCCCAAGAATCTATGCTATTTCTAGGCAAAGATTGAAACCAGATTTTAGCATCTCCCCTTAAAGAGAAAGGAAAGAGCTTGAGCTTAACAACATCACCTTCTACTTCTTTATACTTTTGCATATCACATAATTCAACAAAATTATTCAAGTGTAAAGCAGCATCATCTCCAGCACCAGAGAATTGATCTCTCATAACAAGGTTTAGCAAAGCAGGTTTAATTTCATAAGAGGTAGCTGAAGTGGCAGGTGTGGCAATGGGAGTGCAGATAAAGTCTTGGTTGTTGTGACTAGTGAAGTCACACAACTTGGTGTTTTCAGTGGAACCCATAGTAGCAGCAAATGTGGCAGATTTTTTTGTAGTTTTTGATAAAAGACACAAAGAAAAAAAACTGAAAGATAAACTGACAAGACTGAAAAACAAAGGTAAAGGGTAGTGTGCAACTCCCCTATCTTAGCACTTGGAGTCCCCGACAACGGAGCCAGAAATTTGCTTGATGGCGCGAGGGTTGACGGGTGTAGTCTTCTCGCCCTTCGTTGGTGAGCCCCAAGTGGAAGGCGTGATGCAGCACAACAGCAAATTTCCCTCGGTCAAGATACCAAGGTTTGTCTCCAGTAGGACTCCAAAGATGATAAGTAGGTGTCAGTGGCGCAACTAAAGCAGACCTGCACACAGACACAGATAACTTTGTTCCCAACGAAGTTCAGAGAGGTTGTCAATCTCTCCGGTCTTGTTGTTTACAAAGGATAAAACGCAAGGGATAATAATAGCAACTGGAAAGTAAATGCAGAAAAGTAAATATAGCGTGGAAACAATGATAAGGATATGGACCGGGATACGTGATGTTCGCTAGTGATGTCTCTCTCCCAAAAGACGATAAAATTGCTATGCGAGGTAAACAAATTGAAGAAAGGCAATTGACAGGATTATGAACGCACCGCAATGCTAACTATGCTACAAAAGAAAGGAAGAGGTTCAAAAGCACAGGCAGTACGCCAAGGTAAGTAGACCGAAATCCATCTGCATCTACTACTAATCATCCACCTTGAGATATCTATCCAGGACATCTCGCTGGTATTAAGTTGCGAGCCCCACCCAAAGTGTAAACCCAAAGCAATAGACAACTGCATTAAAAAGAACTCTGCGTAAAGTAAACAATCCTTGTAACCGCAGTTACAAGCACCGTTGTTTTCCCCCTTGTGGCAACAACACATCCCCTAGACTCATTTTTCTGTCACTCAAGCATGTCATCGGGGGGCATGAACCCACAATCTAGGACAACGCTCCTTCTTGGAGTCACTACCTACTACTTGGCCAAAGCAATAAACAGCAACGGGGAACATGCAATAATTACTTAGGAACAAAAATATAAGAGATAAAAACCAAATATATTACTCAATTACAATCTGAACATAATCTCATAATCCATCAGATCCTATCAAACTCAACATAGCAATAGCAGAAATATTACAAAGATGCCTCGATCATGTTGGGCAGCTCACGAGGTCTAAACAATGAAGATCAAAAAGGGGAGGAGAACATCACATAGCTACTGATCACGGACCCATGGTCCAAGGAAAACTACTCACGAGACATCCGGGGAGCATCCATGGTGGAGAGGAGACTCTCGGAGGTCAATCCTCCCTCCGGCAGGGTGCCGAGAAGAGGTCTTCTAGTGCTCCCGATCTTCGGAAGCGCCGCGGCGGCGGAACAGAGGCGAGTTCACGGAATAGGGTTCTCTTTCGGGTTTTTCCTGTGACGGGGGATAAATAGGCGAAAGGGGGCAGCCAGAGGTGGGCCAGGGGCCCCAGGCGCCCCCTGGCGCGGCCAGGGGTGGGACCGGGCCGGGTGGCCTCCTGGGCCCCCCTGGCTCCCCCTGGCCCCTCTCGGGCTCTTCTCGAAGCTTCCGTCACGCTAATTTTTTATCTGAATTTTCCTGAATTTTTCTGGCACTTTTTGTATGGGGGAAAACTGAAATAGAAAAACAGCAGAAAACAGGAACTGGCACTGGGGTGCACTGAGTTAATAGGTTAGTCCAAATATGATCAAAAGTGTATGAAAGTGTATCTATATCATAGCAATATCACACAAAACATGCATGGAGCAAGCAGAAATTATAGATACGTTTTGGACGTATCATGCTTCAATTCTTATTCTTATGAGAGCACCTTTTAAAATCTTCATGCCTAGCTTAAAGGCGTAAAATAAAGAGTTTGTTGGGAGGCAAAACAAGATGTTTTTACTTCTGTTCTTAGTGGTCTTGATGATTGTTACTACTGTAGTAACATCATTGTATCTTTATTTTCAAGCTTTGTGCCAAGTTATAGCCTCTTATGATAAGGGAAGCAAAAGTTGTGACATGCTGTCCAGAAAACAGATTCTGTCTTCTTGACGAAAAAAATCGAAACTAATCACCAGTTCATCTTTTTGGGCTGATTTTTTTACACAGCGTGATCTATACAATTGTTAAACTTTCGTATGTTCTGAGTTTTTTTATTTGAGTTGCAGAAGTTCCCCGAAAAAAATTCTCTACTACCTGCTGTTATGTTTTTCACAGATTCTGCCACGTTTTCCCTTTCCTTACTTTTGCAAACCTTAAGCTTGATTTTTCTTTGCAAAAAACTTTTCGAAATCTTGAGAAATAGTAGCTCTTCAAGAATATCTTTATATCCAGTGGGGAAAAATTATTTATTAAGGGTACTAACCTCTCTAATCAGCTTATGATGAGTTATGTATGAAGGGAGTTTTCAAGTGTGCGATGGAAGATGATGAAAGAAGATCCGGGAGTGCCAAGCGCTCAAGCTTGGGGATGCCCCCATGCATCCCCAATAATATTCAAGGAGACTCAAGCATCTAAGCTTGGGGATGCCCCCGTGCATCCCCTTATTCATCAACAATCATCAGTTCGTCCTTCGTCTCACTATATTTTTATCACTTCATGCGTTATGTGCTATGCTTGGAGCGTCTCGCTCTTAGGTTTTATTTTTATTTTTATATAGCTTTTCTTGCTATTCATAACAAGTTAGACCCCAGCTTACTTTGTTTAGGAGAGAAACACACTCCACTCAAATCTAGAACACATCATAGGATTTTTCATGCTTATCTTTCTGTTGTTGTGTGTTCTTTATCTTTTCGTAGCTACTGCCATGTTTAGTTTTAGTCTTAGTTTGTCTTTAGCAAGATCCTTGGCTTTTGTTTAGTTTGTTGCTGGAACTCTCTTCAGTTTTCATGTTTACCTTGTTAAGAGATTTGGTTGTTGCACTGAGTTGTGTCTTGTCTTGAAAGTAGGTAATTGAGGTTGCTATTTAATTTTAGTAGTAACTTGCAATAGTTTGAGGTATTGATGCGAGTAATGTTTCAACTTTTGGTGTCAAGATCTCTAGCATATTAGTGATAGGTGTGGTATTTTGGGGAATCCGTGTGTATTTTCAAAACCTACAAAACTAGTTGAGAACTGTAGCTACTAGATGGATCGCTAATCTTTGGAGGGATCGGATATTAGAGTACACTCACGTACCATGAGTCGAGGATGCGCAAGGATAACCAAACCCCCATACACTCCTCGGTGTACCTGTCTCTTTGTGAACCTCCTTATTAGATTGAGAGTTACCTATAATAAGTGAATGAGTTATTCGGACTAATGTCAGTATTGAAAGTTGACACTTCCACCTCCTCATATCTGCTAGCCTCTTCCGTACCGTGCATTGCCCTCTTCTCACTCCGAGAGTTGGCGTCCACCTTCGCCGGTACATCCAAACCCTTGGCATGATACGCTCTGTCATCATAAACCTCCTTATATCTTTCCTCAAAACAACCACCATACCTACCTAGCAAGGAATTTCCATAGCCTTTCCGAGATATATTGCCATGCAACATCCACCTCTTCATGACTTGATCTTCATGTCATACATGTTCCTGCTACACTGGCAGAGGCATACATTGCATACATCATGATAGCTACATCTTCTTTATGATTTGATTACCTTGTAAAGTGTGAAGATCTTCTATACCCTCTTGTAAAATTAGAGTGTTGCCCTTATGTGAGGAAAAGATCCCAAAGTTGACAAAATAAAAGATCCCAAAGAGGACAAATGAGAGTTAAATAGAAAGAGCCATTGAGGCCACCAAAAAATACAAAAAATAGAAAAAAGATAAAAAGATAAATAAAAAGAGAGAAAGGGGCAACACTACTATCCTTTTGAAAGATCCACACAGTACTCCCTCTTATCCTTGTACTCCATAGAGATGATCATTCATGCATATAGCTATGTGGGGACCTTCACACTATAGAACTTGGCTTGCATATTCCAAGGATGAGCCTCCTCAAAAGAGCTCTAGGTCTTCATGAGCAAGCAAGTTATATGCACCCCCACTAGTTCCATTGGAGAGCTTTTTTATCTCATATGTGCATCCGTTGCATGGAAATCCCTACTCCTCACATCATATCTATCATTTGTACTTTTCTCACCTATGATTGTCCTCATTGATGTGAGCCATTACATCATATCCATTGCATGAGTGCTCAAAATATCGAAAAGGAGTGGATCAAATTGACTTGTAACTGGCTAGTGGTCTGGGGACGAGTCAAGATAAGATTCTAAAGAAGACCAAGTGTGAAACTTTAGTAGATTGAGTTCTCAACAAAAATACTCTTTTTTCTCGTATTCCCATATCCCCTTCTTGCACGCAAACACCATTTGGAGACATTCGAGTCACGGCCATCGAGAGCTCTTGCACCTAATGTTTTTTTCGTTGCTTGTTTCAATGCTAATATAGACTCTTGCATGTTATGACTTGAATTGAATCACATACCTTGATTGCTTTACTTTTCAAAGTTCTTATATGGTTGCTAGCATGTCACCACAGAAATTATGCTTGTTATCATTTACCTACTCGAGGAGGAGCAGGAATTAAGCTTGGGGATGTTGATACATCCCAAACGTATCTATAATTTTTGCTTGCTCCATGCATGTTTTGTGTGATATTGCTATGATCTAGATACACTTTCATACACTTTTGATCTTATTTGGTCTAACCTATTAACTCAGTGCACCCCAGTGTTAGTTTCTGTTTTCTGCTGTTTTTCTATTTCAGTTTTCACCCTTATTAAAAGTGCTCCAAAAATCCGGGAAAAATCAGATAAAAAATCAGCGTAACGGAAGCTTCCAGAGTCCCGAAGGAGGGCCAGGTGGGACGCACCAGGGCCCCAGGTGGCCACCTGGCGCGGCCTAGGGCTTGGACGCTCCAGGGGGGGCGCCTGGACCCCTGTTGGCCCCCCTGGCTACCCCCCTTCGCCTATATATTCCCCGTGACGTGAAACCTCCGAAGAAAGCACCCTTTTTCGCGATCTCGCCCATGTTCCGCCGCCGCCGCGCCTCCAAGATCGGGAGCGCCAGCAGACCTCTTCCCGGCATCCTGCCGGAGGGAGGATCGACCTCTGGGAGCTTCCCCTCCACCATGGACGCTTCCCGGATGTGCCGTGAGTAGTTTTCTTTGGACCATGGGTCCGTGATAAATAGCTATGTGATGTTATCCTCCCCTCTTTGTTCTTCATGGTTTAGACCTCGTGAGCTGCCCTACATGATCGAGGCACATATGTAATCTTTCAGCTGTTGCTATGCTGAGTTTGATGGGATCTGATGGATTATGAGATTATGTTCAGATTGAGATAGAGTAATATATTTGGTTCTTATCTTTTATATTTTTGTTCCTAAGTAATTCTTGCATGTTCTCCGTTGCTGTTTATTTCTTTGGCCAAGTAGTAGGTAGTAACTCCAAGAGGGAACGTTATGCTCGATTGTGGGTTCATGCCCCCTGATGACACGCTTGAGTGATAGAAACATGAGTCTAGGGGATGTGTTGTTGCCACAAGGGGGAAAACAACGGTGGTTGTAACCGCGATTGCAAGGATTGTTTACTTTACGCAAAGTGCTTTTTAATGCAGTTTTATATTGCTTTGGGTTGACATTTGGGTGGGGCTCGCAACTTAATACCAGCGAGATGTTCTGGATAGATATCTCAAGGTGGATGATTAGTAGTAGATGTAGTTGGATTTCGGTCTACTTATTTTGGCGTACTGCCCCTGCTTTTGAGCCTCTTCCTTTCTTTGTAGCATAGTTAGCATTGCAGTGCGTTTATAATCCTATCAATTGCCCATCTGTAATTTTTTTACCTCGCATAGCAATTTTATCGTCTTTTAGGAGAGAGACATCACTAGTGAACATCACGGGACCCCGGTCCATATTCTCATCATTGTTTACACGCTTATTTACTTTTCTGCTTTTACTTTCTGTTTCTATCATTATCATTACCCTTGTGTTTTGATCCTTTGTAAACAACAAGACCGGAGAGATTGACAACCTCTCTGAACTTCGTTGGGAGCAAAGTTATTAGTGTCTATGTGCAGGTCCAGGTAAAGTAAACAACTCAGATTTGTGAACGGCGCCATTGTTCGCTTCACCACCTACTTATCATCTCTGGAGTCCTACTGGTCGGTACTCTCAACCTCGGTATCTTCACCGAGGGAAACTTGCCGCTACGCCGCATCTCACCTTCAACTTGGGGTAACCAACGAAGGGCGAGAAGCAGTTATCATCTCTCGCGTATCAGTTACTCGCAGCCTCTGGGGTTACTCCCATCGGGAGCGCTGCCGCGCCCCCAATTTCAAGCGGAACCTCATGAAAACAGGCGTTGAAACTAAAAGACGGCGACCAACCACTAGTGGTTACTCGCAGCCTCGGGGGCTACTCCCATCGGGAGCGTTGTCGCGCCCCCAATGCAAGTCAGATGAAAATGAAACCGCGTACCTGCTCAGCCATGCGATCAAAGAATTTTGCCTTGTCTTCAACTGGGAGGTCTTTCTTCTCCAGAAAATAACCCTCAGGAAACACAGGATTCATCTCCGGAGGGGAGTTGAAAGTCCAAGTATGTGATCAGAGGGGGAGGGGGTGAATGATCACTTCAAATTTTCGACTGAAACTTTGAAGTGAAGCATAAGTAAACCTGAATAGGGAAGCAGAAACAAGTGACAGGGAAGTAAAACTGGAAGCGAAACTAAATGCAGTGAATCAAAATGCATTGAAGCATAACTAGGAAGCAAATGCAATACAAAATGTAAATGCTTGAAGTAAAAAGAACTGTGACTAGGCGATGTTTTTTCGACCAGTTCACGCTCTGCAAAGCGCTACGTCTGGTTGGAGGGACTGGTGATTGAACACCTGGAGAAAATCTCTCTCTGTCTGTTGCTCCACTGCACCAATCTCCTTGAGCTTGGTTAGTTTTGACTCGGGGTAGATTATCAAGGAAATCTCCGAAACCTTTGACAAACTTGATCTTCGACGCGACAATTACTCTTCGCTCTCTGAAGTCGACACTCTAACCGTCTAGGAGAATTGCAGTTCTCCAAGATAAAAAGGCTAGTAATCTTTCACCT
The DNA here is from genome assembly GCA_950022295.1 of Bromus sterilis. Taxonomy (NCBI): domain Eukaryota; kingdom Viridiplantae; phylum Streptophyta; class Magnoliopsida; order Poales; family Poaceae; genus Bromus; species Bromus sterilis. The sequence continues at coordinate 60,541,412 of OX465599.1, forward strand.
AAGTCATCTTGAATCTACTCAGATCAATGGGACTTAGGCTTCAGTATTCTGGGTTTTGGGTTTTGCTTCGATGGCGTTCTTGGGGTGCTCTCTTCAGTCTCTCTCAGGAATATTCTTAGAGCAGCCACCCGAAAATTGAGGAGGGGGCGGCGTATTTATAGTTGGCGATCCCGAGGTGTGAAATGACCTATTTGACCCGAAGTGACTGCTTGACACGTGTCCACAACGGTCGGATTTGTCATTACTGCACAACTTTACTTGCGGAACAAGTAAAGCTGACTCACAGACTTAGTTCTGCTTCGGAAGCCAAAGAACGAAGTCTTTGCTACCGAAACTTAACTCAGTGCACATGAGAATTTGTTCACTCTGGCTTCTCACTTGGTTTAGATTTGATCTGAGCATTTTCTTAATAACTTCGGTGTCCACAAACTAAAGACCCCTCTTGATAGTACGGTTTCTCCTATGACTCAAAGAACAGAAAAAGAACTACACAAAAAAATCTAAGTCTTGCGCCGTCTGCTTCATTTCCTTCAATGAGTTGAGCTTCATGACGCCTTCATTTTTGGGGTTCATCCTCTGTGATTAAGCTTCGCTCAAGGGGTAATGTTTCGATAACTTGAAAACCATCCCTGAAGCTTTATCACCTAGCTTGTCCTTTAGGAACCTATTCAACTGTTTACACTAGAAAACATTGTTAGTTCCTCTACTGTCTTGTCCAACAATATCCAAAACACATGGGGGCAAAACTTTGATCTTACAATCTCACCCTTTTTGGACTATTGTTGACAAAACGGGCATCGATAAAAGATATTGAAGTTTTTGTGAAGTGATGGGACAAACTTTAAGATATGAAGTTTTTGGCTCCCCCTGCATGCAAGCATCGAAGATTTATATAATCGAAATTAATGCTTGAGAGAAATTTCTTCGGTGGAGAGAAAAACAAATATCTTAGCGAAGACAATTGCATTTGAAGATATATACCCAGAAATGTGTGCAATTGCTTCCAATGACCTGTGACTTAGAAAGTACTCCCTTCGGTCCTTTTTTACTCCACGTATTAGCTTTGTGTCAAGTCAGATTTTAAAAACTTTGACCAAATTTAATCAATGAAAAAAATAGCGTGCTATGACAAAATAGCGTGGCCCTAAAAATATGCTATTAGCGTGCTATTTCGCGCTATAGCGGGCTATTATCGAGGCATTGTACATAGATCCATTTAGCGAGGCATTGCCCAAAACGCTATAGCGTGCTATCAGCGAGGCTATATCGCGCTATTTTTTTCATTGAAATTTATACTAAAAACTATCAAAATCTAAAATACCAAGTATATAAACTATGAAACTATATTTCATGATGAATCTAACCATACTAATTTGGCATTGTGAATGTTGATACTTTTTTCTACAAATTTGGTCAAAGTAGAGATACTTTGACTTTGGACAAAACTTATATGCAGACTAAAAAGGACCGGAGGGAGTAATAACCACCGAATGACCTGTGACTTAGAGGATACAAAGCAATACTTGCGAGCAAAGGGTTATTAAACTTTAGTGTGGCACAAGAGTATCACGACCGAATGTAAACTTAAGTTACAACCCAATCGAAGAGAATGGAATGTTTGTTGTAACTTAAACCAAGTGAAGCAAAATGCAAAGCCCTTTCCCTGATGCAAATCTAACTCATCGATGCCCTCATTCTCCCCCTTTTTGTCAATGATTGGACAATAGGTTGGGAAGAGGTTTGAGAGATCTAATTCGTGGCATCAGCACCCTTGGAGCCCGACGAAGCAGAACTGGACGAAGAATCATCCGAAGAAGATTGATCTCCTGAAGATTCTTCTTCCGACCCAGGCGAAGGAAGAGCTTGGAGATTCGTCTGGGTGATGAGGTTGATGTCGAGGTCGCTGTCGTCGAGGCCGTCATCATCCTTTGAGGTGATGGAGTCATTCTGGGAGACGGTGTCCAGCCTGATGGGATCTGGCTCGTTGACGAAGAATACTTCATCCATCTTGTGCAGGGGAGGAAGCTTTTGATTCGGGCGGTCCACAGTATCATCCCGGGAAAAGTTTTGCTGGAGGTGCTCATACTCTTTGTAAATGCGATCTTTACGAAGGCCTTTAACTGAGTTGAACTTCCGGAGTCCCTTCCAGGAATGTCGTTTGAGCACACGCAGATACTGAATGTTGTTGAGAGCAATGTTGCCAACGCGATTAATTTCATCAGCAAGGAACTGCATCTGGCGCTGATTTGCTTCAATGAAGTTTTCGAGCATTTGCTGCGACCGAAGATTGACTTCAAAGTGATGACAGTCCTTCTGGAATTTCTTCGAGATGTTGCGCTCATTGACTTCATGGCGCACCCCAACATATGTGGCAAAAATATCATTGGGCTTCCTCAACAATTCCAAAGTGTCACGCACTGGAGGAAGGAAAAGCTTCGGATGGTGGCGAGCCACAAATTCTTCATTGTCTTGCAATCAGTGAGACCAAACTTCTTCAAGCAATCCTTGAGATATTTTTCTTGAGAAATAAAGGTGCCATTCTTCTGTCGACGGATTTAAAGTCCAAGGAAGAACTTCAATTCACCCATCATTGACATCTCATATTTCTTCGACATCATTTTGGAAAATTCTTCGCTGATTTCAATGTTAGTGCAGCCAAAAATAATATCATCTAAATATATTTGACAAACAAACAAATCACCATTATAAGATCGAGTGAAAAGATTTGGGTCAGTTGTTCCTGGTTTGAAGCCTTTCTTCAGAAGGAGGTCCTTCAGTGTGTCGTAGCAAGCACGAGGTGCTTACTTCAGCCCATAAAGAGCCTTGTGCAACCTGTACACCATGTCAGGATTCTTCGGGTCTTCAAAACCTGGAGGCTGCATAACATACACTTCTTCTTTGATTTCTCCGTTAAGAAAAGCACTTTTCACATCCATTTGATAAAGTAGGATGCCATTGAAATTTGCAAAATAAAGCATAACATGAATGGATTCGAGACGAGAAACTGGAGCATAAGTTTTGCTGAAATTGATATCTTCGATTTGGGTGTACCCTTGTGCTACCAGTCGTGCTTTGTTTCTTACCACAATACCATCTTCATCTTGCTTGTTGCGAAAAATCCACTTTGTACCAATGATGTTGTGCTTCGTGGGATCAGGCCTTTCGATTAAGGACCAGACTTTGTTTCGCTCGAACTGATTAAGTTATTCGAGCATAGCAGTTAAACAATCTGGATCCTTCATGGCTTCATCAAACTTTGAAGGTTCTAGCATGGAGACAAATGAAAAGTTTCCACAGAAGTTAGCCAAACGAGCACGAGAACGAGCTGTGGGACGACCTGGTTGTTGAATTAATTCGAGGATCGAATCAACATCAACTCTTCTTCGCACTCGAGTCAGAGCATTTTCAATGACTTGTGGCTCTGGTTCTTCTGTAGGATCATTTCCTTCAGGACCAACATCTCCTTCCGGATCTGCATTTCCTTCAGGATCTGCATTTTCTTCGTTAACTGGTTCTTCTTCTTCATGTTCATCATTTGCTTCAGGATGTTGTTCTCCAGCGCCCCGGGCTATGTGTGGGAACATTGGATTATCATCATCTTGAATAGCTTGTCGAGCAACTGCTTCAACAGGGCGAATTTCTCCAATAACCATAGACCTGATCACTTCATCAAGAGGAGGTTCATCTAGATCATGAGGTAAATAGTGTTTTTGAGAGCCATTAGCTTCATCAAACCTCACATTTACAGTTTCCATAACCTTCCCAAAGTGGGAGTTATACACTCTGTAAGTGTGAGAATTTGAGCCATAACCTAGTAGAAAACCTTCATGTGACTTAGGGGCAAATTTGGAGCTATGATTCATATCTCTAATAAAGCAAGGAGCACCAAATACCCTAAGATACGAAACATTTGGCTTGTTACCAGTGATAAGTTCATGTGAAGTCTTCTTCAGAAATTTGTGAAGGTAAACCTTGTTGATGATATGACATGCAATGTTAATTGCTTCGGCCCAGAACCTGATGGGAGTCTTGTATTCAACAAGCATAGTTCTGGACATTTCAATAAGAGTTCTATTCTTCCTTTCGACTACACCATTCTGTTGAGGTGTATAAGCAGCAGAGAATTCATGCGTAAAGCCATGATCATCAAGAAATTCTTCAATATGAGTATTTTTGAATTCTGTTCCATTATCACTTCGGATATGCTTCAGAGATAATTCATATTCTGTTTGAGCTCTCTTAGCGAATGACTTGAAGATTTCAACAACTTTGCTCTTGTCATCCAGAAAGAAACCCAAGTATAACGAGAAAAATCATCCACAATGACGAGACCATATTTGTTTCCTCCCAGACTTGCATAATTTTGAGGACCGAAATGATCCATGTGAAGCAATTCAAGGGGGCGAGTAGCAGTCATGATAGTCTTCGCTGAATGATGTTTCTTTGTAATTTTACCAGCTTTGCAAGCACTGCAGAGACGATCCTTATCGAATTTTACTTCGTTAAGGCCAATTACATGCTTCTTCTTCACTAGATTTTGAAGATTTCTCATCCCTGCATGACCAAGTATTCTATGCCATAACCAACCAGATGAAGCTTTTTCCAATAGGCATGTGGATACAGAAGGGCCCGAAGAAAAATCAACAATATATAAATCTCCTTTTCGGTAACCCTCGAAGACAAACGTATATTCATCCTGTGAAAAGACAACACAACGCGAAGCAGAAAATAGAACAAGCATATCCATATCGCATAACTTAGAAATAGACATAAGATTGTAACCGAGAGATTGAACTAGCATAACCTTGTCAATGTGCTTATCCTTCGATATGGCAACCTTACCCAAACCTAAAGCTTTACCCTTGTTGTTATGACCGAAGGTAATATACTTCTGAGAAGATTGAGATAGTTTTTATTCGGTGAATAACTCCTTGTCTCCGGTCATATGATTTGTGCAACCACTGTCCATGACCCATTCGGATCCACCGGACACATAGCCCTTTGCTTTGGCCATGAAGCAATATGCAGGAGTTTCATCTTCACTGCTGTTGTTGGTGAAGAATGAGCTCGAAGCACCAACCGAAGAAAATGCCAATCCAGCAACACCATCAGACTCGGAGCCAGATGCGGATCTTGAGCCTGATTCTGCTTCAGAACTGGAGGATTCTTCTTCAGAGTTCATTTCCTTTCCCAGATATGCCTTGGCACGATGAGAATTGCTTCGTCGAGAAGAATGTGTCTTCGAAGAAGAACTCTCACGCTTCTTGTGATACTTCTTTTTATTTTCATCATCTGAATCCTTCTTCTTTTCTCTTCTTGAACTGGAATCATGTCTCTTGGACTCATAGCTTCTGGAGGATCTGTGGGACTTGCTTGAAGAATCTCTGAGTGAATGCTTTGGTTTGTTTTCAGCTTCCCACAGAGGGCAATTAACAATGTAATGACCTGGTTTCTTGCACTTGTAGCAGCAGTAGTCCTTCGATGGACAACTTCTTGAGGATGAACGGTGAGAAGAGTAACTTGAGTTCCTTGATGAATAATTATTCTTGGGTGAAGAAAAAACTTTTCTTTGGAAGTGGTTGAAGCGTCTCATGATCAATGCCAAATCCTTCCCAATGCTTGCAGGATCATCAGATTCAACACCGGAAGCAGAACTAACTTCGGGTGAAGAGTGATGTGAAGCTTTTGCTTTTAAAGCATGTGATATTCTTCGAGAGCCATTTATGTCACGTTTCTCATCTTCTTCCATTTCAAAAGTTTTGAGTCTCTCAAGAATATCAGCGGCAACAAGATTTCTGAAATCAGTTCTTTTCTTGATCATCAGCACAATGTGATCAAAAGAATCATCCAATGAGCGAAGAAAAGTTCTTACAACCGAGTGAGGAGTGATGTCATCAGCACCGAGGGAAATCAACTCATTTGCAAGAGAAGTGAGTCTGCTGTAAATGGAGTTGACTTTCTCGCCCTCATTTCTCTTGAATCGATAGAATTTGCTTCGGAGAGTGTCAATTCTGGCATCTTTCTGAGTGGATACTCCTTATCCAATCTTTTCCAGATAGTCCCAGACACCTTTGGCAGATGGGATATTCTTCACTTCATGATACTTCTATGGAGTCAAATGGTTGGTGATGAATACCCAAACTTCGGAATCAAGATCAATCAATTTTGCTTTAGCAGGAGTGAAGGCATTCTCATCCTTGATAGTGACTCCTTTCAAGACAACTTGACAGGCAGCTGAATTGATAGCCATGATATTTCTCTTCATTTTGTCCTTCCAGTAAGGGTAGTCCTTCCCATTGAAAATAGGAATAGGTTCGCCTGAGCGAATAGCTGGGAAAGACATACTTGAAAGAACTCCAGGAGGTTAATCCAAAACACACAGAGTGTAGGGAGTGAGTAGCTCTGATACCAATTGAAAGTCCAAGTATGTGATCAGAGGGGGAGGGGGTGAATGATCACTTCAAATTTTCGACTGAAACTTTGAAGTGAAGCATAAGTAAAGCGGAACAGGGAAGAAGAAACAAGTGACAGGGAAGTAAAACTGGAAGCGAAACTAAATGCAGTGAATCAAAATGCATTGAAGCATAACTGGGAAGCAAATGCAATATAGAATGTAAATGCTTGAAGTAAAACGAACTGTGACTATGCGATGTTTGTTCGACCAGTTCACGCTCTGCAAAGCGCTACGTCTGGTTAGAGGGACTGGTGATTGAACACCTGGAGCAAATCTCTCTCCGTCCGTTGCTCCACTGCACCAATCTCCTTGAGCTTGGTCAGTTTTGACTCGGGGTAGATTATCAAGGAAATCTCCTAAACCTTTGACAAACTTGATCTTCGAGGCGACAATTACTCTTCGCTCTCTGAAGTCGACACTCTAACCGTCTAGGAGAATTGCATTTCTCCAAGATAAAAAGGCTAGTAAGCTTTCACCTAAGTCATCTTGAATCTACTCAGATCAATGGGACTTAGGCGTCAGTATTCTGGGTTTTGGGTTTTGCTTCGGTGGAGTTCTTGGGGTTCTCTCTTCAGTCTCTCTCAGGAATATTCTTAGAGAAGCCACCCGCAAATGGAGGAGGGGGCGGCGTATTTATAGTTGGCGATCCCGAGGTGTGAAATGACCTATTTGACCCGAAGTGACAGGTTGACACGTGTCCAAAACTGACGAGGGGGTGACCCCACGACTCCTGCAGATAAGCCTACCCGGTGTCCCTGAAGATAGAAGGCCCATGAAGACCCGCCTTGGCCCGCTAGTTGGCACCGACATAGGAGTCTGCGACTCACAAGGAAGGTGCGAAGACCTGTCGTACGGAGCAAGATAGGGTTAGGAAAGCTTACCTGTAAACGTAGATGAACTCCCCGAGTGAAAGGATCGGAAGGTCGACTAGAGGGGGGGTGGGTGAATAGGCGACTAACAATTTTTATGACTTCTTAATAAGTTTAGGCTCAACAAGAAAAAAATGTTGTCTAGATATGCAACTAGGTGAGATCCTATATGATAACTTAACAACTACAACAATAAATCAAGCAAGATATAAGCAATGAAAATTAACTTGCAAAGTAAAGGTAGAGGGAACACGGAGACAAGGATATGTTACCGGAGTTCCTTCTCTCTCGAGAAGTACGTCTCCGTTTGGAGAGGGTGTGGTGCACAATGCTCACACGAAGTCCAACGAGGGCTACCCTATTCTCCTCATGCTCTTACCAATGCAAGATGCCGTGAACCACGACGCGGTGGCCTTGAAGGTGGCAACCGAACCTTTACAATACAAGGTTGGGGCAATCTCCACAACTTAATTGGAGGCTCCCAACAAACCACGGAGCTTCACCACAATGGAATGTGGCTCCGAGGTGACCTCTTCCGTCTAGGGCACCAACGCACCCAAGAGTAAGAAGATACACAAGGGAATAATGGGGGGAATCAAATATCCTTTGGTGGAAGTGTAGATCGGGGCCTCCTCTTCCAAACCCTAGAGAATCAACAAGTTTTGATGGCTAGGAAAGGAGATCGGGCAAGAATAAGCTTTTGGGCGTCAATGGAGGAGCAGCAATAAATGAGGTGTGGTCTCCTTGGAGAAGAAGACGCCCTTTTATAGGGGGCACATTAAACAGCCGTTGGACCCCCACCAACCACGGTACTACCGCTCTTAGAGCGGTACTACCGTGGCGCGGTACTACCGCAGTGGGTGCGGTACTACCGCGCTGCCGTAGTACCGCAACCTAGTGCCGTGCCCACTACCGCTTAGTCAGTACGCTTGCGGTAGTGGTTACGGTACTAGCCTGCCGTACTACCGCGCTGGGTGCGGTACTACCGCGCTGCCGTAGTACCGCAGCTTAGTGCCGTGCCCACTACCGCTCGGTCAGTACGCTTGCGGTAGTGGTTACGGTACTAGACTACCGTACTACCGTAGCGCGGTACTACCGCACTGGGTGCGGTACTACCGTGGTACTGTAGTACCGTACTCTAGTGCCGTGCCCACTACCGCTCAGTCAGTACGCTTGCGGTAGTGGTTGCGGCACTAGACTGCCGTACTACCGTACCGCAGTACTACCGCAGTGGGTGCGGTACTACCGCATGAGCGGTACTACCGCACTCCAAGCGGTACTACCGCCCGAGCAGACCCAGGCTGGAATGGCCTCCTATACTGACTCCTCTGAAGGCGCCAAGAAGATATGTGGGTGCAGAGAAAAGTGTAGTGTGATGATTCCACCCATCATATCACCGCGGATCCCCTCTTAATAGTACGGATTTACTACGACTCAACCACCAAAAAAAGAATCCGAGAGGGAAACTCCGTCTTCACGTTCCATCAACCGAGGGGATGATAACCGTCTTGTGCCATGGCTTAAGTTATCTGAAATACTCAAGGCACACGGTTAAACCGCAAATGTGTTGTCATCAATCACTAAAACCAATCATGGGGAAATATGCCCTATCACCGAGACCTAGCCCAGTATATAAGGGCTAGGAGGGGCGACGCCAAAGGCATCCAATATCATCTGTAACCCTAGCCTTGAGCGCTCCAGCCTTGGCATCCACTTTAATCGCATCTCCCTCATCAATAATATCGAGCAGGAACGTGTCCTCCTGTTTGCCGACGAGCTATCGTCCAACCTGTGCCTCTCATGACTAACCCAGGGTCCCTGACCAAGGGATTTGCCAGGGTTGATCCCCGTCAATTGGCGCCTTCTGTGGGAACTACACAGGTTGGGATCACGATCTTGGCGGTCCCGTCTTCAGCAAGCCACAACTCAAGGGCAAGGACCAGATCTAGCCCACTCGAAGGATTCAAGATCACGGCAAACATCTCTGCCACCCCATAAAGATCGCTCGGGCTACAGTTGTGCCAGGACCGATACTACGGTAGCGGCCAAGTGCAGCGTCAGCAGCGAAGGAATCGACGACCCAGAAGAACGGCGAGAGTCCTCTACGAAGGAATTCCACTCAACGAACTGCGACGCGCAGCGGAGGACTCGCAAATCTTTCGACAACCCACCGCCGCCCGGGCACCCGCCGCACATCAAGACGATGACTACGAGATCGAAACCAGCGATCAGAAGATCCATCGCCAAGGAAGAAGGAATCGACGACCCAAAAGGCGCGCACGGGAGATCTACGGCGAGGCCCAACTGAACGAGCCACGTCACGCAGCCGTGCAACCGACGGCCACTCGACGACACGCCGTCGCACAAGCACCTGCCGCCAGACAGGACAGCGACTCCGAGACGCCGGTGGGCGAGTACTATGACCCAGATCGAAGGCCAGATGAATTCGCCAACCTCATCAAGAACCAAGATATGAGTCGAGGAATCAAAACCGACCCTCGCTTCCACGAACACCCGGAGGATCACGAGAAAATCTTCAAAATCTCAAGAAGGAAGAGGCACGCCGGATCTAGCAAACTCACGATTAGAGAGCAGCTAGCAGGACCCTGCACGATCCACAGCTTCGAGGACGACTGGGGACGCGTCAGGTCAGGTCACACTTTGGGAGACTGCCGCCTGTTCAACGAGCTAGCCGACGACCTCAAGAAGGAGAAGCAGAAAGAAGACAAGCGCAACCGGCGGCCCGAACAATCGCCGCCCCCAAGCCCGGGAGGACGTCACAGCCCGCTGCAAGGACAGGTGCTCATGATCCAAGAGGGAAGGGCGCCACAAGCACAACACGACGCCTACACCCTGCAAGCTAGAGCAACCGAGAGCATAAATATAGTCGAAGTCTACCAGCTACAGGATGCGGAGACCAGCATCCCGTTCTCACAGGACGACCATCCACCCGCAGCCCCAAGACTGGGGCACGCGCCCCTGGTGCTCGATGCACAAATCAGAGGGTACGACATGGATAGGATCTTCATGGACGGAGGCAGCAACATGAATATCATCTTTGCCAGCACCCTGCAAAATATGCTGATCCCACGATCAGTATGGAATAAATCGAACACCGTGTTACACGGGGTTGTCCCAGGAGAAGCAGCCACATCCGTCGGAGTCGTCGAACTCGAAGTTGTCTTCGGCAACCGACGCAACTTCGCAAAGCACGTCCTCGAGTTCGAAGTACTCGACTGGCAATCGCAGTATCACGCCATATTGGGACAGCCAGCATTCGCGCAGTTCATGGCGGTTCCACACTACGCCTACCTCAAGCTCAAGATGCCAGGATCAACGGGAGTCCTCACGATCAACGGAAGCTTCATCAAATCAGATCAGTGTGATTGTGACTTTCACAAAATCTCCGACACATTCGGAGCCGAACAAGAACTCAGAGAAATAGCCATGGTGACGGACAAGAGTACCTTCCCATTGGTGAGCCGAAGAGAATCTAAGGAGTACGGACGCGACTTCAGCATCGACAACAACACAGTCACTCACCAAGTGCACCCGACGGACCGGGACAAAACAGTCCGCGTGTACGCCCACCTACCAGAGGAGCAGGCTACAACTCTCGCCGCTTTCCTTCGAGATGAGTGGGAAATATTCGCCTGGTGCCCAGCCTACATGCCTGGAATACCACGCGAATTCGCGGAGCACGCCCTACGCATCAATCAAAACACGAAGCCGGTGAAGGAAGCTCTGAGACGATTCTCGGAGCCCAAGCGCAGAGCAATCGGAGAGGAAGTCAACCGGTTACTCGACGCCCAGTTCATCCGATAAACGAAGAAAGCCACCTGGATAGCCAACCCAGTGCTGGTGCCCAAGAAAGACACGACCGTGCTGCGCATGTGTGTCAACTACGGACCAGTCAACAAGCATTGCCCGAAGGACCACTTCCCCCAGCCTAGAATCGATCGGATAATCGACTCGACAGCAGGGTGCGATCTACTTTCCTTTCTTGATGCCTACTCAGGATACAACTAGATCAGGATGAAGGAAGAAGACGAAGAGCACACATCGTTCATCACCCCCTATGGCGTATTCTGCTACAGGACCATGCCCTTCGGGCTCAAGAACGCAGGTGCCACATACCAGCGAATGATGCAGGCCTGCCTGAAAGAGCAAATCGGAAGAAATGTGCAAGTCTATGTGGACGACATCGTCATCAAGACCTACAAAGCAGCCAGACTACTCGACGACCTGCGCGAAACCTTCGCAGCGCCCAACAAATACATAATCAAACTCAACCCAAAGAAGTGCGCATTCGGCGTACCGGCGGGGAAGCTGCTCGGCTATATGGTCTTTTCCCGAGGAATCGAGTCAAACCCTGAGAAAGTCCAAGCCATCGCCCGAATGCAAGAACCAACCGACATCAAAGGAGTACAGCAGCTCACTGGAAAACTCGCAGCCCTAAGCCGCTTCATTAGCAGGCTGGGAGAACGCACGCTTCCTTTCTATCAGCTGCTCAGGAAAGGAAAGAAATTCGAGTGGACGGAGGAAGGCCGCCAAGCATTCGCAGACCTGAAAAAAACACTCTCGATCCCACCAATCCTGGCGGTACCCAAGGAATGAGAGAAGCTATACCTCTACGTGGCAACACGTAACAGTGTAGTAAGCACATCGCTCGTTGTTGAACGCATAGAAGAAGGAAAGGTCCAGAGCATCCAGAGACCAATCTACTACCTCAGCATGCTCCTGACTAAATCCCAGCAGCGGTACCCGCATTATCAGAAGCTACTACTGGCCGTCATCATGACCTCAAGAAAGGTGTCCCACTACTTCGACGAGCACCCTATCACAATCGTGAGCAGCGCACCACTCGCTAACATACTCAACAACCCTGGAGCGACTGGACGAGTCGCCGAGTGGAACATTGAGCTCAGCCCACGGGACCTGCAGTTCAAGCACCCAAAAGCCATCAAAACCCAAGTACTCCCAGATTCCCTGGTCGAGTGGACGGAGATTCAGACACCAGGCCCTCCAAACCTATCAAATTCATGGTCAATGTTCTTCGATGGGTCCAAGAGACAACAAGGAGCCGGGGCAGGAGTTGTGCTCATCTCCCCTAAAGGAACAAAGCTAAAATACGTCCTACAGATCAACTTCAGTCACGCCTCCAACAACGAAGCAGAATACGAGGCACTCCTCCATGGCATGCGCATGGCCAAAAGTTTTTTGCCACTCGCCTCATAATCTACGGTGACTCCAATCTCGTCGTCCAGCAGACGATGAGAAACTGCGACGCAATAGCCGACAACATGGCAGCCTACCAGAAGCTCTACAACGCACTCGAAGGAAGTTTCGACGGTTGTGAGCTCAACTACATCACCAGGGCCAACAACACAGAAGCTGACGAACTCGCGAACATTGGTTCGACCCGAGGACCAATACCACCCGGCGTCTTTATTGAAAGCATCAGCCAGAGATCCATCAAGGTACAGGAAACAGCACCTGAAGCAGTCGTGGACGGCGAAGACGCGACAGACCTGGCGCAGGTGGTAGCAGCAAGCCCATCAGAAGGCACAAGCACCAGCACACCCGACAGCACAGCTCTGACAGAGCTAGAAGGACCTGTCTGGGCAAAACCGTTCCTACGATTCCTAATCGAAGGTACGCTACCGCAAGACGTGGCCGAAGCACGACGCATCAGCCGACGATCCAAGGCGTTCACGGTGATCAACAAACAACTATACAAGCGCAACATCACCTAGATACTCCAAAGGTGCATCGACGAAGAAGATGGCAAAGCCCTACTGCTCGAAATCCACGAAGGCACCTGCGGGCACCATGCGAGCAGTTGAGTACTCGTGTCCAAAGCATTCCGAGCCGGGTTCTATTGGCCCACAACCATGAAAAACGCAGAGGAAATCATGCGACGTTGTGTCACCTGCCAGAAATTCGCCAACAAGCCACACGCTACCGCCTCAGAGCTCAAGACCATACCACTATCCTGGCCGTTCGCCACCTGGGGACTAGACATGGTGGGCCCACTCAAGAAATCATCAAAGGGCGGAAGGACACACCTGCTCGTCATAGTCGACAAGTTCACTAAATGGATCGAAGCAGTGCACATCACCAGCTCCACAGCCCTCACGGCAGTCAACTTCATCAAATCGATCATCTTCCGGTTCGGAGTGTCACACAACATCATCACGGACAATGGCACGAACTTCACAGCCGCAGAATTCCAGAACTTTTGCGAAGAACTAGGCATCAAAATCAATTACGCATCAGTCGCGCACCCGTAGTCCAACAGCCAAGTGGAAAAAGCAAACGGCCTTGTATGCGGGAGAATCAAGAAGCGTCTCCTCACACCACTCGAGCAAGCCGCCGGCAACTGGGTAGAAGAACTTCCCGCGGTACTATGGAGCCTACGAACTACACCAAACACCGCGACCCAGTACACACCCTTCTTCATGGTATACGGGGCAGAGGCAGTACTACCACACGACCTCAAGTTCGGAGCACCTCGGGTCACCGGGTACGAAGAAGAAGAAGCAGAAGAAGCATTACAAGATGACAAAGATACAGGTGACGAAGCAAGAGATACAGCCCTGGCAAAATCAGAGGGGTACCAGGACAAGCTATGCACCTACCAAAGCAGTCGCTTGCGCACTAGAACCTTCAACAAAGGTGACCTAGTCCTACGGCTGATACAAGAGAAGGTCCATAAACTTGCCCCCCAATGGGAAGGACCATTTATAGTCTCAGAAGTCATCGGAGGTGGCGCCTATAGGCTGAAGAACCCGAAGACAGACGAGGACGTGGGTAACCCATGGAATGTAGCAAACTTGCGACTGTTCTATCCATAGTCCCCATCGGTCAGACATGACTGGCAACTCATGTAGCCGCTCGACCGCAATAAAATAAATGTTGCCCAAATATTGTCTTCTCAAAGCACTAGGGGGCTCGAGCACCCACTCCCCCCGAGAGACGCTATCATCGCCTATGCGATCTTAACCAAAGTACTCGGGGGCTTAAGCGTAAAATCCCCCGGAGAGACGCTATCGCTTACGCGATCTTAACCAAAGCACTCGGGGGCTTAAGAATAAAATCCCCCCGAGAGACGCTATCGCCTACGCGATCTTAACCAAAGCACTCAGGGGCTTAAGCATAAAATCCCCACGAGAGACGCTATCGCCGACGCGATCTTAACCAAAGCACTCGGGGGCTTAAGCATAAAATCCCCCTGAGAGACGCTATCGCCTACGCGATCTTAACCAAAGCACTCGGGGGCTTAAGCATAAAATCCCCCCGAGGGACGCTATCGCCACTTAAGCGATCTTCACCAAAACACTCGGGGGATTAAGCATAAAATCCCCCCGAGAGATGCTATCGCCACTCAAGCGATCGTCACCAATGCACTCGGGGGCTTAAGCACAAAAATCCCCCAAGAGATATTCAAGGAGACTCAAGCGTCTAAGCTTGGGGATGCCCCATGCATCCCCTCTTCGTCAACAATTATCAGTTCGTCTTTCTCATCACTATAATTTTTATTGCTTCACGTGTTATGTACTTTGCTTGGAGCGTCTTGCTCTTTACTTTTTAGGTTTTTTTAGTTTAATTTAGTTTGTTTGCTGGTCATAACAAATTGGATCCTAGCATGTCTTGTTTGGGAGAGAAACACGCTCCACTTTTTCCTAGAATGCTCATAGTTTTCACTTTTATCTTTTTGAGTGTTCAATCTTTATTACTAGCTTGTTGTTATGTTTATTTTCTTTCTAAGAGCTGGGATTATAATTTTAGAACTCTTTTGAGTTTCATGTTTATCTTGTTTAGAGAGTTGGCCTTGTTGCGCTAGGTGTGTGTCCTACTTTGAGTAGGTAATCAAGGTTGGTAAATTAAGTTTAGTAGCAACTTGCAATAGTTCTGAGGTGTTTTTACAAGTAATGTTTGGACTTCTGTGTGTCAAGAGCTCAAGCCAATTAGTAATAGGTGTTGTATTTTGGTTCAAAGTGCTTATTTTCGAAAACTACAAAAAGAGTTGAGAACTCTAGCTACTGAAAGGATCACTAATCTTTGCGGAATTGTAAAAGAGTACCCTCACGTTATCATGGGTCGAGGATGCGCAAGGATAACCAAGCCCCCATACACTCCTCCTAGGGTGCTCGTTTCTTTATGAATCTCCTGACTAGATAGAGAGTTACTGATAATAAGTTGATGAGTTCCTTTGACTAATGCGACTATTCAATTCTTGGCACTTCCACCAGCCTATATTTTGCTAGCCTCTTCGGTACCGTGCATTGCCCTTTCTCATCTTGAGAGTTAGTGCAAACTTCGTTGGTGCATCCAAATCCTTGGCATGATACGCTCTGTCATACATAAGCCTCGTTATATCTTTCTCAAAACAGCCACCATACCTACCTATCATGGCATTTCTATAGCCATTCCGAGATACATTGCCATGCAACATCCGTATTCTCATGACTTGATGTTATTCTTGATTGTCATACATGCTTTTTCTTGATCATTGAGTCGCATGATAGTTGGGATTTTCCCTTTCACATTTTTGCTACATGATGTGCTAGTATCATTGCATATCCTGCTACACTGGCAGAGGCATACATTGCATGCATCATGATATAATTTTAGTTTTATTATGAGTACCTTGTAAAAGTGTGTTGATCTTGTTCATCTTTGTATATATAGAGTGTTGCCCTTAAAGTGAGGAAAACATCCCGAAGAGAACACAAATAAAAGATCCCAATAGAGCTCACATGAAAAGATCTCAAAGAGGACAAATGAGAGATAAATAGAAAGAGCCAAAGAGGCCACACAAAAATAAAAAAATAAAAAAAGGAAGAAAAAAGAGAGAAGGGGGCAACACTACTATTCCTTTGCCTGCAACATGGAATTACTCACACCTTAATGTGGGAATCATGGTTGGTTGATGGAGAGCTGATGGTGATGACGATGACGATGATCTTCCCTCTCCGGAGGTCGAAAACAACCTCTAGATTATCTCTCGTGAGGAGAAACAGACGTGGTAGAGGCTCCACGATGAAGACTGGAGATGTGATATGTTGTTTGGGTTTTCAACACGGCGAGGAAGATATAGGCTAGAGGGGGTCCAGGGGGTTGTCCCACCTATCCAGGCGGGTCAGGGGCGCGACTTGGCCCTGGCTCCTGGAGTCTTCTTGTGAAACAAAATTCCTGGAATTCTTGGAATTTATTGAGCAACCTGATTTTTCACCTTTTTCTACACAAAACCAGACATAGATGATACTCTCTTGAAAACAGCGTCAATCCGGATTAGTTCCAAACAAATCATGCAAATTAGAGGCAAAAGAATAGCAATTGTTTTTGGAAAAGTAGATATGTTTGAGATGTATCATGAGTAAAACTCAAGGAAGGGTAATGATAGGTTTGAGCAAGACCGAAATGCAGTACTTTCTTCCCAAATATAAGAAATTAGAGAAAAATACAACTACTAGAGATTGAAGCTCTCAAGATGGAGTAGCACAAGAAATTTTATGTCTTTGAAAAAGGCAAAAAATATATGAAGGCAATGCTTAGTCACTATTACGTCCCAAACGTATCTATAATTTCTGCTCGTTCCATGCTTATATGGGTGATATTGCTATGTGTTTTGCAACACTTTCATACCTTTTTCAACATATTTGGACTAACCTACTAACTCAGTGCACCTAGTGCCAAGTTTTGTCTGCAGATGTCCGTGCATTGCAAGTTTATACCCATATTTACACTGCTCGGAAAATTCCATAAAAAAATATAAAACATCAGCGTTCCAGAAGACTCCAGACTCCCGAAGGGGGCCAGAGGGGGGCCACCCCCCTCGGGGCGGTGATGGCACTGAAGTAGTGCTCCTCGTTGGCTGCCCCAAGTGGAAGGTTGAGATGTAGCACGACAACAAATTTCCCTTGGCAAAGATGCCAAGGTTTAGAGTGTCTTCCGTAGGACTCCGACGACGACAAGTAGGTGGTTCGGCAAGTGATGCACCGTCTGAAAAGAATCACTTGCTTAACCTGGTCCTGCACACAAAACAAATAACTTTGCTCCCAACGAGTACAGAGTGGTTGTCAATCTCTCTGGCCTTGCCGTTTACAAAGGATCAAATGCAACAGATAAAAGGATAATGATAACTGCAACTGGAAAGTAAAAGAAGGAAGTAAATTGAGGGTGTAATAGTGGTGGAAATATGGACAGGGGTCCCATGATGTTCACTAGTGATGTCTCTCTCCCAAAAGATGATAAAACTGCTATGCGAGATAAACAAATCACAGCTGGGCAATTGACTGGATTACAGGTGCAAACCAATGCAAACTATGCTACAAAGAAAGGAAGAGGCTCAAACTAGACTCATGTCTTCCCCCTTGTGGCAACAACACATCCCCTAGACTCATGTTTCTGTCACTCAAGCTAGTCATCAGGGGGATGAACTGTGACACCCTGGATTTGGGAACATTCTTTTTCCAAAAACTTTTCTGATTTATTTCTGGATTTGCCATCTGGGTTGATTTTAAACAACTCTTTGGATTTAAAACTTGAGCATATTTATTTTCCTTGCTCAAGTGGCCCATGATTCCCTATCCCTTGCCAACGATCATCCTTTGATCCAACCCATCCAAGCCCATTTTTTCCAAGCCATATATTCCTTTTCCAATAAAAGGAATATTCCCTATTATTTGAGGATTGTGAAGCAACCCCTATGTATATTGCTCCATAATTTCCCAAATAATTCCCACATATCCTTGACACCATTTGGAGACAAAATCTCCAAAAACATGGCATGGCACAATTGTATTTTTTCCCAAGAGAAATTCATTTGTCTGTGGGGGCAGAATGGCACTTTGTGAAGGAAGTGTTATTTATCCTTATCCATTGCTGGTGAAACCTTTTGCGCATACTCTTGTGATCATATCATGAGGCTATGCCAAGTTTCAGCCTTAGGGGACAAGCCAAACTCCATACCAAAATTCCCAAAGTTGGTATGCTGCAAGGGGCATTGTGAAGGAAGTGCATGATAGGGGAACCCATTTGCCTTGAAACTTCTTGCACATGATCATACACCCAAATGAATCTCCTAAGACAAGTTTGAGCCAAACCCCACCACCCATGTGAGCACAACATCAAGATCAAGTTTCTGTCCAGTGGAGTACCTTGTGAAGAAAGTACTAGCTAGGCACATCCTATGTCCATGAAACTTTTAACACCTATGAACACCACCAAATGACCCCACCTCACCAAATTTCAGCCAATTTCCCCAAGCCATGGAGATGCTAGCTCCAATACAAGTTTCTGGTCCATTTGGTGCTTTACAAAGGAAGTACACAATTACTTTGTCCATTTGGGCCCAAACTTTGCAGAGAACTAGTTCTTCCAACACCAAGCCCATGTGACAACCTAGGAACCTCCCCTATCCATCCTTTGACCCCAGCTTGCTATGCAAGATTGGTGCATCAATCTTATCCTTGAAGATAAGCTCAAGCTGTAGCCCTCCTTGACCAATCCAAGCCACCACTGTATTCAGCTTGGAAAGGACTCCACACTAGACATGGTTGGCCACGTGATATTGCAGCATGTGCACCAGGACCCTTGGTGAGCACGCGTTTGGACGCATCCGGCGTGCTCTGCGCGTGCCCGGGAGTCACTGGACGCGGACAGACCACGCTGCAACGCGCCTGTGTCGCCAGCTCCTTGTCAACCCGTGCCAAATGGCTTTGCCAGGCGTGCGTGTCCCCTCTGCCCCTCTCCCCCTCGCCGAAATAGCACCGACCAGTCGCCGCCGTGCGCAACACGACGACCACAGTGCGCCATGACCCGTCCCCATCACCCCTGGCGCCCTTGCTCCCCAAGCCACGGCTCCTGCTCGCGCGTGACTCCCCATTGCCCCTAGAACCTCCTCGACGCACCCAGAGGTCGCGACCTCACCGCATCACCATGGCCGGGAGATCTTGTCGCCGCCCGTGCCTGGATTCCTCCTCCTCCCTATCAAAGGAGGTTTCCCCTGCCGTTTCTCTTCACCATCTCACTCCACGCCCTCCCAATCGCACTCCCGCGTTTGAAATTGGGGCACCGGAGGTTGTCTTCTCCAACTCCGGCCACCAGTGCCACCGCTCTATTGCAGAAGAATCCCGGACACTCCAGTGACCCCCTATCTTATCCATTTCCACCATCGCACTCTCCTCGCTCCCTTGCACCTTCCCCGGCCACCGCCCGCAAGGATTGGTGCCGGAATCGGTGACCTCGCCGGAGCTCGTGGCCCTGGCTCCGCCGAGAAGACCCCGACGTCGTCGTCCGACCACCATTCTAGGCTCCACTGGTACGGGCGTGACGGTGGAGGCTCTCCCGTTTCAGCCAAGCCCTCGCTGCACCTCGCCGTGGTCCCTCGCCGGAGTTGGGTCGACGGTGAGCCTCGTCGTGCACTGTTCCCCATCTCCCTCTCTCTCATATGACACCCCGACCCCACTGGTCAGCTACCCAAGCCCCAGCCCGAACCGTTTTCAAGTGGAAGCGTATTCCCCTAATACGCCATCGACGTCACCCCCTGGCATTTTTCCAGAAAATTATTTAAATCCATTTTAAATGATTATTTTTACCAGAATTTGACGACCTATATCTCCTAAAATACAAGTCCAAATGAGTTGATTCTTTTTGCATTGGTTTTCTATTGATTTCCTCTTTATTTTAGTGCAACTTTGGTGCCATGTTGTTCTGTTAATAATTGATGTTTGAAAAGAAAACCCTTATGTGACCATTTCCTTTTGTTATTTTAAAATATATTTGCAGGACTGTTATTGTGTTGAAGGCTAAGAGTGTTTTCCACTCCTCTGGTGAAAGGCAAGCCACAACCCCTCTTTGCATCTTCGTAAAGACTTGACATGGTTGTATAATATGTCGTAGTTCTCGGATTATTAGGGTGACTATTCATGGCATGCTCGGAGTTTAACCATGATTATGCTATTGCCATGAATATTGCTTGGATTCTAAATGATAGCTAGTGTGGTTATGATCTTGCTATGATGACCTTTGTGATTGCTAGTACTATCTAGATCGTCCGACATGGCTGAGTGATTCATCAGTTTATGCCTTGGATATAGCCATGATCGTGCCTTGGATTTTTAGGAATACCATTATGACTTGGACTTTGGATTCTCAGATAGCACTTGACACCCAGATGCTTATGCTTTTAGAGATAGGCTTTATAGGGTGTGATCAGGTGCCACCGAACCGAACTTATTAGTGCATCCACACTCGCCTGTATGGGAAGGCCTGGTCTCGGTCTATCGTGGTGTTATCTTATGCGTATCACCAAGGAGGGAAGTCTACGCGTGCGCAGTTACCCTGATCAGGTAAGCGGTGATAGTCTTGAAAGCCGGTTTGGTTTAGTCCCCGTTTGGGACTGTTGTACCCCATTTGGGACAACGTGGTTTGCCATGCGATGGCAGGTGTGTCTGGAGGACACAGGGCTACTGACGAGGGGGTGACCCCACGACTCCTGCGTATGAGACTACGTGGTGCATACGAAGATAGAAGGCCCGCTAGGGAGCCACGACAGGCCCACGACTGGCCCAACCAAGCACCGTTGTAGGAGTCCGCGACTAATATGGAAGGCGCAACTTGGTATACAAGGCAAGACTAGAACTAGGAAACTATCTTTGTAACCTAGTACGGACTCCCCGAGACCTAGCCTAGTATATAAAGGCTGGGAGGGGAGACGTCCAGCAATAGACATAATACACATCTACTCACCTGGTCTTGCGAGAACTCGCCTGGGCTCCTTTGTAATCGCCTCCCCACGCAATAATATCGAGCAGGAAGTGCTTCTCCTGTTAGCCGACGAGTATCGTCTAACCTGTGCCTTCTCTATGACTAACCCAGGGTCCCTGACCATGGGATTTGCCGGGGCTGATCCCCGTCAATTGGCGCCGTCTGTGGGAACTGCGCAGGTTGGAATCACGATCTCGGCGGTCCCGCCCCCTACAAATCAAGACTCTAGGACTAGAACCAGATCTAGCCCACTCGAGAAGTTCACCGCAAGAATCTCCATCACCCCGACAAGATCACTTAGCCTGCAGCCAAATCAAGTCCAGCACCTCAACGACCATCAGATCCATCGCCGACGGCAAAGAACTCGGCGACCCAGAAGGCAAGCGCGAGGGCTCTACTCGGGGACACCACTCTAAGAGTCACGGCGAGGAATAGAAGACTCGCCCACCAGTCGACGACCCGCCGCCGCCCGGACTCCCACCACACGCCAAGACAGCGACTCCGAAACCCAGACCGGAGAATACTACGACCCAGATCGAAGGCCAGATGAATTCGCCAACTTTATCCGGAGCCAATCACTCAGTGACGGGATAGAACTTGACCCAAGATTCCACAACCGAGCAGAAGACCGCTCGCAGATCTTCCAAATCTCATGGAGAAGAAGGCACGCCGACTCCAGCAAACTCAAAGCCAAAGAGCAACTGGAAGGATCTTGCGCGATCCACTGTGTTGAGGACAGTTGGGGACACCTCAGAGCAAGCCACACCTTATGATATTGTCGCCTATTCACCGAACTCTCCAACAGCCTCAAGGAGGAAAGGCATCGCGAAGCCAAGCGCACTTGAAGAATGTAGGAGATTGCGCGATAGAAAACAAAAAATTTCTCTCACATGCGGAAGCAACATCCAAGATCCAATCTAGAAGATGCTAGTAACGGGGAGAGTAGGTCATCATACCCTCGAAGAACACGCGCGTTGAACGTTTATTTCAACGCAGCTTGGTGAAGTTGTTGGTGAAGTTCGATCCGATCAGCACTGCAAACGAGCAGTACCTCCGGAGGCTTGCACACGTACAGCTCGATGACGTCTCCTTCTTCTTGATCCAACAATCAAGAGGGAGAAATAGATGGGATCAATTCCAGCACAATGGCGTGGTGGTAGATATGGTGAAGAGTTTCCCACGGGCAGGGCTTCGCCAAGCAATGCACGTGAGGGAGGAGGAGGTGTGGAAGGACTTGGGGTGTTCTTGGTGAGCCTCTCCCCTCTCTTATATAGGCAAGGAGGTTGTAGCCACTTCAATTCCCAAGTGATGAAACCCCTTCTCTCATTACAAAGATGGTAACACCTTTCTTTTAAGAGTGGTAACCCTCCCATTGAAGGGCTTCTCATTTATTGGCATAATAAACCAAGGAGGGCTGGTCACATGGACTATTGGACCACCCTTGGTCGTCCAAAACAGGTGGGGCCCATAGTGGGAACCTCCGGAACCTTCTAGAACATTCCGACACTGCCGAACAAATCCTGAACTTTTCCGGAACCCTGAAATCAACTTGCCTTATATAAATCTTTGCCTCTGGACTCTTCCGGAGCTCCTCGTGATGTCTAGGATCTCATCCGAGACTCCTAACAATATTCGAACACCGTTAATAAAATTATCCCAGAGCTATTCTAGCGTTACCGAGCGTTAAGTGTGTGACCCTACGGGTTCGAGAACGTGCAGACATGATCGAGACATCTCTCTGATAAATAACCATTAGAGGGACCAGGATATCCGTAATGACTCCCACACATTCAACGAAGATCTTTATCGATTGAACCACTATGTCGTGGACTACTATAATCCGTACACAATTTCCTTTGTCACACGATATTTTACTTACCCGTGATTCGATCGTCGGTATCGCTATACCTAGTTCAATCTCGTTACCGGTAAGTACTCTTTACTCGTTCTGTAATACAACATTCTCTGTGACTAACTCATTAGTCACGTGCTTGCAAGCGTTACCGAATGTCCATTACCGAGTGGGCCCAGAGTATATCTCACCGTCACACGGAGGGACAAATCCCAGTCTTGATTCATATAATTCAACAAGTGCTTTCAGAGATACCCGTAAGACATCTTTATGATCACCCTGTCACGATGTGATGGTTGATGTCCCCAAAGTATTCTTCCGGTACCCGGGAATAACATAATCTCATGGTCTAAGAAACATGATACTTGACAATAAAAGGCATGACAGTATAAACTTAATGAAACGATCAATATTGTTATGCTTAGTTGGGTCTGTCCATCACGTCATTCTTCTAATGACATGATCCCATTATTTAATAAACAACTCAGTTTCATGGTTAGGAAACCATAACCATCATTAATTAACGAGATAGTATAGTAGAGGCTTACTAGGGACGCGGTGTTGTTTATGCAACCACACATGCATTATGTTTCCGGTTAATACAATTATAACATGGAAAATAAACATATATCATGAACACGGAATAATGATAATAACAATTTTATTATTGCCTCTAGGGCATATTTCCAACAGTCTCCCACTTGCACTAGAGTCAATAATCTAGTTTACATTGGCAGAAATCTAACACCCATGGCATTCTGGTGTAGATCATGTTTTGTTTGTGGAAGAACTTTAGTCAATGGATCCGCGATATTCTGATCCGTATGTACTTTGCTAATGGTAATATCCCTTCAATGACATCTTCACGAATTTGATGAAACCGGCGTTTGATATGCTTGGAGCTCTTGTGACATCTTGGTTCCTTGGCTAGAGCAATGGAACCAGTGTTTTCACAAAAGATCTCCATGGGATCCAGTGCACTCGGAACAATGCCGAGTTCAGTGACAAATTCCTTCAGCCATATCCCTTCTGTCGCTGCTTCAGAAGCGGCCATATACTCCGCCTCTAATGTAGATCTTGCAATGACGCTCTGCTTGCAACTCCTCCAGCTAACCGCAGCTCCGTTCAAAATAAAGACATACCCTGTTTGAGATTTTGAGTCATCTGGATCAGTATTGAAGCTAGCATCGACGTAACCTTTTACGAAGAGCTCTTCATCACCACCATAGACAAGAAACATGTCCTTAGTCCTCTTTAGGTACTTAAGGATATTTTTAACTGCTGTCCAGTGAGCCTCTCCAGGATCACTCTGGTACCTGCTCGTCAAACTAAGAGCATGGGACACATCTGGTCTAGTACACAACATGGCATACATAACAGAACCTATGGTCGAGTGATAGGGGATTTTATTCATCCTTTCCCTTTCTGTTGCCGTAGTTGGACACTAAGTCTTACTCAATGGCTTACCTTGTAACATGGGCAAAGAACCTTTCTTTGCATCCTGCATATTGAATTTCTTCACTATCTTCTCAAGGTATGTACTTTGACTAAGTGCTATTAAGCGTCTCGATCTATCTCTATAGATCTTAATGCCTAATATGTATGCAGCTTCACCAAGATCTTTCATTGAAAAACTATTATTCAAATAATCTTTCACACTGTTAAGCAGCTCCACGTCATTCCCAATTAGTAAGATGTCATCTACATATAAAATCAGAAATGCAACCGAGCTCCCACTCACTTTCTTGTAAACACAAGATTCTTTATAATTTTGGACAAATCCAAAACCTTTGATGACCTCATCAAATCGAAGATTCCAACTCCGGGATGCTTGCTTTAGTCCATAGATGGAACGCTGAAGCTTGCACACTTTACGAGCATCCATAGGATTGACAAAACCTTGGGGTTGTACCATGTACAACTCTTCTTCAATGTTTCCATTGAGGAATGCAGTTTTGACATCCATCTGCCAAATTTCATAATCGAAATAAGCAACAATTGCTAGCAGAACCCTAACAGACTTAAGCATCGCTACGGGTGAGAAGGTCTCATCGTAGTCAACTCCTTGAATTTGTCGAAAACCTTTTGCGACAAGTCGAGCTTTATGTACAGTAACATTACCGTCAGCGTCTGTTTTCTTCTTGAAAATCCATTTACATTCAACAGCCTTGCGGCTATCAGGAAGGTCAACCAAAGTCCACACTTGGTTTTCTTTCATGGATTCCATTTCAGAGTTCATGGCGTCTTGCCATTTTCCAGAGTCTGGGCTCATCATCGCTTCCTCATAGTTCGTAGGTTCATCATTGTCTAACAATAAAACATTCATGACAGGATTACCGTACCACTCAGGAGTAGTATGTAACCTAGTCGACCTACGAACGGGAACTTCGACCGAAGCTTCATGATCATTATCATCAGCTTCTTCCTCTCTAGTTGGTGAAGGCGGCACAAAAAGATCCAAATCTTCTTGCGCTGCGCTACTCTCCAATTCGGGAGATGGTTCAATAACCTCGTCTAGTTCTATTTTCCTCCCACTCACTCATTTCGAAAGAAACTCCTTCTCAAGAAATGATCTGTTCTTAGCAACAAAGACTTTGCCTTCGGATCTGTGATAGAAGGTATACCCTATAGTTTCCTTAGGGTATCCTATGAAGATGCATTTTTCCGCTTTGGGTTCGAGCTTATCAGGTTGTAACCGTTTGACATAAGCCTCACACCCCCAAATTTTAAGAAACGATAATTTAGGCTTCTTGCCAAACCACAACTCATATGGTGTCGTCTCAACGGATTTAGATGGTGCCCTATTTAAAGTGAATGCAGCTGTCTCTAATGCATAGCCCCAAAATGACATTGGTAGATCGGATAGAGACATCATAGAGCGCACCATATCTAATAAAGTATGATTACGATGCTCAGACACACCATTACGTAGTGGTGTTCCAGGTGGCGTGAGTTGGGAAACAATTCCACAATTTTTTCAAGTGAATGCCAAACTCGTAACTCAGATATTCCCCTCCACGATCAGATCATAGAAATTTGATCTTCTTGTTACGATGATTTTCTACTTCACTCTGAAATTCTTTGAAATTTTCAAATGTTTCAGACTTGTGTTTCATTAAGTAAATATACCCATATCTACTTAAATCGTCAGTGAAAGTTAGGAAGTAACGATATCCACCACGTGTCGAAATGCTCATTGGTCCACACACATCAGTATGTATGATTTCCAACAAGTCACTCGCCCGTTCCATCGTACCAGAAAACGGGGTCTTAGTCATCTTACCCATGAGGCATGGTTAACATGTATCAAATGATTCAAAGTCAAGTGACTGGAAAAGTCCATCAGAATGGAGTTTCTTCATGCGTTTTACACCAATATGACCTAAACGGCAGTGCCACAAGTATGTGGAATTATCATTATTCATTTTGCATCTTTTAGCATCAATGTTATGGATGTGTGAAGTACTACTATCGAGATCCAACAAGAATAAACCATTTACGTCAAGTGCATGACATAAAAGATATTACTCATAAAAATAGAACAACCTTTATTCTGTGATTTAAACGAGTAACCGTCTCGCAATAAACAAGATCCAGATATAATGTTCATGCTTAACGCAGGCACCAAATAACAATTATTAAGGTTTAAAACTAATCCCGAAGGTAGATGAAGAGGTAACATCCCGACGGCGATGACATCGACCTTCGATCCATTCCCGACGCGCATCGTCACCTCATCCCTCGCCAGTCTCCATTTATTCTGAAGCTCCTGTTTCGAATTGCAAATATGAGCAACCGAACCAGTATCAAATACCCAGGCACTACTACGAGAACTAGTAAGGTACACATCAATAACATGTATATCAAATATACCTTTGACATTGCCAGCCTTCTTATCCGCCAAGTACTTGGGGCAGTTGCGCTTCCAATGACCTTCTCCCTTGCAGTAGAAACACACAGTGTCCGGCTTAGGACCAGCCTTGGGCTTCACATGAGCGACAACAGGCTTGCCGCCCCGAGCGGCAGCTGACTTGCCACTCTTCTTGAAGTGTCCCTTTTTGGCTTTAGCCTTCTTGAAACTTGTGGTCTTATTGACCATCAACACTTGATGTTCTTTCTTGATGTCCACTTCCGCAGATTTCAGCATCGCGAGAAGCTCATTGAGAGTCTTATTCATGCCTTTCATGTTATAGTTCAACACAAAGCCTTTGTAGCTCGGAGGGAGCGACTGCAGCACCCTGTCAGTGATTAACTCATCTGGGATCACACATCCCAGCTGAATTAGGCGCTGGATATAGCCTCCCATTGTTACAACATGTTCACTGACAGAGCTGTGCTCCTCCATCTTACATTTATAGAACTTATCAGAGATCTCATATCTCTCAGCGCGGGTCTGAGTCTGAAACATGGTTTTCAACTCTTCAACCATCTCATAGGCGCCGTGATGTTCAAAACATTTCTGGAGATCAGTATCCAGAGATGTAAGGATGGCACAAGAAACTATAATGTGGTCATCTTTGCGTGTCTCAAAGACGTTATGTTCTGCTTCTGGAGCATCGTCTGCAGGTGGGTCACCTAGCGCAGCATCGAGCACATATTGCTTCTTACACCCAGAGAGGATAATCCTCAGGTTGCGGTGCCAGTCAGTGAAGTTTGAACCAGATGATTTTAGTTTTTCTTTCTCAAGGAATGCGCTGAAGTTGAACTGAGCTATGCGGGCCATGATCTACAACATTTTAGAAAAATAAAATTTTAGACTATGTTCATGATAATGAGTTCAGTTTAATCAAATTACTAACGAACTCCCACTTAAATCAACATCCCTCATAGTTGTCTAGTGGTACACGATCCAAATCCACTACACCAAGTCCGATCTTCACGAGAGAAGATGTAGTTTCAATGGTGAAAATCAAAATGTTGATCATATCATTCATATGACTCGTGTTTAACCTTTCGGTTCGTTGCGTTCCGAGGCCATGTCTGTACATGCTAGGCTCGTCAAGTTAACTAAAGTATTTTTTGCATGTGTAAAACTGGCTTACACCCGTCGTATGTGAACGTAGAGTTTACCATATCCGATCATCACGAGATGCTTCAAAATGACGAACTTTTGCGACGATGCATACTTAGGGAGAACACGTTTATCTTGATATTTAGTGCGAGGGATCATCTTATAATGCTACCGTTGTGCACACACAAAATAAGATGCATAAAAGGATAAATATCACATGCATAAAATATGTGACATGGTATAGCCCTTTTATTGCGCCGTGATCTCCATCTTGAACGCACCGACAAGATCTCCATTATGGCACCATGTTGGTCTCCACCTTATGGCATCTTAGTTGTCTACACCACGTTGCATCTACAGCTATTGCTAACTCATAGCGATAAAGTAATGCAATTACATGGCGTTTGAAGTTGACACGCATGCCATACAATAAATAATTAAGACAACCATATGGCTCCTGCCAGTTGCCGTACTCATCGACATGCAAGTCGTGAAACATTACAAAACATGATCATCTCATACATTACAAATATATCATATGAACAGTTTGGGCTATACCACATCACAAGCACCCCTGCAAAAACAAGTTAGATGCCTCACCCTTATTATTTTTAATTTTACGTGGCTTCTAGGGTTTTGCATAAGAACCGTTCTTACCCACACACAAAAAACCACAACGTTGATATAACAAATTGCTTCTTAATCTCATAAGAGCCCTCCTTTGTAAATGTGGTTAATACTATGGTAAGAGCGACTGACACCCGCAGGCCGCATGTGCAATACAAGTTGCACGTCAAGTGCGGAACCGGTCTCAATCCGAAGATTGTAAAGTTGGTCCGGGCCGCTGCATCAAACCATACCGCAAAACCAAAATACACATGGAAGGGTAGCAACAAGAAGATCAACGCCCACAACTCATTGTGTTCTAACCGTACAAAGCATCTACGCATAGAACTAGCTCTGATACCACTGTAGGAGATTGCGCAATAGAAAACAAAAAATTTCTCTCACATGCGGAAGCAACATCCAAGATCCAATCTAGAAGATGCTAGTAACGGGGAGAGTAGGTCATCATACCCTCGAAGAACACGCGCGTTGAACGTTTATTTCAACGCAACTTGGTGAAGTTGTTGGTGAAGTTCGATCCGATCAGCACTGCAAACGAGCAGTACCTCCGGAGGCTTGCACACGTACAGCTCGATGACGTCTCCTTCTTCTTGATCCAGCAAGCAAGAGGGAGAAATAGATGGGATCAATTCCAGCACAACGGCGTGGTGGTGTATATGGTGAAGAGTTTCCCGCGGGCAGGGCTTCGCCAAGCGATGCACGTGAGGGAGGAGGAGGTGTGGAAGGACTTGGGGTGTTCTTTGTGAGCCTCTCCCCTCTCTTATATAGGCAAGGAGGTTGTAGCCACTTCAATTCCCAAGTGATGAAACCCCTTCTCTCATTAAAAAGATGGTAACACCTTTCTTTTAAGAGTGGTAACCCTCCCATTGAAGGTCTTCCCATTTATTGGCATAATAAACCAAGGAGGGCTGGTCACATGGACTATTGGACCACCCTTGGTCGTCCAAAACAGGTGGGGCCCATAGTTGGACCCTCCGGAACCTTCTAGAACATTCCGACACTGCCGAAAAAATCCTGAACTTTTCTGGAACCCTGAAATCAACTTGCCTTATATAAATCTTTACCTCTGGACTCTTCCGGAGCTCCTCGTGATGTCTAGGATCTCATACGAGACTCCGAACAATATTCGAACACCATTAATAAAATTATCCCAGAGCTATTCTAGCGTTACCGAGCGTTAAGTGTGTGACCCTACGGGTTCGAGAACGTGCAGACATGATCGAGACATCTCTCTGATCAATAACCATTAGAGGGACCAGGATATCCGTAATGACTCCCACACATTCAACGAAGATCTTTATCGATTGAACCACTATGTCGTGGACTACTATAATCCGTACACAATTTCCTTTGTCACACGATATTTTACTTACCCGTGATTCGATCGTCGGTATCGCTATACCTAGTTCAATCTCGTTACCGGTAAGTACTCTTTACTCGTTCTGTAATACAACATTCTCTATGACTAACTCATTAGTCACGTGCTTGCAAGCGTTACCGAATGTCCATTACCGAGTGGGCCTAGAGTATATCTCACCGTCACACGGAGGGACAAATCCCAGTCTTGATTCATGTAATTCAACAAGTGCTTTCAGAGATACCCGTAAGACATCTTTATGATCACCCTGTCACGATGTGATGGTTGATGTCCCCAAAGTATTCTTCCGGTACCCGGGAATAACATAATCTCATGGTCTAAGAAACATGATACTTGACAATAAAAGGCATGACAGTATAAACTTAATGAAACGATCAATATTTATATGCTTAGGTGGGTCTGTCCATCACGTCATTCTTCTAATGACATGACCCATTAATTAATAAACAACTCAGTTTCATGGTTAGGAAACCATAACCATCATTAATTAACGAGATAGTATAGTAGAGGCTTACTAGGGACGCGGTGTTGTTTATGCAACCACACATGCATTATGTTTCCGGTTAATACAATTATAGCATGGAAAATAAACATATATCATGAACACGGAAATATGATAATAACAATTTTATTATTGCCTCTAGGGCAAATTTCCAACAAAGAAGCGCAAAGTGACCGACACCAAGCACAGAAAGGCAATATCCCACACCCCATGCACGAATCTGCATGATCCAAGAAGGAAGACCCTCAAAAGCAAAGCAAGACGCCTACACCCTGGAGGCCAAAGCAACTGAAGGCCTAAAGATAGCAGAAATCTACCAACTACGTGGCGCCGAGACCAGCATTACCTTCTCTCAGTGTGATCATCTGCCCGCAGTCCCAAGGCCAGGGCACGCACCCCTGATCCTTGAAGCCCAGATCGGAGGTTACGACATGGACAGAGTCTTCATGGATGGAGGCAGCAGTCTAAACATAATCTTCGCCAGCACGCTACGCAAGATGTTAATCCCACGATCGGTCTGGAAGAATTCAGGCACAACAATACACGGTGTAGTCCCGGGTGAAGCAGCCGCCTCCATCGGAACAATCGAGCTTGATGTAATCTTTGGCAGCAAGAGCAACTTCGCAAAGCAAGTGCTCGACTGGCAGTCGCAATACCATGCCATACTCGGGCGACCAGCGTTCGCACAATTCATGGCAGTACCGCACTATGCATATCTCAAGCTCAAGATGCCGGGACATGCAGGGATCATGACAGTCAAGGGAAGCTTCACCAAATCGGAACAGTGCGACCGACACTTCCACAAAGTCTCTGACACATTTGGAGCCCAACAACAGCTCAAAGAAATAGCCATGGTGACGGACAAAAGCATATTTCCGCTGGCAAGCCGAAGCAAGACAAAAGAGTTCAGCCGCGATTTCAGCATTGACAGCGACACAATCACACACCAAGTCCACCCAACAGACCCAGAGAAGACGGTTCGCGTATATGCTCACCTTCCAGAAGAGCAAGCAACCGCCCTCATAACCTTCCTTCGCGAAGAGTGGAAAATTTTCGCCTGGTGCCCAGCCGACATGCCCGGGATACCACGAGAATTTGCAGAACACACGCTCCACATCAAGCCAAACACAAAACCAGTAAAGCAGGCACTGCGACGATTCTCAGAACCCAAACGCAGAGCAATCGGAGAAGAATTCAACCGACTACACGACGCACAGTTCATCCGAGAGACGAAGAAAGCAACCTGGATAGCAAACCCAGTCCTAGTCCCTAAAAAGGACACCGAGGTACTAAGGATGTGCGTCGACTATGGGTCTATCAACAAGCACTGCCCAAAAGAACACTTCCCCTTGCCAAGAATCGATCAAATAATCGACACCACAGCAGGATGCGACCTCCTCTCCTTCCTCGATGCATACTCAGGATACAATCAGATCAGGATGAAGGAAGAAGATGAAGAGCACACCTCGTTCATCACCCCCTACGGAGTATTCTGCTATCAAACAATGCCCTTTGGCCTAAAAACGCAGGAGCCACGTACCAGCGGATGATTCAAGCATGTTTAAGAGACCAGATTGGCAGGAATGTCCAGGTCTATGTAGACGACATTGTCATCAAAACCTACAGCGCAAACACGCTACTCAACGACCTCCGCGAGACATTCGCAGCCCTCAACAAGTACAGAATCAAGCTCAACCCAAAAAAGTGCGTGTTTGGCGTCCCAACCGTAAAATTACTCGGGTACATGGTCTCTGCCCGAGGAATCAAAACAAACCCCGAAAAAGTTCAAGCAATCGCCAAGATGCAAAGGCCAACCAACATCAGAGGAGTACAATAGCTCAAAAGAAAACTCGCAGCATTGAGCCATTTCATCAGCAAGTTAGGCGAAAGGACCTTACCGTTCTACAGACTGCTGAGAAAAGGAGAAAAATTTGAGTGGACCGAGGAAGCCAGCAACGCATTCGCAGACCTAAAGAAGACCCTCTCGACCCCACCAATCTTGGCGGTGCCTAAAGAAAGGGAGAATTTGTACCTCTACATCGTAGCACGCAACAGTGTCGTGAGCACAGTGCTCGTCGTCGAGCGCGCAGAAGAAGGCAAAATCCAGAGCATACAAAGACCAATCTACTACCTCAGCACGCTACTCACAAAGCCACATCAGCGGTACCCACACTACCAGAAGCTCCTGCTCGCCATCATCATGACCTCCAGGAAAGTATCGCACTACTTCGACGAACACTCCATCACAATCGTCAGCAGTGCACCACTCACGGACATCCTCAACAATCCCGAAGCGACCGTCCGAGTCGCCGAGTGGAACATTGAGCTCAGCCCGCGAGACCTGCAGTTCAAATACCCAAAAGAAATCAAAGCCCAAGTACTCCCAGACTTCCTGGTCGAGTGGGCAGAAGTCCAAACACCAGGTCCTCCAGACTGTCCAACTGATGGACGATGTATTTCGACGGATCCAAAAGACAGCAAGGAGCCGGAGCAGGGGTTGTACTAGTCTCCCCCAAAGGAATGAAGCTCAAATACATCCTCCAGATCAACTTCAGCAATGCCTCCAACAACGAAGCAGAGTACGAGGCACTACTCCACGACATGCGCATGGCAAAAACTTGCGGCGCCACTCGCCTCTCGATCTATGGAGACTCCAACCTCGTCGTCCAGCAGGCGATGGGAGACTCTAACGCAGTCGCAGACAACATGGCAGCCTACTAGAAGCTCTATAACACACTAGAGGGAGGATTCGACGGCTATGAACTCAACTAGATCCCCAGAGCAAATAATATAGAAGTCGATGAACTTGCGAACATCGGATCAACTTGAGGACCAATACCCCCAGGTGTTTTCCTCGAGAGCATCAACCAGAGATCAATAAAAGCAAAACCAGCGGCACCCAAGGTAGTCGCAGGAGAAGAAGACACAAATGAGCCAACGCAGTTGGCAGAAACGAGCGCAGCCAACGACACAAACAACCAAGCAATCAAAGTCGAAGAACCAGCAGCACTCGAAGACCTGGCCTGGGCAAAACCTTTCCTTCGATTCCTAGTCGAAGGCACTCTACCACAAGACGTTGCAGAATCCCGACGCATCAGTCGACGATCTAAAGCATTCACGGTAATCAACAAAAAGCTTTACAAGTGCAGCATTTCTCAGGTCCTCCAAAAGTGTATAGACGAAAAAGACGGCAAAGCCCTACTACTTGAGATTCACGAAGGCACCTGCAGACATCATGCCAGCAGTCGAGTACTCTTGGCCAAGGCCTTTTGAGCAGGATTCTACTGGACGACCGCCATGAGAAATGCAGAGGATATCGTACGACATTGCATCGCCTGCCGAAAGTTCGCCAGCAGGCCACACGCCCCAGCATCGGAACTCAAAACCATACCGCTATCATGGCCATTTGCCACATGGGGACTCGACATGGTAGGCCCACTCAAGAAATCCTCAAAAGGAGGAAGAACACACCTACTAATCGCAGTCGACAAGTTCACCAAATGGATCGAAGCAGTACCAATCACCAGCTCAACAGCCCTCACGGCAGTCAACTTCATCAAATCAATCATCTTCAGATTCGGAGTGCCACACAACATCATCACAGACAATGGCACAAAATTCACAGCAGCAGAATTCCAAAACTTCTGCCACGAGCTGGGCATAAAATTCAACTACGCATCAGTCGCACACCCGCAGTCCAACGGCCAAGTGGAGAAAGACAACGGCCTAGTATGCGGAGGAATAAAGAAGCGACTCCTAGCACCACTAGAACAAGCCGCAGGAAACTCGATAGAGGAACTTCCCGCAGTACTATGGAGCCTGCGCACCACCCCAAACAGCTCAACCCAGTATACACCCTTTTTCTTGGTATACGGGGCAGAAGCAGTACTGCCACACGACATAAAATTTGGAGCACCCAGAATCTCAGGGTACGAAGAGGAAGAGGCAGAAGAAGCGCCGCAGAACGACAAACACATAGCAGACGAAGCACGGGACACAGCCATCACAAGATCTGAAGGATACCAGGACAAATTACGCACATATCAAAGCAGTTGCCTGCGGGCCAGAACGTTCAACAAAGGAGACCTCGTGTTACGGCTGATACAGGAAAAAGTGCACAAGCTTGCCCCACAATGGGAGGGGTCGATCATCATCTCGGAAGTCATAGGAGGAGGAGCATACAGGTTGAAGAACCCGAAGACCAATGAGGACGTGGGAAATCCATGGAACGTAGCGAACCTACGCATGTTCTACCCATAGTCCTATACGCATTGCCAGAGACATCGGCAGAAGCACCGATCGGCAACCCATGCAAAATTCGAAGGAATAAAATAATGTTGCCCAAAGCATCTTACTCAAAAGCACTCGGGGGCTCGAGCATAAAATCCCCCCCCCCGAGAGACGCTATCTTCGCTCATGCGACTTTTACTTAAAAGCACTCGGGGGCTCGAGCATAAACTCCCACCGAGAGACGCTATCTTCGCTCATGCGACTTTTACTTAAAAGCACTCGGGGGCTCGAGCATAAACTCCCCCCGAGAGACGCTATCTTCGCTCATGAGACTTTTACTTAAAAGCACTCGGGGGCTCGAGCATAAACTCCCCCCGAGAGAAGCTATCTTCGCTCATGCGACTTTTACTTAAAAGCACTCGGGGGCTCGAGCATAAACTCCCCCCGAGAGACGCTATCCTCGCTCATGCGACTTTTACTTAAAAGCACTCGGGGGCTCGAGCATAAGCTTCCCCCCAAGAGACGCTATTCTCGCTAAAAACGCGACCCTATCTACAAACATCGGGAGACCAGAACACAAGACTCCCGCCAAAAACAACAAGATCTCCTGCAAAGAAAGTCGCATCGAAAAAGTGCACGGTTCTTTAGTCTTCACCCGATCGCAAGCGATCACCTAAAGACTCGGGGGCTACTCCCATCGGGAGCGCTGGCGCGCACCCGATCCAAACTTGGAATAATTCAAAAACAGCTACGAGAAGAGACAAACCAGTGAGACAAAAATTCATAAGCCTACGCTTGATTCTACAAATCAAACGCAGCCTCGGGGGCTACTCCCATCGGGAGCGTTGGCGCGCACCCGAGAAGACAGTTTCATTACAAAGGAGTCGAAGACAGTTTCATTACAAGGGGGTCGAAGACAGTTTTTTCCATTACAAAGGAGTCGAAGACAGTTTCATTACAAGGGGGTCGAAGACAGTTTTTTCCATTACAAAGGAGTCGAAGACAGTTTCATTACAAGGGAGTCGAAGACAATTTTTTCCATTACAAAGGAGTCGAAGACAGCTTTTTCATTACAAAGGAGTCGAAGTCAAATTTTTCCATTACAAAGGAGTCGAAGACAACTTTTTCATTACAAAGAAGTCGAAACGACAGTTGCCCCTACAGAAGGACCCGTGGAACTACAAGACGGGCTACAATCAACTTCTACATGTGTGCTCATGCTGAGATAATTGGCACTTCCGTGCCACAACCTGACGGGCATCACCAAAGACAAAGTAGCAACTCAGTCCGTGAAGAAGAAGGTCGCCGTCCTCCAGTTCTACAAGGTTCCTCGCCTACTGACGCAGCCGCTTGACGACCGGCTTGACGTCTAGTTCATCCTTAGAACTAGAAGAGCAAACACCATCGGCCGAGGAATCAACCGAAGACGAAGACTCGGGAGAAGCAGGCGAACCACCACTCGAGCCATCGGAATCACCACCGCTTGTTTCCTCCCAGTATGGATCCAGACGATTTCCACCTGAATCAAACGCACGGATAATAACAGTACCTTCGCCGTCAAAGCGACAACAAAGGCTATCTCTGTCGTGCAGATTCAACCGACGAGAAAACGCCCTACAGCCAGACCCAAGGAAAATCAAGGATGAATTATCAACTTCCATCTCTACCCAAGAAGAAGAACGAGCACATCCGTGAAGACGGAGCCAGAAACCCCTCAAGTTACGCTCAGAAACAATGGAGGCAAATGAGAATGGAAGAGGAATCCGGGCAGTGTTCCGGCTAAGAACACGCAAAAGAAAATCATAGCGCCAAAAACCCTCGTCCATGGAGGAAGAAGAAGAAGGCACCGACGTAGTGCCATGACGTCCACCGCGTGAAGAACGAGGCGTGCGGCCACCTCTGGAAATATTACCCGAGTGGTATTTCTTTCCCGTGTTTCAAATACTCCGTACGGTACCCAATAAGTTAATGGGCGTTCTCTTAATGGTTTCTGTGCCAACAGGCTTATTGACAGTACCTTTTCTAGAGAATGTCAATAAATTCCAAAATCCATTTCGCCGCCCAGTAGCTACGACCGTTTTTTTAATCGGTACTGTAGTAGCTCTTTGGTTAGGTATTGGAGCAACATTACCCATTGATAAATCGTTAACTTTAGGTCTTTTTTAGATATTTTTTGATTCATTCAACCGTGAAGTACCGTAGGTATCTAGGAAATAGTTACTTCTCGCCCAGTCACACCACCACCATGCTTTGGCGCCATATGAAGAATAAGCAGAAGAGAAAGATGTGAAGAATGAATGCCAAGAACAGGAAAACCAAA
This sequence comes from Bromus sterilis, assembly GCA_950022295.1. NCBI lineage: Eukaryota > Viridiplantae > Streptophyta > Magnoliopsida > Poales > Poaceae > Bromus > Bromus sterilis. The sequence goes on from OX465599.1 coordinate 60,578,431, forward strand.
GGAGCTATTTATAACACAATCCAAGGGAAAACCAGGAAAACAAGAAGAAGCCCAGGCGGCACCATCATTAAATCCAAGACCAAGCACGCCGGGCGTTACGAATTCTAAGACAAGATGCCTTCACACGGTCAACACTATTTAAAGGACGCGTCAAATCTCGCCTATTTCCCATACAGGCCTTGGAAATCCAACAGGCATCAGGTAGCACAGCGCCCAAGTCATCATTATGACTGGCCAGAAGACGAGACGGTTCGAACGCTAAACGTCATCTTAGGTCATCGAAAATCATGCCAATGCTTATCAAAGTAACATCTCAAGAAAGGAAGGATCGGGATACAAGGGAAAAGCAAATGACAGCAAAGGCTACCTATCTCTTGGGGGACAAAATTTTCTGATTCCAAAAATCTCTTACTCCCATCGGGAGTACCTTTATCCGAGTTCGGGTGCTCCCTCACCCAGAATGCAAAGATGTGCTCGAGTGATCACTCGCACCAGCAGAAACAACATACTCTCAGAGTTCGGGTGCTCCCTCACCCTGAAGACAGTAAAGCATTCGAGTGACCACTCACAAGAGACTCAACAAGTACCCGACAATATTATCTACTCGCACACTCGACGAAATTACGAGTGGGTGCTTTCTTACTTTCCTCGCCTGAGTCCATGACAAACTCCGCGAGTGACTGCTAAAACAACTCACTTGATTGTTTATTCCAAGGGGTTGCATCGCTAACCAGGCTCCGTGCCTCTACAAAAATAATTATGCATGGGCTACGACACACTGTACCCAGATGCCACGCAAGCTTAGCGTGTAGGTAAGACCCCGCCGCGCAGAACGGCCGGGCCGGGACTTGCTGCAGAGCGATTTCACTCCCGACATTTTCCATGCGCTCGCATGATAGAAAGAGCCGAGCGGATGCGCTCAGGCTATGTGCTTAGACCGACAACAATTGATCCTATAAGACCTGCAGCGGCATGACTTTGCTTGACATCGGTCGTTCCAAGTTCATGTTGAGGGACGTGAGCTTGATTGGGCTACTGCGGTATTTGCCACTACCGCAATTAACCAAGGCTCGACCAGTCGACTCCTTGGGCCATTTCAACTTAGCAATCCCTCGAAACAGATATTGTCATGGCTCAAAACTACCAGCAACCCGCGGCGATGCCGCGCTTACAAACGATAAAGCATGGACGAATTCGAGTCCCTGCGCGACTCTTCGAGTCCCCCAGGCACTCGAGGGCTACTGACGCGGGGGTGACCCCACGACTCCTGCGTATGAGACTACCTGGTGCATACGAAGACAGAAGGCCCGCTAGGAAGCCACGACAGGCCCGCGACTGGCCCAACCAAGCACCGACGTAGGAGTCCGCGACTAATATGGAAGGCACAAATTGACGTACAGGGCAAGACTAGAACTAGGAAACTATCTTTGTAACCTAGTAAGGACTCCCCGGGACCTAGCATAGTATATAAAGGCAGGGAGGGGAGACGTCCAACAATAGACACAATACACATCTACTCAACTGGTCTTGCGAGAACTCGCCTGGCCTCCTTTGTAATCGCCTCCTCACGCAATAATATCGAGCAGGAAGTGCTTCTCCTGTTAGCCGACGAGTATCGTCCAACCTGTGGTTTCTCTATGACTAACCCAGGGTCCCTGACCATGGGATTTGCCGGGGCTGATCCCCGCCAGCTACCCAAGGCATGGCTTGCGAAGCATGTCGGGTGATACGGTAAGGGAGGCACACGGTAGGACGGTCTCATTGGATAATCCTAGTCCGTTCCGTGGAAGACGTTCCAAGGTACTGGATGGAGGAAGAACTCCATAGCATGGGTAAAGTGCTGACGAGGATTGACCTCGGGAAATCCCATGGTTGGGAACCCTAGGTTAGATCGTAGAGGAGATGTGCAGGTTGGTGATACTCGTCGGCTAACAGGAGAAAGCAGTTCCTGCTCGATTGTATTATAATGGAGGCAATTACAGTGGAGGTCGAGGCGAGATCACTCCGGACCGAAGGTGTAGCTATGAGATTCGATGCCCTAGACGTCCCCTCTCCCCACCTTTATATACTAGGCTAGGTCGTGAGGAGTCCGTCTAGGTTTATAGAGAGGGTTTACTAATCTATCTTTAATCTTGGATGTAAAAATCGTGGTCTCCATGATCTTCGAGGACTCCTTACGGCGGTTGCTGACAGGGATCAACCCCGGCAAACAGGAGGATACATTCGGCTAACAGGAGGAGACATTCCTGCTCGATATTATTGCTTGGAGAGGCGATTACAGGGAAGGCCAAGGCTAGTGCGCACAAGGCTAGGGTTACAGATTGTGTATTGGTTGATCTCGATGTCTCCCCTCCTAGCCTTTATATAGTCGGCCAGGTCCCGGGGAGTCCGTCCTAGATTACAGATAGTATTTCCTAACCCTAAGCTTGCCTTACACGCCAGGTTTAAGCCTTCCTTATTAGTCGTGGAATCCTATGTCGGTGCCACTAGTGGGTCAAGGCTGGACCCAGGCGACATCTTTGTGGGCCTTTTTCCTTCGGGTACACCAGGTAGGCCCATCCATAGGATTCGTGGGGTCACCCCCTCGTAAGTATCCCCCGAGTGCCTGGGGGACTCGAAGAGTCGCGCAGGGACTCAAGTCCATTCTTGCGTCGTTTCGATTAATGCACGGTTCAACCGCGGGTCGCTGGAAGTCTAGGGCCATGACAAAACCTGTTTCAAGGGATTGCTAAGCTGAAAGGGACCAAGGAGTCGACTGGTCGAGCCTTGGTGAATTGCGCTAGTGGAAAATACCGCAGTAGCCCAATCAAACTCACGTCGATCTGCGCATCGTGGTCTTACCTACACGCTAAGCTTGCATGGCATCTGGGCACAGTGTATCTTGTTCCAGGAATATGTATTTCTATCGAGGCGTGGAGCCTAGTTAATGATGCACCCACTTGGAATAAACAATCGAGTAAGCTGTTTTAGCGGTCACTCGCAGAGGTTTGTCGAGCGCTCGGGCGAGGAGTAGTTTAAAGGAGTACTTGCTCGGGAGGTCTTTGAGTTCTCGGGTACTCAGAGTTCTGCGAGTAATCACTCGAGTATCGCCTTCGTTAACGGGATGGGGGAGCACCCGATACTCTGGGACCGTACGATCTGGCGAGTGCAGGTCTGCTTATCTCGTTTCGTGGTGAGGGAGCACCCGAAACTGTCATGGGTGCGAGTAATCACTCGAGCACGTCTTTTTCTTCTAGGTGAGGGAGCACCCCGAGACTCTCATGAGTGCGAGTAATCACTCGAGCACGTCTTTTTCTTCTAGGTGAGGGAGCACCCGAGACTCTCATGAGTGGATACGCTCCCGATGGGAGTTAAATATATTTGAAAAATGTATTTGAGTCAGTAAAAACGGTTCTTGCAGGCTGCATTTTCTTTTGCTCTGGCACTTTGATTTACCTTTTCTTGGTAAGGATAACGATCTTCTTGCTGGAGGACCGTCAAAATGCTCTGTCTGTGAACCGTCATGTGTTCACGACAGGTCATAATGATGGCTTTTGGTGGCGTGCTGCAGCCGCCTGTTGAGTTACCGATGCGCGCATTGAAAACGCGTGAGATTTGACGCGTCCAGCGTACTGTGCTTCCCATGAGAAGGAATCTTTGTCTCGGAATTCGAATCGCCCGGTGCGCTTGGTTTTTGAATTAATTGCTGCCGTCGTCTGGGATTCTGCCTGCCCTTCAGTTTGTACTATAAATAGACCCCTCTTGTTCACCTGGCAGCAATGCTCATCCTCTGCCCCATCTCGCTCCTCGTCTTCATCTTCTCATGGGGCCAAAGCGAGGTGCAGGTATGACTAGCCGCGGCCGGGTTCGCCGTGGTCGCCGTGGTCGTGCTCCGCGCTCTTCTCGCGGTGGCCGTCGTGGTGCAGTGTTGATACCTTCCTCCTGTTCCTCAGAGGAGGGTGTTTGGTGCTACGACTTTCTACTACGCGTCCGTGGCCGGAACGCTGCTCGCATTCTTCTTCCTTCTGCATTTTCTGCCATTGTTTCTGAGCGTAGCCTGGATGGCCTTCTTCTTCGTCTTCAGGGGTGCTCCCGGCCTCCTTCTTATGTTGAGTTGGAGATCGACAGTTCCCGCTTGATTTTTCTTGGTTTTGGCTGGAAGTTGTTTTCCCGACGCTTGAACTTGCGCGATGGTGATACTCTTTGTTGCCGTTTTCATGGTGAAAATACTCTCACCATCCGCGCTTTTGACCCGAGCGGCAATCGCATGGATCCGTCCTGGCAGGAGACAAGCAGCGACAATTCCGTCAGGTCGGGAAGTCCTACGCCCATGTCTTCAACGGCTTCATCCTCTCGCGACTCCTCGGGTGGTCATGTTGTGTCTTCCAGCTCTGGAGAGGACCTCGACGTCAAGCCATCGATCAAGCGGGCGCGCCAGGCGACCTTGTAGAACTGGAGGCAGCGGCGTCATCTTCGCCGGCAGCTCGGGTGGAGCTGGAGATGAAGCTGGTGGAGCAGGAGAAGAAGCTGGTGGAGCATCGGCTTCGGTGCTCTGCAAATAAGTCGAGCTTCACCTTTTGTTATGTCAATGACATCATGAGCTGGCTGCTTCGACTCCTCCTTTTTCTGTGATGGTTCTCGTCTTACTAGTGCCAATCACCCCAGCATGGGCACACATGTAGAAGTCGTAATTCCTTGGGTGATTGATGCTGTAGGCTTATCGGCTGCTTGTTTCTTTTGTAACTAGGTTAGTTCTCCATGCAATGAGGATTGCCTTCGAGTAATCAGAGCTGCCTTCTATCCAATGTATTCGGGTCTTTTGTACTGAGAATGATCTTCGGGTCCTTGTAATGCGAACTGTGTTTCAGTCCTTGTGATGGAATCTGTCTTCGAGTCCTTTGCAATGTGATCTATTTTTAAGTCTTTCAACGAGGGATGTCTTCAGGTCCATCAAGTCCTTGTACTATGGATTCTATCGGGTGCGCGACAGCGCTCCCGATGGGAGTAGCCCCCAGGCTACGTTCGAGTTGTAGAGTCGAACGTAGGCTAAGATTTGTTTCCTTTGTTGTTCTTCTGTGATTGTTGTTGGTAATATCGGGTGCGCGACAGCGCTCCCGATGGGAGTAGCCCCCCAGTCTTTAGGTGATCGTTGGCGATCAGGTGAAGGCTAAAGGATTTTCTTTGTTTGATGCCTCCATTTACCAAAGTGCTCCGCGAGGTTGCTGGGCTAGTCGTGTATTGACGTGGCTTCCCTTTGGTTTCTCCGGGAAATTGTCAGTTCCGTGGGTGGGAGCCTTCCGGTGGGATTTTTGTTTGGACTCTTGCGTATTTTTGAGTTACAAACCGCACGGGATATGATAGCGTTTCTCAGGGGGAGGTGTACTCGAGTCCCCGAGTGCTTTTAGGTAAAGATCGCGTGAGCGACGATAGCGTCTCTCGGGGGGAGTTTGTACTCGAGCCCCCGAGTGCTTTAGGTAAAGATCGCGTAAGCGACGATAGCGTCTCTCGGGGGGAGTCTGTGCTCGAGCCCCCGAGTGGTTTGGTGAAAGATCGCGTGAGCGACGATAGAGTCTCTTGGGGGGAGTCTGTGCTCGATCCCCCGAGTGCTTTAGGTAGAGATCGCGTGAGCGACGATAGCGTCTCTCGGGGGGAGTCTGTGCTCGAGCCCCCGAGTGCTTTGGTGAAGGATCGCATGAGCGACGATAGCGTCTTTCGGGGGGGAGTTTGTACTCGAGCCCCCGAGTGCTTTGAGGTGGTAGAATTTGGGCAACACCATTTGATTGCGTCGAACGGTTACATGAGTTGCTAGTCGAGCACAACTGGTGGAGACTACGGGTAGAAGAGGCGTAGGTTCGCTAGTTCCATGGGTTTCCCACGTCCTCGTCCGTCTTTGGGTTCTTCAGCCTGTAGGCGCCTCCTCCTATGAATTCTGAGACTATGAACGGTCCTTCCCATTGGGGTGCAAGCTTGTGGACTTTTTCTTGTATGAGCCGCAGGACGAGGTATCCTTTGTTGAAGGTTCTGGTGCGCAGGCGACTGCTTTGGTAAGTGCGCAGCTTGTCCTGGTACCCCTCTGACCTTGCTAGGGTTGTTTCTCTTGCTTCGTCTGCTGTGTCCTTGTCGTCTTGCAGTGCTTCTTCTTCTTCCTCTTCTTCATACCCCGAGATCCGGGGTGCCCCGAATTTGAGGTCATGTGGTAGTACTGCCTCCGCCCCGTACACCATGAAGAAAGGCGTGTACTGGGTTGAGCAATTTTGGGGTAGTTCGCAGGCTCCATAGTACTGCGGGGAGTTCTTCTACCCAGTTGCATGCGGCCTGCTCGAGTGGTGCAAGGAGCCGTTTTTTGATTCCTCCGCATACTAGGCCATTTTATTTTTCCACCCGGACGCTGGACCGCGGGTGCGCGACTGATGCGTAGTTGATTTTGATACCCAGTTCTTCGCAGAAGTTCTGGAATTCTGCCGCTGTGAAGTTCGTACCGTTGTCCGTGATGATGTTGTGTGGTACTCCGAACCTGAAGATGATTGATTTGATAAAATTCACTGCCGTGAGGGCCGTGGAGCTGGTGATGGGCACTGCTTCGATCCACTTGGTGAACTTGTCAACTGCTACTAGCAGGTGAGTTCTTCCTCCCTTTGATGATTTCTTGAGCGGGCCACCATGTCGAGGCCCCAGGTGGCGAACGGCCATGATAGTGGTATGGTATTGAGTTCTGAGGGTGGAGCGTGCGGTCTGCTGGCGAATTTTGACAGACGATGCAACGCCGCACGATGTCTTCTGCGTTTTTCATCGCAGTGGGCCAATAAAACCCTGCTCGGAATGCTTTGGACACGAGCACTCGACTGGTCGCGTGGAGCCCGCAGGTACCCTCATGGATTTCGAGCACTAGGGCTTTGCCGTCTTCTTTGTCGATGCATTTTTGGACTATCTGGGTGATGCTGCGCTTGTATAGCTGTCTGTTGATCACTGTGAATGCCTTGGATCGACGACTGATGCGCCGAGCTTATGAGACGTCTTGCGGTAGCGTGCCTTCGATTAGGAATCGAAGGAACGTTTTTGTCCACGGTGGTCCTTCGAGTGTTGTTGGATCTGTAGGTTCGACCGCTTAGTTGTTGATGCCTTCGGATGGACTCGCTGATGCCACCTGTGCTGGCTCAGTGGTGTCGTCATCTGCAGCTGCCTTGGGTGCTGCTGTTTTTACCTTGATGGATCTCCGGCTGATGCTTTCGAGGAAGACGCCGGTTGGTACTGATCCTCGAGTCGAGCCGATGTTTGCAAGTTCGTCGGCTTCTGTGTTGTTTGTTCTGGGGATATAACTGAGCTCGCAACTGTCAGAACCCCAACTAGGGTAAGTGCTAGGGTTTGTTTGTGCCCTTTGCATCATGCAAAATTTCAAAAGAAATTCAAAATTGGGGAAAAGAAAAGCCCTGAGAAATTTAATTAAATCGCCAGACAAAAATTGCTTCCAAAAATTCCTCTGGTATTTTTGAAAAGTCTTATAAATATGCATGATCACATATAAAGTGATGTGGGGACCACTCCATGCACCAAGATTTTTCAAATATTCCAAATAGGGCTTGGGAATTAAATTAAACTCCAATTTGAATTTAAATTCAAATTGTTTGAATTTCAAAAATCTCCAAAACTTGTGAGTGGCTAACTATATGCTTTGTAAGTCCATGTAAAACTTTTTGGCATTTTATAAATTGCCTAGGTATTTATTTATCAAGGCACAACAAAATTACAGAAAGAATAAGAGAGGAAAAAAGAAAAGGGGAAGAACCCCTGGCTTTTAGCCCAACTCATTCCCCCCCAGCCCACCAGACGGCCCAGCCCAGCCTGAGCCACTGTCGTCTTCCTCCCCTCCGCCTGAAGCAGCTCGGTGGCGAGCTGGGAGCGCAGCGAGCGCCACCGCGACGGCCAGAGCCGTCTAGGCCACCCCAAGCCCTGCCCTCTTGCCACGTGAACGCCCAGAAGACTCCGCGCCTTTCCCCTCGCTCGTAGCTCCCCTCCTCGCTTGCACTCGCCGGATTCCTCGACGACAGAAGCTCGCCGGAGAGCGCTGACGTGTGTAGACGTGGCCACCGGCCAGCTGAAGCCGCTCCAGCCTGTCCAGAAGATCCGAGGAGGTCGTCTACGTCGTTTTCCCCGATCAATTGAGCCCGGGAGCCCCTGAAGCCGACGTCCTCTGTCCAGTGGCTCCGGTCGCCGCACTTGTCGAAGCCGGCGTCGCCCCCGTGCCCCTGGAGACCCCCTGATGGCTTCATTGTATGCGGGAGCACGCGGGCTTCGTTTTCCTAGTCCTCCCGTGTCCTCCCGTGGCCGTTTGGTCATTCCGGCGACCACTCCGCCGTGCCAGAGGTCGCCGGCGGCGACATCCCGGCGGGCCCATCTTAGTTAGCCCTAAGCTACCCAACTAAACCCCCTCACAGCCACAGACAGGTGGGCCCTAGCCCCTAACTAACCCCCTGTTAGTTTTAATTAACAGGGATTAACCTCACTGACACTGACCAGTGGGTCCCCCTGGACAGAGCCCCTGTGACATCAGCATTGCGTCATGCTGATGCAATAAACCTTTTCCAGAGAATTAAAATATTCCAAAAAAATCCAGAAAATCATTTAAACTTTGGAAATTCATAACTAATTCATATTAACTCCAAATTTAATAAATAATATATGAAAAATTATCAGAAAAATGCAAGGATTAGTAATATGCACTTTGTTTCTATGTTTGACCATTTTAAAATGGGTGAACAGTAGCAAACATGCATATGGAGTTCTTTTGAATTCAAATTTGAAGTTTGAATTTGCATTCGAAATGTAATATACTTCAATTAAATTGAATTTGCCACAAATCAGTACCCTTTACTTCATGTCACAACAATATCATGTGCTTGTGCATTTTTACTTCCGAAGTTGTCCCCCCCCCTTTGTTGATGATTGCCTCCGATGACAGACGTTCCAAGACGGTGATCACCCCGAAGAAGAAGACCACCGTTAAGACCCGTGTACCGTCAGCAAGGCAAGCAAACCCCATTGATCATGTCTATAAAATCCTACTTCCCTCTCAGTCTCGCTTATGCATGTTTAGGAGATCATCGAGACACGTTCTTTTGCATAGTTGAACCCATTCCGATGCATGACCTATCATTTTTCCACCGTATTAAGCAAACCACAATCCTAGCAGATTTAGGAGTTGATTGATGAGCATGTGGTCCCTACAACTGTTACTGCTTATTGCTGCTTAGTGATACAATGAGGATGTTATGTTTGTGAGTCGGGATGGAATGAACACAGTGATGCTGATGATAAACGTGTTGGTGAATCCACCCTAAACAAAGGTGAACGATGAGAGGTTGTGTAGGAGTACATAGTGGGTTGTCTCGTTGAACACTGCCCTAGGCCCCGAGTTCCTGTTTTGTGATCCAAGACAAAGAGTATGACCACATGTAGGGTTTTATGGGAGCCCCGTTTGGTCTCTTTACGTACCCGATCCAGTCCAGGAGTCACACTAGATTCGGGCTTTCCATTTGATTTATGTATAGATATGTGGGTGGACCTGTGAGGCAGTGAAACCATCTGTCAAAGGTGGCGTCTCGGTCCCTTACATTATCTGAGTCCGTTTCGTGGAACCGGCCGGACTCTCGAGCGGTGACAAACTCAGGTAGTCGACTCCTGGATTAGAGAAGGTGATGTGAGGCTAGTGCCTTGGTTTCATCCACGTCCGACACCCGCTTGAAGGGTGACAAGAACGAGACGATAAGTGATGACACGCGTGTGATGATGTACACCCCTGCAGGGTTAATGAACTATTCGAATAGCCGTGTCCGCGGTTATGGACTACTTGGAAACCTTTACTTGATCATAGACAACTTGAATGGATACTTATAAAACTCGCAAGATAAGCGTGAGTGCTATGGTGTGCTTCCTCGTGGGGAAGTCGAGGAAGTATCCATAGTGATGTATTGATTGGAGACTTGGTAGTGGACTCGTGTACGCTTCTTACCTCAAGTCTGGTACTCGTAGTACAGGATTAGCCAAGTCAAAGCTGGCACTTCTGCATGTTGAACCCCACCTCCTTTACCTTGATACTTGAGCATGAGTAGTGTAGTTCTGATGTAAGTCTTGCTGAGTACGACTTTGTACTCACGTTTGCTTATTCTATTTTTTAGATGAGAAACCGGACCCCGATGGAGTCACCTTCGTGAAGCTCGACGTTGACTAAGTTAGCATAGTCCCAGACAGCAGTCTGGTCCCTCGTGGAAGGGCATGTATGTTTACAAGGCTTCTCTAAGCCATTTGTTAAACTTGTCTGTACTCAGACCTAATTTGCTTCCGTTGTATGATGTAATGTGATCACAGACATGTGATCTTTGTATGCTCTATGTGTATATCTATAAAGAGTACTTTGTAGAGTTATGTGATGATACCTGCTGTTCATACTAGGCATGTGTGCTGCGTGTATGGTTATAACATGCATGTCTTAGTATGGGTTTTCGAGACCTTAGTTGTGATCTGACTGGCGGTCTTTTATACACCAAGTGGCCCTTAGATGTGCGCAGCTTGGGGCATCGCGATGCGATTGTTCATGACTCTGTCACGTGCACACTTTGTTGTATGATCGAGCCCGCCCTAGACCCCGACTAAGTGATCGGGCTGGAGTAAGTATATGTAAGAGTTAGGATTCAATCGATAATATGGTTGAGGCGACTTGTCTATGAGTATGGGATTCACCACCCATAAGCATCTAGACTTGTGAGCGGACGATGAGGACCCATCTCAGATGATCATCCGGCCTGAATGGGATGCCCCTCACATTCGATGCTTACCGAGAACGTTCTGTGCTTGGACTTGTCTGCTTAGACAAGTGGGTACGGTTCTCGGCTCTCCATGTGATTGCATCGTGACTGGAATTACATACGCTAACCCCGGGTCCCGACAGACTTGGTATCAGAGCAGGACTGTCTGTAGGATTATTCAACCCTTGGTCGAAGTCGAGTCTAGCATTCTATAGTTATATAGTTACTCTGGGTATAAGGGAATAACGTAAGGCTTCTTTTTCTCCTTATCCTCATCGATCTGAGTTCTGAGTCACCCTTATCTTTTCTACGGGATGATAGGACTAGGCTCATCTATGTCTGACTAGAACATCTCGTTGAGTGCTTCCTTTTAGCCGTAGGATTGTTGTGGTCGTCTAGAGTCTCCGTGTTTTGGGTTCCTTGAGGAAGTTCTGTCCAATCTCCTCAAGGTTGTTTCATTTTCCATCCCGGTGTAGCCGTTATGCTGCCCGATTTATCCCGTGATTCTTTGAATCTTTGCCTTTGCATTACAATCTTTTCCTCCTAGTTATGTCCTCTTATCTTTGATTCCATCGTACAACCTGTTCTGATTGTTGATTTTTATCACACAGGATGTCAGGTGGAACTCGTAGTGCTGTTCGTCGGAATCGAGACCGTGTTCGGAATCGAAATGATGATGAACCTCTACCACCGCCTTCTGCGGTGGAAATCATGATGGAAGCTGAGAAGAATCAACGTGACCAAACACGCCTTCTGGAGCTCATCGAGCAGAATACCTCACGTCATTGCAATGTGGTTGTGAGCATTCAGGACTTCATCCTCCTCAAGCCACCGGTATTCCGATGTTCTTCTGAGCCCCTTGAAGCTGATGATTGGCTCCGTTCCATCGAGCGTAAGCTTGATACTGCACATGTTGCTCCCGATGACCAAGTTATTTTTGCGGTATACTTTCTGGAAGGTGCTGCTGCTGAATGGTGGGAGAACTATGTTGCGATGCAGCCTGATGGTCACCTAGTGACTTGGCAAGAGTTCTGTGTTGCCTTTCGTGGGTACCACCTTCTAGATGAGTTAATGGAGCGCAAGAAGGAAGAGTTCTGCAACCTGACCCAAGGAAAGATGTCCATTCACGAGTATGTGAGAGAGTTCAATCGTCTTGCTCGTTATGCCCAAGATGAGATCACCACCGATGCCAGAAAGCAGGCAAGGTTCCGTAAGGGACTTAGCCCCATCCTTCGTCATGATCTCAACCTCATCGAATTTGCCACCTTTGAGGATTTAGTCAACAGATCCTTCAGAGCTGAGCATGGCAATGAAATTTTCGAGGAGTCTCGCAAGCATGCTCTTGAGCTTGCTCCTTCTTCAAGTTCAGCCCCTCAGAAACGCCGAATTTGGATTCCAACCCGTGCCATACCTCAAAACCTTCTTCAGAGACCACCACCGAATTTATGCCATCCACCTCAACACATTGTTCCACCCCGGAATGATGGTGTACAACCAAGTAATCCCACTCCCAACAATTCAGGCAGAGTGTGTTTCACGTGTGGTCTGACAGGCCATTACTTCCGACAGTGCCCTACAGTTTTGGTGGCACCACGTCGACCTAGTCACAAGCCTCCAAAGAAATCAACCACCAAAACCATCCCAGCAAAGATTTCAGCCACAAGTAGTGGATATGTGAACCAAATCTCAGTTGAGGAAACCACTGCTGCTTCTGACGTCATCCTTGGTACACTCCCAGTCAATCATGTTCCCGCCTCCGTTCTTCTTGATCCAGGAGCTTCTCATTCATTCATGTCGGAGAGTTATGCACTTCGTCATGAGTTTCCATTTGAAGAAATGTTTTCTCCAATGATCATTCAAACTCCTGGTTCCAAATGGCAAACTAATAGAGTAAGCCATGGCAATCAAATTGCAATTGAGGGTTTAGTATTCCTTGCTTCTCTTATAGCCCTCAAGTCTTCGGACATTGATGTCATCCTAGGAATGGATTGGTTATCAAGGCAGAATGCTTTCCTTGATTGTAAAGCCAAGTCAGTCAAACTCACCCATCCTTCAGGCCAGATCATTGAATACACATCACCCAGCTCTAGAATCCAGATGCATACTTTGAATGTGCTTCCCCTTCCTGACCTTGGAGATATTCCGGTGGTTCGTGACTTCCTGGATGTCTTTCCTGAAGAGCTGCCGGGAATGCCACCCGACAGGTGTGTAGAATTCATAGTGGATCTTATACCAGGCACAGCCCCAATTTCTAGACGCCCATATAGAATGGCCCCACATGAGTTAGCTGAGCTAAAAACCCAACTTGATGCTTCGTTGGCAAAAGGCTTCATCCGCCCTAGCTCATCGCCATGGGGTTGCCCCGTTCTGTTCGTAACGAAGAAAGATGGAACAAAAAGGATGTGCGTAGACTATCGCCCGCTAAATCTAGCGACGATAAAGAACAAGTACCCACTGCCCAGGATCAATGATCTTTATGATCAACTTGCTGGATCCTCTGTCTTCTCTAGGATGGATTTGAGATTAGGCTATCATCAAATCAAAATCCAAAACGAGGACATCCCCAAGACGACTTTCACTACTCGTTATGGTCTTTACGAGTACACCGTCATGTCCTTCGGGTTAACCAATGCCCCCGCCACATTCTCGCTCTTGATGAATTCGATCTTCATGGAGTACCTAGATAAATTTGTTGTGGTTTATCTTGATGACATTCTCATCTACTCGAAGAACGAAGAAGAGCACGCAGAACATCTTAGGTTGGTATTGATGAAACTTAGAGAGCACCGCCTTTATGCCAAGTTCTCCAAGTGTGAATTTTGGCTACCAGAAGTGACCTACTTAGGCCACGTGATTTCTGCGAAAGGTGTTGCAGTCAATCCCGAGAGAGTTCAGGCCGTCCTTGACTGGACTCCACCTGAATCGGTTAAGAAAGTTAGGAGTTTTCTCGGCCTAGCAAGCTATTGTCGCCGCTTTGTCGAGAACTTTTCTAAAGTTGCAAAACCTCTTACTGAACTCCTCAAGAAAGATAAGAAATTCCAATGGACCCCCAAGTGCGAGGAAAGCTTTCAAGAGCTAAAAAGAAGATTGACTTCTGCACCCGTACTTGCACCTCCAGACACCAAAAGGGATTTCGAGATCTATTGTGATGCTTCACGGCAAGGGTTAGGATGCATACTTATGCAATATAGACATGTGGTAGCTTATGCTTCACGGCAGTTCCGTCCACATGAAGAAAACTATCCTACCCATGATCTTGAACTCGCTGCCGTAGTTCATGCCCTGAAGACTTGGCGACATTACCTCCTTGGAAATCGTTGTGAAATCTATTCTGATCACCAAAGACTCAAATACATATTCACCCAGCCAGATCTTAACCTCAGGCAAAGACGCTAGATAGAGTTGATAAAAGATTATGACTTAGGAATTTCGTATAGCCCAGGCAAGGCCAATGTCATGGCTGATGCACTAAGTCGTAAGTCTTATTGTAACAACCTCATGTTACAACAGTATCAACCACTTCTTCATGAGGAATTTTGCAAGCTCAATCTTGAGATAGTTCCTCATGGATTCCTTTCTACCTTGGTGGCGAAACCAACCCTTGAGGATCAAATCATAGCCGCCCAGAAACAAGATAGTAGTATTCAAGAGATCAAGCAGAACATTGTTAGCGGAGTTGCTAAATGTTTTTCTGCAAATGATTAAGGAACGATATTCTTTGAAAATCGTTTAGTAGTTCCTGAGAATGAAGACCTAAAGCAGCTGATCCTTAAGGAAGCTCATGACACTCCCCTCTCAATTCATCCCGGTAGCACAAAAATGTACCGAGATCTACGCCAGCGATTTTGGTGGAACCGGATGAAGAGAGACATTGCACAATTTGTTGCAGAATGTGATGGTTGTCGTCGCATTAAGGCAAAACACCAAAGACCTGCTGGTACTCTTCAACCATTGTCTATTCCCGAGTGGAAATGGGACAAGGTCGGTATGGACTTCATCACCGGCTTTCCAAAAACCCAGAAAGGAAACGATGCCATCTTCGTGGTCATTGATAGACTTTCCAAAGTTGTTCACTTCCTTCCAGTTCGTGAGTCTATAACTGCTAGTCAGTTAGCGGACTTGTATGCCTCTAGAATTGTGTCTCTTCACGGTGTTCCTTTGGTGATCAATTCTGATCGTGGTAGCCTTTTCACCTCTAGATTTTGGGAAAGTTTTCAAAATGCTATAGGAACTCATCTCTCCTTTAGTACAGCTTTCCACCCTCAATCTAGCGGTCAGGTTGAAAGGGTTAATCAAATCTTGGAAGACATGCTCAGAGCTTGTGTTATCTCTTTCGGAAAGAATTGGGAGAAATCTCTTCCATTCATCGAATTTGCTTATAACAATAGCTATCAATCTAGTCTAAACATGGCTCTTTTTCAATTCCTCTATGGCCGACGATGTCGAACACCCCTAAACTAGTCAGAAACCGGTGAAAGACAACTCTTTGGACCGGATATGATCAAGGAAGCAGAAGAGGAAGTTCGCATTGTTCGTGATCGTTTGAAAGCCGCTCAGTCTCGTCAAAAGAGCTACTATGATCGTCATCATAGAGAAGAGAGCTACAATCTTGATGAGAAGGCTTACCTTCGGGTTACTCCTCTGAAGGGAACACAAAGATTCGGTATCAAAGGCAAGTTGGCCCCACGTTACATCGGACCTTTCCGCATTCTCGCTAAACGTGGAGAAGTTGCCTACCAATTTGAACTACTGTTGGAAATATGCCCTAGAGGCAATAATAAAATGTTATTATATATATATTTCCACGTTCATAATTAATGTTTATATTTCTGTGCTATAATTTCAATGACCCTGACTGTGAGATTCAGAAGAAAACTCATTTGCATGTGTGGAAATGTAAACACCAAGAGTTCCTGGTTTAGCCTCTAAGACCAGCTCATGTGCTAACTGATGATTACGTTTTCTTAATCATGGACATTGTTCTTGTAACAAGGATGTCAGTAGCAATGGGAACATATTGTTAGCAGAACAATGATGTTGAACCGACCCCAGTATTGAATGATATACTTAGAGATCACATCGTAACTACGTTATAAGTCATATCATGAAATGTTATCATATACGTAATTCCTTAGACCATGAGAGTATCGAGTTACTTCACACAGGAAGATATGCTTTGGTTCTTAGATGAATCCTCCCGTAAATGGGAAGTAGTAAAATAAGTTCTGGGTATGTCAGATGGTGTGGCTAGTGACTGTGATAGTTCAAGAATGGGATTTGCTCCTTCACGATGAAGAAGATATTCACTTCGGGCCCACTCGGTATGACGGTATCCATTATAGTCTGGCCAGACGCATTGTGATTCAGTCACAGGGATACCGGAATACGATAACGAGAAAAGGGACAAACGAGCAAAGAGGATAACGAGTGGCTTGTGTTCAAGAAGTTGTTACACATGGGTGCCAAACATCTCTCCTCTAACTTTGTCATATATCACGAAAAAAAGGGAATGGTACATGAATAAACATAATGGTTCACTCGAAGTTTCTTCGTGTATGTGCGGGAGTCAACATGGGTGTCCATGGCTCCGCTGT
The DNA here is from genome assembly GCA_950022295.1 of Bromus sterilis. NCBI lineage: Eukaryota > Viridiplantae > Streptophyta > Magnoliopsida > Poales > Poaceae > Bromus > Bromus sterilis. Next base: position 60,594,803 of record OX465599.1, read on the forward strand.
TGATTATTGGCTATTGACGAAAGGCTGTTGACCTATGTCCGGAAGATGTTCTGAGTCATGTCCGCATTATACCGAACCTATTGGGTCACACACTTAACGAGCAGTAGTCTGTTAGAATACTAGAATGGTAGAAGGTTTAGTGGAAGCAAAGCAGAATAGTTCATACGGGTACCGGAAGTAGTTCCGGGGATTTATGAAATAGTTCATAAGGGCACCAAAAGTAGTTTTGGGTATTTAAGGATATGTCCGGATCACTCTGGAGTAGTCCCAGGTGGTTCCGGAACATATGAAAATGGTAATGGGAAAGTTTACGATCAACCGGAATAGTTTCGGTGATCGGTGGACAGCTTAAACAATATGTTGTGTTCACCGGACATAATAACGTTTGCCCGGATGGCTCCGTAACCCATTTAGATGGCTCCGGAACATTCGTTAGAGGTTCCGGAAGGTATTGGAAGTGCTCCAAAAGTGTCCGGAATGTCCCGAACAGTCCCGGTAGGTCCCGGAAGGTCTTGGAAGCTTCTAGAAGGTTCCGGAAGGTTCCGGGCAGTACCACCCACTGCCCTGCGCCCCTGGCCTTGGGGGGCAAGCCACCTAGGCTGCCCTGGCCGGCCAGGTGGTGGGGGCGCACCAAAAAGGGGTGGGAGATCCTCCAGGTGGGATTTCCAAATACCATTATGGAAGGTTTCCGGTGGGAAGGTATGTGTAGGTTTGGAAGGCTTGGGAGTCCAAGTTGGACTCCCAAACCTCCTTGAGCTGCGCCCTAGGCCCCTTGGCCACCTATATAAGGTGAGCCAAGGGTGGGGGAAGACACAGACAATCAATCCCCAAGGCCTATGCGCCACCCTCCCTCCTCTAAACCCCGTTGCTCCACAATTAGACCCCGAATTAGACGCTGTTCTAGATCAGAATCCGTTAGGGTTTTTCCCTCTAGTTTTCTTGGTGGCGTTCATCTCTGGACGGCGGAGCGCTGCTGGATTGATGCTACGGGATGTGTGGATACTAATGGAGGGGTCGTACCTTCGACCCTTCTTCGAGGAGCTTGTTCATGGGACTTGTCGGTGGGACTAGATCGCGGGACTTGTTCGTGGGATTGATCGAGGGACTGTTCGTGGGAGAACTTGCGAGATCTACTTCCTCTACGTCCACGAGCTTCACCAACTCTACTTCCGCTACATAGGTTGGTGAGCCATGACCTAAAACCTTGTATGCAATCTTCTTGGATGATCTTGGGTTCTTGATTCGTAGGCCGAATTTTTTTGTTTTCTACTACGTTTCCTAACAGTGGTATCATTAGCGATCCTTGATTAGATGCATGTTTAGGTAGATCATATGTTGATATGAGGCATTGATTTTCTTGTTTGCTTCCCTATCATGTGATATTTTCTTTGCTCGACGGCATGATGTGATTTTGCTACAAGGTTTGAGTTTTGCCATGATCCCTCTATGCTGCTCTTAGTATGCTGGTTGCCTTGATCATGGACTACATCAAATTCCTTGGATCTCATCCTAGTCTTGCTATAGAAAATGTTACATGAACGGGCTTGTGGATTTTATGAACTCAAATCCACACGGGGGTCACGCGTTTAACAAAGTTTGGCTTGTGGCATTAGTTGCTACACGCACCCCGTATGTTAAACTAGCAACAAAAGAAGTATCGTGTTTTTGTTTTGTCTAGGGTTTCTCGTTTGCCTTGTAAACCTGCTTAACAACCACGATAAAAGTTGCAACAACCCGTGTAGATGGCGATCTAACTCGTTTTTGCAGAGTATGCATGTGATGTGGTATAGCCTTCAAGATTTGCAATGTGTTTGTATGAGATGCTATATGTTATGTATTTTTTATTCGCGACCTGCGTGTCGTGGTACGACATGATGACTGGAGTCATATGATTGTCACTTAATTATGGCCTGCGTGCCAGAACTGTTTATTAGCTCGAGGCAAAGCAATAGATAGATGCAAAGGTGATGATCTACGATACGGAGGTGGACCCCGACGCACATGCCGGAAGCCGTGGTGATGTTCCCGGCGCCAAGGACAAAGTTGTTGGACACGGTGACTTCAACCACGACGACGTGAAGACAATGAAGACTTCACGAAGCAAAGGGCTATACTATATCACAAAATTTTATGAACTTTCTGTGATGTTTATCCCTTTGATGCACCCTTGTTTGATGCGCGATAGTCGTATTTTATTAGGGTGATCTCTCGCAAAACAATATCAAGTTGATAGTGTTCTCCCAACTGTAGCACCGTCTATACTATGTTTCACACCGGATCAGGTCATGTCACATGGGTGCACACGGTGTGACACATAAAAGACGGGTGTGTTAAAAGAACACACAACACATTACACTAGGTTATCTTGACGGTTTGGATAAAAGTTTGCTACCGGAACACGCCCATCGAAAGATGAACAAGAATCACCTTTGGCGTGATTGGCAAGTTGGCCTACCGGTCCAGTCTAAGTCATCAGTGATGTCACATCAATGGCGGACGATTGGGTTGGATCTTGAATCACTCCAGCATCAATTACGAGAGATATTGATCTGAGTGGGAGCGCACTAAGTAATTAAATTGATTAATCACAAGTGCAACTTAATTATGAACAAAGTCTTAGTATTTGCATTATCGTTGTAGAATAATGGCTCGCGTTACCACCTTCCCAATTGATTTTGATTAACTGTTTTATCTGGTAAAAACTTTACGATTGGTACCGTATTGTGAGGACTATCCTCAATAGTGTCGAGAAGGAGCTTGTCCTATCGCAAATTTTTGATGCTCTCCCGCTGATGCTATGGATGATGTGACTTATGTCCATAATCCAAAATGCTAGAATTCCACGACAGCTAAGTGCATTGTCTTCACCATCATGAAACCCGAACTTCGAAAAGTTTGGGATAGTTATGTTATATTCATGGAACTGAAAAATAGGTTTTCAGTAGTAAGACAATTAATGTTGGATATAAGATATCTAGTACAATGTATGATTGTAAGCATTAGTGAAAATGTTCATTGTGCTCTAAACAAAACTGATGTGCGGGATCCAGAAGAACAATGATCATATGATGATGAGGATTAAGGGAAAGGAAGTTCCATAGGGTGTTAGTAAGACTTACACGCCGGAAAGTCCATGGCCTGCGCCACCCTTGATCATGTGTGATCTTCTGTGAGTAGGAGTGACATTGGAAATAGAACTATGATACGTATAAAGGCAAAACGAAAGAAGACTGGAATAACCAGCTCAGAAATGAAAGTCATAAGGAGTTATAGATGAATTCATTGTTGGTCAAGAGATGTAATTCTTGGGAATCATGATTAAGCAGTTAATTGTGGATTCTGTATATTGTGATTAAACTGTTGATCACCGGAATATCACATCGATTGCATATTGTTGCAACTCGATGCAAGAAATACTATGGCCTTTATGACCAGCTAATGATGAGTTTTGACACGCTTGGGAACACGGTAAAAGTTTTACTATGCCGTGTGTTGACTCTATGATTATCTTCATAATTCATTTTAGAGTTGAGTAAATTGTTACTACACTTTAGCCTTGTTGCAAAACATCATTTTGAATCATGTTTGTTGCAAGAGAGTTGTTCAAAGCTATGAATAACGTAAAGGCCATACTTCCATTATGAATAGGTTGTATGTTATGAATCTTGATAATAATACTAAACATCCATAACACTGATGCTAAACGTCGCAAGACTGACAGAAATACCACATAGATGTGGCACTGCCGTTTATCACAAGTGACATAACATGCATGAAGAATTTCCATAAGTGATGGACTTTCGAGTCATATGATTATGAATCACTTGACGCTTGCGATCTTTGTCTCGAAGTAATGTGACTAAAACACCGTTGATAGGCCATACATGAACGGGCAACTAAACCATTGGTAATCATACATGATGATGTGTGTAGTCCAATAAGTGTAGTTGTGTGCAGTGGATTCCCTATCTTCACTCATGAGTTGAAGTAGATATGTGGATATCTGTTCAATAGAGACATACTTCTGAAATCTTTGAAATGTTTAAGGAATTTTAGAGTGAAATAGAAATTCATTGTAACAAGAAAATAAAGCTTCTGCAAATTAGATTGTAAAAAGTAATATTTGAGTTACAAGTTTAGCGAACGTCTGATGAGTTGTGAAGAAGTGACATAACTTGCGTCTCCCGGAACACCACTATGAGTAAAGTGTTCGAGAGATGTAATCAAGCCATGTATGACACGGTAAGATCAAATATGACGTTTATCAATTTGCCATTATACTTATTAAAGTTATGCGTTAGTGACTACGGATTTTACACTGAAAAGAGCATCATCAAATCTGTTGAAATGACACCATATTAGATGTGGTATGGACTGTTAAAACCATGTTGTCTTTTCTTAAAATTTGGGTATATGAGGCATATGTTTGACATACTCAAAACCCAAAATCAGATAAGTGCTACTTTGTTAAGGTTATGCCAAAAGTTTTGGTATTCCTCTATCACTACACAAAAGCAAAACTGTTTGCTGTTAAGAACAATGTGTTTTGAAGAAAAATAGTTTCTTACAAAAGAGTGAGTGGGAGGATAGTGCAACTTGTCAAAGATTGTTGAATCTTCAGAGGAGTGCGCAGCTGAACCACACAGGTTAGACAAAAATCGTACAAACATTCATGATATGTAAAACGAGATATTGTTGTTCGACAATGATAAACCTGTGATATACAAAGAAGCGTTGATGGGCCCTGACTCCGGGATTTGGCTAAATGCCAAATAATCCGAGATAGTATCCATGGAAGTAAGTCAAGTTTTGAACTTGGTAGACCCTCGGAAAGACTAAAAGTCTGAAGAATATATATATGGATCTATAATTGATTCGGATGAAATTGTTTTATCCATAAAGCTCAACTCGTTGGAAAATTGTTTTCTAGCAAGTTCAAAGGTTGACTACAGCGAAATAGTGTCGACCGTAGAAATGCTTTAGTCAGTTCGGGTTATATTAGCAATTACTACATATCTCATTTATAGGATATGGTAGAATGAACGTCAAAACAAAGTTCCTACACGGAAATATAACAAAGGACGTATATGTGATACGACCGGAATGTTTTGTCGATTCAAAGGATGCTAAAATAGATGCAAGCCTTGGATATCCAGTGATGGACTGAAGCTAGCATTATGGAGTTGGAATTTTCGTTGTGATGAAATTGCCAAAAGAGTTTGTTTTCATCAGGAATAACGAAGATGCTTGAATATTCAAGAAAGTAAGTGGGAGCTGAATAATATTTCTAAAACCTTATGTATATGACATATTGTTGATTAGAAATGATATAAATTTCTTGACACAAATAAGGACTTTATTGAAAATAGTTATCAGCTAAAGTACTTGGGCTAATATAGCATTAGTATTGAGTGCAGTGATCTATGAAGATAGTAAGTGCCTGATCATGCTAAAGCCAACACTGCATATTGACATGATACTAAAGTAGTTTAGTATGAAAACGCCAGGAAGGATGTTCTTGCCGAGGTCACGGTGAAAAGTTGTTTGCGGAAATCGGTGTTCATGAACATTGATAAGCAAAACACATGAATTGAATTTCACTCACATGTGTGTTTGGATTAATCATGTACACCATAATATGTAAAACGACCAGATATGTCCAACGCTCCAAAAGGTTGTGAGCAAGATACCAAAGTGATCAATATGTTAATCATTGGACAAGCAGTGAAAAGTTAAACTTATGATAGAGAAGATATGTTTCTCAGAAAATGGAGATAATGAAGAGCTCGTTGTAACAAGTTACACCAGCTGAATTTTGATGTCAACAGTTACACCAATTCAGTCTTCATACTTACTCCGATCGATTTTCGATTTTAATTGGGATTATGTGTTTCACACATAAGGGTGGCACAGTATGAAGGAACTGTGTTAAAGTTAGATACTGTGGCGAATTCTATAACAGAGGCTAAGTATATTGTTGCTTAAAGAAGTAACAAGGGAGGGTATTTTGAATCATCAGTTCATTTATGAACATGGTATGGTTTCCTAGATGCTTGACGCTCATGGAACATTGATGAATGATTTCATGACTTATTCTAAAGGAACCAAGGTCCTACCAATTGATTCAAACATATACAAAGCTAAACTGATAAAATTAGTGAATTTTATGATAGCGTGAAAACGCGAAGATATGCAAGATACAAACGGGTCTGAAACGTCAGATCTGATGATGAAGTCTATACCACAAATGAAGCATGTATTACACCGGTATGCCATAGGTGTAAAGTGCTCAAGCACTGACAATATTATTGACTCTAGTGCAAGTGGGAGACTGTTGGAAATATGCCCTAGAGGCAATAATAAAATGTTATTATATATATATTTCCACGTTCATAATTAATGTTTATATTTCTGTGCTATAATTGCAATGACCCTGACTGTGAGATTCAGAAGAAAACTCATTTGCATGTGTGGAAATGTAAACACCAAGAGTTCCTGGTTTAGCCTCTAAGACCAGCTCATGTGCTGGAGTAGTGCTAGGATGGGTGACCCTCGGGGAAGTTTGACCACGGAGGTTAGTTTGACCTGAGATTAAGCATAGTGATCGGGCATTAAGCATACTAACCTGAGATTAAGAAAAAATAAAAAAATAAGAAAATAAAAAAATTTGTTTTCCAGATCCAGATCCAGATTCAAAATTCAAAATTTAATAGTGAGAATGCGCCACCCCTAAGACTCTTATGGGTGGCGCATTTGGGCTTATAGGTGGCGCATTTCGAAATGCGCCACGCATAAGATTCTTAGGGGTGGTGCATTTCAAATGCGCCACTAACGAAATAGTGGCGCATTTCAAATGTGCCACTAAACGCAAAAACAGTGCGCCACTATAAGGCTATTCCCTAGTAGTGTTAGATGAATTCTCCCGTAAATGGGAAGTAGTAAAATAAGTTCTGGGTATGTCAGATGGTGTGGCTAGTGACTGTGATAGTTCAAGAATGGGATTTGCTCCTTCACGATGAAGAAGATATTCACTTCGGGCCCACTCGGTATGACGGTATCCATTATAGTCTGGCCAGACGCATTGTGATTCAGTCACAGGGATACCGGAATACGATAACGAGAAAAGGGACAAACGAGCAAAGAGGATAACGAGTGGCTTGTGTTCAAGAAGTTGTTACACATGGGTGCCAAACATCTCTCCTCTAACTTTGTCATATATCACGAAAAAAAGGGAATGGTACATGAATAAACATAATGGTTCACTCGAAGTTTCTTCGTGTATGTGCGGGAGTCAACATGGGTGTCCATGGCTCCGCTGTTGATTATTGGCTATTGACGAAAGGCTGTTGACCTATGTCCGGAAGATGTTCTGAGTCATGTCCGCATTATACCGAACCTATTGGGTCACACACTTAACGAGCAGTAGTCTGTTAGAATACTAGAATGGTAGAAGGTTTAGTGGAAGCAAAGCAGAATAGTTCATACGGGTACCGGAAGTAGTTCCGGGGATTTATGAAATAGTTCATAAGGGCACCAAAAGTAGTTTTGGGTATTTAAGGATATGTCCGGATCACTCTGGAGTAGTCCCAGGTGGTTCCGGAACATATGAAAATGGTAATGGGAAAGTTTACGATCAACCGGAATAGTTTCGGTGATCGGTGGACAGCTTAAACAATATGTTGTGTTCACCGGACATAATAACGTTTGCCCGGATGGCTCCGTAACCCATTTAGATGGCTCCGGAACATTCGTTAGAGGTTCCGGAAGGTATTGGAAGTGCTCCAAAAGTGTACGGAATGTCCCGAAACAGTCCCGGTAGGTCCCGGAAGGTCTTGGAAGCTTCTAGAAGGTTCCGGAAGGTTCCGGGCAGTACCACCCACTGCCCTGCGCCCCTGGCCTTGGGGGGCAAGCCACCTAGGCTGCCCTGGCCGGCCAGGTGGTGGGGGCGCACCAAAAAGGGGTGGGAGATCCTCCAGGTGGGATTTCCAAATACCATTATGGAAGGTTTCCGGTGGGAAGGTATGTGTAGGTTTGGAAGGCTTGGGAGTCCAAGTTGGACTCCCAAACCTCCTTGAGCTGCGCCCTAGGCCCCTTGGCCACCTATATAAGGTGAGACAAGGGTGGGGGAAGACACAGACAATCAATCCCCAAGGCCTATGCGCCACCCTCCCTCCTCTAAACCCCGTTGCTCCACAATTAGACCCCGAATTAGACGCTGTTCTAGATCGGAATCCGTTAGGGTTTTTTCCCTCTAGTTTTCTTGGTGGCGTTCATCTCTGGACGGCGGAGCGCTGCTGGATTGATGCTACGGGATGTGTGGATACTAATGGAGGGGTCGTACCTTCGACCCTTCTTCGAGGAGCTTGTTCATGGGACTTGTCCGTGGGACTAGATCGCGGGACTTGTTCGTGGGATTGATCGAGGGACTGTTCGTGGGAGAACTTGTGAGATCTACTTCCTCTACGTCCACGAGCTTCACCAACTCTACTTCCGCTTCATAGGTTGGTGAGCCATGACCTAAAACCTTGTATGCAATCTTCTTGGATGATCTTGGGTTCTTGATTCGTAGGCCGATTTTTTTTGTTTTCTACTACGTTTCCTAACAACTACCTCCGCACCTTTCCCGAGTACATGACGTATTCCATGTGTCACAACTCAGGCGTTGCTTCAAGGACCCCATCCGCGAAGTCGACCATGAAACGCTTGATCTCCAAGATGACCTTTCTTATCGAGAGTACCCTGTTCGTATTCTCGATTCCGCAGAGCGTGTCACTCGTCGTCAGAAGATCAAGTTCCTCAAAGTGCAATGGTCACATCACTCCGAGAAAGAAGCAACGTGGGAAAGAGAAGACCGCCTCCGTGCCGAGTACCCCACCTTCCTCCCGACGACTTCTGAATCTCGGGACGAGATTCTTTTGAGTGGGGGCGAGTTGTCAGAACCCCAACTAGGGTAAGTGCTAGGGTTTGTTTGTGCCCTTTGCATCATGAAAAATTTCAAAAGAAATTCAAAAATGGGGAAAAGAAAAGCCCTGAGAAATTTAATTAAATGGCCAGACAAAAATTGCTTCCAAAAATTCCTCTGGTATTTTTGAAAAGTCTTATAAATATGCATGATCACATATAAAGTGATGTGGGCCCCACTCCATGCACCAAGATTTTTCAAATATTCCAAATAGGGCTTGGAAATTAAATTAAACTCCAATTTGAATTTAAATTCAAATTGTTTGAATTTCAAAAATCTCCAAAACTTGTGAGTGGCTAACTATATGCTTTGTAAGTCCATGTAAAAGTTTTTGGCATTTTATAAATTGCCTAGGTATTTATTTATCAAGGCACAACAAAATTACAGAAAGAATAAGAGAGGAAAAAAGAAAAGGGGAAGAACCCCTGGCTTTCAGCCCAACTCATTCCCCCCCCCCTGCCCACCAGACGGCCTAGCCCAGCCTGAGCCACTGTCGTTTTCCTCCCCTCCGCCCGAAGTAGCTCGGTGGCGAGCTGGGAGTGCAGCGAGCGCCACAGCGACGGCCAGAGCCGTCTAGGCCACCCCAAGCCCTGCCCTCTTGCCACGTGAACGCCCAGAAGAATCCGCGCCTTTCCCCTCGCTCGTAGCTCCCCTCCTCGCTTGCACTCGCCGGATTCCTCGACGATAGAAGCTCGCCGGAGAGCGCCGACGCGTGTAGACGTGGCCACCGGCCAGCGCAAGCCGCTCCAGCCTGTCCAGAAGATCTGAGGAGGTCGTCTACGTTGTTTGCCCCGATCAATTGAGCCCGGGAGCCCCTGAAGCCGACGTCCTCGTCACCGATGTGCCGCCAGCCGCCGTGAGATGTTTCGCCGGATTGCGCCGCCGTCCTACGTTCCCCGACCTCCCCGTCCTCTTCACAGGAACCAGGGTAAGCTCCTCTTCCGCTTGCCCCTCCCCGCGCTCGATTTGGCGCCCCGTAGCCGCCGCTCCTCTGTCCAGTGGCTCCGGTCGCCGCACTTGTCGACGCTAGCGTCGCCCTCGTGCCCCTGGAGACCCCCTGATGGCTTCATTGTATGCGGGAGCACGCGGGCTTCGTTTTCCTAGTCCTCCCGTGTCCTCCCGTGGCCGTTTGGTCATTCTGGCGACCACTCCGCCGTGCCAGAGGTCGCCGGCGGCGACATCCCGGCGGGCCCAGCTTAGTTAGCCCTAAGCTACCCAACTAAACCCCCTCACAGCCACAGACAGGTGGGCCCTAGCCCCTAACTAACCCCCTGTTAGTTTTAATTAACAGGGATTAACCTCACTGACACTGACCAGTGGGTCCCCCTGGACAGAGCCCCTGTGACATCAGCATTGCGTCATGCTGATGCAATAAACCTTTTCCAGAGAATTAAAATATTCCAGAAAAATCCAGAAAATCATTTAAACTTTGGAAATTCATAACTAATTCATATTAACTCCAAATTTAATAAATAATATATGAAAAATTATTAGAAAAATGCAAGGATTAATAATATGGACTTTGTTTCTATGATTGACCATTTTAAAATGGGTGAACAGTAGCAAACATGCATATGGAGTTCTTTTGAATTCAAATTTGAAGTTTGAATTTGCATTCCAAATGCAATATACTTCAATTAAATTGAATTTGCCACAAATCAGTACCCTTTACTTCATGTCACAACAATATCATGTGCTTGTGCATTTTTACTTCCGAAGTTGTCCCCCCCCCTTTGTTGATGATTGCCTCCGATGACAGACATTCCGAGACGGTGATCACCCCGAAGAAGAAGACCACCGTTAAGGCCCGTGTACCGTCAGCAAGGCAAGCAAACCCCATTGATCATGTCTATAAAATCCTACTTCCCTCTCAGTCTCGCTTATGCATGTTTAGGAGATCATCGAGACACGTTCTTTCGCATAGTTGAACCCATTCCGATGCATGACCTATCATTTTGCCACCGTATTAAGCAAACCACAATCCTAGCAGATTTAGGAGTTGATTGATGAGCATGTGGCCCCTACAACTGTTACTGCTTATTGCTGCTTAGTGATACAATGAGGATGTTATGTTTGTGAGTCGGGATGGAATGAACACAGTGATGCTGATGATAAACGTGTTGGTGAATCCACCCTAAACAAAGGTGAACGATGAGAGGTTGTGTAGGAGTACACAGTGGGTTGTCTCGTTGAACACTGCCCTAGGCCCCGAGTTCCTGTTTTGTGATCCAAGACAAAGAGTATGACCACATGTAGGTTTTTATGGGAGCCCCGTTTGGCCTCTTTACGTACCCGATCCAGTCCAGGAGTCACAGTAGATTCGGGATTTCCATTTGATTTATGTATAGATATGTGGGTGGACCTGTGAGGCAGTGAAACCATCTGTCAAAGGTGGCGTCTCGGTCCCTTACATTATCTGAGTCCGTTTCGTGGAACCGGCCGGACTCTCGAGCGGTGACAAACTCAGGTAGTCGACTCCTGGATTAGAGAAGGTGATGTGAGGGTAGTGCCTTGGTTTCATCCACGTCCGACACCCGCTTGAAGGGTGACAAGAACGAGACGATAAGTGATGGCACGCGTGTGAAGATGTACATCCCTGCAGGGTTAATGAACTATTCGAATAGCCGTGTCCGCGGTTATGGACTACTTAGAAACCTTTACTTGATCATAGACAACTTGAATGGATACTTATAAAACTCGCAAGATAAGCGTGAGTGCTATGGTGTGCTTCCTCGTGGGGAAGTCGAGGAAGTATCCATAGTGATGTATTGATTGGAGACTTGGTAGTGGACTCGTGTACGCTTCTTACCTCAAGTCTGGTACTCGTAGTACAGGATTAGCCAAGTCAAAGCTGGCACTTCTGCATGTTGAACCCCACCTCCTTTACCTTGATACTTGAGCATGAGTAGTGTAGTTCTGATGTAAGTCTTGCTGAGTACGACTTTGTACTCACGTTTGCTTATTCTATTTTTTAGATGAGAAACCGGACCCCGATGGAGTCACCTTCGTGAAGCTCGACGTTGACTAAGTTAGCATAGTCCCAGACAGCAGTCTGGTCCCTCGTGGAAGGGCATGTATGTTTACAAGGCTTCTCTAAGCCATTTGTTAAACTTGTCTGTACTCAGACCTAATTTGCTTCTGTTGTATGATGTAATGTGATCACAGACATGTGATCTTTGTATGCTCTATGTGTATATCTATAAAGAGTACTTTGTAGAGTTATGTTATGATACCTGCTGTTCATACTAGGCATGTGTGCTGCGTGCATGGTTATAACATGCATGTCTTAGTATGGGTTTTCGAGACCTTAGTTGTGATCTGGCTGGCGGTCTTTTATACACCAAGTGGCCCTTAGATGTGCGCAGCTTGGGGCATCGCGATGCGATTGTTCGTGACTCTGTCACGTGCACACTTTGTTGTATGATCGAGCCCGCCCTAGACCCCGACTAAGTGATCGGGCAGGAGTAAGTATATGTAAGAGTTAGGATTCAATCGATAACATGGTTGAGGCGACTTGTCTATGAGTATGGGATTCACCACCCATAAGCATCTAGACTTGTGAGAGGACGATGAGGACCCATCTCAGATGATCATCCGGCCTGAATGGGATGCCCCTCACGTTCGATGCTTACCGAGAACGTTCTGTGCTTGGCCTTGTCTGCTTAGACAAGTGGGTACGGTTCTCGGCTCTCCATGTGATTGCATCGTGACTGGAATTACATACGCTAACCCCGGGTCCCGACAGCAACCGTAAAAACTTCCTTCGAGCGTGTTGTAGAGCTTCTGATAGGCCGCCATGTTGTCGGCTACTACATTGCAGTCTTTCATCGCCTGCTGGACGACGAGGTAGGAGTCTCCGTAGATTACGAGGCGAGTGGCACCGCATGTTTTGGCCATGCGCATGCCATAGAGTAGTGCCTCGTATTCGGCTTCGTTGTTGGAGGCGTGGCTGAAGTTGATCTGGAGGACGTACTTGAGCTTCGTTCCTCTGGGGGAGACCAGAACGACTCCTGCTCCGGCTCCTTGCTGTCTTTTAGACCCATCGAAAAACATTGTCCATGAGTTCGATAGGTCCGGGGGGCTGGTGTCTGGACCTCCGTCCACTCGAGCAGAAAATCTGGGAGGACTTGGGCCTTGATTGCTGTTGGGTGCTTGAACTGCAGGTCCCGCGGGCTGAGCTCAATGTTCCACTCGGCGACTCGCCCAGTCGCTCCGGGGTTGTTGAGGATGTCCGCAAGTGGTGCGCTACTCACGATTGTGATAGGGTGTTCGTCGAAGTAGTGCGATACCTTTCTTGAGGTCGTGATGATGGCCAGTAGTAGCTTTTGGTAGTGCGGGTACCGCTGCTGGGATTTTGTCAAGAGCATGCTGAGGTAGTAGATTGACTTTTGTATGATCTGGACCTTGCCTTCTTCTATGCGCTCGACGACGAGTGCTGTGCTTACCACGCTGTTGCGTGCTGCCACATAGAGGTGCAATTTTTCTTGTACTTTGGGTACCGCCAAGATTGGTGGGGTCGAGAGTGTCTTCTTCAAGGTCCGTGAATGCTTTGCGGCTTCTTCTGTCCACTCGAATTTCTCTCTTTTTCTAAGCAGCTGGTAGAATGGCAGTGTGCGCTCTCCCAATCTGCTGATGAAATGACTCAAGGCTGCGAGTCTTCCGGTGAGCTGCTGCACACCTTTGATGTCGGTTGGCTCCTGCATCCTGGCGATTGCTTGAACTTTCTCGGGGTTCGCTTCGATTCCTCGAGCGGAGACCATGTACCCGAGCAACTTCCCGGCTGGGACGCCGAATGCGCACTTCTTTGGGTTGAGCTTGATTATGTACTTGTTGAGTGCTGCGAAGGTGTCGCGCAGGTCGTCGAGTAGCGTGTTTGCGCTGTAAGTTTTGATGAAGATGTCGTCCACGTAGACTTGCACGTTTCTTCTGATTTGCTCTTTCAAGCAGGTTTGCATCATCCGCTGGTATGTGGCACCGACGTTCTTGAGTCCGAAGGGCATTGTCCTATAGCAAAATACGCCGTAAGGGGTGATGAATGATGTATGCTCTTCGTCTTCTTCTTTCATCCTGATCTGATTGTATCCTGAGTAGGCGTCGAGGAACGATAGTAGATCGCATCCTGCTGTCGAGTCGATTACCTGATCGATTCTTGGCAGGGGAAAGTGATCTTTTGGGCAGTGTTTGTTGACTGGCCCGTAGTCGATGCACATTCACAGCACGTCTGTGTCTTTCTTGGGGACTAGCACAGGGTTGGCGATCCAAGTGGCTTTCTTCGTCTCTCGGATGAATTGGGCGTCGAGTAATCGGTTGACTTCCTCCCCGATTGCTCTGCGCTTGGGTACTGAGAATCTTCGTAGTGCTTGCTTCACTGGCTTGGTGTTTGGCTTGATGCGCAATGCGTGTTCCGTGAACTCGCGCGGTACTCCTGGCATGTCGGCTGGGCACCAGGCGAAGATTTCCCATTCTTCACGGAGGAAAGCAATGAGGGCAGTCGCTTGATCTTATGGAGGTGAGCGTACACGCGGACTGTTTTTTCTGGGTCCGTCGGGTGCACCTGGTGGGTGACCGTGTCGCTGTCGATCCTGAAGTCTCGCCCGTACTCTTTTGACTCTCTTCGGCTTGCTAGCGGAAAGATACTTTTGTCTGTTGCCATGGCTATTTCTGTGAGTTCTTGCTCGGCTCCAAAGGTTTCGGAGACTTTGTGGAAATCGCGATCGCATTGGTCTGATTTGGTGAAGCTCCCGTTGACTGTGATGACGCCCGCGGATCCTGGCATCTTGAGTTTGAGGTAGGCGTAGTGCGGAACCGCCATGAATTGCGCGAATGCTGGACGTCCCAGTATGGCGTGGTATTGCGGCTGCCAATCGAGTACTTCAAACTCGAGGGCGTGTCTTGCGAAATTGCGTCTGCTGCCAAAGACAACTTCGAGCTCGATTATTCCAAGGGAGGTAGCCGCTTCTCCTGGGACTACTCCGTATAACACGGTGCTTGATTTCTTCCATACTGATCTTGGGATCAGGATCTTGTGTAGGGTGCTGACAAAGATTATGTTCATGCTGCTGCCTCCGTCCATGAAGATTATGTCCATGTCGTACCCTCCGATTTGAGCATCGCGTACCAGGGGCGCGTGCCCCGGCCTTGGGACTGCCGGCGGGTGATCGCTCTGGGAGAACGTGATAGTAGTTTCTGCGTTGTGTAGCTGGTAGACTTCGACTGTGTTTAGGTTCTCGGCTGCTCTGGCTTGCAGGGTGTAGGCGTCCTGTTGAGCTTGCGATACCCTGCCTTCTTGGATCGTGCACACCTGTCCTTGAGGCGGGTTGTAGCGTCTTTGAGGACTTGGAGTCGGCGACTGCTCGGTTCGTCGACTGCGCTTGGCTTCTCGTTGTTTTTCCTTCTTGAGGCTGTCAGCGAGTTCATTGAACAGGCGGCAGTCTCCTAGAGTGTGACCCGATCTGATGTATCCCCGGTCGTCTTCGAAGCTGTGGATCGTGTAGGGTCCTTCTAGCTGCTCCCTGACCGTGAGTTTGCTGGATCCGACGTGCCGTTTCCTCCTTGAGATTTGAAAGATCTGCGCGTGATCCGCCGGGTGCTCGTGGACTCGTGGGTCGATTTCGATCCCCTCGCTCAGATTCTGCTTCTTTATGAGGTTCGCGAATTCGTCTGGTCTTCGATCTGGGTCGTAGTATTCACCGGTCTGAGTCTCAGAGTAGCTGTCCTGGTGGGCGACAGCTGTCCGCGCGGCGGTGGGTCGTCGAATGGTCGGCGAGCGCGTAGCTGTATAGTGCGACTCGTCGAGTGGGGTCTCTTCGTAGAATCCTCGCGCCTGTCTTCTAGGTCGTCGATTTCTTCTTCGTTGGCGATGATCTTGGCGATCGCTGATCTCGAGCTTAGAGTCGGCGTCTTGTTGTGCGGCGGCTGCCTGGGTGGCGGTGGGTCGTCAAGTGGTCAACAGGTCCTCTGCTTCGTGTTGTAGTTCGTCGATCGCGATTTCTGCGTAGAACCCGCGCGCCTTTCTTTTGGGTCGTCGATTTCTCCTTCGCTGGCGGTGGACTCGGTTGCCACCATAGTATTGGTCTTGGCACAGCTGCAGGCCGAGCGATCTCAATGGGGCGGCAAAGATGTTTGCCGTGATCTTGAATTCTTCGGGTGGATTGGATCTGGTTCTTGTTCTTGAGTTGTGGCTTGCTGAAGACGGAACCGCCGAGATCGTGATTCCAACCTGTGTAGTCCCCACGGACGGCACCAATTGACGGGGATCAACCCCGGCAAAACCCATGGTCAGGGACCCTGGGTTAGTTATGAGAGGCACAGGTTGGACGATAGCACGTCGGCTAACAGGAGGAGACGTTCCTGCTCGATATTATTGCTTGGATAAGCGATTACAGGGAAGGCCAAGGCTAGTGCGCACAAGGCTAGGGTTACAGATTCTGTATTGGTTGATCTCGACGTCTCCCCTCCTAGCCTTTATATAGTCGGCCAGGTCCCGGGGAGTCCGTCCTAGATTACAGATAGTATTTCCTAACCCTCAGCTTTCCTTACACGCCAGGTTTAATCCTTCCTTATTAGTCGTGGACTCCTACGTCGGTGCCACTAGTGGGTCAAGGCTGGACCCAGGCGACATCTTTGTGGGCCTTTTGCCTTCGGGTACACCGGGTAGGCCCATCCATAGGAGTCGTGGGGTCACCCCCTCGTCAGTTGCCTCGAGTGGGCCATGTGTGAGCCGATCGAGGCTTTCTGCGGACCTTCTAACTTGATATGCCCCAGGTACCCTCATCTATAGGAGTCGTGGGGTCACCCCCTCGTCAGTAACCCCCGAGTGCCTGGGGGACTCGAAGATTCGCGTAGGGACACGAATCCATGCTTGTCTTCACGCGTGCAGCGTAGCTGTGAGTCGTCGGCTGTTAGCCATAAAAGATAGTTTTTTCGAGGGATGATAAGCTAGAGAGGCCCAAGGTAGTCGACTGGTCGAGCCCTGGTGAATTGGATAAAAAACATCCAAAGCCCAAAATCAAGTCGCGTCCCTCGACACGAACTTGGAAAACCACCGGTGCCTAGCAAGATCATGTCGTTGCAGGTCTTATAGTATCAATGCCGCCGGATTCAGATAATAGCCTTCACGCATCCGCCATTGACTCTACTTCTCCATACGCTGCGCATGGGAAAACATTGGGAGTGAAGTCGCAGTTGTGGTAAGTCCCGACCGGGCCGTCTTCGCAGCGGGGTCTTACCTACGCGCTAAGCTTGCGCGACATCTGGGGGCAGTGTGTCGCCATCCAGGCATCATTTTTCTGAGGCGCTGAGCCTAATTTAGACAAGCATCCACTTGGAAATCAAATCAAGTGGACGAATAGTGGTCACTCGCAGAGTACTGATGATCTCGGGCGAGGGGTTTGATAAGAGCCGCACCCACGCGGATGGTCATCGAGTGGGCTGATTACGTAGACACCCGTGCGGCACCTCAAGTGCTCAGGTGGATTTTTCCTCTTGGATTTTTTTGATCCAGACTTGTCTTATCGTGCGAGTACCCACTCGTGAACTTCTATCAACTTTTCCTTCTGGGTGAGGGAGCACTCGAACTCTATAGACATTTTGTTCTTTGATGGGGCAAGAGAACACTCAAGCATGTTGTGGCCCGCGGGGTGAGGGAGCACCCGCCATCTGTAGACATGCTTTATTATTTGATGGAGGGGAGAAACAACTCGCGTCCTCCTTGTCCCTTTTTGTAAACCTGGAGTGCTCCCGATGGGAGTAAAGTTTTTGAATTTTGAGATAAAAAGTTTAGTGAAAACGAACCTGTGGTGGGCCACGGGGATGCGTACTCAGCACGCTTGACTGAGAAGCAAGTTTTGCAAGGCTGTCTGACAGGTTGGGCTGCCATGCATAGTGTTCTTGACATGACGCGATGTCCTGCGGTAATTTCGCTCCGCGTGATGATGGTCCTCTTTTCTCGCGCAGAGTGGGCAATGTGTTTACTGCATCGGTTAAGTTTTCCAGGCCGCACGATTGTGATGGGATCGTGCCACGTTGTGGGCCTCCGAGATCAATGATGAGTGGGTGGCCCTTGGGCGGTGGGTTAAATACCAAAAGGTTGGGTAACTTTAGGTTTTTCCCTACGCTTGCCTTGCCTATCTTCTTCTTCCTTTGACTCCTCCTGTCATCTTCTTCTTTGCGCCGCCCACCTTATTCTTCCTTTTGGTTGCACGGCTAGATCTATGTCCAGACGTCCTCAAAGTGCAGCACAAGAGGCAGCAGGGATGATTGGAGGGTGGGAGCGTTCCATTTTCTCCGATGCAGATCTGGATGTGTAATACGTCCCAAACGTATCTATAATTTCTGCTTGCTCCATGCATGTTTTGTGTGATATTGCTATGATCTAGATACACTTTCATACACTTTTGATCATATTTGGACTAACTTATTAACTCAGTGCACCACAGTGCCAGTTCCTGTTTTCTGCTGATTTTCTATTTCAGGTTTCCCCCATATTAAAAGAGCTCCAAAAATTCGGGAAAAATCAGATAAAAAATCAGCGCAACGGAATCTTCTGGAGTCCCGAAGGAGAGCCGGAGGGGACCCACCATGGCCCCAGGCGGCCACCTGGCGCGGCCTAGGGCTTGGACTTGCCAGGGGGGGCCTGGACCCCTGGTGGGCCCCTTGGCTGCCCCCTCGCCTATATATTCTCCCTGACGCGAAACCTCTGAAGACAGAAACCCTTTTCGCAATCTCGCCTTTGTTCCGTCGCCGCCTCGCTTCCAAGATCGGGAGCACCAGCGGACCTCTTTCCGGCACCCTGCCGGAGGGAGGATTGACCTCCGGTAGCTTCCCCTCCACCATGGACGCTTCCCGGATGATCAGTGAGTAGTCTCCCTTGGATCATGGGTCCGTGATCAGTAGCTATGTGATGTTCTCCTCCCCTCTTTTTTCTTCATGGTTTAGACCTCGTGAGCTGCCCTCGTATCTATAATTTGTGCTTGCTCCATGCATGTTTTGCGTGATATTGCTATGATCTAGATACACTTTCATACAATTTTGATCATATTTGGACTAACTTATTAACTCAGTGCACCACAGTGTCAGTTCCTGTTTTCTGTTGTTTTTCTATACCAGGTTTCCCCCATATTAAAAATGCTCCAAAAATTCGGGAAAATCGGATAAAAAATCAGCGCAACGGAAGATTCCGGAATCACCAAAGTGGGGCAGAGGGCCACCAGCAGGGACCCCGGGGGGCACGTGGACCCCTGATGGCCCCCCTGGCTGCCCCCCTTCGCCTATTTATTCCCCGTTATGCGAAACCTCCGAGGACATAACACTTTTTTGCGATCTCGCCTCTGTTCCGCCGCCGCCGCGCTTCCAAGAACGGGAGCGCCAGCAGGCCTCTTCCCGGCACCCTACCGGAGGGAGGATTGACCTCCGGGAGATTCCCCTCCACCATGGACGCTTCCCGGATGTGCCGTGAGTAGTTTCCCTTGGACCATGGGTCCGTGATAAGTAGCTATCTGACGTTCACCTCCCCTTTTTGTTCTTCATGGTTTAGACCTCGTGAGCTGCCCTACATGATCGAGGCACATATGTAATTTTCTGCTGTTGCTATGCTGCGTTTGCTGGGATCTGATGGATTATGAGATTATGTTCAGATTGTGATTGAGTAATATATTTGGTTCTTATCTTTTATATTTTTGTTCCTAAGTAATTCTTGCATGTTCTCCGTTGCTGTTTATTGCTTTTGCCAAGTAGTAGGTAGTGAATCCAAGAGGGAACGTTATGCTCGATTGTGGGTTCCTGCCCCCCGATGACACGCTTGAGTGACAGAAACATGAGTCTAGGGGATGTGTTGTTGCCACAAGGGGGAAAAAAATAGTGCTTGTAACCGCGGTTGCAAGGATTGTTTACATTACACATAGTGCTTTTTTAATGCAGTTGTCTGTTGCTTTGGGTTTACACTTTGGGTGGGGCTCGCAACTTAATACCAGCGAGATGTTCTGGATATATATATCTCAAGGTGGATGATTAGTAGTAGATGTATTTGGATTTCGGTCTACTTATTTTGGCGTACCGCCCATGCTTTTGAGCCTCGTACTTTCTTTGTAGTATAGTTAGCATTGTGGTGCGTTTTTAATCCTGTCAATTGCTCAGCTGTAATTTATTTACCTCGCATAGCAGTTTTATCGTATTTTGGGAGAGAGACATCACTAGTGAACATCACGGGACCCCGATCCATATTCTCATCACTGTTTACATGCTCTTTTATTTTCCTGCTTTTACTTTCTAGTTGCTATCACCATTATCATTATTATCTGTTGCCTTGATCCTTTGTGAACAGCAAGGCTGGAGAGATTGACAACCTCTCTGTACTTGTTGGGAAGCAAAGTTATTTGTGTTGTGTGCAGGTCCACGCCAATTGCGCCGTTGACACCGACTTATCATCTCCGGAGTCCTACTGGAGACAAACCTTGGTATCTTCACTGAGAGAAATTTGCCTCTATCCTACATCTCACCTTCCACTTGGGGTAACCAACGAGGAGAGAGTATCAAGCAAATTACTTGCGCCGTTGCCTGGGACTCCGAGTGCTAAGATAGGGGAGTTGCACACTAGCTTTTACCTTTGCTTTTTAGTCTTGTTAGTTTAACTTTCAGTTTTTTATCTTTCTGTCCTATATCAAAAATCACACAAAAAAAATTATATTGCTTGTAGTAGTCCTCCTTGTTTAGATGAACATGTTAGGACTAGGTGCTTTGAAGGAATCAGAAGTTCTAGATTTTCGTCAAAGGGATGGAGAAAATATGAAGAAGGCATGGGACAGAATTTCTGAAGCACATAAAAGAATTATGCCTTGGATACCTATAAAAATTGTGCTTAGAAATTTTTACCATGGTCTTTTTACGTGCTGTAAACACTCTCCTGATATTATAGCTAAAGAAGACTTTTTAGAGTGTGATGAAGCTAGAGCTCTTGATATTTTGCATGGTTTATCTAGTTATTTTGTTTATGATCGTAGTATTGATACTGTTGTAGATAGACTTGCCACTATTGAAAAAAGGATGGATGCTCTAGACTTGAGAAAGGTAGAGGAAATTAAGTCTAACAAAAAATAAATGTTGGAGATAGATGATGATTGGGAGCCCTTTGTTAGGATTATCATCTCTAACCAAGACTTCCTTGCTTTTTGTGATATTGGATCCATGGTTTCTACTATGCCAAAAATAGTTTATTATTCTTTGAAACTAGATATGGATAAATTTCCATCTTATCATGAACATGCTAATTGAGATATTTTAGAGGTTAAAGGAAAGGTAAAAGAAGTCCAAGTTGCACTCCTTCATAGGGTTGCACCGACGGATTTCTTCATCATGGAGCCAAACCAAAGCAACATCGTGCTTGTAAGGGACTTCCTCCGAGCTATGAAAGGCTTCATTGATATTGGTAACGGGGACATACGCCTACGCGGTAAGGCGAAAGGTAAGTACCTCTTTCCTAGGAAGAAGAAGGTTGAGCTTGTTGAAAATCAATTTGAAGGTTTTTATGATTCCGATGATCTCGGGGACCTTGGATTCTTCTTTTTCCTTTATGCCTAGCTTAAAGTCGTAAAAGAAAGCGCTTGTTGGGAGGCAACCCAAGATGTTTTTACTTCTGTTTTTAGTGGTCTTGATGATTCTTACTACTGTAGAAACATCATTGTATCTTTACTTTCAAGCTTTGTGCCAAGTTATAGCCTCTTATGATAAGGGAAGCAAAAGTTGTGACATGCTGTCCAAAAAACAAATTTTCTCTGCTTGACGGGAAAAAATCGGAACAAACCACCAGTTCATCTTTTTGAGCTGACTTTTTCACACATCATGCTCTATACAATTGTGAAACTTTCGTATGTTCTGAGTTTTTATTAGAGTTGTAGAAGTTTCCCAAAAAAATTCTTTATTACCCGTTGTTCTGTTTTTCACAGATTCTGCCACGTTTTGCCTTTCCTTACGTTTGCAATACTTAAGCTTGATTTTTATTTGCAAAAACTTTTTGTCAATCTTGAGAAACAGTATCTCTTCAAGAATATATTTATATCCAGTGGGGAAAATTATTTTATTAAGGGTACTAACCTCTCTAACCATCTTATGATGAGTTATGTATGAAGGGAGTTTTCAAGTGTGCGAGGGAAGATGATGAAAGAAGACCCGGGAGTGTCAAACGCTCAAGCTTGGGGATGCCCCCATACATCCCCAATAAATATTCAAGGAGACTCAAGTGTCTAAGCTTGGGGTTGCCCCCGTGCATCCCCTTCTCCATCAACAATCATCAGTTCGTCCTTCATCTCACTATATTTTTATCACTTCATGCGTTATGTGCTATGCTTGGAGCGTCTCGCTCTTAGGTTTTCCTTTTTAGTTCTCTTGAGCCTTTCTTGTTGTTCATAACAAGTTAGACCCCAGCTTACTTTGTGTGGGAGAGAAACACGCTCCACTCCAATCTAGAACACATCATAGGATTTTCATGCTTATCTTTTTGTTGTTGTGTGTTCTTTATCTTTTCGTAGATGCTGCCATGTTTAGTTTTAGTTTTAGTTTTTCTTTAGCAAGAGCCTTGGATTTTGTTTATTTGTTGCTGGAACTCTCTTTAGTTTTCATGTTTATCTTGTTAAGAGAGTTGGTTGTTGCACTGAGTTGTGTCTTGTCTTGATGTAGGTAATTGAGGTTGCTATTCAATTGTAGTAGTAACTTGCAATAGTTTTGAGGTATTGTTGTGAGTAATGTTTGAACTTTTGGTGTCAAGAGCTCTCGACTATTAGTGATAGGTGTCGTATTTTGGTCAATCCGTGTTTATTTTCCAAAACCTACAAAAACTAGTTGAGAACTCTAGCTACTAGATGGATCACTAATCTTTTGTGGGATCGAATATTAGAGTACACTCACGTACCATTAGTCGAGGATGCGCAAGGATAACCAAATCCCCATACACTCCTCCTCGGGGTACTTGTCTCTTTGTGAACCTGCTTACTAGATTGAGAGTTACCGATAATAACTGCATGAGTTCTTCGGACTAATGTAAGTATTGAAAGTTGACACTTCCACCTCCTCATATTTGCTAACCTCTTCTGTACCGTGCATTGCCCTCTTCTCACTCTGATAGTTGGCATCCACCTCTCCGGTGCATCCAAACCCTTGGCATGATACACTCTTTCATCATAAACCCCTTATATCTTTCCTCAAAACAGCCACCATACCTACCTATCAAGGAATTTCCATAACCTTTCCGAGATATATTGCCATGCAACATCCACCTCTTAATGACTTGATCTTCATGTCATACATGTTCCTGCTACACTGGCAGAGGCATACTTTGCATTCATCATGATAGCTACATCTTCTTTATGTTTGAGTACCTTGTAACGTGTGAATATCTTCTATACCTTCTTGTAAAATAGAGTGTTGCCCTTAAGTGAGGAAAGGATCCCAAAGTGGACAGAATAAAAGATCCCAAAGAGGACAAATGAGAGTTAGATAGAAAGAGCCATTGAGGCCACCAAAAAATACAAAAAATAGAAAAAAGAGAAAAGGAAAATAAAAAGAGAGAAAGGGGCAACACTACTATCCCTTTGAAAGATCCACACTAGTACTCCCTCTTATCCTTGTACTCCATAGAGATGATCAGTTATGCATATAGCTATGTGGGGACCTTCACACTATAGAACTTGGCTTGCATATTCCAAGGATGAGCCTCCTCAAACGAGCTCTAGGTCTTCATGAGCGAGCAAGTTGGATGCACCCCTACTAGTTCCATTGGAAAGCTATTCTTAGCTCATATGGGCATCCGTTGCATGGCAATCCCTACTCCTCACATCATATCTATCATTTGGCCTTTTATCGCCTATGATTGTCCTCATTGATGTGAGCCTTTCACACCCTTTTTGTCTTCCTCCTCCACCATATCTCCCTCTTTGCCATCCTAAGTGTCAACTTTCGTGCTTACGCTCATCCATTGCATGAGTGCTCAAAATATCTAAAAGGAGTGGATCAAATTGACTTGTACCTGGCTAGTAGTCTGGGGACGAGTCAAGATAAGATTCCAAAGAAGACCAAGTGTGAAACTTTAGTAGATTGAGTTCTCAACAAATATTTTTCTCTCGTATTCCATATCCCCCTTCTTGCACGCAAACACCATTTGGAGACATTCGAGTCACGGACATCTAAGAGATGTTGCACCTAATGTTCTTTCGTTGCTTGTTTCAATGCTAATATAGACTCTTGCATGTGATGACTTGAATTGAATCACATACCTTGATTGCTTTACTTTCAAAGTTCTTATATGGTTGGTAGCATGTCACCACATAAATTATGCTTGTTATCATTTACCTACTCGGGGAAGAGAAGGAATTAAGCTTGAGGATGTTGATACGTCCCAAACGTATCTATAATTTCTACTTGCTCCATGCATGTTTTGTGTGATATTGCTATGATCTAGATACACTTTCATACAATTTTAATCATAGTTGGACTAACTTATTAACTCAGTGCACCACAGTGCCATTTCATGTTTTCTGCTGTTTTTCTATTCCAGGTTTCCCCCATATTAAAAATTCTCCAAAAATTTGGGAAATCGGATAAAAAATCAGCGCAACGGAAGCTTCCGGAATCACCAAAGTGGGGCCAGGGGCCACCACAAGGGACCCAGGCGGCCACCTGGCGCGACCTAGGGTATGGTCGTGCCAGGGGGCGCCTGGTCCCTGATACGTCCAAATGCATCACTATTTTATATCGTAATTCGTCCTTATTCATTGATATATTTCACATTACAATGATGTTCTTATGTTGTTTTGGCTTGTTTTAAACAGTTTGCAACTTTCCGGTGCCGAAGCAGCAGACTCAGGATTCAGCGGTAAAAAGTGGACGCTGAGTTGCTGAAGAAGAACACCTCCAAATTACCTGAAAATCTACGGAGGGTGTTTTTGAGAGGATTGACGAAGAGATGCAAAAGAGGGACCAGAGGGGGGGCCACAGGGTGCCCAGGTGGCCACCTGGTGCGGCCCCCACCCTGGCCGCGCCGGGAGGGCTCCTGGAGCCCTGGTACCATCCTAGGCTCCCCCCTCTGTCCTATATACTCTTCATCATCCGGAAACCCTAAAAAGTGGAGTTTTACGGAGTTCCGCCGCCGCTCCGTGGCGGAAACTTACAAAGAAGAAAAGGGCTCTCCGGTGGGCAGATTCCACCGAGGAGATCACCTCCCGGAAGGGGAGATCATCGCCATCGTCATCACCATCATCACGGGCATCATCGAGATCATCATCGACATCATCCCCAACTTCAGCACCATCTTCATCTTCATCCAATCTCATCTCACAATTTCAACTTGCTTTGTAACTCGTACTATCTATCCTCTCTACTCTACCGGTGTTGATTACTACTTTGTGGTGAATGCTATTGAGTTTTGTTGGAGAAATATCATTATGACAAGATTGTTTACCACCTATTTATCACCTCTGATCATGATCTCTTTTATGTCTTGTGAGTAGTTACTTTAGTTATTGAGGACATGGGAGAAGTCTTGTTTTTAGTAGTCATATGATGTTGAAGTAATATGTGTTGTTTGATATTTAAATTGTGTTGTTATTTTCCTAGTGATGTTGTGTGAGTCGAACACTCAATACTTCGCCTTATTAAGGAACTAGTGGAATACATTGTGTATAAAGAATGCTTACGGTGGGTTGCCGGACTGACAGAAACCTGAACCCCAGTTTGCACACTTTTGCACAAGGGAATAATGGGTCCCTGATCGTATTGCTGTGGTTAGGCTTTGCCTTAATTTCTACCTTGTATTTTCGGATGCTTGCAAGTTGTTTAATCATAAGAGTGCACTTATCTTAGTCTAGAAGGTGTGCTAGCATAGATCCACCCACTCAACACTTATCAACACAAAACATGTTATCAATGCGGAATATGGCGAAAGCGCATGACTACCTCTCCATGTGTCCTCAAGAACGCTTTAGTCTATATAAGTTCAGTTTCCAGGCTTATCCTTTGCTCAAAAGGATTGGGCCACCTGCTTCTCCTCAGCACCATTTACTTTACTTGCTTTTGTCTTATTGTTTCTTATACCGAAAATCCCTAAAAGTTATCTTTCAGTGCTTGCAGTTATTCCTTGTCTAGAATCACTTATCAATACCTTTCGCTCCTTGTTGGGTTCGACACTCTTACTTATCGAAAACGCTACAATAGATCCCTTACGGTTGTGGGTCATCAAGTACCGTTTTCTGGCGCCATTCTCGGGGAGCGTAGCGCTATTAGTAAGTGAAGCTGGTAAAGAAATTTTTTATATTGCTGTTTTTATTTTGCTGTTGCTGCTCTTTGTCCATATGGACAACCTAGCTATTGGATGGTTGCTTGCGAGGAAACGCCCCACATTGGTGGTGGTTGTTCCTCCCCCTACTGAAATTGTGCCTTATAAAATACCGGCTGGTATTATCGATTGTGTTTTGGCTAATCGTTATGCAGGAGACAGACATCCCGGTGAACACTTGCTATATTTGTCACAACTGTGTTCACTATTTAAGCTTGCAGGTGTATCAATGGGGTTTGTCATGAGGAAATTGTTCTCCGTATCGCTTATAGATAAAGCTTCAGATTGGTATAAGCTTCTCGATAACTCACATTTTCTTGATTGGCAAGAGCTTATGTCTCTCTTTTATACCAAGTTTTATCCTCTTCATGAAATTCATCGAGACAGAAACTATATCTATAACTTTAGGTCTCGTGACGGAGAAAGCATCGCTCAAGCTTGGGGAAGATTGAAATCCCTAATACTCAAATGTCCTATTCATGAGCTCCCCAAGGAAATTATACTTACAAATTTTTATGCTAGACTTTCTCGTTAGGATAAGGAGATGTTGGATGCCTCCGCTAGTGGGGTATTTCAGACAAAAAGCGTTGAAGAAACATGGGATCTCACTGAAAGGATCCAGAAGAATACCGAAGATTGGGAAATAGATAAAGGTATTGAACCCACTATAAATTATGAGCATGATTATATAGAAAGCTATGTGAAAACTGATTACTTTAATACCTTTCGCTCTAAGATTGGTCTTGATTCCCATCTAATGATTGATTTTTGTAAGGAATTTGCCTCTCATGCTGACTCTTCTAGGAAGAAGAAGGATCAACATCATAAACCCTTCAAAGAATTACCTATTGATATTCATGTTGCTGACCCTATTTTGCCTGCAGTTATATATGAAAAGCCCCCTTTTTTCAAGAGGATAAGGGAGCACTCTTTTGTGACAGGCATAATAAATAAAAGTGAGAGAAGAATTGATGAGACTGAGGACCAGATCAAGGTCGATCCTCAAGTTTCATTGGCTAAGGATCTTGTTACTAATGATGCGTTAGATTCCAATATAAAATTTTGTGCTGTTTCTACTAACCTTGTTACAGCCAAGAATAAAGGCCCAATTTCAGGTACTCCAGTAGTATCTGGTAAAATAGGAGATCACAATTATTATGGGCTATACGATTTGGGATCGAGTGCTAGTGCTATCCCGTATTCACTTTATCAAGAGATCATGGGTGAGATTTCACCTTGTGAACTTGAAGAAGTTGATGTTACTATTCATCTTGAAAACAGAGCAACTATCTCTCCTATCGGAATTGTGAGAGACGTTGAAGTCTTATGCGGAAAGGTAAAATATCCTACCGACTTTCTAGTACTTGGTTTAGTAAGGGATAATTTTTGTCCTATTATTTTCGGTAGAACTTTTCTCAGAACTTGTGGAGCTATAATAGATTCAAGAAAGGTAAAGTTTCTGTTGAATTCAATGGTGAGCCATATGAATTTAACTTTTCTAAGTTCTCTAAGCAGACTCGTGGTGCTAATTTGCCTAGTAACGATAAGATTATTGAAGATATTGCTTCCATTGCCATTCCTCCTAATGATCCTTTGCAGCAATATATGGAGGACCACGAGAATGATTTGCATATGCAGGAGAGATATGAGTTGGACGAAATATTCTTAAGACAACCTGCTATCCTAAAGCACAACCTTCCGGTTGACCCTTTGGGAATTTTATCGAAACTAAAAGAAGATCCAGTGTTTGATCTTAAACCTCTTCCCGATACGCTCAAATATGCTTATTTAGATGAAAAGAAAGTATATCCTGTTATTATCAATTCTAACCTTTCAGGGTATGAAGAAGAGCGACTATTGAAAGTACTTCACAAACATCGAGGTGCAATTGGCTATACCCTTGATGACCTTAAGGGGATTAGTCCATCTATTTGTCAACATACCATCAACCTTGAGCCTGATGCTAAACTAGTTATTGATCATCAACGACGGTTGAATCCGAAAATGATGGATGTTGTAAGGACTGAGATTCTCAAGCTTCTAGCCGCAGGTATTATCTACCCTATAGCTGATAGTAAGTGGGTAAGCTCGGTTCATTGTGTTCCAAAGAAAGGAGGTACAACTGTGGTTCCTAATGATAAGAATGAACTAATACCTCAGAGAATTATTATTGGATATAGAATGTGTATTGCTTACAGGAACCTGGAGAAGGAAACCAGGAAGGACCAATATCCGTTGCCGTTCATCGACCAAATGCTTGAAAGGTTATCCAAAAAAACTCACTTTTGTTATCTTGATGGTTATTCTGGCTTCTCTCCAATTCATGTTAACATTGCTGATCAAGAGAAGACCAATTTTACTTGTCCCTATGGTACTTATGCTTACAGGCATATGCCTTTTTGTTTATGTAATGCCCCTGCTACTTTTCAAAGGTGTATGTCTGCTATCTTTCATGGTTTTTGTGAAGAAATTGTGGAGGTATTCATGGACGATTTCTCCGTCTATGGAACCTCTTTTGACCATTGTCTCCACAACCTTAATAAAGTTTTGCGGAGATGTGAGGAGACAAATTTGGTCCTTAACTGGGAGAAGTGCCACTTTATGGTCAACAAGGGAATTGTTCTTGGCCACAAGATTTCCGAGAGGGGAATTGAGGTGGACAGGGCCAAGATCGAAGCAATTGAAAGGATGCCCTATCCAAGGGACATCAAAGGTATTCGTAGTTTTCTCAGTCATGCTGGTTTCTATAGAAGATTTACTAAAGACTTTTCTAAGACTTCAAGACCCCTCACTAATCTTCTCCAGAAGGATGTTCCTTTTGTTTTTGATGAAGATTGTAAGGAAGCCTTCGAAGTTCTTAAGAAAGCTTTAATAACCGCTCCTATAGTACAACCACCTGATTGGAATTTACCTTTTGAAATTATGTGTGATGCTAGTGATTTTGCTGTTGGAGCTGTTTTAGGGCAAACGGTTGATAAGAAATTGAATGTTATATATTATGCTAGCAAAACCCTTGATAGTGCTCAAAAGAATTATGCTACTACTGAGAAGGAATTCCTAGCAGTATTGTTTGCTTGTGATAAGTTTAGGCAGTATATTATTGATTCTAAGGTTATTATTCATATTGACGATGCTGCCATTAATTATCTTATGGAGAAGAAGGATGCCAAACCAAGACTCATCCGATGGGTACTCCTTCTTCAAGAATTTGATTTGCAGATTGTCGATAGGAAAGGAGCAGACAATCCGGTGGCGGATAATCTTTCAAGGATGGAAGATATACCGCATGATCCCATTCCGGTCAACGACAGTTTTCCTGACGAACAACTAGCTGTTGTAAAAGTACAATCTCTCTCCGATCCTTGGTTTGCAGATTATGCTAACTTTATCGTTGCAAAGTTTTTGCCTCCAGGTTTAATATTTCAGCAAAGGAATAAGTTCTTCCACAATTTGAGGCATTACTTTTGGGATGACCCACATCTTTTCAAAGAAGGACCAGATGGGATCGTGAGGAGATGCATACCGGAACACGAGCAGAAGGACATTCTCAGACAATGTCACGATAGTCCATATGGAGGACATCATGCCGGTGAGAGAACCGCACATAAGGTTCTTCAATCAGGTTTTTATTGGCCTACTCTCTTTAAGGATGCTAGCAATTATGTCTTATCCTGTGATAAGTGTCAGAGAGTCAGTAATATTAGTAGAAGGAATGAGATGCCTATGAATTACTCTCTAGTGATTTATCCTTTTGATTGCTGGGGTTTTGATTTTATGGGTCCTTTTCCTCCCTCGCACAAGTACACTCACATTTTAGTTGTTGTTGATTATGTAACCAAGTGGGTAGAGGCAATCCCCACTGAAAGTGCTGATCACAAGACATCTTTGAAAATGCTCAAGGATGTAATTTTTCCTAGGTTTGGAGTACCCAGGTACCTCATGACTGACGGGGTTTCACACTTTACGCATGGAGCTTTTAGAAAAGCTTTAGCCAAGTACAATGTCAATCATAGAATTGGTTCACCGTACCACCCTCAAACTAGTGGGCAAGTTGAGCTCACCAATAGAGAGATCAAGTTGATCTTACAGAAGACAGTTAATAGAAATAGAAAAGATTGGTCGAATAAGTTAGGAGATGCTTTGTGGGCATATAGAACTTCTTACAAAAACCCCATGGGAATGTCTCCCTATAAGATGGTATATGGCAAGGCTTGCCATCTTCCATTAGAATTAGAACACAAAGCTTTCTGGGCTATTAGAGAGCTTAATGCTGACCCGAAATTAGCTGGTGAAAAGCATCTCATGAACTTGACTTCTCTAGATGAGTGGAGAAGTGAAGCTTACGATAGCGCTAAAATGTTCAAGGAAAAGGTAAAGAAGTGGCACGATAGGAGGATTCTGAAACGTGAATTGAATGTTGGTGATAAAGTTTTGTTGTTTAGATCCCGTTTCAGGTTTTCTCCAAGTAAACTACTTTCCAGGTGGGAAGGGCCATTTCATATTGAAGAAGTCTACCGCTCGGGTGCAATCAAGATTACCAATTTCGAAGGCACCAAACCTCCAGTTGTGAATGGGCAAAGACTTAAGCATTACATAGCAGGAGACCCTGTCAATGTTGATGTGGATTTGGTATACACAACAACTCATGAAGAACATGTTGCAGCCCTGTTTCAGACACCAGCAGAATAAGGAAAGGTATGTATTACGGTAAGGAAACATCGCGAACCGCCATAAAAATCCCATATTATGAGTTTTTGTAAAATTAGGAAAATTTGAGGCCTAAGTGGAGCCGGAGATAAGCTCCAGGGGGCCCAGGCGCCCCCCTGGTGCGGCCTACCCCCTGGTCGCGTCGGGAGGCCGCCTGGGCACCCAGGAGTCCGTCTCCGACCCCACTTTGGCTCGTTACCTTCCTTTCTCTGCAGAAATTTTTTCTATATATTTGCCTGGATTGTTCCGGCAACGTATCTCGTGATTTTGTGTGTTTTCTTTTCGACCTATTTCTGCCAGGATAAAAAGTTATTATTAGAGATGTCTTCGTGTGGCTCAAGCGGAGAGGACTACATGGGGCATCGTCTACGCCAAGTTCAGAAGGATTTCAACCAAGGAAAGCACGTTGGATGGGATACTGAGGAAGAAATTGCTGCAAGACAAGCGAAGATGGAGCGCTCCGTGAGGAAAGAAGTCAAGATTGTCACCGCTCAGCAACAGGGGGATCCATCAACAAAAATAGGAAGTTCAAGCAACCCCATCACGGTGGGGTTTGTCCAACCCCAATATGATCTTTCTCTTAACCTTTCAGGAACAGCTCCCCCACTTGAAGATCCACCTATGACTTCCACGATCTCTGAAGCTTACCGCATCACCAATCAACTTTGTGAAGATTTCCGTGTACTGAAAGTGCAAGTTGAAATCCTAGAAGCTGAAAACCAAACCCTTCGACGTATATTCAGAGATTTGAAGAACCAGAAGATTGAGGAGTGAAATCTCCTTGGGTAATGGCATCCCCTTATCTTGTCCCAAGCTTGGGGGAGTGCCAGGTATCTTTATCTTTATCTTTGTCTTTTAGAGTCAAGTAGAGTCGTATCATGTCTAGGGAAGTTATCTTATAAAATAGGTGTTTGCATTGAGGTCTATCGCTCCTTTTGGGAGAGTTATGTATCCGTGAGTGTGGAGTCGTCTATGATGGAATATTAATGACAAGTCTATTGATTCCATCGCTGCACTCGGTATTCTCTTCACGCAATCGACCTTATGATGATTCTTATGGGGAGTATTGACCTTATATCAGGTATGGCTTTGAAAACTTTATTTAATCTTGGCAAACATGGCTTTGGTCATAACAACAAGCATGATTTTCTCAAAGTAGCGACATAGCCAAAACCTTTATGTTATTATGCTTGAAGTGTTATGTTGAAAAGGAAGACAACTTGATGTGCTATGCTTATTTTAATGTTTATGCTTTATATTGCTTTGCATCTAAGTTATCATCAATTGTTTTTTCTCTCAAAGCCTTTGCTAGCCAAACCTCTGTACTAAGCGGAATTCTGCTTGTGCATCCATACCCTGAAACCAATATCTTCCATATGAGTCCACCATACCTTCCTATTCGTGGTATTCCACTACCACTCCTAAAGTATAGAATTTATATGTTATCCTTAAATGTTCAAAATCTTCTTTTTTGTGCCCCTGTTTTAGCTCATGAGGAAGTAGTAGTTAATTCATGATCTTCTTAAGTTGGACAAGTTTTATCCCGGGATTGCATGTCTATCTGCAAACCCCTAATATGAGGAGGAATTGGCATGAGTGCGCCCAACTCATAAAAGATAATACAACAAACAAACCGTCCTTCACGCTTTGTTCATGAGAAATCAGAAAACTTTGGCAGTGATAAACAAAGGAAATTGCGGGGATGTGATCATCCCCGTGTGGGAGCCGTTCCTCGAAACTTGTCCAATTTGAAAAGTAATTGAGTTATATATTAGCATTCCTTGACAAATCATGCATCTCTCAAAACTTGTTTTCATTCTGTTTGATTTAAGGATAGCACATGAGTTTTTCCCTACTTCCCTAGAGCAGGGCCTATCTTTTAGTTTTAGGCTGAGTCAGTAATTCCCAATTCTTTCTATTCTTAAAGAGAGCAGACACTTGATGTGACAAGGATTCATTCATATAAAGTTGCATTAAGATATGTCATACAACATCCTTGTTGACATTATCATTTGATAAGTAAGTTGTTTGTTAAGCCTGGTGAAGCAAACATCTTCCTTTGTGTTAACATTTTCACTTCGTGCCTAACAACATGTTCTTTCAAAAGCTTCAATTGATCTCATCAAAATATAAAAAGAAAGAGTAAAAGTAAAAGCTATTAGTTGTTCTTTGACCAAAGGACATGTTTGCCATGATTTGATGAGTTTCCTTAGCCCTACTCTTGATTATAATTGTGATTACTCTTTCATAAGGGCCCTATGAGTTGAAGATTGTTGTTGAGGATGTTTGAGTTTGGTGAAGAAATCATGATGCTTCTTGTCCGTATTCTATTTATTGACACTTCACTCTCTAAACTTGTGGACAGGTTTACCGAGCTCAGTTTTCACTTGGGGACAAGCGAGGTCTAAGCTTGGGGGAGTTGATACGTCCAAAATACATCACTATTTTATATCGTAATTCGTCCTTATTCATTGATATATTTCACATTACGATGATGTTCTTATGTTGTTTTGGCTTGTTTTACACAGTTTGCAACTTTCCGGTGCCGAAGCAGCAGACGAAGGATTCAGCGGTAAAAAGTGGACGCTGAGTTGATGAAGAAGAACACCTCCAAATCACCTGAAAATCTACGGAGGGTGTTTTTGAGAGGATTGACGAAGACACGCAAAAGAGGGACCAGAGGGGGCCACAGGGTGCCCTGGCGGCCACCTGGCACGGCCCCCACCCTGGCCGCGCCGGGAGGGCACCTGGAGCCCTAAGACCACCGCAGGCTCCCCCCTCTGGCTATATACTCTTTGTCATCCGGAAACCCTAAAAAGAGGACTTTTTACGGAGTTCCGCCTCCGCTCCGTGGCGGAAACTTACAAAGAAGAAAAGGGCTCTCCGGTGGGCAGATTCCGCCGAGGAGATCACCTCCCGGAAGGGGAGATCATCACAATTGTCATCACCATCGTCACGGGCATCGTCGAGATCATCATCGACATCAGCACCATCTTCATCTTCATCCAATATCATCTCACAATTGCAACTTGCGTTGTAACTCGTACTATCTATCCTCTTTACTCTACCGGTGTTGATTACTACTTTGTGGTGAATTCTATTGAGTTTTGTTGGAGAAATATCATTATGACCAGATTTTTTACCACCTATTTATCACCTTTGATCATGATCTCATTTATGTCTTGTGAGAAGTTACTTTAGTTCTTGAGGACATGGGAGAATTCTTGTTGTTAGTAGTCATATGATGTTGAAGTAATATGTGTTGTTTGATATTTAAGTTGTGTTGTTATTTTCCTAGTGGTGTTGTGTGAGTCGAACACTCAATACTTCGCCTTATTAAGGACCTAGGGGAATACTTTGTGTATAAAGAATGCTTACAGTGGGTTGCCGGAGTGACAGAAACCTGAACCCCAGTTTGCACACTTTTGCACAAGGGAATAATGGATCCCTCATCGTATTGATGTGGTTAGGCTTTGCCTTAATTTCTACCTTGTATTTGCGGATGCTTGCAAGTTGTTTAATCATAAGAGTGCACTTATCTTAGTCTAGAAGGTGTGCTAGCATAGATCCACCCACTCAACACTTATACACACAAAACATGTTATCAATGTGGAATATGGCGAAAGCGCATGACGACCTCTCCATGTGTCCTCAAGAACGCTTTAGTCTTTATAAGTTCAGTTGTCAGGCTTATCATTTGCTCAAAAGGATTGGGCCACCTGCTGCTCCTCAGCACCATTTACTTTGCTTGCTTTTGTCTTATTGTTGCTTATACCGAAAATCCCTAAAAAGTTATCTTTTAGTGCTTGCAGTTATTCCTTGTCCAGAATCACTTATCAATACTTTTCGCTCCTCGTTGGGTTCGACACTTTTACTTATCGAAAACGCTGCAATAGATCCCTTACGGTTGTGGGTCATCAGTCCCCTGGTGGGCCCCCTGTATTCCCCCTTCGCCTATTTATTCCCAATGACGCGAAACCTTCAAGGACATAACCGTTTTTCGCGATCTGGCCTCTGTTCCGCCGCCGCCTCGCTTCCAGGATCGGGAGCGCCAACAGGCCTCTTCCTGGCACCCTGCCGGAGGGAGGATTGACCTGCGGGAGCTTCCCCTCCACCATGGACGCTTCCCGGATGTGTCGTGAGTAGTTTCCCTTGGACCATGGGTCCGTGATCAGTAGCTATGTGATGTTCTCCTCCCCTCTTTGTTCTTCATGGCGTAGACCTCGTGAGCCGCCCTACATGATCGAGGCACATATGTAATTTTCTCCTCTTGCTATGCTGAGTTTGCTGGGATCTGATGGATTATGATATTATGTTCAGATTGTGATTGAGTAATATATTTGGTTCTTATCTTTTATATTTTTTTTCCTAAGTAATTCTTGCATGTTCTCCGTTGCTGTTTATTTCTTTGGCAAATTTGTAGGTACTGACTCCAAGAGGGAACGTTATGCTCGATTGTGGGTTCATGCCCCCCGATGACACGCTTGAGTGAAAGAAACATGATTCTAGGGGATGTGTTGTTGCCACAAGGGGGAAAACAACGGTGCATGTAATCGCGGTTGCAAGGATTGTTTACTTTACGCAAAGTGCTTTTTTAATGAAGTTGTCTGTTGATTTGGGTTTACACTTTGGGTGGGGCTCACAACTTAATACCAGTGAGATGTTCTTGATAGATGTCTCAAGGTGGATGATAGTAGTAGATGCAGTTGGCTTTCGGTCTACTTATTTTGGCGTACGATACGTCTCAAACGTATCGATAGTTTCTGCTCGCTCCATGCATATTTTGTGTGATATTTCTATGATCTAGATACACTTTCATATACTTTTGATCATATTTGGACTAACCTAATAAATCAGTGCACCCCAGTGCCAGTTCCTGTTTTCTGCTGTTTTTCTATTCCAGGTTTCACCCATAGATAAAATGCTCCAAAAATTCGGGAAAATCGCATAAAAAATCAGCGTAACGGAGTCCTCTAGAAGCAACCAGGTCTGGCCAGAGGGCCACCACCAGGGGCCCAGACGGCCACCTAGCCGTGCCAAGGGGGGCGCCTGGACCCCTGGTGGCCCCCCTGGCTGCCCCCTTTCGCTGTTTATTTCTCGTGACGGGGAAACTCCGAAGACAGAACCCTATTTCCCAATCTCGCCTCTGTTCCGCCGCCGCCGCGCTTCCAAGATCAGGAGCACCGTCAGGACCCTTCCCGGCACAATGCCGGAGGGAGGATCGACCTCCGGAAGCTTATCCTCCACCATGGACGCTTCCCGGATGTGCCGTGAGTAGTCTACCTTGGACCATGGGTCTGTGATCAGTATCTATGTGATGTTCTCCTCCCCTCTTTGTTCTTCATGGTTTAGACCTCGTGAGCTGCCCTACATGATCGAGGCACATATGTAATTCTTCAGATGTTGCTATGCTGAGTTTGATGGGATCCGATGGATTATGAGATTATGTTCAGATCGTGATAGAGTAATATATTTGGTTTTGATCTCTTATATTTTTGTTCCTAAGTAATTCTTGCATGTTCTCCGTTGCTGTTTATTGCTTTGGCCAAGTGGTGGATAGTAACTCCAAGAGGAAATGTTAAGCTCGATTGTGGGTAAATTCCCCCTGATGACACGCTTGAGTGACAGAAACATGAGTCTAGGGGATGTGTTGTGGCCACAAGGGGGAAAACAACGGTGCTTGTAACCGCGGTTGCAAGGATTGTTTACTTTACGCAAAGTTCTTTTAATGCAGTTGTCTGTTGCTTTGGGTTTACACTTTGGGTGGGACTCGCAACTTAATACCAGCGAGATGTTCTGGATAGATATCTCAAGGTGGATGATTAGTAGTAGATGTAGATGGATTTCGGTCTACTTATTTTGGCGTACTGCCCATGCTTTTGAGCCTCGTCCTTTCTTTGTAGCATAGTTAGCATTGCGGTGCGTTTTTAATTCTGTCAATTGCCCAGCTGTAATTTGTTTACCCCGCATAGCAGTTTTATCGTCTTTTGGGAGAGAGACATCACTAGTGAACATCATGGGACCCCGGTCCATATCCTCATCACTGTTTAAAAGCCTATTTACTTTTCAGTATTTACTTTCAGTTGCTACCATTATCATTATCATTATCCGTTGTGTGTTTGATCCTTTGTAAACAACAAGACCGGAGAGATTGACAACCTCTCTGAACTTCGTTGGGAGCAAAGTTAATTGTATCGTGTGCATGTCTGCGTTATGTGCGCCGCTGTCACCTACTTATCATCGCCGGAGTCCTACGGGAGACAAAGCCTATCCTCTACATAGGGGAAATTTTCTGCTATCCTACATCTCACCTTCCACTTGGGGTAACCACCGAAGGGCGAGAATCCATAATCACTTCCACGCCATCAAGCAAATTTTTGGCGCCGTTGTCGGGGACTCCGAGTGATAAGCTAGGGGAGTTGCACACTATCTTTTACCTTTGCTTTTTAGCCTTGTTAGTTTACCTTTCAGTTTTTATCTTCGTGTCCTTTAACAGAAATACAAAAATAGTATGTCTAGTTCCTTACTTGCCAATCAATGTCTAACTTCTCTGAAACCAGATCTTATTGGTATGGAGGATTCACCGAGGATCAACGGAAGTGGTACAAGGAACACTGCTTGTCTCAAAATGGGATACACTTACGGAAACAAATACATCAGTTGTATGAGTATGCTAGAAACTTGTGCTCAATATATAATATATCTTTCTGCAGGGATGAATCTTATTGCTTTATGAGGCACAAACACCTTGCTTTCCAATGTGAGTACAATGATGATGAAACCTTATCTTCTTATGCTAAGAGAAACTATGATTTTTATGATGCAGAGGAAATAGAAGAATTAGTTTCTTATAAGGGTGCCTATGAAATTACTTCTCTTATTAAAAATATTGATGACGACCCTTACAAATATGAGAGTCTTGCTATACTTAACTATTGTTTGGAAAATTACGATGAAAAATATTATATTACTGATCATCTTGAGAGAATCTCTCCCCCAAAGGAAGAGACTAATGTTTTGCAGGACTCTATGAAAGAAGAAATTGCTGAAACTGAAAGCCCCTTGGATGAAAAAGAGGAGGAGAGTGACGAACAAAAGGAGGAAGAATGGAGCCATCCATGTCTACCTTATAATGAGAGTAACTATTTGAATCTTACCTTATATGAGTATTATGATCCTATGGATTCTTTTGAAATATCCCTTTTTGATGAAGTTGATGCCTTCTATACTTTTGGCCAAGATACCACTATGGATGATGCTTACGAAGATGAACTTGCTATAGTTCCTTATGTTAATTATGAAACTATTACTATTACACCCACACTTGATTGTCCTATTATCCTTTTGAAATCTCCAACTCATATTCCGAAGAATTGTGCTCTTATCAAGGTTCAATGTGATGGGTTGCATTTATCTTATAATCCTAAAGACCGTGTTAAAAACTATACACGTGTGCTTGTAGGTCATGAACAACATGATTTATGTGATAGTTATATTCTTGATGTTGTTCATGATACTACTAAAAATTATTTTGAGAGAGGGAAGTTTGGTTGTAGAAACTTCCATATTACTAAAACTCCTCTCTTTATGTTGAAAGTTTTGAAGATGTTCTTGTTCCACCTTCCTATGCTGGTTTCTTTTTGCTTCTTTGATTTTTTTTTCTTATAAGATGCCTATGCATAGGAAGTGGGTTAGTCTTAAATGTATCTCATGTTTGCTTCTTGATGCTCTCTTTTGCTCCAAATTCGTATTCTTATGTGAGCATCTTTTATAACCTTTATGCCTAGCTTAAAGGCGTAAAAGAAAGCGCTTGTTAGTGATGCCCCACAGGCGTAAGGGATCGAGATAGTCTTCGCGGGTAAGTTAACCCAATTTATTGATTCGACACACGGGGAGCCAAAGAGTATTTATAAGCTTTGACAGTTGAGTTGTCAATTCAACCGCACCTGAAATATACTTGCTTGCAACGATAGATAAGTGGTAACGATAATATGATAGTGATAGTGGCAACAGCAAAAGTAACAACAAAAGTAACAAGTAATGACCAGCAGGATTGAAAACATTGTAGGCTAGGGAGATGGATGATTGGGCGCTGCATGGATGAGAGTGAACATATAATAGATTCCAACACGGGGCAAGGCACACAGAAAAGCAATGATCATCTAGGAAAATATCAAACATTAGGCATGTATCCCGTAGGTAGTTGTGCGTGCTTGCAATAATAACTTGCACAACATCTTTTGTCCTACCATCCCGCTACGAACGGGGCCAAAAGGAACTTATGGAGATTAAGGTGCTCATGTCAAAGAGCACCGGAACAAAGCAATAAACTCAATGGATACAAGGAATCCTCAAATTATGGACCATCCCCTTTGGTGTCCCAAGCTGTCACCTTTTGGATCGCCGGTTCCGGACCATAATAGGTGCATACAACTCATAGATAGGATCTAGAACACAAATATATTCATGAAAACACATAGGGTTCAGATCTGAAAACATGGCACTCGGGCCCAAAGTGACAAGCATTAAGAACAACAAGTTGTAGCAAAGATGATAAACACCAAAGTAGATGATAGGAAACATGCCCCCAACAATCTGATGAACTATTACATGATTAAACTCATCCAATCCCTACCATCCCCTTTTCCTAAAGCCGGGAATTACTCACACATATGAAGAGAAGTCATGGAGGATGGATGGAGTGGTGATGGCGATGACGATGGCGACGATCTCCCCTCTCCGGAGGCCAAATCAGCCTCCAGATTAGCCCTCCCGAAGAAGAACAGAGGGTGGCGGCGGCTCCGCGACGGAAACTGGGAAAACGATTTCTGTTCTGGGGTTTTCTCGTCACGGGGATAAATAGGAGTCTCGGTAGGGCACCAGAGGAGGGGGGAGCTGCCCAGGCGGCCAGAGGGCGCGGCCCCACCCCTGGTCGCGCCTGGGGGCGCCTGGGGGCCCCAGAGCTCCCCTCTGGTCCCACTTCTGGCTCCTGGCTCCTTCGGGTGCGTGGATTTTCTGGGAATTTTCTGGGAATTTTCTGGGACGTCTGAAAATCCATTTTCCTGCGCACAAATAAACCATACAGGCAGCTCTGCTGAAAACAGCGTTAGTCCGGGTTAGTTTCGTCCAAATCATGCAAGAATGAGGGCAAAACAATAGCAAAAGTGTTTGGAAAAGTAGTTACGTTTGAGACGTATCAACTCCCCCAAGCTTAGCATATTGCTTGTCCTCAAGCAATTTAGTTCAACGAACTGGACGCGACAAAGAAAACTTTGACAAACTCTTTTGCTTCATTAGATGTATATAAGCATGTACTACGAAAAGAGTGTAGCAGGTATTGAAACAATGTTATAAGGACAATGCACGAAGCAATTCTTCTTTCATGTGATCAGTCACAAACAACTAAAAGTAAATAATAAGCTACTGAAAATCAAGACAGGATCACAATGCACATAGCTTGAACATACTTGAGTGGCATTTCGCTAGCCTCCATGAGTGAAGCAAAACATAAATGCAGAAACTCCTCCGGAGTTTTAAAGGTGACTAGAACTCAGTATTTCAGACTAGCAATAACACAAGCATGCAGAAGACAATGTAATACTTTGGGACAATGCATGTTACACTAAGAATGACAATTATGCTCTCATAGTTGGTGCTTTGGAGAAAGAAGGGGAGACTCTCGATCCGTGGCTTTTGATGGCAAGGTTGAAAACCCGTGAAAGGAAGCAAAGACTAAACATGTGCCAGAGCTCTTGGTTTTGAAAACAGAGATAAAACTCTTTTGAGAGGAGTAACTTTCCAGTCAACGGTGAACGGTAAAGGTCTCTCAATATATCCCATGCCAACCATATATAATGCCTTTTGCTTACACATATTCCCTTATCCATAAATCCTTCGATGGTCTATGGAACCTTTTATTTTGCCTCAAGGATGGAAGGAGGGTATCGTTCCACCTATCATAAGCAACATTTGGTCCATTTTACTCCATCATCAAGTATGGGGGAGGTGTAAATCTCATATATTTTATTTTCTGTTTTGACTAGTTAAAACTTCCTTCAAAATATTTTTGGCATGAAAGATACTGATTTCCCCTCACCGTACCATGAGCTTGTACGGTTACAAAAAGGGAAACTTTTGAATAAATTTCGAGATGGCACAAGAAAGTCTAAGTTAGGAGTGGCCGGTAAATACCACATATAGGTAGGTATGGTGGACTCAAATGGAACAACTGGGTTTGAAAAGGAGTTTGGAAGCACAAGCAGAAATTCGCTTGGTGCGAGCGAAGGCTAGCAAAAGACTGGGAAGCGACCAACTAGAGAGCAATAACTGTCATAATCATGCAGAGCGACAAAGCAACATTGAATCGGGCATGAAAGTGATATAACTATTCTGAAACAAAAAGATCATCAAGGCAAAAGTAGACTTTATAGTCATAAGCATGTGTGAACATGTGCCAAGTCAATCCAAAAATTATCCGAAGGGAAATACCACTTCAGTATGCCAAACCATGAACAATGCAATGCATGTAAATAATTTCAACAACACATTATGTACTCTAGCTATTTGAGACTAGCCACAAGGAAAGCATGAACACTGGGAAAGCATTGTAAACATAGCACTATGTCGCTACAAGCTGGTCGCTAGATCATAAGTACAGGCATATGTACAAAAGTAGAAACAAGAAGAGTTCATACCGGTTTTCCTTGTTGCTTCCCTTCCGTCGATCTTCGTCATTACTGCCTGGTCATTTGCACGATCGAACGTAGGAAATATAATCAAATGCCATCACGGACTTGAGCTGAACTCTGAAAACAAAGCAAACTAAAAAGAGAAAGGAAATCTTTTGGGGTTTTTTAAAGGTTAAAACAGAGCAAAAGAAGAGAGAAAATCTTTTTGTTGTTTTTTCAAAGAAAGAAAGAAAGAAAAAACGGGCAAAAACTTCGAAAAGATCAAAGCGAATAAAATGGATAATAAAATGGAAAAGTGAGAAGGGCACGTACTCCCCCAAGCTTAGGCTTTTGGCTTAAGTTGGTAGTAGCTAATGTCCCCAGGAGCCTCCTGCTCCAGGGTAGTACGGGTGAGTCCAAGGGTTGTATGAGGCTTCCGGTGCGTACACCGAAGTCCTCGGATCCTCCCACGAAGAAGGATCTGCGCTCCAAGAAGAGGAAGACCCTTCATCAAACTGGGTGACGGTCTCTCCCTGGAAAGGTGGGAACTCACTGAGCTCCTCCTCGTCGGGCACAACCCCCTCCATGGGGTCATGAAACTGATGCTGGACCACGAACTCATCGAACTGGGTAGCATTAAAGGACCATCCGTTCCTGCGAGAAAAATCAAACAAAAGAGGTGCAGGTAGACGGATCTTGCGTTCCGTGGTGGCTCCGAAACGCAAGATATAATCAAGGTTACCAAACTCGGAAGTCATGGTAACAAACTTATGACTTTTCATAGCAGCAAGGTCAAAACTTAAATAAGTAAAAGGCTTATCATCGGGGTGTGGGGTGCCATTAAGAGACTCTAGGATAAGTGTGGCATAAACGCCACCAAATAAGTCTCCCTTGTTACCGTTCATAGCAAGGCGTCGAGCAATTAAGGCACCCACATTATAATCAAACCTCCCTTAAAGGGCGGTTGCCAGGATAGCAATATCCGGCGCAGATATGTTGCTCGTGTTGTCACGAGCTAACACCCCT
This sequence comes from Bromus sterilis, assembly GCA_950022295.1. Taxonomy (NCBI): domain Eukaryota; kingdom Viridiplantae; phylum Streptophyta; class Magnoliopsida; order Poales; family Poaceae; genus Bromus; species Bromus sterilis. Next base: position 60,637,482 of record OX465599.1, read on the forward strand.
CTAGCAATATAGTACGCAAAATACCTGAGGTGTGGGAATAAAATGCTGGAGATCTTTGACCAATGAATATCCCTTGTATCCATGCTACAGAGAGAGTTGAAGACGGTTCTTAGCTCGGAGGGCTGAGAGCTCATCTTCGCCGTCAGCCCCACGTTCGGCACACCTATTATTTCACAAAACTTTTCCAAATGCATGGTCAAAAGATCATTGTAAATTTTAAACTCAACAGAACCAGCATCAAGGTTATATCTAAAACTGTTAATAAAACAGGAGGTGAGTTTTTGATACTAGACAACACGGAACGTTGCGAGCCGCGTCAGACCTGCATTAGCACAAAGATTATAGAACTCCTCCTTAATTCCTGCAGCTTCAAGGAATTCATCGCACGGGAAAGTCATTGCACGTGCTTGATTTGTGTCCTCCAACAACTCTAAGGGCACATGATCTTCGTTGTAGCTCACCCTAGCAGTCGAGGGTGAAGCTGAAGCTCTCGTAACTCGATCGGAGGGCTCGGGCCTTTTCTTCCCAAGCCACCCCTTTGCTCTTCCTAGCAAACTCATTTCTGAAATTTTTGACAAATTAAAAAAACAAGGATTTAAACAAAGTGAGTTAAGGCAAACTACTCAACTCACTTACCTAAGGCATAAACCTGCACCAAAACTTGGAAAATAAAATTCTACACATGCATGCAAGCTCACATAAACAGCACCAAGAGCTACTAAATACTCACAAATGAAGCCACCAATCAAAAATCTAATTGGAGGGGTGAAGGAGTTACATACCAGGGAGTGTTTGCTCAAGATTTCGGCTTGAATGGTGGGCTGTAGATAGAGATCGAAAATCGCCTCCAAGAACAGCAAGAACGCAAGAACCAAATGCAGAACTCGTGTTTTTGGAGAGAGAGGAAGGAGGAGGAAGAAGACATACCTGGAAGTGGGGCATGTGGGCCCTAGGCGCCCTGTGGGCGCGGACAGGGGGCAGGCCGCGCCAGCTGGCCGCCTGGGCCACTGGTGGCCCCCCTGGTCAGCCCCAGGTGCCTCTGGGTCACTCCCGGCATGGAAATTTTTATTTTTATTTTTCTGGAATTTTTCTGAAAACTTCACTGTTGAAAATTTCTCGGAGTTCAAAAAGCTGCAAAACTTTCTGAAAACTTAAAGCGGTGATTAGTATTGTGAAGCTTCAAAAACACAAAAACTTGGTACAGCAAAGAGAATGAAAGCCAAAGCAAATGAAAACATAACAAGCTTAACTTTTTACCTATATAAAACAAGCTTACTAGTAAGGTTGATCAAGTCTTACCAACAAACCGGCGATATACAGAACAAGAAGTCTCACCCCTTATGAAGTGATCATTGCACCTTTACTTTGATGGACATTGTCCCCACCATAGTGGTTTTGTATTTTTGGTGCACATGTAGTGGACAGTCCCATTCTCCAATCTTCACGGTCTCGATTTTCTCTATAGAGTTAAGGCCATGCCTCTTGTCGATCTTCTTTGGAAAATACACCGTGTGTTCTTTATCATCAACGTTGAAAGTGACCTTTCCTTTATTGCAATCAATGATAGCACCTGTGGTGTTAAGAAAAGGTCTACCAAGAATAATGGACATGCTCCCATCCTCGGGCATGTCAAGCACAACAAAATCTGTAAGGATCAAACAGTTAGCAACTTCAATGGGTAAATCCTCACAAATACCTATTGGGACAGCTGTTGATTTGTCATCCATCTGAAGGGAGATATCTGTAGGGATTAGTTTCTCTAAACAAGGCCTTTTGTAAAGAGAGAAAGGCATAACACTCACTCCTGCACCAAGATCACATAAAGCAGCTCTGACGTAATTATTCTTTATGGAGCAAGGAATGGTGGGTATACCTGGGTCACCGAGCTTCTTAGGAATCTTGCCGCTGAAAGAGTAGTTAGCAAGCATAGTAGATATTGCCTCATTAGGAACTTTTCTTTTATTAGTAACAATATCTTTCATATATTTCGAATAGGGAGGTAACTTAATAGCATCAGTCAAAGGAATTTGAAGAAAAAGAGGCTTCATCCATTCACAAAATTTATTATAATGCTCTTCTTCTTTGGATTTGAGGGACTTACCTGGAAAGGGCATGGATTTCTGTATCCATGGTTCTCTTTCCTTCCCATGTCTTCTTGCGATGAAGTCTTCTTTAGAGTACCTCTTGCGTTTATCGGGTGCTTCTTCTTCTCTTACCTTGAGAGAATCATCCTTCTCTGCGTCCTTTTCTTCAGACTCGGCACCGTCTTCTGTTTTAGCATCGGAGGTAGATATGCTGTTAGGATCAACAACTGGCTTTTCACTTGTAATAGGATCATCGGGATTGTCAGCCTCCTTGTGTTTCTTCTTCTTCTTTTTCTTCGGAGAGCTAACAGTCTCGTCTTCTTCTTGTACTTGAGAATCTTGCTCGATCCTCTTTGGATGCCCCTCAGGATAGAGTGGGTCCTGGGTGTGTGTTCCACCCCTAGTTTTAATTCCATAAGCTTTTATGTCCTGTTTGGCATTATTAGCAAGCAAATCTTTTTGCACATTAGAAATTTGTTCAAGCTGAGTTTGAACCATATGAAAATGCTTAACAAGACATTTAACATCATTAATTGTTCTTTCTAGAACATCACACAAACTTTTGATAGAAAGAGAATTATCATGCAACTGACTTTGTAATCTCCTATTAAAATGGTCTTGCTTAACAATAAAATTATCAAGCTCATCTAAACATTGGTCGGGAGGCTTACCTTTAGGGATGTCACTTTCAGTAAAGTCTAATGGAGAGTGTACCTCTACCAAGGGAGGGTGAGTAGTAGGCTCACACAACTTCTCAATAGGCGGTAAATTCTTCACGTCTTCGGCTTTAATACCTTTCTCCTTTATAGACTTCTTTGCTTCTTGCATATCTTCGGGGTTCAGAACAAGCATGCCCCTCTTTTTTGGTGGTAGAAGTGGCTCAGGAACGGACCAATCTTCATGGTTCTTGGAAATTTTGCACATTAGTTCTTCTGCATCGTCCGGCGTTCTTTCCCTGAAAACACAACTAGCACAACTATCCAGGTAGGACCTGGATTCATCGGTTAAACCAGCGTAAAATATATCAAGCAGTTCATTCTTGGGGATTCCATGTCCCGGCATAACCATAAGTAAATCACAAAACTTCCCCCAAGCTTTAGGGAGGTGCTCATCCTGCAATTGTTTAAAGTTATAGATTCTTTGCAAAGCAGCATGTTGCAGATGAGCTGGAAAATATTTATCAATAAATAATTGGACTAAGTCCTGGGGACTCTTAACGGAACCATAGGGTAGTGCATCATACCATGTCTTAGTGTCTTCCTTCAAAGAAAAAGGAAAAAGCTTGGCCACATAGAAGTTTCGTATCTTCTGATCAGTAGTAAATAGGTTTCCTAGCTCAGCGAACTTGGTCAAGTGTGCTATAGCATCATCATTTTCTCTGCCATAAAAGGGTTCAGCCTCGACTGTAGATATAAGTGAAAGATCAACAGAGAAATCATAATCAGGATCAGTGATGCATATAGGAGATGTGGCAAATTGAGGATCAGGAATAACTTTGTTCTTCATGGAGTGCTTTTTGAGCAACTCCTTAACAGCACCAATGTCAGAGTCGACACACTCTCTGAGTTCCCTGCAAAAATCATCATCAAGAGTAACATAATCATCATCAAGGATTCTCTCCTTGAGTTCATCTAAGCTCGGGTAACCAAAGGTTTTGCAGGTAGGAATATAGGTAGCAGGGGTCTCGGTCTTGGATTTTGCTGCAGCCTTAGCAGTCTGAGTTTCAATATAGTGACCAAGAAAAGTAGCATCATCAAGAGTAGTGGAAGCATCATCAAAAGTATCGGACATAGTGACAGACTCAATAGAAGCATCATGTAGTGGTGGTGAAGTAAACTTACTCATAACAGAAGGTGAATCAAGTGTAGCACTAGTGTTCAGAACAGTACCTTTTCTTGTACGGGATGGTAAGATCAGAACCTTGGGGTCTCCTTTCTTACCCATAGCGGACGATGTGCAGCAGGCAGGATACTTCAAGTAGACTTGTAAATATTGCTATGCTCCCCGGCAACGGCGCCAGAAAACGCTGCTTGATGCCCCACAGGCGTAAGGGATCTAGATAGTCTTCGCGGGTAAGTTAACCCAATTTATTGATTCGACACACGGGGAGCCAAAGAGTATTTATAAGCTTTGACAGTTGAGTTGTCAATTCAACCGCACCTGAAATATACTTGCTTGCAACGATAGATAAGTGGTAACGATAATATGATAGTGATAGTGGCAACGGCAAAAGTAACAACAAAAGTAACAACTAATGACCAACAGGATTGAAAACAATGTAGGCTAGGGAGATGGATGGTTGGGCGCTGCATGGATGAGAGTGAACATATAATAGATTCCAACACGGGGCAAGGCACACAGAAAAGCAATGATCATCTAGGAAAATATCAAACATTAGGCATGTATCCCGTAGGTAGTTGTGCGTGCTTGCAATAAGAACTTGCACAACATCTTTTGTCCTACCATCCCGCTACGAACGGGGCCAAAAGGAACTTATGGAGATTAAGGTGCTCCTATCAAAGAGCACCGGAACAAAGCAATAAACTCAATGGATACAAGGAATCCTCAAATTATGGACCATCCCCTTTGGTGTCCCAAGCTGTCACCTTTGGGATCGCCGGTTCCGGACCATAATAGGTGCATACAACTCATAGATAGGATCTATAACACAAATATATTCATGAAAACACATAGGGTTCAGATCTGAAAACATGGCACTCGGGCCCAAAGTGACAAGCATTAAGAACAACAAGTTGTAGCAAAGATGATAAACACCAAAGTAGATGATAGGCAACATGCCCCCAACAATCTGACAAACTATTACATGATTAAACTCATCCAATCCCTACCATCCCCTTTGCCTACAGCAGGGAATTACTCACACATATGAAGAGAAGTCATGGAGGATGGATGGAGTGCTGATGGCGATGACGATGGCGACGATCTCCCCTCTCCGGAGGCCAAATCAGCCTCCAGATTAGCCCTCCCGAAGAAGAACAGAGGGTGGCGGCAGCTCCGTGACGGAAACTGGGAAAACGACTTCTGTTCTGGGGTTTTCTTGTCACGGGGATAAACAGGAGTCTCGGTAGGTCATCAGAGGAGGGGGGAGCTGCCCAGACGGCCAGAGGGCGCGGCCCCACCCCTCGCCGCGCCAGGGGGGCGCCTGGGGCCCCCAGAGCTCCCCTCTGGTCCCACTTCTGGCTCCTGGCTCCTTCGGTGCGTGGATTTTCTGGGAATTTTTTTGGACGTCTAAAAATCCATTTTCCTGCGCACAAATAAACCATATAGGCAGCTCTGCTGAAAACAGCGTTAGTCCGGGTTAGTTTCGTCCAAATCATGCAAGAATGAGGGCAAAACAATAGCAAAAGTGTTTGGAAAAGTACATACGTTTGAGACGTATCATTTGGGAGGAAACCCAAGATGTTTTTACTTATGTTTTTAGTGGTCTTGATGATTGTTACTACTGTATCAGCATCATTGTATCTTTATTTTTCAAGCATTGTGCCAAGTATAGCCTCATATGACAACGGAAGTGAAAGTTGTGACATGATGTCCAGAAAACAGATTCTGTCCTCGTGACGGGAAAAATCAAAATAAATCACCAGTTCATCTTTTTTAGCTGAATTGTTTACACAGCGTGCTCCATACAATCACGGAACTTTTGTATGTTCTGAGTTTTTTGATTCGAGTTGCAGAAGTACCCCTAAGAAATTGTTTACTACCTGTCGTTCTGTTTTTCACAGATTCTGCCACGTTTTGTCTCTCCTAACTTTTGCAAACCTTAAGCTTGCTTTTTCTTTGCACAAACCTTTTGGAAATCTTGAGAAACAGTATATCTTCAACAATATCTTTATATCCAGTGGGGAAAAATTATTTATATCAGCTTATGTTGAGTTGTGTATGAAGGGAGTTTTCAAGTGTGTGATGGAAGATGATGAAAGAAGATTCGGGAGTGTCAAGCGCTCAAGCTTGGGGATGCCCCCATGAATCCCCAACAAATATTCAAGGAGACTCAAGCGTCTAAGCTTTGGGATGCCCCCATGCATACCCTTCTCCATCAACAATCATCAGTTCGTCCTTCGTCTCACTATATTTTTATCACTTCATGCGTTATGTGCTATGCCTGGAGCGTCTCGCTCTTAGGTTTTATTTTTACTTTTCTTTAGATTTTCTTTCTGTTCATAACAAGTTAGATCCCGTCTTACTTTGTGTGGGAGAGAAACACGCTCCACTTTCAAAATCTAGAACACATCATAGGATTATTCATGCTTATCTTTTTGCTGTTGTGTGTTCTTTATCTTTTTATAGCTACTGCCCTGTCTAGTTTTAGTCTTAGTTTGTCTTAGCAAGAGCCTTGGCTTTTGTTTAGTTTTTTCGCTGGAACTCTCTTTAGTTTTCATGTTTATCTTGTTAAGAGAGTTGGTTGTTGCACTGAGTTATGTCTTGTTTTTGAGATGTAGGTAATTGAGGTTGTTATTTAATTTCAGTAGTAACTTGCAATAATTTTGAGGTATTGATGTGAGTAATGTTTGAACTTTTGGTGTCAAGTGCTCTAGCCTATTAGTGATAGGTGTCGTATTTTGGGCAATCCGTGTGTTATTTTCAAAAACCTACAAAACTAGTTGAGAACTCTAGCTACTAGATGGATCACTACTCTTCTGAGGGGTCGAATATTAGAGTACACTCACGTACCATGAGTCGAGGATGCGCAAGGATAAACAAACCCCCATACACTCCTCCTCGGGGTACTTGTCTCTTTGTGAACCTCCTCATTAGATTGAGAGTTACCAATAATAAGTGCATGAGTTCTTCGGACTAATGTGAGTATTGAAAGTTGACACTTCCACCTCCTCATATTTGCTAGCCTTTCATGTGTCGTACATTGCCTCCTTCTCACTCCGAGAGTTGGCGTCCACCTTCGCCGGTACATCCAAACCCTTGGCATGATACGCTCTGTCATCATAAACCTCCTTATATATTTCCTCAAAACAGCCACCATACCTACCTATCAAGGCATTTCCATAGCCTTTCCAAGATATATTGCCATGCAACATCCACCTCTTCATGACTTGATCTTCATGTCATACATGTTCCTGCTACACTGGCAGTGGCATACATTGCATACATCATGATAGCTACATCTTCTTTATAATTTGAGTACCTTGTAAAGTGTGGAAGATCTTCTATACCCTCTTTTAAATTAGAGTGTTTCCCTTAAGTGAGGAAAAGATCCGAAAGTGGACAACATAAAATATCCCAAAGATGACAAATGAGAGTTAAATAGAAAGAGCCATTGAGGACAACCAAAAAATACAAAAAATAGAAAAAATAGAAAAAGAAATAAAAAGAGAGAAAGGGGCAACACTACCATCCTTTTTAAAGATCCACACTAGTACTCCCTCTTATCCTTGTACTCCATAGAGATGATCATGCATATAGCTATGTGGGGACCTTCACACTATAGAACTTGGCTTGCATATTCCAAGGATGAGCCTCCTCAAAAGAGCTCTAGGTCTTCATGAGAGAGGAAGTTAGATACACCCCCACTAGTTCCATTGGAGAGATTTTCAGGTCATATGTTCCGTCGTCGCCGCGCTTCCAAGATCGGGAGCACCGTTAGGACCCTTCCCGGCACCCTACCGGAGGGAGGATGGACCTTCGGGAGCTTCTCCTCCACCATGGACGCTTCCCGGATGTGCCGTGAGTAGTCTACCTTGGACCATGGGTCCGTGATCAGTAGCTATGTGATGTTCTCCTCCCCTCTTTGTTCTTCATGGTTTAGACCTCGTGAGCTGCCCTACATGATCGAGGCACATATGTAATTCTTCTGCTGTTGTTATGCTGAGTCTGATGGGATCAGATGGATTATGAGATTATGTTCAGATCGTGATAGAGTAATATATTTGGTTTTGATCTCTTATATTTTTGTTCCTAAGTAATTCTTGCATGTTCTCCGTTGATGTTTATTGCTTTGGCCAAGTGGTGGATAGTAACTCCAAGAGGGAACATTATGCTCGATTGTGGGTACATGCCCCCTGATGACACGCTTGAGTGACAGAAACATGAGTCTAGGGGATCTGCTGTGACCACAAGGGGACAACAATGGTTCTTGTAACCGCGGTTGCAAGGATTGTTTACTTTACGCAAAGTTCTTTTAATGTAGTTGTCTGTTGCTTTGGGTTTACACTTTGGGTGGAACTCGCAAATTAATACTAGCGAGATGTTCTGGATAGATATCTCAAGGTGGATGATTAGTAGTAGATGTAGATGGATTTCGGTCTACTTATTTTGGCATACTTCCCATGCTTATGAGCCTCTTCCTTTCTTTTGTAACATAGTTAGCATTGCGGTGCATTTATAATCCTGTCAATTTCCCATCTGTAATTTGTTTACCTCGCATAGCAATTTTATCGTCTTTTGGGAGAGACATCATTAGTGAACATCATGGGACCCTGGTCCATATCCTCATCACTGTTTACAAGCCTATTTACTTTTCAGTATTTACTGTCAGTTGCTACCATTATCATTATCCCTTGTGTGTTTGACCCTTTGTAAACAACAAGACCGGAGAGATTGACAACCTCTCTGAACTTCGTTGGGAGAAAAGTTAATTGTATTGTGTGCAGGTCCGCGTCAGGTGCGCCGCTGACACCTACTTATCATAGTCGGAGTCCTATGGAAGACAAACCCTATCCTCTAGATAGGGGAAATTTCTGCTATCCTACATCTCACCTTCCACTTGGGGTAACCAACGAAGGGCGAGAAGCCATTATCACTTCCACGCCATCAGCGTACCGCCCATGCTTTTGAGCCTCGTCCTTTCTTTGTAGCATAGTTAGCATTGCGGTGCATTTTTAATCCTGTCAATTGCCCAGCTGTAATTTGTTTACCCCGCATAGCAGTTTTATCGTCTTTTGGGAGAGAGACATCACTAGTGAACATCACGGGACCCTGGTCCATATTCTCATCACTGTTTACACGCTCTTTGATTTTCCTGCTTTTACTTTCTAGTTCCTATCACCATTATCATTATTATCTGTTGCGTTGATCCTTTGTGAACAGCAAGGACGGAGAGATTGACAACCTCTCTGTACTCGTTGGGAAGCAAAGTGATTTGTGTTGTGTGCAGGTCCACGTCAATTGCGCCGTTCACACCTACTTATCATCTCTGGAGTCCTACTGGAGACAAACCTTGGTATCTTCATCGAGGGAAATTTGCCGCTATCCTGCATCTCACCTTCCACTTGGGGAACCAACGAGGAGAGAGTATCACGTACCGCCCATGCTTTTGAGCCTCATCCTTTCTTTGTAGCATAGTTAGCATTGTGGTGCGTTTTTAATCCTGTCAATTGCCCAACTGTGATTTGTTTACCTCGCATAGCAGTCTTATCGTATTTTTGGAGAGAGACAACACTAGTGAACATCACGGGACCCCAGTCCATATTCTCATCACTGTTTACACGCTATTTTATTTCCTGCTTTTAATTTCTAGCTTCTATCACCATTATCATTATCCCTTGCGTTTGATCCTTTGTAAACAACAAGACCAGAGAGATTGACAACCTCTCTGAACTTCGTTGGGAGCAAAGTTATTTGTTTCTGTGTGCAAGTCCAGGAGAAGCAAGTGATTCTTTTCAGACGGCGCATCACTTGCCGAACCACCTACTTATCATCGCCGGAGTCCTACGGGAGACAAACACTATCCTCTACGTTATGCTCGATTGTGGGTACATGCCCCCTGATGACACGCTTGAGTGACAGAAACATGAGTCTAGGGGATGTGATGTGGCCACAAGGGGGAAAACAACGGTGCTTGTAACCGCGGTTGCAAGGATTGTTTACTTTACGCAAAGTTCTTTTTAATGCAGTTGTCTGTTGCTTTGGGTTTACACTTTGGGTGGGGCTCGCAACTTAATACCAGCGAGATGTTCTGGATAGATATATCAAGGTGGATGATTAGTAGTAGATGCAGATGGATTTCGGTCTACTTATTTTGGCGTACTGCCCATGCTTTTGAGCCTTTTCCTTTCTTTTGTAGCATAGTTAGCATTGCGGTGCGTTTATAATCCTGTCAATTGCCCATCTGTAATTTGTTTACCTCGCATAGCAGTTTTATCGTCTTTTGGGAGAGAGACATCACTAGTGAACATCACGGGACCCCGGTCCATATCCTCATCACAGTTTACAAGCCTATTTACTTTTCAGTATTTACTTTCAGTTGCTACCATTATCATTATCATTATCCCTTGTGTGTTTGACCCTTTGTAAACAACAAGACCGGAGAGATTGACAACCTCTCTGAACTTCGTTGGGAGCAAAGTTAATTGTATTGTGTGCAGGTCCGCGTCAGGTGCGCCGCTGACACCTACTTATCATCGCCGGAGTCCTACGGGAAACAAACCCTATCCTCTACATAGGGAAATTTGCTGCTATCCTACATCTCACCTTCCACTTGGGGTAACCAACGAAGGGAGAGAAGCCATTATCACTTCCACTCCATCAAGTAAATTTCTGGCGCCATTGTCGGGGACTCCGAGTGATAAGATAGGGGAGTTGCGTACTATCTTTTACCTTTGCTTTTTAGTCTTGTTAGTTTACCTTTCAGTTTTTATCTTCGTGTCCTTTATCAAAAAAAAATAGTATGTCTAGTTCCTTACTTGCCAATCAATGTCCGACTTCTTTGAAACCAGATCTTATTGGCATGCAGGATTCACCGAGGATCAACGAAAGTGGTACAAGGAACACCGCTTGACTCAAAAGGGGATACACTTATGGAAACAAATACATCAGTTGTATGAGTATGCTAGAAACTTGTGCTCAATATATAATATATCTTTCTGCAGGGATGAATCTTGTTGTTTTATGAGGCACAAACACCTTGCTTTCCAATGTGAGTACAATGATGATGAAACCTTAGCTTCTTATGCTAAGAGAAACTATGATTTTTATGATGCAGAGGAAATAAAAGAATTTGCTGCTTATAAGGGTGCCTATGAAATTACTTCTCTTATTAAAAATATTGATGATGCCCCTTACAAATCTGAGAGTCTTGCTATACTTAACTATTCTTTGGAAAATTACGATGCAAAATATTATATTACTGATCATCTTGAGAGAATCTCTCCCCCAAAGGAAGAGACTAATGTTTTGCAGGACACTATGAAAGAAGAAATTGCTGAAACTGAAAGCCCCTTGGATGAAAAAGAGGAGGAGAGTGACGAACAAAAGGAGGAAGAATGGAGCCATCCCTGTCTACCTTCTAATGAGAGTAACTCTTTGAATCTTACCTTATATGAGTATTATGATCCTATGGAGTCTTTTGAAATATCCCTTTTTGATGAAGTTGATGCCTTCTATACTTTTGGCCAAGATGCCACTATGGATGATGCTTACGAAGATGAACTTGCTATAGTTCCTTACATTAAGCATGAAATATTTGCTATTACACTCACACTTGATTTTCCTATTATCCTTTTGAAATCTCCAACTCATATTCCGGAGAATTGTGCTCTCATCAAGGTTCAATGTGATGGGTTGCATTTAATTTATAATCCTAAAGACCGTGTTGAAAACTATACACGTGTGCTTGTAGGTCATGAACAACATGATTTATGTGATAGTTATATTCTTGATGTTTTTCATGATACTACTGAAAATTATTTTGAGAGAGGGAAGTTTGGTTGTAGAAACTTCCATATTACTAAAACTCATCTCTTTATGTTGAAAGATTTGAAGATGTTCTTGTTCCACCTTCCTATGTTGGTTTCTTTCTGCTTCTTTGATTTATTTTTCTTATAAGATGCCTATGCATAGGAAGTGGGTTAGACTTAAATGTATCTCATATTTTCTTCTTGATGCTCTCTTTTGCTCCAAATTCTTATTCTTATGTGAGCATCTTTTAAAAAAATTATGCCTAGCTTAAAGACGTAAAAGAAAGCGCTTGTTGGGAGGCAACCCAAGATGTTTTTACTTCTGTTTTTAGTGGTCTTGATTATTGTTACTACTGTAGAAACATCATTGTATCTTTATTTTTCAAGCATTGTGCCAAGTATAGCCTCATATGACAAGGGAAGTGATAGTTGTGACATGCTGTCCAGAAAACAGATTCTGTCCTCGTGACGGGAAAAATCAGAATAAATCACCAGTTCATATTTTTGAGCTGAATTTTTTACACAGCGTGCTCTATACAATCACGGGACTTTCGTATGTTCTGAGTTTTTTGATTTGAGTTGCAGAAGTACCCCTACGAAATTCTTTACTACCCGATGTTCTGTTTTTCACTAATTCTGCCACGTTTTGTCTCTCCTAACTTTTGCAAACCTTAAGCTTGATTTTTCTTTGCAAAAACGTTTTGGCAATCTTGAGAAACAGTAGATCTTCAAGAATATCTTTATATCCAGTGGGGGAAAATTATTTATTAAGGGCACTAACCTCTCTAATCAGCTTATGATGAGTTGTGTATGAAGGGAGTTTTCAAGTGTGCGATGGAAGATGATGAAAGAAGATTCGGGAGTGTCAGGCGCTCAATATTGGGGATGCCCCCATGCATCCCCAACAAATATTCAAGGAGACTTAAGCGTCTAAGCTTGGATATGCCCCCGTGCATCCCCTTCTCCATCAACAATCATCAGTTCTTCCTTCGTCTCACTATATTTTTATCACTTCATGCGCTATGTGCTATGCTTGGAGCGTCTCGCTCTTAGGTTTTATTTTTAGTTTATTTAGCTTTGCTTGCTGTTCATAACAAGTTAGATCCCGTCTTACTTTGTGTGGGAGAGAAACACGCTCCACTTTCAAAATCTATAACACATCATAGGATTCTTCATGCCTATCATTTTGCTGTTGTGTGTTCTTTATCTTTTCGTAGCTACTGCCCTGTCTAGTTTTAGTATTTGTTTATCTTAGCAAGAGCCTTGGCTTTTGTTTAGTTTTATCCCTGGAACTCTCTTTAGTTTTCATGTTTATCTTGTTAAGAGAGTTGGTTGTTGCACTGAGTTATGTCTTGTTTTTGAGAAGTAGGTAATTGAGGTTGTTATTTAATTTCAGTAGTAACTTGCAATAGTTTTGAGGTATTGATGTGAATAATGTTTGAACTTTTGGTGTCAAGAGCTCTAGCCTATTAGTGATAGGTGTCGTATTTTGGGCAATCCGTGTGTTATTTTCAAAAACCTACAAAACTAGTTGAGAACTCTAGCTACTAGATGGATCACTACTCTTCTGAGGGGTCGAATATTAGAGTACACTCACGTACCATGAGTCGAGGATGCGGAAGGATAACCAAACCCCCATACACTCCTCCTTGGGGTACTTGTCTCTTTGTGAACCTCCTTATTAGATTGATAGTTACCGATAATAAGTGCATGAGTTCTTCGGACTAATGTGAGTATTGAAAGTTGACACTTCCACCTCCTCATATTTGCTAGCCTTTCCTGTGCCGTACATTTCCTCCTTCTTACTCCGAGAGTTGGCGTCCACCTTCGCCAATACATCCAAACCCTTGGGATGATACTCTCTGTCATCATAAACCTCCTTATATCTTTAATCAAAACAGCCACCATACCTACCTATCAAGGCATTTCCATAGCCTTTCCGAGATATATTGCCATGCAACATCCGCCTCTTCATGACTTGATCTTCATGTCATACATGTTCCTGCTACACTGGCAGCGGCATACATTGCATACATCATGATAGCTACATCTTCTTTATGATTTGAGTACCTTGTAAAGTTAGAAAGATCATCTATATCCTCTTGTAACTTAGAGCGTTGCCCTTAAGTGAGGAAAAGATCCCAAAGTGGACAAAATAAAAGATCCCAAAGAGGACAAATGAGAGTTAAATAGAAAGAGCCATTGAGGCCACCAAAAAAATACAAACAAAATAGAAAAAAGAGAAAAAGAAATAAAGAGAGAGAAAGGGGCAACACTACTATCCTTTTGAAAGATCCACACTAGTACTCCCTCTTATCCTTGTACTCCATAGAGATGATCATGCATATAGCTATGTGGGAACCTTCACACTATAGAACTTGGCTTGCATATTCCAAGGATGAGCCTCCTCAAAAGAGCACTAGGTCTTCATGAGCGAGCAAGTTAGATGCACCCCCACTAGTTCCATTGGAGAGCTTTTTAGCTCATATGTGCATCTGTTGCATGGCAATCCCTACTCCTCACATCATATCTATCATTTGGCCTTCTTGCCTATGATTGTCCTCATTGTTGTGAGCCTTTCTCATCCTTTTTGTCTTCCTATTCCACCATATTCTCTCTTTGCCATCCTAAGTGTCAACTCTCGTGCTTACGCTCATCCATTGCATGAGTGCTCAAAATATCGAAAGGGAGTGGATCAAATTTACTTGTACCTGGCTAGTGGTCTAGGGACGAGTCAAGATAAGATTCCAAAGAAGACCAAGTGTGAAACATTAGTAGATTGAGTTCTCAACACAAAAATATTTTTTTCCCGTAATCCCTATCCCCCTTTTTGCACGCAAACACCATCTGGAGACACTCGAGTCACGGACAGGGAGAGCTCTTGCACCTAATGTTCTTTCGTTGCTTGTTTCAATGCTAATATTGACTCTCGCATGTTATGACATGAATTGAATACATACCTTAATTGCTTTACTTTTCAATGTTCTTATATGGTTGATAGCACGTCACCACATAAATTATGCCTATTATCATTTACCTACTCGAGGACGAGAAGGAATTAAGCTTGGGGATGTTGATACGTCTCAAACGTATCAATAATTTCTGCTCGCTCCATGCATATTTTGTGTGATATTGCTATGATCTAGATACCCTTTTGATCATATTTGGACTAACCTACTAACTCAGTGCACCCCAGTACCAGTTCCTGTTTTCTGCTGTTTTTCTATTCCAGGTTTTCCCCATATAAAAAATGCTCCAAAAATTCGGGAAAATTGGATAAAAAATCAGCGTAACAGAGTCTTCCAGAAGCACCCAGGTGGGGCCAGAGGGCCACCACCAGGGGCCAAGGAGGCCATCTGGCGCGGCCAGGGGCCTGGCCGCGCTAGGGGGCGCCTGGACCCCTGGTGGCCCCCCTGGCTGCCCCCCTTCTCCTATTTATTTCTCATTAAGGGGAAACTCCAAAGACAAAACCCTATTTCGCAATCTTACCTCTGTTCCGCCGCCGCCGCGCTTCCAAGATCGGGAGCACCGTCAGGACCCTTCCCGGCACCCTGCCGGAGGGAGGATCGACCTTTGGGAGCTTCTCCTCCACCATAGATGCTTCCCGGATGTGCCGTGAGTAGTCTACCTTGGTATATGGGTCCGTGATCAGTAGCTATGTGATGTTCTCCTCCCCTCTTTGTTCTTCATGGTTTAGACCTCGTGATCTGCCCTACATGATCGAGGCACATATGTAATACTTCTGCTGTTGCTATGCTGAGTCCAATGGGATCCGATGGATTATGAGATTATGTTCAGATCGTGATAGAGTAATATATTTGGTTTTGATCTCTTATATTTTTGTTCCTAAGTAATTCTTGCATGTTCTCCATTGCTGTTTATTGCTTTGGCTAAGTGGTGTATAGTAACTCCAAGAGGGAACATTATGCTCGATTGTGGGTACATGCCCCCTGATGTCACGCTTGAGTGACAGAAACATGAGTCTAGGGGATGTGATGTGGCCACAAGGGGGGAAACAACGGTGCTTGTAATCGCGGTTGCAAGGACTGTTTACTTTACGCAAAGTTCTTATTAATGTAGTTGTCTGTTGCTTTGCGTTTACACTTTGGGTGGGGATCGCAACTTAATACCAGCGAGATGTTCTGGATAGATATCTCAAGGTGGATGATTAGTAGTAGATGTAGATGGATTTCGGTCTTCTTATTTTGGCGTACTACCCATGCTTTTGAGTCTCTTCCTTTCTTTTGTAGCATAGTTAGCATTGCGGTGCGTTTATAATCCTGACAATTGCCCATCTGTAATTTGTTTTCCTGGCATAGCAGTCTTATTATCTTTTGGCACAGAGACATCACTAGTGAACATCACGAGACCCCGGTCCATATTCTCATCATCGTTTACAAGATTATTTCCTTTTCAGTATTTACTTTCTGTTGCTATTATCATTATCCTGTGTTTTTTATCCTTTGTAAACAACAAGACCGGAGAGATTGACAACCTCTCTGAATTTCGTTGGGAGCAAAGTTAATTGTGTTGTGTGCAGGTCCGCATCAGGTGCGCCGCTGACACCTACTTATCATCGCCGGAGTCCTACGGGAGACAAACCCTATATTCTACATAGGGGAAATTTTCTGTTATCCTACATCTCACCTTCCACTTGGGGTAAACAACGAAGGGCGAGAAGCCATTACCACTTCCACGCCATCACGCATCAATGTGTTGGTGCCGATGGGCTTGTGGCAGAGGGTTCTGCTCGGATTCCTGGGGAAGAGGAGGTGCCTGCGCCTCGCCCTGATGAACGGGTATGCTTCCAGAGCTTCTTTCCTCGCGGCTTTTCTCTTCCTGTTCATCCGTTTGTCCGTGGGCTGCTTTTTGCGTATCAGCTGCAGTTGCACGATTTGACCCCTAACGGGATACTGCACATTGCGTGTTTTATTACGCTTTGTGAGAGTTTCTTGGGGATTTATCCTCATTGGGGTCTCTGGAAGTGTCTCTGTAGTGTTAAGTGAAGAACTCTGAATATGTTGTTGGGAGGGTTGGCATTTCCATCAAGGAAAAAATTGCCTACTTTGATCTGGAGAAGTTGGATTCTGTCTATACGTGGTGGAGAAGCTGGTTCTATCTGAAAGATCAGCACGTTGAGGGTCAGCAGTTTGGTCTTTCCCCCTTCAATCTGGTTGCGCGAGTAGCTAAGCGATCATCCTGGTTGCAATCTCTAACTGCTGGGGACGTTCTTGTTGTAAAGCCGTTAGTGCGAAAAGTTGTTGTGCTGAAGGATGAGATAACTGGGGGCCAAATTATCGTTGTTTTTATGAAGAGACGTGTCCAGCCGCTTCATCATCGTGTGAATCCCATGTGGAGATATACTGGGCTCGAGGACTCGACGAGGTGCTCTCCGGTGGACATTTCGAGTGATGACCTTCTCTTTTGGATCCAGCAGATCACCAAGTGTACCAGTACTGGTGTAGCGAGCTTCATTCGTCCTTATGACGCCACTACTCCATTGCCTGAGGTAACTCATCTGAGACTTTGCATGTTTTGCTGAGGTTTTGAATGGCGTTTGATGCTTTGTTTTGTGATAACTTGTCTGTAGGGCCATGTTTCCTTGCTGTCCAATCCACCCCAGCCTGAGGACGCGGAGATTCTTGATGAACCTGACACGACCATGAGGGATCCCGCGCCAGCGGGTGGTGGCGATGCTTCTCATGCTGATATTGGTGAGTCGGCGGGTGCGAGTGTTGGTGACCATCCGGCGGCTTCTGAGGGTGAGGGTTCAGAGCCGCTGCGCTTTAAACGCAGCCGCTCCTCGACTGTTAGCGGACGGGTCGAGGAGGATGTTGGTGATGGACTGCCATCCGTTGCTCCAGTTGCTGCAGCTTGTCCTCCTCTAGTCGCCACGAAGAAACGTAGGCTGGGGATGTTGCTTCGCGTGGGCGCCGTACCTGTTGGGTACGTTTTCTTTTTCCTGGCTTGCTATGCCACTGATTTTGCTTCCGATTCTGATGATTGGCGGGTTGTGGTATTGCTCCTGCTCGAGCCACGTCTTCCACGAGTACAGCCGGTGTTGATCTTCAGTCGACTTACTCTGGTGCTGCGACTGATCGAGCGGTGCCTTCCGCTACTCCTGTGGCTTTTGGTGCGGATACGAAACCTGCAAGTGCGCGTCTGGCAGGTCTGCGGTTGCTACGGAGGGGGACTCCTATAAGAGAAAAGTTTTGCCCCCATGTGTTTTGGATATTGTTGGACAAGACAGTGGAGGAACTAACAATGTTTTCTAGTGTACATTGTTGAATAGGTTCCTGAAGGACAAGCTAGGTGATAAAGCTTCAGGGAAGGTTTTCAAGTTATGGAAGCATTACCCCCAAAAATGAAGGTGTCCTGAAGCTCAACTCATTGAAGGAAATGAAGAAGACGGCGCAAGACTTAGATGTTTTTGTGTAGTTCTTTTTCTGTTCTTTGAGTCATAGGATAAATCGTACTATCAAGAGGGGTCTTTAGTTTGTGGACACCGAAGTTATTGAGAAAATGCTCAGAACAAATTAAAACCAAGTGAGAAGCCAGAGTGAAGAAATTCTCATGTGCACTGAGTTAAGTTTCGGTAGCAAAGACTTCGTTCTTTGGCTTCCGAAGCAGAACTAAGTCCGTGAGTCAGCTTTACTTGTTCCGCAAGTAAAGTTGTGCAGTAATGACAAATCCGACCGTTGTTGACGGGGATCAACCCCGCCAAATCCCATGGTCAGGGACCCTGGGTTAGTCATGAGAGGCACAGGTTGGAAGATAGCTCGTCGGCAAACAGGAGGACACGTTCCTGCTCGATATTATTGATGAGGGAGATGCGATTACAGTGGATGCCAAGGCTGGAGCGCTCAAGGCTAGGGTTACAGATGATATTGGATGCCTTTGGCGTCGCCCCTCCTAGCCCTTATATACTGGGCTAGGTCTTGGGGAGTTCATCTACGTTTACAGGTAAGCTTTCCTAACCCTAGCTTGCTCCGTACGACAGGTCTTCGCACCTTCCTTGTGAGTCCCAGACTCCTATGTCGGTGCCAACTAGCGGGCCAAGGCGGGTCTTCATGGGCCTTCTATCTTCAGGGACACCGGGTAGGCTTATCTGCAGGAGTCGTGGGGTCACCCCCTCGTCAGTATCCCCCGAGTGCCTGGGGGACTCGAAGAATCGCGCAGGGACTCGAGTACATCCATTTGTCGGTCGTTTGTATGTGCGGTACAACCGCGGGTCGCTGGCAGTCTGGTGGCCATGACAAAATCTGTTTCGAGGGATGCTAAGCTGAAAAGGCCCAAGGAGTCGACTGGTCGAGCCTTGGTGAATTGCGCTAGTGGAAAATACCGCAGTAGCCCAATCAAACCCACGTCCCTCGACGTGAGCTTGGAATGCTGGTGTCAAGCAAAAGTCCTGCCGCTTCAGGTCTTATGGTGTTCATTTGATGCCAGTAATGTGCATAGCCTAAGGCGCGTCCGCCCGACTTTTTGTATCATGCGCAACGCATGGAAAAGGTTGGGAGTGAAATCGCTCTTCGGCAAGTCCTAGCCCGGCCGAACTTCGCAGCGGGGTCTTACCTACACGCTAATCTTGCATGTCATCTGGGCACAGTGTATCGTGTTCCAGGAATGTGTGTTTTTGAGGCACGGAGCCTAATAGTATTGCACCCGCTTGGAACAAAACATCAAGCGAGTTGTTCACTCATTCACCCGCGGAGCTTGTTTTGAGTGCTCAGACGGGGGGTTCTTCGCGAGTAGTCACTCGAATGCCGTTTCGGCTCTTGAGGTGAGGGAGCACTTGAGACTCTAACGCCGTATGATCTTGGCGAGTGAATGTTTGTCTTGCGTTGGGTTGAGGGAGCACCCGAGACTCTCGTGAGTGCGAGTGATCACTCGAGCACATTGCCGACTTTTTAGGCGGCTGCTCACCT
Organism: Bromus sterilis; assembly: GCA_950022295.1. Lineage (NCBI taxonomy): Eukaryota > Viridiplantae > Streptophyta > Magnoliopsida > Poales > Poaceae > Bromus > Bromus sterilis. The sequence goes on from OX465599.1 coordinate 60,657,141, forward strand.
GAGGCTCGGTTTTGAGCGGGTACGCTCCCGATGGGAGTTTAAATATATTTGAAGAAAAAAATGTGTTTAAGAAATCAATCTTGATGTTAGTTGGTATTTTTCGCCGCTGTCAGGATAACGATGCCTCTGTTTGATGGCTGTCAGGGATGATCCGCCAGTGAACCGTCACGTCTTCATGACCGGTCATAATGATGACCGTTGTGGCGTGCGGCAGGCGCTGGTTGAGTTTCCGATACACGCGTTGGAAACGCGCGTGAATTGACGCGTCTCACGCACAGTGCGTCCTGTGGGAAAGCATCTTGGTCTTGGAATCTGAGACGTCTGCGACGTTTGGTCTTTGAATTAATTGTTGCCGTCGTCTTGGCTTCTCTGTGCTGGGAGACTTTTGTTCTATAAATAAGCCATTCTCTTCCACAGCGTTTCGCCTCTATCCATCTTGCTGCTTTCCCTCTTCCTTATTCTCTTCTGCCTCTCATGGTTCCCAGGCCAGGCGTTGGCTGTGGACGTGTTCGTCTTGGCCGTGGTGGCCGTACACCACGCTCATGCCGCGGTGGTCGATATGGTACGGCGCTGATGCCTTCCTCCTCTCCCTTGGAGGAGGGATTCTGGCGCTATGATTTTATTTTACGCGTTCGTGGCCAGAGTGCCAATCGCGTTCTTCTTCCCTCTGCTTTTTCCGCCATTTTCTCTGAACGTGGCTTAGATGGCTTGCTTCTGCATCTTTAAGGGAGCTGTCGATCTCCTTCTTATGTTGACTTGGAGGTTGATAGCTCCCGCTTGATTTTTCTTGGCTCTGGTTGGAGTTTGTTTGCTCGGCGGTTGAATTTGCGAGATGGCGATATGCTCAGTTGTCGTTTTGACGGCGAAAGCACTGTCACTGTCCGCGCGTTCGACCCGAGCGGCAACAGCATGGATCCGCACTGGCAGGAGTCGAGCAGCGACAGCTCCACAAGGTCGAGGGGTCCCACGCCTGCATATTCTACGGCTTCGTCTTCTGGCGACTCCTCAGGTGGTGATGCCGTCTCCATCAGCTCCGAAGAGGACATCGACGTCAAGTCGTCGGTCAAGCGAGCGCGCCAAGCGACCTTGTAGAACTGGAGGCGGCCTCATCTTCGCTGGCAACTCGGAGAAGAAGCTGTGCAGCCGGAGAAGAAGGCGTGCAGCTGTAGCTGGAGAAGAAGCTGGTGGAGCAGGAGAAGAAGCTGGTGGAGCATCGACAAATAAGTCAAGCTTCACCCTTTTGTTATGTCATTGACATCCCCTGCTAGCTTCCTTTTTTTCCTTTGTCTGTGGTGATGCCCTTGTACTAGAGTCGATTACCCCTCATGGGCACACATGTAGAAGTCTTAATTCCTTGGGTAATTCCCTCTTGTGACAGGAGCTGCCTTCTATCCAAATGTAGTTGAGTCCTTTTATACCCTATGGTTGAATTTCAAGCTGTGGTTGAGATCTTGCAATAAACTGTGTTTTCGACTCCTGTGATGCACTGTCTTCGACTCCTTTCTGATGGCGCAGAATGTCTTTGATTCCATCTGATAGCGCGATATGTATTCGACTCCTCCCGTGATGCTCCGACTTTAACTTTCTGGTGTGTTCTATCGGGTGCGCGACAGCGCTCCCGATGGGAGTAGCCACCGAGGCTACGTTTGAGTTGTAGAGTCAAACGTAGGCTTAAAACTTTTCGTAATCTGGAGTAGTCCCCGAGTCTTGGTTGTTTGTCGTCCGGGTGAAGACTTGAAGATTGCTAACCTGGTGTTTTTAAATAGGGTCGTAGCGTGTCTCGGGGAATGCTTATGCCTGAGCCCCCGAGTTTTTAAGGTGAGCTCATAAACTAATTAGAGCGGTTAGTGCCATTAATTAATAAATTTCACTTAGGTACTATTGTAACACTCAAATTAAACAATATTTACTATTCTCCAACTTTTTTTGAAGGTTCTTGCAAAGAAAAACCAAGAACAAAGTGTCCAAAAGAAGAAAACGCAAAATAGGACAGAAATCTGGAAAAACGGAACAGTAGGTGAAACTTAATTTATTAGGGGCACTTCTGTAGATCAAATAAAAAAACTCAACACTGGTGAAAGTTTCCCAATTGTATAGATCATGTTGTGTAAAACATTCAGATCAAAAAGATGATCTGGTAATTTTTGGCGAATAGTTTCGTGGAGCAGACAGAATATGTTTTCTAGACAGCATGTCACAACTTTTGGTTCACTTATCAACAGAGGCTAAAGATTGGCACAAAACTTGAAAATAAATATACAATGATGTTGCTACAGTAGTACTTCCTCCGTAAACTAATATAAGATGTTTTAGATCACTAGTTTATTTATCTAAAACATCTTATATTAGTTTACAGAGGGAGTAACAAACATCAAGATACACTAAAACTGAAGGTAAAAACATTTTGGGTTGCCTTCCAATAAGCGCTTTCTTTTACGCCTTTTAGCTAGGCAAGAAGCAAAAAGATCAAGTTGCATAGAAGGAGTCATCGTAAGGATCATCAAAATTGGCAAATGTCTCTTCAATGAGCTCTTCTTTCTTTCTTCTTGGGAAGACATACTTACCTCTAGCTTTCCTACGAATTTGTATATATATATATGTCCTTTCCCTACATCGATAAACATTTCATAGCTTTGAGAAAGGTCTTCCAATCATTATGTTTCCTTGACTTGTTGACTCCAAAATTATGAAGTCAACAGTTGCATCCTTGTTTGCAAATCGAACTTGTATGTTATTAACCATCCCTTTAATCTTAGAGACATCACCATTAGCATGTGCATGATAGAAAGGTAAATCAACCATACTCACAAGCTTTAAAGAATCATACACAGTTTTGGGCATGGTAGAAACCATGGATCCAATATCACAATAAGCAAGGAAGTCTTGGTCAAAAATGCTAATCATAAACCCTAATAAAGGGTTCCCAATCATCCTTTATTTCTAAAATATCTTGCCCAACTTGTGGGGTTCTCTCTATTTCCTTCAAGTCTAAAGCATTAATATTCTTCTCAATAATATCAAGTTTATCCATTATAGCATCAACTCCATGATCATGAACAAATAAACTAGATAAACAATTTATAATATCAAGAGCTTTAGTTTCCTCACAGTCTATAAAGTTTCCTCCGGCTAATAAATCTAGAGAGTGCTTGCACCCCTTAAAGATACCGAAAGAGTGTGCGATCTACCTTGCGCATCCACTGGTATTGCGCCCGAGGTACCCTCTGTCTCTGTTTCAATGATATACTCTACATGCCGCATTAGAAAAGGTTGAAATATTTGGATGTTTCTTCTTAAGCATCTTCATCTATTAAACTAAGATAGAAATCTTCCAAAAAAGGTCTTCAACGGTGACAAAGTCAATTACTGAAACGATGGTACTATAGTCATGAATGGCATTGGAAAGTATGTAATTGACCACCTCTAGATCATAGACTAGACAGATAAATATAAAGAGTGGGTATAGGCCTCCCACATACCCTCCTCTAAGAACTATTATCTTTGTTTCCATGTCCTTAATAAAAAATAAGGGTAGAATTCTATAAGAACATGATTATAAAGAGTGAAACGATGAATAGCCACAGGATTTTAAGAGACATGCAAAATATTATTTACGTGTATTTTTTCATGGGAGATTTAACAATTGAATGACCAATATAAGTAATTTCTATACCAGAACCATCGGTCATGCGCACTTTGTCGTGTCCATTGTACTTGTACCGCTTCGTCAACTTTTCAAGATCTCCCTTGATATGATTGATGGCACCAACATCTGCATACCAATGTGTGTCGACACCATCAAAGTTGGTGATTGTGTTGGGACCCTTCTCCTCAAGTAGTCGACTGCCTTGTGGAGCCTCCAGTGTTCCGTTGTGTTGCCTCCATGGTGCTTCTTGCAGATCTTGCTAAGACTTTGTTCACGTGCTTTTTGTTGTTGTTTTCATCATCGTGGGCGACCATAGTAGCCACTACCACCACTGAAAGAGGGAGCGATCTACCTTGCGCACCCACCGGGTTTGCGCCCGAAGTGCCCTCTGTCTCTGTTTCAACGATAGACTCTACATGCCGCATTAGAAAAGGTATGGAAATCTTTGGATGATCCTTCTTAAGCATCTTCATCTTAAACTAAGGTAGAAATCTTCGAGAAAAGGTCTTCAACGGCGACAAAGCCAATTACTGAAACGATGGTACTATAGTCATGAATGACGTTGGAAAGTATGTAATTGATCACCTCTAGATCAAATACTAGACAGTCAAATGGATTTAGCTCATCGCCCAAAATTTTCATATTGGTGATTTAGGTAGAGCTAGACATGACACCCTTAGTGTTGGCGGTTCTCAGATTCGTGAGCTGATATCGTGTCTGCAAAGCAAACATCAAGGTGATTGTTACTCGTAGATTGACTGCAGTTTCCTTCCCCATGACTTGCGCAAGGATCTCTTAGAGAGAGAGAGAGAGAGAGAGTTCAACATATAACTGAAGATCCGCTTATCCTTTGACAATTGTGGGTCAGACATGGAGTTCATGCCCTTGGCTATGGTCTTGTCTGTTCATGCCCTTGGCCATGGTCTTGTCCGCCTGGTGGGTTTCCATCATGTTCAGTGGTGCGATGTTTGTTCCATCAAGTAGTTCCGTGAATTGCATGCCACACAGGGCTGATATCACACGTGCCTTTGAGAGGAGGTAGTCCCCCTTGTGGGTTTATCGATAGGTGGAGGGATGAGGTTTAGGACCACGATTGTTGAGCTACAGGCCATGGTGAAGATTGTTGTGTTACTTCTTGTAGCTAAAAGATAGGAAAGTTGATGGCTCTACATACCATATCGGATTAGAAGTGTTCCTACTTCCTACTCCTTGGATTAGAGTACATCTACAATCTCACCACTAGTTGTACGTCTAACAAAACATAATTTTAACTCACGCATAACAAGATTTGTAAATTGACGATCATGCGCTTATCGTAGGATCAACTTATGCAGATTGTGTGCATCCTAGATGTAGATGCGTAATAGCCACATAATCTTTGATTCATAGGATTACAAAAATACATGAATAGGAAAAAAAATATAAGATTGCGATGTCACGAGCTTTTCAATCCTAACAAGTGGTTTTTTAAGAGGTTCAAGTAGATAAAATTCCTATGAAATACAGCTCAAAGACAATCTTAGAAAATAATAATTCCAATAGGGTTCAAATCTGAATAAAGAGAGCAACGTAAATTTTCATGAAAATATTTTGAATCAATGGGTCTTAGAAACTCTTCGTGCGTGAATAAAAAAAATCGATAAAGGGTGGATTTTTGTTAGCTTAGAATGAAGCATCAAGAGAATACAAACAATATGAATACACATCCGGTCTCTACATAGTTAAGAAGCACACGACTAACACCATCACACATACTATACCGACAACTAGCAACGTCGTATAAAACCAAACCTATATTTAGATGAGAAAAAAGTAAAGTAAAAAATCCAAAGCGATCAGATCCACGATCGGCAAACTATAGCGATAACCACCTCCGCGCCAATAATCACACAGACGATGAAGTTCTGCAACAACAATGCATTCAGGAAGGAAGCGACGTTGATGCGGCCGTCATCACCGGATCCAACCAACAAGGCCATTAGTTTTTCACCTGAAAAAACACTCCAAGCATATATGAGCAATGTCTTCAATAAGTTAACGACGTAAACAAAATCACTATTATTAGATATAAGCAAGTTAGGTCGGGTCTAAGTTTTCACCTCCAAACTCAAGACTAAGTGCAAGTAGTATCATAATCAGGTCACTCGTGTGCGTGAGGGCCGGTTCTTTTCAGCGATTCTCCCAGAATCGCCCTCTTCCCTAGCTTCTTCCAGAATTGTCATTTTGATATTTTTTACAATTCTACCTAATTAGACCTTTAATTAAATATAATTGTCAAAAAAATATGAAATGGAGGATGGAGACGATTTTGGGAGAAGCTGAGGAAAGTGGCGATTTTAGGAGAATCGCCAAAAAGAACTGACCCTCAATCAACTAGATAGGTTACAATTAGAGAGAATTCCTTCTATGACACTACTTTTAGATTTGATGCCTTATGTGACACTCTCAATTTTTTGCTTCCTCATGTGACCTTTTGTATAAAATTTATGCCTCACATGACACTGCCGTCCATTCTGTTAATTCCTTCCGTCACTTTTTACCCGTCTGGACCAAACTGTCCCTGTTTGACTCGATCGAGCCCGCAGCATTCCTCACGCCTTATGTGTGAATCTGATTGCTTATGACACTTGTTGACAATTGTTCAATCGATTATATACATATAAACTGTGTGCATGGGATATGGCATCAAAATACGGGGGAGGTTTTGCTAATTTTTGATTTTTTTTGAATTACCGTTTTAGTTATTATGAATCTACATGCACGGTTCCATATTACATAGTAATACAACAATATATCTTGTATTTTTGTCACACATTGCACCAGGGGCAAAAGTGACTTTGTATTTGAAAAGTTGACACCGTTAACTCTAAAAATACATTAGAGTGTCATGTGAGGCATAAATTTTACACAAGTGGCCACAGAAGGAAGTAAAAAATTGAGAGTGTCACATAAGGCATCATATTTTAGGAGTAGTGTCGTAGAAGTAATTCTCTCTTATAATTACTGTCTTTCCATTTAAATATATATATATGCTTTCATCTAAAAGAAAAACCTTTGAAGCCACTTCTCTCTTCCCAGAGCCCTCAGTCGATCTGACCAGTCACCCAGTGACAGGGCAGTAGGGCCAGTAGCACGACGCACTGCACAAGAAACACAGTGCAGATGTTACAAAAGAGCTCAGCCTTTTGATCATTTGATGCCTACTCTGCTGGGAGCACAGCACCCTCTCTCCCACGGTTGCTGCTACGCGAATGCAGGCTGGCTGGCGTGCCCAAAGCCCCAAACCAAACCTTATCTTTTTCCCCCATATACCCCAGCCCAGTAGGTACTAGCCAGCCGCAGTAGACCACCACACCGGAGAGAAAGAACCATACGCTTCCCACCAACGCGAGCCCCAGAGAGATCCCCAGAATCACTGCTACGTTGTACCACACCTAAGTCAGCAGCTGCAGCACCAGCAAACGAGCGAGATAAGAGAGAGAGCGGTGGCGACTTCCTCCCGTCGTCGCCAAAAGCTTCGCGACACCAAGAAACGGCCACGAACCCCAGCGCAAGCGAGCGAGCGAGTCAGCTCACTACCTCAGCCGCCCGTCCGTCCGGCGACCATGGCACTAGTGGACGCCTCCAGCGTCGTCGACAATGCGGCGCAGGCGCTCGTCTACAACACCTTCAACGCCGCGGGCTTCTACGACGACGACGGCGCCGGCATTGCCGCCGGCGGCCCGGCGCTCGTGCTGCAGGCGGCCGACGACAAACCGGCCGCGGGCGACGTGGAGAGGCAGGCCACGGGCACGTCGTCCCCCGCGCCACCGAGGAGGAAGCGGCGGCGGCGTGCGAGGAGCTGCAAGTCGAGGGAAGAGACCGAGTGCCAGCGCATGACCCACATCGCCGTGGAGCGCAACCGCCGGCGCCAGATGAACGAGTACCTCGTCGTGCTCCGCTCGCTCATGCCGGACTCCTACGTCCACAGGGTACGTCTCTCTCTCTCTCTCTCCCTCTCTCTCTCTCTCTCTCTATCCCTGTCTACCAACCCGACGTTGTTTCGAGTTAGTCGAGTGTTCCTTTCATTGTGGTGTTTCCGTCTGCTCTCCACGGTTTGTCAAAGGAGAAGAAAGGGATGCCGGAGCAACTAACCAGGGAGGAAGAATGTTTTTTTGAGCCGAAAGAGACCCACCATCACTATTCAGAAACGCCTTCTCCTTTCCCCATGCCAAACCAATGTCTTTACTGCCCGACCTAGGAGAGTTTGTTGAGGAAGAAGCATCCATCCTGACTCCGGGACACCATTAATGTGTCTCCCTCGAAAACCATTTATTACCTCCTCTCTTGTTCTTGCAGAGAAATCATTGATTGTTCCATGAGTTCCATGGAGTATAACACTATTCCACTGACAGAGTTAATGCTCGTTTTCGTCTCAAAAAAACCTTGCAGGGTGACCAGGCGTCGATCGTCGGAGGCGCCATAGATTTCGTCAAGGAGCTGGAGCAGCAGCTGCAGTCCCTGGAGGCGCAGAAACGGACGCTGGCTCACCAGCAGCCCAAGGCGGCAAGATGCGTCGACGCCACACTGCCGCCGGTGCCGGCGCCGACGCACGCCAGCACCAGCGGCGGCGGCAACGTGGAGTCGACGAGCAACTGCAGCAGTAGCGTGACCGAGGCGGACGAGGCCCCCTTCGCGGGGTTCTTCACGTACCCGCAGTACGTGTGGTGCCAGTCGCCGCGCGACGCCACGACGCTGTCGGCGGACGAGAGCCGCGCCGGGGTGGCGGACATCGAGGTGACCCTGGTGGAGACGCACGCCAGCCTCCGCGTCCTGTCGCCGCGGCGGCCGGGCCAGCTGCTCCGGCTCGTCGCCGGGCTGCAGGCGCTCCGCCTCTCCGTGCTGCACCTCAACGTCACCGCCCTCGACTCCCTGGACCTCTACTCCCTCAGCCTCAAGGTATGTACTCTATGCGTTACGTACGTACTCATTGTAAAACCCAAAGTAATTTTCAATCTTGCGATGTTTGGTGCGCATCTCCCAACGCATCACGTCCCCATGCTGTCGAGCCGCAGCTAGAAGTCTACTATAGGCTCACGGATCGAGTGGCCGAATCGGGTAGTTTGTGTGTGTCCGGACGCATGATTTGGGAATCATGAGGTCACTCTCTTCCTCTCCACCGCAGGAAACAGATCTTAGTACACTGATTAACTAACCCAGTGCAGTAGATTAGCGGCTCCACTCTACTTGTAGTTTGGGCATCTCGAAAAGAAGAGCGTGTCAGATATTCCCCTGCCTTCAGTGCCGCTTGGATTACGTTGGGCGGATAGATCATAGATAGATAGACCAGACATCAGACATCCATGTGTGATGTGTCATCATCGCATCGACGTGCGCAGGCGTAGAGCTCCATCCATCCATCGATCAATTTTGATTGCATTATTGATGGATGGATCGATCGATCCAGGCGCATCAAGCATTTCAAATCTTTTGATCAGATCAGAATCCGATGAACTTGACCACACATGTGGACACCTGAGTCTCTTCCTGCTCCCCCTCCCTCCGTACTCCCATGCTGGCTCACTTTTGACCGGATTTCCCAGTATTATTTCCAGCATAAAAAAACCAAATCCTGTGATTTTTTAAAAACATATTTGGGCCAGGCTTTGCTTCGGTGAGATAGATGCAGCTAAGGACGGACTCGGCAATGCTGTCATGTCTCCTAGGAGCGTGCATCCACTACCGCTACTAGTAGTACCAGTACTACGTAGCAGTGTGGCACTGTTGCAGGCAGTGTGACACTTCATGAAAAAGGAGCGCCTCCTAGATTTGTCAGCCAGGGAGAATCTCTTTTCCTCAACTGAGTATTGAGATTGGCATCGATAAATGAGCAGAAAAAGGCTATCTAGGAGTTGTAGCTAGACAGTGTGCCGTGTCTCTGCTCCCTCCCTCCCTCGTGCTATTTTAGCCAGAGCAGGGAGGGGTGCCACACTGCTACTGTTCACCTGTGGCATCTATTCTACGGTGTACTACTCCAGTTTTATTTATGAATTGTGGTTGTAGCAGAGGTTCCCTGATTCCCTGACCGGCCATTGCACATGCCTCTCTCTGCCTTCTCTCTTAGCTGAAAAAACTACTCGGTGTTCGTGGCTTGCTTATTCAGTTTGACTGATGTCTGCGTGTGTGCCGCAGGTGGAGGAAGGGTGCGGCCTGACGACGGCGGACGATATCGCCGCGGCGGTGCACCATGTGCTCTGCTTCATCCACGCGGAGGCGGCGTCGCAGCAGCTGCTGGTGCAAGCACAGTAGGCGACGATGGCCACGGCGGCCGGCCGGAGGATTAAGCTGCCCTCATATATGTACTCGGACAACTAGCTAGATGCCATATGCATCAAGGACGAGTCATGGTTTAACCCGTCGGATCCACTGGGCTTTAGATGTTGTAGCGGAGCACGTCGCGCTGCCGTTTTTCCTTGTTCTTGCAAGTCAGCGAGTGTGCAAAATTCAGGCAAAGTCTATCCAGTGAGATGTGGCGGTGTAGTGTACCGTAGTAGATTCAGCTGCATGCGCTTTCACAGTGTTACGGGCGAGTCGTTTTAGTTTCTCAGAAATAAAGTCTTATGTGCCACTGATACGTTTCCAGTCTATGCTGCAACTGACCAAGAGCTTGTGGTTCCTTCTGTTAGGAGATCTACGCTCGACATGTAAATTTATCCTTGTTTTGCTTATGTATTCCTTTGTAATCAGGTGATATCTAATTGTGCAGAAAAGCTAAAGACAGGTTTTATAGGATGGCGATTCGATCCGTGGTGTTATATAATGCAGAATATTGATCAACTGAAAGGTGACATATTCAATAATTAGGTCTACCAGTGATGCGCATATTGAGATGGACATGTAGCCACACTTGAAATGATTGAACCAGAAATGATGATATAAGTGATAGAGCTGGGGTAGCACCGATTAAAAAGAAGATTGTCTAATATTATTTGAGATAGTTTGGGCATATACAATGCAGATTTCTAGAAGCATGTGCATAGCAAGAAGAAAGCATGTTGATAATGTCAAAAGAGGTCAGGATAGACCAAAGTTGACATGTGATGAGTTCTTTAAAATATATATGACGGACTAGTATATCATAAAAAAAACTAGCCAAACTTGATTCGGGCTTAAAATAAAGTCATTTTCGCCTTTGATCATTTGGAAGAACTTAGGCCCTTGTCTAAATTTAAGTTCAGTTTTAGAAAAATGTTAAGCTGTGTCTTGAGAACTTACTTCGTATTATGTACATTTTGGAAGCAGAGATCTACTATCAGATATCTTAAAGTTGGTGAAGAAAACTTCAAAAATATTCACGCCATGGCCACTGAGTGGTTTCGTAGAAATCTTATAGCTAGTATGAAAACCGAGGATAGGTTGTTCTGTTTATTACTAGCAGCCTTTTTGTTTTTGAGCAACTATTACTAGCAGATGGTGGGAGTTTTGTGGAACGCTTTCAAATGTGCATGGTGAGCTAGGCCCAAGGAATTTCATGGGCTTTTACCTGAATGTGATGTGTTGCTTGAAATATCTGGGCTTGAGGAACTCTTTGGCCTTTTTTACTGATAAGGAAAGAGTTGATGTTTTAAAGCCATTTCTCACATATCAAGCACCTATCCCAGATAGCTTTATTGGTCTTTTTGTAAAGCGATGTTGGGATACCATTAATCATGACTTTTTTTAGTTCTTTTGGAGGTTTTATGGCAAGATTAGTTTGGAGAGTACCAATGGATCTCTAATTATCTTAATTCCACAAAATGTTATACCCTTAGGGGCCCAATTATTTTTGGCCAGTTTATTTGACCAACACATACCTGAAGTTCCTCACCAAGATTTTGGATCATCGGTTGCAAAAAGGGATACTTAAGTGTATACAAGAAAAGGAGTATTGTTTTTATCTATCAGGACTGCATTGCCTGGACCTTGGAATACTTGCATTGGTGTCATACATCTAAGAATCCTATGGGATGGGTCAGTTTGGATAGCAACATCAACTACCCGACCAAAACTCTGGCGTTGACACAGGACGCGGGCGTACATTTGGTTGGTGTCCAAGATTTCGGATATGCGCCTAAAGTTTGGCTACACATTCAGTTTCCTTCGTTTTTTACGCCAATTGTTGGAGAGGCAGCGGCGGTGAAATCCTGCGCCAAAAATTGGTGAGCCCCCGATTTGGTAGGGCTAGCGTAGGCGGCATCCAAAGTTTCAAACAACCCTATGTTAATCCTCATATTGGATTTTGCCAAAAAAATTGACACCGTGGAGCACGATGCCGAAGGAAATATGTCGTAGAAGCAATAAAAATGTTAGTATTCTCCATGTTTGTAATTGATGTTCATTTTATGTGATGTAATTGCAATGGTTTTCGAGTCTACAATAACCACAAGATTCAGAGGAAAACCGAGTTGCATGTGTGGAATAATAAACAACTAGCAGATTCCTAGTCTCGCCTCTAATACTAGCTCATGTATTGTGTGACGATTCTGTTTCTCTTGAGAATCATTGCGTTCTCTTCCCTTTACATGCCCATGAAGATAGAGATCATCTTTTCTTCTCCTGCAATTTCAGCTTTCGAATTTGTAGTTATTCCCAGATTGCATGGGGTTCTTGTTCATCTATAAGAGATTGCATACTTGTGCTAAAAGATATCTTAGACAAACTATTTTCTTTGAGGTTGTTATGGTAGCCGAAATATCTTGATTATTAGATATGAGATGGTTTTTTGAAGGAAGAGGCCCTATTTTCTCACCTGCAAGTGTAATTTCTTTTACATGATATATTTCTATCTCTTCCTCCATAGGTTTAGAACTCCAGTAAAGCCCAAGTTAAAGGCTTGGATTAACTCTTTGCGTTAACATTAGTTTTTTTTTCTAGAGCTGAGTAGGTAGCTTTTTGTATATACCCTCCTACTCTTTATCGAAAAAAATATACCCTCCTCCCCCCTCCACTCTTTGTATTTCTTGCACTTTGTTTCAATTTGGTGAATAAAGACTGTTGGGCTGTTGCCGTACAATAAATAGTCAAAAACAATTTGTGGCATGTTCAATGAAAAAAATATCCACCTCTCAGACAAACATAAAGAAGCATGAAAGTAAAAAAGTTGTGTTAAGAGTTTGTAGGTTGTAAGAGTTCGGGTTTGGGCTCTAATGCCACCTCGAAATTGGAGCTTCAAGCCACTTGTGTGATGCAAAAAGAAAAAACATGTACACACACATCTACTTCTATGAAGCAGATCCTTTACCATCAGTGATGCAGTTGCAACTTGCAGCTCCTTAATCTTGGGCAATGGTCTTGTCCGATCACCATGAACATGAACTAATACCAAATACCATGACATCAGTGTAAGCAAGCTTATAGTGTAAGAATGTATAACCTAAATTACCTTCTGATCATTCAGACATGTCTTTTTCTTGGAAGAAGTCCCAACTATGTCTAGTTTCCATCACCAGCAAAAGTGCACGACTTGAAGAAATCTAATCACCTAAGAATATATGATTTAACCTATTGTTCACATGGCTTGATTAATCATGGACAATGGATTCAATGTAAGGTAAAATAGTATTCCTCCCCCGAATCAGACTTATAAAGAGGGGTTTTCCTGCTGTCCTGAATCCCTAATTGCAAATATCATCCTAAAGGAGAAATCCAGGTAAATCAACTAACACTATCGAGTGATGCCCATATGAACCTACTCAATATAGCATTATGTACATAGTATTTTGGCAGATAATAAACATGTAATTGCAAATTACACCATCCATAGATTGTGGAAAGAACTAACCAGATCCGGCGATCCGGCGAGAGGAGACTCCACTTCCAGGCCATATAATCCATCAAAAGATACCTGCCTCCCATCAGGAAAAAAATGGATATTTTGTTACTTACGAAAAGGCAGGTGTAATCGCTAGCAAACCAACGAACGTTTACCCAACAAGATCAGTAAGAAAACTAAAGATGGTTAAACTTGACCGGACAAAAGGGCACAGGGGCAAACAAGATATGGAAGGGGAAACAAGACACAGTGTAGGCATAGTTTTAATTAAAAACAAACAGGCCAAACTGGCGGTTCATTGGCATAAAAAAAAGAATTGACCTCACATCAAATGAATAAACATAATATTGAATGTAAATCATTAATAAATCACAAAGTTTGTTGGCCGAATTGGTTATTGGATTTTTTACCGTGCCTTGCCTCGAGGTTTGGTGTTTGATCTCTAATTTACACAACCTTTCTTAAATACTTTTATTACTATTAAAAGACCAATACAGCTTAAAATCCGAGCGAGGCGTCGGTTTTGAATTATTATTTTTCTGTCGGACCGTCGATCCGGTCCAGTTTTTAAAAAGTGTAGGTGTCGTGCAAAGATCATCGCAAGAAAAGGCCCTGCAAAAGGCACCACCCAACACGCAGGTCGGCAGATAGCCGCAATGCCCAGTGATGTGATGCTCCTGGAGAGTGAAGATCAGATTTTGCCAATGTCTATCCACAACCCTGATCTATTACCCAACATCATCTACTTGCCATACCAGCATCTGGGTAATTAGCTTGAAAAAAAAATCTGGGTAATTATTGTTTCTGTCCATCTCAATGTTGCACAGGGCCAGAATTTTGGTGCAAGTGCCTCTAAAATCTGCTTAACACTACTCAGCGCATAGCCATCCTATTTTTGTGTCTCACAATCTGGTTTTGGCTTTGTAACCAAGGATGCACCATTCCTACATTTCATCAAACAGTTGATGAGTCCTCAATATAACCTTTACAATTCCACACATTGGTCAGAACCACAAGTATGCAGCACTTTGCAAATGCTAGTGGGATATAATAGCCAAAACTGCAGGTTGTTTTACATGTATGAATGATACATTAAACACATAATAACATGATCTTTAACTTGCTAACAAAAGCAACCGTATCATGGCAATTATCCAGTGAATATAATACAGGCAGGATTCTAATAGCGTCAAATCGCCGTAACCGTACTACATAACAGAGTACATATCCGAAAGAGGAGAAGAGGGAGCTGACTCTGTCTCATGTTGGTCACTGAATCTTCATCTCCACGACGCTTTTCGCCTTGGGTGCGTACAAAGAGTACACAAGCACTTGCCGCTTCGCCACCTCCAGCTGCTGCTTCCCATCCGTGAAAGCCGCTGCGGCGGCCGGTGCATCAGAGAGGGCGCGGTTTTCACGGAAAGCGTCTGCTGCGCGGCGATGTGTGTACTCACGGATATTGTAGTCCGAGAACTGCCTCGCCGTGCGGAGGAAGGTCCGAAAGAGGGAACAGCACCTCCATTTTGGATGGGCCCGCCGCCGCCATGGATGCCTTTCGTTTAATGAAAGCTAGAGAAAAAATCTGGCTTTGCGGGGACTTTTTTCCGTTTTGTCGAGAGACCTGTAAATACCAAGTAGACAGAACCCAGAGTAAGGCACAGTACATACAAACATCAAACAACACATTAACCAGATGGCCAAAGTACATCAGAGATGAAATCGTTACTAAGAATCCCCTAGAATAAGCTAATCAAACGTGTACAGACCACACAATGCTAAATTTTAGCAGAACTCCGGAAACAAGTATATTAGCAGATCTATCAGCGCAATCTTTAGCCTTGTGGGGAATATATGTAATCTAGTTGTACAGAACAAGCTTTAAGTCTCGGACGAATCAACAGTACTACCGTCAAACCAACATGAATTTCAGAGTATTCGGTGCACAGCTACAGATCCTACAGACAGCTAAGCTAGCAAGTTCCAGGTGTATCCCTTGACAGATCAGGCATAGGTGCAATAAAATTGCTAAAAAAGAAAAAGAAATCCACAATAATTCTATGAAAGATTTATCGACAACCAAGCAAAATTAGATAACTACGACTAGACAGCCAATCGGCAGGTCAACTCAAAACCCAGGCATAACTGAGAGAGATTTCATGAGAACACAGATGAATCAACCTAGATCAACCGATTCAGCAGCAATCAATTAACAATAATAGTGCTTTACCCAGTAGATCTTTGCTTAACCAAGATAATTTATTGAAAACTGGCTGATAAATGGATGAGGAAAATTTGATTGTTTAGAAACACTGTATCCTATTAAATTTGGCACCACACCAGATAAGCAATTTCACAAGGTCTACATGATACTAAATAACAGTGCAAAGCCTAATTTGAAGTAAAACACGCGAAGAAGCAAAATATCATCTTCACATATGCTCAGAACACATTACTAGATGGCCAACACATTCAGAGAAGGTAAGGAGGGGGGAGGGTGACGTGATGTTTCCCCTTGGAGGGCATATATAAAATCAGGTATAATACATGATTATGTTTAATTAACGGCAATTTCATCCTGGAAAACGGAATGCAGATAGCTACATGAAATGCTAACTAAGTGTCTCATTCACAGCACATGTACAATATCACATGTAATCACATTTTTTAGGGGTAATCACATATGTTTGCATACAACTGTAGATGGAACAAGGCAATATTTTGCATATAATAGACATAAAACACAGCCATAGAGCAAGTGGACTAAGGAGCCTACCATAAGCTTATTACTCGCGTACCATCAATGGGTCCAACAGAATCCTAATTGGTGAACAAGAAAAATCAAAACATCTATAAAATTGTACCTACAAAATAAATAAATAAATAAATAAATAATGTGTTCTCACACAATCTCATAGCTTAAAGCATGGATCCCAACTGTGGCTCCCTTTTATTTCAGTTAGGGTCTCTGATGAAGGCTTCCTAATAAGATCATCTCATAGCTTCCCAATGACGAGGACTTTTGAAGATAACAGCTAAAGACTTTATTAGCGGACCCATCAAATTTGTCACAGTTAACCTATTCATAAGGTTGTGTTCAACACACATATGCATCACGTCCCCCAGAAATTTACGCTTCGTACGGAGTATAAATCGGAAAGAGAGGTGCTTGAATAATTTGTGGCAATTAAGATATTCCTAAGCCATGTTCAACGGTGTTAAAAAACATTGATACTTGCTGCTCCACACACAGATGTATAGTGTCTTCAAGAAATTCATGGTCCCTAAAGGAGTTTATAGGGAAAATATCCAGTGCTCCGGCCTATTTGATGATACGCTGCTCCAGGGCTGCCTGGTGCATCAGATCTCAGATAAAGGGGTAGGATCAAATCACTAACACAGTTACATATGGCCCCTTAGAACATTTCCGTCTTGCCCCTACAAAGTTACATGCCTCCGCAAAAATAGTCCCCAGAAGAAACACTGGCACTTTGCAACCTTCAGGTTACCATAAAAAAAATAGTACGGAACGCAATGCCCTATGATCATTAGACAGAAGCACTTCTAGTACGGAATAATAAATTTTAGGTTGCATCAAGAACCATTTTCCATTCATGTGCATCAAAAGAACACAGAAGCACTTAAAAAAACAAAAAAAGAGAAAGGTGCACCATATACTGCCATCTTTGTCTTAAAACTAGCACTACCTATTATGTGCTCACATGTTCTCATACTATTTCAAATGTAAAAAATGAGATGTGAACCAGCAATGCAAGGATGTAGTTGTTCCCAAAGATTTTTGGTCTGAAGCTGATGCACCATAAACCTCAGGAGAACTTAAATGGGTAGTAAGTTAGTTTAATACAGTGTGAAAAACTAATTTCGATCTGTTGGACTTCTCGTGTTCCGGCTGTTGTGAAGTGAGAACAACTACATGGATTTCCAGTACTAGGTGGTCTCAGCCTGACATATAGTTTAACTGGGATTTCTGTTAGTCAAACATTATTGGGCCTCATTTGGTATGATTTTTAGTCAATCGCTCAATCTATAAGACATCACCCAGTAAAAGTCTCAATGATCCACTAGGCTGAACATGTGTTTTTTAACTACTGTATGTAAGAAATATCATATGACACTTTATAACAAAGAGTATGTGTGTATATAGAGTTCAGCAAAGCATGTTAGGATAGGAAGCAACAGCCAACATCGTAACACTGCTAGATTTCATGATTAGATGCCAGAACTGATTTAGCAAGATTTTCTAACCGGTGACTAAACAAATCGTCCATACTGGAGCAAGCATTCTTTTGATTCTGCAAAAATTAAAACGCTGATGCATGTAACTAACTTTACCATCCGCTGAGACTGCATTGCCAGACCTAAAATTCTCATAACTAGAACTAACATTAGATTGGCCATGCACTGTGGTAGCCATCGCTGAAGATGCGCAGGGGTATCCCACTCGAGTGGCTCGGATAGGACAAAACGAAGTCACTTCCTCATTGTATTATGGAGTAATCTAGGGTGCACTTTGCATAATTTCCAATGCAAGTTAGTCTAATCAATCCTAGGCCTCCAGTCCAGATCCAACGCTCCATATGGTCCTGGATCAGGGGATCATATGAGGCACCGTATCACCAGATATGTACTCGGAGTTTATAGTGTCTTCAAGAAATTCATGGTCCCTAAATCATGAGAAAGGTGCCCAGCCAAGCCTCAAGCATGTTCCCACAAGTTATATCATTCTTCCTTATTTTATTGTCTAGGTACTTCATCCTATCCTTCTCATTTATTAACTCACGTGTAATGCTTTCTCCCATTTTTCCCATTTTCCAGACTCAACAACCAATGTCATCATGGAGACGAGCAACTGCCCATAAATAAGCATATCTGTCTTATTGTCCATCTAAATGCACAATCAAAACAAGAAAAAATACAACTTAAACAAGACACACCATAGAATTCAATTAGCACTACCGGCAGATTTAAATCAAAGCAAGAAGATATAACTTCAACATGAAGGTCATACGATACAATAAGCACTACAGGCAGATTTGATGTCCAAAATTGGAAAGGGAAAATCGCCAATGCAACACCGAATCAGATCTTCAGGTCTAGGGTCCTGACCGCTAGTTGGGGGTGTTGGTCCTCGTCGTCGTCCAAGCCGCCGGCCGCGCAAACTGCAAAGACGAGAGAGCGGCGGGGGTAGGGCGTGTCATGCCCCAGGGCCATGCCTCTACTCTTTTTTTCTTCTTTGAGAAAGGCCTCTGTACTCTTCCTGGGCATTTTCTTCTGGAATGGGCCTAGGGGAATTGGGCCTGGCCTAGAAACAAGAAACTGAATGGAATCGTCTTCACGAAATCACTAATTATAGAGTACTTGTAGCAACGAACACATCCACTCCTTCTGTGTTTGACAAGTGACGCTTCGCGCACGCGCCAAGTGACGTGATCTGATGGTTTCTTTTTCCCCTTGTTTTGGGGCACGCGACGTGATTTTCACGCAAGCACGGTCGTGCCTCCCGCAGAGGCACGGTCATAGCTCTTTTTTAGAAGCACGATTCGTGCCTTTTTTTTAAGAAGCATGAACATGCCTTTTTTTAAAGGCACCCGGCATGCCTCCCGCGGAAGAAAATTTGTTTCTCTTTTTTGAGGCATGACCTGTGCCTCCCGTGAAGGCACGGTCGTGCCTTCCGCGGATACAAGGTCGTGCCTCTTTTTTTTGTTATTTGCTTTTCACCAAAATGTATAGAAAAAATATGCAAAAACCAAAAAGTAAAAAAAACTATCGAAAAAATCAATTTTAAACAACAAAAATACGTACACAAAAATTTAAAAATAAAATCCCAAGAAAACGTTATGGATGCGACATGTGGCGCGCTATGAGCCTAACAAAGTGTTCGCTGAGCCGGGTCGCGAAGGAGTACTATAGAACTAGTTGCTCTCTCGTTTTCAATTTCAAAAAACAAAAAAAAGTCAATCGTGGGCGCCGCTCCTGAACCGTTTCAGCGTGATTTCGAATGGCCCAAAGTTCATTTATTTGTGTTACTTTTATTGTAGAAAAAACCATTAACAAATTATTTCATGTAATAAAAATAATTTTAATACATGTTAGTTGCATGAAAATATCATGTTTTAAATTAAATAAAAAGCAAAATTGTCACATGACTATATGAAACGCTCTTAAAAACATTGCAAATGTCATGTAACCAGAGAATATACAATTACAAAAAGTGTCATGAAAATAAGTTGCAAAAATGCTATATTTTGAGATTCAAAAAATTGTGAAATGTCCATGTGAATGTATGAAACACTATTAAAACATTAAATTCTCATGTAAATAAAAAAGAACATACAATTACAAAAATGCCACAATTCGAAGGAGAAAAGGAGGCCTATTTTTTCATGGGAACAAGTAAAAATAATTATCTACAATTGGAAGGATATGGAAAAAAAGTGTATCTACAAATACCATGAACACATGGAAAAATATATATTGTTCATACTAAAAACAAGAAATTTCCATGTTATGTGAAATACATTTGTCTTAGTGTATATAATACAATTGTCATGCTCTAACTAAAAAATTGCCATGATGTGAAAGTTAAATTATCATGCTACTTATTAAAACTTGCCATGAGCTATTAGAAAAAATTTAATTGCCTAAATATTGAAATTGGCATGCTATTCATGTTATAAAAAATAAGAAATGACATGTCATATCGAATAAATTTGGCATATTATATGTAGTACAATTTACAAAAAAAAATATGGTGTGTAAAATGAAATTGCTATGCCGCCTACAAATTTTTGCCATGGATTTTTTTGTCATGATCTAGTATTAAAATTGCCATGATACCGCAATAGAAATATCATGATGTAAATGATAAAACAAGGCATGATTGAGTTGAAAAAAGAGCAATGCTACATCCACGGGGTATTGCGGGGTGTTTATGGACTCATTTTGGTTTAGCAGGATGTGATTGGATCAATGGAAAGTGAGCGGGTCTATCCGAGGAGAATTCGGGGGGGGGGGGGGGGGGCTAAAAAAATTAAGGGAAGACCCCGTGGCAGCCTCGTAATAGCTTGTTGATCTACCATTTTTAGTTAAAAAAATTGCCACGTTGTGTGAAAATATATTTGTTGTAGACACATGGTATTTAGGAAAAATGATGAGCAAACAAATTGCCATAAGTTTTAGTGTCTAAAAAATATATCAAAAAATCAAAACAGTTGTCAAGACATTTGTACGTAATGCAAAAATTGTCATGTGTCATTTCTATTGTAAGAAATGTCATGTATTCCAAACATTTTTTTGCATGTTTACCACCCTAAATAAAAGGAAGAAAAAAGCTAGAGGACATGGGATTGGAACTCAAGTCTCGTAGATGTATATACTAAGGACTTGGTTGCGCCCAAGAGCCCACTAGTACAATCGAACAGATCTTCCTCATTAGGAAAATCTTCCGTCAGCTAACCGCGCAGTCCGCTAGAAAAGGAAAGATTCTGCATGCACGTGGTTTATTTGGGTTTTAATGTTTTTTGAAAAGCCTTAACTTTTGATTCGTTTATCGAAATTCAAATCCGTTTTCACTGTTGGGTTTCTCTTGAAGAGTTCTTCAAAACTAGATCCCATAAGGATATGTTTGACAAACTTCGTAAAACTAAGCAGCTATGCTATAAAAACCAAGAAACTGTATCAACAAATTTAAGCAACTGATTTATAAAAATACACAATGCAAAATTACCCTAGAAAAACCGATCAACTATCATAACAAAATCAAGCAACTGTCATAATGTAATTGTTGTAAAAAACCAATCAACTGTCCTAACAAAACACGGCAACTATCCTTACAAAAGCAAGCAACTTCATTATAACAAGATGTAACTATGGTTGACGCGCCCCTCATCAAAGCTCTGCAACCACCACGCATGCACGAATCATGAAGATACAAACCAACAAAACTAAGCTATTGTCCTTATAAAAACCCGGCAACTATCCTAGCAAATCCAAGCAACAAATTTATAAAATAATAAAATGCAAGATAGTCCTAGCAAACCAAACAACTATTCTAATAAAACCAAGCAACTGTCCTAACAAAATCAAGCAACTGCATTATAACAACATGTAACTATGGTTCGCAGACCCCTCATCCAAGCTCTACAACCACCACGCACACATGTATCATGAAGATAGAAACCAAGCAAAATTAAGTTATTGTCCTTACAAAAACCAAGCAACTTTTGTAGCAAATTCAAGCAACTGATTTAAAACAAAATGCAAGATCGTCCTAGATAACCAAGAAAGTGTTCTAATAAACCAAGCAACTGTCCTAACAAAAGCAAGCAACTGCATTATCACAAGATGTAACTATGGTTCACGCATCCCTCATGAAGCTCTACAACCACCACATCCGCACAAATCATGAATATACAAACCAAGCGAAACTAAGCTATTGTACTTATAAAAACTCGGAAATTGCCCTAGCAAATTCAAGCAACTGATTCATAAAAAAATGCAAGATAGTACTAGCAAACCAAGCAACTGTTCTAATAAAACCAAGCAACTGTCCTAACAAAAGCAAGTAATTGTCTTAAAAAACCAATCAACTTTCCTAACAAAACCAAGCAACTGCACTATGACACGATACAACTATCGCTGATGAGGCCTCCCGCACCCTCTAACTCGCACGATGGGCACTCTGCGCCATGACCTCCTCATCAGTCGGGTTATAAGTGCAGCCTCAATAAAAGGGGAACTAAAACTGCCCCCTAGGAAAATGACATAAAATATGAGACATATTTAGTGTTACAAACAAGCAACTTTATTGCACTATGTATATAAAAATTGTCTTAAAAAATCCAGGCAACTATATTACCAAAAACACAGTGCAAAGATGTTCTAGCAAAACTAAGCAACTATCACAGCAAAAACAAGCACCTGTCCTAGCAAATCCAAGCAACTAAATTGCCAAAAACCCACAATGCAAAATTATCCTAACAAACCAAACCAAGCAACTATTGTAGCAAAACTAAGCAAATGTGTAGCAAATCAAAGCAACTACATTACCAAATAGTACAATCCAGAATTATCCTCTCACATCAAGCAAATCTAAGCAACTACACCATCAAAAAGTACAATCCCGAATTACTCTCTCAAATCAAGCAACTCTCTTAGCAAAATCAACCAACTCTCCTAGATAATTGAAGCAACTATATACCAAAAACAAAAATTCAAATCAAGTAACGCCCTAACAAAATCAAGCAACTACATTACAGCATGATGCAACTTTTTTTAGCAAATCCAAGCAACTACATTACCAGAAACACAATGCAAAAAATGTCCGAGCAAATAAAGTAACTATCAAATATGTTTCCCATGGGAAAATGTCTCTCATGTACCAATCATGTTTGCTCTACAAATATTTTGTTCGGATTTCATGAGAAAAAGGGTGTCATCAAATATGTTGTCATCATCAAAGTTGCCTTCCGATGATGTTGAGTTGCCTATATACGGCAAAATTTGTTTGCTGTGATTTGTAAGTGGTCTATGACATATTTGGTAGATAAATTCATTAGTACAAGTGGTTTAAGAAAGTTACTTCTGTTTAGCACTATAGTTGCCTCATCTAGCATCAAAGTTGCTTGTTTCTAAAAAATCATCGAAACGTATTCATATGAGATCTAGTTTTAAAGATCTCGTCGTGAGAAACCTAACGGTGAAAACGAATTTTCGTTTCAATGCTCGGTACAAATGTTATAGCATTTTGAAAACAAAAAAATGCAATAAATGCTTGACGTCATCACGGGTGGAAGCATTTTTATCCGCATGCAGCAGCTACTTTCATCTACATGCATGGAGACCGGTCCCCACCATTATCATTATCTATTACAAAAGCGTACTTTTCTGTCATGTAGTGGATGCGCCCGAACCCACGAAGGAGCGTAGCTGCGCTTATAAGATTTTAGGATATACTAATACTACAAGTTGGCTAAGCTTCAGCCACTCTCCTGCGTTCCAAGTGCTTTGCATGAGCTCTCACAGAAAGGCATGTTTTTTGCTTCTTCGATTGACACGTAGCTAGCAGCTTTTTTATTGCCTATTGTGGAGAGTTACTGCTGAAAATTATGAAATATCTACACGTGGAGGTTCGTGACGGGAAGTAGAGAAAAGTAAGTACTCCTCATGAGTACGTTGTTTCGCTTCCCCTGTCGGCGGATCCATTGCCCCCCGCATGATTGACAATGTTTTTTATTTAAGACTAATCTACAACTGCTTTGTTGTTTTATTTAAATCCGGCCTCTACAACTACACAATGCCCAAAAGACAGTACAGATGAATCCATCTATGTTGTATTGCTTCATATGAGTACTTGACCATACATTACAGAAAGGCAATACATATGGCAAAGAAAATGAGTTGGAGATCATTAAGGATCACAACTACATACGTCAAGTTAGCACATCACTACGATTTAGCGAACAAATTGAGAAACTTGTGTTGGTCCCATGTAAAAGCAGAATCGCATGGGCGCTGCAAAGATACGCAACACCAGCAAGGTAGTTTCTCATCCGTGTGCTTTACCATTTATGATTTCTCTCTCTTTCAGATTACATCTGTTCCACAAACTACTTTAGTACAATTTTAATCATGCCATAATATATATGTCATGAGTACTTCACAAGAAATACTTCAAGAATTTATTAGAAACAATTTGCATTGCTTGCAAAATTTTGTGTTAGAACTAACTGATTTGATATGTATGGCAACAAATAGGTTTGTAGGAATTGTTCAAGTATACTCAGTGGTATCTTTCCAATAGAATAGACAATGTCCTATGGCCACAATGAGCAGGCAAATTTTAGCAGAAGTTTTCTTGATTGTAAATATCTTCTTTCGATTCGTTCACATAGCACAAATTAACGGTTCATATATATTTTGTATCTCTACTACGCATATAGTATACTTCATCTTTAATAATTCTTACAGCTCAAGCTACTTAGTGTTTTTTTAATGAAAGAAATTAATCAAGTCTTTCAAGTATATGGATTTTAATCTGTTTATAAAACATGGCTACCAAATATATGTGTTGTATTCGGTGGTATCTTTCCAATGGAATAGACAATGTCCTATGGTAGTTCACCTTCTTTGACTTGAAGAAATAGAGCTCCGGGCGAAAAAAGATTATGCAAGACTACATGCAAAGAAAGTAGCTCCACAGAAATAGGCATGCTTTCATATGATGAAGAAGATGACTTACAAAATATAAAGACAAAAGAAAGTCATCCAAAGTACTTGCAAACTACAGTCAGTCCACCAAGCTATTTTTCTTATCTAGATATGCACACCGTTTATGTATGAATCGCAATCTTCTACTGTATTTTAACTTTCGTCTCCCTTTGTATATCACTGACTTTGTAACCGACTCAGATTACAACATATGCTGCTCTAACACGACCAATTTGGCCAACAATGGACAAATACACGGGTATGGCGTGCCGCCATGCCTTTCTCTGCTAGTAAATGCTAGACGCCCTAGCAAGTGTGATGGACTAGTGTAATCCCCACTAGTAGAAAGTCGCTCATCAATACCGGTTTGAGAGGGCCTTTTGTACCGGTTAAGAAACCGGTACAAAAGGCACGGTACAAAAGCCCTCCCCTTTGGTACCGGTTCCTTGCGAACCGGTATTAAAGGGGCCTCCACGTGGGCGTCCAGGAGAGTGCGCAGGCCAAAGGAGCTTTGGTACCGGTTTGTAATACGAACCGGTACCAAAGGTTAATTCAGGGTTTAGGGTTTTAAGGAGGGGTTTAGGGGTATCGGACCGTTTCATATCGCGTCGATGCGCCTGCTACGCGTTTGGGTTTAGGTAGTACATGAAGATAAAGGTGATGCATAGCAACTTGGTGCATATAATATAACACATGTAATTGCATAAGATCGCAAATTAAGTAGTACGTATGCATGAAGATCGATCTTCATGCATATATAGTGGTACTCTCCGAGGCATACTATCTATTACATGT
Source organism: Bromus sterilis (assembly GCA_950022295.1). NCBI lineage: Eukaryota > Viridiplantae > Streptophyta > Magnoliopsida > Poales > Poaceae > Bromus > Bromus sterilis. The sequence goes on from OX465599.1 coordinate 60,682,598, forward strand.
AGCATAGTGGTACTCGATCTCCGAGTCAAACTATATGTTACATGTACATCTTCATTCATAGTGGAACTCTTCGAATGGCGGTATGACGTCCCGAAGGAAAAATCCCGCCAATTCATCGCTAATTGCTTTGAAGCGTTCCTCGATTGAGATCTTGTCCCGCTTTCTTGCCAACTGTAAAAGAATGAGATACAAATGAATACATGAGCTATGTGTGTGTGTATATATATCAAATCACAATCAAACAATTATTACTGAAACTAAGCACAACTTATATATGATAACAAAATAAATTTGTGAATATTGTTTTCGTACCTCTTTATTTCTTTCATTATTTGTTCTCTCGCTGACAATTTTATGGATGTTCTCGCAAACGTAGTATCCACATAGATTAGTCCCCTGTGGTTGTTGCGGGCATTTCTGTACAAGAATATAATTCAATTAAACAATAATCAAGTATGATAAAGGTGTGTGGACCTAGGTAGTACTACTTACTTTGTTCAAACGCCATGTCAGCTTCGGTTTCCATTCATGGGACTGGTCTTCCTTGATGAACGTTTCCCATACGCTGCCCGACAAAAGAAAATGCATAAAAAAGTTATCAATTAGTTGATATTAGGAAATTAACGAAAAAAACCGATAATAATTAAAATTACTTTTTGAGCATAAGAAAAGCCGTCTTTTATAGTATAGGCTCTTTGTTTTTTGAGTCAAAGACTTCAACTTTTCCTTCGTACATATCAATAACGATAAGAATAAAGTGGAACCTGCGCACGTTTAAATATGCAGTGCCATATATATAAGTCATTAGTTAAAATTTGAACATCTCGTGAGCAAAAGAGAAATGTCTTATAAGACAGTAACACTCACTTGAAGTTGTAAGGCCAAAGTATTATCTTTTTGTCACGTTGTCGCTTCAAAAACCTTAGCAAAGTCTCCGGTGTATCCCTGTTATAGATGGGATCCTCTATGGTTATTTCATGCATTGTATCCGGGTCAATGAACCCAATGTGCTTGATTTCATCCCTTTTGAATTCGAGCATCTTCGATCTGCATAATATAGCGCACAAAAGATTATAATTTGCAGACAAAGAATGAGCTGAGCTAAAGACTTCTCAAATTACATAAATAAATCACTTACAGACAATAGCAACTGATGATAGATTTGTCGAGGGCCCGGAGATTGTATAACTGAAAAAGTTCGCTGAAGTCAACGCTCACAGAGTATTCTTGGAAGTAGTGCTCTTCCTTAACTCGCACCATGATACACTCGATCCCTCTCTTTGTGGCATTACTGTACCACGTATGCAAATTACGCATACTTGTTGGTAGCTTCCTGAGATTCTCGACCAAATCTTTCCCTTGAACAAATTGATATGCTACTTCATCTAAGGGGTAATCGATGGATTGTCGAGAACTTTCAACGGCCTTCTCGTCAAACACCATGAGAGGGGGGACCGATTGGACGGGTTGTTGTCCGAGCTGGTGCACTTGTTGTTTCCCTTTTTTCGCTATGACACCCGATTGAGTGGGTTTTTTAGCCCTCATCATCTCGTCATATGACTTTTGTATAGAACGCCTATAGTCAGATGGCGGCGATGGTACAGGGTCATATAGATTCTCAACGGTACACACAACTTTCACCGGATCTAGAGTCTTCTTAAAATGGATCTCTGGCACTTTCTTAGCAAAAAAGGCTTTCATCTCGGACTTACAGGTTTCCATGTTTTCTTCGATAGTTTTTTCCCAAGGTAACTTCTCAATAGGCGGCAGTGGTTTCTCCTTTCTAGGTCTCTTCCTAGGCGGTGTACCGTTCCGCTTAAAGGACACTGTCTTACGCGGAGGATCTCGAGATGGCGGACTCACGCTGGGGTCACTCTCAGGTAGGTGTGGACTTTGCTGCTCATGTGGACTGCTACCAGGAGGAGTCGATGGCCTTTGATGCTCATGTGGACCGCTACGAAGAGGAGTCGGTGGCCTTTCCTGCTCAGGTGGACTACGAGGAGTCGGTGGCCTTTGCAAAAGGACGATGTATTTCTTGGGCCATAGGGCGAAACTGTGCTTGACATCGGCCATTGTCTTCTCATCGTCACCTCTAGGAAAATCAAGCTCCAATGTTTCAAAACCCGAAACAACTTCATCCACCCCGACACGAACACAGCCAGGTGGAATGGGCATATGATGGTGCGTTCCTCCATCTTCATTTGGGTAAACATAGCCGACCGCCACCTTAACGGACACGTTCCTGAATAACATATGTAGCTCACAATCTGTCTTCTCCGTGACATGATCCACGGGGTAGCTTCCTCCACATCCGTCAAGATGCGAGGAACCCACACTGCTTCTTCGCTGAGATGGGGCGGCATCGACTTGAGGATCCTGTATAAACAGCGGCTGATCAGGTTCCCTCTGATTTTTCTCAAGCGCCTCCACCCTATTTAACAATTCCGTTAACCTGTGTGACTCCTTCTTCTTCTTTCGCGAATGGCTTCTATAAGTGTCAGCGCACTCCGGCCACGCTTCCTTCTTGGTGAGACCTAGGCGAGCTCGAACCCGTCCAACGTGTTCAGGATTGCCCAAAGCGAGTGTCAGCTCGTCATTCTCTCTATCGGGAATGTACTCTCCCTTTCTGACTTTTTCAATTGCATCTATAAACTTCTTCGTGATTGCTTCAATTTTGTCCTTCCATTTCCCCTGCGCAACGATCTTCCCTGTCATTGGGTCCAACCCTGCCCCATGCGCGAACAACCAGAGCTTGGACCGGTCGGGCCAGTCCCATGTCTGTGGAGTGATTCCTGCATCCATCAGTTTATCTTCAAACGCTCTCCACTTCGGAATGGCAGTCTTGTAGCCACCTGACCCTAAATGATGGAAAAATTCCTTCTTTGAAGCGTTTTTCGTATTTGTGACCGATCGGGACACATGAGTAGACGATTGCTTATACCTCTTAAATGCGGGCCAGTGATCTTTTATCTTCGCTAGATTATCATTGAATACTGGATCTTCATGCTTATATTTGTCCCATAATTTTTTCTTCCATGTCTGGAATTGCATGGCCATCTTCTTGAGAGTCCATTCCTTGAGTTTCTTCTTCTGGCCTTCCGTCATGTCTTCCGGTAGGCTGAAGCGTGTCAGTAGATTGTCGCAAAGAAAAAATTTCAACGCGTCGTTGACATAACTAGCTTCAGTCCCCGCGTTCTTCGGCTTATGCCACTCTTGAATGATGATTGGTACATGGTCCCTAACAAGAACTCCATCTTGATTTATAAATTTGCGGCAGTGCTCTTTGGGATGCACCGGTTCACCGTTATCCTTAAATGCGATGAGGGCTAACCTACCCTCGCCCTTTAGCAATTGCGTCGGGCCTCGTTTTGTTTTAACAGACTTGCTCGATGATCCAGAAGGCTAAAAGAAAAATGATTCGTTAATAAGTGCAACACAAATAAATTAATGCATCTACTGATGAACATAGACTTGATACATAAATATACACCTCGCCGGAGTTTGTTATGGACACTTCGTTCTCTCTTCTAATCTCTTCAGACTCAAGTCCCTCACCGACATCGTTCAGAAATTGTGTGAGCTCAAAGTCATCTCCATCGGGTTCCGGCCCACGGGCACTCTCAAATATCATTCTCTGCACGGCTTCTTCTTGATCCTCATTTCGGACGAAGGTGTCGTCCTTCATAGCTCAATGTCACTACAAAATTAAGAAAGCAATTAATTCATTCATCATGTCATGATCATAACAGATTGCTAGATGGATAACAATTGAAATGAAGAAAGCAATAACCCTAACCCTAACACTCGGCGCTCCCACTACTAGAAAAACACTCGGCCCTAACCCTAGATGGATAACAATCTAATCCCACCCCGGCCGGCCCACCCCTAATTAATCCCCACCCCGGCCTCCCCCGGATCCACTCGCAAACCCTACCTCTCTCTCTCCCCATCTCGCGCCGCCTCTTTCACGACCGCGGTCCACTCCGATCCGGTAAGCCTCGCCGCCCCGCCCTGATCCCTACCTCTCTCTGTCCCTCTCTCTCACACACACACCGCCCTCGCAGATCCCGGCCATCTTCTCCGCCGTCGCGCCACTCACCGCACGCCACCTCTCCTCCGTCTTCCTCCACCGCCTGCGACCCCGCTCCTCCGATAAGCCTCCCCCTCCCTCCCTCCCTCCCTACCTCTCTCTCTCCCTATATATCTCTCTCACCCCGTGCCCCCTCGCAGATCGACATGGGCTCGTTGGAACGGCGACGGCGTCGAGCACGGCGGCGACAGTGGCACGGGTGTTGACGATGAGCTCGACCCCGTGGGTTAGAACGAACGGGCGCTACACAGGAACAAGGCGAGGGAGGTGGGGATGCTCACAAGGATTTGGGCGACGTCGCGGCCGCGGGCGTGAGGAGGGAGAAGCAGGCCGGATGGGCGAGCCGCCGGTGAGCTTGCGCTAGCTCGCCGGCACGGCGACGGGCGTCCACGGGAGGGAGGCGGCGGCGGCGAGCTTCTCCTCGGGGGGGGGGGCGCAGCGGCGAGCTCGTGCTCGGGGAGGGAGGAGGCGGCGACGGCGAGCTTCTCCTCTGGGGGGGGGGGCGCAACGGCGAGCTTCTGCTCGGGGAGGGAGGAGGCGGCGGCGGGCGTCCACGGGAGGGAGGCGGCGGCGAGCTTCTCCTCGGGGGGGGGGGGAGGGGCGCAGCGGCGAGCTCCTGCTCGGGGAGGGAGGAGGCGGCGGCGGCGTCTTCGTGCAGCAGTGTGAAGATGTGAGAAGTGGCTCGCGCGTGGTCGATTTGGGGAAGGAAAGGACCTTTCGTACCGGTTCCAACCACAAACCGGTACCAAAGGTCTTTGGTACCGGTTGTAGGGACGAACCGGTAGCAAAGGTCCAGCCTTGGCCCCACCCCACCGTCTGAAATTTGGCCGAAAACCTTTCGTACCGGTTCCTAACACGAACCGGTACGAAAGCCCCCTTTTCTTTTTCTTTTCTATTTCTTTTTCTTTTCTTTTCCTTTTTCTTTTCTTTTCTGTTTCTTTTTCTATTTCTTTCTCTTTTCTATTTCTTTTTTTTTCTATTTCTATTTCTTTTTTTTTCTGTTTCTTTCTCTTTTCTATTTCTTTTTATTTTATTTTCTGTTTCTTTCTCTTTTTCTTTTCTATTTCTTTCTCTTTTCTATTTCTTTTTTTTCTATTTCTATTTCTGTTTCCTTTCTATTTCTTTTTTTTTCTGTTTCTTTCTCTTTTCTATTTCTTTTTCTTTTATTTTCTGATTCTTTCTCTTTTTCTTTTCTATTTCTTTCTCTTTTATATTTCTTTTTTTTCTATTTCTGTTTCTTTCTCGAAATCTCCCGTGGCGCAGCTTTTCTATTTCTTTTTTTGTATTTCTTTTTCTCCAACACTTGTGCACATGCACTTTTTTCACCCCTGCCCCTTGTCCTTTCTCTCTCTTTTTCGCTCTTTGTCTCTGGATGTGCGGGAATAAAATTTTATTACGATTGAACTCGAATTAAAGTACATAGCTCAACTGAAAATTAAGATACACATGGCTAGATTCGAATGTTGGAGTCGCCGATGTCGTCGTCGCTTGCATCGGGGTCGCGGTACTCGAACCTCGGCGGGTGAGCACGCGTGGGCTGGGACTGAGGGTAGCGCAGGCGGGGGCCACGGTAGGCCATGACGCAAGCCCGTGAAAGACTACATCTCCATTGTTAATATCTTACATACAGTAACATCATTACACAAAAGTGATTTCCATATTGAGATACACAAGTTATGATCCCTATTTACCTAGTCTTCTGAGTTTTCTTCGTGTGTTTCCCTTTCTTCTGATTGCGACGCAACCATGGACAATCTTCATTATTCAAGATGATGCTTGGGTCAGTTTTTACCTTGAAGGGTGGAATATCATCAAACTTATTATAATCTTCTGACATGTCAGTCTTGTCCTCTACTCCCACGATGTTTCTTTTTCCTGAAAGAACTATGTGGCGCTTTGGCTCATCGTATGATGTGTACTCTTGCCTTTCTTTTGTTTTTTTCGGTTTGGTAGACATGTCCTTCACATAAAAAACCTGAGCCACTTCACTGGCTAGGACGAATGGTTCGGTGTCGTACCCTAGATTCTTGAGATTCACTGTAGTCATTCCGTACTGCGGGTCTACTTGTACCCCGTCTTTCAGGTTGAACCATTTGCACCGGAACAAAGGGACCTTGAAATTAGGTCCATAGTCAAGTTCCCATATCTCCTCTATGTACCCATAGTATGTGACCTTCTTCCCATTGCCCTCTGCTGCATCAAAGCGGACACCACTGTTTTGGTTGGTGCTCTTTTTATCTTGGGCGAACGTGTAAAATGTATTCCCATTAATCTCGTACCCTTGAAAAGTCGATATAGTCGAAGATGGTTGCTTGGCCAACAAGTATAGTTGTTCTTCATCAGTGACATTCATGAGACGTTTTTGCAACCAACCGCCGAAAGTCTTCATGTGTTCTCCATCAATCCAATCTTCACGTTGCTCCGGGTATTCGGAGCGTAAGATATTCTTGTGTTCCACTATGTACGGAGCCACCAAGATGGAATTATGTAGAATTGTGTAGTGTGCTTGAGTGAAAGAATGTCCGTCCATACACATTGTTGCTTTCTTCCCTAGCGTTCCTTTTCCACCCAGTCTCCCCTCATAGCGCGATTCAGGAACACCGATCGGCTTAAGGTCAGAATAAAGTCAACACAAAACTCAATGACCTCCTCTGTTCCATAGCCCTTGGAGATGCTTCCTTCTGGCCTAGCACGGTTATGAACGTACTTCTTTAAGACTCCCATGAATCTCTCAAAGGGAAACATGTTGTGTAGAAATACAGGACCGAGAACGCTAATCTCTTCGACCAGGTGAACTAGGAGATGTGTCATAATATTGAAGAAGGATGGTGGGAACACCAACTCGAAGCTGACTAGACATTGCACCACATCCTTCTGTAAATTTTGTAGAGTTAGTGGATTGATCACCTTCTGAGAAATTGCATTGAGGAACGCACATAGCTTGACAATGGGTACTCGAACATTTTCCGGCAGAAGCCCCCTCAATGCAACCGGAAGTAATTGTGTCATAATCACGTGGCAGTCATGAGACTTTAGGTTTTGAAACTTTTTCTCTGACATGTTTATTATCCCCTTTATATTCGACGAGAAGCCAGACGGGACCTTGATGCTACTCAGTACTTCAAAAAAGATCTCCTTCTCTTCTTTGGTAAGAGCGTAGCTGGCAGGACCTTGATACTTCTCTGGATTCAGGTTGTTTCCTTCGTGGATACTTTGCTGGTCTTGCCGTGCATCCGGTGTATCTTTTGTCTTCCCATACACGCCCAAGAAGTTTAGCAGGTTCACGCAAATATTTTTCGTCACGTGCATCACGTCGATTGCCGAGTGAACCTCTAGGAATTTCCAGTAGGGTAGCTCCCAGAATATAGACTTCTTCTTCCACATGGGTACGTGTCCGTCAACATCATGCGGAACAGATTGTCCGCCAGGACCCTTTCCAAAGATCACTTTTAAATCCTTGACCATATCATATATAACATCCCCAGTAGGGCGGGTAGGCTTCGTTCGGTTATCTGCCTCACCTCTGAAATGCTTTCCTCTCTTTCTTACGTGATGTTGTTTTGGAAGAAATCGACGATGCCCCAGGTACACATTCTTGTTTCCCAAATATATACTGTCAGTCTCACCTAAACAGTGTGTGCATGCATTGTATCCCTTGTTTGACTGCCCTGAAATGTTACTAAAATCAAGTGATGGTTACAAAAAGCAAGGCATGCAGGTCAAATTCCTCCTTTTTGTGCTCATCCCACACAGGTACACCTTCTTCATGCCACAGCTGTAAAAGTTCTTCAACCAATGGCCTCAGGTACACATCAATGTCGTTGCTTGGTTGCCTCGGGCCTTGGATGAGCACTGGCATCATAATGAACTTTCGCTTCATGCACAACCAAGGAGGAAGGTTATAGATACATAGAGTCACTGGCCAGGTGCTATGACTGGAGCTCTGCTCCCCGAAAGGATTAAAGCCATCTGTACTTAGACCAAGTTTTAAGTTCCTTGCGTCATCTGAAAATGACTTGAACTGTCTGTCGATTTTTCTCCACTGCGACCCGTCAGCGGGGTGTCTCAGCATCACATCTTTCTTACAGTCCTCTTTGTGCCATCGCAACAACTCGGCATGCTCTTTGTTTTGGAACAAACGTTTCAACCGTGGTATTATAGGAGCATACCACATCACCTTCGCAGGAACCCTCTTCCTGGGGGTGGACTCGCCCTCAACATCGCCAGGGTCATCTCGCCTGATCTTATACCTCAATGCACTACATACCGGGCATGCATTCAAATTCTCGTACTCCTTGCGGTAGAGGATGCAGTCATTGATGCATGCGTGTATCTTCTGCACCTCTAATCCTAGAGGGCAGACAACCTTATTTGCTTCGTACGTACTAAAGGGCAATACGTTCTCCCCTGGAAGCATCTTCTTTATTATTTTCAGCAACTTTTCAAATCCCTTGTCAGGAGTACCATTCTCTGCCTTCCATTGCAGCAATTCCAGCGTGGTACCCAGCTTTTTCTGGCCATCTTCGCAATTTGGGTATAACGGTTTGTTGTGATCCTCTAACATTTTCTCCAACTTCAACCTCTCCTTTTCACTTCTGCAGTTTATCTTCGCATCAAGAAATCGTCATCGGGGTCATAAAAAATCGGCTCATAAAAGATGGGCTCTTCTTCAGCTTCGTCTTCCCCCATTCTACTATCACCGTCTTCAGTGAAAATAGGATAGTTGTCACTATCCTCTTCTTCTTCGTTGTCTTCCAATATAACCCCACTTTCTCCGTGCTTGGTCCAACAATTATAGCTGGGAATGAAACCGTTCTCCAGTAGGTGGACGTGAATGGTCTTTGAGGTAGAGTAATCCTTCATATTCTTACAGGAACTACATGGACAATAGATGAAACCATTCGCCTGGTTGTTTGCCTCAGCCACGCTGAGAAAATAATGCATGCCTTTAATGAAGTCGGGATGGCACCGGTCACCGTACATCCATTGCCGACTCATCTGCATTATATATGTATATCAAAAATCATTAATTACACAACATCATAGATATATGAGTGACCAACTTAATTAATATTCAAGTTTATCACATAAAACTAAGTTTTTTTTATAAAAAAGAAGGGGCTCACCGAGGTGGTACGGTGTCGGCTAGGGGACGACGCTGGCGATCGACAGCGGTGAGGAGGGGGATGATACTAAAACCTACAAAACATAATATAATTTCAGCTCAAATTTCATATAAATAAAATAAAATCCCTAACTTAGGCATTTCATCGAACACCTTGCTAGCACTAGAAAAATAATACGAGTTAAACTAGCAAAGAAATGAGCTAAATTAGGAACGCCGGAAGAAAGGATGATATTGCTAACCCTTGGATAGATGGATGTCGTTAATCTTGTTAAAATGGTGGACAAAAAATGAAGATTTGTTGGAGTGTGAGAGGTGCAAAAAATTTAGAAATGTGAGAGAGAGAGGAAGAAATGAAGGATGAATCGGGTGGGCGGGGGACAGGGATCATATGGAGGCACCCTTTAGTACCGGTTCTCCACATGAACCGGTACCAAAGGACCAGCCCTGGCCCCACCCACCATCTGAAATTTTGTCCGAAAACCTTTAGTACCGGTTCCTAACTCGAACCGGTACGAAAGCCCCTAATAAACCGGTAAAAAAGCTCCTCGCCCCTGAACCGGTACAAATGACCCCTTTAGTACCGGTTCGGAAGGAAACCGGTACTAAAGGCTTAGATGGTTGCCCCATTTTCTACTAGTGCCCGTTTATTTCCATGCGAACGACATCACAAGCTGACGTGTTTCGCCCAACTGCTTTAAGATATGTCCATCATATCGAATGATGGAGACGAAGTCACTGTAGGTGCCCAAATTTCTAATATCCGGACCTTAGCTTTTGAGTTAAAACTAGATGATGCCCCGCACGTTGTTGCGAGAATTTTCTTATAATATATTTGAATAAAATATTTTGCTAAATAAAACTTAAATATTAGGAATAATAGTGATTGAATTAATATATGAATTTAAGATGAATATATTAATAGAATTGATTTTTTATGCATGCATGTTGCATGTTAAGGTTGATTGTTATTATGCTTAGTGTCATCTTGAGGTGGACCTTTTATCATGCATGTGAAATAATGAGGTGGCATGCTTGCATATTTAGAAAAATATGTTAGTGGAGGCTAGCTATTTAGATATAGAAGGTTTTAAATATCACGCATACAACTTATTATATTTGATTGTGTTTATTTATATATATTTTGATTATAAGTATAGTAAAAGAATGAAAAAATATTTTTTCATGTTGCATTTTGTAGTGGGTCTTGTCTCATGCATCGTTGCATGATGTGGCATGCTTGTATTTTGAGATAAATAAGTTAGTGGAGATCATGGAAATTGGTCGCCCTATATTTCAACAAAATTTAATTATGTGAATTTTAAATATTTAGATTAATGAAAAATGAACCAAAATTTTAATCACACATACTACTTATTATATTTGATTGTTTATATTTATAAATTATTTTTTGAATATAATTATAGTAAGAGAATGAACATATTTTTCCATGCATGGTTGCATATAGTGATGGATCTTGTCTCATGCATGGTTGCATGTTGAGGTGGACCTTATCCCACTCATAATTATGTGATGATGTGGCATGCTTGCATGTTGAGATAGATAAGATAGTGGGGATGATCTATTATAGTATCATAGATAAGCTATCTTCTTTCCAGTTTACTTTAAAATTCAAATTCTTTGAGGGCTTTAAACTAGTTATATCAACTAGTTTGAAACACATTAATTACTCTCATCTCTTAGTTAATATGTTGTTTGAATATCTGGGTCAATTAATTTGAAAGGACAAAAGAACATCTATGTCGCCAACTCAGTACTTTGTTTTGTTTTATTCTTCAAGAGCTGGGCTCCCAACCAGCGATGGTATGCATCAATAATTTATTCATTGACGATCAGAAGGCTAGTGTTCGATACAACGCCAAAGTAGGCATCACCCATACAATGTCCAAAATAGACTAGCGCAAACTATACCCAGCACACGAGTCAAGAACAACAAACTACCCATCGGCCAGTGATGAGCCGAAAGCTCCCCTTTCTATTTTTCTTACAACTTGTGCTTAAGGCGGATATGGTGAAGGTGTCGAGAAAGTGCCGATTTTCTCGAGGAGACAACAAGATTGCGAGGGACAAATGGGATGCCTTATCAAGTTATCGATCATGCTCGAAGGGATGATGAACTTCTTTCTTACTGACTTTTATTTCGAGAAGCCGAGCAGGACCCTTCCAACAGGCATTGTTCTGAGTGGTAAGAAAGCCAAAAATCTGTCATTACCACATGCGGAATATTGCCATATAGTACACCGCAAAGTTATTTGTCTAGCTTGGTTTGCCTTTGTTTTCTCATGGCTACCACTGTTTTATATTATCATTGTGCAGGACTTCGGGTTTGCTCCTCTAGAAGCTGTAACTTGATGTAACAGTAGTTGAGACAGTTGTAAAGAACTGACAGTAATTCGCTAAAGCAATGTTTAGGTTGGTGAATGATCGTGGTCTAGCAGTTAAGATGGGTAAAGAAGTACGATGTGATGTGAGAAACGTTTTTACCACACCATTTGGTGGTCTTCTCAGCTGCTACATTCTTAATGTCTACCTTGTCTTTCAGAGGATTGAATAACATGCACCTTTTTACTGTTTTGATCCCTTTTTTAATTTTTAACACGATTTGATCCCGTTTCAAATTTTTAACACGATCTAACCCCTTTTAGACACGCCAATCATTGTGGCGTGTCTACTCAACATAGAAACGCCATAGGCCTCGGCATGTGTACATTGTATTTTTTTTGCAGAAAACACCCTACCTTTGTATTTAAAGACCGTATAAGTGGCGTGTCTACTCAACATAGAAACGCCATAGGCCTCGGCATGTGTACATTGTATTTTTTTTGCAGAAAACACCCTACCTTTGTATTTAAAGACCGTATAAATCCCTCTGCAAAAATAAAACGCTAGCGCGCAAGGAGCGGGGCTCGAACCCGAGACCTCCTCCTAACCGTGCAAGCCTTCGACCAACACGCTAGGAGAAAGTTAATGTCCATATATACCTTTAAAGCTAACGGGCTACAAGCCCATTCATACATTTATTTTTAAAAACACACAAATATATATATATATATATATATATATATATATATATTCGTATTTGTAAAAAATATTGTATAAATTATAATAATAATAAAATGTTTGTATTTGTAAAAAATATTATATAAAAATTAATCTTATTATATAAATGGAAATATAAATATAAACACAATTTGTAAACAAGAACATTTTAAAATTATATTAATATAAACATGATTTACAAACACGTACATTTTATTATTGTATAAATATAAACACGATTTATAAACACATGTAATATAATATGCATGTACTAAAAAAATTAATCTTTTTATATTTACGCTTATAAATATAATATGCATGTACTAAAAAAATTACGCTTATAAATATAATATACATGTTCTGATAAATATATATTTATTTAAAAATATTATATTTATGCTTATGCTTAGAAATATAAGCTTACATATAAAGCATAAATTATTAACATTTATAAAGAGTAAATATTACATGTGTTTGTAATCGTGTTTATATTTATATAATAATAAAATGTATGTGTTTGTAAATCATGTTTATATTAATATAATTATAAAATTTTCTTGTTTATAAATTGTGTTTATATTTATATTTTCATTTATATAATAAGATTAAATTTTGTATAAATGTTTTTACAAATACTTTTTTTATATAATTATTAACATATATATATATATATTTATAGTTTATATATAAATTTATGCGTTCTAAAAAATAAATGTATAAATGGGCTTGCAGCCCGATAGATTTGAAAGTATATATAGGGCTGTGAGTAGCTATGGACAGTAGATGTCTTGTAGCGTGTTGGTCAAAGGCTTGCGCCGAGGTTTATGGCGTTTCTATGTTGAGTAAACACGCCACGATGATTGACGTGTTTAAAAGGGGTTAGATCGTGTTAAAAATTTAAAACGGGGTCAAATCGTGTTAAAAATTAGAAATGGGGTCAAAACAGTAAAAAGGTCCGAATAACATAGAGTCTGTCAGTCTGACACTGACAGATGAGACTTCCTGGCTAGTTTATTACTTTTCTTAAGTTATTTCTGCACATCCTAGACTTTTTTGTACTTATCTGCCTTCGCCCTTGAGTTGTAGCAGATGTGCACTAACCGTTTCATTCGCCAGTTGTTTTCCCTTACATGTCACTTTTATCTTTTATTTAGCTGACATCGGCAACTCAGACCATCTCCATCTGGTTCTGTTGAGTTTGATATATTTTACTCGCCAAGAGATTAGTTGTGCACTGCTATGAATATCTTTATTGGAGGCAACTAGGACATTCCTTTCCCCATAATGTGTATTGCTATTGGGACCCGCACGTCTGATTTAGGCTTCAAGCTTCAACAGTTGACCTATTTGTCTATGTGCTTGCAATTTGTTGCGCATCCTTTATTGAAGGCTCCGCTGGACAGCATAAATTACTGTCGTTGTCTTAATGGTGGCATTTGGTGGTCGTCTAAAAATCATACTGGATATGTGTCAAACCATAGACTTGTTGGTGTCTTTAATGTAAATGGTCTGAACTCTGAAGTGTCCTATAAAAGTACTTCATTTGATGTATTTGTCAATTTTTCATTTTCTTGTTGTCAGTATACCGGACATTTATTTCCAAACAGGGTTTGCTGAACCATCCCTAGCAGGTAGGCTTCTTTGCTTTGACTAACATAGTTCAGCTACTTGATAAGTACAGAAATATTCTGATGTTTGAGCTACTTTCATCCACCTCCCTAACACTGATTTGCCATACTTCTGTTGCACAATTTCCTGTCTACTCCAACTTGCGAAGTTCTATCATGTTCATGGGTACATGATTTGTTAGACAGTCATTCCCGACACTTTCGAGTGAACTGAACTGAGAACATCATAATTAGTGATACACTTCCTCAGTTCTATATTAACTGTCAGTCAAACGGATTTCGGGCTCCACTTCACAATATTCTGTAATATTTTTATGAGTATGTGGATCACTATTTCAATGTTTTTTTGCAGGTGATGTCACTGGATATATTCTTGAACCAAATTACATATAATCGCAGAACTGAAACCGTTGAAATACCTGGAGAACTATACTTATATCTCATATATATCTTCAGTTTTAGTACCACGCAGTTAGGAATTGTCCAACAATACTGGGCCAGTGTAACCATGTCTTTGAATATAATAAGATCTATGTGCCTTGAATTTTGTACAAAAGATAGAATTGATTTCACCATCATTTTTGACAATTTGGCTACCTATATGTTGAATTTTGTCGTAGCTGATGTCTTGACTGCATGCTTTTTAATGGAAACTTGACTAGTAATTTTACTGTTTGTGCTATGTAATTTCCAGTAGCTTTTGCAAATTTCTTTTCTGATATAAATAATCTGATGCCCGCATTATCCTAAAGTTCTCTTGCTGTTTTGTTGTGCATCTTCAACATTACACATCCGTAATGGGGAACTGTTAGAATTCAGTATGATAGGCAATGCGGTCGCTGTTTTACAGTGTGAAACAATTTTGTGGTATGTCAGTCTAGCACTACGCAAGATAAGGAACACTTTACAGGGATTTACTTGGTGGCTTAGTGCACTGTTAATTGATTAAAGCAGTTTCTGCTTTGTGGATGCAGGCCACATAAGAGCATAGATTCCACATTTTTAGAACGACATTATAAGTATAGTAGTCTTACTGAATGTAGACTGCTCTTTTCGTAGAGTGGAACAACAGGTCAATTGTAAGTCCGAGCTGGGCCTTTTCCCATCCCCTACGAAACCAATTATATTTCCCAGAAGTGTGGATTTGGTCTCCTCGCTCCTGTTACTTTGCTTTGGATGCAGCAAAGATCTGATGGCTTTTGTCCGTCAAGAGGGCTTGCGTGGTCATACATCTAGTGATCTTTGTCTATCTAAACAACAGGTCAATGTTGCAAAAGGCGTAACGGGCTTCTCTATCTTCTTTAACAATGTTGTAGCTCTTCAAACGATCCGTATTTTCTACACATATTAATTTCTCAGTCCATGGGTGCTCAAGTAGTCCAGGTTCAGTCCAAGCACTAGACTTGGGATGGGACCTTAATATTATTCTACATACGCCTTGCCTTGGACAGGAGAAAATGTATTTTTTGCAGACCTTTTGGCCCCTATTCCCATGTTGCTCTATTATAATTTAAATCGTTCATTATCTTAATGCAATCAGACTAACAAAAGTCCAAGATTCCTTTCTCCCGGATGGATGGATGGCCCCAGTTGAGTTAGACCTCATGGTGGGAAGCGGACAAACCAAATCAGGTTCCGTTGGTACGTTCCTCCAAAAATACTAGACCAGTGGATTACCAGTATACTTTGTGCTTAAGACGAGATATATAAGCTTTCATATCTTCAAGGCAAATCCTTAAACCTTTCGCATTTTTTAAACTAAATGTTCGGATCAATTTTATCAACAAAGTGTTTTATCGGTTCACGGACTAGTTCATCTATTCGTTTTTCTACAAATTTGAATCAAGTGGGGAGCTTTGCGGGAGTCCGGTTCGCAGACACGTAGTACTCCGACACCCCGGCTCACTAAAGTGCCCCTCTCAACTCATCCCCCCCCCCCCTCCGGCCACCTCATCGTTGTTCCCCTTCATTGCTCTGCATCTGCACCCTCTTGGCCCCACTCTCGTTCTTTTCTTCGGTCGACGACCATCATTGCTAGACCTCTGCAGGATCCAGGAGTGTGCCTACCGACTAGTATTGCATTATCATCCACCTCGGATCCGCCCGCAGCCAGGTACATTGCGCTCCCTTGTCGTCATCCATGATGGATAGCTTGCTCGGTAAGTGTTCGATCAAATGCTATTGAGCTCTTTTGACCGTTCCATTATTCCTATAGATCACGATGCAACATACTTGATGATGAATGATGAGTTGTTGTGCGATGTTTGGTTGTCCATGTTTGTGAACTTCCTTGACAGGAAGCAAGCGGGTATGAGCTTTTCGGAAAGTGTTCACTCTCCGTTTCATGAGAAAAAGCACAACAGTACTACTATTTGCACTTGCACATGATCCATGATTGTAATACCAAGTCGCTTGCCCATTGGTGGCACGCTATCTACAACGCCGTCAACAAATACCACTGTCTGGTAAGTTAAGTGAATTACGATGCAACCGGACACTCCAGCTATGGATATCGTTGGACACGCTACCGTGTTGTATCAAAGAAAAGAGGGGATATCGTTTTACATTGATGCATTGTTGGCTTAAGCTCAAGGGATGTATTCTATCAAACAGCTTTGACCCATTCTGAGGAGAGCTTCACTTTAATTGAGTTTGATGAATTCTAAAAAAATTTGAACGAATTATGCTACGAATTTTGATCAGCAAGCAAAGCTAAAGAAAATTAAAAATAAAACCTAAGAGAGAGACGCTCCAAGCTAGCACATAACGCATGAAGTGATAAAAATATAGTGAGACGAAAGACGAACTGATGATTGTTGATGGAGAAGGGGATGCACGGGAGCATCCCCAAGCTTAGACGCTTGAGTCTCCTTGAATATTTATTTGGGATGCATGGGGGCATCCCCAAGCTTGAGCGCTTGACACTCCCGAATCTTCTTTCATCATCTTCAATCGCACACTTGAAAACTTCCTTCATACATAACTCATCATAAGCTGATTACAGAGGTTAGTACCCTTAATAAAATAATTTTTCCCCACTGGATATAAAGATATTCTTGAAGAGCTATTGTTTCTCAAGATTTCCAAAAGGTTCTTGCAAAGAAAAAGCAAGCTTAAAGTTTGCAAAAGTAAGGAGAGACAAAACGTGGCAGAATCTGTGAAAAACATAACAGCAGGTAGTAGATAATTTTTTCGGGGTACTTCTGCAACTCAAATCAAAAAACTCAGAACATACGAAAGTTCCGCAATTGTATAGAGCACGCTGTGTAAAAAATTCAGCTCAAAAAGATTAAGTGGTGATTTGATCCAATTTTTTCCGTCACGAAGACAAAATCTGTTTTCTGGACAGCATGTCACAACTTTTGCTTCCCTTGTCATATGAGGCTATAACTTGGCACAAAGCTTGAAAGATTGTCCGCCACTGGATTGTCTGCTCCTTTTCTATCAACAATCTATAAATCAAATTCTTGAAGAAGGAGTACCCACCTGATGAGTCTTGGTTTGGCATCCTTCTTCGCCATAAGGTACTTAAGAGCAGCATGATCAGTATGAATAATGACTTTAGAATCAACAATATAAGGTCTAAACTTATCACAAGCAAACAGTAATGCTAAGAATTCCTTCTCAGTAGTAGCATAATTTTTTTGAGCACTATCAAGGGTTTTTCTAGCATAATGTATAACATTCAATTTCTTATCAACCCTTTGTCCTAAAACAACTCCAACAACAAAATCACTAGCATCACACATAATTTCAAAGGGCAATTTCCAATCAAGTGGTTTTACTATAGGAGTGGTTATTAAAGCTTTCTTAAGAACTTCTAAAGTCTCCTTACATTCTTCGTCGAATACAAAAGGAACATCCTTCTGGAGAAGATTAGTGAGGGGTCTCGAGGTCTTAGAAAAGTCTTTAATAAATCTTCTATAGAAACCAGCATGACCGGGAAAACTACGAATACCTTTAATGTCCCTTGGATAGGGCATCCATTCAATAGCTTCAATCTTTGCCTTGTCCACTTCAATTCCCCTCTCGGAAATCTTGTGACCAAGAACGATCCCTTCATTAACCATGAAGTGGCACTTCTCCCAGTTTAAAACTAAATTTGTATCCTCGCATCTCTGCAAAACTTTATTAAGATTGTGGAGACAGTGGTCAAAGGAAGTTCCATAGACGGAGAAATCGTCCATAAAGACTTCCACAATCTCCTCACAGAAACCATGAAAAATAGCAGACATGTATCTCTGAAAAGTAGCAGGTGCATCGAATAAACCAAAAGGCATACGCCTGTAAGCATAAGTACCGTAAGGACACGTGAAAGTGGTCTTCTCTTGATCGACAGTGTTAACGTGAATTTGAGAGAAGCCAGAGTACCCGTCAAGATAGCAAAAGTGGGTGTTTTTAGACAACCTCTCAAGCATCTGATCGATAAAGGGCAGCGGGTAGTGGTCCTTCCTGGTTTCCTTGTTCAACTTCCTGTAACAGATACACATTCTATATCCAATAACAACTCTTTGAGGTATTAGTTCATTTTTATCATTAGGAACAACAGTCATATCTCCTTTCTTTGGAACACAATGATCTGGACTTACCCACCTACTATCAGCTATAGGATAGATGATACCTGCGGCTAGAAGCTTGAGAATCTCAGTCCTGACCACGTCCTTCATCCTTCGGTTCAGCCGTCATTGATGATCAACAACTGGCTTAGCATCGGGCTCGAGATTGATAGTGTGTTGGCAAATCGATGGACTAATCCACTTAAGGTCATCAAGGGTATATCCCAAGGCACCACGGTGTCTGCGAAGTGTCTCCAATAATCGCTCTTCTTCGAATCCTGAAAGGTTAGCATTGATAATAACATGATATATTTTCTTTTCATCTAAATAAGCATACTTGAGCGTATCGGGAAGTGGTTTGAGGTCAAACACCGGGTCTTCTTTTGGTTGTGCTAGGATTCCTAAAGGTTCAACAGAAAGGTTGTGCTTCAGGATAGCAGTTTGTCTTGTGAATATTTTGTCTAACTCATCTCTCTCCCGCATATGCATATCATTCTCGTGGTCTTCCATATATTGCTGCAAAGGATCATTAGGGGGAATAGCAATAGAAGCAATATTTTCAATAATTTTATCATCACTAGGTAAATTAGTACCACGAGGCTGCTTGGAGAACTTAGAAAAAATAAATTCATATGGCTCACCATTGAATTCAACTGAAACTTTACCTTTTTTGCAATCTATTATAGAACCACAAGTGCTGAGGAAAGGCCTACGAAAGATAATATGGCAAAAACTATCTTGCACTGAACCAAGTACGAGAAAGTCGGTAGGAAACTTTACCTTTTCACATAGGACTTCAACATCTCTCACAATCCCAATGGGAGAGATAGTTTCTTTGTTTGCTAGATAAATAGTAACATCAATCTCTTCAAGTTCACAGGGTGAAATCTCACCCATGATCTCCTGATAGAGTGAATAAGGAATAGCGATATCACTCGATCCCAAATCGCATAGCCCGTAATAATTGTGATCTCCTATTTTGAGAGATACAACTGGTGTACCTGAAATTGAGCTTTTATTCTTGGCAGTGACAATGTTAGTTGAAACAACACAAAAATTTATAATGGAATCTGAAACATCATTAGTAACTAAATCTTTAACCACTGCAACTGGAGGATCGACCTTGATCAGGTCCTCAGGTTCGTCAGTTCGTCTCTCACTTTTGTTTATTATGCATGTCACAAAAGAGTGCTCCCTTATCGTTATGGGAAAAGGGGACTTTTCATAAAAAACTGCAGGCAGGATAGGGTCAGCAACATGAATATCAACAGCTAATTCTTTAAAGGGTTTATGATACTGATCCTTCTCCTCTTTAGAGGAGTCAATGTGAGAGGCAAAGTTCTTACAAAAATCAATCATAAGCTGGGAATCAAGACCAATCTTAGAGCAAAAGGTATTAAAATAATCAGTTTTCACATAGCTCTCAATGTAATCATGTTCATAATTTATAGCGGGTTCAATACCTTTGTCGATTTTCCAGTCTTCGATGTTCTTCTGGATCCTCTCAATGAGATACCATTTTTCTTCAATGCTCTCTGTTTAAAATACCCCACTAGAGGAGGCATCCAACATCTCCTTATCCTGACGAGAAAGCCTGGCATAAAATTTGTAAGTATAATATCTTTGGGGAGTTCATGGATAGAACATTTGAACATTAGGGACTTCAGTCTGCCCCAAGCTTGAGCGATGCTCTCTCCATCACGAGACCAAAAGTTATAGATATAATTCCTGTCTCGATGAATTTCATGAAGAGGATAAAACTCTTATAAAAGAGAGACATAAGCTCTTGCTGATTAAGTAGATGTGAGTTATCGAGGAGCTTATACCAATCTGAAGCTTTATCTATAAGTGATACGGAGAATAATTTCTTCATGACGAACTCCATTGACACACCTGCAAGCTTAAATAATGAACATAGTTGTGATAAATATAGCAAGTGTTCACCTGGATGTCTGTCTCCTGCATAACGATTAGCTAAGACATAATTGATAATACTAGATGGTATTTTGTAAGGCACAATTTCAGTAGGGGTAGGAGTGACCACCACTGTTGTGGGGCATTTCCACATAAGCAACGAACCAAGAGTAGAGGTGTCCATAGGGACAACAAGTAGCAACAGCAAAATAAAAACAGAAATATAAAAAACTTCCTTACCAGCTTCACTTACTAATAGCGCTACGCTCCCCGGCAACGACACCAGAAAATAGTACTTGATGACCCTCAACTGTAGGGTATCATTTGTAGTGTTTTCGATAAATAAGAGTGTCGAACCCAACGAGGAGCAAAAGGTATTGGTAAGTGACTTTGGTAAAGAAATAGATGCAGGAACTAAAAGATAGCTTTTTAGGGGGTTTTGGTATAAGCAACAGAAAGGTAAAAGCGAGCAAAGTGAAAGGCACTGAGGAGTAACAAGTGGCCCAATCCTTTTGAGCAAAGGATAGGCCTAGCAACTGAACTTATAAAGGATAAAACGTTCTTGAGGACACACGGGAGAAATAGTCACGTGCTTTCGCCATATTCCGCATCGGTACTATGTGTCGTGTTGATAAGTGTTGAGTGGGTGGATCTATGCTAGTACACCCTCTAGACTAAGATGAGTGCACTCTTATGATTAAACATCTTGCAAGCATCTGCAAATACAAGATAGTAATTAAGGAAAAAGCCTAACCATACCAATACAATCGATGATCCATTGTTCCCTTGTGCAAAAGCGTGCGAACTGGGGTTCAGGTTTCTGTCACTCCGCCAACCCATCGTAAGCATTCTTTATACACAATGCATTCCCCTAGGTCCTTAATAAGGCAAAATGTTGAGTGTTTGACTCGCACAACACCACTAGGAAAATAAAAACACAACTTAAATATCAAACAACAAATATGACTTCAACATCATATGACTACTAACAACTAGACTTCTCCCATGTCCTCAAGAACTAAAGTAACTACTCACAAGACATAAAATAGATCATGATCAGAGGGGATAAATAGATGATAAACAATCTGGACACAATGATATTTCTCCAACAAAACTCAATAGCATTTGATGGTACGAATTAACGCCCCCTCGTTGGTTACCCAAAGTGGAAGGTTGAGATGTAGACAGCGGCAATTTCCCTCGATGAAGATACCAAGGTTTGTCTCCAGCAGGACTCCGACAACGACAGGTAGGTGACAATGGCGCCAGAGATTGGCGGTTGGCTTGGAGCTGCACACACAACAGATAACTTTGCTCCCAACGAGTACAAAGGGGTTGTCAATCCCTCTGGCCTTGTTGTTTACAAAGGATAAAACGCACGGGATAATAATGATAGTGATTGCAACGGAAAAGTAAATTGATAGTGTAAACAATGTTGGAAATATGGACCGGGGTCCTATGATGTTCACTAGTGATGTCTCTCTCCCAAAATACGATAAAATAGCCATGCCAGGTAAACAAATTACAGCTGGGCAATTGACAGGATTATGTGCGCAAACCAATGCTAATTATGCTATAAAGAAAGGAAGAGGCTCAAAATCACGGGCGGTACGCCAAGACAAGTAGACCGAAATCCATCTGCATCTACCTACTAATCATCCACCTTGAGATATCTATCCAGAACATCTCGCTGGTATTAAGTTGCGAATCCCACCCAAAGTGTAAACTCAAAGCAACAGACAACTGCATTAAAGAACTTTACGTAAAGTAAACAATCCTTGCACCCGCAAGTACAAGCACCGTTGTTTTCCCCCTTGTGGCAACATCACATCCCCTAGACTCATGTTTCTGTCACTCAAGCTAGTCATCGGGGGGCATGAACCCACAATCATGCATAACGCTCCCTCTTGGAGTCACATTCTACTACTTGGCCAAAGCAATAAACAGCAACGGAGAACATGCAAGAATTACTCAAGAACATAAATATAAAAGAGGAGAATCAAATATATTACTCAAACACAATCTGAACATAATCTCATAATCCATCGGATCCCAGCAAACTCAGCATAGCAACAACATAAATATTACATAAGTGCCTCGATCATGTAGGGAAGCTCACGAGGTATAATCCATGAAGAACAAAGAGGGGAGGATAACATCACATAGCTACTGATCATAGACCCATGGTCCAAGGTGGACTACTCACGGTTCATCCGGGAAACGTCCATGGTGGTGGAGAAGCTCCTGGAAGTGATTCCTCCCTCCGGCAGGGTGCCGGGAAGAGGTCTTCTGGTGCTCCCGATCTTGGAAGCGCGACGGCGGCAGAACAAAGGAGAGATCGCGAAAAAGGGTTCCCGTCTCAGGGTTCTTGCGTCATGGGGAATATATAGGCGAAGGGGGCAGCCAGGGGGCCACTAGGGGTCCAGGCGGCCCCCTGGCACGGCCCCACCCTAGGGCGCGTCGGGAGGGCGCCTGGGGCCCTGGTGGGTCCCCTCTGCCCCCCCCCCCCTCGGTGATTCCCGAAGCTTCATGTACGCTGATTTTTTATTGGATTTTTCCTGAATTTTTGGAGCACTTTTTATATGGGGGAAACCTAAAATAGAAAAACAGCAGAAAAAGGAACTGGCACTGGGGTGCACTGATTTAATAGGTTAGTCCAAATATGATCAAAAGTGTATGAAAGTTCATCATTATCATAGCAATATCACACAAAAGAGGCATGGAGCAAGAAGAAATTATAGATCCGTTTTGGACGTATCAACATCCCCAAGCTTAATTCCTGCTCGTCCTCGAGAAGGTAAATGACAAAAGCATAATTTCTGTGGTGACATGATAACAACCATAAAAGAACTTTTAAGTAAAGCAATGAAGGCATGTAATTCAATTCAAGTCATAACAAGCAAGAGTCTATCTTTAGCATTGAAACAAGCAACATAAGAACATAAAGGTGCAAGAGCTCTCGCTGTTCGTGACTCGAATGTCTCCAAATGGTGTTTGCGTGCATGAAAGGGGATAGGGATATACGAGAAAAATGTATTTTGGTGTTGAGAACTCAATCTACTAAAGTTTCACACTTGGTCTTCTTTGGAATCTTATCTTGACTCATCCCCAGACCACTAGCCAGGTACAAGTCAAAATGATCCACTCCTTTTCGACATTTTGAGCATTCATGCAATGGATGAGCTTAAGCAAGAAAGTTGACACTTATGATGGCAAGAAGAGAATATGGTGGAGGAGGAAGACAAAAAGGTGTGAAAGGCTCACATCAATGAGGACAATCATAGGCGAGAGAAAGCCAAATGATAGATATGATGTGAGTAGTAGGGATTGCCATGGAACGGATGCACATATGAGCTAAGGTAAGCTCGCTAGTGGAACTAGTGGGGGTGCATCCAACTTGCTTGCTCAAGAATACCTAGAGCTCATTTGAGGAGGCTCATCGTTGGAATATACAAGCCAAGTTCTATAGTGTGAAGGTCCCCACATAGCTATATGCATGAATGATAATCTCTATGGAGTACAAGATATAAGAGGCAGTATGAGTGTGGATCTCTCAAAAGGAATAGTAGTGTGCCCCCTTCTCTCTTTTTATTTCTTTTTCTCCTTTTTCTATTTTTGGTATTTTTTGGTGGCCTCAATGGCTCTTTCTATTTCTCTCATTTGTCCTCTTTGGGATCTTTTAATTTTTCCTCTTTGGGATCTTTTAATTTGTCCACTTTGGGATCTTTTACTCACTTTAGGGGCAACACTCTATATATTATAAGAAGTATAGAAGATCTTTCACACTTTACAAAGTACTCAAATCATAAAGAAGATGTAACTATCATGATGTATGCAAATGTATGCCTCTGCCAGTGTAGCAGGATATGCAATGATACTAGCGCGTCATGTAGCAATGATTAGGGCAAGGCCCAACTAGCATGCGGCTCATCGATCAAGCAAGTAGCATGTATGACATGAAGATCAAGTCATGAGAAGGTGGATGTTGCATGGCAATATATCTCGGAAAGGCTATGGAAATGCCTTGATAGGTAGGTGTGGTGGCTGTTTTGAGGAAGGATATAAGGAGGTTTATGATGACAGAGCGTATCATGCCAATGGTTTGGATGTACCGGCGAAGGTGGACGGCAACTCTCGGAGTGAGAAGAAAGCAATGCACGGCACATGAGAGGCTAGAAAAATATGGGAAGGTGGAAGTGTCAACTTTCGAATACTCACATTAGTACGAAGAACTCGTGCACTTATTATCGGTAACTCTCAATCTAATAAGTAAGTTTCACAAAGAGACAAGTACCCCGAGGAGGAGTGTATGGGGGTTTGGTTATCCTTGCGCATCCTTGACTCATGGTACGTGAGTGTACTCTAATATTCGACCCCTCAGAAGAGTAGTGATCCATCTAGTAGCTAAAGTTCTCAACTAATTTTGTAAGTTTTGAAAATAAACACGGATTGCCCAAAATACGACATCTATCACTAATAGGATAAAGCTCTTGACACCAAAAGTCCAAACATTACTCAAGACAATACCTCAAAACTATTGCAAGTTACTACTACAAAAGAATAGCAACCTCAATTACCTACTTCAAGTCAAGACACAAAACTCAGTGCAACAGCCAAACTCTCTAAACAAGATAAACATGTAAAATCAAGATAGTTCTAGAAACAAACTAAATAAAAGCTCTTAAAAAGATAAGCATGAAAACTAAGAGCTAAACATGACAGTAGCTATGAAAAGATAAAGAACACACACATCAAAGATAAGCATGAAAAGTCCTATGTTGTGTTCTAGATTTTGGAAGTGGAGGGTGTTTCTCTCCCACACAAAGAAAGCTGGGTTCTAACTTGTTATGAACATCAAGAAAAGCTAAATAAAACTAAAAATAAAACCTAAGAGCGAGACGCTCCAAGCATAGCACATAACGCATGAAGTGATAAAAATATAGTGAAACGAGAGACGAACTGATAATTGTTGATGAAGAAGGGGATGCACGGGGGCATCCCCAAGCTTAGACGCTTGAGTATCCTTGAATATTTATTGGGGATGCATGGGGGCATCCCCAAGCTTGAGCGCTTGACACTCCTGAATCTTCTTTCATCATCTTCCCTCGCACACTTGAAAACTCCCTTCATACATAACTCATCATAATCTGATTAGCGAGGTTAGTACCCATAATAAAATAATTTTTTTCTCTACTGGAAATAAAGATATTCTTGAAGAGCTACTGTTTCTTAAGATTTCCAAAAAGTTTTTGCAAAGAAAAAGCAAGCTTAAGGTTTGCAAAACGAAGAAAAGGCAAAACAGGACAGAATCTGTGAAAAACAGACCAGCAGGTAGTAAAGAATTTTTTAGGGATACTTCTGCAACTCAAATAAAAAAACTCAGAACATACGAAAGTTCCGTAATTGTATAGATCACGCTGTGTAAAAAATTCATCTCTAAAAGATGAACTGGGATGTTTCTCTGATTTTTCTGGTCACGAGGACAGAATCTGTTTTCTGTACAGCATGTCACAACTTTCACTTCCCTTGTCATATGATGCTATAAATGGCACAAAGCTTGAAAAGTAAAGATACAATGATGTTGATACAGTAGTAACAATCATCAAGACCACTAAAAACAAAATAAAAACAAAAAGGAAATCCTAAATTCGTTGCGGGCTGCCTCCCAAAAGCGCTTCTTTAAAGCCATTAGCTAGGCTTAATGCAAATAGATCAAGTCTTTTCAAGAAAATAACTAGCCCGTGTGACGGACTCAAAAGGCAACTTAATCTTTTTCCTAGGGAAGTGTTCCATCCCTTTCTTGAGAGGGAATTGGAATTTTATAATCCCTTCTTTCATATCAATAACAGCATCCACGGTGCGAAGAAAAGGACGTCCCAAAATAATTGGACAAGAAGGTTCACATTCAATGTCCATAATAGTAAAATCAACGGGAACATAATTGTCATTGACAATGATAAGAACATCATCTATCTTCCCAAAAGGTTTCTTTACGGAAGAATTGGCGAGACGAACACCAAAAGAACAAGGATCAAAAGGTTTCAATTCAAATATATCATACATTCTTTTGGGCATAACAGAGGTACTAGCTCCAACATCACATAAAGCATAACAAGAGAAGTTATTCAACTTAATTTTAATCATAGGATCCCAACCATCTTCTAGCTTTCTAGGTATGGAGGCTTCCACCCTAAGCTTCTCCTCCCTAGATTTGATGAGAGCATTAGTTATATGCTCCGTGAAGGCAAGATTAAGTGTGCTAGTGTGAAGGAAACGAATAACTTCATAAAGGGTGCAATTATCAAAATCAAGGTCAGTACTATCAAGTAAAGCAGTAGTGGTGTCCTTTAGGCTCACTTGTTTGGTAGCTTCTATAGTCATAGGAATTTCTTCTTCTACGGTTGAGGTCATAGCATCACCATTAATAGGTCCTAAGGGACTAGGGGTGCATTGGGTGCTAAGAGTTTGGATCTCCTCAACCACTTGGGTAGTAGCAACAATATGGTGTGTAGGAAGGCTCTTAATTCTATCTTCTTCCTCCTTTTCTCTAGCCCATCTCTCTTTAAGTTTAGCCATCATCCTAATGTTTTCATTAATTTGCATTTGGATAGCGTTCATAGGAGTGACCTTCCTCTCCTCAAGGGGAGAAGTTCTAATTTTAAGCAACTCTACTTCATGGGCTAAATTGTCTACCTTCGACGAGAGGTTATCTAATTTGTCTAGTTTTTACTCTACACTCTTGTTGAAGGCTTTTTGGGTAGTGATAAATTCTTTAAGCATACTCTCTAATTCAAAAGTGGAGTTTTTGGTGCTAGGATAAGTGTTGTTGTTCCCATAATTGTTGGAGGGGAACGGTCTAGGATTGCTACCAAAATTACTCCTATAAACACTGTTATTGAAGTTGTTTCTAGAGATAAAGTTCACATCTACTTGATCCTGAGCAATCAAAGAATTTAAAGGGACATCTTGAGAATCAATTGGAGATTGCTTGGTAAGTAGAGACATAATCAAGTCAACCTTTTCATTTAGGGAGGAGATCTCCTCGACAGAGTTTACCTTCCTACCTGTTGGAGCTCTTTCGGTGTGCCATTGGGAATAGTTGGTCATCATCTCATCGAGAAATTTTGTGGCAGCACCAAGTGTAGTTGACATAAAGGTTCCTCCCGCGGCCGAATCCAGCAGGTTCTGCGAGGTAAAGTTCAAGCCTGCATAAAAAGTTTGGATAACCATCCAAGTAGTCAAACCATGCGTAGGGCAATTCTTAACAAGAGATTTCATGCGTTCCCAAGCTTGGGCAACGTGTTCATTATCCAATTGTTTAAAATTCATAATAAAACTCCTCAATTGGATAATCTTAGCAGGGGGTAGTACTTCCCAATAAAAGCATCCTTGCACTTGTCCCAAGAGTCTATGCTATTCTTAGGCAAGGATTGAAATCAGATTTTAGCTTCATCTCTCAAGGAGAAAGGAAAAAGCTTAAGCTTAACAATATCACCATCTACTTCTTTGTACTTTTGCATATCACAAATCTCAATAAAATTATTTAAATGCAAAGCAACATCATCTCTAGCACCGGAGAATTGATCTTTCATAACAAGGTTCAGAAAAGCAGGTTTAATCTCATAAGAAGGTGCTGAAGTAGCAGATGTAGCAATAGGAGTGCAGATAATGTCACTGTTGTTGTGACTAGTGAAGTCACACAACTTGGTGTTCTCAGAGGAACCCATAGCAACAACAAGCAAGATAACTATTTTTTTTATTTTTGATAAAAGACATTAAAGCAAAAACTGAAAGGTAAACTAACAAGACTAAAAAGCAAAGATAAAAGATAGTGTGCAACTCCCCTATCTTGAAGAGTGGAGTCCCCGGCAATGGCGCCAAAAATTCCTTTTGATGGTACGAATTAACGCCCCCTCGTTGGTTAACCAAAGTGGAAGGTTGAGATGTAGACAACGGCAATTTCCCTCGGTGAAGATACCAAGGTTTGTCTCCAGTAGGACTCCGACAACGACAGGTAGGTGACAACGGCGCCAGAGATTGGCAGTTGGCTTGGACCTGCACACACAACAGATAACTTTGCTCCCAACGAGTACAAAGGGGTTGTCAATCCCTCCGGCCTTGTTGTTTACAAAAGATAATGATAGTGATAGCAACGGAAAAGTAAATACTGAAAGTAAATTGATAGTGTAAACAATGTTGGAAATATGGACCGGGGTCCTATGATGTTCACTAGTGATGTCTCTCTCCCAAAATACGATAAAATAGCCATGCCAGGTAAACAAATTACAGCTGGGCAATTGACAGGATTATGTGCGCAAACCAATGCTAATTATGCTATAAAGAAAGGAAGAGGCTCAAAATCACGGGCGGTACGCCAAGACAAGTAGACCGAAATCCATCTGCATCTACCTACTAATCATCCACCTTGAGATATCTATCCAGAACATCTCGCTGGTATTAAGTTGCGAATCCCACCCAAAGTGTAAACTCAAAGCAACAGACAACTGCATTAAAGAACTTTACGTAAAGTAAACAATCCTTGCACCCGCAAGTACAAGCACCGTTGTTTTCCCCCTTGTGGCAACATCACATCCCCTAGACTCATGTTTCTGTCACTCAAGCTAGTCATCGGGGGGCATGAACCCACAATCATGCATAACGCTCCCTCTTGGAGTCACATTCTACTACTTGGCCAAAGCAATAAACAGCAACGGAGAACATGCAAGAATTACTCAAGAACATAAATATAAAAGAGGAGAATCAAATATATTACTCAAACACAATCTGAACATAATCTCATAATCCATCGGATCCCAGCAAACTCAGCATAGCAACAGCAGAAATATTACATAAGTGCCTCGATCATGTAGGGCAGCTCACGAGGTCTAATCCATGAAGAACAAAGAGGGGAGGATAACATCACATAGCTACTGATCATAGACCCATGGTCCAAGGTGGACTACTCACGGTTCATCCGGGAAGCGTCCATGGTGGTGGAGAAGCTCCCGGAGGTGATTCCTCCCTCTGGTAGGGTGCCGGGAAGAGGTCTTCTGGTGCTCCCGATCTTGGAAGCGCGACGGCGGCGGAACATAGGAGAGATCGTGAAAAAGGGTTACCGTCTCGGGGTTTTTGCGTCACGGGGAATATATAGGCGAAGTGGGGCCACGAGGGGTCCAGGCGGCCCCCTGGCGCGGCCCCACCTTAGGGCGCGCCGGGAGGGTGCCTGGGGCCCTGTGGGTCCCCTTCCCTCCCCTCGGTGATTCCCGAAGCTTCCTGTACGCTGATTTTTTTATTGGATTTTTCCCGAATTTTTGGAGCACTTTTTATATGGGGGAAACCTGAAATAGAAAAATAGCAGAAAATAGGAACTGTCACTGGGGTACACTGAGTTAATAGGTTAGTCCAAATATGATCAAAAGTGTATGGAAGGTCATCAATATTATAGCAATATCACACAAAAGAGGCATGGAGCAAGCAGAAATTATAGGTGCGTTTTGGACGTATCAACATTCATCACACGGCAGTAATCAACACCGGTAGAGTGGAGAGGATAGATAGTACGGATTACAACACAAGTTGAAATTGTGAGATGATATTGGATGGTGGTGGAGATGGTGATGATGTTGGGGATGATGTTGATGATGGTCTCGATGATGCCCGTGATGATGGTGATGATGATGGTGATGATCTCCCCTTCCGGGAGGTGTTCTCCCCGGCGGAATCTTCCTGCCGGAGATGTCTTTTATTATCTGTTGGTTTCCGCCATGGAGCGGCGGAGGAACTCACGAAACTCCTCTCTCTTTAGGGTTTTCGGAAGACGAGGGATAAATATACCAGAGGGTGGAGCCTGGGGTGGCCCCAGGGGTCCAGGTGGACAAGGGTGGGGCCGCGCCAGGGGGCGCCTAGGCTCCTGGTGGCTGATATGTCCCAAATGTATCTATAATTTCTGCTTGATCCATGCATGATTTGTGTGACTTTGCCATGTTTTGCTTGAACTTTCATACACTTTTGATCATATTTGGACTAACTGATGGCTTCTCGCCCTTCGTTGGTGAGCCCCAAGTGGAAGGCGTGATGTAGCGCAGCAGCAAGTTTCCCTCAGTGAAGATACCAAGGTTTGTCTCCAGTAGGACTCCGGAGATGATAAGTAGGTGTCAGCGGCGCAACTGACGTGGACCTGCACACAGACACAGATAACTTTGTTCCCAACGAAGTTCAGAGAGGTTGTCAATCTCTCCGGTCTTGTTGTTCACAAAGGGTAAAACGCAAGGGATTATGATAGCAAATAAAAGAGTAAAGTAAATATAGTGTGGAAATAATAATAAGGATATGCACCGGGATACGTGATGTTCACTAGTGATGTCTCTCTTCCAAAAGACGATAAACTGCTATGCGAGGTAAACAAATTACAGAAGGGCAATTGACAGGATTATAAACGCACCGCAATGCTAACTATGCTACAAAAGAAAGGAAGAGGCTCAAAAGCACGGGCAGTACGCCAAAATAAGTAGACCGTAATCCAACTGCATCTACTACTAATCATCCACCTTGATATATCTATCCAGAACTTCTCGCTGGTATTAAGTTGCGAGCCCCACCCAAAGTGTAAACCCAAAGAAACAGACAACTGCATTAAAAAGAACTCTGCGTAAAGTAAACAATCCTTGTAACCGTGGTTACAAGCACTGTTGTTTTCCCCCTTGTGGAAATAGCACATCCCCTAGACTCATGTTTCTGTCACTCAAGCATGTCATCGGGGGGCATGAACCCACAATCTAGCACAACGTTCCCTCTTGGAGTCACTACCTACTACTTGGCCAAAGCAATAAACAGCAACGGAGAACATGCAAGAATTACTTAGGAACAAAAATATAAGAGATAAAAACCAAATATATTACTCTATCACAATCTGAACATAATCTCATAATCCATCAGATCCCATCAAACTCAGCATAGCAACAGCAGAAATATTACAAAAGTGCCTCGATCATGTAGGGCAGCTCACGAGGTCTAAACAATGAAGATCAAAGAGGGGAGGAGAACATCACATAGCTACTGATCACGGACCCATGGTCCAAGGAAAACTACTCACGAGACATCCGGGGAGCATCCATGGTGGAGAGGAGATTCCCGGAGGTCAATCCTCCCTCCGGCAGGGTGCCGGGAAGAGGTCTTCTGGTGCTCCCGATCTCGGAAGCGCGGCGGCGACCGAACAGAGGCGAGTTTGCGGAATAGGGTTCTTCTTCTGGAGTTTCCCCGTGACGGAGAATAAATAGACGAAGGGGGGCAGCCAGAGGTGGACCAGGGGCCCCAGGCGCCCCCCTGGCGCGGCCAGGGGTGGGGCCGCGCCGGGTGGCCGCCTGGGGCCCCCTGGCTCCCCTCTGGCCCCTCTCGGGCTCTTCGCGAAGCTTCCGTCACGCTGATTTTTTATCTGAATTTTCCCGAATTTGTCTGGCACTTTTTATATGGGGGAAAATTGAAATAGAAAAACAGCAGAAAACAGGAACTGGCACTGGGGTGTACTGAGTTAATAGGTTAGTCCAAATATGATAATAAATGTATGAAAGTGTATCTAGATCATAGCAATATCACACAAAACATGCATGGAGCAAGCAGAAATTATAGATACGTTTTGGACGTATCACTAACCTATTAACTCAGTGCACCCAGTTGCCAGTTCCTGTTTTCTGCTGCTTTTATATTTCAGGTTTTCTGGCCATTAAAAGTGCCAAATAAATTCCGGAAAAATTATATAAAAATCAGCGCTCCGGAAGCTTCCGGAATAACCAAGACATGGCAGGAGGGCAACCACTAGGGGCCCAGGAGGGTGCCCGGTGCGGGTCCACCCTAGGCCGCGCTAACTGCCCTCCTGGCTGCCCTGTGGCCCCCCTGGCCCCCTCCTTTGGCCTATATTTAGCCCCCGCGGAGGAAATACCTAATATCGAAGTACTTTTTCCAGAAGCGATTCCGATCTCTGCCGCCATCGCCGACAAGATTCGGGGGACCAGAATTCCTATGCCGGCACCCTGTCTGGACAGGGAAGTGCCCTGGATTCATCTCCATCGACGTTACTTCCTCCCTGCATGAAGCGGGAGTAGTTCTTCCTCTGGGCTGAGGTTTCTACCAGTAGCTATGTGTTCTTCTCTCTCTCCCATGATGTGATCTTCGTTGTGATCATAGGCTATGTTAATCTAGGGTGATCCCATGATATTTCCCCTTCCTCTATGTATTGGATTGATGTATTCACTTGATCTTATCTAGTATAATCCCCGAGACCATGGTTAGAAGAATATTATCATGAGTGATTTCCTCTTTTGTGTGTTGATTGAAGATTGAGAGTCTCTTGGTGCTTGTCTTTGAATATCCTTGAGATATGTTGTGGTGATTGTGGTACTCTCTTTGGATGGCCGCGGTGACATTGGGAAATCCATAGATTGAGAACTACGAACTCTGAGGTGTGCTTTTGTAGCCCTACATAATTCTCGTCCTCTCTTGACCACAAAGGAATGACCTCCGAGTACGTCTCCAATGCATGTTTTAGTGGAAATATCATGTGATTAGACTATGTTAATGTTGTTGAGAGTTGCCACTAGTGAAAGTATGAAGCCTAGGCCTTGTTTCCACCATTGTTACACTGTTTGTGCTCACTTTTGTCACATGTTTGCTTGCTGCACTTTTTATTACAGAATTATATTACCTTGCTTTGTCATACCTATCACTCGTATTTTACCATCTCTTCGCCGAACTAGTGCACCTATACAACTCCTAGTTGTATTAGGTGTGTTGGGGACACAAGAGACTTCTTATATCTTAATTGCAGGGTTCCTTGAGAGAGACCATCTTCAACCTCTACTTCCCTGAGTTCGATAAACCTTAGGTCATCCACTTGAGGGAAATTGCTGCTGTCCTACAAACCTCTGCGCTTGGAGGCCCAACATAGTCTACAAGAATAGAAGCGTGTGTAGACATCAAGCTATTTCTGGCGCCGTTGCCGGGGAGGTAAGGCTTGAAGGTATATATTTAGATCTTGCAATTAAATCTTTTTGTTTCTTGTTTTTATTTTCACTAGTTAGGCTTATGGAAAACAACAAAAATATTATGAGATAGATTTATGAGCTCTACCTTGAGTTGGGACATGAAGTGTTTGAAGAGAAAATCAAAAATCCTATGGAGCTTTACTATTTGCACAACACTCATGATAGTAGCAATGTTATTAGTATGTCTTCTTTAAATACCTTTGATCCTAATGATATGCAAAGCTATAAGCTTGGGGATGCTACGTTTTATGAAGATGATATTTTTAGCGCCCCAAGTTTTGATGAGGAAATTTATTTTGATGGTACTTTGCCTGCCATCTATGATGATTATTGTGATGACACTTATGCTATAAAGAATAAAATTTTACAAGTGCATCATGATAAGAATGATTCATGTGATAGCTATTTTGTTGAGTTTGCTCCCACTATTACTAATGAGCAGGATTTTGCTTATGTGGGGAGTAACAAATTTTCTATGCTTGTGGATCATGATAAGAAAGTTTTATGTGCTACTTATATTGTACTCCCTCCGATCCATAATAAGTGTCGCTCATCTAGTACAAAGTTTGTACTAACTTAGTACAAAATGTGCGACACTTATTATGGATCGGAGGGAGTAGAGTTTATTCATGATCCTACTGGAAATTATTATGAGAAGGGAACATATTCTTATAGATATTTCAATAATATCAAGTTCCCTCTCTTTATGTTGAAGGTTTTGAAGTTGCACTTATTTTGCCTTCCTATGCTAATATCTTTATGCTTCAATGAGTTATTCCTCTACAATATCCCTTTTCCTAGGAATCATGTTAGACTTAAATGTGTTTGTTATTTGATTCTTGATGCTCTCTTTTGTTCTTCAACTCTTATTCCTTATTCCTATGAGAGCATCATTAAAATCTTAAGCCTATCTTTATGGCTATAAAGAAAGAGCTCTAGGGAGACAACCCTTGTTATCTTTAGTTTGAGTTTTGACTTTCAGTTTTTAGTGGTCTTGATGATTGTTACTACTCTAGCAATATCATTGTATCTTTATTTTCAAGATTTGTGCCAACTTTAGCCTCCGATTGCAAGAAACTTCAAAAGTTGTGCCATGCTGTCCAGAAAACAGATTCTGTCCTTGGACGTAAAAATTATCCTAAAATCACCAGATCATCTTTTTTATCTGAATTTTTTCACAGCGTTCTCTATACAATCACGGAACTTTCGTATGTTCTGAGTTTTTTGATTCGAGTTGCAGAAGTACCCCTAAATTTTTTTTACTACCTGTTGTTCTGTTTTTCACATATTCTGCCACGTTTTGTCTCTCCTAAATTTTGCAAACCTTAAGATTGCTTTTTCTTTCCAAAAACCTTCTGCCAATCTTTAGAAACAGTAGCTCTTCAAGAATATCTTTATATCCAGTGGGGAAAAATATTTATTAAGGGTACTAACCTCTCTAATCAGCTTATGATGAGTTATGTATGAAGGGAGTTTTCAAGTGTGCGATGGAAGATGATGAAAGAAGATTCGGGAGTATCAAGCGCTCAAGCTTGGGGATGCCCCCATGCATCTGATACGTCTCAAACGTATCTACTTTTCCAAACACTTTTGCTATTGTTTTGGCTTCATTCTTGCATGATTTGGACGAAACTAACCCGGACTGACGTTGTTTTCAGCAGAGCTACGAGTGTTGTTTTATATTGTGAAGGTTTCTGGATATTTAGGTACGCTGGAAAAATCCACAAAAATATATAAAAAATCAGCGTTCCGAAGCTTCGACAAGGCCAAAGGGGGGCCACAGAGCAGCCAGGGGGCACACAGAAGGGTGTGTGGCGCGGCCCAGCCCCTGGCCACGCCACCTGCCCTCCTGGGTGGTCCCCACATCCCCTGGTGCCCTACCTTCGCCCTATTTTTACCCCCCGTGAGGAAACCCTAGAACAGAAGTCGCTTTTCCAATCTACGTCGCGGAGCCGCCGCCAACCTCTGTTTTTCTCCGGGAGAGCTAATCTGGAGGCTGTTTTGGCCTCCGGTGAGGGGACATTATCGCCATCATCATCACTATCACCTCTCCATCACCCCTCCAGGACTTCTTCTCTCATGTGTGAGTAATTCCCTGCTGTAGGCAAAGGGGATGGTAGGGATTGGATGAGTTAGATCATGTAATAGTTTATCAGATCGTTGGGGGCATGTTCCCTATCATCTACTTGGTGTTTATCATCTCTGTTACAACTTGTTGCTCTTAATGCTTGTCACTTTGGGCCCGAGTGCCATGATTTCAGATCTGATCACCCTTTTGTTTCTTGAGTTTGTTGGTGTTCTTGATCCTATCTATGAGTTGTATGCACCTATTATAGTCCGGAACCGGCGATCCCAATGGTGACAGCTTGGGACACCAAAGGGGATGGACTATAATTTGAGGATTCCGTGTATCCATGAAGTGTTAATGCTTTGTTCCGGCGCTCTTTGACAGGAGTACCTTAATCTCCCTAAGTTCCTTTTGGCCCCATTCGTAGCGGGAGGGTAGGACAAAAGATGTTGTGCAAAGTTCTTATTGGAAGCACGTACAACTACCTTGGGATACATGCCTGATGTTTGATATTTGCCTAGATGATCCTTTCTTTTCTATGATCCTTGCCCGTGTTAGAATCTATTACATGTTTGTTCTCATCCAAGCAGCGCCCAACCATCCATCTCCCTAGCCTACAGTGTTTCTTTCTGCTGGTTATTAGTTGTTTAGTTTCGCCGTTTTACTTTTGTTGTTTCACCACCACTATTATCACCCACGCTACCAGTACCATATTACCGTTGCTACTAATACTTTTGTGCAAGCAAGTGTTTATTTCAGGTGCGGTTGAACTGACAACTCAATTGTCAAAGCTTGTACGTATTCTTTGTGTCCCCAAGTGTCGAATCAATAAATTGGGTTATCTTGCCCGCGAAGACTATCTTGATCCCCTACAGTTGAGGGTTATCAAGTAATGTTTTCTGGCGCCGTTGCCGAGGACCATAGCTTTATTTACATGTCTACTTGAAGTATCCTGCCTTCTGCACGTTATCCACTATGGGTAAGAAAGGAGACCCCAAGGTTCCGATCTTACCATCCCGTACAAGACGAGGTACTACTCTTAGCACTAGTGCTAAACTTGATTCACCTTCAGTTATGAGTAAGTTTGATTCACCTCAGTTACATGCTACTTTTGCTGAGTCTTGCAATATGTCAGACACTTTTGATGATGCTTCTACTACCTTTGAAACTACTGGTTCACTTGGTTCTTTTATTGAAGAACAGATTGCTGTTGTTGCCAGATTCTCGGGAGTTGAAATTCCTGTTACCAAAACCCCTATTGTAAAAACTCATGATCTTACTGGCCTTAAGGAGAAACTCCTTGAGGATGATTATGTTATACTTGATGATGATTTATGCAGGGAGCTTAATGAATGTGCTGATTCCGACCCTGATGCTATAAAGAAGTTTCTAGCAAAGCACTCCTTGAAGAACAAGTTTACTCCTGATCCTACTTTTGCTACGTCACCTATATGCATCACTGATCCTGATTATGATTTCTCTGTTGAACTTTCACTTATATCCACAGTTGAAGCTGATCCCTTTTATTGCAGAGAAAATGATGATGCTATCGAGCACCTGACCAAACTCATCGAGTTGGGTAGCTTTTTTACTACTGATGAAAGGATCCGGAACTTTTATGTGACCAAGCTTCTTCCTTTTTCCTTGAAAGGAGATGCTAGAGCATGGTACGATGCACTACCATGTGGTTCCATTCGAAGTCCTCAAGATATGGCTATATCTTTCATTGATAAGTATTTTCCTGCTCATACGCAACATGATGCTTTACAAAGAATTTATAACTTTAAACAGTTGCAGGATGAGCATCTCCCTAAAGCTTGGGAGAGATTTTACAGTTTGCTGAAGGCTAGACCGGGCCATGAATTGAACTACTTGATATATTTTATGCTGGTCTAACCGATAAATCTAAATCCTATCTATATAGTTGTGCTGGTTGTGTTTTCAGGCAAAGAACACCGGACGATGCAGAAGAATTGATGGGCAAGATTGCCAAAAACCACGAAGATTGGTCCGTCCCTGAACCACCTCCACCACCAAAGAAGAGGGCATGCTTGTCCTAAGCCCCGAAGATATGAAAGAATCAAAGAAGACTATAAAAGAGAAAGGTATTAAAGCTAAAGACGTGAAGAATCTACCTCCAATTGAGAAGCTATGTGAGCCTACCACTCACCCACCTATGGTAGAGGTACACTCTCTTTTAGATTTCAATGCAAGTGACATTCCTAAAGGTAAGCCTCCTGACCAATGTTTAGATGAGCTTGATAATTTTATTATGAAGCAAAGTCACTTCAATGAAAAGATACAATGTGAGTTGCATGATAATACTCTTACTATCAAAAGTTTGCTTGATGTTCTAGGAAGAACAATTAATGATGTTAAATGTCTTGTGAAGCATTTTCATATGGTTCAAACTCAGCTTGAATTTTTTTCTAATGTGCAAAAAGATTTGCTTGCTAACAATGCCAATCAGGAAAATTTACAGGCTTATGGTATAAAGACCCGGGGTGGAACACACACCCAGGACCCTCTCTATCTAGAGGGGCACCCGAAGAGGATCGAGCAAGATTCTCAAGTGCAGGAAGAAGAAATTATTAGATCTCCGAAGAAGAAGAAGAAGAAGAAGAAAAAGAAACACAAGGAAGATGACAATTCCAATGATCCTATAGAAGAAGAATAACATGTTGTTGATTCAAACAACATATCTACCTCCGATGATGAGACTGAAGACGGTGCTGAACCTGAAAAAGATGTTGAAAAGAATGATCCACCTGAGGTTCGAGAAGAAGAAGCACCTGATAAGCGCAAGAAGTACACTAGAGAAGACTTCATCGCAAGAAGACATGGGAAGGAATGAGAACCATGGATATAGAAATCCATGCCCTTTCTAGGTAAGTCTGTCAAAACCAAGGAAGAAGAGCACTACAACAAGTTTTGTGAGTGGATGAAACCTCTTTTTCTTCAAATTCCTTTGACTGATGCTATTAAGTTACCTCCTTACTCTAAATATATGAAAGATATTGTTACTAATAAAATAAAAGTTCCTAATGAGGCAATATCTACCATGCTTGCTAACTACTCTTTCAGTGGCAAGATTCCTGAGAAGCTCGGTGATCCTGGTATACCCACCATTCGTTGCTCCATAAAGAATAATTATGTGAGAACTGCCTTATGTGATCTTGGTGCAGGAGTGAGTGTTATGCCCTTTTATCTCTACAAAAGACTTTGTTTACAGAAACTAATTCCTATATCTCTCTTCAGATGGACGACAAGTCCACGGCCGTCCCGATCGGTATTTGTGAGGATGTTCCTGTTGAAGTTGCCAATTGGTTAATACTTACTGATTTTGTTGTGCTTGACATGCCCGAGGATGGGAGCATGTACATTATTCTTGGTAGACCTTTTCTTAACACCTCAGGTGCCATTATTGATGGCAATAAAGGGAAGCTTACCTTCAACGTGAATGACAAAGAACACACGGTGTATTTTCCAAAAAAGATCGACAAAAGGCATGGCCTTAACCCCATTGAGAATATCGAGACCGTGAAGATTGGAGAATGGTATTGTACACTACATGTATACCACAAATACAAAACAATTATGGTAGGGCAATGTCCATCAAATTGAGAGTGCAATGAGCACTTCATAAGAGGCGAGACTTTCTGCTCTATATATCGCCGGTTTGTTGGTAAGACTTGATCAACCTTGCTAACTAGCATGTTTTATATAAGCAAAAAGTTGAGCTTGTTATGTTTTCATTTCCTTTAGATTTTATTCTCCTTGCTGTACCCAAAGTTTTTTATTAAAGTTTCACTTGTTCTAACTTTTCTCTCAAGTTCACGAAAGTTTTTGCAGCTTTTTGAACTTTGAAAAATTCTCTACAGTGAAGTTGCCCAGAAAACTCCAAAAAATTCAAAAGAAAATTTTCCAGGTAAAAAGCCATCGGGGAGCACCTGAGGATGACCAGGGGGGTCCACCCCTGGCCCAGGAGGCCAGGTGGCGCGGCCCAGCCCCTGGCCGCGCCACACACCCTCCTGGGGCCCACAGGCACCCCCTACTGGCATCTCTTCTTCCACTCTCTCTCTTTCTTCCCAAAAACTCGTGTTCTTGCTCTGGTTTCGTGTTCTTGCTGTTCTTGAGCACGGAACTTCGATCTCCCTCTACAGCCACTCATTTGAGCTGAAATTTGGAACAAATACTCCTTGGTATGTGACTCCCTCACCCCTCCAATTAGTTTTCTAGTTGGTGGCTTCATTAGTGAGTATTTAGTAGTTCTTGGTGCTGTTTAGTTGAGCTTAAATGTTTGTGTAGAAATTTATTTTCCAAGTTTTGTTGCTAGTTTGAGCCTTGGTAAAGTAATTAGAATGTTTTGCCCAAATTAGTTTTGCTTAAACCTCCGTTTTTTTGATTTGTCAAAAATTTCAGAAATGGATAGGCTAGGAAGGTGGCTTGGGAAGAAGAAACCTGAGCATTCTAGCCGTGGTACGCGGTCCACAGCTTCACCTTCGGCTACGAGGGTGAGCTACAACGAAGTAATCGTACCTTTGGAGTTGTTGGACGCATCACCCGCAAAGGCCATGGCATTTCCATGCAGAGATTTCATGGAGGATGCAGGCATACAGGAGGAGTTCGACGCCCTGTGTGCCAGAGCAGGTTTGACATGGCTTGTGACGAGCCGTGTGCCACAGTATGAAACGCTCACTGCTATATTTATTAACATTTTCAGATTTTATCCTGAAAGTGATGCTGTTGTATTTCAGATTTATGAAAGGTTACTAATCATGCCTATGAGTACCTTTTGTGAAGCTTTAGGTTTGCCCGACAGAGGAGAGAAGAGGAGGAAAAATTCTCAAACTGCTGCACTCAAGACCCTTCTCGACTCGTTGTGCAACACTGAAGTGGGGAACACTAACCGTCAGAAGATCTCCAATATTTTGTTTCCTCATCTCAGGTATTTCGCGTATTATATTGCTAGAGGGGTGTTGGCTCGAGACAACACAAGCAACACTTCCTCGCTTGATACTGCTATCATGGCGAACGCCCTCTCAGGGAATCACGAGTATCATGTGGGCACACTTATTGCTAGACGCCTTGCTGCTAATAGCAACAAGGAGGATATCTTTGGTGGCGTCTATGCCACACTTCTTTTGCAGTTTCTCAAAGGAGAACCACGCCCAGATGATACAGTTTTTCCTTTTGTTAGTCTTGATTTAGTTGCCATGAAGAGGCATTTCTTTGTTACTAGGGCCTCTGACCGATATGCACTTGATTATATTTTGCGGTTTGAGGGCGATGTGGAACACATCATCCGTCTACCTGCACCACTTGTGTTTGATTTTTCTTGCAGGAACGGATACCGCTTTTCAGATACCCAGTTTGATGAGATCATGGGGAGATACCAGTTTCACGACCCCGCGGAGGGGGTTGCGTCAGATGAGGAGGAGCGCGTGGTGTATCCACCCGTCCAGGAGGAGACCGTCGCCCCATGGGACAGAGGGTCTTCCTCTGGTTGGGATGAGGGACCTTCCTCATGGGAGGATCCGAGGACTTCAGTGTACGCACCGGAGGGCTCATACAACCCTTGGACTTACCATTACCCCGGAGCAGGAGGCTCCTCGGGACCGCGGTAGACGAGCCCAACTTAGGCCAAAAGCCTAAGCTTGGGGGAGTACGTACTCTCATCCCCTTCCATTGTATCTTCCGTTTTGTTCGCTTTGATCTTTTTGAAGTTTTTGCCCGTTCTTCTTTGTTCTTTTATTTTTCAAAAACAACAAAAAGATTTCTCTTTTCTTTTCTTTTATTCTAGCCTTTGAAAAACCCCAAAAATATTTTTTTCTCTCTTTAGTTTGCTTTGTTTTTAGAGTTCAGCTCGAGTCCGTGATGGCATTTGATTATATATTTCCTACGTTCGATTATGCAAGTGACAAGGCAGTAATGACGAGGATCGACGGAAGGGATGCAACAAGGAAACCTGGTATGAACTCTTTTTGTTTCTGTTTTTGTACATATGCATGTACTTATGCTTAGAGACCATCTTGTAGCGACATAGTGCTATGTTTACAATGCTTTCCCAGTGGTTCATGCTTTCTTTGTGGTTAGTCTCAAATAGCTAGAGTTCATAATGTGTTGCTTGAATTGATTGACATGCATTGCATCGTTCATGGTTTGGCATATTGAAGTGGTATTTCCCTTCGGAGAATTCTTGGATTGACTTGGCACATGTTTACGCATGTTAAGACTAAAAAGTTTGTTCTTCCTTGATGACCTTTTTATTTTAGAATAGTTATATCACTTTCATGCCCGATTCAGTGTTACTTTGTCGCTCTGCATGATTATGAAAATTATTGCTCTCTAGTTGGTCGCTTCCCAGTCTTTTGCTAGCCTTCACTCACACCAAGAGGAATTCTGCTTGTGCATCCAAACTCCTTTTAAAACCAGTTGTTCCATTTGAGTCCACCATACCTACCTATATGTGTGATACGTCCAAAACGTATCTATAATTTCTGCTTGCTCCATGCATGTTTTGTGTGATATTGCAATGATCTAGATACACTTTCATACAGTTTTGATCATATTTGGACTAACCTATTAACTCAGTGCACCCCAGTGCCAGTTCCTGCTTTCTGCTGTTTTTCTATTTTAGTTTTCCCCCATATAAAAAGTGCCAGAAAAATTCGGGAAAATTCAGATAAAAAATCAGCGTGACGGAAGCTTCGAGAAGAGCCCGGGGGGGGGGGGGCAGAGGGGAGCCAGGGGCCCCAGGCAGCCACCCCGCGCGCCCCACCCCTGGCCGCGCCAGGGGGCGCCTGGGGCCCCATGTCCACCTCTGGCTGCCCCCTTCGCCTATTTAATCTACGTCACAGGAAAACTCCAGAAGAGGAACCCTATTCCGCGAACTCGCCTCTGTTCCGCCGCCGCCGCGCTTCCAAGATCGGGAGCACCAGAAGACCTCTTCCCGGCACCCTGTCGGAGGGAGGATTGACCTCCGGGAGTCTCCTCTCCACCATGGATGCTCCCCGGATGTCTCGTGAGTAGTTTTCCTTGGACCATGGGTCCGTGATCAATAGCTATGTGATGTTCTCCTCCCCTCTTTGATCTTCATTGTCTAGACCTCGTGAGCTCCCCTACATGATCGAGGCACCTTTGTAATATTTCTGCTGTTGCTATGCTGAGTTTGGAGGGATCTGATGGATTATGAGATTATGTTCAGATTGTGATAGAGTAATATATTTGGTTTTTATCTCTTATATTTTTGTTCCTAAGTAATTCTTGCATGTTCTCCGTTGCTGTTTATTGCTTTGGCCAAGTAGTAGGTAGTGACTCCAAGAGGGAGCGTTGTGCTAGATTGTGGGTTCATGCCCCCGATGACACGCTTGAGTGACAGAAACATGAGTCTAGGGGATGTGTTGTTGCCACAAGGGCGAAAACAACGGTGCTTGTAACCGCGGTTACAAGTATTGTTTACTTTACACAAAGTTCTTTTTAATGCAGCTGTCTGTTGCTTTGGGTTTACACTTTGGGTGGGGCTCGCAACTTAATACCAGCGAGATGTTCTGGATAGATATCTCAAGGTGGATGATTAGTAGTAGATGCAGATGGATTTCGGTCTACTTATTTTGGCGTACTACCCGTGCTTTTGAACCTCTTCCTTTCTTTTGTAGCATAGTTAGCATTGCGGTGCGTTCATAATCCTGTCAATTGCCCTTCTGTAATTTGTTTACCTCGCATAGCAGTTTTATCGTCTTTTGGGAGAGAGACATCACTAGTGAACATCACGTATCCCGGTCCATATCCTCATTACTGTTTCCAAGCTATATTTACTTTTCTGCATTTACTTTCAAGTTGCTATCATTATCCCTTGCGTTTTATCATTTGTGAACAACAAGACCGGAGAGATTGACAACCTCTCTGAACTTCGTTGGGAACAAAGTTATCTGTGTCTGTGTGCAGGTCCGCGTCAGTTGCGCCGCTGACACTAGTTATCATCTCTGGAGTCCTACTGGAGATAAACCTTGGTTTCTTCACCGAGGGAAAACTGTTGCTTTACTGCATCAGGCCTTCCACTTGGGGCTCACCAACGAAGGGCGAGAAGCCAATAAGCAATGTGGTATTTACCGGCCACTCCTAACTTAAACTTTCTTGTGCCATCTCAAAATTTATTCAAAATCTTCCCTTTTGTAACCATACAAGCTCATGGTGCGGTGAGGGAAAATCAGTATTTGTCATGCCAAAAATATTTTGATGGAAGTTTTAACTAGTCAATAAAAAATTGAGAGTTACACCTCCCCCATACTTGATGATGGAATGAAATGGACCAAATGTTGCTTATGATAGATGGAATAATACCCTCCTTCCATACTTGAGGCAAAATAAA
Organism: Bromus sterilis; assembly: GCA_950022295.1. Taxonomy (NCBI): domain Eukaryota; kingdom Viridiplantae; phylum Streptophyta; class Magnoliopsida; order Poales; family Poaceae; genus Bromus; species Bromus sterilis. The sequence goes on from OX465599.1 coordinate 60,726,447, forward strand.
AGGTTCCGTAGACCATCAAAGGATTTATGGATAAGGGAAGAAGTGTAAGGAAAAGGCATTAATATGGTTGGCATGGGGGATATTGAGAGACCTTTACCGTTCACCGTTGACTGGAAAGTTTCACTTCTGAAAAGAGTTTTATCTTTGTTTTCAAAACCAAGAGCTCTGGCACATGTTTAGTCTTTGCTTTATTTCACGGGTTTTCAACCTTGCCATCAAAATCCACGGTTGGAGAGTCTCACCTTCTTTCTTCAAAGCACCAACTATTGAGAGCATAATTGTCATTCTTAGTGTAACATGCATTGTCCCAAAGTACTACATTGTCTTCGGCATGCTTGTTATATTGCTAGTCTGAAATTCTTAGTTCTAGTCTCCTTTAAAACTCCGGAGGAGTTTCTGCATTTATGTTTTGCTTCACTCATGGAGGCTAGCAAGATACCACTCCAGTATGTTCATGCTATGTGCATTGTGATCTTGAATTGATTTTCAGTAGCATATTATTTACTTTTGTTTGTTTGTGCCTGATCACATGAAAGAAGGATTGCTTCGTGCATTGTCTTTGTAGCATGGTGTCAAAACTTGCTAAACTCTTACGTAGTACATGCTTATATACATCTAATGAAGCAAAAGAGTTTTTCAAAGTTTTATTTGTCGCGTCCAGTTTGTTGAAGCTTCGACAAGGCCAAAGGGGGGCCACAGAGCAGCCAGAGGGCACCCAGAAGAGTGTGTGGCGCGACCCAGCCCCTGGCCACGCCACCTGCCCTCCTGGGTGGGTCCCACACCCCCTGGTGCCCTACCTTCTCCCTATTTTTACCCCCCGCGAGGAAACCCTAGAACAGAAGTCGCTTTTCCAATCTACGTCGCAGAGTCGCCGCCAACCTCTGTTCTTCTCCGGGAGAGCTAATCTGGAGGTTGTTTTGGCCTCCGGTGAGGAGACATCATCGCCATCGTCATCACCATCACCTCTCCATCACCCCTACATGACTTCCTCTCTCATGTGTGAGTAATTCCCTGTTGTAGGCAAAGGGGATGGTAGGGATTGGATGAGTTAGATCATGTAATAGTTTATCAGATCGTTGGGGGCATGTTGCCTATCATCTACTTGGTGTTTATCATCTCTGTTACAACTTGTTGCTCTTAATGCTTGTCACTTTGGGCCCGAGTGCCATGATTTCAGATCTGACCACCCTTTTGTTTCTTGAGTTTTTTGGTGTTCTTGATCCTATCTATGAGTTGTATGCACCTATTATAGTCCGGAACCAGCGATCCCAATGGTGACAGCTTGGGACACCAAAGGGGATGGATATAATTTGAGGATTCCGTGTATCCATGAAGTGTTAATGCTTTGTTCCGGCGCTCTTTGACAGGAGTACCTTAATCTCCCTAAGTTCCTTTTGGCCCCGTTTGTAGCGTTAGGGTAGGACAAAAGATGTTGTGAAAAGTTCTTATTGCAAGAACGTACAACTACCTTGGGATAATGCATGATGTTTGATACTTGCCTAGACGATCCTTTCTTTTCTGTGAGCCTTGCCCGTTTAGAATCTATTACATGTTTGTTTTCATCCAAGCAGCGCCCAACCATCCATCTCCCTAGCCTACAGTGTTTCTTTCCGTTGGTTATTAGTTGTTTACTTTCGTTGTTTTACTTATGCTGTTTCACCACCACTATCACCACTATTATCATCCACGCTACCACTACCATATTACCGTTGCTACTAATACTTTTGTGCAAGCAAGTGTTTATTTCAGGTGCGGTTGAACTGGCAACTCAATTTTCAAAGCCTGTACGTATTCTTTGTGTCCCCAAGTGTCGAATCAATAAATTGGGTTATCTTGCCCGCGAAGACTATCTTGATCCCCTACAGTTGAGGGTTATCAGCATCCCCAACAAATATTCAAGGAGACTCAAGCGTCTAAGCTTGGGGATGCCCCCGTGCATCTGATACGTCCAAAAAGTATCTATAATTTCTGCTTGCTCCATGCATGTTTTGTGTGATATTGCTAGGTTCTAGATACACTTTCATACACTTTTGATCATATTTGGACTAACCTATTAACTCAGTGCACCCCAGTGCCAGTTCCTGTTTTCTGCTGTTTTTCTATTTCAGTTTTCCCCCATATAAAAAGTGCCAGAAAAATTCCGGGAAAAATAGAGGAAAAATCAGCGTACAGGAAGCTTCGCGAAGATCCCGAGTGGGGCCAGAGGGGAGCCAGGGGGACCAGGCGGCCACCCGGCGCGGCCCCACCCCTGGCCGCGCCAGGGGGGCGCCTGGGCCCCCTGGTCCACCTCTGGCTGCCCCCCTTCGCCTATTTATTCTCCGTCACGGGGAAACTCCGAAGACAGAAACCTATTTCGCAAACTCGCCTCTGTTCCTCCGCCGCCGCGCTTCCGAGATCGGGAGCACCAGAAGACCTCTTCCCGGCACCCTTCCGGAGGGAGGGCCAACCTCCGGGAGTCTCCTCTCCACCATGGATGCTCCCCGGATGTCTCGTGAGTAGTTTTCCTTGGACCATGGGTTCGTGATCAGTAGCTATGTGATGTTATCCTCCCCTCTTTGATCTTCATGGTTTAGACCTCGTGAGCTGCCCTACATGATCGAGGCACTTTTGTAATATTTCTGCTATTGCTATGCTGAGTTTGATGGGATCTGTGGGATTATGAGATTATGTTCAGATTGTGATAGAGTAATATATTTGGTTTTTATCTCTTATATTTTTGTTCCTAAGTAATTCTTGCATGTTCTCCGTTGCTGTTTATTGCTTTGGCCAAGTAGTAGGTAGTGACTCCAAGAGGGAAGGTTATGCTCGATTGTGGGTTCATGCCCCCCGATGGCACGCTTGAGTGACAGAAACATGAGTCTAGGGGATGTGCTGTTGCCACAAGGGGGAAACCAACAGTGCTTGTAACCGCGGTTGCAAAGATTGTTTACTTTACGCAAAGTTCTTTTTAATGCAGTTGTCTGTTGCTTTGGGTTTACACTTTGGGTGGGGCTCGCAACTTAATACCAGCGAGATGTTCTGGATAGATATATCAAGGTGGATGATTAGTAGTAGATGCAGTTGGATTACGGTCTACTTATTTTGGCGTACTGCCCGTTCTTTTGAGCCTCTTCCTTTCTTTTGTAGCATAGTTAGCATTGCGGTGCGTTCATAATCCTGTCAATTGCCCTTCTGTAATTTGTTTACCTCGCATAGCAGTTTTATCGTCTTTTGGGAGAGAGACATCATGTCGGGACCCGGGGTTAGCGTATGTAATTCCAGTCACGATACAATCACATGGAGAGCCGAGAGCCGTACCCACTTGTCTAAGCAGACAAGGCCAAGCACAGAACACTCTCGGAAAGCATCAAACGTGAGGGGCATCCCATCCAGGCCGGATGATCAACTGAGATGGGTCCTCATCGCCCGCTCACAAGAGTAAATGATTATGGGTGGTGAAATCCCATACTCATAGACAAGTCGCCTCAACCATGTTATCGATTGAATCCTAACTCTTACATAGACTTACCCCAGCCCGATCACTTAGTCGGGGTCTAGGGCGGGCTCGATCATACAACAAAGTGTGCACGTGACAGAGTCACGAGCAATCGCATCGCGATGCCCCAAGCTGCACACATCTAAGGGCCACTTGGTGTATAAAAGACCGCCAGCCAGATAAGAACTAAGGTCTCGAAAACCCATACTAAGACATGCATGTTATAAACATACACGCAACACACATGCCTAGTATGAACAGCAGGTATCATCACATAACTCTACAAAGTACTCTTTATAGATATACACATAGAGCATACAAAGATCACATGTCTGTGATCACAATACATCATACAACGGAAGCAAATTAGGTCTGAGTACAGACAAGTTTAACAAATGGCTTAGAGAAGCCTTGTAAACATACATGCCCTTCCACGAGGGACCAGACTACTGTCTGGGACTATGCTAACTTAGTCAATGTCGAGCTTCACGAAGGTGACTCCATCGGGGTCCGGGTTCTCATCTAAAACATAGAATAAGCAAACGTGAGTACAAAGTCGTACTCAGCAAGACTTACATCAGATCTATACTACTCATGCTCAAGTATCAAGGTAAAGGAGGTGGGGTTCAACATGCAGAAGTGCCAGCTTTGACTTGGCTAATCCTGTACTACGAGTACCAGACTTTGAGGTAAGAAGCGTACACGAGTCCACTACATGTCTCCAACCAATACACCACTATGGTTACTTCCTCGACTTCCCCACAAGAAAGCACGCCATAGCACTCACGCTTATCTTGCGAGTTTTATAAGTATCCATTCAAGTTGTCTATGATCAAGTAGAGGTTTCCAAGTAGTCCATAACCGCGGACACGGCTATTCGAATAGTTCATTAACCCTGCAGGGGTGTACATCTGCACACGCGTGTCATCACTTATCGTCTCGTTCTTGTCACCCTTCAAGCGGGTGTCGGACGTGGATGAAACCAAGGCACTACCCTCACATCACCTTCTCTAATCCAGGAGTCGACTACCTGAGTTTGTCACCGCTCGAGAGTCCGGCCGGTTCCACGAAACGGACTCAGATAATGTAAGGGAGCGAGACGCCACCTTTGACAGATGGTTTCACTGCCTCACAGGTCCACCCACATATCTATACATAAATCAAATGGAAAGCCCGAATCTAGCGTGACTCCTGGACTGGATCGGGTACGTAAAGAGGCCAAACGGGGCTCCCATAAAACCCTACATGTGGTCATACTCTTTGTCTTGGATCACAAAATAGGAACTCGGGGCCTAGGACAGTGTTCAACGAGACAACCCACTGTGTACTCCTACACAGCCTCTCATCATTCACCTTTGTTTAGGGTGGATTCACCAACACGTTTATCATCAGTATCACTGTGTTCATTCCATCCCGACTCACAATCAAAACATCCTCATTGTATCACTAAGCAGTAAAAGCAGTAACAGTTGCAGGGGCCACATGCTCATCATTCAACTCCTATATCTGCTAGGATTGTGGTTTGCTTAATACGGTGACAGAATGATAGGTCATGCATCGGAATGGGTTCAACTATGCGAAAGAACGTGTCTCGGTGATCTCCTAAACATGCATAAGCGAGACTAAGAGGGAATTGGGATTTTATAGACATGATCAATGGGGGTTTGCTTGCCTTGCTGACGAGGTTCAGTATCGGGGGTCTTCAACGAAGGGGTGGCCTCCGGTTCCGGTTCCACTTCTATTAGCAACATGACAATCATAGGATCAAAATAAATTACAATGCACAAGCACATGAATAAGATTGCAATGGTGATGTTCATGGTTGCAATGTGGGTACAATTCCATTTAAAAGAAGTGGAATGCAAAATCATTTGCAAATTCACTCCAAATTTGAATTCAAAAGAACTCCATATTCATGTTTGCTACTGTTCACCCATTTTAAAATGGTCAAACATAGAAACAAAGTGCAAATTCTTAATCCTTGTATTTTTCTGATAATTTTTCATATATTATTTGTTTAATTTGGAGTTAAAATGAATTTTCTATGAATTATTGAAGTTTGGCTATTTTCTGTAATTATTAAAATCATTTCTAAATTTCTGGAATTTGACTTATTGCATCAGCATGATGCAATGATGACATCAGTGGGGGGGGCTGACGTGTGGGTCCAGGGTGTCAGCCTCAGGGGGTTAATCCCCTCTGATTAAGAATAAACCGGTTTAATTAGTGGGCTCGGGGCCCACTGTCAGTGAGAGAATGGAGGGGTTAGGAGTTGGTTTAGGCCCTAATGGCCACGGCGTCTCCGGCGGTGCCACTGTAGCCGCCGGAGCATCGCCGGGATCTCGTTCTAGGGCATGGGAGGGGGCTTGAAGAGTACTGGGGCGTAGCCCGCGCTTGTGCGGGTCTCGCAGAGGCACTGGGGTGTCACGGGGACGCCCTAGGCCACGGCTATGTCAACGGAAGTGGCGGCCGGTCACTGACCTTGGCCGAGATGGCGCTGCACGGCTCGGGAGGAAGGAAGGGAAGGGGGAAAAGGACCGCAGAGCTCACCAGAACTCAACGGCGGGCACGACGAGGCTTGAGGGAGCTCGGAGCAGGCGAATTGCTCGCCGGAGTCGAAGGCGGCCGGCGGTGGAATCTTGAACCTGGCGTCGCAGAAAGAGCCCCTGGCTTCGATTCGACACGCGGCTAGACGGAGACGAGGGTGTCCGACCTCCTGGACACACTGGTACAGCGGGAGCAGCCCGATGGCCGCGTGTTGGTGACGGCGGTGAACTTGAAGGGCTTCGGGTCGGCGCAGAAATCCACCGGAGACGAAGGGGAAGAGCCTGGGCGAGGGGGAAAATAAAAGGGGGCGCCTAGGCGGTCTCCTCAGCGATCAGAAGATGAGAGGGGGAGCAGGAGGTGGTCGTGGGCGCCGGGCATGCTCGCCACGGCGACGAGCTGCCTGCCTGGCCTCGGGTAGAAGACGACCCTGCCCCTGGTGCGCTGGGCCGGCTTCTTGCCAGGCTGGGCCAGGTAAGTGGGTGGGGTGGGCTCTCTTCTCCTGTTCTTTCTTTTCTTTTTATTTCTGTTATTTGTTTTGCTCTGGTAAAAAAATACCATAGCATTTTATAAAAATGCCCAATTATTTTTAAAAATCCTAGGTGACTAGTAGCTAGCCACATATAGAATTTGAGCATTTTTTAAATTCAAAACATTTGAATTTCAAATCAAATAGGGGTCAAATTTAATTTCCAGAGCACTGTTTGAATTTTAGAATATTCCATGGGCATGGGAAAATACCCAAACCACTTTTAAAATGATCACCATCATTTATAGGAATTGTCCAAATATTCAAATGATTTTTGGAAAAAGATTTTTATCTGGCCATTTGAATTAATTTCTCAGGGCTTTCTGCTTCCCCATTTTTGAATTTCATTTGAATTTTTGCATGATGCAAAGGGCACAAACAAACCCTAGCACTTACCCTAGTTGGGGTTCTGACACATCACTAGAGAACATCACGTATCCCGGTCCATATCCTTATTACTGTTTCCACGCTATTTTTACTTTCCTGCTTTTTACTTTTAGTTGCTATCACTATCCTTTGTGTTTTACCCTTTGTGAACAACAGGACCGGAGAGATTGAAAACCTCTCTGAACTTCGTTGGGAACAAAGTTATCTGTGTCTGTGTGCAAGTCCACATCAGTTGCGCCGCTGACACCTACTTATCATCTCTGGAGTCCTACTGGAGACAAACCTTGGTATCTTCACTGAGGGAAACTTGCTATTGTGCTACATCTCAACCTTCCACTTGGGGTAACCAACGAAGGGCGAGAAGCCATCAAGTGAATTTTTGGCGCCGTTGCCGGGGACTCCGAGTGCTAAGATAGGGGAGTTACACACTACCCTTTACCTTTGTTTTTTAGTCTTGTTAGTTTACCTTTCGGTTTTTATCTTTGTGTCTTTTATCAAAAATTACAAAAAAATCTGCCACACTTGCTGCTACTATGGGTTCCACTAAAAACACCAAGTTGTGTGACTTCACTAGTCACAACAACCAAGACTTTATCTGCACTCCCATTGCCACACCTGCCACTTCAGCTACCTCTTATGAAATTAAACCTGCTTTGCTAAACCTTGTTATGAGAGATCAATTCTCTGGTGATGGAGATGATGCTGCTTTACACTTGAACAATTTTGTTGAATTATGTGATATGCAAAAGTATAAAGAAGTATAAGGTGATGTTGTTAAGCTCAAGCTCTTTCCTTTCTCTTTAAGGGGAGACGCTAAAATCTGGTTTCAATCTTTTCCTAGGAATAGCATAGATTCTTGGGATAAGTGCAAAGATGCTTTTATAGGGAAGTATTACCCACCTGCTAAAATTATCCAATTGAGGAGTAACATTATGAATTTTAAGCAATTGGATAATGAACATGTTGCCCAAGCTTGGGAACGAATGAAATCTCTTGTTAAGAAATTCCCTACACATGGTTTGACTACCTGGATGGTTATCCAGACTTTTTATGCAGGCTTGAACTTTACCTCGCGGAACCTGTTAGATTCGGCCGCGGGAGGAACCTTTATGTCAACTACACTTGGTGCTGCCACGAAGCTTCTCGATGAGATGATGACCAATTATTCCCAATGGCACACTGAACACACTCCATTAGGTAGGAAGGTAAATTATGTCGAGGAAATTACCTCCCTCAATGAAAAAGTTGATTTAATTATGTCTCTACTTACCAAGCAACCCTCTATTGATCCTCATGATGTCCCTTTAAATTCTTTGGTTGCTCAAGAACAAGTAGATGTGAAATTTATTGCTAGAAACAACTTCAACAACAATGCTTATAGGGGAAATTTTGCTAGCAATCCTAGACCGTTTCCATCCAACTATGGGAACAACAACACCTACCCTAGCAACAAAAACCCCTCCTCTGAATTAGAAAGCATGCTTAGAGACTTTATCACTACCCAAAAAGCCTTCAACAAAAATGTAGAGAAGAAATTAGCTAAAATAGATAATCTCTCTTTGAAGGTAGAAAGCTTAGCCCTTGATATTGAGATGCTTAAAATTAAAACCTCTCCCCTTGAGGAGAATAAGGCCACTCCTATTAATGTTATCCAATTACAAATTAATGAAAACATTAGGATGATGGCTAAACTTATTGAAAGATGGGCTAGAGAAAAAGAGGAAGAAGATAGAATTAAGAGCCTTCCTACACACCACACAGTTGCCACTATCCAAATTGTTGAGGATACCCAAAGTATTAGCACCCAATGCACTCCTAGTCCCGTTGGACCTATTAATGGTGATGCTAATACCTCAACCGAAGATGAAGAAACTCCTATGAACATAGAGGGTTTCAAACAAGTGAGATTATATGACACTACTACCACCTTTGATAGTAGTGATATTGATTTTGATAGTTGCACCCTCTCAGAAGTTATCAGTTTGCTACACAAAATGTCTAGAGACCCCCACACTAGCACACTTAACCTTGCCTTCACGGAGCATATCACAAATGCTCTCATCAAAGCTAGGGAGGAGAAGCTTAGAGTAGAAGCCTCCATACCTAGGAAGCTAGATGATGGTTGGGACCCTATGATCAAAATTAAATTAAATAACTTCTCTTGCTATGCCTTATGTGATGTTGGAGCTGGTACCTCCGTTATGCCCAAAAGAATATTTGATATGTTTGAATTGAAGCCCTTTGAGCCTTGTTCTTTTGGTGTTCGTCTTGTTGATTCTTCCGTAAAGAAACCTTTGGGGGAAGATCGACGATGTTCTTATCATTGTCAATGACAACTATATTCCCGTTGATTTTATTGTTATGGATATAGAGTGTGAACCTTTGTGTCCAATTATTTTGGGACGTCCTTTTCTTCGCACCGTTGGTGCGGTTATTGACATGAAAGAGGGGAATATAAAATTCCAATTCCCATTCGAAAAGGGGATGGAAAACTTCCCTAGAAAGAAAGTCAAGTTACCTTTTGAGTCCGTTACACGGGCTAGTTATTCTCTTTCTCTTGATAAAACTTGATTCTTCTTTTACATCATGCCTAGCTTAAAGGCATAAAAGAAAGCGCTTTCGGGAGGCAGCCCGCAACGAATTTAGGTTTTTATTTTTGCTTTTGTTGTGTCTTGATGATTTTTACTACTTTAGCAACATCATTGTATATTTATTTTTCAGCTTTGTGCCAAGTTATAGCCTCTTACGGCAAGGGAAGTAAAAGTTGTGACATGCTGTCCAGAAAACAGATTCTGTCCTCGTGACCAGAAAAATTCCAGAAAAATCCCAGTTCATCTTTTTGAGATGGAATTTTTACAAAGCATGCTCTATAAAATTACAAAACTTCCGTATGTTCTGAGTTTTTTGATTTGAGTTGCAGAAGTGCCCCTAAAAAATTCTTTACTACCTGCTGTTCTGTTTTTCACAGATTCTGCCACGTTTTGTCTCTCCTAACTTTTGCAAACCTTAAGCTTGCTTTTTCTTTGCAAAAACCTTTTGGAACTCTTGAGAAACAGTAGATCTTCAAGAATATCTTTTTATCCAGTGGGGAAAAATTATTTATTAAGGGTACTAACCTCTCTAATCAGCTTATGATGAGTTATGTATGAAGGGTGTTTTCAAGTATGCTATTGAAGATGATGAAAGAAGATCCAGAAGTGTCAAGCGCTCAAGCTTGGGGATGCCCCCATGCATCCCCAACAACTATTCAAGGAGATTCAAGGTTCTAAGCTTGGGGATGCCCCCGTGCATCCCCTTCTCCATCAACAATCATCAGTTCGTCCTTCGTCTCACTATATTTTTATCACTTCATGCGTTATGTGCTATGCTTGGAGCGTCTCGCTCTTGGGTTTTATTTTTAGTTTTATTTAGCTTTGCTTGCTGTTCATAACAAGTTAGTTCCCGTCTTACTTTGTGTGGGAGAGACACACGCTCCACTTTCAAATTCTAGAACACATCATAGGATTTTTTTCCTGTTTATCTTTTTGCTGTTGTGTGTTCTTTATCTTTTCATAGCTACTACCATGTTTAGTTTTAGTCTTAGTTTGTCTTTAGCAAGAGCCTTGGCTTTTGTTTAGTTTGTTGCTGGAACTCTTTTTAGTTTTCATGTTTATCTTGTTAAAGAGAGTTGGTTGTTGCACTGAGTTGTGTCTTGTCTTGAAAGTAGGTAATTGAGGTTGCTATTTTCTTCTAGTAGTAACTTGCAATAGTTTTGAGGTATTGATGTGAGTATTGTTTGAACTTTTGGTGTGAAGAGCGCTAGCCTATTAGTGATAGGTGTCGTATTTTGGGAAATCCGTGTGTATTTTCAAAACCTACAAAACTAGTTGAGAACTCTAGCTACTAGATGGATCACTAATCTTTGGAGGGATCGAATATCAGAGAACACTCACGTACCATGAGTCGAGGATGCGCAAGGATAACCAAACCCCCATACACTCCTCCTCGGGGTACTTGTCTCTTTGTGAACCTCCTTATTAGATTGAGAGTTACCGATAATAAGTGCATGAGTTCTTCGGACTAATGTAAGTATTGAAAGTTGACACTTCCACCTTCCCAATTTTGCTAGCCTCTCCCGTGCCGTGCATTGCCTTCTTCTCACTCCGAGAGTTGGTGTCCACCTTCGCCGGTACATCCAAACCCTTGGCATGATACGCTCTGTCATCATAAGCCTTCTTATATCTTTCCTCAAAACAGCTACCATACCTACCTATCAAGGCATTTCCATAGCCTTTCCGAGTTATATTGCCATGCAACATCCACCTCTTCATGACTTGATCTTCATGTCATACATGTTCCTGCTACACTGGCAGCGACATACATTGCATACATCATGATAGTTACATCTTCTTTATGAATTTGAGTACCTTGTAAAGTGTGAAAGATCTCCTTTACCTTCTTGTAAAATAGAGTGTTGCCCTTAAGTGAGGAAAAGATCCCAAAGTGGACACAATAAAAGATCCCAAAGAGGACAAATGAGAGTTAAATAGAAAGAGACATTGAGGCCACAAAAAATTCAAAAAAAATAGAGAAAAAGAAAAAAAGAAATAAAAAGAGAGAAAGGGGCAACACTACTATCCTTTTGAGAGATCCACACTAGTACTCCCTTTATATCCTTGTACTCCATAGAGATGATCATTATGCATATAGCTATGTGGAGACCTTCACACTATAGAACTTGGCTTGCATATTCCAAGGATGAGCCTCCTCAAACGAGCTCTAGGTCTTCATGAGCGAGCAAGTTAGATGCACCCCCACTAGTTCCTTTGGAGAGCTTCTTAGCTCGTATGTGCATCCGTTGCATGGCAATCCCTACTCCTCACATCATATCTATCATTTGGCATCTCTTGCCTATGATTGTCCTCATTGATGTGAGCCTTTCTCATCCTTTTTGTCTTCCTCCTCCGTACTTCTCTCTTTGCCATCCTAAGTGTCAACTCTCGTGATTACGCTCATCCATTGCATGAGTGCTCGAAATATCAAAAAGGAGTGGATCAAATTGACTTGTACCTGGCTAGTGGTCTGGGGACGAGTCAAGATAAGATTACAAAGAGGACCAAGTGTGAAACTTTAGTAGATTGAGTTCTCAACACAAAAATACTTTTTCTCGTATTCCCTATCCCCCTTCTTGCACGCAAACACCATTTGGAGACATTCGAGTCACGTACAGTGAGAGCTCTTGCACCTAATGTTCTTTTGTTACTTGTTTCAATGCTAATATAGACTCTTGCATGTTATGACTTGAATTGAATCTCTAACCTTGATTGCTTTACGTTTCAAAGTTCTTTTATGGTTGCTAGCATGTCACCACAGAAATTATGTTGTTATCATTTACATACTCGAGGACGAGCAGGAATTAAGCTTGGGGATGTTGATACGTCCAAAACGTATCTATAATTTCTTCTTGCTCCATGCATGTTTTGTGTGTTATTGCTAGGTTCTAGATACACTTTCATACACTTTTGATCATATTTGGACTAACCTATTAACTCAGTGCACCCAGTGCCAGTTCCTGTTTTCTGCTGTTTTTCTATTTCAGTTTCCACCCATATAAAAAGTGCCAGAAAAATTCCGGGAAAAATACAGGAAAAATCAGCGTACAGGAAGCTTCGCGAAGAGTCCGAGTGGGGCCAGAGGGGAGACAAGGGGGCCCAGGCGGCCACCCGGCGCGGCCCCACCCCTGGCCGCGCCAGGGGGCACCTGGGGCCCCTGGTCCACCTCTGGCTGCCCCCCTTCGCCTATTTATTCTCCGTCATGGGGAAACTCCGAAGACAGAACCCTATTTCGCAAACTCGCCTCTATTCCGCCGCCGCCGCGCTTCCGAGATCGGGAGCACCAGAAGACCTCTTCCCGGCACCCTGCCGGAGGAAGGGCCGACCTCCGGGAGTCTCCTCTCCACCATGGATGCTCCCCGGATGTCTCGTGAGTAGTTCTCCTTGGACCATGGGTCCGTGATCAGTAGCTATGTGATGTTCTCCTCCCCTCTTTGATCTTCATGGTTTAGACCTCATGAGCTGCCCTACATGATCGAGGCACTTTTGTAATCTTTCTGCTATTGTTATGCTGAGTTTGATGGGATCTGATGGATTATGAGATTATGTTCAGATTGTGATAGAGTAATATATTTGGTTTTTATCTCTTATATTTTTGTTCCTAAGTAATTCTTGCATGTTCTCCGTTGCTGTTTATTGCTTTCGCCAAGTAGTAGGTAGTGACTCCAAGAGGGAACGTTATGCTCGATTGTGGGTTCATGCCCCCCGATGACACGCTTGAGTGACAGAAACATGAGTCTAGGGGATGTGTTTTTGCCACAAGGGGGAAAACAACGGTGCTTGTAACCGCGGTTGCAAGGATTGTTTACTTTACGCAAAGTTCTTTTTAATGCAGTTGTCTGTTGCTTTGGGTTTACACTTTGGGTGGGGCTCGCAACTTAATACCAGCGAGATGTTCTGGATAGATATCTCAAGGTGGATGATTAGTAGTAGATGCAGTTGGATTACGATCTACTTATTTTGGCGGATTGCCCGTGCTTTTGAGCCTCTTCCTTTCTTTTTTAGCATAGTTAGCATTGCGGTGCGTTCATAATCCTGTCAATTTCCCTTCTGTAATTTGTTTACCTCGCATAGCAGATTTATCGTCTTTTTGGAGAGAGACATCACTAGCGAACATCACGTATCCCGGTCCATATCCTTATTACTGTTTCCACGCTATATTTACTTTCCTGCTTTTTACTTTTAGTTGCTATCATTATCCTTTGTGTTTTACCCTTCGTGAACAACAAGGCCGGAGAGATTGACAACCTCTCTGAACTTCGTTGGGAACAAAGTTATCTGTGTCTGTGTGCAGGTCCACGTCAGTAGCGCCGCTGACACCTACTTATCATCTCTAGAGTCCTAATGGAGACAAACCTTGGTATCTTCACTGAGGGAAACTTTCTGCTGCGCTACATCTCAACCTTCCACTTGGGGTAACCAACGAAGGGCGAGAAGCCATCAGCATCCCCTTCTCCATCAACAATCATCAGTTCGTCCTTCATCTCACTATATTTTTATCACTTCATGTGTTATGTGCTATGCTTGGAGCGTCTCGCTCTTAGGTTTATTTTTAGTTTTCTTTAGCTTTGCTTGCTGTTCATAACAAGTTAGATCCCGTCTTACTTTGTGTGGGAGAGAAACACGCTCCACATTCAAAATCTAGAACACATCATAGGATTCTTCATGCCTATCTTTTTGCTGTTGTGTGTTATTTATCTTTTCGTAGCTACTACCATGTTTAGTTTTAGTCTTAGTTTGACTTTAGCAAGGGCCTTGGCTTTTGTTTAGTTTTTGTTGGAACTCTCTTTAGTTTTCATGTTTATCTTGTTAAGAGAGTTGGTTGTTGCACTGAGTTATGTCTTGTCTTGAGAGTTGGTAATTGAGGTTGCTATTTAATTTTAGTAGTAACTTGCAATAGTTTTGAGGTATTGATGTCAGTAATGTTTGAACTTTTGGTGTCAAGAGCTCTAGCCTATTATTGATAGATGTCGTATTTTGGGCAATCCGTGTGTATTTTCAAAACCTACAAAACTAGTTGAGAACTCTAGCTACTAGATGGATCACTACTCTTCTGAGGAGTCAGATATTAGAGTACACTCACGTACCATGAGTCGATGATGCGCAAGGATAACAAACCCCCATACACTCCTCCTTGGGGTACTTGTCTCTTTGTGAACCTCCTTATTAGATTGAGAGTTACCGATAATAAGTGCATGAGTTCTTCGGACTAATGTAAGTATTGAAAGTTGACACTTCCACCTCCTCATATTTGCTAGCCTCTTCCGTACCGTGCATTGCCCTCTTCTCACTCCGAGAGTTGGCGTCCACCTTCTCGGTACATCCAAACCCTTGGCATGATACGCTCTGTCATCATAAACCTCCTTATATCTTTCCTCAAAACAGACACCATACCTACCTATCAAGGCATTTCCATAGCCTTTCCGAGATATATTGCCATGCAACATCCACCTCTTCATGACATGATCTTCATGTCATACATGTTCCTGCTACACTGGCAGCGGCATACATTGCATACATCATGATAGCTACATCTTCTTTCTGATTTGAGTACCTTATAAAGTGTGAAAGATCTTCTATACCCTCTTGTAAAATAGAGTGTTGCCCTTAAAGTGAGGAAAAGATCCCAAAGTGGACAAAATAAAAGATCCCAAAGAGGACAAATGAGACTTAAATAGAAAGAGCCATTGAGGCCACCAAAAAATATAAAAAAATAGAAAAAGAGAAAAATAAATAAAAAGAGAGAAAGGGGCAACACTACTATTCCTTTTGAAAGATCCACACTAGTACTCCCTCTTATCCTTGTACTCCATAGAGATGATTAGTCATGCATATAACTATGTGGGGACCTTCACACTATAGAACTTGGCTTGCATATTCCAAGGATGAGATTCCTCAAAAGAGCTCTAGGTCTTCATGAGCGAGCAAGTTAGATGCACCCCCACTAGTTCCATTGGAGAGCTTTTTAGCTCATATGTGCATCCGTTGCATGGCAATCCATACTCCTCACATCATATCTATCATTTGGCATCCTAAGTGTCAACTTTCGTGCTTACGCTCATCCATTGCATGAGTGCTCAAAATATCGAAAAGGAGTGGATCAAATTTACTTGTACCTGGCTAGTGGTCTAGGGACGAGTCAAGATAAGATTCCAAAGAGGACCAAGTGTGAAAATTTAGTAGATTGAGTTCTCAAGAAATATACTTTTCTCTCGTATTCCCATATCCCCCTTCTTGCACGCAAACACCATTTGGAGACATTCGAGTCACGGACAGCAAGAGCTCTTGCACCTAATGTTCTTTCGTTGCTTGTTTCAATGCTAATATAGATTCTTGCATGTTATGACTTGAATTGAATCACATACCTTGATTTCTTTACTTTTCAAAGTCCTTATATGGTTGCTAGCATGTCACCACAGAAATTATGCTTGTTATCATTTACCTACTCGAGGACAAGCAGGAATTAAGCTTGGGGATGTTGATACGTCCCAAACATATCTATAATTTCTGCTTGCTCCATGCATGATTTGTGTGACTTTGCCATGTTTTGCTTGAACTTTCATACACTTTTGATCATATTTGGACTAACCTATTAACTCAGTGCACCCAGTTGCCAGTTCCTGTTTTCTGCTGTTTTTATATTTCAGGTTTTCCGACCATTAAAAGTGCCAAATAAATTCCGGAAAAAATATATAAAAAATCAGCGCTCCGAAAGCTTCCAGAATAACCAAGACATGGCAAGAGCGCCACCACCAGGGGCCCAGGAGGGTGCCCGGCGCGGGTCCACCCCAGGCCGCGCCACCTGCCCTCCTGGCTGCCCTGTGGCCCCCCTGGCCCCCTCTTTTGGCCTATACTTAGCCCCCGCGGAGGAAATCCCTAATGTCGATGTACTTTTTCCAGAAGCGATTCCGATCTCCGCCGCCATCGCCGACAAGCTTCGGGGGACCGTGGCCATCGCCGATTCCCCTGGATTCATCTCCGCCGACGTTCACTAGTGATGTCTCTCTCCCAAAAGACGATAAAATAGCCATGCGAGGTAAACAAATTGCAGTTGGGCAATTGACATGATTATGTGCGCAAACCAATGCAAACTATGTTAAAAAGAAAAGAAGAGGCTCAAAAGTATGGGAGGTACGCCAAGACAAGTAGACCGAAATCCATATGTATGTACCTACTAATCATCCAACTTGAGATATCTATCGAGAACATCTCGCTGGTATTAAGTTGTGAATCCCACCAAAAGTGTAAACTCAAAGCAATAGACAACTGCATTAAAGAACTTTGCTTAAAGTAAAAAATACTTGCACCGGCAAGTACAAGCATCGTTGTTTTCTCCCTTGTGGCAAGAACACATCCCCTAGACTCATGTTTCTGTCACTCAAGCTAGTCATCAGGGGGCATTAACCCACAATCATGCATAACGCTCCCTCTTGGAGTTACTACCTACTACTTGGCCAAAGCAATAAACAGCAACGGAGAACATGCAAGAATTACTTAAGAACATAAATATAAAAGAGGAGAATCAAATATATTACTCAAACACAATCTGAACATAGTCTCATAATCCATCAGATCCCAGAAAACTCAACATAGCAACAGCAGAAAGATTACATATGTGCCTCGATCATATAGGGCAGCTCACGAGGTCTAAACCATGAAGAACAAAGAGGGGAGGAGAACATCACATAACTACTGATCATAGACCCATGGTCCAAGGTGGAATACTCATAGTTCATCCGGGAAGCATCCATGGTGGTGGATGTGACGCCCCCAAAATCAAGTCATGTACAGTAATCATACACACAAGGTACACGATCGAGATCAGGGACTCACGGTGAGATATCACAACACAACTCTACAAATAAAAATAATACAAGTTGTTTAATACAAGCCAGGGGCCACGAGGGCTCGAATACAACAGATCGAGAGCACAAAGTCAGCGGAAGAAATAGTATCTGAGTACGGACACAAGGGTACAGGGTTGCCTTAAGAAGGCTAGCACAAAATCAACACTCGACCGAAAAGGCAAGGCCTCCTGCCTTGGAACCTCCAAACTACTCCTGGTCAAAGGGGAACTCGACGTCGTAGAAGGCATCGGGTATGTTCATGTTGCGGTGGTCGGCATCGGGGATCTCCTGCTCCTGGACTCCAAGGCTCCAACGTCGACTGCAACGGCCGATCAGGCAAAACAATAAAAGGGGAAAATAAAGCAGGTGAGTATCTAGCATACCCGCGAGTCTTACGTCCGCTACTAAGCATTATGCATTGTATCAAATGGAAAGGGGAGGCTGTATATAGTGGACTGCAAGATAGAAATCAGAATAAGGATAAGAAGCTAGGCCTATCGAAGACTAGCATCTTCTGACGTTGTCTTGCAGCATGAGAAGAGAATCAGCCAACAGTTCATATAAAGCAATAAAGTAACAATGAAGCAGAAGTTGCTGCAACATTGAATAATATAAGTTGTAATGATTAATAATAATAATGCCTCCGAGTTCCCCTCCTCGACTCCCTGCGAGGAAGAAGACCCGGAACCATACAGTTTAATAGTAATAGTTTCTAGTGGTAAGATCCAGCTTCAGCATAAAGCGTCCTGTTACCGTGGACACGGCTATTCGAATAGATTAAACTCCCTGCAGGGGTGCACTACTGTTCAGCCTGCATGCTCGGATCTCCAGGGTGGCGTGAACCTTGTCAGGGAACGCTCCACCGAAGCTATCCGACACGACGCAACCCATCCTAGGCTCAACAGAGAGGCCATCCGCCGGACTATATCCTATGCGCCAAGGGTTCTAGGACCCTCACCCTTGCACTCTCCTGCACGATGTGTGGCTGGCCGGTGAAGCGAAAGCAAATCCAAAAACACACCGTCCGGACGAAGAAGACACCACTTCCCGGCGCAGGCCGCGGTACTGCTGACGTTTGAAGAGCTTTCGGGCAAACTACGACGCAGGGGAGCCCATAACTCCTTATCCCACGTGAAGGTAGTGCGTACAGACCAAGGGGCCTCTCAAGTCATCCGCCAAACCATTTAGCATTTTAATTAACCTGCGTGACAACCGTTATCGTTGCCTCGACTTAACCAACCCGCGGTCAACGACAGCAGTCAGGACCACCAGTACATCGGTGCCTGCCTGATGGCTTCTCGCCCCTTGTTGGTTACCCCAAGTGGAAGGTTGAGATGCAGCGTAGCGGTAATTTCCCTCAGTAAAGATACCAAGGTTTGTCTCCAGTAGGACTCAACGATAAGTGGCAACGGCGCCAGAAATTATTCTGATGCGTGGAGTTGTCGTGGACCTGCACAAAACAAATAACTTTGCTCCCAACGAGTTCAGAGGAGTTGTCAATTCGTCCGGCCTTGTCGTTTACAAAGGATCAAACGCAAGAGATAAAAAGGTACTAGTAAAAGTAAAAACAGAAAGGTAAATAGTGGGTGTGAACAATGGTATGAAGATGGACCGGAGTCCCGTGATTTTCACTAGTGATGTCTCTCTCCCAAAAGACGATAAAAATGCTAGCGAGGTAAACAAATCACAGTTGGGCAATTGACAGGATTATGAAGGCACCGCAATGCTAACTATGCTGCAAAGAAAGGAAGGGCTCAAAAGCAATGGGCAGTACGCCAAGGTAAGTAGACCGAAATCCATATGCATCTACTACGAATCATCCACCTTGAGATATCTATCCAGAACATCTCGCTGGTATTAAGTTGCGAATCCCACCTAAAGTGTAAACTCAAAGCAACAGACAACTGCATTAAAAGAACTTTGCGTAAAGTAAACAATTCTTGCACCAATAGGCACAATCACCGTTGTTTTATCCCTGGTGGCAACAGCACATCCCCTAGTCTCATGTTTCTGTCACTCAAGCTAGACATCAGGGGGCTGAACCCACAATCGAGCATAACGCTCTCTCTTGGAGTTGCAAGCAAATAACTTGGCCAAAGCAAATACTGCAACAGAGAACATGCAAGAATTTACTCAAGAACAAAATATAAAAGGGCAAACCAAATATATTACTCATCACAATCTGAACATAGTCTCATAATCCATCAGATCCCAACAAACTCAGCATAGCAACAGCAGAAAATTACATAGGTGCCTCGATCATGTGAGGCAGCTCACGAGGTCTCGAAAGTGGAAGCACAAAAGAGGGAGAGGACATCACATAGCTACTGATCACGGACCCATGGTCCAAGGGGGACTACTCACGGTACATACGGGAGGCGTCCATGGCTATGGATGGTCTCCCGGAGGGGTGATCTCCTTCCGGAAGGGTGCCGGGGCAGCTTCTCCAGGCAGCCCCGATCTGAAAATGGCGGCGGTGGCGGAACAGAGAGGTTTCCGCGAAAAAGAGTTCTTGTTTTGGGGTTTCTACCCCGAGGGGGTTATATAGGCGAAGGGGGGCGTCGAGGGGCCACCCAGGGCAGCCAGGAGGGTGCCTGGCGCGCCCTAGGTATGGGGCCGCGCCAGGGACCCTTCTGGCTCCCTGGTGGTGGTCCCGGCTCTCTCCCTTGGTTATTCCGGAAGCTTCCTGCCCGCTGATTTTTAATATAATTTTTGCGGAATTTTTTGGGAACTTTAATCAGCCGGAAAACCTGAAAAAAAAAACAGCAGAAAACCAGAAGCTGGCAACTGGGTGCACTGAGTTAGTAGGTTAGTCCAAATTGGTTTAAAAGTGTAATAAAGTTCAACCAAAACATGGCAAAGTCACACAAAACATGCATGGAGCAAGCAGAAATTATAGTTACGTTTGAGACGTATCAACATCCCCAAGCTTAATTCCTGCTCGTCCTCGAGTAGGTAAATGATAACAAGCATAATTTCTGTGGTGACATGCCACACAACCAAATAAGGACTGTTAAGTAAAGCAATCAAAGCATGTAATTCAATTCAAGTCTTAACAAGCAAGAGTCTATATTGACATTAACACAAGCAACAAAAGAACAAAAGGTGCAAGAGCTCTTGCTGTCCGTGACTCGAATGTCTCCAGATGGTGTTTGCGTGCAAGCAAGGGACTGGGAAGAAAGAGAAAAAGGTTGTTGAGAACAACTATCTACTAAAGTTTCACACTTAGTCTCCTTTGGATTCTTATCTGGACTCGTCCCCAGACCACTAGCTAGGTACAAGTCGAACTGATCCACTCCCTTTCGATATTTTGAGCACTCATGCAATGGATGAGCGTGAGCAAGAAAGTTGACACCTGAAAGGCGAAACAGTAAAAGGGTGGAGGAGGAAGACAAAAAGGTGTGTGAAAGGCTCACATCAATGAGGACAATCATAGGAGAGAGAAGGCCATATGATAGATATGATGTGAGGAGTAGGGATTGCCATACAATGGATGCACATGTGAGCTAAAAGCTCTCCAATGGAACTAGTGGGGGTGCATCTAACTTGCTTGCTCAAGAAGACCTAGAGCTCGTTTGAGGAGGCTCATCATTGGAATATACAAGCCAAGTTCTATAGTGTAAAAGTTCCCCACATAGCTATATGCATGATGATAATCTCTATGGAGTACAAGGGATAGAAGATGAAGTACTAGTGTGGATCTCTCAAAAGGAATAGTAGTATGCCCCCTTCTCTCTTTTTATTTTTCTTTTTCTCTTTTTATTTTTTTTTATTTTTTTGGTGACCTCAATGGCTCTTTCTATTTAACTCTCATTTGTCATCTTTGGGATCTTTTGATTTTGTCCTCTTTGGGATCTTTTACTCACTTTAGGGGCAATAATCTATATTTTACAAGAATATAGGAGATCTTTCACACTTTACAAAGGTACTCACAAAAAGAAAATGTAACTAATCATGATGCAAATGTATGCCTCTGCCAGGATAGCAGGATATGCAATGATACTAGCGCGTCATGTAGCAATGATTAGGGCAAGACCCAACTAGCATGCGGCTCATCGATCAAGCAAGTAGCATGTATGACATGAAGATCAAGTCATGAGAGGGTGGATGTTGCATGGCAATGTATCTCGGAAAGGCTATGGAAATGCCTTGTAGGTAGGTATGGTGGCTGTTTTGAGGAAAGATATAATGAGGCTTATGATGACAGAGCGTATCATGCCAAGGGTTTGGATGCACCGGCGAAGTATGCGCCAACTCTCGAGGTGAGAAAAGGTCAATGCACGGTACCGAAGAGGCTAGAAAAAGTATGGGTAGGTGGAAGTGTCAACTTTCGAATACTCACATTAGTCCGAAGAACTCATGTACTTATTATCGGTAACTCTCAATCTAATAGGAGGTTCACAAAGAGACAGGTACCCCGAGGAGGAGTGTATGGGGGTTTGGTTATCCTTGCGCATCCTCGACTCATGGTACGTGAGTGTACTCTAATATTCGAACCCTCCAGAGGTTAGGGATCCATCTAGTAGCTAGAGTTCTCAACAGGGGTTTTTTGGTTTTTGAAAAACACACGGATTGCCCAAAATACGACATCTATCACTAATAGGCAAGAGCTCTTGACACCAAAAGTTCAAACATTACTCTAGTCAATACCTCAAAACTATTGCAAGTTACTACTTCAAAGAGAAAAGCAACTTTAACTACCTACTTTCTAGTCAAGACACAGAACTCAGTGCAACAGGCAAACTCTCTAACAAGATAAAACATGCAACCTATAGAAAGTTCAACCTAAAAAGAAAAGCTCTAGAAAAACTAAAACACTACAGCTAAACAGACCAGCAGCTAAGAAAAGAAAAAGAACAACTCACAGCTAAAAGAAATAAGCATGCAAATCCTATGAGGAGTTCTAGTTCAAGTGGAGCGTGTTTCTCTCCCACACAAAAGAGTAAGTTGGGGTCTAACTTGTTACTACAGCAAAGAAAGCAAAACAAACCTAGAAAAGTAAAGAGCGAGACGCTCCAAGCAAAGCACATAACGCATGAAGTGATAAAAATATAGTGCAACGAAAGACAGACCGATGATTGTTGATGAAGAAGGGGATGCACCGGGGGCATCCCCAAGCTTAGACGCTTGAGTCTCCTTGAATATTTATTGGGGGTGCACTTGGGCATCCCCAAGCTTGAGCGCTTGACACTCCTGAATCTTCTTTCATCACCTTCCATCGCGCACTTGAAAACTCCCTTCATACATAACTCATTGTAGGCTGATTAGAGAGGTTAGTACCCTAATAAAATAATTTTCCTCTACTGCAAATAAAGATTTCCAGGAAGAGCTACTGTTTCTCTTGCCTTCCCAAAAATTTTTGCAAAGAAAAAGCAAGCTTAAGGATTGCAAAACTGCGAAAAGAAAAACTGGGGCAGAAGCTGAGAAAAACAGAACAGCAGAGAAAGGGGAATTTTTTCGAGGTATTCTGCAACTCAAATCAAAAAACTTTGAACAGGGGCTAGCAAGCCAATTGTATGGAGCATTCTGTCAAAAAAATTCAGATCAAAAAGATGATCTGGTGATTTATCGCGAATTTTCCCGTCAAGAAGACAGAATCTGTTTCTTGACAGCAAGCTCCAACTTTTGAACTTTCAAGCACTCTGAGGCTAAACTTGGCACAAAGCTTGAAAAATAAAGATACAATGGTGTTGCTACAGTAGTAACAGTCATCAAGACCACTAAGAACAGAACAAAAGAAAAAAGAAAAACCTAAATTCGTTGCGGGCTGCCTCCTGAAAGCGCTTCTTTAGAGCCATTAGCTAGGCTTAAAGCAGAAGATCAAGTTTTTTCAAGAGAATAACTAGCCCGTGTGACGGACTCAAAAGGTAACTTAATCTTTTTCTTAGGGAAATGTTCCTTCCCTTTCTTGAGAGGGAATTGGAACTTGATAGTTCCCTCTTTCATGTCAATGATGGCACCAACTGTGCGAAG
Organism: Bromus sterilis; assembly: GCA_950022295.1. Lineage (NCBI taxonomy): Eukaryota > Viridiplantae > Streptophyta > Magnoliopsida > Poales > Poaceae > Bromus > Bromus sterilis. Next base: position 60,749,793 of record OX465599.1, read on the forward strand.
AAAAGGACGTCCCAAAATAATTGGACAAGAGGGCTCACACTCAATGTCCATAATAGTGAAATCAACGGGAACATAATTGTCATTGACAACGATAAGAACATCGTCGATCTTCCCCAAAGGCTTCTTTACGGAAGAATCAACAAGACGAACACCAAAAGAACAGGGATCAAAAGGTTTCAAATCAAGCATATCATACATTCTTTTGGGCATAACAGAGGTACTTGCTCCAACATCACAAAGAGCAAAACAAGAGAAGTTATTCAATTTAATTTTAATCATAGGATCCCAACCATCTTCTAGCTTCCTAGGTATGGAGGCTTCTAGCCTAAGATTCTCCTCCCTAACATTAATTAGAGCATTGGTGATATGCTACGTGAAGGCAAGATTTAGTGTGCTAGTGTGGGGGTCTCTAGACATCTTGTGTAGGAAACCAATAACTTCTGGTAAAGTGCAGTTATCAAAGTCTAGTTCACTACTATCTATAAGGGAAGTAGTGATATCATTTAATCTCACTTGTTTGAAAGCCTCTATGTTCATAGAGGTTTCCTCTTCTATGGTTGAGGGTGTAGCATCACCATTGATAGGTCCAGTGGGACTAGGGGTGTGATGGGTGCTAGCAGTTTGGATCTCCTCAACTACTTGGATAGTGGCTACTGTGTGATAGGTAGGAAGGCTCTTAATTCTATCTTCTTCCTCCTTCTCTCTAGCCCATCTCTCTTTAAGTTTTCCCAGCATCCTAATGTTTTCATTAATTTGGACCTGGATGGCATTCATAGGAGTGACCTGCCTCTCCTCAGGGGGAGAGGTTCTAATCTTCAGCATCTCTACGTCGTGGGCTATATTGTCTACCTTCGAAGAGAGGATATCTAGTTTATCTAATTTTTCTTCCACACTCTTGTTGAAGGCCTTCTGGGTAGTGATAAAGTCTTTGAGCATAGTCTCTAGTTCTGAAGTGGAGTTTCTAGTGGTAGGATAAGTGTTGTTCCCATAGTTGTTGGATGGGAAAGGCCTAGGATTGTTGCTACCAAAGTTACTCCTATAAGCATTATTGTTGAAGTTGTTCCTAGAGACAAAATTGACATCTACTTGCTCCTGAGCAACCAAAGAATTTAAAGGAACATCTTGAGGATCAATAGAGGGTTGCTTGGTAAGTAGAGACATGATAAGGTCAACCTTTTCATTTAAAGAGGAAATCTCCTCGACAGAGTTTACCTTCTTACCAGTTGGAGCTCTCTCGGTGTGCCATTGTGAATAATTTAGCATCATCTCATCTAGTAGTTTTGTAGCAGCACCAAGTGTGGTTGACATAAAGGTACCTCCCACGGCCGAATCCAACAGGTTCCGCGAGGTGAAGTTCAAGCCTGCATAAAAAGTCTGGATAACCATCCAGGTAGTCAGTCCATGTGTAGGGCAGTTCTTGACGAGCGTCTTCATACGTTCCCAAGCCTGGGCAACGTGTTCGTTATCCAATTGCCTGAAATTCATAATGTTACTCCGCAATTGAATAATTTTAGCAGGGGGATAATACTTCCCTATAAAAGCATCCTTGCATTTACTCCAAGAATCAATACTATTCTTGGGTAGAGACTGTAGCCACTCCTTGGCTCTCCCTCTCAAGGAGAAAGGGAAAAGCTTCAGCTTGACGATGTCTCCGTCCACCTCCTTGTATTTCTGCATGTCGCAGAGCTCGATAAAGTTGTTTAGGTGCAAAGCAGCATTTTCTCCTGCTCCTGAAAATTGATCTTTCATGACAAGGTTAAACAGAGCAGGTTTAATCTCATAAGAAGGTGCTGAAGTGGAAGGTGGAGCAATAGGAGTGCAGATAAATTCACTATTGTTGTGACTGGTGAAGTCACACAACTTAGTGTTTTCATTGGAACCCATAGTAGCAGCAGGTATTTTTGGTATTTTTGATTAGGGACATAAAAGTAAAAACTGAAAGGTAAACTAACAAGACTAAAAAGCAAAGGTAAAAGATAGCGTGTAACTCCCCTATTTTTGATACAGGAGTCCGGCAACGGCGCCTGAAATTGGCGGTTGTCAGGACTCGCGTATTTGTACTTCCTTTGAGTCCCCGGCAACGGCGCCAGAAATTAGCTTGATGGATTCTCGCCCCTCGTTGGTTACCCCAAGTGGAAGGTTGAGATGCAGCGTAGCGGTAATTTCCCTCAGTAAAGATACCAAGGTTTGTCTCCAGTAGGAATCAAGGATAAGTACGATAGGTGGTAACGGCGCCAGAAATTATTCTGATGCGTGGAGTTGTCGTGGACCTGCACAAAACAAATAAGTTTGCTCCCAACGAGTTCAGAGGAGTTGTCAATTCCTCCGGCCTTGTCGTTTACAAAGGATCAAACGCAAGAGATAAAAAGGTACTAGTAAAAGTAAAAACAGAAAGGTAAATAGTGGGTGTGAACAATGGTATGAAGATGGACCGGAGTCCCGTGATTTTCACTAGTGATGTCTCTCTCCCAAAAGACGATAAAAATGCTAGCGAGGTAAACAAATCACAGTTGGGCAATTGACAGGATTATGAAGGCACCGCAATGCTAACTATGCTGCAAAGAAAGGAAGGGCTCAAAAGCATGGGCAGTACGCCAAGGTAAGTAGACCGAAATCCATATGCATCTACTATGAATCATCCACCTTGAGATATCTATCCAGAACATCTCGCTGGTATTAAGTTGCGAATCCCACCTAAAGTGTAAACTCAAAGCAACAGACAACTGCATTAAAAGAACTTTGCGTAAAGTAAACAATTCTTGCACCAATAGGCACAATCACCGTTGTTTTATCCCTGGTGGCAACAGCACATCCCCTAGTCTCATGTTTCTGTCACTCAAGCTAGACATCAGGGGGCTGAACCCACAATCGAGCATAACGCTCTCTCTTGGAGTTGCAAGAAAATAACTTGGCCAAAGCAAATACTGCAACAGAGAACATGCAAGAATTTACTCAAGAACAAAATATAAAAGGGCAAACCAAATATATTACTCATCACAATCTGAACATAGTCTCATAATCCATCAGATCCCAACAAACTCAGCATAGCAACAGCAGAAAATTACATAGGTGCCTCGATCATGTGAGGCAGCTCACGAGGTCTCGAAAGTGGAAGCACAAAAGAGGGAGAGGACATCACATAGCTACTGATCACGGACCCATGGTCAAAGGGGGACTACTCACGGTACATACGGGAGGCGTCCATGGCTATGGATGGTCTCCCGGAGGGGTGATCTCCTTCCGGCAGGGTGCTGGGGCAGCTTCTCCAGGCAGCCCCGATCTGAAAACGGCGGCGGCGGCGGAACAGAGAGGTTTCCGCGAAAAAAAGTTCTTCTTTAGGGGTTTCTACCCCGAGGGGGTTATATAGGCGAAGGGGGCGTCGAGGGGCCACCCAGGGCAGCCAGGAGGGTGCCTGGCGAGCCCTAGGGTTGGGGCCGCGCCAGGGACCCTTCTGGCTCCCTGGTGGTGGTCCCGGCTCTCTCCCTTGGTTATTCCGGAAGCTTCCTGCCCGCTGATTTTTATTATAATTTTTGCGGAATTTTTTGGGCACTTTAATCAGCCGAAAAACCTGAAAAACAAAAACAGCAGAAAACAAGAAGCTCGCAACTGGGTGCACTGAGTTAGTAGGTTAGTCCAAATTGGTTTAAAAGTGTAATAAAGTTCAACCAAAACATGGCAAAGTCACACAAAACATGCATGGAGCAAGCAGAAATTATAGATACGTTTGAGACGTATCACTGCCCTGTCGTCCCACCAAGTCACTGCGGTTACCAACAAGGTGAACCGTCTCCTTACCTTGTCTCGCGTGTGCTCTTGGTAGAGCTCGACTTTTCGTAGTTTGGTAACTCTCGCGAGATATCAGCAGGGGCCAAGCACGCCAGTAACGTCGGTCGTACCCTTCCTGTCGTTCCCGACAATATACCGCTCGCGGGCACCGTTGGGCCGCCCGACTCTTACCTTTAAGGACACCAGTTGGTTCGAGTGCCTAGCATTAAGTGAAACAAGGAGGTATCACCCTCGATGGCACACTTAAAGAGGTTTGACAGAGACATCAGCGGAATGAACTAAAGAGGTAAACCTCGTATCATTCCGGTGATGCTACGCTACTGAGCCGACGAGAGTGAAATACGAGTCCACTCCACTCGTAAGTCAAACTCGAAGCGACTCGGCAGACTCTCGCCGTTATAGGTTCCCTAGAGCGTCTGCATTGATCCGTACCTATTGCAGTTGTATATATTTTGTATCCGCGTCACTGCCCTGAGTGACCACGGCCCGCTATCTAATCCTAGCTAACAATGCGCAGGGCTCACTGCTGAAAATAATATATAGATATAGCAGGCAGCATAGGATAAGGAAGGTACATCAAGGGGCGACAAAATAAGGCTATGCAATTGGATAGGATTGTAACGTAGCAGCAGCAGTAACAATGCCTAGTGCAAGAAAGTACGGAAAAGATAGGCGATATCTGGGGAAGAGAATGGCTCTGCTTGCGTGGTAGCTCGACGGTAGGGGTAGGGTCGTCGACGAAGTAGTCGTACCCGGCAACGGTGTAGTCGGCGGTAGCAGCGGGGTCTACCGGAGAATAAAGGGGGGGGAAACAGTAAATACAAAGCAAACAATGCAAACATATGAATGACATGGAAAATGTATCGATGTCAGTGTTCTAACGCAGTACAGTGGGTTATGCTCGGAGCGGGAATTCATCTGGGGATGAAATACCGGCTCCGGGTGATTACCGGACAGGGTGTCCGAAGGGGGAAGGGTTCATGCCAGAGGTGTCGTGGACATCCGACAAACGTGTGAATGGTGTAACCGTGCTAGTTGAAAGAATGCGAACAACATTCGTGTTCGGAAAAAATTCATCCGGATACTTTAACAGTACCGGACCAATCATTGGACAGACGGTCCGGAGGGGGCGGTTCGATGTTCGGTATGTTAGAGGGGGGTGGTAGACCAACGGATAGCGTATCCGTATTCGTTATATTTTTCTGATCAATTTTCATGTATAAAGTTTTTGAATCTGACTTACGGTTTAAAAGATATTGAATTTTAAAGTTTAAATCATTTTCTGTATTTATTTTATTTAATAAATATACATTATCCACAGAGGGGTTTGACCAATCAATCCTGACCAGTGGGACCCACTGGTCAGCCTCACACTGCTAATTTAAACTTTTAATTAAATTTAATTAATCACTGGGCCCACATGTCATACACTGAATGTTTTATTAATTTATTTAACACGATTTCTTAAAGGTGGGACCCAGGTGTCATTGGCACAGGTGTTAATTAAACAGGTTTAATTATCCAGAGAATTTCTTAAGTAACAGGGCCCACCTGTCATACACATGTTTACTAATCAGGGGGTTATCTCTAATCGGTTTTATTAGGGGATGGGTCCATCGGTTAGTGGCCCAGGCCACACACTGCCCACGGCCATGGCCGGACAGCGGCAGCGGCGAGCCACGGCGACCAACACCGACGAGGCCGGGGCCGGTCGGCAGCGGCGGCAAGGGGAGCAGTCAGCGGCGGCACACGCACCGGGGGGTCCAAGGCGCAGCCAAGGGAGGCATGGCGCGGCTCGGGCGGCAGGCCCGCCATGGCGAGTCCGCACGGGTGCTCGTGCTCTGGCCATGGCGGCCATGCCCAGGACGGTGGCTACGGAGACCAAAACGACGGGGGTGGGGTGGATTCGAAGGCGGTGCTCACCGAGGGGAAGCCGGTGGCGAGCGTGCACGAGGCCGGGGAGGTCGGGGCGCGGCGAATTCGTTGACGGGAAACGACAGCCGGCGGCGAAACGGCGGCCTGATTCCGGCGAGGCAGTCTTGGCTCGATTCGAAGGGGGGAAATGGCGTGGAGGAGCACTACGGTCCTCCTGGACAAGTTGTCCCGCACCGGGGGGCTCAGTGGCCATGGCGACCCGGTGGCGCACCTAGGCGGCCTGGGGAGGAAACAAGAGAGGCGATGGGGGAAAAGGGAGGGGTCGGCTAGGGTTCGTCCCGGGGCGAGGTACTTGGCCTCACCGGCTGCCGGCCGATGGCCTCCACGTCGCCATGGTCGGAGGCTGGCCAGGGGATGGCTGCCACGCCCCCCCCTCCATGAACAGGAGGTAGGAGGAGGGCGCCGGGTGGGCTGCCCAGGATGGAGTTAGGGGAAGGGGTAGGTGGGCCGGGGAGGAGGGAACGGGTGTGGGCCGGCTGGGCCAGGGGGAGGGCTTTGCCCTGTGCGCCATTTAGGTTTTCTTTTTTTTATTTTTCTTTTCTGTTAATTATTCTTTTATAATTATTTTTATTGTTTTACATTTTTGTAAAATATGTTAGATGCCTCTAAATTAGTATGGCACTGCATACCAGTGCCACACAAGTTTAGGTAGCCAAAGAATTTCATTTAATAATTCTTTTAATTAAATAAATGATTTAAAATGGAAAATTCAAGCTATTGTTTTAATAGTTTGAAATAATTTAGAGGTCAATAAATTGCGATAACTACAATATCACAACCTACTGACTTTTGGCAATCTTTATAATTGTCCTCCATAATTTTTGTGCAACTTTTATATTTCACTTTTATTTAATTTCCCTAGGGCAAATTATTAATTTCCAAGATATTGTTTTTATTTTCTAAATTATTTAACACACGCAATCATATCCCATTAATATTTTATTATGACCTATAGGTTACTAGGCATTTAATAAAACAAGTTTCACAATTTTTGGACAAAGTATTTATTTCCACAACGTTTTAATATTCAACCAAAAGGCATATTGGGCATAGTTTTTGATTTCAACACAAAGGGCTTGGACTTGTTTTGATTCATGATGAGCAAGATCCATGATCACATTGCATTCAACAATATCAAAAGGAGAAATTGAAGAACTAAACCAAGTTGATCAAAACAAAATTTTGATCCAGGCCATTTTGAGAAAGAGAGATTATCAACAGTGATTAGCAACAGTAACCCTGATTACTGTAGGTGATTACTGTAGCGTGACACCCGGGGTGTTACAAATCTCCACCACTACAAAGAATTCTCGTCCCGAGAATTAACAGTAGTGAAAGGGGTAAGCTTTCGGTTTCGTATTCTAACGATTCTTCTAGTTCTGGTTGTCCTTCTCGAAGAAGTTAATCCTTCACATTGAGGTCTTCATATCTCTGCATCAGTGCATCTTGACAGGTTGTCATCCTTCTATCGGGGTTGCATCGTACCTACGAATAGGTTAGGGGGGCACTTGAGGGGGGGTCGAATCGGTACAAGGTCAATCAATCGAGATGGTCCAAGGGGATGGGGTACAAAGTATCTCACGAGTTAAACCCAGGGAGATACATTGAGAAAAACAAAAGAAAGCATGAGAAGTTTTCAAGCGGATATGCAAGCATTCGACGATGATAACGAAGGATGAAAAGGGGTCCATAGCATCAGGCATAAGCACTGAGTCTGATATCGAACTGAATATCACAAGGTAGAGGACTCGTGAGTTGCATGCGAGGTCAAGCAAGAGGAGTAACCTCGAGAACAGAAAGGTACAAGAGAGTCAGGTTTCGATTCTGTGGAACTGTGGGTTATGGGCTCACATTGAATAAAAAGGGTGGTGACAAACAATGTGATCAAGTTGCAAGGTAAGTCAGAAAACAGCTTGTTAGCTATGTCGGCAACAACGTCGGTGCCAAGGGCGAGGGACGAAGAGAACCATTTTCCTGCTCGTTAAGACGAGGCGGACCAATTGGCAAAGTTCTTGTCCATCGGTGGTCACCGAAAAGTCATCAACAATTGTAACAGATTGTACAGACAAAGTAGTACACCGAAGTGTTTACATCAGCAGGGAATTATCACTGCTCGAATAATTTATATTCAAAGAAAGGTTAAACCGACCAATGGAAAGGAAAATGTGATGATACACAAGTATCAGGTGTATATCTTTCCCAAGGGAAAGCAGAGCAAGATATACATGACCAAGTTTGTATTTGCCGGGGGGGTCAAAGAAGGTTGTCGATGATAACACAAATCATCGAGGGGCAAGGATGGTATTTCTCACGATGCATCCAAGCAACACTTGGGACTAGTGAAAATGTCGATGATGACCACGACACAGTGTGTCAAGGGGTTTCCAGAGAATGAACTCGAATAGCGGTGATTCCAAGCAAAAGGTATTCGGTGTTCTCGGCTGACGACAACCCAGAACCCATGGACTGGTTATGACAGGGAAACGTATTGTTCCATCAAAATTCATAAGATGTAGTGCAAAGGCATGATATCCTCGAGATACCCGGGGTAATACTCGAAGGTAGAATGGTGGATCATAGGTGTAGAAGAATTATATACCAAGGGGATAATTACCTTTACAAGAAGCTCAAGATAAGTTCTACATAGTATCCATGGGCATGAACACAAAGGTTCAGGGTCGACTCCCACTTCTTCAATGCATAACATTTCAATCACTTCTCGCTTTCGATGAAGTTGTAGAGTAGGAAATTTATCTGGCGTAACACCAGTAGAGTAAGACCCGTAGAAGTTCATGGGTTCACACAAATGGATGAAGCATAGATACAACCCATAGGGACATTTTTACGGATCTATACGACAAACAATAGGAACAAGAGATACAAGTTTGAAAGGAGAAGGCCGATGACACGGACCAGATGATACCGTTCGCCCAAGGCATTTCGTATCAAGGGAAATTCATCAATGATTTAGGACACAAGGGGACGGTAGGCAGTAATCCACCAAAAAGGTCAGGCAGCGTACAGAGAGTCTGGTGTGAGTATCGGTACTCAACCATAAGAAGAAAGAATGCCAAAGCATTGGAGATAGAAACATCGGAATAATTTGATGCTTAAGTACCAGGAATTATGACTTCCATATCGATGTATCAGATTCAGATACATCGAGCAAACATGAATAAGTTGAATAGAAGCTTGACGGTTAATCAATCAAGATTTGATTTACCGAGAAACAGCTCATGTACGGAATGACGTCTGAGCCGAAAGAATGAATTCATAGGGTTAACCGATGACTGCGTGCATTCGCGCACACGATGATTCAATAGATCGGAATGGCAAGGCCAAGGGAGGGCATCGAAGATCACAATACAAACGGGATTAATCATAGTGCAAGCAGGTAAGAAGAATCTCCAAAGCAGTAGGCTGCCGAGGATTGGCACGAGATCGAATAGTATTTCAAAGTATTTTGGGAATCACAGGAACAACTTAGGATGAACGGATCCTCAATAAAAGTGAGGAATTATCCACAGGGTGAAAAGAAGCTGCAAGGCAGTAGGCTCAAAGGATTCCCGAAACAACAGAAAGTATTTCGACGCATCTTGTGAACACAAGAGCAACTGGGATTGAATGGATGAACGGAACGTGTATGTGGTTATACATGCGGACTTATCAGTGGCAGTGAATTGTAAGGGTGATCGACACATATGGTCTCGGGAATTTTATCGGAGAGTAATCTTTGGAATCTTCTCGTGAAGCAAGCGATCATCTGTAATGAGGGGCTCTCCGGGAGGAAGTAGTCACGAGAACCTAATGTCAGAGTTAGAAAAATCTTTAACCCGAAAGAGAAGAGAGATCAGAGTCCAAGAGTAAGGGTACGGAGAAAAAGATCCTAATACCACCCAATTATTGCGATGTGGGCCGATAAGCCACACGACACTGTTAGTAAAATAGTTTTGCAAGAACTAGACTCGACTTCGACCAAGGAGTTGGAAGGGGGTGTCCTACAGGCAGTCGGCTCTGATACCAACTTGTGATGCCCCCAAAATCAAGTCATGTACAGTAATCATACACACAAGGTACACGATCGAGATCAGGGACTCACGGTGAGATATCACAACACAACTCTACAAATAACAATAATACAAGCTGTTTAATACAAGCCAGGGGCCACAAGGGATCGAATACAACAGCTTGAGAGCACAAAGTCAGCGGAAGCAATAGTATCTGAGTACAGACACAAGGGTACAGGGTTGCCTTAAGAAGGCTAGCACAAAATCAACACTCGACCGAAAAGGCAAGGCCTCCTGCCTTGGAACCTCCAAACTACTCCAGGTCAAAGAGGAACTCGACGTCGTAGAAGGCATCGGGGATCTTCATGTTGCGGTGGTCGGCATCAGGGATCTCCTGCTCCTGGACTCCAAGGCTCCAACGTCGACTGCAGCGGCCGATCAGGCAAAACAATAAAAGGGGAAAATAAAGATGGTGAGTATCTAGCATACCCGCGAGTCTTACGTCCGCTACTAAGCATTATGCATTGTATCAAATGGAAAGGGGAGGTTGTATATAGTGGACTGCAAGATAGAAATCAGAATAAGGATAACAAGCTAGGCCTATCGAAGACTAGCATCTTCTGACGTTGTCTTGCAGCATGAGAAGAGAATCAACCAACAGTTCATATAAAGCAATAAAGTAACAATGAAGCAGAAGTTGCTGCAACATTGAATAATATAAGTTGTAATGATTAATAATAATAATGCCTCCGAGTTCCCCTCCTCGACTCCCTGCGAGGAAGAAGACCCGGAACCATACAGTTTAATAGTAATAGTTTCTAGTGGTAAGATCCAGCTTCAGCATAAAGCGTCCTGTTACCGTGGACACGGCTATTCGAATAGATTAAACTCCCTGCAGGGGTGCACTACTGTTCAGCCTGCACGCTCGGATCTCCAGGGTGGCGTGAACCTTGTCAGGGAACGCTCCACTGAAGCTATCCGACACGACGCAGTCCATCCTAGGCTCAACAGAGAGGCCATCCGCCGGACTATATCCTATGCGCCAAGGGGTCTAGGACCCTCACCCTTGCACGCTCCTGCACGGTGCGTGGCTGTCCGGTGAAGCGAAAGTAAATCCAAAAACACACCGTCCGGACGAAGAAGACACCACTTCCCGGCGCAGGCCGCGGTACTGCTGACGTCTGAAGAGCTTTCGGGCAAACTACGACGCAGGGGAGCCCATAACTCCTTATCCCACGTGAAGGTAGTGCGTACAGACCAACGGGCCTCTCAAGTCATCCGCCGAACCATTTAGCATTTTAGTTAACCTGCGTGACAACCGTTATCGTTGCCTCGACTTAACCGACCCGCGGTCAACGACAACAGTCAGGACCACCAGTACATCGGTGCCTGCCCTGCCGTCCCACCAAGTCACTGCGGTTACCAACAAGGTGAACCGTCTCCTTACCTTGTCTCGCGTGTGCTCTTGGTAGAGCTCGACTTTCCATAGTTTGGTAACTCTCACGAGATACGAGCAGGGGCCAAGCACGCCAGTAACGTCGGTCGTACCCTCCCTGTCGTTCCCGACAATATACCGCTCGCGGGCACCGTTGGGTCGCCCGCCTCTTACCTTTAAGGACACCAGTTGGTTCGAGTGCCTACCATTAAGTGAAACCAGGAGGTATCACCCTCAATGGCACACTTAAATTGGTTTGACAGAGACATCAGCGGAATGAACTAAAGAGGTAAACCTCGTATCATTCCGGTGATGCTACGCTACTGAGCCGACGAGAGTGAAATACGAGTCCATTCCACTCATAAGTCAAACTCGAAGCGACTCGGCAGAGTCTCGCCGTTGTAGGTTCCCTAGGGCATCTGCATTGATCCGTACCTGTTGCAGTTGTATATATTTTGTATCCGCGTCACTCCCCTGAGTGACCACGGCCCGCTATCTAATCCTAGCTAACAATGCGCAGGGCTCACTGCTGAAAATAATATATAGATATAGCAGGCAGCATAGGATAAGGAAGGTACATCAAGGGGCGACAAAATCAGGCTATGCAATTGAATAGGATTGTAACGTAGCAGCAGCAGTAACAATGCCTAGTGCAAGAAAGTACGGAAAAGATAGGCGATATCTGGGGAAGAGAATGGCTCTGCTTGCCTGGTAGCTCGACGGTAGGGGTAGGGTCGTCGACGAAGTAGTCATACCCGGCAGCGGTGTAGTCGGCGGTAGTAGCGGGGTCTACCGGAGAATAAAGGGGGGAGAAACAGTAAATACAAAGCAAACAATGCAAACATATTAATGACATGGAAAAGGTATCGATGCCAGTGTTCTAACGCAGTACATTGGGTTATGCTCGGAGCGGGAATTCATCTGGGGATGAAATACCGGCTCCGGGTGATTAGCGGACAGGGTGTCCGGAGGGGGAAGGGTTCACGCCGGAGGTGTCTTGGACATCCGACAAATGTGTGAATGGTGTAACCGTGCTAGTTGAAACAATACGAACAACATTCGTGTTCGGAATAAATTCATCCGGATACTTTAACAGTACCGGACCAATCATCGGACAAACGGTCTGGAGGGGGCGGTTCGATGTTCGGTATGTTAGAGGGGGTGGTAGACCAATGGATAGCGTGTCTGTATTCTTTATATTTTTCTAATCAATTTTTATGTATAAAGTTTTTGAATCTGACTTACGGTTTAAAAGATATTGAATTTTAAAGTTTAAATCAATTTAAATCATTTTCTGTATTTATTTTATTTAATAAATATATATTATCCATAGAGTTGTTTGACCAGTCAATCCTGACCAGTGGGACCCACTGGTCAGCCTCACACTGCTAATTGAAAATTTTAATTAAATTTAATTAATCACTGGGCCCACATGTCATACACTGAATGTTTTATTAATTTATTTAACACGATTTCTTAAAGGTGGGACCCACGTGTCATTGGCACAGGTGTTAATTAAACAGGTTTAATTATTCAGAGAATTTCTTAAGTAACAGGGCCCACCTTTCATACACATGTTTACTAATCAGGGGGTTATCTCTAATCGGTTTTATTAGGGGATGGGTCCATCGGTTAGTGGCCCAGGCCACACACTGCCCACGGCCATGGCCGGACAGCGGCAGCGGCGAGCCACGGCGACCAACACCGACGAGGCCGGGGCCGGCCGGCAGCGGCGGCAAGGGGGGCAGTCAGCGGCGGCACACGCACCGGAGGGTCCAAGGCGCAGCCAAGGGAGGCATGGCGCGGCTCGGGCGGCAGGCCCGCCATGGCGAGTCCGCACGGGTGCTCGTGCTCTGGCCATGGCGGCCAAGCCCAGGGACGGTGGCTACGGAGACCAAAACGACGGGGGTGGGGTGGATTCGAAGGCGGTGCTCACCGAGGGGAATCCGGTGGCGAGCGTGCACGAGGCCGGGGAGGTCGGGGCGCGGCGGATTCGTTGACGGGAGACGACAGCCGGCGGCGAAACGGCGGCCCGATTCCGGCGAGGCAGGATGTCTTGGCTCGATTCGAAGGGGGGAAATGGCGTGGAGGAGCACTACGGTCCTCCTGGACAAGTTGTCCCGCACCGGGGGGCTCAGTGGCCATGGAGGCCATGGAGGCGCGGCCATGGCGACCCGGTGGCGCACCCAGGCGGCCTGGGGAGGAAACAGGAGAGGCGATGGGGGAAAAGGGAGGGGTCGGCTAGGGTTCGTCTCGGGGCGAGGTACTTGGCCTCACCGGCTGTCGGCCGATGGCTTCCACGTCGCCATGGTCGGAGGCTGGCCAGGGGATGGCTGCCACGACCCCTCCCCCCCCCTCCATGAACAGGAGGTAGGAGGAGGGCGCCGGGTGGGCTGCCCGGGAGGGAGTTAGGGGAAGGGGTAGGTGGGTCGGGGAGGAGGGAAGGGGTGTGGGCCGGCTGGGCCAGGGGGAGGGCTTTGCCCTGTGTGCCATTTAGGTTTTCTTTTTTTTATTTTTATTTTCTGTTAATTATTCTTTTATAATTATTTTTATTGTTTTACATTTTTGTAAAGTATGTTAGATGCCTCTAAATTAGTATGGCACTGCATACCAGTGCCACACAAGTTTAGGTAGCCAAAGAATTTCATTTAATAATTCTTTTAATTAAATAAATGATTTAAAATGGACAATTCAAGCTATTGTTTTAATTGTTTGAAATAATTTAGAGGTCAATAAATTGCGATAACTACAATATCACAACCTACTGACTTTTGGCAATCTTTATAATTTTCCTACCATAATTTTTGTGCAACTTTTATATTTCACTTTTATTTAATTTCCCTAGGGCAAATTATTAATTTCCAAGATATTGTTTTTACTTTCTAAATTGTTTAACACACGCAATCGGATCTCATTAATATTTTATTATGACCTATAGGTTACTAGGCATTTAATAAAACAAGTTTCACAATTTTTGGACAAAGTATTTATTTCCACAACGTTTTAATAGTCAACCAAAAGGCATATTGGGCATAGTATTTTATTTCAACACAAAGGGCTTGGACTTGTTTTGATTCATGATGAGAAAGATCCATGATCACATTGCATTCAACAATATCAAAAGGAGAAATTGAATTTGAACTGAACCAAGTTGATCAAAACAAAATTTAGATCCAGGCCATTTTGAGCAAGAGAGATTATCAACAGTGATTAGCAACAGTAATCCTGATTACTGTATGTGATTACTGTAGCGTGACACCCGGTGTGATACAGTGGAGAAGCTCCCAGAGGTGGTTCTTCCCTCCGACAGGGTGCCGGGAATATGTCTCCTGGTGCTCCCGATCTTGGAAGCGCGGTGGCGGCGGAACAGAGGAGAGATCGCGAAAAAGGGTTTTGTCCTCGAGGGTTTCGGGTCAAGAGGGATATATAGGCGAAGGGGCAGCCAGAGGTGGACCAGGGGCCCCAGGCGCCCCCCTGGCGCGACCTAGGGGGTGGCCGCGCCAGGTGGCCTTCTGGGCCACCCCTGGCTCCCCTCAGGACCCACTTTGGCTCTTCCCGAAGCTTCCTGTACGCTGATTTTTCCTATATTTTTTCCGAAATTTTTCTGGCACTTTAAATAATGGGAAAACCATAAATACAAAAAAGCAGAAAATAGGAACTGGCACTGGGGTGCACTGAGTTAATAGGTTAGTCCAAATATGATCAATATCATAGCAATATCACACAAAAGAAGCATGGAGCAAGCAGAAATTATAGATACGTTTTGGACGTATCAACATCCCCAAGCTTAATTCCTGCTCGTCCTCGAGTATGTAAATGATAACAAGCATAATTTATGTGTGACATGCAACCAACCATATAAGAACTTTAAGTAAAGCAATCAAGGCATGTAATTCAATTCAAGTCATAACAGGCAAGAGTCTATATTAGCATTGAAACAAGCAACATAAGAACATAAAGGTGCAAGAGGTCTGGCTGTCCGTGACTCGAATGTCTCCAAATGGTGTTTGCGTGCAAGAGAGGGGATAGGGATATACGAGAGAGTAAAACATAGTTTTTATTGTTCAGCACTTAATCTACTAAAGTTTCACACTTGGTCTTCTTTGGAATCTTATCTTGACTCATCCCCAGACCACTAGCCAGGTACAAGTCAAAATGATCCACTCCCTTTCGATATTTTGAGCACGCATGCGATGGATGAGTGTAAGCAAGATAGTTGACACTTAGGATGGAAAAGAGAGAAAAATGATGGAGGAGGAAGACAAAAAAGGGTGTGAAAGGCTCACATCAATGAGGACAATCATAGGCGAGAGAAAGCCAAATGATAGATATGATGTGAGGAGTAGGGATTTCCATGCAACGGATGCACAGATGAGCTAAGGTAAGCTCTCCAATGGAACTAGTGAGGGTGCATCCAACTTGCTTGCTCAAGAAGACCTAGAGCTCATTTGAGGAGGCTCATCATTGGATTATACAAGCCAAGTTCTATAGTGTGAAGGTCCCCACATAGCTATATGCATAAATGATAATCTCTATCGAGTACAAGATATAAGAGGGAGTACGAGTGTGGACCTCTCAGAAGGAATAGCAGTGTGCCCCTTCTATCTTTTTATTTATTTTTTCCCTTTTTTTTCTATTTTTTGTATTTTTTGGTGGCCTCAATGGCTCTTTCTATTTCTCTCATTTGTCCTGTCGTCGATATGTGACGGCAGACGCCATGGGGATGGCTAAAGTGAGGGGAAGACGCGAGGAAGAAGATGTCGATGGTGCCGGAATCGGGTTGGGCACAAACACGGTGAAGGACACCACGATGTATCCAGGTTCGGGGCTCTCCGGAGAGATAACACCCCTACTCCTGCTCGTCTCTTCTATATCAATGAACTGGACTACAATAACTGCTTCTCTATCTTCTCAGGGGAAGGTGAGCGCCGCCGTGGGCAAGGCTCTCTCCTGCTTCCCTGAGGACTAACTATTAGCAGTGAATGAACTGAGGAGGTTGGGAGTAAATGGAGCTAAAATGAGTGGATCGTCCCCCACGCAGGAGGGGTACCCGGGCTCTTATAGTATGAGCCCGGGGTACATCGGTAACTTCACTGCCGATTGGGCCCAGCCGTCATCCTCTAATCGGCTGGGTCCCACCGACTGCCTCTCTCCGGGTGATCCAGACCCTACGAGCGGCGGCCCATGCTGTAGACTTGTAGGTCATGATGATGAACAGTGAGGCTAGGAGGTGCGGTCTTGTCGGCCTGTCCGCGGAATCGGCGGAGAGGTCGACACCGTATCTTGCCAGATCTTCGATGTGACCTGGCTCTTCTGCTATCCCCGATCTCCCGGGATTGCGCATTTATGACCCCGTACCTGGACCTCCGACTGGTCCCGGGGTCAACTTCTTCAACTGCGATAAGTTACCCCGATTGCGCCTGGGCCAACTGGTGGCCTTTGGCAGGGTCGATTGCTCTAGGCAATCGGCCGTGCTATCGCCTACCTCGGCCCAGCTGCGGGCCAATCGGATGATGGTCTTGATGACAACAGGGTGGACCGATCGCGCCTGGGCCGACTGCCAATCTCGGCCCAGCTGCAGCCCAATCGGTCCATCCTTGTCTTGAAAGGTTGCTTCCGCTTGGGTTAGCCTACCCGGGTACCAATCCCCCGACAGTAGCCCCTAAAGCTGTAAAGGTCCCACAGTCATTTGACCGTGGGGCCTTTGCAGTTTTCAATCTTTATTCGATATCCTCCGAATGCTATGGCCTCATCGGGTGCGTCATTCCGAGTTCGACTCGGTGCTCACACTCGGCTGGCCAACGATTTCGTCCGATCTACTTTAAGTCATCTCCGATTTCTGCCTTCACCTTTAGGAGAATAGCATCTCTCGCCGATTTCCTTCCAACGGTTACTTCCGATTTCCCCGGGATGGAATTGATGAGTCGTGGCCCACGACCCACGTGCGACATGACATAACTGCAGGCCTCGACCCCCACGTCGCACGCCTCGTTTCCCACACTGGGATCTCTTGCGCCGCCTTGCCGGTTGATCTTCCTGTGTGCTAGGCCACACCGGGCCACACGGCCGCAATTGAATCCCACTCCCCTCCCCCGCCGCCCTTATAAGCCACAGGGGAGGGCCCTTGCCTCTTGCTTCTCCCGCACATCGTCTTCTTCCTCCCTATCTCGCTGCTCACACGCGCCATTGCCGCACCACTGAAGCTCTCCATCGCGCCCGCCTCTTCGCCTCTGCGCACGAGATCTGCTCCGTTCGTGCGTCCGCGTTCTGCTCCGCCGCCGCGGTCTTCTTTCACCGCTAGCTTTTCGTCCCTCTTCTTGCTCCGTCGCGAACTCCATGGCTCCCCGGCGGGATACCTCTCAAGCGAGCCGCGGGTGCTGGAAGGGGTCCAAGGTCACCGCGGGCGACATCCAGGCTTTGGTTCGCGCCCGCAAGATGTCGGCTGAGGTCTAGTGGCGCATCCCCGGCGCTGAGATCGTGCCCGCCGCGCGTGCTGGCGAGAGGGTCGTCTTCCTCGCTCACTTCGAGCGTGGATTCGGACTCCCCGCCAGCACCTTCTTCCGCAATTTCCTTGACTTCCACCGATTGCAGCCGCATCACCTCGCGGCGAACTTCATCATGATCCTCTCCGGCTTCGTTACACTATGTGAAGGATACCTCGGCTGCCGCCCGAGTGTTGCTCTCTGGAAACGGTTCTTCAACCTCCGAGCTAATAATGCTCGGACGAGAATAGTGGTGCCGGCTGCTACAGAAGGTGAAAGGCCAACCTACCCGACTGACATGACCGATTGCGGAAGCTGCCTTGTCGCAGCCAGCAAACCACGGTACAAGAGTCCCGAGATCGTTCAGTCCTGCAAGAACTGGCAGACCACCTTCTCCTACGTCAAGTCCCCCGACCAAGGCCCCGACCTCCTGAATCTGCCCGAGTTCTCCCTCGCTCGGCCGACTGAAAAACATCAGTGGTCGTTGAAGTATGGAGTCGGAGACCTTGATGTCGACGCTCAAGTTGCCCGAGTTGCCCAGCTGGAGCAAGATGGGCTCTTATCAACTGATCTTGTTGCCGCTTGGCTTCAAGCCCGAGTGCTCCCGTTGCAACGCCGAGTGCACCGGATGTGCGATATGTCGGGGCCCCGAGATCCCACCCGGCTTTGCACGTGGCGGGTGAGGCTCGAAGACCTCTGCTCTAGGGTGAAGGCTATCACCTCCAGCGCCTTGCCTGACCCCTTCCGCTTCGGCCTTGAATGCCTACACCGCCAAATGAAGCCATCCGTGGTATGTCCTGATTTATCCCTTTCTCCGATTGCTCTTGTTCTCTGTCCGATTGCTCCTGACAATCTTCTTCTTTTTGCCTAGAACTTCCTTCAATCGAATGTGATGGAAGATGGCCAAGTGGCCGGCACGTATGCCACCGACCGCGAGGATGATGACCCCGTGGACCTGGAGTACAACGGCGAAGCTCCTTCCGCCTCTGACGATGTTGATGCTGATGACAACGAGTCCTCCGGGGAGTCCTCCGATTTCGAAGACCTCGCTGGTGATGCCGACATCGATGTTGCCGACCCTAAGGCCGCCGACACTCGAACTGCGACTCAAGGGGGTATGCCTGACCCTTCCCTTGAGGACTTTCTAGCCGGCTGGAGTGATGACAATGGTGTCTCAACAGTCAAAAATTCTGATGCAGCTCTTCGCACCAAGCCGCTGAAAGTGCCGACTAGACGCGCCTCGGTGACCAGCTCCTCTTCTGGTGCTGCCTCCAGCAAGACCACGAAAGCGACGCCGACTGCCTCCAAAGGCAAACAACCCCAATCTACGGTCACTCGGGTGCCGATTGGCCAGGTGCCTCCGAATGTCGCCCCCCTGAGATGTCGGATGCCCACGGGAGCGCCGAGGACCGTTGGGTATGCCCTTGATCTTCTGCCTTGAACTTCATTGCTCTCCTTTGTACTAATTCACCTCTTTTTCTTTCAGGGAGCCGATTGGCCTTGATGATATTGACACCGACATTCCTGCCCGTGCCGGCGCAATCATCTCCCCTGCTGCATCTGCGGCTACCACTCAAAAACGGCCTCCCACTCCACATCGATCCTCTAAAGATGTCGAGCGCGCTGCTAAGAAAGCCCGCCTCGTGGCAGCCCAGACCATCGCTACCTCCATCACTACCTCCAAGACCTCTAAAGAAAGAGCCAATCGGGGAGTTACTGGTGGCGAAGGAGCACAACCAACCAATCCGATTGCTCCATCTCCGCCGCAGCGCTCTGACCCAATCTCTGCCACTTTGCCCATCCTGACGACCGCTCCAATCACAATGACAAATCCGCCGATTGCGGCAACCTCCTCATTGATCACTATGACCATTCCTCCTATCCTGACAACCACTCCGCCGATTGTGGAAACCACCTCGACCTCGTCTCGCCCGATTGCGCCACGGCCACAACCGGGTGCCTCCATCCCTCTGGCGACGTCGGCGCCATCACTCTCTACCATTACCACCTCTGTTGCCATGATGCCATCTTCATCATCACAGCCGACTTCTTCTGTGTCGGAGATTCTGATGCGCTCGGTGGATCAATTCCGGGCTGAGTATTCTCGCACCCGTCATATCGGCACCGAGCCTGATGCTTCAGCTCGCCCCCAAGACCCTCTGACGACAGCCTTCAGTCGGGTAAACGACTTTGCCGCCGCCCTTGCTCGGGACCTCCAACAGCTTGACCGTCATCATGTGGTAAACTCTTGAATTTCCCTTTATGATTTTCCTTCACTCGGAAGGCTTTTCTTCCGGTGGGTGCGCGTAAGCGCACCCACTGGGTGTATTCCCCGAGATTCGGGCCGATTGTTCGCAGTCGGTTCGGATCTTTCATGTTGTTTGCTTTATTTCCTGCCTTCCTCCAATTGGGAGACTTTTCTTCTGATGGGTGAGCGTAAGCGCACCCACTGGGTGTAGTCCCCGAGATTCGGGCCGATTGTTCGCAGTCGGTTTGGATCTTTCATGTTGTTTGCTTTATTTCCTGCCTTCCTCCAATCGGGAGACTTTTCTTCCGGTGGGTGCGCGTAAGCGCACCCACTGGGTGTAGTCCCCGAGATTCGGGCCTATTGCTTGCAGTCGGTTTGGATCTTCTTTTAGCTGTTGTGTTTCTAGGTCTCATCTTGCTTTTCTCCCCAGGCTGTTATGGAAGAAAAACGCGAGGTCTTCAAAAAGCTCCTCGATGCTTATACTGCCAGCCTCTGAACTCTTGCTCAAGCCCAGCTGGAGGTCAACAACCAATCGGCCGAGATCAATAGGCTGAAAGGTAACTTCCGCATCATTTCTGTCTTTTCTCCGATTGACAATTGCTCTTGTACTGATGTCTTCATGTTCTCTTCTAGCTTCTGTTCCCATGATAGATGACCTTCAGAGCCGTATTACTGATTTGACTGCAGAACTCAACCGGCAAGGCCCAGCACTCGCCAAAGCCAAGGAAGAGGCAACCCGATTGCAGGGGGTGGAAGCTGATCTGACTCAAACTATCCGAGGTCTCCGCTCCGAGATGGCTGCCCTTGAAACAAAACATCTAGCCGACATAGCTACCGTGACTGCTGCTGGCGACGGGCTTCTTGCTGAACGAGACACCGATGTTGCTGCCCGAGAGGACTTGCAAGCGGAGAGGGACGAAGCGATTGCTGCGCGGGACTCCATCCAAAAAGATCGTGATGAACATGTCGCCAAATATGAGGAGCTGGAGAAACGCACTTAGGAAGAGACCACCAGGATGCGCCGCCGGGCAAAAGGCCTCTGCGACACGATGAGGGAGATGGACGCCCTTCTCAGTGGTAAGTGCTTCTTGCCTCCGATTGCCTTTCCGACTGTATTCCTCTTTTGAGTTATTACTCATACCTTTCTTCATGATGCAGAAGCCTGGCCCGAATCGGAGACAGCTGCCTACGCGGCCGTAGCCAAATCTCGGGAAGAGACCATCGCCGCCGGAGGGTCTTGCAAATATGATGATGAAGTCTGGACTCAGCATGAGTACTTGATTGGAACAGCGGCTCACATTCCTGTCATCAAGGGGATTGCCTTGTCCTTCAAACTCGGCATCCTGAAGATTGCTGAGCTGCTGTGGTCGCCGGCCGAGCTCAAGGTTGGTCTTCAGAGGATGAAAAATGTTGTTGGCTCTTCTACCGAGGCCCCCACGTCGGCTCCCCTGGACGAAGAGGACTCCGACAAGGGAGATGCCCCGAATGCTACCACCGAACAGACTCCGACTCTCCTGAAGGCCATTCCCCGTCGCATCGATGTCTTGCTCAATTCGGCTGGTCGGACTGGCGCTGAAACTGCTCTTCAAACTGTGTTGAGTTGGTATCCGCAAGTGAAGCTTTCCAAGCTGCACAGCCTCAGAGAGAACGCCGCCGATGTGCTCGAGAAGACCTACGCTGAAGTGAATCGGCTCGCCAGCTCTATGGTGAACTGGTTCTCTCCTTATGAGTACACTCCATACCTCGACGAGGGAGGGAACCCGCTGCCTGTGACTTCTATCTCCGGTTTGGCCGAAGACCTTTCCGACAGCGGCTCGTCCCACACCTCTCCGAGGTCCAAGCAAGCTGGGGCTATGTCTTCTGATGCACAATCGGAGCCAGACGCTGCTGCCGCGCACGCCGGATCGACTGCTCCGACTGCTAGCTCTGCGCCTTTGACTGCCCCGACTTCCTGAACCAGAGCACCGATGAAGCTACTTATCACAGTTTGCCGATACTGGATCGGTCTTATCTTACTTTTTATTTTCGAACTATTTGCTTGTAAGACATAGTTTTAATTCTGTCGACACCCACTGGGTGCGACTTCGATGTAATGAACTTATTCGGCCTTGGGCCTGCTATCTCTTACGCAATCCGATTGCTTATTTCTGATTTTTACTTGTGCGATCAACTTTGCGTCTTTGTCGGTTTCTCTTATCGGTCTGCACTTGGGGATGTCTACCTTGTCTGCATTGCTGCCGACATGCGGTTTGCAATCGGATCAAAGGTAGATTGCCCGCCAAGGTTCGATAAGCTTTTTTATATTTACACGACAAGGTTTAACGCAAAGGATTCTGCGACAGTGTGAGCCGATTGCCCGCTATCGGGCTTGACTTGACTTATCGATTATGCCCTTTGTGGAGCGTTTCGAGTTGTTTCCCGGGAACTTGTACTGCTGACCACCCCAACCGCTGCCTTTCTCAATGCCACAAACATTTTAGCGATTTGCACTTGAGTTAGGTGCTAAGTTGAGTGCCAGCCCACAGTCCCCGTGCCTCGATGGCCTATTCGTCTGACCTCGTGGTCAGTCAGTCCCCGAGTGCGTTACGCCTATCTCGGGTATGACTAAGCGTTGCCGACTGAGGCTAGCCTTTCGAATGAAATTATGCAAAGGTAATCGAATGCTCATTTTCAGAGGCATGATAGATTTACTGACTTTTTGCCGAATGGCGTACATAAATTTCTGCCGCTCAACTATAGAACGGACATAAAAACTCGGCATTCCACGGTCGCTCCGTTTCTGCTCCTGATGTGTCCTTGTGCCGAGTGCCCTTGGTGCAGTCAATCAAATAATAGGAGTTGTTCTTGAGCGCTCGGCTGATGACGAATGGGCCTTCCCAAGGTGAGGATAGCTTGTGCTGCCCGTCTGACTTCTGAATTCGACGTAGCACCATGTCTCCCTCTCGGAAAGCGAGAGGGTGAATCTTCTTGCTGTGGTAGTGCCGCAACTTCTGTTGATAGATTGCCGACCTGGACAAGGCCAACAGACAAGCTTCTTCTTTGAGGTCGATGCCGTCCTCTCGTGCCATCCTGGCTTCTTCTTCGGTGTATAGGGCATGCCGAGGTGAATCAAACTCAATGTCGGATGGGATGACTGCCTCTGAACCATACACTAGGAAGAAATGAGTGAATCCAGTCGACCTGTTCGGTGTGGTCCTCAAACTGAACAATACTGCAGGGAGCTCTTCAATCCATGCTCCGGGTGCTCTCTCGAGTGGCTCCACCAATCGGGGTCTGATACCCGAGAGGATGAGTCCATTTGCTCTTTCCACTTGACCATTTGATTGCGGATGATCCACAGACGCCAGATCGAGCCGAATGCCCTGCTGAGATGCATATCGAGCCAGTGCACCTTTTGCAAAATTTGTGCCGTTGTCGGTGATGATGCTGTTAGGCACACCGTATCTGCACACAATGTCGGCCACAAACCAGACTGTAGTCGGACCATCCAACTTCTTGATCGGGCGGGCCTCAATCCACTTGGTAAACTTGTCCACCGCGACGAGAAGATGTGTCATGCCACTTCGAGCCCTTTTGAATGGACCAACCATATCCAAGCCCCATACTGCAAATGGCCACGCTATTGGAATTGTCTTCAATGCCGATGCTAGCTGATGAATTTTTCCTTGAACCGCTGGCAACCCTTGCAATATTTCACCAAATTCTCAGCCGCTGCAAGCGCAGTCGACCAGTAGAAACCATGTTGGAAGGCTTTGCTGGCGATGGCCTTTGCAGATGCATGATGACCGCATTCACCTTGATGAATGTCTCTGAGCAGCTCCAAGCCTCTGTCCTCTTCTACACATCTCTGAAAGACACCAGTTGCACTCTTGCGCACTAGCTCGTTGTTGATTATTGTGTATGCCCAAGATCGACGGCTGATTTGCCGTGATTCTGCTTCGTCTTCTTGGAGGACTCCGTCTGCTAGGAATCTCTAATCGGTTGTGCCCATGATGGCGCGCTGACAACTACCATTACCACTGCATGCTGGGGTGGGACTTCTTCTTGGATCTCAGTTTCTTGGCCACTAGCCTCTTGGATCTCGGCCTCTTGGACTTCTGTCATTTCTACCTCTGCTTCTGAACTGCCGATTGCGGCGCCTGGCACGCACTCGGCAGCCCCTGGTGGCAACTGCTCGTCTGGAGCTGGAGCTTCTTCATTGCAATCGGCGATTTCTGATATCATTGGTTCTTCTGAGGTTATGCCATTTGGCATTGCCTCCGCTTGCTTCCCTTTGGCTTTGCTCTTCTCTCGGCATTCGGCAGCCCCTGGCTCGCAATCAGCAGCCCCTGTCCTGCCGTCGGCTTGGGCGCTGGACTGCTTCTTCAAGGTTGCAATTTTTTCCGGTTGAGCTTCTTTTGCCTTCTTTAATGCTTCAACATCGGTCTCCGAGATAAAAATGGACTCGGATTCTGGGGATGGTATGATGGATGGCTGCTTGATGTGCTCCAGCGACACGCCTGGTGGGATAGCTTGCCGTGTTGAGCCGAGCTTGGACAGCGCATCTGCTGCCTCGTTGTTTGCTCTCAGCACATGATGGAACTCACATCCTTCAAAGTATCCACTGATCTGCTGCACCAGGAAACGATAACTTGCCATGTTCGCATCCTTTGCATCCCAAGTGCATGTGCACTGCTGTACTACCAGGTCGGAGTCACCAAAACATTCAATATTCTGAATACCAATTTCCTTGGCAAGCTTGATACCATGCACAAGGGCTTCGTACTCGGCGACGTTGTTTGATGCTGCAAAGTGAATCTGGAGCACATATTGCAATTGGTCTCCTCTTGGTGAAGTGAGTACCACGCCAGCCCCTAGGCCGCTCTTCATCTTGGAGCCATCAAAGTGCATTCGCCAGAAATCCGATCCTGGGAGCTGCGGCATATACTGAGTTTCAGCCCAGTCCACCAGGAAATCGGCCAATGCTTGCGACTTGATTGCAGTTCTCGGCTCATATTGGATGCCATGGCTGGCGACCTCAATTGCCCATTTTTTCACTCTTCCGGTTGCATCTCTGCTTCCCATGATGTCGGCTAATGGAGCCGAGCTGACGACAGTGATCAAGTGGGCTTGAAAGTATGGCTTCAATCTCTTGGCTGCCATGTACACTCCATAGCACATCTTTTGGTAGTGAGGGTAGTTCTGCTTGGATGCCGAGAGCACTTCGCTGATGTAATACACCGGTCGCTGAATTTGCTGTGCCTTGTCCTTCTCGGGCCGCTCCACCACCATAACTGCACTGATCACCTGATTGGTTGCCGCAATGTATAACATCATTGGCTCCTTCTCAATCGGGGCAGCCAGAATCGGCGCGGTGGAGAGCATGCGCTTGAGCTCTCGGAATGCTTCGCTTGCTTGGGGGGTCCAGGTGAACATTTCTGTTTTCTTCATTAGTTGGTATAACAGGATTGCTTTTTCACCCAGCCGACTGAGGAATCGGCTAAGTGATGCAAGGCAACCGGTGAACTTTTGCACCTGCTTTAAGTTCTTGGGCTGTTCCATGCGCTCTATTGCGGCTATCTTCTCGGGATTGCATTCGATTCCTCTTTCGGAAACGAGAAATCCCAAGAGCTTGCCGGCCTGGACTCCAAAGACGCACTTCTCCGGATTGAGTTTGATCTGATAAGTTCTCAGATTTGTAAATGTTTGTCTGAGGTCGTCCAACAGTGTGATT
Source organism: Bromus sterilis (assembly GCA_950022295.1). Taxonomy (NCBI): domain Eukaryota; kingdom Viridiplantae; phylum Streptophyta; class Magnoliopsida; order Poales; family Poaceae; genus Bromus; species Bromus sterilis. Next base: position 60,775,399 of record OX465599.1, read on the forward strand.
CCCTTTGCCGACTTCACCACTAAATCATCCACGTAAACGTGGAGATTTCTACCGAGTTGAGAGTGTGTACATCTCTGAATTGTGCGCTGATAACTGGCGCCTCCATTCTTCAAACCAAACGGCATGGTGATATAATAAGCCCCGAAAGGGGTTATAAATGCAGTTTTTATTTGATCTTCCACAGCAAGTTTGATCTGGTGATAGCCAGCAGTGGCATCCAGAAAGGACAAAAGCTCGCACCCGGCTGTAGAATCGATCACTTGATCAATACGGGGCAGAGCAAACGGATCTTTCGGGCACGCCTTGTTCAGGCAAGTGTAATCGATACACATGCACCATGTCTTGTTCTTCTTCATGACGAGGACTGGATTCGCCAGCCACTCGGGGTAAAACACTTCCATGATGACACGTGCAGCTTGCAGCTTCGCAATCTCTTCACCGATTGCCCTTCTCTTATCTTCAGAAAAACGTCTCAGGGGTTGCTTGACCGGCTTCGAGCCTGGCCGAATGTGCAGCTTGTGCTCGGCGAGTTCTCTCGGCACACCAGGCATGTCTTGCGGAGACCATGCAAAGATGTCCCGATTCTCACGGAGAAACTCGACGAGCTCGCTTTCCTATTTGTCGCCGAGTCCAGCTCCGACTACAACAAACTTGGTTGAGTCGGAGGGATCTAAAGCGATCTTCTTGCTGTCCTTGGCCGACTGAAAAGCCGATTCCTCATCTACTCTCTTTGCTGGGCAGACTGGGAGTGGATTCTTGCTTTGTGCTTGCGCCATTGCAATCACCTTGCTGAGCTGACGTTTCTCCGTCTCTACCACTTGAGAATCATCCAAACTGCTGCCAGCGGACGTGCACTCGAGGGACTTCCTGAAGTCCCCGGTGACGGTGATGACGCCGTTTGGCCCTGGGATCTTCATCTTGAGGTACGTCTGCTGCGCGTTGATCATGAACTTGGCAAATGCGGGCAATCCCAACAGAGCATGATACGGACTGCTGAGGTCGGCGACTTCAAACCAAATCGGCTCCCTTCTGAAGTTTTCCTCTGTGCCAAATATAACATCCAGCCGAATGCGACCCATGGGGTACAAGAAAATCCAGGGACAATCCCATGGAAAGTCGTCCGACTGCGCTCCAGATCCTTCTCTGTGAGCCCTAGCTTGATCAATGTGTCTCTGTACAGAATGTTGATTGTGCTTCCTCCATCAACGAGCACTCGGGAAAACTTGCATGAAAACCTTGGCCCTGCGAACAGAGCGTCAACCACAAGAGGATAGTTGCCCGGATTCGGCAAGATGGTGGGATGATCTGCTTTGTCCCAGGATATCGGGCACTCGGACCAATGCATGAACAGAGGAATCGGCGGCATGGTGGCATTGACTTCTTGAGGTCGAGCTCTCCGACTGCCCTTGTCCGTGGACTCACTGGTGAAAATCATGTAGGCAGCATCTTGCTGCGGGAACTGGTTCTGCTGCTGAGGCGGTCCTCTGTTCTGTGGCAGTGGTGGGGGTGGAGGTGGAGGTGGTAAAGCTTCTCCTTTCGCGATCCTTCTCACAAAATCACACTGCCAAGTGGAGTGCGCAGACGGCCTGCCGGGCGTGCTGTGCAACTTGCACGGTGCGTCCAGCATATCCTCGAACGTGTACTTGGGTTTCATCTGCCCTGGGGGCCTCACATTCGGCCTCATCTTACGACTGCCTCCTGCAGCCGCTGGGTGTTCTTCGTTCTGGACAGCGGCCACCTGCCGACTGCCATACTGGGTATCGGGCTGCTCATCCTTGCGCTTGCCATTGTTCTGCTGGTTGTTGCTGTTGTTGTTGTTGCGGTTGTTCTCTCTCCTTTCCTTCCGACTAAGGCCTTGGTTCCCTGTGTCCGACTGCGGAGCCCCTGGTGACTGGATTACACCTCCAACTCCGAGCTGGATAGGGCGCATCACAGAATCGGACATAGGGACCGCATTTGCCACCTTCATGAGCTTGGCGAGCGACGTGAAGTCTTTGCGGAGCAGCTTGTGCTTCAACATTGAGTCGGCCAGGCATCTATCTGTGAAGTACTGAATGGCCTGGATCTCATGGACTCCTTCGCATGAATTCTTCAGCTTGATCCACCGAGATAAGTAATCCCGGAGGGGCTCGTCTTTGCCTTGCACACAAAGAGCTAACTGCCGCGGGAGGTTGGGCCGCTTATATGTGCTCGTGAAGTTATGAATAAATGCGCTCGTGAAATCTTCCCAGCAGTTTACACTGTCCTTGGGCAAACTGTTCAACCACGTACGAGCCGACCCCTGCAGCATCAAAGGTGCATAGCGGACTGCTACGCGTCGATTGCCTCCTGCGATGCGAACCGCAGTCAGATAATCGGACAACCAATCTTCTGGCTTCACAGAACCATTGTACTTGGGTGTGTCCCTCGGCAGCGTGAAGCCTTTGGGAAACTTCTCGGTCCGAATGCGATGGCCAAAACACGACGGGCCAGCCTCTCCTTCTTCATCCTCTTGAGCCTCCTTCTCCAGGAGCTCAATGCGATGCCTTGCATCATTCTGGCCGATTTGGCGAGGGCCAAGTCGGGCGCTGATTGCTGGTCTTGGTGCCGATTGCTGAGGCATGTCGTTGCGCCTGCTGTTAACAGCTGGCTCCTCGATTCTTCTGCTTGCTGCTGGGGGTGGACGATTGCTTCTGACTCTACTCTCATGCCGAGATGGGGCGGGTTGCTGTCTGTTCTGGCGTGATGCATTCGGTCGCTGACTAGCTTTCGCATTCGGCCTCACAGTTCCTCTCGACGCCCCGGGCTCTGCATGTTGATTATCCATTGCGACGAGCCTCTGCTCCTTTGCAGCCGCCAATAGCTCACGCATTCGGCGCGACTGCTCACGCCGCTCATCTCCTTCCAGGTCTTCTAGCTCGAGGGCTATCTGCTCGGCTGCTCTCAGGTTCTTGTCTGGCGTGCTGTATGTCGGCCTCTGGATGAATGCCGACTGCGCCGGTTGCTCCGGTTGCACCGGCCTCCTTGGTCGCTCCGGCTGCTCGGCCCCCGACAGCTGCTGGTTGACTGCCCTACCTCGGCTTCTCAGATCTTCCAGGACCGCGGGCTCAATTAGCCGGCGCGGTCCTGCATGCACTGCGTTGTATTCCCTTGTGATGGCTCCCAGCCTGCGCTCTTCTGCCAGCACTTGCTCAGCCCTGCGAGCCAGAGCGAGCCGTGCTGTTTCCAGCTCCGTGTGCACTTGTTCGGGATCACCGTTCCTGTTCACGAGTGTGTATAACACATCCCGCAACGCGCTGGTGCCGATTCTCTCCGCAGCCTCCGCTGCCTCCTTGGCCTTTCTTTCTGCGCTCGCTGCACTGCGATTCCTTGATGACGACGCCCCCGCCATCATGATGGCGGCATGCACTCGGCCATCCTCTCTGCCAGGCGCTGCACTGCAGCCCCTGGTTGAGAGCGGATATGTGGTGCACGAGAAGACACGAATCTCCCTAGGATATGCCTCGGGGAAGCTGCCGATGAAGAGGCGATGGCTGCCGACCTGCAGCGACACTCCGGGCGGCAGGGGTGCTCTAGCCCTGTACCGCGCCGAGTAGTCTACCACGTAGTCGATTGCCCCACGCCTTAGAATCAGTCCAGAGGCGTGACTACCGCCTGATGATGAGGAAAGTCCCGTCTGGATCTTGACTCCAGTCGACGCCTCGGTCTGCCCCATGGTGGGCGTCAACTGTCGTCGATATGTGACGGCAGACGCCATGGGGATGGCTAAAGTGAGGGGACGACGCGAGGAAGAAGATGTCGATGGTGCCGGAATTGGGTTAGGCACAAACACGGTGAAGGACACCACGATGTATCCAGGTTCGGGGCTCTCCGGAGAGATAACACCCCTACTCTTGCTCGTCTCTTCTATATCAATGAACTGGACTACAATAACTGCTTCTCTATCTTCTTAGGGGAAGGTGAGCGCCGCCGTGGGCAAGGCTCTCTCCTGCTTCCCTGAGGACTAACTATTAGCAGTGAATGAACTGAGGAGGTTGGGAGTAAATGGAGCTAAAATGAGTGGATCGTCCCCCACGCAGGAGGGGTACCCGGGCTCTTATAGTATGAGCGCGGGCTACATCGGTAACTTCACTGCCGATTGGGCCCAGCCGTCATCCTCTAATCGGCTGGGTCCCACCGACTGCCTCTCTCCGGGTGATCCGGACCCTACGAGCGGCGGCCCATGCTGTAGACTTGTAGGTCATGATGATGAACAGTGAGGCTAGGAGGTGCGGTCTTGTCGGCCTGTCCGCGGAATCGGCGGAGAGGTCGACACCGTATCTTGCCAGATCTTCGATGTGAACTGGCTCTTCTGCTATCCCCGATCTCCCGGGATTGCGCATTTATGACCCCGTACCTGGACCTCCGACTGGTCCCGGGGTCAACTTCTTCAACTGCGATAAGTTACCCCGATTGCGCCTGGGCCGACTGGTGGCCTTTGGCAGGGTCGATTGCTCTGGGCAATCGGCCGTGCTATCGCCTAACTCGGCCCAGCTGCGGGCCAATCGGATGATGGTCTTGATGACAACAGGGTGGACCGATCGCGCCTAGGCCGACTCCCAATCTCGGCCCAGCTGCAGCCCAATCGGTCCATCCTTGTCTTGAAAGGTTGCTTCCGCTTGGGTTAGCCTACCCGGGTACCAATCCCCCGACATGTCCTCTTTGGGATCTTTTGATTTTGTCCTCTTTGGGATCTTTTAATTTTTTCCTCTTTGGGATCTTTTCCTCACTTTAGGGGCAACACTTTATATATTACAAGTATAGAAGATCTTTCACACTTTACAAAAGTACTCAACATAAAGAAAATGAAACTATCATGAAGTATGCAAATGTATGCCTTTGCCAGTGTAGCAGGATATGCAATGATACTAGCGCGTCATGTAGCAATGATTAGGGCAAGGCCCAACTAGCATGCGGCTCATCGATCAAGCAAAAGCATGTATGACATGAAGATCAAGTCATGAGAAGGTGGATGTTGCATGGAAATGTATCTCGGAAAGGCTATGGAAATGCCTTGATAGGTAGGTATGGTGGCTGTTTTGAGGAAGGATATAAGGAGGTTTATGATGACAGAGCGTATAATGCCAAGGATTTGGATGTACCGGCGAAGGAGGACGCCAACTCTCGGAGTGAGAAGGAGGCAATGCACGCCACAGGAGAGGCTAGAAAAATATGGGTAGGTGGAAGTGTCAAGTTTCGAATACTCACATTAGTCTGAAGAACTCATGCACTTATTATCGGTAACTCTCAATCTAATAGGAGGTTCACAAAGAGACAAGTACCCCGAGTAGGAGTGTATGGGGGTTTGGTTATCCTTGCGCATCCTCGACTCATGGTACGTGAGTGTACTCTAATATTCGATCCCTCCAAAGAGTAGTGATCCATCTAGTAGCTAAAGTTCTCAACTAATTTTGTAGGTTTTTGGAAAATTAACATGGATTACCCAAAATACGACATCTATCACTAATAGGCTAAAGCTCTTGACACCAAAAGTTCAAACATTACTCATGGCAATACCTCAAAACTATTGCAAGTTACTACTACAAAAGAATAGCAACCTCAATTACCTACTTCAGGTCAAGACACAAAACTCAGTGCAACAGGCAAACTCTCGAAACAAGATAAACATGAAAACACAAGAGAGTCCAGCAACAAACTAAACAAAATCTCTTAAAAATATAAGCATGAAAACTAAAAGCTAAACATGACAGCAGCTACGAAAAAGATAAAGAACACACACAGCAAAGAGATAGGCATGAAAAATCCTATGATGTGTTCTAGGTTTTGAAAGTGGAGCGTGTTTCTCTCCCACACAAATAAAGCTGGGTTCTAACTTGTTATGAACAGCAATCAAATCTAAAGAAAACTAAAAAGGAAATAAAGAGCAAGACGCTCCAAGCATGGCACATAACACATGAAGTGGTAAAAATATAATGGAACGAAAGACGAACTGATAATTGATGATGGAGAAGGGGATGCATGGGGGCATCCCCAAGCTTAGACGCTTGAGTCTACTTGAATATTTCTTGGGGTGCACGGGGGCTTCCCCAAGCTTGAGCGTTTGACACTCCTGAATCTTCTTTTATCATCTTCCCTCGCACACTTGAAAACTCCCTTCATACATAACTCATCATAATCTGATTAGCGAGGTTAGTACCCATAATAAAATATATTTTTCTCTACTTTAAATAAGGATATTCTTGAAGAGCTACTGTTTCTAAAGATTGCCAAAAAGTTTTTGCAAAGAAAAAGCAAGATTAAAGTTTGCAAAACGAAGAAAAGGCAAAACATAACAGAATCTGTGAAAAACAGACCAGCAGGTAGTAAATATTTTTTTACGGGCACTTATGAAACTTAAAAAGAAAACTCAAAACATACAAAAGTTCCGTGATTGTATAGAGCACGTTGTGTAAAAATTTCAGCTCAAAAATATGAACTGAGATTTTTCTATGATTTTTCCCATCACGAGGATAGAATCTGTTTTCTGGACAGCATGTCACAACTTTCACTTTCCTTGTCATATGATGCTATAAATGGCACAAAGCTTGAAAAGTAAAGATACAATGATGTTGCTATAGTAGTAACAATCATCAAGACTACTAAAAACAGAAGGAAAACAAAAAGGAAAACCTAAATTCGTTGCGGGCTGCCTCTCGAAAGCGCTTCTTTAAAGCCATTAGCTAGGCTTGATGCAAACAGATCAAGTCTTATCAAGAAAATAACTAGCCCGTGTGACGGACTCAAAAGGTAACTTAATCTTATTTCTAGGGAAGTGTTCCATCCCTTTCTTGAGAGGGAATTGGAATTTTATAATCCCTTCTTTCATATCAATAACAGCACCCACGGTGCGAAGAAAATGACGTCCCAAAATAATTGGACAAGAAGGTTCACAGTCAATGTCCATAATAGTATAATCAACGGGAACACAATTGTCATTGACTATGATAAGAACATCATCGATCTTCCCCAAAGGTTTCTTTACAGAAGATTCAACAAGACGAACACCAAAAGAACAAGGATCAAAAGGTTTCAATTCAAATATATCATACATTCTTTTGGGCATAACGGAGGTACTAGCTCCAACAGCACATAAATCATAGCAAGAGAAGTTATTCTACTTAATTTTAATCGTAGGATCCCAACCATCTTCTATCTTTCTAGGTATGGAGGCTTCTACCCTAAGCTTCTCCTCCCTAGCTTTAATGAGAGCATTAGTGATATGCTCCGTGAAGGCAATATTAAGTGTGCTAGTGTGGGGGTCTCTAGACATCTTGTAAATGAAACGAATAACTTCAGAAAGGGTGCAATTATGAAAATCAAGGTCACTACTATCAAGTAAAGTGGTAGTGGTGTCCTTTAGGCTCACTTGTTTGGTAGCTTCTATAGTCATATGAGTTTCTTCTTCTACGGTTGAGGTCATAGCATTACAATTAATAAGTCCTATGGGACTAGGGGTGCATTGGGTGCTAAGAGTTTGGATATCCTCAACAACTTGGATAGTAGCAACGGTATGGTGTGTAGGAAGGCTCTTAATTCTATCTTCTTCCTCCTTTTCTCTAGCCCATCTCTCTTTAAGTTTAGCCATCATCCTAATGTTTTCATTAATTTGCACTTGAATAGCGTTCATAGGAGTGACCTTCCTCTCCTCAAGAGGAGAAGTTCTAATTTTAAGCAATTCTACTTCATGGGCTAAATTGTCTACCTTCGATGAGAGATTATCTAATTTGTGTAGTTTTTCCTCTACACTCTTGTTGAAGGCTTTTTGGGTAGTGATGAAGTCTTTAAGCATACTCTCTAGTTCAGAAGTGGAGTTCTTGGTGCTAGGATAAATGTTGTTTTTCCCATAGTTTTTGGAGGGGAACGGTCTAGGATTGCTACCAAAATTACTCCTATAAGCATTGTTATTGAAGTTGTTTCTAGAGATAAAGTTCACATCTACTTGATCTTGAGCAATCAAAGAATTTAAAGGAACATCATGAGGATCAATAGGAGATTGCTTGGTAAGTAGAGACATAATCAAGTCAACTTTTTCATTTAGGGAGGAGATCTCCTCGACAGAGTTTACCTTCCTACCTGTTGGAGCTCTTTCGGTGTGCCATTGGGAATAGTTGGTCATCATCTCATCTAGTAGTTTTGTGGCAGCACCAAGAGTTGTTGACATAAAAGTCCCTCCCGCGGCCGAGTCTAGCAAGTTCCGCGAGGTAAAGTTCAAGCCTGCATAAAAAGTTTGGATAACCATCCAAGTAGTCAAACCATGAGTAGGGAAATTCTTAACAAGAGATTTCATGCGTTCCCAAGCTTGGGAAACGTGTTCATTATCCAATTGCTTAAAATTCATAATATTACTCCTCAATTGGATAATCTTAGCTGGGGGTAGTACTTCCCAATAAAAGCATCCTTGCACTTATCCCAAGACTCTATGCTATTCCTAGGCAAGGATTGAAACCAAATTTTAGCTCCTCCTCTCAAGGAGAAAGGAAAAAACCTTAAGCTTAACAATATCACCATCTACTTCTTTGTACTTTTGCATATCACAAAGCTCAATAAAATTATTTAAATGCAAAGCAACATCATCTCTAGCACCGGAGAATTGATCTTTCATAACAAGGATCAGAAAAGCAGGTTTAATCTCATAAGAAGATGCTGAAGTAGCAGCTGTAGCAATAGGAGTGCAGATAAAGTCACTGTTGTTGTGACTAGTGAAGTCACACAACTTGGTGTTCTCAGAGGAACCCATAGCAGCAGCAAGCAAGATAACTATTTTTTTTTGATAAAATACACTAAAGCAAAAACTGAAAGGTAAACTAACAAGACTAAAAAGCAAAGATAAAAGATAGTGTGCAACTCCCCTATCTTGAAGAGTGGAGGCCCCGGCAACGGCGCCAAAAATTCCTTTTGACGGTACGAATTAACGCCCCCTCGTTGGTTACCCAAAGTGGAAGGTTGAGATGTAGACAGCGGCAATTTCCCTCGGTGAAGATACCAAGGTTTGTCTCCAGTAGGACTCCGACAACGACAGGTAGGTGACAACAGCGCCAGAGATTGGCGGTTGGCTTGGACCTGCACACACAACAGATAACTTTGCTCCCAACGAGTTCAGAGAGGTTGTCAATCCCTCCGGCCTTGTTGTTCACAAAGGATCGAACACACGGGATAATAATGATAGTGATAGCAACAGAGAAGTAAATAAAGCAGAAAATAAATAGTGGGTGTAAATAGTATTGGAAATATGGACCGGGGTCCCATGATGTTCACTAGTGATGTCTCTCTCCCAAAAGACGATAAAATAGCCATGCGAGGTAAACAAATTACAGCTAGGCAATTGATACGTCTCAAATGTATCTACTTTTCCAAACACTTTTGCTATTGTTTTGACCTCATTCTTGCATGATTTGGACGAAACTAACCCGGACTAACGCTGTTTTCAGCAGAGCTGCCTGTATGGTTTTATTGTGTGCAGGAAAATGGATTTTTAGACATCCCGGAAAATTCCCAGAAAATCCACGCACCCGATGGAGCCAGGAGCCAGAAGTGGGACCAGAGGGGAGCCCTGGGGGCCCCAGGCACCCCCCTGGCGCGGCCAGGGGTGGGGTCGCGCCCTCAGGCCGCCTGGGCTGCTCCCCCCTCCTCTGGTGCCCTACCGAAGCTCCTATTTATCCCCGTGACGAGAAAACCCCAGAACAGAAGTCGTTTTCCCAGTTTCCGTCGCGGAGCCGCCGCCACCCTCTGTTCTTCTTCGGGAGGGATAATCTGGAGGCTGATTTGGCCTCCGGAGAGGGCAGATCATCGCCACCGTCATCACCATCACCACTGCATGACTTCTCTTCACATGTGTGAGTAATTCCCTGCTGTAGGCAAAGGGGATGGTAGGGATTGGATGAGTTTAATCATGTAATAGTTCGTCAGATTGTTGGGGGCATGTTGCCTATCATCTAGATTGGTGTTTATCTTCTTTGCTACAACTTGTTGTTCTTAATGCTTGTCACTTTGGGCCCGAGTGCCATGTTTTCAGATCTGAACCCTATGTGTTTTCATGAATATATTTGTGTTCTAGATCCTATCTATGAGTTGTATGCACCTATTATGGTCCAGAACCGGCGATCCCAAAGGTGACAGCTTGGGACACCAAAGGGGATGGTCCATGATTTGAGGATTCCATGTATCCATTGAGTTTATTGCTTTGTTTCGGTGCTCTTTGACAGGAGTACCTTAATCTCCATAAGTTCCTTTTGGCCCTGTTTGTAGCGGGATGGTAGGACAAAAGATGTTGTGCAAGTTCTTATTGCAAGCACGCACAACTACCTACGGGATACATGCCTAATGTTTGATATTTGCCTAGATGATCATTGCTTTTCTGTGTGCCTTGCCCCGTGTTAGAATCTATTATATGTTTACTCTCATCCATGCAGCGCTCGACCATCCATCTCCCTAGCCTATAATGTTTTCAATCCTGCTGGTTATTAGTTGTTACTTTTTGCTATTTACTTTTGTTGTTGCTATCATCACTATCATATCACCGTTACCACTTATCTATTGTTGCAAGCAAGTATATTTCAGGTGCGGTTGAATTGACAACTCAACTGTCAAAGCTTATAAATACTCTTTGGCTCCCCGTGTGTCGAATCAATAAATTGGGTTAACTTACCCGCGAAGACTATCTCGATCCCTTACGCCTGTGGGGTATCAAGCAGCGTTTTCTGGCGCCGTTGCCAGGGATCATAGCAATATTTACAAGTCTACTTGAAGTATCCTGCCTCCTGCATATCATCCGCTATGGGTAAGAAAGGAGACCCCAAGGTTCCGATATTACCATCCCGTACAAGAAAAGGTATTGTTCTGAACACTAGTGCTACACTTGATTCACCTTCTGTTATGAGTAAGTTTACTTCACCACCACTACATGATGCTTCTATTGAGTCTGTTACTATGTCCATACTTTTGATGATGCTTCCACTACTCTTGATGATGCTACTTTTCTTGTTCGCCATATTGAAACTCAGACTGCTAAGGCTACAGCAAAATCCAAGACCGAGACCCCTACTACTTATATTCCTACCTGCAAAACCTTTGGTTACCCGAGCTTAGATGAACTCAGGGAGAGAATCCTTGATGATGATTATGTTACTCTTGATGATGATTTTTGCAGGGAACTCAGAGAGTGTGTCGACTCTGACCCTGGAGCTGTTAAGGAGCTGCTCAAAAAGCACTCCATGAAGAACAAAGTTATTCCTGATCCTCAATTTGCCACATCTCCTATATGCATCACTGATCCTGATTATGATATCTCTGTTGATCTTTCACTTATATCTACAGTCGAGGTTGACCCCTTTTATGGCAGAGAAAATGATGATGCTATAGCACACTTGACCAAACTCGCTGAGTTAAGCAACCTATTCACTACTGATGAGAAGATACGAAACTTCTATGTGGCCAAGCTTTTTTCCTTTTTCTTTGAAGGAGGACGCTAAATCATGGTACGATGCACTAACCTATGGTTCCATTAAAAGTCCTCAGGACTTAGTCAAATTCTTTGTTGATAAATATTTCCCAGCTCATCTGCAACATGCTGCTTTGCAAAGAATCTATAACTTTAAACAACTGCAGGATGAGCACCTCCCTAAAGCTTGGGGGAGGTTTTGTGATTTACTTAAGGTTATGCCGGGACATGGGATCCCCAAGAATGAACTGCTTGATATATTTTACATTGGTTTAACCGATGAATCCAGAACCTATCTGGATAGTTGTGCTAGTTGTGTTTTCAGGGAAAGAACACCGGACGATGCAGAAGAACTAATGTGCAAAATTGCCAAGAACTATGAAGATTGGTCCGTCCCTGAACCACTTCTACCACCGAAAAAGAGGGGCATGCTTGTTTTGAACCCCGAAGATATGCAAGAAGCAAAGAAGTCTATAAAGGAGAAAGGTATTAAAGCCGAAGACGTGAAGAATTTACCACCTATTGAGTAGTTGTGTGAGCCTACTACTCACCCTCCCTTGGTAGAGGTACACTCTCTATTAGACTTTACTGAAAGTGACATCCCTAGAGGTAAGCCTCCCGACCAATGCTTAGATGAACTTGATAATTTTATTGTTAAGCAAGACCATTTTAATAGGAAGTTACAAAGTGAGCTGCATGACAATTCTCTTGCTGTCAAAAGTTTATGTGATGTTCTAGAGAGAACAGTTAATGATGTTAAATGTCTTGTTAAGCATTTTCATATGGTTCAAACTCAGCTTGAACAAATTTCTAATGTGCAAAAAGATTTTCTTGCTAATAATGCCAAACAGGACATACAAGCTTATGGAATTAAAACAAGGGGTGGAACACAGTCCCAGGACCCACTTTACCCTGAGGGGCACCCAAAGAGGATCGAGCAAGATTCTCAAGTACAAGAAGAAGATGAGGCTGTTAGCTCTCCAAAGAAGAAAAAGAAGAAGAAGAAACACAAGGAGGCTGACAATCCCGATGATCCTATTACAAGTGAAAAGCCAGCTGTTGATCCTAACAACATATCTACCTCTGATGCTGAAACAGAAGACGATGCCGAGCCTGAAGAAAAAGACGCCGAGAAGGATGATCCACCCAAGGTAAGAGAAGAAGAAGCACCCGATAAACGCAAGAGGTACTCTAAAGAAGACTTCATTGCAAGAAGACATGGGAAGGAGAGAGAACAATGGATACAGAAACCCATGCCCTTTCCAGGTAAGTCCCTCAAATCTAAAGAAGAAGAGCATTATAATAAATTTTGTGAATGGATGAGGCCTCTTTTTCTTCAAATTCCTTTGACTCATGCTATTAAGTTACCTCCTTATTCGAAATATATGAAAGATATTGTCACTAATAAAAGAAAAGTTCCTAATGAGGCTATATATACTATGCTTGCTAACTACTCTTTCAGTGGCAAGATTCCTAAAAATCTCGGTGATCCAGGTATACCCACCATTCCTTGCTCCATAAAGAATAATTACGTCAGAACTGCTTTATGTGACCTTGGTGCGGGAGTGAGTGTTATGCCTTTTTCTATTTACAAGAGGCTTTGTTTAGAGAAACTAATCCCTACAGATATCTCTCTTCAGATGGCTGACAAGTCAACAGCTGTCCCGATAGGTATTTGTGAGGATGTACCCGTTGAAGTTGCTAACTGTTTGATCCTTACGGATTTTGTTGTGCTTGACATGCCCGAGGATGGGAGCATGTCCATTATTCTTGGTAGACCATTTCTTAACACCGCAGGTGCTATTATTGATTGTAATAAAGGGAAGGTCACCTTCAACGTTGATGATAAAGAACACACGGTATATTTTCCAAAGAAGATCGACAAAAGGCATGGCCTTAACTCTATAGAGAATATCGAGACCGTGAAGATTGGAGAATGGGACTGTCCACTACATGTGCACCACAAATACAAAACCATTATGGTGGGGACAATGTCCATCAAAGTGAAGGTGCAATGATTACTTCATAAGAGGGGAGACTTCTTGTTCTATATATCGCCGGTTTGTTGGTAAGACTTGATCAACCTTACTAGTGAAGCTTGTTTTATATAGGTAAAAAGTCAAGCTTGTTATGTTTTCATTTGCTTTAGCATTCATTCTCTTTGTTGTACCAAGTTTTTATGTTTTTGAAGCTTCACAATATTAATCACCACTTTAAGTTTTTCAGAAATTTTTGCAGCTTTTTGACTCCGAGAAATTTTCAACAGTGAAGTTTTCAGAAAAATCCAGAAAAATAAAAATAAAAATTTCCATGCCGGGAGTGACCCAGAGGCACCTGGGGCTGACCGGGGGGGCACCAGTGGCCCAGGCGGCCAGCTGGCGCGGCCTGCCCCCTGGCCGCGCCCACAGGGCGCCTGGGGCCCACAGGCCCCACTTCCAGGTATGTCTTCTTCCTCCTCCTTCCTCTCTCTCCAAAAACACGAGTTCTGCATTTGGTTCTTGCGTTCTTGCTGTTCTTGGAGGCGATTTTCGATCTCTCTCTACAGCCCACCATTCTAGCTGAAATTTTGAGCAAATACTCCCTGGTATGTAACTCCTTCACCCCTCCAATTATATTTTTGATTGATGGCTTCATTTGTGAGTATTTAGTAGCTCTTGGTGCTGTTTATATGAGCTTGCATGCATGTGTAGAATTTTATTTTTCAAGTGTTGATGCAAGTTTATGCCTTAGGTAAGTGAGTTGAGTAGTTTGCCTTAAATCACTTTGTTTAAATCCTTGTTTTTGTAATTTGTCAAAAATTTCAGAAATGAGTTTGCTAGGAAGAGCAAAGGGGTGGCTTGGGAAGAAGAGGCCCGAGCGCTCCGATCGAGTTACAAGAGCTGCAGCTTCACCCTCGACTGCTAGGGTGAGCTACAACGAAGATCATGTGCCCTTGGAGTTGTTGGAGAACACAAATCAAGCACGTGCAATGACTTTGCCGTGCGATGTATTCCTTGAAGCTGCAGGAATTAGGGAGGAGTTCTATAATCTTTGTGCTAATGCAGGTTTGACGCGGCTCGCAACGTGCCGTGTTACCCAGTATCAAAAACTCACCTCCTGTTTCATTAACAGTTTTAGATATAACCTTGATGCTGGTTCTGTTGAGTTTAAAATTTACAATGATCTTTTGACCATGCCTTTGGAAAAGTTTTGTGAAATAATAGGTGTGCCGAACGTGGGACAGACGGCGAAGATGAGCTCTCAGCCCTCCGAGCTGAGAACCGTCTTCAACTCGCTCTGTAGCATGGATACGAGGGATATTCATCGGTCAAAGATCTCCAGCATCTTATTCCCACACCTCAGGTATTTTGCGTATTTTATTGCTAGAGGGGTGTTAGCTCGTGACAACACGAGCAACATATCTGCGCCGGATATTGCTATCCTGGCAACCACCCCCTCAGGGAGGTTTGATTATAATGTGGGTGCCTTAATTTCTCGACGCCTTGCTATGAACGGTAACAAGGGAGACTTATTTGGTGGCGTTTACGCCACACTTATCCTAGAGTCTCTTAATGGCATCCCACACCCCGATGATAAGCCTTTTACTTATTTAAGTTTTGATCTTGCTGCTATGAAAAGGCATAAGTTTGTTACCATGACTTCCGAGTTTGGTAACCTTGATTATATCTTGCGTTTCGGAGCTACCACGGAACGCAAGATCCGTCTACCTGCACCTCTTTTGTTTGATTTTTCTCGCAGGAACGGATGGTCCTTTGATGTTATCCAGTTCGATGAGTTCGTGGTCCAGCATCAGTTTCATAACCCTATGGAGGGGGTTGTGCCCGACGAGGAGGAGCATGGTGAGTTCCCACCTTTCCAGGGAGAGACCGTCACCCAGTTTGGTGAAGGGTCTTCCTCTGCTTGGAGCGCGGATCCTTCTTCGTGGGAGGATCCGAGGACTTCGGTGTACGCACCGGAAGCCTCATACAACCCTTGGACTCACCCGTACTACCCTGGAGCAGGAGGCTCCTTGGGACATTAGCTACTACCAACTTAGGCCAAAAGCCTAAGCTTGGGGGAGTACGTGCCCTTCTCACTTTTCCATTGTATTATCCATTTTATTCGCTTTGATCTTTTTGAATCTTTTGCCCGTTTTTCTTTCTTTCTTTCTTTGCAAAAACAACAAAGAGATTTCCTATTTTCTTTTGCTTTCTTTTAACCTTTGAAAAACCCAAAAAGATTCCCTTTCTCTCTTTAGTTTGCTTTGTTTTCAGAGATCAGCTCGAGTCCGTGATGGCATTTGATCATATTTCCTACGTTCGATCGTGCAAGTGACCAGGCAGTAATGACGAAGATCGACGGAAGGGAAGCAACAAGGAAAACCGGCATGAACTCTTCTTGTTTCTACTTTTGTACATATGCCTGTACTTATGATCTAGAGACCAGCTTGTAGCGACATAGTGCTATGTTTACAATGCTTTCCCAGTGTTCATGCTTTCCTTGTGGCTAGTCTCAAACAGCTAGAGTACATAATGTGTTGTTGAAATGATTTACATGCATTGCATTGTTCATGGTTTGGCATACTGTAGTGGTATTTCCCTTCGGAGAATTTTTGGATTGACTTGGCACATGTTCACACATGCTTATGACTAAAAAGTCTACTTTTGCCTTGATGATCTTTTTGTTTCAGAATAGTTATATCACTTTCATGCCCGATTCAATGTTGCTTTGTCGCTCTGCATGATTATGACAATTATTGCTCTCTAGTTGGTCGCTTCCCAGTCTTTTGCTAGCCTTCGCTCGCACCAAGCGGATTTCTGCTTGTGCTTCCAAACTCCTTTTTCAAACCCAGTTGTTCCATTTGAGTCCACCATACCTACCTATATGTGGTATTTACTGGCCACTCCTAACTTAGACTTTCTTGTGCCATCTCGAAATTTATTCAAAAGTTTCCCTTTTGTAACCGTACAAGCTCATGGTGCGGTGAATGGAAATCAGTGTCTTTCATGCCAAAAATATTTTGACGGAAGTTTTAACTAGTCAAAACAAAAACAAAAAAAAATTACGAGAGTTACACCTCCCCCATAGTTGATGATGGAGTGAAATGGACCAAATGTTGCTTATGATAGGTGGAACGATACCCTACTTTCATCCTTGAGGCAAAATAAAGGTTCCATAGACCATCGAAGATTTATGGATAAGGGAATATGTGTAAGCAAAAGGCATTATATATGGTTGGCATGGGAGATATTGAGAGACCTTTACCGTTCACCGTTGAATGCAAAGTTGCACTTATCAAAATTGTTTTATCTCTGTTTTCAAAACCAAGAGCTCTGGCACATGTTTAGTCTTTGCTTCCTTTCACGGGTTTTCAACCTTGCCATCAAAAGCCACAGTTCGAGAGTCTCCCCTTCTTTCTTCAAAGCACCAACTATGAGAGCATAATTGTCATTCTTAGTGTAACATGCATTGTCCCAAAGTATTACATTGTCTTCTGCATGCTTGTGTTATTGCTAGTCTGAAATACTGAGTTCTAGTCACCTTTAAAACTCCGGAGGAGTTTCTGCATTTATGTTTTGCTTCACTCATGGAGGCTAGCGAAATGCCACTCAAGTATGTTCAAGCTATGTGCATTGTGATCCTGTCTCGATTTTCAGTAGCTTATTATTTACTTTTAGTTGTTTGTGACTGATCACATGAAAGAAGAATTGCTTCATGCATTGTCCTTATAGCATTGTTTCATTACTTGCTAAACTCTTTTCGTAGTACATGCTTATATACATCTAATGAAGCAAAAGAGTTTGTCAAAGTTTTCTTTGTCGCGTCCAGTTCGTTGAACTGAATTGCTTGAGGACAAGCAATATGCTAAGCTTGGGGGAGTTGATACGTCTCAAACGTATCTACTTTTCCAAACACTTTTGCTATTGTTTTGACCTCATTCTTGCATGATTTGGACGAAACTAACCCGGACTAACGCTGTTTTCAGCAGAGCTTCCTGTATGGTTTTATTGTGTGCAGGAAAATGGATTTTTAGACATCCCAGAAAATTCCCAGAAAATTACCAGAAAATCCACGCACCCGATGGAGCCAGGAGCCAGAAGTGGGACCAGAGGGGAGCCCTGGGGGCCCCATGCGCCCCCCTAGCGCGGCCAGGGGTGGGGTCGCGCCCTCAGGCCGCCTGGGCTGCTCCCCCTCCTCTGGTGCCCTACCGAAGCTCCTATTTATCCCCGTGACGAGAAAACCCCAGAACAGAAGTCGTTTTCCCAGTTTCCGTCGCGGAGCCGCCCCCACCCTCTGTTCTCCTTCGGGAGGGCTAATCTGGAGGCTGATTTGGCCTCCGGAGAGGGGAGATCATCGCCATCGTCATCACCATCACCACTCCATCCATCCTCCATGACTTCTCTTCACATGTGTGAGTAATTCCCTGCTGTAGGCAAAGGGGATGGTAGGGATTGGATGAGTTTAATCATGTAATAGTTCGTCAGATTGTTGGGGGCATGTTGCCTATCATCTAGATTGGTGTTTATCTTCTTTGCTACAACTTGTTGTTCTTAATACTTGTCACTTTGGGCCCGAGTGCCATGTTTTTAGATCTGAACCCTATGTGTTTTCATGAATATATTTGTGTTCTAGATCCTATCTATCAGTTGTATGCACCTATTATGGTCCAGAACCGGCGATCCCAAAGGTGACATCTTGGGACACCAAAGGGGATGGTCCATGATTTGAGGATTCCATGTATCCATTGAGTTTATTGCTTTGTTCCGGTGCTCTTTGACAGGAGTACCTTAATCTCCATAAGTTCCTTTTGGCCCCGTTTGTAGCGGGATGGTAGGACAAAAGATGTTGTGCAAGTTCTTATTGCAAGCACTCACAACTACCTACGGGATACATGCCTAATGTTTGATATTTGCCTAGATGATCATTGTTTTTCTGTGTGCCTTGCCCCGTGTTAGAATCTATTATATGTTTACTCTCATCCATGCAGCGCCCGACCATCCATCTCCCTAGCCTACAGTGTTTTCAATCCTGCTGGTTATTAGTTGTTACTTTTTGCTATTTACTTTTGCTGTTGCTATCATCACTATCATATCAACGTTACCACTTATCTATTGTTGTAAGCAAGTATATTTCAGGTGCGGTTGAATTGACAACTCAACTGTCAAAGCTTATAAATACTCTTTGGCTCCCCGTGTGTCGAATCAATAAATTGGGTTAACTTACCCGCGAAGACTATCTCGATCCCTTACGCCTGTGGGGCATCAGCAATTGACAGGATTATGTGCGCAAACCAATGCTAACTATGCTATAATAAAAAAAAGAGGCTCAAAAGCATGGGTGGTACGCCAAGACAAGTAGACCGAAATCCATATGTATCTACCTACTAATCATCCACCTTGAGATATTTGTCCAGAACATCTCGCTGGTATTAAGTTGTAAATCCCACCCAAAGTGTAAACTCAAAGCAACAGACAACTGCATTAAAGAACTTTGCGTAAAGTAAACAATCCTTGCACCTGCAAGTACAAGCACCGTTTTTCTCCCTTGTGGCAACGGCACATCCCCTAGACTCATGTTTCTGTCACTCAAGCTAGTCATCAGGGGGCATGAACCCACAATCATGCATAACGCTCCCTCTTGGAGTCACTACCTACTACTTGGCCAAAGCAATAAACAACAACGGAGAACATGCAAGAATTACTCAAGAACATAAATATAAAAGAGGAGAATCAAATATATTACTCAAACACAATCTGAACATAGTTTCATAATCCATCAGATCCCAGCAAACTCAACATAGCAACAGCAGAAAGATTACATATGTGCCTCTTGTTGGATATGTGCCCTAGAGACAAATTAATAAAGATATTTGTCACATATCCGTTTTGTTCATAATACGTTTTATATTGTGCTATAACTGTATTACTTGGAAATACTAAATACAGGTGTAGTATAAAACATGGTTCATAGTTTAACTCGGGTAAACTATGTCATTGGGCAATTGATTGATCAAGCTTTCCTGATCATGGCGACACTTAAGTCCATTGACAATGAGGTCATATCGTTAGGGGAATGATGTGATGGACGTACACCCACCTAAAGTATTGCAATCTGATCGAGTCACATAGTTCAGCGTTGCTATGACTTTGTAACGTATGGCTTAGTCCTTAGACCGTAATGATCATACGTAAGCACCATCTATGAGGAGACTTTAATTTGTATACCACCGCCTGACTGAAATATGCTGGCTATAATGGTGCACTTTAGGTATTCCGAAATAGATGGTTGATGAGTATGTTAATAGATCAGAGCGGGATTTGTCAGTCCTTGTGACAGGACAGGTACTCTGGGCCCACTCGGTGATATTGCATCAATAGCTTGCAAGCAAGTGACTAGGTCACAAGAGATGAAATGATCATGGACGAGTAAACTTGTTTGTTGTGAACGAGATGTGAACACGGTATGTAGGATACCGACGATCAAACCTCGGACAAACAAAGTACCGCAGCACAAAGGGATTACGTCGTATCGTTAACGGTTTCCAAAAGCGATCGAAGTTCATTCGATGGAAGCGCAGGGGCTATCAAGGATTGTAACCAGGTCCAATTGATTAGTCATTGATCAATGAGAATGTCTCGATCATGTCTGCTGTTTCCCGGACCGTAGGGTGTCACACTTAAGGGGCAATCGATGCTAGGACAGATTCGGGATCATCGGTGAAATAGGAGAAAGCATCGGAATAGTTCCGGGAGAGAACGGAAGTTGTTCCGGATATTTTGAAAGGTCAAAATAATGTTTAATTATATTTAATAATGTTTTAGTAGTTAATTATCTGAATTAAATATTAAAATATATTGAAAATAATTAATTAAATGGGAAAAAGGCAAATGGGCCCCTTAGGGCCCATTAGGGGAAGGAGGGAGCCTCCCCCCTTGGCCCATGGCGCCAAGGGAGGGGCCCACCCTCCATATGGCGCACCCCCTCCCCTCCCCTTTTGTTTAGTACCACATGGGAAGTTGGAGGAGGGTGGAAACCCCCCCTTGGCCTATATAAGGAGGGGTAGACCCCCCTTTTCCCATCATATCATTGAGTTCTCTCTCTCTCTCTTTCTCCTACCTCGAGCGGACCCCCCCCCCCCCTTGTTTGGGGTTTGCACTTGGTTGGGAGTTCTCCACCATAAGCAGGTCGTCGCTCTGCCGGAGTCGGGATCCGAATCCATCTTCTTTCCGCTGCTCGCCTGGTTCGGAGCCCGGAGGGAACATCGGTTGCACTGTACGTGTGTAATCTCCTCGAGGCACTACACCTGTGGTGCTACTTTATCGCCGGAGGTTCACCGGGAGTCTCCATCGCCGGTGGTCTTCTACACGACAGGGAGGTCGTAGTTCAGAGTCTACGCCAACCATGTTCGCAAGAACGTTTTTCCCTCTTTTCGGTCTTCAAAGGTATGAACTCCGATTCCCTCCGTTACATTACATCGCCATAGCATAGATCTTGGGTTCGGGTACCGTAGGTATGAAAAAATTGTGTTTTCTGCCCCGTATCCCAACACCTCGATCATGTAGGGCAGCTCACGAGGTCTAAACCATGAAGAACAAAGAGGGGAGGAGAACATCACATAGCTACTGATCATAGACCCATGCTCCAAGGTGGACTACTCACGGTTCATCCGGGAAGCATCCATAGTGGTGGAGAAGCTCCCGGAGGTGGTTCCTCCCTCCGGCAGGGTGCCAGGAAGAGGTCTCCTGGTGCTCCCGATCTTGGAAGCGCGGCGGCAGCGGAACAAGGGAGAGATCGCGAAAAAGGGTTCTGTCCTCGAGGGTTTCGGGACGAGAGGGATATATAGGCGAAGGGGGCAACCAGAGGTGGACCAGGGGCCCCAGGCGCCCCCCTGGAGTGGCCTAGGGGTGGTCGCGCCAGGTGGCCTCCTGGGCCACCCCTGGCTCCCCTCGGGCCCCACTTTGGCTCTTCTCGAAGCTTCCTGTATGCTGATTTTTCCTATATTTTTCCCAGAATTTTTCTGGCACTTTAAATAATGGGAAAACCTGAAATACAAAAACAGCAGAAAACAGGAACTGGCACTGGGGTGCACTGAGTTAATAGGTTAGTCCAAATATGATCAAAAGTGTATGGAAGTGCATCAATATCATAGAAATATCACACAAAAGAAGCATGGAGCAAGCATAAATTATAGATACGTTTTGGACGTATCAATAAGTATTAAGCAATGAAATCTATTAAGATAGATTAATACGTTTAATAACATAGAGTCGGAATACTTTCCTGGATAAGATTCTGAAGGAGTTCAGAATGGGACAAGTCAAGAAGTAGTTCTTACTTGTATATCCAAGAGAAGTATCAAGTTAATCTCAGTACAAGATCGATGATTAAATGAAAGAAATTTATGTGCTACATCCTGTATGCCTCTGTCATATGTTCTTTCATATAAAGCCAGAGTTTTTTACTCGACGTAATGTGACCCAAGTTCTTATTAAGAAGAACATGTTGTGATATGATTTATGAGTAAATCATTGAACAAAGAGTTAAGTTTATCCTTCAGTGTTTGGAGGGAACTCAGGATACATCTCTAATTTGTAAAGGATAGTGGACTTGACCATAAATGTTATGCTGGTTCAAGTTCTGACACTAACCTAGAAATTGAGATATCATACTAATAAATGCCTAAGTTGAAAGAAACATGGTTAGACATCAAAGTTGCATACAATGCAATAAGGACTAAATCTACATTGATATGGCTGCTTTAGAAGTGGCAAGAGTTATAATTTGGCTTAAGAAGTTCGACTTTTGACTGAGTGAGTTTCAGTGTGCATGACTATGGGAAAGTCTGCGTGACCCACCGGATGTCATTGCTGAAACACAACAAACGAAGTCTCACTCTACCGCCAAACATATACCTCATCAATATAATGGATAATGAAGTAATGTCAAACTAGGTGACATTAGTGATTTGCAAATGACATAAGGATATGAATGGTACCCAGACCATTGATACAACCTTTTCCACAAGCAAGCATGATCTATAACCATATACATGATATGGAGTTATGATCCACAGAAAAATGCAACTAGATTATTTGTACTCTAGTGAAAGTGGGAGACTGTTGGGAATGTGCCCTAGAGGAAAATAAAATATGTTTATTGGCATATTCCATTAGTTCATAATAATTTTGATACTGTGCTATAACTATATTAATTGGAAACATTAATACACGTGTGGTATAAAACAACCAGGTCCCTAGTTAACTCTAGTATACTAATCCATTGACAATCGGATGATCAAGGTTTCCTAATCACGAGGACATAATCGCCTATTGACAATGGGGTCGTATCATTGGGAGAATGATATGATGAACACACACCCACCAGAAGTGTTGCAATGCGATCGAGTCACATAGGTCAACATTGCGATTACTATAACGTAGTGACCAGATCCTTATACCGTAATAATCATACGTAATTACTATCTATTAGGACGCCTCAATTTGCATCCACCGACTGACTGAAATATGTTGTCCATAAAGGTGTACTTCAGGTATTGCGAAATAGATACGTTAATGAGTATGCAAATAAATCAAAGCGGGATTTGTCCATCCGAGTGATGGATAGGTACTCTAGGCCCACTCGGTGATATTGCATCATAAAGTTTGCGCAAACGTGTGACTAAGTCACGGGGTTGCAATATCACGGGAACGAGTAAACATGTTTGTCGGTAACGAGGATGAACTAGGGGTGGGTTGCCCTTTTTTCTTCATCAATTTTTTGAGACAAGTTCTCTTCTCCCTCTCTCTCCTGCCTTTGAGCGGACTCCCCTTGTTTGGAGTCTGCACTGGGTTGGGGATTTCTCCACCATACGCATTCCGTCGTGCTGCTGGAATCGGGATCTGGATCCGTCTTTTTTTCGCTGCTCTTCTGGTTCGGAGCCCAGAGGGACGTCGGGTACATCGTATGTGTGTAATCCCGCGAGGCGCTACACTTGTGGTGCTCCTTCATCGTCGTGGTTGTATCGCGACGTCTTCATCGACAATGTTCCGACGGGGACGTAATCCCGTCATCGGTCTACAAGGACCGGGTGGCTTCTGGAGTCGTCGAGGATCGACGGGTACGACTACATCAACCACGTTCACGCGAGAACTTTTCCCGCTTAATGGACTATATACTGGTATGTGACCTATTTCCACCCGTTACTTGCATCAGCATAACATAGGTCTTGGGTTTGGGAGTTTTAGGTTATGAAAAAAAATATTGTTTTCTACCCCCTTCCCCACAATTACTACCGTGCTACTACCGCAAAGCTCTCTGTTGTGAGCGGTAGTAGCGCGACACTTAATATTCGGTAGAACCGCTAGGGCGGTAGTTCTGCGCCAGCGGTAGTACCGAAGATTACTACCGTGCCACTACCGCTCAGCTCTCTGTACCTGAGCGGTAGTAGGGCGGTACTTATTATTCGTTAGTACCGCCCGGGCGGTACTACCGCTCCCAGAGCGGTAATACCGTGGCAGGTGTATACTGCACATAACAGTTGGATTCGTGTGGACTTATAAAAGGTGGTCTTCTTCTCCATTGTCCCCATGGTTCTTGAGCCCGTTTTTCACCTCCATTATTGAACTCTTCTAGCTTGAGATCTCTCTATCCCTCCTATGATTCTTGCTCCTTTTTGAGGGAAAAGAGAGAGGAGATATAGATCTACATTCTCCACCGAGTCATCTCTCCTCTAAGTGAGGGGAACCTTGTGGATCTAGATCTTGGTGTTCTTGGTGTTCTCCTTGTTCTTCCTCTCATATTCCTCCATAACTTTTGTTGCTTTGGTGGGATTTGAGAGTGGGAGACTTGAGCACTTCGTGTGCTCTTGCCATTGCACTTGGTGCATCGGTTTGAGTTCTCTCCGAGGATTCGTTGTTGTGGCAAGTGAAGTTGAGAAGATTGTTACTCTTGAGTGCATTGGCACTCTAGATCTTGTACTCTTGAGTGCTTTGGCACTCTAGAGCTTATTCCTAGTAGTCAAACCATGTGTAGGGCATTTCTTAACAAGAGATTTCATTCGTTCCCAAGCTTGGGCAACATATTCATTATCCAATTGCTTAAAATTCATAATATTACTCCCCAATTGGATAATTTTAGCAGATGGGTAGTACTTCCCAATAAAAGCATCATTGCACTTATCCCAAGAATCTATGATATTTCTAGGCAAGGATTGAAACCAAATTTTAGCTCCTTCCCTCAAGGAGAAAGGAAAAAAGCTTAAGCTTAACAATATCACCTTCTACTTCTTTATACTTTTGCATATCACAAAGCTCAACAAAATTATTTAAGTGTAAAGCAGCAGCATCTCCAGCACCAGAGAATTTATCTCTCATAACAAGGTTTAACAAAGCAGGTTTAATTTCGTAAGAGGTAGCTGAAGTGGCAGGTGTAGCAATAGGAGTGCAGATAAAATCACTATTGTTGTGACTAGTGAAGTCACACAACTTAGTGTTTTCACTGGAACCCATAGAAGCAAATAGGCCAAGCATTTTTTTGTGATTTTTGATAAAGGACACGAAGATAAAAACTGAAAGGTAAACTAACAAGACTAAAAAACAAAGATAAAAGATAGCGTGCAACTCCCCTATCTTGAAGATTGGAGTCCCCGGCAACGTCGCCAGAAATTTGCTTGATGCACGAGAGATGATATTGGCTTCTCGCCCTTCGTTGGTTATCCCGAGTGGAAGGTGAGATGTAGGAATAGGATAGCAGCAAATTTACCCTAACTTAGAGGTTAGGGTTTATCTCCCGTAGGACTCCGAAAGCGACAAGTAGGTGGTAAAGTGAACAATGGCGCCGAGGTTGATTACTTCACCTGGACCTGCACACACAACAAGTAACTTTGCTCCCAACGAAGTTAAGAGAGGTTGTCAATCTCTCCGGCCTTGTTGTTTACAAAGGATCAAACACAAGAGATAATAGTAGTGATAATTGCAACTGGAAAGTAAAAGCAATAAGTAAATTGAGGGTGTAAAAAGTGGTGGAAATATGGACCAGGGTCCCATGATGTTCACTAGTGATGTCTCTTTCCCAAAAGACGATAAAACTGCTATGCGAGGTAAACAAATCATAGCTGGGCAATTGACAGGATTACGGGCGCAAACCAATGCTAACTATGCTACAAAGAAAGGAAGAGGCTCAAAAGCATGGGCAGTACGCCAAAATAGTAGACCGAAATCCATCTGCATCTACTACTAATCATCCACCTTGATATATCTATCCAGAACATCTCGTTGGTATTAAGTTGCGAGCCCCATCCAAAGTGTAAACCCAAAGCAACAGACAAATGCATTAAAAGAACTTTGCGTAAAGTAAACAATCCTTGCAACCGCGGTTACAAGCACCGTTGTTTTCCCCCTTATGGCAACAACACATCCCCTAGACTCATGTTTCTATCACTCAAGCTAGTCATCAGGGGGCATGAACCCACAATCAAGCATAACGCTCCCTCTTGGAGTCTCTACCTACTACTTGGCCAAAGCAATAAACAGCAATGGAGAACATGCAAGAATTACTCAAGAACAAAAATATAAAAGAGAAGAACCAAATATATTACCCAATCACAATCTGAACATAGTCTCATAATCCATCAGATCCCAGCAAACTCAGCATAGCAACAACAGAAAGAATTACATATGTGCCTTGATCATGTAGGGAAACTCACAAGGTCTAATCCATGGAGAACAAAGAGGGGAGGAGAACATCATATAGCTACTGATCATGGACCCATGGTCCAAGGTGGACTACTCACGGATCATCCGGGAAGCGTCCATGGTGGTGGAGAAGCTTCTAGAGGTCAACCCTCCCTTCGGTAGGGTGCCGGGAAGAGGTCTATTGGTGCTCCCGATCTTGGAAGTGCGGAGGCGGCGGAACAGAGGCGATATCGCGAAAAAGGGTTCTGTCTTCGGAGGTTTCGGGGCGAGACAAATATATGGGCGAAGGGGGAAGCCAGGGGGCCCACCAGGGGTCCAGGCGCCCCCCCTGGAGCAGCCCCACCCTAGGGCACACCGGGAGGGTGCCTGGGCCCTGGTGGGTCCCCTCCGGCCCCCTTTGGGACTCTGGAAGGTTCCAGTACGCTGATTTTTTATTGGATTTTTTTGGATTTTTTGGAGCATTTTTAATATGGGGAAAACCTGAAATAAAAAGACAACAAAAAACAGGATCTGACACTGGGGTTGACGGGGATCAACCCCAGCAAATCCCATGGTCAGGGACCCTGGGTTAGTGATGAGAGGAAAGACAGCGACGTGGCCTGTGCGTTGGTAGGATTCGGAGGTGACAAGCGACACATGGGGCACGATTTACCCAGCTTCAGGCCCCTGAAGGGAAACCCTACATGCTGCTTGTCTGATCTTGTATTGATGATGATGTACAGAGGTGCCGTGAGGGCTTTGGTGGAGAGAGATCTGTCTAGTCCTATGCGTGGGGATCGAGATGAGTTGTGACCTGATCTAGAGAGGTGCCCCTGCCTCGCTTTATATAGATAGCCAGGTAAGGGTTTACATGAGTCCTAGTCGACTACAAGTAGGAGTCCTTGTCTTGCGCCTCAAGTCTTCGGCTTCACCTCTTATTCCATCATGTCGGTGTCCACGAGTGGGCCCCTGGTGGGCCTCCAACCATGACACGCACCAGGTACCCTCTCGTAGAGGAGTCGTGGGGGTATCCCCTCGTCAGGGGTGCACTGAGTTAATAGGTTAGTCCAAATATGATCGAAAGCGTATGAAAGTGTAGCGAAAGCATATTAATATCACACAAAACATGCATGGAGCAAGCAGAAATTATAGATATGTTTCGGACGTATCAACATCCTTGTCTCCATCGGATCCACTTGCAGTTATCTCTACCTTTACTTTGAGCAAGCTTATTACTTTGTTTATCTTATGCTTGCTCATATTGTTGTTGCATTACTTGTCCCATACGTTGCTCACCTGGTTGCACATCTAGTCAACCTATTTACTTGTGCACCTACTTTGTGATAGCCATAGTGTTCTTGTTATATATCTTGCTATCACATAGTTGTATATCTTGCTTAGTAAAAGTTTTTGGTACACATAGTTGAGCCTAACTTATTTAGATTTCTTGCTTGGAAAATTAAACGTTAGTTTTATTCCGCATTTGTTCAAGCCTAAACCGTAATTATTTTAAGCGCCTATTCACCCCCCTCTAGGCGACATCCACGTCCTTTCAATACACTATCAAGCAATTTATGGTGCTGTTGCCGGGGACTCCAATCTACAAGATATGGGAGTTGCACACTCACCTTTACCTTTGCATTTTTTATCTTGCTAGTTTACTTTTTATCTTTAGTTTTGTTTGCTTGTCATGTATCAAAAATCCAAAAAATAGCTCTCCAGGTTCTAGTTTCCTTTCTTGCTTAGTCTGTTTGCTTTACCTCTGTTAGCATGGATTCTTCCAAGAATACCAAGCTTTGTGACTTTACAAGTGACAAAAATATTGACTTTATATGTACTCCTATTGCGCTACCTGCCACCTCGGTGTTTTCTTATGAAATTAAACCCGTTTTGCTCAATCTTGTCATGAAAGGGAAATTTTCTGGAGTAGGAGAAGATGCTGCTTTGCATTGGAGTAATTTTGTTGAATTATGTGATATGCAAAAGTACAAGGTGGTAGATGATGATAATGTTAAGCTCAAGCTTTTTTTCTTTCTTCTTGAGAGAAAGATCTAAAGAGTGGCTTCAATCTTTACCTAAAATAGCATCGATTCTTGCGATAAATGTAAGGATGTTTTTATTGGGAAGTACTACCCCTCCTAAGATTTATTGGGATATCAATGTGCCGCAACGATCTCTATTGTTTGCTCGATTAACTGAAAATTAAATTCCTTTGCGCAACTGTACTATTAACAAGCATCAGTACTTAGCCGCAAAAAAGAGAGCATCAATACAACATGGACTACTATATGGTTAACGATATCCATCCTCCATGTGCGACCTTCATCAAGACCATCACCGAACCATTAGGTCAGAAACAACTCAATTTTCCCAAAGACAAGGAGGTAGAAAGAATGTGGAAAGAACATTCGGAGTGCTCAAAGCTCATTTTGTAGTTGATCGAGGATATGCAAAAGTATGGGATCCATAGACCTTTTGAAAGGTGATAACACGTTGTGTGATCATGTATAATATAATTCCGAAGGATGAGGGTGAAGGTGTTGTTGGGGGTATGGAATTTGAGAACATGAGTTCGGAATCCGACCACATTTGATGAGTTTATCCAATTACATCATCAATCACCATAATATAAAAAAGACCGCATGTGAAAAATATTGTAAAAAATCACCAAACGCTAGCGGCACGTTCGACAAGCAACACGTGGCTTGTGACGGCACTGCCTCTTCTGGCGACAGATTGCTACATCACCACATGCCACCAGTGATGTTTACGGTAGATTATCACGTGTCGCTTGACGGACGTACTGTGAGTGTACGGTGTTCTTTTCATTATACTATTTTT
Source organism: Bromus sterilis (assembly GCA_950022295.1). NCBI lineage: Eukaryota > Viridiplantae > Streptophyta > Magnoliopsida > Poales > Poaceae > Bromus > Bromus sterilis. The sequence continues at coordinate 60,804,346 of OX465599.1, forward strand.
TTTACAAATGATCATTTTGATATTACGGTGGCAATAGTATTTCTTTTTACAAAAATTCTAACACAGAACGTATGGGTTATGGAACACCACCATGTCGGCGAACGTGACCCGATAAAAGCACGTGAACGCGAGCCATAATTTACACACACATCAAGTCACCGGAGTGGAGTAGTAGTTCACACCGTCGCAAAAGAAACAAAGCTTCTTCTCATCAGAGTAAACAACAGTTGAAAAACCCCTTGGTGATTCACATGGACATGGGACGGGATGCTTCCTCGTTCCCGTTGTAAAAATTTGTAATCTCCGTCCCCCTCCTCTTTTGCCTGCCCTCACGTCGCTGCGCTTTTGAAACGCCCGCTCCACCACCGAGGACGAGGAGGAGCCCCACCGCCCAGCAGTTCCGGTTTCAAAGCCGGCCCCGCCAAAGCGTTCCAATTTGCTGCGCTGCGGAGACGGGCGCCCACGCCACGCCGCGCCGCGCCTCCCTCTCCTCCTCGGTGGAGTAGTGCAGTAGAGTGGAGTGGAGCGGAACGGTGGCAGTCCCGTCCGCCGTAATTAAGCCCGACCGGGGTAGGCGATTCCCAGGCCGCAACGTTGACCTCCGTCCCGCGCTCCCACCCACCCCCATCCCGCCTCCCCCCTCCACGTCACCGCCCGTCTCGCCCTGCTCCACGCCGTGCCAGGTGCGGACAAACCCGCCCACTCCGCCATACCGGCACCACCTGACACCTTCCACCCAAGCCCCGCCCCGGCACACCATTTATTTCCCACATCCCTGGCCTCCCCTGCCCGTTCGCCGTGGACTCCTCTGCCAGGCATACGAAGTCTTTTTCCGGCCCGGCCCCGGAGAAACGCCGGAGCGGGCGAACGGGTCCTCGCTCGCTCGCTCGCTGCCAAATTTGGCGCATCGCCATGTCAAATTTGCATTTCTCGCACTTACGCCAACGCTAAGTCTCCTCCCCCTCTCCCCTCTCCCCTCTCCCCTCTCCTTTGTTAGTGTGCACATCACTGACAGGAGTGAACATAGAAAACTCCCTCCCTCTCTCTCTTCTCAACGCCCCCAATCCCCCACCCCCGCCCCCCTCCGGCCACCCCCAATCTCGCCCCAATCTCCCCCCACGGCCTCCCCGCCCCGGCCGGATCCCGCGGCTCCTCCGCGCCCCCGCTGGATCCCGCGCCGCCGCCCCAGCGAGATCCCGCCTCCGCGAGATCCCGCGCTCGCTCGGTCCACGCCCGTCGCCGTCCCCCGTATCTCCCACTGCGATGCGCTGGTAAACACGGTCTACTCCTCCTCGCGCTGGATAGCTACCGCCGCGTATTCCCCGTCGTTGCTTCGCGTCTCCTCTGACCGCGTCGCAGCGGGCGTCGGATGCCATGGGCAGCGGCGCGTCACGGCTGCTCACCGCGTGCACGTGCTCGCGGCCGGCGCCGGCCTCCGTCGACGCCGAGCCATGCCTCGACGACGCGCTCGGCCACTCCTTCTGCTACGCCTCCGCCGCCGCCTACTCCTCCTCCTTCCGACACGGCATCTCCGGCGCCGCGCTCTCCGCCAACTCCTCCGTGCCCGTGCCGCTCTACCTCTCATCCTCCGCCGCCGGCGCGGGCTCCATGCCGCAAAACTATTCCTCTGCCTTCCACACCTCCTCGTCCTTCTCCTCCGCGCCGCTACAGCTCTCCAACCTCTCCTCGGGGCCCATGTTCCTCTCCGGGCCCATCGACCGCGGCGCCCAGCTCTCAGGCCCGCTCGACGCCGCCGTGCCCTTCTCCGGCCCGCTGCCCAACAAGCCCGCCAAGCGCACCTCCTCCTCGTCGAGAGGGCTGTCCAGCAGGTTCCGGAAGCCGTTATTCGGCAGCCTGCGGCGCAGCGTTTCGGAGAAGCACCAGCCGCTCATGGTGCCGCTCCGCCGAGATGACGGCGTGCAATGGGCGCACGGGCGCGCAGGTGAGGACCGCGTTCACGTGGTTGTCTCCGAGGACCAGCGGTGGCTGTTCGTCGGCATTTACGACGGCTTCAACGGCCCTGAGGCCCCCGACTTCCTCGTGGCCAACCTCTACCGCTTCCTCCTACGCGAGCTTCGCGGGATATTCTACGAAGAGGCAGACAGGGATAGCAAGCGGCTGTGGCAGTTCCTCGCCGACGGCGATGACGACGACAACGAACTCGACTTTTCAGGTTCTGGCCGGTTCGCAATGTCGCTTGCCAGGCTCAAAGAGCGGCGGTTTAACATGTGGGCGCATGCGGCGGCTGTGGGTGATGATGAGATCAGCAGGGAGTGGGGTCCCAAGAAGTTGGCGGCAGCGCCGGCGGTGAGGGATCATGGAGATGTGCTTGGTGCGCTCACCCGGGCGCTGGCCTCGACAGAGGCAGCATACCTGGACATGACTGATCAATCAATGGGATCCCACCCGGAGTTAGCAGTGACAGGGGCATGCCTTCTTGTGGCATTGGTGAGGGATGACGACGTGTATGTAATGAATCTTGGGGACAGCCGTGCCATTGTGGCGCAACGAGCAGATGATGAACATGGTTGCGGGCTTGGAGCCATGCGGATGGATGACATCGGAGTGGGATTGGAGATTGAGTCAAGGCCCGTCGGATATCCTATGATTGGGCTCGAGGCACTGCAGCTGTCTATTGATCATAGCACAAGCATCGAAGAGGTAACTTTGTGCTGACACTGCTGATGCCTGATGTTTTCTGCAGAAGCAAATCTGCAGATATAACTTAGAATGAGCTTGAAGCTTATATAGTACTACATTTATACCCTATTGACCTGCTGTTTAACTGTTGATTATGTCTCTGGTATGCCAGAGCTTCTGTCATTGTTTGTGAGCAATCTGCTCATGTCTCTGAATGCAAAACGTGCAAAATGTGCATGCCTCTGTGAGCAGTAAGGCACTCTAATGATCAAACCAGCACATTATTTTGCCTCTGTCATTGTTTGTGAGCAATCTGCTCATGTCCTCTTTTTTATTGGAAAGGAGGTTGAAACCCCCGGCCTCCGCATCATTGTGATGCACGTCATATTTCGTAGAACTAACCATGGAAATCATTCTGGCATGAATACTTGAAAGGTTGAAAGTTGAAACGCAGAGGCAAAAGTTTCATGTCTTCATGGAAGATCATGTAGAACACTTGTTATCCTTGATGCCATATTTGCAGTTGGTCGGAGTTACACTATTTGTTTCATATCATCATTTGGTCATTTGCTGTTAGGTTCCATTTCCATTACCCTTATTTGTCACATGAAAGTAGTTGGTCATTTTAGCCCTTGCACTATTCATGCATATGAATTCATATTATTTGTTCTGATATGCAGGAAGTGCAGAGGATCAAACGTGAACATCCAGATGATGATCAGTGTATCGTAAATGACAGAGTAAAGGGACGTTTAAAAGTTACCCGAGCATTTGGCGCTGGGTATCTCAAACAGGTAATTGTGATACTATTTCGTTGGGAGATCTTTAACCTTATTCTCATAGTTCATTTTTTTTCCTTTTTAACTGTTAGCAGTTTATTTTGTGGGAAAAAAACTTTTTTGAATGATTATGAATTTGTTACCAATAGTTTGTACTATAAGTTTTGAATTATATAGAAACTACTTTCAGATACTTCCAATTGGTCTAATGTAATACTCCGTGCTGTACAGTAAAAACACATAGATAAATCTGACCTAGAAATTTATGTATGTTGTACAGGCGAAGTTGAACAATGGGTTACTAGAGATGTTCCGCAATGAGTACATAGGTGATGCACCATACATATCATGCATACCTTCTCTTTGCCATCATAAGCTCACTTCAAGGGACCAGTTTTTGGTTCTTTCTTCTGATGGCTTATATCAGTACCTGAGCAACGAGGAGGTAGTTTTGCATGTTGAGAATTTCATGGAGAGATTTCCTGAAGGTGATCCAGCACAAAGTCTAATTGAGGAGCTTCTTTCGCGTGCAGCAAAGAAAGCTGGTAAGCATTGCCTGTCATGCCTGTTCTTCCATACCATGTCTGTTCATATTTCTGTTCTTGATTTTATTTGTATGTTACCATTTCTTGTTATGATCAGCATTATACATGTACAGAAATGACATGGTCAGCGCCAGACATGGTCATGTACAGAAATTATATGGCCAGCGCCAAATTGATTCTCTCCCTGACATGTTCCTCCAAATAATAGATTACTGTTAATGCATCTTTACCAGATAGCAGTCAAAATTCCCAGATAGGCTACCCCACTTTAGATTGTCTCTTTGAAGGCCTCTTTAGTCTTTAGTCTGAAACTCTGAATAGCATTATCGAGGTTGATCTGCATATCATGCACTCTTTACGTCCAGTAGAAAGCATTATTTAAGCTGAAGTAATATCATACATATCATAGCATCGTACACATTATTTGATAATTTTCTCTGAACTGTATGCTATTTCACATTGATACAATCCTTAGCATTCAGTCATTGGCTTATTGCTGTGTGTTGTTGCATTAGGTCATAAATGTTACTAGCTGATTTGAGTTATCTTGAATGTCAAATTGTGTTTACCCTCTTTCCCCCATTTTTCTCTTCGGCAAAATTGAGATGTTAACTAAGGCCTTGGTTTTCCAGGCATGGATTTCTACGAGCTGTTAGATATACCTCAAGGGGACCGGAGGAAATACCACGACGATGTCACTGTCATGGTTGTTTCTCTGGAAGGTAGAATATGGAAATCGTCTGGAACTTACGTGTGATGTTCAGCTGGAACAATGTCAGTGTCAACATTTATGGTGTGACCACCGGAGCTGGTCAGCACCTCTGAGCAAGTTCATGCATGCTCATCAAGACAGAAATATCCACACCTCACAGCTTGGCAGACAGATGCTGTGCTCCATGCATTTCTGAAAGCTGTATTCTCCCATTGGAGATCGTCGCTGGTCCAGATCTCAGCTTCAGCACAAACCACAGCCCATGAGTCAACTCTGGGGCAGATTAACACTGCAGAGAGGGTGACAGAAAAGGGGGTGGAGCAATCCACTGGCAAAGTAGAGTTAGAATTTGCCCTGTCCCGACACCCACAGCGTTAATTGGTCACATTGCTCACCTGTGACAATTTTCCCCCACCTCGCTGTGGTGTTGTAGGAGGTTTCTTCTTTTCCAAGTAGACCTTTGGGACATGCAATTTTTCTCGGCCATGTAGGGGATGTTCATGAGCCTGTACGGGGCTGGGATTGTTCTTCACAAGGAAAATCGATCATTGGCTACTCATTTTCTGCTTTATGTTGTCTTCCTCGACCCTGATTATTCCTGTGTACCTCGCGTGTGCCGGTAAATGGATCCTAACTGAGGCTCCAATCGAACATATCGAGGCTGTAATGGCCGCACCTAGGTACGGATCATGGTAGAGGGGAATTTGTTGATTGTCCGTTTAGAGATAGTCAAAATCCCATCCAATCCCCTTGGGAAGGGGCTAACCGGACTTGCCACCCGGTACAGAGGGGAATTTGGGTGGAGAAGGGGAAGAACGTTGAAGAGTGTAGGGATTTTAGATTCCATCCAATTTGATCGCTCATGATATAGAGCATCTTCAGCACATCTCGTAAAAGCGATCAAACCCGTATATTTGCAGTATAGATAAGAAAATGCACCCCAAAAATATATTTTAGGGGTTCTCGTATATTATCACCTTCATCCTTCGTATGTGCAGTTTTTGAGTCATTTTCGATCAAAACATTGGAGCAAGCCGTTTGGCGACGGCGCGCGCGAGCAGTGAGCAGCGGAGGAGCTCGGCAGTGGCCGACCGAAGCGCTGCTGGAGTAGACAGTTAACTGAAGCGTCGCCAAATCATCGTCGGAGCAGGCGGTCGATCGGAGGGTCGGCCCGGGTTTAAATGGGATCAGGCGGGGAAAAGGAAGATTGGGAAGTTTCTTTTACAGTATAATTTTTGGCTACCTATTTTAGCAAAACCCATTCCATTCTGTACAGTACACCCTAAAACGATTGTGCGGTATAAGTTTTTACAATATCTGCTAAAAATGTCTTACACACGAGTCCGTCTCTTAGGGCAACTTTTTTTAGAACCTCTTAGGGCAACTTGGAGTGCTTGAAAGCAAATATTATATGTACTATGAGTATAAAACTGTTTATTTGATTGGCAGGGGCAATATAAAAGATATGTTGATGGTTGCACTATCATATTTAAGGCTTTGGCATCATAAGATTTATGGATTTAGGCTGGTGGGTTCTCAAAATAACATCGACATGCTTCATCGCTCTTCGGTGTTCGTGAGGCTTTCGGAAGGCAATTTCCCAGAGATATGAGATCAATGACCACCAATACAACAAGGAATACTATCTAGCGAGGTATCTATCCTCCATGGTCTACATTAGTGAAGGCGATCTCCATGGATGCATATCCAAGATTATTCTCATTTGTGGAAAAGGAAGACATCTCTGTACTACAATTCTTGCAAGATGATCGAAAAATAAGGAAATTATATCTCCCTTTGTCCATGGAGGCTAGAACAGAACTGGAGGAGTTAGAAGACTAGGTAACTGATGTGGTTATTGAGCCTTGGAGAAATGATGAATGGATTACATGCTAGGGAGATGTGGGATTTAAAGCTAAGTATTTCTAGAAATTTTGCTTTAAGAATGAGCAACCACCCAAACACATCTCATCTATATGGAAATCTAGGTGCATTCTAAAGCACAAAGTATTTGCTTGGCTTATGTTCATGGATAGGATTAACACCAGAGACATGTTGTTGAGGAGACACTGGAACATTGGTGATGATCATTCTTGTATGTTGTGCACCAGTCAGGTTTCGGAGAATAGAGATCACCTAATTTTTCACTACCCCTTTAGCTCTTAGTGCTGGGCACATTTAAATATATAATGGACTGAAGGGGTTAGCATGCAGGACATGATCACTAAGGCAACAAACCAATGGATCCAACCTCTTTTCCAAGAAGTTGTCATTCTCGCAACTTGAAACATCTGGAAGATAGAAATAGATTATTTGAAGGGATCACTCCCTCCCTCCTAGCTTGGACTAGTCTGCTAAAAAGCGACTTGAATCTGCTCAGCCTCAGGGTTAAGCCTAATTTGGTTGATTTTATACGAACTCTTGTTCTTAGACTAGGGCACTAGTTTGCTTTTTACCCCATGGGGATCTTTTAGTCCAAAGTACCATGTAAAGTGTAACTTGGACAATTTGTTGAAAGTGAAATGAGAAGAACAATAGGAGCCTTTCCTGTTGTTCAAGGTTTCAAAAAAAAGAGAGAAAAGTGAGCTAAGTTTACCGAAGAACAAGAGAATGCGAGAAAGGATGTGGAGCATGCTTTTGGTGTGCTTTAATCTTGTTGGGTTATTTTTTTAGAATCCGGCTACGACATGGAGCACTGTGATAACTGCTTGTGTCATCGTACACACCATGATCGTAGAGGATGAGTGTGATGCCATCATTTATAATGAAGGGTGGGATTATAAAGGTGATTTGGTTGAGCCTACGGGCGCTCATGGAACATTTGCATAGTTCGTTCAATTTTATCAAGAAATGCATGATAGGGTAACTCATTTTCAACTTCAAGATGATTTGATTGAGCTTGAGGACATATGAACTCACATAGAAAACCAATAGTTGTATTTGCTATAATTTTAAATTCACTTGATTGTAATAAAGTATGTAATATCCATTTATCCGGTTGTAAACATTTGAGTTTGTTTGTTTAATATTGAATTTGATTGTAATTTGTAGCATGTTCAAAATGTAAAATTTGAGAAAAATGTGGCTTGGGTGGACCAAATTGGTCGCTCGGTTGGATGCAACGCATGGGACACACAAACGAAGGGAGGATACTGATGGCGTGGAATTGATAATGACTTCTCGCCCTTCGTTGGTTACCTCAGGTAGAAGGTGAGATGTAGGATAGCAGCAAATTTCCCCTATGTAAAGGATAGGGTGTAGGACTCCGGAAGTGATAAGTAGGTGACAACAGCGCTAGAAATTTAGCGGTTGACGTAGACCTGCGCACACAACAAATAACTTTGCTCCCAACGAAGTTCAGAGAGGTTATCAATCTCTCCGGCCTTATTGTTTACAAAGGATCAAACGCAAGGGATAAAAGATAATAATAATTGCAACTAGAAAGTAAAGCAGAAAATAAATTGAGCGTGTAAACAGTAATGAGAATATGGACCGGGGTCCCGTGATGTTCACTAGTGATGTCTCTCTCCTAAAAGATGATAAAACTGCTATGCGGGGTAAACAAATCACAGCTGGGCAATTGACAGGATTAAAAACGCATCGCAATGCTAACTATGCTACAAAGAAAGGACGATGCTCAAAAGCATGGGCGGTACGCCAACATAAGTAGACCGAAATCCAACTGCATCTAGTACTAATCATCCACCTTGAGATATCTATCCAGAACATCTCGCTGGTATTAAGTTGCGAGCTTCACCCAAAGTGTAAACTGTAACAACCCAGATTTCACAAAAATTAATTTTTTTGTTTTCGGCATGAATTGTTTGATTGTCTGATTTGTTTGCGGTGTTTGTATCCCTGATTTATCGATCGGCGATTATTTCCCCCCTCTTATCTCGTACCGGACGGAGACCGGCCCTTGCCACGCTGACACTCGACCTTTTCGACACCGGGTTTCACCCGATCACCGTCGCGAAAACCGCACAAGACCAGCCGCAGCCAACAAAACGAAAAACCCCGTTTAATAATTAAACGGGTTATTTTTATAGCGCCGGAAAGTGTTCTCGAAACGGTTCCAGCGCGAGGTGAACGCCACCGGCTCGACGCGCTGATCGCGCAGTTTGAAGTTTTACCCGAATCAGAGGTCCTGCGGACCCCCGACGGTCAGAAACGTAAACACCGCGCGCGCGAGAGAAAAACCGGGGATGTTTTTGCAAACTGCCAGCCACCTGGGCTATATAAAGATCACCACACTCCCACCCATTTCTAGGGTTTCCCTAGCCACAAAATTGCAGCCACCCACTGGAAAACCTCAGATCTTCCCAATTTATCCCAAAATCCCGAAATTCCTAGCTCCCTGCGATCTGGACCATCGGATCGGCCGATCCAACGGCCCAGATGCGCCCTAGCCCACTCTCTCTCTCTCCTCTCACCTCCTGCCCGTGGAGGAAGCCGCCGCCGCCGCCGAGCTCCGGCCGCCGCGGGCGCGCCACCGAGCAGCAGCCGTCCACCTCTCCTCTCTCTCTCCCGCGCCTCCCCTTCCTCTCTTTCCCTCTCCTCTCTTCCCTAACCTCTCCTCTTCCTCTCTCTGCTCGTAGGAAGCCCCCATGGAGCCGCCGCCTTGAAGCTCGGTGTAGCCGCACCTGGACCTCGCCGCCGAGGTTGGAACCGGCCGGATCCAGTGGCCGACGGCCGGATCCTCCCGTCCCAGCGCCTCCGCTGCGCCCTCCTGCGCCGCCTTCGCCCCGGCTGGAGTGAGCGCCGCCGCTCGCCATCACCAGCCTCGCCACCGATCCAGGACGGGATCGGGACGAGCCCCAACCGCCGCCCGGCTGGACTCCTCCAGCTCGTGGGCCGGCCACTGCCCCTCAGCCCAGCGCCCAGCCGAGGCCCAGGCCGCCAGCCCAGCGTCAGCCGCCGCCAGATGGGCCGGCCCATGGTGAGCATCCAAATTTTTTTCCTTATTTTTTTTTCCTGTGAGTTGGGCCGGCCCATGAGACGTATAAATTTTTTCTGTTTAAATATAGGGCAGATTTACTTATTTTGCGATGCTCGTATCTTTTCAACCGTAGCTCGGATCGCGACACTTTAAACATGAAACTTGCTTAGTTTTTGTCTAGTTAATAGAATGTGCTCTTTTGCCATGCTTGAATTTTTTTACATGCTGTTTACCTGCTATTTACACCGTCTGCCACTGTAAATTGTAACTGCCATTACTTTTTAACCGTTGCTCCGATAAAAATGTTTCTTATATGTAACTTGACTAGAATTGTATGTAGATTGTGTTTATGCTGATTTTTCTTGCTAATAACAAATATAAAATTATGTTCAGGGCAAAACAGTACCAAATTCCATTTTTATCGTGGGGTCCGCAATAGTTTGCCATGTATAGGTTTTACCCCCACTTAAATTGACTAGCCCAGGTAGTTTATTTATGCTTCACCTCTTGCAATGTTTGTGTGCTATGCCATGCTTCTGTGCTTGCCATGTTAACAACCTTTGCTCACCTTGTGTAGCTAAACAACTTGAACCTTTCCAAATGTGTGGTATCGTCGTGTGCGACGAGTACTCCACTTAACCTGTTAGTAACCGCTCTCGACGGTAGGTGCGATGTCTCGTGTTGCCTTCTTGTTGATGCTTGCTCGTGTTTGCTTCGTAGTAATAGATGCTTGCTCGTTGATTGCTTTCCAATGTTTACCGTCTTGTGTGCTTCCGCGGGTACCTTCGGAGACGTTGCGAGCTTGCGATCAACTACACCTTCGGAACCCGACTTATCAACAGGCAAGGACTATACATTACTTATGATCCATTCTATTTCAACCAGCGGTTTGCATGCTAGTCTAGGATAGGTTCGATGTTTGATCCTACCACATGTTTACAGCCTCTTTCAAACCGATACAGCCATGTCCCCTCCCAGCAAACCATGTACTGCTATGTTACTATTGCTCGTTGCTCAGCCCCTGCTTAGTATGCATGCTTAGGATGCTGCGATGTTACCCTGTTACTCCTTGGTTTTGGGCTATCACATTATTATATTGTTGTGGATGATATGATTATTATAATGTTGACTATATTCGACGAAGGATGGAAGGTCTAGGCTATCCCGCCCCGACGCTTTGTTCCATTCGAGTCACCTAGGACCCGAGTTCCGGGTATTGTGTCTCTTGACGAGCGTGCCTAATCGCGTGTGGGATTTTATGGGGTCCCCTTTTCTTACCTACCTAGATTCAAACATTTCTAGTGGTGGCCCAAGCTGATTTACCATTTGAAACCCCGTGTGTGTGCTTGGTGGATCCCCTCGCATTTTTTAAACAACCCGGGCCAGCGGAGACATGGTTTCTCTGTTGGTCCACACTGGTGAGCTAGGGAAGTCCCCTGTTATATAGGTGAGACTAAACCCGACCTTGGCCATAGGGAAGAGTCCGATCCGAGAGCGTGGCCAGCTTTTGGATTGGGTGTCGACTCCCCGGGGGCCACCCGGATTTGTTCGTTGTTAGTTAGAGGGACCTGTCGTTTCGGATCTCTTGGAACTAAATCATAAAATGGTTGCCTGTGATGGGTAGCAACTGAGAGAGATGGACGTGCATGCGGAGCCTTGTAATGGGCAGTTGGTACACCCCTGCAGGGTTAAATCTTTTCGAGAAGCCGTGAACACGGTTATGGACGACTTGAGACCTACTCCTTGTTCATAAACAACAATAACTGAGATAATCTTAATATAACTTGATCAACGTGTGTGTGTGTGCCTTGATTGCTTCTTCTTCGTCGGGATGCAAAGAGGAGGACAAGGATATGATAGGTGTTATGCTTGCGTAAGTAGTTGATAGCAAGACTTGTTGGAGGCGATTCCTCATCGAATGCTTGGCTTCTTATCTTACTCTCTAGATCGTTAGCCACTTCATAAATGCTAGTGCAGCAGCAACCTCACCACTTACCCCATCCTTACCGTAAACTACTAGTTGTCCTAGAATGACGAGTGATGAAGTCCTTGCTGGGTCAGTTGACCACTACAGTTGGATGCTGAGTACTTATGTACTCATGATAGTACCCCCAAACTCTTTTCAGGGTTCTTGATCGACAACGGGTATGGTGATCGACGTTTCACGTGGAGACTCGACGACGACTAGTTAGGAGGATCCCGGCGGAGGGCCTGGACCCGTGTGGTTATGGGGATCGATGATTTTCTCTTTGCCACTAGGCATTTGCTTGTAGTCTTTACCCAGACATGTATCTTCCGCTGTTGTATTGTATTAAGGCAGTTGTATGCCGATTGTATGAGATGTTGTATCCTTGTATCTGTAATGTTGTGATATCATGTTGGAAATCCGGGGCATATGGCTATGTCATATGTCGCGGTGGGACCGATATGTGCTTCGTCCCCGGATCTGGATGGAAACATCTAGATCTGGAACAGTACCGCATATCGGGCCTTACATAAACCCAAAGCAATTCCACTACTAGAGAAATAACTATACATGGAAACCTTATTAGTGGCGCATTTTTTATGTAATGCGCCACTATGTTGTAAGGGGTGGCGCACTGGTTAAAAATGCGCCGCATATAAGCTCTTATAGGTGGCACATTTTTTAAATACACCACCCCTAAGGGTGGGCCAGCCCTAGATCCTCTTATACGTGGCGCATTTGGAGAAATGCGCCACCCCTAAGAACCTTATAGGTGGCGCATTCTCGAAATGCGCCACCCTAAGAGCTTATGGGTGGCGCATTCTGGAAATGTGCCACCCCTAAGGAATTATTAGTGGCGCATTCAGAATGCGCCACCCATAAGCTCTTAGGGGTGGCGCATCTTGCATATGCGCCACTACTAACCTAAAAATTTGAGGGGAAAATTCTCAATACACAAATACACCTCCTGGTGGACCGCCTTTTTCAGTTTGAAAAATAAATAAAAGAAAATGATAAAAATGTCAAAAAAATAAAAGAAAATAAGATTCCCATGTAATATGTGGTCTAGTTATTAGAAACATTTAGAAACATGAATTTTTTTTTTGCAAAATCTCTCGAGAATCCGTAAAATGGGTTTAACTTTTGCATACGAACTCCGATGAAAAAGTTTTTATATGAAAAATCATCTACTCGAAAAGTTGTATCCAAATTCAACTGGAGGAACCCCGTTGAACATTTTTAGAATCCTCAAAAACCTAACAGAAAAAAGTTACGGGCATTTCAAGATCTGGAGACAAAAAAATGATTTTTTTGAACTTAGTAGTGGCGCATTTTGTATGAAATGCGCCACTAGTAACAGATGTTTTTTTCAAAATAGGCTAGAGGACCGAGTGGGAAGTTTCAAAAAATAATTGAAAATTTTAGCTAGTAACATTAAAAAATTAAAAATTATTTTTTCAATTTTTGTTAAAAAGGTTGAAAATATGCTAGAGGTTCCATCGAGAAATTTTAAGAAAAATGTTGAAAATTTGAGCACACCCATGAACATCAACAAGGTCCTAGACATCAACATGGTTTAATAGTATTTATATGATAGATATATCAACAAGTGTTTGCTAAGTGAGCTAGAGTGGGAGTTGAATAGAATCGAGAAGTTAAGGGCAAATTTGATCTTTTGCCCGACCTTATTTTCCCATTTGATGATTTGCCACCCCCCTGAGAATGACAAGTGGGGCTGGGGTCCACCCGTCATTGAGACAATTCGTCGCAAATCATCAAATGGCAAAGTAAGGTGGGGCAAATCATCAAATCCCCCGAAGTTAAGAGTGCTGGGGCTGGAGTAGTGCTAGGATGGGTGACCCTCCGGGAAGTTTGACTATGGAGGTCAGTTTGACCTGAGATTAAGCATAGTTACCGGGAATTAAGCATACTAACCTGAGATTAAGAAAAAAAATCGTTATCAAGATCTAGATTCAAAATTCAAAATTTAATTTTTTTAATAGTGACGCATTTTCAGAATGCGCCACCCCTGAAACTCTTATGGGTGGCGCATTTACAGAATGCGCCACGAATAAGGCTTATGGGTGGCACATTTTGAAATGAACCACACATAAGAGTCTTAGCGGTGGCGCATTTGAAATGGGCCACTATTAAGGCCTTATTAGTGGATTGTCCTTCGTGGTGCATTTGAAATGCGCCATTAAAGGCAAAAAAAGAACGCCACCATAAGGCATTTTTCTAGTAGTGCAACAGACAACTGCATTAAAAGAACTTTGCGTAAAGTAAACAATCCTTGCAACCACGTTTACAAGCACCGTTGTTTTCCCTCTTGTGGCAACACCACATCCCCTAGACTCATGTTTCTGTCACTCAAGCTAGTCATCAGGGGGCATGAACCCACAATCGAGCATAACATTCCCTTTTGGAGTCACTACCTACTACTTGGCCAAAGCAATAAACAACAACGGAGAACATGCAAGAATTACTCAAGAACAAAAATATAAAAGATAAGAACCAAATATATTACTCAATCAAAAACTGAACATAGTCTCATAATCCATTAGATCCCAGCAAACTCAGCATAGCAACAGCAGAAAATTACATATGTGCCTTGATCATGTAGGGCAACTCACAAGGTCTAATCCATGAAGAACAAATAGGGGAGGAGAACATCACATAGCTACTGATCACGAACCCAAGGTCCAAGATAGACTACTCACGGATCATCCGGGAAGCGTCCATGGTGGAGGAGAGGCTTCCGGAGGTCAATCCTCCCTCCGGCAAGGTGCCGGGAAGAGGTCTACTGACGCTCCCGATCTTAGAAGCACGGCGGCGGCGGAACAGAGGCGAGATCGCGAAAAAGGGTTCCATCCTCGCAAGAATCCCGTAACGATGAATATATAGGCGAAGGGGAGGCATCTAGGGGCCCCACCAGGGGTCTAGGCGCCCCCTTGGGCGCGGCCAGCCCCTAGGGCGCGCCTGGGCCCCTGGTGATGGCCCTCTGGCCCCACCTTGGTGATTCCGAAAGGTTCCGGTATGCTGATTTTTTATCTGATTTTCCCAAAAAATTTCGAGCACTTTTAATATGGGGGAAACCTGAAATAGAAAAACAGCAGAAAAAAGGAACTGACACTGAGTTAATAAGTTAGTCCAAATATTATCAAAAGTGTATGAAAGTCTATCTAGATTATAGCAATATCACACAAAACATGCATGGAGCAAGAATAAATTATAGATACGTTTGGGACGTATCAACATCCCCAAGCTTAATTCCTACTCGTCCTCGAGTAGGTAAATGATAAGAAACATAATTTTTGTGGTGACATTCTAACAACCATATAAGAACTTTGAAAGTAAAGCAATCAAGTTATGTAATTTAATTAAAGTCATAACAGGAAAGAGTCTATATTAGCATTGAAACAAGCAACATAAGAACATTAAGGTGCAAGATCTCTCGATGTTCGTGACTCGAATGTCTCCCGATGGTGTTTGCGTGCAAGAAGTGGGAGATGGAAATACGAGAAAAATATATTTGTTGAGAACTCAATCTACTAAAGTTTCACACTTAGTCTTCTTTGGAATCTTATCTTGACTCATCCCTAGACCAGTATGCAGGTACAAGTCAATTTGATCCACTCCCTTTCAATATTTTGAGCACTCATGCAATGGATGAGCATAAGCACGAGACTTGACACTTAGGATGGCAAAGAGAGAAATATGGTGGGGGAGGAAGACAAAAAGGGTGAGAAAGACTCACATCAATGAGGACAATCATAGGCGAGAGAAGGCCAAATGATAGATATGATGTGAGGAGTAGGGATTGCCATGCAACGGATGCACATATGAGCTAAGAAAATCTCTCCAATGGAACTAGTGGGGGTGCATCCAACTTGCTCGCTCATAAAGACCTAGAGCTCGTTTGAGGAGGCTCATCCTTGGAATATGCAATCCAAGTTCTATAGTGTGAAGGTCCCCACATAGCTATATGCATAAATTATCATCTCTATGGAGTACAAAGATAAGAGGGAGTACGAGTGTGGATCTTTCAAAAGGAATAGTAGTTTTGCCCCTTTCTCTCTTTTTATTTTCTTTTTCTCTTTTTTCTATTTTTTTGTGTTTTTTGGTGTCCTCATTGGCTCTTTCTATTTAACTCTCATTTGTCCTCTTTGGGATCTTTTAAATTTGTCCTTTTTGGGATCTTTTCCTCACTTAAGGGCAACACTCTATTTTACAAGAAGGATAGGAGATCTTCACACTTTACAAGGTACTCAACATAAAGAAGATGTAGTTATCATGATGTATGCAAATGTATGCCTCTTCCAGTGTTGATACGTCCAAAACGTATCTATAATTTCTGCTTGATCCATGCATTCTTTGTGTGATATTGCTATGATCTAGATACACTTTCATACATTTTTGATCATATTTGGACTAACCTATTAACTCAGTGCACCCCAGTGCCAGTTCCTGTTTTCTGCAGTTTTTCTATTTCAGTTTTCCCCCATATAAAAAGTGCCAGAAAAATTCGGAAAAATTCAGATAAAAAATAAGCGTGACAGAAGCTTCGAGAAGAGCCCGGGAGGGGCTAGAGGGGAGCCAGGGGGGACAATGCGGCCACCCGGCGCGGCCCCACCCCTGGCCGCGCCAGGGGGGCGCCTGGGGCCCCTGGCCCACCTTTGGCTGCCCCCTTTCGCCTATTTACCCCCCGTCACGGGAAAACCCCGAAAGGAGAACCCTATTCCGCGAACTCGCCTCTGTTCCGCCGCCGCCGCGCTTCCGAAGATCGGGAGCACCAGAAGACCTCTTCCCGGCACCCTGCCGGAGGGAGGATTGACCTCCGGGAGTCTCCTCTCCACCATGGATTCTCCCCGGATGTCTCGTGAGTAGTTTTCCTTGGACCATGGGTCCGTGATCAGTAGCTATGTGATGTTCTCCTCCCCTCTTTGATCTTCATTGTTTAGACCTCGTGAGCTGCCCAACATGATCGATGCACATTTGTAATATTTCTGCTTTTGCTATGTTGAGTTTGATAGGATCTGATGGATTATGAGATTATGTTCAGATTGTGATTGAGTAATATATTTGGTTTTTATCTCTTATATTTTTGTTCCTAAGTAATTCTTGCATGTTACCCGTTGCTGTTTATTGCTTTGGCCAAGTAGTAGGTAGTGACTCCAAGAGGGAGCGTTGTGCTAGATTGTGGGTTCATGCCCCCCGATGACATGCTTGAGTGACAGAAACATGAGTCTAGGGGATGTGCTGTTGCCATAAGGGGGAAAACAACGGTGCTTGTAACCGCGGTTACAAGGATTGTTTACTTTACGAAGAGTTCTTTTTCATGCAGTTGTCTGTTGCTTTGGGTTTACACTTTGGGTGGGGCTCGCAACTTAATACCAGCGAGATGTTCTGGATAGACATCTCAAGGTGGATGATTAGTAGTAGATGCAGATGGATTTCGGTCTACTTACCTTGGCGTACTGCCTGTGCTTTTGAACCTCTTCCTTTCTTTTGTAGCATAGTTAGCATTGCGGTGCGTTCATAATCCTGTCAATTGCCTTTCTGTAATTTGTTTACCTCGCATAGCAATTTTATCGTCTTTTGGGAGAGAGACATCACTAGCAAACATCACGTATCCCGGTCCATATCCTTATCATTGTTTCCACGCTATATTTACTTTTCTGCATTTACTTTCAGGTTGCTATTATTATCCCTTGCGTTTTATCCTTTGTAAACAACAAGACCGGGGAGATTGACAACCTCTCTGAACTTCGTTGGGAACAAAGTGATATGTGTCTGTGTGCAGGTCCGTGTCAGTAGCGCCGCTGACACCTACTTATCATCTCTGGAGTCCTACTGGAGACAAACCTTGGTATCTTTACCGAGGGAAATTTGCTGCTGTGCGGCATCACGCCTTCCACTTGGGGCTCACCAACGAAGGGCGAGAAGACTACACCCGTCAACCCTCGGGCCATCAAGCAAATTTCTGGCGCCGTTGCCGGGGACTCCAAGTGCTAAGATAGGGGAGTTGCACACTACCCTTTACCTTTGTTTTTTTAGTCCTGTTAGTTTATCTTTCAGTTTTTATCTTTGTGTCTTTTATCAAAAACTACAAAAAAAAATTAATTATTTATCTTGCTGTTAGTAGTCCTCCTTGTTTAGACGAACATGTTAGGGCTAGGTTCTTTGCGGGAATCGGAAGTTCTTGATTTCCGTCAAAGGGATGGAGAAAATATGAAGAAGGCATGGGACAGAGTTTCTGAAGCACATAAAAGAATCATGCCTTGGATATCTATAAAGATTGTGCTCAGAAATTTTTACCATGGTCTTTTTAAGTGGTGTAAACACTCTCTTGACATTATAGCTGAAGGAGATTTTCTAGAGTGTGATGAAGATAGGGCTCTTGAGATTTTGCATAGTCTACCTAGTTATTTTGTTTATGATCGTAGTATTGATACTGTCATAGATAGACTTGCCACTATTGAAAAAAGACTAGATGCTCTAGATTTGGGGAAAGTAGAAGAACTCAAGTCCAACAAGAAATAAATGTTGGAGATAGATGATGATTGGGAGCCCTTTGTTAGGATTAGCATCTCTAACCAAAGCTTCCTTGCTTTTTGTGATATTGGATCCACAGTTTCTACTATGCCAAAAAAAGTTTATGATTCTTTGAAACTAGATATGGATATATTATCATCTTATCATGAACATTCTAATGGAGATATTTCAGAAATTAAAGGAAAGGTAAAAGAAATCCAAGTTGCATTCCTTCATAGGACTGCACCAATGGATTTCTTCATCATGGAGCCAAACCAAAGTAACATTGTGCTCGGAAGAGACTTCCTCCGTGCTATGAAAGGCTTCATTGATATTGGTAATAGGCACATACGCTTACGCGGTATGGCGAAAGGTAAGTATATCTTTCTTAGTAATAAGAAGAAGGAGCTTATTGAAAATCAATTTGAAGGTTTTTATGGTTCTGATCTTGGATACCCTTGATTCTTCTTTTTGCATTATGCCTAGCTAATGGCTTTAAAGAAGCGCTTTCGGGAGGCAGCCCGCAACGAATTTAGGTTTTTCTTTTTTCTTTTGTTGTGACTTGATGATTTTTACTTCTGTAGCAACATCATTTTATGTTTATTTTTCAGCTTTGTGCCAAGTTATAGCCTCTTACGGCAAGGGAAGTAAAAGTTGTGACATGCTGTCCAGAAAACAGATTGTGTCCTCGTGACCAGAAAAATTTCAGAAAAATCCCAGTTCATCTCTTTGATCTGAAATTTTTACACAGTATGCTCTATACAATTAAGAAACTTCCGTATGTTCTGAGTTTTTTGATTGGAGTTGCAGAAGTGCCCCTAAAAAATTCTTTACTATCTGCTGTTCTGTTTTTCACAGATTCTGCCACGTTTTGTCTCTCCTAACTTTTGCAAACCTTAAGCTTGCTTTTTCTTTGCAAAAACTTTTTGGCACTCTTGAGAAACAGTATCTCTTCAAGATTATCTTTATATACAGTGGAGAAAATATATTTATTAAGGGTACTAACCTCTCTAATCAGCTTATGATGAGTTATGTATGAAGGGAGTTTTCAAGTGTGCGATGGAAGTTGATGAAAGAAGATCCAGGAGTGTCAAGCGCTCAAGCTTGGGGACGCCACCATGCATCCCCAATAAATATTCAAGGAGACTCAAGCTTCTAAGCTTGGGGATGCCCCCGTGCATCCCCTTCTCCATCAACAATCATCAGTTCGTCCTTCGTCTCACTATATTTTTATCACTTCATGCGTTATGTGCTATGCTTGGAGCGTCTCGCTCTTAGGTTTTATTTTTAGTTTCTTTAGCTTTGCTTGCTGTTCATAAAAAGTTAGGTCCTGTCTTACTTTGTGTGTTTGAGAAACACGCTCCACTTTCAAAATCTAGAACACATCATAGGATTTTTCATGCCTATCTTTTTGCTGTTGTGTGTTCTTTATCTTTTCATAGCTACTGCCATGTTTAGTCTTAGTTTTAGTTTGTCTTTAGCAAGAGCCTTGGATTTTTTTTAGTTTGTTGCTGGAACTCTTTTTATTTTTCATGTTTATCTTGTTAAGAGAGTTGGTTGTTGCACTGAGTTGTGTCTTGTCTTGAAAGTAGGTAATTGAGGTTGCTATTTAATTTTAGTAGTAGCTTGCAATAGTTTTGAGGTATTGATGTGAGTAATGTTTGAACTTTTGGTGTCAAGAGCTCTTGCCTATTAGTGATAGGTGTCGTATTTTGGGCAATCCGTGTTTATTTTCAAAACCTACAAAACTAGTTGAGAACTCTAGCTACTAGATGGATCACTACTCTTCTGAGGGGTCGAATATTAGAGAACACTCACGTACCATGAGTCGAGGATGCGCAAGGATAACCAAACCCCCATACACTCCTCCTCTGGGTACTTGTCTCTTTGTGAACCTCCTTATTAGATTGAGAGTTACCGATAAGAAGTGCATGAGTTCTTCGGACTAATGTAAGTATTGAGAGTTGACACTTCCACCTTCCCATATTTTGCTAGCCTTTCCCGTGCCGTGCATTGCCTTCTTCTGACTCCAAGAGTTGGTGTCCACCTTCGCCGGTACTTCCAAACCCTTGGCATGATACGCTCTGTCATCATAAGCCTCCTTATATCTTTCCTCAAAACAGCCACCTTACCTACCTATCAAGGCATTTCCATAGCCTTTCCGAGTTACATTGCCATGCAACTTCCACCTCTTCATGACTTGATCTTCATGTCATACATGTTCCTCCTACACTGGCAGCAGCATACATTGCATACATCATGATAGTTACATCTTCTTTATGTTTTGAGTACCTTGTAAAGTGTGAAAGATCTCCTTTACCTTCTTGTAAAATAGAGTGTTGCCCTTAAGTGAGGAAAAGATCCCAAAGTGGACACATTAAATGATCCCAAAGAGGACAAATGAGAGTTAAATAGAAAGAGCCATTGAGGCCACCAAAAATACAAAAAAAATACAGAAAAGAGAAAAAGAAATAAAAAGAGAGAAAGGGGCAACACTACTATCATTTTGAGAGATCCACACTAGTACTCCCTTTATATCCTTGTACTCCATAGAGATGATCATTATGCATATAGCTATGTGGGGACCTTCACACTATAGAACTTGGCTTGCATATTCCAAGGATGAGCCTCCTCAGAGCTCTAGGTCTTCATGAGCGAGCAAGTTAGATGCACCCCCACTAGTTCCATTGGAGAGCTTCCTAGCTCGTATGTGCATCCGTTGCATGGCAATCCCTACTCCTCACATCATATCTATCATTTGGCATCTCTTGCCTATGATTGTCCTCATTGATGTGAGCCTTTCTCATCCTTTTTGTCTTCCTCCTCCACCATATTTCTCTCTTTGCCATCCTAAGTGTCAACTCTCGTGCTTACGCTCATCCATTGCATGAGTGCTCGAAATATCGAAAAGGAGTGGATCAAATTGACTTGTACCTGGCTAGTGGTCTGGGGACGAGTCAAGATAAGATTCCAAAGAAGACCAAGTGTGAAACTTTAGTAGATTGAGTTCTCAACACAAAAATACTTTTTTCTCATATTCCCTATCCCCCTTCTTGCACGCAAACACCATTTGGAGACATTCGAGTCACGGACAGCGAGAGCTCTTGCACCTATTGTTCTTTTGTTACTTGTTTCAATGCTAACATAGACTCTTGCTTGTTATGACTTGAATTGAATCTCTAACCTTGATTGCTTTACTTTTCAAAGTTCTTATATGGTTGCTAGCATGTCACCACAGAAATTATGTTGTTATCATTTACCTACTCGAGGACGAGCAGGAATTAAGCTTGGGGATGTTGATACGTCCAAAACGTATCTATAATTTCTGCTTGCTCCATGCATGTTTTGTGTGATATTGCTATGATCTAGATACACTTTCATACATTTTTGATCATATTTTGACTAACCTATTAACTCAGTGCACCCCAGTGCCAGTTCCTGTTTTCTGCTGTTTTTCTATTTTAGTTTTCCCCCCTATAAAAAGTGCCAGAAAAATTCGGGAAAATTCAGATAAAAAATCAGCGTGACGGAAGCTTCGAGAAGAGCCCGGGAGGGGCCAGAGGGGAGCCAGGGGGCCCCCCCAGGCGGCCACCCGGCGCGGCCCCACCCCTGGCCGCGCCAGGGGGGGCGCCTGGGGCCCCTGGCCCACCTCTGGCTGCCCCCTTTCACCTATTTATCCCCCGTCACGGGAAAACCCCAAAAGGAGAACCCTATTCCACGAACTCGCCTCTGTTCCGCCGCCGCCGCGCTTTCGAAGATCGGGAGCACCAGAAGACCTCTTCCCGGCCCCCTGCCGGAGGGAGGATTGACCTCCGGGAGTCTCCTCTCCACCATGGATGCTCCCCGGATGTCTCGTGAGTAGTTTTCCTTGGACCATGGGTCCGTGATCACTAGCTATGTGATGTTCTCCTCCCCTCTTTGATCTTCATTGTTTAGACCTCGTGAGCTGCCCAACATGATCGATGCACATTTGTAATATTTCTGCTTTTGCTATGTTGAGTTTGATAGGATCTGATGGATTATGAGATTATGTTCAGATTGTGATTGAGTAATATATTTGGTTTTTATCTCTTATATTTTTGTTCCTAAGTAATTCTTGCCTGTTCCCCGTTGCTGTTTATTGCTTTGGCCAAGTAGTAGGTAGTGACTCCAAGAGGGAGCGTTGTGCTAGATTGTGGGTTCATGCCCCCCGATGACATGCTTGAGTGACAGAAACATGAGTCTAGGGGATGTGCTGTTGCCACAAGGGGGAAAACAACGGTGCTTGTAACCGCGGTTACAAGGATTGTTTACTTTACGCAGAGTTCTTTTTAATGAAGTTGTCTGTTGCTTTGGGTTTACACTTTGGGTGGGGCTCGCAACTTAATACCAGCGAGATGTTCTAGATAGATATCTCAAGGTGGATGATTAGTAGTAGATGCATATGGATTTCGGTCTACTTACCTTGGCGTACTGCCTGTGCTTTTGAACCTCTTCCTTTCTTTTGTAGCATAGTTAGCATTGCGGTGCGTTCATAATCCTGTCAATTGCCTTTCTGTAATTTGTTTACCTCGCATAGCAATTTTATCGTCTTTTGGGAGAGAGACATCACTAGAAAACATCACGTATCCCGGTCCATATCCTTATCATTGTTTCCACGCTATATTTACTTTGCTGCATTTACTTTCAAGTTGCTATTATTATCCCTTGCGTTTTATCCTTTGTAAACAACAAGACCGGGGAGATTGACAACCTCTCTGAACTTCGTTGGGAACAAAGTTATATGTGTCTGTGTGCAGGTCCGCGTCAGTAGCGCCGCGGACACCTACTTATCATCTCTGGAGTCCTACTGGAGACAAACCTTGGTATCTTTACCGAGGGAAATTTGCTGCTGTGCTGCATCACGCCTTCCACTTGGGGCTCACCAACGAAGGGCGAGAAGACTACACCCGTCAACCCTCGCTCCATCAAGCAAATTTCTGGCGCCGTTGCCGGGGACTCCAAGTGCTAAGATAGGGGAGTTGCACACTACCCTTTACCTTTGTTTTTTTAGTCTTGTTAGTTTATCTTTCAGTTTTTATCTTTGTGTCTTTTATCAAAAACTACAAAAAAAATTAATTATTTATCTTGCTGTTAGTAGTCCTCCTTGTTTAGATGAACATGTTAGGGCTAGGTTCTTTGCGGGAATCGTAAGTTCTTGATTTCCGTCAAAGGGATGGAGAAAATATGATGAAGGCATGGGACAGAATTTATGAAGCACATAAAATAATCATGCCTTGGATATCTATAAAGATTGTGCTTAGAAATTTTTACCATGGTCTTTTTAAGTGGTGTAAACACTCTCTTGACATTATAGCTGAAGGAGATTTTCTAGAGTGTGATGAAGATAGGGCTCTTGAGATTTTGCATAGTCTATCTAGTTATTTTGTTTATGATCGTAGTATTGATGCTATCATAGATATACTTGCCACTATTGAAAAAAGACTAGATGCTCTAGATTTGGGGAAAGTAGAAGAACTCAAGTCCAACAAGAAATAAATGTTGGAGATAGCTGATGATTGGGAGCCCTTTGTTAGGATTAGCATCTCTAACCAAAGCTTCCTTGCTTTTTGTGATATTGGATCCACAGTTTCTACTATGCCAAAAATAGTTTATGATTCTTTGAAACTAGATATGTATATATTATCATCTTATCATGAACATTCTAATGGATATATTTCAGAAATTAAAGGAAAGGTAAAAGAAGTCCAAGTTGCATTCCTTCATAGGACTGCACCAATGGATTTCTTCATCATGGAGCCAAACCAAAGTAACATTGTGCTCGGAAGAGACTTCCTCCGTGCTATGAAAGGCTTCATTGATATTGGTAATAGGAACATACGCTTACGCGGTATGGCGAAAGTTAAGTATATCTTTCCTAGTAAGAATAGGAAGGAGCTTACTGAAAATCAATTTGAAGGTTTTTATGATTCTGATCTTGGATACCCTTGATTCTTCTTTTTGCATTATGCCTAGCTAATGGCTTTAAAGAAGCGCTTTCGGGAGGCAGCCCACAACGAATTTAGGTTTTTCTTTTTTCTTTTGTTGTGTCTTGATGATTTTTACTTCTGTAGCAACATCATTGTATCTTTATTTTTCAGCTTTGTGCCAAGTTATAGCCTCTTACGGCAAGGGAAGTAAAAGTTGTGACATGCTGTCCAGAAAACAGATTCTGTCCTCGTGACCAGAAAAATTTCAGAAAAATCCCAGTTCATCTTTTTGATCTGAAATTTTTACACAGTATGCTCTATACAATTACAAAACTTTCGTATGTTCTGAGTATTTTGATTTGAGTTGCAGAAGTGCCCCTAAAAAATTCTTTACTATCTGATGTTCTGTTTTTCACATATTCTTCCACGTTTTGTCTCTCCTAAATTTTGCAAACCTTAAGCTTGCTTTTTATTTGCAAAAACTTTTTGGCACTCTTGAGAAACAGTTGCTCTTCAAGATTATCTTTATATCCAGTGGAGAAAAATTATTTATTAAGGGTACTAACCTCTCTAATCATCTTATGATGAGTTATGTATGAAGGGAGTTTTCAAGTGTGCGATGGAAGATGACGAAAGAAGATCCAGGAGTGTCAAGCGCTCAAGCTTGGGGACGCCCCCATGCATCCCCAATAAATATTCAAGGAGACTCAAGCGTCTAAGCTTGGGGATTCCCTCGTGCATCCCCTTCTCCATCAACAACCATCAGTTCGTCCTTCGTCTCACTATATTTTTATCACTTCATGCGTTATGTGCTATGCTTGGAGCGTCTCGCTCTTAGGTTTTATTTTTAGTTTCTTTAGCTTTGCTTGCTGTTCATAACAAGTTAGGTCCAATTAAACTTTATTTTGAACTATTCAAAATGTCCGGAAAGCATTCCGTCCTCCTCCGGAACTATTCCGGTGATTTCTCCTATTTCACCGATTGATCCCGTAACTGTCCTATGCATCGATTGCCCTTAAGTGTAACACCCTAACGGTCCGGGAAACAGCAGACATGCTCGAGACTCTTCTCATTGACCAATGACTAGTCAGTTGGACCTGGTTACAATCCTTGACAGCCATCGAATGAACTTCGATCGCTTTTGGAAACCGTTAACGATACGACGCAATCCCTTTGTGCTGCAGTACTTTGTTTGTCCGAGGTTTGATCGTCGGTATCATACATACCGTGTTCACATTTCGTTCACAACAAACAACTTATCTCGTCCATGATCATTGCATCTCTTGTGACCTAGTCACGTCCTTGCAAGGTGTCGATGCAATATCACCGAGTGGGCCCAGAGTACCTGTTTTGTCACAAGGACTGACAAATCCCGCCCTGATCTATTAACATACTTATCAACCATCTATTTCGGAATACCGAAAGTGCACCGTTATAGCCAGCATATTTCAGTCAGGCGGTGGGATACAAATCAAAGTCTTCTCATAGATGACAATTACGTATGATCATTACGGTATAAGGACTAAGCCATATGTTACAAATTCATAGCAACGCTGAACTATGTGACTCGATCACATTGCAATACTTTAGGTGGGTGTACGTCCATCACATCATTCCCCTTAACGATATGACCTCATTGTCAATGGACTTAAGTGTCGCCATGATCAAGAAAGCTTGATCAATCAATTGCCCAATGAGATAGTTTACCCGAGTTAAACTACGGACCATGTTTTATACTACACCTGTATTAGTATTTCCAAGTAATACAGTTATAGCACAGTATAAAACGTATTATGAACAAAACGGATATGTGACAAATATCTTTATTAATTTGTCTCTAGGGCACATATCCAACAGTCTCCCACTTGCACTAGAGTACAAATTACACTAGTTTACATCAGGTATGTATCTAACACCAATGGTCTCTCGGTGTTCTTCAAACTTGCCCTGTGGAAGAGGTTTAGTCATCGGGTCTGCTGCGTTCAGATCCGTATGTATCTTGTGAATCCTAGTGTGTCCATCCCTGACGTAGTCTCGCGTCACATGGAACTTTCGGAGGATGTGCTTGGCTGTAGAGTGAGTTCTTGGCTCCTTCGCGTTAGCAATGGCACCCGTGTTGTCGCAGAAGATTCCCACGGGGTCAGTGCAGCTGGGAAAGACGCCAAGCTCGATCACGAACTTCTTCAGCCACAGTGCCTCGTTTGACGCTTCGCAAGCGGCAATATACTCCGACTCCATTGTAGATTGAGCGACGACTGACTGTTTGCCGCTCCTCCAGCTAATTGCGCCACCGTTCAGCATGAAAGCATATGCCGTCTGGGATTTCGAGTCATCTAGATCTGAGCCGAGGCTTGCGTCAACGTAACCCTTTACGGTGAGCTCCTCATCAACTCCTCCATAAACGAGAAAGAGATCCTTGGTTCTTCTCAAGTACTTAAGGATGTTCTTTACTGCTATCCAGTGAGCCATTCCCGGGTTAATCTGGTAGCGATTAGTCATACTAATGGCCAGCGCTAAATCCGGTCTGGTACATAACATAGCATACATGAGAGAACCTATGGCTGAGGCATAGGGCTTTGAGGACATCTCCTCCTTCTCTTTTGCTGTGGTTGGGCATTGAGTCACGCTTAATTTGACACCTTTTATAACTGGCAAGAGGCCTCTCTTGGAGTTACCCATACTGAACCTTTTCAATATCTTGTCAATATAAGTGCTCTGACTCAAGGCCAACCGTCGATTAGGTCTATCTCTATAGATCTTAATCCCCAATATGTACGCAGCTTCACCTAGGTCCTTCATGGAAAATTTTCCATTCAGATATTCCTTCACTTCCTCTAAGAATTTCTTATCGTTCCCTATTAGTAATATGTCATCTACACATAACACAAGGAATGCTACAGAGCTCCCACTCAGTTTATTATAGACGCATAACTCTTCGACGTTTTGGACAAATCCAAAAGCTTTAATGACCTCATCAAATTGAAGATTCCAGCTCCGAGATGTTTGCTTCAACCCATAGATGGAACGTTGAAGCTTGCACACCTTACCAGCGTTCCTTGGATCGACAAACCCCTCTGGTTGCATCATATACAACTCTTCCTCAATGTTGCCATTTAGGAATGCAGTTTTCACATCCATCTGCCATATCTCGTAATAATGATATGCAGCTATTTCTAGTAGGATCCGAATAGACTTTATCATCGCTACAGGAGAGAACGTCTCCTCGTAGTCAACTCCTTGAATTTGTCGGAACCCCTTCGCGACAAGTCGAGCTTTGTAGACAGATACGTTTCCGTCTGCGTCAGTCTTTTTCTTGAAAATCCATTTATTCTCGACGGCCTTGCGGTCCTCGGGAATATCCACCAAAGTCCATACTTTGTTGGTGTACATGGAGTCTATTTCGGATTTCATGGCTTCAAGCCATTTCTCGGACTCGGGTCCCTCCATTGCTTCTTTGTAACTTGTAGGTTCATCCGACTCATCAGCCGAGATTGCATTCACAAGCTGTCCGTAAAACTCAGTAGGTTGAGGGACTCTTGATGACCTACGGGGCATAAAAGGTTCCTCTTCATTCTCATCATGATCATCGTCAATGTCATGATCGTTATGAATGTCGTTCTGGCCATTCTCTTCAGCTCCCACTGTGGAAGACGGTTCCAGAACAATTTCCGTAGCCGTTTCTTCCAATTGGAGTGATTGGTCAGTCACTTCATCGAGGTCTATTTTCCTCCCTCTCAACTCTTTCGCGAGAAACTCCTTCTCAAGAAAGTGTCCCGTCTTGGCAACAAACGTTTTGCTGTCAGACTTGTTGTAGAAGGTGTATCCACAAGTTTCCTTGGGATAGCCCACAAAGATACACTTATCCGCCTTGGATTCAAGTTTGTCAGGCTGTAGTTTCCTAACATAAGCCTCACAACCCCAAATCTTCAGGTGAGACAACTTAGGTTTCGTGCCATGCCATTCTTCAAATGGTGTTGTCTTTACGGATTTGGATGGTGCCCTATTAAGAATATGAGCGGCAGTTTCTAATGCATACCCCCAGAATGACACATGCAAATCAGTATGAGACATCATCGATCGTACGCTATCCAATAGGGTTCGATTACGTCGCTCAGCCACACCGTTTCTCTGAGGTGTGCCTGCCGGCGTAAGCTGTGGTACTATGCCACAAGTCTTCAGATGATTGCCAAACTCGTGACTCAAATACTCGCCACGTCGATCCGATCGAAGGTGCTTGATTTTCTTTCCGAGTTGATTTTTGACCTTATTCTGAAATTCCTTGAACTTTTCAAAGGTTTCAGACTTGTGCTTCATCAAGTAAATATACCCATATGTAATCAAGTCATCAGTAAAGGTCACGAAGTAACGAAGACCATTGCGAGTGGGGACGTTTATGGGTCCACATACATCCGTGTGTATGATCCCAAATAAGTCATCCGCATGCTCCATTATCCCATTGAATGGAGTCCTTGTCATTTTGCCCATGAGGCATGGTTCACATGTATCAAGGGATCCAAAATCCAATGACTCAAGAAGTCCATCCTTATGGAGCTTCTCCATGCGCTTTATACCAATATTACCAAGTCGGCAATGCCACATCTTCATGTGATTTTCATCATTCTTCAATCTTTTGGCCTCAATATTGTTAATGTGACACACGTCACCATCGAGATCAAGTACGAATAAACCATGCAACTCCGGTGCGTGAACATAAAACATTTCATCCTTATAAATCGAACAACCAATTGTATCAGACTTAAAAGAATAGCGGTCTCGCTTCAAGCAAGAGCCACTAACGATGTTCACACTCAACGCGGGTACATAGTAGCAATTATTCAGAACTAAAACCAATCCCGAAGGGAGACTAAGATGCTTCGTGCCGACCGCCAAGACTTCAATTTGACAGCCATTCCCCACGCGCATCGTCACTTCATACTTGAGCAAGCGTCTCCTATTCCCTAGTCCCTGAATGGAATTAGAAATATGAGCGACAGATCCTGTATCAAGTATCCAGGATGTGTTCCCGGCGCTTGTCAAGAGAATATCAACAATATGTATATCAAATATATCTTCGTCTCTCTTGGCAACCTTGCCAGCCTTTTTGTCGTTTAGGTACTTGGGGCAGTTGCGTTTCCAGTGACCTTCACCCTTGCAGTAGAAGCACTCCACTCCGGGTTTAGGCTTGGGTGCTTTGGGAGGAGCGGCAACTGACTTGCCATCCCTCTTGGGGCCACCTCTCTTGGCCTTCTCCCGCCTGCTTGACTTCTTGAAGTCAGTGGTCTTGTTGACCATGAAGACGGCGTGCTCCTTCTTGATCTCAACCTCGACGCTCTTCAGCATGGCGAACAACTCAGAAGGGGTTTTGGTCATCCCCTGCATGTTGTAGTTCAGCACAAAGCCTTTGTAGCTAGGGGGAAGCGACTGCAACACCCTATCAACAGCAAGTTCATCTGGAATCTGGCATTCCAGAGCATTCAAGCGCTGAACGTAGCCAGACATTTTGACTACGTGCTCACTCACGCTGCCGTGCTCGTCCATCTTTGCTGAGAAGAAGGCTTCAGAAGCCTCGTACCGTTCAGACCTGGCTTGAGGTGTGAAGACCGCCTTGAGGTTGGTGATAATCTCATATGCACCCATCCTCTCAAAGTGTTTCTGCAGCTCAGCCTCCATGGAGTAGAGCATGCCACTCTGGACAAGGTTGTAATCATCAGTCCTGGAGAGATAGACATTCTTCTCGTCCTGACTGGCATCATCTGCTGGTGCGTCACCTAACGCGCCCTCTAGTACGTATGCCATCTTGAGGGGAACGAGGAGAATCCTCAGGGTGCGGAACCAATTGGCGAAGTTTGTCCCATGTAGCATCCCAAGAGTGGCATTCCTCTGTTCACCATGTATTTGTAACTTTCCCTATTTTGGTGTACAAGTTGTGATCATGTTGGGTGTGACTTTTCATGTGAGCATGGGGGTCTGGAAGAAGTTGTTCCCACTTGTCTTTCCATTTTGTATGAATTGATCAAATGCCAAAAGAATGGGATTGTGTTTTGTTGCAAATTCATGTGTGCCCTTTTGGACTCCAAACTTTTCCAATCCAATACTTTGGGGTTTAGGGAATTTTTTCATGATTTTATAACTATTTTTCACCTCTGAAAAATAGGGAGGAAAATGGAAAACATTTGGATTCAAATTCAAAAGGTTCAAATTCCACTTGCTCCAAAAATGGTCAAACCATTTTTATAAAATCAGGAATATTCCAGGAAGAATATTAGTGCTGGAGTTTGTTTTTTGTCTCTCCTTTTCCTCTCTGTAAAAGTCCTAGGGCTTGCATGGATTTTTAATTGGAAAAGGATTGCTATTCTTTTTTTTCCAAGGATCCTGTCGGCCAGGCCGGTCCAGCAGGCCTATTTCTTCTCTTCCCGCAGCCCAGCCCAGCGAAGAGGTACGGACTCCCTCCGCAACCGTTGGATTTGATCCACGGCTAGGATATAACGGAGCAGACGGACGCCATCCCCTTCGTTTGCTGTCAGGCGCGAACGCGGAGAGAGGAGCGACGCCGGAGCCGTTTCCCTCTCCGTCTCCGACCGTCTTGTCGACCCGACGGCCTCTATAAGAGCCCCTGCTGCCCTAGGGTTCTTCTTCCCCCCGTTTTCCCCCTCGCCGCCGCCTCGCTCGGGATAGCCCTCCCCTGTTCTGCCATGGGAGCAGGTGAGCAGCTCCAAATCCGTCGCCGCCTCGTCGCCTCGTCGAGCGCGTGCTCTTCCTTTGCGTTCCCTCTCGTCTTCCTCACGTCTTCCCGTCGGCAGGTCGGAGCTAGGAGGAAAGCCGCGTCCCGTCGCCGTGGTCGTCCGCATCGGCACCTCTCTGCTTCGATGACGCCCCCCCGTCCGCTTCGTCTCCAGCGCCACCGAGTTCACCTCCAAGAACCCCTAGGTGAGGACGACGCCGTCCCCTTTTCCCCGTAGTGTTTCGCGTAGTAGCTCGTCGAGGTCCACTGTTTCCGGCCGCCCTGAGTTTCTGGCGAGAGGCACGTCGTCGTTGTCGCGTCCCCGGTGCAGGTGTGAGTAAAAATGGGACCTTTGGGGTCCCAGCTTGGAGAGCGCTGCCTCCTTCGAGCCGCCGGAGCACCGTAGCCGAGGCGAGGCCGTCGTGGGTCGTCGGCACCGCCCGTGCTGTCAACGGGTTCAGTTTCGTCAGGCTGTCGCCGCCTTGGTCTTCCGTCGAAGTTAGTGACCCCCCTGGTGCAATTCAGTTGCAACGCTGGACCGGATCCTGCAGCTGGGTGTACCAGCTACAGATCCCACGCACCGGAGGCGTCGAGGGTGGCCTGTGTCCGAGGCCAGCCCCGCCGGAATACCTCGCCGACGTCAGTTGCAACGCGAGTCTGTGCTTCTCTGTCAGAGCGCCTCTTTGAAGCCTCATCTTGCCTGAGTCGGGGTTCTGCTCAGATCCGGTTCCGTAGCGTAGTGGTAGGAGAACTGGGTGGTGGAGTGCATCGGCGTGGGTTCGAACCCCGTCGGGTGCACATCCCTTTTCTTTTTCTTCTTTTTTCGTTTGTTTGTTCGGTGGGTGGCTTGGCGCGATGGGCTCGGCCCAGTGCGGGCAGTGGGAGGTGGAGCAGATGCTCTTGGGCCGAGGCTACCCGAGGTTGGCCCAGTTGGCCTCCCTCTGTTCCTTTTTTTCCACTTCTGTTTTCTTTTTTTGTTTAATCCTTCCTTTTACAATTTGAATTCTGTTTGAATTTAAATGCTTTGTGCCCCTGGCATATGTCTTTTGGGGTAGAAAAATGCACTGATCATCATGGTCACGTTGGTTTTTGTGTTTGAGCAACATAAAAATGCAAGTATGTGGAGGGAGGAGTTTACCCACATGTGATCATGTCAGGTTGATGAGGTGGTGCACACTTTTTTTTGCCTTTCCCATGTAACCCTTCTTCTTCTTCTTGGTCGCAACTCCTGCCAAGTGCAGCACCCTCAAGTTGCCATGTGCTTTTTCCCCTTTGATACTCCCCTTGGTGTCAATTTCACCGACACATTCCTTCGTCTCCGGAATCGACATTTCTTTCGCGATGTTTACTTTTGTTACGTTGTTCTTATTGTTTCATGCCATGTCATGTTGCCATGTTACCTACACCAAAAATAAGGCTAAGACCAAAGCCATGAATTACGTAAATAAATTGCATATGAAGTTGTTGACGTGTCGTCACCACCTTCATTTAAATCTGACTAGATAGGGTCACATCATGTCGATTAAACTTGATCATACCATCCTTGCCTATGCATTGTACCCGTTACTTACTTGTGTGTCTTTTCCTTGCCGGTACTTTACGTTAGCACCTGAGACCGCCGAGGAGTCTTACGTGGAGATTTCCGACACCGAGCCCGAGGACCCTGCTGCGTCTGCTTCGACGACCGATTACCCAGGCAAGGGGAAGATTTATACCATTACTTGATACCTTTCTTCCTACCTGCCTAGCTATAGCCTAGAACGTTTGTTTGATCCTATCCACTTTGCTTATGCCAAATTCAAAACCAAAACAGCCATGATCCCCACATCCCAGCAAACCTTTGTACTGCTAAGTTACCGCTGCTCAGCCATTGCTTAGTATGAGTAGGAAAACTTGCTGCTTACCCTATGTTTGGTATGGGATATCATGTTATTTTAAGAAGTTGGTTGATATTTATTATTATTATGATGTTAACTTATACTTGACGAAAGATGGGAGACCAGGTTGTTCCCGCCAGGTGCTTTGTTCCATTTGAGTCACCTAGGTCCCGAGTTCCGGGTATTGTGTTTCTTGACGAGCGTGCCTAATCGTGTGTGGGATTCTATGGGGTCCCCTTGTCTTACCTACCTAGCTCCAAACAATTCTAGTGGTGGCCCAAGATGTATTTACCATTTGCAAAACGTGTGTGTGTCTGGTTAGCGCTCCAGCAGATTTAAAATAACTCGGGCCAGCGAGGACAGAGTTCCCTTGTTGGTCCACTCCTGGAAGCTCGAGGGCTGCCCACAGTGATGGGTTAGTAACCCCGACCTCGTCCAGACGGTAGAGGCCGATTTGAGAGCGCGGCCGGGTTTCGAGTTGGATGTCGACTCACCGGGGGCCACCCGGAATTGTGCGTTGTTAGTTAGGGGGACCTGACGTTCCGGAGTTTCAGGCGCCTTCTCCCGCCAAGCAGAAACCGGACGTACATGCGAAGCCTATGATGGGCAGTTGGTACACCCCTGCAGGGTTAAATCTTTTCGAAAAGCCGTGTCCGCGGTTATGGACGACTTGAGACCCACTCCTTGTTCATAGAATAACCTCAATTTGAATTATAATTAAAACTTGCCTATTGTGTGAGTGCCTTGGTTGCTTTTCTTCGTCCAGGGGGACCAAAAGAAGATCCAGGTTGTGTTATGTTTAACGTAAGTAGGTGGATAGCAGACTTATGACACGATGTCACGTGTATTTCTTGGATCTTACCCCTACTCTAATAGAACGATAGCCACCATATATGCTAGTGCGGCTGCAACCTTTACCTTTATCTTGTCTTACCGTAGGGAGTTAGTTATCCAGTAATGATATAATCTCACCCCTGTTTTCCTTTTGTGCTTTTACCGTTTGCCTGATCGGCCACTGTAGTGGAGTACTATCTCGACCCGAGTTCTGGACGATACTTCGTGGAGGTGCCCCCGGAGGATGACGATGAGATCGACCTCGTTCAGTAGATCCTACAGTTGGGCTTCGACGATCCGTGGGTGGACTCTTTATGTGTAGCCCTCTCTAGGGCAATTTGGATTTTGACCGTACTCGGTCGTGCTTGTCTTCCGCTTGTTGCATGATATTCTGTTGGGTCCATGGACCTCTGAGATGATGTAATAAATACCAGCGGCGATGTATGCCCTGGCTCTATATATTTATGTCTCAATTAGAGTTATTCGTTCTTATACTTGTTGTTGAGAATCCGGCAGCGACACGAGTGCGAGTGTCGTGAGTCGGTGGCTCTTTATGCGCTACTAACTTGAGTGGGACGCGAAAGCGACTAACTCGAGTTAGTACCGCATCGGGGGCCTTACATCCCATCTGTTTTTAGCTTATCTTTCTCTAGGAATGATCCTAAGTTGAACGAGGGGCGAGGTGCTGCCATCTACAAGGTTGATTCACAAGGGTACATATTTAGACTTTTGTTCATAATGTGGAGTTTCAATTTAATCTCAAAATTCTAGAAAGCTCCCACTTAGATAAACACCTCTCAATTTAACTAAGTGATTACACAGTCCCAGCCCCCATACCTCCCCCGATCGTCACGGCCATCAGTATGCGAACCAGGTAGGCCTCTAAGCCAATCACATCAGGCATGTGACTCGTGATCGACCTTTCGGTCTCCTGTGTTCCAGGCCCGCATCTACATACGTCAAGCCTGCCAATCGAACCTTGATGTTAGCTGTTCAGCAAGGCCATATCTGCATATGCCAGGCTTGCCGAACCCAACCTCATGCGAACTCCGTTGAATATGTAGGACAACTCTGGTATGTACGGAGCATCAAGCCATATGGGAGAACCTTCCAGGCGGTGCCCACCAAGGGAGAACACAATGTTGGTATTGTGAGAGATGGTCCTGTTTCGTGCTACCGTTGATATATCTAGCATACTAGCATAAAACAGGAAGTAAAACTGTAAATCATACAACCTATGATCCCCCTTCATGCAAAGCAAAGTTAAACGCCTTTCTACTTTAGCTTGTGCAAGTTTTACGTGGCTGCTAGGGGTTTCGAGAGAGAGAACCATTTCTATCCTGCGAAAAACATGCCACAACACCGTCTCCCATCCGTCTCTATTACACCCCTGTCGGGGCCCTCCATTGCAAACATCTTCGCATCGCTAGAGCAGAGAGACAGACACCCCCCAGCCACTTTATATGGTACAAGCCATATGTCAAGCGTGGAACCAGTCTCGCGTAAACGCGTAAGGTCGGTCGGGGGCCGCTTCATCAAACATTGCCTCAACGCTAAATGAGTACACGTGGGAGGGTAACGAATGAAGATTCGATGCCCACATCCTAGATGTGTTCTACCCGTACAATACATCTACGCATAGCTAGCTCATGATACCACTGTTGGGATACGGGGCAGAAAACACAAATTTTTCATACCTACGGTACCCGAACCCAAGATCTATGCTATGGCGATGTAAAGTAACGGAGGGAATCGGTGTTCATACCTTTGAAGACCGAAAGAGGGAAACGTTCTTGCGAACGTGGCTGGCGTAGACTCGGAACTACAACCTCCCTGTCGTGTATAAGACCACCACCGGCGAGGATGACTCCCAATAAACCTCCAGCGACGAAGTAGCACCACAGGTGTAGTGCCTCGAAGAGATTATACACGTACGGTACAATCGATGTTCCTCCCGGGCCCCAAACCAGGTGAGCAGCGGAAGAAAGACAACTACGGATCCCGACTCCAGCAGAACGACGGCCTGCCTTATGGTGGAGAACTCCAATCCAGGTGCAGACTCCAAACAAGGGGAGTCCACTTCCGGGAAGGAGAAGGAGGAAGAAGGAGATATTGATGTGTTGGAAAAAGGGGGTCTACCCTTCCTTATATAGGCCAAGGGGGGGGGGTGCTATCCTCCTCCCCTCCCCCATGTGGGACTAAACTCCCAAGGGGGGGGGGAGTGCGCCGGCCAAGGGGGTGGTGGACAGGTACTCTGGGCCCACTCGGTGATAATGCATCAACACCTTGCAAGGACGTGACTAGGTCACAAGAGATGAAATGATCATGGACGAGAGAAGTTGTTTGTTGTGAACGAGATGTGAACATGGTATGTAGGATACCGACGATCAAACCTCGGACAAACAAAGTACCGCAGCACAAAGGGATTACGTCGTATCGTTAACGGTTTCCAAAAGCGATCGAAGTTCATTCGATGGAAGCGCAGGGGCTGTCAAGGATTGTAACCAGGTCCAACTGACTAGTCATTGGTCAATGAGAAGAGTCTCGACGATGTCTGCTGTTTCCCGGACCGTTAGGGTGTTACACTTAAGGGCAATCGATGAATAGGACAGTTACGGGATCAATCGGTGAAATAGGAGAAATCACCGGAATAGTTCCGGAGGAGGACGGAATGGTTTCCGGACATTTTGAATGTTCAAAATAAAGTTTAATTGTTTTAATAATGTTTTATTAGTTAATTATCTGAATTAAATATTTAAAACATATTAAACAAATTTAAAAAAATGGGAAAAAGGCTATATGGGTCCATGGGGCCCATTAAGGGAGGAGGGGGTCTCCCCCCTTGGGCTTGGCGCCAAGGGTGGGGCCCACCACCCCCCTTGGCCGGCGCACTCCCCCCCTTGGGAGTTTAGTCCCACATGGGGGAGGGGAGGAGGATAGCACCCCCCTTGGCCTATATAAGGAGGGGTAGACCCCATTTTTCCAACACATCAATATCTCCTTCTTCCTCCTTCTCCTTCCCGGAAGTGGACTCCCCTTGTTTGGAGTCCGCACCTGGATTGGAGTTCTCCACCATAAGGCAGGCCGTCGTTCTGCTGGAGTCGGGATCCGTAGCCGTCTTTCTTTCGCTGCTCGCCTGGTTCGGGGCCCGGGAGGAACATCGATTTTACCGTACGTGTATAATCTCTTCGCGGCACTACACCTGTGGTGCTACTTCGTCGCTGGAGGTTTACCGGGAGTCATCCTCGCCGGTGGTGGTCTTCTACACGACAAGGAGGTTGTAGTTCCGAGTCTACGCCAACCACGTTCGCAAGAACGTTTCCCTCTTTCGGTCTTCAAAGGTATGAACACCGATTCCCTCCGTTACTTTACATCTCCATAGCATAGATCTTGGGTTCGGGTACCGTAGGTATGAAAAATTTGTGTTTTCTGCCCCGTATCCCAACAAAGCTCTCCAATGGAACTAGTGGGGGTGCATCCAACTTGCTTGCTCAAGAAGACCTAGAGCTCATTTGAGGAGGCTCATCATTGGAATATACAAGCCAAGTTCTATAATGTGAAGGTCCCCACATAGTTATATGCATGAATGATAATCTCTATGGAGTATAAGATACAAGATGGAGTACGAGTGTGGATCTTCTAAAAAATAATAGTAGTGTGCCCCCTTCTCTCTTTTATTTTTTTCTTATATTTCTCTTTTTTTGTATTTTTTGGTGGCCTCAATGACTCTTTCTATTTAAATCTCATTTGTCCTCTTTGGGATCTTTTAATTTGTCCTCTTTGGGATATTTTCATTTTGTCCACTTTGGGATCTTTTCCTCACTTTAGGGGCAACACTCTATATATTACAAAAGTATAGAAGATCTTTCACACTTTACAAAGTACTCGAATCATAAAGAAAATGTAAATATCATGATGTATGCAAATGTATGCCTCTGCTAGTGTAGCAGGATATGCAATGATACTAGCGCGTCATGTAGCAATGATTAGGGCAAGGCCCAACTAGCATGCGGCTCATCGATCAAGCAAGTAGCATGTATGACATCAAGATCAAGTCATGAGAAGATGGATGTTGCATGGCAATATATCTCGAAAAGGCAATGGAAATGCCTTGATAGGTAGGTATGGTGGCTGTTTTGAGGAAGGATATAAGGAGGCTTATGATGACAGAGCATATCATGCCAAGGGTTTGGATGTACCGGCAAAAGTGGATGCTAACTCTCGGAGTGAGAAGAAAGCAATGCACGACACAAGAGAGGCTAGCAAAATATGGGAAGGTGGAAGTGTCAACTTTCGAATACTCACATTAGTCTGAAGAACTCATGCACTTATTATCGGTAGCTCTCAATCTAATAAGGAGGTTTCACAAAGAGACAAGTGCCTCGAGGAGGAGTGTATGGGGGTTTGGTTATCCTTGCACATCCTCGACTCATGGTACGTGAGTGTTCTCTAATATTCGACCCCTCAGAAGAGTAGTGATCCAACTAGTAGCTAGAGTTCTCAACTAATTTGTAGGTTTTTGAAAATAAACACGGATTTCCCAAAATACGACATCGATCACTAATAGGCTAAAGCTCTTGACACCAAAATTCCAAACATTACTCAAAATAACACCTCAAAACTTTTGCAAGTTACTACTACAAAAAGAATAGCAACCTCAATTACCTACTTCAAGTCAAGACACAAAACTCAGTGCAACAGGAAAACTCTCTAAACAAGATAAACATGAAAACTCAAGAGAGTTCCAGCAACAAACTAAACAAAAGCTCTTTTAAAAGATAAACATGAAAGCCAAGAGCAAAGCATGACAGCAGCTACGGAAAGATAAAGAACAAACACAACAAAGATAAGCAGGAAAAAGTCCTATGTTGTGTTCTAAATGTTGGAAGTGGAGCGTGTTTATCTCCCACACAAAGAAAGCTGGGATCTAACTTGTTATGAACATCAAGCAAATCTAAAGAAAACTAAAAACAAAACCTAAGAGCGAGACGCTCCAAGAATAGCACATAACGCATGAAGTGATAAAAATATAGTGAGACGACAGACGGACTGATAATTGTCGATGGAGAAGGGGATGCACGGGGGCATCCCCAAGCTTATACGCTTGAGTCTCCTTGAATATTTCTTGGGGATGCATGGGAGCATCCCCAAGCTTGAACGCTTGACAGTTTTGAATCTTCTTTCACCATCTTCCCTCGCACACTTGAAAACTCCCTTCATACATAACTCATCATAATCTGATTAGCGAGGTTACCCATAATAAAATAATTTTTTATCTACTGGAAATAAAGATAACCTTGAAGATATACTGTTTCTCAAGATTTCCAAAAAGGTTTTGCAAAGAAAAAGCAAGCTTAAGATTTGCAAAACGAAGAAAAGGCAAAACAGGACAGAATCTGTGAAAAACAGACCAGCAGGTAGTAAAGAATTTTTTAGGGGTACTTCTGCAACTCAAATAACAAAACTCACAACATATGAAAGTTTAGTAATTGTATAGATCACACTGTGTAAAAAATTCATCTCAAAAAGATGAACTGGGATTTTTCTCTGATCTTTCTAGTCACGAGGACAGAATATGTTTTCTGGACAGCATGTCACAACTTTTACTTCCCTTGTCGTATGAGGCTATAAAAGGCACAAAGCTTGAAAAGTAAAGATACAATGATGTTGCTACAGTAGTAAAAATCATCAAGACCACTAAAAAAAGAAGAAAAACAAAAAGTAAAACCTAAATTCGTTGCGGGCTGCCTCCCTACAAGCGCTTTCTTTTACGCCTTTAAGCTAGGCAAAAAGAGTATAGAATATGCTCTCACAAGAATAAGAATTTTGAATCAAAAGAGAGCATCAAGAAGAAAATATAAAACACATTTAAGCCTAACCCACTTCCTATGCATCGGCATCTTGTAAGTAAATAAATCAAAGAGGCACAAAGTGACATGCATAGGAAGGTGGAACAAGAACAACTTCAAAAGTTTCAACTTAGAGAGAGGTGTTTTTGTAACATGGAAGTTTCTACAACCTAACTTCCCTCTCTAAAAATAATTTTCAGTAGTATCATGAACAACATCAAGAATATAACTATCACATAAATCATGTTGTTCATGACCTACAAGCACACATGTATAGTTTTCAATACGGTCTTTAGGATTATAAGATAAATGCAACCCATCACATTGAGCCTTGATAAGGGAAAAATTCTCCGGAGTTGGAGGTTTCAAAAGGATAATATGGCAATAAAGTGTGGGTGCAATAGCAACAATTTCATGCTTAACATAAGGAACTATAGAAAGTTCATTTCCGTAAGCATCATCCATAGTGGCATCACGGCCATAAGCATAGAAGGCATCAACTTCATAAAAAAGGGATATTTCAAAAGAATCCATAGGATCATAACACTCATATAAGGTAGGATTCAAAGAGTTAATCTTATTAGAAGGTAGACATGGTTGCTCCATTCTTCCTCCTTTTGTTCGTCACTCTCCTCCTCTTTTTCATCCAGGTTCAACAATTTCTTCTTCCATAGAGTCCTGCAAAACATTGGTCTCTTCCTTTGGGGGAGAGATTCTCTCAAGATGATCAGTAATATAATAATTTGAATCGTAATTTTCCAAACAATAGTTAAGTATAGCAAGACTCTCAGATTTTTAAGGGGCATCATCAATATTTTTAAGAAGAGAAGTAATTTCATAGGCACCCTTATAAGCAACAAATTCTTCTATTTGCTCTGCATCATCAAAGTCATAATTTCTCTTAGCATAAGAAGCTAAGGTTTCATCATCATTGTTCTCACACTGGAAAGAAAGGTGTTTGTGCCTCATAAAGCAACAAGATTCATCCCTGCAGAAAGATATATTATATAGTGAGCACAAGTTTCTAGCATACTCATACAACTGGTGTATTTGTTTCCATAAGTGTATCCCCTTTTGAGACAAGCGGTGTTCCTTGTACCACTTTTTTTGATCCTTGGTGAATCCTCCATGCCAATAAGATTTGGTTTCAAAGAAGTCAGACATTGATTGGCAAGTAAGGAACTAGACATACTAATGTTTTTGGGTTTTTGGTAAAAGACACAAAGAAAAAAACTGAAAGGTAAACTAACAAGACTAAAAAGAAAAGATAAAAGATAGTGTGCAACTCCCCTATCTTGAAGAGTGGAGTCCCCGGCAACGGCGCCAGAAATTTGCTTGATACACGAGATAACTTCTCGCCCCCGTTGGTTACCCCAAGTGGAAGGTGAGATGTAGCGTAACGGCAAGTTTCTCTTAGCGAAGATGCTAAGGTTTAAGATTGTCTCTAGTAGGACTCCAAGGTAAAAAAGTAGGTGGTTCGGCAAGTGAGGCGCTGTTTTATGATAATCATTTGCTTTACCTGGACCTGCACACACACAACAGATAACTTTGCTCCCAACGAGTTCAGAGGAGTTGTCAATTCCTCCGGCCTTGTTGTTTACAAAGGATAAAACGCACGGGATAATAATGATAGATAGTGATAGCAACTGAAAAGTAAATACTGAAAGTAAATTGATAGTGTAAACAGTGGTGGAAGTATGGACCTGGATATCATGATGTTCACTAGTGATGTATCTCTCCCAAAAGACGATAAAATAGCCATGCGAGGTAAACAAATTACAGCTGGGCAATTGACAGGATTATGTGCGCAAACCAATGCTAATTATGCAAAACAGAAAGGAAGAGGCTCAAAAGCACGGGCGGTACGCCAAGACAAGTAGACCGAAATCCAACTGCATCTACCCACTAATCATCCACCTTGAGATATATATCCAGAACATCTCGCTGGTATTAAGTTGTGAATCCCACCCAAAGTGTAAACTCAAAGCAACGAACAACTGCATTAAAGAACTTTGCGTTAAGTAAACAATCCTTGCACCCGCAAGTACAAGCACCGTTGTTTTCCCCCTTGTGGCAACATCACATCCCCTAGACTCATGTTTCTGTCACTCAAGCTAGTCATCGAGGGGCATGAACCCACAATCATGCATAACGCTCCCTCTTGGAGTCACTACCTACTACTTGGCCAAAGCAATAAACAACAACGGAGAACATGCAAGAGTTACTCAAGAACATAAATATAAAATAAGAGAATCAAATATATAACTCAATCACAATCTGAACATAATCTCATAATCCATCGGATCCCAGCAAACTCAGCATAGTAACAGCAGAAAGATTACATATGTGCCTCGATCATGTAGGGCAGCTCACAAGGTCTAATCCATGAAGAACAAAGAGGGGAGGAGAACATCACATAGCTAATGATCATGGACCCAGGGTCCAAGGTGGACTACTCACGGTTCATCCGGGAAGCATCCATGGTGGTGGAGAAGCTCCCGGAGGTGATTCCTCCCTCCGGCAGGGTGCCGGGAAGAGGTCTTCTGGTGCTCCCGATCTTGGAAGCGCGGCGGCGGCGGAACAGAGGAGAGAT
This sequence comes from Bromus sterilis, assembly GCA_950022295.1. Taxonomy (NCBI): domain Eukaryota; kingdom Viridiplantae; phylum Streptophyta; class Magnoliopsida; order Poales; family Poaceae; genus Bromus; species Bromus sterilis. Next base: position 60,846,283 of record OX465599.1, read on the forward strand.
CGCGAAAAAGGGTTCTGTCCCCGAAGGTTTATCATCACGGGGAATAAATAGACGAAAGGGGGCAGCCAGAGGTGGGCTAGGGGCTCCAAGCGCCCCCTGGCGCGGCCAGGGGCCTGGCCGCGCCCTCTGGCCGCCTGGGCCCCCCTGGCTCCCCTCTGGCCCCTCCTGGTCTCTTCGCGAAGCTTACGGTACGCTGATTTTTCCTATATTTTTCCCGGAATTTTTCTGGTACTTTTAATAAGGGGGAAACCTGAAATATAAAAACAGCAGAAAACAGGAACTGGCACTGGGGTGCACTGAGTTAATAGGTTAGTCCAAATATTATCAAAAGTGTATGGAAGTTCATCAATATCATAAGCAATATCACAGAAAAGAGGCATGGAACAAGCAGAAATTATAGATACATTTTGGAAGTATCACTTGACCAAACTCGAAAAGGTCATGGCAAGTAGCTTGGATGGTTTCTTTTTATAACAACATCATATGTCCATTCTGCTAGCATATAGGATCAAATCCAAACGTAAGGATGATTTGTTGCATTCGATTGATTTCCTTCCCCCTTGAGTTTATATCTTGTACTCTATTTTCATTTTCATTTTACTGGTCCCTATCTTGGTGACTAGTGTAGCTTAGTTGTACATTATATATGTTGTTCTCTTTGGAAACCATAAATTCCCGTCGGGCCTTTTGCCCTACAATTTTGAGTCAAAAACATCATATGTTCAACAGCGCCTGATGATTCTCCCGTTGATGATAGTGATTTTTTGTTTGCTATAGTACTCGTCAATGAACACATAGCGAGTCAGTGACTAATTTTTATGGATAGATATCGGAGCATGCACATGAGTTGAATCGCAATAGAGAAAATGTCTTTTCTGTAGCGATTACTTCCATCGAACGAACACATTATTTCTTGTCATGCTTTTTTGGTGCCGCTTACGAATGGCGAGACCATTATGCAATCATATCTGGGAGGGACTGATGGGTTATGGTGATTACTTCAAATGCAAGTATGATGCCCTTGTTAGGTTAGGTTTGATGGCACTAAAGTAGTGCTCCTCATTGGCTACCCCAAGTGGAAGGTTGGATGTAGTCTAGTAGAAATTTCCCTTGGTGAAGATACCAAGGTTATCGAACCAGTAGGACTCCGAATGATGCAAGTACGTGTCAATGACGCCTGATAATAAGTTGACGTGGACCTGCACACATGATACGTCCCAAACGTATCTATAATTTCTGCTTGCTCCATGCATGTTTTGTGTGATATTGCTATGTTTTTGATATACTTTCATATATCTTTATAACATATTTTGGAACTAACCTATTAATGGTTGCAAGAGTGCACAAGTTCTTGTTTTTCTACTTTATGTGTAGGAATTACTTAGATAAAGGAAAGATCACAAAAGGAAGCCTTGTAAGAGTTGGACTCTAACTTTCCCGAAATCTGTCCCCACCAGACAGGTTTTAAAGATCGCCTCGGAAACGCTAGAAGAGGGCCTCAAACGAAAAAACTTAAAACTACAAAGTTGTAGAGAATTTTTTTCCGGTGGATTTAGAAATAAAATTCGGCCCAATCAGAGTTCGGATGCTTCCAGGAACCCCGAAATACAGAAGACGTAATCAGGATGACGGGAATCCGAGAGTCTATATAAAGAGAGGAAACCTAGGTCAAAGGGCACCACGAAATCCCGCCCCCCCTTGTCAGCCGTCTTGAGAGAGAGATCAATCTACACAGCAGCACCATCTTCAAGGAAGAAGAAGGGGCCAAGGGCCGCTGCCCCCAAGGGCCGTGGCCGTGGGCGCCGCCGCCGCCGTGGCCACCGCCGTCGTCGTCTCCTTCATCTCCTCCGGGCTGCACCTCTCCATCAACAATTCTTCCTCTCACCATGTCCATGTGTGAGTAGTTCTCCTCGGGGCTAAGGCTTATATCTTGATCTATGTGGTTTCTCTCTCCCATGATGTGATCTTTGTTCTGATTATAGGCTATGTTAATCTAGGGTGATCCCATGATATTTCCCCTTCCTCTATGTATTGGATTGATGTAATCAATTGATCTTATCTAGTACAATCCCCGAGACCAAGGTGACAGCGGTCTATTGTACATGGGTTGGAAGAATATTTTCAAGAGTGATTTCTTCTTTTGTGTGTTGATTGAAGATTGAGAGTCTCTTGGTGCTTGTCTTTGACTATCCTTGAGATGTGTTGTGGTGATTGTGGTACTCTCTTTGGATGGCCGCGATGACATTGGGAAATCCATAGATTGAAAACTACGAACTCTGAGGTGTGCTCTTGTAGCCCTACATAATTCTCTTCCTTTCTTGACCACAAAGGAATGACCTCCGAGTGCGTCTCCATTGCATGTTTATGGGAAATATCATGTGATTAGACTATGTTAATGTCGTTGGGAGTTGCCACTAGTGAAAGTATGAAGCCTAGGCCTTGTTTCCACCTTTGCAATACCGTTTGTGCTCACGTTTACCACTTGCTACCTTGCTGCACTTTTTATTACAGATTATATTACTTTGTTTTGCCACACCTATCACCCATATTTTACCATCTCTTCGCCGAACTAGTGCACCTATACAACTCCTAGTTGTATTAGGTGTGTTGGGGACACAAGAGACTTCTTGTATCTTAATTGCAGGGTCTTGAGAGAGACCATCTTCAACCTTTACTTCCCTGAGTTCGATAAACCTTAGGTCATCCACTTGAGGGAAATTGCTGTTGTCCTACAAACCTCTGCGCTTGGAGGCCCAACATAGTCCACAAGAATAGAAGCGTGCGTAGACATCAACACACAACATATACCTTTGCTCCCAACGAGTACAGAGAGGTTGTCAATCTCTCTGGCCTTGTTGTTTACAAAGGACTAAACACAAGGGGATAATGATAGTGGTGATAGAAACTAAAAGTAAAAGCAGAAAATAAAGTGGAGGTGTAAACAGTGGTGGAAATATGGACCGGGGTCCCATGATGTTAACTAGTGATTCCTCTCTCCCAAAAGAGGATAAAAATAGCTAAGTTGGGTGAACAAATTACATCTACGCAATTGACAGAATTATAAACGCACCGCAATGCTAATTATGCTACTGGAAAGTTAGAGGCTCAAAAGTATGGGAAGTACGCCAAGACAAGTAGACCAAAATCCATCTACATCTACTCACTAATCATCCACCTTGAGATATCTATCCAGAACATCTCGTTGGTATTAAGTTGCGAGCCCCACCCAAAGTGTAAACTCAAAGCAATAGAGAACTCCATTAACAAACTTTGCGTAAGGTAAACAATCCTTGCAACTGCGGTTGCAAGCACCGTTGTTTTCTCCCTGGTGGCAACAACACATCCCTAGTCTCATGTTTCTATCACCCAAGCTAGACATCGGGGGGCATGAACCCACAATCAAGCATAAACACTCCCTCTTGGAGTTACTATCTACTACTTGGTCAAAGCAATAAAAAGTAACGAAGAACATGCAAGAATTACTCAAGAACAAAATATAAATGGTAAACCAAATATATAACTCATCACGATCTAAATATAATCTCATAATCAATCGGATCCCAGCAAACACAACATAGCAACAGCAGGGAAATTACATAGGTGCCTTGATCATTTAGGGCATCTCACAAGGACTGAAGCACAAGATTGGAGAGAAGATATCACATAGCTACTGGTCATGGACCCATGGTCCAAGGGGGACTACTCACGGCACATCCGGGAAGCGTCCATGGTGGTGGAGAAGCTCCCAGAGGTCAATCCTCCCTCCGGCAGGGTGTCGGGAAGATGTCTTCTGGTGCTCCCGATCTTGGAAGCACGACGGCGGTGGAACAGAGAGGAAATTCGGGATGCAGGGGTCTCTCTGAGGGTTTTCGGGACGAGGAGGTAATATAGACTGAAGGGGGGAACCAGAGGTGGGCCAGGGCGCCCAAGCGGCCACCTGGCGCGGCCAGTGGGGTGGCCGCGCCACCAGGGCACCTCGGTGCCTAGTGGCCCCCCTGTCCCTCCTTCGGGGCTCCGGAAGCTTCCTGTACACTGATTTTTTATCTGTTTTTTCTGGAATTTTTGGGCATCTGTAAATATGGGTAAAAACCTGCAACTTACAGACATCACCAGACATAAACTGGCACTCGATGCACTGAGTTATTAGGTTAGTCTAAATATGTGTAAAACGATATAGAAGTGGAGCAAAACACATATCAATGTCACATAAAAGTGCATGGAACAAGCAGAAATTATAGATACATTGGGACGTATCAAGGTTTCACCTCTTATTAGAAATGCATCACAGTTGTTCGGATGCTTGCATATGGAGTACCGAATGATCTAGTTTACGAGTACGTACGTATGAGTGAGTCCACATTCCTAGAGTGATTATAAGGGTTCTACATATCTGTGGTGAGAGTGTTTGGCCCAGAGTACTTGCGAGAACCAAGTGCTAAGGATACAACTCGGCTGTTATCGATCAATGCTGCGAGGGGCTTTCCAAGGATGCTTGGAAGAATAAATTACATGCATTGAGAGTGGAAGAACTGTCCATTTTCTTGGCAGGGGGCAGGGGCAATATAAGGGGCATGTTGATGGTTGCACTATCACACTAGAGGCGGTGGCATCGCAAGATCTCGGGATTTGGTACTCTTTTGGCATGTCAGGCTCTCACATTGACATCAATGTACTTCATGGATCTACGATGTTTGCGAGGCTTTCAAAAGGAAATTGTTGAGAGCCGAACTATGATATCAATGGCCACCGGTACAACAAGAAACAATACCTAGTTAATGGTATCTATCCTACGTGGTCTACATTGGTGAAGGAAATCTTCGAGCCCCAAAGGAGAAAATCGAGTTAGGTTTGCCAAAGAGCAAGAGAGTGCTAGGAAGGATTTTAGGCATGCTTTTGGTGTGCTTCAATCTCACTAGGCTATTGCGTGACATCTTTCTTGGACATGGAGCACTGAGACTATGTGGAAGATGATGCCTTCTTGTGTGATCATGCGCACCATGATCGTAGAGGATGCACATGATGAGAACATCTATGATAATGGGTGGGAATATGAAGGAAATTTGGTTGAGCCTTAGGGGCGTCCCGACAACTTTTGAAGGGTTCATCCAAATCCATCAAGAAACGCGTGATTAGAAAACACATTTTTTTAACTTTAAAACGATTTGGTTGAGCACATGTGGAATCAAATAGGGACACTAATAGTTGTATTTTCTATTTTCTAAATTTATTTGCTACAATTATAAATTTATTTGGACTAGTATAAACTTTTTTTTGAGAAAAAGAAAGGGTCTTCCCTTTCTGATGTTGTTAGAGAAACCAAAGTTCAAGCTACAGAGGTACCAGTCCAAAAACTACAAGCATAAGAAAATAGAAAGCAAGATTAACTTACAATAATACTTACATAACCAGTGATTTTAAGCCACACAGGGCTAGCATAGAAGTAGCAAGGAAACCAAATCCATCTAACTATAAGGACAAGCAGCAGATAAACAAGCCTAATCAAATAAATCACTAGGATTGCACCACCATCAGCCACAGATGCACATGACTCCAGGTCGCCATCCCAGTGATGATCTAAACACCTCACTTGTCCCCTACTTAGAATTCTTGCCCCCAGGATCCTCACCTCTCTTATGTTTTCCTTTGTCTGCAAAAATTTCCAATCAAAAAACTAAGAGAACATAAGTTTGATCACATTAATTGGAGAAACAATAGGATCTTTATCAAAGATGATTCTATTTCTACATTTCTAAATGGCCCAAAAGAGAGCCAAAATCCCCACCAGAACCAGGCCTCTCTTAGTTTGCTGGAAAGTTTTAAGCCACACACAAAAACATTCAGTCAAACTCACAGGTACTGAATTCAAATTGAATGAGCATTGTAACATGCTCCAGATCAATCTGGCTATTGAGCAGGTAAAGAACAAGTGATCTATCGTTTCCTGCTTCCCACACAAAACACAATCGCTAGAACCTTGCCACCCTCTCCTTAGCAAATTCTCTTTAGTGAGTATACTTTTCTTAAGTAACAACCAAGCAAAGAATTTAAGTTTAGCACGAGTTTTAACTTTCCATAGAAAATGAAAAGGAAAACCAGAGTCACTAACAAACAATTTTTTGTATAAGGAATTGATAGAGAACTTTCCATGTTTAGTTAACAACCACTTAACTTTGTCTTTATCATTGTTTAAACCAATCTCATCACACCTAGCCTTAGCAGGGTTCTTCTCAATCTAAACTAGCTCCAACCCAACCTCTTAGCAGTGGAAACATATATGTTCTTGTTGAAACACAACTCAAGTAACCTTGGATAGGTTTTACATAAAGTTTTGTCATCAGGCCACAAATCTTACCAAAATCTAGTGTTTTGTCCATTTCCCACAAGTTTCTTACAATCTTCATAGAAACTATTTTTGACATTGAGAAGGGTAAGCCTAAATTGAGAATATAGTTTTTGGCGTGATCCCAGATAGGCTTCTCTCCCCAACATTTTTATTTAGCAAAATTTGCTAACATAGCCCCTCTTCTATCTCTTGTTTCCAAAACCATTTGGGTAGTAGTGCTTGGTTCATAAATTCCTGATTAAGCACCCCTAGCCCACCTTGGTTTTTTTTAGTACAACAAGTTTTCCAGTTAACCAAATGGTACATATTTTTACTCTCATCAGCTTGCCAGACCAATCTGGATCTAAAAAAGTGAACCTTCTTTCTCACCCCAACAGGAAGGGGGTAAAAGGACATGATGTAGAAAGGCATGTTTGTTAAGCATGAATGTACCAGAGAGGTTCTATGAGCCATATTAAGCATTCTCCCTTGCCAGAACCCACATCTATTCTCAATTTTCCCTATCACTCCATTCCTATCTCTGTTTCTAATTCTAGTTTTACAAACATGAATCCCTTAATATTTAATGGGTAAACCCCCAACTTCACAAGTAAATATGTCTTTATAAGTTCCAGTTTTATCTTTTGCAGCTCCAAAGGGGAATACCTCACTCTTATGGAAATTAATTGTCAGCCAGAAAGCTGTTCAAAGGTACTCAAAATACATTTCAATCTCCTAGCATCCTCCAAATCATCTTGCAGAAGAAAAAACGTCTCATCAGCATATTGTAACATATATACCCCACCTGGGTAATAATCAGCCAAGACCCCCTTAACCAATCCATTCTCTTTGGCTTTATCCAGAATCACAGCTAGTGCATCGGCTGCCAAATCAAAAAAAGTGGAGATAAAGCATCCCATGTCCCAAACCTTTGTGGGTCTTAAAGTAAGGTCCCAAATTATCATTTACTCTAATACCAACATGACCTCCAACCATGGTGTGCATCACCCAGTCACACCATTGATCAGGAAAGCATTTTAAAAACAAAAGGCCATTTGATCTTATCATAGGCCTTCTCAAAAACTACTTTAAAGAGCAAAGCATCCCTTATTATGAATTGTTTTTAAAGCCTCATGCAAACTTACAACACCCTCCATTATACATCTTCCTTTGATGAAGGCAGTCTGGTTTAGGGAAATAACATGATGCACCACTTTACTAAGCCTTTTCATCAGAACTTTAGTAATTCTCTTAAAACTCCCATTGAGCAGGCAAATGGGCCTGAATTTTGTATTTGCTTTGCATCAGTGGTTTTTGGAACCAAAGTAATGATTACATAGTTGAGTCTAGAGATATCTAGTTTCCCTGTATGAAAATCATCCAACATAGCCTTGAGGTCCATTTTCACAAGGTCCCAAAATTGTTGATAGAAATCAGCAGGTAGGCCATCAGGGCCAGGGCTTTTATTTATTTCCATCTGTAACTCCACCTCCTTAATCTCATCCAGGGAGAAGGGTTCAGTGATCAAGGAGGAGCTCTCTTGAGCAATGAAAAAAATAGCGTGCTATAGCATTTTGGGCAATTCCTCGCTAAATGAATCCATGTACAATGTCTCACAAATAGCACGCTATAGCACGAAATAGCACGCTAATAGTGTATTTTCAGGGCCACGCTATTTTCTCATAGCACGCTATTTTTTTCATTGCTCTTGATAGATCTGAGGAATCTCCGGCTCTGTCAGATTAATGGGGACCACTTCAGGAGCCCAATAAGCTTTTGATATAAATCTTGACCTTGGCATGGTAATACTTAGAGAGATGTAATTCTATTTTTCCTCCTTCTGCCATTGACCTTGGCATGGTAATACTTAGCGGTACAATCCCCATCTTTAATCTCATCATGTTTATATCTTTGGAGCCATCTAACCTCATCTTGTTTCAATAGTCTGTTCAATTGAGCTCTTAATTCTGTTTGTTCATTAAAATCATGAGCAGATAAGCCCATGATCTCACCATTTTTATCAATAGAATCTATCAGGGCTAAGATCTCCTTTCAAAGTTTTCTGCTCAGGGCATCCATGTTTTTATTCTAGCCTTTCATTTTTTAGGGATAATCACCTAAAAAATCATGAGACTTTTTGTGTAGCCTCTGTAGAGCAATACAAGGCCACACAAAACATTCAAGGTTCTAAGGTATATATTTTTAATATAAACCCAATTTGGTTATTAATTGAGATTGAACTATAGGTACGTGATAGGTGGTTCCAAACAAGATGGAATGATTTGGTTTCTTCCTAATATTCGTGAAAGGATTATTATAGGACCCCGATAGTTGCCACACGTGTGGGCGGAACGCTTCCGCCCACACGTTTTTAGATGGCAATTTTAGTTATGTATAGATGGAAATTGTGAGCCAAAGTTGTCATATTGAAATATACATGGCAATTTTTATTCAACATGGACACTTTGGTTAATAATTTCCATCTATACATATGTCGTCGATATGTGATGGCAGATGCCATGGGGATGTCTAAAGTGAGGGGAAGACGCGAGGAAGAAGATGTCGATGGTGCCGGAATCGGGTTGGGTACAAACACGGTGAAGGACACCGCGATGTACCCAGGTTCGGGGCTCTCCGGAGAGATAACACCCCTACTCCTTCTTGTCTCTTCTATATCAATGAACTGGACTACAATAACTGCTTCTCTATCTTCTCAGGGGAAGGTGAGCGCCGCCGTGGGCAAGGCTCTCTCCTGCTTCCCTGAGAAGTAACTACCAGCAGTGAATGAACTGAGGAGGATGAGAGTAATTGTGCTAGATGAGTGGATCGTCCCCCACGCAGGAGGGGTACCCCGGGCTCTTATAGCATGAGCCCGGGGTAAATCGGTAACTTCACTGCCGATTGGGCTCAGCCGTCATCCTCTAATCGGCTGGGTCCCACCGACTGCTCTTCTCCGGATGATCCGGACCCTACGAGCGGCGGCCCATGCTGTAGACTTGTAGGTCATGATGATGAACAGTAACGCTAGGAGGTGCGGTCTTGTCGTCCTGTCCACGGAATCGACGGAGAGGTCGACACCGTATCTCTGCCAGATCTTTGATGTGACTTGGCTTCTCTGCCACCCCGATCTCTCGGGATTGCATATTTATGACCCCGTACTTGGATCTCCGACTGGTCTCGGGATCAACTTCTCCAGAGGTGGTAGACTGTACCGATTGCGCCTGGGCCGACTGGTGGTTCCGGGCAAGGTCGATTGCTCTGGGCAATCGGCTATGCTAATACCCACCTCGGCCCAGCTGCGGGTCAATCGGATAATTGTCTTGGCGATGAAGAGGGTGGACCGGTTGCGCCTGGGCCGACTGCTGGCATTCGGTATGGCTGATTGCCTTGGAGCAATCGGCCTTACGCCTGCCCAGCTCGGCCCAGATGCAGCCCAATCGGTCCATCCTTGTGTTGAAAGGTTGCTTCCGCTTGGGTGAGCCTACCCGGGTACCAATCCCCCGACAGTAGCCCCTAAAGCTGTAAAGGTCCCACGGTCATATGACCGCGGGGCCTTTGCATTTTTCAATCTTTTTTCAATATCTTCCGAATGCCGTGGCCTCATCAAGTGCGTCATTCCGAGTTCGTCGGCCGACTCGGAGCTCACACTCGGCTGGCCAAGATTTTGTCCGATCTGTTTTTCATATTCTCTGATCCCTCGCCGATTGCTCTCCAACAGTTACTTCTGATTTCTCCGGGATGGAATCAATGGATCGTGGCCCACGACCCACGTGCGACATGACATAACTGCAGTCCTCGACCCCCACGTCGCACGCCTCGCTTCCCACGCTGGGATCTCTTGCGCCGGCCTGCCGGTTGGTCTTCCTGTGTGCTAGGCCACACCGGGCCACACGACCGCAACCGAATCCCACTCCCCTCCCCCGCCGCCCTTATAAGCCACAGGGGAGGGCCTGTGCCCCTTCCTTCTCCCACAAGTCGTCTTCCTCCTCCATCTCCTGCTGCTCGCGCGCGCCATTTCCGCTCCCGTTGAAGCTCTCCGTTGCGCTCGTCTCTCCGCCTCCGCGCACGGGATCCGCTCCGGTCGCGCGCTAGCGTGCCGCTCCGCCGACGCGGTGCTCTCTCGCCTCTAGCGCCTCGTCCCTCTTCTCGCGCCGCCCGCAAGCTCCATGGCTCCCCGGCGGGACACTTCTCAGGCCAGCCGCGGGTGCTGGAAAGGGGCCAAAGTCACCGCGGGCGATATCCAGGCTCTGGTTCGCGCCCGCAAGATGCCAGCTGAGGTCCAGTGGCGCATCCCCGGCGCTGAGATCGTGCCCACCGCGTGCGCTGGAGAGAGGGTCGTCTTCCTCGCTCACTTTGAGCGTGGATTCGGACTCCCTGCTAGCACATTCTTCCGCAGCTTCCTCGACTTCCACCGACTGCAACCACATCACCTCGCAGCGAACTTCATCATGATCCTCTCCGGCTTCGTCACGCTGCGTGAAGGATATCTCGGCTTCCGTCCGAGTGTGGCTCTTTGGAAACGATTCTTCAATCTCCGAGCTCACAATTCTCGGACGGGAGCAGTGGTGCCGTCTGCCACAGAAGGTGGGGATCCCACCTATCCAACTGATATGACCGACTGTGGCAGCTGCCTTGTCGCAGCCGGAAAACCGAGGTACAAGAGTCCCGAGATCGTCCAGTCCTGCAAGAATTGGCAAACCACTTTCTTTTACGTCAAGTCACCGGACCAAGGCCCCGACCTCCTGAATCTGCCCGAGTTCTCCCTCGCCCGACCGACTGAAAAACATCAATGGTCATTGAAGTACGGAGTCGGAGATCTCGACGTGGACGCTCAAGTCGCCTGAGTTGCTCAGCTGGAGCAAGAAGGACTCCTATCCACCGATCTTGTCGCCTCTTGGCTTCAAGCCCGAGTGCTTCCTCTGCAGCGCCGAGTGCACCGCATGTGCGACATGTCGGGGCCCCGAGATCCCACTCGGCTCTGCACATGGCGAGTGAAACTTGAGGACCTTTGCTCCAGGGTGAAGGCTATCACCTACAGCGCCTTGCCCGACCCCTTCCGCTTCGGCCTCGAGTATCTCCACCGCCGACAAAAGCCATCCGTGGTATATCCCGATTTACCCCCTCTTCGATTGCTTCTGCCTCGTACCCGATTTCTCTGACAATTTTCTTCTTTTGCTTAGCATTTCCTTCAACCCAATGTGATGGAAGATGGTCAAGTGGCTGGCATGTACGCTCCCGACCGCGAGGAAGATGACCCCGCGGACTTTGATTACAACGGCGAGGCTTCTTCCGAATCCGACGATGATGATGCTGATGATGGCGAATCCTCCGGGGAATCCTCCGACTTTGAGGATCTTGCTGATAATGCCGACGTCGAGGTCGCGGACCCCAAGGAAGCCGATGCCCGACCTGCGGCTCAAGGGGGTACGCCTGACCCTTCCCTTGAGCAATTTCTGGCCGAATGGAGCGATGACGATAGTGTCTCAAAGGTCGATAATTCTGATGCAGCTCCTCGCGCCAAGCCACCGAAGGTGCCGACTAGACGCGCCTCGGCGACTAGCTCCTCTTCTGGTGCTGCCTCCATCAAGGCCGCAAAAGCGACACCGACTGCCGCCAAGAGCAAACAACCCAAGGCCACGGCCACTCGGGTGCCGACTAGCCAGGCGCCTCTGAACGTCGCCCCCCTGAGATGTCGGATGCCCACGGGAGCACCGAGAACAGTCGGGTATGCCCTTGTCTTCGCGCCTTGAACTTCATCATTTTCCCTTGTACTGATTTGCCTCTTTTTCTCCTTTCAGGGAGCCGATTGGCCTTGATGATATCGACGCCGACATTCCTGCACATGTCGGCGCAGTCATCTCCCCTGCTCCGTCTGCTGCTGCGACCCAAAAACGGCATGCCGCTCCACATCGATCCTCCAAGGACGCCGAGCGCGACGCCAAGAAAGCCCGCCTCGCGGCAGCCAAGACGACCACTATTTCCGCCACTGCCTCCAAGACCTTCAAGACAACAGCCGACCGGGGAGTTACTGGTGGCGAAGGAACGCGATCGACCGGTCCGATTGCTCCATCTCCGCCACCACGCTCCGACCCAGTCTCTGCCCCCATCCTGACGACCACTTCACCGATCATAGCCACCAATCCACCAACCACAACAACCACATCATTGATCATGATAACCACCTCGCCTGTAATGACGACCACTCCGTCGATTGTGGCAATTACCTCGACCTCTTCTATCATGACAACCACTCCGCCGATTGTGGCAACTACCTTGACCTCATCTCGCCCGATTTCGCCATGACCACAACCGAACGCCTCCGATTCTCTGGCAACGTCGGCGCCATCGTTTTCCAACACCATTACCTCTGCTGCCGTATTCGAGCTTCGCCGCCACAGCCGACTTCCTCTGCCTCGGAAATTTTGATGCGCTCGGTGGAGCAATTCCGGGCCGAGTATTCTCGCACCCGCCATGTCGGCATCGAGCCCGACGCTCCGCACCGTTCTCAGGATCCTTTGACGATGGCGTTGATCCCGAGACCAGTTGCTTGTAAGACATGTCTTTAATTCTGCCGACACCCACTGGGTGTGACTGCAATGTAATGAACTTATTCGTCCTTAGGCCCGCTATCTCTTATGTAATCCGATTGCTCATTTCTAGTTTTTTGCTTGTGCGATCGACTTTGCGTCTTTTTCGGTTTCCTTTATCGGTCTGCACTTGGGGGTGTCTACCTTGTCTGTATTGCTGCCGACATGCGGTCTGCAATCGGATCAAAGGTAGATTTCCAGCCAAGGTTCGATAAGATTTTCATATTTACACGACAAGTTTTAACGCAAAGGATTATGGAATATTAGGAGCCGATTGCCCACTACCGAGCTTGATGCCTTGGTTCGCGGCGCGATCGGTAACTTGTTTTATCAAATATGCCCTTTGCAGAGCTTTTCGAGTTGTTTCTCGAGAACTTGTACTGCTGACCGCCCCAACCGCCGCCCTTCTCAATGACACAAACACTTTTGTGAGTTGCGCTTGAGTTAGGTGCTAAGTTGAGTGCCAACCCACAGTCCCCGTGCCTCGATGGCCTATTCGTCTGACCTCGTGGTCAGTCAGTCCCCGAGTGCGTTACGCACGTCTCGGGTATGACTAAGCGTTGCCGACTTGGGCTAGCTTCTCGAATGAAATTATGAAAAGGTAATCGAATGCTCTTTTTCAGAGGCATGATAGCTTTACTGATCGTTTGCCGAATGGCGTACATACATTTTTGCCGCTCAACTATAGAACGGACATAACAGCTCAGCGTTCCACGGCCGCTCCGTTTCTATTCCTGATGTGTCCTTGTGCCGAGTGCCCTTGGTGCAGTCGATCAAATAATAGGAGTTGTTCTTGAGTGCACGACTGATGATGAATGGTCCTTCCCAGGGTGAGGATAGCTTGTGCTGCCCATCTGATTTCTGATTTCTGCGTAGCACCATGTCGCCCTCTCGGAAGGCGAGAGGTCGAATCTTCTTGCTGTGGTAGTGCCGCAACTTCTGCTGGTAGACTGCCGATCTGGACAAGGCCAGCAAATATGCTTCTTCCTTGAGGTCGACGCCGTCCTCTCGTGCTAACCTGGCTTCTTCTTCAGTGTACAAAGCATGCCGGGGCGAATCAAACTCGATGTCGGATGGGATGATTGCTTCTGAACCATATACCAAGAAGAAAGGAGTGAATCCAGTCGACCTATTTGGTGTGGTCCTTAAACTGAACAGTACTGCAGGGAGCTCTTCAATCCATGCTCCGGGTGCCCTCTCAAGTGGTTCCACCAATCGGGGTCTGATACCTGAGAGGATGAGGCCGTTTGCTCTTTCTACTTGACCATTCGACTGTGGATGCGCCACAGATGCAAGATCAAGCCGAATGCCTTGCTGAGATGCATATCGAGCCAGTGCACCCTTTGCAAAAAATTTGTCGTTGTCGGTGATGATGTTGTGAGGTACACCATATCTGCACACGATGTCGGCCACGAATCGGACCGCAGTCGGGCCATCAAGCTTCTTGATCGGGCGAGCTTCAATCCATTTGGTAAACTTGTCCACTGCAACCAGAAGATGTGTCATGCCACTTCGAGCCCTCTTGAATGGACCAACCATATCCAAACCCCATACTGCAAATGGCCATGCTATTGGGATTGTCTTCAATGCCGATGCTGGCTGATGACTTATTGCCTTGAACCGCTGGCAACCTTTGAAATATTTCATCAAATTCTAAGCTGCTGCGAGCGCAGTCGGCCAGTAGAAACCATGTCGGAAAGCTTTGATGGCAATGGCTTTCGCAGATGCATGATGACCGCATTCACCCTGATGAATGTCTCTGAGCAATTCCAAACCTCTGTCCTCTTCTACACATCTCTGAAAGACACCAGTTGCACTTTTGTGCACTAGCTCGTTGTTGATTATCGTGTATGCCCAACATCGGCGGCTGATTTGTCTTGACTCTGCTTCGTCTTCTGGGAGGACTCCGTCTGCTAGGAAATCTCTAATCGGCTGTGCCCATAATGGCGCACTGACAACTACCATTATTGCTGCATGCTGGGGTGGGACTTCTTCTTGGATCTCGGTTCCTTGGCCACTGGCCTCTTGGATCTCGGTCTCTTGAACTTCTGTCATCTCGACTTCTGCCTCTGAACTGCCGATTGCGACGCCTGACACGCATTCGGCAGCCCCTGGTGATGACTGGCCGTCTGGAGTTGTATCTTCTTCACTGCAATACGCAGTTTCTAACATCATTGGTTCTTCTGAGGCTGTGCCATCTGGCATTGCCTCTCCTTGCTGTTCTTTAACCTTGCTCTGCTCGCGGCATTCGGCAGCCCCTGGCTTGCAATCGGCAGCCCCTGGCTTGCAATCGGCAGCCCCTGGTGCCGTCGGCTCTGCTGTTGCTGACGCACCTTGGGCGCTGGACTGCTTCTTCAGGGTTGGAATCTTTGCCGGTTGAGCTTCTTTTGCCTTTTTCAACGCTTCGATGTCGGTCTCCGAGATGAAGATGGACTCAGATTCTGGGGATGGCGTGATGGATGGCTTCTTGATGTGCTCAAACGACACACCTGGTGGGATAGCTTGCCTTGTTGAGCCGAGCTTGGACAGCGCATCTGCTGCTTCGTTGTTTGCTCTCGGCACATGGTGGAACTCGCATCCTTCAAAGTACCCACTGATCTGCTGCACCAGGAAACGATAGCTTGCCATATTTGCATCCTTTGCATCCCAGGTGCCTGTGCACTGCTGTACTACTAGGTCGGAGTCACCAAAGCACTCAATATTCCGAATGCCGATTTCCTTGGCAAGCTTGATACCATGCACAAGGGCTTCGTATTCGGCGACGTTGTGTGATGCTGCGAAGTGAATCTGGAGCACATATTACAGTTGATCTCCTCTTGGTGAAGTAAGTACTACGCCAGCCCCTAGGCCGCTCTTCATCTTGGAGCCGTCAAAGTGCATTCGCCAGAAATCCGATCCTAGAAGTTGTGGCGTATACTGAGTTTCGGCCCAGTCCACGAGGAAATCGACCAATGCTTGCGACTTGATTGCAGTTCTCGGCTCATACTGGATGCCATGGTTGGCGATCTCGATTGCCCACTTCGCCACTCTTCCGGTTGCCTCTCTGCTTCCTATGATGTCGGCCAATGGAGCCAAGCTGACGACGGTGACCAAGTGAGATTGGAAATATGGTTTCAGTCTCTTTGCTGCCATGTATACTTCATAGCACATCTTCTGGTAGTGAGGGTAGTTCTGCTTGGACGCCGAGAGCACTTCACTGATGTAATACACGGGTCGCTGAATCTGCTGTGCCTTGTCCTTCTCGGGCCGCTCAACCACCATAACTGCACTGATCACCCGATTGGTTGCCGCAATGTACAACATCATTGGCTCCTTTTCAATCGGGGCAGCCAGAATCAGCGCGGTGGAGAGCATGCGCTTAAGCTCTCGGAATGCTTCGCTTGCTTGGGGGGTCCAGGTGAACTTCTCCGTCTTCTTCATCAGTTGGTATAATGGGATTGCTTTTTCACCTAGCCGACTGAGGAATCGGTTGAGTGATGCGAGGCAACCGGTGAACTTCTGTACTTGCTTCAGGTTCTTGGGTTGTTCCATGCGTTCTATCGCGACTATCTTCTCGGGATTGCATTCGATTCCTCTCTCGGAAACGAGAAATCCCAAGAGCTTGCCGGCCTGGACTCCAAAAACACATTTCTCCGGATTGAGCTTGATCTGATAAGTTCTCAAATTTGCAAATGTCTCTCTGAGGTCGTCGAGAAGCGTGATTCCTTTTGCCGACTTCACCACCAAGTCGTCCACGTAAACGTGGAGATTTCTGCCGAGTTGGGAGTATGTACACCTCTGAATTGTGCGCTGATAAGTGGCACCTCCATTTTTCAAACCAAAAGGCATGGTGATATAACAATAAGCCCCAAAGGGGGTTATAAATGCAGTTTTTATTTGATCCTCCACAGCAAGTTTGATCTGGTGATAACCAGCTGTAGCATCCAGAAAAGACAACAGCTCGTAGCCGGCCGTAGAATCAATCACTTGATCAATACGGGGCAGAGCAAACGGGTCCTTCGGGCATGCCTTGTTCAAGCACGTGTAGTCAATACACATGCGCCAGGTCTTATTCTTCTTCATGACGAGGACTGGGTTCGCCAGCCACTCGGGGTAAAATACTTCCATAATGAAACCTGCAGCTTGCAGCTTAGCAATCTCTTCGCCGATTGCCCTTCTCTTGTCTTCAGAAAAACGTCTCACGGGTTGCTTGACCGGCTTCGAGCCTGGCCGAATGTGCAGCTTGTGCTCGGCGAGTTCTCTCGGCACACCAGGCATGTCTTGTGGAGACCATGCGAAGATGTCCCGATTCTCACGGAGAAACTCGACGAGCTCGCTTTCCTATTTATCGCTAAGTCCAGCTCCGACCACAACGAACTTGGTTGAGTCAGAGGGATCTAGAGCGATCTTCTTGCTGTCCTTGGCCGACTGAAAGGCCGACTCCTCATCTGCTCTCTTGGCTGAGCCGACTGGTAGTGGATTCTTTCTCTGTGCTTGCGCCATTGCAATCACCTTGCTGAGCTGATGCTTCTCCGCCTCAACCACCTGAGAGTCAGCCAAACTGATGCAAGCCGGCGTGCACTCGAGGGACTTCCTGAAGTACCCGGTGACGGTGATGACGCCGTTTGGCCCTGGGATCTTCATCTTGAGGTAAGTCTGTTGTGCGTTGAACATGAACTTGGCAAATGCAGGTAGTCCCAATAGAGCATGATAAGGACTGCTGAGGTCGGAGACTTCGAACCAAATCGGCTCCCTCCTGAAGTTTTCCTCTGTGCCAAATATGACATCCAGCCGAATGCGACCCATGGGGGTGCAAGACAACCCAGGGACAATCCCGTGGAAAGTCGTCCGACTGCGCTCCAGGTCTTTCTCTGTCAGCCCTAGCTTGATCAATGTGTCCCTGTACAGAATGTTGATTGTACTCCCTCCATCGACGAGCACTCGGGAGAACTTGCATGAAAACCTTGGTCCTGCGAACAGAGCATCAATCACAAGCGGATAATTGCCCGGATTCGGCAAGATGGTGGGATGATCTGCTCTGTCCCAGGATATAGGACACTCGGACCAATGCATGAACTGAGGAATTGGCGGCATAGTGGCATTGACCTCCTGAGCTAGGGCTCTTCGGCTGCCCTTGTCCGTGGACTCACTGGTGAAAATCGTGTAGGCGGCGTCTTGCCGCGGGAACTGGTTCTGCTGCTGAGGTGGTCCTCTGTTCTGGGGTGTTGGTGGGGGTGGAGGTGGTAAAGCTTCTCCCTTCGCGATCCTTCTCACAAAATCACACTGCCGAGTGGTGTGCGCAGACGGCCTGCCCGGTGTGCTGTGCAACTTGCACGGTGCATCCAACATATCATCAAATGTGTACTTGGGTTTCATCTGCCCCGGGGGCCTTACATTTGGTATCATCTTCCGACTGCCTCCTTCAGCCGCTGGATCTTCTTCGTTCTGGACAGCGGCCACCTGCCGACTGCCATACTGAGTATCAGGTTGCTCGTCCTTGCGCTTGCCATTGTTCTGCTGGTTGTTGTTGTTGTTGTTGTTGTTGCGGTTGTTCTCTCTCCTTTCCTTCCGACTGAGGCCTTGGTTCGCTGTGTCCGACTGCGGAGCCCCTGGTGATTGGATTACACCCCCAACTCCGAGCTGGATAGGGCGCATCGCAGAATCGGACATAGCAAACGCATTGGCCACCTTCATGAGCTCGGCGAGCGATGTGAAATCCTTGCGGAGCAACTTGTGCTTCAGCATTGAATCGGCCAGGCATCCATCTGTGAAGTACTGAGTGGCCTGGATCTCATGGAATCCTTCACATGAGTTCTTCACCTTGATCCACCGAGATAGATAACCTCGGAGGGGTTCATCCTTGCCCTGCACACAAAGAGCCAACTGCCTCGGGAGGTTCGGCCTCTCATACGTGCTTGTGAAGTTATGGATAAATGCACTTGTGAAATCTTCCCAGCAGTTTACACTGTTCTTGGGCAGGCTGTTTAGCCATGTCCGAGCCGATCCCTACAGCATCAGAGGTGCATAGCGGACTGCTACACGCTTATTGCCTCCTGCGATGCGTACTGCAGTCAGGTAATCGGACAACCAATCTTCTGGCTTCACAGAACCATTGTACTTGGGCGTGTCTCTCGGCAACGTAAAGCCTTTGGGAAACTTCTCGGTCCGAATACGATGACTGAAACACGACGGGCCAGCCTCTCCTTCTTCATCCTCTTGAGCCTCCTTCTCCAGGAGCTCAATGCGATGTCTTGCATCGTTCTGACCGATCTAGCGAGGGCCAAGCCTGGCGCTGATTGCTGGTCTTGGTGCCGACTGCTGAGGCATGTCGTTGCACCTGCTGTTAACAGCTGGCTCTTCGACTCTTCTGCTTGCTGCTGGAGGTGGCCGATTGCTTCTGACCCTACTCTCGTGCCGAGATGGAGCAGGTTGCTGTCTGTTCTGGCGCGATGCATTCGGTCGCTGACTAGCTCCCGGATTCGGCCTCACAGTTCCTCTTGACGCCCCAGGTCCTGCATCTTGATTCTCCATTGCCATGAGCCTCTGCTCCTTTGCGGCTGCTAACAGCTCACGCATTCGGCGCGACTGCTCTCGCCGCTCGTCTCCCTCCAGGTCTTCTAGCTCTAGTGCTATCTGCTCAGCTGCTCTCAGGTTTTTGTCCGGTGTGCTGTATGTCGGCCTCTGGATGAATGCCGATTGCGCCGGTTGCTCCGGTTGCACTGGCCTCCTTGGCCGCTCCGGTTGCTCAGCCCCCGACAACTGCTGATTGACTGCCCTGCCTCGGCTTCTCAGATCTTCCAGGACCTCGGGCTCAATCGGCCGGCGCGGTCCCGCATGCGCTGCATTGTACTCTCTGGTGATAGCTCCCAGCATGCGCTCTTCTGCTAGCACCTGCTCGGCCCTGCGAGCCAGAGCAAGCCTTGCCGTTTCCAGCTCGTGTGCACTTGATCCGGATCACCATTCCTGTTCACGGGTGTGTACAACACATCCCGCAACGCACTGGTGCCGACTTTCTCTGCGGCCTCCACTGCCTCCTTGGCTCTTCTTGCTGCACTTGCTGCGCCGCGATTTCTCGATGACGACGCCCTTGCCATCATGACAGCAGCGTGCACTCGGCCGTCCTCTCTGCCAGGTGCTGCGCTGCAGTCCCTGGTCGAGAGCGGATCTGTGATGCACGAGAAGACACGGATCTCCCTCGGATACGCCTCGGGGAAACTGCTGATGAAGAGGCGATGACTGCCAAACTGTAGTGACACACCGGGCGGCAGGGGTGCACCAGCCCCGTACCGCGCCGAGTAATCCACCACATAATCGATTGCCCCACGCCTAAGAATCAGGCCAGAGGCGTGGCTACCGCCCGATGCAGAGGAAAATCCCGTCCGGATCTTTACTCCAGTCGACGCCTCGGTCTGCCCCACAGTGGGCGCCAACTGTCGTCGATATGTGACGGCAGATGCCATGGGGATGGCTAAAGTGAGGGGAAGACGCGAGGAAGAAGATGTCGATGGTGCCGGAATCGGGTTGGGCACAAACACGGTGAAGGACACCACGATGTACCCAGGTTCGGGGCTCTCCGGAGAGATAACACCCCTACTCCTGCTTGTCTCTTCTATATCAATGAACTGGACTACAATAACTGCTTCTCTATCTTCTCAGGGAAAGGTGAGCGCCGCCGTGGGCAAGGCTCTCTCCTGCTTCCCTGAGAAGTAACTACCAGCAGTGAATGAACTGAGGAGGATGAGAGTAATGGTGCTAGATGAGTGGATCATCCCCCACGCAGGAGGGGTACCCCGGGCTCTTATAGCATGAGCCCGGGGTAAATCGGTAACTTCACTGCCGATTGGGCCCAGCCGTCATCCTCTAATCGGCTGGGTCCCACCGACTGCTCTTCTCCGGATGATCCGGACCCTACGAGCGGCGGCCCATGATGTAGACTTGTAGGTCATGATGATGAACAGTAACGCTAGGAGGTGCGGTCTTGTCGTCCTGTCCGCGGAATCGGCGGAGAGGTCGACACCGTATCTCTGCCAGATCTTCGATGTGACTTGGCTTCTCTGCCACCCCGATCTCTCGGGATTGCATATTTATGACCCCGTACTTGGATCTCCGACTGGTCTCGGGATCAACTTCTCCAGAGGTGGTAGACTGTACCGATTGCGCTTGGGCCGACTGGTGGTTCCGGGCAAGGTCGATTGCTCTGGGCAATCGGCTATGCTAATCCCCACCTCGGCCCAGCTGCGGGCCAATCGGATAATTGTCTTGGCGATGAAGAGGGTGGACCGGTTGCGCCTGGGCCGACTGCTGGCATTCGGTATGACTGATTGCCTTGGAGCAATCGGTCGTACGCCTGCCCAGCTCGGCCCAGATGCAGCCCAATCGGTCCATCCTTGTCTTGAAAGGTTGCTTCCGCTTGGGTGATCCTACCCGGGTACCAATCCCCCGACAACATAACTAAAATTGCCATCTAAAAACGTGTGGGCGAAAGTGCTCCGCCCACACGTGTGGCAGCTATCTTTTCCGTTATTATAAGTCTTAAAGATATTTCACCAAGTGATTCCCTCAATTTAAATAGATAAAAAATATTTTTATTAAAATGAGATTTTTGATTAGGGTTTGCTATTTATGAAAAATTGAGGGTTGAATTGTACTGACTTTTAAATTAATATTGATTAAACCTAATGCGTATGAGATAATTATGATGTACGATCAATTCTAATTACTATACTCTTTGTTCACAAATATAAGATGGTTTGAATATTTTAATATGGACTATATACAAATTAAAATGAGTGAACAAACACTTGACAACGTCTATATACATTAAATTTTAAAATATATTAAAACATCTTATAATTATGAATAGAGGAAGTACTATGAATCCGAGGCTGTTGCAACCTCCTTACTCTCGTTGGGTCATTCCTTGACGGGAAGGGTTTTGATGGAATGACTTTTTTCTGGTATCATGTTTTTGCCGGTGGCGGTGGGTCTGTCTCCTTTGAGACGGTTACTTGAATTCGACCACACCGTGAAATTTAGAGGTGGATTCCATATCCCATGTAAACCTTGTACTGGGGAGATCCCCAGATGAACATATCAAATCTCTGTGATACGCTTGTCCGTTGCAGGAGCTGGAGTATCATGTAAAAGGAAATTCACAGAACGAATCACATGTACGACTTTCTGCGATCTCACAGCAGGTTAGTGCCATGCAAACGGACGAGTATTATAATGCCATGCGGTCGGTGATAATTCTCTGGATTGATTTTGTATGTGGCTAGTCAACGGTTGGAGATGATTCCCTGTGATCATGGGCTGCATTTTGTTATACTGCTACGTACTTGATTGCAGCATTTAAAAAGAAAAGGAAACTTAATGGCCGGTCAAATTATTCATAGATCAAGAAAGCCCCCAATTGCATTGTATGTCAAAGTATTGGGTCGGAAATGGTGAAACAGTGGATTGGAGTGATCACTTACACATTACTCCTTCCGTCCTACTCCCTCGGTTTCATATTATATGACGTTCTAGCTAATCTAGTTTGAACTAGTATGTGTGTATGTCCGAAAAGTGTAAAACGGCATATAAAATGAAACAGATGGAGTACAATATAAAACCTATCATTTTGCAAGCTAACAAAACGATATATCTTATATTATAGGATGAAGGAAGTAAGTTGTATCAAGAGAACTGAGCAATATCCCAATGGCAAGGCTGCAATGGCGCATTCTTGCAGGCCGAGCTGCAATTTTGCAGCCTGAAGTTTTTGATTCCGGTCTGAAGCGAATTACCGAGATCTCATTTGGATGGGTTTTATCTTACTCCTATATTATTCATGAGGGCTACTTTCCCATTGGAACTCTTTATATGCTCATGCAATAACAATTCGAATTAGTACTTAGGGTTTTTCTATTGTCTAGTACAAGATGGCGAGTCAGGTGGGAGGAGGAAGACCCTAATGGGAATTAACCGATGCTAATATTTCTCCAGACAATTGATGTATGAAAGAGTTTTGTACAATGCTACGTGCATATAAAGGTGCTTATAAAATAAAATGTTTCTTACATAAGCATCGATGCTTATTTTTAAATAACAAATGTTTTATTAGGCATCTTAGCTATAGAAATAAACAATGATGTTTAAGCGAAAGCCGAATACTTGTTTTATGCGGAGATTGTACTTCTAAGTACTTTGCATTTTACAAGGCTAAACAATGCCATAATTTGTCTACTTCTGCATTGAGCCTCAAACCTTCGGAGCCGTAAGCAAGATATAGACAAGTGCCATTATGGGGTGATCCCACACTGCAAGAAACCCTAAATACTAGGGTCAACATTGATCATCCAAAATAGCTAGGGTCTAGATCATGTACTAGGGTCAACATTGATCGTCCAAAATAGGGTCTAGATCATGAATTCCGGGAACTCGGTCGGATTGTTCAAATTAGCCACTAGCTAGTACCATGCCGCAGGTGTCATTGTCTACCTCCTTTTTGTCAGTCATTTTCCTTAGCGCATTGGTGCAGGGCCACTAACCCAATTGCAACGCTACTATGAAAATAGATCTCGTTTTATTTGAACAAGTGTATATGCCTTGCCGCTCTTTACTTGAGTAAAGACCACTCTGCTACTCTCTTACTTGAAGTGGAATATCGAATACGAAGTACAAAGAAAGCTATTGTTCTTAACTTTGAATCAAAAACTTTCGGTGTTGACCTAGAACAAGTGGTGCCCCATATCACACTTGTTTACTCTGACAAAATCTCATACCGCGTCTCCCATAGGATCGTAGGAAACAGGCTGGGAAGCATCGTCGTGCTGGGCACCCAACCGCCGCCGGCAACCAAAACCAGTATGAACATGGATAATGACGGCAGAAAACAGAATGAAACCATGGTTAGCGATACAATAAAATAAGGTTATATGAGTATAAATCTCCCCCGGATTAAGCTTCATCGGCACTAATTGCCACCGTCTGTTTCAATTATGACCCTTTGACTATTGACCCGCGGAATTGCCGGCCTGTGTGTATATAGCCTCATCGCATCATGTGTAGACTTGGAATTACGATTAGTGCATCGCGATCTATGGACATGGAGGAACCTCCCCACCTGTTTCTCTGCCCCATCTCCATGGAGCTCATGGAGGAGCCCGTCACGGTGTCCACCGGCGTCACCTACGACCGCCGCAGCATCGAGCGGTGGCTCTTCGTCTACGGCCGGACCACCTGCCCGGCCACGATGCAGCCACTCGCCAGCCTCGACCTCACCCCCAACCACACCCTCACCCGCGTCATCTCCTCCTGGCTCGACCGCGGCTCCTCCTCTTCCTCGTCGTCTTCGTGGTCGTCGCCGTCCACGTCGTCGTTTTCCAGCCCCATCCGCGAGCTGGGAACGCCACTGACGAGGATGCTCGAGGAGGAGCGGCTGCGGTCGGCGATCGGCGACCTCGAGGAGACGCCCTTCAAGGTGACCGCGCTCAAGAGCATGAGGACCTGCATGGCGGGCGACGTGGCCATGCAGATCATCTTCGTCGCCTCGGCCGGCGTTGAGGTGGTCGGCCGCGTGATGGCGCAGACGTTGGTCGAGAGCGGCGCCGGAGGCGACTTCTCCGCGTTCAGGGTGTGCGAGGAGGCCGCCGCGGTGCTTGCCACGCTCCCGCTCTCCGACGAGGCAACGGTGGCTCTCATTCTTGCACCGGAGTGCCTCAGGCCCGTCATGGCGTTGCTCCAGCGCGGCAGCGCGGAGGCGAGGCTCCACGCCATGGACATCCTCACCAAGATTTCGAATGCCGGTGCCGGCGAGCACTGGACTACCGGCATCGACGTCGACGACGTGCTCAAGTCCCTCCTCGAGCTCCTGTCCGACGAGGTCTCCGCGCGCCTCAGCTCCCGCGCGCTCGACGTGCTCCTGGACGTCGTGGATCGGTCGCCGAGCGGGCGGGCCAAGGCCGTGGAGGTGGGCGCGGTGCACGTCCTCGTCGAGCTCCTCGTGGTGGACGCCGACGACCGCCACGTCGCGGAGCGGATACTGCTGCTTCTCAAGCGCCTGTGCAAGTGCCCCGAGGGGCGGCTCGCCTTCGCGGAGCACGATCTGTCGGTGGCAGCCGTGGCGAGGACAATGCTGCGGGTGTCGGATCTGGCCACGCAGCTGGCCGTCAAGGTGCTGTGGCTCGTGTCCGTGGTGGCGCAGTCGGAGAAGGTGCTCGAGGACATGGTGCTCACCGGCGCCGTGTCGAAGCTGCTGGGGCTGCTGCACGTGGAGAGCGCGCCGTCCACCAAGCAGAAGACGGTGAGGATGGTGAGGATCCACGGGGTGTTCTGGAGGCAGTACCCTTGCTTCCCTACCGACCTCAAGGATTACCTGAGGTTACTCGATTGATTTGTTCATCGTTTTATGATGAAATTGAAACGAAAGCCGTCAATTTCTTCTACCTAGGAAAGTTTTGGAACTAATCTATTGTGATTAAATGTAAATAAATATATGGAATATGTCCATGAAGTTATGGAACATGTACATGAAAGAACATCATCATCATTAACAATATGATGATCGGCTCCTTTCGATCTACTCTACTCCTCAACGGCGACGTTTGTTGTTCTGGTGCGCTAGGCCTATGTGGTCTTAGCAGGATGACTTCCTGACTATCTACAACAAGCTTTGATCAGCTCCGGCGAGGGAGGGGTAATGATAGCAGCGCGCCTTCGGCTCGCTTCAGTTCTTGTAATCGTCGCTAGGTGGTCTACGGATCTAGATGTAATTTTTTTTATTTTTAGATCTCGTTGTACTACCATGTTTGGAGATGAATAGATCGAAAGTATCTTCGCAAAAAAAAGAACATCATCATCATTAACAATATGATGATCGACGGTGGCGGACGGTCTCCTTCGAACGGTTTCAAGTCGGCGGCGTCGGCGTGGAGGGCTTGATGGAGTGGCTGCATGTGGGGAATGTCCTCCAATCAGACCAGATCTGGCCGGCGTGATCTGCTTGCAGCGTGGCGGTGGAGATCGGTGGTGGCCCTGTGCACGTGAAACTGGATGGAGGTTTCGAGAAGATCCGGGTGAAAACCCTAAGCTAGCTAGGCCAGGTGCCAAGACCGGCAATGGTGACGTTCTTCTACGTCATCCCCTTCTTGAAGGCATCACTGTGGAGAAGCTACACACCATTGTCCGCTAACTCTGGGGGAAACCCTAGATCAGTTGATTGAATGATGGCAATGCTCGCGTGATGATGGACGCACAAAGGGAGGTGGCGTCAACTGGTGCTATGGTGGCGTCGACGGCATACATTGCAAGGTCGATGCGTCAACTCGACTCTGAAGATGGTTATGTGGAAAACGATGGTAATGACCTCTACCGCATGCATATGCGATGCTCTTTATGAGTGTGTCGGACCGGTGTGCAACCCAGACCTAGCAGTGGCTTGGTTGGGACATCCGGCTATAGATGTTGGACTTTGGTGTGAGGTCTGGGCATGTGGCCCCAACTATCTCCAATCCTCCATCAAGAGGATGGAGGTAGCGACATTGTTGTCAAGATGTTGGCTTCAGACTTATTGATGTACTATTACTTTGTAAGATTTTGATGAATAATTAATAAAATGGTCGAATGCATCACCTTGATGCAGAGGCCGGGAGTCATCCTCCATTTCAAAAAAAATCATCATTAAAAGTAGTACATCCATTCTTAATGGTATCTTGTAACACTCTCAGTTATTTCAACAAATTCACACTTTGCAAGAAGTCCACCACACGAGTCAACCCTAAGGTCGACAGGAGACGATCGACTGGCTACCATCCCGTTTGTTGCGGGGCCAATAAAGGAACTAATGGAGATTAAGGTGCTCTTGTCAGAGAGGGTCGAAACAAATAATTAATAATCTATGGATACATGTAATCATCAAGTTATAATCCACCCCATTTGGTGTCCCAAACTGTCACCATTGAGATCGTCGGTTCCGAACTATAATAAGTGCATACAACTTGTAGATATATAGGATCATGAATATGAATATACTTTTTTTATAGAATACGCATAAGCATGCGTATCTTATATTCATAGAAGGAAAAGGGGGTAAAGAGCCCCAACCACAGTTCCACACACTTTCCCATAGGCAATTGCATTACATAGATTACTCCCTAATGACCCACCGGCTCAGCCTAATAAAGAACTAGAGGAGATCTCCTCGCAAGAACCTCGCTTGCTGCCACGCCTTTGCCTCCTCATGTATCCGATGCAGCACCCGTGTGACAGACGGCTGCACCCCCTCGAAAACCACCGCGTTCCTGTGCTTCCATAACACCCAACCGACCAAGGTCAGTAGCGTACGGAAGTCTTTCATCAATGGCGAAGGTTCACACAAGGAAGCCGTCCACTCGACAATGTAGCCTTCCGCCTTCGGAGCCCATTCCGGGAGGACCCATGCATCCAGGAAATAGAACCAGACCTCCCTAGCCAAGGCACACTGGATGAGCAAATGATCCAACAAATCCGGAGCCTGGCAGCAGACGGGCACATATCATGATGAGGAAGACCTCGCCGCGCCAGGCGGTCAGAAGTCCAGCACCTGTTCTTACTCGCCAGCCACATGAACAGGCGGCAGCGCAAAGGTGCCCTACCACTCCAAATCGTGTCGGCCGCCAGATCGTGCTCCCACCCAAAGAATTGGCATGCGTATGAAGAACGGACCGAGAAGCTTCCCGACGGCTCCAAACTCCAACGTACGTGGTCCTCCATGTCCCGGCGCAGCTCGACGCCCTCCACTTGTTCCCAAAGACCCAGGAATTCATCTAGCTCCACTGGGCCCAAGTTTGGCCCGATATCCCGTGCCCAAGCGCCAATAATCGCCTCCTCGACCGTGCGAGTCCTCTGAATTTGGGAACACACTCGGTCATACAACCTGGGAGCAATCTCTTGCACCCTAGAGCCATGCAACCACATGTCCTCCCAAAAGTATGTTTCTCTTCCATTTCCCACATCCACAAAGACCGCTGCATGATAAATTTGTAGCGCCTCCTTACTATGAAGGAGATCGAATTCCGCCCAAGTTTTCCCTTGCTCGACCCGCTTGAGCCATAACCATTTGACGGACAAGGCCGTACTGAGCCATCTCAAGTTGGGCAGGCCCAAGCCACCGGCCCATCTCGGCTCACAGACACGGTTCCAAGCCACGGCGCAATTGCCGTCCAAAGTCGAAGATTTCCCAGCCCAAAAAAACGCACGACACAATTTGTCAATCTTGGCGAGCACTTCGTGAGGGACTTCCAACGCCATCATGGTATGAACCGGCATAACACGGAGAACTGACTTGACAAGGACCAACCGCCCGGACTTGCCCATCGCAGCGGCCTTCCAAGTGGGAAACCGGCCCGCGTGATAAGTCTCAAACGTATCCATAATTTCTGCTCGCTCCATGCATGTTTTGTGTGATATTGCTATGATCTAGATACACTTTCATACACTTTTGATCATATTTGGACTAGCCTACTAACTCAGTGCACCCCAATGCCACTTCCTGTTTTCTGTTGTTTTTCTATTCTAGGTTTCCCCCATATTAAAAATGCTCCAAAAATTCGGGAAAAATCGGATAAAAATTCAGCGTAACGGAGTCTTCCAGAAACACCCAAGTGGGGCCACAGGGCCACCACCAGGGGCCTGGACACCTGGTGGCCCCCTGGCTGCCCCCCTTCTCCTATTTATTCTCCGTCACGGGGAAACTCCGAAGACAGAACCCTATTTCGCAAATTCCCCTCTGCTCCTCCGCCGCCGCGCTTCCAAGATCATGAGCACCGTCAGGACCCTTCCCGGCACCCTGCCCGAGGGAGGATCGACCTCCGGGAGCTTCTCCTCTACCATGGACGCTTCTCGGACGTGCCGTGAGTAGTCTACCTTGGACCATGGGTTCGTGATCAGTAGTATGTGATGTTCTCCTCCCCTCTTTGTTCTTAATGGTTTAGACCTCGTGAGCTGCCCTACATGATCGAGGCACATATGTAATTCTTTCTGCTTTTGCTATGCTAAGTTTGATGGGATCTGATGGATAATGAGATTATGTTCAGATTGTGATAGAGTAATATAATTGGTTCTTATCTTTTGTATTTTTGTTCCGAAGTAATTCTTGCATGTTCTCCGTTGCTATTTATTGCTTTGGCCAAGTGGTAGGTAGTGACTCCAAGAGCGAACGTTATGCTCGATTGTGGGTACATGCCCCCTGATGACACGCTTGAGTGACAGAAACATGAGCCTAGGGGATGTGATGTGGCCACAAGGGGAAAACAACGGTGCTTGTAACCGCGGTTACAAGGATTGTTTACTTTACGCAAAGTTCTTTTAATGCAGTTGTCTGTTTCTTTGGGTTTACACTTTGGGTGGGGCTCGCAACTTAATACCAGCGAGATGTTCTGGATAGATATCTCAAGGTGGATGATTAGTAGTAGATGCAGATGGATTTCGGTCTACTTATTTTGGCGTACTGCCCATGCTTTTGAGCCTCTTCCTTTCTTTAGTAGCATAGTTAGCATTGCGGTGCGTTTATAATCCTGTCAATTACCCGTCTGTAATTTGTTTACCTCACATAGCAGTCTTATCGTCTTTTTGGAGAGAGACATCACTAGTGAACATCACGGGACCTCGGTCCATATTCTCATCACTGTTTACACGCTCTTTTACTTTCTTTCTTTTTACTTTCAGTTGCTATCACTATCATTATCATGTGTCTGTGATCCTTTGTATACAACAAGGCCGGAGAGATTGACAACCTCTCTGAACTTCGTTGGGAGTAAAGTTAATTGTGTTGTGTGCAGTTCCGCGTCAGGTGCGCCGCTGACACCTACTTATCATCGCCGGAGTCCTACTGGTCGATACTCAACCTCGGTATCTTCACCGAGGGAAACTTGCTGCTACGCTGCATCTTACCTTCCACTTGGGGTAACCAACGAAGGGCGAGAAGCAATACTCTCTCGCGTATCAAGCGAATTTCTGGCGCCGTTGCTGGGGACTCCGAGTGATAAGATAGGGGAGTTGCCCACTACCTTTTACCTTTACTTTTTAGTCTTGTTAGTTTAACTTTCTGTTTCTATCTTTGTGTCTTATATCGAAAATTACAAAAAAAAAATCCGCCACACCTGCTGCTACTATGGGTTCCTCTGAAAACACAAAGTTGTGTGACTTCACTAGTCACAACAACAAAGACTTTATCTGCACTCCTATTGCCACACCTTCCATTTCAGCTACCTCTTATGAAATTAAACATGTTTTACTAAACCTTGTTATGAGAGATCAATTCTCGGGTGCTGGAGATGCTGCTGCTTTACACTTGAATAATTTTGTTGAATTATGTGATATGCAAAAGTATAAATAAGTAGAAGGTGATGTTGTTAAGCTCAAGCTTTTTCCTTTCTCTTTGAGGGACGGAGCTAAAATATGGTTTCAATCTTTGCCTAGGAATAGCATAGATTCTTGGGATAAGTGCAAAGATGCTTTTATTGGGAAGTACTACCCACCTGCTAAAATTATCCAATTGAGGAGTAACATTATGAATTTTAGGCAATTGGATAATGAACACGTTGACCAAGCTTGGGAACGTATGAAATCTCTTGTTAATAAATGCCCTACACATGGTTTGACTACCTGGATGGTTATCCAGACTTTTTATGCAGGCTTGAACTTTACCTCGCGGAACCTGTTAGATTCGGTCGCGGGAGGAACCTTTATGTCAACTACACTCCGAACTGCCACAAAACTTCTCGATGAGATGATGACCAATTATTACCAATGGCACACCGAACGCGCTCCAACAGGTAGGAAGGTAAATTCTGTCGAGGAAATTACCTCTCTCAATGATAAAGTTGACTTAATTATGTCTCTACTAACCAAGCAACCCTCTGTTGATCCTCATGGTGTTCCTTTAAATTCTTTGGTTGCTCAGGAACAAGTAGATGTGAACTTCATTGCTAGAAACAAATTTAATAATAATGCTTATAAGGGCAACTTTGCTAGTAATCCTAGACCGTTTCCATCCACTTATGGGAACAACAACACCTACCCTAGCAACAATAACCCCACTTCTAAACTAGAAAATATGTTTAAAGATTTTATCACTACCCAAAAAGTCTTCAACAAGAATGTGGAAGAAAAGCTAGCTAAATTAGATTATCTTTGTTTGAAGGTAGACAGCTTAGCCCTTGATGTTGAGATGTTAAAAATTAGAACCTCTCCCCTTGAGGAGAGTAAGGACACTCCTATTAATGTTATCCAGTTACAAATCAATGAAAACATTAGTATGATGGCTAAACTTAAAGAAAGATGGGCTAGAGAAAAAGAGGAAGAGGATAGAATTAAGAGCCTTCCTACACACCACACTGTTGCCACTATCCAAATTGTTGAGGACACTGAAACTATTAGCACCCAATGCACTCCTGGTCCCATTGGACCTATTAATGGTGATGCTAATACCTCAACCGTAGAGGAAGAAACTCCTATGAACATAGAGGGTTTCAAACAAGTGAGCTTAGATGACACTACTACCACCTTTGATAGTAGTGATATTGATTTTGAAAGATCCATATTAGCCAAACCCAGCCTATCGAAGTGCAACGTGAAGGCGCGATTCTCACAGGTGCGCATGAGCCCAGAGTAGAAAGCATCCGCCGCCCGCTGCAACTCCTCTTGACCAGTAACAATCTCACCGTCCACCGTTAGTTGGTTGATGCGACATCTTCTACGGCGGTGGCTCGCGTGTTGGAAGAAGACTCGGGTGCATGAATCGCCCTCCGCCAGCTAGAGGGCGCGGGATTTTTGCCTCGCAATAGTGCACTCCAGGGAGCTGAGGCCTAGGAGTTTTCTCTTAAGCGTCCTACAGAATGCTTGCTCCTCCCCAGATAACGACGTAGACTCCATAGTAACATCAAGCCGATGAATAACCTCGATCGCGACCAAAATCTGTAGTTTGATATTGCCAATCCGCTTTGAACACCAACTGAAGAGGGCCTTAGCCGTGGCACCTAGCTTGGCATTTAGGACCTTATAAGGGTTTCCCATCGAAGGAATAGAGGCCCAAGCAGCTTCCACCGTATCAAGAAAACCATCCACCTTGGGCCAATAGCACTCGAAGAGAAAGCGGCAGCCCGTCTGCATGTCAGCGTCTAACTCCAGAAGGAGTGGACAGTGGTACGACGTGGCCGTGCTAATAGCCAACAAAAAGGAGTTGGGGTATCGCTCCTCCCAGTCCACAGTTGCAAACACCCGGTCCAGCTTAACCAACATTGGGTCCGCTCTTTCGTTCGACCACGTGTATCGACGGCCGTTCAGGTATATTCACGAATATGAATATAGTCAAAAAAATATAATAAGCTCAGATCTGAAATCAAGGCACTCGGGCCCAAGTGTCAATCATTAAGATCAACAAGATGCAAAAAAAGATGATAAGACACAATAGTAGAGGATATGAAACATGCCCTTAAGAATCTGACGAACTATTACACGATAAATCTCATCCAATTCCTACCATCCCTTTTGCCTACAACAGGAGATTACTCACACATGATGGTTGATGGAGGGGTGATGGTGATGAAGATGGCGACAAATTCCCCTCACTAGAGGCCAAAACAACCTCTAGATTAGCTCTCGCGAGGAAGAACGAAGGTGGCGGCGGCTCCGCGACGGAGCTAGAGATATGATTAATGTTTCCAGGGTTTCCGCTTCGAAGAAAAAAAATAGGCCAAAGGGGGGCTTGGGGTGACCCCACCTGGCCAGCTGGCCAGGGGGGCGACATGCCCTTGTCTACGCCCTCTGGTCGCCTGGACTAGGGGTAACCCCCCCCCCCCCCCCGCGAGTCTCCTTCTGGCTCCGAGGGTCTTTCGGTGAGTTGGAAGTTATGAAATTTCTGAAAAACTTTAGTTTTCACCCTTTTCTACGCAAAACGGACATACAAGCAACTCTGCTGAAAACAACGTCAATCCGGATCTGTTCCATTCAAATCATGCAAGAATGAGGCAAAACAATAGCAAAAGTGTTTGGAAAAGTAGATACATTTGGGACGCATCAGTGGGGAGCGTGCCTAAGCCTAGCCGCATCCTTGTCTAGCATTCACTCCTCTTCTCCTTCTCCGATGACGCCTAGTTGAGCTAGGTGTGCGTGATGTATAGGTAGTAGGAGAGACAAGCGTGAGGTGAGAGAGGAGGAAGAAGAAAAGAGCGATGAGGGAAGTGGGGTGACGGGGTACCGACAGTTGGTTCGCAGTGGGTCTAGGGTTTTGTCTGCGCGCAGCTAGGATGGGACAGGTCCCGACGGGTGCAAAGAGCTTTGTGATTTTTTTAAACTCGAGACAGAGTTTCCAGTCAATGAAGTATATCCCGTCGGACCCACATGTCATTCATCCTCTAATAAATGACAACGAGTAAGAACCATGTGTAAGAAGTACCAAATTCCAGCAGCATCCAATGACCCCCAGCGAACAAAGGAGTGGATCGAACAGGCAGCGAAGGATGGCGCCAGGGGAGTTCTGGGATGCTGAGTTGCCCAGGGACTTTTAAGGTTTAAAATATGAAAAAGATAGGTGAGGGAGTTGGACCGAACGTTTAATTATGCATGCATGCACAAAAACAAAACAGATGATGTCAGTGGAAATTTTTTTGTTTTTTAATTTAGTTTTTTTATCTCTTAAATAAAAAAGACGATTAAAATTTCGTTTTCACCATTAAATTCGTCTAGATGAGATCTTCAAAATTGGATCCCATATTGATATGTTTCGAGAACTTTTTTTCGGACCAAAAGTTGGCATGATGTTTACAGTGAAGTTGTCATGTTGTTTACACTAGAGTTGCCATGATTTATTTCATTTATTTATTTTCTTCTAGATTTAAATCTACCATTGTATTTTAACTCCTTTTGAATCGTCGGCGAGAACCCAGAGAGCTACGGTGATGCTCAGCGGACCCCGAGAAGATATCAGGCACGCGCGCAGGGGGGAGGGTGGTGCGCGGCATGGCGGTGTCCTTGGTTACGAATGCGTCGAGGAGATTCTCCGGCGCATCTCAACGTGTGACGATGAGAGAGGGGACATGGATTGGGGGGAGCGTTTTGTCGAAGGTGTGGTGCTGCTCTGGCGTCGACTCTCTTTTGTTCCCATGGCAAATTTATTATACAAACCACACATATTTTCTTCTATCTATATATGGAAAAATCTTTTTCTTTTTTCAAATGATAACGACCTGACATCAAGGCCGAGGATCCTCGCTCTTATATTTTTTGGATGGCAACTTTAAGAATGCGAGGATGGCAATTTTCAGAAAAAATGGATAACTTTTTATAGCAAAAACGGTCTCAAACGTGAAAGTTGTCATGCTTAGCGACTAAACTTGCCACCCGCGCACGATAAAATTGCCATAAAAACGTGCCACATGTGTGGGCGGGAAGATGGCAAGCCCACACGCTTTGGTGGCAACTTTAGCATATGTGAGATGAAAGCTTTTGCTAATACATGGCAACTTTGGCTAATAATTATCATCTATATACACCTAAAACTGTCATCTAAAAAATCTATAGGCAAAAGTGCCTCCTATATATGGAATTTTTTATTCATAGGACATGAAAATTCTTATTCGTAGTACATGGCAATTTTATAGGACATGACAAT
Source organism: Bromus sterilis (assembly GCA_950022295.1). NCBI lineage: Eukaryota > Viridiplantae > Streptophyta > Magnoliopsida > Poales > Poaceae > Bromus > Bromus sterilis. The sequence goes on from OX465599.1 coordinate 60,880,802, forward strand.
TCTTATTTGTAGGAAATGACATCTTTATTTGTTGGAAATAAAAAAAATCATTCGTAGGACATTATAGTGTGTGAAACATGGAAAAAATTGAAAATATTGGACACGACTATTTTTAGTAGAAATAATGAATTTACCATGGTTATAATGGTGCAATAGTTTTTTCACCTAATGGCAATTTTTCCATATTGTCATCTGAAAAAAAAACAAATCGAAAAAAGAAAAGAAAAATTGACACCTAAAACAAAAGTTACTAGCATCTACAACTTGAAGTTACTACTCTCACATAACTAAACTTGCCATAAAAAACATCAATGATTGCCATGTACTCGTGCCATACATGTGGTAGTTATCAGCGTCCTAAGTATTTTCTATCTATCAATGGGAAACTATTTTCTTTTTGTGTCCATGATAAATTTAACATATCTTTCGTCATGGCAATTTAAGATGTATTTTTTCCATGACAAATAAGCATGTATTTTATCCAAGACAAGTTTTTAATGTTTTATTTTATGAATTATGACAATTTTACTTAGAACGTTGAAGAAAATATGCAAAAAAACATAATTGAATCAAATGGTCGTAATTTTAGTGTAAACAACATGACAATTTATGTACAATAGACATGTCAATTTTTAACTCGATATTTTTTATCGAAACATATCGATATGTGATCTAGTTTCGAATATATCGTCGCGGCAGATTTAATAGTGAAAACGGTTTCTAATTTGTATTATTTATTTAAGAGATAAAATATTTTAAAAACAGAAAACCCAAAAATTTCTGATGATGTCATCTGTTTTGTTTCTTCTTTGCATGCATGCATGTGCTGAAGTTCCACCCCTTCCTCCATCGAACGTCAGATACATATTAGATGTTTTAAAATATATTAACTGGTGTGATTGAATCTACTATACCAACGTGGGATTAAGGCACAAGCATGATCTACTTTAGTTGATCAAAGCCTTACTTAGTGGCTTGGAGGTAGCGAGTTCGATCCTATGTACCGAGTACCGACACCTTCGAGCGACTTGTGAGCTGCAACCGTGTGAATAACCAGGAGAAAATGAATGGGCCGAGGCCCAGGCGGGCGACATGCTCAACGATTGAAACATTTTTCTTTTGAATTTGCTTGAAACTGTAATGTGGGTTGATTATGATAAAAGGAAGGGGACTTTTGCAAATTGCAATGTTAGATGAACGAAAAAATAGATTTTAGATATTTAGATTTTGTATCGAAAATTATTCGTTTCGAACGTTCGGCACAAGGTATGTCGGTCCGAACGCGCCATCTGCCATTGGTGCGGGCACACGGATCCCGAAGCGACACGTCAGCTTTTTAAATCGTTTGGGCGGTGTGGGTTCTCCCCGAACGTTTTTTACATAAATTTTACGCACTAAGCGACGTTTCGCTGTCCTTCGCCCATACCGTTTGTGTGATGTACAGCCATGTTGCGCTAACTGTTTAGGCCCAATTACTATAGTTCGACCCACTGCATGATTAGATATGATTATTTTTATGATGCTTATAATTTCGAAATGGTAGCTCGGATTGTAATGTGTTGTACATGTAAACTTGCTCAGATTTTTGTTTAGTTTCATAAAAATGCTTGTTTTTACCATATTTAATTTTTTTAACATGTATTTTTTTTAATTACAAATGATATCTAATTAATCGTAACTAAAGACATTTTGTATTTTGCTCATATATGACAATTATAATTTGTATGTAGCTTACGAGTATTGGTAATTACTGTTTTTAGGATATTTCAATTATTATTTTCATGAGAGATGGTAATTCTTATTTTATGTGGGATGGCAATTCTTTTTGCGTTGTCTTGAGGGTACACATTTATTAAAACACGATATCTTTTATTCGTGTGATATGGAAATTCTTATTTTTTTGTACATGGCAATTCTTTATAATACTACGTAAAACACGGTAATTTTTGTTTTAGAAATTTTGGACATTGCTTTTTTAATAAAACATGGAAAAATCGCCATGATTTCAATGATGCAATAGGTTTTCGACCCAATGGCAATTTTACCTTGTTTTTATTCTTGTAGATTTTTTTTGTATAGGTTGCGATTGATATTTGTTGGAAAAAATCTTTTGCAAACCATCTATGGAAAATTCATATTTTAATTGGACATGACAATTCTTATTTGTAGGACTTGATAAATTTTATTCATAGGACATTGCAAATATTATTCACCGGACATGGCAATTCTTGTTGGTAGGACATGGCAATTTTTGTTGGTAGGACATGGCAATTCTTATTCATAGAACATGACATTTCTTGGCTGTAGGACATGGAAATTTTTGTTTATAGGACATGGCAAGAACAAAGAGGGGAGGAGAACATCACATAGCTACTGATCATGACCCGTGGTCCAAGATGGACTACTCACGGGTCATCATTGGTGGAGAAGCTCCCGGAGGTCAATCCTCCCTCCGGCGGGTGATACACGAGATAGCTTCTAGTCCCTCGTTGGTTACCCCAAGTGGAAGGTGAGATGCAGATAGCAGCAAGTTTCCCTTAGCAAAGATGCTAAGGTTTAAAGTATCGAACCCGTAGGACTCCTGAGTCAACAAGTAGGTGGTGAAGTGAACAATTGGCGTCGTTCACAATCTAAGGATTGCTAACTTCACCTGGACCTGCACACACATAGATAGCTTTGCTCCCAAGGAGTACAGAGGAGTTGTCAAATCCTCCAGCCTTGTTGTTTACAAAGGATAAAATGTTGGGATTCGCAGCAGAAAACACAAATTTTTCTAACTAGCGTTCCCATAACCCAAGATCTAGCTAGCCGTATTACCGTAACGGAAAGTAGTGCGGAAATAACATACCTCGGGGTGTAGTCCGTTGCGCGGGAAACGTTCCCGCAAACGTGGTTGATGTAGCCGATCAAGTTTCACAGCTCCCTGGTTGTGTTGAGCACCCGGATGGGTGTAGTGCCACACATGTAGCACCTCGTAGTACTCGCACACGTACGAGTCGATGATGACCTCCGTTCTCCGATCCAGCGAAGGTGGCGGAAGCAGACCTCCGGACGGAGCTTCGGCAACACGACGACCTCCGATTCTAGCAGAGAAGCCTCAATTCCACTATAGGCTCACACTAGGGAGCCCACCGTGAAAGAGACAAGGGAGGGGAGAAGACCGGAGAAAACCGATCTCAATTCGGAGCAATATTTAATTTCTCACGAATTTCTGTGTATTAAATATGTGCACCCTGCCCATCTATATATATAGGCAGAGGGTAGGGAGTCAACCCCTCTCCCTTAGCAATGTGGGACTAAAGTCCCTTTGCTAAGGGGGTGGCCGGCCAAGGGGGGGGGAGGGGGCGCACCCCTCATGGGCCCTAGGGCCCATGGCGCCTCCCCCCTCTTTCCTTTTTCTTTTTTCCCTTTTATTTCCCCTAATGGGCCTTTTTCTCCACTAAGGCCCATTGCACATATTAATTAGAAATAAAATGATTTTAATTATTAATTCAATTAATTAATAACTAAAACATAATATTCCATCTCCCGGTGCTCCGGAACACCTTCCGGTTCACTCCGAACTTGTTCGGTTCAACACGGTACTTCTCCGATGTCGTTTCCTTTATTCTCTGGTTACTCCGATGGTTCCGAAAAAGGTCTCTGATTTCATCGAGCCCTTAAGTGTGTTACCCTACGGTCCGAGAACACTCCAGTCATAACCGAGATGAGGCTACGGTCAATGATCATTAGCGGGACCTGGATGCCCATAATGACCCCTGTGCATTCCGGATATCAAACACCGATTGGACCTTACGCCGTATAGCATTCCCTTTGTCAGCGATACTGGATTGTTCCGAGATTCGATCAATGACATCCTATGTCTGGTTCAACCTCGTTCTGAACTAATCCTCATTCACTCGTTCCCGTGATATTCATCCCCGTGACCTAGTCACACGCTGCAGCTTTATGGATGGAATCTCACCGAGTGGGCCCCGAGTATCTATCCATTATATGGATTGACAAATCCCGCTCTTGTAACAATACTCCTCAACATATCTCCACGGAATACCCAAGATACAACCGTTATGACCTGCATATTTCAGTCAGGTGGTGGGATGTAAGTCAAAGCATCCGGGAAGATAGCAATTATGCACGTACTCACGGTCAAAGGAACGGTCTACCACGTTCTGTAATTACAACACTGAACCTTCACAAGATTTGATCATGTTGTAATGCTTACTTTGGGTAATGTTCATCACGTCACTTAATCAGTGAGGTGATCTCATAGTCAAGAGACTTAATTATCCATGATCGCGAAACCACGACCATCATGTTGACCATGAACTAGTTATCGATGTAGAGGCTAACTAGGAACTCTGGGGGTTTCTATACCACACCTGCATCATTGTTTCACTAACACAGTTCTAACACGGTATGAAACTGGTTATGAACTTGCTTAGATATATTGGAATAATCATATATTATTTTCCTCTAGAGCATATATCCAACATAAAACGCACGGTATAATAATGATAGTGATAGCAACTGAAAAGTAAATTGATAGTGTCAACAGTGGTGGAAGTATGGACCGGGATCTCATGATGTTCACTAGTGATGTCTCTCTCCCAAAAGACGATAAAATATCATGCGAGGTAAACAAATTACAGTTGGGAAATTGACAGGATTATGTGCGCAAACCAATGCTAATTATGCAAAACAGAAAGGAAGAGGCTCAAAAGCACGGGCGGTACGCCAAGACAAGTAGACCGAAATCCAATTGCATCTACCCACTAATCATCCACCTTGAGATATCTATCCAGAACATCTCGCTGGTATTAAGTTGCGAATCCCATCCAAAGTGTAAACTCAAAGCAACGGACAACTGCATTAAAGAACTTTGAGTAAAGTAAACAATCCTTGCACCCGCAAGTACAAGCACCATTGTTTTCCCCCTTGTGGCAACATCACATCCCCTAGACTCATGTTTCTGTCACTCAAGCTAGTCATCGGGGGGGCATGAACCCACAATCATGCATAACGCTCCCTCTTGGAGTCACTACCTACTACTTGGCCAAAGCAATAAATAGCAACGGAGAACATGCAAGAGTTACTCAAGAACATAAATATAAAAGAAGAGGATCAAATATATAACTCAATCACAATCTGAACATAATCTCATAATCCATCGGATCCCAGCAAACTCAGCATAGCAACAGCAGAAAGATTACATATGTGCCTCGATCATGTAGGGCAGCTCACGAGGTCTAATCCATGAAGAACAAAGAGGATAGGAGAACATCACATAGCTACTGATCATGGACCCATGTTCCAAGGTGGACTACTCACGATTCATCCGGGAAGCATCCATGGTGGTGGAGAAGCTCCCGGAGGTGATTCCTCCCTCCGACAGGGTGCCGGGAAGAGGTCTTCTGGTGCTCCCGATCTTGGAAGCGCAGCGGCCGCCGAACAAAGGAGAGATCGCGAAAAATGGTTCCGTCCCCGAGGGTTTCTCGTCACGGGGAATAAATAGGCGAAAGGGGCAGCCAGAGGTGGGCCAGGGTCTCCAAGAGCCACCTAGCGCGACCAAGGGCCTGGCCGCGCCCTCTGGCCGCCTGGGCCCCCCTGGCTCCCCTCTGGCCCCTCTCGGGCTTTTCTCGAAGCTTCCGGTACGCTGATTTTTCCTATATTTTTCCCGAAATTTTTCTGGTACTTTTAATAAGGGGGAAACCTGAAATAGAAAAACAGCAGAAAACAGGAACTGGCACTGGGGTGCACTGAGTTAATAGGTTAGTCCAAATATGATCAAAAGTGTATGGAAGTTCATCAATATCATAGCAATATCACACAAAAGAGGCATGGAGCAAGCAGAAATTATAAATACGTTTTGGACATATCAGCGGGGTGTCGGGAAGAGGTCTTCTGGCGCTCCCGATCTTGGAGATCAAAACCAAATATATTACGCTATCACGATTTGAACATAATCTCATAATCCATCGGATCCCATCAAAATCAACATAGCAACAGCAGAAAAGTTACATATGTGCCTCGATCATGTAGGGCAGCTCACGAGGTCTAAACCATGAAGGAAAAAGAGGGGAGGAGAACATCACATAGCTACTGATCACGGACCCATGGTCCAAGGTAGACTACTCACAGTACATCCGGGAAGCGTCCATGGTGGAGGAGAAGCTCCCGGAGGTCGATCCTCCCTCCGACAGGGTGCCGGGAAGGGTCCTGACGGTGCTTCCGATCTTGGAAGCGCGGCGGCGGCGGAATAGAGGCAAGATTGCGAATTAGGGTTCTGTCTTCGGAGTTTCCCCGTCACGAGAAATAAATAGGCGAAGGGGGCAGCCAGGGGGGCACCAGGGGTCCAGGCGCCCCCCCTGGCGCGGCTAGGACCCTGGCCGCGCCAGGTAGCCGCATGGGCCCCTGGTGGTGGCCCTTTGGTCCCACTTGGGTGCTTCAGGAAGACTCTGTTACGCTGATTTTTTATCCGATTTTTCCCGAATTTTTGGAGCACTTTTAATATGGGGGAAACCTGGAATAGAAAAACAGCAGAAAACAGGAACTGGCACTGGGGTGCACTGAGTTAGTAGGTTAGTCCAAATATGATCAAAAGTATATGAAAGTGTATCTAGATCATAGCAATATCACACAAAATATGCATGGAGCGAGCAGAAATTATCAATACGTTTGAGACGTATCAACAATCAAGGCATGTAATCCAATTCAAGTCATAACAAGCAAGAGTCTATATTAGCATTGAAAGAAGCAACATAAGAACATAAAGGTGAAAGAGCTCTCGCTGTTCGTGACTCGAATGTATCCAAATGGTGTTTGCGTGCAAGAATTGGGGGATGGGAATACGAGAGAGAAAAATATTTATTTGTTGAGAACTCAATCTACTAAAGTTTCACACTTAGCCTTATTTGGAATCTTATCTTGACTCGTCCCCAGACCACTAGCCAGGTACAAGTCAAATTGATCCACTCCCTTTCGATATTTTGAGCACTCATGCAATGGATGAGCGTAAGCAAGAGAGTTGACACTTAGGATGGAAAAGAGAGATATGTGTGTGGAGGAGGAAGACAAAAAGGTGTGAAAGGCTCACATCAATGAGGACAATCATAGGCGAGAGAAGGCCAAATGATAGATATGATGTGAGGAGTAGGGATTTCCATGCAACGGATGCACATACGAGCTAGGGTAAGCTCTCCAATGGAACTAGTGGGGGTGCATCCAACTTGCTTGCTCAATAAGAACTAGAGCTCATTTGAGGAGGCTCATCATTGGAATATACAAGCCAAGTTCTATAGTCTGAAGGTCCCCACATAGCTATATGCATATATGATCTTCTCTACGGAGCACAAGGTATAAGAGGGAGTACGAGTGTGGATCTTTCAAAAGGAATAGAAGTGTTGACCCCTTCTCTCTTTTTATTTCCTTTTTCTCCTTTTTCTATTTTTTGTATTTTTTGGTGGCCTCAATGGCTCTTTCTATTTAACTCTCATTTGTCCTCTTTGGGATATTTTCCTCACTTAGGGGCAACACTCTATTTTACAAGAAGTATAGAAGATATTTCACACTTTACAAAAGTACTCAACATAAAGAAGATGTAGCTATCATGATGTATGCAAATGTATGCCTCTGCCAGTGTAGCAGGAACATGTATGACATGAAGATCAAGTCATGAGAAGGTGGATGTTGCATGGCAATATATCTCATAAAGGCTATGGAAATGCCTTGATAGGTAGGTATGTTGGTTGTTTTGAGAAAAGATATAAGGAGGCTTATGATGACAGAGCGTATCATGCCAAGGGTTTGGATGCACCGGCGGGTAGGCGCCAACTCTCGGAGTGAGAAGAGGCAATGCACGGTACCGAATAGGCTAGCAAATATGAGGAGGTGGAAGTGTCAACTTTCGAATACTTACATTATTCCGAAGAACTCATGCACTTATTATCAGTAACTCTCAATCTAATCAGGAGGTTCACAAAGAGACAAGTACCTCCAGGAGGAGTGTATGGTGTTTTGGTTATCCTTGCGCTTCCTCGACTCATGGTATGTGAGTGTACTCTAATATCCGACCCTCCAAAGATTAGTGATCCATCTAGTAGCTAGAGTTCTCAACTAGTTTTTGTAGTTTTTGAAAATAAACACGGATTCCCAAAATAAGACATCTATCACTAATAGGCTAGAGCTTTTGACACCAAAAGTTCAAACATTACTCACAACAATACCTCAAAACTATTGCAAGTTACTACTACAATTGAAAATCAACCTCAATTACCTACTTTAAGTCAAGACACAACTCAAAGCAACAAGCGAATCTCTAAACAAGATAAACATGAAAACTACAGAGAGTTCCATCAACAAACTAAAAAAAAGCTCTACAAAAAGATAAAAACGAAAACTAAGAGCTAAGCATGACAACAACTACGAAAAGATAAAGAACACACAACACAAGAAACATAAGCATGAAAATCCTATGATGTATTCTAGTTTAAAGGGGAGCGTGTTTCTCTCCCACACAAAGAAATATGGGTTCTAACTTGTTATGAACAATAAAGCAAGCTAAAGAAAACTAAAGAGCAAGACGCTCCAAGCATAGCACATAACGCATGAAGTGATAAAAATATAGTGTAACGAAGGACGAAATGATAATTGTTGATGGAGAAGGGGATGCACGGGGGCATCCCCAAGCTTAGACGCTTGAGTCTCCTTTAATATTTCTTGGGGGTGCATGGGGGCATCCCCAAGCTAGAGCGTTTGACACTCCCAGATCTTCTTTCATCATCTTCCCTCGCACATTTGAAAACTCCCTTCATACATAACTCATCATAAGAGGATTAGAGAGGTTAGTACCCACAATAAAACAATTTGCCTTTAATTACTTGCAAAACTGAGGAAAGGAAAAACGTGGCAGAATCTGTGAAAAACAGACCTGCAGGTAGTAAATAATTTTTTGGGGGTACTTCTGCAACTCAAATAATAATACTCAGAACAGACGCCTGAAATCTAATTGTATAGAGCCTGCTGTAAAGAAAATTCAGATAAAAAAGATGATCTGGTGATTTATAGTGAATTTTTCCGTCCAAGGACAGAATCTGTTTTCTGGACAACATGTCACAACTTTTGAACTTTCTTGCAATCGGCAGCTAAACTTGGCACAAAGCTTGAAAATAAAGATACAATGATGTTGCTACAGTAGTAACAATCATCAAGACCACTAAAAACAGAAGTAAAAACATCTTGGGTTGCCTCCCAACAAGCGCTTTCTTTTACGCCTTTGAGTTAGGCATGAAGATTATAAAAGATGCTCTCACAAGAGAATAAGAGTTGAAGCAAAAGAGAGCATCAAGAAGAAAATATGAAACACATTTAAGCCTAACCCACTTCCTATGCATGGGAATCTTGTAAACAAATAAATCATGAAAACACGAAGTAACATGCATAGGAAGGTGGAACAAGAACAAGTTCAAAACTTTCAACATAAAGAGAGGAGTTTTAGTAACATGGAAGTTTCTACAACCAAACTTTCCTCTCTCAAAATAATTTTCAGTAGTATCATGAACAACATCAAGAATATAATTGTCACATAAATCATGTTGTTCATGACCTACAAGCACACGTGTATAGTTTTCAACACGGTCTTTAGGATCATAAGATAAATGCAACCCATCACATTGAGCCTTGATAAGAGCAAAACTCTCTGGAATATGAGTTGGGGATTTCAAAAGGATAATGGGGCAATCAAGTGTGGGTGAAATAGCAACAATTTCATTCTTAACATGAGGAACTATAGCAAGTTCATCTCCATAAGCATCATTCATAATGGCATCATGGACACAAGTATAGAAGGCATCAACTTCATCAAAAAGGGATATTTCAAAAGAATAAATAGGATCATAACACTCATATAAGGTAAGATTCAAAGAGTTACTCTCATTAGAAGGTAGACATGGATGGCTCCATTCTTCCTCCTTTTGTTCATCGCTCTCCTCCTCTTTTTCATCCAAGGAGCTTTCAGGTTCTGCAATTTCTTCTTCCATAGAGTCCTGCAAAACATTAGTATCTTCCTTTGGGGGAGAGATTCTCTCAAGATGATTAGTAATATAATAATTTGCATCGTAATTTTTAAAGCAATAGTTAAGTATAGCAAGACTCTTATATTTGTAAGGGGCATCATCAATATTTTTAAGAAGAGAAGTAATTTCGTAGGCACCCTTAAAAGCAACAAATTCTTCTATTTGCTCTGCATCATAAAAATCATAATTTCTCTTAGCATAAGAAGCTAAGGTTTCATCATCATTGTACTCACATTGGAAAGCAAGGTGTTTATGCCTCATAAAGCAACAAGATTCATCCCTGCAGAAAGATATATTATATATTGAGCACAAGTTTCTAGCATACTCATACAACTGATGTATTTGTTTCCATAGTGTATCCCATTTTGAGACAAGCGGTGTTCCTTGTAATATTCTTGTTGATACTTAGTGAATCCTCCATGCCAATAGGATCTGGTTTCAAAGAAGTTAGGAATTGCTTGCAAGCAAGTAACTAGACATACTATTTTGGGGGTTTTTGGTATAAGACACAAAGGCAAAAAACTAAAAATTAAACTAACAAGACTAAAAAGAAAAGATAAAGATAGCATGCAATTCCCCTATCTTGAATATTGGAGTCCCCGGCAATGGAGCCAGAAGTTAGCTTGATGGCACTGAAGTAGTGCTCCTCGTTGGTTACCCCAAGTGGAAGGTTGGATGTATCCTAGCAGCAAATTTCCCTTGGCAAAGATACCAAGGTTTAGAGTCAATCCAGTAGGACTCCAAGGACGACAAGTAGGTTGTTCGACAAGTGATGCGTCGTTGATAATCACTTGCTTTGCCTGGACCTGCACACACAACAAATAACTTTTCTCCCAACGAGTACAGAGAGGTTATCAATCTCTTCGGCCTTTTCGTTTGCAAAGGATCAACACAACAGATAATAGGTAGTGTTAAATGCAACTAGAAAGTAAAAGCAAGAAGTAAATTGAGGGTGTAAATAGTGGTGGAAATATGGACCGGGTCCCATGATGTTCACTAGTGATGTCTCTCTCCCAAAAGACGATAAACTGCTATATGAGGTAAACAAATCATAGCTGGGCAATTGACAGGATTACGGGCGCAAACCAATGCTAACTATGCTACAAAGGAAAGGAAGAGGCTCAAAAGCATGGGCAGTACGCCAAATAAGTAGACCAAAATCCATCTGCATATACTACTAATCATCCACCTTGAGATATCTATCCAGAACATCTCGCTGGTATTAAGTTGAGAGCCCAACCCAAAGTGTAAACCCAAAGCAACAAACAACTACATTAAAAGAACTTTGCGTAAAGTAAACAATCCTTGCAACCGCGGTTACAAGCATCGTATTTTCCCCCTTGTGGCAACAACACATCCCCTAGACTCATGTTTCTGTCACTCAAGCTAGTCATCAGGGGCATGAACCCACAATACAACATAACGCTCCCTCTTGGAGTCACTACCTACTACTTGGCCAAAGCAATAAACAACAACGTGGAACTGATACGTCCAAATTGCATCACTATTTTATATCGTAATTCATCCTTATTCATTGATATATTTCACATTACGATGATGTTCTTATGTTGTTTTGGCTTATTTTACACAGTTTGCACTTTCCGGTGCCGAAGCAGCAGACGCAGGATTAAGCGGTAAAAAGTGGACGTTGAGTTGCTAAATAAGAATACCTCCAAATTACCTGAAAATCGACGGGGGGGGGGGGTATTTTCCAGAAGATTAACGAAGACTCGCCGAAGAGGGGCCAGAGGGGGGCCACAGGAGCCCCAGGCGGCCACCTGGCGCGGCCCCACCCCTGGCGTCGCCGGGAGGGCGCCCAGAGCCCTGGGGCCACTCCTGGCTCCCCCCTGGCCTATATACTCCTCGTTACACGAAAACCTAAAAAGGAGAAGCTTTCACGGAGTTCCACCGCCGCTCCGTGGCGGGAACCTACAGAAAAGAAAAGGTCTCTCCCGCGGGCAGATTCCGCCGAGGAGATCACCTCCCGGAAGGGGAGATCATCGCCATCGTCATCACCATCGTCACGGGCATCATCGAGATCATCATCAACATCATCCCAACCATCATCACCATCTCCACCACCATCCAATCTCACCTCACAAGTTTATCTTGTGTTGTAATCCGTACTATCTATCCTCTCTACTCTACCGGTGTTGATTACTACTTTGTGGTGAATGCTATTGAGTTTTGTTGGAGAAATATCATTATGTCCATATTGTTTATCATATATTTATCACCTCTGATCATGATCTCTTTATGTCTTGTGAGTAGTTACTTTAATTCCTGAGGACATGGGAGAAGTCTAGTTGTTAGTAGTCATATGATGTTGAAGTAATTTGTGTTGTTTGATATTTAAGTTGTGTTGTTATTTTCCTAGTAGTGTTGTGTGAGTCGAACACTCAACACTTCGCCTTCTTAAGGACCTAGGGGAATACATTGTGTATTAAGAATGCTTACGGTGGGTTGCTGGAGTGACAGAAACCTGAACCCCAGTTTGCACACTTTTGCACAAGGGAATACTGGATCCTTGATCGTATTTGTAACAGCCCAGATTTCACCAAAATTAAAAATTTTGTTTTCGATGTGAATTGTTTGATTTTCTGATTTGTTTGCGATGTTTGCATCCCCGATTTATCGATCGGCGATTATTTTCCCCCTCTTATCTCGTACCGGACGGAGACCGACCCTTGCCACCCTGACACTCGACCTTTGCGACACCGGGTTTCACCCGATCACCATCGCGAAAACCGCACGAGACCAGCCGCAGCCAACGGAACGAAAAACCCCGTTTAATAATTAAACGGGATATTTTATAGCGCGTCGGAAAGTGTTCTTGGAACGGTACTAGCACGAGGTGAACACCGCCGGCTCGACCCGCTGATCGCGCAGTTCGAAGTTTTACCCGAATCGGAGGTCCTGCGGACCCCCGGTGGTCAGAAACGTGAGCACCGCGCGCGAGAGAGAAAAACCGAGGATGTTTTTGCAAACTGCCACCCACCTGGGCTATATAAAGACCACCACACTCCCACCCCTTTCTAGGGTTTCCCTAGCCTAAATTTTGCAGCCACCCCCCTCCTAACTCCCATATTTGCTCCAAAATAGCCCCAGATCCGAAAAACCCTAGCCAGATCTTATCTCCACCGTTAGATCTGGGCACTAATGGCCCAGATCGTGCCACGTCGCCCCCTGGAGGTCTCCTCCCAACCACCCCGGGCCGATCCAGGCCGCGTCCAGCCCGTGGGAAGCCGCCGCCCGCCGCACCTCCGGCTCCGGCGAGCCGCCGCGGCAGCCGCCGGCGACCACCTCTCCCCTCCCTCTTCCTCCGCGCCTCTCTCCTCCTCTCACCTTCTTCCTTTCCCTCCTTGCAGCGCCCTCACAGGAGCCGCCCGCCATGGATGGCCGCCCGTGGAGGTTTGAGCCCGCCGCCGCTTTGTCCCCTGCGCCGCCCCGCCCTGGACCTCACCAGCGACGGAATCCGGCGACTCCTGCAACCCCGCATCCGTTCCCGCCGTTTCCGGCCACCCTGCATGAGCTCCGGCGAGGACCAGTGGCCGCCGGCGCCGTCAACTCCTCAAGCCTCGTCCTGGCTGGGCTCCTACAGCCACATGGGCCGGCATGCCAGGCCACCGCGGCCCAGCCGACAGCCCCTCTGCTGCCAACAGCCGGCCTGGGCCAGTCCCAAGGTGAGCGCCCCTTTTTTAAAAAAAATTCGCTGCTTCTACTGTTGGGCCCAGTAGCTTTCGGCCCAGTGCATGTTTTTTTTATTTCTTGGCTTTTTAATTATCTGTTAATTGTTGCGATGTGGCGGTAGCTATATCCTTTTGCCCGTAGCTCGGATCGCGACGCTTTAAACATGAAAGTTGCTTAGTTTTTCGTGTAGTTTAATAAAATGTGCTTTGTTGCCATGTTTGACTTTGTTTACATGTTGTTTACCTGCTAATTACAACTGCTTGCCACTGTAAACTGTTTCTTTAATAACTTTTTAACCGTTGCTCTGTTTAAAATGTTTCTTATATGTAACTTGACTAGAATTGCATGTAGAATGTGTTTATACTGTTCTTGCTTGCTAATAAAAATAATAAAATATTGTTTAGGGCAAAACAGTACCAAATATTGTAATTATCGTGGGGTCCGTAATAGTTGCCATGTATAGGTTTACCCCCCCCCCCCCCACTTAAAGTGACTAGATTAGTTAGTTTATTTTGCTTAACCTCTTGCCATGTTTGTGTGCTATGTCATGCTTGAGTGATATGCCATGTTAACAACCTTTGCTCACCTTGTGTAGCTAAACAACTTGAACCACCGTAAATGTGCGGTATCGTCGTGTGTGACGAGTACTCCACTTAACCTATTAGTAACCGCTCTCGACGATAGGTGCGATGTCTCGTGTTTTTTCTTGTTATTGCTTGCTCGTGTTTGCCTCGTAGTAATTGAGTGCTTGCTCGTTGATTGCTTTCCAGTGTTTATCCTCTTGTGTGCTTCCGCGGGTACCTCTCGGAGACGTTGCGAGCTTGCGATCAACTACACCTTCGGAACCCGACTTATCAACAGGCAAGGACTATACACTACTTATGATCCATTCTATTTCTACCAGCGGTTTGCATGCTAGTCTAGGATAGGTTCGATGTTTGATCCTACCATATGTTTACATCCTCTTTCAAACCGATACAGCCATGTCCCTTCCCAGCAAACCTTGTACTGCTATGTTACTATTGCTCGTTGCTCAGCCCCTGCTTAGTATGCATGCTTAGGATGCTACGATGTTACCCTGTTACTCCTTGCTTTGGTCTATCACATTATTATTATTGTTTGGATGATATGATTATTATTATAATGTTGACTATATTCGACGAAGGATGGAAGGTCTAGGCTATCCCGCCCCGACGCTTTGTTCCATTCGAGTCACCTAGGATCCGAGTTCCGGGTATTTGTTTTAAGACTGTGCGTGCCTAACCACGTGTGGGATTTTATGGGGTCCCCTTTTCTTACCTAACTAGCTTAAAACATTTCTAGCGGTGGCCCAAGCTGATTTACCATTTGAAACCGTGTGTGTGCTGGTCGGCCGCCAGTTGTTTACAAACCAACCTGGACCAGTGAGGACATAGTTCCCTTGCTGGCCCACCTTGTCCGGCTAAGGACCCGGTTTCCCATGTGTGATTAACCGGCTATCCAAACCTGAGACAGACGGTAGAGACCGATTCGAGAGCGTGGCCGGCTTTTGAGTTGGGTGTCGACTCACCGGGGGCCACCCGGATTTGTTCGTTGTTAGTTAGAGGGACCTGTCGTTTCGGATCTCTTGGAACTAAATCATAAAATGGTTGCCTATAATGGGTAGCAACTGAGAGAGATGGACGTGCATGCGGAGCCTCGTAATGGGAAGTTGGTACACCCCTGTAGGGTTAAATCTTTTCGAGAAGCCGTGTCCACGGTTATGGACGACTTGAGACCTACTCCTTGTTCATAGACAACAACAACTGAGATAGTCTTAATATAACTTGATCAACGTGTGTGTGTGCCTTGACTGCTTCTTCTTCGTCGGGATGCGAAGAGGAAGACAAGGATAGGATAGGTGTTATGTTTGCGTAAGTAGCTGATAGCAAGACTTGTTGGAGGCGATTCCTCATCGAATGCTTGGCTTCTTATCTTACTCTCTAGATCGTTAGCCACTTCATAAATGCTAGTGCTGCAGCAACTTCACCACTTACCCCTTCCTTACTGTAAACTACTAGTTGTCCTAGAATGACGAGTGATGAAGTCCTTGCTGGGTCAGTTGACCACTACAGTTGGATGCTGAGTACTTCTGTACTCATGATACTACCCCCAAACTCTTTTCAGGGTTCTTGATCGACAACAGGTATGGTGATCGACGTTTCACGTGGGGACTCGACGACGACTAGTTAGGCGGATCCCGGCGGAGGGCCTGGACCCGTGAGGTTATGGGGATCGATGTTTTTCTCTTTGCCACTAGGCATTTGCTTGTAGTCTGTACTCAGACATGTACCTTCCGCTGTTGTATTGTATTTGAGGCAGTTGTATGCCGGTTGTATGAGATATTGTATCCTTGTATCTGTAATGTTGTGATATCATGTTGGAAATCCGGGGCATATGACTTCGTCATATGTCGCGGTGGGACCGATATGTGCTTCGTCCCCGGATCTGGATGGAAACATCTAGATCTGGAACAGTACCGCATATCGGGCCTTACAGTATTGCTGTGGTTAGGCTTTGCCTTAATTTCTATCTTGTATTTGCGGATGCTTGCAAGATGTTTAATCATAAGAGTGCACTTATTTTAGTCTAGAAGGTGTGCTAGCATAGATCCACCCACTCAACACTTATCAGCACAACACTTGTCATCGATACGGAGTATGGCGAAAGCACGTGACTACCTCTCCATGTGTCCTCAAGAACGCTTTAGTCTTTATAAGTTCAGTTGTCAGGCTTATCCTTTGCTCAAAAGGATTGGGCCACTTGGTGCTCATCAGTACTATTTACTTTGCTTGCTTTTATCTTATTGTTGCTTATATCGAAAACCCCTAAAAAGTTATCTTTCAGTGCTTGCAGGTATTCCTTGTCCAAAATCACCTATCAATACCTTTCGCTCCTCGTTGGGTTCGACACTCTTACTTATCGAAAACGCTGCAATAGATCCCTTTACGTTGAGGGTCATCAAGTAACATTTTCTGGCGCCGTTGCCGGGGAGCATAGCTCTATTGGTAAGTGAAGCTGGTAAGGAATTTTTATCTTGTTATTTTTATTTTGTTATTGTTGTTCTTTGTCCGTATGGACAACCTAGCTATTGGATCGTTGCTTATGGGGAAACACCCCACACCTGTGGTGGTTGTACCTCCCCCTACTTAAATTGTGCCTTATAAAATACCAGTTGGTATTATCGATTGTGTTTTGGCTAATCGTTATGCAGGAGACAGACATCCCAGTGAACACTTTCTATATTTATCACAACTATGTTCACTATTTAAGCTTGCAGGTGTATCAAAGGAGTTTGTCATGAAGAAATTGTTCTCCATATCGCTTATAGATAAAGCTTCAGATTGGTATAAGCTTCTTGATAACTCTCATTTGCTTGATTGGCATGAGCTTATGTCTCTCTTTTATACCAAGTTTTATCCTCTTCATGAAATTCATCAAGACATGAATTATATCTATAACTTTAGGTCTCGTGACGGAGAAAGCATCACTCAAGCTTGGTGGAGATTGAAATCTCTAATGCTCAAATGTCCTATTCATGAGCTCCCCAAGAAAACTATACTTACAAACTTTTATGCTAGACTTTCTCGTCAGGATAAGGAGATGTTGGATGCCTCCTCTAGTGGGGTATTTCAGACAAAAAGCGTTGAAGAAAGATGGGATCTTCTTGAAAGGATCCAGAAGAATACCGAAGATTGGGAAATAGATAAAGGTATTGAATCCACTATAAATTATGAGCATGATTATATAGAGAGCTATATGAAAACTGATTAATTTAATACCTTTTTCTCTAAGATTGGTCTTGATTCCCATCTAATGGTTGATTTTTGTAAGAACTTTGCCTCTCATATTGACGCTTCTAAGAAGAAGAAGAATCAGCATCATAAACCCTTCAAAGAATTACCTATTGATATTCATGTTGCTGACCCTATTGTGCCTGCAGTTATATATGAAAAGCCCCCTTTTCCCGTAAGAATAAGGGAGCACTCTTTTGTGACAGGCATAATGAATAAGAGTGAGAGAAGAATTGATGAGCCTGAGGACTAGATTAAGGTCGATCCTCGAGTGGCATTGGTTAAGGATCTTATTAATAATGATGCTTTAGATTCCAATATAATTTTTTGTGTTGTTTCCACTAACCTTGTCACAGCCAAGAATAAGGGTCCAATTTCAGGTACTCCAGTTGTATCTGTTAAAATAGAAGATCGCAATTATTATGGGCTATGCGATTTCGGATCGAGTGCTAGTGTTATCCCGTATTCACTTTATCAAGAGATCATGGGTGAGATTTCACCTTGTGAACTTGATGTTACTATTCATCTTGCAAACAGAGCAACTATCTCTCCTATCGGAATTGTGAGAGACGTTGAAGTTTTATGCGGAAAGGTAAAATATCCTACCAACTTTCTAGTACTTGGTTCAGTAAGTGATAATTTTTGTCCTATTATTTTTGGTAGACATTTTTATTAGAACCTGTGGAGCTATAATAGATTGCAAGAAAGGTAAAGTTTCTGTTGAATTCAATGGTAAGCCATATGAATTTAATTTTTCTAAGTTCTCTAAGCAGCCTCGTGGTACTGATTTGCCTACTAACGATAAGATTATTGAAGATATTACTTCCATTGCTATTCCTCCAAACGATCCTTTGCAGCAATATATGGAGGACCATGAGAATGATTTGCATATGCAGGAGAGGAATGAGCTGGACAAAATATTCTTAAGACAACCAGCTATCCTAAAGCACAACCTTCCAGTTGAGCCTTTGGGGATTTTATCGCAACCAAAATAAGATCTAGTGTTTGATCAATATGCTTATTTAGATGAAAAGAAAGTATATCATGTTATTATCAATTCTAACCTTTCAGGGTATGAAGAAGAGCGTCTATTGGAAGTACTTCGCAAACATCGAGGTGCAATTGGCTATACCCTTGATGACCTTAAGGGGTTTAGTCCGTCTATTTGTCAACATACCATCAACCTTGAACCTGATGCTAAACCAGTTGTTGATCATCAACGACGGCTGAATCCGAAAATGATGGATGTTGTAAGAACTAAGATTCTCAAGCTTCTAGCTGCAGGTATTAGCTACCCTATAGCTGATAGTAAGTGGGTAAGCCCGGTTCATTGTGTTCCAAAGAAAGGAGGAACAACTGTGGTTCCTAATGATAAGAATGAACTAATACCTCAGAGAATTATTATTGGATATAGAATGTGTATAGATTACAGGAAGCTGAACAAGGCAACCAGGAAGGACCACTACCTGTTGTCGTTCATTGACCAAATGCTTGAGAGGTTATCCAAAAATACTCACTTTTGTTATCTTGACAGTTATTCTGGCTTCTCTCAAATTCATGTTAACACTGCCGATCAAGAGAAGACCACTTTTACTTGTCCCTATGGTACTTATGCTTACAGACGTATGCCTTTTGGTTTATGTAATGCACCTGCTACTTTTCAAAGGTGTATGTGTGCTATCTTTCATGGTTTTTGCGAAGAAATTGTGGAGGTATTCATGGACGATTTCTCCGTCTATGGAACCTCTTTTGACCATTGTCTCCACAACCTTAATAAAGTTTTGCAGAGATGTGAGGAGACAAATCTGGTGCTTAACTGGGAGAAGTGCCACATTATGGTCAACGAGGGAATTGTTCTTGGCCACAAGATTTCCGAGAGGGGAATTGAGGTGGACAGGGCCAAGATCGAAGCAATTGAAAGGATGCCCTACCCAAGGGACATCAAAGGTATTCGTAGTTTTCTCGGTCATGCTGTTTTCTATAGAAGATTTATTAAAGACTTTTTTAAGACTTCGAGACCCCTCACTAATCTTCTCCAGAAGGACGTTCCTTTTGTTTTCGATGAAGATTGTAAGGAAGCCTTCGAAGTTCTTAAGAAAGCTTTAATAACTGCTCCTATAGTACAACCACCTGATTGGAATTTACCTTTTGAAATTATGTGTGATGCTAGTGATTTTGTTGTTGGAGGTGTTTTAGGGCAGAGGGTTGATAAGAAGTTGAATGTTATATATTATTCTAGCAAAACCCTTGATAGTGCTCAAAAGAACTATGCTACTACTGAGAAGGAACTCTTAGCAGTAGTGTTTTCTTGTGATAAGTTTAGGCAGTATATTGTTGATTCTAAGATTATTGTTCATACTGACCATGCTGCCATTAAGTATCTTATGGAGAAGAAGGATGCCAAACTAAGGCTCATCCGATGGTTACTCCTTCTTCAACAAGTTGATTTGCAGATTGTCGATAGGAAAGGAGCAGACAATCCGGGGGCAGATAATCTTTCAAGGATGGAAGCTATACCGCATGATCCCATTCCAGTCAATGACAGTTTTCCAGACGAACAACTAGCTGTTGTAAAAGTACAATCTCTCTCCGATCCTTGTTTTGTAGATTATGCTAACTTTATCGTTCACTACAGGGAAAAGGAGTTTTGCCGTCAGCTTTGTGCTTTGCCGCCAGCTTTCTGTCGGGGCTGACGGCAAAGCAAACTATGCCGTCAGCCAGACGGAAAGCTGACGGCAAAGACCTCGCTGTGGGCAAAACGGAGCTATGCCGTCAGCCAGTTCAATGCCGTCAGCTGGATGACGACAGATGCCATTCAAGCTGACGGCAACAGGCTAGCTGACGGCGAACAACCAACCTAGCCCCACCAGGCGGAGCTGGCTTAACTGCCCGCTGCTTGGCCGTCAGCCAGCAGACAGCCAAGCCTCTGCCGTCAGCCAGCTGACGGCAAAGCAGCTAGCGTCGTTAACCCACGTCGGGCCAGCCCTAACCCCCACAACCCCCACTCCTTCCACATCTCATTGTCGCGTCTCCCTTGCTGCGTCCCGCCGCCACCCCTGCACGCGCCGGTGACCCGCCGCCACCTCCACGCCTCCACAACCCCCACTCCTTCCACATCTCGTCGCCGCGTCTCCTTTGCTGCGCCCCGCCGCCACCCCTGCACGCGTCGGTGACCCGCCGCCACCTCCACGGGCCACTAAGCCGCCGACGCCTCCACGGCATTCCCTCCTTAGCCGCGCCACCGCCACCTCTCGCACCCCCCTCCATTCTATCCCCTGCAGGTCAACGCCACCGCCGCCGGGCCGCCGTCACCTCCCCTGCTCGCCCTCCCCCTCTAGGTCTCGGCGGCGCCGTCGGTCTCCTCTCCCCCAGCCGTCGACCCCCTGCAGGTGAGCACCGGCCCTCCCATTTTTTGCATTTTTTCTATTTTGTATTCATTTTTGTTTGTATTTAATGTAAGTAGATATTTATGTTAAATTTTAGTTAGCTTATCATTAGTTAGTTAAAAATTTAGCTAGCTAGATCAGTTAGTAGATTAGGGCTAGGGTTTGTTAGGTTTAGAAATTAGTTAGTATACTAATTAGGATTCAATTTTGTTTCTATTTATGATAAATTTTAGTTAGCTTATAAGTATTTAGTTAAAGAAATTAGCTAGCTAGATTTGTTAGTAGATTAGGGCTAGGGCTTGTTAGATTTAGGAATTAGTTACTACTAATTAGGATATATAGTTAGTACTATTTGATTTCGGTGATATGAAACCGGGGGCAAGAGCTCTTATTTATCTAAAAAATAAAGGTGCTAAGTGAGGTGCTAAGAGTATTAAATGTGTTAAGTAACTATAGTCTCCAATGTATTGGTGCTTAGCTTGTTGTTGCTAAGGTTGCCTTATTTAATTGCATAGGTTCCCGTGACTAGCAATTTTTCCTACTGGGGACACCAAACGTCTCTCTCCTCTTAGTTTCACCCTACCCTAGTTTCACCCTACCCAAAATATAGGTGTAGCTAGTTTATTCCTTCTCAACTCATGCAAGTCACGCAACCCATATGCGTCTCCCGTTCGAAAGATTCCATTTATAAATATGCATTCATGCATATTTATAATTGGATTCTTTCGAATTGTCCAACGTTATCCATGGACAGCCCGAGTATGTGTAAATTGGGTTCATTTCCCCAGATATGCTCTCCTCCGGATCTGACGCAGGATTTCGTCAGCGCCACCTTGTTTTTCTCCGGGTACATCCTCTCGGTTTATGTTGAGACGTGTATCAGGAGAACAACGGGGAGGTGCTGTCGAAATTTTGCGTCGGATCGGGAGGAGAGCAGGGGAAAATGAATCCAATCTGCACATACTAGGGTGGGATTAGGACCTATCTTTACCTATTAGCTAGTAGGTGCATATGCCGTATCACCGTAATTAATTATATGCCTTCTTGTGTTAATTTGTACTAGCTAGCTAGCCAGAATGAATGATCGTGCGTGGATGTACACCGGTCACCCTAGTCAGAAAAATATGACTGAGGAATGGTTGACCAAGACCGAGGAGTTCCTAGAGGTTGCATTTAGTGCTGGCCAACCAAGAACATGGTGCCCCTGCACTAGATGTAAGAAATATTCACAACAGACAAAGGATGTAATGGGTAAACACCTGCAAATGCGTGGTTTCATGCCTGATTATACGTTGTGGTCATTTCATGGCGACTCGGCCCAACGTGACAGACATGAGGTAGTGCGTCAGCGCATCGAGGATTGTGGTACAGGGATCGAAGACATGGTCAATGACTACAACGATGCTCGTCATGAGGACGAAGAACCGGAGGAAACTGACAAGGCCTTTTATGCCATGCTAGAGTCTTCAAAACTCCCACTGCATGCGCACACCAAGCTTTGTCAACTAGATGCCATCGCACAAACAATGGCTCTTGAGGCACAATTCAACTTGTCCAGAGAGTGCTATGATGTGATGATGACCTTATTCGGGCGCTTTCTACCGGACGATCATATTATGCCTGCAAACCTACCACTCAGACAAAATACTCGGTGCACTGAAGATGCCCATCGAGCGGATACATGCTTGTGAGAAAGGATGCGTCTTATTTAGGCATGAGTATGCAGATGATATTTATTGTCCACGCTGCAATTCCTCCAGGTATATTGTCGTAGACAACGGTCTTGGTGAGAAGAAGCAGAGCAAAATACCCGTAAACATTCTTCAGTACCTACCGATCTTACCAAGACTTCAACGGCTTTACATGCTTGAATAAACAGCAAAACAGATGACATGGCACAGAGATGGAATTAGACGTGCTACAGATGAATACGGGAATTTGATGTTGACCCACCCCTCTGATGGTGAGGCGTGGAAGAGGTTCAATGAAATACATAAAGAAGGTAAAGACAAAGACCCAAGAAACGTGGCACTCGCCATTAGCCTCGATGGATTCAATCCTTTCGGTATGACGACAACCCAGTATAGTTGTTGGCCCGTATTCATCATGCCCCTCAATCTGCCCCCTGGAGTACTTATGCAAAGAAAGCACATCTTCTTGACGTTGATAGTTCCGGGGCCCAACTATCCCGGAAAAAATATGAATGTGTACTTGCAACCACTGATGGATGAGTTGAAAGAAGCTTGGGATAATGGGATCTGGACATATGACGCAGCTAGCAAAACAAACTTCCAAATGCATGCTTGGTTGATGTACTCCAGGCATGACCTGCCGGCGTTTGCACTTTTTGTTGCATGGTGCGTGCACGGAAGGTTCCCATGCCCGCAATGCAAGTCTGCTCTTAAGTTTCATTGGCTGCCGGAGGGTCGCAAGTATTCTTTCTTCGACCTGCATAGACAATTCCTGCCTCTGTACCATGGATTCAGAAAAGACAAGAAGAATTTCACCAAAGGTAAAGTTGTCGAGCACGAGGCACCACCTATGATGACGGGCGCACAAATTCTTGATCAGTTGAACTCACTAGAGCCTGATCCGAACCTGCCAGGGTATTTCTTGGGATATAATACGAAACACGCCTGGACCCACAAGCCATGCTTTTGGGATCTCCCCTATTTCAAAGACCTTGCTCTTCCACACAACATTGACATGATGCACACTAAAAAAAATATTGGTGAGGCCCTTTTTGGTACATTGTTCGGCACTGATAAGGGGAAAGATAATGTTAAGGCTAGAGTCGATCAGGATAGTCTGTGTAATAGGAAGTCACTGAACATGCGACAACCGAAAGGGAAGAAGAATTGGGAGAAGCCAAAGGCATGGTTCAATCTTAAAAGGGAACACATGAGGGAAATCCTCATCTGGGTGAAAAAAATGTTGATGTTCCCCGATGGGTATGCAGCGAATCTAGCAAGGGGAGCAAGTCTTGAAAAGTTGAAAATCTTTGGGCTGAAGAGTCACGATTGGCACATATGGCTTGAGCGGATAATGCCGGTGATGTTGCGCGGCTACATCCCTGAGGATGAATGGCTAGTAATGGCAGAGCTAAGCTATTTTTTCCGTGTTCTTTGTGCTAAAGAATTATCGCCTATTGTGATCGAAGAGATGGAAAAACTGGCGTCGGAGTTGATATGCAAGTTAGAGAAGATCTTTCCACTGGGTTTCTTTAATCCGATGCAGCATATGATTTTGCATCTACCGATGGAGGCAAGATTGGGTGGCCCTGTGCAAAACCGTTGGTGCTATGCAACTGAGAGAATGCAAAAGACGCTTCGAGCAAAATGTAAAAATAAACGGAGAATTGAAGCATCAATAGCTGAGGCATTCGTTGTCGAGGAAGCGGCAAACTTCGTGACAGCACACTATGCTACCACTAATTAAAGTTTGCATAATCCAAAGCCTCGGTACAATACTGACGACCTCGAGCGACATGAATCCAAGTTCAAACTCTTTAAAGGGAGCCTCGCACCTTGTGGGGTTATGAAGACAAAGACGTTGACCTTTGAGGAATGGGGCATCATTACATTGTATATCTTGACCAACATGACAGAAGTGCGGCCATACATCGAGTAAGTGCGCGGTACATATTAATTGTTCTGCAACTTCTTGACGAGTTGTGTGTCTAACTTCTCTTAATTATTTCATACAGTCGATTCATCGCGCAATTCTCGAATGGAGTGGTGATACGTCCAAAATGTATCTATAATTTCTGCTTGCTCCATGCATGTTTTGTGTGATATTGCTATGATCTAGATACACTTTCATACATTTTTTTTATCATATTTGGACTAACCTATTAACTCGGTGCACCCCAGTTCCAGTTCCTGTTTTCTGCTGTTTTTCTATTTCAGTTTTCCCCCATATAAAAAGTTCCAGAAAAATTCGGGAAAACTCAGATAAAAAATCAGCGTGATGGAAGCTTCGAGAAGAGCTCGGGAGGGGCCAGAGGGGAGCCAGGGGGGCATGGCGGGCACCCGGCGCGGCCCCACCCCTGGTCGCGCCAGGGGGGCATCTGGGGCCCCTGGCCCACCTCTGGCTGCCCCCTTTCTCCTATTTATCCCCCGTCATGGGAAAACCCCGAAAAGAGAACCCTATTCCGCGAACTCGTCTCTGTTCCGCCGCTGCCGCGCTTCCGAAGATCGGGAGCACCAGAAGACCTCTTCCCGGCACCCTGTCGGAGGGAGGATTGACCTCCGGGAGTCTCCTCTCCACCATGGATGCTCCCCGGATGTCTCGTGAGTAGTTTTCCTTGGACCATGGGTCCGTGATCAGTAGCTATGTGATGTTGTCCTCCCCTCTTTGATCTTCATTGTTTAGACCTCGTGAGCTGCCCAACATGATCGAGGCACCTTTGTAATATTTCTGCTTTTGCTATGTTGAGTTTGATAGGATCTGATGGATTATGAGATTATGTTCAGATTGTGATTGAGTACTATATTTGGTTTTTATCTCTTATATTTTTGTTCCTAAGTAATTCTTGCATGTTCCCCGTTGTTGTTTATTGCTTTGGCCAAGTAGTAGGTAGTGACTCCAAGAGGGAGCGTTGTGCTAGATTGTGGGTTCATGCCCCCCGATGACATGCTTCAGTGAAAGAAACATGAGTCTAGGGGGTGTGCTGTTTCCACAAGGGGGAAAACAACGGTGCTTGTAACCGCGGTTACAAGGATTGTTTACCTTACGCAGAGTTCTTTTTAATGCAGTTGTCTGTTGCTTTGGGTTTACACTTTGGGTGGGGCTCGCAACTTAATACCAGCGAGATGTTCTGGATAGATATCTCAAGGTGGATGATTAGTAGTAGATGCAGATGGATTTCGGTCTACTTACCTTGGCGTACTGCCTGTGCTTTTGAACCTCTTCCTTTCTTTTGTAGCATAGTTAGCATTGCGGTGCGTTCATAATCCTGTCAATTGCCTTTCTGTAATTTGTTTACCTCGCATAGCAATTTTATCGTCTTTTGGGAGAGAGACATCACTAGCGAACATCACGTATCCCGGTCCATATCCTTATCATTGTTTCCACGCTACATTTACTTTTCTGCATTTACTTTCAAGTTGCTATTATTATCCCTTGCGTTTTATCCTTTGTAAACAACAAGACCGGAGAGACTGACAACCTCTCTGAACTTCGTTGGGAACAAAGTTATCATCTCTGGAGTCCTACTGGAGACAAACCTTTGTATCTTTACCGAGGGAAATTTGTTGTTGTGTTGCATCACGCCTTCCACTTGGGGCTCACCAACGAAGGGCGAGAAGACTACACCCGTCAACCCTCGCGCCATCAAGCAAATTTCTGGCGCTGTTGCCGGGGACTCCAAGTGCTAAGATAGGGGAGTTTCACACTATCCTTTACCTTTGTTTTTAGTCTTGTTAGTTTATCTTTTAGTTTTTATCTTTGTGTCTTTTATCAAAAACTACAAAAAAATTATTTATCTTGCTGTTAGTAGTCCTCCTTGTTTAGATGAACATGTTAGGGCTAGGTTCTTTGCGGGAATCGGAAGTTCTCGATTTCCGTCAAAGGGATGGAGAAAATATGAAGAAGGCATGGGACATAATTTCTGAAGCACATAAAAGAATCATGCCTTGGATATCTATAAAGATTGTGCTTAGAAATTTTTACCATGGTCTTTTTAAGTGGTGTAAACACTCTCTTGACATTATAGCTAAAGGAGATTTTATAGAGTGTGATGAAGATATGGCTCTTGAGATTTTGCATAGTCTATCTAGTTATTTTGTTTATGATCGTAGTATTGATACTGTCATAGATAGACTTGCCACTATTGAAAAAAGACTAGATGCTCTAGATTTGGGGAAAGTAGAAGAACTCAAGTCCAACAAGAAAGAAATGTTGGAGATAGATGATGATTGGGAGCCCTTTGTTAGGATTAGCATCTCTAACCAAAGCTTCCTTGCTTTTTGTGATATTGGATCCACAGTTTCTACTATGCCAAAAATAGTTTATGATTCTTTGAAACTGGATATGGATATATTATCATCTTATCATGAACATTCTAATGGAGATATTTCAGAAATTAAAGGAAAGGTAAAAGAAGTCCAAGTTGCATTCCTTCATAGGAGTGCACCAATGGATTTCTTCATCATGGAGCCAAACCAAAGTAACATTGTGCTCGGAAGAGACTTCCTCCGTGCTTTGAAAGGCTTCATTGATATTGGTAATAGGCACATACGCTTACGCAGTATGGCGAAAGGTAAGTATATCTTTCCTAGTAAGAAGAAGAAGGAGCTTATTGAAAATCAATTTGAAGGTTTTTATGATTCTGATCTTGGATACCCTTGATTCTTCTTTATGCATTATGCCTAGCTAATGGCTTTAAAGAAGCGCTTTCGGGAGGCAACCCGCAAAGAATTTAGGTTTTTCTTTTTGCTTTTGTTGTGTCTTGATGATTGTTACTTCAGTAGCAACATCATTTATCTTTATTTTTCAGCTTTGTGCCAAGTTATAGCCTCTTACGGCAAGGGAAGTAAAAGTTGTGAGATGCTGTCCAGAAAACATATTCTGTCCTCGTGACCAGAAAAATTCCTGAAACATCCCAGTTCATATTTTTGAGTTTTTTGATTTGAGTTGCAGAAGTTCCCCTAAAAAATTCTTTACTATCTGCTGTTCTGTTTTTCACAGATTGTGCCACGTTTTGTCTCTCCTAACTTTTGCAAACCTTTAGCTTGATTTTTCTTTGCAAAAACTTTTTGGCACTCTTGATAAACAGTAGCTCTTAAAGTTTATCTTTATATCCAGTGGAGAAAAATTATTTATTAAGGGTACTAACCTCTCTAATCAGCTTATGATGAGTTATGTATGAAGGGAGTTTTCAAGTGTGCGATGGAAGATGATGAAAGAAGATCCAGGAGTGTCAAGCGCTCAAGCTTGGGGATGCCCCCATGCATCCCCAATAAATATTCAAGGAGACTCAAGCGTCTAAGCTTGGGGATGCCCCCGTGCATCCCCTTCTCCATCAACAATCATCAGTTCGTCCTTCGTCTCACTATATTTTTATCACTTCATGCGTTATGTGCTATGCTTGGAGCGTCTCGCTCTTAGGTTTTATTTTTAGTTTCTTTAGCTTTGCTTGCTGTTCATAACAAGTTAGGTCCTGTCTTACTTTGTGTGGGAGAGAAAAACGTTCCACTTTCAAAATCTAGAACACATCATAGGATTTTTCATGCCTATCTTTTTGCTGTTGTGTGTTCTTTATCTTTTCATAGCTACTGCCATGTTTAGTCTTAGTTTTAGTTTGTCTTTAGCAAGAGCCTTGGCTTTTGTTTAGTTTGTTGCTGGAACTCTTTTTAGTTTTCATTTTTATCTTGTTAAGAGAGTTGGTTGCTGCACTGAGTTGTATCTTGTCTTGACAGTAGGTAATTGAGGTTGCTATTTAATTTTAGTAGTAGCTTGCAATAGTTTTGAGGTATTGATGTGAATAATGTTTGAACTTTTGGTGTCAAGAGCTCTTGCCTATTAGTGATAGGTGTCGTATTTTGGGCAATCCGTGTTTATTTTCAAAACCTACAAAACTAGTTGAGAACTCTAGCTACTAGATGGATCACTACTCTTCTGAGGGGTCGAATATTAGAGAACACTCACGTACCATGAGTCGAGGATGCGCAAGGATAACCAAACCCCCATACACTCCTCCTCGGGGTACTTGTCTCTTTGTGGACCTCCTTATTAGATTGAGAGTTACCGATAATAAGTGCATGAGTTCTTCGGACTAATGTAAGTATTGAGAGTTGACACTTCCACCTTCCCATATTTTGCTAGCCTTTCCCGTGCCGTGCATTGCCTTCTTCTGACTCCGAGAGTTGGTGTCCACCTTCGCCGGTACTTCCAAACCCTTGGCATGATACGCTCTGTCATCATAAGCCTCCTTATATCTTTCCTCAAAACAGCCACCATACCTACCTATCAAGGAATTTCCATAGCCTTTCCGAGTTACATTGCCATGCAACTTCCACCTCTTCATGACTTGATCTTCATGTCATACATGTTCCGGCTACACTGGCAGCAGCATACATTGCATACATCATGATAGTTACATCTTCTTTATGTTTTGAGTACCTTGTAAAATGTGAAAGATCTCCTTTACCTTCTTGTAAATTAGAGTGTTGCCCTTAAGTGAGGTAAAGATCCCAAAGTGGACACATTAAAAGATCCCAAAGAGGACAAATGAGAGTTAAATAGAAAGAGCCATTGAGGCCACCAAAAAATAAAAAAAATAGAAAACAGAGAAAAAGAAATAAAAAGAGAGAAAGGGGCAACACTACTATCATTTTGAGAGATCCACACTAGTACTCCCTTTATATCCTTGTACTCCATAGAGATGATCATTATGCATATAGCTACGTAGGGACCTTCACACTATAGAACTTGGCTTGCATATTCCAAGGATGAGCCTCTTCAAAAGAGCTATAGGTCTTCATGAGCGAGCAAGTTAGATGCACCCCCACTAGTTCCATTGGAGAGCTTCTTAGCTCGTATGTGCATCTGTTGCATGGCAATCCCTACTCCTCACATCATATCTATCATTTGGCATCTCTTGCCTATGATTGTCCTCATTGATGTGAGCCTTTCCCATCCTTTTTGTCTTCCTCCTCCACCATATTTCTCTCTTTGCCATCCTAAGTGTCAACTCTCGTGCTTACGCTCATCCATTGCATGAGTGCTCAAAATATCGAAAAGGATTGGATCAAATTGACTTGTACCTGGCTAGTGGTCTGTGGACGAGTCAAGATAAGATTCCAAAGAAGACCAAGTGTGAAACTTTAGTACATTGAGTTCTCAACACAAAAATATTTTTTTCTCGTATTCCCTATCCCCCTTCTTGCACGCAAACACCATTTGGAGACATTCGAGTCACGGGCAGCGAGAGCTATTGCACCTATCGTTCTTTTGTTACTTGTTTCAATGCTAATATAGACTCTTGCATGTTATGACTTGAATTGAATCTCTAATCTTGATTGCTTTACTTTTCAAAGTTCTTATATGGTTGCTAGCATGTCACCACAGAAATTATGTTGTTATCATTTACCTACTCGAGGACGAGCAGGAATTAAGCTTGGGGATGTTGATACGTCCAAAACGTATCTATAATTTCTGATTGCTCCATGCATGTTTTGTGTGATATTGCTATGATCTAGATACACTTTCATACATTTTTGATCATATTTGGACTAACCTTTTAACTCAGTGCACCCCAGTGCCAGTTCCTGTTTTCTTCTGTTTTTCTATTTCAGTTTTCCCCCATATAAAAAGTGCCAGAAAAATTTGGGAAAATTCAGATAAAAAATCAGCGTGACGGAAGCTTCGAGAAGAGCCCGGGAGGGGCCAGAGGGGAGCTAGGGGGGCCCAGGCTGCCACCCGGCACGGCCCCAACCCTGGCTGCGCCAGGGGGGCGCCTGGGGCCCCTGGCCCACCTCTGGTTGCCCCCTTTCGCCTATTTATCCCCCGTCACGGGAAAACCCCGAAAAGAGAACCCTATTCCGCGAACTCGCCTCTGTTCCGCCGCCGCCGCGCTTCTGAAGATCGGGAGCACCACAAGACCTCTTCCCGGCACCCTGCCGGAGGGAGGATTGACCTCCGGGAGTCTCCTCTCCACCACAGATGCTCCCCGGATGTCTCGTGAGTAGTTTTCCTTGGACCATGGGTCCGTTGTGATGTTCTCCTCCCCTCTTTGATCTTCATTGTTTAGACCTCGTGAGCTGCCCAACATGATCGAGGCACCTTTGTAATATTTCTTCTTTTGCTATGTTGAGTTTGATAGGATCTGATGGATTATGAGATTATGTTCAGATTGTGATTGAGTAATATATTTGGTTTTTATCTCTTATATTTTTGTTCCTAAGTAATTCTTGCATGTTCCCCGTTGTTGTTTATTGCTTTGGCCAAGTAGTAGGTAGTGACTCCAAGAGGGAGCGTTGTGCTAGATTGTGGGTTCATGCCCCCCGATGACATGCTTCAGTGAAAGAAACATGAGTCTAGGGGATGTGTTGTTGCCACAAGGGGGAAAACAACGGTGCTTGTAACAGCGGTTACAAGGATTGTTTACTTTACGCAGAGTTCTTTTTAATGCAGTTGTCTGTTGCTTTGGGTTTACACTTTGGGTGGGGCTCGCAACTTAATACCAGCGAGATGTTCTGGATAGATATCTCAAGGTGGATGATTAGTAGTAGATGCATATGGATTTCGGTCTACTTACCTTGGCGTACTGCCTGTGCTTTTGAACCTCTTCCTTTCTTTTGTAGCATAGTTAGCATTGCGGTGCGTTCATAATCCTGTCAATTGCCTTTCTGTAATTTGTTTACCTCGCATAGCAATTTTATCGTCTTTTGGGAGAGAGACATCACTAGCGAACATCACGTATCCCGGTCCATATCCTTATCATTGTTTCCACGCTACATTTACTTTTCTGCATTTACTTTCAAGTTGCTATTATTATCCCTTGCGTTTTATCCTTTGTAAACAACAAGACCAGAGAGAATGAAAACCTCTCTGAACTTCGTTGGGAACAAAGTTATCTGTGTCTGTGTGCAGGTCCGCGTCAGTAGCGCCGCTGACACCTACTTATCATCTCTGGAGTCCTACTGGAGATAAACCTTGGTATCTTTACCGAGGAAAATTTGCTGCTGTGTTGCATCACGCCTTCCACTTGGGGCTCACCAACGAAGGGCGAGAAGACTACACCCGTCAACCCTCGCGCCATCATGTGGCGGTCGAAAAAGACTCCATCGAAGAGATTAATCTTCTTGAGAAGCGGGGAGGCGGCAATCCCGGTTTCATCTCTTGGTTTACACAAACGGTACTTCTTATATAATATACATGCCATTTTTATTTCTTTGTCGTCTCAGTACCGACTAATGCAACAAGCCTTTCCGTTTCAACTTGTAGGCTAATTCAGAGTCGATGGACGCTAAATTGAGACAAATCGCAAATGGTTTTGACTTTAAGGTCCATACATATGAAAAATACGACATCAATGGGTATCGCTTCCGTACTGGTATGAAAGAGCAAACTATGCCCGATCGGAAAACAAAGAATTACGGTGTGTCCGCTATAGATGGAGGAGTCGAGTATTATGAAGTAGTTGAAGAAATATACGAACTGCTATATTATGGTGAAAATCCTCCGAACGTCGTTGTCTTCAAATGTCATTGGTTCGATCCGAAGGACACTAGACGAACTCATGAGCACGTTGGGCTAGTTGAAATTAAACAGAAGAACCGTTTAAATGTTGCTGATGTTTATATTGTGGCTCAACAGGCCACACAAGTTTTCTATCTTCCATGGGCCTGCCAAAGTGTAAAGAATCTCGAAGATTGGTATGTCATCTTTGACGTGCCGCCACATGGTAAACTACCTGCCCCCAATGAAGAAGAGGATTATCACCCTCACATAGACCCAGACACATATGACGGAGAATTCTTCCAAGAAACACGTGTGGCCAAAAAACATTTTGGAAAAACCTCTACGTTTGGTCAGAACATGGAAGTAGAGAATGACAATGCCGAGGAAGAGGAAGAAGTGGAAGACGAAGAGGTTACCGATGATGAGGAGGAGGAAGATGAAGAAGTGGAACACGAAGAGGTTACCGATGCGGATAACCTATCATTGCTTGACCGGTTCCAAAAAGGCTTTCGAAATGTGGTTGACGCTGAACCCGATCCCGGAGAAGAGAGCATTCATGCCGACACGCGTGATATTGACGATGATGTTTTTATTGATCCTAGAGAAGATACAGATGATCCCGACTATCATTAGTTGTATGCATCCCAACTTTCTTTTGTTTTTTGTATATATGAATTTGTATTATTTATTTCCTTAATGTACTAATTCATCTTTATATGCATATGTTTGTTTTTTGTATATATGAATTTGTATTATTTATTTCCTTACTTTACTAATTCATCTTTACTCTGTAGCAGGTGTTGACACATGGAGAGCCATAGGGACCCACCTCTCCCTCTACGGAGAGAGTTGCTGGCGGATATTGTAGCCGCCGGCGCGTGCTGAGCAGCCTCGTGGGAGAGGTCGGGGAAAAGGCCAAAAGAGAGCTAAACCCGGTGGGCGAGGAGGTGGTCGAGCAGGTGGTCGCGCAAAAGCGATCAGGGCGGCTAATAGAAGCGACTCACCACCACCCCTAGCCGAGTCACCCACTCACAGGACAGTCTCACCGGTGCAGCAGCCACCGGTGCAATCGGCGGCTCCGGAGGCACCGAGGCAGTCGGCGGCGCGGGTGCAGTCGGAGACACCAGAGCAGCGGGCACCGCCGGTGCAGTTGGAGGCACCGGAGCAGCGGACACCGCCGGTGCAGTCGGAGACACCAGAGGCACCGAGGCAGTCGACGGAACCTCGTTGGTATGATCCTTGGGAGGAGCGTGCTCGCACGGATGATGATGATGCTGATGATGATGATGATAGCGATGACGGGGATGAGGGGGTGAGGGAAGCTCCTCTTCCAAGAAGCCGGTGTACCAGCATGGTATGACACGGCTCCCACCACGTCCGGACCCTGCGCAGAGGACATTGATTGCGCCAGATGGGGAGAAGTAAGTTGATTATTTTTTTGTGTTCCTTGTATATATATATATCATACATGTACATATGGTCCAACAACAACTAATGTCTTTGTGTTCTTATTTTGCAGGGCGTGGACTTACCCGGAAGGTGCTCGGAATCCGAACTGCCTCCTTGGTGCCGTGCTTAAGGAGCAGTTCCCCGGGCTAGTCCAGTTGCCTGTTGAGGGTAGGGTTCCTGAGCCCGGCCTCACTTGGCCGCACTACAAAGCCGCCCCGTCCCTGCCAGATGAACGCATCAACAACGTTGAATATCGTACCAAAGCAGACATGGTGGTGGCTACTTTTTGGGTAAGTATTCTAAGCATTGCACTCATTTATTAGCGTTGGAATCATTTCACTCATCTAAGCATATGTTCAATGCATTTTTCAGTGCTACTATAGGGTTGAGGAGGGGATGGAGCCGGCGGCCCAGAAGAATCTCGAGAAGGAGATAGTGAGGCTACTCACGAACACTAGGCACGAGATGCGTGTTCAGTGTGTTCGAGATTGGTACGCCAAGAAGGGCATGAAGAAGGCCAAGAAGAAGTGTAGAATTTTTTTCCTTAAGAAGGATGAATACTTGGAGGTAAATTACTAACTAATTCAAATTCCTACACTTATAAGTAAGGCCTAGTTAGCTCCAACTTCTCTTTATAAGCTTATGAAGCTCAAACTTGGCTTTATAAGCTTATAAGTGTCAAACTTGGCTCTATAAGCTTATAAAACTAAAAAATGATAATAATAGCTTAGTTACATAAAACTTGACTTGTACTTGGCTTATAAAAGCTATTCAATGACTTTATAAGATTATTAATTCATAGGCGCCCCCGAGATGGTGTGCAAATAAGATGGATTGCTTTGAGGCGATAGTGGAAAAATGGCTCAGTGATGCCTGACTGTCCACCCACAAAAGCGCCAAGGCTAGGCGTTCACAAATGGTAGGTGTGGCACACCACCAAGGCAATCTCAACGTCAACGAGTACGCAAAAAATGGGTATGTGCCTTTTTGTTTTCAGTTTCATGTCCTTTCATCATTAATCAATTGATTTGTTTCATGCCTTTTCTTTACTTTTCATTGTAGGTGAAACACCATAATCAGCCTGTGCCTAAGGGATATCGCTCATTTGCCATGGCCCATAAGGGAAAGTACAAAATGGTGAAGGCATATTCCGAGGGCGACGGTGTTGAGGCATACACCAGCGTTGCAGCCTACCACAAGATGATGGCCTATTCTGAGGTGGAGAAAGAGCTACGCGGTCCTCAGTTTGACCCGAGCGAGGAGGAGATGGATCTGGAGGCCTTAATGATTTCTGGTGGCGGTAAGCATCATGGCAGCACCTCCATGTGCAATGGCTTCATACATTGCCCGGAGACTCTACCTCAGATCAAGGCGAGGCAAACGAGCTCCGCTCCTGCTGTACAGCCTCGCCCGCGGCCAGTTGACATTGCTATCCAGGTATAACTTTGTCTCAATTTTTGTTTCCGTTCTTTAGATTACGTAGCGATGATGACATTAATTGCTATATTGTTGAGTGTTCGCAGGACGCCATTCAGAGGGAGAGACAGGCGACACAAGAGATGTTGTCGGAGCAGCTTGCGGAGAGGGACTGGCTGGCGGAGGAGAGGACCCAGAGGATACTCGAGGAGGAGAGGGCACACAATAATGCCCAGACGAAGGCCATGTACGACCTCTTCTCGGTAAGTTACTACTTTTGCATATATATCCGCCAAGAATGCATATGCATATGTTTGGTTCACTTGCTAATATGCTCGAGTCCTCAAAAACTAACTCGCAGAGTATGTAGGAGAAGCATGGTCTTACCCCTCCACCGATGCCGACGGCTATCGTTTCTCCTCCCGGAACGGTAAGTTTCTTTCAATGATCAATATAGCCCGGTCTTATAACATCAAGTGTCATCATGCTTACCACATTGCAACTCATCCTTTGTTGCAGCATAATTCCGGAGCTGCATCTCACAACCCACAAGAATCTCCTAGTGAATCCCTGAGCAACCCACGTGGCGGCGCTTCTCAACCTTGAGGTGGCCTCCGGTAAGTTACATAAAGCTCATCAATGACTTTATATGCTCATAAAGCTCAATAATGGTAGTAATAGCTAAGTTACATAAATATTGACTTATACTTGGCTTATAAAAGCTGAAAAATGACTATATAAGCTTATAAAGCTTATACTTGGCTTTATAAGCTTGTAAACCTCAAAAATAAATTATACTTGGCTTATAATAGCCCCTCAATGACTTCATAAGCTCATAAAGCTGAAAATGATATTAATAGCTTAGTTCGATGAAAATTGAGTTATACTTGGCTTATAAAAGCTCAATAGTGACTTTATAAGCTTATAAAGCTCAAACTTGGCTTTATAAGCTTGTAAAGCTCAAATTAGATTGTATAAGCTTATTAAGTTAAACAATGGCTTATACTTGTCTTATAAAAGCTCAATAATGAATTTACTAGCTTAAGTGTCTTATGAACCTAAAAATGACTTATACTTCGCATATAAAGCTCAAAAATGAATTAATGACTTAGTTAGATCTAAAATGAGATATATTTAGCTCTTTAGGTCTAAGAAGAAGAAGTATAGTAGAATAAGAAGAAGGAGAGGAGGAAAAGAAAGAAGTAAAGAAGAAAGAGGTGAAAAAGAAAGTAAAAGAAGAAAAGTTCTTCTTATTCTTCCTTTTTCTCTTCTTTCTTTTTCTCCATCTTCTCTTTTTCTTTTCATCTTATTCTTATTCTTCCTATTCTTCTCCATACTCTTCTTCACCTTACTCTTCTTCTTTTCTTCTTTTTCTTTTTTCTTTTCATCTTTTCATCATTTTGGATTTCTTCTTTTCCGTAACTAACATATGATTATGTTTTCATTTTGCAGATTTGCCTTTATGCATGGATGGATGCTTCTTTGTTGTAGATATAGTATGTTAGGATGGAGATGACTTGTAGATGTATATCATGTTGGGCACTTTTCTTTTGTATATATGATGACTTGTTGTTTTAAACTTGGAGATGGCTTGTTGTTTTAAACATGGAGATGACTTGCTTTTTTAAACATGGAGATGGCTTCTTTTTGTTTATATGACTTGTGGATTGCTTCTTTTTGTATATATGACTTGTGGATGACATTCTGTACATATATATATATATATATATACATATATATATTATTGTTTATATGCAGGGAATTAAAGAAAAATGAATTAAAAAGAAACAAACAAAGAGCTTTGCCGTCAGCTTGCTGACGGCAACGTCTTTGCCGTCGGCAAGCTGACGGCAAAGAGGACACGTGGCGGTAGCCTGTGCAATCTGGACTGTTGTAACACCCTCACTGTCATGAACAGTAATCACTCTTATTAATCAAAGCTTATTGTTGCTATCCATGACATGATCATCTTGCTTTTGATCACCTTCAAAATTCCCTTTATTTGGCATTGAAATTAATGTGACAAATATTACTTTGTCCAAAAATTGTGTAACCACTTTTGTTAAATCACAAGTAGTCACTAGACCATGATAAACAACTTGGGTAATTTATTAAGTTATGAAGTAAATTAAACAAATCAAATAGTAGCTTAAATAGCCCACTTTAGTCATTTATTAATTAAATAAAATTCAAAGGATTTTATTAATGCCTCAAACCATTTGTGGCAGTGTCAAACATTGCAACAATTTTATTGGTACTGACTGCATAGTTTTATAAATTCGATTTCTACTCAAAATAAAATATAAATCAAAAGAAAAACAGTATGGAAAAAAAAGACAAATCCTATCCAACGCTCGGAGCGAGGCCGGCCCCGGGCCCAACTCCTTCTCTCCTCCTCCTCCCACCTGCCCCTCGTGCCGTGGCACGGCCATGGCCATGGAAGCCGCGGCCGGCCCCCCTCCCTCCTGTGCCCCCCTTGAAGAGATGGCCGAACCCCTTCCCCTAACTACCCCCTGACCACTTCCCCTCCTCTCTCTCTAGTTGGATCCTCCCCGTGCGAGCTCCACAACGACCGTGGACGCGCCGCCGTGCACACCATGGCCACTGCCCACCTCCGGCCCGGCTGGCATGTCCAGGTGAACCAGCTGCTTCGTCTTTGTCACCTTCTACGAGCAATCGAGCCTAGGCGCCCCACGGCCGTCGCCATCGTCGTTTTCCTCGCCTTCAACCGCCGTCTTCGGTGCCCGGATTCGTCGCCGCCCGAGCCCCACCGGCCTCCCCGTGCACGCTGTCGAACTCCCGGTGAGCTGCCGCGCCTGTTCCCCTTGCCTACTCCTCGAATCCCGCCGTTTATCGCCTATACGGGGCGTTGCCGCCATGGCCGGAGCTCGTCCGTGGCCGCTGTAAGTCCCCCGATGCGGTGCTAACTTGAGTTAGTCGCTTTCGCGTCCCGCTCAAGTTAGTAGCGCATAAAGAGCCACCGACTCACGACACTCGCACTCGTGTCGCTACCGGATTCTCGAAAAAAGGTATATGAAGAAAGAACTTAAACTAAGACAGAAATATATAGAGTCCAGGGCATACATCGCCACTGGAATTTATTACAACATCTCAAAGGTCCGTGGACCCAACAGAAAATCATGCAACAAGCGGAAGACAAACACGACCGAGTACGGTCAAAATCCAAATTGCCCTAGAGAGGGCTGCACATAAAGATTCCACCCACGGATCGTCGAAGCCCAACTGTAGGATCTACTGAACGAGGTCGTCCTCATCGTCATCCTCCGGGGGCACCTCCACGAAGTATCGTCCAGTGCTCGGGTCAAGGTAGTACTCCACTGCAGCGGCCGATCAGGCAAAACAGTAAAAGCACAAAGGAAAACAGGGGTGAGATTATATCATTACAGGATAACTAACTTCCTACGGTAGGACAAGATAAAGGTAAAGGTTGCAGCCGCACTAGAATATATGGTGGCTATCGTTCTATTGGAGTAGAGGTAAGATCCAAGAATACACGTGACATCGCGTCATAAGTCTGCTATTCACCTACTTACGTCAAACATAACACAACCTGGATCTTCTCTCGGTCCCCCTGGACGAAGAAAA
Source organism: Bromus sterilis (assembly GCA_950022295.1). Classification (NCBI taxonomy): domain Eukaryota; kingdom Viridiplantae; phylum Streptophyta; class Magnoliopsida; order Poales; family Poaceae; genus Bromus; species Bromus sterilis. The sequence goes on from OX465599.1 coordinate 60,919,418, forward strand.
GCAACCAAGGCACTCACACGGTAGGCAAGTTTTAATTATGATTCAAATTGATGTTATTCTATGAACAAGGAGTAGGTCTCAAGTCGCCCATAACCGCGGACACGGCTTTTCGAAAATATTTAACCCTGCAGGGGTGTACCAACTGCCCATCATAGGCTTCGCATGTATGCCCGGTTTCCACTTGGCTAAGTAAGCGCCTGAAACTCCGGAACGTCAGAGTCCCTCTAACTAACAACACACAACTCCGGGTGGCCCCCGGTGAGTCGACATCCAACTCAAAAGCCGGCCGCGCTATCGAATCGGCCTCTACGGTATGGCCAAGGTCGGGTTTAGTCTCGCCTATATAACAGGGGACTTACTTAGCTCACCAGTGTGGACCAACCAGAGGAACTATGTCTCCGTTGGTCCGGGTTATTTCGAAAACTGTTGGGGTACCAACCAAGCACACACACTTTTGCAAATAGTAAATCAGTTCGGGCCACCACTAGAATTGTAGGAAGCTAGGTAGGTAAGACAAGGGGACCCCATAGAATCCCACACACGATTAGGCATGCTCGTCAAGAAACACAATACCCGGAACTCGGGACCTAGGTGACTCAAATGGAACAAAACACCTGGCGGGAACAGCTTGGTCTCCCATCATTCGTCAAGTATATAATTAACATCATAATAATAATAAATATCAACCAACTTCTTTAGATAATATGATATCCCAAACCATAGCATAGGGTAAGCAGCAAATTTTCCTACTCATACTAAGCAATGGGAGAGCAGCGGTAACTTAGCAATACAACGTTTTGCTGGGATGTGGGGATCATGGCTGTTTGTTTTTTTTTAATGCGGCATAAGCAAGGTGGATAGGATCAAACAAACGTTCTAGACTACAGCTAGGCAGGTAGGCAGAAAGGTATCAAGTAATGGTATAAATCTTCCCCTTGCCTGGGTAATCGGTCGTCGAAGCAGACGCAGCAGGGTCCTCGGGCTCGGTGTCGGAAATCTCCACGTAAGTCTCCTCGGCAGTCTCAGGTGCTAACGTAAAGTACCGGCAAGGAAAAGGCACACAAGTAAGCAATGGGTGCAATGCACAGGCAAGGATGGTATGATCAGGTTTATTCGACATGATGTGACCCTATCTAGTCAGAATTAAATGAAGGTTGTGACGACACGTCAACAACTTCATATGCAATTATTTACGTAAAATGGCTTTGGTCTTAGCCTTATTTTGGGTGTAAGTAACATGGCAACATGACATGATTAACAATGCATTTAACAGAAGTAAATACAACGTGAAAAGTAAACATCGATTCCGGAGACGGAGAGATGTCGATGAGACTGACATCGGGAAGGTGCAACAAAAGAATGGAACCCAGCCACATTGCATATGACAATATGTATAGGGGCTGGTTTTTCACAGATGCAAAGATTTGAAGAAGACATGGACAGGAACTTAGGACCTGAGTGCAAAGTTGCACTACTTGCTTTTGGGAAAAAGCTCAAATGCCGCAACAGTTACCACCACGCTGATCCTTGGAGGAAACTACCCCAAAAATCATATAGGGCATGCCCCAAGTTGAAACCTTCAACAGATTGCAAAAGTCAAAGGAACTAAGGGGCTAAGTGCAAATTTGCCAACACTCCAAAAATAGAGGGGGCAAAATGCATATTGGACCTCACCATTGCGATCAGTGGGTAAAACTACCCCAAAAACATATATGGGATTACAAGTTTGGGGTAGAGTGTTCAAGCCCCAAATTCAGACTTGAATAGGAATTCAAATCAAGTTTGGGAGTTAAACAGAAAAAAAAACACAGAAAAAGAAAAAGAAAAGGGAAGGACTCAGCCATGTGGGCTGGTCTCGGGCAATTCCGGCCCAGCTCCAGAGCGAGCTATGGGCTCGGCCCACTGACCTAACGGACCACGTGTCGCTGACGCGAGGGACCCACTAGTCAGTCTGTGGAGAAAAGAGAAAAAAAAGGGGCCTTTGGCGCTGCCGGGGTTCGAACCCGCGACGCCTCCCTGACCAACCTGCCCCCCTTGCCACTGCGCTGTTGCGTGCTATCTGAACAAAGGTAGCAATGCTGCCAACATAAGCAGCGACAGGGCTACGTCTGAACCCAGGCTGAGCCTGAACTCGTCGACGACGACTTCTTACCGAGACGCAGCCGTCGCCCTCAAATCTCTCTCGACGCTGCTAAGACACGAAAACGCAAGGGTGCACCACCATGAAACCATGGGTGCCCCGATATCTTCAAACGGTGACCGAAAAGGGGCTCCTTTCCCACCGGCGACAGGCTCGGCGGCGCCTGCACCCTGCAAATTCAGACACCACGGCCGGACTAAGAGCGAGGCCACGATGGCTCCTAGAGGTCCTTCTGCGCGTCCCGGACACGAACATCACATGCGTTCGTGCGTCCCAGGCACGCCACGGGCATGACGGCTACGAGCCACGCGGCGGCAACGAGAAACGCGGCGGCGGCTTATGGCGTTGCGGGGAACTACTACGCGCACGACAGGAGACGGCAGGAGGGGAGTCGCACGGTCACCTAGGGGGGTGCTGGAGTCGACCTTGAGAAAACAGAGAGGAGGGAGGCGAGCTCGCCGAGGTCGACGTCGGGGAAGACGACGTCCCGGCGTGGAGGAAGACGGTGGCGAGGCGCTCCACGGCCACTAGCTCCGACCTGCGGACAAAAATGGGACACATGAGTGGTCAGGGCCGCGTACGCGTGCGCACGATCAACGACATGGCGGTGCGGCGACCAATTAGGGTTCCTACCGGCGGAACAGGGGGCTCCAAAATCATTCATGGCGGCGGCGGCGGGCGAAATCGAGGAGGGGGAACGGAGCTAGGGTTCGGGAGGAGGAGAGGGGGGCGCAGCCTTTAAGGGGGCGAGGAGGAGAGGCTGCGGAGGGGCTCCACGCCGAGCTCCTCTCCGTCCTGCTCTGACGAGGGGAAAAGGAGGGGGGAAAGGTGGGGAAGAAGACGCTGGCAAGCGGGCCCGGGTGGTCAGGAAGAGAAAAAAAATGAAGGGCGCGGGGCTCCTCTTGCTGGGCCGAAACGGCCAGGCCCCGGATGGGATGGGCTTCTCTGGATGAAGAGGAGGAAAAGAAAGAAAAAACCCTCTGTATTTTTGAAAATGCAGCAGACAAAGAAAAGAAAAGAGGAGGGAAGAGAGATTATAAAAATATAGCAAAATATTTTTAAATATCTCTGGCAACAAGCTTGATCATCCGAAATTGGTTGGGCAATCTTTGGATGCAGAGAAAAATCACCAAATCCAAACAGTGCCTTTTTCCATAGAAAAAGGTGCATTTGGGATTCTTTGGAAAGAAACACAAGGGTAAAAATTCGATGAGCTCAAGAATCTCACACCTTGCATTATTTTGGATTTTTCAAAATTGGTTTGACCAATTTTGGCAACAACAAAAATGTGGCTCCTTTTTAAAATTCAAACCATTTGAACTAGGGGCCACTGTTTTGAATGTTGTAAAAAAAGATTTGAAAAGGAAAGAATCGTTGGCAAGACAAAAGAATTGGCTAGGCCAAAGATGAGGTTGAGGGGAGGTGACATGCAATCAGAACAATTTCAAGATCATGTCACTTGAACTACATTGATCACCTTAGATCACAAAGCAAAAGAACTCCAATCCCAATGTAATTCAAAATCATCACATGCAAAGTCATGAACATCCACCATAAGGAGTTACAAGTTCAACAGACAAAGGTAAAAAAACATGGTGCATCATAAGGGCATTACATGTGGGCTGTTACAGCTGCGCCCTGGCTCCCATGGCCGTACCCTCGTCGCGCCCTGGCCATGCCACGCGCCTACCTTCGCCCAACGTGTCGCACCCCTGCCCTGCGCCCCGGCCCGTCGTCGCTTGCCCCGTTGCGAAGCTCGCCGCGCCCGTCCGTCGTGCCTCTGTCCCTAGCCGCCGGCGTGCCCGTGCTGGACAGTGAGCTTGGCTCACTGACCAGTGGGCCAGGCCCGGTTTAGTTAGGGGCTAATCCCTTATTAGCCTAATTGCTCTGTTAAAATAAAACTGATGATAACCCCTCTAAGAGTATGACAGATGGGCCCCATGCCCCTTTAGCTTAATTAAATTACTTAATTAACCTCTGTGTGACTTACACCTGGGCCCCATCCTGTCAGGTTTTTAAAATAAATAGAATTAAAATGTTTAGTCATTGACATGTGGGCCCAGTGGCTATTTTGTCTTTATTAAAATGTTTTATAGATAAATAGAGGCTCACATGTGGGTCCCACATGTCAGGCACTGTTTTGGATAATGTTTTGGATAATGTTGATATAATAATAAAAATAAATTCAGAAAATCATTTAAATTGATTTAAACTTTAAAATTCAATATCTTTTAAACCGTAAGTCAGATTCAAAAACTTTATACATGAAAATTTATCAGAAAAATATAAAGAATACGAATACATTATCCGTATGTCTACCACACCCCTCTAACACAACAAACATCGAACCGTCCCCCTCCGGATCGACAGTCCGATAAATTGTCCGGTTCTGCTAAAGTACCCGGATGAATTTATTCCGAACACGAAAGTTGTTCGGAATAGATCAACTAACCCGGATACACCACCCACACATGTGTCGGATATCCACGACACCTCCGGCATGATATCTCCCCCTCCAGACACCCTGTCCGGTAATCACCCGGAGCTGGCAGTTCATCCTCGGATGAATTTCCGCTCCGAGCAACGTGCATTGCACTGCGTTAGAACACCGTTAACTTTGCGTTGGCCATGTCTTGTATTTGTATTGCTATTATTGTTGTGTATTTATTGTTTCTCCCCCCCCCTTTATTCTCCGATAGACCTCGTTGTTGCCGCCGACTACACCGTTGCCGAGTACGACTACTTCGTCGACGATCCTACCCCTACCGTCGAGCTTCTAGGCAAGCAGAGCCATTCTCTTCCCCGGATATCGCCTATCTTTTCGTACATTTCTTGCACTAGGCATTGTTACTGCTGCTGCTACGTTACAATCCTATTCAATTGCATGGCCTGATTTTTGTCTCCCCTTGATGTACCTTCCTTTAATCATATGCTGCCTATTATTACTTATGCATTATTCAGCAGTAAACCTTGCGCATTGTTAGCTACCTTTAGAATAAAGGGTCGTGATCACTTTGGGAGTGATCGCGGGAACGATATATTACAACTGCAATAGGTACGGATCAATGCAGATGCCCTAGGGAACCTACAACGGCGAGACTCTGCCGAGTCGCTTCGAGTTTGGCTTACGAGTGGAATGGACTAGTATTTCACTCTCGTCGGCTCAGTAGCGTAGCATCACCGGGATGATATGAGGTTTACCTCTTTAGTTCATTCCGCTGATGTCTCTGTCAAACCTCTTTAAGTGTGCCATCGAGGGTGATACCTCCTGGTTTCACTTAATGGTAGGCACTCGAACCAACCGGTGTCCTTAAAGGTAAGAAGTCGGGTGACCCAACGGTGCCCGCGAGTGGTATTGCGACGGGACGACAGGGAGGGTACGACCAGTGCACCGGTGTGCTTGGCCCCTGATCGTTGGCCGCGAGAGTTACCAAACCACGAAAGTCGAGCTCCTCCAGGAGCACACGCGAGACAAGGTAAGGAGACGGTTCACCTTGTTGGTAACCGCAGTGACTTGGTGGGACGACGGGGCAGTGTCAGAACCCTCTTTTAGGTAATGTGCTAGGATCAAAGTCACTTGCATTCATCTCAAAAAATTCAAAAAGAAATCATTGAAATCAAATTCAAAAGAAAAATGGGAGAAGAAAACCCCCCAGATGAATTATTTCAAAAGGCCAGATAAAAATCTTCTCCAAAAATTCATGTTAGATTTTTGAAAAGTCTTATAAATGAGTGTGATCACATATCAAGTGATGGGGGACCCACCCCATTCTCAGAATTTTTCAAATATTCAAACAGTTCCTTGGAATTAATTAAAAAACCCTATTTGAGTTAAGATTCAAATTATTTGAATTTTAAAAATGTTGAAACTTTATAAGTGGCTAGTCTATATTATTATGAAGCCATATAAAAAATTTCAGCATTTAATAAAATGCCTAGCTATTTATTTAGCACCGCAAAACAAAAAGGCAGAAAAGAAAAACAGAAGAAAAAGAATAAGGGAAACTCACCTGGCTTCCAGCCCGACTAGCTCCCCGCAGCCCACCTGGCCGGCCCAGCCCACCCGGTAGACCCCTGTCGTCTTCCTCCCCGCGCGCCCAAGCAGCTCGGTGGCGAGGCGCCGACGCCGTGGACGCCACCGCGACGCCCGAAGGGTTCCAGGCCTCCCCAGCTCACCAAAGAGCGCCAAGGAGACGTCCGCTTCTCCCTCTCTCTCTTTCCCCCATCGCCGCCTCCTCTTGAGCTCTGTACACGTTTCCCCCTTCTTCCCTGAGAGCAGCCGCCGCTCACCGTCGCAAGAAACCGTGGCCAACACCGGAGAAGAGCCAGAAGACCGTGTCCCCCTCGCGCTACATCGTTGTCCACGCCAAGATCTCGGAGATGGAGACCTAGGAGCCACTGGAGCCGTCGCAATCGGAGTTTTCGTCTCGCCGGAGCCGCCGCACGACTTCTTCAATTCCCGCCAGCCCCGAGCTCCTACGACTTCGCCACCACTTCCGTTGGACTCACGGTGAGCTCACGGTTCACCCGAGCCATCCCAACGTCTTCCTCCTCCTCTCTAGCACAATCCACCATGAGGGCCGAAGCTCCTCGCCGCCGGAAGCCATGGCGACGACCACCTGTTACGCAATCGAGCTCGTCTTTTTGTCCGTCGTCTTCACTGTGGCCTCACGCGTCGATTGAGCTAGCGCCTGCTGGATTTGGTGCACCATGGTGACGTTTGTCTCTCCGCCGGGCTTCTGTTGCCGCCGGCGAGGTCACCGTCGTCGCCCTGGTCACCCCCGAGGTCGCCCGCGTGCACCAGACGACGCGCGAGAGCACGGGCTACGTTCCTGTGGCCTCAGCACATCGAATGGTGGCCGGGAGCAGTGGATCCGTGCAGCGCCGCCGTGGCCAGGCCGCCAGCGTTTAGCCTCCGGTGGGTTAGCCTAACCCCCCTCGCTAATCCACCCCCTAATGATCCCCCATAACCGATGACAAGTGGGCCCAGTGGCTTAATTAAGCCACTGGTTAAGTTAACCCAGCCGGGTTAATTAACCCAGAGGCTGACAACCCTGGCCCACATGTAAGCCTCCCCCCCCACGTCAGCTTGACGCAACAGTGACGCAATAATGTTTTTTCCAGAGTAAATTGAATTAAAGAAATTCTAGAAATTCCAGAAAATAGCTCAAACTTTGGAAATTCATAGAAAATTCATATTAACTCCAAATTAGACAAATAATATATGAAAAATGATCAGGAGAAAATAAGCTATCCAAAAATCCAACTTTAAACTATGTTTGAGTTGATTTTAAAATGGGACCAGTAGCATATGTCATTTGATTTATTTGGAATTTATTCAAATTCAATTCAAATGCTTTTGCACCTTGGACCATGGAAATATGCTATATTTCAACCACACATCAGAGGCATATCATACACATTTGAAGATGATTCAAATTGATCAAACAATGTCACCTATAACTTGACTAAGTTTGAATTCAAATTGGAGTTTGAATTTGCAATTCAGTTTGCAATATACTCCATTTAAATGGAATTTCCTCACACATCAAAGCATATACATCAAGATTCAACCTTCCATCATGTGATTGTGCATTGTATTTACTTTGCTACCTTGTTTGTTGTTTGTCGAGTAGAGGTGGAACCGGAGCAGGAGGCTGCCCCCTTCGTTGAAGACCCCGAACCCGAACCTCGTCAGCAAGGCAAGAAAACCCCCATTGATCATGTCGATAAAATCTCACTTCCCTCTCATGTCTCGCTTATGCATTGTATAGGATGATTACCATGCTATGTTTCTACCGCATAGATGAACCCATTCCTTTGCATGACCTATCATTTTGTCACAGTAGTAAGCAAACCACAATCCTAGCAAATGTAGGAGTTGATTGATATCTTGTGGCCCCTGCAAATGTTACTGCTTATTGCATGCTTAGAGTGATACCTTGTTGATACTGTTATGTGAGTCGGGATGGTAGTGATCATGATGATGATGGTAGAAAAGTGTTGGTGAATCTACCCTAATACAAGGTGAACGATGAGAGGCTGTGTAGGAGTACACGGTGGGTTGTCTCGTTGAACACCGCCCTAAGTCCGAGTTCTTGTGTGGTGATCCAAGATGAAGAGTACAACCACACATTGGGCTCACTGACCCCTCTCAGCTTACTAACTCATCCCTTTCGATGTCAAAATGTCGCAATAGTTCGGAGTTCTGGTAGGCTTGTGGCCTGGATGCTAAGTGAGAGAACGGCTCATCCAAGACCGGCTTATGCACCACGCACACATCACTTGGGTCCACTTCGGTAAACCGGCCGGGTTCACGATAGTGGTAGCCAACCCAAGTAGGCGGCTTTCTCGGACTAGATCGGATATGAGGTAACAGTTGTGGTGAGCATCCTCGCTGGCACCCCTTGAATGGTGTCGAGATCAAAGGCGGTAAATGATGATCATGTGTGTGTAGCGGTACACCCCTGCAGGGTTAACAAAACTATTCGAATAGCCGCGTCCGCAGTTAAGGACTGCTTGGAAAGCTTAGCTTGATTATTAGACAACTTGAACTGGATACTTCTAAAATACACCAAGATAAGTGTGAGTTCTATGGCGTGCTTTCTCGTGGGGAAGTCGAGGAAGGCACCATAGTGGTGTAATTGGTTGGAGAAAGTAGTGGACTCGTGTACGCTTCTTACCTCAAAGTCTGGTACTCGTAGTTCAGGACTAGCCAAGTCAAAGCTGGCATTTCTGCAAGTGAAACCCCACCTACCTTTACCTTGATACATATGCATGAGTAGTATAGCTCCTATGTAAGTCTTGCTGAGTACGACTTTGTACTCACGTTTGCTTAATCTATGTTTTAGATGAACCCACTGACCCCGAAGGTGGCTTCTTCATCGAGCTGGACGACTGAAGATCAAGCTAGTCTAGTCCCAGTCATACGACTGGTTCCCTCGTGGAGGGCTTGTGTTTAAATAAGGCTTCTTAAGCCATTTGTTAAACTTGTCTGTACTCAGACATAATTTGCTTCCGCTTGTGTTGTAATGTTGGATCACATGTTTGTGATCTCTGTGTGCACTCTATAAGAGTTATCAATAAAAATGTATACTTTGTAGAGAATTGCAATGATACCTACTGTTCATACAAGGCATGTGTGCTGCGTGTATGTTTATAACATGCATGTCTTTGTATGGGTTTTCGAGACCTTAGTTGTGATCTGGCTGACGGTCTTTCATACACCAAGTGGACCTTAGATGTGCGCATCTTGGGGCATCGCGATGCGATTGTTCGAGACTCCGTCTCGTGCACACTTTGTGGTATGATCGAGCCCGCCCTAGACCCCGACTAAGTGATCGGGCTGAAGTAAGTCTATGTAAGAGTTATGATATAGTTGATAGTATGGTTGAGGCGACTTGTCTGTGAATATGGGAGTTCATCACCCATATCATTAGATTTGTGTGCGGACGATGAGGACCCATCTCAATTGATCATCCGGCCTGGATGGGATGCCCCTCACGTACGATGCTTTCCGAGAACGTTCTGTGCTTGGCCTTGTCTGCTTAGACAAGTGGGTACGGTTCTCGGCTCTCCATATGACTATGTCTTAGCTAGACTTGCATACGCTAACCCCGGGTCCCGACAGGCAGGCACCGATGTACTGGTGGTCCTGGCTGCTGTCGTTGTCCGCGGGTCATTTAAGTCGCGGCAACGATAACGGTTGTCACGTAGGTTAATTAAAATGCTAAATGGTTCGGCGGATGTCTTGAGTTGGCTATATGCCATGTACGCACTACCTACCCGTGGGAATTACGAGTTATGGGCTCCTCTGCTTTGTAGTGTCGTCCGAGGACTCTTTAGACGTCAGCAGTACTGCGGGCTGATTGCCGGGAACTGGTGTTGTCTTATTTGCTCACGCGGTGGTGTCTTATTTGGATTTGCTTTAACTTCACCGGCCAGCCACGCACCGTGCAGGAATACGTTCGGGTTGGGGTCCAAGGCCCGGCGTACTTAGGATTTAGACCGGCGGATGGCCTCTCTGTTGAGTTTGAAAGATGGGCTACGGAGTGTCGGATAGCCACGGTGGAGCGTTCCCTAACAAGGTGCCCGCCACCCTAGAGATCCGTGCATGTAGTGTAACACAAGTGCACCCCTGCAGGGAAGATTAATCTATTCGAATAGCCGTGTCCACGGTAACAGGACGCTTTATGCTGAAGTTGGATCTTACCACTACAAACTATTATTATTAAACTGTATGGTTCCGGGTTTTCTTCCTCGCAGGGATGTCGAGGAGGTGAACTCGGAGGCATTGCTAATTATTACAACTTATTATTATACAATGCTGCAGCAACTTCTGCTGCATTGTTACTTTATGCTTTATATAAACTATTGGCTGATTCTTACCTCATGCTGCAAGACATCGTCGGAAGATGCTAGTCTTCGATAGGCCTAGCTTATTACCCCTATTCTGAATTTCTATCTTACAGTCCACTATATACAGCCTCTTCTTTCCGTTGATACAAATGCATAATTGCTTAGTAGCGGACGTAAGTCTCGCGGGTATACTAGATACTCACCCTGCTTTATTTCCTTTACTGTTTTGCCTGATCGGCCACTGCAGTCGACGTTGGAGCCCAGGCGCAGGAGTACCCCCGGAGGCGACTACTACGACGTCGAGTTCCTTGTTGACCAGGAGTAGTTTGAAGGTTCCCAGGCAGGAGGCCTCGCCTTTTTGATCGAGTGTTGATTTTGTGCTAGCCTTCTTAAGGCAACCTTGTATAACTTGTGTCTGTACTCAGATACTTTTGCTTCCGCTAACTTTGTGCTCTCGAGCTGTTGTATTCGAGCCCTCGTGGCCCCTGGCTTGTATTAAACAGCTTGTATTATTTTATTTGTAGAGTTGTGTTGTGATATCCCACCGTGAGTCCCTGATCTTGATCGTGTACCTTGCGTGTATGATTACTGTACACGGTCTGATTTTGGGGGCGTCACAAGTTGATATCAGAGCCGACTGCCTGTAGGAGACCCCCTTCCAACTCCTTGGTCGAAGTCAAGTCTAGACAAACAAAAACTACTTTACTAATAGTGTCGTGTGGCTTATCGGCCCACGTCGCCAAACTGGGTGGTATTAGGATCTTTTTCTCCGTACCCTTACTCTGGGACTCTACTCTCTCTTCCTTTCGGGCTAAATATTTTGCTAACTCTGACATTAGGTTCTCGTGAATCCTTCCTCCCGGAGAGCCCCTCATTACAGATGATCTCTTGCTTCACCAGAAGATTCTGAAGATTACTCTCCGCTAAAATTCCCGAGAGCATATGTGCCGATCACCTTTACAATTCCTTGCCACCGATAAACCCGTATGTATAACCACATACACCTTTCGTTCATCCATACAATCCCAGATGCTCTTGTGTTTACAAGATGCCTCGACATACTCTCTGTTGATGGGTAAATCCTTTATGCGTACTGCCTTGCAGCTTCTTTTCACACTGCGGATAATTCCTTGCGTTTACCGAGGATCCGTTCATCCCCAGTGGTTCCTTTGATTCCCAAAATACTTTGAAATACTATTCGATCTCGTGACAATCCTCGGCAGCCTACTGCTTTGGAGATTCTTCTTACCTGCTTGCACTATGATTAATTCCGTTTGTCTTGTGGTCTTCGATGACCTCCCTTGGCCTTGCCATTCCGATCTGTTGAATCATCGTGTGCGCGAGTGCACGCAATCATCATATGATCCCTATGAATCCATTCTTCTAGCTTAGACGTCATTCCGGACATGAGCTGGTTCTCGGTAAATCTAACCTTAATTGATTAACCGTCAAGCTTCTATTCAACTTATCCATGTTTGATCGATGTATCTGAGTCTGATACACCTATATTGGAAATCATATTTCCTTTGTACTTAAGCATTGAATTATTTCGATGCTTTTGTCTCCAATGCTTTAGCATTCTTTTTATGGTTGAGTACCGATACTCGCCCCAGACTCTCTGTACGCCGCCTGACCTTTTTGGTGGATTACTAACTGTCGTCCCCTGGTGTTTTAAGTCATTGACGAGCTTCCCCCTGATACGAAATGCCTTTGGCGAACGGTATCTTTTGATCCGTGTCATCGAACTTCTGCTTTCAAACTTGTATAACTTGTTCCTATTGTTTGTCATATAGATTCGTAAAATGTCCCTATGGGTTGTATCTATGCTTCATCCATCTTTGTGGACCCATGAACTTTCGCGGGTCATACTCTACTGGTGTTATGCCAGATAAATTTTAGAACGCTACAAATTCATCGATAACGAGAAGTGAATGAAAGACTATGCATTGAAGAAGTGGGAGTTGACCCTGAACCTTTGTGTTCAGGCCCATGGATACTATGTAGAACTTATCATGAAATCTCCTCGTAAAGATAATTAACCCCCTTGGTGTAAATTCTGCTACACCTATGATCCACCATTCTACCTTCGAGTATTACTCCTAGTATCTCGAGGATATCATGCCTTTGCACTACATCTTATGAATTGTGATGAAATAATGCTTATCCCTGTCGTAACCACTCCATGGGTTATGGGTTGTCGTCAACCGAGAACATCGCTTACCTTTTGCTCTGCTATTCGATTGCATTCTCTTGAAACCTCTTGACATAAAGTGTCGTGGTCATCATTAGCATTTTTGCTTCTTCCATGTGTCTATTGGATTCATCGTGTGATATACCATCCTTGCCCCTCGATGATTTGTGTTATCATCGACAACCTCCTTTGACTCCCTGCCAATACAAACTTGGTCGAGTATATCTTGCTCCGTTTTTCCTTGGGAAAGAATTACGCCTGATACGTGTGTATAATCACATTTTCCCTTCCATTGGTCTGTTTAACCTTTATTGTTACGTATCTTATCTGAGCAGTGATAATTCTTTGCTTATGTAAACACTTCGGTGTACTACTTTGTCTGTACAACCTGTTACGATTGTGGATGACTTTTCGGTGACCACCGATGGACGAGAACTTTGCCAATTGGTCTGCCTCGTCTTAACGAGCAGGAAAATGGTTCTCTTCGTCCCTCGCCCTTGGCACTGATGTTGTTGCCGACATAGCTGACAAGTTGTTCCCCGTCATACCTTGCATCGTGATCGCATGGAATGTCCCCACCCTTTGGGCCCATAACCCACAGTTCCACAGGACCGAAACCTGACTCTTGTTGCCTACATCGTGATGTTCAGTCCGTTACCAGACGCAGTGCTTACGCCTAATGCTCTCCCCCCCCCTTTTCATAATTCGTCGTCGACATCGAACACATGTCTATGCGCTTGAAACTTCTCATACCTGCTTTGGTTTCTCTCGATGTATCTCCCCGAGTTAAAATTCGAAAGATACTTCGCGCCCCTTTTTCCTTGGACAACCTCGGTTGATTAACCTTGCGTCGATCTGACCCCCTAAGTATCCCCTCCTAGCCTATCCGTAGGTACGATGAAGACCCTGAAGGAAATATGACAAATTGTTGAGATGCACTGATGCAAAGAAATGAAAACGTCAACAAGAAGGACAACAAGCACCAGAATAATCGTTAGGATACGGAACCGAAACCCTACCCCTAGCACTACCTTTAATTCTCGGGACAAGAATTCTTGTAGTGGGGGAGATTTGTAACACCCTCACTGTCATGAACAGTAATCACTCTTGTTAATCAAAGATACTGTTGGTATCCATGACATGATCATCTTGCTTTTGATCACCTTCAAAATTCCCTTTATTTGGCATTGAAATTAATGTGACAAATATTACTTTGTCCAAAAATTGTGTAACCACTTTTGTTAAATCACAAGTATTCACTAGACCATGATAAACCAACTTGGGTAATTTATTAAGCTATGAAGTAAATTAAACAAATCAAATAGTAGCTTAAATAGCCCACTTTAGTCATTTATTAATTAAATAAAATTCAAAGGATTTTATTAATGCCTCAAACCATTTGTCCAGTGTCAAACATTGCAACAATTTTATTGGTACTGATTGCATAGTTTTATAAATTCGATTTCTACTCAAAATAAAATATAAATCAAAAGAAAAACAGTATGGAAAACAAAAAAGACAAATCCTATCCTACGCTCGGAGCGAGGCCCGCCCCAGGCCCAACTCCTTCTCTCCTCCTCCTCCCACATGCCCCCATCCCCTCCCCACCTGCCCCCCCCCCCCCCCCCGTGCCGTGGCACGGCCATGGCCATGGAAGCCGCGGCCGGCCCCCCTCCCTCCTGTGCCCCCCTTGAAGAGATGGCCGAACCCCTTCCCCCAACTGCCCACTGTCCACTTTCCCACTTCCCCACCTCTCTCTCTAGTTGGATCCTCCCCGTGCGAGCTCCACAACGACCGTGGACGCGCCTCCGTGCACACCATGGCCACTGCCCACCTCCGGCCCGGCTGGCATGTCCAGGTGAACCAGCTGCTTCGTCTTTGTCATCTTCTACGAGCAATCGAGCCTAGGCGCCCCACGGTCGTCGGCATCGTCGTCTGCCTCGCCTTCAGCCGCCGTCTTCGGCGCCCGGATTCGTCGCCGCCCGAGCCCCACCGGCCTCCCCGTGCACGCTGTCGAACTCCCGGTGAGCTGTCGCGCCCGTTCCCCTTGCCTACTCCTCGAATCCCACCGTTTATCGCCTGTACGGGGCCTTGCCGCCATGGACGGAGTTCGTCCGTGGCCGCGCCCTGGCTCCCATGGTCGTACCCTCGTCACGCCATGGCCATGCCACGCGCCTGCCTTCGCCCACTGTGTCGCACCCCTGCCCTGCGCCCCGGCCCGTCGTCGCTTGCCCCGTTGCGATGCTCACCGCGCCGGTCCGCCGTGCCTCTGTTGTTGGGAAACGTAGTAGAAAACAAAAAAATTCGGCCTACGAAGCAAGAACCCAAGATCATCCAAGAAGATTGCATACAAGGTTTTAGGTCATGGCTCACCAACCGATGTAGCGGAAGTAGAGTTGGTGAAGCTCGTGGACGTAGTGGAAGTAGATCTCGCAAGTTCTCCCAGGAACAGTCCCTCGATCAATCCCACGAACAAGTCCCGCGATCTAGTCCCACGGACAAGTCCCATGAACAAGCTCCTCGAAGAAGGGTCGAAGGTACGACCCCTCCATTAGTATCCACACATCCCGTAGCAGCAATCCAGCAGCGCTCCGCCGTCCAGAGATGAACGCCACCGAGAAAACTAGAGGGAGAAAACCCTAACGGATTCCGATCTAGAACAGCGTCTAAACCGGGGTCTAAAAGTGGAGCAACGGGGTTTAGAGGAGGGAGGGTGGCGCATAGGCCTTGGGGACAAGTTGTGCTGCGCCCTCCACCCCTCCCCCACATTATATAGGTGGCCAAGAGGCCCTTGGGGCGCAATAAGGGGGGTGGGGAGTCCAACTTGGACTCCCAAACCTCCCAAACCTTCCCACCGGAAACCTGCCATATTGGAGAGTTGGACTTTCCACCTGGAGGGGGATTCCTTCCCCTTGGTGCGCCCCCCACCCCTTGGCCGGCCAGGGCAGCCTATGTGGCTTTCCCCCCAAGGCTAGGGGCGCAGGGGAGTGGGTGGTACTGCCCGGAACCTTCCGGAACCTTCCATGACCTTCTAGAAGCTTCCAAGACCTTCCGGGACATACCGGGACCGTTTCGGGACATTCCGGACACTTCTGGAGCACTTCCATAACCTTCCGAGATCATTCTCGGACGTTCCGGAGCCATCCGGATAGTTTCCAAGACCATCCGAGTTACATTTTAAGCCACCGGATGACCGCGAAGGTTGTCGGGACGCCCAGCGATTATCCGGAAACTATTCCGGTTGATCCAGGACTTCCCTAGTACCATTCTCATATGTTCCGGAACCACCTGGGACTACTCCAGAGTGATCCGGACATAACCTTAAATACCCAGAACTACTTCTGGTGCCCTTTTGAACAATTCCATAAATCTCCGGAACTACTTCCGGTACCCGTATGAACTATTCTGCTTTGCTTCCACTAAACCTTCTACCATACTAGTATTCTAACAGACTACTGCTCGTTAAGTGTGTGACCCAATAGGTTCGGTATAATACGGACATGACTCAGAACATCTTCCGGACATAGGTCAACAGCCTTTTGTCAATAGCCAATAATCAACAGCGGAGCCATGGACACCCATGTTGACTCCCGCACATACACGAAGAAACTTCGAGTGAACCATTATGTTTAGTCATGTACCATTCCCTTTGCTTCGCGATATATGACAAAGTTAGAGGAGAGAAGTTTGGCACCATGTGTAACAACTTTTGAACACAAGCCACTCGTTATCATCTTTGCTCGTTTGTCCCTTTTCTCGTTATCGTATTCCGATATCCCCGTGACTGAATCACAATGCGTCTGGCCAGACTATAATGGATACCGTCATACCGAGTGGGCCCGAAGTGAATATCTTCTTCATCGTGAAGGAGCAAATCCCATTCTTGAACTATCACAGTCACTAGCCACACCATCTGACATACCCAGAACTTATTTTACTACTTCCCATTTACGGGAGGATTCATCTAAGAACCAAAGCATGTCTTCCTGTGTGAAGCAACTCGATACTCTCATGGTCTAAGGAATTACGTATATGATAACATTTCATGATATGACTTATAACGTAGTTACGATGTGATCTCTAAGTATATCATTCAATACTGGGGTCGGTTCAACATCATTGTTCTGCTAACAATATGTTCCCATTGCTACTGACATCCTTGTTACAAGAACAATGTCCATGATTAAGAAAACGTAATCATCAGTTAGCACATGAGCTGGTCTTAGAGGCTAAACCAGGAACTCTTGGTGTTTACATTTCCACACATGCAAATGAGTTTTCTTCTGAATCTCACAGTCAGGGTCATTGCAATTATAGCACAGAAATATAAACATTAATTACGAACGTGGAAATATATATATAATAACATTTTATTATTGCCTCTAGGGCATATTTCCAACAGTCTCCCACTTGCACTAGAGTCAATAATATTGTCAGTGCTTGAGCACTTTACACCTATGGCATACCGGTGTAATAAATGCCTCATTTGTGGTATAGACCTCATCTTCGGATCTGACGTTTCAGGCCCGTTTGTATCTTGCATATCTTCACGTTTTCACGCTATCATAAAATTCACTAATTTTATCAGTTTAGCTTTGTATATGTTTGAATCATTTGGTAGGACCTTGGTTCCTTAGAATAAGTCATGAAATCATTCATCAATGTTCCATGAGCTTCAAGCATTTAGGAAACCATACCATGTTCATAAATGAACTGATGATTCAAAATGCCCTCCCTTGTTACTTCTTTAAGCAACAATATACTTAGCCTCTGTTATAGAATTCGCCACAGTATCTAACTTTAACACAGTTCCTTCATACTGTGCCACCCTTATGTGTGAAACACATAATCCCAATTAAAATCGAAAATTGATCGGAGTAAGTATGAAGACTGAATTGGTGTAACTGTTTACATCAAAATTCAGCTGGTGTAACTTGTTACAACGAGCTCTTCATTATCTCCATTTTCCGAGAAACATATCTTATCTATCATAAGTTTAACTTTTCACTGTTTTTCCAATGATCAACATATTGATCACTTTGGTATCTTGCTCATAACCTTTTGAAGCACTTGACATATCTGGTCGTTTTACATATTATGGTGTACATGATTAATCCAAACACACGGGTGAGTGGAATTCAATTCACGTGTTTTTGCTTATCTGTGTTCATCAACACCGATTTCTGCAAACAACTTTTCACCACGACTTCGGCAAGAACATGTTTCTTGGCATTTCATACTAAACTACTTTAGTATCATGTCAATATGTAGTGTTGGCTTTAGCATGATCAGGCACTTACTATCTTCATAGATCACTATGCTCAATACTAATGCTATATCAGCCCAAGTTCTTCAACTGAAAACTATTTCCAATGAAGTCCTTATTCGTGTCAAGAAATTTATATCATTTCTAATCAACAATATGTCACCTACATAAGGTTTTAGAAATATTATTCAGCTCCCACTTACTTTCTTGAATATTCAAGCATCTTCGTTATTCCTGATGAAAACAAACTCTTTTGGCAATTTCATCACAACGAAAATTCCAACTCCATTATGCTAGCTCTAGTCCATCACTGGATATCCAAGGCTTGCATCTATTTTAGCATCCTTTGAATCGACAAAACATTCCGGTCGTATCACGTATACGTCCTTTGTTATATTTCCATGTAGGAACTTTGTTTTGACGTTCATTCTACCATATCCTATAAATGAGATATGTAGTAATTGCTAGTATAACCCGAACTGACTAAAGCATTTCTACGGTCGACACTATTTCGCCGTAGTCAACCTTTGAACTTGCTAGAAAACAATTTTCCAACCAGTTGAGCTTTATGGATAAAACAATTTCATCCGAATCAATTATACATCCATATATATATTCTTCAGACTTTTAGTCTTTCCGAGGGTCTACCAAGTTCAAAACTTGACTTACTTCCATGGATACTATCTCGGATTATTTGGCATTTAGCCAAATCCCGGAGTCAGGGCCCATCAACGCTTCTTTGTATATCACAGGTTTATCATTGTCGAACAACAATATCTCATTTTACATATCATGAATGTTTGTACGATTTTTGTCTAACCTGTGTGGTTCAGCTGCGCACTCCTCTGAAGATTCAACAATCTTTGACAAGTTGCACTGTCCTCCCACTCACTCTTTTGTAAGAAACTATTTTTCTTCAAAACACATTGTTCTTAACAGCAAACAGTTTTGCTTTTGTGTAGTGATAGAGGAATACCAAAACTTTTGGCATAACCTTAACAAAGTAGCACTTATCTGATTTGGGGTTTTGAGTATGTCAAACATATGCCTCATATACCCAAATTTTAAGAAAAGACAACATGGTTTTAACAGTCCATACCACATCTAATATGGTGTCATTTCAACAGATTTGATGATGCTCTTTTCAGTGTAAAAGCCGTAGTCACTAACGCATAACTTTAATAAGTATAATGGCAAATTGATAAACGTCATATTTGATCTTTACCGTGTCATACATGGCTTGATTACATCTCTCGAACACTTTACTCATAGTGATGTTCCGGGAGACGCAAGTTATGACAGTTCTTCACAACTCATCAGACGTTCACTAAACTTGTAACTAAAATATTACTTTCTACAATCTAATTTGCAGAAGCTTTATTTTCTTGTTACAATGAATTTCTATTTCACTCTAAAATTCCTTGAACATTTCAAAGATTTCAGACGTATGTCTCTATTGAACAGATATCCACATATCTACTTCAACTCATGAGTGAAGATAGGGAATCCACTGCACACAACTACACTTATTGGACTACACACATCATCATGTATGATTACCAATGGTTTAGTTGCCCGTTCATGTATGGCCTATTAACGGTGTTTTAGTCACATTACTTCGAGACAAAGATCGCAAGCGTCAAGTGATTCATAATCATATGACTCGAAAGTCCATCACTTATGGAAATTCTTCATGCATGTTATGTCACTTGTGATAAACGGCAGTGCCACATCTATGTGGTATTTCTGTCAGTCTTGCGACGTTTAGCGTCAGTGTTATGGATGTTTAGTATTATTATCAAGATTCATAACATACACCCTATTCATAATGGAAGTATGGCCTTTACGTTATTCATAGCTTTGAACAACTCTCTTGCAACAAACATGATTCAAAATGATGTTTTGCAACAAGGCTAAAGTGTAGTAACAATTTACTCAACTCTAAAATGAATTATGAAGATAATCATAGAGTCAACACACGGTATAGTAAACCTTTTACCGTGTTCCCGAGCGTGTCAAAACTCATCATGAGCTAGTCATAAAGGCCATAGTATTTCTTGCATCGAGTTGCAACAATATGCAATCGATGTGATATTCCGGTGATCAACAGTTTAATCACAATATACAGAATCCACAATTAACTGCTTAATCATGATTCCCAAGAATTACATCTCTTGACCAGCAATAAATTCATCTATAACTCCGTATGACTTTCATTTCTGAGCTGGTTATTCTAGTCTTCTTTCGTTTTGCCTTTATACGTATCATAGTTCTATTTCCAATGTCCCTCCTACTCACAGAAGATCACACATGATCAAGGGTGGCGCAGGCCATGGACTTTCCGGCGTGTAAGTCTTACTAACACCCTATGGAACTTCCTTTCCCTTAATCCTCATCATCATATGATCATTGTTCTTCTGGATCCCACACTTATCAGTTTTGTTTAGAGCACAATGAACATTTTCACTAATGCTTACAATCATACATTGTACTAGATATCTTATATCCAACATTAATTTTCTTACTACTGAAAACTTATTTTTCAGTTCCATGAATATAACATAACTATCCCAAACTTTTCGAAGTTCGGGTTTCATGGTGGTGAAGACAATGCACTTAGCTGTCGTGGAATTCTAGCATTTTGGATTATGGACATAAGTCACATCATCCATAGCATCAGCGGGAGAGCATCAAAAATTTGCGATTGGACAAGCTCCTTCTCGACACTATTGAGGATAGTCCTCACAATACGGTACCAATCGTAAAGTTTTTACCAGATAAAACAGTTAATCAAAATCAATTGGGAAGGTGGTAACGCGAGCCATTATTCTACAACGATAATGCAAATACTAAGACTTTGTTCATAATTAAGTTGCACTTGTGATTAATCAATTTAATTACTTAGTGCGCTCCCACTCAGATCAATATCTCTCGTAATTGATGCTGGAGTGATTCAAGATCCAACCCAATCGTCCGCCATTGATGTGACATCACTGATGACTTAGACTGGACCGGTAGGCCAACTTGCCAATCACGCCAAAGGTGATTCTTGTTCATCTTTCGATGGGCGTGTTCCGGTAGCAAACTTTTATCCAAACCGTCAAGATAACCAAGTGTAATGTACTGTGTGTTCTTTTAACACACCCGTCTTTTATGCGTCACACCGTGTGCACCCATGTGACATGACCTGCTCCGATGTGAAACATAGTATAGACGGTGCTACAGTTGGAAGAACACTATCAACTTGATATTGTTTTGCGAGAGATCACCCAAATAAAATACGACTATCGCGCATCAAACAAGGGTGCATCAAAGGGATAAACATCACAGGCAGTTCAAAAAATTTTGTGATATAGTATAGCCCTTTGCTTCGTGAAGTCTTCATTGTCTTCACGTCGTCGTGGTTGAAGTCACCGTGTCCAACAACTTTGTCCTTGGCGCTCGGAACATCACCACGGCTTCCGGCATGTGCGTCGGGGTCCACCTCCGCATCGTAGATCATCACCTTTGCATCTATCTATTGCTTTGCCTCGAGCTAATAAATAGTTCTGGCACGCAGGCCATAATTAAATGACAATCATATGACTCCAGTCATCATGCCGTACCACGACACGCAGGTCGCGAATAAATATTACATAACATATAGCATCTCATACAAACACATTGCAAATCTTGAAGGCTATACCACATCACATGCATACTCTGCAAAAACGAGTTAGATCGCCATCTACACGAGTTGTTGCAACTTTTATCGTGGTTGTTAAGCAGGTTTACAAGGCAAACGAGAAACCCTAGATAAAACAAAACACGATACTTCTTTTGTTGCTAGTTTAACATACGGGGTGCGTGCAGCAACTAATGCCACAAGCCTAACTTCGTTAAACGCGTGACCCCCGTGTGGATTTGAGTTCATAAAATCCACAAGCCCCTCCATGTTAAATCTTCTATTGCGAGATTAAGATGAGATCCAAGGAGTTTGATGTAGACCATGATCAAGGCAACCAGCATACTGAAAGCAGCATAGAGGGATCGATGGAAAACTCAATCCTTGTAGCAAAACCTCAACTTGCCATTAAGCATAGAAAAAACTACATGACAGGGAAGCAACAAGAAAATCAATGCCTCATATCACACATATGATCTCGACCTAAACATGCATCTAATCAAGGATCGCTCATGATACCACTGTTGGGAAACGTAGTAGAAAACAAAAAATTTCGGCCTACGAAGCAAGAACCCAAGATCATCCAAGAAGATTGCATACAAGGTTTTAGGTCATGGCTCACCAACCGATGTAGCGGAAGTAGAGTTGGTGAAGCTCGTGGACGTAGTGGAAGTAGATCTCGCAAGTTCTCCCAGGAACAGTCCCTCGATCAATCCCACGAACAAGTCCCGCGATCTAGTCCCACGGACAAGTCCCATGAACAAGCTCCTCGAAGAAGGGTCGAAGGTACGACCCCTCCATTAGTATCCACACATCCCGTAGCAGCAATCCAGCAGCGCTCCGCCGTCCAGAGATGAACGCCACCGAGAAAACTAGAGGGAGAAAACCCTAACGGATTCCGATCTAGAACAGCGTCTAAACCGGGGTCTAAAAGTGGAGCAACGGGGTTTAGAGGAGGGAGGGTGGCGCATAGGCCTTGGGGACAAGTTGTGCTGCACCCCCACCCCTCCCCCACATTATATAGGTGGCCAAGAGGCCCTTGGGGCGCAATAAGGGGGGTGGGGAGTCCAACTTGGACTCCCAAACCTCCCAAACCTTCCCACCGGAAACCTGCCATATTGGAGAGTTGGACTTTCCACCTGGAGGGGGATTCCTTCCGCTTGGTGCACCCCCCACCCCTTGGCCGGCCAGGGCAGCCTAGGTGGCTTGCCCCCCAAGGCTAGGGGCGCAGGGGAGTGGGTGGTACTGCCCGGAACCTTCCGGAACCTTCCATGACCTTCTAGAAGCTTCCAAGACCTTCCGGGACATACCGGGACCGTTTCGGGACATTCCGGACACTTCTGGAGCACTTCCAGGACCTTCCGAGACCGTTCTCGGACGTTCCGGAGCCATCCGGATAGTTTCCAAGACCATCCGAGTTACAGTTTAAGCCACCGGATGACCGCGAAGGTTGTCGGGACGCCCAGCGATTATCCGGAAACTATTCCGGTTGATCCAGGACTTCCCTAGTACCATTCTCATATGTTCCGGAACCACCTGGGACTACTCCAGAGTGATCCGGACATAACCTTAAATACCCAGAACTACTTCTGGTGCCCTTATGAACAATTCCATAAATCTCCGGAACTACTTCCGGTACCCGTATGAACTATTCTGCTTTGCTTCCACTAAACCTTCTACCATACTAGTATTCTAACAGACTACTGCTCGTTAAGTGTGTGACCCAATAGGTTCGGTATAATGCGTACATGACTCAGAACATCTTCCGGACATAGGTCAACAGCCTTTTGTCAATAGCCAATAATCAACAGCGGAGCCATGGACACCCATGTTGACTCCCGCACATACACGAAGAAACTTCGAGTGAACCATTATGTTTAGTCATGTACCATTCCCTTTGCTTCGCGATATATGACAAAGTTAGAGGAGAGAAGTTTGGCACCATGTGTAACAACTTTTGAACACAAGCCACTCGTTATCCTCTTTGCTCGTTTGTCCCTTTTCTCGTTATCGTATTCCGATATCCCCGTGACTGAATCACAATGCGTCTGGCCAGACTATAATGGATACCGTCATACCGAGTGGGCCCGAAGTGAATATCTTCTTCATCGTGAAGGAGCAAATCCCATTCTTGAACTATCACAGTCACTAGCCACACCATCTGACATACCCAGAACTTATTTTACTACTTCCCATTTACGGGAGGATTCATCTAAGAACCAAAGCATGTCTTCCTGTGTGAAGCAACTCGATACTCTCATGGTCTAAGGAATTACGTATATGATAACATTTCATGATATGACTTATAACGTAGTTACGATGTGATCTCTAAGTATATCATTCAATACTGGGGTCAGTTCAACATCATTGTTCTGCTAACAATATGTTCCCATTGCTACTGACATCCTTGTTACAAGAACAATGTCCATGATTAAGAAAACGTAATCATCAGTTAGCACATGAGCTGGTCTTAGAGGCTAAACCAGGAACTCTTGGTGTTTACATTTCCACACATGCAAATGAGTTTTCTTCTGAATCTCACAGTCAGGGTCATTGCAATTATAGCACAGAAATATAAACATTAATTACGAACATGGAAATATATATATAATAACATTTTATTATTGCCTCTAGGGCATATTTCCAACAGTCTCCCACTTGCACTAGAGTCAATAATATTGTCAGTGCTTGAGCACTTTACACCTATGGCATACCGGTGTAATAAATGCCTCATTTGTGGTATAGACCTCATCTTCGGATCTGACGTTTCAGGCCCGTTTGTATCTTGCATATCTTCGCGTTTTCACGCTATCATAAAATTCACTAATTTTATCAGTTTAGCTTTGTATATGTTTGAATCATTTGGTAGGACCTTGGTTCCTTAGAATAAGTCATGAAATCATTCATCAATGTTCCATGAGCTTCAAACATTTAGGAAACCATACCATGTTCATAAATGAACTGATGATTCAAAATACCCTCCCTTGTTACTTCTTTAAGCAACAATATACTTAGCCTCTGTTATAGAATTCGCCACAGTATCTAACTTTAACACAGTTCCTTCATACTGTGCCACCCTTATGTGTGAAACACATAATCCCAATTAAAATCGAAAATCGATCGGAGTAAGTATGAAGACTGAATTGGTGTAACTGTTTACATCAAAATTCAGCTGGTGTAACTTGTTACAACGAGCTCTTCATTATCTCC
The DNA here is from genome assembly GCA_950022295.1 of Bromus sterilis. NCBI lineage: Eukaryota > Viridiplantae > Streptophyta > Magnoliopsida > Poales > Poaceae > Bromus > Bromus sterilis. The sequence continues at coordinate 60,944,247 of OX465599.1, forward strand.
ATTTTCCGAGAAACATATCTTATCTATCATAAGTTTAACTTTTCACTGTTTGTCCAATGATCAACATATTGATCACTTTGGTATCTTGCTCATAACCTTTTGAAGCACTTGACATATCTGGTCGTTTTACATATTATGGTGTACATGATTAATCCAAACACACGGGTGAGTGGAATTCAATTCACGTGTTTTTGCTTATCTGTGTTCATCAACACCGATTTCTGCAAACAACTTTTCACCACGACTTCGGCAAGAACATGTTTCTTGGCATTTCATACTAAACTACTTTAGTATCATGTCAATATGTAGTGTTGGCTTTAGCATGATCAGGCACTTACTATCTTCATAGATCACTATGCTCAATACTAATGCTATATCAGCCCAAGTTCTTCAACTGAAAACTATTTCCAATGAAGTCCTTATTCGTGTCAAGAAATTTATATCATTTCTAATCAACAATATGTCACCTACATAAGGTTTTAGAAATATTATTCAGCTCCCACTTACTTTCTTGAATATTCAAGCATCTTCGTTATTCCTGATGAAAACAAACTCTTTTGGCAATTTCATCACAACGAAAATTCCAACTCCATTATGCTAGCTCTAGTCCATCACTGGATATCCAAGGCTTGCATCTATTTTAGCATCCTTTGAATCGACAAAACATTCCGGTCGTATCACGTATACGTCCTTTGTTATATTTCCATGTAGGAACTTTGTTTTGACGTTCATTCTACCATATCCTATAAATGAGATATGTAGTAATTGCTAGTATAACCCGAACTGACTAAAGCATTTCTACGGTCGACACTATTTCGCCGTAGTCAACCTTTGAACTTGCTAGAAAACAATTTTCCAACCAGTTGAGCTTTATGGATAAAACAATTTCATCCGAATCAATTATACATCCATATATATATTCTTCAGACTTTTAGTCTTTCCGAGGGTCTACCAAGTTCAAAACTTGACTTACTTCCATGGATACTATCTCGGATTATTTGGCATTTAGCCAAATCCCGGAGTCAGGGCCCATCAACGCTTCTTTGTATATCACAGGTTTATCATTGTCGAACAACAATATCTCGTTTTACATATCATGAATGTTTGTACGATTTTTGTCTAACCTGTGTGGTTCAGCTGCGCACTCCTCTGAAGATTCAACAATCTTTGACAAGTTGCACTGTCCTCCCACTCACTCTTTTGTAAGAAACTATTTTTCTTCAAAACACATTGTTCTTAACAGCAAACAGTTTTGCTTTTGTGTAGTGATAGAGGAATACCAAAACTTTTGGCATAACCTTAACAAAGTAGCACTTATCTGATTTGGGGTTTTGAGTATGTCAAACATATGCCTCATATACCCAAATTTTAAGAAAAGACAACATGGTTTTAACAGTCCATACCACATCTAATATGGTGTCATTTCAACAGATTTGATGATGCTCTTTTCAGTGTAAAAGCCGTAGTCACTAACGCATAACTTTAATAAGTATAATGGCAAATTGATAAACGTCATATTTGATCTTTACCGTGTCATACATGGCTTGATTACATCTCTCGAACACTTTACTCATAGTGATGTTCCGGGAGACGCAAGTTATGACAGTTCTTCACAACTCATCAGACGTTCACTAAACTTGTAACTAAAATATTACTTTCTACAATCTAATTTGCAGAAGCTTTATTTTCTTGTTACAATGAATTTCTATTTCACTCTAAAATTCCTTGAACATTTCAAAGATTTCAGACGTATGTCTCTATTGAACAGATATCCACATATCTACTTCAACTCATGAGTGAAGATAGGGAATCCACTGCACACAACTACACTTATTGGACTACACACATCATCATGTATGATTACCAATGGTTTAGTTGCCCGTTCATGTATGGCCTATTAACGGTGTTTTAGTCACATTACTTCGAGACAAAGATCGCAAGCGTCAAGTGATTCATAATCATATGACTCGAAAGTCCATCACTTATGGAAATTCTTCATGCATGTTATGTCACTTGTGATAAACGGCAGTGCCACATCTATGTGGTATTTCTGTCAGTCTTGCGACGTTTAGCGTCAGTGTTATGGATGTTTAGTATTATTATCAAGATTCATAACATACACCCTATTCATAATGGAAGTATGGCCTTTACGTTATTCATAGCTTTGAACAACTCTCTTGCAACAAACATGATTCAAAATGATGTTTTGCAACAAGGCTAAAGTGTAGTAACAATTTACTCAACTCTAAAATGAATTATGAAGATAATCATAGAGTCAACACACGGTATAGTAAACCTTTTACCGTGTTCCCGAGCGTGTCAAAACTCATCATGAGCTAGTCATAAAGGCCATAGTATTTCTTGCATCGAGTTGCAACAATATGCAATCGATGTGATATTCCGGTGATCAACAGTTTAATCACAATATACAGAATCCACAATTAACTGCTTAATCATGATTCCCAAGAATTACATCTCTTGACCAGCAATAAATTCATCTATAACTCCGTATGACTTTCATTTCTGAGCTGGTTATTCTAGTCTTCTTTCGTTTTGCCTTTATACGTATCATAGTTCTATTTCCAATGTCCCTCCTACTCACAGAAGATCACACATGATCAAGGGTGGCGCAGGCCATGGACTTTCCGGCGTGTAAGTCTTACTAACACCCTATGGAACTTCCTTTCCCTTAATCCTCATCATCATATGATCATTGTTCTTCTGGATCCCACACTTATCAGTTTTGTTTAGAGCACAATGAACATTTTCACTAATGCTTACAATCATACATTGTACTAGATATCTTATATCCAACATTAATTTTCTTACTACTGAAAACTTATTTTTCAGTTCCATGAATATAACATAACTATCCCAAACTTTTCGAAGTTCGGGTTTCATGGTGGTGAAGACAATGCACTTAGCTGTCGTGGAATTCTAGCATTTTGGATTATGGACATAAGTCACATCATCCATAGCATCAGCGGGAGAGCATCAAAAATTTGCGATTGGACAAGCTCCTTCTCGACACTATTGAGGATAGTCCTCACAATACGGTACCAATCGTAAAGTTTTTACCAGATAAAACAGTTAATCAAAATCAATTGGGAAGGTGGTAACGCGAGCCATTATTCTACAACGATAATGCAAATACTAAGACTTTGTTCATAATTAAGTTGCACTTGTGATTAATCAATTTAATTACTTAGTGCGCTCCCACTCAGATCAATATCTCTCGTAATTGATGCTGGAGTGATTCAAGATCCAACCCAATCGTCCGCCATTGATGTGACATCACTGATGACTTAGACTGGACCGGTAGGCCAACTTGCCAATCACGCCAAAGGTGATTCTTGTTCATCTTTCGATGGGCGTGTTCCGGTAGCAAACTTTTATCCAAACCGTCAAGATAACCAAGTGTAATGTACTGTGTGTTCTTTTAACACACCCGTCTTTTATGCGTCACACCGTGTGCACCCATGTGACATGACCTGCTCCGATGTGAAACATAGTATAGACGGTGCTACAGTTGGAAGAACACTATCAACTTGATATTGTTTTGCGAGAGATCACCCAAATAAAATACGACTATCGCGCATCAAACAAGGGTGCATCAAAGGGATAAACATCACAGGCAGTTCAAAAAAATTTGTGATATAGTATAGCCCTTTGCTTCGTGAAGTCTTCATTGTCTTCACGTCGTCGTGGTTGAAGTCACCGTGTCCAACAACTTTGTCCTTGGCGCTCGGAACATCACCACGGCTTCCGGCATGTGCGTCGGGGTCCACCTCCGCATCGTAGATCATCACCTTTGCATCTATCTATTGCTTTGCCTCGAGCTAATAAATAGTTCTGGCACGCAGGCCATAATTAAATGACAATCATATGACTCCAGTCATCATGCCGTACCACGACACGCAGGTCGCGAATAAATATTACATAACATATAGCATCTCATACAAACACATTGCAAATCTTGAAGGCTATACCACATCACATGCATACTCTGCAAAAACGAGTTAGATCGCCATCTACACGAGTTGTTGCAACTTTTATCGTGGTTGTTAAGCAGGTTTACAAGGCAAACGAGAAACCCTAGATAAAACAAAACACGATACTTCTTTTGTTGCTAGTTTAACATACGGGGTGCGTGCAGCAACTAATGCCACAAGCCTAACTTCGTTAAACGCGTGACCCCCGTGTGGATTTGAGTTCATAAAATCCACAAGCCCCTCCATGTTAAATCTTCTATTGCGAGATTAAGATGAGATCCAAGGAGTTTGATGTAGACCATGATCAAGGCAACCAGCATACTGAAAGCAGCATAGAGGGATCGATGGAAAACTCAATCCTTGTAGCAAAACCTCAACTTGCCATTAAGCATAGAAAAAACTACATGACAGGGAAGCAACAAGAAAATCAATGCCTCATATCACACATATGATCTCGACCTAAACATGCATCTAATCAAGGATCGCTCATGATACCACTGTTGGGAAACGTAGTAGAAAACAAAAAATTTCGGCCTACGAAGCAAGAACCCAAGATCATCCAAGAAGATTGCATACAAGGTTTTAGGTCATGGCTCACCAACCGATGTAGCGGAAGTAGAGTTGGTGAAGCTCGTGGACGTAGTGGAAGTAGATCTCGCAAGTTCTCCCAGGAACAGTCCCTCGATCAATCCCACGAACAAGTCCCGCGATCTAGTCCCACGGACAAGTCCCATGAACAAGCTCCTCGAAGAAGGGTCGAAGGTACGACCCCTCCATTAGTATCCACACATCCCGTAGCAGCAATCCAGCAGCGCTCCGCCGTCCAGAGATGAACGCCACCGAGAAAACTAGAGGGAGAAAACCCTAACGGATTCCGATCTAGAACAGCGTCTAAACCGGGGTCTAAAAGTGGAGCAACGGGGTTTAGAGGAGGGAGGGTGGCGCATAGGCCTTGGGGACAAGTTGTGCTGCGCCCCCACCCCTCCCCCACATTATATAGGTGGCCAAGAGGCCCTTGGGGCGCAATAAGGGGGGTGGGGAGTCCAACTTGGACTCCCAAACCTCCCAAACCTTCCCACCGGAAACCTGCCATATTGGAGAGTTGGACTTTCCACCTGGAGGGGGATTCCTTCCGCTTGGTGCACCCCCCACCCCTTGGCCGGCCAGGGCAGCCTAGGTGGCTTGCCCCCCAAGGCTAGGGGCGCAGGGGAGTGGGTGGTACTGCCCGGAACCTTCCGGAACCTTCCATGACCTTCTAGAAGCTTCCAAGACCTTCCGGGACATACCGGGACCGTTTCGGGACATTCCGGACACTTCTGGAGCACTTCCAGGACCTTCCGAGACCGTTCTCGGATGTTCCGGAGCCATCCGGATAGTTTCCAAGACCATCCGAGTTACAGTTTAAGCCACCGGATGACCGCGAAGGTTGTCGGGACGCCCAGCGATTATCCGGAAACTATTTCGGTTGATCCAGGACTTCCCTAGTACCATTCTCATATGTTCCGGAACCACCTGGGACTACTCCAGAGTGATCCGGACATAACCTTAAATACCCAGAACTACTTCTGGTGCCCTTATGAACAATTCCATAAATCTCCGGAACTACTTCCGGTACCCGTATGAACTATTCTGCTTTGCTTCCACTAAACCTTCTACCATACTAGTATTCTAACAGACTACTGCTCGTTAAGTGTGTGACCCAATAGGTTCGGTATAATGCGTACATGACTCAGAACATCTTCCGGACATAGGTCAACAGCCTTTTGTCAATAGCCAATAATCAACAGCGGAGCCATGGACACCCATGTTGACTCCCGCACATACACGAAGAAACTTCGAGTGAACCATTATGTTTAGTCATGTACCATTCCCTTTGCTTCGCGATATATGACAAAGTTAGAGGAGAGAAGTTTGGCACCATGTGTAACAACTTTTGAACACAAGCCACTCGTTATCCTCTTTGCTCGTTTGTCCCTTTTCTCGTTATCGTATTCCGATATCCCCGTGACTGAATCACAATGCGTCTGGCCAGACTATAATGGATACCGTCATACCGAGTGGGCCCGAAGTGAATATCTTCTTCATCGTGAAGGAGCAAATCCCATTCTTGAACTATCACAGTCACTAGCCACACCATCTGACATACCCAGAACTTATTTTACTACTTCCCATTTACGGGAGGATTCATCTAAGAACCAAAGCATGTCTTCCTGTGTGAAGCAACTCGATACTCTCATGGTCTAAGGAATTACGTATATGATAACATTTCATGATATGACTTATAACGTAGTTACGATGTGATCTCTAAGTATATCATTCAATACTGGGGTCAGTTCAACATCATTGTTCTGCTAACAATATGTTCCCATTGCTACTGACATCCTTGTTACAAGAACAATGTCCATGATTAAGAAAACGTAATCATCAGTTAGCACATGAGCTGGTCTTAGAGGCTAAACCAGGAACTCTTGGTGTTTACATTTCCACACATGCAAATGAGTTTTCTTCTGAATCTCACAGTCAGGGTCATTGCAATTATAGCACAGAAATATAAACATTAATTACGAACATGGAAATATATATATAATAACATTTTATTATTGCCTCTAGGGCATATTTCCAACAGTCTCCCACTTGCACTAGAGTCAATAATATTGTCAGTGCTTGAGCACTTTACACCTATGGCATACCGGTGTAATAAATGCCTCATTTGTGGTATAGACCTCATCTTCGGATCTGACGTTTCAGGCCCGTTTGTATCTTGCATATCTTCGCGTTTTCACGCTATCATAAAATTCACTAATTTTATCAGTTTAGCTTTGTATATGTTTGAATCATTTGGTAGGACCTTGGTTCCTTAGAATAAGTCATGAAATCATTCATCAATGTTCCATGAGCTTCAAACATTTAGGAAACCATACCATGTTCATAAATGAACTGATGATTCAAAATACCCTCCCTTGTTACTTCTTTAAGCAACAATATACTTAGCCTCTGTTATAGAATTCGCCACAGTATCTAACTTTAACACAGTTCCTTCATACTGTGCCACCCTTATGTGTGAAACACATAATCCCAATTAAAATCGAAAATCGATCGGAGTAAGTATGAAGACTGAATTGGTGTAACTGTTTACATCAAAATTCAGCTGGTGTAACTTGTTACAACGAGCTCTTCATTATCTCCATTTTCCGAGAAACATATCTTATCTATCATAAGTTTAACTTTTCACTGTTTGTCCAATGATCAACATATTGATCACTTTGGTATCTTGCTCATAACCTTTTGAAGCACTTGACATATCTGGTCGTTTTACATATTATGGTGTACATGATTAATCCAAACACACGGGTGAGTGGAATTCAATTCACGTGTTTTTGCTTATCTGTGTTCATCAACACCGATTTCTGCAAACAACTTTTCACCACGACTTCGGCAAGAACATGTTTCTTGGCATTTCATACTAAACTACTTTAGTATCATGTCAATATGTAGTGTTGGCTTTAGCATGATCAGGCACTTACTATCTTCATAGATCACTATGCTCAATACTAATGCTATATCAGCCCAAGTTCTTCAACTGAAAACTATTTCCAATGAAGTCCTTATTCGTGTCAAGAAATTTATATCATTTCTAATCAACAATATGTCACCTACATAAGGTTTTAGAAATATTATTCAGCTCCCACTTACTTTCTTGAATATTCAAGCATCTTCGTTATTCCTGATGAAAACAAACTCTTTTGGCAATTTCATCACAACGAAAATTCCAACTCCATTATGCTAGCTCTAGTCCATCACTGGATATCCAAGGCTTGCATCTATTTTAGCATCCTTTGAATCGACAAAACATTCCGGTCGTATCACGTATACGTCCTTTGTTATATTTCCATGTAGGAACTTTGTTTTGACGTTCATTCTACCATATCCTATAAATGAGATATGTAGTAATTGCTAGTATAACCCGAACTGACTAAAGCATTTCTACGGTCGACACTATTTCGCCGTAGTCAACCTTTGAACTTGCTAGAAAACAATTTTCCAACCAGTTGAGCTTTATGGATAAAACAATTTCATCCGAATCAATTATACATCCATATATATATTCTTCAGACTTTTAGTCTTTCCGAGGGTCTACCAAGTTCAAAACTTGACTTACTTCCATGGATACTATCTCGGATTATTTGGCATTTAGCCAAATCCCGGAGTCAGGGCCCATCAACGCTTCTTTGTATATCACAGGTTTATCATTGTCGAACAACAATATCTCGTTTTACATATCATGAATGTTTGTACGATTTTTGTCTAACCTGTGTGGTTCAGCTGCGCACTCCTCTGAAGATTCAACAATCTTTGACAAGTTGCACTGTCCTCCCACTCACTCTTTTGTAAGAAACTATTTTTCTTCAAAACACATTGTTCTTAACAGCAAACAGTTTTGCTTTTGTGTAGTGATAGAGGAATACCAAAACTTTTGGCATAACCTTAACAAAGTAGCACTTATCTGATTTGGGGTTTTGAGTATGTCAAACATATGCCTCATATACCCAAATTTTAAGAAAAGACAACATGGTTTTAACAGTCCATACCACATCTAATATGGTGTCATTTCAACAGATTTGATGATGCTCTTTTCAGTGTAAAAGCCGTAGTCACTAACGCATAACTTTAATAAGTATAATGGCAAATTGATAAACGTCATATTTGATCTTTACCGTGTCATACATGGCTTGATTACATCTCTCGAACACTTTACTCATAGTGATGTTCCGGGAGACGCAAGTTATGACAGTTCTTCACAACTCATCAGACGTTCACTAAACTTGTAACTAAAATATTACTTTCTACAATCTAATTTGCAGAAGCTTTATTTTCTTGTTACAATGAATTTCTATTTCACTCTAAAATTCCTTGAACATTTCAAAGATTTCAGACGTATGTCTCTATTGAACAGATATCCACATATCTACTTCAACTCATGAGTGAAGATAGGGAATCCACTGCACACAACTACACTTATTGGACTACACACATCATCATGTATGATTACCAATGGTTTAGTTGCCCGTTCATGTATGGCCTATTAACGGTGTTTTAGTCACATTACTTCGAGACAAAGATCGCAAGCGTCAAGTGATTCATAATCATATGACTCGAAAGTCCATCACTTATGGAAATTCTTCATGCATGTTATGTCACTTGTGATAAACGGCAGTGCCACATCTATGTGGTATTTCTGTCAGTCTTGCGACGTTTAGCGTCAGTGTTATGGATGTTTAGTATTATTATCAAGATTCATAACATACACCCTATTCATAATGGAAGTATGGCCTTTACGTTATTCATAGCTTTGAACAACTCTCTTGCAACAAACATGATTCAAAATGATGTTTTGCAACAAGGCTAAAGTGTAGTAACAATTTACTCAACTCTAAAATGAATTATGAAGATAATCATAGAGTCAACACACGGATGAATTTATTCCGAACATTGTCCGGTACTGCTAAAGTACCCGGATGAATTTATTCCGAACATGAAAGTTGTTCGGAATAGATCAACTAACCTGGATACACCACCCACACATGTGTCGGATGTCCACGACACCTCCGGCATGATATCTCCCCCCTCTAGACACCCTGTCCAGTAATCACCAGGAGTTGGCAGTTCATCCTCGGATGATTTTCCGCTCCGAGCAACGTGCATTGCACTGCGTTAGAACACCTAACTTTGCGTTTGCCATGTCTTGTATTTGTATTGCTATTATTGCTATGTATTTATTGTTTCTCCCCCCCCCTTTATTCTCCGATAGACCTCGTTGCTGCTGCCAACTACACCGTTGCCGAGTACGACTACTTCGTCGACGATCCTACCCCTACCGTCGAGCTTCCAGGCAAGCAGAGCCATTCTCTTCCCCAGATATCGCCTATCTCTCCGTACATTTCTTGCACTAGGCATTTTTACTACTGCTGCTACGTTACAATCCTATTCAATTGCATGGCCTGATTTTTTTCTCCCCTTGATGTACCTTCCTTTAATCCTATGCTGCCTATTATTACTTATGCATTATTCAGCAGTAAACCCTGCGCATTGTTAGCTAGGTTTAGAATAGAGGGTCGTGATCACTTTGGGAGTGATCACGGGAACGATATATTACAACTGCAACAGGTACGGATCAATGCAGACGCCCTAGGGAACCTACAACGGCGAGACTCTGCCGAGTCGCTTCGAGTTTGGCTTACGAGTGGAATGGACTCGTATTTCACTCTCGTCGGCTCAGTAGCGTAGCATCACCGGGATGATATGAGGTTTACCTCTTTAGTTCATTCCGCTGATGTCTCTGTCAAACCTCTTTAAGTGTGCCATCGAGGGTGATACCTCCTGGTTTCACTTAATGGTAGGCACTCGAACCAACCGGTGTCCTTAAAGGTAAGAAGTCGGGTGACCCAACGGTACCCGCGAGTGGTATTGCGACGGGACGACAGGGAGGGTACGACCAGTGTACCGGTGTGCTTGGCCCCTGATCGTTGGCCGCGAGAGTTACCAAACCACGAAAGTCGAGCTCCTCCAGGAGCACACGCGAGACAAGGTAAGGAGACAGTTCACCTTGTTGGTAACCGCAGTGACTTGGTGGGACGACGGGGCAGGCACCGATGTACTGGTGGTCCTGGCTGTTGTCGTTGTCCGCGGTTCAGTTAAGTCGCGGCAACGATAACGGTTGTCACGCAGGTTAATTAAAATGCTATGCCATGTGCACACTACCTACCCGTGGGAATTACGAGTTATGGGCTCCTCTGCTTTGTAGTGTCGTCCGAGGACTCTTCAGACGTCAGCAGTACTGCGGGCTGATTGCCGGGAAGTGGTGTTGTCTTATTTTCTCGCGCGGTGGTGTCTTATTTGGATTTTCTTTAACTTCACCGGCCAGCCAGACACCGTGCAGGAGTACGTTCGGGTTGGGTCCAAGGCCCGGCGTACTTAGGATTTAGACCGGCGGATGGCCTCTCTGTTGAGTTTGAAAGATGGGCTATGGAGTGTCGGATAGCCTCGGTGGAGCGTCCCCTAACAAGGTGCCCACCACCCTGGAGATCCGTGCGTGTAGTGTAACACAAGTGCACCCCTGCAGGGAAGATTAATCTATTCGAATAGCCGTGTCCACGGTAACAGGACGCTTTATGCTGAAGCTGGATCTTACCACTACAAACTATTATTATTAAACTGTATGGTTCCGGGTTTTCTTCCTCGCGGGGATGTCGAGGAGGTGAACTCGGAGGCATTGCTAATTATTATAACTTATTATTATACAATGCTGCAGCAACTTCTGCTGCATTGTTACTTTATGCTTTATATAAATTGTTGGCTGATTCTTACCTCATGCTGCAAGACATCGTCGGAAGATGCTAGTCTTCGATAGGCCTAGCTTCTTACCCCTATTTTGAATTTCTATCTTACAGTCCACTATATACAGCCTCTTCTTTCCGTTGATACAAATGCATAATTGCTTAGTAGCGAATGTAAGTGGACGTAAGTCTCGCGGGTATACTAGATACTCACCCTGCTTTATTTCCTTTACTGTTTTGCCTGATCGGCCGCTGCAATCGACGTTGGAGCCCAGGATCAGGAGTACCCCCGGAGGCGACTACTACGACGTCGAGGTCCTCGTTGACCAGGAGTAGTTTGGAGGTACCCAGGCAGGAGGCCTCGCCTTTTTGATCGAGTGTTGATTTTGTGCTAGCCTTCTTAAGGCAACCTTGTATAACTTGTGTCTGTACTCAGATATTTTTGCTTCCACTAACTTTGTGCTCTCGAGCTGTTGTATTCGAGCCCTCGTGGCCCCTGGCTTGTATTAAACAGCTTGTATTATTTTGCAAAATGACTGACGGCAAATGCTTTGCCGTCGGTCGATTTTAAGCTGACGGCAAAGCAGCTCACTACCGACTGATGAGCTGACAATAGGTTTGTCGTCGTGGAGCTAACGGCAAAGGCTTTGCCGTTAGCTTTTCATATGTTTGCCGTCAGCTTTGGCTGATGGAAAAACTCCTGTTTCCTGTAGTGGTTGCAAAGTTTTTGCCTCCAGGTTTAATGTTTCAGCAAAGGAAGAAGTTCTTTCATGATTTGAGGCATTACTTTTGGGATGACCCACATCTTTTCAAAGAAGGTCCAAATGGGATCGTGAGAAGATGCATACCGGAACACGAGCAGAAGGACATTCTCAAACAATGTCACGAAAGTCCATACGGAGGACATCATACTGGTGAGAGGACTCCACATAAGGTTCTTCAATCAGGTTTTTGTTGGCCTACTCTCTTTAAGGATGCTACAAATTATGTTTTATCTTGTGATAAGTGTCAGAGAGTTGGTAATATTAGTAGAAGGAATGAGATGCCTATGAATTACTCTCTAGTGATTGAGCCTTTTGACTGCTGGGGTTTTGATTTTATGGGTCCTTTTCTTCCTCACACAAGTACACTCACATTTTAGTTGTTGTTGATTATCTAACCAAGTAGGTAGAAGCAGTCCCCACTGAAAGTGCTGATCACAAAACATCTTTGAAAATGCTCAAGGGTGTAATTTTTCCTAGGTTTGGAGTACCCAGGTACCTCATGACTCATGGGGGTTCGCACTTTACACATGGAGCTTTTAGAAAAGCTTTAGCCAAGTACGATGTCAATCATAGAATTGCTTCACCATACCACCCTCAAACTAGTGGGCAAGTCGAGCTCGCCAGTAGAGAGATCAAGTTGATCTTAAAGAAGACAGTCAATAGAAATAGAAAAGATTGGTCAAATAAGTTAGGAGATGCTTTGTGGGCGTATAGAACTGCTTACAAAAACCCCATGGGCATGTCTCCTTATAAGATGGTCTATGGCAAGGCTTGCCATCTGCCATTAGAATTAGAACACAAAGCTTTCTGGGCTATTAGAGAGCTTAATGCTGACCCGAAGTTAGCTGGTGAAAAGCGTCTCATGAACTTGACTTCTCTAGATGAGTGGAGAAATGAAGCTTACGAGAGCGCTAAAATGTTCAAGGAAAAGGTAAAGAAGTGGCACGATAGGAGGATTCTGAAATGTGAATTTAATGTTGATGATAAAGTTTTGTTGTTTAGATCCCGTTTCAGGTTTTCTCCAGGTAAAATAATTTCCAGGTGGGAAGGGCCATTTCATATTGAGGAAGTCTACCGCTCGGGTGCAATCAAGATTAACAATTTCGAAGGCACCAAACCTCAAGTGGTGAATGGGCAAAGACTTAAGAATTACATATAAGGAGATCATGTCAATGTTGATGTGGATTTAGTATACACAACAACTCATGAAGAACATGTTGCAGCCCTGTTCCAGACACCAGCAGGAGCAGAATAAGGAAAGGTATGTATTACCGTAAGGAAACATCGCCAAACCGCCATAAAGTTCCAGATTACGAGTTTTTTGCAAAATATAAAAAATTTGAGGCCGAAGTGGAGCCGGAGACCAGCTCCAGGGGGCCCAGGCGCCCCCCTGGCGCGGCCCCACCCCTGGACGCGCCGGGAGGCCGCCTGGGCACCCCGGAGTCCGTCTCCGACCCCGCTTTGGCTCGTTACCTTCCTTTCTGTGCAGAAATTTTTGCTATATATTTGCTCGGATCGTTCCGGCAACGTATCTCGCGATTTCGTGTGTTTTCTTTTCGAGCTTTTTCTGCCAGGACTAAAAGTTGAGTAGTAGAGATGTCTTCTTGTGGCTCGAGCGGAGAGGACTTCTTGGGATGGCGTCTACGACAAGTCCAGAAGGATCTTAATCAAGGGAAGCACGTCGATTGGGCTACCGAAGAAGAAATTGCCGCAAGACAAGCGGAGATGGAGCGCTCCATGAGAGAGGAAGTCAAGACTATCACTGCCAACAGCAAGGAGGTCCAAGCAATCCCATCATGGTGGGGTCTGTCCAACCTCAATATGATCTTTCTCTTAACCTTTCAGGGCCCTCCACTTCGCTTGAAGACCAGCGCACGCTTTCCACCATCTCCGAAGCCTACCGCATCACCAACCAACTTTGTGAAGATTTCCGTGTACTAAAAGTGCAAGTGGAAATCCTGGAAGTTGAAAACCAAACCCTTCGACGTATAATCAGGGACCTGAAGAACCACAAGAATGAGGAGTAAATATCCTTGGGTAATGGCATCCCCTTAGCTTGTTCCAAGCTTGGGGGAGTGCCCGGTATTTTTATCTTTATCCATGTCTTTTAGAGTCAAGTAGAGTCCTATCATGTCTAGGGAAGTTATCTTATAAAATAGGTGTTTGCATTGAGGTCTATCACTCCTTTTTGGAGAGTTATGTATCTGTGAGTGTGGAGTCGTCTATGATGGAATATTAATAAGAAGTCTATTGATCCCTTCGTTGCACTCGGTATTCTCTTCACGCAATCGACCTCGTGATGATTCTTATGGGGAGTATTGACCTTATATCAGCTATGGCTTTGAAAATTTTATTTAATATTGGCAAACATAGCTTTGGTCATTACAATAAGCATGTTATTTTTCTCAAAGTAGCGACATAGCCAAACCCTCTTTGTTATTATGCTTGTAGTGTTATGTTGACAAGGAAGACAACTTGATGTGCTATGCTTATTTTAATGTTTATGCTTTATATTGCTTTGCATCCAAGTCATCATTAATTGTCTGTTCTCTCAAAGCCTTTGCTAGCCAAAACCTCTGTACTAAGCGGAATTCTGCTTGTACATCCATACCCTGAAACCAGTATCTTCCATATGAATCCACCATACCTTCCTATTCGTGATATTCCACTACCACTCATAAAGCATAGAATTTTTGTGTTATCCTTAGATGTTCAAAATCTTCTATTTTGTGCCCCTATTTTAGCTCATGACGAAGTAGTAGTTAATTCATGATCTTCTTAAGTTGGACAAGTTTTACCCCGGGATTGCTTGTCTAATCTGCAAACCCCTAATACGAGGAGGAACTGGCATGAGTGCACCCAGCTCACAAAAGATAATACAACAAACAAACCCTCCTTCACGCATTGTTCATGAGAAATCAGAAAACTTTGGCAGTGATAAACAAAGGAGATTGAGGGGATGTGATCGTCCCCGTTTGGGAGTCGTTCCTCGAAACTTGTCCAATCTGAGAAGCAATTGAGTTATCTATTAGCATTCGTTGAAAAATCATGCACCTCTCAAAACTTGTTTTCATTCTGTTTGATTTAAGGATAGCGCTTGAGTTTTCCCTGCTTGCCTTTAAAAAGGCTTTTTTCCTTTACTTTTATGTTGAGCCAGTTTTCCCTACTTCCTCCTTTCCCAAAGAGAACAGACACTTGATGCTGATGAAGATTCATCCATATAATGTTGCATTAAAGTTTTGCCATGCCATATCATTGTTGACATTATCTCTTGATAAGTAAGTTGTTTGCAAAAGCATTTGCCAAGCAAACATCTTCCTTTGTGTTAGCATTTGCACTTCATGACTAATAGCTTGTTCTTTCAAAAAGTTCCAAATTTTCTCTTCAAAATATAAAGAGAAAGAACAAAGGTAAAAGCTATTAGTTGTCCCTTGACCAAATGACTTGTTTGCCATGATTTGATGAGTTTCCTTAGCCCTAATTTTGATTATAATTGTTATTACTCTTTCATAAGGGCCTTATCAGTTGGAGATTGTTGTTTATGATGTTTGAGTTTGGTGAAATATCATGATGCTTCTTGTCCGTATTTTATTTATCGACACTTCACTCTATAAACTTGTGGACGGGTTTACCGAGCTCAGTTTTCGCTTGGGGACAAGCGAGGTCTAAGCTTGCGGGAGTTGATACGTCCAAATTGCATCACTATTTTATATCGTAATTCATCCTTATTCATTGATATATTTCACATTACGATGATGTTCTTATGTTGTTTTGGCTTATTTTACACAGTTTGCAACTTTCCGGTGCCGAAGCAGCAGACGTAGGATTCAGCGGTAAAAAGTGGACGCTGAGTTGTTGAAGAAGAGTACCTCCAAATTACCTGAAAATCGACGGGGGGTATTTTCCAGAAGATTAACGAAGACTCGCCGAAGAGGGGCCAGAGGGGGCCACAGGAGCCCCAGGCGGCCACCTAGCGCGGCCTCACCCCTGGCCGCGCCGGGAGGGCGCCTGGAGCCCTGGAGCCACTCCCGGCTCCCCCCTCTGGCCTATATACTCCTCGTTACGCGAAAACCTAAAAAGGACAAGCTTTCACGGAGTTCCACCGCCGCTCCGTGGCAGAAACCTACAGAGAAGAAAAGGGCTCTCCGGCGGGCAGATTCCGCCGAGGAAATCACCTCCCGGAAGGGGAGATCATCGCCATCGTCATCACCATCGTCACGGTCATCATCGAGATCATCATCAACATCATCCCCAACATCAGCACCATCTCCACCACCATCCAATCTCACCTCACAAGTTTATCTTGTGTTGTAATCCGTACTATCTATCCTCTCTACTCTACCGGTGTTGATTACTACTTTGTGGTGAATGCTATTGTCAGAACCCTCTATTAGGTATGTGCTAGGGTTAGCTAGTGCCTTTGCATCATGTCAAAAAATTTCAAAGGAAATCAAATTCAAAATCCAAATGGGAGAAGGAACACCCCCCAGATGAATTAATTCAAAAGGCCAGATAAAAATATTTTCCAAAAATTCATGTTAGAGTTTTGAAAAGTCTTATAAATGAGTGTGATCACATATCAAGTGATGTGGGACCCACCCCATGCTCATAGATTTTTCAAATATTCAAACAGTACCTTGGAATTAAAGAAATACCCCTTTTTGATTTAAAATTCAAATCATTTGAATTTTAAAAATGTTGAAAGTTTATGAGTGGCTAGTTTATATTATTATGAGGCCACATAAAAGTTTTCAGCATTTAATAAAATGGTTTGCTATTTTTATCAGAGCCAAAACAAATTACAAAAAAAAGAAAGGAAAGATTAAACAGAAAAAGGGAAATACCTTACCTGGCGCCCAGGCGAAACAGGCCCACTCAGCCCAGCCGGCCCACAGGGGCAGGGGAGTCTTCTTCCCCACCCCGCGCCTCCAAGCTGCTCGGTGGAATGCCACCGAGCTAGCTGGTGACGCCACGTCGTCGCCGAGGAGCTTCCAGCCCTCCCCGTGGCCCCTTCTCGCACCTGGACGCGCCCTGGAGAACGACGCGTCCATTCCCCCCCTCCAGAGCTTCCTCCTCCTCCTCCCGTGCTCGTTTCCATCGCCACCCGAGAGCGCCGCCGCTCGCCGTCGCAAGAACTCGTGGCCATCGACGTCGAGGAGTCAAGCCAACGTGTCCAAGCTCTTCATCGTCGTCGTCCTCGTCGAACTGCAGCAGGAATCGAGCCCGGAGCCCTCGAAGTCGTCGGATTCTTCCTCGAGCTCCCGCCGGCCGCCGTGAAAGACTTCATCAATTCCGTCGCCGTTGAGCCACCCCAACCTTCGCCACCACCTCTGCTGAGTTCCTGGTGAGCTCCCGGCCGGAACCCCTCTCTTCTTCCCCTGGATTACTCCCTCTAGCCTGATCCGCCATGGAAGCCGAGCACGGTTGCCGCCGAGGTTGACCATGCGCTCGCTCCCGTGCGCTTCCGTCCTCGCCAGTGCGTCCGTAGTACTCCTGGAGTCCCCAGCAAACCAACGCGACCATGCCTGCTTCTCCCCGTGGCCGTTTTGCAAGTTCTACTCCAAGCCGTGGCTCCGGCCGCCGCCAAGGTCGAAGCAGTCGACGAACGTGACCTCTCCGGCGACGTGCAAATGGTGCTTTCGAAGCGGCTCATCACGGGCTTTCGAACGGTGGTCTCAGCGCAGAGAATGGAGGCCAGGAAAGGAAGAACGTGCAGCGCCGCCGCGGTCCAGTCGCCGGCGTTTAGCCGCCGGCGAGTCAGCTCTACACTCCCCCTGTTAATCACCTAATTAGTGACCCCTGGGTCACTGACCAGTGGGCCCAGTGGCTTAATTAAGCCACTGGATTAATTTAACCCACGGGTTAGTTAACCCAGTCACTGACAAGGTGACCCCACATGTCAGCCCCCCCCCTGACGCCAGCTTGACGTCAGCCTGACGCAGTAAATCATTTAAACGAATTTCCAGAGATTATTTGAATTAAAAGAATTCCAGAAATTCCAGAAAATACCCCAAACTTTGGAAATTCATAGAAAATTCATATTAACTCCAAATTGGACAAATAATATATGAAAAATGATCAGGAGAAAATTATCTTTCCAAATATGCAACTTTCCACTCTGTTTGAGTTGAATTTAAAATGGTACCAGTAGCATATGTCATTTGGTTTATTTGAATTTATTTCAAATTCAAATCAATTGAGTTTGCAACTTGGACCATGGATTTAAGCTATACTTCAACCACACTTCAGAGGCATATCTTACACATTTGAAATTAATTCAAATTGATCAAACTATATCATATATAACTTGGTTAAGGTTGAATTCAAATGTGGAATTTGAATTTGCATTTAAAAATGCAATATATTCCACTTAAATGGAATTGCCTCACAC
Organism: Bromus sterilis; assembly: GCA_950022295.1. Classification (NCBI taxonomy): domain Eukaryota; kingdom Viridiplantae; phylum Streptophyta; class Magnoliopsida; order Poales; family Poaceae; genus Bromus; species Bromus sterilis. The sequence continues at coordinate 60,962,728 of OX465599.1, forward strand.
GTCAAAACTTATACTCCAAGCTTTAACATTATATCATGTGCTTGAGCATTGCATTCATATTGATTGCTACTTCGTGCTTTGTTTGTCGAGTAGAGGTGGAATCGGAGCAAGAGGTCACCCCCTTCACTGAAGATCCAGAGCCCGAATCTCGTCAGCAAGGCAAGCAAAACCCCATTGATCATGTCGATAAAATCCCACTTCCCTCTCATGTCTCGCTTATGCATTGTATAGGATGATCACCATGTTACGATTCTACCGCATAGATGAACCCATTCATTTGCATGACCTATCTTTTGTCACAGTAGTAAGCAAACCACAATCCTAGCAACTGTAGGAGTTGAATGATATCATGCGGCCCCTGCAAATGTTATCGCTTATTGCATGCTTAGTATGATACCATGTTGTTACTGTGATGTGAGTCGGGATGGGAATGATCACGTTGATGATGGTAGAAAAGTGTTGGTGAATCGACCCTAATACAAGGTGAACGATGAGAGGCTGTGTAGGAGTACACGGTGGGTTGTCTCGTTGAACACCGCTCTAGTACGAGTTCTTGTGTGGTGATCCAAGATGAAGAGTACAACCACACATTGGGCTCACTGGCCCCTCTCAACTTACTAACTCATCCCTTTCGATGTCCAGATGTCGCAGTAGTTCGGAGTTCTGGTAGGCTTGTGGCCTGGATGCTAAGTGAGAGAACGGCTCACCCGAGACCGGCTTATGCACCACGCACACATCGCTTGGGTCCACTTTGGTAAACCGGCCGGGTTCACGATTGTGGTAACCAACCCAAGTAGGCGGCTTTCTCGGACTAGATAGGCTATGAGGTAACAGTTGTGGTGAGCATCCTCGCTGGCACCCCTTGAATGGTGTCGAGATCAAAGGCGGTAAATGATGATCATGTGTGTGTAGCGGTACACCCTTGCAAGGTTAACAAAACTATTCGAATAGCCGCGTCCGCGGTTATGGACTGCTTGGAAAGCTTAGCTTGATTATTAGATAACTTGAACCGGATACTTCTAAAACACACCAAGATAAGTGTGAGTGCTATGGCGTGCTTCCTCGTGGGGAAGTCGAGGAAGGCACCATAGTGGTGTATTGGTTGGAGAAAGTAGTGGACTCGTGTACGCTTCTTACCTCAAAGTCTGGTACTCGTAGTTCAGGACTAGCCAAGTCAAAGCTGGCATTTCTGCAAGTGAACCCCACCTCCCTTTACCTTGATACATGTACATGAGTAGTATAGCTCCTAAGTAAGTCTTGCTGAGTACGCCTTTGTACTCACGTTTGCTTAATCTATGTTTTAGATGACGCCACTGACCCCGAAGGTGGCTTCTTCATCGAGCTGGATGACTGAAGTTAAGCTAGTCTAGTCCCAGTCAGCAGACTGGTTCCCTCGTGGAGGGCTTTATGTTTGAATAAGGCTTCTTAAGCCAATTTGTTAAACTTGTCTGTACCCAGACATAATTTGCTTCCGCTTCGTGATGTAATGTTGGATCACATGTATGTGATCTCTGTGTGTACTCTATAAGAGTTATAAATAAAATGTACACTTTGTAGAGAATTGCAATGGTACCTGCTGTTCGTACAAGGCATGTGTGCTGCGTGTATGTTTATAACATGCATGTCTTTGTATGGGTTTTCGAGACCTTAGTTGTGTTCTGGCTGGCGGTCTTTCATACACCAAGTGGCCCTTAGATGTGCGCAGCTTGGGGCATCGCGATGCGAATGTTCGAGACTCGGTATCGGGCACACTTTGTGGTATGATCGAGCCCGCCCTAGACCCCGACTAAGTGATCGGGCTGGAGTAAGTCTATGTAAGAGTCTAGAGATAGTCGATAGTATGGTTGAGGCGACTTGTCTTTGAATATGGGAGTTCACCACCCATATCAGTAGGCTTGTGTGCGTACGATGAGGACCCATTACAGTTGATCATCCGGCCTGGATGGGATGCCCCTCACGTACGATGCTCTCCGAGAATGTCCAGTGCTTGGCCTTGTCTGCTTAGACAAGTGGGTGCGGTTCTCGGCTCTCCATATGACTATGTCTTAACTGTACTTGCATACGCTAACCCCGGGTCCCGACAGACTTGGTATCAGAGCAGGACTGACTGTAGGATTAGTAGCCTTGGCCGAAGTCGAGTCTAGCTTTCTATAGTTATATAGTTACTCTGGGTATATAAGGGAACAACGTAAGGCTTCTTTTTTCTCCTTACCCCCTTCGTTCTGAGTTCTGAGTCACCCTCATCTTATTCTACGGGAAGATAGGACTAGGCTCTCCTCTGTATGTTTAGCACATCTCGTTGATTGCTTCCTTATAGCCGTAGGAAAGTTGTGTCAGGTTTTCCTAGCATTGTTGTAATGCTGATTTCTTACATCGTATTATGTAAGTGCTGTTTCTCATGATTGAAAGAAATTGTCATTTCTTACAATTACAGCCGTTATGTTGTCCGAGTCATTCCAGGTTTATCTCATAATCTGATGCATTTGCAAACTCCTTTCTATTTCAGATGGCAGATCTTCCCCCTCGGCAGATTGTTCGTTTGACCAGGTGCCTCGGTGTGCGTGGCCATCCCGCCACGTTGATCGAGATGATGTCCTATGTGGGATATCGATGGTACCCTGAGTACACCATCGAGGAGCAGTTCCACGACTTCAACCAGACGCAGTTCCACTGCATTGTCCGGATCTACCCGCACCACGTTGGAGTCACCCAGCCTATCCACTTTGGACATGGCATTGGCGTTACCGAGAACATGGCTGTGCAGGATGCTGCATATTCATGTATTACCCTGCTGAGAGAGGAGCACACCATGCTGAGAGAGACTTCATTCCGCTATATCCCTGCTGCACTTCCAGGAGAAGAGGGATATTACACCGGACTCTACTCAGATCACTCTGCAGAGGATCCAGCACTCCAGGTGACTGCTAGGTTTTCTAGTGACAGAGATCGTGATGCACGCGCTCTCCGTTTTGAGCTCCACGCCACCCGTGTTCGTCTGTACCGAGCATTGACGCTCTTGGCACCCTTTGTGAGCGTGGGATCAGTTGAGTATGATGCGATCTACCTCGTGAGGACTCAGATGCCTTCTCGAGTTGCTTGGCCCGAGATTGTAGGAATTTTTCCACCCCGTGGTCCTTTGCTTCCACCCTACGCTGGACCTAGGCCCCATCCTTGCCCAAATGGATATCAGGGTCCACAAGCCTCCGTGTTTTCCGATGGTCACCTCCAGCTACCGGGATACGCGGGTAATTTTTATGAAGATTACTATGGAGATGGAGATGAGTGAGACCGCCTGTGGTCTTACTTAGTGAGGATGTAGTAGTATCCTAGTATATTGTAAGCAAGGTGTCTAAGTTCCAGAGGCTTAGATAAATAATGTATAGGAAGTCAGAGTGCCTCTGAAGGATGTATCATCTTCATCACGTTTGTATTAGCTTAGTGCTTGTACTAAAACGATGTATGGCTTGTATGACAGCTTGTGAATATATGGCTTGTATGCTTTATCACCATGTTGTCAAGATGATTACTTCCTTTGCTCTGTAATCCTTCCAGTACTTCAATACCTTGATTAGACTCTTCAACTCAACTCTGTTTGACTTTGGTTTTTCACCTCAGGATGTCTCAAGGAACACGTGGCCAGATTGGTCGTAACCAAGGTCGTGGGAACAATCAGGAGGAAGACAACCTTCCACCCCCACCCACGATGGCCCAAGTTCTGATGGAGGTCGAGAGGAATCGCCGTGACTCTCACCACCTACTGGAAGTCATCGCACGCAACACCACTCAGCAGCGCAATGAGCTGGTGTCTCTGAACGACTTCATCCGGCTTCATCCCCCGGTTTTCCGTTACTCCACCGAGCCCCTTGACGCCGATGACTGGCTTCGCAGCATCGAGAGGAAGCTCCAAGCCGGCCGTGTTGCAGATGGCGACAAGGTCAGCTATGCCACCTATCACCTCGAAGGTGCCGCAAGCTCTTGGTGGGAGAATTTTCTGAATATGCGCCCAGTTGGACCACCTGCATCTTGGGAGGAATTCTGCACCTCTTTCCGCGAGCACCACATTCCCAAGGGTCTTATGGACCGCAAGCGTGAGGAGTTCTGCAACCTCACTCAAGGCAGAAGGACCATTGATGAGTTTAGTCGTGAGTTCAACCGACTGGCTCGTTATGCTACCGAAGAAGTCTCCACCGACTCCAAGAAACAAGAGAGGTTCCGTCGTGGACTCAACACCGGACTCCATCGTGAGCTCAACCTTCATGACTTTGCCACATTCCAGGTCCTTGTCAACAAGGCCATCAAAGCAGAGGACATGAACACCCCCAACGACTTTCGCAAACACCCCAGAGAGGATAGTTCATCCAGTTCTGGCTCCCAGAAGCGCAAGATCTGGATTCCAAACAGCATGTTCCACCAGAACAACCCCACCGAGGCCATCCTATGTGGCGCCTCGTCCACCCACCCAATTCCATCCAGCTCCACCAAACAACCCAGCTCCACGCACTGTTTTCGGAGCTTGCTACAAGTGTGGTCAGGAAGGCCACTATTCTCGCGAGTGTCCCCAGAACCAGCTCCAACACCAGAATGCTCCACCCCGTGCCGGAGGCAACAACAACAACAATGGTCGTGGAAAGCCACCCCAGAAGGTCTACACCGCCAACCCGCTCCTCCCGCCACTCGTGGACGTGTGAACCAGACTGCCGCCGAAGAGACTGACGACACCACTGACGTCATTCTTGGTACGCTCCCAGTCAATTTTGTTCCTACTTCCGTTCTTTTCGACCCAGGAGCATCTCATTCATTCATGTCGGAAAGTTATGCACTTCGTCATGAGTTACCCTTTGTTGAATTGTCCACCCCAATGGTTATTCAAACTCCAGGGTCAAGATGGCAAACTAATAGAGTGAGCCATGGTAATCAAATTGCAATTGAGGGTTTAGTATTCCTTGCTTCACTCATAGCCCTCAAGTCTTCAGACATTGATGTCATCCTTGGCATGGATTGGCTATCAAGACAGAATGCCTACCTGGATTGCAAAGGCAAATCCGTGAAACTCACCCACCCTTCAGGCACAACCGTTAACTATACCTCACCTAGAACAAGAACCCAATTGCATTCCTTGAATGTACTTCCCCTTCCCGAACTTGAAGATATTCCGGTGGTTCGTGACTTCCCGGATGTCTTTCCTGAAGAGCTGCCGGGCATGCCACCCGACAGGTGTGTAGAGTTTATAGTGGATCTTGTTCTAGGAACCGCACCAATTTCCAAACGCCCATACAAAATGGCCCCACATGAGTTAGCTGAGCTAAAAACCCAACTTGATGCTTCGTTGGCAAAAGGCTTCATCCGCCCTAGCTCATCGCCATGGGGTTGCCCCGTTCTGTTCGTAAAGAAGAAAGATGGAACAGAAAGGATGTGCGTAGACTATCGCCCGTTAAATTTAGCGACGATCAAGAACAAATACCCATTGCCCAGGATCAATGATCTTTATGATCAACTTGCAGGATCCTCCGTCTTCTCCAAGATGGATTTGAGATTAGGTTATCATCAGATCAGAATCCGAAACGAGGACATTCCCAAAACGGCTTTTACTACTCGTTATGGTCTTTACGAGTACACCGTCATGTCCTTTGGTTTAACCAATGCCCCCGCCACATTCTCACGCTTGATGAATTCGATCTTCATGGAGTACCTAGATAAATTTGTTGTGGTTTATCTTGATGATATTCTCATCTACTCGAAGAACGAAGGAGATCATGCCGAACACTTAAGGCTGGTATTGATGAAGCTTAGAGAGCATCGCCTGTACGCTAAATTCTCCAAGTGTGAATTCTGGCTACCAGAAGTGACCTACTTAGGCCACGTGATTTCTGCAAAAGGCATTGCTGTGAATCCCGAGAGAGTTCAGGCCGTCCTTGACTAGACTCCACCTGAATCGGTTAAACAAGTTAGAAGTTTTCTTGGCCTAGCCAGCTATTGCCGTTGCTTCGTCGAGAACTTTTCTAAAGTTGCAAAGCCTCTAACTGTACTCCTCAAGAAAGATAAAAAATTCTTATGGACTCCCAAGTGCGAGGAAATCTTTCAAGAGCTAAAAAGAAGATTGACTTCCGCACCCGTGCTTGCACCTCCAGACACCAAAAAGGATTTTGAGATCTATTGTGACGCATCTCAGCAAGGGTTAGGATGCATACTTCTGCAAGATCGACATGTGGTAGCTTATGCTTCACGCCAGTTGCGGCCACATGAAGAGAACTATCCTACCCATGATCTTGAACTCGCTGCCGTAGTTCATGCTCTAACAACTTGGCGACATTACCTCCTTGGTAATCGTTGTGAGATTTATTCCGACCACCAAAGCCTCAAATATATTTTCACCCAGCCAGATCTTAATCTTAGGCAAAGACGCTGGATTGAGTTGATAAAAGATTACGACGTAGCAATTTCTTACACCCCAGGCAAAGCCAATGTCATGGCTGATGCATTAAGTCGTAAGTCGTACTGTAACAACCTCATGTTACAGCAGTATCAACCACTTCTTCATGAGAACTTTCGCAAGCTCAACCTTGAAATTGTTCCTCATGGCTATCTTTCAACCTTGGTGGCGAAACCAACTCTTGAGGATCAAATCATAGTTGCCCAAAGGCGTGCACGAGGTGTTCGCCAGATCAAGGAGAACATTGCTAGCGGAGTTGCTAAATGTTTCTCCACAGATAACAAGGGAACGATATTCTTTGAAAATCGTTTAGTAGTACCTAAGAATAAGGAACTAAGGCAACTCATCCTCAAAGAAGCCCATGACACACCCCTCTCAATTCATCCCGGTAGCACGAAAATGTACCGAGATCTACGCCAGAGATTTTGGTGGACTAGGATGAAGAGAGACATTGCTCAATTTGTTGCCGAATGTGATGCTTGTCGTCGCATTAAAGCAGAACATCAAAGACCTGCTGGTACACTTCAACCTTTGTCTATTCCCGAGTGGAAATGGGACAAAGTCGGTATGGACTTCATCACCGGCTTTCCAAGAACCCAGAAAGGAAACAATGCCATCTTCGTCGTTATAGATAGGCTTTCCAAAGTTTCTCACTTCCTTCCGGTTCGCGAGTCTATAACTGCTAGTCAGTTAGCGGACTTGTACATCTCCAGAACTGTATCCCTTCACGGTGTTCCTTTGGAAATCAATTCTGATCGCGGTAGCCTTTTTACCTCTAGATTTTGGGGAAGCTTTCAGAATGCTATGGGAACTCATCTCTCCTTTAGTACAGCTTTCCATCCTCAGTCTAGCGGTCAAGTCGAAAGGGTTAACCAAATTCTTGAAGACATGCTCAGAGCTTGTGTTATCTCATTCGGAAAGAATTGGGAGAATTCTCTTCCATTTGCCGAATTTGCTTATAACAATAGTTTTCAATCTAGTCTGAACATGGCTCCTTTTGAACTCCTTTATGGACGACGATGTCGAACACCACTAAACTGGTCTGAAACCGGTGAAAGACAATTCTTTGGACCGGATATGATCAAGGAAGCAGAAGAGCAAGTTCGTATCGTTCGTGAACAATTGAAAGCAGCCCAGTCTCGTCAGAAAAGCTACTATGATCGTCATCATAGGCAAGAGAGCTACAATCTGGATGTCAGAACCCTCTGTTAGGTATGTGCTAGGGTTAGCTAGTGCCTTTGCATCATGTCAAAAAATTTCAAAGGAAATCAAATTCAAAATCCAAATGGGAGAAGGAACACCCCCCAGATGAATTAATTCAAAAGGCCAGATAAAAATATTTTCCAAAAATTCATGTTAGAGTTTTGAAAAGTCTTATAAATGAGTGTGATCACATATCAAGTGATGTGGGACCCACCCCATGCTCATAGATTTTTCAAATATTCAAACAGTACCTTGGAATTAAAGAAATACCCCTTTTTGATTTAAAATTCAAATCATTTGAATTTTAAAAATGTTGAAAGTTTATGAGTGGCTAGTTTATATTATTATGAGGCCACATAAAAGTTTTCAGCATTTAATAAAATGGTTTGGTATTTTTATCAGAGCCAAAACAAATTACAAAAAAAAGAAAGGAAAGATTAAACAGAAAAAGGGAAATACCTTACCTGGCGCCCAGGCGAAACAGGCCCACTCAGCCCAGCCGGCCCACAGGGGCAGGGGAGTCTTCTTCCCCACCCCGCGCCTCCAAGCTGCTCGGTGGAATGCCACCGAGCTAGCTGGTGACGCCACGTCGTCGCCGAGGAGCTTCCAGCCCTCCCCGTGGCCCCTTCTCGCACCTGGACGCGCCCTGGAGAACGACGCGTCCATTCCCCCCCTCCAGAGCTTCCTCCTCCTCCTCCCGTGCTCGTTTCCATCGCCACCCGAGAGCGCCGCCGCTCGCCGTCGCAAGAACTCGTGGCCATCGACGTCGAGGAGTCAAGCCAACGTGTCCAAGCTCTTCATCGTCGTCGTCCTCGTCGAACTGCAGCAGGAATCGAGCCCGGAGCCCTCGAAGTCGTCGGATTCTTCCTCGAGCTCCCGCCGGCCGCCGTGAAAGACTTCATCAATTCCGTCGCCGTTGAGCCACCCCAACCTTCGCCACCACCTCTGCTGAGTTCCTGGTGAGCTCCCGGCCGGAACCCCTCTCTTCTTCCCCTGGATTACTCCCTCTAGCCTGATCCGCCATGGAAGCCGAGCACGGTTGCCGCCGAGGTTGACCATGCGCTCGCTCCCGTGCGCTTCCGTCCTCGCCAGTGCGTCCGTAGTACTCCTGGAGTCCCCAGCAAACCAACGCGACCATGCCTGCTTCTCCCCGTGGCCGTTTTGCAAGTTCTACTCCAAGCCGTGGCTCCGGCCGCCGCCAAGGTCGAAGCAGTCGACGAACGTGACCTCTCCGGCGACGTGCAAATGGTGCTTTCGAAGCGGCTCATCACGGGCTTTCGAACGGTGGTCTCAGCGCAGAGAATGGAGGCCAGGAAAGGAAGAACGTGCAGCGCCGCCGCGGTCCAGTCGCCGGCGTTTAGCCGCCGGCGAGTCAGCTCTACACTCCCCCTGTTAATCACCTAATTAGTGACCCCTGGGTCACTGACCAGTGGGCCCAGTGGCTTAATTAAGCCACTGGATTAATTTAACCCACGGGTTAGTTAACCCAGTCACTGACAAGGTGACCCCACATGTCAGCCCCCCCCCTGACGCCAGCTTGACGTCAGCCTGACGCAGTAAATCATTTAAACGAATTTCCAGAGATTATTTGAATTAAAAGAATTCCAGAAATTCCAGAAAATACCCCAAACTTTGGAAATTCATAGAAAATTCATATTAACTCCAAATTGGACAAATAATATATGAAAAATGATCAGGAGAAAATTATCTTTCCAAATATGCAACTTTCCACTCTGTTTGAGTTGAATTTAAAATGGTACCAGTAGCATATGTCATTTGGTTTATTTGAATTTATTTCAAATTCAAATCAATTGAGTTTGCAACTTGGACCATGGATTTAAGCTATACTTCAACCACACTTCAGAGGCATATCTTACACATTTGAAATTAATTCAAATTGATCAAACTATATCATATATAACTTGGTTAAGGTTGAATTCAAATGTGGAATTTGAATTTGCATTTAAAAATGCAATATATTCCACTTAAATGGAATTGCCTCACACGTCAAAACTTATACTCCAAGCTTTAACATTATATCATGTGCTTGAGCATTGCATTCATATTGATTGCTACTTCGTGCTTTGTTTGTCGAGTAGAGGTGGAATCGGAGCAAGAGGTCACCCCCTTCACTGAAGATCCAGAGCCCGAATCTCGTCAGCAAGGCAAGCAAAACCCCATTGATCATGTCGATAAAATCCCACTTCCCTCTCATGTCTCGCTTATGCATTGTATAGGATGATCACCATGTTACGATTCTACCGCATAGATGAACCCATTCATTTGCATGACCTATCTTTTGTCACAGTAGTAAGCAAACCACAATCCTAGCAACTGTAGGAGTTGAATGATATCATGCGGCCCCTGCAAATGTTATCGCTTATTGCATGCTTAGTATGATACCATGTTGTTACTGTGATGTGAGTCGGGATGGGAATGATCACGTTGATGATGGTAGAAAAGTGTTGGTGAATCGACCCTAATACAAGGTGAACGATGAGAGGCTGTGTAGGAGTACACGGTGGGTTGTCTCGTTGAACACCGCTCTAGTACGAGTTCTTGTGTGGTGATCCAAGATGAAGAGTACAACCACACATTGGGCTCACTGGCCCCTCTCAACTTACTAACTCATCCCTTTCGATGTCCAGATGTCGCAGTAGTTCGGAGTTCTGGTAGGCTTGTGGCCTGGATGCTAAGTGAGAGAACGGCTCACCCGAGACCGGCTTATGCACCACGCACACATCGCTTGGGTCCACTTCGGTAAACCGGCCGGGTTCACGATTGTGGTAACCAACCCAAGTAGGCGGCTTTCTCGGACTAGATAGGCTATGAGGTAACAGTTGTGGTGAGCATCCTCGCTGGCACCCCTTGAATGGTGTCGAGATCAAAGGCGGTAAATGATGATCATGTGTGTGTAGCGGTACACCCTTGCAAGGTTAACAAAACTATTCGAATAGCCGCGTCCGCGGTTATGGACTGCTTGGAAAGCTTAGCTTGATTATTAGATAACTTGAACCGGATACTTCTAAAACACACCAAGATAAGTGTGAGTGTTATGGCGTGCTTCCTCGTGGGGAAGTCGAGGAAGGCACCATAGTGGTGTATTGGTTGGAGAAAGTAGTGGACTCGTGTACGCTTCTTACCTCAAAGCCTGGTACTCGTAGTTCAGGACTAGCCAAGTCAAAGCTGGCATTTCTGCAAGTGAACCCCACTTCCCTTTACCTTGATACATGTACATGAGTAGTATAGCTCCTAAGTAAGTCTTGCTGAGTACGCCTTTGTACTCACGTTTGCTTAATCTATGTTTTAGATGACGCCACTGACCCCGAAGGTGGCTTCTTCATCGAGCTGGATGACTGAAGTTAAGCTAGTCTAGTCCCAGTCAGCAGACTGGTTCCCTCGTGGAGGGCTTTATGTTTGAATAAGGCTTCTTAAGCCAATTTGTTAAACTTGTCTGTACCCAGACATAATTTGCTTCCGCTTCGTGATGTAATGTTGGATCACATGTATGTGATCTCTGTGTGTACTCTATAAGAGTTATAAATAAAATGTACACTTTGTAGAGAATTGCAATGGTACCTGCTGTTCGTACAAGGCATGTGTGCTGCGTGTATGTTTATAACATGCATGTCTTTGTATGGGTTTTCGAGACCTTAGTTGTGTTCTGGCTGGCGGTCTTTCATACACCAAATGGCCCTTAGATGTGCGCAGCTTGGGGCATCGCGATGCGAATGTTCGAGACTCGGTCTCGGGCACACTTTGTGGTATGATCGAGCCCGCCCTAGACCCCGACTAAGTGATCGGGCTGGAGTAAGTCTATGTAAGAGTCTAGAGATAGTCGATAGTATGGTTGAGGCGACTTGTCTTTGAATATGGGAGTTCACCACCCATATCAGTAGGCTTGTGTGCGTACGATGAGGACCCATTACAGTTGATCATCCGGCCTGGATGGGATGCCCCTCACGTACGATGCTCTCCGAGAATGTCCAGTGCTTGGCCTTGTCTGCTTAGACAAGTGGGTGCGGTTCTCGGCTCTCCATATGACTATGTCTTAACTGTACTTGCATACGCTAACCCCGGGTCCCGACAGCTATTGAGTTTTGTTGGAGAAATATCATTATGTACAGATTGTTTATCATATATTTATCACCTCTGATCATGATCTGTTTTATGTCTTGTGAGTAGTTACTTTAGTTCTTGAGGACATGGGAGAAGTCTAGTTGTTAGTAGTCATATGATGTTGAAGTAATTTGTGTTGTTTGATATTTAAGTTGTGTTGTTATTTTCCTAGTGGTGTTGTGTGAGTCGAACACTCAACACTTCGCTTTCTTAAGGACCTAGGGGAATACATTGTGTATTAAGAAGGCTTACGGTGGGTTGCCGGAGTGACAGAAACCTGAACCCCAGTTTGCACACTTTTGCACAAGGGAATACTCGATCCTTGATCGTATTGATGTGGTTAGGCTTTGCCTTAATTTCTATCTTGTATCTGTGGATGCTTGCAAGATGTTTAATCATAAGAGTGCACTTATCTTAGTCTAGAAGGTGTGCTAGCATAGATCCACCCACTCAACACTTATCAGCACAACACTTGTTATCGATACAGAGTATGGCGAAAGCACGTGACTACCTCTCCATGTGTCCTCAAGAACGCTTTAGTCTTTATAAGTTCAGTTGTCAGGCTTATCCTTTGCTCAAAAGGATTGGGCCACTTGCTCCTCAGTACTATTTACTAGCTTGCTTTTATCTTATTTTTGCTTATATCGAAAACCCCTAAAAAGTTATCTTTCAGTGCTTGCAGTTATTCCTTGTCCAAAATCACCTATCAATACCTTTCGCTCCTCGTTGGGTTCGACACTCTTACTTATAGAAAACTCTGCAATAGATCCCTTTACGTTGAGGGTCATTAGGAACATGCAATAATTACTCAAGAACTCAAATATAAAAAAGAAGAACCAAATATATTACTCATCACAATCTGAACATAGTCTCATAATCCATCAGATCCCAGCAAAATCAACATAGCAACAGCAGAAAGAATTACATCTGTTCCTTGATTGTCAGAACCCTCTGTTAGGTAATGTGCTAGGGTTAGCCAGTACTCTTGCATCATGTCAAAATTTCAAAAGAAATCTTTGAATTCAATTTCAAAATCAAAATGGGAGAAGGAACCCCCCCCCAGATGAATTATTTCAAAAGGCCAGATAAAAATCTTCTCCAAAAATTCATGTTAGATTTTTGAAAAGTCTTATAAATGAGTGTGATCACATATCAAGTGCTCATAGATTTTTCAAATATTCAAACAGTGCCTTGGATTTAAAGAAATACCCCTATTTGATTTAAGATTCAAATTATTTGAATTTTAAAAATGTTGAAACTTTATAAGTGGCTAGTCTATATTATTATGAAGCCATATAAAAATTTTCAGCATTTAATAAAATGCCTAGCTATTTATTTTAGCACAGCAAAACAGATAGCAGAAAAGAAAACAGAAAACAGAAAAGGAAAAGGGCTTACCTCAAAAGGGCCCAACTTACCGAGGCAGCCCAGCCCAGGGGCAAGCCCGTCTTCTTCCTCGCGCCAGCCAGGCTGCTGCCGCCGTGGCGAGCATGCCGGCGACGCCTGGCCACCTCCTGCTTCCCCCGTGCCACATCTCCACGCCTGGAGACGCCCAGAAGCTTCCCCACTCCTTTCCCCCCCCTCCACGAGCTCCCTCCCCTCCTCTCTCGCCCGATTCGTCGTCGCCCGAGAAGAACGCCGGAGCGCCGTCGAGCCCCCGCGTAGCCATCGATGCTGAGAAGCCCCCGGAGCCTTTCCATCGTCTTCACCGCAGTCGTCTTCGTCTTCGAGCGGAATAGGAGGAGCTGAAGCCCCCTGGAGCTGCCGAATCGCGTCGTCGTCTTCGTCTACGGCCGCCGCGCGACTTCGTCGATTACTTCGCCGTCGAGCCACCCCAGCCATCGCCACCACCTCTGTTGAGTTCCTGGTGAGCTCACGGTCAAAACCCCAAACCTCTCCCCCTCGATTGCTTCCTCTGTCACCGTTTGCCATGGTTGCCGGAGTACCGAGCCGCCACGGTCGTCGTCGGCGTGCATCTGTTAGGCTTTCGTCCTCGTCGTCTTGTCCATCACCTCCGCCATGGACTGCTGCTTCGAACGCGCCCAATGGTGGCTTCAATGGTGCTCTGCTGCGAGTTTCACCCCGAGCCCGTGCCACGGCCACCGCGGAAGGTCGTCGTCGTCGTCAATTTGGTCACCCCCAAGGTCAACCGCGTGCACCAGGTGACGCGCGAGCGCTTGGGCTGCATTCCTGTGGTCTCGGCGCAGAGAATGGAGGCCAGGAGAGGGAGAACGCAGAGCGCCGCCGCGGTCTGGTCGCCGGCGTTTAGCAACCGGCGGGTTAGACCAAACCCCCCCCCCCCCCCCCGTTAATCACCCACCTAATGACCCCCTGGGTCACTGCCCAGTGGCTTAATTAAGCCATTGGATTAGATTAACCAACCGGTTAATTAAACCCAGTCACTGACACCCTGGACCCACATGTCAGCCCCCCCCTGACGTCATCCTGGCGCAATAAATCATTTAAATGAATTCCAGAAAATCAAATTCAATTAAAGAATTCCAGAAATTCCAGAAAATACCCAAAACTTTGGAAATTCATAGAAAATTCATATTAACTCCAAATTGGACAAATAATATATGAAAAATGATCAGGAGAAAATTATATTTCCAAATATGCAACTTTCAACTATGTTTGAGTTGATTTTAAAATGGGACCAGTAGCATATGTCATTTGGTTTATTTGAATTTAATTCAAATTCAAATCAAATGATCTTGCAACTTGGACCATGGAATTATGCTACAATTCAACCACACATCAGAGGCATATCATACACATTTGAAAATGATTCAAAATGATCAAACAATGTCAAATGTAACTTGGTTAAGTTTGAATTCAAATTGGAGTTTGAATTTGCAATTCAATTTGCAATATACTCCATTTAAATGGAATTGCTTCACACATCAAAGCATATACATCAAGTTCCAACCTTTCATCATGTGATTGTGCATTGTATTTACTTTGCTACTTTGCTTGTTTTTTTTCGAGTAGAGGTGGAACCGGAGCAGGAGGCTGCCCCCTTCGTTGAAGACCCAGAACCCAACCCTCGCCAGCAAGGCAAGCAAACCCCCATTGATCATGTCGATAAAATCCCACTTCCCTCTCATGTCTCGCTTATGCATTGTTTAGGATTATCACCATGATTCGTTTCTACCGCATAGATGAACCCATTCCTTTGCATGACCTATAATTTTGTCACAGTAGTAAGCAAACCACAATCCTAGCAAATGTAGGAGTTGTCTGATATCATGTGGCCCCTGCAAATGTTTATCGCTTATTGCATGCTTAGTATGATACCATGTTGTTACTATGATGTGAGTAGGGATGGTAGTGATCATGATGATGATGGTAGAAAAGTGTTGGTGAATCTACCCTAATACAAGGTGAACGATGAGAGGCTGTGTAGGAGTACACGGTTGGTTGTCTCGTTGAACACCGCCCTAAGTCCGAGTTCTTGTGTGGTGATCCAAGATGAAGAGTACAACCACACATTGGGCTCACTGACCCCTCTCAACTTACTAACTCATCCCTTTCGATGTCCAGATGTCGCAATAGTTCGGAGTTCTGGTAGGCTTGTGGCCTGGATGCTAAGTGAGAGAACGGCTCATCCGAGACCGGCCTATGCACCTCGCACACATCACTTGGGTCCACTTCGGTAAACCGGATGGGTTCACGATAGTGGTAACCAACCCAAGTAGGCGGCTTTCTCGGACTAGATCGGCTATGAGGTAACAGTTGTGGTGAGCATCCTCGCTGGCACCCCTTGAATGGTGTCGAGATCAAAGGCGGTAAATGATGATCATGTGTGTGTAGCGGTACACCCCTGCAGGGTTAACAAAACTATTCGAATAGCCGCATCCGCGGTTATGGACTGCTTGGAAAGCTTAGCTTGCTTATTAGATAACTTGAACCGGATACTTCTAAAACACACCAAGATAAGTGTGAGTGCTATGGCGTGCTTTCTCGTGGGGAAGTCGAGGAAGGCACCATAGTGGTGTAATTGGTTGGAGAAAGTAGTGGACTCGTGTACGCTTCTTACCTCAAAGTCTGGTACTCGTAGTTCAGGATTAGCCAAGTCAAAGCTGGCATTTCTGCAAGTGAACCCCACCTCCCTTTACCTTGATACATATGCATGAGTAGTATAGCTCCTATGTAAGTCTTGCTGAGTACGACTTTGTACTCACGTTTGCTTAATCTATGTTTTAGATGACTCCACTGACCCCGAAGGTGGCTTCTTCATCGAGCTGGACGACTGAAGACCAACTAGTCTAGACCCAGTCAGATGACTGGTTCCCTCGTGGAGGGCTTGTGTTTAAATAAGGCTTCTTAAGCCATTTGTTAAACTTGTCTGTACTCAGACATAATTTTCTTCCGTTTGTGTTGTAATGTTGGATCACATGTTTGTGATCTCTGTTTGCACTCTATAAGAGTTATCAATAAAATTGTACACTTTGTAAAGAATTGCAATGGTACCTGCTGTTCATACAAGGCATGTGTGCTGCGTGTATGTTTATAACATGCATGTCTTTGTATGGGTTTTCGAGACCTTAGTTGTGTTCTGGCTGGCGGTCTTTCATACACCAAGTGGCCCTTAGATGTGCGCAGCTTGGGGCATCGCGATGCGATTGTTCGAGACTCTGTCTCGTGCACACTTTGTGGTATGATCGAGCCCGCCCTAGACCCCGACTAAGTGATCGGGCTGGAGTAAGTCTATGTATGAGTTATGAGATAGTCGTTAGTATGGTTGAGGCGACTTGTCTTTGAATATGGGAGTTCACCACCCATATCATTAGACTTGTGTGCGGACGATGAGGACCCATCTCAGTTGATCATCCGGCCTGGATGGGATGCCCCTCACGTACGATGCTTTCCGAGAACGTTCTATGCTTGGCCTTGTCTGCTTAGACAATTGGGTACGGTTCTCGGCTCTCCATATGACTATGCCTTAACTGGACTTGCATACGCTAACCCCAGGTCCCGACATTGATCATGTAGGGCAACTCACAAGGTCTAATCCATGAAGGACAAAGAGGGGAGGAGAACATCACATAGCTACTGATCATGGACCCATGGTCCAAGGTGGACTACTCACGGGTCATCCGGGAAGCGTCCATGGTGGTGGAGAAGCTCCCGGAGGTCAATCCTCCCTCCGGCGGGGTGCCGGGAAGAGGTCTTCTGGCACTCCCGATCTTGGAAGCGCAATGGCGGTGGAACAGAGTCGAGATCGCGAAAAAGGGTTATGTCTGTCATGGATATAATCCTGACAATAGAGAGAGGGGTATGGACGGAGCATGATGTATCGAAATGCAAACGGGTGACGCAGGTGATTTTATCGAGTTCGGGACTCTCGTGGAGGAGATAAAATCCCTACGTCTCGTGCTCCCGGAGGAGCTTTTTCCTTATCTTTGTATGAACAAGATGGTGTACATGAGTTCTTCCCGTGGGAGAGAAAGGGTGAGGTAGAGGAAGAAGAGAGAGTCCAGCCCCTGAGAGCGTGGTGGTGGATGGCTTATATAGAGTTCGCCATCCCCACCTCTTCATTTTACATATTGGAGAATTAATGAGAGATTAGTGCCTAATAAATGCGGCTGCTTATAGTGCTACTTATTACATGAAGTAATGCTTGGAGTAGTGGGATGTCTTGAGTAACTCCCCTTTTAATGCAGAGTTCATACATGCAGAGTTCCCACGTGCAGAGTAAATCCATCCGAGCTGGACCATCCGAGTTGGAGCATCCGAGTTGGACCATCCGAGTTGGAGCATCTGAGTTGGACCATCCGAGTTGGTGTATCCGAGTAACACCTGGCTCGGTTATATGTCATGTTATCTTACTCTTATTATCTCATTAAGGGTACCCCATGATATGCGATACTTAAGGGTATGCCTTAGGTATGACCACGACAGTAGCCCCCAAGGCTCCGAGTAACTTTTTGAAGTTACTCGGAGTCTTTTGATTGGAGACTTTTTGTATAAATCCTTCCGGTGGGAGCACTTCTTAGTGCACCCACTGGGTGTAGCCCCCAAGGCTCCGCGTAACTACTTGAAGTTACTCAGAGTCTTTTGATTGGAGACTTTCTATTAATTGGGATAATTGATTTCATCAAAGGAGAGTGCTCTTCCTATTGATGAAATATTCATAAGGTATATGAAGATTAAACTCAATAAGAGGCTCGGAAGGACTTTACTTAAGTTTACACTTTTCCCTTGTATGTGGGTCGGGCAAGTTAAAGGAAAAAATCTGGCAACACTCAAGCGTCTCTCGGAAGAGGTGGACTGAGGCCTCGGAAGGCGTGTCTTGGAGCAAAAGGCCTTAAACTCCATATAAACAAGATTTGTAAAGTTTGATATCCTAAAGCATCATAATGAGCTTTAGGTCATACCTCATGGGATATCGATTCTTTACCCCTGGCACCTTATCATACTAATAATCTGGCAATCTTCGTCAGAGACGGACTATTAGTGAATTAACCATTCGGAACTTTTCTCGAACAACTAATGAATACAAGATTTTCCGTTTGTTGTGCGTTCCAGAATGCAGTTTCTTTCTAACTCATTACTTAGCTTCAGGCGGTATCCCATCCTGTCACTGCTTTGAGTTTTTGAGTATTATCTGCTTTCTTTGACGCTCCGAGTGACAACTTACTCGGTTGTTCTAGCAACAACTCTTTTCGAGTGTTAACTTACTCAGAAGGATTTCCGAGTGACAACTTACTCGGTTGTTTTAGCAATGAATCTCTCCGAGTAGTATCTTACTCGGAAAAATACTTCGAGTGATGACTTACTCGGTTATGATTTAGGTTATCGAGTGACAACTTACTCGATTTTGTTGAGTATCCGAGTGATAACTTGGTTTTTATTGACCACCCACTGGGTGTGTCTGAGTGATGCCTTACTCAGCATGTTGTTCTTCCGAGTGAATATCTACTCGGGAAATTTTCCTTCCAGTGGGAGCACAATCAGTGCACCCAGTGGGTGTAGCCCCTAAGGCTCCGACTAACTATTGGTTGTTAGTTGGAGTCTTTTACTGAAGCTATACAAAATTGTTTCATCGTGTGTGGACACGGAAAATTTTCTTGAGTGTTGTTTCTTGAAGGAATTTGGAATCTTGTTGTGCGCGGGCACAGAATGAAACCAAGGATATTTCCTTCATTGACCTGAAAGAAAATGCAAACAGATAGAGAATGAAAGTATTATAGTATTCAAACCAAGAAAGCTGAGTGGAAAATGCGGAACTTTAAACTTTGCAGAAATAAAGTGTATAATTCAAACTTTGCAGATAGTAAAGTATAAAACTTAAACTTTACAAATAGCAATATATTTCACTTGGTTTATTTGTTCTTTCGTGTTTAGCCACTTAGCGATTCGGTAAACCATTAGCTTTTGCTCTTGCCAACCAGACAATCAGGTTGCGACCGGGTTGGAGACGAAGAGTAGGCGTTTATGGTACCGAGCATGTGTAGGCGTTTCACGAAGAATAAGAGAAAACCAAGTAAAGAACCTGCCGACTGCCGGCGCATCTACTTAGGGGAGCAAAGAACCAAACATAAAGGTAAATGTGATTCTAACTAAGTTGTAGCCCCCGAGTGCGTTACAACTTTTAACGCGGACCGGTCGAAATACGGGTAATGTGATTTGTGTTTCATCGAGGTAGACTCGGGTAAAAGCGAGAAGTGGTTCCCGGGAGAAGCTCGGGAGAGACAAATTCGCTAAAAACTATAATACGAAGTTTGCTTGTATGAGAAACTTAGCTGTTTCCGCGTTGGGGAGGTAGTCAAAGTCAATGAAGCCATGACAAATAGAAGTCCTCGAAAAAGTTCGTTGATTATGCTTAAGGTCGAATCGTTGCAGAAGAGTTGATGAAAGCTGAGTCATTGCAGAAGAGTCGATGGAGACCGAGCCATTGCGGAATAGGAAAATGCCAAATTTATCTGAATGAGCCTGCACGTTAGTTGTTCGAGTGCGAAATTCATCCGCATAACTAGGGTCAATTGTTGTCTGTACATAAAATGTATGAGAATGAAGTATGCGAATTTACTTAGCTTATAAGAAAAACTGATGAACATATCTCCAGCCGAACGGCCATGCGCTCGGACAGGTTGATGAAGGTGCGCGTATAAATTAGATGTTAAATGGCCATTAATGTGTGCATGCACAAATTAACGGGTATGGAAATTGAATGGCATGAAGTCAATTAGAATGGTAACCAGCACGGGAAATAATTAATTATCGTGTAATGAGTTCATAAAGGCGACCCAAGTTGTTGGTGGAGACCGAGTCGCTGGAGGACAAAGCAGGAGAGTAACTGGCATCCGAGTCGCAGCCAAGTCGGGGAAGTGTCCCGAGCTTGTCCATGCATGTAGCCATCCGAGTTGCTGCGAGGAAAACGTTCTTGTCGTGTTCTCCTCCCGTCGGAGTGGGCGTTTTAGCAGACCTGCAAGTTACTCGGTGCAAAAAACTTGGGTATGAAGGCAACGCATTAATTGCATTTTAGTAATGTGGTAGTAGTAACAACAAATGGTATTGCATTAACATGCAATTAAGGTTTTAATGGGCTGCATGCTACAGTTTCTCATGTAATTAATCACCCTCAGTTTCTGCACTGACCGTTGTGATTTAACCACAATGAAATTACGCGAGAGTTTAACTTTCTCAGCGCACTTTCAGCAGAGAGGCTCGAGGGAAAATAATGAGAAGAGACGTTTCACCGGCTAAGACGACCCCCGTGTCCTCGCAGACGATGCAAGGGAAGGAGTCGTCCGAGTTGGAGAGGAGCGGAGGCGGCCGCGGCCAACGCGACGGTGGAGGCGGGCGCGGAGGCGGAGGTGAGACGCAGCCAACGCGGAGAGCTGCAAGTTGTAGATCGTCGCTTGCCGGACACACAACATCTTTGTGCATGTGTTTGGTTGTTCATATTCGGTGACGGGGATCAACCCCGGCAAATCCCATGGTCAGGGACCCTGTGTTAGTCATGAGAGGCACAGGTTGGACGATAGTTCGTCGGCAAACAGGGAGGCACGCTCCTGCTCGATATTATTAATGGGGGAGATGCGATTACAGGGGATGCCAAGGCTGGAGAGCTCAAGGCTAGGGTTACAGATGATATTCGTTGTCTTTGGTGTCGCCCCTCCTAGCCCTTATATACTGGGCTAGGTCTCGGGGAGCTCCTCTACGTTTACAGGTAAGCTTTCCTAACCCTAGCTTGCTCCGTACGGCAGGTCTTCGCACCTTCCTTGTGAGTCGTAGACTCCTACGTCGGTGTCAATTAGTGGGACGAGGCTGTATCTTCATGGGCCTTCTGTCTTTATGGACACCAGGTAGGCTTATCCGTAGGAGTCGTGGGGTCACCCCCTCGTCAGTAGCCCCCGAGTGCCTGGGGGACTCGAGAGTCGCGCAGGGACTCGAGTAGATTCATTTGTCGGTTATTGGTATGCGCGATACATCCGCGGGTCGCTGGCAGTCTGGTGGCCATGACAAAACCTGTTTCGAGGGATGCTAAGCTGAAAGGGCCCAAGGAGTCAACTGGTCGAGCCTTGGTGAATTGCAGTAGGGCAAATACCACAGTAGCCCAATCAAACCCACGTCCCTCGACGTGAGCTTGGAACACTGGTGTCGAGCAAAAGTCCGGCCGCTTCAGGTCTTACGGTGTTCATTTGCCGCCATTAATGTGCATAGCCTAATGCACGTCCGCCCGGCTTTTTCTATCATGCGCAGCGCATGGAAAAGGTTGGGAGTGAAATCGCTCTTCGGCAAGTCCCAGCCCGGCCGAACTTCGCAGCGGGGTCTTACCTACACGCTAATCTTGCGTGGCATCTGGGCACGTTGTATCGTGTTCCATGAGTGTGTGTTTTTGAGGCGCGGAGCCTTATAGCATTGCACCCGCTTGGAACAAAACATCAAGCGAGTTGTTCACTCATTCACCCGTGGAGCTTGTTTCGAGTGCTCAGACGAGAGGTTTTTCGCGAGTAGTCACTCGAATGCCATTTCGGCTCTTGAGGTGAGGGAGCACCTGAGACTCTTAGCGTCGTATGATCTTGGCGAATGCATGTTTGTCTTGCGTCGGGTTGACGGAGCACCCGAGACTCTCGTGAGTGCGAGTGGTCACTCGAGCACATGGCTGACCTTTAGGTGAGGGAGCACCCGGGGCTCTTATGATGTACTCTCCCGATGGGAGTAAGATGTTTTTCTTCATCGGGAAAAAGATCTAAAAGATGGAATCTCTGAGCCTTTGATGTCCGTTGGTTTTCTTCACCGCTTGTCAGGATAACGATGCCTCTGCTTGATCGCTGTCAGGGATGCCTCGCCAGTGAACCATCACGTCTTCATGACCGGTCATAATGATGACCGCTGTGGCGTGCGGCCGACGCTGGTTGGGTTTCCGAGACGCGCGTTGGAAACGCGCGTGAGTTGACGCGTCTCATGCACAGTGCGTCCCGTGGGAAAGCATTTTGGTCTTGGAATCTGAGACGTCTGCGACGTTTTGGTCTTTGAATTAATTGCTGCTGTCGTCTCGGCTTCTCCGTGCTGGGATTTGTTCTATAAATAAGCCTTTCTCTTCCACAGAGTTTTACCTCCATCCGGCTTGCTGCTTTGCCTCTTCTTTCCTCTCTTGTTCCTCTCATGGCTCCCAAGCGGGGTGTTGGCCGTGGCCGCGTTCGTCGTGGCCGTGGTGGACGTACACCACGCTCATGTCGTGGTGGTCGCCATGGTACGGCGCCAGTGCCTTCCTCTTATCCCTTGGAGGAGGGATTCTGGCGCTATGACTTTCTTTTACGTGTCCGTGGCCAGAGTGCCAATCGCGTCCTTCTTCCCTCTGCTTTTTCCACCATTGTTTCTGAACTTGGCTTGGATGGCTTACTTCTGCATCTTCGAGGGAGCTGTCGATCTCCTTCTTATGTTGACTTGGAGGTTGATAGCTCCCGCTTGATTTTTCTTGTCTCTGGTTGGAGTTTGTTTGCGCGGCAGTTGAATCTGCGAGATGGCGATATGCTCAGCTGTCGTTTTGACGGCGAAAGCACTGTCACTGTCCGCGTGTTCGATCCAAGCGGAAATAGCATGGATCCACACTGGCAGGAGTCGAGCAGTGACAGCTCCACAAGGTCGAGGAGTCCTACGCCTGCATCTTCTACAGCTCCGTCTTCTGGCGACTCCTCGGGTGGTGGTGCCGTCTCCATCAGCTCCGAAGAGGACATCGACGTCAAGCCGTCGATCAAGCGGGCGCGTCAAGCGACCTTGTAGAACTGGAGGCGGCCTCATCTTCGCTGGCAACTCGGGGAAGAGGCTGCACGTCCAGGGAAGAAGGCGTGCAGCTGCAGCTGGAGAAGAAGCTAGTGGAGCAGGAGAAGAAGCTGGTGGAGCATCGACAAATAAGTCGAGTTTCACCCTTTTCTTATGACATTGACATCCTCAGCTAGCTTCCTTTTCCTTTGTCTGTGGTGATGCTCTTTTACTAGGGTCGGTTACCCCTCATGAGCACACATGTAGAAGTCTTAATTCCTTGGGTAATTCCCTCTTGTAACAGGAGCTGCCTTCTATCCAAATGTAGTTGAGTCCTTTTTGTACTGAAAATGATCCTTATGATGTAAACTGTGCTTGATCCTTCGCAATGAAATTTATATTTGGGCTTTACGCGACCGAAAACTGTGTTCAAGTCCTTGGCGATCAGGAGCTGTCTTCGATTTCTTTGTAACTGAGAGCTGTGTTCGAGTCCTTTGCGGTCGGGAGCTGTCTTCGAGTCCGTCCAAACGTTGCGCTGTGGGATATATCGGGTGCGCGACAGCGCTCCCGATGGGAGTAGCCCTCGAGGCTACGCTTGAGTCGAAGGGTCGAGCGTAGGCTAAAATTTCTTTCCCTTGTCGTTTGGTTTCTTCCTTTTATCGGGTGCGCGGCAGCGCTCCTGATGGGAGTAGCCCCCGAGTCTTTAGGTGATCGTTGGCGATCGGATGAAGATTAAATGAGTCTGTGTCCTGTGCTTCCTCCAAAGTTTCTTCAGAGTACTTGGTGCTCCATTTGATTGTGGCCATGTCTTTCTTGCTCTCGGCGGGTGTGGCTGGCCGGGTATTTTTGCTTGGGCTTTTTAAGCTTCAGGCTGCTCGAGCGGTCTTCGGGAGGAGATGATGCTCGAGCCCCCTAGTACTTGGATGTAGAAGTCGCGTGAGCGATGATAGAGTCTTTCGGGGGGAGTTATTTTGCGAGTCCCCGAGTGTTTGTGTTTAAGATTGCTTGAGTAGCGATAGCGTCTCTCGAGGGGATTTTATTCTTAAGCCCCCGAGTGCTTTTTGGTTGAGATCGCGTAGGCGATAGCGTCTCTCGGGGGGATTTTATTCTGAAGCCCCCGAGTGCTTTTTGGTTGAGATCGCGTAGTCGATAGCGTCTCTTGGGGGGATTTTATTCTTAAGCCCCCGAGTGCTTTTTGGTTGAGATCGCGTAGGCGATAGCGTCTCTCGGGGGGATTTTATTCTTAAGCCCCCAAGTGCTTTTTGGTTGAGATCGCGTAGGCGATAGCGTCTCTCGGGGGGATTTTATTCTTAAGACCCCGAGTGCTTTTTGGTTGAGATCGCGTAGGCGATAGCGTCTCTCGGGGGGGATTTTATTCTTAAGCCCCTGAGTGCTTTGAGATGGAAGTATTTGGGCAACATTTTCTTTATTGCGGTCGAGCAGCTACATGAGTTGCCAGTCATGTCTGACCGATGGGTACTATGGATAGAAAAGTCGCAAGTTTGCTACGTTCCATGGGTTACCCACGTCCTCGTCTGTCTTCGGGTTCTTCAGCCTATAGGCGCCACCTCCGATGACTTCTGAGACTATAAATGCTCCTTCCCATTGGGAGCGAGATGGACCTTCTCTTGTATCAGCCGTAGGACTAGGTCGCCTTTGTTGAAGGTTCTAGTGCGTAGGCGACTGCTTTGGTAGGTGCGTAGCTTGTCCTGGTACCCCTCTGATTTTTCCAGGGCTGTGTCTCTTGCTTCGTCGGCCGTATCTTTGTCGTCTTGCAGCGCTTCTTCTGCTTCTTCTTCTTCGTATCCGGTGACCCGAGGTGCTCCAAACTTGAGGTCATGTGGTAGGACTGCCTCTGCTCCGTACACCATGAAGAAGGGTGTGTACTGGGTCGCGGTGTTTGGTGTAGTTCGTAGGCTCCATAGCACCGCGGGGAGTTCTTCTACCCAGTTGTCGGCGGCTTGCTCGAGTGGTGCGAGGAGCCGTTTCTTGATTCCCCCGCATACAAGGTCGTTTGCTTTTTCTACCTGGCCGTTGGAGTGCGGGTGCACGACTGATGCGTAATTGATTTTGATGCCCAGTTCTTCGCAGAAGTTCTGGAATTCTGCGGCTGTGAAGTTCGTGCCATTGTCCGTGATGATGTTTTGTGGCACTCCGAACCTGAAGATGATCGATTTGATGAAGTTGACAGCCGTGAGGGCTGTGGAGCTGGTGATGGGCACTGCTTCGATCCATTTAGTGAACTTGTCGACTGCGACGAGCAGGTGTGTCCTTCCGCCCTTTGATGATTTCTTGAGTGGGCCCACCATGTCGAGCCCCCAGGTGGCGAACGGCCAGGATAGTGGTATGGTCTTGAGCTATGAGGCGGGAGCGTGTGGCCTGTTGGTGAATTTCTGGCAGGCGACACAGCGTCGCACGATTTCCTATGCGTTTCTCATGGTTGTGGGCCAATAGAACCCGGCTCGGAATGCTTTGGATACGAGTACTCTGCTGCTCTCATGGTGTCTGTAGGTGCCTTCGTGGATTTCGAGCAGTAGGGCTTTGCCGTCCTCTTCGTCGATGCACCTTTCGAGTATCTGGGTGATGCTGCGCTTGTATAGTTGTTTGTTGATCACCGTGAATGCCTTGGATCGTCGGCTGATGCGTCGTGCTTCGGCCACGTCTTGCGGTAGCGTACCTTCGATTAGAAATCGGAGGAGCGGTTTAGCCCAGACAGGTCCTTCGAGCTCTGTCGGGGGTGTGCTGGTGCTTGTGCCTTCTGATGGGGTTGTTGCTTCCACCTGCGCCAGGTCTGTTGCGTCCTCGCCGTACACGACTACTTCAGGTGCTGCTGCCTGTACCTTGATGGATCTTCGGCTGATGCTTTCGAGAAAAACGCCGGGTGGTATTGGTCCTCGGGTCGAACCGATGTTCGCGAGTTCGTCGGCTTCTGTGTTGTTGTCCCTGGTGATGTAGTGAAGCTCGCACCCGTCGAAATTTCGTTCGAGTGCGTTGTAGAGCTCCTGGTAGGCCGCCATGTTGTCTGCTATTGCGTTGCAGTTTCTCATCGTCTGCTGGACGACGAGATTGGAGTCCCCGTAAATTATGAGGCGAGTGGCTCCGCATGTTTTGGCCATGCGCATGCCATGGAGGAGTGCCTCGTATTCTGCTTCGTTGTTGGAGGCATGACTGAAGTTGATCTGGAGGACATATTTCAGCTTTGTTCCCTTAGGGGAGATGAGCACAACTCCTGCCCCAGCTCCTTCTTGTCTCTTGGACCCATCGAAGAACATTGACCATGAACTTGATAGGTCTGGGGGCCTGGTGTCTGAACCTCCGTCCACTCGACCAGGAAATCTGGGAGTACTTGGGCTTTGATAGCTGTTGGGTGTTTGAACTTCAGGTCCCGTGGGCTGAGCTCAATGTTCCACTCGGCGACTCGTCCAGTTGCTCCGGGGTTGTTGAGTATGTCAGCGAGTGGTGCGCTGCTTACGATTGTGATGGGGTGCTCGTCGAAGTAGTGGGACACTTTTCTTGAGGTCATGACGATGGCCAGTAGTAGCTTCTGATAGTGCGGGTACCGCTGCTGGGGTTTGGTCAGGAGCATGCTGAGGTAGTAGATTGGTCTCTGGATGCTCTGGACCTTGCCTTATTCTGTGCGTTCGACAATGAGTGATGTGCTTACTACACTGTTATGTGCTGCCACGTAGAGGTATAGCTTCTCTCGTTCCTTGGGTACCGCCAGGATTGGTGGGGTCGAGAGTGTCTTTTTTAGGTCCGCGAATGCTTGCCGGGCTTCCTCCGTCCACTCGAATTTCTCTCCTTTCCTGAGCAGCTGATAGAAAGGCAGCGTGCGTTCTCCCAGCCTGCTGATGAAGCGGCTTAGGGCTGCGAGTTTTACAGTGAGCTGTTGTACTCCTTTGTGTCGGTTGGTTCTTGCATTCGGGTGATGGCTTGGACTTTCTCAGGGTTTGCCTCGATTCCTCAGGCGGAGACCATATAGCCAAGCAGCTTCCCCGCCGGTACGCCGAATGCGCACTTCTTTGGGTTGAGCTTGATTCTGTATTTGTTGAGCGCCGCGAAGGTTTCGCGCAGGTCGTCGAGTAGTGTGGCTGCTTCGTAGGTCTTGATGACGATGTCGTCCACATAGACTTGCACGTTTCTTCCGATTTGCTCCTTCAAGCAGGCCTGCATCATTCGCTGGTAAGTGGCGCCTGCGTTTTTGAGCCCGAAGGGCATGGTCCTGTAGCAGAATACGCCATAGAGGGTGATGAACGATGTGTGCTCTTCGTCTTCTTCCTTCATCCTGATCTGGTTGTATCCTGAGTAAGCGTCAAGAAAGGAAAGTAGATCGCACCCTGCTGTCGAGTCGATTATCTGATCGATTCTAGGTAGGGGGAAGTGGTCCTTCGGGAATGCTTGTTGACTGGTCCGTAGTCGACACACATGCGCAGCACGGTCGTGTCTTTCTTGGGCACCAGCACCGGGTTGGCTATCCAGGTGGCTTTCTTCGTTTCTCGGATGAACTGGGCGTCGAGTAACCGGTTGACTTCCTCTCCGATTGCTCTGCGCTTGGGCTCCGAGAATCGTCTCAGCGCTTGCTTCACCGGCTTCGTGTTTTGCTTGATGCGTAGGGCGTGTTCCGCGAAATCGTGTGGTATCCCAGGCATGTCAGCTGGGCACCAGGCGAGTATTTCCCACTCGTCATGAAGGAAAGCGACGAGAGTCGTCGCCTGCTTCTCTGGTAGGTGGGCGTACACGCGGACTGTTTTGTCCGGGTCCGTCGGGTGCACTTGGTGAGTGACTGTGTCGCTGTCGATGCTGAAGTCGCGTCCGTACTCCTTGGATTCGCTTCGGTTTACCAATGGGAAGGTACTCTTGTCCGTCACCATGGCTATTTCTCTGAGTTCTTGTTCGACTCCGAATGTGTCGGAGATTCTGTGGAAGTCACGATCACACTGATCTGATTTGATGAAGCTTCCGTTGATCGTGAGGACTCCTTCTGATCCTGGCATCTTGAGCTTGAGGTAGGTGTAGTGTGGGACCGCCATGAACTGCGCGAATGCTGGCCGTCCCAATATGGCGTGGTAATGCGATTGCCAGTCGAGTACCTCGAACTCGAGGACGTGCTTTGCGAAGTTGCGTCGGTTGCCGAAGACAACTTCGAGTTCGATGACTCCGAGGGATGTGGCTGCTTCTCCTGGGACTACCCCGTGTAACTCGGTGCTCGATTTTCTCCATACTGATCATGGGATTAGCATCTTTTGCAGGGTGCTAGCGAAGATGATGTTCATGCTGCTGCCTCCGTCCATGAAGACCCTATCCATGTCGTATCCTCCGATTTGTGCATCGAGCACCAGGGGCGCGTGCCCTGGTCTTGGGACTGCGGGTGGATGGTCGTCCTGTGAGAATATGATGCTGGTCTCCGTATCATGTAGTTGGTAGACTTCGACTATGTTTATGCTCTCGGCTGCTCTAGCTTGCAGGGTGTAAGCGTCGCTTCGTGCTTGCGGTACCCTTCCTTCTTGGATCATGAGTACCTGTTCTTGCAGCGGGCTGTGACGTCCTTCCGGGCTTGAGGGCGTCGATTGTTCGGGTTGTCGGTTGCGCCTGTCTTCTTTCTGCTTCTCCTTCTTGAGGTCGTCGGCTAGCTCGTTGAACAGGCGGCAGTCTCTCAAAGTGTGACCTGACCTGACGCGTCCCCAGTCATCCTCGAAGCTGTGGATCATGCAGGGTCCTGCCAGCTGTTCTCTGGCCGTAAGTTTGCTAGATCCAGCGTGCCTCTTCCTTCTTGAGATTCTGAAGATTTGCTCGTGATCCTCCGGGTGTTCGTGGAAGCGGGGGTCGTTGTCGATTCCTCGACTCATGTATTGGTTCTTGATGAGGTTGGCGAATTCATCCGGCCTTCGATCTGGGTCATAGTACTCGCCCACCTGTGTCTCCGAGTCGCTGTCCTGACTGACGGCAGGCGCTTGTGTGACGGCGTGTCGTCGGGCGGTCGTCGGTTGCGCGGCTGCGTGTCATGGCTCGCTTATTGGAGCCTCGCCGTAGATCTCCCATGCAAGCCTTTTGGGTCGTCGATTCCTTCTTCCTTGGCGATGGTTCTACTGATCGCTGGTTTCGATCTCGTAGTCATCTTCTTGATGTGCGGCGGGTGCCCGGGCGGTGGTGGGTTGTCGAAAGACTTGCGAGTCCTCCGCTGCGCGTCGCGGTTCGTCGAGTGGGATTCCTTCGTAGAGGCCCCTCGCCGTTCTTCTGAGTCGTCGATTCCTTCGGTGCTGATGCTGCACTTGTCCGTTACCGTAGTATCGGTCCTGGCACAACTGTAGCTCGAGCGGTCTTGATGGGGTGGCAGAGATGTTCGCCGTGATCTTGAATCCTTCGAGTGGGCTAGATCTGGTTTTTGCCCTTGAGTTGTAGCTTGCTGAAGACGGGACCGCCGAGATTGTGATCCCAACCTGTGTAGTTCCCACAGACGGCACCAATTGACGGGGATCAACCCCGGAAAATCCCATGGTCAGGTATCCTGGGTTAGTCATGACAGACACAGGTTGGACGATAGCTCGTCGGCAAACAGGGAGGCACGCTCCTGCTCAATATTATTAATGGGGGAGATGCGATTACAGGGGATGCCAAGGCTGGAGCGCTCAAGTCTAGGGTTACAGATGATATCCGTTGTCTTTGGTGTCGCCCCTCCTAGCCCTTATATACTGGGCTAGGTCTCGGGGAGCTCCTCTACGTTTACAGGTAAGCTTTCCTAACCCTAGCTTGCTCCGTACGGCAGGTCTTCGCACCTTCCTTGTGAGTCGTAGACTCCTACGTCGGTGTCAATTAGTGGGCCGAGGCTGTATCTTCATGGGCCTTCTGTCTTCATGGACACCAGGTAGGCTTATCCGTAGGAGTCGTGGGGTCACCCCCTCTTCATTCGGGCTTGAAAAAGATCATTCGAGAATTTTCTATTCTTGGAAAAAACGACGTGCATCAAGAGCAACAGAAAATAGGTGTAAGAGTGAATACAAACCGTTCGCATCATGGCTCGATAGACGCCAAGCCCCACGGTGGGTGCCAACTTTCGTGGATATAATCCTGACAATAGAGAGAGGGGTATGAACGGAGCATGATCTATCAAAATGCAAACGGGTGACGCAGGCGATTTTATCGAGTTCGGGACTCTCATGGAGGAGATAAAATCTCTATGTCTCGTGCTCCTGGAGGATCTTTTTCCTTATCTTTGTATGAACAAGATGATGTACATGAGTTCTTCCCGTGGGAGAGAAAGAGTGAGGTAGAGGAAGAATAGAGAGTCCAACCCCTGAGAGCGTGGTGGTGGATGGCTTATATAGAGTTCGCCATCCCCCTCTCTTCATTTTACATAATGGAGAATTAATGAGAGATTAGTGCCTAATAAATGCCGTTGTTTATAGTGCTACTTATTACATGAAGTAATGCTTGGAGTAGTGGGATGTCTTGAGTAACTCCCCTTTTAATGCAGAGTTGATACATGCAGAGTTTCCACGTGCAGAGTAAATCCATCCGAGTTGGACCATCCGAGTTGGAGCATCCGAGTTGGACCATCCGAGTTGGAGCATCTGAGTTGGACCATCCGAGTTGGTGTATCCGAGTAACACCTGGCTCGGTTATATTTCATGTTATCTTACTCTTATTATCTCATTAAGGGTACCCCATGATATGCGATACTTAAGGGTATGCCTTAGGTATGTGTTGGATATATGCTCTAGACGCAAATAATATATGATTATTCCAATATATCTAAGCAAGTTCATAACCAGTTTCATACCGTGCTAGAACTGTGTAAGTGAAACAATGATGCAGGTGTGGTATAGAAACCCCCAGAGTTCCTAGTTAGCCTCTACATCGATAACTAGTTCATGGTCAACATGATGGTCGTGGTTTCGCGATCATGGACAATTAAGTCTCTTGACTATGAGATCACCTCACTGGTTAAGTGATGGGATGAACATTACCCAAAGTAAGCATTACAGCATGATCAAATCTTGTGAAGGTTCAGTGTTGTAATTACAGAACGTGATAGACCGTTCCTTTGACCGTGAGTACGTGCATAATTGCTATCTTCCCGGATGCTTTGACTTACATCCCACCACCTGACTGAAATATGCGGGTCATAACGGTTGTATTTTGGGTATTTCGTGGAGATATGTTGAGGAGTATTGTTACAAGAGCGGGATTTGTCAATCCATATAATGGATAGATACTCGGGGCCCACTCGGTGAGATTCCATCCATAAAGCTGCAGCGTGTGACTAGGTCATGGGGATGAATATCACGGGAACTAGTGAATGAGGATTAGTTCAGAACGAGGTTGAACCAGACATAGGATGTCATTTATCGAATCTCGGAACAATCCAGTATCGCTGACAAAGGGAATGCTATACGGCGTAAGGTCCAATCGGTGTTTGATATCCGGAATGCACAGGGGTCATTATGGGCATCCAGGTCCTGCTGATGATCATTGACCGTAGCCTCATCTCGGTCATGACTGGAGTGTTCTCGGACCGTAGGGTAACACACTTAAGGGCTCGATGAAATCGGAGACCTTTTCGGAACCATCGGAGTAACCAGAGAATAAAGGAAACGACATCGCAGAAGTACCGTGTTGAACCGAACAAGTTCGGAGTGAACCGGAAGATGTTCCGGAACACCGGGAGATGGAATATTATGTTTTAGTTATTAATTAATTGAATTAATAATTAAAATCATTTTATTTCTAATTAATATGTGCAATGGGCCTTAGTGGAGAAAAAGGCCCATTAGGGGAAATAAAAGGGAAAAAAGAAAAGGAAAGAGGGGGGAGGCGCCATGGGCCCTAGGGCCCATGAGGGGTGCGCCCCCTCCCCCCCTTGGCCGGCCACCCCCCTTAGCAAAGGGACTTTAGTCCCACATTGCTAAGGGAGAGGGGTTGACTCCCTCCCCTCTGCCTATATATAGATGGGCAGGGTGCACATATTTAATACACAGAAATTCGTGAGAAAATATATATTACTCCGAATTGAGATCGGTTTCCTCCGGTCTTCTCCCCTCCCTTGTCTCTTTCACGGTGGGCTCCCTAGTGTGAGCCTATAGTGGAATTGAGGCTTCTCTGCTAGAATCGGAGGCCGTCGTGCTGCCGAAGCTCCATCCGGAGGTCTGCTTCCGCCACCTTCGCTGGATCGGAGAACGGAAGTCGTCATCGAGTCTCGTATGTGTGCGAGTACTACGAGGTGCTACACGTGTGGCACTACACCCATCCGGGTGCTCAATACAGCCAGGGGGTTGTGAAACTTGATCGGCTACATCAACCACGTTTGCGGGAACGTTTCCCGCGCAACGGACTACACCCCGAGGTATGTTATTTCCGCACTACTTTCCATTACGGTAATACGGCTAGCTAGATCTTGGGTTATGGGAACGCTAGTTAGAAAAAATTGTGTTTTCTGCTGCGAACTCCAACAGTGGTATCATGAGCTAGGTCTATGCTTAGTATTACTGTACGGATAGAACACATCGAGGATGTGGGCGTTGATTGTATGATTGTTACCCTCCCACGTGTACTTGTTCACATCTGCGACATTGTTTGATGAAGCGGCCCCCGACCAACTTTACGCGTACACTTACGCGAGACTGGTTCCACGCTTGACATAAGGCTTGTACCGTATAAAGTGGCTGGGGGTGTCTGTCTCTCTACTTTAGCGGATGCGGCATTTGCAACGGAGGGCCCCGTGCGGGGTGTAATAGAGACAATCGTATGGTTGACGTTGTGGTTGACTCGTAGGTTAAAACCTGTTTAACTATGAAAGCCCTAGCTGCCACGTAAAACTTGCAATATACAACTAGACCGTCTAAACCTTGTATTGCTAAGTGGGGTCTATCATTCGTTTATTTGTGATGTAGCGATAGCTTTGCAATGTGTTACTAGTAAGTAGTAATCGTCATCATAAAACAAACTAAAATGGAGACATTGTAGACTTAGCGTTGCCATAGCTTAGACATCTTAAAACTTGCTAGTATAGGATACACGACGGTAGCATGTGATAAGATGATCCCTTAACAAAGCCAAACACAAGTATTCTACCGAAGTGTGCACCGCCTGGAAGGTTCTCCCATATGGCTTGATGCTCCGTGCATACCAGAGTTGTCCTACATATTCAATGGAGTTCGCATGAGGTTGGGTTCGGCAAGCCTGGCATATGCAGATATGGCCTTGTTGAGCAGCATATAACATGGAGGTTAATTTTGTGAGCCTAGCATATGCAGATATGGCCTCGGAATACTAGAGATCGAAAGATCGAGCATGAGTCACAGTACATATAAGATAATGTGATCGCACAAGTTGTTGTCTACCTTTGAAACTGACCCGTCGGCCGTGTGATCTTCGAGGTCGGGCAGTGAATCTGGATCATGTAATCACTAAAACTTCCTAGGGATGAATTGTTTTAGTGCGAGCTCATTTATAATATGATTATATGAACTCATTGTTGTGAACTAGTCTTAATTGTGTTCCTTGCAATTATGTTTGTAGAAAATGAATGCACTAGAGTAACGTGAATTATCTTTCTTCATGGAAGGTGAAAGACTTAGAGTAAATGGGTCAAACTTTGCTGACTGGTACTTACGCCTTAGGACGTCGCTCAAGAGAGCAAACATCTTGTTTACAATAGAAGTGCATGTGGAAGAACATCCGGACGATCATGTTGACGACCAAGGGATACTTGATCATTATGCTCGCCGACAGAAATGCTCCGTAGTCAGGAATGTCATGATCTTCAGCATGTCAGAGGTTTTGGGCATACAGTTTCAGGACACTGGCTCATATGACATGATGGACACGCTAAAGACAATGTTCGTACGTGAGTTCAGAGTTGCCAGATTTGAGTTAGAAAGCAAGTTTCTATCTACAAAGATGGAAGAACGCACAAGACTTGGTGATCACTTGGACAGGATGCATGAGATGTACCTGACCCTGGTGGAGGACTATGAATATTGGACAATGAACGAAAGCACCACAGAAGAGTTTGCAATAAACACGTTATTGCACTCACTCCCTCCGAGTTATGGTGATTATGTTCATAGCTATGTCGGAAGAGGAGCTAATATGAGTCTCCAGAACTTCATGACTGATCTCTTGGCCGTGGACATTGCTCCTATTGAGGATGCAGAAGTCGTGGATGGAGAAGGTATATACTTGATATACTTTATAAATGTTTATTCCCTTATACAACATTTGCAGTAAATGATTATCCGATACATATTCTGTTTTATGAAAACAGGACCTGCCGTTGCATGGACGGGAAGAGGTGAAATCGAGGATTGATGGATATCAAGTCAGTTGATGACCAGCATGGATTCCGCCGAGACATCTATCATAGGAGATACTTAGAGTATTAGATAAATCTTATGTAATCATTATAGTATGAACACTTAGTTGTGTGTCTTGCATCTCGCGAGACAAAGTTATTCATGTAATGAGACAAGTCAGTTGTTCCATCTTTATGAATAAAAGTGTGCTTATACTTTGATTACGTCTTGATTTATGATATGATAGAAAGCATTTATAATACTGCTATTATTGTCAAGAAATATTCAAATGTTTAATGATAAAGTTGTCTTGATTATAACAAGTCAAAGATTTGATTGCATGAGGTGACTTCATAACTGATGAATTCATTAAATGTATGATCTATTAACTTGTGAGTTCATTATCGAATGAAAATCATAACTTGATTGCATGACATGGATTAGATACACGATCTATGAACCTCTGCAATAAATATAACCATGACAAGGTTCTAGCAAGTAGAACTTGTGCCAATCATTATACATAAATGATGTACTAAATGGGCACATGAGTTATCATTAAAGACTTCATATGATTAATTGAAAGTTGTATTCAATTGAGATCATAAACTGAGATTCAGGAATAACAGTGAGAAGTGAGAATACAAGGATACATATCACTACGCTATGATCTGAAGTGATAAGTATTGATATTGACATAATGGGAGACTTGTGGAAGTTGTGCCACAAACTACGATGGAAGTTGAAAGTGCTAGACTACTTAAACCATTCGTAGTCATACTAAACCGTAGTATGGTCTAAACGTTCTTTCCCCTAGCACTATAGTTATTGTCGAATAAGGTTGTTTAATTCATTAAGTTAAAATACCCACTTCATGATTAGGAAACCATCCTAAATCTAACGAGACATGATAGCTCCATAACTGATGGTGTTATAAGGTTTCTTAAAAGAAAGAATTTCTTTGTAATAAAACTACAAGCAATTGAAATTACATATTCTCCCCGAATAGCAAAATGTGTGTCGCTTGATTGGTAATGCGAGAAGAAGTCTCTCGACACGGATCCAATGGGAGATAATGGAAACTTTGACCGGGGTATTGGACCTTGCCTTCAGAATATCAGAGTATTGCAACGGAAGCATGTTCCTGTTGGGATACGGGGCAGAAAACACAAATTTTTCACACCTACGGTACCCGAACCCAAGATCTATGCTATGGCGATGTAAAGTAACGGAGGGAATCGGTGTTCATACCTTTGAAGACCGAAAGCGGGAAACGTTCTTACGAACGTGGTTGGCGTAGACTCAGAACTACGACCTCCCTGTCGTGTAGAAGACCATCACCGGCGAGGATGACTCCCGGTATACCTCCAGCGATGAAGCAGCACCACAGGTGTAGTGCCTCGAAGAGATTATACACGTACGACACAATCGATGTTCCTTCCGGGCTCCGAACCAGACGAGCAGCAGAAAGAAGACGGCTACGGATCCCGACTCCGGCAGAGCGACGGCCTGCCTTATGGTGGAGAACTCCAATCCTGGTGCAGACTCCAAACAAGGGGAGTCCACTTCCGGAAATGGAGAAGGAAAAAGAAGGAGATCAATTGTTGTATGGAAAAAGGGGGGTCTACCCCTCTATATAAAGGCCAAGGAGGGGTGTGAACCCTCTTCCCTCCCCCATGTGGGACTAAACCCCCAAGGGGGGGGAGGGCGCCGGCCAAGGGGGGGTTGGGCCCCACCCCTTGGCGCCAAGCCCAAGGGGGGGAACCCCCTCCTCCCCTAATGGGCCTCTAAGGCCCATATAGCCATTTTTCCATTATTTTAATTATTTAATAAGTTTTAAATATTTAATTCAGATAATTAAATAATAAAAACATTATTAAAACAATTAAACTTTATTTTGAACTATTCAAAATGTCCGGAAACCATTCCGTTCTCCTCCGGAACTATTCCGGTGATTTCTCCTATTTCACCGATTGATCCCGTAACTGTCCTATGCATCGATTGCCCTTAAGTGTAACACCCTAACGGTCCGGGAAACAGCAGACATGGTCGAGACTCTTCTCATTGACCAATGACTAGTCAGTTGGACCTCGTTACAATCCTTGACAGCCCCTGCGCTTCCATCGAATGAGCTTCGATCGCTTTTGGAAACCGTTAACGATACGACGTAATCCCTTTGTTCTGCGGTACCTTGTTTGTCTGAGGTTTGATCGTCGGTATCCCACATACCGTGTTCACATCTCGTTCACGACAAACAACTTCTCTCGTCCATGATCATTGCATCTCTTGTGACCTAGTCACGTCCTTGCAAAGGGTTGATGCAATATCACCGAGTGGGCCCAGAGTACCTGTCCTGTCATAAGGACTGACAAATCCCGCTTTGATCTATTAACATACTCATCAACCATCTATTTCGGAATACCCAAAGTGCTCCGTTATAGCCAGCATATTTCAGTCAGGCGGTGGGATACAAATCAAAGTCTCCTCATAGATCGTGATTACGTATGATCATTACGGTCTAAGGACTAAGGCATACGTTACAAAGTCATAGCAACGCTGAACTATGTGACTCGATCACATTGCATTACTTTAGGTGGGTGTCTGTCCATCACATCATTCCCCTAATGATATGACCTCATTGTCAATGGACTTAAGTGTCGCCATGATCAGGAAAGCTTGATCAATCAATTGCCCAATGAGATAGTTTACCCGAGTTAAACTACGGACCATGTTTTATACTACACCTGTATTAGTATTTCCAAGTAATAAAGTTATAGCACAGTATAAAACGTATTATGAACAAAACGGATATGTGACAAATATCTTTATTAATTTGTCTCTAGGGCACATATCCAACAGTCTCCCACTTGCACTAGAGTACAAATTACACTAGTTTACATCAGGTATGTATCTAACACCAATGGTCTCTCGGTGTTCTTCAAACTTGCCCTGTGGAAGAGGTTTAGTCATCGGGTCTGCTGCGTTCAGATCCGTATGTATCTTGTGAATCCTAGTGTGTCCATCCCTGACGTAGTCTCGCGTCACATGGAACTTTCGGAGGATGTGCTTGGCTGTAGAGTGAGTTCTTGGCTCCTTCGCGTTAGCAATGGCACCCGTGTTGTCGCAGAAGATTCCCACGGGGTCAGTGCAACT
Organism: Bromus sterilis; assembly: GCA_950022295.1. Classification (NCBI taxonomy): domain Eukaryota; kingdom Viridiplantae; phylum Streptophyta; class Magnoliopsida; order Poales; family Poaceae; genus Bromus; species Bromus sterilis. Next base: position 61,000,138 of record OX465599.1, read on the forward strand.
GGGAAAGACGCCAAGCTCGATCACGAACTTCTTCAGCCACAGCGCCTCGTTAGACGCTTCGCAAGCGGCAATATACTCCGACTCCATTGAAGATTGAGCGACGACTGACTGTTTGCCGCTCCTCCAGCTAATCGCGCCACCGTTCAACATGAAGACATATCCCGTCTGGGACTTCGAGTCATCTAGCTCTGAGCCGAGGCTTGCGTCAACGTAACCCTTTACGGTGAGCTCCTCATCAACTCCTCCATAAACGATAAAGAGATCCTTGGTTCTTCTTAAGTACTTAAGGATGTTCTTTACTGCTGTCCAATGAGCCATTCCCAGATTACTTTGGTAACGATTAGTCATACTAATGGCCAACGCTAAATCCGGTCCGGTACATAACATAGCATACATGAGAGAACCTATGGCTGAGGCATAGGGCTTTGAGGACATCTCCTCTTTCTCTTTAGCTGTGGTTGGGCATTGGGTCACGCTTAATTTGACACCTTTTATAACTGGCAAGAGACCTCTCTTGGAGTCATCCATTTTGAACCTTTTCAAAATCTTGTCAATATAAGTATTCTGACTCAAGGCCAACCTCCGATTAGGTCTATCTCTATAGATCTTAATCCCCAGTATGTACGCAGCTTCACCTAGGTCCTTCATGGAAAATTGTCCATTCAGATATTCCTTCACTTCCTCTAAGAATTTCTTACCGTTCCCTATTAGTAATATGTCATCTACATATAACACAAGGAATGCTACAGAGCTCCCACTCAGTTTCTTATAGACGCAGAACTCTTCGACGTTTTGGACAAATCCAAAAGCTTTAATGACTTCATCAAATCGAAGATTCCAGCTCCGAGATGCTTGCTTCAACCCATAGATGGACCGTTGAAGCTTGCAAACCTTACCAGCATACCTTGGATCGACAAACCCCTCTGGTTGCATCATATACAACTCTTCCTCAATGTTGCCATTTAGGAATGCAGTTTTCACATCCATCTGCCATATCTCGTAATCATGATATGCAGCTATTGCTAGTAGGATCCGAATAGACTTTATCATCGCTACAGGAGAGAACGTCTCCTCGTAGTCAACTCCTTGAATTTGTCGGAAACCCTTCGCGACAAGTCGAGCTTTGTAGACAGATACGTTTCCGTCTGCGTCAGTCTTTTTCTTGAAAATCCATTTATTCTCGACGGCCTTGCAGTCCTCGGGAATATCCACCAAAGTCCATACTTTGTTGGTATACATGGAGTCTATTTCGGATTTCATGGCTTCAAGCCATTTCTCGGACTCGGGTCCCTCCATTGCTTCTTTGTAACTCGTAGGTTCATCCGACTCAACAGCCGAGATTGCATTCACAAGCTGTCCGTAAAACTCAGTAGGTTGAAGGACTCTTGATGACCTACGGGGCATAAAAGGTTCCTCTTCATTCTCATCATGATCATCATGAATGTCATGATCGTTATGAATGTCGTTCTGGCCATTCTCTTCAACTCCCACTGTGGAAGATGGTTCCAGAACAAATTCCGTAGCCATTTCATCCAATTGGGGTGATTGGTCAGTTACTTCATCGAGGTCTATTTTCCTCCCACTCAACTCTTTCGCGAGAAACTCCTTCTCAAGAAAGTGTCCCGTCTTGGCAACAAACGTTTTGCTGTCAGACTTGTTGTAGAAGGTGTACCCACAAGTTTCCTTGGGATAGCCCACAAAGATGCACTTATCCGCCTTGGATTCAAGTTTGTCAGGCTGTAGTTTCCTAACATAAGCCTCACAACCCCAAATCTTCAGGTGAGACAACTCAGGTTTAGTGCCATACCATTCTTCAAATGGTGTTGTCTTTACGGATTTGGATGGTGCCCTATTAAGAATATGAATGGCGGTTTCTAATGCATACCCCCAGAATGACACAGGCAAATCAGTATGAGACATCATCGATCGCACGCTATCCAGTAGGGTTCGATTACGTCGCTCAGCCACACCGTTTCTCTGAGGTGTACCTGCCGGCGTAAGCTGTGGTACTATGCCACAAGACTTCAGATGATTGCCAAACTCGTGACTCAAATACTCGCCACCTCGATCCGATCGAAGGTGCTTGATTTTTCTTCCGAGTTGATTTTCGACCTCATTCTGAAATTCCTTGAACTTTTCAAAGGTTTCAGACTTATGCTTCATCAAGTAAATATACCCATATCTACTCAAGTCATCAGTAAAGGTCACGAAGTAACGAAGATCATTGCGAGTGGGGACGTTCATGGGTATACATCTGTGTGTATGATCCCCAATAAGACATCCGCACGCTCCATCACACCATTGAACGGAGTCCTTGTCATTTTTCCCATGAGGCATGGTTCACATGTATCAAGGGATCCAAAATCCAGTGACTTAAGAAGTCCATCCTTATGGAGCTTCTCCATGCGTTTTACACCAATATGACCAAGTCTGCAATGCCACATCATCATGTGATCTTCATTATTCTTCAATCTTTTGGCCTCAATATTGTTAACGTGACACGCGTCACCATCGAGATTAAGTACGAATAAACCATGCAACTCCGGTGCGTGAACATAAAACATATCATCCTTATAAATCGAACAACCAATTGTATCGGACTTAAAAGAATAGTGGTCTCGCTTCAAGCAAGAGCCACTCACGATGTTCACACTCAACGCGGGTACATAGTAACATTTATTCAGAACTAAAACCAATCCCGAAGGGAGACTAAGATGCTTCGTGCCGATCGCCAAGACATCAATCCGGCAGCCATTCCCTACGCGCATCGTCACTTCATCCTTAACCAAGCGTCTCCTATTCCTTAGTCCCTGAATGGAATTAGAAATATGAGCGACAGACCCTGTATCAAATATCCAGGATGTGTTCCCGGCGCTTGTCAAGAGAAGATCAACAATATGTATATCAAATATACCTTCGTCTCTCTTGGCGACCTTGCCAGCCTTCTTGTCCTTTAGGTACTTGGGACAGTTGCGCTTCCAGTGACCTTCACCCTTGCAGTAGAAGCACTCCACTCCGAGTTTAGGCTTGGGTGCCTTGGGAGGAGCGGCAACTGACTTGCCATCCCTCTTAGGGCCACCTCTCTTGGCCTTCTCCCGTCTGCTTGACTTCTTGAAGTCAGTGGTCTTGTTGACCATGAAGACGGCGTGCTCCTTCTTGATCTCAACCTCAGCGCTCTTTAGCATGGCGAACAACTCAGAAGGGGTTTTGGTCATCCCCTGCATGTTGTAGTTCAGCACAAAGCCTTTGTAGCTAGGGGGAAGCGACTGCAACACCCTATCAACCGCAAGTTCATCTGGAATCTGACATTCCAGAGCATTCAAGCGCTGAACGTAGCCAGACATTTTGACCACGTGCTCACTCACGCTGCCGTGCTCATCCATCTTTGCTGAGAAGAAGGCTTCAGAAGCCTCGTACCGTTCAGCCCTGGCTTGAGGTGCAAAGACCGCCTTGAGGTCGGTGATAATCTCATATGCACCCATCCTCTCAAAGCGTTTCTGCAGCTCAGCCTCCATGGAGTAGAGCATGCCACTCTGGACAAGGTTGTAATCATCAGTCCTGGAGAGATAGACATTCTTCTCGTCCTGACTGGCATCATCTGCTGGTGCGTCACCTAGTGCGTCCTCTAGTACGTATGCCATTTTGAGGGGAACGAGGAGAATCCTCAGGGTGCGGAACCAGTTGGTGAAGTTTGTCCCATCTGTTTTTAGCTTATCTTTCTCTAGGAATGATCCTAAGTTGAACGAGGGGCGTGGTGCTGCCATCTACAATGTTGGATTCACAATGATACAATTTAGACTTTTGTTCATAATGTGGAGTTTCAATTTAATCTTAAAATTCTAGAAAGCTCCCACTTAGATAAACACCTCTCAATTTAACTAAGTGATTACACAATCCCAGCCCCCATACCTCCCCCGATATGTACGGCCCAGTATGCGAACCAGGTAGGCCTCTAAGCCAATCACATCAGGCATGTGACTCGTGCTCGACCTTTCGGTCTTCTGTGTTCCAGGCCCGCATCTACATACGTCAAGCCTGCCAATCGAACCTTGATGTTAGCTGTTCAGGCAAGGCCATATCTGCATATGCCAGGCTCGCCGAACCCAACCTCATGCGAGCTCCGTTGAATATGTAGGACAACTCCGGTATGTACGGAGCGTCAGGCTATATGGGAGAACCTTCCAGGTGGTGCCCATCAAAAGGGAGAACACAATTTTGGTATTGGGAGAGATGGTCCTGTTTCGTGCTACCGTCGATATATCTAGCATACTAGCATAAAACAAGAAGTAAAACTTTAAATCATACTACCTATGATCCCCCTTCATGCAAAGCAAAGTTAAAACGTCTTTCTACTTTAGCTTGTGCAAGTTTTACGTGGCTGCTAGGGGTTTCGAGAGAGAGAACCGATTTCTATCCTGCGAAAAACATGCCACAACACCGTCTCTTATCCGTCTCTATTACACCCCTGTCGGGGCCCTCCGTTGCAAACATCTTCGCATCGCTAATGCAGAGAGACAGACACCCCCCAGCCACTTTATATGGTACAAGCCATATGTCAAGCGTGGAACCAGTCTCGCGTAAACGCGTAAGGTCGGTCGGGGGCCGCTTCATCAAACATTGCCGCAATGTTGAATGAGTACACGTGGGAGGGTAACGAATGAAGATTCGATGCCCACATCCTAGATGTGTTCTATCCGTACAATACGCATAGCTAGCTCATGATACCACTGTTGGGATACGGGGCAGAAAACACAAATTTTTCACACCTACGGTACCCGAACCCAAGATCTATGCTATGGCGATGTAAAGTAACGGAGGGAATCGGTGTTCATACCTTTGAAGACCGAAAGCGGGAAACGTTCTTACGAACGTGGTTGGCGTAGACTCAGAACTACGACCTCCCTGTCGTGTAGAAGACCACCACCGGCGAGGATGACTCTCGGTAGACCTCCAGCGATGAAGCAGCACCACAGGTGTAGTGCCTCGAAGAGATTATACACGTACGGCACAATCGATGTTCCTTCCGGGCTCCGAACCAGACGAGCAGCGGAAAGAAGACGGCTACGAATCACGACTCCGGCAGAGCGACGGCCTGCCTTATGGTGGAGAACTCCAATCCTGGTGCAGACTCCAAACAAGGGGAGTCCACTTCCGGAAATGGAGAAGGAAGAAGAAGGAGATCAATTGTTGTATGGAAAAAGGGGGGTCTACCCCTCTATATAAAGGCCAAGGAGGGGTGTGAACCCTCTTCCCTCCCCCATGTGGGACTAAACCCCCAAGGGGGGGGAGGGCGCCGGCCAAGGGGCGGTTGGGCCCCACCCCTTGGCGCCAAGCCCAAGGGGGGGAACCCCCTCCTCCCCTAATGGGCCTCTAAGGCCCATATAGCCATTTTTCCATTATTTTAATTATTTAATAAGTTTTAAATATTTAATTCAGATAATTAAATAATAAAAACATTATTAAAACAATTAAACTTTATTTTGAACTATTCAAAATGTCCGGAAACCATTCCGTTCTCCTCCGGAACTATTCTGGTGATTTCTCCTATTTCACCGATTGATCCCGTAACTGTCCTATGCATCGATTGCCCTTAAGTGTAACACCCTAACGATCCGGGAAACAACAGACATGGTCGAGACTCTTCTCATTGACCAATGACTAGTCAGTTGGACCTCGTTACAATCCTTGACAGCCCCTGCGCTTCCATCGAATGAGCTTCGGTCGCTTTTGGAAACCGTTAACGATACGACGTAATCCCTTTGTTCTGCGGTACCTTGTTTGTCCGAGGTTTGATCGTTGGTATCCCACATACCGTGTTCACATCTCGTTCACGACAAACAACTTCTCTCGTCCATGATCATTGCATCTCTTGTGACCTAGTCACGTCCTTGCAAGGGGTTGATGCAATATCACCGAGTGGGCCCAGAGTACCTGTCCTGTCATAAGGACTGACAAATCCCGCTTTGATCTATTAACATACTCATCAACCATCTATTTCGGAATACCCAAAGTGCTCCGTTATAGCCAGCATATTTCAGTCAGGCGGTGGGATACAAATCAAAGTCTCCTCATAGATCGTGATTACGTATGATCATTACGGTCTAAGGACTAAGGCATACGTTACAAAGTCATAGCAACGCTGAACTATGTGACTCGATCACATTGCATTACTTTAGGTGGGTGTCTGTCCATCACATCATTCCCCTAATGATATGACGTCATTGTCAATGGACTTAAGTGTCGCCATGATCAGGAAAGCTTGATCAATCAATTGCCCAATGAGATAGTTTAGCCGAGTTAAACTACGAACTATGTTTTATATTACACCTGTATTAGTATTTCCAAGTAATACAGTTATAGCACAGTATAAAACGTATTATGAACAAAACGGATATGTGACAAATATCTTTATTAATTTGTCTCTAGGGCACATATCCAACAGTTCCGCTGTAATGACACTTATAAGGAAGGATATGCCATAGATGATTGATCTTGGTATATGAATTGAAGCCATTGTTGAATTTAGAAGGTTGTCATGAATACGTTCTATACAGAACAATAATCATGAGTCTTCCTAATGAAATAATAGGGAATAACATTGCTTGAAGACACAAAGGAATGATGGTAGCCTAGAACACGAGGAGAAATGAAATAATATTGAGTTACATATAGGATGGCTCACGTCCCGTGAAATAAATCGGTTATTTCATATTCTCAACAAACTGGAGAGTTATTGAGAATAATGTAATGGGCATAAGGCATTATTTGGTTATGACCAAAGTTCAATGGTGATTGACTACGGAAACGTAGGAATGCTTTAATCAATAAAATATTTCTTTTACAATACAATGGACCATAGCTTGAAATTGCATCTCAATCAAATTTGGGATTTGAAAGAGAATTGCAATGGGCATGATGAAGGTTATTTCGTTAAAAGGATGGACTATAGTACCTCAAGACAGGAACCCTCAACCTTGATTTGATCAAGTGATTTTGTGATGACCAAAATATTGAGTGGGCCTGCAGTTTCATGAAACTGAGTGGGAGCTTTGAAGACTTCCCGGAAGCTTGGAATGCAGAGGGCATTTTCTGAGTGGGAGCTTTGGAAGCTTTGTCATTGTGTGAGACATAGTGAACAATAAAATGACTTGATGAAAGCTGAACCACAAATATATGAGTATATGATGGATATATTTGAGTGGGAGCATGATCATTGTCTCAAACATATATGCATTGATATGTGTGAAGAATGATCTCATATGTATATATATATGGATATGCATTGATTGTGTATATAGAGAATCGTCTTATATACATATGTGCATTATGATATATATAGAGCATAAGGCAAATAAAATACAAGATTGCAAGAATCTTCTTTTATGTGAAATACCAACACATTACACGTAGAAATCTATATGAGTAGATTAAGATACGGATAATGAAACGAAGTGAAGGTTGGAATAATCTTCTAGACAAGAAACAGGTTCTTGTGGCTAGAAATTATATAATGGATGAAATCCAAATATCACAAGCAATGTCTTGATGGAAGAATAGAGATGCACCATGTACTGGACATGTGATCTTATATGTTCTTGACATATGATTCTACCATATGACATGCATTGTGAATCCAACAACAGAATGACTCAAAAGTTCTTGGAAGAAGAACAGATTCCGATGTGCTTTAGGAGTAAAACACAGAATCTGAATAAAGTCCATGCATTCAGTATATGAGGAATACTGAGGACTATTCTCTAAAATATAGAAAGGATAATAGACTTGAATGTAATTCAAGATTACAATTGCAAGCCATATTATAGGTCTATATGGAATTAGAGACATCACCAAAGACATGAAAGAAATGTGAGAAAAATTCACGGCACTACAAACATAATACTACTTAAGAAAGTAGACGTATGGATAAAAGTTTAGCGTTAGAAGTATTGGACTTCTGGTTGAGTGTATTTCCCAGTATATATGACTAAGGATGAGTCTTCTAAAGACTGAACTAAGAGATCATTGGAGGATACTGTGAAATAATAGTCTCACTCTCCCGCGAAACTTATATCCGACCATTATATGATAATGAGTGGTATGTCAAAAGAGTTTTTGACCTATACCAGTTGCAAAGGAAATATACGAATCTGAATTGGTGCATTTCGTTGAAGAACCCTCTTCCATGACCATGCATGATCAATGAACACTTATGTGATAAGATGATTATGATCAAAAAAATGCGGCTAGATTATTAGCACTCTAGTGCAAGTGGGAGACTGTTGGATATATGCTCTAGAGGCAAATAATATATGATTATTCCAATATATCTAAGCAAGTTCATAACCAGTTTCATACCGTGCTAGAACTGTGTAAGTGAAACAATGATGCAGGTGTGGTATAGAAACCCCCAGAGTTCCTAGTTAGCCTCTACATCGATAACTAGTTCATGGTCAACATGATGGTCGTGGTTTCGCGATCATGGACAATTAAGTCTCTTGACTATGAGATCACCTCACTGGTTAAGTGATGTGATGAACATTACCCAAAGTAAGCATTACAGCATGATCAAATCTTGTGAAGGTTCAGTGTTGTAATTACAGAACGTGATAGACCGTTCCTTTGACCGTGAGTACGTGCATAATTGCTATCTTCCCGGATGCTTTGACTTACATCCCACCACCTGACTGAAATATGCGGGTCATAACGGTTGTATTTTGGGTATTTCGTGGAGATATGTTGAGGAGTATTGTTACAAGAGCGGGATTTGTCAATCCATATAATGGATAGATACTCGGGGCCCACTCGGTGAGATTCCATCCATAAAGCTGCAGCGTGTGACTAGGTCACGGGGATGAATATCACGGGAACGAGTGAATGAGGATTAGTTCAGAACGAGGTTGAACCAGACATAGGATGTCATTGATCGAATCTCGGAACAATCCAGTATCGCTGACAAAGGGAATGCTATACGGCGTAAGGTCCAATCGGTGTTTGATATCCGGAATCTACAGGGGTCATTATGGGCATCCAGGTCCCGCTGATGATCATTGACCGTAGCCTCATCTCGGTCATGACTGGAGTGTTCTCGGACCGTAGGGTAACACACTTAAGGGCTCGATGAAATCGGAGACCTTTTCGGAACCATCAGAGTAACCAAAGAATAAAGGAAACGACATCGGAGAAGTACCGTGTTGAACCGAACAAGTTCAGAGTGAACCGGAAGATGTTCCGGAACACCAGGAGATGGAATATTATGTTTTAGTTATCAATTAATTGAATTAATAATTAAAATCATTTTATTTCTAATTAATATGTGCAATGGGCCTTAGTGGAGAAAAAGGCCCATTAGGGGAAATAAAAGGGAAAAAAGAAAAGGAAAGAGAGGCGAGGCGCCATGGGCCCTAGGGCCCATGAGGGGTGCGCCCCCTCCCCCCCCCCCTTGGTCGGCCACCCTCCTTATCAAAGGGACTTTAGTCCCACATTGCTAAGGGAGAGGAGTTGACTCCCTCCCCTGTGCCTATATATAGATGGGCAGCGTGCACATATTTAATACACAGAAATTCGTGAGAAAATAAATATTACTCTGAATTGAGATCGGTTTTCTCCGGTCTTCTCCCCTCCCTTGTCTCTTTCATGGTGAGCTCCCTAGTGTGAGCCTATATTGGAATTGAGGCTTCTCTGCTAGAATCGGAGGCCGTCGTGCTGCCGAAGCTCCGTCCGGAGGTCTGCTTCCGCCACCTTCGCTGGATCGGAGAACGGAGGTCGTCATCGAGTCTCGTATGTGTGCGAGTACTATGAGGTGCTACACGTGTGGCACTACACCCATTCGGGTGCTCAACACAACTAGGGGGCTGTGAAACTTGATCGGCTACATCAACCACGTTTGCGGGAACGTTTCCCGCGCAACGGACTACACGCCGAGGTATGTTATTGTCGGGACCCGGGGTTAGCGTATGCAAGCCTCGCTACAACACAATCATATGGAGAGCTGAGAACCGTACCCACTTGTCTAAGCAGACAGGGCCAAGCACAGAACGTTCTCAGAAAGCATCGAACGTGAGGGGCATCCCATCCAGGCCGGATGATCAACTGAAATGGGTCCTCATCGTCCGCACACAAGTCTAAATGATATGGGTGATGAACTCCCATACTCATAGACAAGTCGCCTCAACCATACTATCGATTGTATTATAACCCTTACATAGACTTACTCCAGCCCGATCACTTAGTCGGGGTCTAGGGAGGGCTCGATCATACATCAAAGTGTGCACGAGACAGAGTCTCGAACAATCGCATCGCGATGCCCCAAGCTGCGCACATCTAAGGGCCACTTGGTGTATAAAAGACCGCCAGCCAGATCACAACTAAGGTCTCGAAAACCCATACAAAGACATGCATGTTATAAACATACACGCAGCACACATGCCTTGTATGAACAACATGTATCATTGCAATTCTCTACAAAGTATACATCTTTATTAATAACTCTTACAGAGTGCACACAGAGATCACAAGCATGTGATCCAACATTACAACAGACAAGAGGAAGCAAGTAGGTCTGAGTACAGACAAGTTTAACAAATGGCTTAGAGAAGCCTTATCTAAAAAAAAGCCCTCCACGAGGGAACCAGTCGTCTGACTGGGACTACACTAGCTTGGTCTTGGTCTGAGTCTTCATTCTTCGAGCTTCGGGTAGAAGTCACCATCGGGGTCGGTGGGTTCATCTAAAACATAGATTAAGCAAACGTGAGTAAAAAATCGTACTCAGCAAGACTTACATAGGAGCTATACTACTCATGCATATGTATCAAGGTAAAGGGAGGTGGGGTTTCACTTGCAGAAGTGCCAGCTTTGACTTGGCTAATCCTGAACTACGAGTACCAGACTTGAGGTAAGAAGTGTACACGAGTCCACTACATCTCTTCAACCAATTACACCACTATGGTTACTTCCTCGTCTTCCCCACGAGAAGCACACCATAGCACTCACACTTATCTTGGTGTATTTTAGGAGTATCCGGTTCAAGTTGTCTAATAATCAAGCTAAGCTTTCCAAGCAGTCCATAACCGCGGACGCGGCTATTCGAATAGTTTTGTTAACCCTGCAGGGGTGTACCGCTACACACACGTGTCATCAGTTACCGCCTTTTGCATGTCACCGTTCAAGAGGTGACAGCGAGGATGCCACCACAACACTTCGCCCACAGCTCCGTTCTAGTCCAGAGAGTCGCCTATCTGAGGGGGATCCGTATGGAAGTCCGGCCGAGGTTCCAGTACAGCCTCAAACGATGTGTGCAGGGTCCCAAGCCGGTCTTGAAAAGCCGTTCATCCACTTCGCAGACCGTGCCACAGCCCTACCAAAACTCCGAACTACTGCGACTCTTGGGGTTTGAACGGGGTGAGGTACTAGGATGAGAGGGGTCAGTGAGCCCAATGTGTGGTTGTACTCTTCTTCTTGGATCACCACACAAGAACTCGGACTTAAGGCGGTGTTCAACGAGACAACCCACTGTGTACTCCTACACAACCTCTCATCGTTCACCTTGTATTAGGGTAGATTCACCAACACGTTTCACTTTCATCAACACCATGTTTATCATCATCCCGACTCACATCAAAAGCAACCTCATTGTACCACTAAGCATGCAATAAGCAGTAACAGTTGCAGGGGCCACATGATATCAACCAACTCCTACATCTGCTAGGATTGTGGTTTGCTTACTACTGTGACAAGATGATAGGTCATGCAAAGGATATGGGTTCAACTATGCGGTAGAAACGTTATCATGGTGATCATCCTAAACAATGCATAAGCGAGACATGAGAGGGAAGTGGGATTTTATCGACATGATCAATGGGGGTTTGCTTGCCTTGCTGACGAGGTTCGGGTTCAGGGTCTTCAACGAAGGGGGCTGCCTCCTGTTCCGGTTCCACCTCTACTCGACAAACAATAAACAAGGAAGCAATATAAATACAATGCACAAACACATGGTTGAAGGTTGAAACTTGATGTATATGTTTCTGATGTGTTTGGGCAATTCCATTTAAATGGAGTATATTGCAAATTGAATTACAAATTCAAACTCCAATTTGAATTCAAACTTAGTCAAGTTACATGTGACATTGTTTGATCAAATTGAATCATTTTCAAAAGTGTATGATATGCCTCTGAAGTGTGGTTGAAAAGCAGCATAATTCCATGGTCCAAGTTGCAAAATCATTTGAATTGAATTTGAATAAATTCCAAATAAATCAAATGACATATGCTACTGGTCCCATTTTAAAATCAACTCAAACAAAGTTGAAAGTTGGATATTTGGATAGGTTATTTTCTCCTGGTTATTTTTCATATATTATTTGTCCAATTTGGAGTTGATATGAATTTTCTATGAATTTCCAAAGTTTGGGGTATTTTCTGGAATTTTCTGAAATTTCTTTAATTCAATTTACTCTGGAAATTCATTTAATGCGTCATGCTGACATCATGCTGGCGTGTGCGGGGGGGCTGACAGGTGGGCCTCCACTGTCAGTGTCACAGGGGTTAATCCCTCTGTTTAAAATAAACAGAGGGGGGTTAAGGCCTGGGGGGCCCACCTGTCATTGACCTGGGGTCAACTAACAGGGGGGTTAACCCCTAACTAGCGTGCCTCGCCGGCGGCTAGCCGCCGGTGGCCACGGCACGGCGGAGGGGCTCGCCGGAATGGCTCCTGGCTATCTCTTGGCACGGGGAGGGCATCAGAATGACCCCCGTGCTCGTCCGCATCGAGCCGTGCATACGGGAGGGGCGAGAGGTTGCCGGAACGTCGCCGACAACGAAGTGCAGTGGCGGTCGGCCACTGGTGAAGGCGTCCTTGCGCTACGGTGCTCGGAAAAAAGCGGGGAGAGAGGGGAAATGACCGCCTGCTCACCCTGAGGGCAGTGGCGAGCTCGAGGAGGCCGGAGGAGGCGAGGCGGCGGAGGATTTCTCGCCGGGGTGTCACGGGTGGCCGGCGCAAAGTCTTGATGCGGGCGTCGTCTTCGGGGCCTCTGGAGCTCGATTCGTTGCGCAGTTTGACGAAGCCGAGGACGAGGAGCTTCCCGGACACGGTGGCTCGCCGGGAGGGGCACGGTGGCCACCTCGGAGCACGACGGCGGGCTCGGGGGCGCTCGGGTCTTCACGGGGAGCTCGCCGGGGTGAGAGGGGAACGGGTCCAGGGGAGGGGGAATGTAAGGGGGTTGCAAGGGGGCGTCCACGGCGCCGGATAAGGGAGAGGGAGGCAAGCAGGTAGCTCGCTGGCGGCCATGCCGGGCTCGCCGGCGTCCTGCCTGCCTGCCTGGCCAGTGGAGGAAGATGCCCTTGCCCCTTTGGGTTGGGCCTCCTCTGCTGGGCCAGATGGGCCAGGTAAGTGGCTTTCAGCCCTTTTGTTTATTTTTCTTTTTCTGCTTTCTGTTTTATTTGTTTTGCTCTAAAAAAATATCAAAGCATTTTTAAAAATCCCCAATTATTTATCTTGGACATATGTGACAGAAAGCTAGTCACTCCCAAGTTTTGGAGATTTTTGAAATTCAAAACATTTGAATTTCAATTCAAATAGCATTTAAATTTAATTTCCAAGCCTCTGTTTGAATATTTGAAAAATCCATGAGCATGGGTTTGACTCCAAATCATTTTTAAAATGATCATACTCATTTATAGGACTTTTCCAAATATTCAAATGATTTTTGGAAAAAGATTTTTATCTGGCAATTTGAAATAATTTCTCAGGGCTTTTCTTTTCCCCATTTTTGAATTTCTTTTTGAAAATTTTACATGATGCAAAGGCCTAAGCTTACCCTAGCACATACCTAACTTGGGGTTGTGACAGTTATTTCCGCACTACTTTCCGTTACGGTAATACGGCTAGCTAGATCTTGGGTTATGGGAACGGTAGTTAGAAAAATTTGTGTTTTCTGCTGCGAACTCCAACAGTATGACCACGACAATGTCCTCAAGGGTTTCGGAGGACGAGGTAAATATAGGCGAAGGGGGGCAGCCAGGGGGGCCGCCAGGGGTCCAGGAGCCCCCCCGGCGCGACCTAGGGTGGGGCCGCGCCCCTTGGCCGCCTAGGCACCAGGGTGCCCCCTGGCTCTCCTTCGGGGCTCTAGAAGGTTCCCGTACGCTGATTTTTATTGGATTTTTCCGGGATTTTTGGAGCACTTTTAATAAGGGGGAAACCTGAAATAAAAAGGCAGCAGAAAACAGGAAATGACACTTGGATGCACTCAGTTAATAGGTTAGTCCAAATATGATCAAAAGTGTATGAAAGTGTATCTAAAGCATATCAATATCACCCAAAACATGCATGGAGCAAGCAGAAATTATAGATACGTTTGGGACGTATCACTTGCCGCATACAACCCCCAAAGTGGGCTTGGGAAATTTTCACCATCCCGCCCTCTTTGTCTCTGGCTAGTCGGGAGCACAAAAATGGCACGATGCCCCTCCTCTGCGCCTCTCTCTTCCTTGACACGCTCGGTTCAACATTGTTCCTCTACGCTCTCTCTACCTCGACGCCGTCCACACCCGCATGTATGTTCCCCTTCGTACATTCAATTTTTGGTAGTTTCATTCTTGAATTTCCCATGGGCTGCCGTGTAAGATAGATATATTGAGCAAAGAGAGCAAGAGATGTCGACATGTAAAGAGAGAGAGAGATTGGCACACACACACACACACAGAGAGAGAGAGAGAGATATATTATGAAGGCTCCACCAGCAGGCTTCAAGGGTTGCCTTGGTGTTAAGAAGTTTAAATCCTTCTCATAGTTCTAGTTGCTTTCTGAGAGATCCTTAAACCTGACTTGCAGGATTTTCCTTGCTTTTAATAAAAGTGAGTAGAGAGAGAGAGAGAGAGATTCAGTGTCGATTTAGCAAAGAGATTCAATAGAGGATTTGATTATAGTTATTGTCATTTCCTTGTTAATGTAAGATGGTATTTGCTATTGTAAGTGTAGATCCTAATTTAGTGTCGATTCAGTTCAATGCATTTAAAATTTAGTTAAATGCATGTTTAACATTCACTCCAGATATATATTGTATTCCTCTACCCTCTTGATTGTAGTTGGTCTTTGCTACTTTTAGTGTATATTGTAAGTGCATAATTAAAATAAAAAAAATTCAATTATTGTTTTATTCTAAGTGTATGTTCTTTTTTAGCTATGCTACATTCAACTTTTCCGATTTAGTAATCGTAATGTTTTTATTTTCAAAATATGTTTTATAATTGATTGGGATTAGTAGTAATTGTAGTAGTACTTCGTATTTTTTGTCGTAAAATATTATATTGTTGATTGGTAGTAGTAATAATACATGATGTTTCTAGCCAATGAGAATAGTGAACTATAATGTAGTGACAACCATATAAAACATGGAAGGATATCATCCATATTTGAGCAAATGATCGTACTGACATATGCCTTGATAGTACACAATTGCTTATTTACAAAGCCTTCATATGGCATAGGAGAAAATGACACATTTCACCTACCTAGGAGGTATGTTAGGGCCTGTTAAATGATGTGGAAATGGTGTGGATGGTGAGCGAAATTCGACTTCCTTGATTTTGATTGAAAGCAAAGACATAGAGGGGAAATTCAAAGATGAGCCAAGGCTCATCTACTCCTACGCAAAGAAATCTCGAAAACACATTTGGAAAAAGTTTAAAAAATTTCAATTTTTTTTGTGGTGAAAGATGCTTATATGCGAGATGTTTATGCAAAATTTGAAGAAGTTCGAACTTCTGGAGAGCGTGCAGCAAAAAAGACAAATTCAGCCTAAAATAGTGCATGAATAGTGTATTTTCAAGAAACTGCAAATTTGTCTTTTTTGCCGCGCACTCTTCAGAAGTTCGAACTTCTCCAAAATTTGCAGAAATATCTCGCACATAAGCATCTTTCACCATAATTTTTTTTGGAATTTTTTGAGCTTTTTCCATATTTATTTAATTTTTTTAGTCTGCCCTGGTGCAGATGGACCCGGGCACCGAATCGTTGCTTTCAGACATAGAGTTCCATTTGTTTATTTTAGATTCTTGGATAGACTGGTGGTGATGGTTGCTCTTTTATCTTTGCCTCCTATCAAACAAACTTGATTTAGCACACAACCACACGCAGTTCTGTAGGCGAACGGGGCGGGGTAGAATACGACAAGATGGGAAGGGTGTCGGTCCGATTCTACGGATGGGCGTTGTAGAAAGGTCAGCGGAGAGACGTTGGCGAAGGGCCGGCACTGAAATCCGTTGAGATAGGGAAGTAGTGCAACCGGGGTCAAAGAGAAAGATGTGTCAATTACAACGTGTCTGGTAGTTCAAGGGATTAGGCGTGTGAATTGTTAAGAGAGACTTGGTAGAGGGTTTAGTCTTGGGGAGTGGTTAATTAGTCCCAATCCCATGTTTGGTTTGGAAAGGAAAATAGTTGTGGGAATGTGATACGTCCAAAACGTATCTATAATTTCTGCTTGCTCCATGCCTCTTTTGTGTGATATTGCTATGATATTGATGAACTTCCATACACTTTTGATCATATTTGGACTAAATTATTAACTCAGTGTACCCCAATGTCAGTTCCTGTTTTCTGCTGTTTTTTTATTTCAGGTTTCCCCCATATTAAAAGTGCTCCAAAAATTCGGGAAAAATCCAATAAGAAATCAGCGCTGCAGAAGCTTCGGGAATCACCGAGGGGGTCCAGAGGGGACCCACCAGGGCCCCAGGCGCCCTCCCGGCGCGCCCTAGGGTGGGGCCGCGCCAGGGGGGCGTCTGGACCCCTGGTGCCCCCATGGCTGCCCCCCTTCGCCCATATATTCTCCGTGACGCAAAAACCCCGGGACGGGAACCCTTTTCGCGATCTCTCCTCTGTTCCGCCGCCGCCGCGCTTCCAAGATCGAGAGCACCAGGAGACCTCTTCCCGGCACCCTACCGGAGGGAGGAACCACCTCCGGGAGCTTCTCCACCATCATGGATGCTTTCCGGATGAACCGTGAGTAGTCCACCTTGGACCATGGGTCTATGATCAATAGCTATGTGATGTTCTCCTCCCCTCTTTGTTCTTCATGGATTAGACCTAGTGAGCTGCCCTACATGATCGAGGCACATATGTAATCTTTCTGCTGTTGCTATGTTGAGTTTGCTGGGATTCGATGGATTATGAGACTATGTTCAGATTGTGTTTGAGTAATATATTTGATTCTCCTCTTTTATATTTATGTTCTAGAGTAATTCTTGCATGTTCGCCGTTGCTGTTTATTGCTTTGGACAAGTAGTAGGTAGTGACTCCAAGAGGGAGCGTTATGCATGATTGTGGGTTCATGCCCCCCGATGACTAGCTTGAGTGACAGAAACATGAGTCTAGGGGATGTGCTGTTGCCACAAGGGGGAAAACAACGGTGCTTGTACTTGCGGGTACAATGATTGTTTACTTTACGCAAAGTTCTTTAATGCAGTTGTCTGTTGCTTTGAGTTTACACTTTGGGTGGGATTCGCAATATAATACCAGCGAGATGTTCTGGATAGATATCTCAAGGTGGATGATTAGTAGGTAGATGCAAATGGATTTCGGTCTATTTGTCTTGGCGTACCGCCCATGCTTTTGAGCCTCTTCGTTTCTTTATAGCATAGTTAGCATTGGTTTGCGCACATAATCCTGTCAATTGCCCAGCTGTAATTTGTTTACCTCGCATGACTATTTTATCGTGTTTTGGGAGAGAGACATCACTAGTGAACATCATGGGACCTCGGTCCATATTTCCAATATTGTTTACACCCACTATCAATTTACTGCTTTATTTACTTTTCTGTTGCTATCACTATCATTATTATCCCGTGTGTTTTATCCTTTGTAAACAACAAGGCCGGAGCGATTAACAACCTCTCTGTACTCGTTGGGAGCAAAGCTATTTGTTGTGTGTGCATGTCCAGGTAAAGTAAGCAACCTCGGTTGTGAACGGCGCCATTGTTCACTTTGCCACCTACTTGTTGACCTTGGAGTCCTACTGGTTTGATACTCAACCTTAGCATCTTCGCTAAGGGAAATTTGCTGCTACGCTACATCTCACCTTCCACTTTGGGTAACCAACAAGGGGCGAGAAGTAAACTCTCGTGACATCAGAATGTGATAGGAATTAGCCAAGATTGTCTGTTTCCTTTGTTTGCGGGGCGTTGGCAACTAACGTGATAATAATGGTTTCCTCATTTTCCATTCCCCGCCACAAATTACCACCACCCTCGAGAAGAGATACGAGGGAGTTAGACCATTTTATTCCATTTCCCCTTCTCTCTTTACTTCCCATGTCCTTCAATCCTACAAGGGTTTTTTACGTCCTCCATTTTCATTTCCTAGAATTAACTCCCTTGAAACAAACACGATGTTAGCAATATATTTGATGGGATTAGCGAAAGGTTTTGTTCTGCGGGGGACAGGGGCATTGTGCCGCTAAACACGCGTTATTTTGGTCTGTTAGATGAGGTGCGATGAAATGATGTGATGTATTGTTCCATTCCATTTTGTGCTATTTATATTGGTACTAGATGCCTGATAAAATTTTTGTCTCTACCTTGGAAATAAAACCTTATTTCCCACGTTTCGCCATCCAAACTATATAAACTAGAAGAATACCCGTGCATTGCAGCGAAAATTTCTATAAAAACTCTACAATGTAAATTGAAAGAGTATAAGATGTATGTAAATGAAAGTGAATGGCATGAACAAATGATTGGCTACAATAGTGGATGATGGTGATAGCTTGCATGTTGAGATAAATACAATAAATGCATCTTAATGAGGTTTTATTAGTAGATGACATTGACAAATGGTTCGCTACAACAGGGGGTGATGTGGATAGCTTGCATGTTGAGATAAACATAATAAATGCATCATAGTGGGATTTTGCTTTATAAGAGATGTAGATATATAAATAGACAAACGTATAAACAAATAAATATCTAAATAGATAAATATATAAACATAATAACACATAAACAAATAAAACTATTAAACCAATTAATTTAAACATCGTTGTCCGTAATAAATTGAACAACTACAGATCAAACATAACTAATAAATTACTGTAGTTTCAAGCCCTAATTAAAATAAAACATATCAGTAAAACTAAAGTATAAAGTGAAATAGAGAAACTAGTTGCACACAACCCTAATATCACTCTAACAAATGCATAGATAAATATATAGACAAATTTAAACCTAGTTGTAACAGGTCAACATACAAAGATATTAATAGATAACTCTATTTAACACTAAATCAAATGGACAAATGGATCATGTTCAACTAATTTCAGAGAAACAAGCGCAATTGCGCTAGGCATGCAATGGACCAAATCTCTAATTTTATTTGTTCATATTCATGATTTTTTGGAGAACCGCTTTCATCTATTTCCCGCATAATTCTAATGAAACGTCAATTTTTTGAATCCATAGAATAAAAAATTAATGGTAAAGAGAAAGGAAAGATGAATTGGACTTATATGACATTGTCGAGTGGGGAAGCCTAGTTGTGGTCACTAGTCGGATTGGCCACAATGGCTTTTCGGAGCCGCCCTTGAATGTTCGTACATGTGTAGTGAAGCGCCCGCTCCCGATCCAATTTTCCACCGCGGAGTACTATCCCTCACCGTTGGTATCTCCACCGTGCACAAAGTCGCCGCCATGGATGAGCTTCATCGCCGCCATCGCCATCGACGGGCGTGTAGAGGAGTAGATAGATATATAGATAGAGAGGGTTTGGTTTGAGTCGGTTTGATTGAGGGGAATGATGATCGTTAGCCAATACCCTGACACCCTTGTCACGGGCCTTGACGACCGGTCCAAGTTATCATAAATGTGATAATTTTAGTGAAAAATAAATAAATTTAGTGTTTTTTGAAACCCTAACATCAATTGTGATTTTTTTGTTATTTCAATAATCAATTATTTTGGAGAGAATTTATTATTTCCATTTTTTATATTAATATGAGATGTTTAAACAATATGAAACACATTTTCTTAGCTCTCATTGATGATCTCCTACACATACGGAATATTCCATCCGTTTCACACTAGAGTTTGCGAGGGGCCGCTCACTGACTTAGGTTGTAAATTCTCTAGTGCTACAAGATCTCGCTTATCTTTGAACGAATTAGCTATAAATTAAAAGCCCTCATTGTCTAGTACATTATTGAATGAGATGATAATGTTCTTTGTGGAACACAATATAGATATAGACGCTTATATATACTCGTATACACCCATCTCTATGAATACATATACATCACATCCCTATGAGTACCTTTAAAAAAACGAGCTAGCATATCTTAAGATTGATGAAGCCTCCACAAACGTCTTGTTGTCAATGGTAACGCTGCCTTGTTACAAACACAATATACGTCAACAACACAATCACAAACAATATACAATATCAATGCCTTTTATGTTTCTGTCTTTTCTTCTTCTTCTTCTTCTTCTTGGGGCTTGCAGTCTAAATTAGTTTCATTTCTTCCATATTTATTCTTAATGTTTTCAAGAATTAAAAGGCACATATGCCATACCTTCAAAATTTATGAGAATATTTTGATGTCGAGGTAACAAATCTCTTTTTAATGCTTTCTTTGGTGTTGGTGTTGTTAATAGCCAGCGGGGTGTCCGCCAAAGGGCGACCGTTGAGGATCCAATGATATTCTATTGATTACCGCAGCAACGAAGCTATAGCTTCATTTTCTTTCTCCAAATATCTTATGAACGCTAAAAAAATGTCATGTAGTGGTTCATGCTCCCTTTTCTTCGCCACGACATTTTCTTTTCATTGTTGTAACAAAGCTCATTAAAGTTTGTTCATGAGATGATTCGGCTTTGGAATTTTATCTATACATGACTTCTACAATGTCGGCTTCCTCTTCTTCTGGGTGTTATTCAGACGAGGTTTAGCATGTCTGAATAAATATCATGCGTGCTCTAGCGATGGAGGAATAATAGCGGCACTTTTTCAACACGTGGGAATGAATAAGTTTGTTTAGCTCTTTAAGAATCCTTTTTATTTTGTAAATTTCTTTTCTGTACTCTTTTTAGAGTAATATAAATCCAGAGCATTATTTGCGAAAAGGTAACATCAATCTGGAGTACTTTTCTTTGGACGACAGATCATTTTGGAGTGTGTTTTGTACCAGCGGAGTAGTTGGACGAAGACGCAGCGCAACACGAAGGCAGCGATGCAAATACCCCATTACGCCACCCGGAGAGGTCCATTCTGGAAAAAACACACACACGAAAAAGCGCTCCTTGACGGGGAAGACGACTTGGTGCTCGCGCTCCCCTTCCCCGAGATCTACCAAAACCCGCGCCCGCATCAATCCCCTCACCGTCCGGCGAACCCCCGAGCACGCCAGATCGCCCGCTACGACTGGTAGCTGGCGGCGCACCGCGGAACCGCGCGCCAGTTAAGGGTGGTGGTCCCAGGCGCTCGAGCGGGGCGCGGCCGACGCGGAGACGATGCCGGTGGCGGCGTCGGCCATCTACTTCCTCAACCTTCGCGGGGACGTCCTTATCAACCGCCTATACCGCGACGATGTCGGGTAAGTATTCACCCCCTTCTCTGGTGCCCCGGTTCTTGAGTGGCAGATCTGAGGCCATGGGATCGATTAATTCCGGTCATAGCTTGTGGTATCTAGATCGCGAGAAGGGTGCCAGGTAGCTTGAGAATTTCGATTGCTTTCTTTTGAGTGACAAGTGGAATTCTGCGGGGAGGAGTTGAGTTGACAGCACTCTTCGGTGATTGGCTCGTTGCGGTCGATGAAATTTGCCCATTGCCTTTGTTGCGGCGTCCTAAAGATTTGTATTTGGAATGCGTTTTCCATTCTGTGCCCACTACATGATTCCAGCATGTAGTAAAGTTGTTGCTCACTGAATAGGATTTGTCGTTCGATTCCACTGGGTTGGTTCAAATGAGATTATCCTATAGTTTATGTTATTATAGCAACAATAAACAAGATAGTGCACACTACCTTTTCACATTTCGAACTCACAGTTGTGCTGAGTGAGGAACTTTAGACAAGAAACATTGCTCATAGTTCATTTGATCTTTTCCAGTGGGTTTTGACAGTAAGTACTCGCTAGTCACATCTTCTGAAATTTTACTCCTACTGCAGCATCCACGGCAAGCCCAATGACTTTGAAATAGTAGCCGTCGGACTGAATGTAATTATAAGTATTAACCCTCGCGCCATAGATTCCTAAGAGGTCTCGGAAAGAACGGCAGTTATTAAGCATCTCGTAATATTCAACAAAAAATGCAATTTTGTATGTTTGTATATGGCATCGATATCCTTAGAAATCAATCACAAATAAGAAGAATATTTTCATACACATTGCTAGTATGAACAAGACCATTCAATAAACCTGCAGCAATACTCTGTAATCCTGTATGTACTGCGCCCATTCAACATCTAGGTTTTACACTGGTTAAATATCAAAGTTCAAAAAGGCGCTGGGTGTTAATTATGCATTTTGGCTGCTACTTGTTCCCAGCCTGCTTATGCGCTGCCCTTCCATACACGCATTGTTCGGACAGTGCAGTCGGATGCAGTTGGGAGGACTGCCGTGTATGTGCTTATTTTTTTTGGGGGGGGATGAAGCTGTGGAAGCTCAGACAAGGATGAGCAGAAGAGAAAAGTTGGGGGTGCACGAGGACGAGGGGATTGATGTCCGGTGACTGGCGGCGTGACGAGGTGGAGCTCGGGATCATGGTAGAGGCACAACTGCGTGAGGAAGAGCTTGGAGTCCGGTGACCTGATTAGAAAGAGCTCGGTTCCAGGGTTGGGGTCACGAGGAGGAGCTCCATCTGGTGGCCGGTCGTGTAAGGTGATAGAGCCGGTGGCGTGTGAGGTGGAGCTTGGGGTTGAGGCCACGAGGAGGAGGAAGCTCCAGATCTGGCGGTCGACAGCTCGCGGCACAAAGTGGAGGAACTCTAGAGTCGTCCCCGCCAAGCCTTTCACGTGATGGGGGAAGGGAGGTGTGTGTGATGTGCTCTTCCATCCCTAATCGGAGCCTCCTTTTCATCTGGTAGCCGCTGCGATCTCGTTTCCCGCTTTGATTTTGAGGAGCTCCCGCACATCTCCCCTCTTGCCTTGTGCTGCTTCTGCGTGGCTACTTGCTATTTTATCGTGCATAATCGTGGTCCAAGAAAAAAAATGTGATCTGCCTGGGCGTGCCTAGCACTTTTCAAAGCGCATATGACCAAAGCGATGCATTCTGCTGACGCCCCGCGCCCAGGCGCGATTACGCGTGCCTTTTGAACATTGTTAAATAGTAGCTAGCAAGTATCATTCCATCTATAAAATATATTTACATTTTTCAATATCATAGTCGTTGTTTTCTTGAGGATGCTAAAACATGTAACACCGTCTGTTGAGTAGCCTTTCTTTGTTATCATCTTAATCTCTGTGCAAACTCAAAGTACGCCTACATTAGTCAATATTCATTTTGCTCCTCTCACTTTCCATTCCCTGCTTATTGGGTTGTACATACATTTACATTTAGTGACTAAACCCTATCGTGTTCATGTGTTGCTGTGCAGGGGAAATATGGTTGATGCATTCAGGATGCACATTATGCAAACAAAAGAACTTGGCACATGCCCTGTTCGACAAATAGGAGGCTGTTCCTTCCTTTACATGAGGATCAGTAATGTTTACATTGTGATCGTTGTTAGCAGCAATGCTAATGTTTCTTGTGCTTTCAAGTTTGTTGTGGAGGTATGAAGTTTCTGTTGTCTCATGAGCATTTCCAAATAATTATATATAGCCCACACAGACATATTATGATCTTGATGAATATAATATGATCTAAACAAGACAGTTGATGTTTTTCGTTTTCACCAGAAATGTTTGTCTATGAAGTTGTTTGTGTATTTGTCTGTTCAGAGCAAAAGAATGTATTAGTTACTTTTTTTTGCGAGAAATGTATTAGTTACTTAACAAGCCAGATGATTTTAGTGACCTATTTTTGTACTGTCAAATTGTATTGATGGTTGGCTTTGTTTGGCGACTGGACTTTTCTATTGCGGAAGGCATCAGCAATTGCCAAAATCAACAGGGTACAAGGAGGTGGTACTAATAAGTAGAAAATTTGAATGCCTTGATGTTGTGATGTTCCATGTTCATCACTGCTGGGATTAGTTTGATAGGACTAAATGAATAACAGAACCCTTTGTGCTCTATATGGTCTCCTCAGGGCTTGTTTGGAAGCGAGATTGGGCTAGGAATTAGTTTAATTTGTACGTAATGCCAAAATGTTTTAGTGATGAAACTTCAGTTTCTAATTCAATTTAGAGATCCTACTGAAAGTACACATCAGCCTTCTTATGAGCAATTTACTATGTCCTATCTCATTCGCCGTTATTTCTGCTTAAGATTATTTGAAATTATCAGGCAGTGGCCCTCTTCAAGTCCTACTTTGGTGGAACTTTTGATGAAGATGCTATCAGGAATAACTTTGTGTTAATATATGAACTTCTTGATGGTAAGGGCACATCTTATTTTTGGACTTCGCTTGCTGCTTCAGTTTCCACCATGAATAATTTTTTTGTTTGCAATACTGACTCTGCAACTTTGCAGAGATTATGGACTTCGGTTATCCTCAGAATCTCTCACCTGAAATTTTGAAGTTATATATAACTCAAGAAGGCGTACGGTCGCCATTTTCCTCCAAGGTCAGTAATATATGAGAAATGAAGTCGGCTGTATTAGATATACAAAACATAATATGTGTGTTCCTATTTATTTTCTATGAAAGTATCTGAATCATAGTTCCTCCAAGGTCAGTAATATATGAGAAATGAAGTTGGCTGTATTGGATATACAAAACATAATGTGTGTGTTCCTATTTATTTTCTATGAAAGTATCTGAGTCATATTTCCTTTCCTCTGCACTATAGCCTTCGGATAAGCCTGTTCCAAATGCGACCCTGCAAGTTACTGGCGCTGTTGGTTGGAGAAGAGAGGGTCTTGTTTACAAGAAGAATGAGGTATTTGAATTAAACATGCAGGGAGGCAGCTGTATTCGAAAAAAAACCCAGAGCACTAGCAATGCCATCATCGTGCATACATTTTAAAGTGCATCTCAGTTCTAATACATATTGTACATATACTAGAAATCCTGTTAGAACAATGGCTCATACTTCCATCTGTTTTATTTACTTTGTTGTCCTTAATGATATCTCATTGTTTACTTTCATTTAGTACGTGACAGTAATAACTAATAAGTTCTTTTCTCATGTTAGGTTTTCTTGGACATTGTTGAGAGTGTAAACCTTCTTATGTCTTCTAAAGGTATTTTATGGACCATCAATTGTTAGTTATCTGGTCTGAGGTTTCGAGTGTATTCCCTGCTGAGCTATTTGATGCCAATTGTGTATAATCTTACATTTCTGTAGGGAGTGTTCTACGATGTGACGTGACAGGAAAGATTCTTATGAAGTGCTTCCTTTCTGGAATGCCTGATCTGAAGTTGGGACTAAATGACAAGATTGGACTTGAAAAGGAAGCCCAACTGAAGTCGAGGCCTTCAAAGAGGTATTGCTTTACCGAGTCTTCGACACATGATGACATACTGTGCTCATATATATTAAACGTTTTGCTGGTTAACATTGTTTACTGGTTACCCAACTTTTGTTCCCTTTCCTAAATGATCTCCTGATTGCTTTTGTTCTCCCCTCTACAGTGGGAAGACCATAGAACTTGATGATGTCACGTTCCACCAGTGTGTCAACCTAACAAGATTTAACTCAGAAAAAACAGTCAGCTTTGTGCCACCAGATGGTGAATTCGAATTGATGAAGTAATTTTTAGATCCCTATTTATGATTGCAATTATCAGTTACATTTTACAAATGATAATTTCATTCACTGGCTGGATTTTGATGGACATATTTTGTTGCAGATATCGAATCACGGAGGGTGTAAATCTTCCGTTCCGGGTTCTGCCCACAATTAAGGAGTTGGGCCGAACACGCATGGAGATTAATGTGAAAGTGAGCAAATATATCTACACGCATGGAGGGCATAAACTTCTATTTATTTTTTCTGACTTGATGAACTTTCTCTTGCACAGGTTAAGAGTGTTTTTGGTGCTAAGATGTTTGCACTTGGTGTTGTCGTCAAAGTTCCAGTTCCAAAGCAGACAGCAAAGACGAGTTTCCAAACAACATCTGGCAAAGCCAAGTATAATGCTTCAATTGATTCCCTGGTGTGGAAGTAAGTGCAATCTCGCTTTCTAACATTTGCACTATACCAAAGCCAGTATGTAGGCCGTATTTTGATGGGTTTGATAGTGCGAATTGTTCAGAATGGTGTATTTTTCTCTCCCCAAATTAAGGCCTGCCTAGCTATTTGCAATGCTAAAGTATGTCCTGTTGGCACATTTACTGGGAGTTTGCTTGTGCTGGAGCTACCTCTTGCCAGTTATTGCACATTGACCAGTGTGAACTCATAATGCACATTTCAAACCACAGGATCAGGAAATTCCCTGGACAGACAGAGGCAACGATGAGTGCAGAAGTTGAGCTGATCTCTACAATGGGGGAAAAGAAGTTAGCGAACAGGCCACCAATTCAGATGGAATTCCAGGTTACATTTAACCTCGTTAAGTCATCTTATTGTTCAACAAGATGGCTATGAGCTTTCCTCTACAACATTTTATTTATCTGCTCTGGAATTTTATAACTGAGAAGGACAAAGTTAGCAAAGAAGCCCGGTACCTCATTTATGAACAAAATTTGAGCATGTAGAAGATATAATTTTTTGTCCTTAGTATTTTTGTTCGAGGAGCCTTCGGGGCTGTTTGGTTCAGAGCCCTCAGCTGCCCGACCAAAAAATTGGTCGTTGACCAAGCTTGATATAGCGTTTGGTTGGGCACTAATAAATTGGTGCGCCCAGGCCACCTCCACTCCTTCAGTTAACATTTATGCCAATTTATTGGCGAAGTCAGGGCGGCCAAATCGCTCGCCAAATAATTGGCGTGCCAACATTGGCAGGGACCAAACAGCCCCTCATGCGTTCTTATGGAAGTATCTTCTCATGCATATGATGTGCTATATACCCTACTAATCTTGATGTTGTCTGACTATTTGCTACGTTCTATCCTTCATATTCACTATCTGATCTCTCTTTCATGCAGGTTCCGATGTTTACCGCTTCTGGTTTACGTGTTCGGTTCCTCAAGGTATGTACAGTAAGTGCTAATATGAAATAATGAAAATATCTGATACTAAAACCATCTTTGATGCATTTTTTTAGGTGTGGGAAAAGAGTGGCTACAACACCGTTGAGTGGGTTCGCTACATCACAAGGGCTGGATCATACGAAATCAGGTGTTAGTGACCAAAAAAGTGGCGTGGGCTTATTATTTCGTGGATTCCTGGAGTGCTTTTTGTAAGCATCATGGTTGATCAGAATTCACTTAAATTACACATGACCCAGTTCTCTAAGTTTCTACTTCAGCAGAGGGCATATCAGAGCAGGCAGTTTTCCGACGTTCCTTATTTTCATGTTGATGGCATGGGATATGTATTCTCCCCCCATGTCCTGTTTGTGTCATAGGGCATATTTTTTATTGTATATTTTGGCAGTAGCATTCATTCTCGTTAATCAGTACACCCCTTGTCAGTTCTTGCTGTTTTCTCCTTAAAAGGGTGTGAAATCGCTTGCAAAACGGTGTATAAATATATGCTGATAATGGTGTTGGCTTGCTCCTTGCTGTGCCTGTGTTTGATGTAAAGTGGCTTGCCATTCCGTCGATGATGAAATTTTGGTGCCAGGTCTTTGTGAATGCTGATTGATGTCCAAGCATATGTGATGGTTGGTGAAGGATTCCCTCACAAATAAGCTGTAGCCAAACTTATACAAATTACCACTACTACTGAGTTCGTTTTAAATAACAGATTGAAAACTTATTTTACATGATGGACCGAAAACATGAAAATCCTTTCTCTTCAAAATTATGTACAGAATATCCTAAGGACAACATAAAAAATCTAAACGTAAACTATTTCGTAAGGAGTTCTAGTTAAACGTTCCACTTGATAAAATATGTCATAGATGCTTGATTTCCCTCATCCCTTTCACACAAAGATGCATTTCAGTTTATAAAGAAAGCATGCTAGTCCAAAAAGTTTTTTTTCTCTCCCCTAGTCGGGGAAACTAGGGTTTCTCTTTTATAAAGAAAGCATGCTAGTCCAAAAAGTTTTTTTCTCTCCTCTAGTCGGCGAAACTAGGGTTTCTCTCTCCCTGGTGATCTCACGATCAACACGGGAATCCCTCTCGGCAGAGATCTTCTCCGCCCGTCCTGATCCCGTACTGCTATCGTGCTCCCCCATCCAATCGCCGTCCTGGTGGTGGTGGGGTCTTGTCTCTTGATCGTTTTGTTGGTTCCGATCTAGGGTTTAGCCATGGAAGGTGGAAGCTCTAGGGTTTCATCAAACCCGATTGACAACCTGCTTGGGCGGCTTAATCTTCATGAGCAGGATGAGGAGGGCTCTGTGTGAGAGGATGATCTCAAGGAAACACCCGCTGTGGTGAAATGGCTCACCATATCAAAGGTCCTTAGTGATCGCAGTTTCAGCCCAAGCGCCCTGTTCGCTGACATGAGGTGGGCGTGAAATCCAACGAAAGATGTGATCGGGAGGAGGGTAGATGACAACCTCTTCACAATGCAGTTTGGTTGCTTAGGTGATTAGAACAAAGCCATGACGATGGGGCCATGGTTCTTCAGAGAGAAAGCTCTACTCATAGAGGAGTATGATGGTTTTGCTAATCCAAAGTCTGTGGTATTGGATAGGATTGCTATCTAGGCTCAGATCCACAAGCTACCAGATAATTTTCTCCATGAGAATATTATCAAGGGAACATGCAGACCCCTTGGTGAGGTGATCGAAGTGCAGCCCAAGCTTCCAGCAGGCTTTGTGGGCGAGTTTGTGCGCGTAAAAGTATACATGAAGGTGCATAGGAAAATTACTCGCTTTGTCTCTTTGACCAAGGATAAAAAGGAATGGTATCAAGTAAAATACGAAAAATTTCTAAGCTTTTGTGGCGTCTGTGGGCTTATGGGTCACTGGCATCAGGAGTGTGGTGACGGTGTTCATGATGAAAGCAAACTGGAGTGGGGAAACTTCATACTTGCGGGTGGAGGAAGAGGCAGATGTAGGGCAACAGGCTTTGACAGTGGTGGTAGAGGCCGAGGTGATGGCACTGGTCCGGGCAGAGGGAGAGGTGATGATGATTTTGGCAGGGGCCGTGGACGCCTAGGGGTAGCGGATAGCACAAGCTGGCGGTTCAATGTAGCTTTTCAAGCTCCTATCCCAAATGATGCTCGGAACCTAGCTTTGAATGGCGGTAAAGAGGTGTCACAAGAATTAAGGGCAGATGATACTCTGAACTTAGCTCCTGTCTCAAGTGATACCTTGACCCTAGCTTTGAATGGTGGTGGAGAGTCGTCACAAGATGTAAGGATGGAAGATCAACTCTTGGAAAAGAGAATGCTCAGGACGCTATTTCTGAAAACCCTGATGCAGCGGAGGAGACGATCCAGGAGAACAATAATAGGGCGTTGGTTATAGTGGAGAAAAACTTTACAGTCTCGAGGATGGTTGATATGTTTGATGGGCCGTCAGCTCCGAGGGATCTTTCGCTCACACCACAAAAGAATACAAACAAGAAAAAGTCTAAGCTTGATGGCGTTTTTACTGGCACAGATGGAACAAACTTCTCTGATGATGTATCAGCGACCTCCCTCGAGGAGGATCACCGGGAGCAATGAAAACCCTAAGCTGGAACCGTCGAGGCATCCTCGGGGCCCCGAAAGTTTGATCGCTGCTGGACATCCAGCGGCGGCATGAACCAGATGTGTTTTTCCTGTCCGAAACACACCTGGATAATGAGAAGGCAGATGTTTTGCGGAAGAAACTCAAGATGAATCACATGTTCGTCTCACCAAGCCCTGACAGGAGGCGAGGTGGGTTAATGCTAGCCTGGAAGAAGGAGGTGGGGATCTACTTCCGGGCTGCGACGCTCGATTACATTGATGTCATGGTGGATGAGGGGGATGGAAACCAGTGGAGGCTCACTGGCATATATGGAGAGCCAAGTTGGGATAATAAGGACCACACGTACAGGTTACTTAGGGACTTGCATGTGCAGTCCAAGCTTCCGTGGTCTGTGATTGGGGATTTTAATGACATCCTCTATACACATGAAAAGGATGGTGGTGTACCTTGCCAGCAAATCCGAATGCAAGCTTTCAGAGATGCGTTGTCAGACTGTAGTTTAGAGGATCTGGGCTTTAATGGAGATATTTTCACTTGGTTTCGTGGAGGCCTTCGGGAACGCTTAGACAGAGCAGTTGCTAATGCTGGCTGGTCCCTGCTATTTCCTTTGGCAGGGCTAAGCAACTTGGAGTGTGGTAAATCGGATCATTGCCCGATTCTTCTAGACACACCGCACCTCTCGGGAGTGGCAGCTAACTGGCCCCCTTATGGCCGCATGTTTGAGGCACGGTGGCTCTCTGAGGAGATGGTTGAGGAGGTGGTCAAGACCGCATGAAAAAAGGTGATGCTAACGGCTAATGGTCGCCCAGCTGCGGAGAAGCTTGCAATGGTCCATAAGGACCTGCATAAATGGGACCGATCAGTTTTGAAAGAACCAAGGGCTCGCTTGCGGAATCTTCAGAGGGAATTGGAAGAAACTATGTGTGCTTCTCCCACTGTGGATTCTCGCTTGAAGCAAACGGAATTGGTAAGATTGAGAACCTGTTGGACCAGGATGAAATATATTGGGCCCAACGTGGACGTGTCCGCTGGCTAAGGAAGGGGGACCGAAATACATCTTATTTCCATCACCAAGCTTCAGCAAGAAGGAAGAGGAATCTGATCAAGGGTTTAAAGGATGAATCGGGAGGTCTTGTATAGGGGAATGATGATCTGAAGCCGCTAATAAAGTCCTACTTTGAAAACTTGTTCTCGTCTGATCACACAGTTATTGACCATGGGTTAATGGACTCAGTCCAACTAGTGGTCTCACAGGGCATGGATGCAACACTTTTGGCGGATTTCACAAGAGATGATGTGAAAAATCTTTGTTTCAAATCGGTGATATGAAGGCCCCCGGCCCCGACGACCTGCATGCAATATTTTTTAAGCGCTTCTGGCATATTTTGGGAGATGGACTCACGGATGAGGTTTTAGACGCCATCAGGAGAAGGAAGTTGCCGGGTGGGTGGAATTCTACAAATATTGTGCTAATCCCAAAGGTGGCTAGCCCAGAAATAATCAGTCAATTACGACCTATTAGTCTCTGCAACGTGGTTTATAAGATCATCTAAAAAATGTTAGCAAATAGGTTGAATATGATATTGCCTGATATTATCTCACCTACTCAAAGTGCGTTTGTCCCAGGCAGGTTGATTACATATAATGTACTGGTTGCATATGAGTGTTTTCATGCCATAAAAAAGAAGACACATGGGGGTAATGGAATGTGTGCTATCAAACTAGACATGAATAAAGCATATGACAGGGTGGAATGACCCTTCCTGGAGAGGATGATGTTAAAATTGGGGTTTGATGCGACTTGGGTGCAACTCATAATGGAATGTGTGTCTTCGGTCAGATATACTGTATGCTTCAATAATACATAGACTGAGGAATTTATCCCTACTAGGGGGCTCAAACAGGGAGACCCATTATCCCCATATTTGTTCCTCCTTTGCTCTGAGGGTCTTTCGAGCTTACTAGCACATGAGCAGATGACAGGAGACATTGAGGGAGTAAAAGTTTGTAGGAATGCCCCACCCATATCTCATCTATTCTTTGCCGATGACTCCCTAATCCTAATGAAAGATCATGACTACAATGCTAATTCTCTGAAGAGGATCTTGGAGACCTACTGCAACAGCTCGGGGCAGATGGTTAGTAATGCAAAATCTAACATCTTTTCAGCCCAAACACTAATGTTCTTGTAAGGGAAAATATCTGCAAAGTTCTTAATATTGTGACGGAGGCCATGTCAGATACCTACTTTGGTTTGCCGGCCATGGTGGGAGTTGACAAGAGTGAATGCTTTCAACATTTGGTGGATAGAGTTTGTCAAAGGATAAAAGGCTGGAAAGAGAAAAATTTATCTATGCAAGGCAAGAGATCATGATAAAAGCTATTGCCCAGGCAATACCTTCTTATGCTATGTCTGTGTTTAAGCTACCAAAAAACATCTGCAAACTAATTACTGATGAGATCTCGGGTTTTTGGTGGGGAGATAATGAAGATAAGAATAAAATGGATTGGTTTCCATGGTGGAAGTTGTGTGTCCCGAAAAGAAGAGGTGGTTTGGGATTTAGAGACCTACACAGTTTTAATCTTGCTATATTAGCAAAACAGTGTTAGAGGCTAATCCAGAACCCTGATTCCTTGTGTGCACAAGTTCTACGTGCTAAATATTACCCAGATGGAGATGCGTTGAAAGCAGGACCAAAGAAGGGAGCTAGTTTCACATGGCAAAGTATAGTGGATGGTATCCAAACGTTTAAGCGTGGATGTATTTGGCGTGTGGGCTCGGGAGCAAACATAAACATCTCGAGTGACCCATGGATTCCTTCTAGCCCGTGAAGAAAGGCGATCACCCCGAGAGGCCCGGTTCTCCGTGTCCAGGTCTCGGATCTGATAGATCCCCTGTCTAATTCATGGGATGAGGATCTTTTGAGGGATGTCTTCTCCCAAGTTGACGTGCATCGAATTCTCCAAATCCTGTTAAGCTCAGTCTTGGATGGCTTTGTTGCTTGTAATTACACAGAATCGGGAAGGTTCTCTGTACGATCGATGTACCACAGGGAGTTTGATCATCAAGATGGCGGAGGAAACAGAGATGAGGGGCACGAAATGGCCGGAGTTAACCCAGTCTGGAAATGGCGCCTAGCTCTGCCTGGAAAAATCAAATACTTTGCCTGGAAGGTTTTGCATGGAGTTCTACCTTGTCTTATCACCTTGGCAAATAGACACATAAAATGCCCAACCCTCTATCCAGTATGTCATACCGAAGGTGAAGATCTACAACATTTTTTGTATAAATGCTCAAGAGCCTCTGAAGTTTGGGAAAAACTACTATTGCGAGAGTTAGTTGATAAAGCAGTTGTTGAAGACAGATCGGGTGAAATAACTCTTGAGATCCTATCGAAAACATTTGTCGTTTCAGACGGTATTCCATTAGCCGAGCTATCTGTGGTGGATGCATGGTACATTTGGTGGCAACGACGTATGTCAGTTCGTGGTGTCACTCCTAACTCGACTGATATGACGGCAGTCTCAATTCGGGTTCTTGCCACAAACTTTTTCAGAGCTTGTTCATCATCCCCAGCGCCAAGAAAAGATGATCACATGCGGAGGAAGCCTTCCCACGGGACTACTAAAATCAATGTTGATGCCGCCTTTCACCCTGACACCCTTTCATGTGCTAGCGGGGAAATAGCGCGTGATCACAAGGGAAGGTTTATTGCAGCTGCAAACTGGTTCATCCCACATGTCAGTGCTCCGTTATCAGCATAAATTCTTGCAATAAGAAAGGGGCTATACTTGGCAGCTCATATGGGATGTAATAAGATACTGATTGAGTCCGATTGCTCCAATGCAATTGACGCCATGACTCAGGACGACCTCTATATGGGGCAAGAAGCAGTGACTATCTTGGAGTGTAAACAATTATGTTTGGAATTTGGTGCGGTGGAATTTAAACTTTGCCCAAGGGAAGCAAACCAGGTGGCTCATGAACTTGCAAAGGATTGCTTCCATAAAAGGTTCTCTAGTACTAGGGAAAATGAAATTCCAGGCTTTATTTCTCCTACTCTTGTAAACGATATGGTTATTATTTGAGGAATAAAGTCATGTTTTATGGTAAAAAAAAGAAAAATAAATCATGCTAGTCCTACAACATGTTCCACATGATTTTGGCTTCGAGATTAAAATTCTGGGATATTGAAACATTTGGACGCAAAGAAATGAATTTTTTTTCCAGAAATGAACAACCAACAGTGCAAGCTTGAAGAAGAACCATTCTTGTTCAGATGCAGTTGGCTCCCCTCTAGATCGAGTGAGAGGTCCGGTGTGGTCGGTGAATCATCCGCCAACAACCATGATAAATGCCATTTTTGTTGTGCCTGCACATAACAAGCATGAAGCGGGGACAAAGGACATGCCGTATTCGGCCCAAGAAGTGTCATATGTGTAGTAGTTTTGGTTACAAAGAGAGATTTTTTGTTGCACAAGAAAGATTAGTTTGTTGCACAAAAAGAAATGTCAAAGTGGCATTATCAAATATTGGCAGCGAGATTTAGAAAGGAACAAAAAAAAGTAGCTATTGGAGATGCTTAGTAATTCGGATATGCGACTACAAGAGCAAATAGGGGCCAAACCTCGAGCATAGGCGACTAGGGTTTAACTCGAGGGAAAAAAGATAGGGTATATGGTTCTCTCTCCCCGGTGATGTAGTTGTCAGAACCCCAACAAGGGTAAGTGCTAGGGTTTGTTTGTGCCCTGTGCATGATAA
Organism: Bromus sterilis; assembly: GCA_950022295.1. Lineage (NCBI taxonomy): Eukaryota > Viridiplantae > Streptophyta > Magnoliopsida > Poales > Poaceae > Bromus > Bromus sterilis. The sequence goes on from OX465599.1 coordinate 61,034,711, forward strand.
AAATCTTTTTCCAAAAATCATTTGAATATTTGAAAAATTCCTATAAATGATGGTGATCATTTTAAAAGTGGTTTAAGTTCTTTCCCATGCCCATGGAATATTCAAAAATTCAAAATGTGCCCTGGAAATTAAATTTGATCCCTATTTGATTTGAAATTCAAATGTTTTGAATTTCAAAAATGCTCAAATTCTACAAGTTACTTGCTACTGGTCACCTAGGATTTATAAAAATGTTTGGGCATTTTACTAAAATGCCTAGCTATTTAATTCTAGGCAAAACAAAATAGCAGAAAATAGAAAACAGAAAGCAAAAAGAAGGAAAAAGGAAAAAGAATCCCAGCCCACCCCTTTAGGCCTCGGGCCCAACTCACCTGGCCGGCCTAACCCACCTCTCCTCCCTGTCGTCTTCCTCCCCGCTGAGCCAAGCAGCTCGGTGGAGGGTGCTCGACGGCCGCCGACGCCACCTCATACTTCCCCAGGCCACGTCTTCGTTCCTGGAAGCTCCCCAACGCCATCCTCATCCTTTCCCCTCCTCTGGCTCGCTCTCCCGCTCTCCCCCTCGTCGTTTTCCGCGCCAACCGTAGCTCAAGGTCGCCGCCGCACACGCACACTCGCGGCCAACGACGACGAGAAACCCCACCGTCGTGTCTACTCGCTCCGCGGTCGACATCTTCATCAAGCTGCGCCTCCAATTCGAGCCGGAGCACCACGGAAACGACGCCAACCCCGAGCTCTTCCGCCACGGCCACTCGTCTCCGGCGAGCAATTGAGCCCTCCCCGCTGCTCCTCCGGCGCCTTCGACCTCGCCATCGGATCCACGGTGAGCGCGCGCCTCTCCAGCAGGTCTTCGTCCTCCTCCCCGCGCCTCCATCGCCGAGTTCCTCGGGAGCCCTAGCTCCGGCCGTCGCGGGGCTGTGAGCCGTCGCGCTCCCGGCCACCTTTTGGCCCTCTGGATCCCTCCACATGGCGTGCGGGTGCGAGAGCCCCCTTCTGGTGCTCTCGGCGCACCAAACGGTGGCCCGAGCCACCGCCTGGACGTGCCGCCACCGCGTCCAGGGGTCACCGGCGACCTCTCTTCGGCGAGGTCACGTGGGCAGTGTCATTAGGGGGCTAATCCCCCTATCAGTTGACCCTGGGTCACTGACAGGTGGGCCCTGGCCCCCCCTAATCCCCGCTGTTTATTAAGTTAAACGGGATTTAACCCTGAGTCACTTACAGACCTGGCCCACAGGCCAGAAGCCCCCCCACGTCATGCTGAGGTCAGCATGACGCATTAAAGGGCTTTTATATTTAAAAGAAATACAAAATAATTACAGAAAATGTATTAAACTTTGGAAATTCATAGAAAATTCATACTAACTCCAAATTAAACATATAATATATGAAAAATTATCAAAAAAATGCAAGGATTATGAAGATGCAATTTGTTTTCCTGTTTGACCATTTTAAAATGGGGGAACAGTAGAAAATGTGCATATGGCTTAATTTGAATTTGAGTTTGAAGTTTGAATTTGCATTTCAAATGCAATATACTTCAATTAAGATGAATATGCTACAAACTAGTACCATTCACATCATGGACAACCTTATCATGTGTATGTGCATTTTTACTTCCGAAGTTGTCCCCCCTTGTTGATGATTGCCTCCGATGACAGACGTTCCGAGACGGTGATCACCCCCGAAGGAGAAGACCACCGATAAGACCCGTGTATCGTCAGCAAGGCAAATAAACCCCATTGATCATGTCTATAAAATCCTACTTCCCTCTCAGTCTCGCTTATGCATGTTTAGGAGATCACCGAGACACGTTCTTTCGCATAGTTGAACCCATTCCGATGCATGACCTATCATTTTGTCACCGTATTAAGCAAACCACAATCCTAGAAGATTTAGGAGTTGAATGATGAGCATGTGGCCCCTGCAACTGTTACTGCTTATTGCTGCTTAGTGATACAATGAGGATGTTATGATTGTGAGTCGGGATGGAATGAACATAGTGATGCTGATGATAACGTGTTGGTGAATCCACCCTAAACAAAGGTGAACGATGAGAGGCTATGTAGGAGTACACAATGGGTTGTCTCATTGAACACTGCCCTAGGCCCCGAGTTCCTGTTTTGTGATCCAAGACAAAGAGTATGACCACATGTAGGGTTTATGGGAGCCCCGTTTGGCCTCTTTACGTACCCGATCCGGTCCAGGAGTCACACTAGATTCGGGATTTTCATTTGACCTAACTATAGATATGTGGGTGGACCTGTGAGGCAGTGAAACCATCTGTCAAAGGTGGCGTCTCGGTCCCTTGCATTATCTGAGTCCGTTTCGTGGAACCGGCCGGACTCTCGAGCGGTGACAAACTCAGGTAGTCGACTCCTGGATTAGAGAAGGTGATGTGAGGGTAGTGCCTTGGTTTCATCCACGTCCGACACCCGCTTGAAGGGTGACAAGAATGAGGCGATAAGTGATGACACGCGTGTGAATATGTACACCCCTGCAGGGTTAATGAACTATTCGAATAGCCGTGTCCGGGGTTATGGACTACTTGGAAACCTCTACTTGATCATAGACAACTTGAATGGATACTTATAAAACTCGCAAGATAAGCGTGAGTGCTATGGCGTGCTTTCTCGTGGGGAAGTCGAGGAAGTAACCATGGTGGTGTAATTGTTTGGAGACTTGGTAGTGGACTCGTGTACGCTTCTTACCTCAAGTCTAGTACCCGTAGTTCAGGACTAGCCAAGTCAAAGCTGGCACTTCTGCATGATGAACGCCACCTCCTTTACCTTGAAACTTGAGCATGAGTAGTATAGATCTGATGTAAGTCTTGCTGAGTACGACTTTGTACTCACGTTTGCTTATTCTATGTTTTAGATGAGAACCGGACCCGGATGGAGTCACCTCCCTGAAGCTCGACGTTGACTAAGCTAGTATAGTTCCAGACAGCAGTCTGGTCCCTCGTGGAAGGGCATGTATGTTGAACAAGGCTTCTCTAAGCCATTTGTTAAACTTGTCTGTACTCAGACCTAATTTTCTTCCGTTGTATGATGTAATGTTGATCACAGACATGTGATCTTTGTATGCTCTATGTGTAAGTCAATAAAGAAGTACTTTGTAGAGTTATGTGATGATACCTGCTGTTCATACTAGGCATGTGTGCTGCGTGTATGTTTATAACATGCATGTCTTAGTATGGGTTTTCGAGACCTTAGTTGTGATCTGGCTGGCGGTCTTTTATACACCAAGTGGCCCTTAGATGTGTGCAGCTTGGGGCATCGTGATGCGATTGCTCGTGACTCTGTCACGTGCACACTTTGTTGTATGATCGAGCCCGCCCTAGACCCCGACTAAGTGATCGGGCTGGAGTAAGTCTATGTAAGAGTTAGGATTCAATCGATAACATGGTTGAGGTGACTTGTCTATGAGTATGGGATTCACCACCCATAAGCATTTAGACTTGTGAGCGGACGATGAGGACCCATTTCAGTTGATCATCCGGCCTGGATGGGATGCCCCTCACGTTCGATGCTTTCCGAGAGTGTTCTGTGCTTGGCCTTGTATTCTTAGACAAGTGGGTACGGCTCTCGGATCTCCATGTGATTGCATCGTGACTAGAATTACATACGCTAACCCCGGGTCCCGACAGACTTGGTATCAGAGCAGGACTGTCTGTAGGATTATTCAACCCTTGGTCGAAGTCGAGTCTAGCATTCTATAGTTATATAGTTACTCTGGGTATAAGGGAACAACGTAAGGCTTCTTTTTCTCCTTACCCTCATCGATCTGAGTTCTGAGGCACCCTTATCTTTTCTAAGGGATGATAGGACTAGGCTCATCTATGTCTTACTAGAACATCTCATTGTTTGCTTCCTTGTAGCCGTAGGATTGTTGTGGTTGTCCAGAGTTTCCGTGTTTTGAGTTCCTTGAGGAAGTTCTGTCCAATCTTCTCGAGGTTGTCTTGTTTTCCATCCCGGTGTAGCCGTTATGATGCCGGATTTATTCCGTGTTCCTATGAATCATTGCCTTCGCATTATAATCTTTTCCGTCTTAATCATGTCCTCTTATCTTTGATTCCATCGTACAACCTGTTCTGATTATTGATTTTTATCACACAGGATGTCAGGTGGAACTCGTAGTGCTGTTCGTCGCAATCGAGACCGTGTTTGGAATCGAAATGATGATGCACCTCCACCATCGCCTTCTACGGCGGAAATCATGATGGAAGCTGAGCGGAATCGACGTGATCAAACACGCCTTCTCGAGCTCATTGAGCAGAATACCTCACGTCATTGCAATGTGGTTGTGAGCATTCAGGATTTCATCCTCCTCAAGCCACCGGTATTCCGATGTTCTTCTGAGCCCCTTGAAGCTGATGATTGGCTCCGTTCCATCGAGCGTAAGCTTGATACGGCACATGTTGCTCCCAATGACCGAGTTGTATTCGCGGCATACTTTCTGGAAGGTGCTGCTGCTGAATGGTGGGAGAACTATGTTGCAATGCAGTCTGATGGTCATCTAGTGACTTGGTAGGAGTTCCGTGATGCCTTTTGAGGGTACCACCTTCTAGATGAGTTAATGGAGCGCAAGAAGGAAGAGTTCTGCAATTTGACTCAAGGAGAGATGTCCATTCATGAGTATGTGATGGAGTTCAACCGTCTTGCTCGTTATGCCCAAGATGAGATCACCACCGATGCCAGAAAGCAGGCAAGGTTCCGTAAGGGACTTAGCCCCATCCTTCGCCATGATCTCAACCTCCTTGAATTTGCCACCTTTGAGGATTTAGTCAATAGATCCTTTAGAGCTGAGCATGGAAATGAAGTGTTCGAAGAGTTCCGCAAGCATGCTCTTGAGCTTGCTCCTTCTTCAAGTTCAGCCCCTCAGAAACGCAGAATATGGATTCCAACTAGTGCCATACCTCAAAACTTTCTTCAGAGACCACCATCCAATATATTTCATCCACCTCAACACATTGTTCCTCCCAGGAATGATAGTGTGCAATCAAGTAATCCTGCTCCCAGCAATTCAGGCAGGATGTGTTTCACGTGTGGTCTGACAGGCCACTACTTCCGACAATGCCCTACAGTGTTGGTGGCACCACGTCGACCTAGTCATAAGCCTCCAAAGAAATCAACCACCAAAACCATCCCAGCAAAGCTTTCAGCCACAAGTAGTGGATATTTGAACCAAATCTCAGTTGAGGAAACCACTGCTGCTTCCTACGTCATCCTTGGCACACTCCCAGTCAATCATGTTCCTGCCTCCGTTCTTTTCGATCCAGGAGCTTCTCATTCATTCATGTCGGAGAGTTATGCACTTCGACATGGATTTTCTTTTGAAGAAATATTTTCTCCAATGATCATTCAAACTCCTGGTTCAAAGTGGCAAACTAATAGAGTAATCCATGGTAATCAAATTTCAATTGAGGGTTTAGTATTCCTTGCTTCTCTTATAGCCCTCAAGTCTTCAGACATTGATGTCATCCTAGGCATGGATTGGTTATCAAGGCAGAATGCCTTCCTTGATTGTAAAGCCAAATCAGTTAAACTCACCCATACTTCAGGCCAGATCATTGACTACACATCACCCAGCTCTAGAATCCAGATGCATACTTTGAATGTGCTTCCCCTTCCTGACCTTGAAGATATTCCGGTGGTTCGTGACTTCCCGGATGTCTTTCCTGAAGAGCTGCCGGGAATGCCACCCGACAGGTGTGTAGAGTTCATAGTTGATCTTATACCAGGCACAACCCCAATTTCCAGACGACCATATAGAATGGCCCCACATGAGTTAGCTGAGCTAAAAACCCAACTTGATGCTTCGTTGGCAAAAGGCTTCATCCGCCCTAGCTCATCGCCATGGGGTTGCCCCGTTCTGTTCGTAACGAAGAAAGATGGAACAGAAAGGATGTGCGTAGACTATCGCCCGCTAAATCTAGCGACGATAAAGAGCAAGTACCCACTGCCCAGGATCAATGATCTGTATGATCAACTTGCTGGATCCTCTGTCTTCTCCAAGATGGATTTGAGATTAGGCTATCATCAAATCAAAATCCGAAACGAGGACATTCCCAAGACGACTTTCACTACTCGATATGGTCTTTACGAGTACACCGTCATGTACTTCGGTTTAACCAATGCCCCCGCCACATTCTCGCGCTTGATGAATTCGATCTTCATGGAGTATCTAGATAAATTTGTTGTGGTTTATCTTGATGACATTCTCATCTACTCGAAGAACGAAGGAGAGCACGCAGAACATCTTAGGTTGGTATTGATGAAACTTAGAGAGCATCGCCTGTATGCTAAATTCTCCAAGTGTGAATTTTGGCTACCAGAAGTGACCTACTTAGGCCACGTGATTTCTGCAAAAGGTGTTGCAGTCAATCCCGAGAGAGTTCAGGCCGTCCTTGACTGGACTCCACCTGAATCGGTTAAGCAAGTTAGGAGTTTTCTTGGCTTGGCAAGCTATTGTCGCCGCTTCGTAGAGAACTTCTCCAAAGTTGCAAAACCTCTTACTGAACTCCTCAAGAAAGATAAGAAATTCCAATGGACCCCCAAGTGCGAGGAAAGCTTTCAAGAGCTAAAAAGAAGATTGACTTCTGCCCCCGTACTTGCACCTCCAGACACCAAAAGGGATTTCGAGATCTATTGTGACGCTTCACGGCAAGGGTTAGGATGCATACTTATGCAAGATAGACATGTGGTAGCTTATGCTTCACGCCAGTTGCGTCCACATGAAGAGAACTATCCTACCCATGATCTTGAACTCGCTGCCGTAGTTCATGCCCTGAAGACTTGGCGACATTACCTCCTTGGTAATCGTGGTGAGATCTATTCTGATCACCAAAGCCTCAAATATATTTTCACCCAGCCAGATCTTAATATCAGGCAAAGAAGCTGGATTGAGTTGATAAAAGATTATGACTTAGGAATTTCTTACACCCCAGGCAAGGCCAATGTCATGGCTGATGCACTAGGTCATAAGTCGTATTGTAATAACCTCATGTTACAACAGTATCAACCACTTCTTCATGAGGAATTTCGAAAGCTCAACCTCGAGATTGTTCCTCGTGGATCTCTTTTCAACTTGGTGGCGAAACCAACCCTTGAGGATCAAATCATAGCCGCACAGAAACAAGATAGTAGTATTCAAGAGATCAAGCAGACCATTGTTAGTGGAGTTGCTAAATGTTTCTCTGCAAATGATCAAGGAACGATATTCTTTGAAAATCGTTTAGTAGTTCCTGAGAATGAAGACCTAAAGCAGCTAATCCTTAAGGAAGCTCATGACACTCCCCTCTCCATTCATCCCGGTAGCACAAAAATGTACCGAGATCTACGCCAGAGATTTTGGTGGACCCAGATGAAGAGAGACATTGCACAATTTGTTGCCGAATGTGATGTTTGTCGTGGCATTAAGGCAGAACACCAAAGACCTGCTGGTACTCTTCAACCATTGTCTATTCCCGAGTGGAAATGGGACAAGGTCGGTATGGACTTCATCACCGGCTTTCCAAAAACCCAGAAAGGAAATGATGCCATCTTCGTGGTCATTGATCGACTTTCAAAAGTTGCTCACTTCCTTCCAATTAGCGAGTCTATAACTGCTAGTCAGTTGGCGGACTTGTATGTCTCTAGAATTGTGTCTCTTTACGGTGTTCCTTTGGAAATCAATTCTGATCGTGGTAGCCTTTTCACCTCTAGATTCTGGGAAAGTTTTCAAAATGCTATGGGAACTCATCTCTCCTTTAGTACAACTTTCCATCCTCAATCTAGCGGTCAAGTTGAAAGGGTTAATCAAATCTTGGAAGACATGCTCAGAGCTTGTGTTATCTCTTTCGGAAAGAATTGGGATAAATCTCTTCCCTTCGCCGAATTTTCTTATAACAATTGCTATCAATCTAGTCTGAACATGGCTCCCTTTGAATTCCTCTACGGCCGACGATGTCGAACACCCCTAAGCTGGCCAGAAACCGGTGAAAGACAACTCTTTGGACCGGATATGATCAAGGAAGCATAAGAGCAAGTTCGCATTGTTCGTGATCGATTGAAAGCCGCCCAATCTCGTCAAAAGAGCTACTATGATCGTCATCATAGAGAGGAGAGCTACAATATTGATGAGAAGGATTACCTTCGGGTTACTCCTCTGAAGGGTACCCAACGATTCGGTATCAAAGGCAAGTTGGACCCACGTTACATCGGACCTTTCCGCATTCTCGCTAAACATGGAGAAGTTGCCTACCAACTTGAACTACCTCCGCACCTTTCCCGAGTACATGACGTGTTCCATGTGTCACAACTCAGGCGTTGCTTCAAGGACCCCATCCGCGAAGTCGACCATGAAACGCTTGATCTCCAAGATGACCTTTCTTATCGGGAGTACCCTGTTCGTATTCTTGATTCCGCAGAGCGTGTCACTCGTCGTCAGAAGATCAAGTTCCTCAAAGTGAAATGGTCACATCACTCCGAGAAAGAAGCAACATGGGTAAGAGAAGACCGCCTCCGTGCCGAGTACCCCACCTTCCTCCCGACGACTTCTGAATCTCGGGACGAGATTCTTTTGAGTGGGGGCGAGTTGTCAGAACCCCAACTAGGGTAAGTTCTAGGGTTTGTTTGTGCCCTGTGCATCATGCAAAAATTCAAATGAAATTCAAAAATGGGGAAAAGAAAAGCCCTGAGAAATTAATTCAAATGGCCAGATAAAAATCTTTTTCAAAAAATCATTTGAATATTTGAAAAATTCCTATAAATGATGGAGATCATTTTAAAAGTGGTTTGGGTTCTTTCCCATGCCCATGGAATATTCAAAAATTCAAAATGTGCCCTGGAAATTAAATTTGATCCCTATTTGATTTGAAATTCAAATGTTCTGAATTTAAAAAATGCTCAAATTCTACAGGTGACTTGCTACTGGTCACCTAGGATTTATAAAAATGTTTGGGCATTTTACTAAAATGCCTAGCTATTTAATTCTAGGAAAAACAAAATAGCAGAAAATAGAAAACAGAAAGCAAAAAGAAGGAAAAAGGAAAAAGAATCCCAACCCACCCCTTTAGGCCTCGGGCCCAACTCACCTGGCCGGCCTAGCCCACCTCTCCTCCCTGTCGTCTTCCTCCCCGCCGAGCCAAGCAGCTCGGTGGAGGGTGCTCGACGGCCGCCGACGCCACCTCATGCTTCCCCAGGCCACATCTTCGTTCCTGGAAGCTCCCCAACGCCCTCCTCATCCTTTCCCTTCCTCAGGCTCGCTCTCCCGCTCTCCCCCTCGTCGTTTTCCCCGCCAACCATAGCTCAAGGTCGCCGCCGCACACGCACACTCGCGGCCAACGACGACGAGAAACCCCACCGTCGTGTCTACTCGCTCCGCGGTCGACGTCTTCATCAAGCTGCGCCTCCAATTCGAGCCGGAGCACCACGGAAACGACGCCAACCCCGAGCTCTTCCGCCACGGCCACTCGTCTCCGGAGAGCAATTGAGCCCTCCCCGCTGCTCCTCCGGCGCCTTCGACCTCTCCATCGGATCCACGGTGAGCGCGCGCCTCTCCACCAGGTCTCCGTCCTCCTCCCCGCGCCTCCACCGCCGAGTTCCCCGGGAGCCCTAGCTCCGGCCGCCGCAGGGCTGTGAGCCGTCGCGCTCCCGGCCACCTTTTGGCCCTCTGGATCCCTCCACATGGCGTGCGGGTGCGAGAGCCCCCTCCTGGTGCTCTCGGCGCACCAAACGGTGGCCCGAGCCGCCGCCTGGACGTGCCGCCGCCGTGTCCAGGGGTCACCGACGACCTCTCTCCGGCGAGGCCACGTGGGCAGTGTCATTAGGGGGCTAATCCCCCTATCAGTTGACCCTGGGTCGCTGACAGGTGGGCCCTAGCCCCCATAATCCCCGCTGTTTATTAAGTTAAACGGGATTTAACCCTGAGTCACTTACAGACCTGGCCCACAGGCAAGAAGCCCCCCACGTCATGCTGAGGTCAGCATGACACATTAAAGGGCTTTTATATTTAAAATAAATTCAAAATAATTACAGAAAATGTATTAAACTTTGGAAATTCATAGAAAACTCATACTAACTCCAAATTAAACATATAATATATGAAAAATTATCAGAAAAATGCAAGGATTATGAATATGCAATTTGTTTTCATGTTTGACCATTTTAAAATGGGGGAAAAGTAGCAAATGTGCATATGGCTTAATTTGAATTTGAGTTTGAAGTTTGAATTTGCATTTCAAATGCAATATACTTCAATTAAGATGAATATGCTACAAATCAGTACCATTCACATCATGGACAACCTTATCATGTGTATGTGAATTTTTACTTCCGAAGTTGTCCCCCCTTGTTGATGATTGCCTCCGATGACAGACATTCCGAGACGGTGATCACCCCCGAAGGAGAAGACCACCGATAAGACCCGTGTATCGTCAGCAAGGCAAGAAAACCCCATTGATCATGTCTATAAAATCCTACTTCCCTCTCAGTCTCGCTTATGCATGTTTAGGAGATCACCGAGACACGTTATTTCGCATAGTTGAACCCATTCCGATGCATGACCTATCATTTTGTCACCGTATTAAGCAAACCACAATCCTAGCAGATTTAGGAGTTGAATGATGAGCATGTGGCCCCTGCAATTGTTACTGCTTATTGCTGCTTAGTGATACAATGAGGACGTTATGATTGTGAGTCGGGATGGAAGGAACACAGTGATGCTGATGATAACGTGTTGGTGAATCCACCCTAAACAAAGGTGAACGATGAGAGGCTGTGTAGGAGTACACAGTGGGTTGTCTCGTTGAACACTGCCCTAGGCCCCGAGTTCCTGTTTTGTGATCCAAGACATAGAGAATGACCACATGTAGGGTTTATGGGAGCCCCGTTTGGCCTCTTTACGTACCCGATCCGGTCCAGGAGTCACACTAGATTCGGGATTTTCATTTGACCTAACTATAGATATGTGGGTGGACCTGTGAGGCAGTGAAACCATCTGCCAAAGGTGGCGTCTCGGTCCCTTGCATTATCTGAGTCCGTTTCATGGAACCGGCCGGACTCTCGAGCGGTGACAAACTCAGGTAGTCGACTCCTGGATTAGAGAAGGTGATGTGAGGGTAGTGCCTTGGTTTCATCCACGTCCGACACCCGCTTGAAGGGTGACAAGAAAGAGGCGATAAGTGATGACACGCGTGTGAAGATGTACACCCCTGCAGGGTTAATGAACTATTCGAATAGCCGTGTCCGCGGTTATGGACTACTTGGAAACCTCTACTTGATCATAGACAACTTGAATGGATACTTATAAAACTCGCAAGATAAGCGTGAGTGCTATGGCGTGCTTTCTCGTGGGGAAGTCGAGGAAGTAACCATGGTGGTGTAATTGTTTGGAGACTTGGTAGTGGACTCGTGTATGCTTCTTACCTCAAGTCTGGTACTCGTAGTTCAGGACTAGCCAAGTCAAAGCTGGCACTTCTGCATGATGAACCCCACCTCCTTTACCTTGAAACTTGAGAGCATGAGTAGTATAGATCTGATGTAAGTCTTGCTGAGTACGACTTTGTACTCACGTTTGCTTATTCTATGTTTTAGATGAGAACCGGACCCCGATGGAGTCACCTTCCTGAAGCTCGACGTTGACTAAGCTAGTATAGTTCCAGACAACAGTCTGGTCCCTCGTGGAAGGGCATGTATGTTGAACAAGGCTTCTCTAAGCCATTTGTTAAACTTGTCTGTACTCAGACCTAATTTGCTTCCGTTGTATGATGTAATTTTGATCACAGACATGTGATCTTTGTATGCTCTATGTGTAAGTCAATAAAGAAGTACTTTGTAGAGTTATGTGATGATACCTGCTGTTCATACTAGGCATGTGTGCTGCGTGTATGTTTATAACATGCATGTCTTAGTATGGGTTTTCGAGACCTTAGTCGTGATCTGGCTGGCGGTCTTTTATACACCAAGTGGCCCTTAGATGTGTGCAGCTTGGGGCATCGCGATGCGATTGCTCGTGACTCTGTCACGTGCACACTTTGTTGTATGATCGAGCCCGCCCTAGACCCCGACTAAGTGATCGGGCTGGAGTAAGTCTATGTAAGAGTTAGGATTCAATCAATAACATGGTTGAGGCGACTTGTCTATGAGTATGGGATTCACCACCCATAAGCATTTAGAATTGTGAGCGGACGATGAGGACCCATTTCAGTTGATCATCCGGCCTGGATGGGATGCCCCTCACGTTCGATGCTTTCCGAGAGTGTTCTGTGCTTGGCCTTGTCTACTTAGACAAGTGGGTACGGCTCTCGGCTCTCCATTTGATTGCATCGTGACTGGAATTACATACGCTAACCCCGGGTCCTGTCAGTAGTCAAGTGAGTAGGTAACTAAGCATAATATAAAACATCTTAAGGAAGGTAAAAGTATAGCAGTCTATTGAACACTCATTTTCATCCCGAAGCGATAATTTAAATTGCGACTGTTGGATGAGAAATCAAGGGCCGACATTCATAGCCTCACACGCGTGAGTGGTAAGTAGCTTATAATGATTTAGTTGATGTTTGATCTTTGTGACGCCCCCAAAATCAATCCTTGTACAGTAATCATACACGCAGGGTACAAAGCTGAGATTAGGGTGCCACGGTGAGAATATCACAGCACAACACTAAAAACAAAAGGATAAACCAATATGTTACAATAAAGGGGGTCGCGCGGACCCGAATACATAAGTTATACAAGCCATAATATCTGAGTACAGACATAGTTAGTCAAGTTTTGCCTTAAGAAGGCTAGCACAAATAACATCAGAGATACAGATCGAAAAGGCAAGGCCTCCTGCCTGGGAGACTCCGAAACTACTCCTGGTCCTGGTCAGCAGGAGTCTCGACGTAGTAGTATCCGCCTCCGGGGTACTCCTGCTCTTGGGCTCCAACGTCGCCTGCAGCGGCCGATCAGGCAAAACATAAAAGGGGAAATAAAGCAAAGGTGAGTATCTAGCATACCCGCGAGTCTTACGTCCGCTACTAAGAATTATGCATTGTATCAAATGGGAAGGGGATGCTGTATATAGTGGACTGCAAGATAGAAATAAAAATAAGGGTAAGAAGCTAGGCCTATCGAAGACTAGCATCTTTCGACGATGTCTTGCAGCATGAGAAGAGAAACAACCAACAATTCATATAGAGCATAAAGTAACAATGAAGCAGAAGTTTCTTCAGCATTGTATAATATAAGTTGTAATGATTAATAATATTAATGCCTCCGAGTTCCCTTCCTCGACTTCCCTGCGAGGAAGAAAACCCGGAACCATACAGTTTAATAGTAATAGTTTGTAGTGGTAAGATCCAGCTTCAGCATAAAGCGTCCTGTTACCGTGGACACGGCTATTCGAATAGATTAAACTCCCTGCAGGGGTGCACTACTGTTCAGCCTGCACGCTCGGATCTCCAGGGTGGCGTGAACCTTGTTAGGGAACGCCCCACCGAGGCTATCCGACACGATGCAACCCATCCTAGGCTCAGCAGAGAGGCCATCCGCCGGACTATATACTATGCGCCAAGGGGTCTAGGTCCCTCACCCTTGCACGCTCCTGCACGGTGCGAGTCTGGCCGGTGAAGCAAAAGAAAATCCAAACACACCTGCTGCAGCAAATAAGACAACACGGCTTCCCGGCGATCAGGCCACAGTACTGCTGACGTCTGAAGAGCTTTCGGACGAACTACGATGCGGAGGGCCCACACCATAATCCTACGTGTAGGTAGTGCGTACAGACCAACGGGTCTCTCAAGTCATCCGCCGAACCATTTAGCATTTTAATATTATCTAGCAGACAACCGTTATCGCTGTCTGACTAACAACACATCGGACAACGAACATCAACAAGGCCAACCGGTAACGTCGGGGCCTGCCCTGTTGTCCCGTCAAAGCGCGCGGTTACCGACAAGGTGAACCATCTCCTTACCTTGTCTCGCGTGTGCTCTTGGTAGAGCTCGACTTTTTCGTGGTTTGGTAACTCTCGCGAGATACGAGCAGGGGCCAAGCACACCAGTAACGTCGGTCGTACCCTCCCTGTCGTTCCCGACAATATACCGCTCGCGGGCTCCGTTGGGTCGCCCGACTTCTTAGCTTAAGGACAACCGGGGCTCAGGTACCTAGAGCATCTATACAGAGTCATCAACGAGTGGAGTACAAGGATTACTCCTTGATAGCTCACACTTGAAGGTGGCTCGGCAGAGCCGAGCTAGGGGGCCTTAGGCGGTGTCTGCATTGTACCGTACCTGTGAAGTTGTAATAAGTTGTATCCGCGTCACTCCCCTGAGTGGCCACGACCCGCTACCTAATCCTAGCTAACAATGCGCAGGGCTCACTGCTGAATAATGCATAATTATAATAGGCAACATAGGATAAAGGAGGTACATCAAGGGGCGACAAAGTCAGGCTATGCAATTGAATAGGATTGTAATCGTAGCAGCAGCAGTAAACATGCCTAGTGCAAGAAATGTACGGAAAGATATGCGATATCTGGGGAAGAGAATGGCTCTGCTTGCCTGGAAGCTCGACGGTAGGGGAAGGGTCGTCGACGAAGTAGTCGTACCCGGCAACAGTGTAGTCGGCGGTAGCAGCAGGTTCTACCGGAGAATAAAGGGGATAAACACAGTAAATACAAAGCAATCATAGCAAACAAATACATGGCATGACGTATGCAAAGTTAACGGTGTTCTAACGCAGTGCAAAGCACGTTGCTCGGAGCGGGAATTCATCCGGGGATGAACTACCGGCTCCGGGTGATTACCGGACAGGGTGACCGGAGGGGGAAGGTATCATGCCGGAGGTTTCGTGGACATCCGACAAAGATAAGGGGGGTGTATCCGTGATAGTTGAACCATTCCGGACAACTTTCGTGTTCGGAATAAATTCATCCGGCAGGTTCTTACCGGCACCGGGAATTATCGACAGACAGCCCGGAGGGGGGGAATGTCTATGATCGGTGTGTTAGGGGTGTGGGTTAAACATACAGATAGCGTATCCGTATTCGTTATATTTTTCTGATCAATTTTCATGTATAAATTTTTTGAATCTGACTTACGATTTAAAAGATATTCAAATTCAAAGTTTAAATCATTTTAAATCAATTTCTAGATTTTATTTCATTATTAAATTCCAAACATTATCCAAATCAGGGTTGACTGGTCAAACCTGACCTATGGGTCCCACTGGTCAGCCTCACATGCTAATAAAACGTTTTAATTAAATCTAATTATAGTGGGGTCCCACATGTAAGTCTAACAGAGTTAAATTAAATCAGTTAATTAAATAACTTACAGGTGGGACCCATGTGTTATTGACACAGTGGTTAATCCAATGGATTTAACTTAACCAACGGTTTTAATTAGCAGGCGGCCCCACATGTAAGTGACCCATAGGGGTTAATTAACCCCTAACCATCTTTCTGACGAAGGGGCCCCTCATGGCAGTGGCATCGGCGGCTCGCCGGCGGCTGTACTCCGGCGAGGTTGGGGCTGCGGACGCCACAGGGCACGGGAGGGAGCGCGTCAGGGCTTATTCGAACGAGTAACTCCGGCCGCGTCGATTCGTGGTGGAGACGGACCCGGGGGCTGCCGGAATCGGTGCCGGCGTCGAGGAAGGCGGCGGCCCGAAGGTTGCGAAGATGGAGACGACGCTCCCGTCCGTTTCGTCGAGCGCTCCTTGGTGCAAATGGTACGTGCGTGTGCGTGGAGTGCAACGGCACGAGCGACATGTTAAATGCGTGCCCCAGGCCACGGGGGCGAGCTCGCCGACGGCCTCGAGCTACGGCTCTAATGGCGACGCGGGATACGGGGTACGGGGAGCTCAACGGAGAGGTGGAGAAGGTGGCCCTCCTCACCAGGAACACGTGGAGGAGGGCAGCGGGCTCGGGGAAGGTTTGTAGTCGCCGAAATCGACGACGAAGACGGCGACAATGCAGAGGGGAAACGGCGACCGTGCGCTAGTTGTGGTGGCGCCGGGCTCGATTCCTTCCGCGAGCTGACGAAGACGAAGGCTGCGCTTTGATTGGACACGGTGGCTCGGTCTGGGGGGCACAGTGGCTGCGGTGGGGCACGGCAATGGCGACGGAGGCTCGGGGCTGTCTTCTCCCTGACGAGGACAAGGTGAGGAGGGGGCGAGATGGAGCTAGGGTTCGCCAGGGGACTCGGGGGCGAGTAGTTATCCAGGGGCTCGAACCCTAGGAGCTGCGGATGCTCGACACGGCGACAATCGCCGTCGAGCAGCTCCTGCCATGGCGACACGAGGGGGAGGGGGAACAGTAGGAAGGGGATGACCCCGGGTGGGCCAAGTGGGCTGGTTGGGCCGGTTGGACTGCACTGTGTACTTAGTGCACTGGCCAGCAGGCCTTTTTCTTTTATTCCTTTTCTGTTTCTGTTCTTTTCTTTTTGTATTCCCTTTTTAGTTTTTTTTACAATTTTGTAAAATATGGAACTTGATCCATAATTGGTATTGCACCATATTGAGATGCCACAAAAAGTTTGGTGGCAAAAGAAAATTATTTATCATTTCTTTTTAATATTCAACTGAGAATTGTTGCTGTTTAACCACTAGTTTGAATTGTTTGAATTTTTCAGAGGCCTAATAAAATACCATAACCACATGGGCATGACCCACTGATTATTTGTGATTTAATAAAAGTGGTTGTATAATTTTTGGACAAGTTTTATTTGCAACATTATTTTTAATATCATTAAAAGGCATTTTGGATTTGATTTGTTTCAAATTTGATCATGGCATGATTTAGCAACAGTAATTGTCATTAGCAAAAGGGTTACTGTTACAGACACTGAGGGTGTTACAATCTTGATCCGACAACCATGTTTGAAGATGATGTTTCACGTTCGACAATGCCTCTCTCAAAGATCATACTTGTCCTTTAAGTCTGAAATTGAGGGAAAACATTCTGGATAAATGATGAATTCAGGGGTTTGTTTGGTAGTTTTTTCTCAACTTAGCATGGTTTGGTAATGATGTATGTACTAAAACATGCTAAGCTGAGATTTTGTTTGGTAGAGTGCATGGAGGATGCATGGAGGGTCTAGCCTAGCAACATACACATGGGGTCAGAGGGAACAAGTAGGTTGGATTTATGCATGCTGACCGGGGAACGATTATGCACATTTTCTCTCCTCAACATAGCTACGAGCCCTTTTTGCATGATTTCTACATAGCCAAGTAGAACCCATGCACCCTACCAAACACCCAAAATGGGTTGAGTAGGGCACTTTTGAGTTCATGCACTCTACCAAATACACCCCTAGTTGGCATGCTCTCTTCATAAGTTCCGCCCATTTGATCGACCATTAGACTGTTAGTATCGTGATGTTCCTCCGAACACGAGGCATAAGCTTTCTCTTAAGAATTTCTTGAAGCTCAATTAAGATGATGCCATCATGGATGAATAAAGACAAATTTTCATTAGTCATTGCCTTAAGGCTGAAGTGCTTCTTGAGACGACTCACCTTGAAAATGGGTTCCATCTGACAACCTTTCCGTAACAACATGTTCTAGGACACCTAACCCACCTTTGAAGTCCTCTGAATAGACCATAGTATTTGGAGTGGAGTTTTAAATATCTATGGATACCGAGAGATATGTGTATGTAAGGTTACCATTTTTGGTCTAGAAGTGTTACAAGCAGTAGAGGACAAAGTTAGAATGATCCACGATAAACTCCAAGCTCATCGTCCAGATATAAGAGTTATTACGATAAGAAACAATGTGAGGTTAACTTTGGATCTAGAGAATATGCTTACTTCAGAGTGACCCCCATTAAGAAATTACAGAGGTTTGACAAAAACATAAAACTTGCGCCGATATTTATTGGACCCACTAGTAGAGAAAAGCTCTTCTATGGCATGCCCAAAAGTGTCTTCCTGACGTGGAGGCCTGATGCTAGTAATATGGTGTCAATGATAAAATATAGTGCTGGCGCCGGATGCCTACACTTGCAATTTTATGTATACCCATGACATTGTATTTATGCCCACGCAAATAATATTATTTTCGTGAATAAAAAAATCTAGAAAACGCCATTTCCCAGCCAAATCACAACATATATTACTGGAATCACAACAAGAGTGACAATACTAAATAAAGGTAACTAACATTATTTAGCGAGTAAACATACTACTAATTAATAATGATGACCCAATGATGATCTCATATATAATTGATCACAATGATACTTAGGGCCGTCTCCAAAACTTTGGGCCCTGGTGCGGAAAAAAATGGGTCCTAACATTTGAAAAAAACTACATATAATATAACGCAAATGTAATCACTTAATTATAAAATTTAAATTTGTGTTATTTCGTACAACGTTTAGAAAATTCTCAAGTATCAATGAAAAATTATAAAGCAATAAATGGACCTCATGAGCACCCTTTTGAGTTTAAGCATATTGTTTTAATTTCTTTTTCTTCTTTCGCTTTAAGGCTCTAGAACCATACATTCTATTTCTCGAACTAGAATGCATGGTTGCTTCTATCTATCAACAAAACAAAAATAATATCAATATATTTGAACAGATGATGAACTCCATGAATTACTCTTATAAATTTGTGACTTGTATAATTACCGATGGGTTGGCCTTCTCTTCTGTTTAGGAATTATAACTTAAGGTTCGGGGGAACACCACTTTAGTCTTCACTCTTCAGGTAATCAGGTTCAGGGAATCAGGGAACAAGACACGGAAAGCGACATGAGCTCCTGCCCCATCCACCCACCCTCCCCGACCACCACCACACCCGCCCCGGCCACTGCCGCCGACCGCTTCCTCGCCGCAGCTCGCGCCTTCCCCTTTCTTTGTCCGCTACCGCGACGCCATGTATCCCCCCAAACGGCGACCGGTTTCAGGGTGGAGTTTGAGCGGGACATCTCGTGCCCCAGATCCGCGATCGCCCCGAGCGCACTCGCCGGAACCAGAGCCGATCTCGCAGGCCGAGTTGGAGGGGATCCTGCGCGAGCTGTGGAGGTCGATGTGCGACCAGATCAGGGCGAGTGACTATCGCTGGATGGATTCATTTCATAGGACTGTAGCGGCGCAACAGGTGATACGTCCCAAACGTATCTATAATTTCTTCTTGCTCCATGCATGTTTTGTGTGATATTACTATGATTTAGATACACTTTCATACAATTGTGATCATATTTGGACTACCTTATTAACTCAGTGCACCATAGTGTCAGTTCCTGTTTTCTGCTGTTTCTCTATTTCAGGTTTCCCTCATATTAAAAGTGCTCCAAAAATTTGGGAAAAATCAGATAAAAAATCAGCGCCGAAGAACCTTCCGGATTCACCTGGGTGGGGCCAAAGGGCCATCACCAGGGTTCCATACGCCCTGGTGGCGCGGCCTAGGGCTTGGCCGCGCCAAGGGGGGCGCCTGGACACCTGGTGCCCCCCTGGCTTCCCCCTTCGCCTATTTATTCCCTGTGACGGGATTCTTCCAAAGACAGAACCCTTTTTCGCGATCTCGCCTCTATTCCGCCGCCGTCGCGCTTCCAAGATCGGGAGCGCCAACAGACCTCTTCCCAGATGAACCCGGAGGGAGGATTGACCTCCGGGAGCCTCTCCTCCACCATGGACGCTTCCCGGATGATCCGTGAGTAGTCTACCTTAGACCATGGGTCCGTGATCAGTAGCTATGTGATGTTCTCCTCCCCTCTTTGTTCTTCATGGATTAGACCTCGTGAGCTTCCCTACATGATTGAGGCACATATGTATTTTTCTGCTGTTGCTATGCTGAGTTTGCGGGATCTGATGGATTATGAGACTATGTTCAGTTTGTGATTGAGTAATATATTTGGTTCTTATCTTTTATATTTATGTTCTTGAGTAATTCTTGCATGTTCTCCGTTGCTGTTTATTGCTTTTGCCAAGTAGTAGGTAGTGACTCTAAGAGCAAACATTATGCTCGATTGTGGGTTCATGCCCCCTGGTGACACGCTTGACTGACAGAAACATGAGTCTAGGGGATGTGCTGTTGCCACAAGGGGGAAACAATGGTGCTTGTAACCGCGGTTGCAAGGATTGTTTACTGTACTCAAAATGCTTTTTAATGCAGTTGTCTATTGCTTTGGGTTTACACTTTGGGTGGGGCTCGCAACTTAATACAACGGTGCTTGTAACTGCGGTTGCTAGCATGTCACCACAGAAATTATGCTTGTTATCATTTACCTACTCGAGGACGAGAAGGAATTAAGCTTGGGGATGTTGATACATCTGAAACGTTTCTATAATTTCTGCTTGCTCCATGCATGTTTTGTGTGATATTTCTATGATCTTGATACACTTTCATACACTTTTGATCATATTTGGACTAACTTATTAACTCAGTGCACCACAGTGCCAGTTCCTGTTTTTTGCTATTTTTCTATTCCAGGTTTCCCCCATATTAAAAGTGCTCCAAAAATTCAGGAAATCGGATAAAAATCAGTGGAACGGAACCTTCCAGAGTCCCGAAGGAGGGCCAGAGGGGCCCCACCTAGTGCCCAGGCGGCCAGGTGGCGCGGCCTAGGGTGGGGCCGCGCCGGGTGGCCGAATGGACACCTGGTGGCCCCCCTGGCTGCCCCCATTCTCCTATTTAATCTCTGTGACGCGAAACCTCCGAAGACAGAACCCTTTATCGCGATCTCGCCTCTGTTCCGCCGCCGCCGCGCTTCCAAGATCGGGAGCGCCATCAGACTTCTTCCCGGCTTCCCCTTCACCATGGACGCTTTCCGGATGTGTCGTGAGTAGTTTTCTTTGGACCATGGGTCCATGATCAGTAGCTATGTGATGTTCTCCTCCCCTCTTTGTTCTTCATGGTTTAGTCCTCGTGAGATGCCCTACATGATCGAGGCACATACGTAATCTTTCTGCTGTTGCTATGCTGAGTTTACTGGGATCTGATGGATTATGAGACTATGTTCAGATTGTGATTGCGTAATATATTTGGTTCTTATCTTTTATATTGTTGTTCTCCGTTGCTGTTTATTGATTTGGCCAAGTAGTAGGTAGTAACTCCAAGAGGGAACGTTATGCTCGATTGTGGGTTCATGCCCCCCGATGACACCCTTGAGTGATAGAAGCATGAGTCTACGGGATGTGTTGTTGCCACAAGGGGGAAAACAACGATGCTTGTAACTGCGGTTGCAAGGATTTTTTAATTTACGCAAAGTGCTTTTTAATGCAGTTGTCTGTTGCTTTTGGTTTACACTTTGGGTGGGGCTCGCAACTTAATACCAGCGAGATGTTCTGGATAGATATCTCAAGGTGGATGATTAGTAGTAGATGCAGTTGGATTTCGGTCTACCTATTTTGGCGTACCGCCCATGCTTTTGAGCCTCGTCCTTTCTTTGTAGCATAGTTAGCATTGCGGTGCGTTTTAATCCTGTCAATTGCCCAGCTGGGATTTGTTTTTACCTCGCATAGTAGTTTTATCGTCTTTTGGGAGAGAGACATCACTAGTGAACATCACGGGACCACGGTCCATATTCTCATCACTGTTTACACGCTCAATTTATTTCCTGTTTTTACTTTCTAGTTGCTATCACCATTATCATTATCCCTTGTGTTTGATCCTTTGTAAACAACAAGACCGGAGAGATTGACAACCTCTCTGAACTTCGTTGGGAGAAAATTTATTTGTGTCTGTGTGCAGGTCCACGTCAACCGCTAAATTTCTAGCACCATTGTCACCTACTTTGCCGCTTTTGGAGTCCTATGGAAGACAAACCTATCCTTCACATAGGGGAAATTTTCTGCTATCCTACATCTCACCTTCCACTTGGGGTAACCAACGAAGGGCGACAAGCCATTATCATCTCTCGCACATCAACAGGAAATGGCGCCAATCTCTGATCTGCGATCGAAGCGAGGCAGGTCGACCTGGACAGTGTAGGACAAGTTGGTGAAGGAGTTGCAGGTGGAGCTCAACCTAGTGACGGAACAATTGGCACAATCGATCGAGTACGAGATGTCAGTCGAAGAGAAGAGAAGGATGGGCCTCTCATGTCGCCAGAGCCCGGAGCTAGTGATCAAATGGGCGGCTGCGGAAGAGAAATCGGCCAATCCACAACAAAGACGCAGATGGAGCTTCCTTGATGTGCTGGAAAGCAAGCGGGTGTTGACCTAGTCGAATCCTTCTTCAGCCAGCCGTGGGAGGTTGTGGGTACAAAAGGATGCCCAGAAGCTAGGGTTCCTGAATGGGATCTCACAACCACCCACCCTGCTTTCCTCCCTCCCAGCGCCGCCGCCGCTTGGGAAGCTGCTAGCCTATACATGGCCGTGGAAGAGGGAGGGGGAGAGGTAGATTCAACAAGGACAAGCAGGGAAACAAGAACTGGCACCCTGAAGGCAACATCCAGATGCAACAACAACAGATAAGTGCCCAACCCCCTCCACAACAGTTCTTTGGGTATGGGTTTCAGGGGCAAGGTCCACCACCATATGGGCTTACCCTGGACAATTCAACCCATAGTTCCCTCAGTAGCAGCCCCCTTGGGGTGGGATGCCTCAGCAGTGGTTTGGTGCCCTCCCAATCAACCTAGAGGGCAAAGCCAAACTAGTGAAGCACCAAATCACGGAAAGAGCAGTAACAAAATTACTATGAGAAAGAAGGTGGAGCAAACCCATAAGATCTCTGGGGACAGTGCTGGGATCATGTCATATGCTAAGGTGATTTGTTTCAACTGTGGAGAACCTGGCCACCATATGGATGGCTGTGACAAGTAGAAAGCCTGCTTCATCTGTAAGGTTGTTACTCACAAGGTGGAAGATTGCCCTGTCAGGAAGAAACCCCACACCTGTGACAAATTTGTGGGTAGTGCTGCACAAGGCTGTGACAAGCTGGAGACCTCAAGGAAGAACATGACCAGCCCGGTGTCGCCGCTGGTAATCTGCTGATCTCCAATGGCAAAACTGGTTGGCCCCCTTTGAAGGCTTTGAAGACCGCAGTTGTAGGAACTGCTACCTGGGGAGCAGATGATGACCCACAACCGTAAGGGATCTATTGCAGCGTTTTCGATAAGTAAGAGTGTAGAACCCAACGAGGAGCGAAAGGTATTGATAGGTGATTTTGGACAAGGAATAACTGCAAGCACTGAAAGATAACTTTTTAGGGGTTTTCGATATAAGCAACAATAAGATAAAAGTAAGCAAAGTAAATAGCACTGAAGAGCAGCAAGTGGCCCAATCCTTTTGAGCAAAGAATAAGCCTGGCAATTGAACTTATAAAGACTAAATCGTTCTTGAGGACACATAGAGAGGTAGTCACGTGCTTTCGCCATACTCTGTATTAATAACAAGTGTTGTGCTGATAAGTGTTGAGTGGGTGAATCTATGCTAGAACACCTTCTAGACTAAGATAAGTGCACTCTTATGATTAAACATCTTGCAAGCATCCGCAAATACAAGATAGAAATTAAGGCAAAGCCTAACCACAGCAATAAGATCAAGGATCCATTATTCCCTTGTGCAAAAGTGTGCAAACTGGGGTTCAGGTTTCCGTCACTCTGGCAACCCACCATAAGCATTATTTATACACAATGTATCCCCCTAGGTCCTTAATAAGGCGAAGTGTTGAGTGTTCGACTCACACAACACCACTAGGAAAATAACAACACAACTTAAATATCAAACAACACAAATTACTTCAACATCATATGACTACTAACAACTAGACTTCTCCCATGTCCTCAAGAACTAAAGTAACTACTCACAAGACATAAAAGAGATCATGATCAGAGGTGATAAATATATGATAAAAAATCTATACATAATGATATTTCTCCAACAAAACTCAATAGCATTCAACACAAAGTAGTAATCAACACCGATAGAGTAGAGAGGATAGCTAGTACGGATTACAACGCAAGATAAACTTGTGAGGTGATATTGGATGGTGGTGGAGATGGTGCTGATGTTGGGGATGATGTTGATGATGATCTCGATGATGCCCGTGACGATGGTGATGACGATGTCGATGATCTCCCCTTCCGGGAGGTGATCTCCTCGGCGGAATCTGCCCGCCGGAGAGCCCTTTTCTTCTCTGTAGGTTTCCGCCACGGAGCGGCGGCGGACCTCCGTAAAAGCTTCTCTTTTTTAGGTTTTTGGGTAACGAGGAGTATATAGGCCAGAGGGGGGAGCCGAGAGTGGCCCCAGGGCTCCAGGCGCCCTCCCGGCGCGGCCAGGGGTGGGGCCGCGCCAGGTGGCCGACTAGGGCCCCCGTGGCCCCCCTCTGGCCCCTCTTCGGCGTGTCTTCGTTAATCCCTCGTAAAATACCCTCCGTCGATTTTCAGGTAATTTGGAGGTATTCTTCTTGAGCAACTCAGCGTCCACTTTTTACCGCCGAATCCTGCGTCTGCTTCTTCGGCACCGGAAAGTTGCAAACTGTGTAAAATAAGCTAAAACAACATAAGAACATCATCGTAACATGAAATATATCAATGAATAAGGATAAATTAGGATATAAAGTAGTGATGCATTTTGGACGTATCAACTCCCCCAAGCTTAGACCTCGCTTGTCCCCAAGCGAAAACTGAGCTCGGTAAACCTTTCCACAAGTTTAGAGAGTGAAGTGTCGATAAATAGAATACGGACAAGAAGCATCATAATTTCTTCACCAAACTCAAACATCCTCAACATCAATCTTCAACTCATAAGGCCCTTATGAAAGAGTAATAACAATTATAAACAAAAGTAGGGCTAAGGAAACTCATCAAATCAAGGCAAACATGTCCTTTGGTCAAGAACAACTAATAGTTTTACTTTTTCTCTTTCTTTTTATATTTTGATGAGACAATTTGGAACTTTTGAAAGAACAAGCTATTAGTCATGAAGTGAAAATGCTAACACAAAGGAAGATGTTTGCTTGGCAAATGCTTTTGCAAAAAACTTACTTATCAACAGATAATGTCAACAATGATAAGGCATGGAAAAACTTAATGCAACTTTATATGGATGAATCCTTATTAGCACCAAGTGTCTGTTCTCTTTGGGAAAGGAAGAAGTAGGGAAAACTGACTCAACATAAATGTAAAGGAAAAGCCTTGTTAAAGGCAAGCAGGGAAAACTCAAGTGCTATCCTTAAATCAAACAGAATCAAAACAAGTTTTGAGAGGTGCATGATTTGTCAACGAATGCTAATAGATAACTCAATTACTTCTCAGATTGGACAAGTTTTGAGGAACGACTCCCACACGGGGACGATCACATCCCCGCAATCTCCTTTGTTTATCACTGCCAAAGTTTTCTGATTTCTCATGAACAAAGCGTGAAGGAGGGTTTGTTTGTTGTATTATCTTTTGTGAGCTGGGTGCACTCATGCCAGTTCCTCCTCGTATTAGGGGTTTGCAGATTAGACATGCAATCCCGGGATAAAACTTGTCCAACTTAAGAAGATTATGAGTTAACTACTACTTCCTCATGAGCTAAAACAGGGGCACAAAATAGAGGATTTTGAACATTTAAGGATAACACAAAAAATCTATACTTTAGGAGTGGTAGTGGAATACCACGAATAGGAAGGTATGGTGGACTCATATGGAAAATACTAGTTTCAGGGTATGGATGTACTAGCAGAATTCCGCTTAGTACAGAGGTTTGGCTAGCAAAGGCTTTGAGAGAACAGACAATTGATGATGACTTGGATCCAAAGCAATATAAAGCATAAACATTAAAATAAGCATAGCACATCAAGTTGTCTTCCTTGTCAGCATAACACTACAAGCATAATAACAAAGAAGGTTTGTCTATGTCGCTACTTTGAGAAAAAAACATGCTTGTTGTTATGACCAAAGCTATATTTTCAAGATTAAGTAAAGTTTTCAAAGCCATACCTGATATAAGGTCAATACTCCCCATAAGAATCATCATAAGGTCGATTGCGGGAAGAGAATACCGAGTGCAGCGAAGGTATCAATAGACTTCTCATTAATATTCCCTCATAGACGACTCCACACTCACAGATACATAACTCTCCAAAAAGGAGTGATAGACCTCAATGCAAACACCTATTTTATAAGATAACTTCCCTAGACATGATACGACTCTACTTGACTCTAAAAGACAAAGATAAAGATAAAGATACTGGGCACTCCCCCAAGCTTGGAATAAGCAAAGGGGATGCCATTACCCAAGGAGATTTACTCCTCATCCTTGTTCTTGTTGATCACGTACTCCTTGGCGAAGCGCTTCCATGGAAGCTGTTCTCCAGTCTCAAAGGACATTCCCGTCTCCAGAATCCTGCACTCAGCACCCAAACCCATGCGCAGAAACTTTAGTTCATACTCACAGTTCTGTTCTGCAGATCATAGATCTGTGCTTGGAGTCCATAAACTTTTTCTTCTAGTTCGGCCAAACTTGACCACATATCCTTCATTTCCTTCTTGTGGGAAACTTCTACTTCGTTCACGATGTCGAAGTTAGCTTCAACACCACGCTCCACCATCTTCTTGAACTTGAAGACCTCATGTTCCATCTCCTTCAGCCACTCCTTGGTGCTCCCCTCCTTGATTGGTCCCTTCAGATCCTCCTTATGGAGGTCACCATCCTCCACACGAAGGATCTGGGGGTATTTCTTCACCTCAGCGAGGTAAGGGTTGATGACGTTGACGACGAACTTGTCCTTGGGGGAACTTGGGGAAGCCATGGCACCTAGGTCTAGCTGAAAGTTTTTATGGCAGAAACAGATCGAAAAGGAAACACACGTAATCGCGAGATACGTTGCCGGAACGATCCGGGAAAATATATAGAAAAAAATTCTGCACAGAAAGGAAGGTAACGGGTTAAAGTGGAATCGGAGACGGACCCCTGTGTGCCCAGGCGGCCTCCCGGCGCGGCCATGGGTGGGGCCACGCCAGGGGGGCGCCTGGGCCCCCTGGAGCTGGTCTCCGGCTCCACTTTGGCCTCAAATTTTCTATATTTCGCAAAAACTCGTAATCTGGAACTTTTATGGCGGTTTCACGATGTTTCCTTACCGTAATACATACCTTTCCTTATTCTGCTTCTTATGGTGTCTGAAAGAGGGCTGCAACATGTTCTTCATGAGTTGTTGTGTATACCAAATCCACATCAACATTGACAGGGTCTCCTGCTATGTAATGCTTAAGCCTTTTCCCATTCACCACTTGAGGTTTGGTGCCTTCAAAATTGTTAATCTTGATTTCACCCGAGCGGTAGACTTCCTCAATATGAAATGGCCCTTCCCACCTGGAAAGTAGTTTACCCGGAGAAAACCTGAAACGGGATCTAAACAACAAAACTTTATCACCAACATTAAATTCACGTTTTAGAATCCTCCTATCGTGCCACTTCTTTACCTTTTCCTTGAACATTTTAGCGCTCTCGTAAGCTTCACTTCTCCACTCATCTAGAGAAGTCAAATTCATGAGACGCTTTTCACCAGCTAATTTCGGGTCAGCATTAAGCTCTCTAATAGACCAGAAAGCTTTGTGTTCTAATTCTAATGGCAAATGGCAAGCCTTGCCATAGAAGGTTTTTATAAGCAGTTCTATACAGCCACAAAGAATCTCCTAACTTATTCGACCAAGCTTTTCTATTTCTATTGACTGTCTTCTGTAAGATCAACTTGATATCTCTATTGATGAGCTCAACTTTCCCACTAGTTTGAGGGTGGTACGGTGAAGCAATTCTATGATTGACATCGTACTTGGCTAAAGCTTTCCTAAAAGCTCCATGTGTGAAGTGCGAACCCCCATCAGTCATGAGGTACCTGGGTACTCCAAACCTAGGAAAAATTACATCCTTGAGCATTTTCAAAGATGTCTTGTGATCAACACTTTCAGTGGGGATTGCCTCTACCCACTTGGTTACATAATCAACATTAACTAAAATGTGAGTGTACTTGTGCGAGGAAGGAAAAGGACCCATAAAATCAAAACCCCAGCAATCAAAAGGCTTAGTCACTAGAGAGTAATTCATAGGCATCTCATTCCTTCTACTAATATTACCAACTCTCTGACACTTATCACAGGACAAAACATAACTTCTAGCATCCTTAAAGAGAGTAGGTCAATAAAAAACTGATTGAAGAACCTTATGTGCGGTACTCTCACCAGCATGATGTCCTCCATATGGACTGTCGTGACATTGTTTGAGAACGTCCTTCTGCTCGTGTTCCGGTATGCATCTTCTCACGATCCCATTTGGACCTTCTTTGAAAAGATGTGGGTCATCCCAAAAGTAATGCCTTAAATCATGAAAGAACTTCTTCCTTTGCTGAAATGTAAAACCTGGAGGCAAAAACTTTGCAACGATAAAGTTAGCATAATATGCAAACCAAGGATCGGAGAGAGATTAAACTTTTACAACAGCTAGTTGTTCGTTGGGAAAACTGTCGTTGGCTGGAATGGGATCATGCGGTATATCTTCCATCCTTGAAAGATTATCCGCTACCGGATTGTCTGCTCATTTCCTATCGACAATCTGTAAATCAAATTCTTGAAGGAGTACCCATCGGATGAGTCTTGGTTTGGCATCCTTCTTCTCCATAAGATACTTAATGGAAGCATGGTCAGTATGAACAATAATCTTAGAATCAACAATATACTGCCTAAACTTATCAAAAGCAAACACTACTGCTAAGAATTCCTTCTTAGTAGTAGCATAATTCTTTTGAGCACTATCAAGGGTTTTGCTAGCATAATATATAACATTCAATTTCTTATCAACCCTTGTCCTAAAACAGCTCCAACAGCAAAATCACTAGCATCACACATAATTTCAAAAGGTAAATTCCAATCAGGTGGTTGTACTATAGGACCGGTTATTAAAGCTTTCTTAAGAACTTCGAAGGCTTCCTTACAATCTTCATCAAAAACAAAAGGAACGTCCTCTGGAGAAGATTAGTGAGGGGTCTCGAAGTCTTAGAAAAGTCTTTAATAAACCTTCTATAGAAACCAGCATGACCGAGAAAACTACGAATACCTTTGATGTCCCTTGGGTAGGGCATCCTTTCAATTGCTTCGATCTTGGACTTGTCCACCTCAATTCCCCTCTCGGAAATCTTGTGGCCAAGAACAATTCCCACGTTGACCATAAAGTGGCACTTCTCCCAGTTAAGCACCAAATTTGTCTCCTCACATATCTACAAAAATTTATTAAGGTTGTGGAGGCAATGGTCAAAAGAGGTTACATAGACGGAGAAATCGTCCATGAATACCTTCACAATTTCTTCGCAAAAACCATGAAAGATAGCAGACATACACCTTTGAAAATTAGCAGGGGCATTACATAAACCAAAAGGTATACGTCTGTAAGCATAAGTACCACAGGGACAAGTAAAAGTGGTCTTCTCTTGATCAGCAGTGTTAACATGAATTTGAGAGAAGCCAGAATAACCATCGAGATAACAAAAGTGAGTATTTTTGGATAACCTTTCAAGCATTTGGTCGATGAACGGAAACGGGTAGTGGTCCTTCCTGGTTGCCTTGTTCAGCTTCCTGTAATCAATACACATTCTATATCCAATAATAATTCTCTGAGGTATTAGTTCATTCTTATCATTAGGAACCATAGTTATTCCTCCTTTCTTTGGAACACAATGAACCAGGCTTACCCACTTACTATCAGCTATAGGGTAGATAATACCTGCGGCTAGAAGCTTGATAATCTCAGTCCTTACAACATCCATCATCTTCGGATTCAACCGTCGTTGACGATCAACAACTCGTTTAGCATCAGGCTCAAGGTTGATGGTATGTTGACAAATAGATGGACTAATCCCCTTAAGGTCATCAAGGGTATAGCCAATTGCACCTCGATGTTTGCGGAGTACTTCCAATAGTTGCTCTTCTTCATACCCTGAAAGGTTAGAATTAACAATAACATGATATACTCTCTTTTCATCTAAATAAGCATATTTGAGCGTATCGGGAAGAGGTTTAAGATCAAACACTGGATCTTCTTTTGGTTTCGATAAAATTCCCAAAGGCTCAACTGGAAGGTTGTGCTTTAGGATTGCAGGTTGTCTCAATAATATTTCGTCCAACTCATTTCTCTCCGGCATATGCAAATCATTCTCGTGGTCCTCCATATATTGCTGCAAAGGATCATTAGGAGGGATAGCAATGGAAGCAATATCTTCAATAATCTTATCATTACTAGGCAAATCAGTACCACGAGGCTTCTTAGAGAACTTAGAAAAGTTAAATTCATAGGGCTCACCATTGAATTCAACAGAAACTTTACCTTCCTTGAAATCTATTATAGCTCCACAAGTTCTGAGAAAAGCTCTACCCAAAATAATAGGACAAAAATTATCCCTTACTGAACCAAGTACTAAAAAGTCGGTAGGATATTTTACCTTTCCGCATAAGACTTCAACGTCTCTCACAATTCCGATAGGAGAGATAGTTGTTCTTTTTGCAAGATGAATAGTAACATCAACTTCTTCAAGTTCACAAGGTGAAATCTCACCTATGATCTCTTGATAAAGTGAATACGGGATAGCACTAGCACTCGATCCCAAATCACATAGCCCATAATAATTGTGATCTCATATTTTAACAGATACTACTGGAGTACCTGAAATTGGGCCTTTATTCTTGGCTGTGACAAGGTTAGTGGAAACAACACAAAAATTTATATTGGAATCTAAAGCATCATTAGTAATAAGATCCTTAACCAATGCAACTCGAGGATCGACCTTGATCTGTTCCTCAGGCTCATCAATCCTTCTTTCACTCTTATTCATTATGCCTGTCACAAAAGAGTGCTTCCTTATTCTTACGGGAAAAGGGGGATTTTCATATACAACTGCAGGAAAAATAGGGTCAGCAACATGAATATCAATAGGTAATTCTTTGAAGGGTTTATGATGCTGATCCTTCTTCTTCTTAGAGGAGTCAATATGAGAGGCAAAGTCCTTACAAAAATCAATCATCAGATGGGAATCAAGACCAATCTTAGAGCAAAAGGTATTAAAATAATCAGTTTTCACATAGCTCTATATATAATCATGCTCATAATTTATAGTGGATTCAATACCTTTATCTATTTCCCAATCTTCGGTATTCTTCTGGATCCTTTCAAGGAGATCCCATCTTTCTTCAACGCTTTTCGTCTGAAATACCCCACTAGAGGAGGCATCCAACATCTCCTTATCCTGACGAGAAAGTCTAGCATAAAAGTTTGCAAGTATAGTTTTCCTGGGGAGCTCATGAATAGGACATTTGAGCATTAGAGATTTCAATCTCCCCCAAGCTTAAGCGATGCTTTCTCCGTCACGAGACCTAAAGTTATAGATATAATTCCTGTCTCGATGAATTTCATGAAGAGGATAAAACTTGGTATAAAAGAGGGACATAAGCTCCTTCCAATCAAGTAAATGAGAGTTATCGAGAAGCTTATACCAATCTGAAGCTTAATCTATAAGCGATACGGAGAACAATTTCTTCATGACAAACTCCATTGATACACCTGCAAGCTTAAATAGTGAACATAGTTGCGATAAATATAGCAAGTGTTCACTGGGATGTCTTTCTCCTGCATAACGATTAGCCAAAACACAATCGATAATACCAACTGGTATTTTATAAGGCACAATTTCAGTAGGGGGAGGAACAACCACCACAGATGTGGGGTGTTTCCCCGTAAGCAACGATCCAATAGCTAGGTTGTCCATACGGACAAAGAGAAGCAACAGCAAAATAAAAAGAACAATATAAAAATTTCCTTACCAGCTTCACTTACCAATAGCGCTATGCTCCCCGGCAACGGCGCCAGAAAACGTTACTTGATGACCCACAACCGTAAGGGATCTATTGCAACGTTTTCGATAAGTAAGAGTGTCGAACCTAACGAGGAGCGAAAGGTATTGATAGGTGATTTTGGACAAGGAATAACTGCAAGCACTGAAAGATAAGTTTTTAGGGGTTTTCGATATAAGCAACAATAAGATAAAAATAAGCAAAGTAAATAGCACTAAAGAGCAGCAAGTGGCCCAATCCTTTTGATCAAAGGATAAGCCTGACAACTGAACTTATAAAGACTAAAGCATTCGTGAGGACACATGGAGAGGTAGTCACGTGCTTTCGCCATACTCCGTATTAATAACAAGTGTTGTGCTGATAAGTGTTGAGTGGGTGAATCTATGCTAGCACACCTTCTAGACTAAGATAAGTGCACTCTTATGATTAAACATCTTGCAAGCATCCACAAATACAAGATAGAAATCAAGGCAAAGCCTAACCACAACAATAAGATCAAGGATCCATTATTCCCTTGTGCAAAAGTGTGCAAACTGGGGTTCAGGTTTCTGTCACTCCGGCAACCCACCATAAGCATTCTTTATACACAATGTATCCCCCTAGGTCCTTAATAAGGCGAAGTGTTGAGTGTTCGACTCACACAACACCACTAGGAAAATAACAACACAACTTAAATATCAAAAAACACAAATTACTTCAAAATCATATGACTACTAACAACTAGACTTCTTCCATGTCCTCAAGAACTAAAGTAACTACTCACAAGACATAAAAGAGATCATGATCAGAGGTGATAAATATATGATAAACAATCTGGACATAATGACATTTCTCCAACAAAACTCAATAGCATTCACCACAAATTAGTAATCAACACCGATAGAGTAGAGATGATAGATAGTACGGATTACAACACAAGATAAACTTGTGAGGTGAGATTGGATGGTGGTGGAGATGGTGCTGATGTTGGGGATGATTTTGATGATGATCTCGATGATGCCCGTGACGATGGTGATGGCGATGGCGATGATATCCCCTTCCGGGAGGTGGTCTTCTTGGTGGAATCTGCCCGCCGGAGGGCCCTTTACTTCTCTGTAGGTTTCCGCCACGGAGCGGCGGAGGAACTCCGTAAAAGCTTCTCTTTTTTAGGTTTTCGGGTAACGAGGAGTATATAGGCCAGAGGGGGGAGTCGGGAATGGCCCCAAGGCTCCAGACGCCCTCCCGGCGCGGCCAGGGGTGGGGCCGCGCCAGGTGGCCGCCTGGGGCCCCCGTGGCCCCCCTCTGGCCCCTCTTTGGCGTGTCTTCGTTAATCCCTCAAAAAATACCCTCCGTCGATTTTCAGGTAATTTGGAGGTATTCTTCTTCAACAACTCAGCGTCCACTTTTTACCGCTGAATCCCGCGTGTGCTGCTTCGGCACCGGAAAGTTGCAAACTGTGTAAAATAAGCCAAAACTACATAAGAACATCAATGAATAAGGATGAATTACGATATAAAATAGTGATGCATTTTGGACGTATCAGCAGGCCAGTTCCAGGCAAAGTAGTTGTGCTGCCTCTGTTTTCTATTAGTTCTTATCAGTTCGTTAGACTTTGGCCTATTTTACTTTGGTATGTAATAAGCTGGTACTCTCCTTCAAGTTGAGACCATTTGAAATCATGTATGACTAGTTTGATTTCATTGAAATGAAGCCGGGGGTAGGGTCCTGATACGTCCCAAACGTATCTATAATTTTTGCTTGCTCCATGCATGTTTTGTGTGATATTGCTATGATCTAGATACACTTTCATACACTTTTGATCATATTTGGACTAACTTATTAACTCAGTGCACCACAGTGCCAGTTCCTGTTTTCTGCTGTTTTTCTATTCCAGGTTTGCCCCATATTAAAAGTGCTCCAAAAAGTCGGAAAAATCGAAAAAAAAATCAGCGCAACGGAACCTTCCAGAGTCCCTAAGGAGGGCCAGAGGGCCCCCACCTGGTGCCCAGGCGGCCAGGTGGCGCGGCCTAGGGTGGGGCTGCGCCGGGTGGCTGCCTGGACACCTGGTGGCCCCCCTGCTGCCCCCTTCGCCTATTTAATCTCAGTGATACGAAACCCCTGAAGACAGAACCCCTTTTCGCGATCTCGCCCCTGTTCCACCGCGACCGCGCTTCCAAGATCGGGAGCGCCAGCAGACCTCTTCCCGGCACCCTGCCGGAGGGAGGATCGACCTCCGAGAGCTTCCCCTCCACCATGGACGCTTCCCGGATGATCTTTGAGTAGTCTCCCTTGGACCATGGGTCCGTGATCAGTAGCTATGTGATGTTCTCCTCTCCTCTTTGTTCTACATGGTTTAGACCTCGTGAGCTTCCCTACATGATCGAGGCACATATGTAATTTTATGTTGTTGCTATGCTGAGTTTGCTAGGATCTGATGGATTATGAGACTATGTTCATTTGTGATTGAGTACTATATTTGGTTCTTATATTTTATATTTTTGTTCCTAAGTAATTCTTTCATGTTATCCATTGTTGTTTATTGCATTGGCCAAGTAGTAGATAGCGACTCCAAGAGGGAATGATGTCTACGCACGCTTCTATTCTTGTAGACTATGTTGGGCCTCCAAGCGCAGAGGTTTGTAGGACAACAACAATTTCCCTCAAGTGGATGACCTAAGGTTTATCGAACTCAGGTAAGTAGAGGTTGAAGATGGTCTCTCTCAAGAAACCCTGCAATTAAGATACAAGAAGTCTCTTGTGTCCCCAACACACCTAATACAACTAGGAGTTGTATATGTGCACTAGTTCGGCGAAGAGATGGTAAAATATGGGTGATAGGTGTGATAAAACGAAGTAATATAAATCTGTAATAAAAAGTGCAGCAAATAAACAAGTAACAAAAGTGAGTGCAAATGGTGTAACAATGATGGAAACAAGGCCTAGACTTCATACTTTCACTAATGAAAACTCCCAACAGCATTAACATAGTCTAATCACATGATATTTTCCATAAAACATGCAATGGAGACGTACTCGGAGTTCATTCCTTTGTGGTCAAGAGAGGACGAGAATTGTGTAGGGCTACAAAAGCACACCTCAGAGTTCATAGTTCTCAATCTATGGATTTCCCAATGTCACCGCGGCCATCCAAAGAGAGTACCACAATCACCACAACATATCTAAAGGATAGTCAAAGACAACCACCAAGAGACTCTCAATACATAGAGGAAGGGGAAATATCATGGGATCACCCTAGATTAACATAGCCTATGATCACAACAAAGATCACATCATGGGAGAGAGAGAAACAACATAGATCAAGATATAAGCCTTAGCCCTGAGGGAAACTACTCACACATGGACATGGTGAGAGGGAGAGTTGTTGATGGAGAGGTGCAGCCCGGAGGAGATGAAGGAGACGGCGACGGCGGCGGCCACGGCGGCGCCCACGTCCACGGCCACGACCCTTGGGGGCAGCGGCCCTTGGCCCCGTCTTCTTCCTTGGAGATGGTGCTTCTATGGATATTGATCTCCCCCTCAAGACGGATGCCAAGGGGGAGGAAATTTTGTGGTTCCCTTTGACCTAGGTTTCCTCTCTTTATATAGCTCTCGGATTCCCGTCATCCAGATTACGTCTTCTGTATTTCGGGGTTTCTGGAAGCATCTGAACTCCGATTGGGACGAATTTTATGTATAAATCCACCGGAAAACAATTCCCTACAACTTTGTAGTTTTAAGTTTTTCCGTTTGAGGCCGTACTCTAGCGTTTCCGAGGAGATCTTTAAGACCTGTCTGGTGGGGACAGATTTCGGGAAAGTTAGAGTCGAACTCTTACAAGGCTTCCTTTTGTGATCTTTCCTTTATCCAGGTAATTCCTACACATAAAGTAGAAAAACAAGAACTTGTGCACTCTTGCAACCATTAATAGGTTAGTTACAAAATAAGTTATAAAGATATATGAAAGTATATAAAAAACATAGCAATATCACACAAAACATGCATGGAGTAAGCAGAAATTATAGATACGTTTGGGACGTATCATTGAACGCAATGATCGATTGTGGGTTCATGACCCCTGATGACACGCTTGAGTGACAGAAACATGAGTCTAGGGAATGTGCTGTTGCCACAAGGGGGAAAACAACGGTGCTGGTAACCGCGGGTGCAAGGATTGTTTACTTTACGCAAAGTGCTTTTTAATGCAGTTGTCTGTTGCTTTGGGTTTACACTTTGGGTGAGGCTCGCAACTTAATACCAGCGAGACGTTCTGGATAGATATCTCAAGGTGGATGATTAGTAGTAAATGCAGTTGGATTTCGGTCTACTTATTTTTGTGTACTGCCCATGCTTTTGAGCCTTGTCCTTTCTTTATAGAATAGTTAGCATTGCGGTGCGTTTGTACTCCTGTCAATTGCCCAGCTGTAATTTGTTTACCTCGCATAGCAGTTTTATCGTCCTTTGGGAGAGATACATCACTAGTGAACATCATGGGACCCCGGTCCATATTCTCATCATTGTTTACACGCTCATTTATTTTATGCTTTTACTTTCTAGTTGCTATCACTATTATCGTTATCCCTTCGTTTGATCCTTTGTAAACAACAAGACCGGAGAGATTGACAACCTCGTTGAACTTCGTTGAGAGCAAAGTTATTTGTTTCTGTGTGCAGGTCCAGGAGAAACAAGTGATTTTCTTCAGACGACGCATCACTTGTCGAACCACCTACTTATCACTATCGGAGTCCTACTGGATTGAACTCAACCTCAGTATCTTCACTGAGGGAAATTTTCTGCTATCCTACATCTCATCTTCCACTAGGGGTAACCAACGAAGGCCGAGAAACCATTATCATCATCTCGCACATCAAGAAAATTTCTGGCGCCGTTGCCAGGGACTCGGAGTGCTAAGATAGGGGAGTTGCCCACTACCTTTTACCTTTACTTTTTAGTCTTGTTAGTTTACCTTTGAGTTTTTATCTTTGTGTCTTATATTAAAAATTACAAAAAAAAATCTGCCACACTTGCTGCTACTATGGGTTCCACTGAAAACACCAAGTTGTGTGACTTCACTAGTCACAACAACAATGACTTTATCTGCACTCCTTTTGCCACACCTGCCACTTCAGCTACCTCTTATGAAATTAAAACTGCTTTGCTAAACCTGGTTATGAGAGATCAATTCTCTGGTGCTGGAGATGATGCTGCTTTACATTTTAATTTTTGTTTGAGTTATGTGATATGCAAAAGTATAAAGAAGTACCAGGTGATGGTGTTAAGCTCAAGATTTTTTTTCCTTTGTCTTTGAGGGAAGGAGCTAAAATCTGGTTTCAATCTTTGCCTAGGAATAGCATAGATTCTTGGGATAAGTGCAAAGATGCTTTTATTGGGAAGTATTACCCACCTGCTAAAATTATCCAATTGAGAAGTAACATTATGAATTTTAAGCAATTGGATAATGAACACGTTGCCCAAGCTTGGGAACGAATGAAATCTCTTATTAAGAAATGCCCTACACATGGTTTGACTACCTGGATGGTTATCCAGACTTTTTAAGCAGGCTTGAACTTTACCTCGTGGAACTTGTTAGACTCGGCCGCAGGAGGAACCTTTATGTCAACTACACTTGGTGCTGCCACAAAACTTCTCGATGAGATGATGACCAACTATTCCCAATGGCACACCGAACGCGCTCCAACAGGTAGGAAGGTAAACTCTGTCGAGGAGATTACCTCCCTAAATGAAAAAGTTGACTTAATCATGTCTCTACTTACCAATCAACCCTCTATTGATCCTCATGATGTTCCTTTAAATTCTTTGGTTGCTCAGGAACAAGTAGATGTGAACTTTATTGCTAGAAACAACTTCAACAACAATGCTTATAGGGGCAACTTTTCTAGTAATCCTAGACTGTTTCCATCCAACTATGGGAACACCAACACTTATCCTAGCAACAAGAACCCCACTTCTGAACTAGAAAATATGCTTAGAGACTTTATCACTACCCAAAAAGCCTTCAACAAGAATGTAGAAGAGAAATTAGCTAAGTTAGATAATCTCTCTTTTAAGGTAGATAGCCTAGCCCTTGATGTTGAGATGCTAAAAATTAGAACCTCTCCCCTTGAGGAGAGGAAGGCCACTCCTATTAATGCCATTCAATTACAAATCAATGAAAATATTAGGATGATGGCTAAACTTAAAGAAAGATGGGCTAGAGAAAAAGAGGAAGACGATAGAATTAAGAGCCTTCATACACACCACACATTTGCCACTATGTAAATTGTTGAGGACACTCAAACTATTAGCACCCAATGCACTCCTAGTCCCATTGGACCTATTAATGGTGATGCTAATACCTCAACCGTAAAAGAAGAAACTCCTATGAACATAGAGGGTTTCAAACAAGTAAGCCTAGATGACACTACTACCACCTTTGATAGTAGTGATATTGATTTTGATAGTTGCACCCTCTCAGAAGTTATTAGCTTGCTACACAAAATGTCTATAGACCCCCACACTAGCACACTTAATCTTGCCTTCACGGAGCATATACTAATGCTCTCATCAAAGCTAGGGAGGGTAAGCTTAGAATAGAAGCCTCCATACCTAGGAAGCTAGATGATGGTTGGGACCCTATCATAAAAATTAAATTCAATAACTTCTCTTGCTATGCTTTATGTGACGTTGGGGCTAGTACCTCCGTCATGCCCAAAAGAATGTATGACATGTTTGAGTTGAAACCTTTTGAATCTTGTTCTTTTGGTGTTCGTCTTGTTGATTTTTCCGTAAACAAACCTTTGGGGAAGATCGACGATGTTCTTATCATTTTCAATGACAATTATGTTCCCATTGATTTTATTATTATGGATATAGAGTGTGAACCTTTATGTCCAATTATTTTGGGACGCCCTTTTCTTCGCACAGTTGGTGCTGTTATTGACATGAAAGAGGGGAATATAAAATTTCAATTCCCTCTCAAATAGGGGATGGAACACTTCCCTAGAAAGAAAATCAAGTTACCTTTTGAGTCCGTTACACGGGCTAGCTACTCTCTCTCTCTCTCTTGATAAAACTTGATTCTTCTTTTGCTTTATGCCTAGCTTAAAGGCGTAAAAGAAAGCGCTTGTTGGGAGGCAACCCAAGATGTTTTTACTTCTGTTTTTAGTGGTCTTGATGATTGTTAATACTGTAGCAACATCATTGTATCTTTATTTTCAAGCTTTGTGCCAAGTTATAGCCTCTTATGATAAGGGAAGCAAAAGTTGTGACAGTCTGTCCAGAAAATAGATTCTGTCTACTTGATGGAAAAAATCGGAACAAATCACCAATTCATCATTTTGAGCTGAATTAATTACTCAGCATGCTCTATACAATTTTGGAACTTTTGTATGTTCTGAGTTTTTTGATTTGAGTTGCAGAAGTACCCCAAAATAATTATTTACTACATGC
The DNA here is from genome assembly GCA_950022295.1 of Bromus sterilis. Classification (NCBI taxonomy): domain Eukaryota; kingdom Viridiplantae; phylum Streptophyta; class Magnoliopsida; order Poales; family Poaceae; genus Bromus; species Bromus sterilis. Next base: position 61,073,869 of record OX465599.1, read on the forward strand.
TGTTCTATTTTTCACAGATTCTGCCATGTTTTGCCTTTCCTTACTTTTGCAAACCTTAAGCTTTCTTTTTATTTGCAAAAACCTTTTGGAAATCTTGTGAAATAGTAGCTCTTCAGGAATATCTTTATATCCAGTGGGAAAAAATTATTTATTAAGGGTACTAACCTCTCTAATCAGCTTATGATGAGTTATGTATGAAGGGAGTTTTCAAGTGTGCGATGGAAGATGATGAAAGAAGATCCAGGAGTGTCAAGCGCTCAAGCTTAGGGATGCCCCCATGCATCCCCAATAAATATTCAAGGAGACTCAAGCGTCTAAGATTGGGGATGTTCCCGTGCATCCCCTTCTCCATCAACAATCATCAGTTCGTCCTTCGTCTCACTATATTTTTATCACTTCATGCGTCATGTGCTATGCTTGGAGCGTCTCGCTCTTAGGTTTCCTTTTTAGTTTTCTTTAGCTTTTCTTGTTGTTCATAACAAGATAGACCCCAGCTTACTTTGTGTGGGAGATAAACACGCTCCAGTCCAATCTAAAACACATCATAAGATTTTTATGCCTATGTTTATACTGTTGTGTGTTCTTTATCTTTTCGTACCTACTGCCATGTTTAGTTTTAGTCTTAGTTTGTGTTTAGCAAGAGCCTTGGCTTTTGTTAATTTTATTGCTGGAACTCTCTTTAGTTTGATGTTTATCTTGTTAAGAGAGTTGGTTGTTGCACTGAGTTGTGTCTTGTCTTGAAAGTACAAAATTGAGGTTGCTATTTAATTTTAGTAGTAACTTGCAATAGTTTTGAGGTATTTTTGTGAGTAATGTTTGAACTTTTGGTGTCAAGAGCTCTAGCCTATTGGTGATAGGTGTCGTATTTTGTGCAATCCGTCTTTATTTTCAAAACCTACAAAACTTGTTGAGAACTCTAGCTACTAGATGGATTGCTAATCTTTGCAGGGATATGATTTTATAGTACACTCACGTACCATGAGTCGAGGATTGATGGCTTCTCGCCCCTCGTTGGTTACCCAAAGTGGAAGGTTGAGATGTAGACAACAGCAAATTTCCCTCGGTGACGATACCAAGGTTTGTCTCCAGTAGGACTCTGACAACGACAGGAAGGTGACAACGGCACCAGCATTAGGCGGTTGACGTGGACCTGCACACACAACAGATAACTTTGCTCCCAACGAGTACAGAGAGGTTGTCAATCCCTCTGACCTTGTTGTTTACAAAGAATCAAACGCACGGGATAATAATGATAGCGATAGCAACAGAAAAGGAAATAAAGCAGAAAATAAATAGCAGGTGTAAACAGTGGTGGAAATATTGACCGGGGTCCCATGATGTTCACTAGTGATGTCTCTCTCCCAAAAGACGATAAAATAGCCATGCGAGGTAAACAAATTACAACTGGGCAATTGACAGGATTATGTGCGCAAACCAATGCTAACTATGCTACTAATAAAGGAAGAGGCTCAAAAGCTTGGGCGGTACGCCAAGACAAGTAGACCGAAATCCATCTGCATCTACCTACTAATAATCCACCTTGAGATATCTATCCAGAACATCTCGCTGGTATTAAGTTGCAAATCCCACCCAAAGTGTAAACTCAAAGCAATAGACAACTGCATTAAAGAACTTTGCGTAAAGTAAACAATCCTTGCACCCGCAAGTACAAGCACCATTATTTTCTCCCTTGTGGCAACAACACATCCCCTAGACTCATGTTTCTGTCACTCAAGCTAGTCATCAGGGGGCATGAACCCACAATCATGCATAACGCTCCCTCTTGGAGTCACTACCTACTACTTGTCCAAAGCAATAAACAGCAACGGAGAACATGCAAGAATTATTCAAGAACATAAATATAAAAGAGGAGAATCAAATATATTACTCAAACACAATCTGAACATAGTCTCATAATCCATCAGATCCCAGCAAACTCAGCATAGCAACAGCAGAAATATTACATATGTGCCTCGATCATGTAGGGCAGCTCACGAGGTCTAAACCATGAAGAACAAAGAGGGGAGGAGAACATCACATAGCTACTGATCATAGACCCATGGTCCAAGGTGGACTACTCATGGTTCATCCGGTAAGCATCCATGGTGGTGGAGAAGCTCCCGGAGGTGGTTCCTCCCTCCGGCAGGGTGCCGGGAAGAGGGCTCCTGGTGCTCCCGATCTTGGAAGCGCGGCGGCGGCGGAACAGAGGAGAGATCGAGAAAAAGGCTTCTGTCCACAAGGGTTTTTCATCACGGGGAATAAATAGGCGAAGGGGGCAGCCAGAGGTGGACCAGGGGCCCCAGGCGCCCCCCTGGCACGGCCTAGGGGGTGGCCGCGCCAGGTGGCCGCCTGGGCCACCCCTGGCCCCACTTTGTCTCTTCCCAAAGCTTCCTGTACGCTGATTTTCCTATATTTTTCCGGGAATTTTTCTGGCACTTTAGATAATGGGAAAACCTGAAATACAAAAACAGCAGAAAACAGGAACTGGCACTAGGGTATCGTGCCAAGGGTTTGGATGCACCGGCGAAGTATGCGCCAACTCTCGAGGTGATAAAGAGCAATGCACGGTACCGAAGAGGCTAGAAAAAGTATAGGTGGGTGGAAGTGTCAACTTTCGAATACTCACATTGGTCCAAAGAACTCATGCACTTATTATCGGTAACTCTCAATCTAATCAGGAGGTTCACAAAGAGACAGGTACCCCGAGGAGGAGTGTATGGGGGTTTGGTTATCCTTGTGCATCCTCGACTCATGGTACGTGAGTGTACTCTAATATTCGAACCTTCCAGAGGTTAGTGATCCATCTAGTAGCTAGAGTTCTCAACAGGGGTTTTTGGTTTTCGAAAAACACACGAATTGCCAAAAATACGACATCTATCACTAATAGGCAAGAGCTCTTGACACCATAAGTTCAAACATTACTCTAGTCAATACCTCAAAACTATTGCAAGTTACTACTACAAAGAGAACAACAACTTTAACTACCTACTTTCAGTCAAGACACAGAACTCAGTGCAACAGGCAAACTCTCTAACAAGATAAAACATGCAACCTATAGAAAGTTCAACCTAAGACAAAAAGAAAAGCTCTAGAAAAACTAAAGCACTACAAGTAAACAGAACAACAGCTAAGAAAAGAAAAAGAACAGCTCACAGCTAAAAGAATATGCATGTAAATCCTATGAGGAGTTCTAGTTCAAGCGGAGCGTGAACCTCTCCCACACAAAAGAGTAAGTTGGGGTCTAACTTGTTACTACAGCAAACAAAGCAAAAGAAAACTAAAAACAAAACCTAAGAGCGAGACGCTCCAAGAATAGCACATAATGCATGAAGTGATAAAAATATAGTGCAACGAGAGACGAACTGATAATTGTTGATGAAGAAGGGGATGCACGGGGGCATCCCCAAGCTTAGACGCTTGAGTCTCCTTGAATATTTATTGGGGGTGCACATGGGCATCCCCAAGCTTGAGCGTTTGACCCTCCTGAATCTTCTTTCATCATCCTCCATCGCGCACTTGAAAACTCCCTTCATACATAACTCATTGTAGGCTGATTAGAGAGGTTAGTACCCTAATAAAATAATTTTCCTCTACTGCAAATAAAGATATTCTTGAAGAGATACTGTTTATATTGCCTGCCCAAAAAAGTTTGCCAAGAAAAATCAAGCTTAAGGATTGCAAAACTGCGAAAAGAAAAACCGGGGCAGAAGCTGAGAAAAACAGAACAACAGATAAAGGAGAATTGTTTCGAGGTACTTCTGCAACTCAAATGAAAAAACTTTGAACAGACGCCTGAAAGGTAATTGTATGGATCATTCTTTCAAAAAAATTCAGATCAAAAATATGATCTGGTGATTTATTGGGAATTTTTCCGTCAAGCAGACAAAATCTATTTCTGGACAACAAGCACCAACTTTTGACCTTTCTTGCAATCTGAGGCTAAACTTGGCACAAAGCTTGAAAAGTAAAGATACAATGATGTTGCTACAGTATTAACAATCATCAAGACCACTAAGAACAGAACAAAAACAAAAAGAAAAACATAAATTCGTTGCGGGCTGCCTCCCGAAAGCGCTTCTTTAAAGCCATTAGCTAGGCATAAAGATTATAGAAGATGCTCTCACAAGAATAAGAATTTTTTGAAGCAAAAGAGAGCATCAAGAAGAAAATATGAAACAAATTTAAGCCTAACCCACTTTCTATGCATATGAATCTTGTAAGAAAATAAATCAAAGAAGCACAAAGTGACATGCATAGAAAGGTGGAAAAAGAACAACTTCAAAACGTCCAACATGAAGAGAGGTATTTTAGTAATATGGAAGTTTCTACAACCAAGCTTCCCTCTCTCGAAATAATTTTCAGTAGTATCATGAAAAACATCAAGAATATAACTATCACATAAATCATGTTGTTCACGACCTACAAGCACACGTGTATAGTTTTCAACACGGTCTTTAGGATCATAAGATAAATGCAACCCATCACATTGAGCCTTAATAAGAGCACAATTTTCCGGAATATAAGTTGGAGGTTTCAAAAGGATAATATGGCAATCAAGTGTGGGCGCAATAGCAACAATTTCATGCTTAACACGAGGAACTATAGCAAGTTCAACTCCGTAAGCATCATCCATAGTGGCATCACGGCCATAAGCATGGAAGGCATCAACTTCATCAAAAAGGGATATTTCAAAAGAATCCATAGGATCATAACACTCATATAAGGCAAGAGTCAAAGATTTACTCTAATTAGAAGGTAGACATGGATGGCTCCATTCTTCCTCCTCTTGTTCGTCACTCTCCTCCTCTTTTTCATCCAAGGAGCTTTCAGGTTCAGTAATTTCTTCTTCCATAGAGTCCTGCAAAACATTAGTCTCTTCCTTTGGAGGAGAGATTCTCTCAAGATGATCAGTAATATAGTAATTTGCATCGTAATTTTCCAAACAATAGTTAAGTATAGCAAGACTCTCAGATTTGTAAGGGGCATCATCAATATTTTTAAGAAGAGAAGTAATTTCATAGGCACCCTTATAAGCAACAAATTCTTCTATTTCCTCTGCATCATAAAAATCATAGTTTCTCTTAGCATAAGAAGCTAAGGTTTCATCATCATTGTACTCACATTGGAAAGCAAGGTGTTTATGCCTCATAACGCAACAATATTCATCCCTGCAGAAAGATATATTATATATTGAGCACAAGTTTCTAGCATACTCATACAACTGATGTATTTGTTTCCATAAGTGTATCCCCTTTTGAGACAAGCGGTGTTCCTTGTACCACTTTTGTTGATCCTCAGTGAATCCTCCATGCCAATAAGATCTGGTTTCAAAGAAGTCAGACATTGATTGGGAAGTAAGGAACTAGACATACTATATTTTTTTTAGATTTTTGGTAAAGGACACGAAGATAAAAACCGAAAGGTAAACTAACAAGACTAAAAAGCAAAGATAAAAGATAGTGTGAAACTCCCCTATCTTGTAGACTTGAGTCCCCGGCAACGGCGCCAGAAATTTGCTTGATGACTTCTCGCCCCTCGTTGGTTACCCCAAGTGGAAGGTTTGAGATGCAGTGCAGCAGCAAGTTTCCCTCGGTGAAGATACCAAGGTTATCGAACCAGTAGGACTCAGGAGATACAAGTAGGTGGCAACGTCGCCAAAAATCGCTTCCTGACTAGGGTGTTGTCGTGGACCTGCACACAGCAACAAATAACTTTGCTCCCAACGAGTAAAGAGGAGTTGTCAATTCCTCCGGCCTTGTCGTTTACAAAGGATCAACGCAAGAGATAAAAGGTGCAAAGGAAAGTAAAAGCTGAAAGTAAATTGAGGGTGTGAACAATAATGTGAAGATGGACCAGGGTCCCGTGATTTTCACTAGTGATGTCTCTCTCTTAAAAGACGATAAAAGTGCTAGCGAGGTAAACAAATCACAGTTGGGCAATTGAAAATATTATGAAGGCACCGCAATGCTAACTATGCTGCAAAGAAAGAAAGGGCTCAAAAGCAATGGGCAGTACGCCAAGGTAAGTAGACCGAAATCCATCTGCATCTACTACGAATCATCCACCTTGAGATATCTATCCAGAACATCTCGCTGGTATTAAGTTGCGAATCCCACCCAAAGTGTAAACTCAAAGCAACAGACAACTGCATTAAAATAACTTTGCGTAAAGTAAACAATCCTTGCACCCAAAGGTACAAGCACCGTTGTTTTATCCCTGGTGGCAACAACACATCCCCTAGTCTCATGTTTCTGTCACTCAAGCTAGACATCAAGGGGCTGTACCCACAATCGAGCATAACACTCTCTCTTGGAGTTGCAAATAAAATACTTGGCCAAAGCAAATACCGCAACGGAGAACATGCAAGAATTTACTCAAGAACAAAATATAAAAGAGAAGAACCAAATATATTACTCATCACAATCTAAACATAGTTTCATAATCCATCAGATCCCAACAAACTTAGCATAGCAACATCAGAAATTACATAGATGCCTCGATCATGTGAGGCAGCTCACGAGGACTCGAAAGTGGAAGCACAAAAGGGGGAGAGATAGATCACATAGCTACTGGTCACGGACCCATGGTCCAAGGGAAACTACTCACGGTACATACGGGAGGCATCCATGGCTATGGAGGGTCTCCCGGAGGGGGTAACTTCTCCCGGCAGGGTGCCGGAGCAGCTTCTCCAGGCAGCCCCGATCTTGAAACAGCGGCGGCGGCGGAACAGAGGCGAGATCGTGAAAGAGGAGTCCGTATTAGGGGTTTCCACCCCGAGGGGTAAATATAGGCGAAGGGGGGCATCGAGGGGACCCACGAGGCAGTCAGGAGGGTCCCTGGCGCGGCCCAGGGTGGGGCCGCGCCACCTGCCCTCCTGGCTGCCTGGTGGAGGCCCCCCTTCCCTCTCTTGGTGATTCCGGAAGCTTCTGTTGCGCTGATTTTTTATATATTTTTCCCGGAATTTTTGGAGCACTTTTAATGGCCGGAAAACCTGAAATACAAAAACAGCAGAAAACAGAAACTGGCAACTGGGTGCACTGAGTTAATAGGTTAGTCCAAATAGGTTCAAAAGTGTATGAAAGTTCAAGCAAAGCATTGCAAAGTCACACAAAACCTGCATGGAGCAAGCAGAAATTATAGATACGTTTGGGACGTATCAGCATCCAACTTGCTTGCTCAAGAAGACCTAGAGCTCATTTGAGGAGGCTCATCATTGGAATATACAAGCCAAGTTCTATAGTGTGAAGGTCCCCACATAGCTATATGCATGAATGATAATCTCTATGGAGTACAAGATATAAGATAGAGTACGAGTGAGGATCTCTCAAAAGGAATAGTAGTGTGCCCCCTTCTCTCTTTTTTTATTTCTTTTTCTCCTTTTTCTATTTTTTCTATTTTTTTGGTGGCCTCAATGGCTCTTTCTATTTCTATCATTTGTCCTCTTTGGGATCTTTTGATTTTGTCCTCTTTGGGATATTTTCCTTACTTTAGGGGCAACACTCTATATATTACAAGAAGTATAGAAGATCTTTCACACTTTATAAAAGTACTCAACATAAAGAAAATGAAATTATCATGAAGTATGCAAATGTATGCCTCTGCCAGTGTAGCAGGATATGCAATGATACTAGCGCGTCATGTAGCAATGATTAGGGCAAGGCCCAACTAGCATGCGGCTCATCGATCAAGCAAAAACATGTATGACATGAAGATCAAGTCATGAGAAGGTGGATGTTGCATGGAAATGTATCTCGGAAAGGCTATGGAAATGCTTTGATAGGTAGGTATGGTGGCTGTTTTTAGGAAGGATATAAGGAGGTTTATGATGACAGAGCATATCATGCCAAGGATTTGGATGTACCGGCGAAGGTGGATGCCAACTCTCGGAGTGAGAAGAAAGCAATGCACGGCACATGAAAGGCTAGAAAATATGGGTAGGTGGAAGTGTCAAATTTCGAATACTCACATTAGTCCGAAGAACTCATGCACTTATTATCGGTAACTCTCAATCTAATAAGGAGGTTCACAAAGAGACAAGTACCCCGAGGAGGAGTGTATGGGGGTTTGGTTATCCTTGCGCATCCTCAAACGTTACTCAAGGCAATACCTCAAAACTATTGCAAGTTACTACTACAATTGAATAGCAACCTCAATTACCTACTTCAAGTCAAGACACACAACTCAGCGCAACAGGCAAAATATCTAAACAAGATAAACATGAAAACTCAAGAGAGTTCCAGAAACAAACTAAACAAAAGCTCTTAAAAAGATAAGCATGAAAACTAAGAGCTAAACATGACAGCAGCTACGAAAAAGATAAAGAACACACACAACAAAGATAAGCATGAAAATCCTATGTTGTGTTCTAGGTTAAAGTGGAGAGTGTTTCTCTCCCACACAAAGAAAGCTGGGTTCTAACTTGTTATGACAGCAAGCAAAGCTAAAGAAAACTAAAAAGGAAATAAAGAGCAAGACGCTCCAAGCATAGCACATAATGCATGAAGCGATAAAAATATAGTGGAAAGAAAGACGAACTGATAATTGTTGATGGAGAAGGGGATGCATGGGGGCATCCCCAAGCTTAGACGCTTGAGTCTCCTTGTTTATTTCTTGGGGATGCATGGGGGCATCCCCAAGCTTGAGCGTTTGACACTCCTGAATCTTCTTTTATCATCTTCCCTCGCACACTTGAAAACTCCCTTCATACATAACTCATCATAATCTGATTAGCGAGGTTAGTACCCATAATAAAATAAGTTTTTTCTCTACTGGAAATAAGGATATTCTTGAATAGATACTGTTTCTCAAGATTGCCAAAAAGTTTTTGCAAAGAAAAAGCAAGCTTAAGGTTTGCAAAACGGAGAAAAGGCAAAACAGGACAGAATCTGTGAAAAACAGACCAGCAGGTAGTAAAGAATTTTTTAGGGGCACTTCTGCAACTCAAATAAAAAAACTCAGAACATACGAAAGTTCCGTGATTGTATAGAGCACGCCGTGTAAAAATTTCAGCTCAAAAAGATGAACTGGGATTCTTCTATGATTTTTCCCGTCACGAGGACATAATCTGTTTTTTGGACAACATGTCACAACTTTCACTTCCCTTGTCATATGAGGCTATAAATGGCACAAAGCTTGAAAAGAAAAGATACAATGATGTTGCTACAGTAGTAACAATCATAAAGACCACTAAAAACAGAAGGAAAACAAAAAGTAAAACCTAAATTCGTTGCGGGCTGCCTCCCGAAAGCGCTTCTTTAAAGCCATTAGCTAGGCTTGATGCAAAAAGATCAAGTCTTATCAAGAAAATAACTAGCCCGTGTAACGGACTCAAAAGGTAACTTAATCTTCTTCCTAGGGAAGTGTTCCATCCCTTTCTCGAGAGGGAATTGGAATTTTATAATCCCTTCTTTCATATCAATAACAACACACACGGTGCGAAGAAAAGGACGTCCCAAAATAATTGGAAAAGAAGGTTCACATTCAATGTCCATAATAGTAAAATCAACGGGAACATAATTGTCATTGACAATGATAAGAACATCATCGATCTTCCCCAAAGGTTTCTTTATGGAAGAGTCAACAAGACGAACACCAAAAGAACAAGGACTAGAAGGTTTCAATTCAAATATATCATACATTCTTTTGGGAATAACGGAGGTACTAGCTCCAACATCACATAAAGCATAGCAAGAGAAGTTATTCAACTTATTTTAATTATAGGATCCCAACCATCTTCTATCTTTCTAGGTATGGAGGCTTCTACCCTAAGCTTCTCCTCGCTAGCTTTAATGAGAGCATTAGTGATATGATCCGTGAAGGCAAGATAGATTAAGTGTACTAGTGTGGGGGTCTCTAGACATCTTGTGAAGGAAACAAATAACTTCAGAAAGGGTGCAATTATCAAAATCAAGGTCACTACTATCAATTAAAGTGGTAGTGGTGTCCTTTAGGCTCACTTTTTTGGTAGCTTCTATAGTCATATGAGTTTCTTCTTCTATGGTTGACGTCATAGCATCACCATTAATAGGTCCTATGGGACTAGGGGTGCATTGGGTGCTAAGAGTTTGGATATTCTCAACAACTTGGATAGTAGCAACGGTATGGTGTGTAGGAAGGCTCTTAATTTTATCTTCTTCCTACTTTTCTCTAGCCCATCTCTCTTTCAGTTTAGCCATCATCCTAATGTTTTCATTAATTTGCACTTGAATAGAGTTCATAGGAGTGACCTTCCTCTCCTCAAGAGGAGAAGTTCTAATTTTAAGCAATTCTACTTCATGGGCTAAATTGTCTACCTTCGACGAGGGATTATCTAATTTGTCTAGTTTTTCCTCTACACTCTTGTTGAAGGCTTTTTGGGTAGTGATGAACTCTTTAAGCATACTCTCTAGTTCAGAAGTGGAGTTATTGGTGCTAGGATAAGTGTTGTTGTTCCCATTGTTGTTGGAGGGAAAGGGTCTAGGATTTCTACCAAAATTACTCCTATAAGCATTGTTATTGAAGTTGTTTCTAGAGATAAAGTTCACATCTACTTGATCTTGAGCAATCAAAGAATTTAAAGGAACATCATGAGGATCAATAGGAGATTGCTTGGTAAGTAGAGACATAATCAAGTCAACTTTTTTATTTAGGGAGGAGATCTCCTCGACAGAGTTTACCTTCCTACCTGTTGGAGCTCTTTCGGTGTGCCATTGGGAATAGTTGGTCATCATCTCATCGAGTAGTTTCGTGGCAGCACCAAGCGTTGTTGACATAAAGGTTCCTCCCGCGGCCGAATCTAGCAAGTTCCGCGAGGTAAAGTTCAAGCCTGCATAAAAAGTTTGGATAACCATCCAAGTAGTCAAATCATGCGTAGGGCAATTCTTAACAAGAGATTTCATGCGTTCCCAAGCTTGGGTACCGTGTTCATCATCCAATTGCTTAAAATTCATAATATTACTCGTCAATTGGATAATCTTAGCTGGGGGGTAGTACTTCTCAATAAAAGCATCCTTGCACTTATCCCAAGAATCTATGCTATTCCTAGGCAAGGATTGAAACCAGATTTATGCTCCTCCTCTCAAGGAGAAAGGAAAAAGCTTAAGCTTAACAATATCACAATCTACTTCTTCGTACTTTTGCATATCACAGAGCTCAACAAAATTATTTAAGTGCAAAGCAGCATCATCTCCAGCACCGGAGAATTGATCTTTCATAACAAGGTTCAACAAAGAAGGTTTAATCTCATAAGAAGGTGCTGAAGTGGCAGGTGGAGCAATAGGAGTGCAGATAAAGTCACTGTTGTTATGACTAGAGAAGTCACACAACTTGGTGTTCTCGGAGGAACCCATAGTAGCAGCAAGCAAGGTAACTTTTTTTTGATTTTTGATAAAGGACACTAAAGTAAAAAATGAAAGGTAAACTAACAAGACTACAAAGCAAAAATAAAAGATAGTGTGCAACTCCCCTATCTTGAAGAGCGGAGTCCCCGGCAATGGCGCCAGAAATTAGCTTTGATGGCTTCTCTCCCCTCGTTGGTTACCCAAAGTGGAAGGTTGAGATGTAGACAACAGCAAATTTCCCTCAGTGAAGATACCAATGTTTGTCTCCAGTAGGACTCCGACAATGACTGGAAGGTGACAATGGCACCAGCATTAGGCGGTTGACGTGGACCTGCACACACAACAGATAACTTTGCTCCCAACGAGTACAGAGAGGTTGTCAATCCCTCCGGCCTTGTTGATTACAAAGAATCAAACGCACGGGATAATAATGATAGCGATAGCAACAGAAAAGGAAATAAAGCAGAAAATAAATAGCAGGTGTAAACAGTGGTGGAAATATGGACCGGGGTCCCATGATGTTCACTAGTGATGTCTCTCTCCCAAAAGACGATGAAATAGCCATGCGAGTTAAACAAATTACAGCTGGGCAATTGACAGGATTATGTGAGCAAACCAATGCTAACTATGCTACTAAGAAAGGAAGAGGCTCAAAAGCTTGGGCGGTACGCCAAGACAAGTAGACCGAAATCCATCTGCATCTACCTACTAATCATCCACCTTGAGATATCTATCCAGAACATCTCGCTGGTATTAAGTTGCGAATCCCACCCAAAATGTAAACTCAAAGCAACAGACAACTGCATTAAAGAACTTTGCGTAAAGTAAACAATCCTTGCACCCGCAAGTACAAGCACTGTTGTTTTCTCCCTTGTGGAAACATCACATCCCCTAGACTCATGTTTCTGTCACTCAAGCTAGTCATCAGGGGGCATGAACCCATAATCATGCATAACGCTCCCTCTTGGAGTCACTACCTACTACTTGGCCAAAGCAATAAACAGCAACGGAGAACATGCAAGAATTACTCAGGAACATAAATATAAAAGAGGAGAATCAAATATATTACTCAAACACAATCTGAACATAGTCTCATAATCCATCAGATCCCATCAAACTCAGCATAGCAAGAACAGAAAGATTACATATGTGCCTCGATCATGTAGGGCAGCTCACGAGGTCTAAACCATGAAGAACAAAGAGGGGAGGAGAACATCACATAGCTACTGATCATAGACCCATGGTCCAAGGTGGACTACTCACGGTTCATCCGGGAAGCATCCATGGTGGTGGAGAAGCTCCCGGAGGTGGTTCCTCCCTCCGGCAGGGTGCCGGGAAGAGGGCTCCTGGTGCTCCCGATCTTGGAAGCGCGGCGGCGGAACAGAGGAGAGATCGCGAAAAAGGGTTCTGTCCCCTAGGGTTTCTTGTCACAGGGAATAAATAGGCGAATGGGGGCAGCCAGAGGTGGACCAGGGGCCCCAGGCGCCCCCTGGCGCGGCCTAGGGGGTGGCCGCGCCAGGTGGCCACCTGGGCCACCCCTGGCCCCCCTCGGGCCCCACTTTGGCTCTTCCCAAAGATTCCTGTACGCTGATTTTCCTATATTTTTCCGGGAATTTTTCTGGCACTTTAAATAATGGGAAAACCTGAAATACACAAACAACAGAAAACAGGAACTGGCACTGGGGTGCACTGAGTTAATAGGTTAGTCCAAATATGATCAAAAGTGTATGTAAGTGCATCAATATCATTGCAATATCACACAAAAGAAGCATGGAGCAAGCATAAATTATATATACGTTTTTGGCGTATCAAGGATGCGCAAGGATAACCATACCCCATACACTTCTCCTCGGGGTACTTGTCTCTTTGTGAACCTCCTTATTAGATTGAGAGTTACCGATAATAAGTGCATGAGTTCTTCGGACTAATGTAAGTATTGAAAGTTGACACTTCCACCTCCTCATATTTGCTAGCCTCTTCCGTGCCGTGCTTTGCCTTCTTCTCACTCCGAGAGTTGGCGTCCACCTTCGCCGGTACATCCAAACCCTTGGCATGATACGATCTGTCATCATAAATCTCCTTATATCTTTCCTCAAAACAGCCACCATACCTACCTATCAAGGCATTTCCATAGCCTTTCCGAGATATATTGCCATGCAACATCCACCTCTTCATGACTTGATCTTCATGTCATACATGTTCCTGCTACACTGGAAGAGGCATACATTGCATACATCCTGATATCTACATCTTCTTTATGATTGAGTACCTTGTAAAGTGTGAAGATCTTCTATACCCTCTTGTAAAATAGAGTGTTGCCCTTATGTGACGAAAAAGATCCCAAATTGGACAAAATAAAAGATCCCAAATAAGAAAAATGAGAGTTAAATAGAAAGAGCCATTGAGGCCACCAAAAAATACAAAAATAGAAAAAAAGAGAAAAAGAAAATAAAGAGAGATAAAGGGGCAACACTACTATCCTTTTGAAAGATCCAAAGTGGTACTCCCTCTTATCCTTGTACTCCATAGAGATGATCATTCATGCATATAGCTATGTGGGTACCTTCACACTATAGAACTTGGCTTGCATATTCCAAGGATGAGCCTCCTCAAAAGAGCTCTAGGTATTCATGAGCGATCAAGTTGGATGCACCCCCACTAGTTCCCTTGGAGAGATTTTCTTAGCTCATATGTGCATCCTTTGCATGGCAATCCCTACTCCTCACATCATATCTATCATTTGGCCTTCTCGCCTATGATTGTCCTCATTGATGTGAGCCTTTCTCACCCTTTTTCTCTTCCTCCTCCACCATATTTCTCTCTTTGCCATCCTAAGTGTCAAATTTCGTTCTTAAGCTCATCCATTGCATGAGTGCTCAAAATATCGAAAAGGAGTAGATCAAATTGACTTGTACCTGGCTAGTGGTTTGGGGACGGGTCAAGATAAGATTCCAAAGAAGACTAAGTGTAAACTTTAGTAGACTGAGTTCTCAACAAAAATACTTTTTTCTCGTATTCCCTATCCCCTTTCTTGCATGCAAACACCATTTGGAGACATTCGAGTCACGGACAACGAGAGATCTTGCACCTAATGTTCATTTGTTACTTGTTTCAATGCTAATATAGACTATTGCATGTTATGACTTGAATTGAATCACATACCTTGATTGCTTTACTTTCAAAGTTCTTATATGGTTGCTAGCATGTCTCCACAGAAATTATGCTTGTTATCATTTGCCTACTCGAGGACGAGCAGGAATTAAGCTTGAGGATGTTGATACGTTCCAAACGTATCTATAATTTCTGCTTGCTCGATGCATGTTTTGTGTGATATTGCTATGCTCTTGATACACTTTAATATACTTTTGATCATATTTGGACTAACTTATTAACTCAGTGCACCACAATGCCAGTTCCTCTTTTCTGCTGTTTTTCTATTCCAGGTTTCCCCCATATTAAAAGTGCTCCAAAAATTCGGGAAAATTAGATTAAAAAAATCACTGCAACGGAACCTTCCAGAGTCCCGAAGGAGGGCTAGAGGGGCCCCACCTGGTGCCCAGCCGGCCAGGTGGCACGGCCTAGGTTGGGCCGCGCCGGGTGGGTTCATGCCCCCTGATGACACGCTTGAGTGACAGAAACATGAGTCTAGGGGATGTGTGATTGCCACAAGGGGGAAAACAACGGTGCTTGTAACCGCGGTTGCAAGGATTGTTTACTTTACGCAAAGTGCTTTTTAATGCAGTTGTCTGTTGCTTTTGGTTTACACTTTGGGTGGGGCTCGCAAATTAATACCAGCGAGATGTTCTGGAAAGATATCTCAAGGTGGATGATTAGTAGTAGATGCAGTTGGATTTCGGTCTACTTATTTTGGCGTACCACCCATGCTTTTGAGCCTCATCCTTTCTTTGTAGCATATTTGTAGCATTGCGGTGCGTTTATACTCCTGTCAATTGCCCAGCTGTAATTTGTTTACCTCGCATAGAAGTTTTATCGTATTTTGGGAGAGATACATCACTAGTGAACATCACGGGACCCCGGTCCACATTCTCATCATTGTTTACACGCTCATTTATTTTATTCTTTTACTTTCTATTTTCTATCACTATTATTATTATCCCTTGCATTTGATCCTTTGTAAACAACAAGACCTGAGAGATTGACAACCTCTCTGAACTTCGTTGGGCGCAAAGTAATTTGTTTCTGTGTTCAGGTCCAGGAGAAGCAAGTGATTTTCTTCAGACAACGCATCACTTGCTGAACCAGGTCCCTGATTTTCTTCAAACCATTATCATCATGTCGCACATCAGGTCCCTGTTTATCTAAAAAAACCAGGGAACAATTCTGATCAATTGCAGGTTCAACACTTCAGCATCAGGTTCAAGGAGTCAGCCTTCAAGCATGAAGTACACCACTTCTGATCGGCTGAAGGTCAGAGGACAAGGGTCAATGCGGCATTGGCAGGGGGAAGTGTCTTGGCCGGCGAGGCGACGCGACATCTTTAGTCGGCGCCCGGCGTTCCGCGCTCACAGTAGCAGTTCCGACGAAGTCGAAGAGATGGATAGATCGATCCAGGGGGCAGGGAGCCAGGGAGTCAGCGAGAAAATTCAGGCGAACCACAAACATGAGCCTGCTGTTCAGTTTCTCTATTTCAATCGGAGGGATGATTTTTTTGAGCGAAAACTAGACGGGACGATGAGTTAGCGAGCCAACGACATTGTGAGCGGGCCTAGAGAGCGATGGCTTCAGCGGGCCGGGCAACATTGGCTCAAAACTAAGTTTTTTATTTATACATACATGTATATGGACCTAAATTGGGGGCCCTTGGATTTTTGGGGCCCTGTGCGAGCGCACAACTCGCACAGGCCCATCAATGGCCCTGGGAGCAGGCCAGTGCCAGGAAAAGTAGCTGTGTTGCCTCTGTTTTCTATTAGTTCTTATCTGTTCGTTAGACTTTGGCCTGTTTTACTTTGGTCTGTAATAAGCTGGTACTCTCCTTCAAGTTGAGACCATTTGAACTGGTTTATGACTGGTTTGATTTCATTGAAATGAAGCCGGGGGCAGGGTCTCTGTTTATCTTAAAAAAATCAGGGAACAACTCTGATCGGTTGAAGGTTCAATACTTCAACATCAGGTTCAGGGAGTCAGCCTTCAAGCACGAAGTACCCCACTTCTGATCGACTGCAGGTCAGCGGACAAGGACAACATGGTACGGGCAGGGGGCGGTGTCTTGGCCGGCGAGGCGGCGCGACAGCTCCAGCCGGCGCCCGGGGTTTCGCGCTCGCAGTAGCAGTTCTGACGAAGTCGACGAGATGGATAGGTTGATCCAGGGGCAGGGAGTCAGGGAGTCGGTGAGACGATTCAGACGAACCACAAACAAACGCCTGCTGTTCGGTTTCTTTGTTTCGATCCGACGGGATGATTTTTTGAGAGAAAATCGGACGGGACGATGAGTTAGCGAGCCAACAACACTGTGAGCGGGCCTGGAGAGCGATGGCTTCAGCGGGCCAAGCAACATTGTCCCAAAACTAAGTTTTATTATTTATACATACATGTATATGGACCTAAATTGGGGGCCCTTGGATTTTTGGGGCCCTGTGCCAGCGCACAGCTTGCACAGGCCCATCAATGGCCCTGGGAGCAGGCCAGTGCCAAGGCAAAGTAGTTGTGCTACCTCTGTTTTCTATTAGTTCTTATCAGTTCATTAGACTTTGTCCTGTTTTACTTTGGTTTGTAATAAGCTGGTACTCTTCTTTAAGTTGAGACCATTTGAACTGGTGTATGACTGGTTTGATTTCATTGAAATGAAGTCGGGGGCAGGGTCTCTGTTTATCTAAAAAAATTAGGGAACAATTCTGATCGGTTGCAGGTTCAACACTTCAGCATCAGCTTCAGGGAGTCAACCTTCAAGCACGAAGGACCCCGCTTCTGATTGGCTGCATGTCAGCGGACAAGGGACAACACGACACGGGCAGGGGACAGTGTCTTAGCCGGCGAGGCGGCGCGGCAACTTCAGCCGGTGCACGGAGTTCCACGCTCGCAGTAGCAGTTCTGACGAAGTCGAAGAGATGGATAGATCGATCCAGGGGGCAGGGAGTCGGTGAGACGATTTAGACGAACCACAAACATACGTCTGCTGTCCGATTTCTCTGTTTCGAGCCGAAGGGATGAATTTTTTGAGAGAAAATCGTACGGGACGATGAGTTAGCGAGCCAACGACACTGCAGGCGGGCCTGGAGAGCGATGGCTTCAGCGGGCCGGGCAACATTGGCACAAAACTAAGTTTTTTTATTTATACATACATGTATATGTACCTAAACTGGCCCCCCTTGGATTTTTGGGGCCCTATGCGAGCGCACAGCTCACATAGGCCCATCAACAGTCCTGATGATACTAATTAACTAACCACTAATCGACTCTACGACGGTTGAATTGAGGGTTGATGACCCTCAACTGTAGGGGATCGATTGTAGTGTTCTCGCGGGTAAGTTAACCCAATTTATTGATTCGACACAAGGGGACACAAAGAATATTTATAAGCTTTGACAGTTGAGTTGTCAATTCAACCGCACCTGAAATACACTTGCTTGCAACAAAGTATTAATAGCAACTGTGATATGCACAGAAAAACAATGATCATCTAGGCAAATATCAAACATTAGGCATGTATCCCATAGGTAGTTGTGCGTGCTTGCAATAAGAACTTGCACACCATCTTTTGTCCTACCATCCCGCTACGAACGGGGCCAAAAGGAACTTATGGAGATTAAGGTGCTCCTGTGAAAGAGCATCGGAACAAAGCAATAAACTCAATGGATACATGGAATCCTCAAATTATGGACCATCCCTTTTGGTGTCCCAAACTGTCACCTTTGGGATCGCCGGTTCCGGACCATAATAGGTGCATACAACTCATAGATAGGATCTTGAACATAGATAAACTCATGAAAACATAAGTGGTTCAGATATGAAAACATGGCACTCGGGCCCAAAGTGACAAGCATTAAGAACAACAAGTTGTACCAAAGATGATAAACACCAAAGTAGATGATAGGCAACATGCCGCCAACAATCTGACGAACTATTACATGATCAATCTCATCCAATACCTACCATCCCCTTTGCCTACAGCATGGAATTACTCACACATGTGAAAAGAAGTCATGGAGGAAGGATGGAGTGGTGATGGTGATGGCGATGGAGACGATCTCCCCTTTCCGGAGGCCAAATCAGCCTCCAGATTAGCCCTCCCGAGGAAGAACAAAGGTTGGCGGCGGCTCCACGACGGGTTCTGGAAAAGCGACTCCTGTATTAGAGTTTTCCCGTCACGGGAATAAATAGGAGACGAAGTAGGGCACCAGGGGAGGGGGCAGTCGCCCAGGCGGCCAGAGGGCACGACCCCACCCCTGGCCGCGCCAGCAGGGCGCCTGGGCCCCCCCTGGCTGCCCTCTGGCCCCCCTTCTGGCTTCGGGCTCCTTCGGGGTGCGTGAATTTTTTTGGTATTTTTCTGGGAATTTTCTGAGATGTCCAAAAATCCATCTTCATGCGCACAATAAAACCATACAGGCAGCTCTGTTGAAAACATCGTCAGTCCGGGTTAGTTTAGGTCAAATCGTGCAAGAATCAGGGCAAAACAATAGCAAAAGTGTTTGGAAAAGTATATACGTTTAAGACGTATCAACTCCCCCAAGCTTAGCCTATTGCTTGTCCTCAAGCAATTCAGTTCAATGAACTGGACGCGACAAAGAAAACTTTGACAAACTCTTTTGCTTCATAAGATGTATATAAGCCGGTACTACGAAAAGAATTTTAGCAAGTATCAAAACAATGCTATGAAGACAATGCACGAAGCAATCCTTCTTTCAAGTAACCAATCACAAACAACCTAAAGTGAACAATATGATGCCGAAAATCAGGACAAGATCACAATGCACATAGCCTGAACATATCAGAGTGGTATCTCGCTAGCCTCCATGAGTGAAGCAAAACATAAATGCAGAAACTCCTCCGGAGTTTTAAAGGAGACTAGAACTAAGAATTTCAGACTAGCAATATAACAAGCATGCAGAAGACAATGTAATACTTTGGGACAATATATGTTACACTAAGAATGACAATTATGCTCTCAATAGTTGGTGCTTTGAAGAAAGAAGGTGAGACTCTTGAACCGTGGATTTTTTATGGAAAGATTGAAAACCCGTGAAAGGAAGCTAAGACGAAACATGTGCCAGTGCTCTTGGTTTTGAATACAGAGATGAAATTCTTTTCATAATTGCAACTTTCCAGTCGACGGTGTACGGTAAAGGTGTCTCAATATCTCCCATGCCAACCATATTAATGCTTTTTTGCTTACACTTTTTCCCTTATCCATAAATCCCTTGATGGTCTATGGAACCTTTTATTTTGCCTCAAGTTTGGAAGGAGGGTATCCTTCCACCTATCATTAGCAGCATTTGGTCCATTTCATTCCATCATCAAGTATGGGGGAGGTGTAACTCTCATTTTTTTATTGAATAGTTAAAACTTCCGTCAAAATATTTTTGGCATGGTAGATACTGATTTTCCCTCACCGCACCATCAGCTTGTACGGTTACAAAGGGGAAGATTTTGAATAAATTTCGAGATGGCACAAGAAAGTCTAAGTTAGGAGTGGCCGGTAAATACCACATATAGGAAGGTATGGTGGACTCAAGTGGAACAACTGGTTTGAAAAGGAGTTTGGATGCACAAGCAGAATTCCGCTTGGTGCGAGTGAAGGCTAGCAAAAGATTGGGAAGCGACCAACTAGAGAGCAATAATTGTCATAATTATGCAGAGCGACAAAGCAACATTGAATCGGGCATGAAAGTGATATGAAAATTCTGAAATAAAAAGGTCATCAAGGCATGATAGACATTATAGTCATAAACATGTGCCAAGTCAATCCAAGAATTCTCCGAAGGGAAATACCACTTCAATATGCCAAACCATGAGCAATGCAATGCATGTACCCTAGCTATTTGACATCAGCCACAAAGAAAGCATGAACACTGGGAAAGCATTGTAAACATAGCACTATGTCGCTACAAGCTGGTCTCTAGATCGTAAGTACATGCATATGTACAAAAGTAGAAACAAGAAGAGTTCATACCGGTTTTCCTTGTTGCTTCCCTTTCGTCGATCTTCGTCATTACTGCTTTTTCACTTGCACGACCGAACGTGTGAAAAATATAATCAAATGCCATTATGGACTCGAGATGAACTATGAAAACAAAGCAAACTAAAGAGAGAAAGGAAATATTTTTGGGTTTTTCAAAGGATAAATAAAAGAAAAGAAAAGAGAAATCTTTTTGTTGTTTTTGCAAAATAAAAGAACAAAGAAGAATGGGAAAAAACTTCGAAAAAGATCAAAGCAAACAAAATAAAAACGGATAATACAATGGAAAAGTGAGAAGGGCACGTACTCCCCAAGCTTGGGCTTTTGGCCTAAGTTGGTAGCAGCTACTGTGTAACAGCCCAGATTTCACAAAAATTAAAATTTTTGTTTTCGGTGTGAATTGTTTGATTGTCTGATTTGTTTACGGTGTTTGCATCCCCGATTTATCGATCGGCGATTATTCCCCCCTCTTATCTCGTACCGGACGGAGACCGACCATTGGCACCCTGACACTCGACCTTTGCGACACCGGGTTTCACCCGATCACCGTCGCGAAAACCCGCACAAGACTACCCATCACCATCGGCGCGAAAACCCCCATTTATATTTAAATGTGTTATTATTTTATCGGGCGGTGTTTCGAATTTCGTGCGCTTCCGACTTCGTCGGGTAGGTGAACGTTCGGATGTGCCAGGCATAGTAGCCGATGTAATCCGAGTGGCGTATTTTACAAAATGTCGCGCGTGCCTTTAGATGGACCCCCGGATTCCCCTCTTATCTTCGGATTCTAGCCCACTCGAAAAAATGGACCCGAAACGGGCCATTTCATGGCCCGAAAGCTCTCCTAAACACCCACCTGCTATATATAGCAGCCTACCCTAGCCATTTTAGGAAAAACCTAGCCCCTACCTCCCTCAATTTCAGCACCAGCCCTCTCCCCCGCCGCCACATGGAGACCACCAGCATCCAACCCTCACCCAGATCCAGATCCGCAGATCTGGACCGTTGGATCCCGATCGGACAGCCTGCAGCATGCCACGTCACCAGATGGAGCATCCCACGCCCAGCCTGCGATGGAGCTCCTCCTCCCGGCCACTCCTCCCCGCTCCCGAGCACCTCCACGCCCGTCGCCGGAGTGGCCCTGGCCGGTCGCCGTGCGCCCTAGGTCGCCTCCCCGCCCCTCCTTCTCCCCGTGCTCTCCTCTTCCTCACCTCGCATCACTCTCTCTCTATTCCGACCAGGGAGCCGACCTAGCAGCCGAGTGCCATGGACGCCCCGAGATCGAAGCTCCCTGCCGTTGCCACCCTGCAGCTCACAGGCGAGCCCATCTTCGGCCAGATCCGGTAGGCCTCGACCGGATCCACCCATCCCACGACCTCCCCTCCTGCTTGCTCGCCGGAGCTCCAACTTCTTGCCGCCGGCGCCATGGAGACGAGGAGCACGAAGCACGCGAGGCGTGCCCGCTCACCAGCCGCTGTGGGACGATGTTGCACTCGCGGCCCAGCAAGAGCACAGCTTCAGCCAAGCTCCCTCCCGTACGGCCCGCAGCGCCCGCTCGTCCCAGGCGATGGCTAGCTATCCAGCGCCTCCCTTCGCAGTTGGGCCGAGGCCCACATGGTGAGCGCCCCCTTTGCCTTTTTTTATTTTTTTCTGTTGGGCCGGGCCGAGTAGTTTGTAGCGCCTGTGGCGAGAGATAGTTATTCAGCGCTCAGTGCATTTTCGGCCCGTTAGCTATTTTTTTCCTTTTACCTTTCTAGTTTTTTTGGGAGATTGTGTTTTATTTTTGCGGTGCCCGTATCTTTTCAACGGTAGCTCGGATCGTGACGCGTAAAACATGAAATTTGCTTAGTTTTTTGTGTAGATTAATAAAATGTGCTCCTTTTCCATGTTTGAGATTGTTTACATGTTGTTCACCTGCTAATTACAACTCTTGCCACTGTAAACTGTAATTGCCATAACTTTTTAACCGTAACTCCGTTGGGAGTGTGCTTTATAAGTAACTTGACTAGAATTGCATGTAGAATGTGTTTATGCTGCTCTTGCTTGCTAATAAAAATAATAAAATATTGTTTAGGGCAAAACAGTACCAAATGCAATAATTATCGTGGGGTCCGTAATAGTTGCCATGTATAGGATTTACCCCCACTTAAATTAACTAGATTTGATAGTTTATTTATGGTTCACCTCTTTGCATGATTGTGTGATATGCCATGCTTGAGTGAGATGCCATGTTAATAACCTTTTCTCACCTTGTGTGTCTAAACAACTTGAACCTTTCTAAATGTGCAGTATCGTCGTGTGTGACGAGTACTCCACTTAACCTGTTAGTAACCGCTCTCGACGGTAGGTTCGATGTCTTGTGTTGCCTTCTTGTTGATGCTTGCTCGTATTTGCTTCGTAGTAATAGATGCTTGATCGTCGATTGCTTTCCAGTGTTTACCGTCTTGTGTGCTTCCGCGGGTACCTCTCGGAGGCGATGCGAGCTTGCGAACAACTACACCTTCGGAACCCGACTTATCAACAGGCAAGGACTATACATTACTTATGGTCCATTCTATTTCAACCAGCGGTTTGCATGCTAGTCTAGGTTAGGTTTGATGTTTGATCCTACCACATGTTTACAGCCTCTTTCAAACCGATACAGCCATGTCCCCTCCCAGCAAACCTTGTACTGCTATGTTACTATTGCTCGTTGCTCAGCCCCTGCTTAGTATGCATGCTTAGGATGCTACGATGTTACCCTGTTACTCCTTGGTTTGGGCTATCACATTATTATATTGTTGTTGATGATATGATTATTATAATGTTGACTATATTCGACGAAGGATGGAAGCTCTAGGCTATCCCGCCCCGACGCTTTTTTCCATTTGAGTCACCTAGGACCCGAGTTCCGGGTATTGGTTTTAAGACTGAGCGTGCCTAACCGCGTGTGGGATTTTATGGGGTCCCCTCTTCTTACCTACCTAGCTCGAAACATTTCTAGAGGTGGCCCAAGCTGATTTACCATTTGAAACCGTGTGTGTGCTTGATTGGCCCCCCAGCTATTTTAAAACAACTTGGGCCAGTGGAGACATGGTTTCTCTGTTGGTCCACCCGATCACCTAGGACCCGGCCTCATGTGATAATTACCGGAAATTTGACCTGCGTCATACGGAAGAGTCCGATCCGAGAGCGTGGCCGGCTTTTGGATTGGGTGTCGACTCCCCGGGGGCCACCCGGATTTGTTCGTTGTTAGCTAGAGGGACCTGTCGTTTCAGATCTCTCGGAACTAGATCATAAAATGGTTGCTTGTGATGGGTAGCAACTGAGAGAGATGGGCGTGCGTTCGGAGCCTTGTAATGGGCAGTTGGTACACCCTTGCAGGGTTAAATCTTTTCGAGAAGCCGTGTCCACTTTTATGGACGGCTTGAGACCTACTCCTTGTTCATAGACAAGAACAACTGAGATAATCTTAATATAACTTGATCAACGTGTGTGTGCCTTGACTGCTTCTTCTTCGTCGGGATGTGAAAAGGAGGACAAGGATAGGATAGGTGTTATGTTTGCGTAAGTAGTTGATAGCAAGACTTGTTGGAGGCGATTCCTCATTGAATGCTTGGCTTCTTATCTTATTCTCTAGATCGTTGGCCACTTCATAAATGCTAGTGCGGCAGTAACCTCACCACTTACCCCTTCCTTACCGTAAACTACTAGTTTTCCTAGAATGACGAGTGATGAAGTCCTTGCTGGGTCAGTTGACCACTACAGTTGGATGCTGAGTACGTATGTACTCATGATACTACCCCCAAACTCTTTTCAGGGTTCTTTATTGACAACGGGTATGGAGTTCGACGTTTCACGTGGAGACTCGACGACGACTAGTTAGGCGGATCCCGGCGGAGGGCCTGGACCTGTGTGGTTATGGGGATCGATGTTTTTCTCTTTGTCAGTAGGCATTTGATTGTACTCTGTACTCAGACATGTACCTTCCGCTGATGTATTGTATTTAAGGCAGTTGTATGCCGATTGTATGAGATGTTGTATTCTTGTAGTTGTAATGTTGTGATATCATGTTGGAAATCCGGGGCATATGATTATGCCAAATGTCGCGATGGGATCGATATGTGCTTCGTCCCCGGATCTGGATGGAAACATCTAGATGTGGAACAGTACCGCATATCGGGCCTTACAACTTGGTATCAGAGCCTTACCGACCATAGGATCCATTTTCTGGCCGAAGTCGAGTCTAGACAAAAACTATTTTGTAGTTATTAAGATAGTTATCAGAGAGTAGGATTCTTTTTACTCCTTACCCTTGCTCTGGTCAGGACAAGTGACGTAAGAGTTTTAATCCTCGCCTTATCCCCTTCAAACTCTAGGATCTTGAGTGTGTGGAGTATCGGAACCGTTACATTGCCTTGCTTGCAGTGTATTGTCTCGATTCCGATCTCAGGTTTGGGAAATCCTGTAGTATCTTTAGTTCTTCCGACTCTGGGTAAACCTCTTGGTCATCTGTTGACTTCAGTCCTTTTGCCTGGTGTCTTCACGATTTTGAGTGGGAACACTATCCTTTGATCCGGATCTCGCTATCGCTCTTCCTCGTGACACCTGATGGTTTCTTTTTTCGACGTCGCCATCTCTCTGTGGAAAGTTTGCTCGACGAAGTTCGTCGTTCGACATGGAGTAGAGTCCCTTGTTGGTGGTGTTGAAGATCGTCGTCTCTCTTTTTTTCTTCCCCCCTCTCCCCCAGACCGTCCTGGATCTCGGGACGAGATCCCTTATTGGTGGTGTTGTATTGTAATAGCCCAGATTTCACAAAAATTAAAATTTTTGTTTTCGGTGTGAATTGTTTGATTGTCTGATTTGTTTGCGGTGTTTGCATCGCCGATTTATCGATCAACGATTACTCCCCCCCCTCTTATCTCGTACCGTACGGAGACCGACCCTTGTCACCCTGACACTTGACCTTTGCGACACGGGGTTTCACCCGATCACCGTCGCGAATATCCGCACAAGACCAGCCATCACCATCGGCGCGAAAACCCCCATTTATATTTAAATGGGTTATTATTTTATCGGGCGGTGTTTCGAATTTCGTGCGGTTCTGACTTCGTCGGGTAGGTGAACGTTCGGATGTGCCAGGCATAGTAGCTGATGTAATCCGAGTGGCGTATTTTACAAAATGTCGCGCGTGCCTTTAGGTGGACCACCGGATTCCCCGCTTATCTTCGGATTCTAGCCCATCCGAAAAGATGGACCCGAAACGGGCCATTTCGTGGCCCGAAAGCTCTCCTAAACACCCACCTGCTATATATAGCAGCCTACCCTAGCCATTTTAGGCAAAATCTAGCCCCTACCTCCCTCAATTTCAGCACCAGCCCTCTTCCCCGCCGCCACATGGAGACCACCAGTAGCCAATCCTCACCCAGATCCAGATCCGCCGATCTGGACCGTTGGATCCTAATCGGACGGCCTGCAGCACGCCACGTCACCAGATGGAGCATCCCACGCCCAGCCCGCGATGGAGCTCCTCCTCCCGGCCGCTCTTCCCCGCTCCCGAGCACCTCCACACCCGTCGCCGGAGTTGCCCCGGCCGGTCGCTGTGCGCCCTAGGTCGCCTCCCCACCCCTCCTTCTCCCCGTGCTCTCCTCTTCCTCACCTCGCGTCCCTCTCTCTCTCTGTTCCGACCAGGAAGCCGCCCGAGCAGCCGAGTGAATGGACGCCCCGAGATCGAAGCTCCCTGCAGCGGCCAGCCTGCACCTCACAGGCGAGCCCAACTCCGGCCAGATCCGGTGGGCCTCGACCGGATCCACCCATCCCGCGACCTCCCCTCCTGCTTGCTCGCCGGAGCTCCAACTGCTTGCCGTCGGCGCCATGGAGACGAGGAGCATGAAGCACGCGAGGCGTGCCCGCTCACCAGCCGCTGTGGGCCGATGTTGCACTCGCGGCCCAGCAAGAGCACAGCTGCGGCCCAGCTCCCTCCTGTACGGCCCGCAGCGCCCGCTTGCCCCAGGCGATGGCTAGCTATCCAGCGCCTCCCTTCGCAGTTGGGCCGAGGCCCACATGGTGAGCGCCCCCCTTTGCCTTTCTTTTCTTTTTTCTGTTGGGCCGGCCCGAGTAGTTTGTAGCACCTGTGTCGATAGATAGTTATTCAGCGCTCAGTGCAGTTTCGGCCCGTTAGCTATTTTTTCTTTTTACCTTTCTAGTTTTTTTTGCCAGATTGTGTTTTATTTTTGCGGTGCCCGTATCTTTTCAACGGTAGCTCGGATCATGACGCGTAAAACATGAAAATTTCTTAGTTTTTTGTGTAGATTAATAAAATGTGCTCCTTTTCCATGTTTGAGATTGTTTACATGTTGTTCACCTGCTAATTACAACTCTTGCCACTGTAAACTGTAATTTCCATAACTTTTTAACCGTAACTCCGTTGGGAGTGTGCTTTATATGTAACTTGACTAGAATTGCATGTAGAATGAGTTTATGCTGCTCTTGCTTGCTAATAAAAATAATAAAATATTTTTTAGGGCAAAAAAGTACCAAATGCAATAATTATCGTGGGCTCCGTAATAGTTGCCATGTATAGGATTTACCCCACTTTAATTGACGAGATTAGATAGTTTATTTATGCTTCACCTCTTGCCATGATTGTGTGATATGCCATGCTTGAGTGAGATGCCATGTTAATAACCTTTGCTCACCTTGTGTGGCTAAACAACTTGAACCTTTCTAAATGTGCGGTATCGTCCTGTCTGACGAATACTCCACTTAACCTGTTAGTAACCGCTCTCGACGGTAGGTGCGATGTCTTGTGTTGCCTTCTTGTTGATGCTTGCTCGTATTTGCTTCGTAGTAATAGATGCTTGCTCGTTGATTGCTTTCCAGTGTTTACCGTCTTGTGTGCTTCTGCGGGTACCTCTCGGAGACGATGCGAGCTTGCGATCAACTACACCTTCGGAACCCGACTTATCAAAAGGCAAGGGCTTTACATTACTTATGATCCATTCTATTTAAACCAGCGGTTTTCATGCTAGTCTAGGTTAGGTTCGATGTTTGATCCTACCACATGTTTACAGCCTCTTTCAAACCGATACAGCCATGTCCCCTCCCAGCAAACCTTGTACTGCTATGTTACTATTGCTCGTTGCTCAGCCCCTGCTTAGTATGCATGCTTACGATGCTACGATGTTACCCTGTTACTCCTTGGTTTGGGCTATCACATTATTATATTGTTGTTGATGATATGATTATTATAATGTTGACTATATTCGACGAAGGATGGAAGGTCTAGGCTATCCCGCCCGACGCTTTGTTCCATTTGAGTCACCTAGGACCCGAGTTCCGGATATTGGTTTTAAGACTGAGCGTGCCTAACCGCGTGTTGGATTTTATGGGGTCCCCTCTTCTTACCTACCTAGCTACAAACATTTCTAGAGGTGGCCCAAGATGATTTACCATTTGAAACCGTGTGTGTGCTTGGTTGGGCCCCCAGCTGTTTTAAAACAACTTGGGCCAGTGGAGACATGGTTTCTCTGTTGGTCCACCCGATCAGCTAGGACCCGGCCTCATGTGATAATTACCAACAATCCGACCTCCGTCATACGGAACAGTCCGATCCGAGAGTGTGGCCGGCTTTTGGATTGGGTGTTGACTCCCCGGGGGCCACCCGGATTTGTTCGTTGTTAGCTAGAGGGACCTGCCGTTTCGGATCTCTCGGAACTAGATCATAAAATGGTTTCCTTTGATGGGTAGCAACTGAGAGATATGGGCGTGCGTGCGGAGCCTTGTAATGGGAAGCCCCTGCAGGGTTAAATCTTTTCGAGAATCCGTGTCCACGGTTATGGACGACTTGAGACCTACTCCTTGTTCATAGACAAGAACAACTGAGATAATCTTAATATAACTTGATCAACGTGTGTGTGCCTTGACTGCTTCTTCTTCGTCGGGATGCGAAGAGGAGGACAAGGATAGGATAGGTGTTATGTTTGCGTAAGTAGTAGATAGCAAGACTTGTTGGAGGCGATTCCTCATCGAATGCTTGGCTTTTTATCTTACTCTCTAGATCATTAGCCACTTCATAAATGCTAGTGCGGCAGTAGCCTCACCACTTACCCCTTCCTTACCGTAAACTACTAGTTGTACTATAATGACGAGTGATGAAGTCCTTGTTGGGTCAGTTGACCACGACAGTTGGATTCTGAGTACTTCTGTACTCCTGATACTACCCCCAAACTCTTTTCAGGGTTCTTGATCAACAACAGGTATGGAGTTCGATGTTTCACGTGGAGACTCGACGACGACTAGTTAGGCGGATCCCGACGGAGGGCCTGGACCCGTATGGTTATGGGGATCGATGTTTTTCTCTTTGTCAGTAGGCATTTGATTGTAGTCTGTACTCAGACATGTACCTTCCGCTGATGTATTGTATTTAAGGCAGTTGTATGCCGATTGTATGAGATGTTGTATTCTTGTAGTTGTAATGTTGTGATATCATGTTGGAAATCCGGGGCATATGGCTATGCCATATGTCGCGGTGGGACCGATATGTGCTTCGTCCCTGGAGCTGGATGGAAACATCTAGATCTGGAACAGTATCGCATATCGGGCCTTACATACTGCCCCCAAGAGCCTCCTGCTCTAGGGTAATGGTAAGTCCAGGAGTCGTATGAGCCTTCCGGTGCGTACAACGAAGTCCTCGGGTCCTCCCATGAGGAAGGTCCTTCGCTCCAAGCGGAAGAAGACCCCTCGCCATGCTCGGTGAAGGTCTCTCCCTGGAAAGGTGGGAACTCACCATGCTCCTCCTCGTCGGGCACAACCCCCTCCATGGGGTTATGCGGCTGGTAATGAGCCATGAACTCATCGAACTGAATATCGTCTTTTCAAACCTCAAAATATAATCAAGGTAACCAAACTGAGAAGTCATGGTAACAAACTTATGCCTCTTCATAGCAGCAAGATCGAGACTTGCGTATGAAAAGGGAACATCATCAAGATGCGGGGTGCGCTGAAGAGACTCAAGGATAAGTGTGGCGTAAACACCACCATATAAATCGCCCTTGTTACTGTTCGTAACAAGGCGCCGAGCAATTAAGGCACCCACTTTATAATCATTCTTATCAGAGAGGGCGTTCGCATAAAAAGCAAAATCTGGTGCGGAACCACTGCTCGTGTTGTCACGAGCCAACACCCCTCTAGCAACAAAATACGCAAAATACCCGAGGTGTGGAAACAGGTTGCTGGAAATCTTTGTACGCTGAATGTCGGTCTCCTCCTGGCAACAAAGGGAGTTGAAGAGGGTCCTCAACTCGGAAGGCTGAGTGGTCATCTTTGTCGTCTGACCAACGTTCATCACTCCTATTATATCACAAAACTGTGCCAAAGGCATGGTTATGAGATCATTATAAAGTTTGAACTTGACGGTTCCAGCATCATGGTTATAATGAAAACTGTTAACAAAGCACGAGGTGAGCTTCTTGTATTGTACCACACGGCATAGTGCTAGTCGTGTCAAACCTGCATTGGCCCAAAGCCCATAGAATTCCTCCTTAATTCCTGCAGCTGTAAGAAAATCATCGCATGGATGCATCATTACTCATGCTGGAGTTGTGTCTTCCAACAACTCCAGGGGCACATGATCTTCATTGTAGCTCACCCTAACTGCCGAGGGTGAAGCTGCAGCTCTAGTGACTCGATCGGAGCGCTCGATCTTCTTCTTCCCAAGCCACCCCTTTTATTTTCCTAGCAAACTCATTTCTGAAATTTTTGACAATTCACAAAAACAAGGATTTAAACAAAGTGAGTTGAGGCAAACTACTCTACTCACTTACCTAAGGCATAAACTTGTATCAAAACTTGGAAAATAAATTTCTACACATGCATGCAAGCTCATCTAAACAGCACCAAGAACTACTAAATACTCACAAATGAAGCCACCAATCAAAAGTCTATTTGGAGGGGTGGAGGAATTACATACCAGGGAGTATTTCCCCAAAATCTTAGCTCAAATGATGGGTCATAGAGAGAGATCGAAATTCTGGACGGAGAGCAGCAAGAACGCAAGTTCCAAGTGCATAACTCGTGTTTTGGGGAAGAAAGGGAGAGAGATGAAGAATACTCACCTGGAGATGGGGCCTGTGGGCCCCAGGCGCCCTGTGGGCGCGGCCAGGGGGCTGGCCGCGCCAGCTGGCCGCCTGGGCCACTGGTGCCCCCCTGGTCAGCCCCAGGTGCCTCTGGCTCACTCCCGGCATGGAAAATTTTAATATAATTTTTCTGGAATTTTTCTGAAAACTTCACTGTTGAAAATTTTCTGGAGTTCAAAAAGCTGCAAAACTTTCTGAAAACTTGAAGCAGTGATTAGAATTGTGAAGCTTCAAAAACATATAAACTTGGTACAGCAAGGAGAATAAAATCTAAGGCAAATGAAAACATAACAAGCTCTACTTTTTACCTATATAAAACATGCTCACTAGCAAGGTTGATCAAGTCTTACCAACGAACCGGCGATATATAGAACAAAAAGTCTCACCTATTATGAAGTGATCATTGCACCTTTACTTTAATGGACACTGTCCCCACCATGATGGTTTTGTATTTGTGGTACACGTGTAGAGGACAATCCCATTCTCCAATCTTCACGGTCTCGATATTCTCTATAGAGTTAAGGCCATGCCTTTTGTCGATCTTCTTTGGAAAATACACCGTGTGTTATTTATCGTCTACGTTGAAGGTGACCTTTCCTTTATTGCAATCAATAACGGTACCTGCGGTGTTAATAAAAGGTCTACCAAGAATAATGGACAAGATCCCATCCTCGGGCATGTCAAGCACAACAAAATCAGTAAGAATTAAACAATTAGCAACTTCAACTGGAACGTCCTCACAAATACCTATCGGGACGGCTGTTGATTTGTCAGCCATCTGAAGAGAGATATATGTAGGGATTAGCTTATCTACACACAACCTTTTATAAAGAGAAAAAGGCATAACACTCACCCCTGCTCCGAGATCACATAAGGATGTCTTGACATAATTATTTTTTATAGAGCAAGGAATGGTGGGTATACCTGGATCAACAAGCTTCTCAGGAATCTTGCCTCTGAAAGAGTAGTTAGCAAGCATAGAAGATATTGCCTCATTAGGAACTTTTATTTTGTTAGTGACAATATCTTTCATATATTTGGAATAAGGAGGTAACTTGATAGCATCAGTCAAAGGAATTTGCAGAAAAAGAGGTTTCATCCATTCACAAAATTTATTATAATGCTCTTCTTCTTTAGATTTGAGAGACTTACCTGGAAAGGGCATGGGTTTTTGTACCCATGGTTCTCTTTCCTTCCCGGGACTTCTTGCTATGAAGTCTTCTATTGTGTACTTCTTGCGTTTATCCGGTAGTTCTTCTTCTCGCACCTCGGGAGGATCATTCTTCTCCTTATCATTTTCTTCGGGCATAGCACCATCTTCAGTTTCAGCATCGGAGGTAGATATGCTGTTAGGATCAACAACAGGTTCTTCACTTGTAATAGGATCATTGGAGTTGTCAGCTTCCTTGTGTTTCTTCTTCTTCTTTTTCTTGTTTGGAGAGATAACAATCTTGTATTCTACTTGCACTTGAGAATCTTGCTCGATCCTCTTTAGATGCCCCTCAGGATAGAGTGGGTCCTGGGTGTGTGTTCCACCCCTGGTCTTGATGCCATAAGCTTGTATGTCCTGTTTGGCATTGTTAGCAATCAAATATTTTTGCACATTAGAAATTTGTTCAAGCTGAGTTTGAACCATATGAAAATGCTTAACAAGACCTTTAACATCATTAACTGTTCTTTCAAGAACACCAAGTAAACTTTTGATAGCAAGAGAATTATCATGCAACTGACTTTGTATCCTCCTATTAAAATTGTCTTGCTTAATAATAAAATTATCAAGCTCATCTAAGAATTGGTCGGGAGACTTACCTTTAGGGATGTCACTTTCAGTAAAATCTAATAGAGAGTGTACCTCTACCAAGGGAGGGTGAGTAGTAGGTTCACACAACTTCTCGATAGGCGGTAGATTCTTCACGTCTTCAGCCTTAATGCCTTTCTCCTTAATAGACTTTTTTTGCTTCTTGCATATCTGCGGGGCTCAGAACAAGCATACCCCTCTTCTTTGGTGGTGGAGGTGGTTCAGGCACGGACCAATCTTCATGGTTCTTGGAAATCTTGCCCATTAATTCTTCAGCATCGGGCGGTGTTCTTTCCCTGAAAACACAACACGCACAACTATCCAGATAGGACCTGGATTCATCGGTTAGACCAGCATAAAATATATCAAGTAATTCATTCTTTGGGACTTCATGTCTTGGTCTAGCCTTAATTAAGTCACAATACCTCCCCCAAGCTTTAGGTAGGTGCTCATCCTGCAACTGTTTAAAGTTATAGATTCTTTGCAAGGCATCATGTTGCGTATGAGTAGGAAAATATTTATCAAAAAAGAATTGAACTAAGTCCTGAGGACTATCAATGGAACCATAGGGTAGTGCATTGTGCCAATATTTAGCGTCTTCATTTAAAGAGAAAGGAAAAATCTTGGCCACATAGAAGTTTCGTATCTTTTCATCATTAGTAAATAGGTCACCTAACTCAGCAAGTTTGGTCAAGTGTGCTATAGCATCATCATTTTCTCTGCCATAAAAAGGGTCAGCCTAGACTATAGATATAAGTGAAAGATCAACAGAGAAATCATAATCAGGATCAGTGATGCATATAGGAGATGTGGAAAATTTAGGATCAGGAATATTTTTGTTCTTCATGGAGTGCTTCTCGAGCAGCTCCTTAATAGTATAAGGGTCAGAGACGGTACACTCTCCGAGTTCCCCGCAAAGATCATCATCAAGAGTAATATAATCATCATCAAGGAGTATCTCATTGAGTTCATCTAAGGTTCGGTAACCAAAGGTTTTGCAAGTAGGAGTAGGGGTAGCGGGAGTCTTGGTCTCGGGTTCTGCTGCAGACTTAGAAGTCTGAGTTTATATATAGTGACCAAGAAAATTATCATCATCAAGAGTAGTGGAAGCAACATAAAAAGTATCGGACATAGTAACAGACTCAGTAGAAGTAGCATGTGGTGGTAGTGGTGAAGCAAACTTATTTATAACGGAAGGTGAATCAAGCGTAGCGCTGGTACTCAGAACGGTACCTTTTCTTGTAGTGGATGGTAGGATCGGAACCTTGGGGTCTCCTTTCTTACCCATAGCGGATGAAGTGTGGCAGGCAGGATACTTCAAGTAGACTTGTAAATATTGCTATGGTCCCCGGCAACGGCTCCAGAAAACAGTACTTGATGACCCTCAACTGTAGGGGATCGATTGTAGTGTTCTCGTGGGTAAGTTAACCCAATTTATTGATTCGACACAAGGGGACACAAAGAATATTTATAAGCTTCGACAGTTGAGTTGTCAATTCAACCGCACCTGAAATATGCTTGCTTGCAACAAAGTATTAATAGCAACTGTGATATGATAGCAATAGTGAAACAGCGAAAGTAACAACTAGTGACCAGCATAATTAAAATACTGTAGGCCAAGGAGATGGATGGTCGGGTGCTGCATGAATAAGAATGAAAATGTAATAGATTCTAACACGGGGCAAGGCACACAGAAAAGCAATGATCATCTAGCCAAATATCCAACATTAGACATTCATCCCATAGGTAGTTGTGGTGCTTGCAATAAGAACTTGCACAACATCTTTTGTCCTACCATCCCGCTACGAACGGGGCCAAAAGGAACTTATGGAGATTAAGGTGCTCCTGTCAAAGAGCACCGGAACAAAGCAATAAACTCAATGGATACATTGAATCCTCAAATTATGGACCATCCCCTTTGGTGTCCCAAGTTGTCACCTTTGGGATCGCCGGTTCCGGATCATAATAGGTGCATACAACTCACAGATAGGATCTCGAACATAGATAAACTCATGAAAACATAAGTGGTTCAGATCTGAAAACATGGCACTCGGTCCCAAAGTGAAAAGCATTAATACCAACAAGTTGTATCAAAGATGATAAACACCAAAGTAGATGATAGGCAACATGCCCCCAACAATCTGACGAACTATTACATCATCAATCTCATCCAATCCCTACCACCCCTTTGCCTACAGCAGGGAATTACTCACACATCTGAAGAGAAGTCATGGAGGAAGGATGGAGTGGTGATGGTGATGGCGATGGAGACGATCTCCCCTCTCCGGAGGCCAAATCAGCCTCCAGATTAGCCCCCCCCCCGAGGAAGAACAGAGGTTGGCGGCGGCTCCGCGACGGGTTCTGAAAAAACGACTCCTGTTTTGGAGTTTTCGCGTCACGGGAATAAATAGGAGAAAATGTAGGGCACCAGGGGAGGGGGCAGTCGCCCAGACGGCCAGAGGGCGCGGCCCCACCCCTGGCCGCGCCAGCAGGGCGCCTGGGGCCAAATACGTCTCAAACGTATCGAAAATTTCTGCTCGCTCCATGCATGTTTTGTGTGATATTGCTATGATCTAGAGACACTTTCTTACACTTTTGCTCATATTTGGACTAACCTACTAACTCGGTGCACCCCAGTGCCAGTTCCTGTTTTCTGCTGTTTTTCTATTCCAGGTTTCCACCATATTAAAAGTCCTCCAAAAATTTGGGAAAAATCGGATAAAAAATCAGCGCAACGGAGTCTTCCAAAAACACCCAAGTGGGTCCAGAGGGCCACCACCAGGGGCTCAGGCGGCCACCTGATGACACGCTTGAGTGACAGAAACATGAGTCTAGGGGATGTGCCGTGGCCACAAGGGGGAAAACAACGGTGCTTGTAACCGCGGTTGCAAGGATTGTTTATTTTACGCAAAATTCTTTTAATGCAGTTGTCTGTTGCTTTAGGTTTACACTTTGGGTGGGACTCGCAACTTAATACCAGCGAGATGTTCTGGATAGATATCTCAAGGTGGATGATTAGTAGTAGATGTAGATGGATTTCGGTCTACTTATTTTGGCGTACTTCCCATTCTTATGAGCCTCTTCCTTTCTTTTGTAACATAGTTAGCATTGCGGTGCGTTTATAATCCTGTTAATTGCCCATATGTAATTTGTTTACCTCGCATAGCAGTTTTATCATCTTTTGGGAGAGAGACATCACTAGTGAATATCTCGGGACCCCGGTCCATATTCTCATCATTGTTTACAAGCTATTTACCTTTTCAGTATTTACTTTCAGCTTCTATCATTATCATTATCCCTTATGTGTTTGACCCTTTGTAAACAACAAGACCGGAGAGATTGACAACATCTATGAACTTTGTTGGGAGCAAAGTTAATTGTATTGTGTGCAGGTCCAGGTCAAGGAGACAACTTTTGTCTTATTCGGTGCCATTGTTTCCTTGCCACCTACTTATCAATACCGGAATCCTTTTGGATGATACTCAACCTCGGTATCTTCACCGAGGGAAATTTGCTGCTATCCTACATCTCACCTTCCACTTGGGGTAATCAACGAAGGGCGAGAAGCCATTACCAATTCCACGCCATCAAGCAAATTTCTGGCGCCGTTGCCGGGGACTCCGAGTGATAAGATATGGGAGTTCCCACTATCCTTTTCCTTTACTTTTTAATCTTGTTTGTTTACCTTTATGTTTTTATCTTTGTGTCTTATATCAGGAACTACATTTTTTTGCCA
This sequence comes from Bromus sterilis, assembly GCA_950022295.1. Classification (NCBI taxonomy): domain Eukaryota; kingdom Viridiplantae; phylum Streptophyta; class Magnoliopsida; order Poales; family Poaceae; genus Bromus; species Bromus sterilis. The sequence continues at coordinate 61,109,969 of OX465599.1, forward strand.
CACTTGCTACTACTATGGGTTCCACTGAAAACACCAAGTTGTGTGACTTCACCAGTCACAACAACAAAGACTTTATCTGCACTCCTATTGCCACACCTTCCACTTCATCTACCTCTTATGAAATTAAACCTGCTTTACTGAATCTTGTTATGAGAGATCAATTCTCTGGTGATGGAGATGCTGCTGCTTTACACTTGAATAATTTTGTTGAATTATGTGATATGCAAAAGTATAGAGAAGTAGAAGGTGTTGTTGTTAAGCTCAAGCTTTTCCCTTTCTCTTTGAGGGACGGAGCTAAAATCTGGTTTCAATCTTTGCCTAGGAATATCATAGATTCTTGGGATAAGTGCAAAGATGCTTTTATTGGGAAGTATTACCCACCTGCTAAAATTATCCAATTGAGGAGTAACATTATGAATTTTAGGCAATTGGATAATGAACACGTTGCCCAAGCTTGGGAACGTATGAAACCTCTTGTTAAAAAATGCCCTACACATGGTTTGACTACCTGGATGGTTATCCAGACTTTTTATGCACGCTTGAACTTTACCTCGCGGAACCTGTTAGATTCGGCCGCGGGAGGAACCTTTATGTCAATTACACTTGGTGCTGCCACAAAACTTCTTGATGAGATGATGACCAACTATTCCCAATGGAGAACGCGCTCCAACAGGTAGGAAGGTACATTCTGTCGAGGAAATTACCTCCCTAAATGATAAAGTTGATTTAATTATGTCTCTACTTACCAAGCAACCCTCTATTGATCCTCATGATGTTCCTTTAAATTCTTTGGTTGCTCATGAACAAGTAGTTTAGAATTTCATTGCTAGAAACAACTTTAATAATAATGCTTATATGGACAACTTTTCTAGTAATCCTAGACCGTTCCCATCCACTTATGGGAACAATACCACTTACCCTAGCAAAAAGAACCCCACCTCTAAACTAGAGAGTATGCTTCGAGACTTCATCACTACCCAAAAAGCCTTAAACAAGAATGTGGAAGAAAAACTAGCAAAATTAGATAATCTTTGTTTGAAGGTATACCTCTTAGCCCTTGATGTTGAGATGTTAAAATTTAGAACCTCTCCCCTTGAGGAGAGCAAGGCCACTCCTATTAATGTTATCCAGTTACAAATCAATGAAAATATTAGGATGATGGCTAAACTTAAATAAAGATGGGCTAGAGAAAAAGAGGAAGAGGATAGAATTAAGAGCCTTCCTACACACCACACAGTTGCCACTATCCAAATTGTTGAGGACACTGAAACTATTAGCACCCAATGCACTCCTGGTCCCATTGGACCTATTAATGGTGATGCTAATACCTCAAAAGTAGAAAAAGAGACTCCTATGAACATAGAGGGTTTCAAACAAGTGAGCCTAGATGACACTACTACCACCTTTGATAGTAGTGATATTAATTTTGATAGTTGCACCCTCTCAGAAGTTATCATATTATTACACAAAATGTCTAGAGACCCCCACACTAGCACACTTAATCTTGCCTTCACGGAGCATATCACAAATGCTCTCATTAAAGCTAGGGAGGATAAGCTTAGGATAGAAGCCTCCATATCTAGGAAGCTAGATGATGGTTGGGACCCTATGATCAAAATTAAATTAAATAACTTCTCTTGATATGCTTTATGTGACGTGGGAGCTAGTACCTCCGTCATGCCCAAAAGAATGTATGATATGTTTGAATTAAAACCTTTTGATTCATGTTCTTTTGGTGTTTGACTTGTCGACTCTTCCGTAAAGAAACCTTTGGGGAAGACCGACAATGTTCTTATCATTGTCAATGACAACTATGTTCCCGTTGATTTTATTATTATGGATATAGAGTGTGAACCTTTATGTCCAATTATTTTGGGACGTCCTTTTCTTCGCACCGTTGGTGTTGTTATTGACATGAAAGAGGGGAATATAAAATTCCAATTCCCTCTCAAAAGGGGATGGAACACTTCCCTAGAAATAAAATCAAGTTACCTTTTGAGTTTGTTACACGGGCTAGCTATTCTCTTTCTCTTGATAAAACTTGATTCTCTTTTGCCTTATGCCTAGCTTAAAGGCATAAAAGAAAGCACTTGTTGGGAGGCAACCCAAGATGTTTTTACTTCTGTTTTTAGTGGTCTTGATGACTGTTACTACTGTAGCAACATCATTGTATCTTTATTTTTCAATCTTTGTGCTAAGTATAACCTCATATGACAAGGGAAGTGAAAGTTGTGACATGCTGTCCAGAAAACATATTCTGTCCTCGTGACGGGAAAAATCAGAATAAATCACCAGTTCATCTTTTTGAGCTGAATTTCTTACACAGCGTGCTCTATACAATCACGGAACTTTCATATGTTCTGAGTTTTTTGATTCGAGTTGCAGAAGTACCCCTAAAAAATTATTTACTACCTGATGTTCTATTTTTCACAGATTCTGCCACGTTTTGTCTCTCCTAACTTTTGCAAACATTAAGCTTGCTTTTTCTTTGCAAAAACCTTTTGGCAATCTTGAGAAACATTAGCTCTTCAAGAATATCTTTATATCCAGTGGGGAAAATTATTTATTAAGCGTACTAACGTCTCTAATCAGCTTATGATGAGTTATGTATGAAGGGAGTTTTCAAGTGTGCGATGGAAGATGATGAAAGAAGATTCGGGAGTGTCAATCGCTCAAGCTAGGGGATGCCCCCATGCATCCCCAACAAATATTCAAGGAGACTCAAGCGTCTAAGCTTGGGGAGGCACCCGAGCAACCCCTTCTCCATCAACAGTCATCAGTTTGTCCTTCGTCTCACTATATTTTTATCACTTCATGCGTTATGTGCTATGCTTGGAGCGTCTCGCTCTTAGGTTTTATTTTTAGTTTTCTTTAGCTTTGGTTGCTGTTCATAACAAGTTAGATCCCGTATTATTTTTGTGGGAGAGAAACACGCTCCACTTTCAAAATCTAGAACACATCATAGGATTCTTCATGCCTATCTTTTTGCTGTTGTGTGTTCTTTATCTTTTCGTAGCTACTACCCTGTCTAGTTTTAGTCTTAGTTTGTCTTAGCAAGAGCCTTGGCTTTTGTTTAGTTTGTCGCTGGAACTCTCTTTAGTTTTCATGTTTATCTTGTTAAGAGAGTTGGTTGTTGCACTGAGTTATGTCTTGTTTTTGAGAAGTAGGTAATTGAGGTTGCTATTTAATTTCAGTAGTAACTTGAAATAGTTTTGAGGTATTGATGTGAGTAATGTTCAAACTTTTGGTGTCAAGATCTCTAGCCTATTAGTGATAGGTGTCGTATTTTGGGAAATCCGTGTGTTATTTTCAAAAACCTACAAAACTAGTTGAGAACTCTAGCTACTAGATGGATCACTACTCTTCTGAGGGGTCGAATATTAGAGTACACTCACGTGCCATGAGTCGAGGATGCGCAAGGATAACCAAACCCCCATACTCCTCCTCGGGGTACTTGTCTCTTGGTGAACCTCCTTACTAGATTGAGAGTTATCAATAATAATTGCATGAGTTCTTCGGACTAATGTAAGTATTGAAAGTTGACACTTCCACCTCCTCATATTTGCTAGCCTCTCCTGTGCCGTGCATTGCCTTCTTCTCACTCCGAGAGTTGGCGTCCACCTTCGCCGATACATCCAAACCCTTGGGATGATACGCTCTGTCATCATAAAACTCCTTATATCTTTCCTCAAAACAGCCACCATACCTACCTATCAAGGCATTTCCATAGCCTTTCCGAGATATATTGACATGCAACTTCCACCTCTTCATGACTTGATCTTCTTGTCATACATGTTACTGCTACACTGGCAGCGACATACATTGCATACATCATGATAGCTACATCTTCTTTATTATTTGAGTACCTTGTAAAGTGTGAACGATCTTCTATACCCTCTTGTAAATTAGAGTGTTGCCCTTAAGTGAGGAAAAGATCCCAAAGTGGACAAATTCAAAGATCCCAAAGAGGACAAATGAGAGTTAAATAGAAAGAGCCATTGAGGCCACCAAAAAATACAAAAAAATAGAAAAAAGATAAAAAGAAATAAAAAGAGAGAAAGGGGCAACACTACTATCCTTTTGAAAGATCCACACTGGTACTCCCTCTTATCCTTGTACTCCATAGAGATGATCATGCATATAGCTATGTGGGGACCTTCACACTATGGAACTTGGTTGTATATTCCAAGGATGAGCCTCCTCAAAAGAGCTCTAGGTCTTCATGAGCGAGCAAGTTAGATGCACCCCCACTAGTTTCATTGGAGAGCTTTTCAGCTCATACGTGCATCCGTTGCATGGCAATCCCTACTCCTCACATCATATCTATCATTTGGCCTTTTCGCCTATGATTGTCCTCATTGATGTGAGCTTTTCTCATCCTTTTTCTCTTCCTCCTCCACCATATTCTCTCTTTGCCATCCTAAGTGTCAACTCTCGTGCTTACGCTCATCCATTGCATGAGTGCTCAAAATATCGAAAAGGAGTGGATCAAATTGACTTGTACCTGGCTAGTGGTCTCGGGACGAGTCAAGATAAGATTCCAAAGAAGACCAAGTGTGAAACTTTAGTAGATTGAGTTCTCAACACAAAAATACCTTTTTTTCTCGTATTCCCTACCCCTCTTCTTGCACGCAAACACCATCTAGAGACATTTGAGTCACGGACAATGAGAGCTCTTGCACCTAATGTTCTTTCGTTGCTTGTTTCAATGCTACTATAGACTCTTGCATGTTATGACTTGAATTGAATTGCATACGTTGATTTCTTTACTTTTCAAAGTTCTTATATGGTTGCTAGCATGTCACCACAGAAATTATGCATGTTATCATTTACCTACTCGAGGACGAGCAGGAATTAAGCTTGGAGATGTTCATATGTCTCAAATATATCGATAATTTCTGCTCGCTCCATGCTTGTTTTGTGTGATATTGCTATGATCTAGATACACTTTCATACACTTTCGATCATATTTTGATTAACCTAATAACTCAGTGCATCCCAGTGTCAGTTCCTGTTTTCTGCTGTTTTTCTATTCCAGGTTTCCCCCATATTAAAAGTGCTCCAAAAATTCGGGAAATATCGGATAAAAAATCTGAAAGGGCATGTGCCCTTATGTTTGGTTTTGGTAATTTATGACAATCTTTATGGACTAATGGTTTCCTTGAGTTATTGTAACAGCCCAATTTTCATAAAAAATAAAAAAATTGTTTTCGGCGTGAATTGTTTGATTGTCTGATTTGTTTGCGGTGTTTGCATTCCCGATTTATCGATCGGCGATTACTTTTCCCCCTCTTATCTCGTATCGGACGGAGACCGACCCTTGCCACCATGACACTCGACCTTTGCGACACCGGGTTTCACCCGATCACCGTCGCGAAAATAGCACGAGACCAGCCGCAGCCAACGGAACGAAAAACCCCGTTTAATAATTAAACGGGTTATTTTTAAAGCGCCGAAAAGTGTTTTCGGAACGGTTCCAGCGCGAGGTGAACGCCGCCGGCTCGACGCGCTGATCGCGCAATTCAAAGTTTTACCCGAATCGAAGGTACTGCGGACCCCTGGCGGTCAGAAACGTGAGCACCACGCGCGAGATAGAATAACCGGGGATGTTTTTGCAAACTGCCAGCCACCTGGGCTATATAAAGACCACCACACTCCCACCCCTTTGCAGGGTTTCCCTAGCACAAATTTGCAGCCACCCCCTCCATTTTGCCCAGTTTTGCCTCCCAGATCCACAAATCCCGAAATTTTTCTCTCCCTGCGATCTGGACCGTCAGATCACGCGATCCGACGGCCCAGATCCACCCTAGCCCACCTTCTCTCTCCTCCTAGCCGCACCAGCCCGTGGATCCGCCGCCTCCAACTCCGACAGCCTCGCCGGCAGCCGCGCCTCCTCTCTCTCTCCAGGAACCCCGCCGCCGCTCGCCAACGTCCGCCGCCGCCATGGCCTCAAGGCCGAGCTCGCGCCCAGGCCGCCACGCCGTCGTCCCTCCGGCGCCGAGCGCCTCCAACGCCGAGCGCCGCCAGGACCAGGCGGGTCCCCGCCGCCTCCAACTCCGGCAGCCTCGCCGACAGCCGCGCGTCCGGTGACCTCCTCCCCGAACGCCCAAGCCCCTCCTCCTCCTTTCCCTCACCGCGCCTCCTCTCTCTCTCCAGGAACCCCGCCACCGCTCGCCAACGTCCGCCGCCTCCATGCCCTCAAGGCCGAGCTCGCGCCCAGGCCGCCTCGCCGTCGTCCCTCCGGCGCCGAGCGCCGCCAGGACCAGGCCGGTCCCCGCCGCCTCTTCCGCCAACTCCGGCCGGCCGGCGAGCCAGACCAGCGCCGGCGAGCCGCCGCCGACGGGAACTCCCGCACGGGACGAGTCCCGTCCCGATCCAGCGCCCCCGTTGACCAGCTGCAGGTGGGCCGGCCTGCAGCGGTCCAGCCAGCGCCTCCCAGCCCAGCGGCCAGTGGGCCGAGCCCACTGGCTGAGCCAGCCTTCCCCCTTTTTTTATTATTCTTTTTTTTTCTGCACCTGTAAATTTTTGCTAAGTCCTTGGTAAATCTGCTGCTGATTCAATTTCGTGATGCGATTTCCCGTTGATCCGTAGCTCCGATGAACGTGCCCCCAAAATGAAAGTTTCTTAGAATTGCGTGTACTTTAATTCATCTTTTGTGAGCATTTTCATTTTAGGTCATCTTGATTGTGTAATTGTGTGCTAAACAATTCACCAGATCGTTAATTGCAACTGCTGCTGTTAAACTTGCTGAAACTGTTGCTTGATTGAAACTTCGGGTGACGATTGCTTCGCAACCGTTTATCGGAATTGAGTGATTCCTTTTGCGTTGTGTTAAGCATTGTTTCTACTTCAGTTTCATGCATTCACATGCCTTAATTGCTTGCTGCATCATGATTGTATCTTTCTCCAAAGTAGCTACCCTGCCGTTAGTGTGCTGCTATTTATATTTTGTTGCAACTTCGGTCGACGACTGTGTCGCGACCGTTTATCGGAATTGAGTGATCCAATTGCATATTGTTAAGCATCATGTCTAATTTCATTACATGTATTTCATTGTCATGATATGCTTTCTGATCATATAGTTATTAAGCTCCAAAGTTGCTATGCTGCTGTTTTTGACAGCCACCTCTGTTTTTCTGTAAGTCTGTAACGTTCCGATGCCATGTTGCATGCTTAATATCTTTTTATCTATGATGCCTATTTGCATGATTCTTTTTGCCATGCCTTCCCTGTCATGTCTACTTTAGTTCCATATCATTTGTGAGCATGTTTGCATTGATTATCCTGTTTATGCATTGCTCTAAAGTGTGCTTCGTGATGTTGGCAGATTGTGCCCGTAACTTGCTTTGCTTATATCTTTTTAACCGTAACTCCGTTTGGAGTGTGCCTTATATGTAACTTGATCAGTTTTTCATGTACTTTGTGTTTATGATATTGTTTGCTGTTGTTAACTAACCTAAAATATGGTTTAGGACAGAACAGTACCAAATCTTTTAATCATCGTGCGACACTTAGTGTTATGCCATGTTTAGGTTGTGCCTCACTTAAATTGACTAGTATAGATAGTTTATTTTATGCTTCACATTTGCCATGTTTGTGTGCTATGCCATGCTTTCTTGAGTTGCCATGTTAACAACCTTTTGTTGATCACCTGTAGCTAAGCAACTTGAACCACCGTAAACATGCGGTATTTGTCGTGTGTGACCGATACCCCACTTAAACTGTTAGTAACCACTCTCGACGGTAGGTGCGATGTCTCATGTTGCCTTCTTGTTGATGCTTGCTCGTGTTTGCCTCGTAGTAATAGAGTGCTTGCTCGTTGAATGCTTTCCAGTGTTTATCGTCTTGTGTGCTTCCGCGGGTACCTCTCGGAGACGATGCGAGCTGGCGATCAACTACACCTTCGGAACCCGACTTATCAAAAGGCAAGGACTATACATTACTTATGATCCATTCTATTTCAACCAGCGGTTTGCATGCTAGTCTAGGATAGGTTCGATGTTTGATCCTACCACATGTTTACAGCCTCTTTCAAACCGATACAGCCATGTCCCCTCCCAGCAAACCTTGTACTGCTATGTTACTATTGCTCGTTGCTTAACCCCTGCTTAGTATGCATGCTTAGGATGCTACGATGTTACCCTGTTACTCCTTGGTTTGGGATATCACATTATTATATTGTTGTTGATGATATGATTATTATAATGTTGACTATATTCGACGAAGGATGGAAGGTCTAGGCTATCCCTCCCGACGCTTTGTTCCATTCGAGTCACCTAGGATCCGAGTTCCGGGTATTGGTTTTAAGACTGAGCGTGCCTAACCGCGTGTGGGATTTTATGGGGTCCCCTTTTCTTACCTACCTAGCTTCAAGCATTTCTAGTGGTGGCCCAAGCTGATTTACCATTTGAAACCGTGTGTGTGCTGGTCAGATGCCAGTAGTTTTTAAACCAACCCGGACCAGTGAGGACATAGTTCCCTTGCTGGCCCACCTTGTTCGGCTGAGGACCCGGTTTCCCATGTGTGATTAACCGGCTATCCAAACCCGAGAGAGACGGTAGAGACCGATTCGAGAGTGCGGCCGGCTTTTGAGTTGGATGTCGACTCACCGGGGGCCACCCGGATTTGTTCGTTGTTAGTTAGAGGGACCTGTCATTTCGGATCTCTTGGAACTAAATCATAAAATGGTTGCCTGTGATGGGTAGCAACTGAGAGAGATGGGCGTGCGTGCGGAGCCTTGTAATGGGCAGTTGGTACACCCCTGCAGGGTTAAATCTTTTCGAGAAGCCGTGTCCACGGTTATGGACGACTTGAGACCTACTACTTGTTCATAGACAACAACAACTAAGATAATCTTAATATAACTTGATCAACGTGTGTGTGTGTGCCTTGACCGCTTCTTCTTCGACGGGATGCGAAGAGGAGGACAAGGATAGGATAGGTGTTATGATTGCGTAAGTAGTGGATAGCAAGACTTGTTGGAGGCGATTCCTCATCGAATGCTTGGCTTCTTATCTTACTCTCTAGATCATTAGCCACTTCATGAATGCTAGTGCGGCAGCAACCTCACCACTTACCCCTTCCTTACCTTAAACTACTAGTTGTCCTAGAATGATAAGTGATGAAGTCCTTGCTGGGTCAGTTGACCACTACAGTTGGATGCTGAGTACTTCTGTACTCATGATACTACCCCCAAACTCTTTTCAGGGTTCTTGATCGACAACAGGTATGGTGATCGATGTTTCACGTGGAGACTCGACGACGACTAGTTAGGCGGATCCCGGCGGAGGGCCTGGACCCGTGTGGTTATGGGATCGAGGTTTTCTCTTTTCCAATAGGCATTTGATTGTAGTCTGTACCCAGACATGTATCTTCCGCTGTTGTATAGTATTTGAGGCAGTTGTATGCCGATTGTATGAGATGTTGTATCCTTGTATCTGTAATGTTGTGATATCATGTTGGAAATCCGGGGCATATGGCTTTGTCATAGTCGCGGTGGGACCGATATGTGCTTCGTCCCCGGATCTGGATGGAAACATCTAGATCTGGAACAGTACCGCATATCGGGCCTTACAACTTGGTATCTGAGCCTTAGCGACCGTAGGATCCCTTCTCTGGCCGAAGTCGAGTCTAGACAAAAACTATTTTGTAGTTAATAAGTTAGTTATCGGAGAGTAGGAATCTTTTTACTCCTTACCCTTGCTCTGGTCAGGACAAGTGTCGTAAGTGTTTTTATTCACGCCTTATCCCCTTCAAACTTTAGGATCTCGAGTAAGTGAAGTTTCAGAATAGTTACAATGCCTTACTTGCAGCGTATTGTCTCGATTCCGATCTCAGGTTTGAGAAATCCTTTAGTACCTTTAGCTTCTCCGATTTTGGGTATCATCTGGGTCATCCATTGCCATCCCTCCTTTTACCGGTGTTTTTATGACTTGCGTCGAAAATCACTATCCCTTGATCTGGTTTTTGCGATCGTTCTTCCTCTTGTCACTGACGGTTTCGTTTTTTCCGACGATGTCATCTCTCTGCGGAAATTTATCTCAACCAAAGTTCGACGTCGACATGGAGCAGAGTCCCTTGTTGGTGGTGTTGAAGATTGTCGACTCTTTTCTTTCCCCCTTCCCCTCTCCCCTGGATCGTACTGGATCTCGGGATGAGATCCCTTGTTGGTGGTGTTGTATTGTAACAGCCCAGTTTTCACAAAAATTAAAAAAATTGTTTTCGGCGTGAATTGTTTGATTGTCTTATTTGTTTGTGGTGTTTGCATTCCCGATTTATCGATCGGCGATTATTTTTCCCCCTCTTATCTCGTATCGGACGGAGACCGACCCTTGCCACCATGATACTCGACCTTTGCGACACCGGGTTTCACCCGATCACCGTCGCGAAAACCGCACGAGACCAGCCGCAGCCAACGGAACGAAAAACCCCGTTTAATAATTAAACGGGTTATTTTTATAGAGCGCCGAAAAGTGTCTTCGGAACGGTTCCAGCGCGAGGTGAACGCCGCCGGCTCGACGCGCTGATCGCGCAGTTCGAAGTTTTACCCGAATCGGAGGTACTGCGGACCCCCGGCGGTCAGAAACGTGAGCACCGCGCGCGAGAGAGAAAAACCGGGGATGTTTTTGCAAACTGCCAGCCACCTGGGTTATATAAAGACCACCACACTCCCACCCCTTTGTAGGGTTTCCCTAGCACAAATTTGCAGCCACCCCCTCCATTTTGCCCAGTTTTGCCTCCCAGATCCCCAAATCCCGAAATTTTTCTCTTCCTGCGATCTGGACCGTCAGATCTCGCGATCCGACGGCCCAGATCCACCCTAGCCCACCTTCTCTCTCCTCCTAGCCGCACCAGCCCGTGGATCCGCCGCCTCCAACTCCGGCAGCCTCGCCGGCAGCCGCGCGTCCGGTGACCTCCTCCCCGAGCGCCCAAGCCCCTCCTCCTCCTTTCCCTCACCGCGCCTCCTCTCTCTCTCCAGGAACCCCGCCGCCGCTCGCCAACGTCCGCCGCCGCCATGGCCTCAAGGCCGAGCTCGCGCCCAGGCCGCCACGCCGTCGTCCCTCCGGCGCCGAGCGCCTCCAACGCCGAGCGCCGCCAGGACCAGGCGGGTCCCCGCCGCCTCCTCCGCCAACTCCGCCCGGCCGGCGAGCCAGACCAGCGCCGGCGAGCCGCCGCCGACGGGAACTCCCGCACGGGACGAGTCCCGTCCCGATCCAGCGCCCCCGTTGACCAGCTGCAGGTGGGCCGGCCTGCAGCGGCCCAGCCAACGCCTCCCATCCCAGCGGCCAGTGGGCCGAGCCCACTGGGTGAGCCGGCCTTCCCCCTTTTTTTATTATTGTTTTTTTTCCTGCACCTGTAATTTTTTTCTAAGTCCCTGGTAAATCTGCTGCTGATTCAATTTCGTGATGCGATTTCCCGTTGATCCGTAGCTCCGATGAACGTGCCCCCAAAAGTAAAGTTGCTTAGAATTGCGTGTACTTTAATTCATATTTTGTGAGCATTTGCATTTGAGGTCATCTTGATTGTGTAATTGTGTGCTAAATAGGGCATCAGATCGTTAATTGCAACTGCTGCTGTTAAACTTGCTGAAACTGTTGCTTGATTGAAACTTCGGGTGACGATTGCTTCGCAACCGTTTATCGGAATTGAGTGATTCCTTTTGCGTTGTGTTAAGCATTGTTTCTACTTCAGTTTCATGCATTCACATGCCTTAATTTCTTGCTGCATCATGATTGTATCTTTCTCCAAAGTAGCTACCCTGCCGTTAGTGTGCTGCTATTTATATTTTGTTGCAACTTCGGTCGACGAGTGTGTCGCGACCGTTTATCGGAATTGAGTGATTCCAATTGCATATTGTTAAGCATCATGTATACTTTCATTACATGTATTGCATTGTCATGATATGCTTGCTGATCATATAGTTATTAAGCTCCAAAGTTGATATGCTGCTATTTTTGACAGCCACCTCTGTTTTTCTCTAAGTCTGTAACGTTCCGATGCCATGTTGCATGCTTAATATCTTTTGATCTATGATTCCTATTTGCATGATTCTTTTTGCCATGCCTTCCCTGTCATGTATACTTTAGTTCCATATCATTTGTGAGCATGTTTGCATTGATTATCTTGTTTATGCATTGCTCTAAAGTGTGCTTCGTGATGTTGGCAGATTGTGCCCGTAACTTGCTTTGCTTATATCTTTTTAACCGTAACTCCGTTTGGAGTGTGCCTTATATGTAACTTGATCAGTTTTTCGTGTACTTTGTGTTTATGCTATTGTTTGCTGTTGTTAACCAACCTAAAATATGGTTTAGGACAGAACAGTACCAAATCTTTTAATCATCGTGCGGCACTTAGTGTTATGCCATGTTTAGGTTGTGCCTCACTTAAATTGACTAGTATAGATAGTTTATTTTATGCTTCACATTTGCCATGTTTGTGTGATATGCCATGCTTGCTTGAGTTTCCATGTTAACAACCTTTGTTGATCACCTGTAGCTAAGCAACTTGAACCACCGTAAACATGCGGTATTTGTCATGTGTGACCGATACCCCACTTAAACTGTTAGTAACCGCTCTCGACGGTAGGTGCGATGTCTCATGTTGCCTTCTTGTTAATGCTTGCTCGTGTTTGCCTCGTAGTAATAGAGTGCTTGCTCGTTGAATGCTTTCCAGTGTTTATCGTCTTGTGTGCTTCCGCGGGTACCTCTCGGAGACGATGCGAGCTGGCGATCAACTACACCTTCGGAACCCGACTTATCAACAGGCAAGGACTATACATTACTTATGATCCATTCTATTTCAACCAGCGGTTTGCATGCTAGTCTAGGATAGGTTCGATGTTTGATCCTACCACATGTTTACAGCCTCTTTCAAACCGATACAGCCATGTCCCCTCCCAGCAAACCTTGTACTGCTATGTTACTATTGCTCGTTGCTCAGCCCCTGCTTAGTATGCATGCTTAGGATGCTACGATGTTACCCTGTTACTCCTTGGTTTGGGATATCACATTATTATATTGTTGTTGATGATATGATTATTATAATGTTGACTATATTCGACGAAGGATGGAAGGTATAGGCTATCCCGCCCGACGCTTTGTTCCATTCGAGTCACCTAGGATCCGAGTTCCAGGTATTGGTTTTAAGACTGAGCGTGCCTAACTGCGTGTGGGATTTTATTGGGTCCCCTTTTCTTACCTACCTAGCTTCAAGCATTTCTAGTGGTGGCCCAAGCTGATTTACCATTTGAAACCGTGTGTGTGCTGGTCAGCTGCCAGTAGTTTTTAAACCAACCCGGACCAGTGAGGACATAGTTCCCTTGTTGGCCCACCTTGTTCGGCTGAGGACCCGGTTTCCCATGTGTGATTAACCGGCTATCCAAACCCGAGACAGATGGTAGAGACCGATTCGAGAGCGCGGCCGGCTTTTGAGTTGGGTGTCGACTCACCGGGGGCCACCCGGATTTGTTCGTTGTTAGTTAGAGGGACCTGTCGTTTCGGATCTCTTGGAACTAAATCATAAAATGGTTGCCTGTGATGGGTAGAAACTGAGAGAGATGGGCGTGCGTGCGGAGCCTTGTAATGGGCAGTTGGTACACCCCTGCAGGGTTAAATCTTTTCGAGAAGCCGTGTCCACGGTTATGGACGAATTGAGACCTACTCCTTGTTCATAGACAACAACAACTGAGATAATCTTAATATAACTTGATCAACGTGTGTGTGTGCCTTGACTGCTTCTTCTTCGACGGGATGCGAAGAGGAGGACAAGGATAGGATAGGTGTTATGATTGCGTAAGTAGTGGATAGTAAGACTTGTTGGAGGCGATTTGTGACGCCCCCAAAATCAGACCGTGTACAGTAATCATACACACAGAGTACACGACTGAGATTAGGGTGCCACGGGGATAATATCACAGCACAACACTAAACACAAAAGGATAAACAAATATATTACAATAGAGGGGGTCACGCGGACCCGAATATATAAGTCATACAAGCCATAATATCTGAGTACAGACATAATTAGTCAAGTTTGCCTTCAGAAGGCTAGCACAAATCACATCAGGGATACAGAACGAAAAGGCGAGGCCTCCTGCCTGGGATCCACAGTACTACTCCTGGTCAACGGGGAACTCGACGTCGTAGTAGGCGCCTCCGGGGTACTCCTGCTCCTGGGCTTCAACGTCGGCTGCAGCGGCCGATCAGGCAAAACAGTAAAGGAAATAAAGCAGGTGAGTATCTAGTATACCCGCGAGTCTTACGTCCGCTACTAAGCATTGTGCATTGTATCAACGGAATGAAGAGGCTATATATAGTGGACTGAAGACAGAAAATTCAGAGCAAGGGTAAGAAGCTAGGCCTAACGAAGACTAGCATCTTCTGACGGTGTCTTGCAGCATGAGGTAAGAATCAGCCAACAGTTTATATAAAACAGTAAGGTAGCAATGAAGCAGAAGTTGCTGCAACATTGAATAATGATAAATTGTAATAATTAACAATGCCTCCGAGTTCACCTCCTCGACATCCCCGCGAGGAAAAGAACCCGGAACCATACAGTTTAATAATAGTTTCTAGTGGTAAGATCCAGCTTCAGCATAAAGCGTCCTGTTACCGTGGACACGGCTATCGATAGATCAATTCTTCCCTGCAGGGGTGCACTTGTGTTACGCTACACGCACGGATCTCCAGGGTGACGGGAACCTTGTTAGGGGACGCTCCACCGAGGCTATCCGACACTTCATAGCCCATCTTTCAAACTCAACAGAGAGGTCATCCGCCGGACTATATCCTATGTACGCGGGGCTTTGGACCCTAACCCCGACGTACTCCTGCACGGTGCGTGACTGGCCGGTGAAGTTAAATCAAAGCAATATACAAATCACACGCCGCGACAAATAAGACAACACCACTTCCCGTCAATCAGCCCGCGGTACTGCTGACGTCTGAAGAGTCCTCGGACGACACTAAGAAGCGGAGGAGCCCATAACTCGTAGTTCCCACGGGTAGGTAGTGCGTACATGGCATATAGCCAACTCAATACATTCACTGAACCATTTAGCATTTTAATTAACCTGCGTGACAACCGTTATCGTTGCCTCGACTTAACCGACCCGCGGACAACGACAGCAGCCAGGACCACCAGTACATCGGTGCCTGCCCCATCGTCCCACCAAGTCACTGCGGTTACCAACAAGGTGAACTGTCTCCTTACCTTGTCTCGCGTGTGCTCCTGGAGGAGCTCGACTTTCGTGGGTTGGTAACTCTCGCGGCCAACGATTAGGGGCCAAGCACACCGGTACACTGGTCGTGCCCTCCCTGTCGTCCCGTCGCAATACCTCTCGCAGGCACCGTTGGGTCGCCCGACTTCTTACCTGAAGGACAACCGTTTCCAGGACCCTATGGCGGTAAGACAAAGTCAGCCTCGAGTGGAGTACAAGGATTACTCCTTGATAGCTCACACTTGAGGTGACTAGGCATAACCCAGATAGGGGCCTTAGACGGAGTCTGCATTGTACCGTACCTGTGCAGTTATATTATTTATATCCGCGTTCACTCCCCTGAGTGATCACGGTCCTCTATCTAATCCTGGCTAACAATGCGCAGGGCTCACTGCTGAATAATGCATAATAAAATTAATAGGCAGCATAGGATAGAGGAAGGCACATCAAGGGGCGACAAAATTCAAGCTATGCAGTTGAATAGGATTGTAATCGTAGCAGCAGCAGTAACAATGCCTAGTGCAAGAAATGTACGGAAAGATAGGCGATATCTGGGGAAAGAGAATGGCTCTGCTTGCCTGCAAGCTCGACGGTAGTAGTAGGGTCGTCGACGACGTAGTCGTACTCAGCAGCGGGGTCTACCGGAGATAAAAGGGGGGGGGAAGGAAACAGTAAATACACAGCAATAATATACAAACAGATGCATGACAAGACAGATGAAAATGTTAACGGTATTCTAACGCAGTGCAATGCAATATGCTCGGAGCGGGAATTCATCTGGGGATGAACTGCCGGCTCCGGGTGATTACCGGACAGGGTGTCCGGAGGGGGAAGGATCAAGCCGGAGGTGTCGTGGTTACCGGAACAACATAAGGGGGGTGTATCCGTGCTACTTGAACCATTCCGGACAACTTTCGTGTTCGGAATAACTTCATCCGGGCACTATAACGGTACCGGACAATTTATCGGGCAGACGGTCCGGAGGGGGAATGTTCGATTTTCGTGGTGTTAGGGGGGTGGGGTAGACATACGGATAGCGTATTCGTATTCGTTGTATTTTTCTGATCAACTTTCATGTATAAAGTTTTTGAATCCGAGTTACGGTTTAAAAGTTATTGAATTTCAAAGTTTAAATCAATTTAAATGATTTTCTGGATTTTCTTTTATTATTTATTTAAACATTATCCAAAACATTATCCACAACATTATCCAGAACAGTGCTGACATGTGGGACCCGCATGTCAGCCTCTGTTATTTATAAAACACTTAATTAAATTAGAAAATACCCCTGGACCCACATGTCAGTGACTAGTTTTTATATTTTTATTTATCTCTAAATGACTTACAGCTGGGGCCCAGCAGTCAGTGACTGATTGTATAACTATTTTAACTATCCTAACTAACTACAAAGGGCCCACCTGTCAGTGTAACATTTTAATTAAACAATTTTGATTAAGTTAAAGGGGTAGGGCCCGCATGTCAGTGGGGGTGGGGTTTGTTTTCTGGTTAATGTAAATAGGCTATTAGAGGGGATTAGTGAGGGGGGGGGGCCTACACGTCAGTGGGGATTAGGGACTAATCCAGCGGGCCCACCTGGCAGCCACCGTAGGGGCTCGCCGGCGGCTGGACTCCGGCGAGGCCGAGCCCGAGCTCGAATCCGGGCACGGTTTGGAGCGCCGCTGGTGGCTACGGGTTCCTGGCGACCTGCGCGTTCGATTTGAGGTAGCGGGGGTGTCGGGGGTGGCCGGAGCGGAGCGCGACATCGACGGTGACGGCGGAAACCTCCGGGTGAAGACGACGACGACGACCTACGGTGCTGCGAGGGGTGTGGCTTAGCGCATTCAAACGAGGGGGGCGCGGGCACCCGCGTGACGCGTACCGTGCGCCAAAAGCGTGCTCCAGGACACGGTGGAGAGCTCGCCGGCGGCGAGGCGCTTCTGCCCTAATGGCGGGGTGGGCTACAAGGCACAAACGGCTCGTCGGGGAGTTGGGGGAGGCGCAGGAGCTCACCAGGAACGTAACGGTGCAGAGAGCGGCCTCGGTGGCGTCGGGGTGGCGCCGGATTTCCTCCGCGACGTCGCGGCGGCCGGAGTTTGGGAAGATGACCGTGGGCTCGGGGTGGAGGTTCCCGCCTCGATTCCTTCCGCTCGGAGACGAGGACGACGACGAGAGATACGCTGGACACGGCGGGGTGGCGTCGCGAGCTCACTGGCCGCGTGAGCTCACTGCCATGGCGACGGTGGCGCTCGGGAAAGCTTTCCCCGACGTCGGCGAGAGGAGGAGGAGGGGAATGGGGTGGGGGAGTTGTCCAGGGGGCTGCGGGGGTTGGCCTTATCGGGTCCATGGCGGGAGGGAGCAGGTGAGGGAGGGGAGGGCTCCAGGGACGCCCGTGGCCACGGCGGCGCCACGGCGTCGAGCAGGTGGCGGACGTGATGGGGGCAGGTGGGAGGTGGAAGACGGGCCGGGGTGGGCTGGGCTGAGGTGGTCTCGCCCCAGGCGGGTTATTGCGTTGTTCCCATTTTCTGGTTTTCTGCTAATTCAAATTCCTTTCTGTAATTGATTTGTTAACCCTAGCATTTTTGAAAAATATTATTGGTGTTTGTAAATTAGGTTTATATATTACTGAGGTGCCACAAAAAGTTGTGCAGCAAAATAAATTCATTGGATATTTCTTTTAGATATTAAATGCCCAAAGTAGGGGTTTTAACCTACTGTTTGAATTGTTTGGAATTTTCTGCAACTCCAAAAATTATCAAAGTTGGTCCCACATGATTGTAATGATTTTAGGCAATTTACAAAAATAGTTCCATGATTTTTGGAACAACTTTATTTGAGCACTTTTGTTTTAATTTCCATTTGAGGTAGTTTCAACTAGGGTTTGGTTTCATGATGAGCAAAATGCATTGGGCTTTGTGTTTTGATTACCAACCAGCGTGGTTTGGATGGAGCAGAAGCAAAGTTTGATTAAGGTCAGGGAATAACAGGGATTAACAAACAGTGATAGTCAACAGTGATGATGATTACTGTTACAGGCATCTGAGGGTGTTACAAATCTCCCCCACTACAAGAATTCTCGTCCCGAGAATTTAAGTGGTAGCGAGGAAATGATCGGGGTATTCATCGCAAAGGCGATCTTCGTGTTCCCAAGTGGCCTCATCTTCAGAATGATTCGACCACTGAACCTTGAGGAACTTGACGGTCTTGTTGTGGGTTCGGCGTTCAGACTGATCGAGAATGCGGCTCGGATGTTCTCGATAAGTTAAGTCTTGTTGCAGCTCGATCATATCATGCTCCACTTCGCGGATAGGATCCTTGAAGCAGCGACGGAGTTGCGACACGTGGAAGACATCGTGGACTTGGGAGAGGTTCGGCGGCAATTCCAACCGGTATGCCACGGGTCCACTCCTGGAAAGGATACGGAACGGGCCAATGTAGCGAGGAGCCAACTTGCCCTTGATACCGAAGCGATGAGTGCCCCTCATGGGAGTGACACGGAGGTAAGCGTATTCACCAGGTTGATACTCCATGTCACGGTGCTTGCGGTCATAGTTGCTCTTCTGGCGGGACTGAGCGGCCTTCAAATGTTCACGGATGACGTGAACTTGGTCTTCAGCTTGCTGAATAATATCCGGGCCAATGAGTGCACGTTCCCCAGTTTCTGACCAACTCAGCGGGGTCCGACACTTACGTCCATAGAGAACTTCATAGGGTGCCATCTTCAGACTAGCGTGGTAGCTATTGTTGTACGAGAATTCAGCAAATGGAAGAGATTCCTCCCATTTCTTGCCGAAGGAGATGACACAAGCTCGAAGCATATCTTCAAGTATTTGATTGATGCGTTCGACTTGGCCCTGTGACTGGGGGTGATAAGCGGTGCTGAGATGCAGAGTAGTCCCCAGAGCTTCTTGGAAACTCCGCCAATATCTTGAGGTGAAAAGGCTGCCACGATCTGAACTGATCTCCAACGGAATACCGTGGAGCGACACGATTTGGGCGATATACAATTCCGCTAACTGAGCCGCCGTGATCTTCTCCTTGACTGGTATAAAGTGAGCAACCTTGGAGAACCGGTCGATGACGACAAAGATAGCATCGTTACCTTTCTGGGATCGGGGAAAACCGGTGACGAAGTCCATCTGAACTTTGTCCCACTTCCATACAGGGATTTCAGGTGGTTGTAGTTTTCCAGAGGGTTTATGATGTTCCCCCTTGACGCGACGACAAACGTCACATTCAGAAACATGTCGGGCAATGTCTTGCTTCATGTTGGGCCACCAGAATTGCTGACGAATGTCTTGGTACATCTTGGTGCTTCCAGGATGAATGGACAACGGGGTATCGTGAGCCGCTTTCATGACCTTCGGAGTCATATCCAGGTTCTCATGCCTGCCCTTGCTGTGAGTAACCACTAATCGGTTCTGGTAGAACGCCGCACCATTACTATCAAGGGTGAAGGGTGAGGGTCTCCCCTTGGCGATATCGCGCTTAATCTTGTGTACGAAATCATCATAGAACTGTATACACTTGACGGATTTGACGAGATCCGGTTCAATGACCAGGTTATTTGCACAACCTTGAGGAACAATCTCGAGGTTCAACTTTTGAAAGTCTTCATACAGAAGCGGTTGTTGTACTTGAACTTCAAGTTCAGAACAGTAAGCTTTGCGGCTCAAGGCATCGGCCATCACATTAGCCTTGCCAGGGGTGTAATGAATATCCATGTTAAAATCGGCTATTGTCTCGAGCCATCTTTTTTGGCGGAGATTCAGGTCGGGCTGAGTAAACAAGTACTTCAGGCTTTGGTGGTCGGTGTAGATCTCGCAACGATTACCAACGAGGTAATGTCGCCACAGCTTCAATGCATAAATTACTGCTGCCAATTCGAGATCGTGTGTTGGATATTTGTCTTCGTGAGCACGCAACTGACGAGAGCCATAAGCAATCACTTTGCGCTCTTGCAATAGGACACAGCCTAATCCTTGACGAGACGCGTCGCAATATATCACGAAGTCCTTCTGAGTATCAGGGGGAGCGAGCACCGGGGGAGAAGTTAGCTTGTCCTTGAGGGCTTGAAAACTTTCTTGACATTTATCTGTCCACTCAAACTTGACGCCTTTGTGAAGCAGATTAGTCAGAGGCCTGGCAATCTTGAAAAAATTCTCGACGAAACGGCGGCAATAACTAGCGAGCCCGAGAAAACTGCGGACCTGCTTGAAGGTCTTGGGAGGAGTCCAGTCAAGAATAGCCTGGATACGTTCCGGGGTGACGGCAATGCCATCCTTGGAAATCACATGTCCAAGGTAGGTTACTTCGGGAAGCCAGAACTCACACTTAGAAAACTTAGCGTAGAGTTTGTGTTCTCGAAGCTTCTCCAGTATAAGACGAAGATGTTCAGCATGTTCTTCCTCATTCTTGGAATATATCAAGATATCATCCAGATAAACCACGACGAACTGGTCGAGGTACTCCATGAAAATATAATTCATCAGTCTGGAGAAGGTGGCTGGAGCATTGGTTAAGCCAAAGGACATGACAGTGTACTCGTATGAACCATAACGAGTAATGAAGGCAGTCTTCGGAATGTCCTCATCACGGACTCGGATTTGGTGATAACCCAACCTCAAGTCGAGTTTAGAAAACACCTTAGATCCGGCAAGTTGATCATACAGGTCATTGATCCGGGGAAGTGGGTATTTGTTCTGGATGGTGGCTTGGTTAATGGGCCGATAATCTTGGACCAGTCGGTTTGTCCCATCGCTCTTCTTGACAAAGAGCGAAGGTGCTCCCCAAGCTGAGGAACTGGGGCGAATGAATCCTTTCTGAAGGGCCTTGTCGATTTCCTCCTTAAGTTCAAGGAGTTCATGTGGCGGCATCTTGTAAGGACGCTTGGCAATAGGGACAGTGCCTGGCTTCAAGTCGATGACGAATTCAACTTCTCTGATCGGGGGTATTCCCGGCAGTTCTTCTGGGAAGACGTCGGGAAAATCTCGAACGACTGGAACGTTCTCGATGCCTTCCAAAGGTGAGGCATTCAAAGCATTCATCATAAAGATCTGTGTTTCAGCATTACGGGTAACTCGGGCGGTGTGGTTAACAATCCCACCGGAGGGGTGAAAAAGTTGGACAGACTTGGTGCCACAATAAAGTGCGGCATCGTGGAACTTCAACCAATCCATTCCCAGAATGAGGTCTATGGTGGAAGACTTCAGAACGATGGGGGAAGCACGGAAATCAATCCCTTCAATTTCAACAATGGTTCCGGGCACTATCTTGGAGGTGTGGGCATGGCCTATCGGGGTGCGGACAACCATCGGTGGGTTCATATCCTCAAGCGTAAAATTATGCGACAATGCAAATGCTTCCGACAAGAATGAATGCGATGCTCCTGTATCGAATAAAACAGTAGCAGGTACGGAATTAACGAGAAGGGTACCCATCACGGTAGCGGGTTGTTGTTGAGCTTCATCAACACTGATGTTGTTCGCGTGACCACGAGTATGAGCAGCAGACCCAGTATTATAGTTGGGGGTCCGGTGGTTGCCACGACCATTTCCACGGCCAGCGGGGTGAACTACCAGTTGCTTCTGTTTCAGGGGACACTCTCGAGAATAATGCCCAGGTTGGCGGCACGTGAAGCACAATCCATCCTGAGGACGAAGGGGTGGTGTATTGGGTGGTGCAGGCAGAGCTCTTGGCATCTGCGGTGGCGGAGGCAGACGGGGTGCAGCATAAGACGGCCTTGGAGCAGCGGAAGCTGAGTGGGTCAAACTGGTAGGGAGCCAGATACGACGCTTCTGCGTTGCGCCCGAAGATGAGCCAACGTCACGATAACGCTTCAGAGAGGTCTTGTGCTCCATCTGGGCAGTCTCGACGGTGATAGCCTTGTTCACCATGGTGGCGAAGTTGGCGAAATCATGAACGGCAAGAGCGAGCCTGAGTTCTGGGTTGAGGCCACGACGGAACTTCTGCTGCCTACGAGCATCAGTGGCGATCTCTCCTTCCGCATAGCGAGAGAGGTTGAGGAACTCGCGCTGATAGGCTTCAACAGTCATGTCGCCCTGAGTGAGGTTACGGAATTCCTCCGCCTTACGATCCATGATCCCCTGAGGAATGTAGCGGGCGCGGAAAGCAGACTGAAATTCATCCCAAGTGATGACTTCTTCGACTGGCAGGGAACGCTTGTGGGTGCTCCACCACTGAGCAGCGGCGCCTTTCAGATGATAAGACGCAAAGTTCACATAGTCGGCTGGATCGACATTAGCAGACTCCAGCTCATGAGTGATGTCACGAAGCCAGTCATCAGCATCCAGCGGCTGAACGGTGTTGCGGAACATAGTGGGGTTGAGGCGGGTGAAGTCGTGCAGAGTCACGGTGGCATGCTGATGGTGGTGCCCATTCTGATTCGGCTGGGGGAACTGAGCCATGATATTCTGCATGAACTGACGGTTCATCTCGAACTGCTGCATCATCGCGGCCATGTAATCCGGCGGCGGAGGTGGGTCGTTGGCAGCACGACCACGACCACCACGACCAGCCATCCTGCTAGAATTTAACAGGGGTATTTCAGCGATGAACAACTTAACGAAAATACCGGAAACGAGTAAGAGGTAAAGCGACAACAAGGAAAAGGCGCGGATATATAGGAGTAGTCATATAAGACATACACATCCACACATAGAATCAACCGAAAATCGGGCAGCGTAACGTCGTAGAAATTAAGGAAAAAGGACTCTCTAGGCGGCGCGCAGACCGCGGTAAGGATTACACGACGCGACATAGATTCCACTATGTCAATCACGCCGCAAGAAAACTGTTGGTCACAGGAGTTGATGCCAGAGAACGCGCGGCCTGCCCAGAATGAGAATGGGATCCGCGGTCTGGGATCTGGCGTACGACGCCTGCAACATGACTCAATCAATGGGGGATGCACCAGAAAAACGCCGGGTGGAATCAAGAGAACGTCATCCTAATGTCAGCTTTTGTAAAACTTACCAGCAAGGATAAGAGAGTAGATTCCCAGAGCATAGGTAAGGAGAAAAGGATCCTAATACCATAGATATCACACGTAGTGACATCGATGTGGGCCCGTAAGCCAAATATTAAGTTAGCAAGTAGTTTTGCAAATACTAGACTCGACTTCGACCAAAGAGTGGTTAGGGGCTTCCTACAGGCAGTCGGCTCTGATACCAACTTGTGACGCCCCCCAAAATCAGACCGTGTATAGTAATCATACACACAGAGTACACGACTGAGATTAGGGTGCCACGGGGATAATATCACAGCACAACACTAAACACAAAAGGATAAACAAATATATTACAATAGAGGGGGTCACGCGGACCCGAATATATAAGTCATACAAGCCATAATATCTGAGTACAGACATAATTAGTCAAGTTTGCCTTCAGAAGGCTAGCACAAATCACATCAGGGATACAGAACGAAAAGGCGAGGCCTCCTGCCTGGGATCCACAGTACTACTCCTGGTCAACGGGGAACTCGACGTCGTAGTAGGCGCCTCCGGGGTACTCCTGCTCCTGGGCTTCAACGTCGGCTGCAGCGGCCGATCAGGCAAAATAGTAAAGGAAATAAAGCAGGTGAGTATCTAGTATACCCGCGAGTCTTACGTCCGCTACTAAGCATTATGCATTGTATCAACGGAATGAAGAGGCTATATATAGTGGACTGAAGACAGAAAATTCAGAGCAAGGGTAAGAAGCTAGGCCTAACGAAGACTAGCATCTTCCGACGGTGTCTTGCAGCATGAGGTAAGAATCAGCCAACAGTTTATATAAAACAGTAAGGTAGCAATGAAGCAGAAGTTGCTGCAACATTGAATAATGATAAATTGTAATAATTAACAATGCCTCCGAGTTCACCTCCTCGACATCCCCGCGAGGAAAAGAACCCGGAACCATACAGTTTAATAATAGTTTCTAGTGGTAAGATCCAGCTTCAGCATAAAGCGTCCTGTTACCGTGGACACGGCTATCGATAGATCAATTCTTCCCTGCAGGGGTGCACTTGTGTTACGCTACACGCACGGATCTCCAGGGTGACGGGAACCTTGTTAGGGGACGCTCCACCGAGGCTATCCGACACTTCATAGCCCATCTTTCAAACTCAACAGAGAGGTCATCCGCCGGACTATATCCTATGTACGCGGGGCTTTGGACCCTAACCCCGACGTACTCCTGCACGGTGCGTGACTGGCCGGTGAAGTTAAATCAAAGCAATATACAAATCACACGCCGCGGCAAATAAGACAACACCACTTCCTGGCAATCAGCCCGCGGTACTGCTGACGTCTGAAGAGTCCTCGGACGACACTAAGAAGCGGAGGAGCCCATAACTCGTAGTTCCCACGGGTAGGTAGTGCGTACATGGCATATAGCCAACTCAAGACATTCACTGAACCATTTAGCATTTTAATTAACCTGCGTGAAAACCGTTATCGTTGCCTCGACTTAACCGACCCGCGGACAACGACAGCAGCCAGGACCACCAGTACATCGGTGCCTGCCCCGTCGTCCCACCAAGTCACTGCGGTTACCAACAAGGTGAACCATCTCCTTACCTTGTCTCGCGTGTGCTCCTGGAGGAGCTCGACTTTCGTGGGTTGGTAACTCTCGCGGCCAACGATCAGGGGCCAAGCACACCGGTACACTGGTCGTGCCCTCCCTGTCGTCCCGTCGCAATACCTCTCGCAGGCACCGTTGGGTCGCCCGACTTCTTACCTGAAGGACAACCGTTTCCAGGACCCTATGGCGGTAAGACAAAGTCAGCCTCGAGTGGAGTACAAGGATTACTCCTTGATAGCTCACACTTGAGGTGACTAGGCATAACCCAGATAGGGGCCTTAGACGGAGTCTGCATTGTACCGTACCTGTGCAGTTATATTATTTATATCCGCGTTCACTCCCCTGAGTGATCACGGCCCTCTATCTAATCCTGGCTAACAATGCGCAGGGCTCACTGCTGAATAATGCATAATAAAATTAATAGGCAGCATAGGATAGAGGAAGGCACATCAAGGGGCGACAAAATTCAAGCTATGCAGTTGAATAGGATTGTAATCGTAGCAGCAGCAGTAACAATGCCTAGTGCAAGAAATGTACGGAAAGATAGGCGATATCTGGGGAAAGATAATGGCTCTGCTTGCCTGCAAGCTCGACGGTAGTAGTAGGGTCGTCGACGACGTAGTCGTACTCAGCAGCGGTGTAGTCGACGGTAGCAGCGGGGTCTACCGGAGATAAAAGGGGGGGAAGGAAACAATAAATACACAGCAATAATATACAAACAGATGCATGACAAGACAGATGAAAATGTTAACGGTATTCTAACGCAGTGCAATGCAATATGCTCGGAGCGGGAATTCATCTGGGGATGAACTGCCGGCTCCGGGTGATTACCGGACGGGGTGTCCGGAGGGGGAAGGATCAAGCCGGAGGTGTCGTGGTTACCGGAACAACATAAGGGGGGTGTATCCGTGCTACTTGAACCATTCCGGACAACTTTCGTGTTCGGAATAACTTCATCCGGGCACTCTAACGGTACCGGACAATTTATCGGGCAGACGGTCCGGAGGGGGAATGTTCGATGTTCGTGGTGTTAGGGGGGTGGGTTAGACATACGGATAGCGTATTCGTATTCGTTGTATTTTTTTGATCAACTTTCATGTATAAAGTTTTTGAATCCGAGTTACGGTTTAAAAGTTATTGAATTTCAAAGTTTAAATCAATTTAAATGATTTTCTGGATTTTCTTTTATTATTTATTTAAACATTATCCAAAACATTATCCACAACATTATCCAGAACAGTGCTGACATGTGGGACCCGCATGTCAGCCTCTGTTATTTATAAAACACTTAATTAAATTAGAAAATACCCCTGGACCCACATGTCAGTGACTAGTTTTTATATTTTTATTTATCTCTAAATGACTTACAGCTGGGGCCCAGCAGTCAGTGACTGATTGTATAACTATTTTAACTATCCTAACTAACTACAGAGGGCCCACCTGTCAGTGTAACATTTTAATTAAACAATTATGATTAAGTTAAAGGGGTAGGGCCCGCATGTCAGTGGGGGTGGGGTTTGTTTTCTGGTTAATGTAAATAGGCTATTAGAGGGGATTAGTGAGGGGGGGGCCTACACGTCAGTGGGGATTAGGGACTAATCCAGCGGGCCCACCTGGCAGCCACCGTATTGGCTCGCCGGCGGCTGGACTCCGGCGAGGCCGAGCCCGAGCTCGAATCCGGGCACGGTTTGGAGCACCACTGGTGGCTACGGGTTCCTGGCGACCTGCGCGTTCGATTTGAGGTAGCGGGGGTGTCGGGGGTGGCCGGAGCGGAGCGCGACATCGACGGTGACGGCGGAAACCTCCGGGTGAAGACGACGACGACGACCTACGGTGCTGCGAGGGGTGTGGCTTAGCGCATTCGAACGAGGGGGGCGCGGGCACCCGCGTGACGCGTACCGTCCGCCAAAAGCGTGCTCCAGGACATGGTGGAGAGCTCGCCGGCGGCGAGGCGCTTCTGCCCTAATGGCGGGGTGGGCTACAGGGCACAAACGGCTCGTCGGGGAGTTGGGGGAGGCGCAGGAGCTCACCAGGAACGTAACGGTGCAGAGAGCGGCCTCGGTGGCGTCGGGGTGGCGCCGGATTTCCTCCGCGACGTCGCGGCGGCCGGAGTTTGGGAAGATGACCGTGGGCTCGGGGTGGAGGTTCCCGCCTCGATTCCTTCCGCTCGGAGACGAGGACAACGACGAGAGACACGCTGGACACGGCGGGGTGGCGTCGCGAGCTCACTGGCCGCGTGAGCTCACTGCCATGGCGACGGTGGCGCTCGGGAAAGCTTTCCCCGACGTCGGCGAGAGGAGGAGGAGGGGAATGGGGTGGGGGAGTTGTCCAGGGGGCTGCGGGGGTTGGCCTTATCGGGTCCATGGCGGGAGGGAGCAGGTGAGGGAGGGGAGGGCTCCAGGGACTCCCGTGGCCACGGCGGCGCCACGGCGTCGAGCAGGTGGCGGACGTGATGGGGGCAGGTGGGAGGTGGAAGACGGGCCGGGGTGGGCTGGGCTGAGGTGGTCTCGCCCCAGGCGGGTTATTGCGTTGTTCCCATTTTCTGGTTTTCTGCTAATTCAAATTCCTTTCTGTAATTGATTTGTTAACCCTAGCATTTTTGAAAAATATTATTGGTGTTTGTAAATTAGGTTTATATATTACTGAGGTGCCACAAAAAGTTTTGCAGCAAAATAAATTCATTGGATATTTCTTTTAGATATTAAATGCCCAAAGTAGGGGTTTTAACCTACTGTTTGAATTGTTTGGAATTTTCTGCAACTCCAAAAATTATCAAAGTTGGTCCCACATGATTGTAATGATTTTAGGCAATTTACAAAAATAGTTCCATGATTTTTGGAACAACTTTATTTGAGCACTTTTGTTTTAATTTCCATTTGAGGTAGTTTCAACTAGGGTTTGGTTTCATGATGAGCAAAATGCATTGGGCTTTGTGTTTTGATTACCAACCATCATGGTTTGGATGGAGCAGAAGCAAAGTTTGATTAAGGTCAGGGAATAACAGGGATTAACAAACAGTGATAGTCAACAGTGATGATGATTACTGTTACAGGCATCTGAGGGTGTTACACGATTCCTCATCGAATGCTTGGCTTCTTATCTTACTCTCTAGATTGTTAGCCACTTCATGAATGCTAGTTCGGCAGCAACCTCACCACTTACCCCTTCGTTACCGTAAACTATTAGTTGTCCTAGAATGACGAGTGACGAAGTCCTTGCTGGGTCAGTTGACCACTACAGTTGGATGCTGAGTACTTCTATACTCATGATACTACCCCCAAACTCTTTTCAGGGTTCTTGATCGACAATAGGTATGGTGATCGATGTTTCACGTGGAGACTCGACGACGACTAGTTAGGCGGATCCCGGCGGAGGGCCTGGACCCGTGTGGTTATGGGATCGAGGTTTTCTCTTTGCCAGTAGGCATTTGATTGTAGTCTGTACCCAGACATGTATCTTCCGCTGTTGTATTGTATTTGAGGCAGTTGTATGTCGATTGTATGAGATGTTGTATCCTTGTATCTGTAATGTTGTGATATCATGTTGGAAATCCGGGGCATATGGCTTTGTCATATGTGACGGTGGGACCGATATGTGCTTCGTCCCTGGATCTGGATGGAAACAACTAGATCTGGAACAGTACCTCATATCGGGCCTTACAGTTATACTTTAAGGTTTGTCCATAGGCAACGCTTGAAGATCATATGGTGGCTTCAAGGTTGTAGGATGAAGATTTCGTGTTGACCAAGGTGTTCTTCATGGAGCTATCCAAAGATTGGTTAAGGTGATGTGTGCCAGGTCAAGAGGAGCATCACGAAAATATCGTATGCTTGGAGCTTGCCGACCATTTGGTGATAATGGTCGTGTGAAGATGTGCCTAAAAGAGGCTCACCCATAATGGAGTATGGGGGAGCTATCTACAAGTCTTCATCGAGCCGGCGGAATCAAGGAAGATGTTCCAACTTGAGGAGGGCATGATCGTCATCATCAAGCTCAAGTGGATTATGCGCAAGACAAAGGTTTGACTAGATAGGTGTCTAGTTTACCGGTCTCTTGGTAGTAGTTAGGAGACCGTGTTATAGGCTAGGCCGAGTCGTTCGTGGAGAGCTCAAACCTTTTGCATCCTTGGCATCATCTTTATTGGTTCTTGTTTGGCTTTTCTCCGTGTGAGTTTTGGAGCTTGTGGTCTTCTTCATGACAAGCTCTTGTTCATCGAAAACGTATTTCATATGCGTCTTCTCTTATGTTTTTCGATGTGGGAGATTTGCCGGGTCGTCTCGGTTAGAGGTTTCACACCTCTATTTGTTTGACATTTCGTGATTAGGCAGCTATGTTCGTTAGTTTTCCATCAAGCTTGAGTTTTCCTTAATCGGAGTTCATTTGCAGAAGTTGTGGCAGTTCAGGGTTTGCCTGTTTCATTGGAGTTCTTCTGTTGTGTGGCCTTGGCTCCCTAGTTCTGCCAGGGCGGTAGTACCATGAGAGAGTACCACACTCACTACCGCAAGTCCACTGGACTCTGCGGTAGTGGGCACGGTACTGGCCCCCGGTAGTACCGTGGGGCGGTAGTACCGCTCCCAGTGCGGTAGTACCGTGCCACGGTAGTACCGCGGGCAAGTACCGCACTCACTACCGTAAGTCCACTGGACTCTGCATTAGTGGGCACGACACTGGGTTCGGTAGTACCGTGGGGCGGTAGTACCGCTCCCGGTGCGGTAGTACCTTACCACGGTAGTACCTCTCCCCTAGCGGTAGTACCGTGGTTGGTGGGCTGCCAACGGTTCCCAATGGCTGGATTCGTGGGGGACTATAAAAGGGGGTCTTCTTCTTCCTTTTTCCCCACCGGTTTTGTGCAAGTTCTTCCCCCCATTGTTGACCTCTTTGACCTTGCTTACTCTCTTCCCCTCCTATGATTCTTGCTCCTTTTTGAGGGAAAAGAGAGAGGAGATCTAGATCTACATTCTCCACCGATTCATCTCTCCTCTAAGTGAGGGGAGCCTTGTGGATCTAGATCTTTGAGTTCTTGGTGTTCTCCTTGTTCTTCCTCTCATATTCCTCCATAGCTTTTGTTTCTTTGGTGGGATTTGAGAGTTGGGGACTTGAGAACTTCGTGTTCTCTTGCCATTGCATTTGGTGCATCGGTTTGAGTTCTCTCCGAGGATTCGGTGTAGAAGTGAAGTTGAGAAGATAGCTAATCTTGAGTGCATTGGAACTCTAGAGCTTGTACCTCATGGGTGCGTTGGCACCTAGAGGCTTGTTGTTACGGAGCTCAATCATTGTGGTGGAAAGCTTCGGGACGCTACGGGAGCCTCCAATTCGGTTGTGGAGATAGCCCCGAGCATTTGTACGGGTTCAGTGACCGCCCTCAAGGGTCGCCATTTGTACGGGTTCGGTGACCGCCCTCAAGTGTCCTAATAGTGGAATCACGGCATCTTGCATTGGTAAGAGCGTGAGGAGAAATAGGGTGGCCCTCGTTGGCTTCGTGTGAGCATTGTGCTCCTCACCCTCTCCAAACGGAGACGTACTTCTCGCAGGAGAAGGAACTTCGGTAACAAATCCCTGTCTCCATCGGCTCCACTTGCGGTTATCTCTACCTTTACTTAGAGCAAGCTTGTTACATTGTTTATCTTGTGCTTGCTCATATTATTGTACATTGCTTGTCCCATAGGTTGTTCTTCTAGTCAACCTATTTACTTGTGCACCTACTTTGTGATAGCCATAGTTCTCTTGTCATATATCTTGCTATCACATAGTTGTTTATCTTGCTTAGTATAAGTTGTTGGTGCACATAGTTGAGCCTAGCTTATTTAGGTTTCTTGCTTGGCAAATTAAATGTTAAGTTTTATTCCGCATTTGTTCAAGCCGAAACCGTAATTATTTTAAACGCCTATTCACCCCCCCTCTAGGCGACATCCACGTCCTTTCAAAATCAGCGCAACGGAATCTTCCAGAAACACCCAACTGGGGCCAGAGGGCCACCACCAGGGGCCCAGGCGGCCACCTGGCGCGGCCAGGGGCCTGGCCACGCCAGGGGGGGCGCCTCGACCCCTGGTGGCCCCCTGGCTGCCCCCTTCGCCTATTTATTCTCCGTGACGGGAAAACTCCGAAGACAAAACCCTATTTCGCAATCTCGCCTTTGTTCCGCCGCCGCCGCGCTTCCAGGATCGGGAGCACCGTCAGGACCCTTCCCGGCACCCTGCCGGGGGGAGGATCGACCTCCGGGAGCTTCTCCTCCACCATGGACGCTTCCCGGATGTGCCGTGAGTAGTCTACCTTGGACCATGGGTCTGTGATTAGTAGCCATGTGATGTTCTCCTCCCCTCTTTGTTCTTCATGGTTTAGACCTCGTGAGCTGCCCTACATGATCGAGGAACATATTTAATTCTTCTGCTGTTGCTAAGTTGAGTTTGATGGGATCCGATGGATTATGAGATTATGTTCAGATCGTGATAGAGTAATATATTTGGTTTTGATCTCTTATATATTTTTTCCTAAGTAATTCTTGCATGTTCTCCGTTGATGTTTATTGCTTTGGCCAAGTGGTGGATAGTAACTCCAAGAGGGAACGTTATGCTCGATTGTGGGTACATGTCCCCTGATGACACGCTTGAGTGACAGAGACATGAGTCTAGGGGATGTGATGTGGCCACAAGGGGGAACACAACGGTTCTTGTAACCGCGGTTGCAAGGATTGTTTACTTTACGCAAAGTTCTTTTAATGAAGTTGTCTGTTGCTTTGGGTTTACACTTTGGGTGGGACTCGTAACTTAATACCAGCGAGATGTTTTGGATAGATATCTCAAGGTGGATGATTAGCAGTAGATGTAGATGGATTTCGGTCTACTTATTTTGGCGTACTGCCCATGCTTATGAGCCTCCCCCTTTCTTTTGTAACATAGTTAGCATTGCGGTGCGTTTATAATCCTGTCAATTGCCCATCTGTAATTTGTTTACCTCGCATAGCAGTTTTATCGTATTTTGGGAGAGAGACATCACTAGTGAACATCACGGGACCCCGGTCCATATTCTCATCATTGTTTAGAAGCTATTTACCTTTTCAGTATTTACTTTCAGCTGCTATCATTATCATTATCCCTTGTGTGCTTGACCCTTTGTAAACAACAAGACCAGAGAGATTGACAACCTCTCTGAACTTTGGTGGGAGCAAATTTAATTGTATTGTGTGCAGGTCCAGGTCAAGGAGACAACTTTTGTCTTATTCGGTGTCATTGTTTCCTTGCCACCTACTTATCATTTTCGGAGTCGTTCTGGACGATACTCAACCTCGGTATCTTCATCGATGGAAATTTGCTGCTATCCTACATCTCACCTTCCACTTGGGGTAACCAACGAAGGGCGAGAAGCCATTACCACCTCCACGCCATCAGGGCCCCCCTGGCTGCCCTCTGGCCCCCCTTCTGGTTCCGGGCTCCTTCGGGTGCGTGGATTTTTTGGTAATTTTCTAGGAATTTTCTGAGATGTCCATAAATCCATTTTCCTGCGCACAATAAAACCATACAGGCAGCTCTGCTGAAAACAGCGTCAGCCTGGGGCAAAAGTGTTTGGAAAAGTAGATACGTTTGAGACGTATCAACGGTCGTAGTCCAGAATAACTGTACCGGAGCTGCCAGCAGTATTGCATTACACCATGACGTTTGGACTATCATAGTCGAGGTAGAATGTCACCCTCTCCCCAGCTTCCACCCCGCATGCATCTGCGAGGGCTCTCCAAGCTTCGCACCCGAGATAGGTGCAGTTCGCCTCGTTGGTGACAAGACAAAGGAATGTCTTGACCGTCTGCATATTCATGAACTTGCAATGGATTTGGCATGGAATCTCAATGGATTCGATGAACTTATCTAAGAGTTCAGATCTGTACCCACAAGGGATAACCTGAGCAAAAGAAGAACGAGATTTATTAAACACAATGAAAAAAGCAATATAGCTAGAACATGTTGAAATAAAACGCACCATCTTAGTCCGGATGTCATCTGGAAGATCTATGAAGAGCTTTCTGTCCTTCTGGCATCTCACTACACCACAGGTTGCACATGGAGGATCCATTACGCATTAATATTAACAGAAAACACATAGATACAGTTCAACATATGTGACACACATATAATACGTTACTTCACACATTCTAATAATTTACTAAGTAGTTCTACAAACCACATACACATAGTTCAACATAAACATCCAAGTTAAACAATCAAAAATAACTTGGGCTACCCATCTACCATCTAGTTCTGACCCCCCTGAGGGGCCAGCCTCATCATCGTCATATTCCCCAAAGAACTCATCCTAATCTATGGGATATTCCTTTGCTTCCTTCTTGGATTGATATTGCATGAGCATCATCTTGTTCAACACCATGATTTTATCGTTCGTCGCCAACCTCTTCACCATAGGGTCGAATACCCGCTTCTCAACCTCACTGTTCTCCTTCTCCTCAACATTGGTGCACACACGCATCCCTTCCGACGCGAGTAACTGCACGTGCTCACGGTCCTCGGGGAAATTAACACGTGCATTATGTTGAAATAACTCAACAGCCCTAGCATCATATGCGCGTGTTGCTTCCTAGGAGGTGTTCCAATGACCGACTTCGTGTGTCACATTGTCCTTCCTAATAGTGGTATACCACTTGCCACTTTTTTCGCGCACACCACGAAAGTTCGATGCCATCACTGACAATGCGGTCGCTGATGGCTTTAGGAGGGCGACGAGGGGTTGTGACCGCCGATGAGGGGGAGTGGCCGGATCTACAAGAGGGAGAGGGAAAGCATTAGAGGGGAGGGCGACGGAGGAGGGGATGGGCGGCGATTTACCTACGCTGCACGGAGAGGGGAGCGGCGCGGCGGAGGAGGATACATGCAAATGTCAACTCATCTGATGTTTTAACTCATAATACATTGTCATACAATTGGGACGGATCGGCACCCTTGTTCTGGAAACAATGTGCTCCCATGTGTTACCGACATATACAATGCCGGATGTCAGAAAAACATGACATCCATAATACACAAGTTAGTCCTAGAGGTAGAGTAAGAACACTTTGTGTTTATACTCCACACCCGCATATGGGTTTTCCTCCGAAGGCAGTTAACATTCACTTGGCAAACCTTCGGATAGGCCATTGCAGTTATAGCACAGAAATATAAACATTAATAATAAACCTGGAATAACAATAATAAATTTTATTATTGCCTCTAGGGCATAATTCCAACAGATGCCCCGAGTGGTGTAGGATTCACTGCTGAAGTGAGAAGATTTTACATACATTGTCGGATGCATAGCCCATGGTGCAAAGCTTGCGGCGGAGCCACTGTGGGCAGTGGGGATCTCAAGCAAGGCGGCGGAGTCCCAAGCAGCTCTCGGCACCCTCGATCGCGAACGTGGGCTCACACGTGGTGGTGTCGACTCTACAAACTCTGGTGCATTGGTGGCCACATAGCTACAATGGAAGAACATGGTTCTAACTATGGAGAAACGAGATGTGAAATTCTATGAGGAACGTAGGGTTGTCAACCATTCTTTATATAGACAAAATATAGTGGTGGCGTGGAAATTAATACATCACCACTAGCTACATAAATATCTATGGTGTTTCAATATATCTAACGACACCACAAATGTTTCCCGGGCTAGCAAATCCGGGCCCACATAGTGCCGGAATCGAGTTAAAATTTTACGCCAGCACTAACAGTGTTAAACTGGCGTACAAAAAAGTAAGGCGCCAACACTATTTGAAAAAAAATCACTGGTGTGTTTGAAATTTGGCACGCCAACAATTAAAGGTGATAAGCTTTTTTCAACTAGTCACCCTTTCAAGTGATGGCAAGGAAGAAGAGGCTCTCATATAAGCTAGATTTTTCAGAATACCTACCAAAGGTCCATGATGTGGTTCCCATATTGCAACTCAGAAAATGTGTAGCATCGCAAGAAAAGCGGGCAGAATAAAAAGAAGTGGCCCTAATGCATATCTCACATATAAAGAAATTCCTTTAATATTTTGGATATGTCAAAGAGAATGACTCACAATATGAAATCAGTTTTTTCAAGGTTCCAAGGGGCAGTCACACAAAGCAGGAGGCCACATGACAAAGAGAAGATTCTCTCCTGTGTGACTAATCCTAAAATTTGACCTCCTGGCCTTTTTTTGAAATTTCATTCGATTTATGTGCTTTGGATTTCCTTCTCTGCATTAATTCAAGAAAATTTTCCAACTAGTAAAATCTTATTTTGACTATTATCCTTCACATGTATCATTTCCAAGACAATGGTTTTGATAAACTAATTATTTTTCCTTTTTAGACCGCCCCCACCCCACCCCCCCCCCCCCGCCCCACGCGCGCGCGCGCGTTTTAACCCCTTTGTGATGGAACCCTTTTTGGACAACTTATTTCCTACCAAGAAAATTATCTTAGTATATCATGATCATGCATATTTCTGAAAGGCAAAAACATGAGATACCTTAGTACAAATTTTGGAATTTAAAAATCACCAAACTTTCTGGCGGAAATCTTTCAAAAAATACTTTTGATATCTAAACTTGGAGTCTTGGACCAAAAGTTTTTTTGAGCTCTCTATACCTCTTAGAGAAGCTATCCTATTAATTAGAGCCACAACCTTGATCATGTGGTCCCTTTAGAAATTACTTGTCATTTGTGGACAATATGGTATTTGCACAAGGTCAACGAAGTGGACTTGATCCATTTGAGATGAAAGTTTCTCAGAATCTTTATAAAACTTAGAACACGACCATGTCAAAGTTTAGCTCCAACCGTGACCCGGAACGAGCCTTCGACCTCATGCCGACAATGGCATGGTGAGAATGTTCAACGAAAACGACATCACTACAGAGACGGTGGAACAATGCTCACGTTGTGCCCCTGTAGGCACACCATCTCGCACCGGATCGTGCATGGAGAGAAGCCAAGATACCCCGCAGTCATTTCCCTACAGGGCCCGTGCCAATCTCACCATCACGGTCGAAAAACTTGATTGCCTTCACGAGAACACGTCAGGCAGGTGCACCGCCAGCCATTTGCCGAGGCCAAGTTTACCGGCAATAGAGCTCATACACTTGGATCTACAAATTATTTCCAATCTCACCATATGGTATCCTTTTCTTACCACTACCATGAAAAATAAATTTCCTTCGGTGTTTATTCCATTTTTAGCAATAGTTTTGTTCAGTAAGAACATAAAGATATAGTAAGAGGGGATATGGACAAAACAACATTTAGTTTGATTGTAAGTACCCCCCATAGACAACACATTACTAACCCCGGTCTCCCAGCAAATTTGTTATCGATAAAATCCCAATCAAAACATTTTAGCCCAGTATAGCTGACTGGCATACCCAAGTATTTAATTGG
Organism: Bromus sterilis; assembly: GCA_950022295.1. Taxonomy (NCBI): domain Eukaryota; kingdom Viridiplantae; phylum Streptophyta; class Magnoliopsida; order Poales; family Poaceae; genus Bromus; species Bromus sterilis. The sequence continues at coordinate 61,146,148 of OX465599.1, forward strand.
GAAATACCCAATTTGATTGTTAAACATGTCTGCTTACACTAGTAGAAAAAGGCCCATTTGTCCCGGTTCTATAGGGCCTTCTGTTCCGGTTCTGGAATCGGGACTAAAGGGTCGTTACTAAAGCCCATGACCTTTAGTCCCGGTTCGCTTACGAACCGGGATAGATGGGCCTCCACGTGGAAGCCGGCTGGAGCGGGGTCTGGAGGACCTTTAGTCCCGGTTGGTGTTAAAAACCGGGACTAAAGGAATTTTTTCGAAAAAAAAAAATTTTTTGAAAAAAAAATTTGGATTTTTTTCATTTTCGAATCTTTGAATTATTTGATAATTTAATCTCTAATCACCCCTCCTCACTGCTTCAGAATTTAATCTCTAATCTCTAATATGGATTAATCAACACTCATTCCAAATCATCTAACTTCCCGGCCGGTCACCCATCCTCTCACTACTCCAGCCCGAGCACGCTTAACTTTCAGGTTCTATCTCCCCTAGTTTCCAAGTCTGCACTTTTTGTTTTCCTCACAATAGTAAGATATCAATCATTATAACCCTTAGGTCTTGATATCACATGATTTAATTTTTTGAATTCCAAACAATTATTAAAAATCAATCACGATTAACAAACAACAATGATGTCACGATTAACAAAAAAACAATCTCGATTAACAAACCAAATATATATATATATATAATTCATAATATTTATTACAGAAGATCGAAGCTAGAAGCGTCTAATCTAACGACTAGAGCTAAACTACTCGATCTTCTGCTTCTTGGCGGAGGTCCCGGCGCCCTCATCGTCGTCGCTGGGCGCCGCCCGCTTGGTGGCCTCCTCCGACGCGACTTTCGCCTCCACACGCGCCGTCATCTCGGCCCTCTTCTTCTCCTTCTTCTTGGCCCTCGCCTTGGCCAGGTTCGCGCGGGACTTCTCTGCACGATCGGCACGGCGAAGTTCCTGCGCCTCCAGCCGTTCCAGCGCCGCCAGCCGTTCCAGCGGGTCATCGGCGGGCGGCGGGCTGTCGTCGGCGGGCGGCGGATTGTCGTCGTCGGCGGGGGGCGAGCTGTCGTCGGTGGCGCGCGATCGTCGCCCGCGCTGTCGAGGCCACCGCTTCGGAGGCGGGTCCCAAAACTTGCGCCTTTCGGAATTGTCCTCGTCCGACGGGGTGTCGGAGTCGGACGGCCATCGTAGCGGCGACCCCGACATGGCGGCGAGAAGCTCGTCGGGCGCGAGGGATGAGAAGGGAAGATGATATTAGATGAGTCGGATGAAGTGCTCCCGGCCTTCGTCTACTTATAGCCTGATAAGCTCGTCGGGCGCGCGCCCGACGAGCTTCCCATGCGCGTGCGGCTTCCCAACGCGCGCCGCACGCGCATGGGAAGCTCGTCGGGCGCACGCGGAAGACGAAGCGCCGTCATTGGTCCCGGTTCGTAGCTGGAACCGGGACTACAGGTATCCTTTAGTCCCGGTTCCAGCTACGAACCGGGACCAATGGTTGGAGGCCGCACGCGCATGGGAAAAGAAACCGCCTCGGGACGAAGCGCGGGAAGACGAAGCGCCATCCATTGGTCCCGGTTCGTAGCTGGAAACGGGACTAATGGTCAACCTTTAGTCCCGGTTTCAGCTACGAACCGGGACCAATGGATGGAGGCCCATACGTCCCGGTTCGTGTCTGGAACCGGGACTAATAGGTCCAGACGAACCGGGACCAGTGCCCCACGAGGCCCGGCCGGCGCCCTGGGCGCACGAACCGGGACGTATGCCCCCATGGGTCCCGGTTCGTGACTGAACCGGGACTAATGGGCTGGCCAGGTCTGAACCAAAGCCCTGTTTTCTACTAGTGTTAGGTTCAAACAGTATCCTCATCCCCACCAGCAATAAACATCTCACTTTTGAGGAAGTTTATTTCTAGAACCGATTTGATCACCTCAAAAGGTACAACAAAAGTCTTAAATTTAAAGCATCTCCAAGATTATCTTTGAAACAAAGGATCATATCATCCACGTATTGCAATATAGAGTCAAATCAGAGACCAAACTTCAAAACATTCCATTCAATTTCAGCTTGCAAGACCATTTTTGTTAAGCAATCAACCGTAATATTGAAAAGAAAAGGTGATAACATATCCTTAAGCCTTTGGAACTTTGAAAGTACGCCCAACCTCGTCATTCAGCTTGTCACTCATGGTACCATCCACCGGATTTTTCTAATCCAGTCAACCCAAACATCAATTAAACCCATAACATGACAATCGAGCAAAAAATTCAAGTTTACCTTGTCATATAGGATTTTTCAAAGTCCATTTTCAAAACAATACCAGTTTTTTTAATAAAAGTCTAATTCAGAATTTCATTTTTTTCCCCGGGTAAAATGCTGATGCAGAATTTCATGAAGCGACATAATTCCATCCATGATGTTTCTATTCTTTTTTTTTTGAACAATCACCGGGAGGGAGATGTTCCTATTCTTAATAAAATCATTTTGACGTCTACTCAAATGTTTTTTGGATAAAGGTCTACTCAAAAGTATATCACAAAAAGGTTCCAGCCTGTCCATTTTGTAATTTCTGGCATTTCATCATTTTATGCATGAATGTGTTCTTTTTCCGCAGGGTCAAAATTCAAGATGCTGTAGTCTCGCCTACCGATCAACCATTTTCACGTGTGAGAAATGCGCCGAGGGAAGAAAATGACACTTGATCTGAATTCCCTCTTTAGCTTGAACCATAAATAAATGTCACTATTGCGTTTTGTTGGCAAAGAATTCGATATTTATAGTGTTTGGTAGTAAGCTAATGTAAAAGTTATGTCTGGTCTGTTGCACATCAATAGATAATATGCAGATCTTATGCTTCTATGTCGAAAAAGAAAACCAACAAGCAACATGAAGGAAGAAAGTTATGCATACAAATGAAGTGCACTGTCCATGCAGCATACAGTTACAAATGAAGTGGCAGCAGACTAGTCAGAGGTACAGTGAACATAAGTGGTCAGTAACAGCGTGGCACTGGCCAACAATGCCAAGAAACGAACACACAGACATAGGCGTGTACACGAGACCATCCAAATCCACCATAGTTGTTGCAGCATGGAGCTTAATTATTCCTTAGTTGTTGTAGCAGCCGATTCCCATGCATGTCCTATCATCAACGAGAGACCCGTCGCGCGCGCTGAACGTACGTACCAATGCTCGTGAATTGAAGCCTCCATCTCAAGAACCACCGCAGCTAGCCAGGCCGCCGGCCATCCGTCGATCGATCCAGTCACGCGTGGCACGTCTGGTCCTCGCCGTCGACGCTCCCTTCCTCCTCGTCGTCGCTCCTCCCGTCCACCTTGCAGCTCTTCCTGTAGCGGCCGGCGAACACCAGGTACACCGCGAAGTCGGCCACGGAGAGGATGGCCAGCAGGAAGTAGAACTTGTTGAGGTGGCCCTCGTTGAGGTCCGCCGGGATCCAACCCGGACGCCCGTCCACGGCGGTGGCCTTGGTGACGGCGCTGACGATGATGTCGCTGAAGTAGTTGCCGAGCGACATGGACATCATGCACAGTGCGCTGCCGAAGCTCTTGAACCCGTCGGGCATCTCGCCGTTGAAGAACTCCAGCTGCCCCACGTACATCATCACCTCCGACACCCCGATCAGCGCGTACTGCGGCACCTGCCAGATGATGTGCAGCTCGCTGCTGTTGGCCGTGGTCGCGCCGGCCTTCCTGAAGTGCTCCACCGTGCCGGCGGTGGCCATGGCCATCGCGCCCAGGACCAGGCCGAGGCCCATCCTCTGGAGCTCGGTGGGTCCCGCGGGGCGCCCAGTGAGCCGTGCCAGGAACGGGCAGATGGCCCGCCGGTAGAGGAAGATGGTGGTGGCGACGGTGAGGATGTCGAAGGCCGACATGCTGGAGGCCGGGATCGAGAAGCCGCCTAGCGGCGTGGTCCGGCGCATGGCGGCCCCCTGGACGACGAAGAGCGACGCCATCTGGGTGAAGACGACGGAGTAGAGGATGGTGCAGAGCCAGATGGGGAGGATCCGGAGGATGCTCTTGACTTGCTCCACCTGCGTCACCGTGCACAGCCTCCACAGGTCGCGCGTCTTGCCGCACGTGGCGAGTTTGGAGCTGGTGTCCTCGTCGGTGAGCGCCGCGCGGTCCAAGAACCGGAAGCCCTTGCTGTGCAGGAGCTTCCTGGCGCCGGAGTCGGTCTTGTCGTCGCCCTCGTAAAGCACCTCCACGTCGGGCGACGCGCCGGCCTTCCAGTTCCGGCAAGCCGCGGACGCGACCTGGCAGATGCTGGCGATGGGGTTGCCGCAGGGCTGCGCGTGGCGGTACTGGGGCGTGCCGCTGAGGAAGAGCAACAGGGCGGTGGCGGCGGCGGCGGTGGAGGCCCAGAAGCCGAGGACCCACTTGCCGTGGTCCTGGAGGTAGCTGAGGAAGGTGTTGGAGAAGAGCGAGCCGAGGTTGAGCGCGAGGTAGAAGTAGCTGAAGAAGGAGACCTTGGAGTGCGCCTCGGTTGGGTCCTCCTCGTCGAACTGGTCGGCGCCGAAGGTGGCGATGTTGGGCTGGTACCCGCCGTTGCCGAAGGCGATCATGTAGAGCGCGATGTAGAAGATGCCCATCTCCGTGCCGGAGTGCGTGGCGCACGGCGTGTGCTCTGTGCCGCACCCCACCGGCCTGATCAGGTATAGCCTCGACGACAACGACAGCAGTCCGAGCCCCTGCATTCAAAAAGATCATCAGACACCCGGCCGCGATGGGTACAACGTCTCTATGTACCGTACGTACGTCCCTTATGGATGTGCATCACGACAGTGATCTCTTTGTGCCCATCTATGGCGTGTACAAAACTACAAACTTGGAGAAAGGAGCTTGAGCAGTAGGACAAAGTTTCAAACTTACGAGGACGAAGATGGCCTGGAAGATGGCGCAGGTCTTGTAGCGGCCCCAGTAGGAGTCGCTGAGGAAGGCGCCGATGAGGGAGAACATGTAGACGGTGCCCGTCCACTTGCTCACGTTGTTGGCCGCGTCGCCGTTGCTCTGCTGCACCACCCGGGTCAGGAACAGCACCAGGTTCACGTTCACGCCGAAGAAGGCCATCGTCGCAAGCCCCTGGTTCACTGCAAATTCACACATCAAATCAAATCAAAATCAATTCAGATCAAATCACCACCGTCAAGACTCATCCATCAGTTGATCCGTCAGTCTAATGGCCGGCTAACCATGCAGCGACACACAAGCAAACCGGCACAGTGCCAGCAAAAGCGACAAGCGCCTTTCGACAGACGGACGCTTCCCTCTGAATTCTGAAAGCAATATATGTATGTGTGTGTTGAGCGCCGACCGATGAACCGAAGCGCGTCACTTTAGTTCCAATAATAACCCACAGTTGCGGCCAACCACACATATAGCGCTACATACAGATCGATGGCCAGTGTTGGTTGCTGCCTGGATCATATGGATGATACATCTGCTGTCTCGTAATGAATAATGACACGCCCTGACTGACTGAATTAGCATCCGTAATGCGCTGGAGAGGCATCCACCGTGGCCGGGAATCCCCAGTTCTGGCCTCTGGGCGCTGCATGCATGGCCGATGTCACCTCAGCATGCAGAATTCCGCGGAAAGACCCCGTGTCTACCGCCTACTTTGAGGCAAAAAGTCACCTCAGATCGACTTGCACTACTCCTACATACTGGTACTAGCACATAGCGGCGTAAAGTTAATTGGAAAAAGCCTGGTTATCAAATCTTTTCTTTTCTGCTAGTGCTTTTCTTTCTAGTGGAAGCTAGGAAGGACAAGGAGACGGGGTGATGAGCAAGCAGATGATTGAGTTTACCGAGAATAAGGCCTCCGGCGAGCCATCCTCCGGACTTGCCCTTCACCGCGGGGCGCCCCTTGATGTCCACGGAGCCGTCCAGGGTGTACTCGCAGAGCTTCTCCTCGGCGGCCCTCCGCTCCGCCGCCTCGCCGCCCATGCCCATGGCGACCACCCTCATCTTCATGTCTCCCTCGTTAGCCGACTGCATCCATGAATATACACCGTTAGTTTTGCCAACAGCTTACAGATAAAAGGCATGATAAAACTGAAACTAATCGGCTAGCTACAGTTAATGAAGACTAGAGATGAACACGTTGCAGCATGGCACTGTTAATGAAGAGCGAGGCAGAGCATGGATGCTAACCATTTCCTAGTCCCTCGCCAGATCGATCTCCTCAGCAGTTTGGCTCCGTCGTGGATGAATGCAACGAGAGAGAAGCTGATAGGCCGAGCGAGCGAGCAAGGAAGAAGGCAAATGGAACAAGAGGTGATGAGAGAGAGGTGTGGCTGCTGCTTCTGCTGCGGGGAGGAGTAGGAGTTGGTGCGATTTATAGAGCCGCGGCTGGGGCTTGGTAGGATGCGCAGAATAGAAGAAAGCAAGGTATGCAGTGTGCTCCTCTCACATGAGGTCACCACTAGTGCAGGCAGTGCAGGTATCTTAGGTAGACGCATCACCGGGACAGAGAGCGACGTCACGGCCGACGGCGACGGTCTCTTTGTTTTTCACCTCCCCCTCCTCCTCCTTTTTGTTCCTCTGACGACCCATCTGACCATCTCCAGCCAGCCAGAGCCCAGAGGCCATCATCGCACGCAAGAAATTCTCCTCGTGCCATCCCGTCCTTGGGCGATGCGGTAACTCCTGGCGGGTTCAGTTTGTTACAGTGTCAATTAGCGTACGGCAAAATCCGCATGAGTCAGTCTCGGCGGTCCATTTCATCCGTGAAACGGGGCAAGAAGCGCGCGTGAGACGCGTGCCTTAAGCATTCTCTTTCTTGCTCTCTCTTTCTCTTGAAATCTCATACAATATGATTGGCATTCCTCGTCAGTAGGTACAAGTAGTAGTAGGTACCGTGTATGCTCAGTAATGCTTACGGTGATCAAACCAGCGTTCCTGCACATAATCACATTTAAGTAGTTTGCTTTCAGTAAATGGACGCCAAGCCTGAGACCGCTGGTTGCTTGCTCCTGAATTGTGTGCCTGCGCTGCCTGCCGGTGTGGTCTTTGTACGGAACAGCAACGGGCTTCGCTATCTGTACTACCAGTATATTCTCTCCAAAGAAAATGATTATCACACAGGGAATAAGAATAGGATCATCCGCATCCGCCCCGGTTCTTGGGGCGTTATTTTTAGAAGAAGAGCTGTACGTTGGCGTTATCCGTGGTGTCTGAATATGGAGAGATCGGAACGGCCTACCGCAGTCGATATTCCTGCGATTATCAGTCAGGTATGCCTGCCTTTCTTGGAGATGGTATCATGGTAACAACCACATGCTATGTAAGTTTTCGGAAGTTTCTGTAACATGCTCGCATCATCCATCCATACCCCTTGTCCTTATGCGTTGGACATGTGCATCGATCACACACATGGATGATGCGTGGGCGCATAAGCATGAGGCTCTGCAAGTAGAAGCAGAGAATAAAACCAGAAATGCAGATGCAGCGTCAGTGTGCTCGAGGTAGTGGCAAGAAATTTACTACTACTGCATTTCCTCCGTTTGATAATAACCGTCGCCCTGAAATGGATGCATCTAGCTAAAACGGATTAAGTTGTGTGGATGACAACGGGTGCGGGAGCGTCCCCTGCTCGGCCGTTGGGTGTCGGAGGTTGCGTCGACAGCCGTGGACCGGCGGCTCTTTAAACCGTTCATCATCTCGGCGCATCGGATGCCGGCCGTGTTCCTCCCTACCGCCTCGCCGTCAGAGAACAGTATGCATCGCACAGTTCATCTCCCTACGATCCTAATCTATGGATAAACAGTCAACCACAGTGCAGGGATTGGCGTCCAAATTACCCACAGTGTTGGCGTGTGTTACAGCTCACGGCGGGCTCGCTCTTGCACTATCATCAATCAGGTTGTTGCCATCCGAGAACAGGCGCGCGTCAGTTTGATGTTGGGACGGGCGTCCTTCCTCTTGTGATTTGTAGGCGTCAGTCATACATGTGTTGTCAAATATCCATGTCCCGTCTTCTCGTGGACTCGTGTGGTGGCCACTGCTCCGGCCATCAAACCACGGCCTAAAAGATCGATACCTGTCCAGTCATTGCGGATTGATGCTGTGCATTTCGAATTTGAGTAAACCCCCGTGCATATTGTTCATGATTTGATGTGTACAAGAATTGGGGCGTGTATAATTATACTGTAGTAAAAGGAGCCGGCTTGGATGCCCTTGTCAACGCTAGGTTGACTTGTCTATCAAGTCTGTACCAGGAAGAAGTGGTCCTTCACGGGAATGACGGCGAAAGAAATGACGATGGTTTGGGCTTTCTAATTTCATTTTTTTTCTGAAACAAACCAGTTTATTGACGTGAAATAACAATTAAATTGTCGGAAGGTGGTTTGGGACGATGACGGTGCATGGGACGACTTCCGAGGTGACCGTGCATGTCAATGGCGTGTGTGGCATCCATGACTCCCCCCCCCCCCCCTCACACACACACATCCACTTCCAAGCCAGAAGCAGAACCTTTCCTCTACCCTCCTCATTGGAGTTCTCGTCGGCTCAGTTCTACAGAGTTGCGACGGTGAAATCGACGGCGATACGGTGTATTTCACCGGCGTTCTCATTTGGCGATGGTGATGTTGGAGTTGATCGCTCGGATAGAGCGGCTGGCGATGGGAGATCCACAAAATTGCGATGATCAATGGATATTGGGGATTAGTTTCCCCATGCTAGAGCCCTAGCGCAGCAAGCCATGCTGATGGATTCGCTCTGCATCCATTCAAGCTTATCCTCTGGGCTATGGAGGAGTCTAATTCGATGGGGCTAGCCTAGAGGATGCGCTAGTGGGCGCACCGATCGCGGATCCAGCATCTCGTGTTGCCGGAGGAGCCACCAATGGGCAATGGTGATGGCAATAGAGGCTCAAGGGTGACGGTTACTGCGGTTCTACTGCTTGTGATGGAGCCTTCAATCCCAAAGAAAGAGCCAACGACAACAGACGGAGGGCCACAAACGTGGCGACGAGTCGAAGGATGATCAGAACATAGCTTTCAAGGTTCTCGCCGCACTTTTGACGGAGGTCCTAAATGTTGTAGGGCCTAGCTCGTTCCATGACGACGGAATGGGGAGGTCGCTGATTGGCAAATGCTTCTAGTTGTTGGCAAGTAAGAACTCCGGTAAGGATACAAAGATCACTAGTTCTCTAGTGATCAAGCCTTCAAATCCAGCAAAAAATTCTATTTCTCGCTCTCACTTAGATATGGCGGGTTCTGAGAATTGGTAGAAATGAAGGAAGACGGAGAAGGGGAATCACACAAGAAGAGGATTTGGGCTCAATTCTATGAATCCATAGGATTGCAGTTACAAGAATCATAAATTTAAGACAAGGGAAAACATATACACTACTTCTATAGATGTAGTTTTTAAGGGGATTTTATAGTTAAGGGGTTGTATTTTATAGTTGTTGACGAGCAGTTAGTACAAAATTGCTAGAGAGATGGATATTACCTAGCTATACTCGCCTTTTGGACAAAGGTATGCTTGATTTCGTGGTAAATTTCTAAGTAATACTAAAATGCAATAGGGGGTTTTGAGAAAGGAAAATTTTCCCTCTCAAACAAAGTTGAAAATGTCATGTCCAAGGCCGTTTTATACTAATAAGAGACTCCCTCCACTACTTAGACTAAGAAAGTAGGTGAGAACCACTTAGGGTTTCCCTCCCCAATGCTAGATGAAGAGAGGAAAGAGATGGATGAGAATTATGGTGGACGCAGAGATCAAGGGAGATTTAACCGTGGTAGAAGGGATAACTATCAATATAGAAGAATAAATCAACAAGAATTATATGAAAAAGAGCGTGCTACAAGGCCCAACAATGATGAGAGATTTGGAAATGAAATTTTGAGGTGGTATGCGGGGAGGTCCCATGGATAGAGATGTTAGATGTTAGAGATGAAGGAGTAGGGTTGATTGTGCCTATAGGCCGATGGGATCTCCCTTTTAATCCCGAGGGTTGGTGTGCATGCCCAAGTACACATTGAAAATGTCATGTCCAAGGCCGTCTTATACTTATAAGAAACTCCCTCCAAAACTTAGACTAAGAAAACAGGTGAGAGTCACTTAGGGTTTCCCTCCCCATTGCCAGATGAAGAGAGGAAAGAGATGGATGAGAATTATGGTGGAGGCAGAGATCAAGGGTCATTTAGCTGTGGTAGAAGGCATAACTATCAGTATAGAAGAAGAAATCAACAAGAGTTATATGAAAAAGAGTGCCTACAGGATCCCAACAATGATGAGAGATTTGGAAATTAAAATTTGAGGTGGTAATCGGGGAGGTCCCATGGATAGAGATGTTAGAGGTTGTGGTAATTTTACTCCTAGTGTTTGTAGCTCATAAGAAGGTAGTATATCTGTGCTCATGAGGCTAGTGCCAGGCCATCCAAAGAGAGATCCAGTGCTGGTGCTCAAGGTCTTGTACAAAGTAGCCAGGGAGAGCATATTCAAGATCTAAGTCCGCAACAAAACTGGCTTGGTGCATTACTTGCTCAGTTTGCACAAAGTTCTCAACAAATCGTTCCTGTCTCTTCTTCAACTCCTATATCTTTTGGAGTGCAAACTTTGACTCCTTTCTCAGGAGCTGGTAAGGGGGGAAACTCCCCCCTATCTTTTGGAGTGCAAGCTTTGGTTCCTGGAAAAATGATTAGTTTGGTAGAACTTTGAGAAACATCATTATATGTTGAGAAACATACTTATGACCGAAAAAATGAAGGAATGATGACCCCCCTCCCCCCCAAAAAATTACACTTGATGAAGTCGGTTTCCCAAAGAGCTTCAACTCATCGAGAAGAATTAAGAAGATGGATGAAAACATAACTTCATTTTATTTCATTTTCTTTCTTTGAGTCATAGGGCAAACTGTACTATCAAGAGGGATTTACTAGTCAAGATTAAAGTCAAAAGTGAAAATGCTCAATCTGTGTAAAATCTCAGAGAGGGTTTCCGAGAGGAATCTCATGTGCATCGAGTTATTACTCAGAGACAAAGACACAATTCTTTCCATATCCGACAAAGAAATAGAGTAGTGAGTTAGCATTTCTTGCCCCTCAAGGAATGTTGTAAACAATTCAAATTCAGGCAGTTACGACATGTGTCGAGCGATAGAGTAATGTGACTTTGGTCTTTTAACCATTGGGATTGCCACACTATATATACCCCCCCCCCGCCTTCCATTTGTGGTGGTTGTTCTGTTCTAATTTTAGGCAAGTGCCCAATGAGCAATCTAGAGAGGAAATTGAGAGAAACCTTTTGAAAGAGAGAGAAAGAGAGAGAGAGAGAGAGAGAGTTCCAATTCCTAAGTCCAAATCCAGTTGAGATTAGTGAATATTTTTATCTTAAGAGTCTGCAAGCTCTCTAGACGGTTAGACATTGGTTCTTCAGCAATCGAGAAAAATGCGATTGCCAGAACAATTCTGTGAAAGGTTTCAAATATCACCTGAAGTATCTACCACGAGTAAGAACAAGACAAGTTTGACGAACTTGTTGTTGTGGAGAATAGGTGGAGAGAGGTTTCCTCATATGTTCAACCACAAGTCCCTTCAACCAAACATAGAACTTTACATAGTGTGAACTAGTTTATCAAATATCATTATGTCATACTCTTTCTACTTAACTCTGCATTTTTTCGTAGTTGTCGAGTACTTTACGTGTCTGCCTAGTTTATGTTCGATGTTTGTTCTCATGCGAGATAATTCATCATATTTATATGCATGTTTGTATTCATGTTACCATCTTAGTTTCCTTTCGTTCCTGCTTATCAAATTTTATTCCATTGTGCTGTCGACACTTATTCAAATTTTTGAAAGAAAAAAGAAGAAGTCCATTCACCCCTCCACCTATAGACGTTCTTGATCTTTCATATGATCTCAACCATAAAGACCCAAACATGGTAAACTCTCCATGAGCTCTTCTCTTTGGTAAGTATGGTTCCTCGATCCATCCTACCGAGATATATGTATGTTCTTTGCACCATGAACAATATGAAATAGGGCAGGGGTGGTGCAGCTACGGCCAATGAGGACCATGGAATTAACATTGTATCTCAATGCCATTGTCTTCTCCCACAGTGGCATGTGAGTTGATGTATACGATGACATTTGACTCTTGACATCCTACGATAATTCCATGTTCAGAAGCATGCATTTGGATGCATGGTGGTGTCCATGACAAGGATATGAATTATAATAGTTGCCTCCGAACATGTATGACTTGGAATGGTTTGGATTTTAATTTCCTGTAAACATAGTGTGTATCCACCCCTCCATGCAACGTTCTCTTCAGCGGAAAAGGGTGCATGACAACACGCATGTTTATCCTTTGACGGTTTGATCAGTGGTGCTTACACATCATGTCCTTATTGAAGACATTGCTTTCGAAGTATGCTACCATCAATAGTTGGATCCGATAACCTCGATGATTGCACATCATTTTCATCTTGGAGGAGTTGCTTTTGAAAATAATTTCATCTAGTTCATGCGCTCTCAGGAATGTTAGATCTTTATCCAAAAAACGTATGTTAGATGATGTTGCTGCTTATCTGTTGTAAGTCATTGCCTATGTTGGCTCTTTTATTCTTGTCTTTCTTTTTTCTTAGAAAAAAATGATTGTGTGTGTCTTCAGTCTCGACTTGGTCTCGATATTATGTCGTTGCAAAGGACAGCCGTAATTGTATCATATTTATAATAACGTATTACTCTTTCATATAAAAAATAAGTAAATAAAGGATTTTTGAAACAAAGAAATTGATAATGAAAGGAAGTGTTAGAAAAAGTGGGCAAGGTGTGAATCCATGTTTGCACCACGTTTTCATTTATTTATTTATTTATTTGAGAGCAAGTCTGCACCAAGATAGTCTTGTGTGTTCTTCCAAAAAAAAGGTTAACTTTGCATGTTTCCCATTTTGCCCCTCAAGAAAAGGTATCGATTAGGCTTTTTAGTCACCAAGTAACATCGAATACCATATATATAGTATTGCCTGGGGGACGCCTCCGGCGAATTACACGTTTTGAAACCCACCATCCGGTCGCCGAGCATTGGCAGTGACAAAAGCTCGTCCTGGGTGACCATTTGGATCCCTAAAGGGCGCTTATAAATTGACGGGGTATACTACATGAAGCAAACACCCTGATCCGCTCTCAGTAGCTAGCTTATTAGCTTTAGCGCATTTTAAAACCAAATACGTAGCTGTTCATCGAAGGACTTAGCCAATGCAAAACGTACGTTCTAGACCCGGCAAATCACACACGATGGCATGCCGAAACGCTGATCAAACATCAACTAAGGAGGAGGAAGGGGGAACGTTTTTGCCTTTTGGTGATGGGGTTAGGCAGAAAGACGCACCTAGCTCGACCGATTCACAGTAAGAGACAACCAACAAACTGGTAGAGCAACTAGCTAGCGAGTGATCACCTCGGCCCACGCCCACGTCGGCCACCAAGAACGAACGAACGAACTCGCCGGATCACCGCGCGATCTCGCTGCCGGGGCGGTTTTCGGGGGGTTTTCTCCCGCTTTTCTCGTATAAGTGGGGCGGGATATCAATCAGCGTGTACGTAGGCAGGTCTCCTTCTCTTCTGTCCCCGGCGCGCCCCGTCCGTGCTCTACCCCGGCTACTTGGCTTATCGCTGGCACGCGTGGCCGGCCGGCCGCCATCCGGGCGCGCTGTCAAGGTCCACTCGCCCGTGCGGCCCCGTCGATCGAGCGTGACCGTTCCGACGAGGACATCGCCGTCGACCATCCAATCCCCACGACCGGTCATGCATGCGATGCGTCCCACCCCTAGCTACGACTCCAGCCAGCCAGACAGCCATGTAGTGGCGAGCCGCGCACCTCTCGACAGCGGGTGGCGGGAGCCGTGACCCGACACCAAAACGTTGGGCAAACTATTTCAGGTTCTGGTCATCTCATGACAACACCATTAAACCGTGCCCCGCGCGTACAGCTAAATACTATACCACACAACGCACACGGCGGACTGGCTAGTGGCTAGTGGGCAGTGGGCACCAGCGATCGAGTAGCTAGGTGCTAAATCTGTGTCGATGGACGTACTACACAGCAACTTGCTCACCGAACCAACGGACGATCCATCCAGCGTCCGAAGGAACGTGTTTCCATTCGACATGTGCATGGGAGCAGGTGTGTGTGTGCGTGTGTCCCGTCAGGTAAATCGCGGTGTGCAGTGGATCGCCTCTTCTTTTTCTTTGGGACGAACGACCGGCTACATTTCGCCCTAGCTTTTGCCTTGCTGGTCCTGCTCTGGAAGACGCTCGCATAGTTGGAGGAATTGTGGCCTACCGTTCGTTCCTCGCGAGTCGCTTTAGTAATTTAGTGTGTGACAGTGTGTTCCTTGTCATCTCGTCCGGGCTTTCCGTGAGGGCTCCGTTGAACGTACGTAGTGTACCCCAAACGCTCTTGTCGGCAGGCTGGCCGGATATGAATGATGATGGGGAATATATGCTATGCCACACTACAACGGATGTCAGTCAGATGTGCGTGTGGTACGTACGGGCATCATGAGCTAGCGCTTTATCAGCAGGTTCACAGATATTTGTATGCCTATAACCTGTGCTACATGTACGAGCTACGACCAGGTATAGGAGTAGTACGTACTCAAGATCAAACGAGCGACTCGGGTTCGTTTGTGCTCAGTGAGCAGCACAGACGGAGACTGATATCGTATGTGTGTGCTGAGCGTCGATCGATCGGGACGGAGAAAGAGACAGGAGCCTCTTTGATTTGTATGGGAAGTGGACGACGGGAACTACTTCTACTTTTATTGGAGTGGTGGAGTTACGACAACACCATTTTGTTCGCTATGAGTCTTTTTGTAGAATCGTGAGTCGCTCCTTCAGGAACAGATACCCTTCATTTATACTCTGGATAGGCACCATGAACGATTCTTTTAGCTAACCACGGCTTAAAAGAATCTTCTTAATCGGGGAGAGAGATGGGCAATTATTGTCAAGAGCAATATGCAAAAAATACAAGACTCTGCTGGGGGCTTTGTCACAGGAACCTTGATCTAGAAAATCTGAGTAAATAGAAAAAACTACCACATTACGGGCTAGGGTTGCAAAAAACAACCGTTTTTCTTAATTTTTCAAATCACTACCACTTTTTTGGTACCTTTGGAAAAAACCCAAATCTCAAAATGATTAAATTTTAATGCGGTTTATGACATCTGTGGCCCACCTATCAGGAGCCGTTAGCTTTGACTGTTCTGACAGATGGAGCCCACATGTCGATCCCTTTCATTAAAAAAATTCAGGGAAAAAATTCAAAAGAATCAATTTTCCCGGGGGAAATGTTTTTTTCGAAGCAAAAAGAGTTTTCGGCAGGAAAAAAAATTCAGATAAAAATAGTTATTTCGTGTAAAACAATTCCCACGGGAAAAGTGGGGTTCTTTGGCCAAAAATATTTTTTCCGTCAAAAAATATTTATTTCCAGATATGAAATAATTATTTTTGGAAAGCCCGAGGTTTTTTGGGCCAAAACAATTTGGGTAAAACATAATTACTTTCGGAGGAAAATTTGGTAATTTTTGGGCCGAAAATACTTTTTCGGGGGAAAATTGTTTCTTTCGATATTTATTTATTTTTCAGTTTTTTTTATTTAGAAATGGAAGCGACAGACATCTGGGCTCCATCTGTCATAACGGTCAAAGCTAACGGCTCCTGACAGGTGGGCCCAAATGTCATACACCGCATTAAAATTAAACATGTTTAAGATTTCATTTTTTTTACCATAGGTTAGCAGAAAAGGGGTAGTTTTTTGCAACCCTAACCCGCAATGTGGCAGTTTTGTGCTATTTACCCAGAAAATCTCCGTCTAGGACATGATCGTACATAGGACTCAAAATAATGGAGCAGAGTGGGAAGAAAAACTCCTCTTTTACGAGTGAAAAAAACTCTCGTGTAAAGCTAAAAGAAACAAGGAAATTAAAGATAAAATAACCGACTTGGGTTGAGCTGTGTGTGCTGCTGAGTACAAAGACGGTGTAAGAAATGGATCTAATGAATGAACTCACTGTTTCAGTGATCAAAACTCATGTATTTATACAAGGTTTCCCATCTTTACGATGCTAAGCTGTGGTTGTTGTATGATCTGGTTGGAGAGGAACAAGAGAGTCTTTGATAAGGTAGAGCTAATGCCCGCAACGCTGCTACCCCTCATCACGGCTGAATGGAACGATTGGTGTAAGGCAACAACTAGATGGGTAGAAGATGATATGGGCTAGGACACTTTCTTGAGTTTTCCTTTTGTGGTGGGCGCCTAGTCCCAATGTAACTAACTTTGTACAGACTTTGTTTGTTTCTTCCCCATCTTGATACATAAGACGCACGGCTCACGTGTTCTTCAAAAACAAGGTTTCCCATCTATTTGGGATGTTGATTACATATAAAGCACTATGTGTGATACATTTTTCAGATGAAATGATACTTGTTCATAGGAAACCCAATGAGAAAAGTAAGGAAAAAATAATACAACATACAATAGTTATTTTCTCTTTGATAACTTATATGAGAAAATCTTGAAAGGGTAAAACTCATTGGTAGGTTTTTGAAATTTACTCATTGGTAAAAATGATAGTTAATATATTTTGTATACATTCGTTAAAAACCCCAGTGGAGAAAGTAGGAGGCAATCCATATATTTTTGTGTTGATATTACCTCGTTAAAAACCTTGATGAGTATCATGAGAGTAAACTCATACAGTAAAAAGTGTGTAGTATAATGTTTGAATATGTTATAATTCAGAGGTACACTTACCCTAATCCTTGCAAATCTTAAAATTGTCACATATCAATCCCATGAAAAATGTTAATCTCCCCGCACTTTTGTAATTCATGAGGATAAATGAATTTACTGGCAATATCCTTAGTGATATTGCTCTTTATGTAACCCATTTACACCTAAGCAACATTATCTTTGTAGCTAATGGTTGGAGATTCGATAGGACCGCTATCACATGATTGTTGAATGTGGTTTATCATTCTGCATGCTAATATGCATTCACACGATTCCTCATATAATGTGATTATTTCAAAATGATTAGTGGATGTAGAGACTAAAGTTTATGCGGAAGACTTTCATGAGATAGATGTTCCATCATGTAGGAACACAAAAATAACTTGTGATCTGGCATTTGAAGGTCAGATAAACAGCCAACATCAGTACCACTGTATAGATTTCTTTAAAATGGAAAGAATAAGCTAAGGTTATATGTGCCTGGGAGATATCAAAATATATTCTTAACTCACACCCAATGGTATTTAGTGGAAGATCCGCTATGCCTAGCTAGTAAATTTACTACAAATACAATATCAAACTTGGCGTAATTTGCAAGATACATGAATGCTTCAACACCCCTTAGTCCAAATTGATCTTCCTCTACGTCCAGGGACTAAATATACATGGGAGTTTCAGAAGGACATGATTTATCCATCTATAATTCCTTCAATATTTTCTGAATATGATGAACCCAAATACCTGAGGTAAGGTGCTCGAGTTGCAATCCCCCCCCCCCCAAAATGATTTCACTCAAATTTCGTCTTTAGGTGATTGTGTGCTTCATCAATATCTTATGTGTTTCCAATGATGTTCAAATCATCGATATATACTAAAATAATGCAAAATTCATCTGTGACCATTTTTATGAAAACACATTGGAAATCATCATTACTGGAATACCTTTTTTAAATGAACTCATTAAGTCAATCGTATCACATATTTCTTGACTGTTTAAAGCCGTATAAAGACTTGTTTAGTTTTACACAATGGGTATTGCATTTTGTGCTAGGACCACACCAAGGAAATCCTAGTGGTGTTGACTCCACTAGGGAAATCCTGGTGGAGTAGGACTCATTCCCAAGGGGTTGGCCGACCAACCCCTAGCGACTTATGAAAGGAGGGAAAAGTGCACGAAAAGGGCACCCTGAATCCCTAGACGCACTCTCCTTGGTCGTCGATCCTTTACCGCCATCACTCCCTTCTCTCTCCTCTAGGTTGGATCTTGTCCAAGTTATCAGCATGCTACTACTACTCCATCTTTTAGATTCTCGCTGTTCCTAGTGTGTTGGTCCATACATTGATGTGGCATCGATGATATGGTACATGCTAATGCCTCAGAGACATCGTATACTATGGTGTTTGATCAGGAGAACCTTCGAGATGAGAACACTCGTGACTGGGATTTATAACACCTAGATGCGGGAGTCATAGGACTTCATCGACATTGTCAACTTCTCCATTGCGCTAATGTGATCATCGAGGGTATAATCACATTACCCACACCTCGATGATCTATCTTGTCTTAGTTCGTGCGCTATTTTTTATTTATTTACGTAGCATGCTCTCCTATGGTAAGAAAGAGTGTCTTGAAATTTCTTATGCACACAACCATTTACTTGACAAATAGCTTAACCAAAACAACAACATATGTTGTTCTCAAGGTCACAACCATAAAGCTCATCCTAGATTCATGGCTAGAATACTCATTCCACAACTAAAGGAGGAAGGAATATCAGTCATCCGCTCATAGATGCCCACACCTCAAACTGTTGATCTTTGTCAACGAAGAGGTCAAGGTCCAAAACTCTGAAACAAAGGCCATTGCCTGAACCATTAAGCTGGCTCAAGGTTTTCACCCATCGGCTGAACCACAAGACGACACCTCCAAAAAGATGAGCAACACCCATATATAGGCCACCATCGCCGAATACCCATATCAGGGCTTTCACCCAAAGTTGGCATCCCTCCTTTTCAACATTCCTTGTCATCGGATTTCAAATAGTCAAGTCTAAAAAATTCTTATATTTTTGAATCATCGGTATTACACATGCATTTTTTACCCTAAGACGGTATTTTTCTACTATTACAATATTTTCTAGGATTCTACAAATCAGATAGACATAAGATATTTTTGATAAAGCAGATACTGTGTAACTGCAGGGTGCTTTCCAGTGCACAAAGATCATTCTAAAGTGCTGTATATATATTAGGCCATTCATATCATCGCAATCTTCTTATCCTTGCGCAAATCCACTTTTCTTACAGGTATATGCTATGATTTGGCACAAAGAGAGGTATTACCAAACATTGCTTGATTTGCGAGATAGCACGCAACGTTTTTCAGGTAAACCCAAGTTTTGTCTGTTTCAGTGCGCTCAGACGGAGTGGATTAAAATTGGTCGACAGTGATTACAGATGAAATTAACAATAGCAAATGCCCGCTCTTTTCGGTCGTCGCTTTCGTCTGGCTCCTTCACTTTTGGCGAATTGCACTCATGCGTGCCTCTTATCATAGCATAAAGACATGCATGACACGCAGCTTCGTCTCCGGGAAACCAAGGGTAGGCTAGTTAAGTGCAGTCTAGATTTCTCTGACAGTGGCCGCCTCCTTTGCTTTTACGATCCACATGAAATGATCTTGGCCAACCCTTTCTCTTTTTCTTGCTCTCGTGACGAATGAAATGCACAGCACTTGTGTCTTCAACTCCCCGATTCTGTCACTTCAGGTCACCGAGAGATCACCTGTTGCCAATTCGCTACCGGAGCTAGGCGTGCGGGTAGTAGCTGGCGATAGGCATACCGGTTTCTTGATGTAAACGTACACTTGACTGGATACCTAATTCCTCGTCACGCATCATCTGGCACTTTTACGTGTCTGGTTAGATGACAATGTGACGTGACTTACCTCTCGGCGAGGTGAGGTGCTCTCACCTGAGACCAGCGTGACGTTCCTATCATTTGCATTTTACAGCGCCCGTCGCTCTCCCACTGCGCACCACTAGCTACCACCACGCACCAGCACCACCCCGGCGAGCTTTGTTGATCCACCACCATGCGTACCCTACGACGACGACGACGATGACCGGAACTGTGTGGCAGCTGCGCGAGTTGTCACTTCGGAAAACGCAGCCGGCAGCCGGAGAGACGACGATCGGTAGAGGGAGTATTGCTAGTTTTGTCTACGGTGGCACTGTAGTGGTGCCAGTACGATGAGCTGAGGCGTCGTCTTTCCTTCACCATTCCGATGGATTGCTACAGCCAACTAAAGTGTGATGGCTAGATTTAGTCCTCCTATGACCGGCCTTGATCCCTGTGCTAGGGCTTTAGTGGCTGCCATGCGTCTCAGGTGGAGAGATAGATCAGATCGGCCTTCTCCAGATAAGCAGCGAGTGATCCAAGTAGGTGTGACATGGTAGGTCTGCTTGATGCTTTTCATTTTCTTGTGATTTTGACTGATTGGTGATTGCTTCTTCCTGTTCTCAGAATATGACGTGCTTGTTGGTTATGACTGAACATCTCAAGGATTCCGACGGTTAAAATAACCACCACGTTCATGCATGCTCCAAAGCGCACACACAGACAACTTGAGATTTTCCCCCGCCACATATTCCAGGTTTCACTGTGCTCTCCACCCTGTAAAACCTATGAAGATAAGTCAATAAAGTTGACCTCCTGGCACCAGGTTCCTTGGCCTGAAATCTCTTGTGAGAAAATGGAGCCCAGTATATAGCCCGATGTGAAGGTTAGGTCTGTTCCCTGCTTTTCTTTATGCATGATAGCCTTTTACCAATTTATCACATCATGACAGAAACAGCACATATGCACAATTTAGTTTGTACTACGTAATATTTATCCAATATAATGATAATCGTCATGATGGAGCTTGACAAAACATGGAACGAATATATATAAAAGATGTTTTAGCATTGAGCCTTGTGGGGCAGAGAAATAGTGCATTTCGAGTTTTTCAGTATCCTGTAGGAGCACAAGATGTACCCTTTTGGAGAGCATGTGACCTGGAATGCTGGTTTTTGTCCTGCACAAAACGTGGTCTGAAGCTACTCATAAACGTGAGCCTTCAAACCTGTAATACTTTTTTCAGTGTCAACTGTATGTTGATTGTCCTGGGCTATATGCCGTGTACGTCTTTTCATTTCACACGCTCGTGGATCCATGTAAGACACGCAAGCACTAGAATCGCTGTCGGAAAAAGAAAGTATCAAGGTGGTAAAATACAGTGGAGCACACTAACTGCTGTGATAATATCATCCAGTCGGACTCGTGTACCGTGCTGCTGTGTATACACAGTGAAACAGTCAAGTACACAAGCGAAATTTCTCACAAAAGAAAGAAAAAAGGAAAATGACATAGTGCACCGTATCGCCGCAATGTGCGGCGGCTGCATGTAAAGGCTGGGCATGCAAGAGTATTACCTTATGGTTGACATCATTACATTACATATTTTTTTGAATTTTCAAAATTATTTATTTTACAAATCATTAATCCGATTTGCGTTCCGTTTTAACCATTGGGTTTGTTTTCACGAGGCTTCGAAACAAGATCGTGTTTCGATGAATTTTTTTCGTCACCGTCTGTTGCCAGATTAGGTCTCCTAGTTGCCATTTTGCCCGTGAACTGTTGCCACAAATGTTTGTACATAGTTGTCGGAGAATAGTTTGTATACTTAAGCTTATACAACCCGATAAAATAAAATGGTAACTCAAAGCGATAAAACTGAAATACAATTTTGATGTGGAAAGACACCTAGGAGAAAGAACCCATGTGGAAAAAATATCCAGAGCTATATTCATTTGCAAAAGATAGAAGAATAACATTAAAGAACTTCAGGCAGCAAGCCAGTTGGACTGACATGTTTCATACTCCCTTAACTACACAAGCCTGGAACCAGCTCCAAGAATTAATACACAACATCCCAGTTGAAACACAAGGAAAAGATACATGGGCATGCCAAGGAAAGAAGTCATATTCATCCATGACCATATATAATCATTTGATGGAGGAACACCAATGATCAGAACTCTTAAACAAAGTACGGAAGACAGCAATCATGCTGAAGCACAAAATTTTCTACTGGCTGGTACTAAACAATAGAATTAACACAAGATCCATGTTACAAAGGAAAGGAATGTTCCTAAATTCTTATGGATGTCCTTGCTGTAACTCACAAACCAGTGAGACTCTGCTCCACCTTCTATGGGACTGTCAATTTGCATATAGATGCTAGATGTCCATCATGTCTTTTAAAAGAAGAGGGACATCTGTTTATGATGAAACCATTTTAGCAATGCAACAACTTCCTAAGGGCCTAGAGATGGAAATCACTATTCTTGGATGCTGGAACATATGGAACCAAAGAAATAGAAAGGTATTCAGAAATGAACGTATCACAATTCAAGGATGGAGAATAAACCTAGTCCAAGCCCTAAAACTTCTTCAGTTCGGAATAAAAGAGGGTCTCAAACCCAAGTTGCAAGATTGGATAGACCAACAACTTTCATAAGTTGGATTTTTTTGAGGCAGTTTAATATAGTTTTCCTTTATCTCATGTTTTTGAAAACCGGTATAGGTTGATCATCTTCTCCCTCTTTTTTTTATTTTTTTCTCCTCCATTGTAATTGCCATTGTAACTTTATGCATGAGAAAATAGAAAACATACCGTAGAACAATTGTTCTACAGTTATTGCCTAAAACAAGCGATAAAACTGGCAAGAACAATAAACCATCATGTCAATTAGATGTAAAGAATACGGCAACCGAACATAAGTAAACCGGTAACCAATCGTTCAAGCACAAGTCATTATTACATTTGGATTTGGGTATAAATAACATGACAAGTATGGGTGTTTTTCTTAAGTGATTCTAAAGAGAAACACATACAAATGCCATAATACAAGTTTTTTTATTTATGTACGTTAGTGTATAGTGTTTTAACAACCAAGTTGGTATAATCTGACAACTATATGAATAATTCTAAGGTAAGTAGAACAATATTATGGCAAGTACTGATGATTTTTTTAACAACCAATTTGGTATAATCTGGCAACTCTATGAATAATTATCAGGTAAGTAAAACAGTAATGTGGCAAATACTAATAAAAAATTTAACAACCAACTTGATATAATCTGGCAACTCTATGAATAATTATCAGATAAGTAGAACTGTAATGTGGCAAGTACTGATGAAAAAAAAATCAAAACATATTGTCATGCGATCTAGTTTCGAAGATCTTGTTGCGAGAAAGCTAACGGTACAAACGAATCGTGATATGGGCACGACGAGGACACGACAGAGGAGGCGAAGATGAAGCAAAGGAGGATTTGCTGAAGACGTCGGACGACCGGATTGCAAGTCGGACCGTCCGGGGCACCAAGTCGGACGTCCGGACTTCAAGTCAGACCGTCGGGAATACGTATCCGAAGATAAGTGGATTTACTGGCCAAGTCGGACCGTCCGACCACAGCTCGGACCGTCCGAGTAACAAGTCGGACCATCCGACCTGTTCGCTGCCTGCGCGCAGATTTTAGGGCTGCAGCCCATGTATCACGTTTTTACCTCCTAGCTTATAAATAGAACACCCCTACGAGTTTTAGGGTTAGCTTAGGTCAGAATTAAAGATTGAGAACTATTGAGTTGTATCTCTTGGTGAAGCTTTCCTCCGGGGTTGGCGATGCCGTTTATCCAATAAAGATTGCGGCGGAGGTTCTTGTGTTCATCAAGGATTGTCGTGTTTTTGGTTTGAGGCGTGCTGATCTCCATCACGTTGCTTGCTGGATTCGTTCCTCTTCTTCAGGTGACGTTCATCGCATTATTGGAAGGATTTATATCCGGGTTGCTCGCTGTGAAAGATCAGGACAAACTAAAGAGGATTCATCCTGGTGTTCGTATCATCAGGTGTGGTGTTCCTTATCATGTGGTATCAGATTACTAGACTGATCACGGCGAGGTTGTGTTGAACGATCACATCTAGATCGGTTTTGTTGGGAGGAGTTGCTTGGAGGATTTTCTCGTTCAAATTGATTTGTTTGGAGGAGATTGTGCATAGAGGCTGCATATTGTTGTTGTGTTTATGAAAAATTGTTTCCGCTAGATTGATTTGCGAGGATATTGCTAGAGGTTGAAGAAAAGAAATCACGTAATTGGATTTGGCTGTCAGGAGTCCCGAAATTGATATATGTGCAGAATCCGCATCCGTGCTCCAAATAAGGCGTGTAAGCACAAATTGGAAAGCATATCTTGTGTGCTTACCAGATTGTATGGCTGCCGCTTCCGGTTCGTGGCGGTTTAGCCGCAAACGTACAAACAATACTGCGGTTGGTCAGGCTGATGCAGGGTTGGATGCTATGTCAAATTTTTTGCAAGTGTTAGCGGAGACTGAGACACAGATAGAAGCTATGTCCAAGACAATCTGTATAGGGAATGATACCCGGGTAGGGTCACCCAGACGAAAGCAGTCTTTCAAGACAAGGAGGAGGCCGATTGGGCTGTTGCTGGGCCGAGCTAGGCAATCGCATGGCCGATTGCTCCCAAGCAATCGGCCATGCCGAATGCGAGCAGTTGGCCCAGGCGCAATCGGCACACTCCTCAATCGGCTCAGGAGTTGACCTTATCCAGATCGGATGTCTCTGGTACAAGGTCATAAATGCGGGATCCCGAGAGATCCGGATGGCAGTAAGCCAAGTCACTTCGCCGATCTGTCAGAGGAGTGTTGTCACCCTTTTCCTCTCAATCCGGAGTCAGGACGACGAGATCAGAGGACGTAGCTCCACTGTTCATCATCATTACCTAGAAGCTACAGCATGGGCAGCCGCTTGACAAGTCCGGATCAACCGGAGATTTGCAGTCGGTGGACCCCAGCCGACGAGAGAATGACAGCTGGGGCCAGCCCTCGACTGAAATGACCGTAGTATCCCGAGACCAAACTATAAGAGCCCGGGGTACCCCTCCTGTGAGAGGGACTCCCCCATTCGCATTTACTTCACACAGTAGAACCTGTAGAGAAGCAGAGGAGAGCCATGCCCACGGCAGGTCTCTTCTTCCTCTGAGCAGCTCCATGAGCATTGATTGTAGTTCGTGAGATCATTTATAGCAAGCAGACAAGCAGGAGTAGGGGTGTTATCTCTCCGGAGAGCCCTGAACCTGGGTACATCGTGGTGTCCTCCACCGTGCTTGTGCCCAACCCATTTCCGGCACCATCGACATCGTTCTCCCTTGAGTCTTCCCCTCTCTTTAGCCATCCCTATGGCATCTATTGTTACTAAAGCAGGTGATCTCTCGTTATCGGGGATCTCCTGCTCCTGGACTCCAAGGCTCCAACGTCGACTGCAGCGGCCGATTAGGAAAAACAAAAAGGGGGAAAATAAAGCAGGTGAGTATCTAGCATACCCGCGAGTCTTACGTCTGCTACTAAGCATTATGCATTGTATCAACGGAAAGAAGAGGCTGTATGTAGTGGACTGCAAGATAGAAATCAGAATAAGGGTAAGAAGCTAGGCCTATCGAAGACTAGCATCTTCCGACGATGTCTTGCAGCATGAGGTAAGAATCAGCCAACAGTTTATATAAAGCATAAAGTAACAATGCAGCAGAAGTTGCTGCAGCATTGTATAATAGTAAGTTGTAATAATTAGCAATGCCTCCGAGTTCCCCTCCTCGACATCCCCGCGACGAAGAAAACCCGGAACCATACAATTTAATAATTATAGTTTGTACTGGTAAGATCCAGCTTCAGCATAAAGCGTCCTATTACCGTGGACACGGCTATCCGAATAGATTAATCTTCCCTGCAGGGGTGCACTTGTGTTACACTACACGCACGGATCTCCAGGGTGGCGGGCACCTTGTTAGGGAACGCTCCACCGAGGCTATCCGACACTTCGTAGCCCATCTTTCAAACTCAACAGAGAGGCCATTCGCCGGTCTAAATCCTAAGTACGACGGGCCTTTGGACCCTAACCCCGACGTACTCCTGCACGGTGCGAGGCTGGCCGGTGAAGTTAAATAAAATCCAAATAAGACACCACCGCGCGAGAAAATAAGACAACACCACTTCCCGGCGCAGGCCGCGGTACTGCTGACGTCTGAAGAGTCCTCGGACGACACTACGAAGCAGAGGAGCCCATAACTCGTAATTCCCACGGGTAGGTAGTGCGTACATGTCATATAGCCAACTCAAGACATTCACTGAACCATTTAGCATTTTAATTAACCTGCATGACAACCGTTATCGTTGCCTCGACTTAACTGACCCGCGGACAACGACAACAGCCAGGACCACCAGTACATCGGTGCCTGCCCCGTCGTCCCACCAAGTCACTGCGGTTACCAACAAGGTGAACCGTCTCCTTACCTTGTCTCGCGTGTGCTCCTGGAGGAGCTCGACTTTCGTGGTTTGGTAACTCTCGCGGCCAACGATCAGGGGCCAAGCAAACCGGTACACTGGTCGTACCCTCCCTGTCGTCCCATCGCAATACCTCTCGCGGGCACCGTTGGGTTGCCCGACTTCTTACCTGAAGGACAACCGTTTCTCAGGTACCTTGAGCGGCTATACAGAGTCAGCAACGAGTGGAGTACATGTATTACTCCTTGATAGCTCACACTTGATGGTGGCTCGGCAGAGCCGAGCTAGGGGGCCTGAGGCGGTGTCTGCATTGTACCGTACCTGTGCAGTTATAATATTTGTATCCGCGTTCACTCCCCTGAGTGATCACGGCCCTCTATCTAATCCTAGCTAATAATGCGCAGGGCTCACTGCTGAATAATATATATAATAGGCAGCATAGGATAACGGAAGGTACATCAAGGGGCGACAAAAAAAACAGGCTATGCAATTGAATAGGATTGTAACGTAGCAGCATCAGTAACAATGCCTAGTGCAAGAAATGTACGGAAAGATAGGCGATATCTGGGGAAGAGAATGGCTCTGCTTGCCTGGAAGCTCGACGGTAGGGGTAGGGTCGTCGACGAAGTAGTCGTACTCAGCAGCGGTGTAGTCGACGGCAGCAGCGGGGTCTACCGAAGATTAAGGGGGGGGAACAAACAGTAAATACACAGCAAGCATATACAAACAGATGCATGACATGACAGAAGAAATGTTAACGGTGTTCTAACGCAGTGCAATGCACGTTGCTCGGAGCGGGAATTCATCCGGGGATGAACTGTCAGCTCCGGGTGATTACCGAAATGATGATCCGGAGGGGAAGGTATCATGCCGGAGGTGTCGTGGACATCCGACACATGTGTGGGTGGTGTATCCGGGTTAGTTGATCTATTCCGAACAACTTTCGTGTTCGAAATAAATTCATCTGGGTACTTTAACAATACCGGACAAATCATCGAATAGACGGTCCGGAGGGGGGGATGGTTCGACATTTTGCATGTTAGAGGGGTGTGGTGGGAGTATGAGTAACGTATTCGTAATCGTGGATCCGTTCTGAGTAACTTTCGTATACAAAGTATTTTGATCCGGGCAACTCATATCGGTACCGGGAATTACCGACAGACGGCCCGGGAGGGGGGGTGTCGATGTTCGTTGTGTTTGGGGGGTGTGGTAGACATACGGATGGCGTATTCGTATTCGTTATATTTTTCTGATCAATTTTGATGTATAAAGTTTTTGAATCTGAATTACGGTTTAAAAGATATTGAATTTTAAAGTTTTAAATCATTTTAAATCAATTTCCTGAATTTCTTTTATTTAAAAATAGACATTATCCAAAACAGTGTTGTTGACTGGTCAAACCTGACCAGTGGGACCCACTGGTCAGCCTCACAGTGCTAAAAATTCACTTTATTTAAATTTAAATAGCAATGGGGGCCACATGTCAGTGACTCACACATTTTATATATCAATAATTTTAAATACTGACAACTGGGGCCAGGTGTCATAGACACAGAGTTTAATTAACCAATTTAATTAAGTTAAAGGGGCATGGGGCCCATATGTAAGTCTCACATTTTTAATCCAACCCCATTTAATCTTAAGTTAATGGCCTTGGGCCCACGAATCAGTGTCACAGGGGAGGATCATTAGCTCCTAATGAAGGCCACGTCATCACGGCTAACCGCGCGCCCGCACGCCGGCGAGGCCGTGCCGACGGGCGGCAATGGCCATGTGCTCGCCGCAGTGGTCCATTTGGGGCATGGCTTGATCGTACCTGACCTGCGCAACGAGGCGCGTCCGATGGTGCAAAAATTGTGGGTGGGGCTCGCCGGAATCAATGTCGGCAACGGGCAGCGCCGCGGTCGTGTTCGGGCTTCGGAGCGAACTGGTGAGATGGGGCAACGACGACCAAATTAAACATCGCATCGGATTCGCGGGAGGAAGGCAAGCCCGCGCGTGGCTTAGGGAGGTCCAGAGGAGGACGACGTCGACGTATCCATTGGCCATGGCGTCGGCCGGAGTAAGGCTTCCATGGTGGGCTATCTAGAGCGAGAGGGGAGGGGTGAGAGGAGTTGGCGGCGATGCAATGGCTCACCGGGGAGCGTGTAGAGGAAGGCAACGGCTCGGGGAGGCGTGAGGCGGCCGGACTTTCTCGGCGGAGCTCGGCAGATGCAGATGGAGACAACGATGATTCCATGGCCGTTGAGGCTTCTCCATCCAATTCCTCGCGCGTGCAGACGATGTCGACGATGGAGAAGCTTCTGGACAACATGGTTGAGGCGGGGGGGCACGATGGCCGTGCAGGTTCACAGCGGCGGCGACGGCGGGCTCGGGCATGCAGAACTGGGAGGAGGGGGAGAAGGGGTGCGAGGGGGAGAGGAAGGGGAGGGAGTGAGGGCAGGGGGGTTCCGGGGCATCTGGCCTCGACCTTATCCAGGAGGAGAGCGGGGAGCAGGTGAGGTGGGGCATGGCCTCTGCCATGGCGCTGTGCGGGCAGGGCAGGTGGGGTGGTTGGGGGAAACAGGGGAAGGTAGGAGGAGGGAGGGGGTGGGCTTGGCCCAGCGGGTGGGCTGTGCCCTGGGCGGTAGATAGGTTTTTCTAAAAAAAAATTGTTTTATGTTTCCTTTTTCTTTCTGTTATTCATTTGCATACAATTCTATTTTAGTTTATCTAGCTGTTGATTTTTGTCACAATTGAAACTAGTTCAAATATTAGTGTTACATGATATTACAGTGCCACAAAAAGTTTGGTGGCTTATTAAAAATCTTTTGCATTTTTGTTTTATTTAAAAGGGATTAAATGCCACTGGTTTGCTACTGTTTGAATTGTTTGATTTATTTTATAGCTTAATAAATTTCCATTGTTGTTCTATCATGGTCCAATGATTATTTGGGATTTAACAAAAGTGGTCGCATCAATTTTGGACAAGGTTTTATTCATCACAAATATATTTTTAATATCCATGAAAAGGCATTTGGAGTTTGTGTTGATTCAAAAATGATCAAGGCATGATTAGCAACAGTAATTGTTATTACTGTAGGTGATTACTGTAGCGTGACACCCGGGGTGTTACAATCCTCCACCACTACAAAGAATTCTCGTCCCGAGAATTATAGGTAGTGTAAGGGGTAAAGTTTCAGTTTCGCGTTCTAACGATTCTTCTGGTGCTTGTCATCCTTATCAAATGAGTTGATCCTTAATGTTGTTGCCTTCACCTCTCTGTAACGGTGCATCTCGACGAGCTGTCATTCTTCTTTCGGGGGCTGCATCGTACCTACGGATAGGGTAGGAGGGGAAACTTAAGGGGGTCGGATCGGTACAAGGTTAATCAGCCGAGATGGTCCAAAGGAATGTGGTACATAGTATTTCTCGAGATTTAACTCAAGGAAATACATCAAGAGAAAACAAAGAAAGGTAAGAGGGGTTTCAAGCGAATAGGCATGCATTCGATGCCGATGACAGACGATGAGAAGAGGTCAAGAGCATCAAGCATAAGCACTGAGTCTGATATCGGACTGAATATCACAAGGTAGAGGACTCGTGAATTGCATACGAGGTCAAGCAAGAGGAATAACCTCAAGAACAGAAGGGTACAAGAGAGTCAGGTTTCGATCCTGTGGAACTGTGGGTTATGGGCCCACATAAGGTAAGAAGGGTGGCGACATTCCATGCTACCACGATGCAAGGTTTGTCAGAGAACAATTTGTCAACTATGTCGGCAACATCATCAGTGCCAAGGGCGAGGAACGAAGAGAACCATTTTCCTGCTCGTTAAGACGAGGCAGACCAATTGGCAAAGTTCTCGTCCATCGGTGGTCACCGAAAAGTCATCAACAATCGTAACTGGTTGTACAGAAAATGTAGCACACCAAAGTGTTTACGTAAGCAGGGAATTGTCACTGCTCAGATAAGTACAATACAAGAAGTAAGATTAAACAGACCAATGGAAGGGAAAATGTGATGATACACAAGTATCAAGTGTATATCTTTCCCAAGGAAAGCAGAACACAATATACACGACCAAGTTTGTATTGGCAGGGAGTCAAAAGTGGTTGTCGATGATAACACAAATCATCGAGGGGCAAGGATGGTATTTCACACGATGAATCCAATCGACACATGGAATAAGCCATGTAAGATTTGTCAGATAATAATCCACGAAAAGGTCGGATGGTTCGCAAAGAATCTTATGTGAGTATCGGCACTCAATCAGAAGGAGAAAGAATGCAAAGGCATCGGGTGATAGAAGCATCAGAATAATTCGATGCTTAACTACAAGGGAATTATGATTTACAGATCGGGGTGTGGATGCAATCATCCATACGGACTTGTCGGTGGCAGAGGATTGTGAAGGCGATGAGCACGTAGTTCTCGGGAATTTATCGAAGAGTAATCTTCGGAACCTTCAGGTGAAGCAAGAAATCATCTTGGGTGAAGGGCTCTCCGGGAGGACAGAGGTGCGAGATCCTAAAGTCAGAGTTAGTAAAATTTACCAGCAAGGATAAGAGATCAGAGTCCCAGAGCATAGGTACGGAGAAAAAGATCCTAATACCATAGATATCACACGTAGTGACATCGATGTGGGCCCGTAAGCCAAACATTAAGTTAGCAAGTAGTTTGGAAAATGCTAGACTCGACTTCGACCGAGGAGTGGTTAGGGGCTTCCTACAGGCAGTCAGCTCTGATACCAACTTGTGACGCCCCAAAAATCAGACCGTGTACAGTAATCATACACGCAAGGTACACGATCGAGATCAGGGACTCACGGTGAGATATCACAACACAACTCTACAAATAAAAATAATACAAGTTGTTTAATACAAGCCAGGGGCCACGAGGTCTCGAATACAACAGCTCGAGAGCACAAGGTCAGCGGAAGCAATAGTATCTAAGTACAGACACAAGGATACAAGGTTGCCTTAAGAAGGCTAGCACAAAAACAACACTCGATCGAAAAGGCAAGGCCTCCTGCCTGGGAAACTCCAAACTACTCCTGGTCAAAGGGGAACTCGACGTCGTAGAAGGCATCGGGGATCTGCTTCTCCTGGACTCCAAGGCTCCAACGTCGACTGCAGCGGCCAATCAGGCAAAACAAAAAGGGGGGAAATAAAGCAGGTGAGTATCTAGCATACCCGCGAGTCTTACGTCTGCTACTAAGCATTATGCATTGTATCAACGGAAAGAAGAGGCTGTATGTAGTGGACTGCAAGATAGAAATCAGAATAAGGGTAAGAAGCTAGGCCTATCGAAGACTAGCATCTTCCGACGATGTCTTGCAGCATGAGGTAAGAATCAGCCAACAGTTTATATAAAGCATAAAGTAACAATGCAGCAGAAGTTGCTGCAGCATTGTATAATAGTAAGTTGTAATAATTAGCAATGCCTCCGAGTTCCCCTCCTCGACATCCCCGCGAGGAAGAAAACCCGGAACCATACAATTTAATAATTATAGTTTGTACTGGTAAGATCCAGCTTCAGCATAAAGCGTCCTGTTACCGTGGACACGGCTATCCGAATAGATTAATCTTCCCTGCAGGGGTGCACTTGTGTTACACTACACGCACGGATCTCCAGGGTGGCGGGCACCTTGTTAGGGAACGCTCCACCGAGGCTATCCGACACTTCGTAGCCCATCTTTCAAACTCAACAGAGAGGCCATTCGCCGGTCTAAATCCTAAGTACGACGGGCCTTTGGACCCTAACCCCGACGTACTCCTGCACGGTGCGAGGCTGGCCGGTGAAGTTAAAGAAAATCCAAATAAGACACCACCGCGCGAGAAAATAAGACAACACCACTTCCCGGCGCAGGCCGCGGTACTGCTGACGTCTGAAGAGTCCTCGGACGACACTACGAAGCAGAGGAGCCCATAACTCGTAATTCCCACGGGTAGGTAGTGCGTACATGTCATATAGCCAACTCAAGACATTCACTGAACCATTTAGCATTTTAATTAACCTGCATGACAACCGTTATCGTTGCCTCGACTTAACTGACCCGCGGACAACGACAACAGCCAGGACCACCAGTACATCGGTGCCTGCCCCGTCGTCCCACCAAGTCACTGCGGTTACCAACAAGGTGAACCGTCTCCTTACCTTGTCTCGCGTGTGCTCCTGGAGGAGCTCGACTTTCGTGGTTTGGTAACTCTCGCGGCCAACGATCAGGGGCCAAGCAAACCGGTACACTGGTCGTACCCTCCCTGTCGTCCCATCACAATACCTCTCGCGGGCACCGTTGGGTCGCCCGACTTCTTACCTGAAGGACAACCGTTTCTCAGGTACCTTGAGCGGCTATACAGAGTCAGCAACGAGTGGAGTACAAGGATTACTCCTTGATAGCTCACACTTGATGGTGGCTCGGCAGAGCCGAGCTAGGGGGCCTGAGGCGGTGTCTGCATTGTACCGTACCTGTGCAGTTATAATATTTGTATCCGCGTTCACTCCCCTGAGTGATCACGGCCCTCTATCTAATCCTAGCTAATAATGCGCAGGGCTCACTGCTGAATAATATATATAATAGGTAGCATAGGATAACGGAAGGTACATCAAGGGGCGACAAAAAAAACAGGCTATGCAATTGAATAGGATTGTAACGTAGCAGCATCAGTAACAATGCCTAGTGCAAGAAATGTACGGAAAGATAGGCGATATCTGGGGAAGAGAATGGCTCTGCTTGCCTGGAAGCTCGACGGTAGGGGTAGGGTCGTCGACGAAGTAGTCGTACTCAGCAGCGGTGTAGTCGACGGCAGCAGCGGGGTCTACCGAAGATTAAGGGGGGGGAACAAACAGTAAATACACAGCAAGCATATACAAACAGATGCATGACATGACAGAAGAAATGTTAACGGTGTTCTAACGCAGTGCAATGCACGTTGCTCGGAGCGGGAATTCATCCGGGGATGAACTGTCAGCTCCGGGTGATTACCGGAATGATGATCCGGAGCGGAAGGTATCATGCCGGAGGTGTCGTGGACATCCGACACATGTGTGGGTGGTGTATCCGGGTTAGTTGATCTATTCCGAACAACTTTCGTGTTCGAAATAAATTCATCTGGGTACTTTAACAATACCGGACAAATCATCGAATAGACGGTCCGGAGGGGGGGATGGTTCGACATTTTGCATGTTAGAGGGGTGTGGTGGGAGTATGAGTAACGTATTCGTAATCGTGGATCCGTTCTGAGTAACTTTCGTATACAAAGTATTTTGATCCGAGCAACTCATATCGGTACCGGGAATTACCGACAGACGGCCCGGGAGGGGGGTGTCGATGTTCGTTGTGTTTGGGGGGTGTGGTAGACATACGGATGGCGTATTCGTATTCGTTATATTTTTCTGATCAATTTTGATGTATAAAGTTTTTGAATCTGAATTACGGTTTAAAAGATATTGAATTTTAAAGTTTTAAATCATTTTAAATCAATTTCCTGAATTTCTTTTATTTAAAAATAGACATTATCCAAAACAGTGCTGTTGACTGGTCAAACCTGACCAGTGGGTCCCACTGGTCAGCCTCACAGTGCTAAAAATTCACTTTATTTAAATTTAAATAGCAATGGGGGCCACATGTCAGTGACTCACACATTTTATATATCAATAATTTTAAATACTGACAACTGGGGCCCAGGTGTCATAGACACAGAGTTTAATTAACCAATTTAATTAAGTTAAAGGGGCATGGGGCCCATATGTAAGTCTCACATTTTTAATCCAACCCCATTTAATCTTAAGTTAATGGCCTTGGGCCCACGAATCAGTGTCACAGGGGAGGATCATTAGCTCCTAATGAAGGCCACGTCATCACGGCTAACCGCGCGCCCGCACGCCGGCGAGGCCGTGCCGACGGGCGGCAATGGCCATGTGCTCGCCGCAGTGGCCCATTTGGGGCGTGGCTTGATCGTACCTGACCTGCGCAACGAGGCGCGTCCGATGGTGCAAAAATTGTGGGTGGGGCTCGCCGGAATCAATGCCGGCAACGGGCGGCGCCGCGGTCGTGTTCGGGCTTCGGAGCGAACTGGTGAGATGGGGCAACGACGACCAAATTAAACATCGCATCGGATTCGCGGGAGGAAGGCAAGCCTGCGCGTGGCTTAGGGAGGTCCAGAGGAGGACGGCGTCGACGTATCCATCGGCCATGGCGTCGGCCGGAGTAAGGCTTCCATGGTGGGCTATCTAGAGCGAGAGGGGAGGGGTGAGAGGAGTTGGCGGCGATGCAATGGCTAACCGGGGAGCGTGTAGAGGAAGGCAACGACTCGGGGAGGCGTGAGGCGGCCGGACTTGCTCGGCGGAGCTCGGCAGATGCAGATGGAGACAACGATGATTCCATGGCCGTTGAGGCTTCTCCATCCAATTCCTCGCGCGTGCAGACGATGTCGACGATGGAGAAGCTTCTGGAAAACATGGTTGAGGCGAGGGGGCACGATGGCCGCGCAGGTTCACAGCGACGGCGACGGCGGGCTCGGGCATGCAGAACTGGGAGGAGGGGGAGAAGGGGTGCGAGGGGGAGAGGAAGGGGAGGGAGTGAGGGCAGGGGGTTTCCGGGGCATCTGGCCTCGACCTTATCCAGGAGGAGAGGGGGGAGCAGGTGAGGTGGGGCATGGCCTGCCCGTGGCCTCTGCCATGGCGCTGTGCGGGCAGGGCAGGTGGGGTGGTTGGGGGAAACAGGGGAAGGTAGGAGGAGGGAGGGGGTGGGCTGGGGGGTTGGTGGTGGACTTGGCCCAGCGGGTGGGTTGTGCCCTGGGCGGTAGATAGGTTTTTATAATTTTTTTGTTTTATGTTTCCTTTTTCTTTCTGTTATTCATTTGCATACAATTCTATTTTAGTTTATCTAGCTGTTGATTTTTGTAACAATTGAAACCAGTTCAAATATTAGTGTTACATGATATTACAGTGCCACAAAAAGTTTGGTGGCTTATTAAAAATCTTTTGCATTTTTGTTTTTTTTAAAGGGATTAAATGCCATTGGTTTGCTACTGTTTGAATTGTTTGATTTATTTTATAGCTTAATAAATTTTCATTGTTGTTCTATCATGGTCCAATGATTATTTGGGATTTAACAAAAGTGGTTGCATCAATTTTGGACAAGGTTTTATTCATCACATATTTTTTTTTATATCCATGAAAAGGCATTTGGAGTTTGTGTTGATTAAAAAATGATCAAGGCATGATTAGCAACAGTAATTTTTATTACTGTAGGTGATTATAGTAGCGTGACGCCCGGGGTGTTACAACACCTACTTATCATCTCTGGAGTGCTACTGGAGACAAACCTTGGTATCTTTACTGAGGGAAAACTTGCTGCTGTACCGCATCACGCCTTCCACTTGGGGCCTACCAACGAAGGGCGAGAAGCCGTCATCAAGAGCAATTTCTGGCGCCGTTGCCGGGGACTCCAAGTGCTAAGATAGGGGAGTTGCACACTACCCTTTACCTTTGTTTTTCAGTCTTGTTAGTTTATCTTTCAGTTTTTATCTTTGTGTCTTTTATCAAAAATTACAAAAATATATATTTATCTTGCTAGCTTTCATTATGTCTGGTCCTTCTGCCTTTGTTGAGACTGAGGTTCTCACCTTTAAACAAAAAGGTGGAGAAAGTTTAAAAGATGCTTGGTATAGAATTAATGATTCTCAAATAAGAGCCACCAAGAAGCAATCCACTACTATCCTGCCTAGAAATTTTTATGTTGGGATTGCTCCTTGGAATAGGTTTATATTAGATACTGCTATCAATGGGAATTTTCTAGAAGCTCCGACTTCGGATTCTCTTAATGTTATTGAAAATCTTGTTGGAAATCTCCCTATTGCTAGCATACAAGAAGATATGACTCTATCTCACATTATGAAAAAACTTAAAAAGATAGAGTTAGAAATACCAAGTATAGCTAGGATAAATGAGTTGGATCGCAAGATTCAAGGGAATTTGAATAGGCTTGATAGCTCCATGCTTAAAATTATCAAAACTTTGGAGGTCATCAAATCCCATGATACGGATCTTTCTAGGATAGATAAGATTGAGGAAATCATTAATACTCTTGGAACTACTTTCTCCTCAATCATACCAAAAAGGGTAGAGACTTCGGCAAGAAGGGAACCTAAGTTCAATTATGTCCCTAAGGTTCCCCGACCTAAAAAGGAACCACCTATTGCCAAAGAAGTTGAGACCGTGAAAACTTTGGAAGAAATACCTCTCTTTGATAATTTTATAAATGAATCTTCCATTGATTTTTCGCCTTTTGGTTTTCTCCCTAGAAGTATCTTCATTAGGCCTTCATTTGAAAGACCTCTTAAGACCAATTGTACAATTGAAGAGCTTTTTGATCATCTTGATAATGATTCAATTGATACAACTTGATCTTTTTGCATCATGCCTAGCTAATGGCTTTAAAGAAGCGCTTTCGGGAGGCAGCCCGCAATGAATTTAGGTTTTTCTTTTTTCTTTTGTTGTGTCTTGATGATTTTTACTACTGTATAAACATCATTGTATCTTTACTTTTCAGCTTTGTGCCAAGTTATAGCCTCTTACGGCAAGTGAAGTAAAAGTTGTGACATGCTGTCCAGAAAACAGATTCTGTCCTCGTGACAAGAAAAATTCCAGAACAATCCCAGTTCATCTTTTTGAGCTGAGTTTTTTACACAGTATGCTCTATACAATTAGGAAACTTCCGTATATTCTGAGTTATTTTATTTGAGTTGCAGAAGTGCCCCTAAAAAATTCTTTACTATCTGCTGTTCTATTTTTCACAGATTCTGCCACGTTTTGTCTCTCCTTACTTTTGCAAACCTTAAGCTTGCTTTTTCTTTGCAAAAACTTTTTGGAACTCTTGAGAAACAGTAGCTCTTCAAGATTATCTTTATATGCAGTGGAGAAAAACTTATTTATTAAGGGTAATAACCTCTCTAATCAGCTTATGATGAGTTATGTATGAAGGGAGTTTTCAAGTGTACGTTGGAAGATGATGAAAGAAGATCCAGGAGTGTCAAGCGCTCAAGCTTGGGGATGCCCCCATGCATCCCCAAGAAATATTCAAGGAGACTCAAGCGTCTAAGCTTGGGGATGCCCCCCGTGCATCCCCTTGTCCATCAACCATCATCAGTTCGTCCTTCGTCTCACTATATTTTTATCACTTCATGTGTTATGTGCTATGCTTGGAGCGTCTCGCTCTTAGGTTTTGTTTTTAGTTTTCTTTAGCTTTGCGTGCTGTTCATAACAAGTTAGATCCCGTCTTACTTTTTGTGGGAGAGAAACACGCTCCACTTTCAAAATCTAGAACACATCATAGGATTTATCCTGCCTATCTTTTTGCTGTTGTGTGTTCTTTGTCTTTTCATAGCTACTGCCATGTTTAGTTTTAGTCTTAGTTTGTCTTTAGCAAGAGCTTTGGCTTTTGTTTAGTTTGTTGCTGCAACTCTTTTTAGTTTTCATGTTTATCTTGTTAAGAGAGTTGGTTGTTGCACTGAGTTGTGTTTTGTCTTGAAAGTAGGTAATTGAGGTTGCTATTTAATTTTAGTAGTAGCTTGCAATAGTTTTGAGGCATTGTTGTGACTAATGTTTGGACTTTTGGTGTTCAAGAGCTCTTGCCTATTAGTGATAGGTGTCGTATTTTGGGAAATCCGTGTTTATTTTCAAAACCTACAAAACTAGTTGAGAACTCTAGCTACTAGATAGATCACTACTCTTCTGAGGAGTCGAATATTAGAGTACACTCACGTACCATGAGTAGAGGATGCGCAAGGATAACCAAACCCCCATACACTCCTCCTCGGGGTACTTGTCTCTTTGTGAACCTCATTAGATTGAGAGTTACCGATAATAAGTGCATGAGTTCTTCGGACTAATGTAAGTATTGAGAGTTGACACTTCCACCTTCCCATATTTTGCTAGCCTTTCACGTGCCGTGCATTGCCTTCTTCTCACTCCGAGAGTTGGTGTCCACCTTCGCCGGTACATCCAAACCCTTGGCATGATACGCTCTGTCATCATAAGCCTCCCTTTATCCTTCCTCAAAACAGCCACCATACCTACCTATCAAGGCATTTCCATAGCCTTTCCGAGTTACATTGCCATGCAACTTCCACCTCTTCATGACTTGATCTTCGTGTCATACATGTTCCTGCTACACTGGCAACGACATACATTGCACACATCATGATAGTTACATCTTCTTTATGATTTTGAGTACCTTGTAAAGTGTGAAAGATCTGCTTTACCTTATTGTAAAATAGAGTGTTGCCCTTATGTGAGGAAAAGATCCCAAAGTGGACACATTAAAAGATCCCAAAGAGGACAAATGAGAATTAAATAGAAATAGCCATTGAGGCCACCAAAAAAATACAAAAAAATAGAAAAAAAGAGAAAAATAAATAAAAAGAGAGAAAGGGGCAACAATACTATCCTTTTGAGAGATCCACACTAGTACTCCCTCTATATCTTTGTACTCCATAGAGATGATCTTTATGCATATAGTTTGGAGAGCTTCTTAGCTCGTATGTGCATCCATTGCATGGCAATCCCTACTCCTCACATCATATCTATCATTTGGCATATCTTGCCTATGATTGTCCTCATTGATGTGAGCCTTTCTCATCCTTTTTGTCTTCCTCCTCCACCATATTTCTCTCTTTGCCATCCAAAGTGTCAACTCTCGTGCTTACGCTCATCCATTGCATGAGTGCTCAAAATATCGAAAAGGAGTGGATCAAATTGACTTGTACCTGGCTAGTGGTCTGGGGACGAGTCAAGATAAGATTCCAAAGAGGACCATGTGTGAAACTTTAGTAGATGGAGTTCTCAACAAAAATACTTTTTTCTCGTATTCCCTATCCTCCTTTCTTGCACGCAAACACCATTTGGAGACATTCGAGTCACGGACAGCGAGAGCTCTTGCACCTTTTGTTATTTTGTTACTTATTTCATTGCTAATATAGACTCTTGCCTGTTATTACTTGAATTGAATCTCTGACCTTGATTGCTTTACATTTCAAAGTTCTTTTATGGTTGCTAGCATGTCACCACAGAAATTATGCTTGTTATCATTTACCTACTCGAGGACGAGCAGGAATTAAGCTTGGGGATGTTGATACGTCCAAAACGTATCGATAATTTCTAATTGCTCCATGCATGTTTTGTGTGATATTTCTACGATCTAGATACACTTTCATACATTTTTTTTATCATATTTGGACTAACCTATTAACTCAGTGCACCACAGTGCCAGTTCCTGTTTTGTGCTATTTTTCTATTTCAGTTTTCCCCCATATAAAAAGTGCCAGAAAAAATCTGGAAAATTCAGATAAAAAATCAGCGTGACGGAAGCTTCGAGAAAAGCCCGAGAGGGGCCAGAGGGGGGCCAGGGGGGCCCAGGCGGCCACCCGGCGCGGCCCCACCCCTGGCCGCGCCAGGGGGGCGCCTGGGGCCCCTGGTCCACCTCTGGCTGCCCCCCTTCGCCTATTTATCCCCCGTCTCGGGAAAACTCTAGGGGAGGAACCCTATTCCGCGAACTCGCCTCTGTTCCTCCGCCGCCACGCTTCCGAAGATCGGGAGCACCAGAAGACCTCTTCCCGGCACCCTGCCGGAGGGAGGATTGACCTCCGGGAGTCACCTCTCCATCATGGATGCTCCCCGGATGTCTCGTGAGTAGTTTTCCTTGGACCATGGGTCCGTGATCAGTAGCTATGTGATGTTCTCCTCCCCTCTTTGATCTTCATTGTTTAGACCTCGTGAGCTGCCCTACATGATCGAGGCACCTTTGTAATATTTCTGCTATTGCTATGTTGAGTTTGATCGGATCTGATGGATTATGAGATTATGTTCAGATTGTGATAGAGTAATATATTTGGTTTTTATCTCTTATATTTTTGTTCTTAAGTAATTCTTGCATGCTCTCCGTTGTTGTTTATTGCTTTGGACAAGTAGTAGGTAGTGACTCCAAGAGGGAGCGTTGTGCTAGATTGTGGGTTCATGCCTCCCCGATGACATGCTTGAGTGACAGAAACATGAGTCTAGGGGATGTGTTGTTGCCCCAAGGGGGAAAAACGGTGCTTGTAACCGCGGTTACAAGGATTGTTTACTTTACGCAAAGTTCTTTTTAATGCAGTTGTCTGTTGCTTTGGGTTGACACTTTGGGTGGGGCTCGCAACTTAATACCAGCAAGATGTTCTGGATAGATATCTCAAGGTGGATGATTAGTAGTAGATGCAGATGGATTTCGGTCTACTTACTTTGGCGTACTGCCCGTGCTTTTGAATCTCTTCCTTTCTTTTATAGCATAGTTAGCATTGGGGTGCGTTCTTAATCCTGTCAAGTGCCTTTCTGTAATTTGTTTACCTCGCATAGCATTTTTATCGTCTTTTGGGAGAGAGACATCACTAGCGAACATCACGTATCCCGGTCCATATCCTCATTATTGTTTCCAAGCTATATTTACTTTTCTGCATTTACTTTCAAGTTTGCTATCATTATCCCCTTGCGTTTTATTATTTGTGAACAACAAGACCGGAGAGATTGACAACCTCTCTGAACGTCGTTGGGAGCAAAGTTATCTGTGTCTGTGTGCAGGTCCGCGTCAGTTGCGCCGCTGACACCTACTTATCATCTCTGGAGTCCTACTGGAGACAAACCTTGGTATCTTTACTGAGGGAAAACTTGATGTTGTACCGCATCACGCCTTCCACTTGGGGCCTACTAACGAAGGGCGAGAAGCCGTCATCAGTCGTCGAGCATGAGCCACGCCTCTGGCCTGATCTTTAGGCATGGGGCAGTGGACTTTGTGGTGGATTATGCAGCGCGGTTCGGGGTCGGCGCACCCCTGCCGCCCGGCGTATCGTTGCAGATCGGTAGTCATCATCTCTTCATCAGCTGTTTCCCTGAGGCGTATCCCAGGGAGTTACGCATCTTCTCCAGTGCCACGGATCCGCTCCCGACCATGGGCTGCACAGCAGCTCCCGGAAGAGACGAGTCGCGTGTGCATGCGGCTGTGATGATGGCAGCAACGACTGCGTCAAGCAATCAAGGCGCAGCGGGTGCGGCTAGGAAGGCCAAGGAGGCGGTGGATGCCATCGAAAGAGTCGGCACCAGTGCGTTGCGGGATGTGTTGTACACACCCGTGAACAGGAATGGTGATCCCGATCAAGTTCACACTGATATGGAGACAGCACGGCTCGCACTCGTTCGCAGGGCCGAGCACGTGCTGGCAGAAGAGCGCAGGCTGGGAGCTATCACTAGAGAGTACAATGCAGCGCATGCCAACCAGCGGCGGTTGATTGCGCCCACAGTCCTAGAAGATCTCAGGAGCAGAGGCCGCGCTGTCGGCAGAGAACTGTCAGGAGCCGAGTGATACGTCCAAAACGTATCTATAATTTTTGCTTGCTCCATGCATGTTTTGTGTGATATTGCTATGATCTAGATACACTTTCATACATTTTTGATCATATTTGTACTAACCTATTAACCTAGTGCACCCCAGTGCCAGTTCCTGTTTTCTACTTTTTTTCTATTTCAGTTTTCCCCCATATAAAAAGTGCCAGAAAAATTCGGGAAAATTCGGATAAAAAATCAGGGTGATGGAAACTTCGAGAAGAGCCCGGGAGGGGCCAGAGGGGAGCCAGGGGGGCCCAGGCGGCCACCCGGCGCGGCCCCACCCCTGGACGCGCCAAGGGGGCGCCTGGGGCCCCTGGTCCACCTCTGGCTGCCCCCCTTGGCCTATATATCACCCGTCACGGGAAAACTCCAGAGAAGAACCCTATTCCGCGAACTCGCCTCTGTTCTGCCGCCGCCGCGCTTCCAAGATCGGGAGCACTAGGAGACCTCTTCCCGGCACCCTGCCGGAGGGAGGATTGACCTCCAGGAGTCTCCTCTCCACCATGGATGCTCCCCGGATGTCTCGTGAGTAGTTTTCCTTGGACCATGGGTCCGTGATCAGTAGCTATGTGATGTTCTCCTCCCCTCTTTGATCTTCATTGTTCAGACCTCGTGAACTGCCCTACATGATCGAGGCACCTTTGTAATATTTCTGCTGTTGCTATGTTGAGTTTGGAGGGATCTGATGGATTATGAGATTATGTTCAGATTGTGATAGAGTAATATATTTGGTTTTTATCTCTTATATTTTTGTTCCCAAGTAATTCTTGCATGTTCTCCGTTGTTGTTTATTGCTTTGGCCAAGTAGTAGGTAGTGACTCCAAGAGGGAGCGTTGTGCTAGATTGTGGGTTCATGCCCCCCGATGACACGCTTGAGTGACAGAAACATGAGTCTAGGGGATGTGTTGTTGCCACAAGGGGGAAAACAACGGTTCTTGTAACTGCGGTTGCAAGGATTGTTTACTTT
This sequence comes from Bromus sterilis, assembly GCA_950022295.1. Taxonomy (NCBI): domain Eukaryota; kingdom Viridiplantae; phylum Streptophyta; class Magnoliopsida; order Poales; family Poaceae; genus Bromus; species Bromus sterilis. The sequence goes on from OX465599.1 coordinate 61,188,679, forward strand.
ACGCAAAGTTCTTTTTAATGCAGTTATCTGTTGCTTTGGGTTTACACTTTGGGTGGGCTCGCAACTTAATACCAGCGAGATGTTCTGGATAGATATCTCAAGGTGGATGATTAGTAGTAGATGCAGATGGATTTTGGTCTACTTATTTTGGCGTACTGCCCGTGCTTTTTAACCTCTTCCTTTCTTTTGTAGCATAGTTAGCATTGCGGTGCGTTCATAATCCTGTCAATTTCCCTTCTGTAATTTGTTTACCACGCATAGTAGTTTTATCATCTTTTGGGAGAGAGACATCACTAGCGAACATCACGTATCCCGGTCCATATCCTCATTACTGATTCCAAGCTATATTTACTTTTCTGCATTTACTTTCAAGTTGCTATCATTATCCCTTGCGTTTTATCATTTGTGAACAACAAGACCGGAGAGATTGACAACCTCTCTGAACTTCGTTGGGAACAAAGTTATCTGTGTCTGTGTGCAGGTCCGCGTCAGTTGCGCTGCTGACACCTACTTATCATCTCTGGAGTCCTACTGGAGACAAACCTTGGTATCTTCACCGAGGGAAAACTGCTGCTTTACTGCATCACGCCTTCCACTTGGGGCTCACCAACGAAGGGCGAGAAGCCAATAAGCACCGAGCAGCCGGCGGCGTCGGCATTTGTCCAACGACCAGCATACAGCACCCCTGAGAAGAATTTGCGAGCTGCTGAGCAGATTGCGAACGAGCTGGAAGATCTGGAAGGCGAAGAGCGGCATCAGCAGACTTGCCGAATGCGCGAGCTGCTGGCGTCAGCCAAGCAACAACAACAGGCAACATTGGACAATCCAGGGGCAGGCCCTGAAGCATCGAGAAGGACTGCGAGGCCAGCTCCAGAGGTCAGCCAGCGGCCGAATGTGTCGCGGCAAAACAGGTAGCCAGGTCAGTCCCGAAGTGAGAGCGAGGTCAGAAGCAACCGGGGTCCCCCAGTCATGAACCATAGAGCAGAAGAGCCAGCCGTGAGCAGCACACGCAATGACCCACCTCGTCAACCAGAAGCAAGGCCAGCAATCAGCAATCGGCTGGGTGCTCGTCAGATCGGCCAGAATGATGCCAGGCATCGCATTGAGCTGTTGGAAAGAGATGCGCAGCAAGAAGAGGAGGGAGCAGCCGGCCCAGCATGCTTCGGGCATCGCATTCGGACCGAGCAGTTCCCCAAGGGATTCACCCTGCCCAGAGACACCCCCAAGTACAACGGCTTTGTTAAGCCAGAGGACTGGCTGACAGATTACATGACCGCAGTCGGCATTGCCGGCGGAATTCGGCGTGTAGTTGTACGCTGCGCTCCTCTGATGCTACAGGGGTGAGCTCAGACATGGTTGAACAGTCTGCCCGACAACAGCATCAACTGCTGGGAGGATTTTTTGGAAGCTTTCATTCGCAACCTCACCGGCACGTATGATCGGCCGCATCTTCCTCGGCAGCTCGCTTTATGCGTGCAGGGCAAGGATGAGCCGCTCCGAGAATACTTAGCTCGGTGGATCAAGCTGAAGAATTCATGTGAAGGAGTTCATGAGATCCAGGCCATCCAGTATTTCACTGATGGGTGTCTGGCGGGATCAATGCTGAAGCACAAACTGCTCCGCAAAAAATTTTCGTCACTGGCCGAGCTCATGAAGGTAGCCAACGCATTTGCCGTCTCCGACTCCGCGATGCGCGAGCCTATTCAGCTCGGCGTCGGCGGTGTGGTTCAGACACAAGGGGCTGTGCAAGCGGCAGAGACAGGGAACCAGAGGCTCAGTCGGCGAGAGCGCAGAGATATCAATCGGAACAACAACAACAACCAGCAAAACAGTGGAAAGAGGAAAGATGAGCAGCCAGATGCTCAGTATGGCAGTCGGTAGGTGGCCGCTGTCCAGGATCAAGATGAACAAGGGGATGCAAGCAGCAGTCGGAAGATGAAGCCGAATGCGAAGCCGCAATGGCCGATGAAGCCCAAATACACATTCGAGGACATGCTGGATCAGCCATGCAAGATGCACAGCAGTCCAGGCAAGCCAGCAACGCATACCACTCGGCAATGTGATTTTGTCAAGCGCATAGAAAAGGGAGAAGCATTACCACCTCCACCCCCACCACCACCTCAAAACAGAGCACCACCTCAGGCGCAAAACCAATTCCCGCGGCAAGATGCCGCATATATGATTTTTACCAGCGAGTCAAGTGACAAGGGCAGTCGGAGGGCCCGAGCTCAGGAGGTCAACTCCACAATGCCCCTGATTCCCCAATATAAGCACTGGTCCGATTGCAAGATTACCTGGGGCAGGGAAGATCGCCCAAGCATCATGCCGAATCCAGGCACCTATCCGCTCGTGGTGGATGCCCTGTTTGCGGCACCAAAGTTTTCATGCCTGTTTTCCCGAGTGCTCATTGATTCAGGGAGTACAATCAACATTCTGTACAGGGATACATTGGTCAAGTTGGGACTCACGGAGAAAGACATGGAGCGCAGTCAGACGACTTTCCATGGGATTGTCCCGGGCCTGTCATGCACTCCCATGGGTCGCATTCGGCTGGATGTGATCTTTGGGACAGAGGAGAACTTCAGAAGAGAGCCGATCTGGTTCGAGGTCGCCGACCTCAGCAGCCCATACCATGTCCTATTAGGATTGCCCGCAATCGCCAAGTTCATGCTTGACGCATATATGCCTTACCTGAAGATGAAGCTGCCAGGTCCGAATGGCATCATCACGGTCGCCGAAGATTTCAGGAAGTCTCTCGAATGCTCGTCCGCCGGTGCAAACCTGGCTGATTCCTTGGTGGTGGTCGAAGAGAAGCGTCATCTCGACAAGGTGGTGGCAATGGCCCAAGCTCAAAGCAAGGCTCCTCTCCCAGTCGGCCCAGCCAAGCGAGCAAATGAGGAGATAGCCTTACAGGCATCCAAGGACAGCAAGAAAGTTGCTCTAGATCCCTCCGACCCAGCCACGTTTGTTGTGGTCGGAGCAGGACTTAGCAACAAATAGGAAGGCGAGCTCGTCGAGTTCCCCCATGAGAACCGAGACATCTTTGCATGGTCTCCACAAGACATGCCTGGAGTGCCGAGGGAACTCGCCGAGCACAAGCTCCACATTCGGCCAGGTTCTAAACCGGTCAAGCAACCTCTTCGGCGTTTTTCCGAAGACAAGAGAAGAGCAATCGGCGAGGAGATCGCCAAGCTCAAGGCTGCAGGTTTTATCATGGAGGTATTCTACCCCGAGTGGCTGGAAAACCCAGTCCTCGTGATGAAGAAGAACAAGACTTGGCGCATGTGTATCGATTACACCTGCCTGAACAAGGCATGCCCCAAAGATCCGTTTGCTCTGCCCCGTATAGATCAAGTCATTGACTCTACGGCTGGCTGCGAGTTGTTGTCATTTCTGGATGCCACTGCTGGCTATCACTAGATTAAACTTGTTGTGGAAGATCAAATAAAAACTGCCTTTATAACCCCCTTTGGGGCTTATTGCTATATCACCATGCCTTTTGGTCTAAAGAATGGAGGAGCTACTTATCAGCGCACCATCCAATGCTGTACTCATTCTCAGCTCGGCAGAAACTTGCATGTATATGTAGATGATTTGGTGGTGAAGACAGTCAAAGGGGTCACACTCCTCGACGATCTCAAGGAAACATTTGACAATTTGCGAGTCTACCAGATCAAGTTGAATCCAGAGAAGTGTGTGTTTGGTGTTCCAGTCGGCAAGCTCTTGGGGTTTCTCGTTTCTGAAAGAGGAATCGAATGCAATCCCGAGAATATAGCCGCAATCGAACGGATGGATCGACCCAGGAATTTGAAGCAAGTACAAAAGTTCACCGGTTGCTTGGCTTCACTCAGCCGATTTCTCAGTCGGCTGAGAGAGAAGGCAATCCCATTGTATCAGCTCATGAAGAAGACGGAGAAGTTCACATGGACTCCACAAGCAGATGAGGCATTCAAAGAGCTGAAGCATATGCTCTCCACCGCACCAATTCTGGCCGCACCGATTGAGAAGGATCCTATGATGTTGTATATCGCGGCAACCAATCGGGTGATCAGTGCAGTGATGGTGGTAGAGCGTCCTGAAAAGGAAAAAAGCGCAGCCGATTAAGCGGCCAGTTTATTACATCAGCGAGGTACTATCAGCGTGCAAGCAAAATTATCCCCACTACCAGAAGATGTGCTACGGAGTCTACATGGCGGCCAAGAGATTGAAGCCCTATTTTCAAGCTCATCCAATTGTGGTGGTCAGCTCGGCCCCATGAGCCGACATCATTGGCAGTAGAGATGCAACCGACAGAGTGGCCAAGTGGGCAATTGAGATCGCCAACCATGGCATCCAGTATGAGCCGAGAACATCAATCAAATCTCAAGCGTTGGACGACTTCCTGGTGGACTGGGCTGAAACTCAATATATGCCACCCGTCCCAGGATCGGACTTTTGGAGAATGCATTTTGATGGGTCCAAGATGAAGAATGGCCTAGGGGCTGGCATTGTACTCACATCACCAAAAGGAGATCGGTTCTATTATGTATTGCAAATCCATTTCGCAGCATCAAATAATGTTGCCGAATACGAGGCCCTTGTGCATGGCATCAAGCTAGCCAAGGAGATCGGCATTCGGAACATAGAGTTTTTTGGCGATCCCGACCTGGTGGTGCAGCAGTGTACATGCAATTGGGAGGCCAAAGATGCAAATATGGAAAGCTACCATTTTTTGGTCCATCAGCTAAGTGGATACTTTGAAGGCTGTGAATTTCACCATGTTCCCAGAGCAAACAATGAAGAAGCAGACGCCCTGTCCAAGCTCGGCTCCACCAGGCAGAGCATTCCACCAGGAGTATCATTAGAGCACATCAAGAAGCCGTCTATCACGCCATCACCAGAGTCTGAGTCCATTTTCATATCGGAAACCGACCTGGAGGCATTGAGGCAAGCAAAGTTGGTTCAACCAATGAAGATTCCGACGCTGAAGCGGCAGACAGGCGCCCAGGAAGCAGCGGGGTCGGCAAGCCTTTCAAGCCCAGATGCTGCCGATTGCGGTCCAGGGGCTGGCGATTTCGGCAAGAAAAAGAAGTTGAAGGCAAAATCAGCAGCAGCACCAGGTGTCGGGAACTCATCCGAGCCATTGACATCAGGGGATGCCGATTCCGAGCTAGAGATACCAGTTTCAAGGGAAGAGCCAGTAGATTCTCAGGCCCCGGTATCAGAAGAGCAAGCAGTACCAGGGGCTGCCGACGGCAAGCCAGAGGTTGAAATCATCAACTCGGAGATTGACTCCGAGATGGCAGAAGTACAAGAAGCCGAGTGATTGAGACGGGGTGTCCCGATCTTTCGATGAGAGATAACTATTGATTTGGTGGAGACGACTCTGACGATCCGACTTCGAACGTGCAACAACGTCGCGCCTTAGCAATCGCTAAACCAATCTCCGGAGGTTATTGACCACGTCGGAGCACGATCAACCTAACCACGAAGGTCTAGTGCCTGCAAGCAATCGAAGAACAAGCAAGAACTATGATAAAGCAATCTGAATATTGCGAATATGTTGATGAAGTATGAATAAAGTTGGGATTCCGAAAGCGGTCTTGATCTGGTCGTTGGACACAAACCGAGTACACGAAGATGCAGCAATTAGCTAAGCAGTATTTTTAACTAAAAGAAATCCAAAGAAAACCCTAGGGGTTGATCTACTTATATAGGACTAAAGGGTGGAGGCCAAGGGGGTGGAAGGACGTCCCAAGGAGTCCTAAAACTAAACCTAGGTCGTACAAGGCAGTTGGGCCCATGTGGAGGTGATGCAACACCTATTGAGTTAGACTTTGATTCGGATTCTGCTGCTGGGTCGCACCGTTTTCGCAATATCTCCACGCTCCGAAGGAATTTGAAGGTGAAACTAATTGCGTCGTAAACTAGACGAGATAAGCTATCACCAGAAAAAAGAATCACCCAATTTGGAGTTCGTATGTAGAAACGACGGCTGTTTGAAGTTGGGTATATCTCTGAAGTCCGAATCTGAGTCCATGACGTGAAAGACTTGGTCTCTATCTTCTCTTGGGCCAAAAGTGACGTGAAATAACTTCTTGTACATCACATAATCATGCCCCTTTGTATTGACTTCATTTCTTGATCAAATATAGAGGAATTAATGGTCATATCCATGATAATTATGTCCTCATCATCTTCATGCTTGAACATGCTCTAATGCTCACTCTTCTTGTCCATGCTAGGTCCTTCATTTGTCAGCAACAGAAATATATCGACGTTAGGTAGCATCATATTCACCTGAACATTAGAAACATTACCAAGAAGCGAAAGTACCTGATAATTTAATTGGTGTGCACGATCTCTCGTAATTGGTCCAGTAGGTATATTAGCAGGGGTTGTGGCTGTAACTATGGTAGTCATGTCCTCATCATCCTCCCCTTCTTGAAAATAAAGCCGTCCCCAGCGTTTCTTAATCTGAAATGTGGCTAACAAAAGAGACAAGGTGTACATGTTGTATATATATATGTCATCCATTCTTACTTCCCTTAGTTTTTGGACATGTAACACATGTATATATGAGTAACTTTCGTATGTCGTGAAATATAAACATATATGATCATCACAATACATAAACGACATGAAAGTATTGCAACTCAGTTTGCATATATAAGTGAAGCTCTTATTCATATCTAAAGATGTACAATGCTCATCATTAAACCATCCCAATACCAGTGAAGAAACGTTAATGTTTTTCGAAGGACATGCTACAACAGGCTTAACTAAGTAGTCATGCAACAAGTCATTCGACGCAGAAACATCACCAAGATTAGAGGTCATATCAAAATGATTAAGCATTGGCAGTTTCATAATAGTAACATGATTATCCAAAATAGATGGTGTGCTCAAATCAACAGGTAACTCAAGACATGATGTATTCAAGTCTATTAGGCAAGCAACGTCTTCATGTGAAGTTATGACATTCTCGAAAATTGGTTGTGTGATGAAACTACTGGATAGCTCAACACATGTTGCTTTTAAATCAGCAAGGTTCTCATGTGGAGGGGAAAGATCCATACCTTTGTCATTACCTTTTTGTGATGATAGATCAGATATTGGAGGAGTGCTTACGACAATTGATGTGGTTATGGTAGTGCTCATAGTGGTTGAAGGAACAACCTTCTCAACTTGTGGTATTTGCATATTCCGCTTGTTCGTCTTCTGGGCAACACGTCTGTCGATTTCTTGTTCAGCTTTACAAGCAAGACGAAACAAACGATCCATAGGATAACACTTTTCATGAATTAGGATATCCTGAATGTCACGGTTTAAACCTTCCCAAAATATGTCCATGAAATATTCTTCACTTTCCTCTAAAAGAGAATGCAAGAATGTAGTTTCTAAAGCATCATAATATTCTGAAACAGTTTTAGTACCTTGTTTTAAATTTTTTTAATTTCCTAACCTTGTCACGGGTATAATAAGAGGGAACGAATCTATATCGCATAGCAAGTTTGAGATCATTCCAAGTATTAGGTATATAATCAGGATATAAACTACAATATTCATTCCACCAAATAGAAGCAAAATCTTTGAAAGCACTAATTGCAGTTTTTACTTTCTTATGCTCAAAAAAATTATGGGAAACAAATATATCATTTATTTCAAACTCCCACTCAATGTATAAATCAGGTCTTAGACGTCCATGAAAGTGTGGTATAGAAACAATAACCTGATCATGCGCATGCTTATGTGTGTTTACCTTTTGCAGTGACTGTTGTGTAGTTGTAGGTGGTGGCAAATCTCCAACTATAGTTGCCGCCCAAGAAGATCTAACTCCAGAACCTGCCATGATTAGTAGAAAACAAGAAACAAATCACAAGTATATGTCCCTATGAACTACTAGGATGTGGTGGTAAAACGCTCAAAGGATAGCAAATATCAATGTCTTACTAGTTCTTACCATGCAGCAGGTGGTGATCGGCAACCAACGGTGTCAAAGAACTCCAAAGATTAAGTAGAGAGATTGCTAGGTGAACGCACGTATACACGATGTAGAAATATGTGGAGCTTGGAAGGCTTTAATATGGTGGCAAAAATATCAGCAATAATCAATTCAGAGATGCAAAATTGAATTAACGCTCAACGACGATAATGTGCTGGTCCTAGTCTAGACCGGACTAGAGACGCGAGCCTAGAACACTAATGTGGTCACGACGTAGCACAACTAGCAGCAATGAATGATATGAAGCAGCTCTGGATAGCAAGATATAAGTGAAGATCATCAAGAGAGCAAAGATAATGGTGAAAATAGGCTCCAAATCAAGATACACCAATATTCTCGCTACAACTTTCCTCTGAAATATATTTGCTAATTTTTTGATATTTTTCCTCCAATAGGGCACTGCCTTAAGATTTCCGATGCAATAAGAATCACTCAATTTAGAGTTCGGATGAGGTGTCAAAAAAATTGAGAATCAGCCCGAAATCTGACAAAAACTGTGTTCGGAAACTTTAGAGGTCAAAAAGTCCGTCTTAGAAGCCGATATGGAGTTTCAAATAACACACTAGCTTTAGAACTATTTAGAAGCGGCTCGGAAATATGTTTAATTTGAGTACTCGTGGAGCCAAAACAGACTTCGGATGACAAAGTTATGCCCGTTTTAGTGGACACTGCTCAAAACTGATTCCGACGAGATTTCAAATACGAGTTCAACTAGAGATAGATCCGAAAATTTTCTTCTTTTTTATCTTTTTTCCTTTTTTCTTTCTTTTTTTTCCTTTTTCTTTTTTCTCTCTTTTTTCAACTCTTTTTCTCTCTTTTTCTATGGTGGATGGTAGAAGTAGGGAGCGGATGGGATGATGGTGCAGCGGCGGCGGTGACTAACGTGAACAGAACTCAAAACTCTAAAGGACTAGATACTAAGACCAGCAACTGAACACGACGATGCAACCGATAATTCAATAAAGCAAATCATCGAAAATAAAATTGCGAAGTCTCAAATTGGTTTGGATATGATGATCTAATCCTATTTTTATGGCTTTTTGTGTGGATGATAGGTGATAAAAAAACAGATCTAATATATGGATGTGCAATTCTCACCGAGCAACCTGAAAACTGATACCACATGATAGAGACGGGGTGTCCCGATCTTTCGATGAGAGATAACTATCGATTTGGTGGAGACGACTCTGACGATCCGACTATGAACGTGCAACAACGTCGCGCCTTAGCAATCGCTAAACCAATCTCCGGAGGTTATTGACCACGTCGGAGCACGATCAACCTAACCATGAAGGTCTAGTGCCTGCAAGCAATCGAAGAACAAGCAAGAACTATGATAAAGCAATCTGAATATTGCGAATATGTTGATGAAGTATGAATAAAGTTGGGATTCCGAAAGCGGTCTTGATCTGGTCGTTGGACACAAACCGAGTACACGAAGATGCAGCAATTAGCTAAGCAGTCTTTTTAACTAAAAGAAATCCAAAGAAAACCCTAGGGGTTGATCTACTTATATAGGACTAAAGGGTGGAGGCCAAGGGGGTGGAAGGACGTCCCAAGGAGTCCTAAAACTAAACCTAGGTCGTACAAGGCACTTGGGCCCATGTGGAGGTGATGCAACACCTATTGAGTTAGACTTTGATTCGGATTCTGCTGCTGGGTCGCACCGTTTTTGCAATATCTCCATGCTCCGAAGGAATTTGAAGGTGAAACCAATTGCGTTGTAAACAAGACGAGATAAGCTATCACCAGAAAAAAGAATCACCCAATTTGGAGTTCGTATGTAGAAACGGCTGCTGCTTGAAGTTGGGTATATCTCTGAAGTCCGAATCTGAGTCCATGACGTGAAAGACTTGGTCTCTATCTTCTCTTGGGCCAAAAGTGACGTAAAATAACTTCTTGTACATCACATAATCATGCCCCTTTGTATTGACTTCATTTCTTGATCAAATATAGAGGAATTAATGGTCATATCCATGATAATTATGTCCTCATCATCTTCATGCTTGAACATGCTCCAATGCTCACCCTTCTTGTCCATGCTAGGTCCTTCATTTATCAGCAACAGAAATATATCGACGTTAGGTAGCATCATATTCACCTGAACATTAGAAACATTACCAAGAAGCGAAAGTACCTGATAATTTAATTGGTGTGCACGATCTCTCGTAATTGGTCCAGTAAGTATATTAGCAGGGGTTGTGGCTGTAACTATGGTAGTCATGTCCTCATCACCGAGCAAGAAGAAGCAATCGCACCACAACATGCAATGGTCATGACAATTGTCACCGCTCCGACCTGGGCACAGCCGATCAGAAATTTCCTGGTCGATGGAACTCTCCCCCCAGATGAAGTGGAAGCCAGGCAGATACAGCGTCGATCTGGTGCATACACCATCATCAACAATGAACTGATGCACAGAAGTGTAACCGGAGTTCTCCAGCGATGTGTAGAGGAGGACAGGGGGCTCGAGCTGCTCCGGGATATTCATCAAGGCGAATGCGGTCATCACGCATCAGCAGCTGTAATAGTAGCCAAGGCATTTCGCCATGGTTTCTATTGGCAGACAGCGCGAGCCGCGGCAGAACATCTGGTTAAGCACTGCAATGGTTGTCAGCGTTTCAAGGCCAAGAGTCATCTCCCTGCATTGGCGCTCAAAGAAATTCCAATAACATGGTCGTTTGCAGTTTGGGGGATAGACATGGTTGGGCCGTTCAAAAAGGCAAGGGATGGTCTAACCCACCTACTGGTCGCAGTCGACAAGTTCACCAAGTGGATCGAGGCACGCCCGATCAAGAAGCTGGATGGTCCGACATCAGTTCGTTTCATCGCCGATGTCGCAAGCAGATATGGAATGCCAAACAGCATCATCACCGACAACGGCACAAATTTTGCAAAGGGGGCATTAGCTCGGTACGCATCCGAGTATGGCATCCGGCTCGATGTGGCGTCAGTAGCGCACCCTCAGTCGAACGGACAGGAAGAAAGGGCCAATGGTCTCATCCTTGCAGGCATCAAGCCCAGATTGATCGAGCCACTCGTAAGAGCACCTGGGGCCTGGATTGATGAGCTCCCAGCAGTCTTGTGGAGTCGTAGAACCACGCCCAACAGATCAACCGGATTCACTCCATACTTCCTGGTGAATGGTTCAGAAGCAGTCGTCCCAGCCGACATAGAATTCGATTCACCTCGGTGTGCCCTATACACCGATCAGAGGCCAAGGAAGCGCGAGAAGATGGTGTTGATCTGAAGGAAGAAGCTTGTCTGTTGGCTCTGTCCAGGTCGGCGATTTATCAGCAGAGGCTGAGGCACTACCACAGCAAGAAGATTCGCCCCCTCGCATTCCGCGAAGGCGATTTGGTGCTCCACCGAATCCAGAAGTCCGATGGTCAGCACAAGTTATCATCACCCTGGGAGGGTCCTTTCATCGTCAGCAGAGCACTCAAGAACAATGCATATTACCTTATCGATTGCATGAAAGGCACTCGGCATAAAGACACTTCAAGAGTGGAGACACAGCGTCCCTGGAACGCCGAGCTATTATACCCGTTTTGCAGTTGAGTCGTGTGAGTGTATTCATGCTATCAAGCATTCAATCAGTAAAGTTGTCATGCATCCGAGAGATGGCATTCGATTGTATTTATATAAGCTTCTCATCTCTGAGCAAACCTCAGGGGGCAAAGCCTTGTCATTCCCGAGGTAGGTGAACAACCTCACTGGGGGACTGACCGACCGCGCGGTCGCAAGTATAAAAGAAAGAAAAATGTGAGAACTACAGTGTCGAAGCCAAGCTAGCATGTGACACGAGCACATATCACAAATTGACTGTGGCATCGATGAAGCAGTAGCTGGTCGGACCTGTAGTACCACGTCTCACACGTAAAAACACTCTGAAAGAGGGTCATGGCCGACGGCGCCATCCGCCGATTGCGTTCCCGACCGATGCGCCAAGCAATCGGCATGGAGCAATCGGCTAACCAAGTCTATGCAGAATCCTTCCACGCTAACGCTAGAACAATTCAGCCTCAATGACCAAACCACAGCGGTTTATGATCTTGTGGGCCGACACCAGACCGCACGTCGGCTGTTGGCAAACATGGAATTATACTCCCAAGGGAAAGTGGCAAAGAGCAAAAACGATAAAGCGAAAAGCAGGAAGTTGATCACATAAGAAAGTTATGCAATTAGCAAAGATAAGTGGCTCAAGGCCGAATGAGTTCATTACATCACAACATCCCCAGTGGGTGTCCTTAAAATTTAGCAAAGTCTTGCAAAAGTTGCAGTAAAAGACATAAGATTCACTAGCTAGTCGTTGGGAACGTTGGAGGTCGGCGGCACGGTCGAAGCAGTCGGAGAAGTGGTTGGCACTGGTGTAAGGGTTGGAACTGCTTGCTCCGGTGCGGTCGGACCCTCTGGCACAGCAGTCGCCTCCGATTGTTTAGGCCCCGTCGAGTCTTCCCGCGCCTTGGAGGGCCGGACATCAGTCGGCTTGGCACTTGTCTGTTTGGAGGTGGCCTTAGGTAAAGTACGGGACGAGCCGTTGTCGGACAAGTCATCATGATAGAGATAAGAGCTTGAAGAGCGCACAGGTTGGCTGCCTTGACCTCCTCGGGCATGACCTCCAGCGGAAGGACTGACATCAGCCAGAGCAGTGATAGGGAGTGGCGCAATCGGCATCCCGGCGTCGTCAAGAACAGGGGTGTATTCAGTGTGAGGGAACCACCCGGCCATGGCTGTGGCAAGACGGTTTACCTGAGTATAGGCCGTCTCAAGGAGGTCGGCTGCCCCGTCCCGCATAGTGTAAAGCCGAGCTAGGTTCAGCTTGGGATACCAGCTCAGCACAGTCTGAAGCGCCATCTCGGCGCCAGTCCAGGAAGTTGAATCCAGCAAAGCCTCGACTCGGCGGGGAGCAGCTTTCAGCAGCGTCAGCACTTGATCATGAGTGGCAGTCGGGGCATCGCCTTGCTTCGAACCCTCGTCATCGGAATCATGAGGACCTGCTGAGGATCCTTCATGATGGCGCACGCGCCTGAGTGCTTGCTTCAGTTCGGCAGGCCCCCAAAGCAGCTCGGCAAGTTTCTGGACGCCCAATTTGAATGCGAAGACGCTGCCAAGGATAACTGGGATACGAGCTTCGGTGGCGATGATGAACTCCCGAGGACTCCATCCTTCAGCCTCAGATCTCACAGGCCAGCCTTCTTCGGCTCGGATGCGCCTCTCCTCAGAGACTGCGCGTTGAGCGGCGGATTCGGAGGCAGGCCAATGTTCTGCATCAAGAAGTTAGATATGAGAAGATACAAAAGAGAAGAAGTAAATAGTGGAATCAAGACAAGAGAGATAGCTCACCAGAAAGAAGAGAGTCCATCTCGCGAAGTCCCTCGAGATTAGTCCGGGCCTCACGTCGGGTTTTGGTTAGCTCATCACTATGTCGCAGTGTCATAGCATCCAGCTTGGCTACTGCGTCGTCCCGTTCAGCTTGCACGGCTGTCTGAGCTGACACTGCGGCCTCACGCTCCGAGCGCAGGATGTCGGCAGTCTTGGCCTGGGTCGAAATCACCGTCTCCAGTTCTGTTCGGTGACTGGTTCTGAACGCAGCCATTTCACTTCGCTGCCGCTCAGCAGTGCGAGATAAATCAGCCTCGGCAGCTCGAAGGCGCTCAAGTTCCTGCTGAGAAGCGGCAAGCTCGGGGCCTTGTCGACCGAGCTGATCCACCAGCTCGGCCACACGACCCTAAAGAGCAGTAATGGTGGGCAGAGATGTGGGAGCAGCTGCAAAAGCAGATCGGAAGAAGAAATCAGAATCGGAAAATGTAATTAATCGGGCGGGAATCAACAGAATTACCTATCATCTCGGCGATTTTGGCAGTCTGCTGGTTCACCTGAAGCTGAACAAAGGCGAGGAGTCGCAAGCTGGCGGCATAAGATTCGAGCAAGGTCTCGAAAACTTTTCGTTTCACCCCAGCAGCAGCCTGGGCATTAAAAGAGAATCAGTAAGAAAGTTGAGAAAATAAAATGTAAGAAGAAGATTCGAGCTAACTGCACGCAATCGGCTCGAATCTCGGGGACTACACCCAGTGGGTGCGCTTGCGCGCACCCACTCGAGGGCAGATCCACCGATCTGAGGACGGCATAAGAAGCCAAAATAAGAAGAAGATCGGAGCTGATTGCACGCAATCGGCTCGAATCTCGGGGACTACACCCACTCGAGGGCAGATCCACCGATCTAAAGACGACATAAGAAAGCAAAAGTAAGAAGAAGATCCGAGCTGATTGCATACAATCGGCTCGAATCTCGGGGACTACACCCAGTGGGTGCGCTTGCGCGCCCCCACTTGGAAAAGAAGACTTACAGTATGATTGTGGTCGACGAGCTCGAGCTCCTGAAGCACGCCGGTGGAGAGTGCCTTCACTGTGACACCCTGGATTTCAGAACTTAAAAAAAACTTTTTGGATTTATTTCTGGATTTGCGATTTGGATTTTATTTTGATCACCTCGTTGGACTTGAAACTTGAGCATATTTCCTTTCCATGCTCAAGTGGCCCTTTGTTTCCAAGCCTTTCCCCTGTCATTCCATTGATCCACCTCATCCAAGCCACCATTTTATTTAAACCATATATTCCTTTTTCCAATAAAAGGGATATTCCTATTATTTGAGGTTTGTGAAGCAACCCCTATTTATATTGCTCCATAAATCCCCAAATAATTCCCACATGTCATTGACATCATGTCTTGCCAAATTATCCAAAAACATTTCATAGCCAAAGTGGATTTTTCTTCTAGAAAAATTCATTTGTCTGTGGGGGCAGATTGGAGCTTTGTGAAGGGAGTGCCATTTCTCTTGGTCCATTTATGGTGAAACTTTTTGTGCAATCTCATATGATCATATCAGTGATCTCCACAAAATTCCACCACCATTTGATTAGCCAAACTCCCACAATAAATTCCCAAAGTTTGGGTGCAGCAAAGGGGCATTGTGAAGCAAGTGCATGATAGGGGATCCCATTTGCCTTGAAACTTTTTGAGCATGATCCTACCACCAAATAACCCCACCACACAAGATTCTAGCCAAATCCAATCACCCATGTGTGTGCATTGTCAAGTTGAAGTTTCTGGTCAGTGGGCCACATTGTGAAGCAAGTGCTAGCTATGTGTGTCCAATGGCTATGAAATTTTATACACATGTGCACCATGCCAAATGACCAAGATACACCAATTTTCAGCCAAATAAAACAACCCAGTGAGATGCTAGCCTCACCAATGCATTCTGACCTATTTGGTGCTTTACAAAGGAAGTACCAAAAATATTGCTCCAAATGATGTGAAACTTGTCATACATACTCATCCTAGTGTATGATTGAGCTATGCAAAATATCATGCCTAGGGGAGCTATGTACAAGCCACACCACAGCACAAACACCTTATGCAGCATTGTGCCACTTACAAAGCAAGTACCATGTGCATTGATTTTTTTGAGCCCAAACTTCACAGAACTATAGTCCTTTCTACCCCTAGACCAGAAGACATCTTGGTCCTATCCAAATCTACCCCATGTGAGCTTTGCTTCTGCTCAAAGTTTGCTGCATCAAACTTCAGGAATAGATAGAGATCACCACAGTGCCCCAATGGACCAGCCAAGCATATCACTGTGTCAAGCGTGCGAAGGACTTCATGTTTGACACCTTTGGCCACGAAGAATCCCACCGCATGTTTGGATGCCACGCGCTTGGACGCACTTGGCATGCTCTGGCCGCGCTCTGCGCGTGCTGGTCATGTCCATGTCATGCAAAGAGCGCCCCGTCGTCTTCTCGTTGTCACTCCGCGCCGCCCGCCTTTGCTGAGCACGCGTGCTCCACGCCACCCCTCCTGAACCCTCCAGACCTCGCCAGCTCGCCCGAGCATCTCTTTGTTCCCCCTGGCACGACATGGCCACGGGCATCTCGCCCCGGCTACATATAGCCCGTGCCCGAGGCCTACCGGAGCACCCACCAGCGCCCCACCTCCTCCACGGCCTCTCCCAGCTCCCCTCCTCCCTCCAATTTCACACCGGAGCCCCGCCATTGCGCCCATGGCCACCACGGCCACAAGCTTCCCCCGAGCTCGAATCCGCGCCTCCAGCCATCCCCCCTCCTCCCATTATCCCTCAACAGATCTCCCTTGGGTGCCGGCGCCCTCCGTCGTGCCCCGCTCGGCCACGGAACCGCCGCCGGACCGGCCCGGTGCTGGCCACGGCTACGGCCGCCGCGCTTAGGCCGGAGGCAACCACGAGGCCGGCTGCCCCGCGAGTCCCCAGCGCGGGCAAGCCCTGCGAGCCTCCCTGGCTCCGCCGTCCCCTCGGTCTCCCTCGCCGGCGCCTGGCCCGGCCGGCGTGCCCCGGTCTCCCCGTTCGGCTGGAGGTAGAAGAAGGAGCAGGGGAGGAGAGAGAGAAGATGTCGCGGGCCCCGCGTGTCATTGACCCGCGAAGGGGTACGGTGCGGCTGACGTGCGGGCTCGATCCGGTTTGAGTGGAGGCGGTTTTTCCTCAAAGTGCGATTTCCCACCTGGAAAGCGTATTCCGGCCGAACTCCGCCTTAAATACGTTTTCCCTGCAGGGATGCGTATTTTTGTCTGCAGCAGCTCAAAAGTACGCTTTCACTAAGCAGAAAGCGTATTCTCTCCAAAACCAGCCCCCCGATACCGTTTCGTTGATATCTCCGCAACCGTAAGTCCAAACGGGTTGATTCTTTTTGCGTTGTTTTCGTATCGAGCTCCTTTTCAGTTTGGCATAGGTTTCATGCCATGTTTTTGTGATGTTATTTGCTGGTCCAACAAAAGATGGCGTTTGACCTTTTGCCCGTTGCTTCTTATAAAATATTTGGGACAATTGCATTTTTGCCCCTAGTTTTGCCAGCCCGTGGGTTTTGCCCTTACTTTTCGGCTCTGCTCAGTTTTGCCCTTAGATTTGTCCCTCGGGTCATCCGAACGCCCTTTGACCGTTTGACCAATACTTAGAAAATGTATAACAAATTCATATGAACTTAGAAAAATGCAAATAAGATATTTAATTATTCAGAAAAGCATTTCCTTTATGTGTGTATCATTTGCACATATGAAAATATTAATTGTTAACCTACCCAAGGTTACTAACGTTCTTAACATTATTAAAAATAAAAATGTGTAAACAATAAAAAAATCATGAATAAAAACGGCATGCAAGTTTAGGTGATGTCTGCTGACCATTCTGATATCTTATTTGAGATTTTTTGAATTCACATGAACTTGTTATGAATTTTAAAATTAATGGTCAAAGTCATTTGAAAATGCATAACAACTTCATATATACCCAGAAAAATGCAAATAAGATATCAGAATGTTCATAAGACATCACCTACATTCGCATGTCATTTTTAATCATGAAAATGTATTGTTTATACCCTTTAATGTTTAATAATGTTAATAACATTAATAACCTCAAGTAGTTTAAATATTATTTTGTTCGTGAATGCTAATAACATGCACTTACAGGTAATGCTTTTTTAAACATTTTGATATCTTATTTGCATTTTTCTGAGTTCATATCAATTTGTTATGCATTTTCAAAGTATTGGTCAAACGGTCAAAGGGCGTTCGGATGACCTCAGAGACAAATTTAAGGGCAAAACTGAGCAAAGCCGAAAAGTAAGGGCAAAACCCACGGGCCAGCAGAACTAGGGGCAAAAATGTAATTGTCCCAAAATATTTTGCAGGGTTTTGCTTGTGTTGAAGATCCGGGAGTGTTCCACACTCCTCTGGTGAAAGGAAAGCCACAATACCCTTTGCACCTTTGCAAAGCTTTGAAGTGCTTCTAAAATTGTTGTTTGATGATATGCTTATATCGATGATTTTGATCATGTTGCTATGCTATGATTGATGTTATCATTACCATGCTATGCTTTGCCATGTTATATCCATGCTATGTATTAATCATGTCATTGCCATGTTATACTATGCACCATCTAACCACAACAACACCATGCTAAGTTGATCATGTTATATCTATGCTAGTTCATGTTATGCCTAAGTTATGCTTAACTGCATTCGAAATGATGCCATGTTAATAATTGAACCTTTTTAACACGGATAAGTTCACCATCTAAAATGTGCTTGATCATATATGGAACTCTCATGTTAATATGCTATGCATTGTTATGATCTGATACTCATGTTGCACCTAACACTTGTGTTCGCTGTTGGAGATATGCTTCGTGACAAGTTGATCAGGTGCCACCGAACTGAGCTTATCCGTGCAGCCACATTCGCTTGTATGGGCGGGCCTTGACTCGGGCTATCGTAGTGCCTTCTACGGATATCACCCAGTAGGGGAGGTTATGCACGCACGCTACCCTGATCAGGTAGGTGGTGATAATCTCGAAATCCATAGTTCATAGTTGTTATGAGCTCAGTCCCTGGTGGGACAGTTTTCCACAAGGTGGCTGGGTGGTTAAGGTGGTAACGCGGACACCTAACCACAGGGATACCCAAGACCGTGTGTCGGTGAGTCCGTAGGGAGGTAACGCAGTAGTCGGGTTTCGTTGGAGATGTCCTAGTCCACTCCTGCGGTGCGAGTTCCAAGGATCCTGTGGGACAAGTACCGAGGTGCTGGATGGAGGAGGAACTCCATAATGTGGGTAACGTGCACAAACTCTGCAGAGTCAAAATCTATTCGAATAGCCGCGTCCTCGGTCATGGGACACAGTTCGTACTAGGTCGCACCATACGATCAACTTGAGTACGGTGGAAAGTTTGTGGTAAGTGGATGGTCATGCGATGAGTGGATTGGTTGGGTGGTAACGGAGGACACCTAACCCGTTGAATGGTCGTGCGATGACCCGTTCGGTCATGCGACGACCCGTGGAAATGAATGGTCACGAGGTGACCCGGTGCTTGAGTCTATAAGGACTCCGAGGTAAGCCACGTGATCGAGCGACGATCATGTGGGGTACATTGTGTGTGCATTAGACTTAACGCTGTTAATATGCTTGATGATTATATGCTTGCAGGATATTGTTGCTTACCTGTTTAATTCACTAATATACCTTAACATGTTGGCATGTTATTGTTTTGCCTTGTTGCATGGTTGTTGTGTGCTTGCAAGTACATTCAATGTACTGACCTGGCGTGTTATGCCAGATTTGCAGGCCGTGCTTTGGATGCGTAGGACGACGTTCCCGGTGTTCGCGAGCTAGGAGGTGTCCCAGCCAGTGTCCCTGTGGATTGGTGTTCATCATCGCCGTTATTGTTCCGCTGCCGTCGATAGTCCGCTGCTAGAGTTATGCTGTTGCTTGGTGTAGAACTGAGGCTAGCCTGAGGAGCAAGCTGTGTCTCCGCTAGCGTTGTAATAGACCTCGTGTACCCCTATCTCGGTAATAGAAAGTTGTTCAGTTCTATATCAATCACTGCCGTGCTCTAGAAGACTTGATCTTTGGGCTGGTGCACGGGGCGTTTCGGTCCTCTGAGCCGGGGTGCCACAACGGTTGGTATCAGAGCAGGACTGGCTGTAGGACCCGCTAGCCCGCGCGAACGTTAGAAGGACGTTAGATTGACGTTAGAGCTAGAGTATAGCTTGCTTGTGTGATGCTATTGCCTGCTGCATTTGTTTGTTGCATATAGACGCTCTGTTTTCGCTAACGATCTGATCTGACGAGTGTAGATGGCAGAATATCCGGTGGGATACACAGGATCCTCGTCCGCGACCAACTTTGACTACCTCTTTGCAGACGTATGGTGGACTCTCTACCCCAGTGGAGAGCTTCCAAGGTACCAAGTTTCCCAGACGTCGATCGGAGGGCAGCTGCTTGAGTACCGTGCCAACGTCTACATGTCTGCCTCTATCCCCATTGGTGTGCGCTCCTACAACTTCCAGGGTGGACCCGCTTCTACCCCGGATCGCGCCATTCAGCTTGCCGCGATGGCGGGCCTCTTAGGCCTACGCCACCAGGAGAGTGCGATGCATCAGAATCGCGCCTTCCATTTCTATCCCACCTTGGGAGCGACTCCGCAGCAAGTAAGGTTTCCTCGCCCTTTGGCCGAAGCCGATGCAGCAGTGATCACCATGTCCCGCTACATGATCTCCCAGTACGCCCTCATCATCGAGCTAGTCCGTGATGCAAGAGATGCAAGGAGAGCTCTTGCCACAGCCTTATCGTTGTCGACTTCTTCGCCCACCCCTGCCAACCCCGGCAACCCGCCGTCATATCAGAATGCCTGAGTTTCACGTAGTCCGTGAGGCACGAGTAGTAGTGTTGCATGTTGCCTGTTGCATATTGATGTGTGTAGCAATAAGTTGAGATCCTGCGTGTGATCTCATTGCTTGTTCAGTGCTGCTATTCTTGCTTGGTTCTCGTTGTTGGTTCTTTGTTCAGTTTTCTCGGCAGTTACTAACTCTGTTTTGGCAGGTGTTAGATGAATTGGACGTACCCTTGCTTGTTGTTCTTTGATATTGGCACCACGTCTGGTTCTGAGCTGATGCATCATCGGCCGTCCGGAGTGGATGCCTATTTTACATTTCTCTTTTCAACAACCGACCCGTGTTCTGAGCTGCTTTTCGGCCGTCTCGGGTAGTTGTTGAGTTTCTTTTCGCAGTGGAGACCCTATGCTCTGAGCTGTTTTCTCGGCCGTCTTAGGGGACCTCTGCATTCTTTTATCAACATTGCCTCATGCTCTGATCTGATTTCGGTCGGCCGTCGTGAGCAATGCTTGAACTATTCCAGTACAAGTCCCAGATCTGAGTTGTAAAGACCGTTCTGGTGGCTACTGGGTTATTCGTTGTTTTCTTTGCAAGAGTCTGGATAATCATCGACCATCGCTAAAGCTAATGAAGTAGCAAGCCGCTTCTTGTTTGCTTTTTCCCCGTGGTTTTCTTCGTTGGTTCTGTTTGGTTCTTTGGTGTCACTTTCTCCGCCCCGATGAAAAGTTGCTCATAACCCCGCATACCTCGAAGAACCAGTGCAATACCACAGAGCAGCGTGAAGACACCAAGTCAAGGACCCACATCCGCTTGCAGCAGGAGTATTCAACCTCATATGAGTTCTGCCTGAATGAACCAAGTCAGCATTTTTCCGGTGGATGTTACAATCATGAAGATTCTATCAGTAGAAGACCGCAGAGAAGTGAAGAAAATCAACCAGACATGAATGACGCATACCCGGTCGCATCTCACACATTTTGCTCAAGTATGAAGCATATGGCAACCATCAGGCCTGCATTCTTCTGTAACCAGAACAGCCTGAAGACTCAGACAGTTAAAGGCCGCAATGACGCGGGAAATCAGCAAGTCAAACAGGACTTTTACCCAGTTGCGTTGGAAGCAAGTGGCCCATGAGTGGATGCTACCCAAGCCATCACTTGAATCAAGTTCGCATCAACCATGACAGCCGCAGAGATTCATGCAGAGATAAGCAAAGACTGTGACCCACGAGCATATGCACCCAAGGCAGGACAAACGCCAGCTACAATCCGATGCAATATAGATTATTTCAGTATATTCCGGAAGGTGAACAAGACATGTCATGAAGCCCAGATGATCGGAAGAATGTTTCCCCCTCACCAACTGGCGGTTAGAAGCTTGTCAGACACCGTGATCAGATTTTCCTCCACGTCATTGAGGGAAAGCTTCCCGCAGAAGGAACCCCAGTCTTCTGTGACAAGGTACCAGGCACAAACGACTTGTATAGTGTATCAGCCTTCCTCAGTACGCTACCAGGATGCCTTCTCGGCCAAGACAGCCAGCCTTCCTCCACAAGCCACCGAGAGAAGCTTACAGTGCAAGACACTCGATCGTGCTCGGTACGCCACAGGGATGGACTCCAGCACAAGCCGCTCGGTCGTCTACCGTGATCTGCCACAGAAACTTCCAGCAGAAGGAACCGATGCATCCAAAGTATAAAGAGGAAAACTTCCAGGACAAGACAACCCATCTTCGTCAGTAAGTTATTAAGAGAGATTCCAAGCCAAGGCACCCAGCCTTCTTCAGCAAGCTATCGAGGCAGCTTCCCGTGTACGACACCCTGCTTTCCTCGATACGCCACCAGAGCAAGCTTCCGGGGTACGGTACCCAACCTCCCCCATCAAGGTACCCCAAGCTTCGCAGACAAGATACCAGTCTTCCTCGACATGCCATCATACCTGCGACAGTATTGTCAGAAATCCAGCCATGCAGGACAGTGAACACTTCAGCATCGTCGGGACCCGCATACGGTTAGGGGTATTCTTATCAAGTATGAAAGCTACCCCTGTGCGGATACCACCATGCTCGTAATCAAGGGAGGATTATGTACATGAACGACGGTGAAGAACCGCAACTCTCGGGAAACAAGTCAGCAGAAGAGGCGGATACATATCTCAGCCTGGAAGAGAAACTGACAAAGTCGTGAAGAAACACCCCGAAGAAAGAAGGGAAGGAGCATTGAATCCTGCTCCCGTCATAAAGGACAGCTCCTCACGACCGACAAGGCTCCGAAGAAGAATAATCTGGAGACCCCGTTCATTGCAACCAAGGTTATCAGGATGAAAAAAGAAACAAAAGGTGATGGTAACCTATCTATCTCAAAGATTGCGGCAGAACAATAAGCAGTTATGCAACAAGGAAAGAACCCTGGCTAAAGAAAAGCCAGTACAAGAAAGGTGATTGCCACAGGAGCCAGACCCAGGGCAGACAACCATGTCATATGTCAAACCTTGCTGCAATCTGAGCAAGCATTGCACCTCGCAAGTTGTCAGAGGTATGAAACCCTCGAGCCCGACGGGTTAGGCAGAATGAATCGGATGGACCTCAAGTCAAATTTGCCGCGATCAGTGAAGTCATGTGGACCATCGTGGATATCTACCACAAAGAAAGCTCATTCACTACGGGCTAAGGACCGTGTACCGATCCAGTTAGCCCGAGCAATTACTCAAGTTCGGCATCGTCCGTCTTGCCGAGATAACCCAGTCTGCTTCATTAAAGGTCACCCTCTCAGCTCAGCATTTTAAACACAAGAACCGGATTGAAGCATATCAGGACCTATCGCCACCCGTAATGAGCAGTCAAGTCAGGTAAACCTCAGCGTGATTAAATGTCCAGAATTGTGCTCCGAATCCTCCAGCACGGTGGACAGGCCAAAAGAAATGCGAGGCAACCCCACGTGCCGTCAGTCCAGGTCCCGATAGTAAACATTCTGAGATACCGACTACCGGTGAAGGCCAAGCCCTTGTCAAAGAGGCCAATGCAAATGATTCACGACTGTACCACGAATAAATCCTGAGGTACCCCAGACACAGTATGGGTATCGTCAGCATGCAGCCTATGACAAGGCATTCCTTTATCATACAAGTCAGAAGATATCAGGATGGAAATCAGCAGGAAAGGATGTGAGGTATCAAGGAAGGAAATTCTGTCAGAGCTACAGATCGGGTGAAGTAAATCCCCTCAGCAGATATATTGGATGCTACCCTGGGAACATGATGCGGTAAAAAGGAAGTCCGAGAAGCAGCAAATTTCCGAAGGACGGTAAGTTTGCGATGGTTCCATGAGCAACCAAATCTCGAGGACGAGATTTTTCTAAGGGGGGTAGGTTTGTGACACCCTGGATTTTGAAACTTAAAAAAAAACTTTTCGGATTTATTTCTGGATTTGCGATTTGGATTTTCTTTTGATCACCAAGTTGGACTTGAAACTTGAGCATATTTCCTTTCCATGCTCAAGTGGCCCTTGTTTCCAAGCCTTTCCCATGTCATTCCATTGATCCACCTCATCCAAGCCACCATTTTATTTAAACCATATATTCCTTTTTCCAATAAAAGGGATATTCCTATTATTTGAGTTTTGTGAAGCAACCCCTATTTATATTGCTCCATAAATCCCCAAATAATTCCCACATGTC
The DNA here is from genome assembly GCA_950022295.1 of Bromus sterilis. Lineage (NCBI taxonomy): Eukaryota > Viridiplantae > Streptophyta > Magnoliopsida > Poales > Poaceae > Bromus > Bromus sterilis. Next base: position 61,212,539 of record OX465599.1, read on the forward strand.
ATTGACATCATGTCTTGCCAAATTATCCAAAAATATTTCATAGCCAAAGTGGATTTTTCCTCTAGAAAAAATCATTTGTCTGTGGGGGCAGATTGGAGCTTTGTGAAGGGAGTGCCATTTCTCTTGGTCCATTGCTGGTGAAACTTTTTGTGCAATCTCATATGATCATATCATTGATCTCCGCCAAATTCCACCACCATTTGATTAGCCAAACTCCCACAATAAATTCCCAAAGTTTGGGTGCAGCAAAGGATCCCATTTGCCTTGAAACTTTTTGAGCGTGATCCTACCACCAAATAACCCCACCACACCATATTCTAGCCAAATCCAATCACCCATGTGTGTGCATTGTCAAGTTGAAGTTTCTGGTCAGTGGGCCACATTGTGAAGCAAGTGCTAGCTATGTGTGTCCAATGGCTATGAAATTTTATACACATGTGCACCATGCCAAATGACCAAGATACACCAATTTTCAGCCAAATCAAACAATCCAGTGAGATGCTAGCCTCACCAATGCATTCTGACCTATTTGGTGCTTTACAAAGGAAGTACCAAAAATATTGCTCCAAATGATGTGAAACTTGTCATACATACTCATCCTAGTGTATGATTGAGCTATGCAAAATATCATGCCTAGGGGAGCTATGTACAAGCCACACCACAGCACAAACACCTTCTGCAGCATTGTGCCACTTACAAAGCAAGTACCATGTGCATTGATTTGTTTGAGCCCAAACTTCACAGAACTATAGTCCTTTGTACCCCTAGCCCAGAAGACATCTTGGTCCTATCCAAATCTACCCCATGTGAGCTTTGCTTCTTCTCAAAGTTTGCTGCATCAAACTTCAGGAAGAGATAGAGCTCACCACAGTGCCCCAATGGACCAGCCAAGCATATCACTGTGTCAAGCGTGCGAAGGACACCATGTTTGGCACCTTTGGCCACGAAGAATCCCACCCCATGTTTGGATGCCACGCGCTTGGATGCACTTGGCGTGCTCTGGCCGCGCTCTACGTGTGCTGGTCATGTCCATGTCATGCTACAGAGCGCCCCGTCGTCTTCTCGTTGTCACTCCGTGCCGCCCGCCTTTGCTGAGCACGCGTGCTCCACGCCACCCCTCCCGAACCCTCCAGACCTCGCCAGCTCGCCCGAGCATCTCTGCGTTCCCCCTGGCACGACATGGCCACAGGCATCTCACCCCGGCTACATATAGCCCGTGCCCGAGGCCTCCCCGAGCACCCAGCAGCGCCCCACCTCCTCCACGGCCTCTCCCAGCTCCCCTCCTCCCTCAAATTTCACACCGGAGCCCCGCCATTGCGCCCACGGCCACCACGGCCGCAAGCTTCCCCCGAGCTCGAATCCGCGCCTCCAGCCATCCCCCCTCCTACCATTATCCCTCAGCAGATCTCCCCTGGGTGCCGACGCCCTCCGCCGTGCCCCGCTCGGCCACGGAACCGCCGCCGGACCGGCCAGGTGCTGGCCACGGCTACGGCCGCCGCGCTTAGGCCGGAGGCAACCACAAGGCCGGCTGCCCCGCGAGTCCCCAGCGCGGGCAAGCCCGACGAGCCGCCCTGGCTCCGCCGTCCCCGCGGTCTCCCTCGCCGGCGCCTGGCCCGTTCTGCGTGCCCCGGTCTCCCCGTTCGGCTGGAGGTAGAAGAAGGAGCAGGGGAGGAGAGAGTGAAGATGCCGCGGGCCCCGCGTGTCATTGACCCGCGAAGGGGTAAGGTGCGGCTGACGTGCGGGCCCGATCCGGTTTGAGTGGAGGCGGTTTTTCCTCAAAGTGCGCTTTCCCACCTGGAAAGCGTACTCCAGCCGAACTCCGCCTGAAATACGTTTTCCCCGCAAGGAAGCGTATTTTTGTCTGCAGCAGCCCAAAAGTACGCTTTCACTAAGCAGAAAGCGTATTTTCTCCAAAACCAGCCCCCCGATACCGTTTCGTTGATATCTCCGCAACCGTAAGTCCAAACGGGTTGATTCTTTTTGCGTTTTTTTCAGTTTGTCATAGGTTTAATGCCATGTTTTTGTGATGTTATTTGCTGGTCCAACAAAAGATGGCGTTTGACCTTTTGCCCGTTGCTTCTTATAAAATATTTTGCAGAGTTTTGCTTGTGTTGAAGATCCGGGAGTGTTCCACACTCCTCTGGTGAAAGGCAAGACACAATACCCTTTGCAGCTTTGCAAAGCTTTGACGTGCTTCTAAAATTGTTGTTCGATGATATGCTTATATCGATGATTATGATCATGTTGCTATGCTATGATTGATGTTATCATTACCATGCTATGCTTTGCCATGTTATATCCATGCTATGTCTTAATCATGTCATTTCCATGTTATACTATGCACCTTCTAACCACAACAACACCATACTAAGTTGATCATGTTATATCTATGCTAGTTCATGCTATGCCTAAGTTATGCTTAACTGCATTCGAAATGATGCCATGTTAATAACTGAACCTTTTTAACACGGATAAGTTCACCATATAAAATGTGCTTGATCATATCTGGAACTCTCATGTTAATATGCTATGCATTGTTATGATATGATACTCATGTTGCACCTGATACTTGTTTTCGCTCTTGGAGATATGCTTCGTGACAAGTTGATCAGGTGCCACCGAACCGAGCTTATCCGTGCAGCCACATCCGCTTGTATGGGCGGGCTTTGACTCGGGCTATCGTAGTGCCTTCTACGGATATCACCCAGTAGGAGAGGTTATGCACGCACGCTACCCTGATCAGGTAGGTGGTGATAATCTCGAAATCCATAGTTCATAGTTGTTATGAGCTCAGTCCCTGGTGGGACAGTTTTCCACAAGGTGGCTGGGTGGTTAAGGTGGTAACGTGGACACCTAACCACAGGGATACCCAAGACCGTGTGTCGGTGAGTCCGTAGGAAGGTAACGCAGTAGTCGGGTTTCGTTGGAGATGTCCTAGTCCACTCCTGCGGTGCGAGTTCCAAGGATCCTGTGGGACAAGTACCGAGGTGCTGGATGGAGGAGGAACTCCATAATGTGGGTAACGTGCACAAACTCTGCAGAGTCAAAATCTATTCGAATAGCCGCGTCCTTGGTCATGGGACACAGTTCGTACTAGGTCACACCATACGATCAACTTGAGTACGGTGGCAAGTTTGTGGTAAGTGGATGGTCATGCGATGAGTGGATTGGTTTGGTGGTAACGGAGGACACCTAACCCGTTGAATGGTCGTGCGATGACCCGTTCGGTCATGCGACGACCCGTGGAAATGAATGGTCACGAGGTGACCCGGTGCTTGAGTCTATAAGTACTCCGAGGTAAGCCACGTGATCGTGCGACGATCATGTGGGGTACATTGTGTGTGCATTAGACTTAACACTGTTAATATGCTTGATGATTATATGCTTGCAGGATATTGTTGCTTACCTATTTAATTCACTAATATACCTTAACCTGTTGGCATGTTATTGTTTTGCCTTGTTGCATGGTTGTTGTGAGCTTGCAAGTACATTCAATGTACTGACCTGGCATGTTATGCCAGATTTGCAGGCCGTGCTTTGGATGTGTAGGACGACGTTCCCGGTGTTCGCGAGCTAGGAGGTGTCCCAGCCAGTGTCCCTGTGGATTGGTGTTCGTCATCGCCGTTATTGTTCCGCTGCCGTCGATATTCCGCTGCTAGAGTTATGCTGTTGCTTGGTGTAGAACTGAGGCTAGCCTGAGGAGCAAGCTGTGTATCCGCTAGCGTTGTAATAGACCTCGTGTACCCCTATCTCGGTAATAGAAAGCTGTTCAGTTCTATATCAATCAGTGCCGTGCTCCAGAAGACTTGATCTCTGGGCTGGTGCACGGGGCGTTCCGGTCCTCTGAGCCAGGGTTCCACATTCACTCGGTCATAAGCCGAAGCCATGGTGCCATGGGAGGCCAAGGGAAAGCGGCGCGAGGCTTCAGGATCGGAGTCGGCGGGACTGGTGCGAGAGTAAGCCGTTCGAAAATGCTCCACCGAATGCATCTGCGATTCGGCGGCAGCAGAGGAGGTTGTCGAGGTCGTCGTCGGGGTCGGCTGAAGGATTATAGCCTTGGAGGCAGCAGTAGTCAAGGGTAGCGCCAAGGTGGCTGGCGGAGGAGCAGCACCCGGCGTCGGAGCAGTCGTTGAAGGAGGAGATACCGTCACGATCGGCGGGGTGGTCGTTGTGATGGCAGTTAATATTTGACCAGAGGACTGCGGCGGGGAAGGAGCAATCGGATGTTCCGATTGCAATCCCTCGGCGTCGGTGGACTCCAGGTCGACGATGTCCTTTGGAGCCACGGAGGCTTTGGGCAGAGGCTTGCTCGGAGGCTGGCTCGGAGGCTTGGCGAGGTCGGCGCGAAGTTTCTTGGCCTTGCGCTCGGCATCCTTGGCCGAGAGAGGAACAATCGGTGGCCGTTTTCTGGCAGCAACAATATGAGCGGAAGTTGCAGAGGGAGCTGGGCCGGTGACGGCAGGGACGTCCCGGTCAATATCGTCCAAATCAATGGCAGCCCTGAGCAGAAAAGAGAGATAAGCAACAAGGAAAGGAGAATGTAAAGAAAGAGAAGGAAGGAGAAATAATTACCTCACAGTCATCGGTGCTCCTCGGGGCATCCGGAAGCGCAGAGGCGGGATATCCAGAGGAATCTCCTGCAGAGCGGGGCCGACCTTGGGCTTGGTACCAGGAACCTTCCCTGTCTGCTGGGCTCGAGTGCGCCCTGCCTGTGCGGCCTTCCCTCTCGGGGCGACCACCGTTGTCTTCGCGTGCTTGCTCGGCGCAACACCGGTTGACGGGCCGTCAGCTTGGGAGCGTTTAAGCGGCGCCTTCTTGGGGTCGGGATGCAAATCTGCACCGGAACCTCCAACCTTTGAGGCGCTGTCGTCGTCACTCCATTCATCCAGAAATCGTTCGAAGGAGGAATCATGCATACCCCCTTGGTCGGCTGCACCGGCGGTGGCGGGGTTGTCCTCGGCGTCGGAATCTGAGGCAGGGGAGTCGTCGTATTCGAGGTCGGCTGGATCCTCCTCCTCGCGGTCAGGGGTGAATTCGCCAGCGACTTGGCCGTCTTGCATCAAAGCAGTCGCGATAAAGTACTGAAGAAGGAGAAAAGCATCAGAAGAGCAAGTGAGAAATCGAGCAATCGGGCGAACAGAGAAAGCAATCAGGGCATACCTCAGGAGGATTGATTCCGCGGTGAAGGCACTTCAAGCCGAATCGAAATGGCTTTGGCAAGGGAGTGGTGGTAAGTGCTTTCACTCGGAGGCGCAGCGCTTGGTTGGTCAGCTTCTTGGTACAGATCCGAGTGGGATCCCTCTAGGTTGCCATGTCGCAGATGCGGTGCACTCGGTGCTGAAGTGGGAGCACTCGGACCTGAAGCCAGGTGGCCACGAGGTCGTAGGCCTTAAGGACATCTTTCTCAAGCTGCGCAATCTGAGCTACTTGAGCGTCAATGTCGCAGTCGCCGACCCCAAGCTTGGTCGACCAATGGTACTTCTCCGTGGGAGGGGCGAGCTGAAATTTGGGCAGGTTGATGAGGTCGGGGCCCTTGTCAGGAGATCGGACGTAGAAAAAAGTGGTCTGCCAATCCTTGATCGACTGAATGATAGAAGGGGACTCATAGCCTTGCTTGCTTGAATAAAGGATGCAGCCGCCGCAGTCGGTCATGGCGGTCTCGTGAATTGGATCATCTCCGTCCGGATTCGGCAGAAGCCTCCCGGTCCGAGCCATGTGACCTCGGAGGTGGAAGAGGCGCTTCCACAGCCCGATGCTCGGCCGGATGCCGAGATAGACTTCGCAAAGGGTGACGAATCCCGACATCGTCATGATGAAGTTAGCGGCGAGGTGGTGTGGTTGCAGTCGGTGGAAATCCAAGAACTCCCGAAAAAAGGTGCTCACTGGCAGCCCGAAGCCGCGCTCGAAGTGCGCAGCAAAAACCACGCGCTCGCCGACGTGCAGTTCCGGCACGATCTCCTCGCCGGGGGCACGCCACTGGATGCCGGCCGACATCTTGCGCGCGTGGAGGAGCCGGCGGATCTCGTCGTCGTTGAAGGTGGAACCCTTCCACCGGCCATGGCTTGCGGCGGATTTCTCATCTGTGGCGGCCATGGCGTCTTCCAGGGCGATGAAGGTTGAATTTTTAGAGAAGGGCGAGAGGGATCCGGCAGAGGATGCTGGCGAATGGAGGCGCGGCGGCGGCGAAGGGCGCAAGCAATTGCACAAAGAGAGGGTGCGGTGCGGCGGCGATATAGGCACACCAGACCAAGGTCGCCGGAGCAGAAGCGCTGCGGCGGCGCGAAGAGAAGAAGGAGAGCGAGGAAGAAGAAGTGCGGTTGAGCCCGAGGAGTCCTTTCCCCCATTGGCTTATATGGGCGGCGGGGGCAAGTGGGATCGCAGGTGCGGCACGTGTGGCCCGGTGTGGCTGCGTTTATCAAGAGGAGGTTGGACTGGATCGACGCAGAGGATCATGGCGCAGAATGCGAGGCATGCGCAGTAACGTCCCGTCGCGCGTGGGTCGTGGGGCCCGGAGCATTAACTGCCCCGGGGAATCGGAAGTGATGTGCGACGTGGGTTGATCAGAACTGGTCAAAAGTAACCGTTGGAGAAGCAATCGGATGAGCCAGATCTCAGCTCGGCCAAGGTTTGGCAACGGTCGTTTATCAGAGAAGAACAAGAGCAATCGGCGAGCTGGGAGCCGAGGTCGGAGAAGTTGTATCGAACCGTTATTGGACTGGTCAGCCGGGCGGAATCTCCGATCTGAGCGTTCAGATCGGATCGAGATGTCCGATGAGGCCAGAGCAATCAAAGTGCAAGGATAAGAAAAGAAAAACTGCAAGAGCCCCGCAGTCAAGTAACCGTGGGACCCTTACAGCTTTAGGGGCTAGTGTCGACGGAATGATACCCGGGTAGGGTCACCCAGACGAAAGCAGTCTTTCAAGACAAGGAGGAGGCCGATTGGGCTGCTGCTGGGCCGAGCTAGGCAATCGCATGGCCGATTTCTCCCAAGCAATCGGCCTTGCCGAATGCGAGCAGTCGGCCCAGGCGCAATCGGCACACTCCTGAATCGGCTCAGGAGTTTACCTTATCCAGATCGGATGTCTCTGGTACAAGGTCATAAATGCGGGATCCCGAGAGATCCGTATGGCAGTAAGCCAAGTCACTTCGCCGATCTGTCAGAGGAGTGTTGTCACCCTTTTCCTTTGAATCCGGAGACAGGAAGACGAGATCAGAGGACGTAGCTCCACTGTTCATCATCATTACCTAGAAGCTACAACATGGGCAGCTGCTTGACAAGTCCGGATCAACCGGAGATTTGCAGTCGGTGGACCCCAGCCGACGAGAGAATGACAGCTGGGGCCAGCCCCCGACTGAAATGACCGTAGTACCCCGAGCTCACACTATAAGAGCCTGGGGTACCCCTCCTGTGAGAGGGACTCCCCCATTCGCATTTACTTCACACAGTAGAACCTGTAGAGAAGCAGAGGAGAGCCATGCCCACGGCAGGTCTCTTCTTCCTCTGAGCAGCTCCATGAGCATTGATTGTAGTTCGTGAGATCATTTATAGCAAGCAGACAAGCAGGAGTAGGGGTGTTATCTCTCCGGAGAGCCCTGAACCTGGGTACATCGTGGTGTCCTCCACCGTGCTTGTGCCCAACCCGTTTCCGGCACCATCGACATCGTTCTCCCTTGAGTCTTCCCCTCTCTTTAGCCATCCCTATGGCATCTATTGTTACTAAACGACGACACAATCTCAGATCATAAAACTCACTCTCAAAAGAAGTTGATTCCAAATTCTGTTGAGATTAATCAGACGGTTGTCCCACTATAGAAAATTGATAAGGCAACAGCCATGATTTCTAACATGGCGAATGATGTTGGCAAGGATGTTGTGGATGATGTTGTACCATTGAGTGGGCTGAATGTGCAACTCAAGAGGGTACATGGTGATACTTGTATGACAGTGGATCGATGCCAGCGTTGGAATTTATTTCAAGCGCAGTGTATGATCAAAGGAAAATCATGCAAGTTAATGATTGATGGTGGTAGTTGTACAAATGGCATTAGCAAGGCGATGGTTGAAGCATTGGGGTTGTCCACATGGCGTATTCCTGAACCAAAGCATCTCGAGTGGTTGAATAGCTGTGGTATGCTGAAGGTTACTCATAAGGTGCGTGTGTCATTTACAGTTGGTGACTATGTTGATGAGGTAGTGTGTGATGTGTTTCCATTGGTGGTGTGTGGATTGTTACTTGGGCGTTCATGGCAATATGATCGCAATGCATGAAGGAAAAGAAAATACATATTCTTTTATGCATGATGGCAAACAACGGACTTTGAAGCCTATGAGAGATGATCAAATCAAGTCCGATGTGGTGTTGTTGGTTCGCAAGGAGAATTTGCACAAGGCTAAACCAAAACCAAGTTTAGCTACATTGTAGCCTGAGGAGCATGATGCTAGGAGTGTCAGTACTGAAACTAATTCATCCATGCATGTAGATATCAAGCCAGTTATACTTGTTGGTGACAAGCCGGTTGAAGTCAAGCCACTTATGGATGAAAGGAAGGAAAATGCAGCATGTGATACACTTTTAGTTTGTGTTGACAGAGGTGTTCAGACCAATGATAGTGGTTATGTTCGTGACTCGGTGCATATGTCGACGAGGTTTGACGACTGCAATTTTGTTCGAACACCTCTGCGACGTTTTGTTGGAGTAGCTATGTGTGTGCACGAAGGCAAGGATGACGTGTTCGTCAGTTGTGTGGCCCGGCCATTACCATTTTGCAGGGTCGTACAGAGCAGGTTCATGTTCAGCAACAAAGGGCTCCATCAGGAGGTCAGAAGAAGAAGGTAGTGGCGCCAAAGTCCAAACTCGTATGGAGAAGAAAGGAGGCGCTCAGTGCTGTATCAAGTCCAGTGGAGAAGACATGTGATGTTGTTGCTATCACGCCAGCCTTTCGCGTTGACTTCACGCGTTGGGGACAACGCTTTTTGAAGGGGGGAGGATGATATGGGCACGGCGAGGACACGACAGAGGGGGCGAAGATGAAGCAAAGGAGGATTTGCTGAAGACGTCGGACGACCGGATTGCAAGTCGGACCGTCCGGGGCACCAAGTCGGACGTTCGGACTTCAAGTCGGACCGTCCGGAATACGTATCCGAAGATCAGTGGATTTACTGGCCAAGTCGGACCGTCCGGACTTCAAGTCAGACCGTCCGACCACAGCTCGGACCGTCCGAGTAACAAGTCGGACCGTCCGACCTGTTCGCTGCCTACGCTCAGATTTTAGGGCTGCATCCCATGTATCAAGTTTTTTTACCTCCTAGCTTATAAATAGAACACCCCTACGAGTTTTAGGGTTAGCCTAGGTCAGAATTAAAGATTGAGAACTATTGAGTTGTATCTCTTGGTGAAGCTTTCCTCCGGGGTTGGTGATGCGGTTTATCCAATAAAGATTGCCACGGAGGTTCTTGTGTTCATCAAGGATTGTCATGTTTTTGGTTTGAGGTGTGGTGATCCATCACGTTGCTTGCTGGATTCGTTCCTCTTCTTCAGGTGACGTTCATCGCGTTATTGGAAGGATTTATATCCGGGTTGCTCGCTGTGAAAGATACCACATGATAAGGAACACCACACCTGATGATACGAACACCAGGGTGAATCCTCTTTAGTTTTTCCCGATCTTTCACAGCGAGCAACCCGGATATAAGTCCTTCCAATAATGCGATGAACGTCACCTGAAGAAGAGGAACGAATCCAGCAAGCAACGTGATGGAGATCACCACGCCTCAAACCAAAAAAACGTCAATCCTTGATGAACACAAGAACCTCCACGACAATCTTTATTGGATAAACAACATCGCCAACCCCGAAGGGAAGCTTCAGCAAGAGATACAACTCAATAGTTCTCAATCTTTAATTCTGACCTACACTAACCCTAAAACTCGTAGGGGTGTTCTATTTATAAGCTAGGAGGTAAAAACGTGATACATGGGCTGCAGCCCTAAAATCTGCGCGCACGCAGCGAACAGGTCGAACGGCCCGACTTGTTACTCGGACGGTCCGAGCTGTGGTCGGACGGTCCGACTTGGCCAGTAAATCCACTGATCTTCGGATACGTATTCCGGACGGTCCAACTTGAAGTCCGAACGTCCAATTTGGTGCCCCGGACGGTCCGACTTGCAATCCGGTCGTCCGACGTCTTCAGCAAATCCTCATTTGCTTCATCTTTTCGTCCTCTGTCGTGTCCTCGTCGTGCCCATATCAAATCGTCAATTGAGTAGACGGTTTAAGAGATAAAACTTAAAAAAAAACAAAATTACAAAAGCTAGCACATTTTTCTATCCTAGTACTAAACTACTAATAGATACAGAGGAGGAGGAAGCCGCCGCACCATATGACCCAGGTGCGGCGCCGCTGTCTAGTAACATCCAAGAAAAAATAGTACACAAAGAAATTGTTACAATGTTAATGTCAATGTCCATGTCTTCTATAGTAGATTCTGCCCACTAAATAAATTATTTCCATTGGCCCTCATTTCTTTATTTCCATTGTCTAAGCCCGCCAAATTTTAATTAGGATAACGTATACTACGTCAATCCTAGATTGTGTTGCGTTTTAGATAAACTGACCATACCAAGGAGGGCTTGAGAGTGCCGATCAGAAGTAGCTTTGCACGATTTCACCCCCTCATAGTTTTAAATGCATGCATGGGCTATAGCCATGCATTATTGCATATGCATTACCTTATGCTCCTACATGATACTGAAAATTATTTTCTGATTTATTATTTTCCTTTTATTTATTTTTCACGTATTTAAATTATTTTTTATTTTGATATGTTCCTATTTTTCTTATTCTATATTTTATTCGTATTTCCCTTTTATTGTCTTAATTTGAGTTCGGTATCTATATATTATTATTCATTATTCTTTTAGGGTTACCACATGAAAAAAATGAAACGTTGTAATACTTTTCAGGTTATGAGCACACATATAAACATTCATTTTATAAATCAACCGGAGCATTCCTTTTCTATTAGAATATAAATCTATACCTAATAATAAAGAGAGGTGACTTTCTTAGTCCGTTTTTGTATTTTTGCAAAAAAGCCCCTCCCTTTTTAGGTAATCAACCCGCAATCCGGATAATCCGAAATAAGAAAAACGAATTTTTCATTAGGTTCAGCTTCTTGGGTCAGCCTGCTTGATGGGCCGAGGGCCTGCTTCGTACCTCTTTTCCATATTGATTGCTGCTGGCCCAAGCTGTTAATTCTTTTTATTTTATATTAAATCGCGGTAGTAAATAAATAAAATAAAAATAGTCTACATATCCTAAGAATATAAAGTAATTTTTCGGTCCTAATTTATACCTACCTCTTTTCCATATTGATTGCTGCTGGCCCAAGCTGTTAATTCTTTTTATTTTATATTAAATCGCGGTAGTAAATAAATAAAATGAAAATAGTCTACATATCCTAAGAATATAAAGTAATTTTGCGGTCCTAATTTATACCTTAATTTTTTTGTATAAAATTAGAATTAATATTTGAAGAATTAAAAAAATGACCATATGATAATTCATTGTAAATTATTTCTTCCTAGATTAATTTTAATTAATTCTTTGATAATATATAATAGAATTAGATTAAACTTATTTTTAATGATAATGTTATGTAGGTAATTATAGTGTTAATGAAAATTTAAATAAATAAATAAAACGGAAAGAATTTAGATCAATTAGAATTACTGTTTAAAAAATTAAAAAATGGTCATATCATTATTAGTTATAAATTATTTCTGCCTAGACTAATTTTAGAGTAAATTAAATAATTATCTTATTGAATTAGATTAAATTTGTTATTAATGCTACTGTTTTGTACCTAATTGTACCATTGATAGATAATTAAAATAAAATAAATAAAAACAGCGCTAAAAATACTTAATCTTTGTTTTCAGTAAAGCATACGGTCATGATTTTTTTAGAACGGTCGTGTGTTTGTTTGTAGTACATAAACTTCTTATTAATTTTAGTACACTGTAATTTTTTTTTCGTTACAACGCACGGGCATGCCACAATTAGTTTCAACTATGAGCATATGTCCGCGAAGGAAACACAGTAATCTATCGACATCAGTTTTTTTCGGCTAATCGATGTGCGCTATAAAAAAGATAAAAAGTGATGCAAATGATATATTATCTTTATCTACTCTATTTTTTTACTTAAAAATACCAAAATTTCATTTTTCACCCACTTCCACATATGAAGCAGCCACCTTAATTTAGTTATCTTCTGAATTTTTTTACTTCAATTTACTTATAAAACTTTTAACCAAACATAAAATAAATCACGTGCATCATTTAATAAATATTTATGTGTAAATAAGTCACAAGCTAATATACTATAATATTTATAGAGCGACGTTATGTGTCATCCGTTTGTAGCGTTTAAATTATCCACTGATAGCATAGTCGTTCCATGGTTATAGGTAGAGCCGCTCGATTGCTCGCACTCGCAAGATAGCCATCCTTTACAACATACGCTTTGTTACGGTCCGGTCTTTGCAATAGGAGTTATGCTGCAAAGCCTTCAATCATTTGTTTATTACACCAAATTAACGTCTTTTATCTCTCTGACCATCCGCAAGGCAGTGTTGTGTCGCCTTGCAATAAGAATCAACAAAGGATCCTTTGCAACAAAGGATCTATTGCGAAATGTGTCGTTTTGTTTGAGTTGAAAGTGGTTCACAATCACCGTTGGATCACGAGACCATGTGATAGACATGAGACGATGGACGCATGCATGCATATTAGTTCAATGAAAGGATCTCTTCTCGTATTTATATCCCGTTGCAATGCACGGGCATTGTCCTAGTTATTCAAAAGTGATTAATTTTTGCAGGAAACTTACCAAAACACTAAAGCAAAAAAAATTTAGCGAATCTTGCATTCTGGGCGGTCGCCTTAATGTGAGTCATAGGTCTTAGAACGGAGATGTGATCATCGCTCTGCTTCCAGATGTTCCATAATGTTTAATTGGGCATTGGCGCTGCAATGACGTTTAGCTTCTTTCAGAACAAAGAAAGCATCAGGTCTCACCAATTTGGAACCCGAAATGAGGTAGGATGCGAGCAGGGTTTTGGATCCCGAATGTAATTTTTTTTTCTTGTGGGTCATCTCGGTTACCGCAGTTCCTGAATGAATTTTTGGATGAATTTTTTGAATTCGAATAATATTCATCCAAATTAGTTAGAATCTATTCAAATTCAAAAAAATTATATTTTTTTTGCTCGGTAAGGATATTTCTCATGGAGTACTGGGATGTGCAGTTACTGCCCGATAATCGATTTTTTTCATTTGGTAGTCAGTACCCAAAACCTGATGTGAGCGAACAGTCAGGATGGCCTCCTCAACACTTCTTTTAAGATATGTGAACACCTTTGTACTCATCTTCTAATTTACTAATCCCCCTAAGGGTAGAAACGCTCAGAATCAATTGAGCTATGGAAGCGTTTGTGAGGTCGATTTTGACTCGGTCCACATCTAAACCGGTTGCTTCTTTCATATGGGCCCAGCTGTCCTCCCTCTTTCCAGCGATGCTTCGCCAGCCTCATCTCCCTCGACACTGCACCTACAGCCTCCTCCAATCCCCGCCGATGCGCGCCGCCACCTGATGTGTCGCCGCTGACCCAACAGTCATCGCGAACGAGTGCCTCTGCCTGGATCCACCGTCTCCAACTATGGCCCCCCCCCCGCCACCACAGCATCCCAACTCTAGCGCGATGTGTGCGGCCGCCGCTTAGCAAACCCGCTCCCCGTCCGATCCCTGCACTACGGCCGAGCGCCACCGTCGACGATATCTGACCGACTACTCGATGCCGTGCACCTGCCGCTCGCCATCGGGTCTTCCTCTCCATCCTCCCCTGCTCTCATGGGCTGCAACTTTTCACCAGCAGCGCCTCGGTTATCTCCTGGATTTTGCTCATTCTTCTTTTTACAAGATGCGGCAAAAGATCCAATGCTGCAATTCGAAAAGATGAATCTTAGAAAGTAGATGCATATGGCTTGGAGTAAGTAGTCTCAGTTCAGAATTTCTCCTCTGAAAAATATCCACAAAAAGGTACTCGCTCAATGTTGCAATTCAAACATGTTGTAGTTAAGTGTCGATAAACATTTATGTGTATACAGAAAGTTAGTTTTTTTATTCCTCTGTTAATGAATGAGTATTGGTGAGCTACCTGGCGTTTGAGTGTTTGTATGTCCTCTGAATTTTTAGGTGGCAACATATGTTCTCTGAATGTCTTTTATGATGCAAATGCTTGGTAATATCAATTAGATATTCTTTCTAAAAAATTGATTATAAAACAATAAAGATCTAGTGTGAAGAATTCTACAATGTTTTTGTACATAATTCAAATGACACGATCACATTTCAACATGCACGACCAACCTTTTTTATTTGTACAACTGGTTTCAGCAATTGCAACATCATAATATTTATTTATTACACATACCTAAATGTTTAGTTTAATTTGCATGGGCACGAGCAAAACTATACATATAGTAGTGTGAATAAGTATAAGCTTCAACAAAAAGGTGTGAATTAGGAAGGGTCTCTCAGGAGCGAAGCATGAACAGAAAAATCAAAATAAATAGCAACTAACTTTTTAAATATTGATTTTTATAGATGTCGTTATCTTCTATATATCACTAAACCCCATAGGGGTGAAAGCCATGAGAATCAATTGAGAATTTAATTTTGAGTTAATCATACCTTTGGTCATGTATGTAAAATATTTTTTTTCTTTTTCTTGTTAAGCTTCTTAAATGTGAAAGTCATGTGAGTCAATTGAGGATTAAAGTTTGATTTGGTCCTACCCCTGGTCATATATAGATATTTTTATTTTTATTTTTATTAAATTTATCTCATTTAAAAAATGAATGGGCAGCACACTAACATCATTAACATTTGTCTTTTCTAGAAAAAATGAATGTTACTTTTTGTATGCTTTGTACACTGATGCTATAATGAATTTATTGTGAGTTTATAATAGAGACGTTATAGTAAAAAAATCGATTTCACGTTCAGATCATTCAACTTATGTAGTAGATGTTGTTTCAAAAATTTAATCATGACATGAACAAAAACTCCATACTCTATTTTAACGTTGAAAATGGAAACAGTTAGTTGACATTTTGAGACTCAATATATCTCTAACTTTACTGAACTTTCAAATTTTAAAAGCCTCCTCACTCGATTGAGGTTTTTAATTTATTGAATACAAAATTTTGATTATGTCATTGCCTTCGGTTTCACGATGAAATATTTCGATGGATGTGCCTCTTTGATAAAAGATTGAATGATGTGAGTCTTGGTTGGCAAGAAGAAAGTGACGGCTACGATATGTTTAGTATCACCATAACACGCGTGATCTATAATATAATAAATTAACCCGTGTATGTGTATTCATAAAAATATATTTTTCAGTCAAATGATAAAAATATCCACCGAAACATCACAAAAAATACAAACATAAGAAAACTAACATATAAAAATAAAACTTATACAATCTAAAATACGAAAACGGCGCGGCAAAGCGCGCATTACACTTCTACTGAATATTTATTTTGAAATGCATGAAAGTTTCTATCAGCGTTGTTTCACGATATAGAGCGTATGTCAATTTATATGACATTAGAAATTAGAAATTCACTTCTGGTTAATGGACACGGAGCACAAATTTTATCCAAGTTCAGACCTAGAATGTTATATTTACTAGAAGTATACCCCGCGCGTTGCTGCGGGAATTGATATGAAAACTATATGCATAAATACAAAGTATAAAAGTGTGATATATTAAGTTGTCTAAGTGAAAATGCAACAAAAACATGTGTGTATTAAAATTATGACAAT
Source organism: Bromus sterilis (assembly GCA_950022295.1). Lineage (NCBI taxonomy): Eukaryota > Viridiplantae > Streptophyta > Magnoliopsida > Poales > Poaceae > Bromus > Bromus sterilis. The sequence goes on from OX465599.1 coordinate 61,228,435, forward strand.
AAAATGATTAAAATATGGTTGATGTGGAGATTGCATATAGAGATTAATAAATATATTAGTTGAGATGAGATGGACAATTGATTGGCTAAGAAATGGATGATGTGGATAGCTTGCATGTAAAGAGAGACAATTTAAATGACCTAAGTGGGTGACATGGATAATTGATTGGCTAAGAGAATAGATGATGTGGATAGTTTGCATGTTGAAATAGACAACTTAAATGATCTATAGTGGGTTTTTGTCTTATAAGAAGTATAGATACCACACATAATACATGCACCCACATTTTTTTGACCTAACCCAACCTTGCTCCACCGTACAAATTTTTCAAGTAGATTGTTTAAGGCCGCACGACGCACACACGATGGTCGAATGATAGCGCCAATGAAGAGTGTGGCTGATGAGCAATGACCTGATTTTGTGTTGGGTTGCGCGGTTGTGTCGCTTGATTGCATCGCTTCCCTCTCTTTTCGGGTTTCCAATTGGTGAGACCGGTGCGTTCTTTGTTCTGATGACGGCCTCCTCATGCTTCCGCACATTCTCTCGGCTTGTTTAGTTGGGCCCTTTCATGTATTTCTTTTATGGAAAAGCATATGAACGGTCTTTATTTTGAGGATCAATTAAGTTTGTAGTGAAGTCTTGTTGCTCTATCAGTTAATTATACATATATATAGACAAAGGAATATATAGGCGAAAGAGGGCATGAGGGAAGGTCCCACCTGGCCAGGCAAAAATGTCAATGTATCTGATGATTTAACTCAAAATACATTAATGATGAAATCTCAAAGAAAATTATGCAATTGGGTCGATTCATCACCCTTGTTCTAATAACAATGTACTTCCATGTGTTACCGACATATACAATGTCCCATGGTCAGGATAACATGACATCCATAATACACAGGTTAGTCCTAGAGGCAAGACTAAGAACACTTTGTGTTTATACCTTCTAACCGGCATATGGATTTTTCCTCCGAAGGCAGTTAACATGCACTTTAAAAACCTCCGCATAAGTCATTGTAGTTATAGCATAGAAATATAAAAATTAATATTGAACTTAGAATTATAATAATACATTTTATTATTGCCTTTAGGGCATAATTCCAACAGTGATCCACACCATCAGGTAGCTAGCTTAATGAGTGTGAGAGAGGTGTAGGTGCTTAAATAATAAATCTATATGGAGGAAGTTGAATTTGCCTAGTGTGGAGGAAGAGAGAACTAGTGAGTGAATGGAGTGGAGGGGCATCAGATATGTGTAGAAGGGAGAGAGAGATGTAAGCAAGGGAGGAGAGGAAGGGGAGGGTCAGGAAGGAGGAAAAAAAATAAAGGTGGTTCTGCTTAGTAGTAGCCGGGGACACGAGGGTTACACTACTACTAAGCCTAGTAGTTGCAGCGCAATTTCAGACGCCAGGGATAGAACTAAGTGGGGCCCACTAGCTGGTCCCGTGTATTCACAGTAGTGGCATGGGGTACGCAACCCGTGATACTACTACTTCGACATGTCCCGAGGGGCACGTAAGGGACCACTTAAGTGCGGTTTTTGTAAGCCCGCGCTCCTACTATTAGGTAGCGGTAGCGCGTTGTTTTCCCTCGCTACTACTAAGTAGAAGTAGCATGACCCTACTACCCCGCGCCACTATTAAGTGAATGCCTATAGGGGTTTTCCTAGTAGTGTTGGCAGGATGCGGAAAAAGCAGAAAGATAAAAATGCGGAATAATGTATGAATAAATTAATAAAAATAAAAATTGAGTTGTCGATCAACAGTCTGCCGACAACATGCATTCATACACGAAATACCGACAACACCTTGTCGGTATACCTTTGCAGACAGTTCCATTTAGAGCTTGACATGTCGACCGAACGGTACCTGTCGGTAGATAGCTGACCAATAGCGGGCTGTCATAGATGGTGGGCCGACATGCCCATAGAATTGTTCAATTTGGCCTATTATTACCGAATTCCTGGAAAGAAAATATGCTTTAAAAATAAATATATAGTAACTAGAAAACAAAGGATCTTCAAAGGAAAAGTTATAGCTGAATGCAGGCACATTGCACCCCTTTATCTATCCATCGATTTGTTGAATAACTACAATACAGGTAAAAACTTTCATATTTTTTCATGCATCACAAATACTTCAAATGATATTTCTATTACTAAAAAATAAAAATATTCATATTTATACTAGATAAAAAATCTGAATGTTTTTTCACACATTGTGGTTCTAAAGTTTTGTTGAACTACAAATTTTGAAGTGCATACGTTCTTTTATTTGGGAGAAACAAAAATTAATTCTATTGTTTAGTAAGTTAGTTGTCTAGCACACACCTCAAAGCAATGTTGGAGGGTAAGGATTAGGGGTATAGTGCACTTGGGCTTAGATAAAATCCATATGCAAAACAGTGCTCCTAAGTGCTAACCTAAACCTGACTTTTATTTGGTTGTTGACACAATAAGCAAACAACTTTTATGTTTTAAATGTATGTTTCCATATTTATTTTTTGACTCTTAATTAGGTGACAATGCATAACAATATAAAACATAAGTAATAATACTTAGATGAAAAATTGCTAGAAGATAACTTGTCTAACACATGCTTTAGATGAAATTAACTCATGTGTATAGACTGCTTGTCTTCTACTTCATCCTGCCAGCATCGAGAACATAACAGAACAACGGACAAGAGAAGATAAGGAGACAATCGTGGTATAAACCCATGATAGGGGGGTCACACAAAATAATGTTGAAGAGAAAAAAGTTTGAATAAGGAGAAAAACCAAATAAAAACTCATGGATTATTTGACGCCAAATTCTCTTATTCCGGAATGAGATCGATTACAATTGTGGTCAGTACATAGTAGAAAGGGACCCAATGTGCTCGGCAAAATTAGTGCTGGATTCTTTGCAACAATTGTTTAGGCATTCTATCTTCGTCGCAAAGCACGCTGATGTCTTGAATGGCGTGCAACACACCAACGGGGGCTTCGGGCTCGGTTGTGCTTTCAGGAATCCACAACACTGGATGGTAATCTTACTATTATGCATGTCACTGATGCTTCGAGCTGCATGAAAGTAACACAAGCGTTTGTAAGTTCTAATCTCTAATCAATACTACTGCACCTACCATAAAATAAACTATTGAATTGTTTCACCAATCGACCAAATTGCCTTTATGGATAAAGAAATCAAAGGATGCTAGTAGAGTACTTTTCATGCAACACTTACATCGTGCAGGAACCGTGAAGGATCCTATGATAACTAGGAAAAAAAAGAACACTCGGCCGTCCATCCTATACTTCGCAAATATACTCTTTCAACCTCTTAGTGGATGTAGGTATATGTTATATGTAGCAATGGTAATATGCCATGTTTAGCAACAATTAATGATGAGCAAGCTGGTGAGTTATCCTTTGAAAATTTGTAGACTTTTTGTTAATAATTAATGCTATCTAACCGAACACTCGACTACCATTAATTTTCCTTCAATATTAGGCGTCCATTTATTTTTGGGAAAACCACCCCATATATTAATTAATTAACACAATTATTACAATCATTCTAAATAGCACTTGCCATGCATCGCGAAAAAATATTACAAAGAAAACCTTTGCAACTAAATCTAATGTGCCACCTCATTGGCTTGTCTGTTGATTTAAACATATCTATAATTTTTGCTTGTTCCATGCTCCTTGGTGGACATTGCTATATGTTTTTGATGCCCTTCCATACCTTTTACAACATTTTTGGGAACTAACCTATTAATCCATTGTCCAGTGCCAGTTTCTGTCTGTTATTTTCTGTGCATCACAGAAAAACATGAAAAATCAATATTCGTAGAAAAATCTCTTCTAAAATTCTAAAGTTCCAAAAGACACTCGAAAGTGCCAACATGCAACAGAGGGGGGCCACCCCTGGTGGCGTGACCAGGGCTAGGCCGTGCCACCTGGCCGCATGGGGGTGAGCCCACCCCCTGGTGCCCTCTCTTTTGCCTATTTATTCCTCGTTCACCGAAAACCCTCGAGGCAAAGTTTTTGTTCTAGTAGTCATCGCCGTTACGGATGGTGTTAGAACATATTTAAAGTACACCTTCCTGTATGTAGGTACTCACCATACTCATGATCTATAACGATACATGCAAAAATGTCAACTTATCTAATCATTTAACTCAAAATACATTAATGATGAAATCTAAAAGCAAATTATACAATTGGGTCAGTTCAACACCCTTGTTCTAATAACAATGTGCTTCCATGTGTTACCGGCATATTCAGTGCCCATGATCAGGAAAACATGACATCCATAACACAGAGGTTAGTCCTAGAGACAATACTAAGAATACTTTGCGTTTATATACCTCCTAACCTGCATATGGTTTTCCTCCGAAGTCAGTTAACATGCACTTTGTAAATCTCCGCATAAGCCATTGTAGTTATAACACAGAAATATAAACATTTAATAATGAACCTGGAATTATAATAACTAGAAAGGTCACCCGCGCGTTTGCGTGGCTAGATTTTTTAGGTTGGTGTGATCGTGTTTTTGCATATTATAATTGAGATTTTGGTAGATTAGTAAACATTCAAAATGATTTCGTCCAAAAAGTACTACACAAAATATTTTGCATGTTCTTCACGGTTCTTCCTTTTCTCATCACTTTTGTTTATCTTCTCATCTGTAGTTGTTGTAAATGTTTTATACATTTTAACCAAGGACTGAAAATCTTAATATTAATGGCATAACCTAAATTTAACTTTCTCCATGTCTCTCAATCTTCAGATAATTTTGCACATGTTCATCTCAATCTGATACCCGTTTTGTCTTAACCAATCTGAGACATTCATTGTGTTTTGTGTTTTTTTTATCAAGACTTGATAAAAAAAGTTCTATCCGACGCAGTCTTGTCATAACATTTATTTTACCATTGATATCTAATTCAACAAAAAATCACTATTTTTTGGTGAAATTAATTGAATTAATAAAATAGACATAATTTGTTGCTTTAAACCTTTACTGTGCTCATTTGGTTTTCTTTGTCTAATTGTCTCGCTTGCACCACAAAATGAAAATAGGATATAATTTTGTTTTATTTGATTGTAAATTACTTATCTAAAAATGAACCACTTAGAGATTTCATCCATCCTTACTTGAGCACCAATATGTACTTCCATTTTGATACACGATTCGCACTGATGCAAATTCCAAAGCATATTTTGTTCTGATCCGAAATTATTCAGCTTGTGCCCAATGGCCAGCCAAAACATGTTTGTCGCATTAGCACCGATATGTCATTTGGAATACAAAAGGTCAAACTATACATCTTCAAGAAACGTAACCCTTTATTGTACTCAAATCTCAAATGAAATATTTACCTACACTAATGGAAAATAAGTTAAACTCGTGTTCACATTCCCTTCTCATTTTATTACTTGTTGAATTGCTTGCAACTTTTATTAATTCCATTGCTTGCATCTTTTATTAATTCCATTGCTTGCATCTTTTATTAATTCCAAGCAAAATATCTTCGGCCAATCGGATGCTTACGTTGTTGTAGTTGCGCAACTTATTGACCATGCGTGTAAGTTCTAAGAAAAAAATACTAAAATATGTTATCGACCATGTGACCTCACTTTTTTGCTCATGTTCTAACTTCACGCCTCATTTTCTGCTTCATGTTTAGACATCTTACTTTCTATGTGGGTTTTCATATTCACATTGAATCGTAATTTTTTTGGGTGTATATTGGTCCTTCATACATGGGGATGTTGAACTTGTCTCTCTCCCATGCATCATGTCGACCCTCTTAACACTTACATATGGTGGACAATCCTTGAAATTGTTTTTGGCTTCAAGGATCCCGACTTCTTCAAAGAATCAGAAAGAAAAACTGATTTTGAATAAAAATAGTCGTGAAATAAAATACATACATAAATAGGGATGCATACTACATATTTGTAAATATATTTTTATGAAACGTGGTTAGTGTGAAGTACAACAAAAAATCTTTTATTTTTAGCACATGCATTGTTCACTATAAAAAGTTCATAACTTTTTTGTAGCTCACATAAAAATATACAAATATGCTGCGTATATATATCTATGTATTTCTTAGATATTTTCTAAGCTGGAAAATTCTTTTTTTAGAATCATGCTCCAATAATCTGAGAAAAAAAACAGATTCCAACAATCCTCATATTTTTCAGACCAGCAAAAAAAATCCTCATATTTTTCTAAAATCTCCACCCTGGCCGCGCCTTTAGGTCGTCTGGTGATACGTTTCAAACGTATCCATAATTTTTACCTATGCCATGTTTGTTTTGGTGACTTTTCTATATGTTTCAATGCACTTTCTTATAATTTACATCATATTTAGGACTAACCTATTAACCTAGTGTCAAGTGCCAGTTTCTCTATGTTTTTGGTCGTGCATTGTAGAAAAATCTGACAAATCAAAAATCGTCTGAAAAATCCAAAAATATTTCAGAAATTCCAACTTACCGTAAGACTCTAGAAACCCGAAGATGAGCCAGAGGGAGGCTACCCCCTGGCTAGGCGGCCACAAGGCGCGGCCAGGTCCAGGTCGCGCCCCCTGGCCGCTTGGTCAGGTGGGCCATCCCTTGATGCCCCTTTTTCGCCTATATTTACACCCCGTTTCGAAATCCTCAGGGACGACTCTTTTTCTCCATCTACGCTACTATTCCGCCACCGTCGCGATCCTGAGATCGAGATCAGCAGAAGTTCCTGTCCTGACACCCTGCCGGAGGGAGGATTGATCTCCGGAGGCCCCTCCATCACCATGCTTGCCTATGAGATGCTTCGTGAGTAGTCCCACCTTGGACCTAGGGTTCATGGCATCAAGCTAGATCACTGGTAGAAAACGACCCATTTGTCCCGGTTCCAGAGGCCCGTTTGTCCCGGTTCCGGAACCGGGACTAAAGGGTCGTAACTAAAGCCCAATACATTTAGTCCCGGTTTGCCCACGAACCGGTACTAAAGGTCCTCCACGTGGGCTGTTGTGGTGCACTGAGTCGGAGGACCTTTAGTCCCGGTTGGTAACACGAACCGTTATTAGTGGCCTCCACGGGAAAAAAAATCATTCAAAAATTTCACTAAAGGGTCGTAACTAAAGCCCAATACATTTAGTCCCGGTTTGCCCACGAACCGGTACTAAAGGTCCTCCACGTGGGTTGTTGTGGTGCACTAGGTCGGAGGACCTTTAGTCTCGGTTGGTAACACGAACCGGTACTAAAGGCCTCCACGGGAAAAAAATCATTCAAAAAATTTCCTCTTTTTTTCTATTTTTTCAAAAAATATATTATTTCCATTATTTGACCAGTTTTTTCACTCCCTTTTTTTATATGTTTTCACAATTTCTATTATTTGAGTTATTTGACTAGTTTAGTCTCTAACTACCCTTAATGTCTAGTCAAATTACTTAGTCGCAGTAAAACTTCCCGATCGGTCACCCATCCCTAGACCATGCTTAACTTCTAAGTTCCTTCCGTATCCACTTCCAACTACACCTCGCACACGTTGTTGATATTACTATCATATCAATCCTATTAACCTCTTGATTACAATGTCACACTTCTATATTGTTTTAGTTCCAAATAATTATTTTAATAAACAAAAGTAATGAAATAATAATAATATTCAATAAAAATATTATTTTTTGTAAAACCTAAAATTTGAAAATTTTCATATTTCCTTCAATAGTAGTCGGAAAACCCTTATTTCATATTTCCCAACTTAAAATTTATATCCGAACTTTTGTTCAATTATTTTATTGAGGAGAATAATGAATGGGTAAGTGGATGGGCGCCCTTTTAAATTTCTGTCCCAACTTTTTTTGAATTATTTTTCCTCCAAATCTTAAAATCATCATAACTTTTTTTCTGCTTGGTTTTTCTGTTTCATATAAAAAAACTTTTTCATAGGAGGTCGTATGCAAAAGTTATGACCATTTTACAAATTCTATAGAGATTTTGTAAAAAAGGTCAAAATTCATGCTTGTTAATTTTGCAAAAAATCATTAAATGCATAAAAAATAACAAATGAAGTTAGAAAGGATTGAAATTTGAGGATGTGGCTTTGAATGGTGCATATTGAATGCACAAAAAGTGTGGAGTTGAAATAAGGTAAAAAATGAATTTGTAACAAATGAGTTTTTTTCCAAAACCTCATACTTCGAAAGAGATGGTCCGATTTGTACACGAAGTGCATCCAGTTTTTGCCGTAACCCTCTCAACTTTTTAGCACATGCTATGTGGGTGAAATGATGATACCATGCCAAATTTCCACCTTTTTAGAGTTCATTTCTACTTCTTTTTCAATTTCAAGGTCATTTAGCGCAAAAAAAATCATTAAATGCATGAAAAATAGCAAATGAAGTTAGAAATGTTTGAAACTTGAGGATGTGGCTTTGAATGGTGCATAGTTAATGCACAAAAAGTCTGGAGTTGAAATAATTAAAAAAAGAAATGCCTTGTAACAAATGAGTTTTCGTTCGAAACCCTCACACTTCGAAGGAGATGGTTCAATTTGTACACGAAGTGCATCCTGTTTTTGATGTAACCCTCTCAACTTTTTAGCACATGCTCTGTGGGTGAAATGATGATATCATGCCAAGTTTCAACATTTTTAGAGTTCATTTGTACTGCCTTTTCAATTTTAGGGTCGTTTAGCGCAAAAAAAACCCATTAAATGCATGAAAAATAACAAATGAAGTTAGAAAGGTTTGAAATTTGAGGATGTGGCTTTGAATGGTGCATATTGAATGCACAAAAATTCTGGAGTTGAAATAAGTTAAATAAATAAATGCCTTTGTAACAGATGAGTTTTCTTCCAAAATCCTCATACTTCGAAGAAGATGGTTCAGTTTGTACACGAAGTGCATCTAGTTTTTGCCGTCATCCTCTCAACTTTTTAGCACATGCTATGTGGGTGAAATGATGACACAATGCCAAGTTTCAACCTTTTCAGGGTTCATTTGTACTGCTTTTCAATTTCATGGTCATTTAGCGCAAAAAATCATTAAATGCATGAAAAATAGCAAATGAAGTAAGAAAGAGTTTAAATTTGAGGATGTGGGATTTGAATGGTGTATATTGAATGCACAAAAAGTCTTGAGTTTAATAAGTTAAAAAAATAAATGCCTTTGTAACAGGTGAGTTTTTATCTGAAACCCTCATACTTCGAAGGAGAGGGTACAATTCGTGCACGAAGTGTTTCCAGTTTTTTCCGTAACCCTCTCAACTTTATAGCACATGCTATGTGGGTGAAATGATGACACAATGCCAAGTTTCAACCTTTTCAGAGTTCATTTGTACTGCTTTTCAATTTCATGGTCATTTAGCGCAAATTTTTTTCATAAAATGCATGAAAAATAGTAAATGAAGTTAGAAAGGGTTGAAATTTGAGGATGTGGCTTTGAATGATGCATACTGAATGCACAAAAAGTCTGGAGTTGAATAAGTTAAAAAAAGAAATGCCTTTGTAACAGATGAGTTTTCGTCCGAAACCCTCATGCTTCGAAAGAGATGGTCCAATTTGTACACGAACTGCATCCAGTTTTTCCCGTAACCCTCTCAACTTTTTAGCAAATGCTATGTGGGTGAAATGATGATACCATGCCAAGTTTCCAAATTTTTAGAGTTCATTTCTACTGCCTTTTAAATTTCAAGGTTATTTAGCGCAAAAACAATCATTAAATGCATGAAAAATAGCAAATGAAGTTAGAAAGGTTTGAAACTTGAGGATGTGGCTTTGAATGGTGCATAGTTAATGCACAAAATGTTTGGAGTTGAAATAATTTAAAAAAATAAATGCCTTGTAACAGACGAGTTTTCGTTCGAAACCCTCATAAAGAGTTAAACAGAATTTGGTTTTGATTAAAACACCTATTTAAAATATCCTAAAAATTCCTATATTGAACATACTGATAAAACATACTAATATTAAACAATAGGAAAAATAATCACTCAAAAATCTATTTTTAAACTAAAGTTATTCACAAACTAGTGATTCACATAAATTTCAAAATAATTCAAATTTAAACTATTTAAATTTGAAAACTACTGGCACTAACAGAAAGTTTATAATTTTTTGACCTAAAGAAAAAAAAATCATTCAAAAACTCTAAATATTCTAAAATTTATTCAAAATCTTAAAACAGAAACTCTTCTATTTAGAAAAAGAAAAAAGAAAACAAAACAGACCTTTAGTACCAGTTGGTGTCTCCAAGCGGGACTAAATGTCCTACCTTTAGTACCGGTTCAAGCCACCAACCGGGACTACAAGTTGCGACACCCTTTAGTCCCGGTTCGTGTCTGGAACCGGGACGTATGCCCCCATGGGTCCCGGTTCGTGACTGAACCGGGACTAATGGGCTGGCCAGACCCAAACAAAAGCCCTGTTTTCTACTAGTGGATGATGCCTTCTCTCCAATCTTGTGCTTCATTGATTAGAACTTCCGAGTTGCCTATCATGATCAAGGCATATTTGCTATAGTTTCTATGTTATTATATTGTGTTTGCTGGGATTCGATGAATTGTGTGTTATAATCAGATTGTGGAAGTAATATATTTTGACCTATTTTATATTGTGTTCATCGTTGTAATTTATTTCTTTGGACGAATAATTGGTTGCGACTCCAAGAGGGAGCGTTATGCAAGATAATGGGTTCATGACGCATCGATGTCCGGCTTGAGTGACAGAAACATGGGACTAGTGAATGTGATGTTATCATTAGGGGTAAAATAGTGGTGCTTATGACTGCGTGTCATTAGGATTGCTTACATTACGCATAGAGTGTCAATGCAGTTGTCCGTTGCTTTGAGTTCGCAACATTGGTTGTTGCTCGCAACTTAATACCAGCGAGATGTTCTGGATAGATATCTCAAGGTGGATGATTAGTAAGTATATGTTGATGAATAAAAGATCTACTTGACTTGGTGTAATTCCCATACAATTGAACCTTGCACTCTCTGCTAGCATAATTAGCATCGCGGTGCATTTATAATTCTATCAATTGCTCAGCTGTAATTTGTTCACCCAACATAATTGTTTACCGTCTTTTGGGAGAGAGACATCACTAGTGAGTGCCATGACGCCCAAGTCCATATTCTCATCATAGTTTACACCGCTACTATTAATGATTTACTTTTCCTTTTCATTGCATTATTACTATCTCTTGCGTCTTAACATTTGTAAATAGCAAGGCCGAAGAGATTGACAACCTCTCTTTACTCGTTGGGAGGGAGCAAAGTTAGTTGTGTCTCTTTGCAGGTCCAGACAAGCAATTTCTAGCTTCGTTGTTTTCTACCTTCTTGTCGTCTCAGGAATCCTCCTGGTTCGATAAACCTTACAGTCCTCACGTAAGGGAAATTACCGTTATCTCCATCATAACCTTTCACTTGGGGTAACCAACGAGGAGGTGTTATATGCACCCATTAATCTAATTTCTGGCGTTGTTGACGGGGATTTCAAGATAGGGGAGTTGCACACTACCTTTTATCTCTGCTTTTTTGTCTTATTAGTTTACCTTTCAGTTTCTAGTTTTGCTCTTGTGTCCTTATCAAAAAACAAAAAAAAATATTTATCTTGTTCTAGTTTGCTGCTGCTAGTATGGATTCTACGGAGAATACCAAGCTTTTTTCCTTTCTCATTGAGAGGAAGAGCTAAATTGTGGATTCAGTCCTTACCTAGGAATAGCATAAATTCTTGGGATAATTGTAAGGAAGCTTTTATTAGGAAGTATTATCCCTCTGCTAAGGTTATTCAATTAAAGAGTAAGATTATGAATTGACTACTTGGTAATGAACATGTTGCTCAATCCTGGGAAAGAATAAAGTCTCTTGTTAAGAATAATCCCACTCATGGACTGACTACTTAGATGGTTAACGAAACCTTTTATGCAGGATTGAACTTTACCTTGCAAATTTTGTTAGATACGACCGCGGGAGGAACCTTTATGTCCATCACACTTGGTGCCGCTATAAATTATTAGATTATGTGATGAAAAATTACTCTCAATGGCACACCGAATGGTCTCCAACAGGTAAAAAGGTAAACATTGTTGAGGAGATCTCCTCTTTAAATGAAAAAGTTGATATGATTATGTCTATGCATACTAATAAAGTGCATATTGATCCTCATGATGTTCCTTTAAATTCTTTGGTTGCTCAAGATAAAGAGCAAATGGATGTTAATTTTATTTCTTGGAACAATTTTAATAACAATACTTATAGGAGTAATTTTGGTAACAACAATCCTAGGCCTTTCTCTTCCACCAACTCTTATGGAAATTCCTATGGTAGTACCCGTCCTAGCACCAAAAACTCCACCTTTAAACCTGAAAATATGCTGAAAGAATTTATCACTTCTCGAAAGGCTTTCAATAAAAATGTAGAAGAGAAACTAGAGAAGTTAGGTAGTCTCTCCTTAAAAGTTGACAATATTGGTCATGATGTTGAGCTGCTTAAGATTAGAACCTCACCCTTAGAGGATGAGAAGGTCAAACCTTTGAATGCTATCCAAGTTCAAATAGATGAAAAATATTAGAATGCTAGCTAAGCTTAAAGTTAGATTGGCTAGAGAGAAAGAAGAGGAAGAGAGAGGCAAGAACCTTCCCACACACACTACACTTGCTACCATACATGTCGTTGAGCATTTGAAAACTTTCAAGACCCATCACACCCCTAGTCCTAATAATGGACCTCTCAATGGGAATGTTGAAACCTCAACTTTAGCACATGAGAGTCCTACTAGCTTGGAGAATGTCAAAGTAAATGGAGTGGAAGATGTGATAAAAGGTACAATGGTTTTAGATAATAGCACTCCCACTTTAATTAATGGTAGTGAACTTGACTTTGACAATTGCAATCTCTCCGAAGTTATCCAATTCCTTCAAAAGACAGCCAAATATCCCCATACTAGTTCACTTAATATGGCTTTCACCGAGCATACCACTAATGCTCTAATTAAGGCAAGCGAAGAAAAACTTAGACTAGAAGTTTCTATCCCTAGGAAATTAGAAGATTGTTAGGATCCTACTATTAAAATTAAAATTAATAATTTTGTGTGCCATGCTTTATGTGATCTCGGAGCTAGTGCATTTGTTATGCCAAAGAGACTTTATGATATGCTTGAATTAAAATCTATTGATCCTTGCTCTTTGGGTGTTCGACTTGTTTATTCTTCCATTAAGAAACCTATAGGAAGAATTTATGATGTTCTTATTGTTGTCAATGATACTTATGTTCCCTTTGATTTTCTTGTTATGGACATTGAATGTGATCCTTCATGTCCTATTATTTTCGGAAGATGTTTCTTCGCACCGTTGGTGCAATCATTGACATGAAAGAAGGGATTATAAGATTCTAATATACCCTCAAAAAGGGCATGGAACATTTCCCCGAAAATAAGATGGAGTTATCTTTTGAGTTTGTTATACGGGCTAGCTATGCTATTGATTTTGATAAAACTTGATCTCATGCTTCATGCCTAGATAAAAGGTGTAAAAGAAAGCTCTTTTTGGGAGGCAACCCAAAATGTTTTTACTTTCAGTTTTAATGAGTCTTGGTCTCTCTTACTAATGTAGCAACACCATTGTATCTTTATTTTCAAGTTTTATGCCAAGTTTTAGCCTCTAATGATGGGGAAGACAAAAGTTGTGACATGCTGTCCAGAAAACAGATTATGTTTGCTAAATTGAAAACATCTTCAAAAATAACCAGATCATATTTTCTATCTGAATATTTTACACATGATGCTTTATAAAATTGCCTTCCTTTCATTAGTTTTGAGTTTTTTTATTTGAGCTACATAAGCCCCATTAATACAAGTTGCACATGTTGTTCTGTTTTCCCAGATTTCTGCCTTGTGTTGCATTCATATTTTGGGCAATTGTTCATGTTTTTTCTTTGTAAGAACCTTAAACAAAGTTGGGGAACAGTAGCTAATGTTTAAATTAAGTGTTCCATTGTATTCCAGCAGTACCCAAGTGAAACTTTATTATTTATTGGAACTAACTGCTCTAATCAGTTTATGAGAAGTTTTGTGTGAAGGAAGTCTTCAAGCGTTACGAAGGGAGATGATGAAAGAATATCAAGGAGTGCCAAAAGCTTAAGCTTGGATATGCCCCCGGCACCCCATGAAATATCCAACGAGACTCAAGCGTCTAAGCTTGTGGATGCCCCCGTGCATCCCCTTCTCCATCAACAATTATCAGTTTGTCCTTCTTAACTCTATATTTTTATGGGTCATTTACATTTTTTTCCCTAATCTTTCCCCAGTCTCATCTTTATCCCTTAAAAACACGTGCTCAACTTTGTTCCTCTTCCGTTAGTGGCGGTCTCAGAAATACCCTTAATCACTGTTTCCATCCGGTCAAAGGGGTTTAGAGGGATAATTTCTGGACCATGGTTACCCTTGTGTGCATATGCCACTGACATGTGGGACCTACCCTTGGAAAGAAAATCTCTCTCTCTTATCCTCTCCCTCTCTTTCTTCTTTCTTATCTCTACCTCCTTTCTTCTCTCTCCGGTCAACGGGACAAGCCGCCCCCCATCGCCACGCTGGGGAGCTCGCCCTGCCTCCCTCCTCCTCCGGACGGGGAGGACGCGAGCCACGCCGGAGGCGGTAGCTGGCACGCGGTCGAAGAGGGAGCCGCCGAGAGAGCTGGAGAGGGCGGACGGCTGATAACCCACAACTGCAGGGGATCGAGATAGTCTTCGCGGGTAAGAATAACCCAATTTATAGATTCGACTCAAGGGGAGCCAAAGAATATCCACAAGCTTTGACAGTGGATTTGTCAATTCCACCGCACCTGAGATACACTTATTTGCAACAAGATATTAGTAGTAACAGTGATATGGAGGTGATGATAGCAACGGTAATAGTGGTGGTGAAATAGCGACAGTAAAACAACAAAAGGAAACAACTAGTAACCAGCAGAATTAAAAACACTGTAGGCTAGGGAGATGGATGGTTGGGCGCTGCATGGATAAGATACATCATGTATTTAACTTGGGGCAAGGCACACAGAAAAGCAATGATCATCTAGGAACAAATCAAACATCAGGCATGTACCCCATAGGTAGTTGTACGTGCTTGCAATAAGAACTTGCACAACATCTTTTGTCCTACCATCCTGCTACGAATGAGGCCAAAAGAAACTTATGGAGATTAAGGTGCTCCTGTCAAAGAGCACCGGAACAAAGCATTAACAATCAATGGATACATGGAATCCTCAAATTATAGTCCACCCCCTTTGGTGTCCCAAGCTGTCACCTTTGGGATCGCCGGTTCTAGACTATAACAGGTGCATACAACTCATAGATAGGATCAAGAACACAAATATATTCATGAAAACACATAGGGTTCAGATCTGAAATCATGGCACTCGGGCCCAAAGTGACAAGCATTAAGAGCAACAAGTTGAACCAAAGATGATAAACAACAATCTAGATGATAGGCAACATGCCCCCAACAATCTGATAAACTATTACATGATCTAAGTCATCCAATCCCTACCATCCCCTTTGCCTACAGCAGGGAATTACTCACACATGGATGGAGAAGTCATGGAGGGAGGATGGAGTGGCGATGATGATGATGGCGATGATATCCCCTCACCGGAGGCCAAAACAGCCTCCAGATTAGCCCTCCCAGAGAAGAACAGAGGGTGGCGGCGGCTCCGCGACGTGAATTGGGAAAACGACTTCTGTTTCGGGGTTTCTCCGTCACGGGAATAAATAGGAGCCTCGGTAGGGCACCAGAGGAGGGGGGAGGCCCCCAGGCAGCCAGAGGGCGCGGCCCACCCCTGGCCGCGCCAGGGCGGCGCCTGGGGCCCCCTTGGCTACCCTCTGGTCCCACCTCTGGCACATTGGCCCCTCGGGTGCGTGGATTTTCTGTGTTTTTTCTGGGAATTTTCTGAGATGTCCAAAAATCCATTTTCTTGCGTACAATAAAACCATACAGGCAGCTCTGCTGAAAACAACGTTAGTCCGGGTTAGTTTCATCCAAATCATGCAAGAATGAGGGCAAAACAATAGCAAAACTGTTTGGAAAAGTAGATACGTTTGAGACGTATCAACTCCCCCAAGCTTAGCATATTGCTTGTCCTCAAGCAATTCAGTACAACGAACTGAACGCGACAAAGAAAACTTTGACAAACTCTTTTGCTTCAATGAATGTATATAAGCATGTAATACAAAAAGAATTTAGCAAGTATCAAAACAATGCTATGAGGACAATGCACGAAGCAATCCTTCTTTCAAGTGATCAATCACAAACAACTAAAAGTAAATATTATGCTACTGAAAATCAAGACAGGATTACAATGCACAAAGCTTGAACATACTAGAGTGGTATTTCGCTAGCCTCCATGAGTGAAGCAAAACATAAATGCAGAAACTCCTTCGGAGTTTTAAAGGAGACTAGAACTAAAAATTTCAGAATGAATAATACCACAATCATGCAAAAGACAATGTAGTACTTTGGGACAATGCACATTACACTCAGAATAACAATTATGCTCTCCTAGTTGGTGCTTTGAAGAAAGAAGGTGGAGACTCTCGAACTGTGGAGTTTGATGGAAAGGTTGAAAACCCGTGGTTGGAAGCAAAGACTAAACTTGTACTAGAGCTCTTGGTTTTGAAATCAGAGATAAAAAGTGTTTTGGGAGGTGCATGCTTCGTCAACGAATGCTAGTAGACAACTCAATCACCTCGCTAGACATGTTTTGAGGAACGGCTCCCAAGATGGAGACGATCACATCCCCTTAATCTCCTTTGTTTATCACTGCCAAAGTTTTCTGATTTCTCATAGACAAAGCGTGAAGGAGGGTTTGTTGGTTGTGATTATCTTTTGTGATCTGGGTGCACTCATGCCAGTCCCTCCTCGTATTAGGGGTTTGCAGATTAGACATGCAATCCCGGAATAAAACATGTCTAACATAAGACGGTCATGAATTACCTACTACTTCCTCATGAGATAAAACAGAGGCACAACATAGGAGTGCTTTTGAATAATTTCGAGATGGTACAAGAAAGTCTCCGTTAGGATGGCTGGTAAATACCACATAGGAAGGTATGGTGGACTCATATGGAAAAACTGGTTTCAAGGATTTTGGATGCACAAGCAGAAATCCGCTTAGTGCGAGCGAAGGCTAGCAAAAGACTGGGAAGCGACCAACTAGAGAGCAATAACAGTCATAATCATGCAGAGCGACAAAGTAACATTGAATTGGGCATGAAAATGATATAACTATTCTGAAATTCTCAGATCATCAAGGCATAGTAGAATTTTCAGTCATAAACATGTGTAAGCATGTGCCAAGTCAATCCAAGAATTCTCCAAAGGGAAGTTCCACTGCAGTATGCCAAACCATGAACAATGCAATGCATGTAAATCATTTCAACAACACATTATGTAATCTAGCTAATTGGGATTAGCCACAAGGAAATCATGAACACTGGGAAAGCATTGTAAACATAGCACTATGTCGCTACAAGCTGGTCTCTAAATCATAAGTACAAGCATATGTACAAAAGTAGAAACAAAAAGAGTTCATACCGGTTTTCCTTGTTGCATCCCTTCGTCGATCTTCGTCATCACTGCCTTGTCACTTGCACGATTGAACGTAGGAAATATATAATCAAGTGCAAATGCCATCACGGACTCGAGCTGAACTCTGCAACAAAGCAAACTAAAGAGAGAAAAGGAAATCTTTTTGGATTCTTTCAAAGGTTTAGCGAAAGAAAAAGAAAAGATAAATATTTTTGTTGTTTTTGCAAAATAAAGAAAAAAGAAGAACGGGCAAAAACTTCGAAAAGATCAAAGAGAACAAAATGAAAACGGATAATACAATGGAAAGGTGAGAAGGGAACGTACTCCCCCAAGCTTAGGATTTTGGCCTAAGTTGGTAGCAGCTACTGCCCCCAAGAGCCAACTCAAGGGGCACATGATCTTCATTGTAGCTCACCCTAACTGCTGAGGGTGAAGCTGCAGCTCTAGTGACTCGATCGGAGCGCTCGGGCTTCTTCTTCCCAAGCCACCCCTTTGCTTTTCCAAAGAAACTCATTTCTGAAATTTTTTGACAATTCAGAAAAGCAAGGATTTAAACAAAGTGAGTTGAGGCAAACTACTCTACTCACTCTCCTAAGGCATAAACATGCATCAAAACTTGGAAAATAAATTCTACACATGCATGCAAGCTCATATGAACAACACCAAGAGTTACTAAATACTCACAAATGAGGCCACCAATAAAAAATCTAATTGGAGGGGTGAAGGAGTTACATACCATGGAGTATTTGCTCAAGATCTCAGCTCGAACGGTGGGCTGTAGAGAGAGATAGAAAATCTCCTCCAAGAACAGCAAGAACGCAAGAACTGGAGCAGAACTCGTGTTTTTGGAGAGAGAGGAAGGAGGAGGAAGAAGACATACCTGGAGGTGGGGAATGTGGGCCCCAGGCGCCCTATGGGCGCGGCCAGGGGCCAGGCCGCGCCAGCTGGCCGCCTGGACCACTGGTGGCCCCCCTTGGTCAGCCCAAGTGTCTCTGGATCACTCCCGGCATGGAAATTTTTAATGTAATTTTTCTAGAATTTTTCTGACAACTTCACTTTGAAATTTTCTCGAAGTTCAAAAAGCTGCGAAACTTTCTAAAAACTTGAAGCAGTGATTAGAGTTGTGAAGTTTCAAATAAAACATATAAACTTGGTACAGCAAGGAGAATAAAAGCTAAGGCAAATGAAAACATAACAAGCTCCACTTTTTACCTATATAAAACATGCTTACTAGCAAGGTTGATCAAGTCTTACCAACAAACCGGCGATACATAGAGCAAAAAGTCTCACCTATTATGAAGTGATCATTGCACCTTTACTTTAATGGACATTGTCCCCACCATGATGGTTTTGTATTTGTGGTGCACATGTAGAGGACAATCCCATTCTCCAATCTTCACGGTCTCGATATTATCTATTGAGTTAAGGCCATGCCTTTTGTCAATCTTCTTCGGAAAATACACCGTGTGTTCTTTGTCATTCACATTGAAAGTAACCTTTCCTTTATTGCAATCAATAATAGCACCTGCAATATTAAGAAAAGGTCTACCAAGAATAATAGACATGCTCCCATCCTCGGGCATGTCAAGCACAACAAAATCAGTAAGGATTAAACAATTAGCAACTTCAACGGGAGCATCCTCACAAATACCTATGGGAACGGCTGTTGACTTGTCATCCATCTGAAGAAAGATATCTGTAGGGATTAGTTTTTCTAAACATAGTCTCTTGTAAAGAGAAAAGGGCATAACACTCACTCCTGCTCCAAGATCACATAAAGCAGTCCTGACATAATTATTCTTTATGGAGCAAGGAATGGTGGGTATACCTGGATCACCAAGCTTCTCAGGAATCTTGCCACTAAAAGAGTAGTTAGCAAGCATAGTAGATATTTCTTCATTAGGAACTTTTCTTTTATTAGTAACAATATCTTTCATATATCTCGAATAAGGAGGTAACTTAATAGCATTAGTCAAAGGAATTTCAAGAAAAAGAGGTTTCATCCACTCACAAAACTTATTGTAATGCTCTTCTTCTTTAGTTTTGAGAGACTTACCTGGAAAGGGCATGGGTTTCTGTACCCATGGTTCTCGTTACTTCCCATGTCTTCTTGCGATAAAATCTTCTCTAGTGTATTTCTTGCGTTTGTCGGGTGCTTCTTCTTCTCGAACTTCGGGTGGATCATTCTTTTCACCATCCTTTTCAGGCTCAGCACCATCTTCAGTCTCAGCATCGGAGGTAGATATACTATTTGGATCATTGGAATTGTCAGATTCTTTGTGCTTCTTCTTCTTCTTCGGAGAGCTAACAATTTCTTCCTCCTGTATTTGAGAATCTTGCTCGATCCTCTTAGGATGCCCCTTCGGATAGAGAGAATCTTGAGTGCTAGTTCCTCCTCGGGTTTTAATCCCGAAGGCCTGTATATCATGTTTGGCGTTATTAGCGAGCAAATCTTTTTGCACATTAGAAATTTGATCAAGCTGAGTTTGAACCATATGAAAATGCTTCACAAGACATTTAACATCATTAACTGTTCTACCTAGAACATCAAGCAAACTTTTGATAGCAAGGGAATTATCATGCAACTGACTTTGTATCCTCTCATTAAAGTGATTTTGCTTCATAATAAAATTATCAAGCTCATCTAAACATTGATCAGGAGGCTTACCATGAGGGATGTCACTTGCATTGAAATCTAAAAGAGAGTGTACCTCTACCATTGGAGGGTGAGTGGTAGGCTCACACAACTTCTCAATAGGGGGTAGATTCTTCACGTCTTCAGTTTTAATACCCTTCTCTTTAATAGACTTCTTTGCTTCTTGCATATCTTCGGGGCTTAGGACAAGCATGCCCCTTTTCTTTTGTGGTGGAGGTGGTTTAGGGATGGACCAATCTTCGTGGTTCTTGGCAATCTTGCCCATTAATTCTTCTGCATCGTTCGGTGTTCTTTTCCTGAAAAAACAACCAGCACAACTGTCCAAATAGGATCTAGATTCATCAGTTAGACCAGCATAAAATATATCAATTAATTCATTCTTAGGGACTCCATGTCCCGGTCTAGCCTGGATCAGACTACAATACCTCCCCCAAGCTTTAGGGAGGTTCTCATCCTACAACTGTTTAAAGTTATAAATTCTTCGTAAAGCAGCATGTTGCATATGAGCAGGAAAGTACTTATCAACAAAAGAGTGAGCTAAGTCTTGACGACTCCTAATGGAACCACATGGTAGTGCATCGTACCATGCTTTAGCACCTTCTTTTAAAGAGAAAGGAAAAAAGCTTAGTAACATAAAAATTTCGTATCTTCTCATCTGTAGTAAACAAGCCACCTAACTCAGTGAGTTTGGTCAGGTGTGCAATAGCATCATCATTTTCTCTGCCATAAAAGGAGTCAGATTCAACCATAGATATAAGTGAAAGATCAACAGAGAAATTATAATCAGGATCATTGATGCATATAGGAGACGTAGCAAATTTAGGATCCGAAACGGTCTTGTTCTTCAGGGAGTGTTTTTCGAGAAGCTTCTTAATAGCATCAGGGTCAGAGTCGACAAACTCTGTTAGCTCCCTGCATAAATCATCATCAAGTATAATATAATCATCATCAAGGAGTCTCTCCTTGAGTTTACTCATATCGGGATAAGTGTAAGTTCCATCAAAAGGATAGCAAGTATCAGGAATTTCAATTCCAGATTTTTTTTGCAGCAGCGATCTGTTTCTCAAGAGCGTGACTAAGTGAACCAATATCATCAAGAGTAGTAGAAGCATCATCAAAAGTATCGGACATAGTAGCAGATTCAGTAGAGGCATCATGTGGTGGAGGTGAAGCAAACTTACTCATAACTAAAGGTGAATTAAGTGTAGCACTAGTGTTCAGAACAGTACCTTTTCTTGTACGGGATGGTAAGATCGGGACCTTGGGGTCTTCTTTCTTACCCATAGCGGATAAATTGCAGCAGGCAAAATACTTCAAGTAGACTTGTGAATAAAGCTATGCTCCCTGGCAACGGCGCCAGAAAACATGCTTGATAACCCACAACTGCAGGGGACCGAGATAGTCTTCGCCGGTAAGAATAACCCAATTTATAGATTCGACTCAAGGGGAGCCAAAGAATATACACAAGCTTTGACAGTAGAGTTGTCAATTCCACCGCACCTGTGATACACTTACTTGCAACAAGATATTAGTAGTAACTGCGATATGGATGTGATGATAGCAACGGTAATAGTGGTGGTGAAATAGCGACAGTAAAACATCAAAAGAAAATAACTAGTAACCAGCAGAATTAAAAACAATGTAGGCTAGGGAGATGGATGGTTGGGCGCTTGATACGTCCCAAACGTATCTATAATTTATGCTTGCTCCATGCATGTTTTGTGTGACTTTGCCATGATTTGCTTGAACTTTCATACACTTTTGAGCATATTTGGACTAATCTATTAACCCAGTGCACCCAGCTGCCAGTTGCTATTTTTTGCTGTTTTTGTATTTTAGGTTTTCCGTCCATTAAAAGTGCTCCAAAAAATCCGGAAAAACCAGATAAAAAATTAGCGACCCGGAAGCTTCCGGAATAATCAAGGCAGCGGAGGGAGGCCACTACCAGGAGACCAGGAGGGTCCCTGGCGCGGCCCCACCCTAGGCCGCGCCAGGAGGCCTCCTGGCTGCCTGGTTGGTCCCCTCGACACCCAACTCCGCCTATATTTACCCCTCGGGGTGGAAACCCCTAATATCGATCCCTTTTTCGCGATCTCTCCTCTGTACCGCCGCCGCCGCCGTTTCAAGATCGGGGATGCCTGGAGAAGCTGCTCCGGCACCCTGCCGGGAGAAGCTACCCCCTCCAGGAGACCATCCATAGCCATGGACGCCTCCCGTATGTACCGTGAGTAGTTCCCCTTGGACCATGGGTCCGTGACCAGTAGCTATGTGATCTATCTCTCCCCTCTTTGTGCCTCCACTTTCGAGACCTCGTGAGCTGCCTCACATGATCGAGGCACCTTTGTAATTTTCTGCCGTTGCTATGCTGAGTTTGTTGGGATCTGATGGATTATGAGACTATGTTCAGATTGTGATGAGTAATATATTTGGTTCTTCTCTTTTATATTTGTTCTTGAGTAAATTCTTGCATGTTCTCCATTGCCGTATTTTACTTTGGCCAAGTGATTTGTTGCAACTCCAAGAGGGAGCGTTATGCTTGATTGTGGGTTCAGCCCCTTGATGTCTAGCTTGAGTGACAGAAACATGAGACTAGGGGATGTGCTGTTGCCACCAGGGATAAAACAACGGTGCTTGTATCCGCAGATGCAAGGATTGTTTACTTTACGCAAAGTTCTTTTAATGCAGTTGTCTGTTGCTTTGGATTTACACTTTGGGTGGGATTCGCAACTTAATACCAGCGAGATGTTCTGGATAGATATCTCAAGGTGGATGATTCGTAGTAGATGCATATGGATTTCGGTCTACTTACCTTGGCGTACTGCCCATTGCTTTTGAGCTCGTCCTTTCTTTGCAGCATAGTTAGCATTGCGGTGCCTTCATAATCCTGTCAATTGCCCAACTGTGATTTGTTTACCTCGCTAGCAATTTTATCGTCTTTTGGGAGAGAGACATCACTAGTGAAAATCACGGGACCCCGGTCCATCTTCATATCATTGTTTACATCTTTAGTTTACTTTTAAGTTGCTATCACTATCATTATCCCGTGAGTTTTATCCTTTGTAAACAGCAAGGCCGGAGGAATTGACAACTCCTCTGTATTCGTTGGGAGCAAAGTTATTTGTATCTGTGTGCATATCCAGGTGAAGTTAGAAACCCTTGGTTGAGAACGGTGCCATTGTTCACTTTACCACCTTCTTGTATCTCTGCGAGTCCTCTTGGACGATACTCAACCTTAGCATTTTTGCTAAGGGAAATTTGCTTCTACGCTACATCTCACCTTCCACTTGGGGTAACCAACGATGAGTGAGAGATCCTCACTGTATCAAGCCAATTTCTGGTGACGTTGCCGGGGACTCCAGTCTATAAGATAGGGGAGTTGCACACTATCTTTTATCTTTGCTTTTTAATCTTGTTAGTTTACCTTTCAGTTTTTACTTTTGTGTCCCTTATCAAAAATACCAAAAATACCTGTTACCTTTCTTGTGTGGTCAAGTATGTTAGGAGTTGGTACTATGAGGGAATCCGAGGTTTTGGATTTCCACCAAAGGAACGGGGAGAATATGAAGAAGGCATGGGACAGAATTTCTCAAGTACATAAGGCAAATATGCCTTGGTTACCTATAAGAATTTTGCTTAGAAACTTTTACTTTGGCCTTTTTAAGTGGTGTAAGCACTCTCTTGATCTTATAACTAAAGGAGACTTTTTAGAGTGTGATGAAGCTAGAGCTCTTGAAATTATACATGGTTTATCTAGTTATTTTGTTTATGATGGTCTTGATACTGTTATAGATAGAATTGCTACTATTGAGAAGAAACTTGATGCTCTAGACTTAAAAGTAGTAGAAAAACTAAATCCTCCTAGAGAGGAGATTTTGGAAATAGAAAATGACTGGGAACCTTTTGTTAGGATTGTTATCTCTAATCAAAACTTCCTTGCTTTTTGCGACATTGCATCTACAGTTTCTATAATGCCTAGCTTTATTTATGATTCTTTGTACCTTGCAAGCATGGACAAATTTCCATATTTCCATGAACATTCTAATGGTGATATTTCTGAGATCCAGGGAAGATTGAAAGATGTCCACGTCATGTTTCTAAAAAGGAGTGTGGAGATCGACTTCTCCATCATGAAGGCCAATCAAGGAAATATAGTGCTTGGAAGGGACTTCCTCCGAGCCATGAAAGGCTTCATTGATATAGGTAAAGGAAAAATACGTTTGCGTGGTAAAGCAAAAGTTACGTACCTTTTCCCTTGGAAGAACAAGGATGAGCTTATTGAAAATCCGTTTGAGATCCTTGGTGAACCTTCCGATGATTTTGGAGAACTTTGATCTTCTGCTTTAAGCCTAGCTAATGGCTTTAAATAAGCGCTTTCGGGAGGCAGCCCGCAACGAATTTAGGTATTTCTTTTTGCTTTTCTTCTGTTTTTAGTGGTCTTGATGATTGTTACTACTGTAGCAACATCATTTTATCTTTACTTTTCAAGCTTTGTGCCTTTTATAGCCTCATACGACAAGGGAAGTGAAAGTTGTGACATGCTGTCCAGAAAACAGATTCTGTCCTCGTGACTATAAAAATCATGGAAAAATCCCAGTTCATCTTTTTGAGCTGAATTTTTTACACAGCATGCTCGATACTATTACAAAACTTGCGTATGTTCTGAGTTTTTCGATTTGAGTTGCAGAAGTACCCCTAAAAAATTTGTTTCTATCTTCTGTTCTGTTTTTCACAGATTCTGCCACGTTTTGTCTCTCTTCACTTTTGCAAACCTTAAGCTTGCTTTTTCTTTGCAAAAACATTTTGGCAATCTTGGGAAACAGTAGCTCTTCAAGATTATCTTTATTTCCAGCAAATAAAAAATTATTTTATTAGGGTACTAACCTCTCTAATCAGTCTACAATGAGTTATGTATGAAGGGAGTTTTCAAGTGCGCGATAGAAGATGGTGAAGGAAGATCTTGGAGTGTCAAACGCTCAAGCTTGGGGATGCCAATGGTCACCCCCAATAAATATTCAAGGAGACTCAAGAGTCTAAGCTTGGGTATGCCCCCGTGCATCCCCTTCTTCATCAACAATTATCAGTTCGTCCCTCGCTGCACTATATTTTTGTCACTTCATGCGTTATGTGCTATGCTTGGAGCGTCTCGCTCTTTACTTTTCTTAGGTTTGTTTTTGCTTTGTTTGCTGTAGTAACAAGTTAGATCCCAGCTTACTCTTTTGTGTGGGAGAGATACACGCTCCGCTTGAACTAGAACTCCTCATAGGGTTTGCATGCTTATTCTTTTAGCTGTGAGTTGTTCTTTTTCTTTTCTTAGCTGCTGATATGTTTAGTTATAGTGCTTTAGTTTTTCTAGAGCTTTTCTTTTGTTTAAGGTTGAACTTTCTATAGGTTGCATGTTTTATCTTGTTAGAGAGTTTGCCTGTTGCACTGAGTTTTGTGCCTTGATTAGAAGTAGGTAGTTGAAGTTGCTTTTCTCTTTGTAGTAGTAACTTGCAATAGTTTTGAGGTATTGACTAGAGTAATGTTTGAACTTTTGGTGTCAAGAGCTCGAGCCTATTAGTGATAGATGTCGTATTTTGGGAAATCCGTGTGATTTTCGAAAACCAAAAACCCCTGTTGAGAACTCTAGCTACTAGATGGATCACTAACATCTGGAGGGTTCGAATATTAGAGTACACTCACGTACCATGAGTCGAGGATGCGCAAGGATAACCAAACCCCCATACACTCCTCCTCGGGGTACTTGTCTCTTTGTGAACCTCCCGATTATATTGAGAGTTACCGATAATAAGTGCATGAGTTCTTCGGACTAGTGTGAGTATTCGAAAGTTGACACTTCCACCCACCTATACTTTTTCTAGCCTCTTCGGTACCGTGCATTGCCCTTTCTCACCTTGAGAGTTGGCGCATACTTCGCCGGTGCATCCAAACCCTTGGCACGATACACTCTGTCATCATAAACCTCCTTATATATTTCCTCAAAACATCCATCATACCTACCTACAAGGCATTTCCATAGCCTTTCCGAGATACATTGCCATGCAACATCCATCTTCCCATGACTTGATCCTCATGTCATACCTTTGCATCATGATAGTTATATCTTCTTTATGTGAGTACTTTTGTAAAGTGTGAAAGATATCCTATATTCTTGTAAAATATAGAGTGTTGCCCCTAAGTGAGGAAAAGATCCGAAAGAGGACAAAATCAAAAGATCCCAAAGAGGACAAATGAGAGTTAAATAGAAAGAGCCATTGAGGCCACCAAAAAAATACAAAAAAATAGAAAAAAGAGAAAAAGAAAAATAAAAAGAGAGAAGGGGGCACACTACTATTCCTTTTGAGAGATCCACACTAGTACTTCATCCTCTATCCCTTGTACTCCATAGAGATCATCTTCATGCATATAGCTATGTGGGGACCTTCACACTATAAAACTTGGCTTGTATATTCCAGTGATGAGCCTCCTCAAACGAGCTCTAGGTCTTCTTGAGAAAGCAAGTTAGATGCACCCCCACTAGTTCCCTTGGAGAGATTTTAGCTCACATGTGCATCCGTTGCATGGCAATCCCTACTCCTCACATCATATCTATCATATGGCCTTCTCTCGCCTATGATTGTCCTCATTGATGTGAGCCTTTCACACCTTTTTGTCTTCCTCCTCCACCTTCTTTCTGTTTCGCCTTTTAGGTGTCAACTTTCTTGATCACGCTCATACATTGCATGAGTGCTCGAAATATCGAAAGGGAGTGGGTCAATTTGACTTGTACCTGGCTAGTGGTCTGGGGACGAGTCAAGATAAGAATCCAAAGGAGACTAAGTGTGAAACTTTAGTAGATAGTTGTTCTCAACAATTACCTTTTCTATCTCGTATTTCCCTATCCCCTACTTGCACGCAAACACCATCTAGAGACATTCGAGTCACGGACAGCGAGAGCTCTTGCACCTTTTTTTTTCTTTTGTTGCTTGTGTCAATGCTAATATAGACTCTTGCTTGTTAAGACTTGAATTGAATTGCATGCTTTG
The DNA here is from genome assembly GCA_950022295.1 of Bromus sterilis. Taxonomy (NCBI): domain Eukaryota; kingdom Viridiplantae; phylum Streptophyta; class Magnoliopsida; order Poales; family Poaceae; genus Bromus; species Bromus sterilis. The sequence continues at coordinate 61,255,688 of OX465599.1, forward strand.
ATTGCTTTACTTACAAAGTTCTTATATGGTTGTGTGGCATGTCACCATAGAAATTTTGCTTGTTATCATTTACCTACTCGAGGACGAGAAGGAATTATGCTTGGGGATGTTGATACGTCCCAAACGTATCTATAATTTCTGCTTGCTCCATGCATGTTTTGTGTGACTTTACCATGATTTTCTTGAACTTTCATACACTTTTGAGCATATTTGGACTAATCTATTAACCCAGTGCACCCAGCTGCCAGTTGTTGTTTTCTGCTATTTTTGTATTTCGGGTTTTCCGGCCATTAAAAGTGCTCCAAAAAATCCGGAAAGATCAGATAAAAAATCAGCGAACCGGAAGCTTCCGGAATAACCAAGGCAGCGGAGGGGGGCCACCACCAAGAGACCAGGAGGGTCCCTAGCGCGGCCCCACCGTAGGCCGCGCCAGGAGGACTCCTGGCTGCCTGGTGGGTCCCCTCGACACCCCCTCCGCCTATATTTACCCCTCGGGGTGGAAACCCCTAATATCGATCCCTTTTTCACAATCTCGCCTCTGTACCGCCGCCACCGCCGTTTCAAGAGCGGGGCTGCCTGGAGAAGCTGCTCCGGCACCCTGCCGGGAGAAGCTACCCCCTCTGGGAGACCATCCATAGCCATGGACGCCTCCCGTATGCACCATGAGTAGTTCCCCTTGGACCATGGGTCCGTGACCAGTAGTTATGTGATCTATCTCTCCCCTCTTTGTGCCTCCACTTTCGAGATCTCGTGAGCTGCCTCACATGATCGAGGCACCTTTGTAATTTTCTGCCGTTGCTATGCTGAGTTTGTTGGGATCTGATGGATTATGAGACTATGTTCAGATTGTGATGAGTAATATATTTGGTTCTTCTCTTTTATATTTTGTTCTTGAGTAAAGTTTTGCATGTTCCCCGTTGCCGTATTTTACTTTGGCCAAGTGATTTGTTGCAACTCCAAGAGGGAGCGTTATGCTCGATTGTGAGTTCAGCCCCTTGATGTCTAGCTTGAGTGACAGAAACATGAGACTACGGGATGTGCTGTTGCCACCAGGGATAAAAAAACGGTGCTTGTATCCGCGAATGCAAGGATTGTTTCCTTTACGCAAAGTTCTTTTAATGCAGTTGTCTGTTGCTTTGGATTTACACTTTGGGTGGGATTAGCAACTTAATACCAGCGAGATGTTCTGGATAGATATCTCAAGGTGGATGATTCGTAGTATATGCAGATGGATTTCGGTCTACTGACCTTGGCGTACTGCCCATTGCTTTTGAGCCCTTCCTTTCTTTGCAGCATAGTTAGCATTGCGGTGCCTGCATAATCTTGTTAATTGCCCAACTGTGATTTGTTTACCTCGCTAGCACTTTATCGTCTTTTGGGAGAGAGACATCACTAGTGAAAATCACGGGACCCCGGTCCATCTTCATATCATTGTTTACATCTTTAGTTTACTTTTCAGTTGCTATCACTATCATTATCCCGTGCGTTTTATCCTTTGTAAACAGCAAGGCCGGAGGAATTGAAAACTCCTCTGTACTCGTTGGCAGCAAAGTTATTTGTATCTGTGTGCAAGTCCAGGTGAAGTTAGCAATCCTTGGTTGAGAACGGCGCCATTGTTCACTTTACCACCTTCTTGTATCTCTGCGAGTCCTCCTGGACGATACTCAACCTTAGCATTTTTGCTAAGGGAAATTTGCTGCTGCGCTACATCTCACCTTCCACTTGGGGTAACCAACGAGGAGTGAGAGATCCTCACAGCGCTGCATGGATAAGATACATCATGTATTTAACTTGGGGCAAGGCACACAAAAAAAAAGATCATGTAGGCATAAATCAAACATCAGGCATGTAACCCATAGGTAGTTGTACGTGCTTGCAATAAGAACTTGCACAACATCTTTTGTCCTACCATCCCGCTATGAACGGGGCCAAAAGGAACTTATGGAGATTAAGGTGCTCCTGTCAAAGAGCACCGGAACAAAGCATTAACAATCAATGGATACATGGAATCCTCAAATTATAGTCCATCCCCTTTGGTATCCCAAGCTGTCACCTTTGGGATCGCCGGTTCCGGACTATAACAGGTGCATACAACTCATAGATAGGATCAAGAACACAAATATATTCATGAAAACACATAGGGTTCAGATCTGAAATCATGGCACTCGGGCCCAAAGTGACAAGCATTAAGAGCAACAAGTTGAAGCAAAGATGATAAACAACAATCTAGATGATAGCCAACATGCCCCCAACAATCTGATAAACTATTACATGATCTAACTCATCCAATACCTACCATCCCCTTTGCCTACAGCAGGGAATTACTCACACATGGATGGAGAAGTCCTGGAGGGAGGATGGAGTGGCGATGATGATGACGATGGCGATGATCTCCCCTCACCGGAGGCCAAAACAACCTCCAGATTAGCCCTCCCGGAGAAGAACATAGGGTGGCGGCGGCTCCGCGGTGTGAATTGCGAAAACGACTTCTTTTTCGGGGTTTCTCCGTCACGGGAATAAAAAGGAGCCTCGGTAGGGCACCAGAGGAGGGGGGAGGCCCCCAGGCGGCCAGAGGGCGCGGCCCCACCCCTGGCCGCGCCAGGGGGGGCGCCTGGGGACCCCTTGGCTGCCCTCTGGTCCCACCTCTGGCACATTGGCCCCTCAGGTGCGTGGATTTTCTGTGTTTTTTCTGGGAATTTTCTGAGACGTTCAAAAAACCATTTTCCTGCGCACAATAAAAACATCCAGGCAGCTCTGCTGAAAACAGCGTTAGTCCGGGTTAGTTTCATCCAAATCATGCAAGAATGAGGGCAAAACAATAGAAAAAGTGTTTGGAAAAGTAGATACGTTTGAGACGTATCAGCGGCCTATCGGGGGCCAGACGGGCGGTCCAAGGGTAGGGAGCTCGCCGACGGGGACGCCAGGCGCGGTGGCACGGCGGCGGATCTCTCCGACCTTGGAGTCCAGGGGATGAGCTCATCGGCGGGGAGTCCAGGGCATGTAGCTCGTTGGTGGGGAGTCCAGGGGCGGCGGGGGAGCTCGCCCAGCGCAGGGGATCCAGGGGGCAGCGGCGCGGGATCTCGCCGGAGCACGGGGGTCCAGGGGGCGGCGGAGGGAGACCAGGGGCGACATGGAGGAGGAGGGAGGCAAGGCGATCTCCCTGGCGTGGCCATGGAGGCGGCCTTGTAACATCCCAATTTTCTAAATTTGGATGTTAATAGATCATCATATGCATCTCATGCTGTTTCCGCATTTTTCTGGAGTTTTAAAATAATTTAAAAAAATTCAACTTAAGGCAATTTATTGGAGAGGATATAATATGACTTATCCCTATTTTTAAATTGTTGGAAAATAGTTTAAAATATTTTTGGAGACATTTTAAATTTACTTTGGGGTTATAAATAATTTCTAAAAATATTTTGGAAATTTATTTATGCTCCGGAAAAGTTTTAAAATATTTTTTGGAGTTTTTCCGTATTTTAAAATTGCCGGAAAGGTATATAAAATATTTAAATATAAATTGCAAAGTTTTTATTTTTATTTAATATTTTGGTAATGCCAAAAATTCAATCTTATTATTTTAAAATTTTGGTGAAAACGGAAACTAAAAATAGTTATCCGTGATTTTTCTAAAATTGTTTTGGGCCTAATGGGCCTGTTCTGTTTTTTTTTCGTCCAGCCGATTTCGTGTTTGTTTCGGATTTGAAAAAAAAACCCGGAGCGGGTTATAGAAATGTCCGCGGGTCCGCGAATTAGGGTTTTTCGCCCGACACACGAACCCGCCTGGAGCCGCCGCCTCGGACTGTCGCCGCCGCTGTCGCCGTTGGTCACCGCCGCGCCGGCCGGTCGTCGCCGCCGCCGCCACGGTGAGCTCTGCGCCGCCCCGTCCTCGCGCCGCCGCGCCGCCGTAAGCCGCCCGCGTGTTGGCCGCCGGCCGGAGTGGCCAGATCTGGTCAGCCGCCAGCGCAGGGACCCGATCGCGTTTTTCCTGTTTGTTTTATTTACGGATGGGTCCTATTTGCAGATTGGACCCCGATTTCATCCGGTACCATTTTCGCGAGTACTTTTTAACCGTAGCTCGGAATCGAGTGATTCCAGTTGCGTTGCGACCGTGTCGAAAAGTTCTAGCCATTAGACTAAGTTTTAAAAAGGTTTGAAGTTTTCAAATTTTAATCCCAAGCAGAATCAACTTTGAACTTCCGGTAGCCGTATCTTTTTCACGGTGCGCCCGTTTGCGTCGTTTCTTTTTGCGTTAGTTTTATTTTGTCAAGTACTTTAAGTTTATCTTCTGTTAGGAAAGTTTTGCTACTGTTCTTTGAATGTTTATTACTGTTTGTGCATATTTGTATTGAATATATGTTGATTGGTGCTATGTTTGCTCGTATAGATTGTCCGGAGTGCGCCGCATCGTTTTTTGAGGATTGTGATCGTCAGGAACAGGAAAGAGGCAAGTGATGCTTTGACCATACTCATAACTATAATTTTCTATATGCATTATGTTAAGAATATCACCCTATTGCATGATAGGTAGTTTACTTTACTGTTGCTGCAAAACCAGTTAGGATAGCCACATGTCTTGACTTGTCTTTGTACATCAACCTAGCATGTGTTGTTACTTTATTGCTATGCTTTGTAGACGTGGTTTGGGTTATGAGAATTCATGGAGTGCATGTGAGCTATTTAATAATTTGTGTAGCAACTTTATAATAAATAGAAATCACTTCTGGACGGGCGGGTTGCATCCTGGTGGTTGTGCCTTGTCTAAGGACAGTGCCGGGGTTAAATGCACCCAATGGTTGTTTTGGTGGTGAACCGGGTGCGGCATGGTGTCTACCCTCTAAACGCAGTGGGCGCCGTCGAGGCTCAAAAAGATCAGATAGGCAATATTACTAGTAGCTTCCGTGTACAGCCACTGGCTATATGGGCTCTGACTTAGTATGAGTACGTTGTGGGGAACCTGGCCCTGGTAGCTAGCTGATGTAGATGTGTGTTAGGTGTACCGGCTACCAAAGGGTGGAGGCAACCTCTTCGGAAAGTCTTCGTCTCAATCTTCGGGTTGAGTCCAGTGGGGAACGTGTACAACCTCTCCAGAGCGTATAAACTGATCATGATTAGCCGTGTCCACGGTTACGGACGAAATTTGAGCAACTAGTCAGTACTGTTGATGAATAATCTTGACAGATGAACACTTAATAATAATTTGGTGGGAAAAGATTAGCATGGGTTGCTGTGTGTTTCAGGTAGATTTCAACTTAAAATTTTGACTAGTTTAGTTCATGAGAAAATTGGCTTTCTGCAAAACAAAACCATAAGTCTTTCCTTTGACTCACCCTGCATGTAGTGGTAGGTCCTTTATATATACCTTTTCCGTGCCACTTGCCGTACAAATTAGATGTACTGACCCGTTGTCGGGCTGTAACCTTTGGTGTTGCAGGTTTTTCAGACGACCAGTAAGGTGTGTTTAGGGCACGTCCGTCTTTTATGCAACAAAGACGAGGATCAGTGCCAAGGCAAGGCCAACACAGAGGTACTAGTTTCAGCATTCATTCCGCAGAGGTTCTTTCACCTTTACCACTATCAGGACCATCTGGGGACCCCGTTATTCCTAAATACTGCATGAAACCCCCTTCTTTTGCATTCCACACCCGGTGTACTTTTCCGATCAGGTCCTTCTCGCTATGGCAGAATCTTGCATTTCGAATGATCGAATTGAAATATCGCTCTATCTGCTGGAGTCTAAAGTATCTCGGTAAGGGGAAGTAAGAGAGTTGTCAGATCGAGATAAAAGAGTCGTAGTTTAAGAAGACATATCCAACAGAAATCACATCAACCGCCGTCTGGAATCTTCTCGACTAACCCATTCAGGAGAAGCATTCGATAAGAGAAACACCATCAGGTAAGGAAGGATCTCGCACCCACACAATAAGTCAATTGAACTCAGCATGTTCGCTTGTGGCTGTTGATGGGACTCCACGTTACTTGCTTTTTCTTCCGCTATATTTAGATTGAATAAGCTAGCCTTGAGCTATTCAACTTGTTATTTGTTTTATTCTGGATCATACGTTGTAATAATGATGCACTTGTACTTTGATATACATCTATGATACTGTGTGTGCCAGCGAGTTCGATCCAAGGACTGGCACTTGATCACAGAGACTTTGATTCTTTGTGAATTGGGTCGCTACAGATGGTATCAGAGTAGTGTGTTGACTGTAGGACGTGACCCTAGAAAATGGATTAGAAAAGCCATAGGAATGAAGAATATTACTTTACATCACTCTGTCTTGTACTTACTTACCTTCTCTATCTCGTATTCATACATGTTCTAATCTTGCCTTTCCTCTCTTTGATTATAGATGACCACTTTGTCAGACCGCGCTATGGCGTTTGGACCTGAGCTCAGGGGGATTTGCCACTACCTGAACATCTACGCGCCAGTCTTTCAGCTGGACATAGTGGAGACAAGGGGAGTTGATGACTACTGGCAAGTGGAGACTTTTATCCTGGGAAGCATGACGGAGGAAAGGGTGATCACGGAGTCATTCGAGGTGCATGCCCAGGAGAAGGAGCAGTGTGTGCGTATATACGCTCACATAGCTCTTGGACGCATCGTTGAGACGTATGTCGCCCAGCTAAAGGGTACGGTGTACGCGGAGATGACCAAGATCATTCCATCGAGGAACATATGGCCAAAGAAGTTCAAGTATGTGCCTGGGGCCATTTGGCCAGGTACAACTAGCTACTTCATCCAGAGCCTGGAGAAGCACATCCACAGCCTGGAGAAGGACACTCAGTCAGACCTCTACACCATCACTGAGTTGCAGCAGAAGAACAACAAGCTGAAGAAGGAGAGGGTGGAGATGCAAGCGGAGATAAAGAGGCTGAAGGAGAAGATGAAGGCAAATGGGATTGAAGAACAAGAAGAGGAACCAGAAGTAGAGACCTCGACAGAAGAAGATGAACCGAGTCCCAAAAGGCGCAACCGTATTAGCGGGCGCGAATACCGCAAGCTGTTTAGCAAAGACAGCATTCGGAATTACTTCACCGGCAATTAGTTTACTATCGTTATCGTGTTAGCGTATTTGACCATGTCGACTTATTCGGTATGGGAATACTAGGTTGCTTGATATACTCTTATATTATTCGTGGTTGCGTTGAGAATCTTATATCAGTTATACAATATATTTTAAACTATATGGTGTGATATGTGATGGTTTTTCGTATGAGTGCATTGGCTGATGATTGTTATATGTTTAATGCTATGGTGATATTGTTTGGTGAAGTTGATTGGTGATATATGTATTGTATATATAATGCTTGCCATGATCATCATAAGCATATGGGGTAGGGTATATTTCCCTAGCTACTTTCTGTCTACAACTTACCTATTCTTGCCCAACAGATGCCGCCGAGACGTGATCCCACGGGGAATGGGAACGACAACAATGAAGTGCCAGCTTACATGCAGCAGTTACTTCAAGGACAAGCTCAGTTGATCCAGTTGATCACTCAGAATATGGGCAACAACAACAATGCGCCACCACCACCTGTGGACACGCTTGCGAGGTTCCTGAGGTTGAATCCTCAGAGGTTCTCTAGCACTCCTGAACCCATAGTGGCGGATGACTGGCTTCGTTCAGTGGGCCGGAACTTGGAGACAGTTGGCTATACTGAGGCAGAGAGGGTGAGGTTGGCCTCACATTTGCTAGAGGGTCCTGTCGCAGCATGGTGGGACAACTACTTGGTGCCTTATCCCATCGACACCATCACTTGGGCGCAGTTTCAGTATGCTTTTCGCGCCGCACATGTTTCAGCAGGCGCCATGAGCTTGAAGAAGGAGTTCTGCAGCTTGCGTCAGGGAGGCCGTTCAGTGGCCGAATATGTTGAGGTGTTCAACAAGCTTGCAAGATATGCTCCAGATGATGTCAGGAATGATGCAGCAAGGCAGGAGAAGTTCTTGGAGGGGCTGAATGATGAGTTGGGAGTCCAGTTGACAGTGGCTACCTTTGCTAACTGTCAGGGGCTCATAGACAAAGCTATTGTGTTGGAAGGCAAGCAGCAGTCCATTGAGAACCGCAAGAGGAAGTACAACAACAATAATGGTGGCAAGTATAACCCTGGACCGCATCAGAAGCCACGTATTTCTTATGGTGGCAATGAGGACATAACCATGGACATAACCACAATGGTGGGAATGGCCATGTTCACAGTGGAGGACACAACCATCATGGTGGGAATGGTCACAACCATAATGGCCACAACCACCACAATGGTAACAGGAATGGCAATGGCAATGGAAGGAACAATGGGAATGGGAGAAGCAATGGAGCCAATGGTGGCAATGGAAGCAACCGTCAGAATGGCCAGGCACCAAAGGACTTGAGTAACATCCAGTGTTTCAAGTGCAAGAACATGGGACACTATGCCACAGACTGCCCAGAGTCCAATGGGAATGGATTCATCAAGTCCAATCCTTTCAACAAGGGGCATGTGAACCATGTCAACGTGGAGGAGATCTATGATGAGCCTGATGCTGTGATTGGTAAGTTCTTTATCAATTCAGTACCCGCACTTGTTCTTTTTTATTCTGGTGCATCGCATTCTTTCATATCGAGGGTATTTGTGGATAAGCATGAGTTACCTATCGTAGTTCTTAAGTCATCTATGCTCATAAGTTCACCGGGAGCGGAGATGTCAGCTAGTTTGGGATGCTATCAGTTGAGCCTAGCCATAGGGAAGCATGTTTTTCCTACAGATTTGATTATATTGAAGTCACAAGGTTTGGATGTTATATTGGGAATGGATTGGCTAGCCAAGTACCAAGGGGTTATTGATTGTGCCAGTCAGTCTATCACTCTGCTTACACCGAAGGGGCAGAAGATCAGATATGTGTCCAAGTATAAGCATCAGCACGCTCAGGTGAATTCTCTTAAGGGGGGTAGCCTGGATGATGTGCGTCTGGTGAGGGATTATCCGGATGTGTTTCCAGATGAGTTGCCAGGTATGCCACCGGATAGGGAGATTGAGTTCCTTATTGATTTAATAATAGGCACTGGGCCTATTGCTAAGAGACCGTATAGGATGCCCGCTAATGAACTTGCAGAGTTGAAGGAACAGATTAGAGAGTTGCAGGCAAAGGGTTTCATTCGCCCAAGTTCGTCACCTTGGGGATCTAAAGTGTTGTTGATTGAGAAGAAGGATGGAACCCAGAGGATGTGTGTGGATTACCGTTCTCTGAATGATGTTACTATCAAGAACAAGTATCCTTTACCTGTGATTAATGATCTATTTGACCAGTTGGAGGGAGCTTGTGTATTCTCTAAGATTGATCTTCGTTCTGGTTATCATCAAGTGAAGATTCGGGAGAAGGATATTCCGAAGACTGCTTTTACTACAAGGTATGGGTTGTATGAGTATACCGTTATGTCATTTGGATTGACTAATGCTCCTGCATACTTCATGAATATGATGAACAAGGTGTTTATAGAGTTCTTGGATAAATTCGTTGTGGTGTTCATTGATGATATATTGGTGTATTCCAAGAACGAGCAAGAGCATGAGGCAAATCTGCGTTTGGTATTGGAGAAGGGCAGGGAGCACAAATTGTATGCCAAGTTCAGCAAGTGCGAGTTTTGGTTGAAGGAGGTAGGATTCCTTGGACATGTCGCGTCAGGAGAAGGAGTAGCTGTGGACCCATCCAAGGTTTCAACAGTTAAAGAATGGGAGACACCCACGACAGTTGGAGACATTCGCAGTTTCTTGGGTCTTGCAGGATATTATAGGAGGTTCATTGAGAATTTCTCCAAGCTTGCAAAACCAATGATTGAGCTGTTGAAGAAAGAGAATAAGTTCGTTTGGAGTGAGGATTGTGAAACCAGCTTTCAGGAGTTGAAGAAACGGTTAGTAACTACACCTGTTTATGTTTGACTGATATACATAAGGATTTCCAAGTATATTGTGATGCATCTCGTCGAGGACTTGGTTGTGTTTTGATGGAAGGAGGTAGATTTGTTGCTTATGCTTCACGTCAGCTTAAGAACCATGAGCAGAACTATCCTACACATGATTTGGAGTTAGCTGCAGTTGTTCATGCATTGAAAACATGGAGGCAATATCTTGTTGGTAATCACTGTGATGTTTTTACTGATCATAAGAGTTTGAAGTATATCTTTACTCGGGAGGAGTTGAATCTCAGGCAGAGTAGATGGCTGGAACTTATTAAGGATTATGATTTGAATGTGCAGTATCATCCTGGTAAAGCGAATGTGGTTGCTGATGCATTGAGCCGTAAGAGTCATATCAATGTTGCTAATGTTGAGGATATGCCACTTGAGTTATGTGAGCAGTTCAAGAATCTCAGGTTGGAGATAGTTCCTAAGAGATATGTGGCAACATTGGAAGTGAAGCCAAATCTGTTGGAAAGAATCAGAGAAGCTCAGAAGGGTGATGCAGAAATTGAGGAGATAAAGGAGAATATGACCAAAGGTAAAGCAGAGGGTTTCCGTGAGGATGATCATGGAGCCATTTGGTTTGAGAAGCGCATTTGTGTACTGCAAGATGCAGAGATCAGGAAGTTGATTCTTCAGGAGGCACATGATTCACCTTATTCTATTCATCCCGGGAATACCAAGATGTATTTGGACTTGAGGGAGAGATTTTGGTGGCCTAGCCTGAAGCGAGAGATAGCCCAGTATATTGCATTGTGTGATGTTTGCCAGAGAGTCAAAGCTGAGCATCAGAAGCCAGCAGGATTGTTGCATCCTTTGCCTATACCGGATTGGAAGTGGGATCAGATAGGTATGGACTTTATTACTGGTTTACCCAGGACTCGGTCAGTATATGATTCTATTTGGGTGATTGTTGATCGTTTGACCAAGGTTGCTCACTTCATCCCGGAGAAGACAACTTACAACCGTGCTAAGCTAGCCAAGATTTATATGTCCATGATCGTGTGTTTGCATGGAGTTCCAAGCAAGGTTGTGTCTGATAGAGGTACTCAGTTTACTTCGAAGTTTTGCCGTCAGTTGCATGAGACTTTGGGCACTAGGCTGGAGTTCAGTACAGCGTTCCATCCTCAGACAGATGGGCAGACCGAGAGAGTCAATCAGATCTTGGAGGATATGTTGAGAGATTGTGCGTTGGATTATGGTTCGAGTTGGGATGACAATTTACCGTATGTTGAGTTCTCATACAACAACAGTTACCAGGCTAGACTTCAGATGGCACCATTCGATTTACTGTATGGCAGGAAGTGCAGAACTCCGTCGATGTGGGATGAGGTAGGAGAGCGTCAGTTTTTCGGACCTGACCTGATCAGATATGCTGAGGAGAAAGTCAAGTTGATCCGTGATATACTGAAGATAGCACAGTCCAGGCAGAAGAGTTATGCAGATGCTAAGAGCAAGGATGGACCGTGCGTATCTCAGAGTTTCACCAATTCGCGGAATCAAGAGGTTTGGAATCAAGGGCAAGTTAGCACCACGTTTTGTGGGGCCTTGCAAGATCTTGGAGCGCAGAGGAGAGGTAGCTTATCAGTTGGAGTTGCCAGAAGCTTTGTCAGGAGTTCATGATGTGTTTCACGTATCCCAGCTGTAGAAGTGTCATGCAGAGATGGCAGATATCCCTTTGCGAGATACAGTGTCACTTGAGGCAATTCAGTTGGAGAGTGACCTGACTTATGAGGAGAAACCCGTGAAGATTCTGGAGATTGCAGAAAGAGTTACCCGCACCAAGACAATCCGGTTATGCAAAGTTCAGTGGGATCATCATACCGAGGAAGAAGCCACTTGGGAGCGAGAAGAAGATTTGAAGCAAGATCATCCACACCTCTTTGCTAGCCAGTCTGAATCTCGAGGACGAGATTCATCTTAAGGGGGTAGGTTTGTAACATCCCAATTTTCTAAATTCGGATGTTAATAGATCATCATATGCATCTCATATTGTTTCTGCATTTTTCTGGAGTTTTAAAATATTTTTAACATTTTTCAACACATGGCAGTTCGCTGGAGAGGATATAAAAGGACTTATCCACATTTTTAAATTTTTGGAAAATAGTTTAAAATATTTTTGGAGACATTTTAAATTTACTTTGGGGTTATAAATAATTTCTAAAAATATTTTGGGAATTTATTTATGCTCCGGAAAAGTTTTTAAATCAATTTTGGAGTTTTTCGGTATTTTAAAATTGCCGGAAAAGTATTTAAAAATATTTAAAAATAAGTTGCAAAGTTTTTATTTTTATTTAATATTTTGGTAATGCCAAAAATTCAATTTTATTATTTTAAAATTTTTGGTCAAAACGGATATTAAAAATATTTATCCGTGATTTTTCTAAAATTGTTTTGGGCCTAATGGGCCTGTTCTGTTTTTTTTTTCGCCCAGCCGATTTCGTATTTCTTTCGGATTTGAAAAAAAAAATCCGGAGCGGGTTATAAAAATGTCCGCGCGTCCGCGGATTAGGGTTTTCGCCCGACCCGCGAACCCGCCTGGAGCCGCCGCCGTGCCAGCCGATCGTCGCCGCCGCCGCCACGGTGAGCTCCGCGCCGCCCCGTCCTTGCGTCGCCGCCCCGCGTGGCCCCGGCAGCCACCGCAGGCCGCCCGCGCGCTGGCCGCCGGCTGCAGCCGCCGCCGTCGCCGGCCGGAGCGGCCAGATCTGGTCAGCCGCCCGCGCAGGGACCCGATCGCGCTATTCCGGTTTATTTTATTTACGGATGGGTCCTTTTTGCAGATTGGACACTGATTTCACCCGGTACCGTTTTCGCGAGTACTTTTTAACCGTAGCTCGGAATCGAGTGATTCCAGTTGCGTTGCGACCGTGTAGAAAAGTTATAGCCAGTAGACTAAATTTTGCAGAAGTTTGAAGTTTTCAAATTTGAATCCCAAGCAGAATCAAATTTGAACTTCCGGTAGCCGTATATTTTTAACGGTGCGCCCGTTTGCGCTGTTTCTTTTTGCGTTAGTGACATTTTGTCAAGTACTTTAAGTTTAGGTTCTGTTAGGCAAGTTTTTCTACTGTTATTTGAATGTGTATTACTGTTTGTTTATATTTGTATTGAATATATGTTGATTGGTGCTATGTTTGCTCGTATAGATTGTCCGGAGTGCGCCGCATCGTTTTGTGAGGATTGTGATCGTCAGGAACAGGAAGGAGGCAAGTGATGCTTTGACCATACTCATACCTATAATTTTCTATATGCATTATGTTAAGAATATCACCCTATTGCATGATAGGTAGTTTACTTTACTGTTGTTGCAAAACCAGTTAGGATAGCCACGTGTCTTGACTTGTCTTTGTAGATCAACCTAGCACGTGTTGTTACTTTATTGCTATGATTTGTAGACGTGGTTTGGGTTGTGAGAATTCATGGAGTGCATGTGAGCTATTTAATAATTTGTGTAGCAACTTTATAATAAATAGAAATCACTTCTGGACGGGCGGGTTGCATCCTGGTGGTTGTGCCTTGTCTAAGGACAGTGCCGGGGTTAAATGCACCCAATGGTTGTTTTGGTGGTGAACCGGGTGTGACATGGTGTCTACCGTCTGAACGCAGTGGGCGCCATCCAGGCTCAAAAAGATCAGACAGGCAATATTACTAGTAGCTTCCGTGTACAGCCACTAGTTATATGGGCTCTGGCTTAGTATGAGTACGTTGTGGGGAACCTGGCCCTGGTAGCTAGCTGATGTAGATGTGTGTTAGGTGTACAGGCTACCAAAGGGTGGAGGCAACCTCTTCGGAAAGTCTTCGTCGCAATCTTCGGGTTGAGTCCAGTGGGGAACGTGTACAACCTCTGCAGAGCGTATAAACTGATCATGATTAGTCGTGTCCACGGTTACGGACGAACTTTGAGCAACTAGTCAGTACTGTTGATGAATGATCTTGACAGATGAACACTTAATAATAATTTGGTGGGAAAAGATTAGCATGGGTTGTTGTGTGTTTCAGGTAGATTTCAACTTAAAATTTTGACTAGTTTAGTTAAGGAGAAAATTGGCTTTCTGCAAAACAAAACCATAAGCCTTTCCTTTGACTCACCCTGCATGTAGTGGTAGGTCCTTTATATATACCTTTTCCGTGTCACTTGTCGTACAAATCAGATGTACTGACCCGTTGTCGGGTTGTAACCTTCGGTGTTGCACGTTTTTCAGACGACCAGTAAGGTGCGTTTAGGGTTGCGGGTCTACACTCAGCATGTTCGCTTGTGGCTGTTGATGGGACTCCACGTTACTTGCTTTTGCTTCCGCTATATTTATATTGAATAAGCTAGCCTTGAGCTATGCAACTTGTTATTTGTTTTATTCTGGATCATACGTTGTAATAATGATGCACTTGTCACTACTAGGTTATGCCCTTTTAGTGGCGCCCTTTTTTTGTGTTTAGTGGCGCATTAGGGATGCGCCACTAACTACAAGCCACTAATAAGGGCTTATAGGTGGCGCATTCTGGATGCGCCACCCCTAAGGCCCTTAGGCGTGGCGCATATCGGAATGCGCCACCTCTAAGCTCTTAGGGGTGGCGCATTCTGGTATGCGCCACGCCTAAGGGACTTAGGGGTGGCGCATTCCCAGTGCGCCACTAAAGCCAGACAATATGCGCCACTAAATGGGTTACAGAAAACAAAAAAGAAGAATTACAGAAGAGAATAAAAACATTACAGATATTTTTATTATATTACAGAAATGCAAAATACAATATTACAATGAGCCCAACAATTATTGATACAAAAGAATTGCATTATAATTCTTATTACAAAGATTTACAAAGGTTTAGAAGCCAACAAGATTCACAAGATTACATCCATCACAATATTACAATGAGTCCAACAATTATTGAAAACCGAAAGCTACTTTCGTCATCATCTCTTCTTTGCTCTTCAACCTGCACAAAACAAAGCTTTAGAGGTCACATCCATATGAATTCATACCAAAGGAGAACAAAGCAATGTAGCATCTATTCTTATCAACAACTTAAAGCAAGTCGATCAATCGAGGAGCATGCACATATGCATAAAAATGCATATGCGGTGACCTTTATACACAAAGAGCACCAAGAGTATTTGACACTACCATCTACTACACAAAGAGTACATCCAAATTACATGTAGGGCACACATTCATCAAACGGCTTCCATATATAACATGAATTGTTCAATTTTTCTGACTCGTCTCGGGGAATGGGCGGCATTCTTCTTTCGTCATGAAAGGCCTTGTGTCACGCAAGGCCTTTAGGCGGACTTCTATATCCCCATTGGATGGTAATGTTCGAGTGGAACATCGACCCCCTCATTTGTACTTCATGACGGATGATAGTCGCCATCTGCGCTTGGATGTGATAGAACTCCTCCTTCGGATTTGCATCAGCGATTTCCGCCTTCCTTTCGGCCCACACTCTGAGATGACTTGGCAGCGTAAGGTTGCGTTGTTCCTGTACAATCGCCCTCATGTGATGAAGGGCGTAGTACGCATCCCTCACACTGCCAGCCGGCTGCTTGACGCACGGGAACTGCGTTACGTGGCTGAACACGTTCACGTCAGGCTGATTCTTCCTGAACTTGTGCTTCACCATCTTGCCTCCGACTTTTATGTAGCCGGCGAGAGCATCATCCAAAACTCTCATGATATACTTGTAATCTTTCTTGTTCACACTCCCCGAGTCTAAATACACGACATGCGAGTGTTGCGGTGAAAAGCAGATGAGCACGCAGTCTTGATCCTTACTGCATAATTAAAACAATCCAAAAGGAATGTTGGAAGAGGACAATGGAAAGCTAAGAAAGCATATATGCTACGGCGGCGAGCGAATGACTTACTTGGGAGAGTAGGTCATAAGAAATGAATCCTTGTCGGCGTTCTGTAGCATGAAGTCTGTGATGTACCCCGCCGCGATAGCCGCGTCCCCGTCGTCCATCAAGATGCTTTCACGCATGTAGAAGGGGTCCAATATCGCGACGCTCGGGGTCTTATCTCTCCTGATACTCATGGAAAGGCTGAGCGAGAACAGACGGATAAGGCTATGGTACAGCCGCTTGAAATGGTACAAACTGAAGATCTCCGAAAACCGCAGGATTATCATATCCGCGGGGATAGTGTTGATGAAGCCCATGTTGAGTGGCACCTTGGCCATGAAAACCGGGTACGAGGGATTCTCTTCTCGAAGAAGAATCTTATCTAATGCCATAATACTATGATGCACACTCTGCATATCCGAAGTTGCAAGGTCGAGCATGTCCTTAGGTAGCATCGCCCTACCAGCCACATGGATTTCAAACGAGATATCCTTGGGTCTTGGTGGCCCGTCCTGAGCCCGGATCGGCATCGAAGGTTGGCTACTCGAAGTGATGCTCTTCTTTCTTTTCCGTCCCTTCTTCTTTTCTGATTTTGAGCAGTCACCGGCCTTTATCTGCTCAGTGGCCACCTTATGGAGTGTGGACGGGCTGAGAATAGATCTCCTTGTGGAATCTTCTTGAGGCTCGGTGAAGGCGCAAGCTGTTGGAGACATGTCCTAAGAAGCAGCGTAGAGACGCGTGGAGCAAGCAGGCTTCACCGCAGGATCAGCTGGACCGCGAGCTTTCTCGTCATGCTGATAGGCTCCTTCGGCAGGAGGCATGAATAAGTCATCAGCATCATGCAAAGTATTTATGAACTGGTCGGCGTTGATATCATCATCAAGATCATCGTCTTCTTGTTGTGCGCCGATGGGATCATGTGGCGCCGACACGATGACTAGCGGTGTTGTCCTAGGTGTGGTGCCCCTTTCCCCCGTCATTAAACGCATTTGGCTCTTCGGCCATAGGCATATTTGGCCGAAAAAGTCACTGAGGACTGCTGGCTCATCCTCATCGTATCCGGGGGGTTGAATGGGAGGTTTAACTCTCTCGTAGCCCGAAATCATGAGAGAGATTTGAACCCTATGCATCTCCGGTGCCATCGGCATATTGTGCATGATTCGGTTTTGTGGTTGAATGATTTTACCTTTGGCAACATCCTTCAACTCGCCGTCCACGACTTATAATAGAATGCATGGAGTGTCCTCCTGCGAAAGAGATATATGCATGTCGGGCATCAGAGAGATTCCACTAAAAAGGCAAGGAGATGAAGTCCTCGTTTGAGTTGCAGACGCTTATAGTTACCTTGAGGGCGTCGAGGTCGGCTAGTGAAGAGACCCCGCCGATGACGGCGGGCATGCAAGAGACGGAGGGCGCGCTGCCTCCCGTGGCGTCAGTCGCCCTATTTGCGCTGCCGCCGGGTGCATTATTGTTATGCCCCGGTTGCTCGATCGTGGCTGGAGCACTTACCATCACGTCCGGCGCCGCCGCCGCGGTGTTGGCGGCTGGAGTCACCAATACGCTGGGAGTCGGTGCGGGAGCCACCACTACGGCGGGAGTCGGGACTGCAGGCGCCGCGGTGCCCGAGTTGCTGCCGACCATGCTGGGTACTGGTATGGGCCCTTGTCCACCACGCGCTTGCCAATTCACGAGTGACTGCATCATATCTGGAAGGAGAGCGTTCATCGTCTTCGCCACTTCGTCCTGGACAAGCTGCGGAAGCATGTTCACCTTCTCATCCAGTCCACGAACATAAGCATCGTCTTCTTCGGTCCTTCTCGCCTTGCGCCCCCTCGAACCAGACTGCTCCGCCGGTTTTCCATAATATTCGGACCAATTTAGGTCCGCACCAAAGCTGACCACACGGCCGGCTGACGATGGCTTCGCCATCACGTCGTCAACCTTCTTGACCTTGTTCAACGCCCTGTTAAAGGCGTTGTCCCACGGGCCGGCCGGCTTAACCGACGAATCCTGCGATGAGGCGATTTTCATTTCCGCTTGCTGCAAATAGAATGTGAAACGTTAAGAAATTGTGAACTTCACTCGAGAATTCAATCGACAAGCTCGCGTGATAAACTACTTACCACGGCAGTCGTAAACTCCTGAATCTTAGGATCAATAATTATTTTCGAGGTTGCTTTGTCCTTATAGCTCCGGGCCCTCACAAATAATTCGGTCTGCGGATCATCTTTGTATTGCTAGAAGGGGTTAGGTATGCCCGCAGCGGCGTACTCGGCATCCTCCTTGTCCCATTTAGGCTTGGAACTTTTGTAACCACCGGCTCCGAGACGGTGGTTACCTATGACCTGCGACCGCATGGCCTTTCCCTTTGCACTCGCGGCCTTGGCTTGCTCGGACTCACACCTAGCCTTGAAAAGGTTGTAGGTAGCTTCATCGATCAACGGCTCTTTCTCCTTGAGCTCCTCCCATGTTTTGTTCTTTTCAAAAATTGCCCTCTTCACCCGGGTTTTCCAACTGGACAAGGCCTTGCTCATCTTCCTGAGGGCCCATGTGTTTACTTTGTTCCCTCTGAGTTTGGTGTTATCGTACGGCTCCGGAAACTTGTATCGTCCGTGCAACTTGTTGATAAGAAGCTGACAATAATGATAAGAGCCTGAGGTTAATCGTGGTGATCGGCACGGTGTTGCGGAGGATCGCCGCGACTAGACGGCCGTACCCTTCCGAAAAACGTTCAGGATGTTTAGGAATCCCGACGGCGGTCACAACAGTAAACTCTTGCCTGATGGCGCCGACCTTGGTCGGTTTCCGATTCCTCTTCTTCGACTGGGTACCATCTGTGTTGGAGCCACCGGTCCCATCATCCTCGCCGATGTTCCTCTGACCGTCTGTCGTACCGGCCTCCTCCTCCAAGTCATCATCCGATGAGTCGGACTCCGACTCTATCTCCTCCTCATACTCCTCCTCGGCCGGAGGTACTTCCTCTTCTCTCTGCTCCTCGACCTCCTCCTGGGAGTAGTCCCAAAATTGCTTCCTTTTTTTTCCCGGCTGAGAAGAAGGAACGGCGTCGGCTCTGGTCGACATGTTTGCACTAGTACAATATTAAGAAATGCAACTACTTAATTAATTGTCACAATAAATAAATGCAACTACTCTCATGTTAAGAAAAATAGCAAAGGTCATGCACGAATTCACGGAAAAATTCGGCATGACCTTTCATCTTTTTCTTAACATGAGAGTGCCCCATTCTCAACCGAAATGGAGGTTAATCAACATTTCGGGAGAAAGGGGATAATGATTTGTACCTGCACAAAACAAATGCCTACATGTAGGCACAACAATGCACAAAAATAGATATTCAAACAGTAGATATTCAAGCAACATATATATAGGTAAATTTCATATGGTAAACAATGCATTGCAAATTCTGTATACTTGCAAATGGATAAAAAATGAGCTTGAATAAAACAGAGGACAAACATGATGAGATAAACATGATGAGATCATGTAACAATGGCACATCAAAATATAAAACTATCGAAGAACAGATTCTACACTAGCTAGTTTCATCATTAAGTTATTCATGTATCTAAGGAAACTTTTGTGATAAAAACATTAAGAGGTTCTCTGTCCATGAAGAGCTAGGAGAAATTAGCATCATAGGAATAGGAAATCCACACATATTTGCTTCGATTCGACTACTTCGGTTAGGTTTAGGTGGGCAAACTACTGCCTCTATCCCATAATGCAAAACGTTTCTCAATTCAAATTGAACTGAAATATCTATCTAAGCACACAACTTGTATTATCTCAGGCTCTACACCATTTCTACTGCATCATGATCATAACCAGCAGAAAAAAAAATCTCACAACATAGCTCACTCACAAAATGAGGCCATGAAATTTCAGTACCCCCGAACCACCAAATTGACCAAATTGAGCAGCAACAGAACCATCAAATTCAGCAGCAGAACCACCAAATTGAACTAATTCAGCAGCAGCAGCAACCCTAGCCATGGGGACAGGGGAGCAGGGGGTCGGCGCCGGGGTGGATGGAGATGAAGGGGGTCGGCGCCGTGCTCACCTCGGGGGCGTTGGGGTGGCGGCTCCGGTGGCGTCGCGGGGGCTCCGGGGTGGCGGCTCCGGTTTTGGCGAGGGCGGTGGCGTCGTGGGGGCTCCGGGGTGGCGGCTCCAGTGGTGGCGCGGGGGCTCCGGGGTGGCAGCTCCGGTGGTGGCGAGGGCGGTGGTCGGAAAGGGAGGCTCCGGCGGCGACGGTGGTGGCTCCGGCGGCGACGGGCACGGGCGTCGAGTGCGGTGGGGATCGAATGGGTGTGGGCACGGGCAAGGGGAGGGGGTGATGGAGGTTAAGGCTTAGGGGTGGCGCATTTTGCTGAAATGCGCCATGCATAAGGTTTCCTATGTGTGGCGCATTTTGGCGAAATGCGCCACGCATAAGAAACCTTTTGGTGGCGCATATCGGCTAGATGCGCCGCGCATAAGAGAACTTAGTGGCGCATTTGGGCAATATGCGCCACCCCTAAGCATTTTTTAATTTTTTTTGTTCAATTATTTTTTAATTAAACTTGCCTTGTCACATTATGAATGAATATTTCCATTTCTTCTTTTTGGAGTATATGTAGGTGGTTATAATATGCCTTGTCACATGGCTTGTCACATTCCTTGTCACATTATGACATGTTTATTTTTTAATTAAACATGTCTTGTCACATGCCTTGTCACATTATGAATGAACTTAGTGTCGTAACAATTATGATGAAAACACAGACCCCTGATGGTAATAATATGTAGGTGGAGTCATGAAGTGGATGCAAACAAGGAAAATCTTTAACAAAATACTAGGTGTAATGTGAGAGGGGAGCAAGCACAAGCAGCAACACCAATAAACAACAGCAAAGTCATATTAAATCCATGCATACACAAAGTGATCATGAATTACAAAATATGTTTCTTAAATTTGGAGCTAGCTATCTAGCTATCGTTTCCTCACGATCTTCTTCTTGCCCTTCTTTGTCGTGGTTGAATAATTTAGGCCCGGGATGCCTTCACTTTTCCTCTTGAACGGGAGGAGACCTTTCTTCGGTAGGGTTGTGGTGTATGTATCCTGAGCGGCGTAGTCATCCTCCATCTTCGGGTCGCCGTACTTGTCAAAGTCTTGCTCGTTGGCGACTCCATCCATTCCGATGATGTTTCTTTTGCCTCTCCTCACTACAACGCGGCTCGGCTTTGATGGGTCGGTAATGAAGAAGCATTGGTCCACTTGGCTAGCCAGTACCCATGGCTCATTTTTCGCGGTGACGTTTGCGCCCGCAGACTTGGATTTGGCTTCAGGTATAACCACGGTGGTGAAGTACCGGTCTTCTTTTACGACGCTCTTGGACCATCTCACACGGAACATCGGCACCTTCTCTCCACAGTAGTCGAGCTCCCATATGTCCTCGATCCTTCCATAGAATCTTTCCTTGACGTCATCGGTGTAGAATATCCCCGTTACCCCTGAGTTCTGGTAATCGCAGTTATTGTCCTTTTCCTCCGTGTAGAATGTGTAGCCGTTGATATCATACGCTTGATAGGTCATCAGGTTGCGTGCGGCACCCTGTGACAAGGTGAATATCATCTTTTCGTCCTCGGAAGCATTCCTTCGCGGGGGATTAGCACGAAGCTCATCCCTGAACCAAGTCATGAAACCGGAGTTGTGCTCTTTGATTAGCCGTGGATATCGGTCCGTTATCTGCAGGCCCTGGTCACCGTACTTCTTCCTGATTAAATCCTTGTGCTTTACTATCCAAGGATCGACCAGCTGGATGTGTTGTAGCGCGACTAGGCTTGCTCTTTCAAAGTCGATGTCTGGACCGTCAAAGTTGACATGCATTGCGCGGCTTCCCTCGTGGTGACCACACCCATCACTCCTGCCAAAGTGCTTGTTGATGGCCAGACCAACAGGGTTCTCGGTGTTGAGATAATTCATGCAAAAAGAGATGCACTCTTCGGTTAGAAAGCCCTTCGCTATGCTTGCATCTGGACGGGACCTGTTATGAACGTATTTTTTTATGTGTCCATTCATCCTTTCGAACGGCATCATGCTGCGCAGAAACACAAGCCCGAGTTGGACGATATCCTCCACGACGTGGATCAGCAGATGCACCATAATTTCAAAGAACGCGGGCGGGAAATAGATCTCAAGCTCTCATAGTATGAGCACGATCTCCTCATGTAGCCTTTTGAGTTGCGTACCGCAAATCGACTTCCGGGAGATGTCGTCAAAAAAGTTGCAAAGGCCAAACAACTTTTTACGGACGTGCTCGTCCATTATCCCTCGCATCGCAACCGGGAGAATCTGCGTCATCAGCACGGCACAGTCGTGAGATTTCATCCCGCTGAAACGTTGCTTCACCTCGTATAGGTATCTGCTTATCTTCCCCCCGTAGCCGTTCGGAAATTTTACTCCTATGAGGTAGTGGATAAACCGCTTGATCTCCTCCTCGCACAGAGTGAAGCATGCCGGGGGGCAGTGATCAATACCGGTCTTCTTCTTGGTCGTCCTTTTTCGTTTTCGAGAGTTTTGCGTTTCCGTATCCTCTTCCTCCTCCGACTCATCATCGTCGTCACTAGGGGGGTGAAGTTCCCTCTTGATGCCCATAAATTTCAAGTCATTCCTTGCTTTTGGCCCGTCCTTGGTCTTCTCCGGCATGTTGAGCAGCGTGCCAAACAAGCTCTCGCACACGTTCTTTGTGATATGCATGAGATCAAGGCTATGAGGACTGCGGAGGAGACTCCAGTATTGCAAATCCCAGAAAACAGACCTCGCTTTCCATACCCTCATCAACGGATGAGTCTTCTTTTTTTTCTTTCCCGGCGCGGGGCACTCTTTCCAAGTTTTCAGCAAGTTGTCGATTTCTTTGCCGCTCCTTCGAGCTGGGGGTGGTCGGAGCTCCTCGCTTCCATCGAACAGATGTCCCTGTTTTCTCCACGCGTGTTTCTTGGGAAGCCACCTCCGAGACCCCTGGAATACGGTTTTTGAAGATCCGGGATCTTTTGGTAGTTGGCGGTACGTTGTATTATCCATGCACCTAACGCATGCACAGAATCCTTGGACCACCTGCCCTGAGAAATATCCGTATCTGAGATAGTCGTGCACCATCGTGGTCACCGCGGCTTTCATTGGGAAATATTGTTTTGCCGCGGCGTCCCACGTATTGACTCCGTCTTTCCATAACGTTTCTAGCTCCGCTTTCAACAGTTGCAGATATAGATTGAGGTCCGTACCTGGTTGTTTCGGCCCTTGAACTAGCATACACATTGTTATGTAGTTTTTCTTCATGCACTTCCAGGGGGAAAGATTGTATATGCATACAAACACGGGCCAGGTACTGTGTGTGCTGCTCTGTCCGCCAAACGGATTGACTCCATCGGCGCTCACACCAATCCTGAAGTTCCTTGGTTCTTTCCCAAAATCTGGGTATTCGAGGTCCAACGCAGTCCATTGGCTACCATCTGAAGGGTGCCTCAGCATGTCCTCCTTTTCCGAATCCGGGTTCGGGTCATCCTCTTTTAGCTTCTTTCTATCCGCGTGCCAGGTCATGAGCTTTGCTTCCTTGGGATCTACGAAATACCTCTGCAGACGAGGAGTGATCGGAAAGTACCATACCACTTTTCTAGGAACTTTCTTCCCTCTCTTGTATCGACTAACACCGCACACTGAACATGTAGTTTTATCTTCGTCCTCACCCCGATAGATCATGCAATCATTTATGCAGACGTGGTATTTAACGTGCGGAAGATCGAGAGGGCAAAGGACTTTCTTGGCCTTAGCGATACTAGTTGGGCACGTGTTGCCCTTCGGAAGACGATCGTGCCAGAATTCCATGTTATCATCGAAGCTTTCGTCGGTCCATTTGTGTTTTTCCTTCATCTCCATAGCCCCAAGTGTTACATTCAAGCGGGTATCCCCGTCGTTGCATCCTTCGTACAACTTCGTAATCGCGTCTTTCTCGAGTTGCGCCATCTTGGCTTTCTCTCTAGCTGCACCTCTTGCGTTCAACGCCTCTTTGACAAGCAGCTCTTGAACATGAGGGTCCCGCACCCAGCTTGAATCCACATCATGTCCGACATCTTGATCTTCATGTCCGGCATCTTGATCTACATGATCCGCTTCGGCATCTTCTTCATGATCATGTACGGGATGCTCTTCGTCTTCTCGCCCGCCGTTGTTGTCTGGTTGCCCTTCCTCATTTACCGGCGCCCCACCATTGACGTCCTCCTCCTCACCAGCTTCATCACTTATCCACCGTGTGTAGCTGATGACGGCTTCTCGCCCTTCGTTGGTAGGCCCCAAGTGGAAGGTGTGATGCGGTACAGCAGCAAGTTTTCCCTCAGTAAAGATACCAAGGTTTGTCTCCAGTAGGACTCCAGAGATGATAAGTAGCTGTCAGCGGCGCAACTGACACGGACCTGCACACAGACACAGATAACTTTGCTCCCAACGAAGTTCAGAGAGGTTGTCAATCTCTCCGGTCTTGTTGTTCACAAATAATAAAACGCAAGGGGATAATGATAGCAACTTGAAAGTAAATGCAGAAAAGTAAATATAGCTTGGAAACAATAATGAGGATATGGACCGGGATACGTGATGTTCGCTAGTGATGTCTCTCTCCCAAAAGACGATAAAAATGCTATGCGAGGTAAACAAATTACAGAAAGGCAATTGACAGGATTAAGAACGCACCGCAATGCTAACTATGCTACAAAAGAAAGGATGAGGTTCAAAAGCACGGGCAGTACACCAAAGTAAATAGACCGAAATCCATCTGCATCTACTACTAATCATCCACCTTGAGATATCTATCCAGAACATCTCGCTGGTATTAAGTTGCGAGCCCCACCCAAAGTGTAAACCCAAAGCAACAGACAACTGCATTAAAAAGAACTTTGCGTAAAGTAAACAATCCTTGTAACCGCGGTTATAAGCACCGTTGTTTTCCCCCTTGTGGCAACAGCACATCCCCTAGACTCATGTTTCTGTCACTCAAGCATGTCATCGGGGAGGCATGAACCCACAATCTAGCACAACGCTCCCTCTTGGAGTCACTACCTACTACTTGGCCAAAGCAATAAACAGCAACGGAGATCATGCAAGAATTACTTAGGAACAAAAATATAAGAGATAAAAACCAAATATATTACTCTATCACAATCTGAACATAATCTCATAATCCATCAGATCCGATCAAACTCAACATAGCAATAGCAGAAATATTACAAAGGTGCCTCGATCATGTAGGGCAGCTCACGAGGTCTAAGCAATGAAGATCAAAGAGGGGAGGAGAACATCACATAGCTACTGATCACGGACCCATGGTCCAAGGAAAACTACTCACGAGACATCCGGGGAGCATCCATGGTGGAGAGGAGACTCCCGGAGGTCAATCCTCCCTTCGGCAAGGTGCCGGGAAGAGGTCTTCTGGTGCTCCCGATCTTGGAAGCGCGGCGGCGGCGGAACAGAGGCGAGTTCGCGGAATAGGGTTCTTGTTTTGGAGTTTTCCCGTGATGGGGGATAAATAGGCGAAGGGGGGCAGCCAGAGGTGGACCAGGGGCCCCAGACGCCCCCCTGGCGCGGCCAGGGGTGGGGCCGCGCCGGGTGGACGCCTGGGCCCCCCTGGCCCCCCTCTGGCCCCTCCCGGGCTTTTCTCGAAGCTTCCGTCACGCTGATTTTTTATCTGAATTTTCCCGAATTTTTCTGGCACTTTTAATATGGGGGAAAACTGAAATAGAAAAACAGCAGAAAACAGGAACTGGCACTGGGGTGCACTGAGTTAATAGGTTAGTCCAAATATGATCAAAAATGTATGAAAGTGTATCTAGATCATAGCAATATCACACAAAACATGCATGGAGCAAGCAGAAATTATCGATACGTTTTGGACGTATCAGTAGCCGTCCATCAAACCATTACGCATCAGGTGTCTTTGCAATATTCCGGAATCAGGCTCGGTCACGCACTGAAGTTTGCATCGCCGACACGGACATCTTATATCCGACCTATTATTCCTTAGCATGTCGTTTGTCGCACATTGCATCCACCTAGCCACGGTGATATCACTCAGCATCTCGCGGACCATGGTCGATCACCTGCGTGCACGGAGAGAGCAACACAATTATATATCACAGTCTTCGCCGGAAAAATTCGGCATGACCTTCCCTAATAATGCATGCGAGCATGCGGAGAGTGCGCCATAAATTTGCCGAAACGGAAATGAATCGACATTTCGGCAAAACATTGGCCACTCAAGATACACATATATATCAAACCACCATAAGCTTCACATATACATCAAACCACCACAAGCTTCACATATACATCAAACCCAAGCTTCACATATACAACAAACCCCAAGCTAATAAAGACAAGTATATGGGTCAAAAATGGAACAAAAGTGTTTGGGAGGAGGTCCACTTACTTCAATATGAAACAAAATAGATGTAATGCCAAGTATGGATGGATAAATGGAAGAAATGAGGTGGGGAGGAGGAGAAAACCGAATAGATCTAGGGTGAGAAGAGTGGATCTAGTTAGAGAATTGTGTGGAGTGAATGAGAGGTGGTAGGTGGGGTGGATTACATAAGGGAAGCTCTAGGCATTTAGTGGCGCATATAGCAAGCCAGTGGTGGCGCATTGGTGGAATGCGCCACCCCTAAGGACCTTATGGGTGGCGCATTCACAGAATGCGCCACCCCTAAGCTCTTAGGGGTGGCGCATATTGGGAATGCGCCACCTATAAGGTTCTTAGGGGTGGCGCATATAACTAAATGTGCCATGTATAAGATCATCCAGGCTGGCCCACTCTTAGGGGTGGCGCACTGGAAAATAATGCGCCACCCATAAGGTCTTATGGGTGGCGCATGGCCTTCTATATGCGCCACTAATAAGCTTTCTATGTATAGCTATTTCCCTAGTAGTGTGTACTTTGATATACATCTATAATACTGTGTGTGCCAGCGAGTTCGATCCAGGGATTGTTAGCACTTCCACCAACCTATATACATCAAGTCAAGACACGGTTGATGCATTGATATTTCTCATCTTGATAGTTTGTGAAAACTTTGCCGGTGCATCCAAATCCTTGGCATGGTACGCTCTGTCATACATAAGCCTCATTATATCTTCCTCAAAACAGCCACCATACCTACCTATCATGGCATTTCCATAGCCATTCCGAGATACATTGCCATGCAACATCCATATTGGATCTCTCTTCCTGGATTCTTGGAGACGGTTGAAAAATCTTGGAACAAAAGATGCTTTGCTCCAAACTCTGTTGCGGTTCTCCGTAAGAAACTGAAAACGCTTAGGTCTGATCTTAAACACTGGAGTAGACAAACCTCGAGGCTTTCTCTCTACATTTCCAACTCCAATCAGATTCTGACTGATATGGATGCACTTGAGGATTTGCGCCCCGTCATGGTCCCCGAGAAGAATTTCTGGCTCATCCTGAAAATTCATTTTCTCAAACTGCTTGAATGCAAAAAAAACTCTACTAGAAATGTAGGTGCACCATCAGGTACTTCAAGTTTGGTGATGGGAACACCAAGTTTTTTCATCGAGTGGCGACTGAACGATTCATACGGAACTCGATCGTCTCTCTCAGGACTGTGGATGATGTGACCATCACTGATCATATCGGGAAGGAAGCCTTCTTGTATCATACTTACATATTCAGCAAATATGCGGTTTGATCTGCCCAACATCATCAAAAAGGTTGAGGGTTTATAGGAGCTCACTATCCCATTTACCAGGGAGCAAATCGACGTGATGGTCAAACACATGCCACGTGATCGAGCTCCTGGTCCCGATGGGTTTAGTGGAAGCTTCCTGAAAGCGTGTTGGCATCTGATCAAGGAAGACTTTTATCAGTTATGTGCTGACTTCCACGCAGTTATGCTTGATCTGGAGAGTGTCAATGAAGGATTTATCACCCTGGTTCCGAAGGTTCAATCTCCAGAAACGAATAACTTCAGAAAGGGTGCAATTATCAAAATCAAAGTCACTACTATGAAGTAAAGTGGTAGTGGTGTCCTTTAGGCTCACTTGTTTGGTAGCTTCTATAGTCATAGGAATTTATTCTTCTACGATTGAGGTCATAGCATCACCATTAATAGGTCCTATGGGACTAGGGGTGCATTGGGTGCTAAGAGTTTGGATATCCTCAAACACTTGGATAGTAGCAACAATATGGTGTGTAGGAAGGATCTTAATCCTATCTTCTTCCTCCTTTTCTCTAGCCCATCTCTCTTTTAGTTTAGCCATCATCCTAATGTTTTCATTAATTTGCAATTGGATGGCTTTCATATGAGTGACCTTCCTCTCCTCAAGGGGAGAAGTTCTAATTTTGAGCAATTCTACTTCGTGGGCTAAATTGTCTCCCTTCGATGAGAGGGTATCTAGTTTGTCTAGTTTTTCCTATACACTCTTATTGAAGGCCTTTTGGGTAGTGATAAAGTCTTTAAGCATACTCTCTAATTCAGAAGTGGAGTTTTTGGTGCTAGGATAAGTGTTGTTTTTCCCATAGTTGTTGGAGGGGAACGGTCTAGGATTGTTACCAAAGTTACTCCTATAAGCATTGTTGTTGATGTTGTTTCTAGAGATAAAGTTCACATCTACTTGATCCTGAGCAATCAAAGAATTTAAAGGAACATTTTGAGGATCAATAGGAGATTTCTTGGTAAGTACGGACATAATCAACTCAACTTTTTCATTTAGGGAGGAGATATCCTCGATAGATTTTACCTTCCTACCTGTTGGAGCTCTTTCGGTGTGCCATTGGGAATAGTTGGTCATCATCTCATCGAGAAGTTTTGTGGCAGCACCAAGTGTAGTTGACATAAAGGTTCCTCCCGCGGCCGAATCTAACAAGTTCCGCGAGGTAAAGTTCAAGCCTGCATAAAAAGTCTGGATAACCATCCAAGTAGTCAAACCATGCGTAGGGCAATTCTTAACAAGAGATTTCATGCGTTCTCAAGCTTGGGCAACGTGTTCATTATCCAATTGTTTAAAATTCATAATAAAGCTCCTCAAATGGATAATCTTAGCAGGGGGATAGTACTTTCCAATAAAAGCATCCTTGCACTTATCCCAAGAATCTA
Source organism: Bromus sterilis (assembly GCA_950022295.1). NCBI lineage: Eukaryota > Viridiplantae > Streptophyta > Magnoliopsida > Poales > Poaceae > Bromus > Bromus sterilis. The sequence continues at coordinate 61,284,626 of OX465599.1, forward strand.
TGCTATTCTTAGGCAAGGATTGAAACCAGATTTTAGCTTCATCCCTCAAGGAGAAAGGAAAAATCTTAAGCTTAACAATATCACCATCTACTTCTTTATACTTTTGCATATCACAAAGCTTAATAAAATTATTTAAATGCAAAGCAGCATCATCTCTAGCACCAGAGAATTGATCTTTCATAACAAGGTTCAGCAGAGCAGGTTTAATCTCATAAGAAGGTGTTGAAGTAGCAGGTGTAGCAATAGGAGTGCAGATAAAGTCATTGTTGTTGTGACTAGTGAAGTCACACAACTTGGTGTTCTCAGAGGAACCCATAGCAGCAGCAAGCAAGATAACTATTTTTTTTATTTTTGATAAAAAACACTAAAGCAAAAAAAGGTAAACTAACAAGACTAAAAAGCAAAGATAAAAGATAGTGTGCAACTCCTCTATCTTGAAGAGTGGTGTCCCCGGCAACGGCGCCAGAAATTTGCTTGATACAAGAGATAACTTCTCGCCCCCGTTGGTTACCCCAAGTGGAAGGTGAGATGTAGATAGCGGCAAATTTCCCTTAGCGAAGATGCTAAGGTTTAGATTGTCTCCCGTAGGACTCCAAGATCGACAAGTAGGTGGTGAAGTGAACAATGGCTCCGTTTACAACCTAAGGTTGCTTACTTCACCTGGACCTTCACACACAACAGATAGATTTGCTCCCAACGAGTACAGAGGAGTTGTCAATTCCTCCGGCCTTGTTGTTTACAAAGGATAAAATACACGGGCTAATAGTGATAGTGATAGCTACGGAAAAGTAAATACTGAAAGTAAATTGAAGGTGCAAACAGTGGTGGAAATATGGACCTGGGTACTATGATGTTCACTAGTGATGTCTCTCTCCCAAAAGACGATAAAATAGTCATGCGAGGTAAACAAATTACAGATGGGCAATTGATAGGATTATGTGCGCAAACCAATGCTAATTATGCTATGCAGAAAGGAAGAGGCTCAAAAGCATGGGCGGTACGCCAAGACAAGTAGACCGAAATCCATCTGCATCTACCCACTAATCATCCACCTTGAGATATCTATCCAGAACATCTCGCTGGTATTAAGTTGTGAATCCCACCCAAAGTGTAAACTCAAAGCAACAGACAACTGCATTAAAGAACTTTATGTAAAGTAAACAATCCTTGCACCCGCAAGTACAAGCACCGTTGTTTTCCCCCTTGTGGCAACAGCACATCCCCTAGACTCATGTTTCTGTCACTCAAGCTAGTCATCTCGGGCATGAACCCACAATCATGCATAACGCTCCCTCTTGGAGTCACTACCTACTACTTGGCCAAAGCAAAAAACAGCAACGGAGAACATGCAAGAATTACTCAAAAACATAAATATAAAAGAAGAGAATCAAATATATAACTCAATCACAATCTGAACATAATCTCATAATCCATCAGATCCCAGCAAACTCAGCATAGCAACAGCAGAAAGATTACATATGTGCCTCGATCATGTACGGCAGCTCACGAGGTCTAATCCATGATGAACAAAGAGGGGAGGAGAACATCACATAGATACTGATCATAGACCCATGGTCCAAGGTGGAATACTCATGGTTCAATCGGGAAGCATCCATGGTGGTGGAGAAGCTCCCGGAGGTGGTTCCTCCCTCCGGCAGGGTGCCGGGAAGAGGTCTTCTGGTGCTCCCGATCTTGGAAGCGCGCCGGCGGCGGAACAGAGGAGAGATCGCGAAAAAGGGTTCCGTCCCCGAGGGTTTCTCGTCAAGGAGAATAAATAGGAGAAAGGGGGCAGCCAGAGGTGGGACAGGGGCTCCAGACCCCCCCTGGCGCGGCCAGGGGTGGGGCCGCGCCCTCTGGCCGCCTGGGCCCCCTGGCTCCCCTCTGGCCTCTCTCGGGCTCTTCGCGAAGCTTCCGGTATGCTGATTTTTCCTATATTTTTCCCAGAATTTTTCTGGTACTTTTAATAAGGGGGGAACCTAAAATAGAAAAACAGGAGAAAACATAAACTGGCACTGGGGTGCACTGAGTTAATAGGTTAGTCCAAATATGATCAAAAGTGTATGGAAGTTCATCAATATCATAGCAATATCACACAGAAGAGGCATGGAGCAAGCAGAAATTATAGATATGTTTTGGACGTATCAACATCCCGAAGCTTAATTCCGGCTCGTCCTCGAGTAGGTAAATGAGAACAAGAATAATTTCTGTGGTGACATGCTAACAACCATATAAGAACTTTGTAAGTAAAGCAATCAAAGCATGCAATTCAATTCAAGTCACAACAGGCAAGAGTCTATATCTAGTATTGAAACAAGCAACATAAGAACATAAAGGTGCAAGAGCTCTCGCTGTTTGTGACTCGAATGTCTCCAAATGGTGTTTGCGTGCAAGAAAGGGGATAGGGATATACGAGAAAAAGTATTTTTAAGTTGAGAACTCAATCTACTAAAGTTTCACACTTGGTCTTCTTTGGAATCTTATCTTGACTCATCCCCAGACCACTAGCCAGGTACAAGTCAAAATAATCCACTCCTTTTCGACATTTTGAGCACTCATGCAATGGATGAGCGTAAGCAAGAAATTTGACACTTAGGATGGAAAAGAGAGAATAAGGTGGAGGAGGAAGACAAAAAAGGTGTGAAAGCCTCACATCAATGAGGACAGTCATAGGCGAGAGAAAGCCAAATGATAGATATGATGTGAGGAGTAGGGATTGCCATGCAACGGATGCACATATGAGCTAAAAGCTCTCCAATGGAACTAGTGGGGGTGCATACAACTTGCTTGCTCAAGAAGACCTAGAGCTCATTTGAGGAGGCTCATCATTGGAATATACAAGCCAAGTTCTAAAGTGTGAAGGTCCCCACATAGCTATATGCATGAATGATAATCTCTATGGAGTACAAGATATAAAAGGGAGTCGAGTGTGGATCTCCCAAAAGGAATAGTAGTGTGCCCCCTTCTCTATTTTTTTCTATTTTTTTCTTTTTCTCTTTTTTCTATTTTTTTCTATTTTTTGGTGGCCTCAATGGCTCTTTCTATTCAACTCTCATTTGTCCTCTTTGGGATCTTTTAATTTGTCCACTTTGGGATCTTTTAATTTTGTCCACTTTGGGATCTTTTCCTCACTTTAGGGGCAACACTCTATATATTACAAAAAATATAGTAGATCTTTCACACTTTACAAAGTACTCAAATCATAAAGAAAATATAACTATCATGATGTATGCAAATGTATGCCTCTGCCAGTGTACCAGGATATGCAATGATACAAGCGTGTCATGTAGCAATGATTAGGGCAAGGCCCAACTAGCATGCGGCTCGTCGATCACGCAAGTAGCATGTATGACATGAAGATCAAGTCATGAGAAGATTGATGTTTCATGGCAATATATCTCGGAAAGGCTATGGAAATGCCTTGATAGGTAGGTATGGTGGCTGTTTTGAGGAAGGATATAAGGAGGCTTATGATGACAGAGCGTATCGTGCCAAGGGTTTGGATGTACCGGCGAAGGTGGAATCCAACTCTCGGAGTGAGAAGAAAGCAATGCACGGCACAGGAGAGGCTAGCAAAATTTGGGAAGGTGTAAGTGTCAACTTTCGAATACTCACATTAGGCCGAAGAACTCATGCACTTATTATCAGTAACTCTCAATCTAATAAGGAGGTTTCACAAAGAGACAAGTACCCCGAGGAGGAGTGTATGGGGGTTTGGTTATCCTTGCGCATCCTCGACTCATGGTACGTGAGTGTACTCTAATATTCGTCCCCTCAGAAGAGTTAGTGATCCATCTAGTAGCTAGAGTTCTCAACTAATTTGTAGGTTTTGAAAATAAACACGAATTGCCCAAAATACGACATCTATCACTAATAGGCTAAAGCTCTTGACACCAAAAGTCCAAACATTACTCAAAACAATACCTCAAAACTTTTGCAAGTTACTACTACAAAAGAATAGCAACCTCAATTACCTACTTCAAGTCAAGACACAAAACTCAGTGCAACAGGCAAACTCTCTAAACAAGATAAACATGAAAACTCAAGAGAGTTCCAGCAACAAACTAAACAAAAGCTCATTGAAAAGATAAGCATGAAAGCTAAGAGCAAAGCATGACAGTAGCTACGAAAAAGATAAAGAACACACACAACAAAGATAAGAAAGAAAAGGTCCTATGTTGTGTTCTAAATTTGGAAGTGGACCGTGTTTAGGGATCATAGACCTAAAGTTGCAGAACCAAGGGTTGTTACTCAAGAAACTTCACAAATTCTACAATAAGCATGATGTCCCGTGGGTGAAGTTGATGTGGGAGGGGTACTATGTTGATTCGATCCCGCACGCGTCTTATCCGTGTGGATTGTTCTGGCAGAGAGATGTTCTTCACCTTTCCCCGACGTATAGGGCCGTGACATCTATGTCTGTTGATGATGGGGCGAGTCCGCTGTTCTGGAAAGACGCCTGGCTAGGTGAAGCACTGGATGGAAAATTTCAGAGGCTCTTCTCATTTGCAAAATCCTTGATTTGCCTCTCTCTCTGAATCCTCTAGGCAGGAACTGGCTGAGTTGAAGGTGCTGGCAGCAGGTACTAGCTTGATGGCTGGACAGGAGGATGCATGGGTTTGTGTCTGGGGAGACCATTTCAGCTCATGCAAGTTCTATCTACACTTCTTCAGGGATGTACAGGTTGACACGGCTTTTCAGTGGATCTGGGCCACTAAGTGCACCAATAAATGGAAAGTTTTTGCATGGTTACTTTTGGCGGATCGTCTCAATACAAGGAACATGCTGCAACACCGTGATGGCGCGAGATTTGATGGGTGTAGTCTTCTCGCCCTTCGTTGGTGAGCCCCAAGTGGAAGGCATGATGTAGCACAGCAGCAAATTTCCCTTAGTAAAGATACCAAGGTTTGTCTCCAGTAGGACTCCAGAGATGATACGTAGGTGTCAGCGGCGCAACTGACGCGGACCTGCACACAGACACAAATAACTTTGTTCCCAACGAAGTTTAGAGAGGTTGTCAATCTCTCCGGTCTTGTTGTTCACAAAGGATCAAACACAAGGGATAATGATAGCAACTGAAAGTAAAAGCAGAAAAGTAAATGAGCGTGGAAACAGTAATGAGGATATGGACCGGGATACGTGATGTTCACTAGTGATGTCTCTCTCCCAAAAGACGATAAAATTGCTATGCGAGGTAAACAAATTACAGAAGGGCAATTGACAGGATTATGAACACACCGCAATGCTAACTATGCTACAAAATAAAGGAAGGGGCTCAAAAGCAGGGGCAGTACACCAAAATAAGTAGACCAAAATCCAACTTCATCTACTACTAATCATCCACCTTGAGATATCTATCCAGATCGTCTCGCTGGTATTAAGTTGCGAGCCCCACCCAAAGTGTAAACCCAAAGCAATAGACAACTGCATTAAAAAGCACTTTGCGTAAAGTAAAAAATCCTTGCAACCGCGGTTACAAGCACCGTTGTTTTCCCCCTTGTGGCAACAGCACATCCCCTAGACTCATGTTTCTGTCACTTAAGCGTGTCATCGGGGGGCATCAACCCACAATCGAGCATAACGTTCCCTCTTGGGGTTACTACCTACTACTTGGCCAAAGCAATAAACAACAACGGAGAACATGCAAGAATTACTTAGGAACAAAAATATAAGAGATAAAAACCAAATATATTACTCAATCACAATCTGAACATAATCTCATAATCCATCAGATCCCATCAAACTCAGGATAGCAACAGCAGAAAGATTACAAAAGTTCCTCGATCATGTTGGGAAGCTCACGAGGTCTAAACCATGAAGAACAAAGAGGGGAGGAGAACATCACATAGCTACTTATCACGGACCCATGGTCCAAAGAAAACTACTCACGAGACATCCGGGGAGCATCCATGGTGGAGAGGAGACTCCCGGAGGTCGGTCCTCCCTCCGGCAGGGTGCCGGGAAGAGGTCTTCTGGTGCTCCCGAACTCGGAAGCGCGGCGGCGGCGGAATAGAGGAGAGATCGCGAAAAAGGGTTCTCCTCCCGGAAGTTTCCCGTGACGGAGAATATATATGTCGGGACCCAGGGTTAGCGTATGCAAGCCTCGCTACAACACAATCATATGGAGAGCCGAGAACCGTACCCACTTGTCTAAGCAGACAAGGCCAAGCACAGAACGTTCTCGGAAAGCATCGTTTGTGAGGGGCATCCCATCCAGGCCGGATGATCAACTGAAATGGGTCCTCATCGTCCGCACACAAGTCTAAATGATATGGGTGGTGAACTCCCATACTCATAGACAAGTCGCCTCAACCATACTATCGATTGTATTATAACCCTTACATAGACTTACTCCAGCCCGATCACTTAGTCGGGGTCTAGGGCGGGCTCGATCATACCTCAAAGTGTGTACGAGACAGAGTCTCGAACAATCGCATCGCGATGCCCCAAGCTGCGCACGTCTAAGGGCCACTTGGTGTATAAAAGACCGCCAGCCAGATCACAACTAAGGTCTCGAAAACCCATACAAAGACATGCATGTTATAAACATACACGCAGCACACATGCCTTGTATGAACAGCAGGTATCATTGCAATTCTCTACAAAGTATACATCTTTATTAATAACTCTTACAGAGTGCACACAGAGATCACAAGCATGTGATCCAACATTACAACAGACAAGCGGAAGCAAAGTAGGTCTGAGTACAGACAAGTTTAACAAATGGCTTAGAGAAGCCTTCTCTAAAAACAAGCCCTCCACGAGGGAACCAGTCGTCTGACTGGGACTACACTAGCTTGGTCTTGGTCTGAGTCTTCATTCTTCGAGCTTCAGGTATAAGTCACCAACGGGGTCGGTGGTTCATCTAAAACATAGAATAAGCAAACGTGAGTACAAAGTCGTACTCAGCAAGACTTACATAGGAGCTATACTACTCATGCATATGTATCAAGGTAAAGGGAGGTGGGGTTCACTTGCAGAAGTGCCAGCTTTGACTTGGCTAGTCCTGAACTACGAGTACCAGACTTGAGGTAAGAAGCGTACACGAGTCCACTATATCTCTTCAACCAATTACACCACTATGGTTACTTCCTCGACTTCCACACGAGAAGCACACCATAGCACTCACGCTTATCTTGGTGTATTTTAGAAGTATCCAGTTCAAGTTGTCTAATAATCAAGCTAAGCTTTCCAAGCAGTCCTTAACCGCGGACGCGGCTATTCGAATAGTTTTGTTAACCCTGCAGGGGTGTACCGCTACACACACGTGTCATCAGTTACCGCCTTTTGCATGTCACCGTTCAAGAGGTGACAGCGAGGATGCCACCACAACACTTCGCCCACAGCTCCGTTCTAGTCCAGAGAGTCGCCTATCTGAGGGGGATCCGTATGGAAGTCCGGCCGAGGTTCCAGTACAGCCTCAAACGATGTGTCCAGGGTCCCAAGCCGGTCTTGAAAAGCCGTTCATCCACTTCGCAGACCGTGCCACAGCCCTACCAGAACTCTGAACTACTGCGACTCTTGGGGTTCGAACGGGGTGAGGTACTAGGATGAGAGGGGTCAGTGAGCCCAATGTGTGGTTGTACTCTTCTTCTTGGATCACTACACAAGAACTCGGGCTTAGGGCGGTGTTCAACGAGACAACCCACTGTGTACTCCTACACAGCCTCTCATCGTTCACCTTGTATTAGGGTAGATTCACCAACACGTTTCACTTTCATCAACACCATGTTTATCATCATCCCGACTCACATCATAAGCAACCTCATTGTACCACTAAGCATGCAATAAGCAGTAACAGTTGCAGGGGCCACATGATATCAACCTACTCCTACATCTGCTAGGATTGTGGTTTGCTTACTACTGTGACAAGATGATAGGTCATGCAAAGGATATGGGTTCAACTATGCGATAGAAACGTTATCATGGTGATCATCCTAAACAATGCATAAGCGAGACATGAGAGGGAAGTGGGATTTTATAGACATGATCAATGGGGGTTTGCTTGCCTTGCTGACGAGGTTCAGTCACGGGTTCTTCAACGAAGGGGGTGATCTCGAGTTTCGGCTCCACTTCTATCCGAGCAAACAAAATAAACAAAGCATAAATAAGTTGCAATGCTCAAGCACATGATTATGTTGTCAAATGATGTGAATTTTATTGAGGTGATCTAGGTTCCATTTGCAACAAGTTAATTGAAGTTGATTTGAAAGTGAATTCAAATTCAAACTCCAAATGTATTTAAATTGGACCAAGTTGCATTTGCTAGTATTTGTATTTTGTAATCCAAATGATCATGTGTGTGATAAGCTTCTGAAGTGTAGGTGATCATATGTGCATTGCAAAGGTTCAAAGTGGAATTGCATTTGGATTAAATTTTGAATTAATTCCATTAAATCAAATAGCAAAAGCTACTGATCAGAATTTAAATTCAACTTAAACAAAGTTGAAAGTTACATATTTGGATAGATAATTTTCTCCTGATCATTTTTCATATATTATTTGCTATATTTGGAGTTAGGATGAATTAATTATGAATTTCCAAAGTTTGTCCTATTTTCTGCCATTTTCTGGAATTTGTTTAAATCTTTTAAATCTTTTCTGTTTATTGCGTCATGCTGACCAAAGGCTGGCGTCAGGGGAGGGGGATGACCTGTGGGGCCGACTTGTCAGTGGCTGGGGGCTAATTCCCTGTTAGTTTAAAACTAACAGTGGTTAGTTAGTGACCTGGGCCCACTGTCAGTGGCCCAGGGGTTAGGATTAGTGGGGGTTTAGCTCGGGGGGTTAGGGTTAGCTCCTAATGGCGCGGGTTGCCGGAGCTCTCGCCGGAGAGCTCGCCGGACTTGGGTTTTCGGCACGGGGCGAGGAGGGGAGACCACAGGCGAGTAGCTAGGGACCTCGCGCGTCCACTTGTGCCATCGGGGCAACGCTGGGAGGTCTGTGGCCATGGCTACTTCAACCGCGGCGGCAGGCCGAGCTCGGACCTCGACGGAATTTAGCTCCAGGGCGCGAAAGGGGGCGGGGTTAGGGGCAAACGAACGGGACGCTCACCCTGGGTGCGATGGAGAAGACGGCGGGGCTGGAGGGTGCTCGATGACGACGAATTCAGAGGTTTCCTGCTCGGCGGCCGGCGGCGAAGTCTTGGGGCTCGCGACGTCTCCGGTGGCTCCAAGCTTCAATTGAGGCGGGGGTTCAAAGAAGACGTCGACGCTGGATCGAATGGACAAGACGGCAGGGCCTCGGGCTGCCGGTGGCCACGTCGGGGCGTCGGCGCGCTCCGGCTAGGTCACGGGGGCGCTCGGGTTTTCGTCGCCGGAGGGGAAAGAGAGGGGCTGGGGTGAGCTGGAGGTGCGAGGGGGTTCTGCGGCGAGGCGTGGCGCAAGAGAGAGGGAGGGGGAGGCCTAGAAGCGGCTCGGCGTCGTCGTGGCGCCGTGTCCTTGCTCTGCCTCTCCAGCGAGGTGCTTGGAGGGGCGAGGAGGAAGAAGACAACGCTTCGGGGTGGGCTGGGCCAGGCCAAGGTAAGTGGGCCTTCGCCCCTGGGCGACAGGTAAGGTTCCTCTGCTCTGTCTTTTCTCTTTTCTTTTTACTTTTCTGCAATATGTTTGACCTAGCTAATAAAAATAGCTAGGCATTTTATAAAATGCCACAATTTTTTATATGGCCTCATAAAATAGAGAGCTAGCCACTTATAAAATTTGAGCATTTTTAAAATTCAAATTATTTGAATCTTAATTCAAATAGGGTATTTATTTAATTTCCAAGCCATTGTTTGAAAATTAGAAAATTCCATGAGCATGGGATTGCTCCCAAACCATTTTTAAAATGATCAGCACCATTTATAGGAATTTTCCAAATGTTCAAATGATTTTTGGAAAAAGATTTTTATCTGGCCATTTGATTTAATTTCTCAGGGCTTTTCTTTTCCCCAATTTTGATTTTCTTTTTGAATTTTTCACATGATGCAAAGGAGCACTTGATCCTAGCACACACCTAACTTGGGGTTGTGACAATATAGGCGAAGGGGGGCAGCCAGAGGTGGACCAGCCAGAGATTGTAGCTTTCTTTCCTATGATGACGATCATAGTAGCTTTTCTGACGAGACTGAGCGGCTTTCAATCGATCACGAACAATGCGAACTTGCTCTTCTGCTTCCTTGATCATGTCCGGTCCAAAGAACTGTCTTTCACCGGTTTCTGACCAATTTAAGGGTGTTCGACATCGTCGTCCATATAGGAGTTCAAAAGGAGCCATGTTCAGACTAGATTGAAAACTATTGTTATAAGCAAATTCGGCGAATGTAAGAGACTTCTCCCAATTCTTTCCGAATGAGATAACACAAGCTCTGAGCATGTCTTCCAGAATTTGGTTAACCCTTTCGACTTGACCACTAGATTGAGGGTGGAAAGCTGTACTAAAGGAGAGATGAGTTCCCATAGCATGTTGGAAGCTTCCCCAAAATCTAGAGGTGAAAAGGCTACCACGATCAGAATTGATTTCCAAAGGAACACCATGAAGAGACACAATTCAAGAGACGTACAAGTCCGCTAACTGGCTAGCAGTTATAGACTCGCGAACTGGAAGGAAGTGTGCAACTTTGGAAAGCCTATCTATGACAACGAAGATGGCATCGTTTCCTTTCTGGGTTTTTGGAAAGCCGGTGATGAAGTCCATACCGACTTTGTCCCATTTCCACTCTGGAATAGGCAAAGGTTGAAGTGTGCCAGCAGGCCTTTGATGTTCTGCCTTAATGCGACGACAAACATCACATTCGGCAACAAATTGAGCAATGTCCCTCTTCATCCTAGTCCACCAAAATCTCTGGCGTAGATCTCGGTACATTTTTGTGCTACCGGGATGAATTGAGAGGGGTGTGTCATGGGCTTCTTTGAGTATGAGTTGCCTTAGTTCTCTATTCTTAGGTACTACCAAACTATTTCCAAAGAATACCGTTCCTTTGCTATTAGTGGAGAAACATTTAGCAACTCCGCTAGCAATGTTCTCCTTGATCCGGAGAACACCTCGTGCACGCCTTTGGGCAACTATGATTTGATCCTCAAGGGTTGGTTTCGCCACCAAGTTGAAAAAAGATCCATGAGGAACAATCTTGAGATTAAGCTTTCGAAATTCCTCATGAAGAAGTGGTTGATACTGTTGTAACATGAGGTTGTTACAATACGACTTACGACTTAGTGCATCAGCCATGACATTGGCTTTTCCTGGGGTGTAAGAAATTCCTAAGTCATAATCTTTTATCAACTCAATCCAGCGTCTTTGCCTGAGATTAAGATCTGGCTGGGTGAAAATGTATTTGAGGCTTCGGTGGTCGAAATAGATTTCGCAACGATTACCAAGGAGGTAATGTCGCCAAGTTGTTAGGCATGAACTACGGCAGCGAGTTCAAGGTCATGGGTAGGATAGTTCTCTTCATGTGGCCGCAACTGGCGTGAAGCATAAGCTACCACATGTCGATCTTGCAGAAGTATGCATCCTAACCCTTGCCATGAGGCGTCACAATAGAGCTCGAAATCCTTTTTGGTGTCTGGAGGTGCAAGTACGGGTGCAGAAGTCAATCTTCTTTTTAGCTCTTGAAAGCTCTCCTCGCACTTGGGAGTCCATAGGAATTTCTTATCTTTCTTGAGGAGTTCAGTAAGAGGCTTTGCAACTTTAGAGAAGTTCTCGACGAAGCGACGGCAATAGCTGGCTAGGCCAAGAAAACTCCTAACTTGCTTAACCGATTCAGGTGGAGTCCAGTCAAGGACGGCCTGAACTCTCTCGGGATTCACCGCAATGCCTTTTGCAGAAATCACGTGGCCTAAGTAAGTCACTTCTGGTAGCCAAAATTCACACTTGGAGAATTTAGCATACAGGCGATGCTCTCTAAGTTTCATCAATACCAGCCTTAGGTGTCCGGCATGTTCTTCTTCGTTCTTCGAGTATATAAGGATGTCATCGAGGTAAACCACGACGAACTGGTCCAAATACTCCATGAAGATCGAGTTCATCATGCGTGAGAAAGTGGCGGGGGCATTGGTTAAACCAAAGGACATGACGGTGTACTCGTAAAGACCATAACGAGTAGTAAAAGCCGTTTTGGGAATGTCCTCGTTTCCGATTTTGATTTGATGATAACCTAATCTCAAATCCATCTTGGAGAAGACAGAGGATCCTGCAAGTTGATCATAAAGATCATTGATCCTAGGAAGTGGGTACTTGTTCTTTATCGTCGCTAGATTTAGCGGGCGATAGTCTACGCACATCCTTTCTGTTCCATCTTTCTTCGTTACGAACAGAACGGGGCAACCCCATGGAGATGAGCTAGGGCGGATGAAGCCTTTTTCCAACAAAGCCTCCAGTTGGGTTTTAAGCTCAGCTAACTCACGTGGGGCCATTTTGTATGGGCGTCTAGAAATTGGTGCGGTTCCTAGGGCAAGATCTACAATGAATTCTACACACCTGTCGGGTGGCATTCCCGGCAGCTCTTCAGGAAAGACATCCGGGAAGTCACGAACCACCGGAACATCTTCAAGGTCAGGAAGGGGAAGCACATTCAAAGATTGTACTTGGTTTCTTGTTCTGGGTGAGGTGTAATCTATTGTCTGGCCTGAAGGGTGTGTAAGTCTAACGGACTTGGCTTTACAATCAAGAAAAGCATGTTGTCTTGATAACCAATCCATACCAAGGATGACATCAATGTCTGAAGACTTGAGGGCTATGAGTGAAGCAAGGAATACTAAACCCTCAATTGCAATTTTATTGCCATGCCTTACTCTATTAGTTTGCCATTTTGAACCAGGAGTTTGAATGATCATAGGGGTGAACATTTCATCAAAGGATACATCATGCCGAAGTGCATAACTCTCCGACATGAATGAGTGAGAAGCTCCTGGGTCGAAAAGAACAGAAGTGGGAACAAAATTGACTGGGAGCGTACCAAGAATGACGTCATAAGTACTATCAGTTTCCTCAGTTGAGATTTGGTTCACACGTCCAAAATTTTCTGAGGTGGATGGCTTAGCCGTGGGAACCTTCGGGGGTGGTTTGGCACGACCAGTGGGTTTTCCTTTGGCATGGGGTGGAGCATTTTGGTTGACGGGACACTCACGAGAATAGTGAACAGGTTGGCCACATCTGAAGTAGGCTCCAAAGATAGTGCGGGGAGCTTGGTTATTTGGTGGAGCTGGTGGACGAGGCGGCACAAGGGATGGCCTCGGTGGGTTGTTTTGGTGGATCAAGCTGTTAGGAATCCAGATCATGCGCTTCTGAGGGCGTGAACTGGAAGAAGGGGCAAGTTCAAGAGCATGCTTGCGAGACTTCTCGAAAACTTCATTGCCATGCTCAGCTCTGAAGGATCTGTTGACTAAATCCTCAAAGGTGGCAAATTCGATGAGGTTGAGATCATGACGGAGGATGGGGCTAAGTCCCTTGCGGAACCTTGCCTGCTTTCTGGCATCGGTGGTGATCTCAACTTGGGCATAACGAGCAAGACGGTTGAATTCCCTCACATACTCATGAATGGACATCTCTCCTTGATTCAGATTGCAGAACTCTTCCTTCTTGCGCTCCATCAACTCATCCAGAATGTGGTACCCTCGAAAGGCAACATAGAACTCTTGCCAAGTCACTATGTGACCATCTGGCTGCATTGCAACATAGTTATCCCACCACTATAGAGCAGCACCTTCCAAGAAGTATACCGCGAAAACAACTCGGTCATCGGGAGCAACATGTGCAGTGTCAAGATTACGCTCGATGGAACGGAGCCAATCATCAGCTTCAAGGGGTTCAGAAGAACATCGGAATACCGGTGGCTTGAGGAGGATGAAGTCCTGAATGCTGACCACCACATTGCAATGACGTGAGGTATTCTACTCGATGAGCTCCAGAAGGCGTGTTTGATCACGTCTATTCCGCTCAGCTTCCATCATGATTTCCGCCGCAGAAGGTGGGGGTGGAAGTTCATCATTATTTTGATTCCGATCACGGTCTCGATTCCGAAGAACAGCACTACGAGTTCCACCTGACATCCTGTGTGATAAAGATCAACCATCAGAATAGGTTGAATGATGGATTCAAGGATAAAAGGATACGATTTCAGAAGGAGAAGACTATAATGCAAAGGCAATGATTCAAAGAAACACGGAACAAATCCGGCAGCATAACGGCTACACCGGGATGGAAAACAAGACAACCTCGAGGAGATTGGACAGAACTTCCTCAAGGAACTCAAAACACGAAGACTCTGGACATCCACGACAATCCTACGGCTATAAGGAGGCAATCAACGAGATGTTCTAGTCAGACATAGATGAGCCTAGTCCTATCTTCCCGTAGAAAAGGTAAGGGTGACTCAGAACTCAGATCGATGAGGGTAAGGAGAAAAAGAAGCCTTACGTTGTTCCCTTATATACCCAGAGTAACTATATAACTATAGAAGGCTAGACTCGACTTCGGCCAAGGCTGATAATCCTACAGTCAGTCCTGCTCTGATACCAAGTCTGTCGGGACCCGGGGTTAGCGTATGCAAGCCTCGCTAGAACACAATCATATGGAGAGCCGAGAACCGTACCCACTTGTCTAAGCAGACAAGGCCAAGCACAGAACGTTCTCGGAAAGCATCAAACGTGAGGGGCATCCCATCCAGGCCGGATGATCAACTGAAATGGGTCCTCATCGTCCGCACACAAGTCTAAATGATATGGGTGGTGAACTCCCATACTCATAGACAAGTCGCCTCAACCATACTATCGATTGTATTATAACCCTTACATAGACTTACTCCAGCCCGATCACTTAGTCGGGGTCTAGGGCGGGCTCGATCATACCTCAAAATGTGTACGAGACAGAGTCTCGAACAATCGCATCGCGATGCCCCAAGCTGCGCACATCTAAGGGCCACTTGGTGTATAAAAGACCGCCAGCCAGATCACAACTAAGGTCTCGAAAACCCATACAAAGACATGCATGTTATAAACATACACGCAGCACACATGCCTTGTATGAACAGCAGGTATCATTGCAATTCTCTACAAAGTATACATCTTTATTAATAACTCTTACAGAGTGCACACAGAGATCACAAGCATGTGATCCAACATTACAACAGACAAGCGGAAGCAAAGTAGGTCTGAGTACAGACAAGTTTAACAAATGGCTTAGAGAAGCCTTATCTAAAAACAAGCCCTCCACGAGGGAACCAGTCGTCTGACTGGACTACACTAGCTTGGTCTTGGTCTGAGTCTTCATTCTTTGAGCTTCAGGTAGAAGTCACCAACGGGGTCGGTGGTTCATCTAAAACATAGAATAAGCAAACGTGAGTACAAAGTCGTACTCAGCAAGACTTACATAGGAGCTATACTAGTCATGCATATGTATCAAGGTAAAGGGAGGTGGGGTTCACTTGCAGAAGTGCCAGCTTTGACTTGGCTAGTCCTGAACTACGAGTACAAGACTTGAGGTAAGAAGCGTACACGAGTCCACTATATCTCTTCAACCAATTACACCACTATGGTTACTTCCTCGACTTCCACACAAGAAGCACACCATAGCACTCACGCTTATCTTGGTGTATTTTAGAAGTATCCAGTTCAAGTTGTCTAATAATCAAGCTAAGCTTTCCAAGCAGTCCTTAACCGCGGACGCGGCTATTCGAATAGTTTTGTTAACCCTGCAGGGGTGTACCGCTACACACACGTGTCATCAGTTACCGCCTTTTGCATGTCACAGTTCAAGAGGTGACAGCGAGGATGCCACCACAACACTTCGCCCACAGCTCCGTTCTAGTCCAGAGAGTCGCCTATCTGAGGGGGATCCGTATGGAAGTCCGGCCGAGGTTCCAGTACAGCCTCAAACGATGTGTGCAGGGTCCCAAGCCGGTCTTGAAAAGCCGTTCATCCACTTCGCAGACCGTGCCACAGCCCTACCAGAACTCCGAACTACTGCGACTCTTGGGGTTCGAACGGGGTGAGGTACTAGGATGAGAGGGGTCAGTGAGCCCAATGTGTGGTTGTACTCTTCTTCTTGGATCACTACACAATAACTCGGGCTTAGGGCGGTATTCAACGAGACAACCCACTATGTACTCCTACACAGCCTCTCATCGTTCACCTTGTATTAGGGTAGATTCACCAACACGTTTCACTTTCATCAACACCATGTTTATCATCATCCCGACTCACATCATAAGCAACCTCATTGTACCACTAAGCATGCAATAAGCAGTAACAGTTGCAGGGGCCACATGATATCAACCAACTCCTACATCTGCTAGGATTGTGGTTTGCTTACTACTGTGACAAGATGATAGGCCATGCAAAGGATATGGGTTCAACTATGCGATAGAAACGTTATCATGGTGATCATCCTAAACAATGCATAAGCGAGACATGAGAGGGAAGTGGGATTTTATAGACATGATCAATGGGGGTTTTCTTGCCTTGCTGACGAGGTTCAGTCACGGGGTCTTCAACGAAGGGGGTGATCTCGAGTTCCGGCTCCACTTCTATCCGAGCAAACAAAATAAACAAAGCATAAATAAGTTGAAATTCTCAAGCACATGATTATGTTGTCAAATGATGTGAATTGTATTGAGGTGATCTAGGTTCCATTTGCAACAAGTTAATTGAAGTTGATTTGAAAGTGAATTCAAATTCAAACTCCAAATGTATTTAAATTGGTCCAAGTTGCATTTGCTAGTATTTGTATTTTGTAATCCAAATGATCATGTGTGTGATAAGCTTCTGAAGTGTAGGTGATCATATGTGCATTGCAAAGGTTCAAAGTGGAATTGCATTTGGATTAAATTTTGAATTAATTCCATTTAAATCAAATAGCAAAAGCTACTGATCATAATTTAAATTCAACTTAAACAAAGTTGAAAGTTGCATATTTGGATAGATAATTTTCTCCTGATCATTTTTCATATATTATTTGCTATATTTGGAGTTAGGATGAATTAATTATGAATTTCCAAAGTTTGTCCTATTTTCTGCCATTTTCTGGAATTTGTTTAAATCTTTTAAATCTTTTCTGTTTATTGCGTCATGCTGACCAAAGGCTGACGTCAGGGGAGGGGGCTGACCTGTGGGGCCGACTTGTCAGTGGCTGGGGGCTAATTCCCTGTTAGTTTAAAACTAACAGTGGTTAGTTAGTGACCTGGGCCCACTGTCAGCGGCCCAGGGGTTAGGATTAGTGGGGGTTTAGCTCGGGGGGTTAGGGTTAGCTCCTAATGGCGCGGGTTGCCGGAGCTCTCGCCGGAGAGCTCGCCGGACTTGGGTTTTCGGCACGGGGCGAGGAGGGGAGACCACGGGCGAGTAGCTAGGGACCTCGCGCGTCCACTTGTGCCATCGGGGCAACGCTGGGAGGTCTGTGGCCATGGCTACTTCAACCGCGGCGGCAGGCCGAGCTCGGACCTCGACGGAATTTAGCTCCAGGGCGCGAAAGGGGGCGGGGTTAGGGGCAAACGAACGGGATGCTCACCCTGGGTGCGATGGAGAAGACGGCGGGGCTGGAGGGTGCTCGATGACGACGAATTCGGAGGTTTCCTGCTCGGCGGCCGGCGGCGAAGTCTTGGGGCTCGCGACGTCTCCGGTGGCTCCAAGCTTCAATTGAGGCGGGGCTTGAAAGAAGACGTCGACGCTGGATCGAATGGACAAGACGGCAGGGCCTCGGGCTGCCGGTGGCCACGTCGGGGCGTCGGCGCGCTCCGGCAAGGTCACGGGGGCGCTCGGGTTTTCGTCGCCGGAGGGGAAAGAGAGGGGCTGGGGTGAGCTGGAGGTGCGGGGGGGTTCTGCGGCGAGGCGTGGCGCAAGAGAGAGGGAGGGGGAGGCCTAGAAGCGGCTCGGCGTCGTCGTGGCGCCGTGTCCTTGCTCTGCCTCTCCAGCGAGGTGCTTGGAGGGGCGGGGAGGAAGAAGACAACGCTTCGGGGTGGGCTGGGCCAGGCCAAGGTAAGTGGGCCTTCGCCCCTGGGCGACAGGTAAGGTTCCTCTGCTCTGTCTTTTCTCTTTTCTTTTTATTTTTCTGCAATATGTTTGACCTAGCTAATAAAAATAGCTAGGCATTTTATAAAATGCCACAATTTTTTATATGGCCTCATAAAATAGAGAGCTAGCCACTTATAAAATTTGAGCATTTTTAAAATTCAAATTATTTGAATCTTAATTCAAATAGGGTATTTATTTAATTTCCAAGCCATTGTTTGAAAATTAGAAAATTCCATGAGCATGGGATTGCTCCAAAACCATTTTTAAAATGATCAGCACCATTTATAGGAATTTTCCAAATGTTCAAATGATTTTTGGAAAACGATTTTTATCTGGCCATTTGATTTAATTTCTCAGGGCTTTTCTTTTCCCCAATTTTGATTTTCTTTTTGAATTTTCACATGATGCAAAGGAGCACTTGATCCTAGCACATACCTAACTTGGGGTTGTGACAATATAGGCGAAGGGGGGCAGCCAGAGGTGGACCAGGGGCCCCAGGCGCCCCCCTGGCGCGGCCAGGGGTGGGGCCGCGCCGGGTGGCCGCCTGGGCCACCCCTGGCTCCCCTCTGGCCCCACTCGGCCTCTTCGCGAAGCTTCCTGTACGCTGATTTTTCCTATATTTTTCTGGCACTTTTTATATGGGGGAAAACTGAAATAGAAAAACAGCAGAAAACAGGAACTGGCACTGTGGTGCACTAAGTTAATAGGTTGGTCCAAATATGATCAAAAGTGTATGAAAGTGTATCTAGATCATAGCAATATCACACAAAACATGCATGGAGCAAGCAGAAATTATAGATACGTTTTGGACGTATCAACATCTCCAAGCTTAATTCCTGCTCGTCCTCGAGTAGGTAAATGATAACAGCATAATTTCTGTCGTGACATGCTAGAAACCATATAAGAACTTTGAAAAGTAAAGTAATCAAGGTTAGAAACTCAATTCAAGTCATAACATGCAAGAGTCTATATTAGCATTGAAACAAGTAACAAAAGAACATTAGGTGCAAGAGCTCTCGCTGTCCGTGACTCGAATGTCTCCAAATGGTGTTTGCGTGCAAGAAGGGGGATAGGGAATACGAGAAAAATAATTTATTTGATGAGAACTCAATCTACTAAAGTTTCACACTCGGTCTTTTTCTGGAATCTTATCTTGACTCGTCCCCAGACCACTAGTCAGATACGAGTCAATTTGATCCACTCCTTTTTCAATAGTTTGAGCACTCATGCAATGGATGAGCGTAAGCACGAGAGTTGACACTTAGGATGGCAAAGAGAGAAGTGCGGAGGAGGAAGACAAAAAGGATGAGAAAGGCTCACATCAATGAGGACAATCATAGGCAAGAGATGCCAAAGGATAGATATGATGTGAGGAGTACGGATTTCCATGCAACGGATGCACATACGAGCTAGGAAGCTCTCCAATGGAACTAGTGGGGGTGCATCTAACTTGCTCGCTCATGAAGACCTAGAGCTCGTTTGAGGAGGCTCTTCCTTGGAATATGCAAGCCAAGTTCTATAGTGTGAAGGTCCCCACATAGCTATATGCATAATGATCATCTCTATGGAGTACAAGGATATAAAGGGAGTACTAGTGTGGATCTCTCAAAAGGATAGTAGTGTTGCCCCTTTCTCTCTTCTTTCTATTTTTTTGTATTTTTTTGTGGCCTCAATGGCTCTTTCTACTTAACTCTCATTTGTCCTCTTTGGGATCTTTTATTGTGTCCACTTTGGGACCTTTTCCTCACTTAAGGGCAACACTCTATTTTACAAGAAGGTAAAGGAGATCTTTCACACTTTACAAGGTACTCAAAATCATAAAGAAGATGTAACTATCATGATGTATGCAATGTATGTCGCTGCCAGTGTAGCAGGAACATGTATGACATGAAGATCAAGTCATGAAGAGGTGGATGTAGCATGGAAATATATCTCGTAAAGGCTATGGAAATACCTTGATAGGTAGGTATGGTGGCTGTTTTGAGGAAATATATAAGGAGGTTTATGATGACAGAGTGTATCATGCCAAGGGTTTGGATGTACCGGCGAAGGTGGACACCAACTCTCGGAGTGATAAGAAGGCAATGCACGGCACGAAAGAGGCTAGAAAAATATGGGAAGGTGGAAGTGTCAACTTTCAATACTTACATTAGTCCGAAGAACTCATGCACTTATTATCGGTAACTCTCAATCTAATAAGGAGGTTCACAAAGAGACAAGTACCCCGAGGAGGAGTGTATGGGGGTTTGGTTATCCTTGCGCATCCTCGACTCATGGTACGTGAGTGTTCTCTAATATTCGATCCCTCCAAAGATTAGTGATCCATCTAGTAGCTAGAGTTCTCAACTAGTTTTGTAGGTTTTGAAAATTCACACGGATTGCCCAAAATACGACACCTATCACTAATAGGCTAGAGCTCTTGACACCAAAAGTTCAAACATTACTCACAACAATACCTCAAAACTATTGCAAGTTACTACTAGAATTAAATAGCAACCTCAATTACCTACTTTCAAGACAAGACACAACTCAGTGCAATAACCAACTCTCTTTAACAAGATAAACATGAAAACTAAAAAGAGTTCCAGCAACAAACTAAACAAAAGCCAAGGCTCTTGCTAAAGACAAACTAAGACTAAAACTAAACATGGCAGCAGCTATGAAAAGATAAAGAACACACAACAGCAAAAAGATAAGCAGGAAAAATCCTATGATGTGTTCTAGAATTTGAAAGTGGAGCGTGTTTCTCTCCCACACAAAGTAAGACGGGATCTAACTTGTTATAAACAGCAAGCAAAGCTAAAGAAAACTAAAAATAAAACCTAAGAGCGAGACGCTCCAAGCATAGCACATAACGCATGAAGTGAGAAAAATATAGTGAGAAGAAGGACGAACTGATGATTGTCGATGGAGAAGGGGATGCACGGGGACATCCCCAAGCTTAGATGCTTGAGTCTCCTTGAATATTTATTGGGGATGCATGGGGGCATCCCCAAGCTTGAGTGCTTGACACTCCTGGATCTTCTTTCATCATCTTCCATCGCACACTTGAAAACTCCCTTCATACATAACTCATCATAAGCTGATTAGAGAGGTTAGTACCCTTAATAAAATAATTTTTCCCCACTGGATATAAAGATATTCTTGAAGAGCTACTGTTTCTCAAGAGTGCCAAAAAGTTTTTGCAAAGAAAAAGCAAGCTTAAGGTTTGCAAAAGTTAGGAGAGACAAAACGTGGCAGAATCTGTGAAAAACAGAACAGCAGGTAATAAAGAATTTTTTAGGGGCACTTCTGCAACTCAAATCAAAAAACTCAGAATATACGGAAGTTTCACAATTGTATAGAGCACGCTGTCAAAACAATTCAGATCAAAAAGATGATCTGGTGATTTGATTCGAATTTTTCTGTCAAGGGACAGAATCTGTTTTCTGGACAGCACGTCACAACTTTTCCTTCCCTTATCATAAGAGGCTATAACTTGGCACAAAGCTGAAAAATAAAGATACAATGATGTTGCTACAATAGTAACAAACATCAAGACACAACAAAAAGCAAAAAGAAACCTAAATTCGTTGCGGGATGCCTCCCGAAAGCGCTTTCTTTTATGCCTTTAAGCTAGGCATAATGCAAAAGAAGAATCAAGTTTTATCAAGAGAAAGAGAATAACTAGCCCGTGTAACGGACTCAAAAGGTAACTTGTTTTTCTTTCTAGGGAAGTGTTCCATCCCATTTTTGAATGGGAATTGGAATTTTATATTCCCCTCTTTCATGTCAATAACCGCACCAACGGTGCGAAGAAAAGGACGTCCCAAAATAATTGGACACAAAGGTTCACACTCTATATCCATAACAATAAAATCAACGGGAACATAGTTGTCATTGACAATGATAAGAACATCGTCGATCTTCCCCAAAGGTTTCTTTACGGAAGAATCAACAAGACGAACACCAAAAGAACAAGGCTGAAAGGGCGTCAATTCAAACATATCAAATATTCTTTTGGGCATAACGGAGGTACTAGCTCCAACATCACATAAGGCGTAGCAAGAGAAGTTATTTAATTTAATTTTGATCATAGGGTCCCAACCATCATCTAGCTTCCTAGGTATGGAGGCTTCTACTCTAAGCTTCTCCTCCCTAGCTTTGATGAGAGCATTTGTGATATGCTCCGTGAAGGCAATATTAAGTGTGCTAGTGTGGGGGTCCCTAGATATTTTGTGTAGCAAGCTAATAACTTCTGAGAGGGTGCAACTATCAAAATCAATATCACTACTATCAAAGGTGGTAGTAGTGTCGTCTAGACTCACTTGTTTGAAACCCTCTATGTTCATAGGAGTTTCTTCATCTTTGGTTGAGGTATTAGCATCACCATTAATAGGTCCAACGGGACTAGGAGTGCATTGGGTGCTAATAGTTTGGGTGTCCTCAACAATTTGGATAGTGGCAACTGTGTGGTGTGTAGGAAGGCTCTTAATTCTACCCTCTTCCTCTTTTTCTCTAGCCCACCTATCTTTAAGTTTAGCCATCATCCTAATATTTTCATTAATTTGTAATTGGATAGCATTAATAGGAGTGGTCTTATTCTCCTCAAGGGGAGAGGTTCTAATTTTAAGCATCTCAATATCAAGGGCTAAGCTTTCTACCTTCAAAGAGAGATTATCTAATTTAGCTAATTTCCCCTCTGCATTTTTGTTGAAGGCTTTTTGGGTAGTGATAAAGTCTCTAAGCATGTTTTCCAATTCAGAAGAGGGGTTCTTGTTGCTAGGGTAGGTGTTGTTGTTCCCATAGTTGGATGGAAACGGTCTAGGATTGCTAGAAAAATTACCCCTATAAGCATTGTTGTTGAAGTTGTTTCTAGCAATAAAGTTCACATCTACTTGTTCTTGGGAAACCAAAGAATTTAAAGGGACATCATGAGGATCAATAGAGGGTTGCTTGGTAAGTAGAGACATAATTAAGTCAACTTTTTCATTTAGGGAGGTAACTTCCTCGACAGAGTTTACCTTCCTACCTGTTGGAGCACGTTCGGTGTGCCATTGGGAATAATTGGTCATCATCTCATCGAGAAGCTTCGTGGCAGCACCAAGTGTAGTTGACATAAAGGTTCCTCCAGCGGCCGAATCTAACAGGTTCCGCGAGGTAAAGTTCAAGCTTGCATAAAAAGTCTAGATAACCATCCAGGTAGTCAAACCATGTGTAGGGCATTTCTTAACAAGAGATTTCATTCGTTCCAAAGCTTGGGGAACATGTTCATTATCCAATTGCTTAAAATTCATAATGTTACTCCTTAATTGGATATTTTTAGCAGGTGGGTAGTACTTCCCTATAAAAGAATCTTTGCACTTATCCCAAGAATCTATGCTATTCATAGGCAAAGATTGAAACCAAATTTTAGCTTCTCCCCTTAAAGAGAAAGGAAAGAGCTTGAGCTTAACAATATCACCTTCTACTTCTTTATACTTTTGCATATCACATAATTCAACAAAATTGTTCAAGTGTAAAGCAGCATCATCTCCAGCACCAGAGAATTGATCTCTCGTAACAAGGTTTAGCAAGGCCGGTTTAATTTCATAAGAGGTAGCTGAACTGGCAGGTGTGGCAATGGGGGTGCAGATAAAGTCTTGGTTGTTGTGACTAGTGAAGTCACACAACTTGGTGTTTTCAGTGGAACCCATAGCAGCAGCAAGTGTGGCAGATTTTTTTGTGATTTTTGATAAAAGACACAAAGATAAAAACTGAAAGGTAAACTAACAAGACTAAATAACAAAGGTAAAGGGTAGTGTGCAACTCCCCTATCTTAGCACTCGGAGTCCCTGGCAACGGCGCCAGAAATTTGCTTGATGGCGCGAGAGTTGACGAGTGTAGTCTTCTCGCCCTTCATTGGTGAGCCCCAAGTGGAAGGCGTGATGTAGCACAGCAGCAAATTTCCCTGAGTAAAGATACCAAGGTTTGTCTCCAGTAGGACTCCAGAGATGATAAGTAGGTGTCAGCGGCGCAACTGACGCGGACCTGCACACAGACACAAATAACTTTGTTCCCAACGAAGTTCAGAGAGGTTGTCAATCTCTCCAGTCTTGTTGTTCACAAAGGATCAAACACAAGGGATACTGATAGCAACTGAAAGTAAAAGCAGAAAAGTAAATGAGCGTGGAAACAGTAATGAGGATATGGACCGGGATACGTGATGTTCACTAGTGATGTCTCTCTCCCAAAAGACGATAAAACTGCTATGCGAGGTAAACAAATTACAAAAGGGCAATTGACAGGATTATGAAAACACCGCAATGCTAACTATTCTACAAAAGAAAGGAAGAGGCTCAAAAGCACGGGCAGTACACCAAAATAAGTAGACCGAAATCCAACTGCATCTACTACTAATCATCCACCTTGAGATATCTATCCAGAACATCTCGCTGGTATTAAGTTGCGAGACCCACCCAAAGTGTAAACCCAAAGCAACAGACAACTCCATTAAAAAGCACTTTGCGTAAAGTAAACAATCCTTCCAACCGCGGTTTCAAGCACTGTTGTTTTCCCCCTTGTGGCAACAGCACATCCCCTAGACTCATGTTTCTGTCACTCAAGCGTGTCATCGGGGGGCATGAACCCACAATCGAGCATAACGTTCCCTCTTGGGGTTACTACCTACTACTTGGCCAAAGCAATAAACAGCAACGGAGAACATGCAAGAATTACTTAGGAACAAAAATATAAGAGATAAAAACCAAATATATTACTCAATCACAAACTGAACATAATCTCATAATCCAACAGATCCCATCAAACTCAGCATAGCAACAGCAGAAAGATTACAGAAGTGCCTCGATCATGTAGGGCAGCTCACGAGGTCTAAACCATGAAGAACAAAGAGGGGAGGAGAACATCACATAGCTACTGATCACGGACCCATGGTCTAAGGAAAACTACTCACGAGACATCCGGGGAGCATCCATGGTGGAGAGGAGACTCACGGAGGTCGGTCCTCCCTCCGGCAGGGTGCCGGGAAGAGGTCTTCTGGTGCTCCCGATCTCGTAAGCGCGGCGGCGGCGGAACAGAGGAGAGATCGCGAAAAAGGGTTCTCCTCCCGGAAGTTTCCCGTGACGGAGAATATATAGGCGAAGGGGGCAGCCAGAGGTGGACCAGGGGCCCCAGGCGCCCCCTGGCGCGACCAGGGGTGGGGCCGCGCCGGGTGGCCGCCTGGGCCACCCCTGGCTCCCCTCTGGCCCCACTCGGGCTCTTAGCGAAGCTTCCTGTATGCTGATTTTTCCTATATTTTTTCCGGAATTTTTCTGGCACTTTTTATATGGGGGAAAACTGAAATAGAAAAATAGCAGAAAACAGGAACTGGCACTGTGGTGCACTGAGTTAATAGGTTAGTCCAAATATGATCAAAAGTGTATGAAAGTGTATCTAGATCATAGCTATATCACACAAAACATGCATGGAGCAAGCAGAAATTATAGATACGTTTTGGACGTATCACACCGTCACTGCATCTTGCAAAATGATGATTACAGCTGCCAACTCTGTGAAGTCCCCCAGGAGGAAACTATTGAACATCTGATTTTCGCTGCCATTTTAGCAAAGTGCGCTAGAGCAAACTAGGGATTTCTTGGGTGGATGCAGGGGGGAGGCTAGAGATGTTGCATGCTGCTAAAAATCAGTGGTCCAAGGGTTTATTCATGGATGTCTTTATAGTGGCCTCTTGGAGTCTCTGGAAGGAGAGAAATGATAATTATTTTTGGGGTCTGCGTCCTTCTGTTGAATCCTGGAGACAAATATTTGTGAAGGACTGATGCTAGTTCCTCGTTGGCTACCCTAAGTGGAAGGTTGAGATGTAGCGTAGCGTAATTTCCCTCAGTAAAGATACCAAGGTTTCTCTCCCGTAGGACTCCAGCAACGCCAAGTAGGTGACAACGACGCTAGAATTAGCACGAGTTGACGTGGACCTGCACACAAATACAAATAACTTTGCTCCCAACGAGTACAAAGAGGTTGTTAATCACTTCGGCCTTGCTGTTTACAAAGGGTCAAATGCAACAGATAAAAGATAGTTATAGCTAAGACTAGAAAGTAAAAGCAGGAAGTAAATTGAGGGTGTAACAGTGGTGGAAATATGGACCGGGGTCCCATGATGTTCACTAGTGATGTCTCTCTCTCAAAAGACGATAAAACTGTTATGCGAGGTAAACAAATCACAGCTGGGCAATTGACAGGATTACGGGCGCAAACCAATGCTAACTATGCTACGAAGAAAGGAAGAGGCTCAAAAGCATGGGTGGTATGCCAAAATAAGTAGACCGAAATCCATCTGCATCTACTACTAATCATCCACCATGAGATATCTATCCAGAAAATCTCGCTGGTATTAAGTTGCGAGCCCCACCCAAAGTGCAAACCCAAAGCAACAGACAACTACATTAAAAGAACTTTGCGTAAAGTAAACAATCCTTGCAACCACGGTTACAAGCACCGTTGTTTTCCCCCTTGTGGCAACAACACATCCCCTACACTCATGTTTCTGTCACTCAAACTAGTCATCAGGGGGCATGAACCCACAATCATGCATAACGCTCCCTCTTGGAGTCACTACCTACTACTTGGCCAACGCAATAAACATCAATGGAGAACATGCAAGAATTACTCAAGAACAAAAATATAAAAGATTAGAACCAAATATATTACTCAATCACAATCAGAACATGGTCTCATAATCCATCAGATCCCAGCAAACTCAGCATAGCAACAGTAGAAAGAATTACATATGTGCCTTGATCATGTAGGCAGCTCACAAGGTCTAATCCATGAAGAACAAAGAGAAGAGAAGAACATCACATAGCTACTGATCATGGACCCATGGTCCAAGGTGGACTACTCAGGGATCATCTGGGAAGCGTCCATGGTGGTGGAGAAGCTCCAGGAGGTCAATCCTCCCTCCAGCAGGGTGCCGGGAAGAGGTCTTCTAGCGCTCCTGATCTTGGAAGCGCGGCGGCGGCGGAACAGGGGCGAGATCGTGAAAAGGTGTTATGTCCTCGAGGGTTTCGGAGGACAGAGAATAAATAGAATAAGGGGGCAGCCAAGGGGGGCACCAAGGGTCCAGGCGGCCCCCTGGCGCGGCCCCACTCCTAGCCGCGCCGGGAGGGCGCCTGGGGCCCTGCTGGGTCACCTCCGGGCCCCCTTCGGGACTCTGGAAGCTTCCGAAGCGCTGGTTTTTATTGGATTTTTCCAGAATTTTTGAGCATTTTTAATACGGGGGAAACCTGAAATAGAAAAATAGCAGAAAACAGGAACTGGCACTGGGGTGCACTGAGTTAATAGGTTAGTCCAAATATGATCAAAACTGTATGAAAGTGTATCTAAAACATAGCAATATCACAGAAAACATGCATGGAGCAAGCAAAAATTATAGATACGTTTGAGACATATCAACATCCCCAAGCTTAATTCCTGCTCTTCCTCGAGTAGGTAAATGATAACAAGCATAATTTCTATGGTGACATGCTAACAACCATATAAAAACTTTGTAAGTAAAGCAATCAAGGTATGTAATTCAATTCAAGTCGTAACAAGCAATAGTCTATATTAGTATTGAAACAAGCAACTTAAGAACATTAAGGTGCAAGAGCTCTCGTTTTCCGTGACTCGAATGTCTCCAGATGGTGTTTGCGTGCAAGAAGTGGGGGATGGGAATACGATAGAGAGAAAATATTTATTTGTTGACAACTCAATCTACTAAAGTTTCACACTTAGTCTTCTTTGGAATCTTATCTTGACTCATCCCCAGACCACTAGCCAGGTACAAGTCAATTTGATCCACTCCCTTTCGATATTCTGGGCACTCATGCAATGGATGAGTGTAAGCACGAGAGTTGACACTTAGGATGGAAAAGAGAGAGATAGTGGAGGAGGAAGACAAAAAGGTGTGAAAGTCTCACATGAATGAGGACAATCATAGGAGAGAGGGCCAAATGATAGATATGATGTGAGGAGTAGGGATTGCCATGCAACGGATGCACATACGAGCTAAAGTAAGCTCTCCAATGGAACTAGTGTGGGTGCATCCAACTTTCTCGCTCAAGAAGACCTAGAGCTCATTTGAGGAGGCTCATCATTGGAGTATACAACCCAAGTTCTAAAGTGTGAAGGTCCCCACATAGTTATATGCATATATGATCATCTCTATGGAGCACAAGGTATAATAGGGAGTACGTGTGTGGATCTTTCAAAAGGAATTGTAGTGTTGCCCCTTTCTCTCTTTTTATTTTATTTTTTCTATTTTTACTCTTTTTGTAAAAAAATTTGGTGGCCTCAGTGGCTCTTTCTATTTCTCTCATTTGTCCTCTTTGCGATCTTTTAAATTTGTCCTCTTTGGGATCTTTTCCTCACTTAAGGGCAACAATCTATTTTATAAGAAGTATAAACGATCTTTCAAACTTTACAAGGTACTCAAAATAAAGAAGATGTAGCTATCATGATGTATGGAAATGTATGCCTCTGTCAGTGTAGCAGGAACATGTATGACATGAAGATCTAGTCATGAGAACATGGATGTTGCATGGAAATATATCTCGAAAAGGCTATGAAAATGCCTTGATAGGTAGGTATGGTGGTTATTTTGAGGAAAGATATAAGGAGGTTTATGATGACAGGTCCTATCATGACAAGGGTTTGGATGCACCGGCGAGGTGGACGCCAACTCTCGGAGTGAGAAGAGGGCAATGCGCGGTACCGAAGAGGCTACCAAATATGAGGAGGTGGAAGTGTCAACTTTCAATACTTACATTAGTCCGAAGAACACATGCACTTATTATCGGTAACTCTCAATCTAATCAGGAGGTTCACAAAGATACAAGTACCCCGAGGAGGAGTGTATGGGGGTTTGGTTATCCTTGCGCATCCTCGACTCATGGTACGTGAGTGTACTCTAATATTCGAATCCTCAGAAGAGTAGTGATCTATCTAGTAGCTAGAGTTCTCAACTAGTTTTGTAGGTTTTGAAAATAAACACGGATTGCCCAAAATACGACACCTATCACTAATAGGCAAGAGCTCTTGAAACCAAAAGTCCAAACATTACTCACAACAATGCCTCAAAACTATTGCAAGCTACTACTAAAATTAAATAGCAACCTCGATTACCTACTTTCAAGTCAAAACACAACTCAGTGCAACAACCAACTCTCTTCACAAGATAAACATGAAAACTAAAGAGAAATCCAGCAACAAACTAAAATAAAGCTCTAGAAAAATATAAACATGAAAACTAAGAGCTAAACATGACAGCAACTAAGAAAAGATAAAGAACACACAACAAAAGAAAGATATGCATGAAAATCCTATGATGTGTTCTAGTTTGAAGTGGAGCGTGTTTCTCTCCCACACAAAGAAAGATGGGTTTTAACTTGTTATGAACATCAAGCAAAGCTAAAGAAAACTAAAGAATAAACCTAAGAGCGAGACGCTCCAAGCATAGCACATAACGCATGAAGTGATAAAAATATAGTGAGACTAAGGACGAACTGATGATTGTTGATGGAGAAGGGGATGCACGGGGGCATCCCCAAGCTTAGACGCTTGACCTCCTTGAATATTTATTGGGTATGCATGGTTACATCCCCAAGCTTGAGCGTTTGACACTCCTGGATCTTCTTTCATCATTTTCCCTCGCACAGTTGAAAACTCCCTTCATACATAACTCAACATAAGCTGATTAGAGAGGTTAGTACCCTTAATAAAATAATTTGTCTCTACTGGAAATAAAGATTTTCTTGAAGGGATACAGTTTCTCAAGATTGCCAAAAAAAACTGCAAAGAAAAAGCTAGCGCAGGACTTGCAAATGTGAGGAAAGGTAAAACGTGGCAGAATCTGTGTAAAACAGACCAGCAGGTAGTAAATAATTTTTTCGGGGTACTTCTACAACTCAAATCAACAAACTCATAACAGAATCTCGAAAGCCAATTGTATAGAGCACGCTGTCAAAACAATTCAGATCAACAAGATGATCTGGTGATTTTAGGCGAATTTTTCTGTCCAAGGACAGAATCTGTTTTCTGGACAGCATGTCACAACTTTTGAACTTTCTTGCAATCGGAGGCTAAACTTGGCACAAAGCTTAAAAATAGAGATACAATGATGTTGCTACAGTAGTAACAATCATCAAGACCGCTAAGAGCAGAAGTATAAACATCTTGGGTTGCCTCCCAACAAGCGCTTTCTTTTACGCCTTTAAGCTAGGAAAGAAGCAAAAAAAGGAAGAATCACGTTGTATCAATCGAACCATCATCAAGATCATCAAAAATCTCTTCAATTGTACAACTAGTCTTAAGAGGTCTTTCAAATAAGGGCCTAATGAAGATACTTCTAGGGATAAAACCAAAAGGCGTAAAATCAATTGGAGTTTCATTTATAAGTTTATCTGAGAGAGGTATTTCTTCCAAGGTTTTCACGGTTTCAACTCCCTTGGTAATGAGTGGATTATTTTTAGGTCGGGGAACCTTAGGGACATAATTGAACTTAGGTTCCTTCCTTGCCGGAGTTTCTACCTTTTTTGGTTTGATTGAGGAGAAAGTAGTTCCTAAAGTGTCAATGATTTTCTCAATCTTATCTATCCTAGATGGATCCAAATCATGGGATTTGATGGTCTCCAAAGTTTTCATCATTTTATGCATGGAGCTATCAAGTCTATTCGAATTCCCTTGAATCTTACGATCCAACTCATTTATCTTAATTATGCTTGGTATTTCTAATTCTATCTTTTCAAGTTTTTTATAATGTGAACTAAAGTGATATCCTCTTGAATGCTAGCAACAGGGAGATGTCCAACAAGATTTTCAATAACATTATGAGACTCCCATATTGGGGCTTCTAGGAAATTCCCATTGATAGCACCATCTAGAATGAACCTATTCCAAGGAGTAATTCCAACATAAAAGTTTCTAAGCAGGATAGTAGTGGATTGCTTCTTGGTGGCTCTTTTCTGAGAATCATTAATTCTATACCAAGCACTTTTAAACTTTCACCACCTTTTGTTTAAAGGTGAGCACTTCTGTCTCAACAAAGGCAAAAGGACCAGACATAATGACAACTACTATCAAGGTAAATAATTTTTTTGTGGTTTTTGCTAAAGGACACTAAAGCAAGAACTGGAAGGTAAACTAACAAGACTAAAAATCAAAGGGAAAAGATAGCGTGCAACTCCCCTATCTTGAAGATTGGAATCCCCGGCAACGACGCCAGAAATTACTTGATGCTAGTTCCTCATTGGCTACCCCAGGAGGAAGCTTGATATGTAGCGTAGCGTAATTTTCCTCAGTAAAGGTACCAAGGTTTGTCTCCCATAGGACTTAGCAACGACAAGTAGGTGACAACGGTGCTAGAATTAGCACGAGTTGACGTGGATCTGCACACAGATATAAATAACTTTTCTCCCAGCGAGTAAAGAGAGGTTGTCAATCTCTACAGCCTTGTTGTTTAAAAAGGGTCAAACGCAACAGATAAAAGATAGTGATAGCTAAGACTAGAAAGTAAAAGCAGGAAGTAAATTGAGGGTGTAACAATGGTGGAAATATGGACCGGGGTCCCATGATGTTCACTAGTGATGTCTCTCTCCCAAAAGACGATAAAACTGTTATGCGAGGTAAACAAATCACAGCTGGGCAATTGATACGTCCAAAATGCATCGCTATTTTATATAGTAATTCTTTCTTATTCATTGATATATTTCATGTTATGATGTTGTTCTTATGTTGTTTTGGCTTATTTTACACAGTTTTCAACTTTCCGATGCCGAAGCAGGAGATGGAGGATTCAGCGGTAAAAAGTGTACGCTGAGTTGCTGAAGAAGAATACCTCCAAATTACCTGAAAATCGATGGAGGGAATTTTTCAGAAGGTTAACGAAGACACGTCGAAAAGGGGCCACAGGGTGCCCAGGCGGCCACATGGCGCGGCCCCCACCCTAGCCGCGCCGGGAGGGCGCCTAGACCCCTGGGGCCACTCCTGGCTCCCCCTTTTGGCCTATATATCGCTCATGTACCAAAAACCCTAAAAGAGAGAGTTTACGGAGTTCCGCCACCGCTCCGTGGAGGAAACCTACAGAGGAGAAAAGACATCTCCGGCAGGCAGATTCCGCCGGGGAGAACACATCCCGGAAGGGGAGATCATCGCCATCGTCATCACCATCGTCACGGGCATCATAGAGATCATCATCAACATCATCACCAACATCAGCACCATCTCCACCACCATCCAATCTCACCTCACAAGTCCAACTTCTGTTGTAATCCATAGTATATATCCTCTCTATTCTACCCGTGTTGATTACCGCCGTGTGATGAATGCTATTGAGTTTTGTTGGAGAAATATCATTGTGTCTGTATTGTTTACCATCTATTTATCCCCTCTGATCATGATATGTTTTATGTCTTGTGAGTAGTTACTTTAGTTCTTGAGGACATGGGAGAAGTCTAGTTGTTAGTAGTCATATGATGTTGAAGTAATATGTGTTGTTTGATACTTAAGTTGTGTTGTTATTTTCCTAGTGGTGTTGTGTGAGTCGAACACTCAACACTTCGCCTTATTAAGGACCTAGGGGAATACATTGTGTACAAAGGATGCTTACGGTGGGTTGCCGGAGTGACAGAAACCTGAACCCCAGTTCGCACTCTTTTACACAAGGGAACAATGGATCATCGATCGTATTGCTATGGTTAGGCTTTTGCCTTAATTACTATCTTGTATTTGCGGATGCTTGCAAGGTGTTTAATCATAAGAGTGCACTTATCTTAGTCTAGAGTGTGCACTAGCATAGATCCACCTACTCAACACTTATCAACACGGCACATAGTACCGATACGGAATATGGCGAAAGCACATGACTATTTCTCCCGTGTGTCCTCAAGAACGCTTTAGCCTTTATAAGTTTAGTTGCTAGGCCTATCCTTTTCTCAAAAGGATTGGGCCACTTGTTACTCCTCGGTGCTCTTTACTTTGCTCGCTTTTACCTTTTTTTGCTTCTATCAAAAATCCCTATAAAGTTGTCTTTCAGTTCCTGCAGCTATTTCTTTACCAAAGTCACTTACCAATACCTTCTGCTCCTCGTTGGGTTCGACACTCTTATTTATCGAAAACACTACAAATGATCCCCTACAGTTGAGGGTCATCAGCAATTGACAGGATTACGGGCGCAAACCAATGCTAACTATGCTACAAAGAAAGGAAGAGGCTCAAAAGCCTGGGCGGTATGCCAAAATAAGTAGATCGAAATCCATCTACATCTACTACTAATCATCCATCTTGAGATATCTATCCAGAAAATCTCGCTGGTATTAAGTTGCAAATCCCACCCAAAGTGTAAACACAAAGCAACATACAACTGCATTAAAAGAACTTTGTGTAAAGTAAACAATCCTTGCAACCACGGTTACAAGCGCCGTTGTTTTCCCCCTTGTGGCAACAACACATCCCCTAGACTCATGTTTCTGTCACTCAAACTAGTCATCAGGGGGCATGAACCCACAATCATGCATAACGCTCCTTCTTGGAGTCACTACCTACTACTTGGCCAAAGCTATAAACAGCAACGGAGAACATGCAAGAATTACTCAAGAACAGAAATACAAAAGATAAGAACCAAATATATTGCTCAATCACAATCTGAACATAGTCTCATAATCCATCTGATCACAGAAAACTCAGCATAGCAACAGCAGAAAGAATTACATATGTGCCTTGATCATGTAGGGAAGCTCATAAGGTCTAATCCATGAAGAACAAAGAGGGGACAAGAACATCACATAGCTACTGATCATGGACCTATGGTCCAAAGTGGACTAATCACGGATCATCCGGGAAGCGTCCATGGTGGGGGAGAAGCTCCCGGAGGTCTATCTTCCCTCTGGCAGGGTGCCGGGAAGAGGTCTTCTGGCGCTCCCGATCTTGGAAGCGCGACGGCGGCGGAACAAATGCAAGATCGCGAAAAGGGATTATGTCCTCGAGGGTTTCTGAGGACAGAGAAT
Organism: Bromus sterilis; assembly: GCA_950022295.1. Classification (NCBI taxonomy): domain Eukaryota; kingdom Viridiplantae; phylum Streptophyta; class Magnoliopsida; order Poales; family Poaceae; genus Bromus; species Bromus sterilis. The sequence goes on from OX465599.1 coordinate 61,318,617, forward strand.
AAATACGCGAAGGGGGGCAGCCAGGGGGCACCAGGGGTCCAGGCAGACCCCTGGTGCGGCCCCACTCCTGGCCGTGTCGGGAGGTCGCCTGGGGACCTTGTGGGCCCCTCTGGTACCCCTTCAGGACTCTGGAAGCTTCCGAAGCACTGATTTTTTATTGGATTTTCCCGGAATTTTTGGAGCATTTTTAACACGGGGGAAACGTGAAATAGAAAAATAGCAAAAAACAGGAATTGGCACTGGGGTGCACTGAGTTAATAAGTTTGTCCAAATATTATCAAAAGTGTATGAAAGTGTATCTAAAACATAGCAATATCACACAAAACATGCATGGAGCAAACAGAAATTATAGATATGTGTGGGACGTATCAAGGACTTTGATATGCTTAAGCATAGGGCTAGAGAGGGGGTTGGGCCCCTTATTTCAAACATCTTAACCTCTCTTTTGTAAATTCTCCCTCAACACTTCCCCCCCCCCTCCTCCAACCTCCCCCTCCCCTTCTCTATGTACATACTTTGACTTGTGTCTGACTTACTAATATAAAGGCAGTGGGGGGTTTTCCTCACTGTCATAAACGGCTCAAAAACAAGCCGCGTGATAGTTGGGCTTTGCCCTGACACATTTTCGCTATATGCCGCGCTAGTATCATTCCATATCCTGCTACACTAGCAGAGGCATACCTTGCATACATCATGCACTACTGGAATTCTCTTGTTTGCCGTCTGCCAAGGAAAACACACCTTTAGCGGACGGCACAGCTCCTGTCAACAGTTTCTTCGGCAAAGAGATGCTTTGTCGTTTGCACCTAATCGACAGACGGCAAAGCCCTTTGCCGACTGTATACTGGCAAGTAGACGGCAACGAGAGCCTGACGGCAAAAAGGTTAGAAGCCCCTCCGTCAGGCCGTTAACGGCGAGGTGTGTCGTCTACCGACAGACGGCAAAGAAATGGTGACGTCATCAAGATGCCACCTCTCATCAGATCTTTGTCGTCTGCCGGGCAGATGGCATAGTAATGTTCTTTGTCGTCTGCCAGACATATGCAGGCGGCATACGGACCAAATGGCACCTAGTATGTTCCCAGATTGCACAGTTGGGTGTCACGTGTCACCTTTGCCGACCACCAGCAGACGGCAAAGGGCTTTGCCGACTGCTTGCAGACGGCAAAGAACCTATATTGTCTCTGTTTTTCTGTTTTTCTTTTAAACCCTGCATTTGACAAAAAAAACAATACATATATATAACAACACCTATCACACCACATCACACCATATCCAAGAACATATGAATCTCCAACAATATTAAAAAGTCTCCAACAAGGATAACAACAAACACATTGTTTCATATATACATCACACATATTTCATTACACAAAGTCTCCAAGCAGTTCGTAACAACATCACACCAAGTTCATAACAACAACAAAGTCTCCAGACAGCAACTCCAGCAATGCATGACCCCCGTAAAGCAAATCTGCAATATAAAAATAAGAAAGTTAGAGCAAGAAGGAGGACAAGAAGAATAAGTAATAAGAGAAGGTTAGTTCTTCTTCTTCTTCTGCTGCTGTTTTCTTTAGCATTTGTGAGCAATTAAGCTAACCTTTAGCATTTGTGAGCACGTTCTGAGAAATTAAGCTAACCTGTAGAATTTGTGAGCAATTTAGCACGTTTTGAGTCAATGAAGCTAACTTTAGCATTCGTGAGCAATTTAATAAACTTTAGCATAATTTGAGCAATCAATAGCATGTTTTGAGGAATTAAGCTGACTTTAGCATATTGTTAGCCAATTAACCTAGCTTTAGCATTTTGTGAGGCACCTAACCTTTAGCATTTGTGAGCACATTTTGAGAAATTAAGCTAACCTTTAGAATTTGTGAGCAATAAAGCAAACATTAGCATGTTTTGAGCCAATGAAGCTAACTTTAGCATTTGTGAGCAATTTAAGAAAGTTTAGAATAATTTGAGAAATTAATAGCATGTTTTGAGGAATTAAGCTGACTTTAGCATATTGTGATCCAATTAAGCTAACTTTAGCATTTTGTGAGGCACTTTAACTAACTTTAGAAATTTTTTAAGCGAATCAAGCTAACTTTAGCATTTTGTGATCGATTCAAGCTAACTTTAGTATCTTGTGAGCAAATGAAGCTAACTTCACCATTTTGGGAGCAAATCAAGCTAAATATGCATTTTCAAACTAACTAAGCATTTATAAAGCAAAATATAGAACAGAAATTACCGAAGTGTAGCCCTCAAGGCTGAGGTGGATGAGAAGCATCAGTCGGGTTGCCCGAGGTTGACGAGGGAGAAGGGTCATGGGATGCAGCCCGAGAGTTATGCTGCACGAAAAGATCAACTAGCGGTTAGCATGACACCACTCAATAAGGTATTGATGATCATTGAAAGATACTCACCGTCCCCACAGGAGAGATGATCGGCATCGGTGGAGCGGCCTGGCCAGTCTTCTCGCACATAGTCTAAAAATTTGTTTTCCACGAGTCAATCATATTAGTTCCTAATATAAACAATCATTATAACATGCGTTCTTTGGGTGAATATGAACAAGTGACTTACCACGATGAGCTCGTACAAGGCCCGGTTCGACGCATCGTGGCGTGCCGCGGCCTCCTCAAGAGCCTTCGCCGTCCTCTCCTCCGCCAAACGCTCTCTCTCTCTCTCTCTCTCTGTTGCCTTCTCCTCCGCCAACCGCTCCTTCTCCTCGAGTAGCCGCTGAGTATTCTGTCGCTCTCTCTCAAGAGCTTCCTGCAACCCCACTCCTGTAGTTAGCACTGTAATATTCGATGAGAGAACACAAGAATGCAAGAGTCCTTATGGCTAACCTCGATAGCGAGATCGACTGGCCGCGCACGAGTCCTTATAGCAGGAGAAGAGCTCGTTTGGCGCGCCTTGATCTTAGGAAGAGTCCTATTGCACCAAATCAACTTATCTCCAATGGCCATGGCGCCATGGCGCCTTCCGCCACCAGAGATCATGACCAGCTTCGGGTTAATAGGCTTCCCAACCGGGTTATAATCCTGCTCGTGCTTCTCCTTCTCCACCTAGGTATAAGCCTTCATCTTACCGTAGGCGGCAACGTTGGTGAAAGTCGAGGGAGTGGCAATATCCGACTCTGAGAGTGCCTTGGCCTTCTTGTACGACGTTGTATGGGCCATGCCATAATTGTCGAACACCCCAAGTGGCTCTGTTTTATTATGCTCCGCCTAAAATACAAAGCAAAGAACAATATTAGTAAACGGCTAAGTTGTGGGTGCGTAAAAGACAATATTCTCAAAACACACATACCCATTTTTGCCCGTAACCAGCTAAGTTGCGGCTGCCTTGATGGTGTGGCACACCAACCATCTGGGCGCGCCAGTCCTTGGCATTGTTGTGGGCGGCCAACCAGGCTTCTGAGCACCCCTGGTCCACAATGACCTCCCAACAATCCATCTTATCCGCACACCATCTCGGTGGCGCCTAAGTTAGTAAACAGGAAGATTAGCTATTATAGGCCTAGCTAGCTAGGAATCAAATCAACGAAACTAAAAGACGCAAGAAGGGGTTACCATCATGTACTTGTCCCTCGAAAGATATTTCTTTTGGCATTCCGACTTGCTACGCTTAAGGCCACGCTTGGCGTAGTAGTCACGGACCGCCTGCACTCGAATCTCGTGCCTTGTGTTCTGCAAGAGGCGCCTGCACTCTTGGATGAGCACCTTTCCCGCCTCCTCCTCCATGGACTCTTCGACCTTGTAATAGATCTGCAATTAATAGCACGAGACAACACTAATGAGTGCACCAACTACCTAGCTATTCTCAAGTTCTCATTGTGTGAAAGAGAAATTACCCAAAATCCGTTCAACACCATGTCCGCTCTGGTGTGGCATTCGACCCCGTTGACGGTCGTATTTGACGAGGTCTCAGCAGCTATATAGTGCTCCCAAAAGAGTCCAGGCTGCGGAGGCGAAGCATCATCGGGCAACTGAACCAACCCCGGGAAATTCTGCCTGATGAGCACACCAAGGATGTCGTTGGGATTGCGTACACCTGAGGCGTATGCCCAAACCCTGCAATAAAAAAAGTAAAAAAGCCATCAGATATTTGCATAAACCTCAGCGTACTGAAACAAAGAAATTAAGTGCACTTACGTCTCTCCATCAGGCGCAATCAACGACCTATGGGCGGGAGTCACCGGCTCAGCCGGGAGCCGTGTACCCCCACGCTGGTACACGGTGTTACCCTCAGCCCCCTCAGCCTCATCATCAGTGGGAACCGCCTCCTCTTCACCAACCTGCCTCTCTTCACCAACCTCCCTGATGGTACGAATTAATGTCCCCTCGTTGGTTACCCAAAGTGGAAGGTTGAGATGTAGACAGCAGCAAGTTTCCCTTAGCAAAGATGCTAAGGTTGAGTGTCGACCAGTAGGACTCCAACAGATACAAGAAGGTGGTGAAGTGAACAATGGCGCCGTTTACAACCGAGGTTGCTAACTTTACCTGGACCTGCACATACAACAAATAACTTTGCTTCCCAACGAGTACAGAGGAGTTGTCAATTCCTCCGGCCTTGTTGTTTACAAAGGATAAAATGCACGGGATAATAATGATAGTGATAGCAACGGAAAAGTAAATAAAGAAGTAAATTTATAGTGGGTGTAAACAGTATTGGAAATATGGACCGGGGTCCTATGATGTTCACTAGTGATGTCTCTCTCCCAAAAGACGATAAAATGGCCATGCGAGGTAAACAAAATACAGCTGGGCAATTGACAGGATTATGTGCGCAAACCAATGCTAATTATGCTATAAAGAAAGGAAGAGGCTTAAAAGCATGGGCGGTACGCCAAGACAAATAGACCGAAATCCATCTGCATCTACCTACTAATCATCCACCTAGAGATATCTATCCAGAACATCTCGCTGGTATTAAGTTGTGAATCCCACCCAAAGTGTAAACTCAAAGCAACGGACAACTGCATTAAAGAACTTTGCGTAAAGTAAGCAATCCTTGCACCCGCAAGTACAAGCACCGTTGTTTTCCCCCTTGTGGCAACAGCACATCCCCTAGACTCATGTTTCTGTCACTCAAGCTAGTCATCGGGGGGCATGAACCCACAATCATGCATGACGCTCCCTCTTGGAGTCACTACCTACTACTTGGCCAAAGCAATAAACAGCAACGGAGAACATGCAAGAATTACTCTAGAACATAAATATAAAAGAGGAGAATCAAATATATTATTCAAACACAATCTGAACATAATCTCATAATCCATCGGATCCCAGCAAACTCAGCATAGCAACAGCAGAAATATTACATATGTGCCTCGATCATGTAGGGCAACTGACGAGGTCTAATCCATGAAGAACGAAGAGGGGAGGAGAACATCACATAGCTACTGATCATAGACCCATGGTCCAAGGTGGACTGCTCACGGTTCATTCGGGAAGCATCCATGGTGGTGGAGAAGCTCCCGGAGGTGGTTCCTCCATCCGGCAGGGTGCCGGGAAGAGGTCTTCTGGTGCTCCCGATCTTGGAAGCGCGCCGGCGGCGTAACAGAGGAGAGATCGCAAAAAAGGGTTCCCGTCACGAGGGTTTCTCGTCACGGGGAATATATGGTCGAAGGGGGCAGACAGGGGGCCACCAGGGGTCCAGGCGGCCCCATGGAGCGGCCCCACACTAGGGCATGTCGGGAGGGCGCCTGGGGCCCTGGTGGGTCCCCTCTGCCCCGACCCCCTCCCTCGGTGATTCCCGAAGCTTCTTCTGCGCTGATTTTTTATTGGATTTTTCCCGAATTTTTGGAGCACTTTTAATATGGGGGAAACCTGAAATAGAAAAACAGCAGAAAACAGGAACTGGCACTGGGGTGCAATGAGTTAATAGGTTAGTCCAAATATGATCAAAAGTGTATGGAAGTTCATCAATATCATAGCAATATCACACAAAAGAGGCATGGAGCAAGCAGAAATTATAGATACGTTTTGGACGTATCAACATCCCCAAGCTTAATTCCTGCTCGTCCTCGAGTAGGTAAATGATCAAAGCATAATTTCTGTGGTGACATGCTAACAACCATATAAGAACTTTTAAGTAAAGCAATCAAGCCATGTAATTCAATTCAAGTCATAACAGGCAAGAGTCTATATTTAGCATTGAAACAAGCAACATAAAAACATAAAGGTGCAAGAGCTCTCGCTTTCCGTGACTCGAGTGTCTCCAAATGGTGTTTGCGTGCAAGAAAGGGGATAGGGATATACGAGAAAAAGTATTTTTTGTGTTGAGAACTCAATCTACTAAAGTTTCACACTTGGTCTTCTTTGGAATCTTATCTTGACTCATCCCCAGACCATTAGCCAGGTACAAGTCAAAATGATCCACTCCTTTTCGACATTTTGAGCACTCATGCAATGGATGAGCGTAAGCAAGAAAGTTGACACTTAGGATGGCAAAGAGAGAATATGGTGGAGGAGGAAGAAAAAAAAGGTGTGAAAGGCTCACATCAATGAGAACAATCATAGGCGAGAGAAATCCAAATGATAGATATGATGTGAGGAGTAGGGATTGCCATGCAACGGATGCACATATGAGCTAAGGTAAGCTCTCCAATGGAACTAGTGGGGTGCATCCGACTTGCTTGCTCAAGAAGACCTAGAGCTCATTTGAGGAGGCTCATCATTGGAATATACAAGCCAAGTTCTATAGTGTGAAGGTCCCCACATAGTTATATGCATAAATGATAATCTCTATGGAGTACGAGATATAAGAGGGAGTACGAGTGTGGATCTCTCAAAAGGAATAGTAGTGTGCCCCCTTCTCTCTTTTTATTTCTTTTTCTCTTTTTTCTATTTTTTGGTGGCCTCAATGGATCTTTCTATTTCTCTCATTTGTCCTCTTTGGGTTCTTTTAATTTGTCCACTTTGGGATCTTTTCCTCACTTTAGGGGCAACACTCTATATGTTACAAAAAGTATAGAAGATCTTTCACACTTTACAAAGTACTCAAATCATAAAGAAGATGTAACTATCATGAAGTATGCAAATGTATGCCTCTGCCAGTGTAGCAGGATATGCAATGATACTAGCGCATCATGTAGCAATGATTAGGGCAAGGCCCAACTAGCATGCGGCTCATCGATCAATCAAGTAGCATGTATGACATGAAGATCAAGTCATGAGAGGATGGATGTTGCATGGAAATATATCTCGGAAAGGCTTATGGAAATGCCTTGATAGGTAGGTATGGTGGCTGTTCTGAGGAAGGATATAAGGAGGTTTATGATGACAGAGCGTATCATGCCAAGGGTTTGGATGTACCGGCGAAGGTGGACGCCAACTCTCGGAGTGAGAACAAAGCAATGCACGGCACAGGAGAGGCTAGCAAAATATGGGAAGGTGGAAGTGTCAACTTTCGAATACTCACATTAGTTTTAAGAACTCATGCACTTATTATCGGTAACTCTCAATCTAATAAGGAGGTTTCACAAAGAGACTAGTACCCCGAGGAGGAGTGTATGGGGGTTTGGTTATCCTTGCGCATCCTCATGGTACGTGAGTGTACTCTAATATTCGACCCCTCAGAAGAGTTAGTGATCCATCTAGTAGTTAGAGTTCTCAACTAATTTGTAGGTTTTGAAAATAAACACGGATTGCCCAAAATACGACATCTATCACTAATAGGCTAAAGCTCTTGACACCAAAAGTCCAAACATTACTCAAAACAATACCTCAAAACTATTGCAAGTTACTACTACAAAAGAATAGCAACCTCAATTACCTACTTCAAGTCAAGACACAAAACTCAGTGCAATAGGCAAACTCTCTAAACAAGATAAACATGAAACTCAAGAGAGTTCCAGCAACAAACTAAACAAAAGTTCTTTGAAAATATAAACATGAAAACTAAGAGCAAAACATGACAGTAGCTATGAACAAGATAAAGAACACACACAACAAAGATAAGCATGAAAATCCTATGTTGTGTTCTAGATTTTGGAAGTGGAGCGTGTTTCTCTCCCACACAAAGAAAGCTGGGTTCTAACTTGTTATGAACAGCAAGCAAAGCTAAAGAAAACTAAAAATAAAACCTAAGAGCGAGACGCTCCAAGCATAGCACATAACGCATGAAGTGATAAAAATATAGTGAAACGAGAGACGAACTGATAATTGTTGATGGAGAAGGGTATGCACGGGGGCATCCCCAAGCTTAGACTCTTGAGTATCCTTGAATATTTCTTTGGTATGCATGGGGGCATCACCAAGCTTGAGCGCTTGAAACTCCTGAATCTTCTTTCATCCTCTTCCCTCGCACACTTGAAAACTCCCTTCATACATAACTCATCGTAATCTGATTAGCGAGGTTAGTACCCATAATAAAATATATTTTTCTCTACTGGAAATAAGGATACTCTTTAAGATCTACTATTTCTCAAGATTTACAAAAAGTTTTTGCAAAGAAAAAGCAAGCTTAAGGTTTGCAAAACGGAGAAAAGGAAAAACAGGACAGAATCTGTGAAAAACAGACCAGCAGGTAGTAAAGATTTTTTTAGGGATACTTCTGCAACTCAAATCAAAAAACTCAGAACATACGAAAGTTCCATAATTGTATATAGAACTCTGTGTAGAAAATTTAGCTCAAAAAGATGAACTGGAATTTTTCTATGATTTTTCCCGTCACGAGGACAGAATCTGTTTTCTGGACAACATGTCACAACTTTCGCTTCCCTTGTCATATGAGGCTATAATTGGCACAAAGATTGAAAAGTAAAGATACAATGATGTTGCTACAGTAGTAAAAATCATCAAGACCACTAAAAACAGAAGAAAAACAAGAATGAAAACCTAAATTCGTTGCGGGCTGCCTGCCGAAAGCGCTTTCTTTTATGCCTTTAAGCTAGGCATAAAGATTATAAAAGATGCTCTCATAAAAATAAGGACTTGAAGCAACAGAGAGCATCAAGAAGAAAATATGAAACACATTTAAGCCTAACCCACTTCCTATGCATAGGCATCTTATCAGAAAATAAATCAAAGAAGCACAAAGTGACAAGCATAGGAAGGTGGAACAAGAGCAACTTTAAAATTTTCATCAAAAAGAGAGGTGTTTTTGTAACATGAAAGATTTTAGAACCAAGCTTTCCTCTCTCAAAGTAATTTTCAGTAGTATCATGAACAACATCAAGAATATAACTATCACATAAATCATGTTGTTCATGACCTGCAAGAACACGTGTATAGTTTTCAACACGGTCTTTAGGATCATAAGATAAATGCAACCCGTCACATTGATGCTTAATAAGGACAAAACTCTTCGGAATATTTGGAGATTTCAAAAGGTTGATAGGAAAATCAAGTATGGGTGCAATAGCAACAATTTCATGCTTAACATGAGGAACTATAGAAAGTTCATCTCCGTAAGCATCATCCATAGTGGCATCATGGCCGTAAGCATAGAAGGCGTCAACTTCATCAAAAAGGGATATTTCAAAAGAATCCATAGGATCATAACACTCATATAAGGTAAGATTCAAAGAGTTACTCTCATTAGAAGGTAGACATGGATGGCTCCATTCTAACTCCTTTTCTTCGTCACTCTCCTCCTCTTTTTCATCTAAGGAGCTTTAGGTTTCATCAATTTTTTCTTTCATAGAGTCCTGCAAAACATTAGTCTCTTCCTTTGGGGGAGAGATTCTCTCGAGATGATCAGTAATATAATAATTTGCATCATAATTTTCCAAACAATAGTTAAGTATAGCAAGACTCTCAGATTTGTAAGGGGCATCATTAATATTTCTAAGAAGAGAAGTAATTTCATAGGCACCCTTATAAGCAACAAATTCTTCTATTGGCTCTGCATCATAAAAATCATAGTTTCCCTTAGCATAAGAAGCTAAGGTTTCATCATCATTGTACTCACATTGGAAAGAAAGGTGTTTGTGCCTCATAAAGTAACAAGATTCATCCCTGCATAAAGATATATTATATATTGAGCACAAGTTTCTAGCATACTCATACAACTGGTGTATTTGTTTCTATAAGTGTATCCCCTTTTGAGACAAGCGGCGTTCCTTGTACCACTTTTGTTGATCCTCGGTGAATCCTCCATGCCAATAAGATCTGGTTTCAAAGAAGTCAGACATTGATTGGCAAGTAAGGAACTAGACATACTATATTTTTTGGGATTTTTGATAAAGGACACAAAGACAAAAACTGAAAGGTAAGCAAACAAGACTAAAAACCAAATATAAAAGATAGTGTGCAACTCCCCTATCTTGAAGAGTGGAGTCCCCGGCAACTGCACCAGAAATTGCTTTTGATGGTACGAATTAACGCCCCCTCGTTGGTTACCCAAAGTGGAAGGTTGAGATGTAGACAGCAGCAAGTTTCCCTTAGCGAAGATGCTAAGGTTGAGTGTCGACCAGTAGGACTCCAACAGATACAAGAAGGTGGTGAAGTGAACAATGGCGCCGTTTACAACCAAGGTTGCTAACTTTACCTGGACCTGCACACACAACAAATAACTTTGCTTCCCAACGAGTACAGAGGACTTGTCAATTCCTCTGGCCTTATTGTTTACAAAGGATAAAACGCACGGGATAATAATGATAGTGATAGCAACGGAAAAGTAAATAAAGCAGTAAATTGATAGTGGGTGTAAACAGTATTGGAAATATGGACCGGGGTCCTATGATGTTCACTAGTGATGTCTCTCTCCCAAAAGACAATAAAATATCCATGCGAGGTAAACAAATTACAACTGGGCAATTGACAGGATTATGTGCGCAAACCAATGCTAATTATGCTATAAAGAAAGGAAGAGACTCAAAATCATGGGTGGTACGCCAAGACAAGTAGACCGAAATCCATCTGCATCTACCTACTAATCATCCACCTTGAGATCTCTATCCAGAACATCTCGTTGGTATTAAGTTGCGAATCCCACCCAAAGTGTAAACTCAAAGCAACGGACAACTGCATTAAAGAACTTTGCGTAAAGTAAACAATCCTTGCACCCCGCAAGTACAAGAACCGTTTTTCCCCCTTGTGGCAACAGCACATCCCCTAGACTCATGTTTCTGTCACTCCAGCTAGTCATCGGGGGGCATGAACCCATAATCATGCATAACGCTCCCTCTTGGAGTCACTACCTACTACTTGGCCAAAGCAATAAACAGCAACGGAGAACATGCAACAATTACTCTAGAACATAAATATAAAAGAGGAGAATCAAATATATTACTCAAACACAATCTGAACTTAATCTCATAATCCATCGGATCCCAGCAAAGTCAGCATAGCAACAACAGAAATATTACATATGTGCCTCGATCATGTAGGGAAGCTCACGAGGTCTAATCCATGTAGAACAAAGAGGGGAGGAGAACATCACATAGCTACTGATCATAGACCCATGGTCCAAGGTGGACTACTCACGGTTCATCCGGGAAGCATCCATGGTGGTGGAGAAGCTCCCGGAGGTGGTTCCTCCCTCCGACAGGGTGCCGGGAAAAGGTCTTCTGGTGCTCCGATCTTGGAAGCGCGGCGGCGGCGAAACATAGGAGAGATCGCGAAAAAGGGTTCCCGTCACGGGGGTTTCTCATCACGGGGAATATATGGGCGAAGGGGGCAGCCAGGGGGCCACCAAGGGCCCAGGCGGCCCCCTGGAGCGGCCCCACCCTAGGGCGCGCCAGGAGGGCGCCTGGGGCCCTAGTGGGTCCCCTCTGGGCCCCCCCCCCCTCAGTGATTCCCGAAGCTTCTTCTGCGCTGATTTTTTATTGGATTTTTTCCGAATTTTTGGAGCACTTTTAATATGGGGGAAAGCTGAAATAGAAAAACAGCAGAAAACAAGAACTGGCACTGGGGTGCACTGAGTTAATAGGTTAGTCCAAATATGATCAAAAGTGTATGGAAGTTCATCAATATCATAGCAATATCACACAAAAGAGGCATGGAGCAAGCAGAAATTATAGATACGTTTTGGACGTATCACTCCCCCTCGGGCGTCTCCACCTCCGGCCACGGCCCCCAGGACGTGCGCTCGGATGTAGCCTCCTCCTCCACCACGGGACTCTTCGAGGAGGGATCCACCCTGTGCTCTGGTGAATCAGCCGGAGGTGGTGGCGAGGAAGGCGCGGCTGTCCGCCTACCTCTTGTGCGGCCACCACCTGCAGGGCGGCGGCGGGGGGGGGGGGGGTCGGGGGAGAGAGGGGTTTGGGAGAGAGAGTGGAAAGAGAGAGAGGGAGAGAGACTGTGCGGGGTTAACAGCCCCGTGGCTTTGCCGTCTGCAGACAGACGGCAAAGGTCGTTATTCCGTCGGTCGACAGACGGCAAAGCCGAGGGTCATTAGCCAGGCCGTGTCTCTCGCTTGAGTGGGCCCACTAGGTGGTTTGCCGTCTGCCTATGGACGGCATAGGGACCTTTGCCGTCTGCATTGGCCAGATCAGACGATAAAATAGTCGTTTACCGTATGTGTCAGGTTTGCCGTCTGTATCTAGGGCAGCAGACGACATACCCCTTCTTTGACGTTCGCCCCAACAAAAAACAGACGGCAAATACCCTGGCACATGGCAAACTTGTGAATTCCAGTAGTGATGATATAGTTTCAGTTTCATTATGAGTACCTTGTAAAAGTGTGTTGATCATGTTCATCTTTGTATAATAGAGTGTTTCCCTTAATGTGAGGAAAAGATCCTAATACAGGACGCATGAAAATATCCTAAAGAGGACAAATGAGTGATGTAATAGAAATAGCCAACGAGGCCACAAAAATAAATAAAAAGAGAAAAAGAAAATAAACAGAGAGAAGGGGGCAACACTACTATTATTCTTTTAAGATATCCACTTGTTCTCAAGGTAGCACTTGTACTTTATAGAGAGTTTTAATACCATTCATGCATAACTAAGTGGGGATCCTTACACTATAGAACTTGGCTACTATATTCCAATGATGAGCCTCCTCAATAAAGCTCTAGGTCATATTGAGCAAGACAGTTGGATGCACCCTCACTTGTTCCATTGGAGAGCTTTCATATACTCATAGCTCTATGTGCATCTGTCGCATGGCAATCCCTACTCCTCACACCATATCTACCATTAGGCTTACCCTCTCCTAAGGTTGTCCTCATTTGTGTGAGCCTTTAATTCTCAATTTTTGACTTCCTACCCTCATCATTTATTCTATTCGCCATCCTAAGTGCTAACTAATCTTGCTTGCGCTCATTCATTGCATGAGCCCTCAAAGTCGATGGTCTGGGGATGAGTCATAATAAGATTTCAATAAGACCATGTGTGAAATATTAGATTCAGTTCTCACCAACTAATAAGTATTTTTATGCTCTAAACCATCTCCCATTTTGCGTGGGAACACCAATTGGAGACATTCGAGTCACAGAAAGCAAAATCTCTTACACCTTTATGTTCTTACTTTACTAGTTTCAATACTAGATATAGACTCTTGCTTGTTATTATCTTGTCTCGATTTATACATCTTGCTTGCGGTACTTAAAATTTCTACTTATGATTGATAGCATGTCACTACAAAATTTATTTTTGTTGCCATTTAACTACTCGAGGACGAGCAGAAATTAAGCTTGGGGATGTTGATACGTTCCAGACGTATCTATAATTTTTGCTTGTTCCATGCTTGTTTTGGTGACTTTGCTATATGTTTCAATGCACTTTCATATCATTTAAATAATAACCTATTAACCTAGTTCTTAGTGCAAGTTTCTGTATGTTTTTGTCCGTGCATTTTAGAAAAAGCTAAAAATCAACATCGCCGAAAAAATATAGAAAAAATTAGAAATTCCAACTTACCGGAAGACTCCATAAGCCCGAAGATGAGCTAAAAGGGTGCCACCCCCTGGCCAGGAGGCCACACGGCACGGCCAGGGCCTAGCCGACCCTTGGCCGCCTGGTTAGGTGGACCACCCCCTGGTGCCCATTTTCGCCTATATTTACTCCACATTTCGAAAACCCTCGGGGAGGACTCTTTTTCGCCATATATGCCACTTTTCCGCCGCCGCCGCAATCCCGAGATCGGGATCAATAGAAGTTCCTGTCATGGCACCCTAACGGAGGGAGGATTGATCTTCGAAGCCCCCTCATCACCATGCTCACCTCTGATATGCTTCATGAGTAGTTCCACCTTGGCCCTAGGGTTTATGGAAGCAAGCTAGATGGTGACTTCTCTCTAATCTTGTGCTTCATTGATTACACCTTGTGAGTTGTATATCATGATCAAGGCATATTTGTTATAATTTCTTCGTTGTTATGTTGTGTTTGCTGGTATCCGATGGATTATGAGATTATGTCCAGATTGTGGAAGTAATATATTTTGATCTCCTTTATATTTTGTTCTTGAGTAGTCATGCATGTTCTCCATTGTAATTTATTGCTTTGGCCAAGTAATAGGTTCTAACTCCAAGAGGGAGTGCTATGCTAGATAATGGATTCATGCCTCCCGATGTCCGGCTTGAGTGATCGAAACATGAGACTAGGGAATGTGATGTTGTCATTAGGGGTAAAATAACGGTGCTTATGACTGTGTGTCATAAGGATTGCTTACATTACACATAGAGGGTTAATGTAGTTGTTTGTTGCTTTGAGTTTGCAACATTAGTTGTGGCTCGCAACTTAATACCAGCAAGATGTTCTGGATAGATATCTCAAGTGTATGATTAGTAATTAGATGTTGATGAATAAACGATCTACTTGACTTGGTGTAATTCCCATACAATTGAACCTTGCACTCTCTGCTAGCATAATTACCATCGCGGTGTGTTTATAATTCTGTCAATTGCCCAGCTGTAATTTGTTCACCATGCATAATTGTGTTTAGCGTCTTTTGGGAGAGAAACATCACTAGTGAGCGCCATGACGCGCCGATCCATATTCTCATCATAGTTTACACCGCTACTATTTACTGCTTAACGTTTCCTTTTCATTGCAATATTACTATCTCTTGCGTTTTCCTTTGTAAACAGCAAGGCCGAAGAGATTGACGACCTCTCTGTGCTCATTGGGAGCAAAATTAGTTGTGTCTGTGTGCAGTTCCACGCAAGGAATTTATAGTGTCGTTGTTTTCCACCTTCTTGTCGTCACATGAATCCTCCTGGTTCGATAAACCTTATAGTCCTTACGTAAGGGAAATTATAATTATCTGTATCATACCTTCCACTTGGGGTAAACAACGAGGAGGTGTTATCTGCACCCATCACCTGGCCATGGGGTGGGTCCCCCTGGCCCTCCTTCGGGCTTCTAGAGTCTTCCGATGAAATACAATTTTTGGAATATTTATGGAGTTTTCTGAGCATATTGATTTTTTATCTTTTTATGCGATGCATAGACAATAACAGAGACAAACTGGCACTGGGCACTTGGTTAATAGGTTAGTCCCAAATATTTTGTAAAAATATAAAAGTGCACCAAAACATATAGAAAAATCACACAAATGAGCATGGAAGAAACAAAAATTATAGATACGTTTTAGACTTATTAGACACCCCAATCACCTCCTGCAAGCCCTTTCCCCAACCATTTCGGACCACTGCCCTCTGCTCATGTCCATCAATGTTTGTTACTGCCATCAGGCATGTTTTCACTTCAAGTGTTTTTGTCCCAAGCTCCAGGGATTCCATGAGGCCGTGTTACATGGTTGGTTGGCCTCTATCCCTCAGGATGACCGTTCTAGGATCTGCATTATCCCTTGGCTGTTATGGCTAAGGAGTTGTCTAGATGGAGCTACCCCATGCTGGGAAACGTTAGAGAACTGATCACCATGGGCTCTGAAGTAATTAGATCACTTGATTATGCGCTTGACCATCGATGGCTCTTGGATGTTGAATTCTGGATTCGTGGCCAGTTGAAGAAGCTTTTGCTAGGCCTTGCTTCTCTGCAGAGAACCATTCAGCGACAGCGGTCGCATTTGCTGTAGCTTCATGAAGGGGAAGCTAATACCGAATTCTTCCAGAAATTCGTCCGTGTTCGCCCACGTGATAATCATATTTTTTGTCTTGCTGCTGGGCGTGTGGAGGCGTGGATGCTGATGCACGAGAGATGATAATGGATTCTCTCCCTTCATTCGTTACCCCAAGTGGAAGGTGAGATGTAGATAGCGGAGAATTTCCCTTGGTGAAGATACCAAGGTTGAGATCGAACCAGTTGGACTCCGACGATGACAAGTAGGTGGCATGGAAACAATGGCACCGTTTTAGACAAAAGTTGCTTCCTTAACATGGACCTGCACACGACACAAATAACTTTGCTCCCAACAAAGTTTAGAGAGGTTGCCAATCTATCCATCTTTGTTGTTTACAAAGGATCAAACACAACAGATAAAAGATAGTGATAGCTACAACTAGAAAGTAAAAGAAAAAAGTAAATTGAGGGTGTAAACAGTGGTGGAAATATGGAACGGGGTCCCATGATGTTCACAAGTGATGTCTCTCTCCCAAAATATGATAAAAAGTTATGCAAGGTAAACAAATTACAGCTGGGCAATTGATAGGATTACGGGCGCAAACCAATGATAAATATGCTACAAAAGAAAGGAAGAGGCTCAAAAGCATGGGCGGTACGCCAATATAAGTAGACTGAAATCCATCTGCATCTACTATTAATCATCCACCTTGAGATATCTATCCAGAACATCTCGCTGGTATTAAGTTGCGAGTCCCACCCAAAGTGTAAACCCAAAGCAATAGTCAACTGCATTAAAAGAACTTTGTGTAAAGTAAACAATCCTTGCATTCGTGGTTACAAGCACCGTTGTTTTCCCTCTTGTGGCAACAGCACGTCCACTAGACTCATGTTTCTGTCACTCAAGCTAGTCATCATGGGGCATGAACCCACAATCAAGCATAACGCTCCCTCTTGGAGTCACTAACTACTACTTTGCCAAAGCAATAAACAGGCACGGAAAACATGCAAGAATTACTCCAGAACACAAATATAAAAGAGAAGAACCAAATATATTACTCATCACAATCTGAACATAGTCTCATAACACATCAGATCCCGGCAAACTCAACATAGCAATAGCAGAAAGAATTACATATGTGCCTTGATCATGTAGGACAGCTCACAAGGTCTAATCCATGAAGAACAAAGAGGGGGAGACAACATCACATCGCTAATGATCATGGACCTATGGTCCAAGGTAGACTACTCACGGATCATCCGGGAAGCGTCCATGGTGGTGGATAAGCTCCCGGAGGTCAATCCCCCCTCCGGCAGGATGCCGGGAAGAGGTCTTCTGGTGCTCCCAATCTTGGAAGTGCGGCGGTAGTGGAACAGAGGCGAGATCGCAAAAAAGGGTTCTCTCCTCGGGGGTTTCGGAGGACGAGGTAAATATAGGCGAAGGGGGCAGCCAGGAGGGCCACCAGGGGTCCAGGCGGCCTCCCGGCGCGGCCCCACCCTAGGCCGTGCTACCTGGCCGCCTGGAGCCCAGGTGGGGACCCTCTGGTCCCCCTTCGGGGTTCTGGAAGCTTCCGTTACGCTGATTCTTTTTATATTTTCCTGGGATTTTTTGGCATTTTACGTAATGGGAAAACCTAAAATAAAAAAGACAGCAGAAAACAGAAACTGGCACTGGGGTGCACTGAGTTAATAGGTTAGTCCAAATATGATCAAAAGTGTATGAATGTGTATCAAAAGCATACCAATATCACTCAAAACATGCATGGAGCAAGAATAAATTATAGATACGTTTGGGACGTATCAACATCCCCAAGCTTAATTCCTGCTCGTCCTCGAGTAGGTAAAAGATAATAAGCATAATTTATGTGGTGACATGCTACCAACCATAAAAGAACTTTAAATAAAGAAAGTAAGGAAGGTAATTCAATTCAAGTCATAACAGGAAAGAGTCTATATTAGCATTGAAACAAGCAACATAAGAACATAAATGTGCAAGATCTCTCGTTGTTCGTGACTCGAATGTCTCCAAATGGTGTTTGCGTGCAAGAAGTGGGGGACGGGAATACGAGAGAGAAAAATATTTATTTGTTGAGAACTCAATCTACTAAAGTTTCACACTTAGTCTCCTTTGGAATCTTATCTTGACTCGTCCCCAGACCACTAGCCAGGTACAAGTCAAAATTATCCACTCCCTTTCGACATTTTGAGCACTCATGCAATGGATAAGCGTAAGCAACAAGGTTGACACTTAGGATGGCAAAGAGAGAGATGGTGGAGTAGGAAGACAAAAAGGTGTGAAAGGCTCACATCAATGAGGACAATCATAGGCGAGAGAAAGCCAAATCATAGATATGATGTGAGGAGTAGGGATTTCCATGCAACAGATGCACATGTGAGCTAAGAAAGCTCTCCAATGGAACTAGTGGGGATGCATCCAGATTGCTTGCTCAAGAAGACCTGGAGCTCATTTGAGGAGGCTCATCATTGGAATATACAAGCTAAGTTCTATAGTGTGAAGTTCCCCACATAGCTATATGCATATATGATCATCTCTATGGATTACAAGGTATAAGAGGGAGTACGAGTGTGGATCTCTCAAAAGGAATAGTAGTGTTTCCCCTTCTCTCTTTTTATTTTCTTTTTCTCTTTTTTTCTATTTTTTGTATTTTTTTGGTGGCCTCAATGGCTCTTTATATTTAACTCTCATTTGTCCTATTTGGGATCTTTTAATTTGTCCTCTTTGGGATGTTTTCCTCACTTAGGGACAACACTCTATTTTACATGGAGTGTAGAAGATCTTTCACACTTTAAAAAATTACTCAGCATAAAGAAGATGTAGCTATCATGATGTATGCAAATGTAAGCCTCTGCCAGTGTAGCAGGAACATATATGACATGCAGATCAAGTCATGAGAAGGTGGATGTTGCATGGAAATATATCTCGGAAAGGCTATGGAAATGCCTTGATAGGTAGGTATGGTGGCTGATTTGAGGAAAGATATAAGGAGGTTCATGATGACATAGCGTATCGTGCCAAGGGTTTGGATGCACCGGCAAGGTAGACACCAACTCTCGGAGTGAGAATAGGGAAATGCACGGTACCGAAGAGGCTAGCAAATATGAGGAGGTGGAAGTGTCAACTTTCAATACTTGCATTAGTCTGAAGAACTCATGCACTTATTATCGGTAACTCTCAATCTAATCAGGAGGTTCACAAAGAGACAAGTACCCCGAGGAGGAGTGTATGGGGGTTTGCTTATTTTTGCGCATCCTCGACTCATGGTACGTGAGTGTACTCTAATATTCGATCCCTCCAAAGAGTAGTGATCCATCTAGTAGCTAGAGTTCTCAACTAGTTTTTGTGGGTTTTGAAAATAAACACTGATTGCCCAAAATACGACATATATCACTAATAGGCTAGAGCTCTTGACACCAAAAGTTCCAACATTACTCACAATAATACCTCAAAACTATTGCAAGTTACTACTACAATTGAATAGCAACATCAATTACCTACTTTAAGTCATGACACACAACTCAGTGCAACAAGCCAACTCTCTAAACAAGATAAACATGAAAACTCAAGAGAGTTACAGCAACAAACTAAACCAAACTCTTAGAAAGATAAACATGAAAACTAAGACCTAAGCATGACAGCATCTACGAAAAGATAAATAACATACAACAAAAGAAAGATAAGCATGAAAATCCTATGATGTGTTCTAGTTTGAAGTGGAGTGTGTTTCTCCCACACATAGAAAGCTGGGTTCTAACTTTTTATTAAGAGCAAGCAAAACTAAAGAAAACTAAGAATAAAAATAGAGAGCAAGATGCTCCAAGCATAGCACATAATGCATGAAGTGATAAAAATATAGTGGAACGAAGGACGAACTGATAATTGTTGATGAAGAAGAGGATGCACGGGGGCATCCTCAAGCTTAGACGCTTGAGTCTCCTTGAATATTTCTTGGGGGTGCATGGGGCATCCCCAAGCTTAAGCGTTTGACACTCCCGAATCTTCTTTCGTCATCTTCCTTCGCACACTTGAAAACTCCCTTCATACATGACTCATCATAAGCTGATTAGAGAGGTTAGTACCCATAATAAAACAATTTGCCTCTACTAGAAATAAAGATTTTCTTGAAGGGCTACTGTTTCTCAAGATTTCCAAAAATGTTTTTGCAAAAAAAAAGCCAACATAAGACATTTGCAAAACTGAGGAAAGGAAAAACGTGGCAGAATTTGTGAAAAACAGACCAGCTGATAGTAAACAATTTTTTGGGGGTACTTGTCGGGGTGATCGATCAAGCCCATAGACCCAGCATTAGGAACCTATGGGCCGGCTTATATATGAAGGCCCACAAAGAAGACCCGACCAGGAGTCTGACGTGCCAAGCGTGAAGATTTAAGCCCTAGAAGGAATTCGACTTACCTTGTATAGCACGTAGAAAACTTGTAAAGTAGAATAGAACTCCACATCGTGTAGGAGTCGGACTCTAGGAATCCCGGGACCCGGCATCTTTATAAGCCGAGGACCACGGGAGCCAGAGCTGGAACTTACATCAAGCCAAGTTTAGACAACTCGCTCGAAGGCCTAGATCTCCACGATACTAAGCCGGTGAAACATCACCACTGTAATCGATACGATCGACTCTTCCTATTGAGGAGTCGATCACCATATAGTCATAAAGCAGGAGTAGGTCTTTACCGCACCGTCGGGGCCGAACCTGGGTAACTCGCCGAGTTCTGTGCACATGTCGACTCTCTCTTTGAATTTGCCTCGCAGCAAAGGTCCAACGATAAGTCCGACTCTACGGACATCTGCCGTGACTTTCCCACGACAGTTGGCGCCCACCGTGGGGCCTGCGCTCGCAGGTGTTGACATTCTAAGGGGAGCTCTGCAAGCCATGGAAGGATTCGTGACCGGGCGAATCACCAGAAGCCGGCGGGGAAAGCTCTGCATCGATGACTCAACTTGGGGGCCTGATGCCAATTCCGTCGAATCTGGTTATCGGGTTCCGATCGGAGCTATTCACATCTTCATCGGGAGGACGGACGGATCTGAGCCAGAGCCGGATCCCGAAGTCCCCCTGGAAACCTCGAGTCGACGACATGCCGGCTCAAGGCACACCTTTGTTGGGTTCGTCACTTGATCTCCGGAGCCGGCGTGCTCTGTCGAGCCTCTGACACCCAAAACCATAGGAGAAGCATCTGACGCTGACTCACATCCCAGTGAAACAAGCTACTCAGATACCGGCTCCATCTGATCCGCTGGGAGTAACAGATTCGGCACGGGAACAGCCGAATACAATCCCGACTTTCCACAGTACGAGTCGCCATATTGTGTGACAGTGTTCATGGCAGGCACCAAAGAGCAGGGAAACCAGCCGGCTCAAGGTGCAGCGCAGAACCGAAATGTGGAGACGACTCACAACGCGGCCCCTAACCCAGATAGGGAACAACCAGAAGTTCTTACGGGAGCAGAAGCCCTTTCAGATGCACTAAACGCCTTGGATGAAGCCTTAGCTGCGCCAATAACACCTGAAAACCAGCAAGCTTGGAGGCCCAAGGTTAATGGACTCAGGGCCCAGGTGATGAGCATCCGAAGGGAAATTAACTCCCAAAACGCCCAGATGGTGGAGAGAGAAACGCAACTCGCCCAAGAATCCCGGCGCTTGCGACATGAGTCAGAATTGATAGAAGCACGAAGATTGAGTCTCGCCAACACACAGCCTGCAGGGCCCACGAGCCGGGTCCCAGCTGACCTCCCGGCTCGGAGGCTATTCCACGACACAAACGAGTCGACTCCTCCAGGGTACACACCACCAAGGCAACATGTCCCCTCGCCGCGGCAGGAACGGTTCCATACACCCCCAGATCACTACAATAACCCCATGGCCAACGTGGTGGCAGCGACACGGTACCTCGCTAGCGTGCCGGTACATGGAGACACCCCTGTAGACCAGGCCACTCGAGGGGCGATTGATCTGCTCAAAACCGCAATCACACAGCAAGCACAGTACTCACAGGGATTTCAATACCTACACGAGACCCCATATCGCAGTGTGAGCCGGCATGCGGACTCACCAGTGCCGGTCGGCTCGAGCAGTCATCGCCAGCGCCACGCCCCGCCGCCAGACCCGCCAGGGGCAATAAGGATCCAATATATACCATCTAACCTCTACCCCGAACGCTGGATAGAGCAGATGGTTCAGCTTCCACTCCAAGACCAAGATGCCGAGTTCATCAGCAGATCCGTGGGCAATTAATGCCTGGTGCCGGCTCTTCGTAATACACGTATGCCGTCAGACTTCAAAGGCCCACGCAAGATTGCAAATTATACACCTGACATGGACCCGACAGCTTGGATCGAAAGTTATGATCTAGCCATGGACATGCTGCAAGCCAGCGAAGGAGTGTGTGCCCGTTACCTCACAATGATGTTGGAAGGGTCGGCTCGCACATGGTTCAAAAATCTCCCAGAGAATTCTGTCACCTCCTGGACGGATCTCAAGGAAAAATTCATCCAAAACTTCCAAGGCACATGCCGGCGAGCCACCACGATCGTCGACTTGGAGCATTGTGTCCAAAAGGAAGGAGAGTCGAATCTGAGCTGGGCGCGACGGGTTGCAGAAATAATCCACTCTTCGGACACTATCACAGACCAAACAGCCGTCATCGTCTTGGAGAGGAACTGCAAGTTCGAGCCCCTGGTCCACAAACTTGGCCGACTCAAGAGGACGGTCAAGGATATAGGAGAGCTCATGAACGCAGTCATCAAACACGCCGAGTCTGACAAAACCAAGGATGATGAACCTCAGCAGGACAAAGCCGTCCAGAACAAGAACGGTGGCAAAACATCACAAAATCAGAATCATCAAACCAAGCGACGGCTTGACCAGACTACTTATGACTTAGTAGCCAACACAAACGTCGGCTCCCAAAGACAGAAGCAGGGGGGCAACAACTACTGCAAGCCGGAAGGAAATTTTCGCCCGAGCAACTATGAAGCGGCTATGAAGGTTCCTTGCCCAACTCATAGTAAACCCGGTTGCCGAGCCAATCACACCTGGGAGGATTGCTTCTTCATGAAGGAATTTGCACGACGTGGAGACCAAGGACCTCCCGGGTCAGGTGGGGGAGCCGGCCAGAGCAGCAACAACCAGAATCCTGGTACCAAGGAGCCGGCGCAATGCCTCAACACCAAGGACCCGGAGGAGGAGCCCAACAAAATCAGTCTGGTCTTGCTGGATTCCAAGGAAACCCAAAACAACTCCATGACCGTGCAACATATCACGTCTTCACCACCAGCAGTTGCAGAAGGGACAAGAAGCTGCAACGAAGAGCCGCTATGGCTGTAACCATAGAGCCGGCCTGTCCTAAATGGCTCAATTGGTCAGAACAGCCAATCACTTGGACAAGAGATGATCACCCCCCCCCCCCCAGTGGTAGAAAACCCAGGGGCCCTGGCTCTAATAGTTTCTCCACAAATTGGAGGATACACACTTGACAAAGTGCTCATGGATGGAGGAAGCAACATCAACATCCTCTATTATGAAACCTTTCGCAGGATGGGGTTGACCCAAAAACAGCTGCAACCCTCCAACACCGTTTTCCATGGAATAGTCCCAGGCAAGTCGGCACGCCCGATAGGCAAAATCTACCTGGAGACAGCTTTTGGAAATGCTGAGAATTTCCGCTCCGAGCTCATACCCTTTGAAGTGGTAAAACTCGAGAGTCCATATCACGCCATTTTGGGCAGACCGGCTTATGCCAAATTCATGGCTCGGCCATGTTACGTCTACCTAAAACTGAAAATGTCGGGTCCTAATGGCCCAATCACTGTCGATGGAAGTCGGTCCAGGGCAGTGGAATGTGACAAACAGCACGTCAAGTTTTCCGAGTCGACGCGCGCCAAGGAGGACTTGTCAGCATACCAAGAAAAGGTAGACCCGGCAGATCCCACAATCCTAAAGAAACCGACTCCCGACAACAACCCCAAATTGCAACCGGCTCAGGATACGAAGAAAGTCGACTTTGTCCCTGGTGATTCCTCTCAGCAGTTCATCATCGGGACAGAGCTATATGATAAATAGGAAAGCGCGCTCATCGAGTTCCTCCGTGAGAATCGGGACGTCTTCGTCTGGAAACCCTCTGATATGCCATGCGTCCCGAGGGAACTCGCTGAGCACCACCTAAATATAGATCCAAAACTAAAGCCGATCAAGCAATTCCTTCGTTGCTTCAATGACGAAAGAAGAAACACTATTGGGGAAGAAATAGCCCGACTCCTCGCAGCCGGGTTCATCATGGAATTCTTTTATCCATAATGGCTCGCAAACCCGGTCCTCGTTTTGAAAAAGAATGGGACCTGGCGCATGTGCATTGACTATACGGATTTAAACAAGGCCTGCCCGAAGGATCCCTTTGCACTGTTTCGTATTGACCAGATCATAGACTCGACTGCGGGATGTGAGCTCCTATGTTTCCTTGACGCCTATTCTGGCTATCACCAGATCAAGATGGCCCTTGAAGACCAAGAGAAAACGGCTTTCATCACCCCTTTTGGGATCTACTGTTACACTTCCATGCCCTTCGGCCTTAAGAACGCGGGAGCCACATATCAGCGAACAGTGCAGAGTTGCCTCAAAGAACAGATTGGGCGCAACGTGCATGCTTATGTAGATGATATAGTGATCAAGTCCCAGTTGGCCGACTCACTCATCAGTGACTTGACAGAAACCTTCAAAAATCTGCGCAAGTACCAGATGAAGTTAAACCCGGCCAAATGCACCTTTGGTGTACCTGCAGGTAAACTCCTTGGATACATAGTATCAGAGAGAGGTATCGAGGCAAACCCAGAGAAAATCAATGATGTCATGAATCTTCAGAAGCCGGCCTCAATAAAGGGAGTTCAACGACTCACAGGGTGTGTAGCCGCTCTGAGTCGGTTCATAAGTCGACTCGGTGAAAAGGCAATCCCCCTGTATCGACTCCTGAGGAAATCAGAAACATTTGTCTGGGATGGAGAAGCCGATCAGGCCCTAGAGTCACTAAAAAGCAATTATCCCAGGCTCCAATATTGGCAACTCCCAAACCTAAAGAACTAATGTTACTTTATATTGCTGCCAACAATCGAGCGGTCAGCGTTGTAGTTGTTGTTGAGCGTATGGAAGCCGGCAAGGAGCACCCTCTGCAACGGCCAGTTTATTACGTCAGTGAGGTTCTGACTTTATCAAAGCAGCGCTATCCTCACTGGCAAAAATTGGTTCTTGGTGTATTCATGGCGAGACGGAAACTTAAACACTATTTCCAGGAACACCCTATAACTGTGGCTAGTTCAGCACCACTTGTAGATATAATCCAAAACCGGGAAGCAACGGGACGGATTGCAAAATGGGCTATAGAGTTGGGGGCTTACCACATCAAATACAAACCACGAACGGACATCAAGTCTCACGCGCTAGCCGACTTCATCAATGATTGGACAGAAATCCAAACGCCATCAGAGAAGCCGGTCACCAAGTATTGGACGATGCACTTCGATGGAAGCCAGCAGCTCCAAGGGTCAGGAGCCGGCGTGGTTCTTACCTCACCTAAAGGGGAGAAATTCTGATATGTTCTTCAGCTGCAATTCTGATATGTGATGTTGCACCAATAACGCAGCAGAATATGAAGCCTTGCTCCATGGACTTCGGTTGGCTCGAGAGATGAACATAAATTGGATCCAGTGCTATGGCGACTCTGATCTCGTTTCTCAACAAGTGTCAGGAACGTGGGATTCCAAAAATCCCATAATGTCAGCTTATCGACGAGAGGTGCAAAGACAAGCCGGATGTTTTGTTGGATACCAAGTGGATCACGTGGACCGCAGGGAAAACAAAGCAGCAGATTCTCTCTCACGACTCGGCTCTCAACGAAAGCCGGTCCCTCCAAACGTATTCCTGGACGTCCTAACAAAGTCATCTGTGCAACCACCAACAGAGCAAGACATAGCAGAGCCAGATCCAGAGCCGGCTTTGGTTGCTGCAATTCATGCTACGCCCTCTTGGGTTGTACCTTACTTGGACTACAAGACCCGAGGAATACTCCCTCAAGATGAGATGTTGCCCAGACAGATAGTCAGAAGAAGCCAATCCTTTGTACTCATCAATGGTGAGTTACATCGACGAAGTGTCGCAGATGTTTTTCAGAGATGTGTATCACCAGAAGAAGGTAGAGCCATCCTCAACGAAATACACTCCGGAGATTGCGGACACCATGCCGGTTCTCGCTCGCTTGTGGCTAAAGCCTTTCGACACGGTTTCTACTGGCTTACAGCTCATGCGGACGCAGAGGACATAGTCAAGAAATGCGATGGATGTCAGCGCTATGCAAAACAAGCTCATGTGCCGGCTCAAGAACTTCGTATGATACCTATCACTTGGCCTTTTGCGGTATGGGGACTTGATATGGTGGGACCTTTCAAAAGATCAGCCAAAAAGAATACTCACATACTAGTGGCAGAGGAAAAATTAACCAAATGGGTGGAAGCAGAGCCGGTCAGCAAATGTGATGCTGCAATAGCACTGAAATTTTTGAAAAAGATTATATACAGATTCGGCTACCCCCACAGCATCATCACTGATAATGGTTCTAACCTATCAGAAGGTGTTATGCAGCGATTCTGCCTGAACAAGCACATTCGGCTCGACCTTGCATCAGTGGCACACCCACAGTCCAACGGACAAGCCGAGAGAGCCAACCAAGAGTTGCTCCGAGGCATCAAACCCCGACTCGTTGTTCCTTTGAAAAGGGCGTCGGGTTGCTGGGAAGAGGAACTACCCTCAGTATTATGGAGCATCCGGACGACTCCCAACAGGTCGACAGGCTATACGCCCTTCTTCCTAGTTTATGGAGCAGAAGCCGTCCTCCCAAGTGACATACGTCACGACTCGCCTCGAGTCACTGCTTATGTGGAAGCCGAAAATGAGAAAGCAAGACAAGACGCCTTAGACCTTCTCGATGAAAAACGAGATTTGGATGCAGCTCAGTCGGCTCTCTACCAACAAGATCTTCGACGCTACCATAGCCGTCGCATTAAAAGTCGGACTTTCCAGGAAGGTGATTTGGTGCTCCGACTCCTATAGAAAAGAGATGGAATGCACAAGTTATCCTCTCCATGGGAGGGACCGTTTGTGGTCAGCAAAAACCTATACAACGGATCCTACTACCTAGTGGATATACGAGAGAAAGCGGACACGCGCACAAGCATGAAGGAAACTCCCAGGCCGTGGAACATCGCACAACTCCGTCCATATTACACTTGAGTAGAAACAGGAACATTACTGTACAAATTAACCAAGTCGACATATGTCGCACTGGCTTTCGCCATAATATACATATATATGCCGACATTAGTCGTGCAGGCTTTCGCCATTCAAATATACATAAGTCGACTATTTGTCGCGTTGGCTCTCGCCACATACAACTAAGTCGACTCAAGTCGCAATGGCTACTACCACACCAAACTCTACTTTACTTTTTTGTTTTCATGGCATTTAAATTATGCATCATACATTGGCATACATTGCATTATTATATCTCAGATACCTGGGGGCTTGATCTACCCCTCTATTGGTACTGAGCATGTATATTGCTTATTAAGGGGAATCGGGGAATTCAATGACAAATCATTGACTCTTTATCCGAAAACTCGGCATATATATGTAAAAATAATTGTGTATAAGCTTATTCAGGGGCAGTAGGGAGGCTCGATGTCACTCATCAACTCTTATCCGAAGAAATCCCGGCATATACATGAAATGGCAAAACACGCCTTGGCCTGTATAGCTTATGCTCATACGATCTAAAACGCGAAACCCGGCTAGAAACTTTCAAAAAGAAGTTTTAATGCAAACGGAAAAACGCTGATCAATGCGAGACATCATACAGAGGAGTTCCGACTCATGGATAACCCAAAATTCTTCTCAACAAAGAGAAGATGAGGAAAAGATGAATCCAGAGTCGACTTCTATATGATCCTTTATATTCTTCTGCATACATTTAGCATCATCACATATTCTTTTCCCATATAAACATATAACATTAACCCATATGAATCGGCATGGCTCAAAAAGATGCCCATATCGACTCATGGGAGATACACATTTTTTGCATCTTCTGCATATATAAAGCCGACTTCGGTCGCGATGGCTATCGCCATATATAAAGTCGACTTTGGTCGCAACGGCTATCGCCATATGTAGAGTCGACTTCGGTCGCGACGGCTTTTGCCATACATATCCATATCAATGTTTGTCAAGCCGGCCCTCGCCGACTTATTTACGGGGAATAAAACCCATCGTGTCATATTTATATGACTTGACAGATTCAAAGATAGACCTATGTGGCTCGGCATTGCACACAGATGCACATACCGACCCATGGGGACTACACTTCAAAGTTCCTTCTCAAAAAAGACTCGGTGCATCACCCAGCTGAATATACTGACTCTTGTGGAGTACAAAATTCAAAAGATATGCAAGAAATTGTAAGTCCCAGGTTGTTGCAGGCGAGACAACCCGACACTTGGGGGCTACACTACTTTGAAGCAAATTTCATAAGCATAAAAATCCTTTTTAATGACCCGGTACGGCATATAAATATGACCATACCATCTCATGGGGGCTACAAGTCGATCTATCATATGAATCGATTAGCGGATACTATATTATTCTTAATCGACTCAGGGGGCTACAGATATATATACTATCATAAGTGGTCGGCTCCCATAAACCCCAAGAAGACATTTCAAGTCAGGAATAAAAACCGACTCGTAAAATCATGGACTCAGCAAAAGTTCATAGATTTCATTCATAAAAACCAGCTGGATTCTTACATCAAAGGAAGTAACCTTACAAGCAAAAGCCAGACTCGGCAAACTACTACTGAAAAAGAACCTATAGCTTCAAGCATCTTCTTCAGAGTTAGCCTCATATTCTGTTGAAACATCTTCTTCACTAAGGAGTTCTTCATCACAAGAGCTCTCCACACAATAGCAGGCTCGGTCTCCATCCGAGTCAAAGATCCTAGCTGACAAAGTGTCTACACCATCAAACTTGAAAATAATGGTGTCTCCTCGAGAAATATTCCTGGAGTGCAGAAAAGTTTTCCAACCTTTCTCAAAAAACATGGTGCCTTGGTTAGAAAAGTTAACTTTCACCCAGACAGGCCCATGAGGACATCCCTCAGATTGGAGCCAAAGACCCGAAGGCGACGAGTCAAACACAAGTTGTGAAAAAAGACTCGGGAAGCTTGATCCAACGACGGATTGTCCGGATATGAACCAAAAATTCATTCCTCTCAGGAGCAGAAGGGGGAGATACAGAAGGAGAGGCAGCTCGAGCACTTCTTCCCCTACCTCTGCCACGGCCACGACCACGGCCTCGGCCGCGACCTCGGGTACTTGCACGAGGATCAGACTCATTGGAGGCCAAAGGAGAGGTCTCTAGCTTAGGAGCCATGGAGAAGGCAGGAAGGGGAAGAGAAGAATGGGATGTGCTTGAAAGATCAAGCTATCCAAGGGCTATTTATAATAGATTCACGAAGAGGGTCCATTAATGCCACGATAAACGAGGAGTAACTACCCATGGTAGATGGCATTTATGAAAGGACTCCTCGATTCCTACTACAAACATCAATGCCTTTAACCGGCATTTTTGGGCAGTGTGATCATTAAAAAAATCGAATCTTTGACCAAAGGGTCAAAAGAGAAATCTTCAAATGAAAGGAAACAGGAAATTAAAAAGAGTTAGGCGTCGACTTCAAGTAAAACATCAGATAATGGCTGATGTAACGAAGAATCGTCTCTCTGAAGATCAAGGAATCAAAGCAAGATTGAAAAGAGACGACTCCGACTCCCAATTAATGCTAAGCATAAGAGTCGGCCATTGATCCATGAAGGGCCGCCGGCAATGAAGAAAGAAGATTGCTGTGAAGACTAAAGCATCACAACAATCCTGGGGGCTAATGTCGGGGGGATGGATCAAGCCCATAGACCCGGCATTAGGAACCTCTGGGTCGGCTTATATATGAAGGCCCACAAAGAAGACCCGACCAGGAGTCTGACGTGCCAAGCGTGAAGATTTAAGCCCTAAAAGGAATTCAACTTACCTTGTATAGCACGTAGAAAACTTGTAAAGTAGAATAGAACTCCACATCGTGTAGGAGTCGGACTCTAGGAATCCCGGGACCCGGCATCTTTATAAGCCGAGGACCACGGGAGCCAGAGCCAGAACTTACATCAAGCCAGGTTTAGACAACTCGCTCAAAGGCCTAGATCTCCACGAGACTAAGCCGGCGAAACATCACCACTGTAATCGATACGATCGACTCTTCCTATTAAGGAGTCGATCACCATTAAGTCATAAAGAAGGAGTAGGTCTTTACCGCACCGTCGGGGCCGAACCTGGGTAACTCGCCGAGTCCTGTGCAAATGTCGACTCTCTCTTTGAATTCGCCTCGCAGCAAAGGTCCCACGATAAGTCCGACTCTACGGACATCTGTCGTGACTTTCCCACGACAGTACTTCTGCAACTCAAATCAAAAAACTCAGAACAGACGCTCGAAAGCTAATTGTATAGATCACGCTGTCAAAAAATCAGATCAAAAATATGATCTGGTGATTTATCATGAATTTTTTCGTCCAAGGACAGAATCTGTTTTCTGGACAGCATGTCACAACTTTGGAACTTTCTTGCAATCGGGGGTTAAACTTGGCACAAAGCTTGAAAATAAAGATACAATGTTGTTGCTACAGTAGTAACAACCATCAAAACCACTAAAAAAAGGAAAACATCTTGGGTTGCCTCCCAACAAGCGCTTTCTTTTATGCCTTTGAGCTAGGCACAAAGCAAAAAAGAAGAATCAAGTTTTATCAAGTGAAAGAGAATAGCTAGCCCGTGTAACGGACTCAAAAGGTAACTTGATTTTCTTTATAGGGAAGTGTTCCATCCCCTTTTTGAGAGGGAAATGGAATTTTATATTCCCCTCTTTCATATCAATGACAGCACCAACGGTGTGAAGATACCAAGATTGTGATCGAACCGGTAGGACTTCGACGATGACAAGTAGGTGGCAAGGAAACAATGGCACCGTTTTAGACAAAAGTTGCTTCCTTAACTTGGACCTGCCACGACACAAATAACTTTGCTCCCAACGAAGTTCAGAGAGGTTGTCAATCTCTCCAGCCTTGTTGTTTACAAAGGATCAAACACAACAGATAAAAGATAGTGATAGCTACAACTAGAAAGTAAAAGCAAGAAGTAAATTGAGGGTGTAAACAGTGGTGGAAATATGGACCAGGGTCCCATGATGTTCACTAGTGAAAGGGCATGTGCCCTTATGTTTGGTTTTGGTAATTGATGACAATCTTTATGGACTAATGGTTTCCTTGAGTTATACTTTAAGGTTTGTCCATAGGCAACGCTTGAAGATCATATGGTGGCTTCAAGGTTGTAAGATGAAGATTACGTGTTGACCAAGGTGTTCTTCATGGAGCTATCCAAAGATTGGTCAAGTAGATGTGTGCAAGGTCAAGAGGAGCATCACGAAGATATCGTATGCTTGGAGCTTGCCGAACATTTGGTGATAATGGTCGTGTGAAGATGTGCCTAAAAGAGTCTCACCCATAATGGAGTATGGGGGAGCTATCTACAAGTCTTCATCGAGCCGGCGGAATCAAGGAAGATGTTCCAACTTGAGGCGGGCATGATCGTCATCATCAAGCTCAAGTGGATTATGCGCAAGACAAAGGTTTGACTAGATAGGTGTCTAGTTTACCGGTCTCTTGGTGGTAGTTAGGAGACCGTGTTATAGGCTAGGCCGAGTCGTTCGTGGAGAGCTCAAACCTTTTGCATCCTTGGCATCATCTTTATTGGTTCTTGTTTGGCTTTTCTCTTTGTGGGTTTTGGAGCTTGTGGTCTTCTTCATGACAAGCTCTTGTTCATCGAAAACGGATTTCATATGCATCTTCTCTTATGATTTTCGATGCGGGAGATTTGCCGGTTATTCTTGGTTAGAGGTTTCACACCTCTATGTGTTTGGCATTTCTCCCTTGCCACTTCTAAATATTTCCAGTCATGATTAGGCAGCTCTATTCGTTAGCTTTCCATCAAGCTTGAGTTTGCCTTAATCGGAGTTCATTTGCAGAAGTTGTGGCAATTCAGGGTTTGCCTGTTTCTTTGGAGTTCATCTGTTGTGTGGCCTGGGCTCCCTGGGTCTGCTGGGGCGGTAGTACCGCTTGGGGTGCGGTAGTACCGCTCATGCGGTAGTACCGCACCCACTGCGGTAGTACCGCGCTACGGTAGTACGGCAGTCTAGTACCGTAACCACTACCGCAAGCGTACTGACCGAGCGGTAGTGGGCACGGCACTAAGCTGCGGTACTACGGCAGCGCGGTAGTACCGCACTACGGTAGTACGGCAGGCTAGTACCGTAACCACTACTGCTAGCGTACTGACTATGCGGTAGTGGGCACGGCACTAGGGTGCGGTACTACGGCAGCGCGGTAGTACCGCTCTCCGGGCGGTAGTACCGTGGTTGGTGGGCTGCCAACGGGCTCCAACGGCTGGATTCGTGGGAGACTATAAAAGGGAGTCTTCTTCCTCCTTTGTCTCCACCGGTTTTGTGCAAGTTCTTCCCCCTATTGTTGACCTCTTTGAGCTTGCTTACTCTCTTCCCCTCCTATGATTCTTGCTCCTTTTTGAGGGAAAAGAGAGAGGAGGTCTAGATCCACATTCTCCACCAAGCCATCTCTCCTCTAAGTGAGGGGAACCTTGTGGATCTAGATCTTGGAGTTCTTGGTGTTCTCCTTGTTCTTCCTCTCATATTCCTCCATAGCTTTTGTTGCTTTGGTGGGATTTGAGAGTTGGGGACTTGAGCACTTCGTGTGCTCTTGCCATTGCATTTGGTGCATCGGTTTGAGTTCTCTCCGAGGATTCGTTGTAGAAGTGAAGTTGAGAAGATTGCTACTCTTGAGTGCATTGGCACTCTAGAGCTTGTTCTCTTGAGTGAATTGGCACTCTAGAGCTTGTTCCTCTTGGGTGCGTTGGCCCCTAGAGGCTTGTTGTTGCGGAGCTCAATCATTGTGGTGTGTAAGGCCCGATATACGGTACTGTTCCAGATCTAGATGTTTCCATCCAGATCCGGGGACGAAGCACATATCGGTCCCACCGCGACATATGACGAAGTCATATGCCCCAGATTTCCAACATGATATCACAACATTACAGATACAAGGATACAACATCTCATACAATCGGCATACAACTGCCTTAATACAATACAACAGCGGAAGATAGATATCTGAGTACAGACTACAATCAAAAGCCTACTGGCAAAGAGAAAAGCATCGATCCCATAACCACACGGGTCCAGGCCCTCCGCCGGGATCCGCCTAACTAGTCGTCGTCGAGTCTCCACGTGAAACGTCGATCACCATACCTGTTGTCGATCAAGAACCCTGAAAAGAGTTTGGGGGTAGTATCATGAGTACAGAGGTACTCAGCATCCAACTGTAGTGGTCATCTGACCCAGCAAGGACTTCATCACTCGTCATTCTAGGACAACTAGTAGTTTACGGTAAGGATGGGGTAAGTGGTGAGGTTGCTGCCGCGCTAGCATTTATGAAGTGGCTAACGATCTAAAGAGTAAGATAAGAAGCCAAGCATTCGATGAGGAATCGCCTCCAACAAGTCTGCTATCCACCTACTACGCAAACATAACACCTATCCTATCCTTGTCCTCCTCTTCGCATCCCGGCGAAGAAGAAGCAATCAAGGCACACACACGTTGATCAAGTTATATTAAGATTATCTCAGTTGTTGTTGTCTATGAACAAGGAGTAGGTCTCAAGTCGTCCATAACCGTGGACACGGCTTCTCGAAAAGATTTAACCCTGCAGGGGTGTACCAACTGCCCATTACAAGGCTCCGCACGCACGCCCATCTCTCTCAGTTGCTACCCATCACAGGCAACCATTTTATGATTTAGTTCCAAGAGATCTGAAACGACAGGTCCCTCTACCTAACAACGAACAAATCCGGGTGGCCCCCGGGGAGTCGACACCCAATCCAAAAGCTGGCCACGCTCTCGGATCGGACTCTTCCGTCTCAACAGGGTTTGGGTTACCGAGACGCCTCACGTGAGGCCTCGGGCCCTCGCCGGTCAAAGGTGGACCAATAGGGGATACGAAGTCCTCACTGGTCCGGGTTGTTTTAAAGGATGTCTGCCAGGAGCTACCCGACAAGCATATATGCATGGTTTTCAAATGGTAAATCAGCTTGGGCCACCTCTAGAAATGTTTGAATCTAGATAGGTAAGAAAAAGGGGACCCCATAAAATCCCACACGCGGTTAGGCACGCTCAGTCTTAAAACCAATACCCGGAACTCGGATCCTAGGTGACTCGAATGGAACAAAGCGTCGGGGCGGGATAGCCTAGACCTTCCATCCTTCGTCAAATATAGTCAACATTATAATAATCATATCATCAACAACAATATAATAATGTGATATCCCAAACCCAAGTGTAACAGGGTAACATCGTAGCATCCTAAGCATGCATACTAAGCAGGAGCTGAGCAACGAGCAATAGTAACATAGCAGTACAAGGTTTGCTGGAAGGGGACATGGCTGTATCGGTTTGAAAGAGGCTGTAACATGTGGTAGGATCAAACATCGAACCTATCCTATACTAGCATGCAAACCGCTGGTTGAAATAGAATGGATCATAAGTAATGTATAGTCCTTGCCTGTTGATAAGTCGGATTCCGAAGGTGTAGTCGATCGCAAGCTCGCATCGTCTCCGAGAGGTACCCGCGGAAGCACAGAAGACGATAAAAACTGGAAAGCAATCAACGGTGCACCACTATTACTACGGAGCAACACAAGATCAAGAAGACATCACACGACACGGCAACGCGATACGGATCTATCGTCGAGAACGGTTACTAACAGTTTAAGTGGGGTATCGGTCACACACGACGAATACCGCGCGTTTACGGTGGTTCAAGTTGCTTAGCTACAGGTGATCAATCAACGGTTATTAACATGGCATAGCACACAAACATTACAAGAGGTGAAGCATAAATATACCTAAGCTAGTCAATTTAAGTGGGTTGAAATCCTAGACATGGCAAACTATTGCGGACCCCACGATAAATATTGCATTTGGTACTGTTTTGCCCTAAACAATATTTTATTATTTTTATTAGCAAGCAAGAGCAGCAAAAACACAATCTACATGCAATTCTAGTCAAGTTACATATAAAGAACATTTTTAACAGAGCAACGGTTAAAAAGTTATTGCGGTTGCAGTTTACAGTGGCAAGCAATTGTAATTAGCAGTTAAACAACAGGTAAAAAAAGTCAAACATGGTAACAAACGACATTTTAATAATCTAAGCGCAAAACGGAGCAACTTTTATGTAGAAAGCATCTCCATCGGAGCTACCGGTGAAAAGATACGCGCAACGCAATAAAACAATACAATCTGCCTAAATTAATAAAAAAACTAGCAGCAAAAAAACTAAATGGGCCGAAATCTACTGGCCCAACAGATAAAAAAAAATGGGGGCTGGGGCGCTCACCTACTGGGTC
This sequence comes from Bromus sterilis, assembly GCA_950022295.1. Taxonomy (NCBI): domain Eukaryota; kingdom Viridiplantae; phylum Streptophyta; class Magnoliopsida; order Poales; family Poaceae; genus Bromus; species Bromus sterilis. Next base: position 61,354,167 of record OX465599.1, read on the forward strand.
GTGGCCCATCTGGCTTGGAGGCCGGCCTAGGGGAGGTGGGCCTCGTGGGCGCGTGGCTGGGCCAGCCCACCTGGCCGGTGCGGCTCGCTCGCCCGATCCCGATCGGGGTCGCGGTTGAGGCGGCGGTTGGCGGAGACCTCCGGCGGCGCTCGCCGGCGAGGGCTGCGCAGGGGGGGTGACGAAGAGGTGCTGGCGGCGGGATCCTCAGGATCCAGCGCGGTCCAGGGCGGCGTGCAGGCTCCCTCCATGGCGCGGCGAGCTCGGGATGGCTCCCATGGCGCGGCGGCCCGCCTGAGCTTGGCTCGGCCACGGCGGCCAAGGCGGCGGCGCGCTGCACAGCGAGAGGAAAGCGCCGTGAGAGAGAGGGAGATAAGAGAGGGAAAGAGAGGGAGAGGGAAGGAGGAGGTGCGCCGGCAACGGGCGGCTCGTCGGCGCGGCGGCCGTGGAGGCGACGGGCGGCGCGGGAGCCCACGGGCTGGAGAGAGAGGAGGCTAGGTGGGTGCTGACGTGGCACTCCCTGGGCCGTCGGATCGCCAGATTTGACGGTCCAGGATGGATCTGGCTGGGATTTCGGGAATTGGGGGGTATTTGGGGCAGATCTGAGATAAAACAGGGGTGTGGCTGCAATTTTGTGACTAGGGAAAAACCCTAGAAAGGGGTGGTAGTGTGGTGGCCTTTATATGGCCCCGGTGCCTGGCAGTTTGTAAAAACATCTCCGGTTTTTCTCTCGCGCGCGCAGTGCTCACGTTTCTGACCGCCGGGGGTCCGCAGTACCTCCGATTCGGGTAAAACTTCAAACTGCGCGATCAGTGCGTCGAGCCGGCGGCGTTCACCTCGCGCTGAAACCGTTCTGAAAACACTTCCCGGCGCGCTATAAAAATAACCCGTTTAATTATTAAACGGGGTTTTCGTTCCGTTGGCTGCGGCTGGTCTCGTGCGGTTTTCGCGACGGTGATTGGGTGAAACCCGGTGTCGCAAAGGTCGAGTGTCAGGGTGGCAAGGGTCGGTCTCCGTCCGATACGAGATAAGAGGAGGAAAATAATCGCCGATCGATAAATCGGGGATGCAAACACCGCAAACAAATCAGACAATCAAACAATTCACACCGAAAACAATTTTTTTTTAATTTTTGCAAAAACTGGGCTGTTACATGGTGGAAAGCTTCGGGACGCTACGGGAGCCTCCAATTCGGTTGTGGAGATAGCCCCTAGCATTTGTACGGGTTCGGTGACCGCCCTCAAGGGTCGCCATTTGTACGGGTTCAGTGACCGCCCTCAAGTGTCCTAATAGTGGAATCACGGCATCTTGCATTGGTAAGAGCGTGAGGAGAAATAGGGTGGCCCTCGTTGGCTTCGTGTGAGCATTGTGCTCCTCACCCTCTCCAAACGTAGACGTACTTCTCGCAAGAGAAGTAACTTCGGTAACAAATCCTTGTCTCCATCGGCTCCACTTGCGGTTATCTCTACCCCTACTTTGAGCAAGCTTATTACATTGTTTATCTTGTGCTTGATCATATTATTGTGCATTGCTTGTCCCATAGGTTGTTCATCTAGTCAACCTATTTACTTGTGCACCTACTTTGTGATAGCCTTAGTGCTCTTGTTATATATCTTGCTATCACATAGTTGTTTATCTTGCTTAGTATAAGTTGTTGGTGCACATAGTTGAGCCTAGCTTATTTAGGTTTCTTGCTTGGCAAATTAAACGTTAAGTTTTATTCCGCATTTGTTCAAGCCGAAACCGTAATTGTTTTTAAGCGCCTATTCACCCCCCCCCCCTCTAGGCGACATCCACGTCCTTTCAACTAGTGATGTCTCTCTCCCAAAAGACGATAAAAAGCTATGCAAGGTAAACAAATTACAGCTGGGCAATTGACAGGATTACGGGCGCAAACCAATGCTAACTATGCTACAAAAGAAAGGAAGAGGCTCAAAAGCATGGGCGGTACGCCAAGATAAGTAGACCGAAATCCATGTGCATCTACTATTAATCATCCACCTTGAGATATCTATCCAGAACATCTCGCTGGTATTAAGTTGCGAGTCCCACCCAAAGTGTAAATCCAAAGCAACAAACAACTGCATTAAAAGAACTTTGTGTAAAGTAAACAATCCTTGCAACCACGGTTACAAGCATCGTTGTTTTCCCTCTTGTGGCAACAACACGTTCCCTAGACTCATGTTTCTGTCACTCAAGCTAGTCATCATGGGGAATGAACCCACAATCAAGCATAACGCTCCCTCTTGGAGTCACTACCTACTACTTGGCCAAAGCAATAAACAGCAACGGAGAACATGCAAGAATTATTCAAGAACACAAATATAAAAGAGAAGAACCAAATATATTACTCATCACAATCTGAACATAGTCTCATAACACATCAGATCCCAGCAAACTCAACATAGCAACAGCAGAAAGAATTACATATGTGCCTTGATCATGTAGGGCAGCTCACCAGGTATAATCCATGAAGAACAAAGAGGGGGAGAGAACATCACATAGCTACTGATCATGGACCCATGGTCCAAGGTAGACTACTCACGGATCATCCGGGAAGCATCCATGGTGGTGGAGAAGCTCCTAGAGGTCAATCCCCCCTTCGGCAGGGTGCCGGGAAGAGGTCTTCTGGTGCTCCCGATCTTGGAAGCGCGGCGACGGCGGAACAGAGGCGAGATCGCAAAAAAGGGTTCTCTCCTCGGGGGTTTCGGAGGACGGGGTAAATATAGGCGAAGGGGGCAGCCAGGGGGCACCAGGGGTCCAGGCGGCCTCCCGACGCGGCCCCACCCTAGGCCGTGCCACCTGGCCGCCTGGAGCCCAGGTGGGGCCCCTATGGTCCCCCTTCGGGACTCTGGAAGCTTCCGTTGCGCTGATTTTTTATATATTTTTCTCGGAATTTTTGTGGCATTTTACGTAATGGGAAAACCTAAAATAAAAAAGATAGCAGAAAAAATAAATTTGCACCGGGGTGCACTGAGTTAATAGGTTAGTCCAAATATGATCAAAAATGTATGAAAGTGTATCAAAAGCATAGCAATATCACCCAAAACATGCATGGAGCAAGCATAAATTATAGATACATTTGGGACGTATCAGATGCCGAAGTCGATGGACGTGCTGGCCTCTGAGCATTTTGTTCAGCTTCTGGGCACCCGGCGCCAGCGTGACCATTGCCTGGATTTGGACCAGCTTGATTTGACGCAGGTCGATGCTTCTTGGATAGAGGGCTCTTTTTCGGGAGGCCTAAGTTTGGTAGGTGATTAAGGTGTTGCATACGGACAAGGCCCGGGGCTTGATGGGTTCACTATGTGTTTCTTTCAAGTATATTGGCTCACAATTAAGGTGGAGGTGATGCTAGTCGTTTTTGCATTCACTGATGATGATGGTCACTGGATCTCGATCTTGAACAATGTTGTGATATCTTTGATCCCTAAGCATGGTACTGCTGTTGATCTTTCGGATTTTTGCCCTGTTAGTTCGGGGCATTGTGTGGGGAAGATCATCTCTAAATTACTTGCAAATCTGGCGGCACCTCTGATCCAGCAAATGATTCATCCGAATCATAGCGCATTCTTGAATGGGAGATGTATTGTGGATAACTTCATGTTGGTGCAGCAATCCATTCGCACTTTGCATAGAAGGAATGTGCAAGCGATCATGCTTAAGATGGACTATTGATTCGGTAGACTGGTTGTTCCTTTTGAAGATCCTCGGACATCGGGGCTTTGGACCTCATTGCATATCGTGGCTCGTTCTTCTCCTTTCCACGGCTAGCTCTCGAGTTCTGATCAATGGTAGGCCTAGAGAGCCCTTCCGTTATGGCAGAGGCCTAAGACAAGGCGATCCGCTCTCACCCTTGCTATTCGTTCTGGTTATGGATGTGCTCACGGTTGTCTTGCAAAAAAATTAGGAGCGTCTATTCTTGGATCTTGGTAGATGGCGCGTCCAACATCGTCTATCTGTCTATGCCGACGATGTTGTCTTGGTGATCAGCCTGTGTGCTCAGGATGTTGCGTCTGCCAGGGCCTTGTTTGATGTCTTTGGAGTTGTTTCGGGTCCCTGCTGTAATATGGCCAAGAGTACGTAGCACCTCGCCCATCAGATGTCGAGTGTAGATCGCTCCAATCCTGGCGCTCCTGAACTGTTCGTCGGCCCCCTTCCCGATCAAGTATTTGGGGCTGCCTATGTCGGTCTCTCGTCTCGCCAAATCGGATCTGCAGCAATACATTGATAAAGTGTCCAAACATCTTCCTACTTGGAAGGCCTCCATGTTGCGTAAGGCCGGATAGTTGGTGTGGTTGAACTCTACTCTAATTGCGGCCTCTATCTACCCTATGCTTGTGATGGCGCTTCCGCAATGGTTTTTTTTAAGGTTTATGACAGTGGGGGTGGAATCCCACTGCCTTTATATTAAAATCAGGGGGGTTACAAGAGAATTTACAAGTGGAAATTTACATGGGGGGGAGAAGGAGGCAACAGTCAAAGGGAATTTACAAGTTGTGTGATAAAAGGGGCTAGCTCTACTTTAGATCTATACCTAAGTAAATCGAAGTCGGATTTGTATCTCTGAACCCAAGAATTCAGAGAAGGAGGCACACCTCTAAAATGCTTGTTGTTTCTTTCTTTCCAAAGACTCCATGCTCCAACCACCAAAACCTCCATGAACATGGGCTGAGACCAACTGTTTTTTCCAGCATGAATCATATCCAGTCTGTTCCCATTGGCAGGCCAAACCATATTCAACTTATCCCAACATTGTTTGCTGAAGGGGCAAGAGAAGAACAGGTGCTCCACTGTTTCTTCAGGAGGGTTTAGGCACAAGAGACACCCATAATCATTGTCCTGTAACACAAAGTTTCTCCTCCTGAGCATATTCCTCGTGTTGATTCTGTCAGCTAGCAGCAACCACGCAAAGACTTTCCATTTGTTGTTGCATCTTGATCGCCATATCCACTTGAAAGCATCATCCACTTGAACCTCACGGAAGCAGTGAAGGTAGTAACTGCTAGACGTGAATCGGCAAGCTCCCCATATGCCACACCACTCATCCTGGCGGCCAACAGAAAGAGTCACACCCGAACTTGCCTGATGCAGCGTGGACAGTTCACCTATCGCTTCGTTTGAAAGTGGCAGATGGAAGTTGTCTCCCAATCTTGGCGCAGTCAAGAGATTTTGCACCGACACATCCTCATGTTTCCGCAATGGTTCCTATCCTATGCGGACAAGCTCTGTCGTGGCTTCTTCTGGCGCGGCCCTGAGGAAGCTAAAGGTGGGCAATGTCTGATATACTGGAACACTGTCTGGTCCCCCAAGGAGTACGGTGGGCTGGGTGTGAAAAACTTGAAGTTGCTCAATGTGTTACTGATGTTGAAATGGAAATGGCTCAAGTTGGTTGGTGTTGACAAGGCCTGAGATGGCATGTACATCGTAATTCCAGAGCTGTCGGAGCAGATGGGAGCCTCGGCCATCTCGTTCGCCCTTGGTTCTGGATTGAGGACTTGTTTATGGACCGACACTTGGGTGTAGGGATAGCGCGTGGCTGACATTGACCTGGAGCTGTTCAATCGCATTAAGCCTGCCGCCTCGTGTTCTGGAGGACTGAGACTCGTGGGCTCCGCTCGAAATCAAGATCTTTTTTTATAGAGACTGTAAGGGAACACAACCCCTCCCCCCACCCCCACCACCATCCCCCTCACATACACATACATACAGTTTAATAGGTACAACAAATCCCAAATTACAAGTACTATGTCTTAAACCTAAGTGGATGAAAAGACATCTGCATTTTCTCACCACTAGGCTATGCCTTAGTCTGCATACGGCTTGCCGTTCATTAATCGGCTTTGGAGAGCGGATCAGCTCGCTCGCCGTGGCATGGAACACCGTGAGCACTGCCCGCTATGTTGCTAGGTGGAGGGCACAACTGATTCTGGGTTGTTCGTTCTCCCGCCAGATTTCAAATCCTGCTTCCTCGGTGGCTTCATGCGATCAGCTCGTTCCCGGATAGTAAGTTGCAGGAATGGTGGCCTAGGAACGGTTGTGCTGCGTGTCATGAGCTCAACTCCCTCATCAGCGGGAAGGCAAGCTTGACTAGGGCGGTCTTGCTAGCGATTGAGACTGAATGGAACATGTGGGGGGCAAGCTAGAGAGTCTGCGGTGGATGATGATATGGGTTAAGTACTTTGTGTTTCTATCTTAAGCCCTAGGCGGTGTGAGTCTAGCGCACTCACATATACAGCGTTGTGTTTATGTCTGCAAGTAAATTATCCCCCATCTTAATATACAAGACACGCAGCTTGCATGCATGCTCTTCACAAAAAAAGTAGCAGGCTTAAATTCTCTATCGACCCTGATGACGCTGACCAATCCAAAGTAGATGGCTTTCATCTACGGATGTTAACACTCAAATCACAGTGCAGTAGTGACAGCATAGCTCGCCCATTCAAATGTTCAATACAAACGAGAACTGATTCTATGCTGTCAAATTTGGACTTGAATCTCATGGTCCGGGAGATGATTGAAACCAACACTATTATTAGATCAACGAGTAGCAGGTAGGTGTCAAATTAGGTAATCTTTGATCCCTTAAAGAAGGCTTAAGCCTCTGCTTCCAGCTGTGAAATGATGCTTACAAACACTTGAAAGCCTTGGGCCATATCTGAAAACAGACAGTACTCGTTCTTCGCATGGTACGTCTTCAGTAAACCTGCAGCGAATCCGTAGCATTTTATGAGCACTTACACTAAACAGTTCAGTTATCTCATGTAAACTGAAATAACCGAACAATATAATATGACACCAAACGCAAATCCAGGAACATGAACGGTGTAAGAGTATCTAACTGATAACATAATAACATGACCAACAGAAATCCTGGAACCAAAATTTTGTGTCGAAGTGCTTACCATATCCAGCAGTTTGAACATCAAATCCTTCATCCTGCAAAAGTGCCATCATGAATTTGCTTTAGCACACAGATATTCGAACAAAAGGACAAGGGTGTACATTAGTTTTCTCTCAAACCTGTAATTCACGAATCAGAGGCAAACTCCCAGTGATGGAATATGGCTCTACGTATCCGACTATTTCCTCAGTTGCTTTGCACAATGCTTGAAAGCCCCGAGACTCGAGATTACAGGCGACCCCATTCATCACATCTCCATCAAAAGCAATTTCAAGCCTAGCACAATCAAACAGTAAATAATGAAAATTACACCCCCCATCATGAAGATTACTGGTAAAGGAGGATTGATTCACCTTCCTCGCAGATTTTCATCAGGAAGAACATATTTGGAAACTGGACCACGAGTAGGAAGCTTTGTTTCAAGTCCAGCATTTATATCATCTACATACTCTTGTAACTTTTGAACCACAAAACTCGTGCTGCATGATAAGAGCGTTAGGAAATATGAAATTAACACATCGCTGATAGGCGTAGAAGTCCACCAGGAGAAGGAATACTACATATTGTACACATAATAGATGGACTTACCTATAGAAAGGAGTCAACCTGAAACATCAAAAGAACCATATGATCAGGACAGACCCTAAAACTCATGGAGTCTCAATAATAAGTTACGAACAAATAGACAACCTTACTACAGTAGTAAATCATTATATCATAATTACTATTAAAGGGAAATCCGTCGCGGTCGTCGTGACGGTTCAACCAGATTTCTAACGCTTTCTATGAAAAACCTCCTTGATTTCTAACGCTTTTTACGAAAAACCTGTATTTCATACTGGGGATATGAACCAAGGACACGATGCCCTGCCTTGCCCAACCAACAGGGAAGTCTTATGCTCGTATAAATTTAGAAAATTGGTTTTTGTAATTTGTTCAATAGTTTTCTTGAATGTAGATGAGATATAATTGAGGATGAAAGAAAATTATTATTTTTTACTTAAGTTGTTGGCTCTAGGAAGGCTAACCAGATTTGACTGCATGTACTTGAAGATTGTCATGGTTCATTGTCTATGACCGTGATTGCAAATGTTAGCTTAATATTTTGGTCCTTCATGGCTTAGCGATTCATGATTGTGATGTTGCATGCGAAAAATGCATTTCCAAATACTCAACGAGCCAAACAAGTGCAAGTTCGTTGTTATCACATCAAGAAGTAAAATGCGACGAGGAGATAAAAAAACTTTATGGCATACGATTGCGTGATGCTAATGTATTTTATCATATGATAACTATTTCTTCCGTTGCAACGCACGGGTATTTTTGCTAGCAAAACAAAAAGGTGCTACTGGAGTCTTACGAACATATGAGGTGCAACCAGTGCCAGTCATTTTGTTTATTTCTTTACTCCTATGTAAACACCCTACGGACGATAAGGGATTCCACATAAAAATTTAGCAGGGACCTGTCTGGGTCACCAGACACAGTCCCATGCCTCCTCAACACTGGTAAGTACATACCCTCTCTGTCCCACAATACAAGATCGTTTTTCAAGCTAACATAGTATGGAAAACGATCTTATATTATGGGACGGAGGGAGTATCAAACTACACTTCCAAGAATAAGAGTACATATGTAACGACTCGATTCGCTAAGAATAGAAGTCTCTGTGCATAAAGTGATAGTCACTGGATCGAACTCACTAGCACACACAGTATAGATGAATATTAAAGTAACAAATGCATCATTTATTACAACGTATGATCTAGAATTCATAAAAGTAAATAATCTGCATAGCTCAAGGCTAGCTTATTCAATATAAATAGCAATGAGTCCCATCAATGTCCACAGACGACATGTTGAGTGAGGACCCGCAACCCTATCGTACCTTACAGCCCAAAATGGGTCAGTACATTGGAATGTACGACAAGCCACACAAAAAGGATAGTAACAGACCTACATCTACATGCAGGGTATGTCAAAGGAAAGGCTTATGGTTCTTTTGTAGAAAGCTAATTTTTACCTCATAACTACCTATTAGTCAAATTTTAATTATATTGCAACATTATATATATATGGTTGAATTGGGCGACACCTATTCTAACCTATACCCATTATTAAAGTTCCCACTCAAATTTGTTAGGTGAATGATCTGTCAAGATCATCGAACAACAGTAATGGCCTAGTTGCTCATAGATGTCTATAACCGGGGACACGGCTCATCATGATTAATATATTACTCTGCAGAGTTTTGTACACTTTACCCGCTGGACTCAACCCAGAGATTGAGACAAAGTCTTTCAGAAGAGGTCACCTCCACCCTTTGGCAGTCGGTACACCTATCATATCTACATTTGCTAGCTACCAAGGCCAGGCTTCCCACAATATACTCAACTAAGCTAGAGCTCATATGGCTAGCGGCTGTACACGGAAGCTACTATTCACTAAGTCTGTTTGATTTTTTGAGCCTGGGCGATATTCCAGTGCGCACTCCTTAGACAAGGTGCACGTCCATGATGCCTTCCTCAATACCAATCACAACCACTTCCGCCCAGAGATGAGTCTTTTAAGTTGCTACTCCATTTAATAGACCTCACATAAACTCAATGCATACACAAACCAACCCCGTCTACAATAGCATAGCAAATATATAATCAACACGAACTATGGGCGACGATGAATACACAATCAAAAATATATGGCTATCCTACCAGGTTTTCAACATAGTATAATTATATAATAATCCTACACATGCATAGTATAATACAGTGATAGAATACTACATGCGTAAGGAAAATATGGGTGAAGAATGATCAAAGTATCACTTGCCTTGTTCCTGGTTCAGAATATCACACTCCTGACAATAGGTTTCTTTGCACTTCGGACAATTTACACGTTCAAACAATACAACACTCAAAACACTAAGCATACATCAGCAATAAAGATCCATTAACAGCAAGCAAATGCACTAAACAGTAGCTACAAAATATCTACAAGTTATTAAGATCACAACGCAACTAGATTCAACTAAAACGGATTCATCGTGTGCAAGATATGACCCACGGAATTTTGAATTTGAATAATAACTTGTAGATATTTTGTAGCTACTGTTTGGTGCATTTGCTTGCTGTTATTGGATTTTTATTGTTGATTTATGCTTAGTGTTTTGAGTGTTGCATTTATTGGTGTATTGTTTAGTGCAACGAAACTAGGCCTACGGGTCGTCAACTTCTTTTCTCGGAGAAGGAACAATGACGGAGTGTGATCTTCTCAAACAGGAACAAGGCAAGTCACACTTTGATCATCCTTCACCCATATTTTCCTTATGCATATAGTATTATATCACTGTACTATAGTATGCATGTGTAGAATTATTATATTATTATGCTATGCTGAAAACCTGGTAGGATAGCCATATGTTTCTAATCTTGTATTCATCATCGTCATAGCTCGTCTTGATTATATATTTGCTATGCTATTTAGACGGGGTTGGTTCGGGTATACATTAAGCTTATGTGAAGTCTATTAAATGGAGTAACAGCTTAAAAGTTAGAACTCACCTCTGGGTGGAAGTGGTTGTGATTGGTATTAGGAAGACATCATGGAGACGTGCACCTTCTCTAAGGATTGCACCCATGAGAGTGCACCCTAAGTGGAATGTCGACCAGGCTCAAAAAGATCAGACTTAGTGACTAGTAGCTTCCGTGTACAGCCGCTGGCCATATGGGCTCTGTCTTAGTTGAGTATGTTGTGCGAAGCCTGGTCCTGATAGCTAGCAGATCTAGATATGATAGGTGTACCAACTACCAAAGGATGGAGGTGACCTCTTCTGAAAGACTTCGTCTCAATCTCTGGGTTAAGTCCAGTGGGTAAAGTGTACAAAACTTTACAAAGTAATAAACTAATCATGATTAGCGATGTCTCCGGTTATGGAAATCTATGAGCAACTAGGCCATTAGTGTTCTTATGATCTTGATACATGATTCACCTAATAAAATTTGAGTGGGAACCAGGAAATTGAACAATGGGTATAGGTTGGAATTGGTGTCGACCATTTCAACCATATATATTAAATGTGGCAAGATAATTAAATTTGACTAATAGTTAGTTATGAGGGAAAAAATAGTTTTCTGCAAAAATAACCATAAGCCTTTCCTTTGAAATACCCTGCATGTAGATGTAGGTCTGTTATTATCCTTTTTGTGTGGCTTGTCGTACATTCCAATGTACTAACCCATTTTGGGTTGTAACCACCGTGTTGCATGTTATTCAGACGATAAGTGACGTAAGATAGGGTTGCGGTTCTTCACTCAACATGTCGTTCGTAGACATTGATGGGACTCCTACTTCCGCTATTTATATTGAATAAGCTAGCCTTAAGTTATGCAGATTGATTACTTTTATGAATTCTGGATCATACGTTGTAATAAATGATGCACTTGTTAATTTGATATTCATCTATACTGTGTGCTAGCGAGTTCGATATAGGGACTAGCAATTTAAGCACAGAGACTTTGATTCTTAGCGAATTGGGTCGTTACAACATATCGGACTAAACCTTAGGGCCTGTTTGGGACTACTCAGCTTCACTAAAATTAGTTTTTTTCACTAAATTCACTTTGAAGCAGCTTTATATAGAAGTTGTAGCTTTGGCAAAGAAAGGTTTTATCATGTTCGGCTTTCATCCAACTCCACCTTTAAGAATGGAAATTTTGGTGGAAAAGATCTACTACCTCCGACCCATATTAATGGGCACACACTTAGTACAACTCTAATACAAAGTTGTACTAAGTGTGTGCCCATTAATATGGGTCGGAGGGAGTATTTGATTGGATGATGAAGGGGTATCCACTTGCTGGGGCAGTGGTGGGTAATTTCCCTCAACTTCAGCTTCTAGATTTTATCTGGAGCACCCCCTGAAGAGCTTCACAAAAAACTGGGAGTTGTACCCCAGATTCTAGTTTTTTCACGGAGCGGCATATCAAGGAGCTCCCTGATTTAGGTTTGCGTTTCTTGGAGCGGAGCTAAATTTTAGGGAGCGGAGCAGTCCCAAACAGGCCCTTAATTAAATCATTTCATCTCAAGTGCAATCAAAGAGAATTTAAAATTCTCAGGGTCAAAGTTGAACCTTATATCCCCTGAAATTGTACATTCTCCGGGAATTTGATTCAGACCCCCACCAGGATCTGCAAACACAAAGATTTTGCCACATATTGTAACTACACTCTCTAAGAAATATTAAAAATAAAGGTATAAGGGGACTTACAACTCCACTTTGTTGGCTTCATCGTAGATGGAGTAGCAAACTTGTAGAGCTTCTCTTTCTCATGTGCAGGGAAGTCATTGTAAAACCGAGTTTGGATTTCTTTAAGTGCATCCATATTTAACTCCATCGAATTTATGGCCTTTGGAAAAAAAATAACAGATATAAGGTCTTCAAATTTCAGAAGCACTTTTGTACTTTGCTGTCTCCAACAGCAAGAGGTGAAAATGTTATATTTGGACCTTTTTGGCGTGTGAACTACTTGAATAGCTCTTTCAAAAAGAATACAAAGACATCAAATTTCAAAAGCTGTTTTTTACTTCAAGGCAAAGAGGTGAAAATGCTATATTTGGACTTGTTTGCCATGCGAACTACTTGAATAGCTCTTTCTGTAACATTACAGAAACATGTCAAATAAACATGTGCGGAAAACAATCGTATAACAGCAGAGTTGATTACGCAACAAGTTCCACTATCAGTCAACGATCACTTGCTTTATACTTTGTGCACTGCTTTGTTTTTGGTCCCATTATTCATAGCTACATTAGTACTTTGGTACTAATCGCAAGAATGCTAGCTTATTCAAGCAATTGTACTATTGAACATATCACAGTTATAGAATATTTACTACTCCCTCCACTTCACCATAACTATCTCCAGCGCAAGAAGAGTGTCTAAAAATATGTCCACTGAAGAAATCAAGAGGTAATGTAATTTATTATGTATGGTCAACTGGACATTTCTCATCAACTCATATTTTGTGTGTGTGCAGTTATATAGAATAAAGAGGAGCGAGTAGTAACTGAACACTTCTAATTATTCTGGATGAGTACCTTATGTGCGAGGCCACTGTGAAAGAGCTTCCCTGTTGCCTTCAGATGCCATGGGATCATCCCACCGGTACCAATGCACGGCTGCTTATCCGCTGTATCTATCCAAAACCTTCACAGTACCACACATATAACCAACTAAATTAGCGTTCCTCGCGAACAACACATTAGTCAGCCATTCCATGAGGTTCTATACTCACAAGGGTCCAGTCTTGAGCTTATCCAGCAAACCATCCTTGACAAGGCCATCAACACCAATGCCTGTGACCGATGAGTTCTCTTCATTGGCAATGAACACCGCAATGATAGAATGCTTCAATGGTGGTTTCACCTCGCCAAGCCGCCGCATGAGCTGAGTCACTAGCGCTACATGGCCAAGGCAGTCCGTTGTGCCACGACCCTTAAGCGTTTCCTTGTCATCACCATCGAAGGTTAGTGAGAAGGGATCGAAGTCCTACATGAGTAGAAAATCACAGAGCACTGATTAGTCATTATAACCAGAGTATTAGAAATTTGATGAACAAACCAAGAGGAATATTGAGGTACACCTTTTTTAATAATCACTAATCAATTACTGATACGACAGAAATAAAATGAGCAAAATCAAACAGACCAATGCCGAAAGGTAAAACTTGCACAGCAGATACAGCAATGAACCACTGAAGCAATAACTAGTACCAAAACTCTCCACAAATCCAAAAGCCAGCACTACACAGAAACATGCATCTTTTCCAGTAGAACACACTAGAAAACACTTAACAAATCAGGGAGGGGTGCAATCTTGACAGCCAGCTAGTAGGAAGGAAGATAACCAACCAAAACAGGGTGCCAATTATTCCGGGAACAAACACCCCGAAATCAAATCAAGCAAACCCTCGAATCGTTAGTCCAGGAACCGTAAACCTGGAAGTCAACATTCACACATCCAGATGGAAGTCTGCTAGGAACTCACCCATTCATTAGGGTTGGCCGGAACGACGTCCATGTGCATGCCGACAAAGGAGACGACACGGCCAGGGACGGTGCCGGGATACTCGACGATGACGTTGCTCCGGCCGTCGGTGTAGCTCACCTTTTTCACGATTAGCGGGCCGCCACCGGTTTCCGTGGACACCGGGCGCAGCGCGTCGACCACGTGCTGCGCCACGAGGTCCTCCTGCGGGACGAGGGCCGGCGGGTCGTTCTGCAGGCGCTGGGACTCGCCGATGAGCTTGGCGAGGAGGGCGACGAAGGGGTCGCGGTCGAGGCCGCCAACGGCGTCCTTGAGCGGCGGCGCCGGAGATGCCATCTTGGACGCGGCGGCGGATTTGCGTGATTTGGGGCAACAGCGAAGGTAGTCCAGTAGAGGAACTCTGTTGTGTTTGAGCAACCCCGGATGTACCTAGGATGTGCGCGTATGATGTGTCCGTCTTGACGACGGCACCGAGATGCGTGCCGTAGACGCTGCTGGTTTTGTTTTCCTTTTTGCTTTTTTCTTTCTTTCTTTCTCAACACATCAATTTTTAAGCTTTTTTTTGGTGCTCCAGGTATACCTACTCCCTCCGTTTCTTTTTACTTCGCATATAAGATTTGGTCAAAGTAAACTTACTAAAGTTTGACCAATGTTACAGGAAAGTTTATCAACATCCACAATATAAAAGCAATATCATTAGAAACATCATGATATTAATTTTCATATGGTATAATTTTGATGTTATAGATGTTGATACTTTTAAATATAAATTTGGTCAAACTTTATTAAATTTGACTTTGACCAAATCTTATATACGGAGTAAAAAGAAACGGAGGAAGTACTAAACACTTCACATAAGCAAAGAAAAATGTATGGCATAATAACACATTTAAGAGAAGAAAAAGCATTTTAATAAATCCAGAAAGAAAGAATGCCAAGCACATAAATCTAAGCAAAATACTTAAATCAAAAAAGCTCATCAATGCATGAAAGAATTTAGTTGCAAAATAATTGAATGAAGGAACAACAAATCAAGCATCTATGTATTGAAATTTTTAGTTGTTAAACTTTTTAATGCGCTTAGCATCTTATCTAAATGTTTGTGCATTAAAAAGGCCTAAAGAATGGCATGACGCAGCAGCTCTTCCATGTGGTTGGATGAATGGAGAAATGAATAGTTAAAAGCTAGTAGGTGCGTTGGGTTAGGGTGGATTAGCGCGATGTATACGTGTTATCTTGTTTTAGTGTGGTATAGCGTACTATTTCATAAATAGTGTCATAGTGAGCAATATCGCCAAAATTTAGCGTTCGTTCTCCCATATACTATAGTGCGCTATTATCAAAAAATAGCATGCTATTTTCCATTAGATACAATGTAAAAAAATTGGTTTTAATCCTAATTGTTTATAATCCAGACGATTTATTAAATACTGGACTATTGAAGGGTATCATAGTGTTCTGATTCCTTCAGCACATTTGTGGACTCATCCCAAGTTTATGTTTTTGTGCAACATCATTTATCATGACGTATCTCGTGTGGCAGCATGAAGGATTTCAAGGAGTTTTTTCATGATATCAAATGTGTGGATGTGTGAGAAATGTCTTAGCTATGCTTTATGTGTTAGGAATACTCCCTCCGTTTCTTGATATAAGGTGCCTAAGGTTTTGAGAAAAAAATCCAAAATACATGGCATATTGGTATTATACCACCCATCTGGGTAAATATACCTACAGAAAGCGATAAAACGGAGAGTCTATTTTCTATTATTGGTTGATTCGAACAGTTTTCTCTCTATTTTTTCTAGGGAAAGATCAATCCAATTATAGCATTACATATACGCGTTAATATCCGTGCAAAAAGCTTAGGCAACTTATATCAAGGAACGGAGGGAGTATGTGATTTTTTTTCTTCTGTTGTAACACACGAGCACATTTACTAATCCTGCAATAAAATTATGATGCATGAAAGCATGTGACGACGATATTTCTTTTGGAATTGTTCTATCGGTTACTTACATGATAACTAGTAGAATGCCCGTGCGTTGCCACGGGCCAACAAATGAATATGTATTCAATGCTCATTTTCCTTCTCACAAACGAGCATATTACACGCAATGCTCAACCACAACACAAATGTAAGCATCTTCTTTTCTCTATAGTTAATTGCCCGTGCGTTGCTACGGGCGTTATACATATTTCGATGGGTCAATATCAGTGATGTCTAACATATAACACTACATTATCTACTTTTTATATCGTTAAAGCATTATTGATCTTCTTCTCCCTAATGTAGCTTGCAATCAATGACGATGAGCTCCGGCTTCTTCTACTACTAGTTATGGTAATCTTCTGTTTGTCCTTGTTGAGAAGCTCGATCAACAACACATTATTAGTCTTCAGCAAGGTCTGAATGTCAGAACCCCAACTAGGGTAAGTGCTAGGGTTGCTTGTGCCCTTTGCATCATGCAAAAATTTCAAAATAAATTTAAAAATGGGGAAAAGAAAAACCCTAGAGAATTTAATTAAATGGCCAGACAAAAAATGCTTCCAAAAATTCCTCTGGTATTTTTGAAAACTCACATAAATGAGTATGATCACATCTAAAGTGATTTGGATTCAAACCCATGCTCATGGATTTTTCAAATATTCCGAACAGGGCTTGGAAATTAATTAAATACCCTATTTGATTTGAAATTCAAATTATTTGAATTTCAAAAATCTCCAAAACTTGTGAGTGGCTAGTTATATATTTTATAAGCCCACATAAAAGTTTTCAAGATTTTATAAAATGCCTAGCTATTTTATTTAGCAGGCCAAACAAATTACAGAAAGAAAAGAAAATCAGAAAAGAAATAAAAAGGAAAAGGGGCTTACCTGGCCTTTCTGGCCCAACTTAAGCCCCCACGGCCCAGCTGGCCCAGCCCACCACCCAGCCCCCCTTGTCGTCTTCCTCAACCAGCTCGGTGGCGAGCTGGGAGGGAGCCGACGACGCCGTCGTGGCCGCCGAGAGGCTTCTAGACCCTCCCCTGCTCTCTCCTCGCGCCACGCAGGTCTCCAGAAGCCCCCGTCACTTCCCCTCTCCTCTGGCTCCCTATAGCTCTCTCCCCCTCACGATTTCACCGCCGCCAGTGAGCTCGCTGGAGCGTGCGGCCGCGCAGCCGTGGACAACGGCCGAACCGGACCTCCCCACCGTGTCCAGGGAGACCAGCGCCCTCGTCTTCGTCTCCAACAGCAGGGAATCGAGCCCAGCGCCACTGGAGGAGACGTCCGCGTCACGAGTTCGTCGTCGACCGTCGTGGATTCCGGCAAGGAATTGCACGCCTTCGAGCCTCCTCTGGCCTCCTCGAGCTTGCCACTGCATTCTGGGTGAGCCGCCGGTTCGAACCCCCCTTCTCCCGCTCTTCCCCGTGCCCCCGTGCCCGATTCCCTCTTCACCAGTCGCCGGCCTCCGCTGCTCTTCGTCGCCGGCGCGCTCCCAAGCCTCCCCGCGTTGCCCCGATGGCACAAGTGGACGCGCGACGTCCCAAGCTACGCGCCCGTGCCTCCAGAACCCTCTCCCGTGGCCTGTAGGCAACTCCGGCGAGGACGCCGCCGTGGCCAGTGCCACCTGCGTCAAGCCGCCGGTCATTAGGGGCTAATCCCCCTGTTAGATGACCCCCAGGTCAATGACGGGTGGGGCCCTGCCCCTAATAACCCCTGTTTAATTTTAAACAGAGGGGATTAACCCCCTGTGACACTGACCAGCCGACCCCACCAGTCAGCCCCCCCCTTGACGTCACAGTGAGCTAAGCATGACGCAATAAAGGTTTTTCAGATTAAAATTAATTCCAGACAAATAAGAAAAATCCAGAAAATAGCCAAAACTTCAATAAATCATAGAAATTTCATATTAACTCCAAATTGGGCATATAATATATGAAAAATTATCAGAAAAATGCAAGTATTAAGAATATGCAAAAAAAATGATGTTCGACCATTTTAAAATGGGTGAACAGTAGCAAACATGCATATGACTTAATTTGAATTTGAATTTGGAGTTTGAATTTGCAAATCCTTTGCAATACACTTCAATTAAATTGAATTGTCAACAAACCAGTACCATTCACAACATGGAACCACTTATCATGTGCTTGCGCATTTTTACTTCCGAAGTTGTCCCCCCTTGTTGATGATTGCCTCCGATGACAGACGTTCCGAGACGGTGATCACCCTCGAAGAAGAAGACCACCGTTAAGACCCGTGTATCGTCAGCAAGGCAAGCAAACCCCATTGATCATGTCTATAAAATCCCAATTCCCTCCCAGTATCGCTTATGCATGTTTAGGAGATCACCTTGTATCGACTCTACCGCATAGTTGAACCCATATCCGATGCATGACCTATCATCTTGTCATAGTAGTAAGCAAACCACAATCCTAGCTGACATAGGAGTTGATTGATATCATGTGGCCCCTGCAACTGTTACTGCTTATTGCATGCCTAGAGTTTACAGTGAGGATGCTTTTGATGTGAGTCGGGATGATGGTGAACATGGTGTTGATGAAAGTGAAACTGTGTTGGTGAATCTACCCTAATACAAGGTGAACGATGAGAGGCTGTGTAGGAGTACACATTGGGTTGTCTCGTTGAACACCGCCTTAAGCCCGAGTTCTTGTATGGTAATCCGAGACAAAGAGTACAACCACACATTGGGCTCACTGACCCCTCTCGACCTAGTAACTCACCCCGATCCAAGTCCAGGAGTCACAACTAGTTCGGGATTTCCATTCGGCATATGCATGGAAAGATAAAGGAAATGAAATGTGGCATTCATGGTAGGGCTTGTAGAACATGGCTTGCCAAGCGGAGAACCATCCGTCGAGGTGGGCTTGTCGGTCGTGCCTACATGGTTTGAGTCCTGGCTGGAAGCTCGGCCGGAACTCCAGTTGGGTTTGGAACTCAGACAGTTGACTCCTTGGACTAGAACGGAGCTGTGGGTGAAGTGTTGTGGTGAACATCCTCGCTGTCACCTCTTGAACGGTGGCGAGACTTGGCGGTAACCGATGGTCATGTGTGTGTAGTTTACACCCTTGCAAGGTTAACAAAACTATTCAAATAGCCGCGTCCGCGGTCATGGACTACTTGGAAAGTTGTGCTTGATTATTAGACAACTTGAATGGATACTTCTAAAACTCGCAAGATAAGTGTGAGTGCTATGGTGTGCTTCCTCGTGGGGAAGTTGAGGAAGTAATCATAGTGGTGTATTGGTTGGAGACTTGGTAGTGGACTCGTGTACGCTTCTTACCTCAAGTCTGGTACTCGTAGTTCAGGACTAGCCAGGTCAAAGCTGGCACTTCTGCATGTTGAACCCCACCTCCTTTACCTTGATACTTGAGCATGAGTAGTGTAGTTCTGATGTAAGTCTTGCTGAGTACGATTTTGTACTCACATTTGCTTATTCTATGTTTTAGATGAGAACCCGGACCCCGATGGAGTCACCGACCTGAAGCTCGACAATGACCTTGGTAGTATAGTTCCAGACAACAGTCTGGTCCCTCGTGGAAGGGCATGTTTGTTGAACAAGGCTTCTCTAAGCCATTTGTTAAACTTGTTTGTACTCAGACCTAATTTGCTTCCGTTGTATGATGTAATGTTGATCACAGACATGTGATCTTTGTATGCTCTATGTGTAAGTCAATAAAGATACACTTTGTAGAGTTATGTGATGATACCTGTTGTTCATACTAGGCATGTGTGCTGCGTGTATGTTTATAACATGCATGTCTTAGTATGGATTTTCGAGACCTTAGTTGTGATCTGGCTGGCGGTCTTTTATACACCAAGTGACCCTTAGATGTGCGCAGCTTGGGGCATCGCGATGCGATTGCTCGTGACTCTGTCACGTGCACACTTTGTTGTATGATCGAGCCCGCCCTAGACCCCGACTAAGTGATCGGGCTGAAGTAAGTCTATGTAAGAGTTAGGATTCAATCGATAACATGGTTGAGGCGACTTGTCTATGAATATGGGATTCACCACCCATAAGCATTTAGACTCGTGAGCGGACGATGAGGACCCATCTCAGTTGATCATCCGGCCTGAATGGGATGCCCCTCACGTTCGATGCTTTCCGAGAGTGTTCTGTGCTTGGTCTTGCCTGCTTAGACAAGTGGGTACGGCTCTCGGCTCTCGGCTCTCCATGTGATTGTATCGTGACTGGAATTACATACGCATACCCCGGGTCCCGACACTGAAACTCTAGCAATTGCTTAGTGAGCTGGTTGTCATTGTTGATGATGGTGATATCGATGGTTGCGATGACGTCAAGAGGTTGTTGATTGTGGAGATTAATTGAAAGCTTACTTCAGATAATTTTTGTTTTTGTTATGCCTATTAATCCAAAAAAAGTGAATATATTCAACATATTCTATTTGTTAATCAAGGTTACAAAATATATGTTGAGACATTGTTATATTAAGTCTATATTTAGCACTCCATATAGCCTTGTGTGGTGGACTATTATAGAGTTTTTCCTTTATTTCGATCGTCCCCGGCAACGACACTCGCCTGCATGTGCTCGACCAGCTGACCCAGTCTCCTGTGCCCGCCTGTGCTCGCCGCGCACATGCCCCGCCTGTCCCCGGTCGTCGCGCCCACCTATCCCCGATTGCCTGTGCCCGGTTGCCAATCCCACCTATCCTCGCCCGTCCCTAGCCACTGCGCCCGATGGCTCGCCCGTCCCTAGCCACTGCGCCCGATGGCTCGCCCCTCCTGTTCATGGCATTCCTCTGTTTGTTTGGGGAGAGATGGGAGGAGGAAGATGGAAAAAGAAAGAAAAAGGAAAAAAAGGGATATTCGATGCATGAAAATTACTAATCCTGCAATAAAATTATGATGCATGAAAGCATGTGACGACGATCTTCCTTCTGAAATTGTTCTACCGGTTACTTATTACATGATAATCATGCAAGATTATAGTGATACGATGCTTTGGGTTGCCTTAACGCTTTTTAAATGGGTGAGCCCATAGCTACTGATGCTACCCACGCATATGTTGCATATATGTAAATGTATTTTTTATACTTCATTTGTTTCATATTAACTATCGATGGAATGAAATTATCTAAACGTAATTCAGTATTAGATACATCGTTTCAGCAAAAATTAGTATGAAGGGAAAACCTATGCAGTGCCACCACACGGACACGCTACTGTGCCGGTGGTCAGAAACGTGCCACTATTTGTGTAGAACAAGTCTGTTCGTGTAATTAGGCACATCAGTACATAAACCGCACTCGTACATGATCAGGTCGGAACTATTTGGAGGATAGTTTAATTTTTCGAAGTGTAATGATTCTAGCCGGCCGACCAGTTGATGCTTCATATGAAAAATGTTACTTTTCTCTAAACAGATGTATCTAGATTTATTTTAATGCTAAATATATTCATTTAAGAGTGTGACATAAAAAATGCTACTTTGCTTATCCGTATTATTTGTCGCTTAAAAACGGATATATCTAGATGTTTTTTGCTACCATCATTGATAACAAATATGGTACGCAACATTTTTTGTTGCAACGAAGCTAAATTTTTAATTTTAGTTGCCAGTTTTTTAATACTTGATTATCACACCCAGTAGTTTGAATAGTAATGCCTAGTTTTCACGTTTTAGAGTTTTCAGTTGTCAGTTTTTGTAATACTTTGGTTGGCACATTCAGTGTTTTCAGTTGTCAGAATTGTAATGCTTGATTGCCACATTTTAGAGTTTTTAGTTGTCAACTTTTGTAATACTTGATTGTCACATTCAGTGTTTTCAATTTGTTATAATCTGACAACTATATTGATAATTAATAGGTATGTAAGTAACAGTAATGTGGCAAGTACCGATGAATTTCGTTTTGTCCAAACATATTGATATGAGATCTAATTTCAAAGATATCACCGCGAGAAAACTAATGGTACAAATGAATCATCAATTGAATTAAAAGTTTAAAAGATAAAAAAATTTAAAAATTCAAAGATACAAAATCCAAACATAATTAGCAGCCACCGCACGACAAGCTGTGTGTGCGGCGCTGATTCCTAGTAGCGTCCTAATATGAAATAGAGGGGAGTATATATTTAAAATACATATTTCCTCATATATTTAAAGATTTTAATGTAGTGTAAAAAGTTGTTCGGTCAAATTTTAAAAATATTTGTACCATTCAAAAAAACTTTGTGACATAAAAAATTGTTTATGTGTTTCACAAAAATACCTGTTGTGTTTAAAAAAATTGTGCATGTACAAAATATATTCAAATATTCATGACAATTTAAACATGTCGCGTGTTTTTAGAAAATTGTGAAAAGAAAAAGTTATACCATGTAAAAATAATATTTGCATAAGATAAAAAATGTTTTGTATCATGTAAAAATGTATTAAACATCTAGATAAAAAATAATTTTTAAAAATAAATAAATAATTATATCAAATATAATATTTAAAACATTTTCATAATATAAACATTTTTACCATTTAAAAGTCATTCAGTATGTATTTATAAATCTGTAAATATTTGTTCAAAAATAATATGTAGACATGTATTTACAAAAATGTTTAGCATGTAATAAAAATGTTATGCATGTATCTTTTCAATATGTGTTTGAAAAAGTAATAATACGATATATAAATCAAAGAAATTGCAAAGAAAAACCATATGATAGGTTCTAAAATCTGTCTAAATTGGTTCATACCTTTTGAAAACCGCTTCAAAAACTACAATATTGAATCGTCCGTTTAACGAAGCTATAGAGGCGAGGCAAAGATATACCCCGCGATATCGGTTAATACCTAATACACGACAACCATGCAACAAATCCCAACTCAACAATTGTCGAAGAACATCATACCAACCAGCTCACATCTCTCCCACCGCCTCCCTCTCCTCCTATCTTTGTCTGCTCCGACGACGGCTTTCGAGTGTGGCCCCCTCCCTCCTGATCCCTCCACCGGCACTGCTGGTTGGAGAGGAGTAGGGGGCGGGTGTGCTCGCCTTTAGGTAGGTTGTATTTTCCTTTCTATGAGATTCTTTTGGTCGTTGGCGAGCAGCGAAGGGGTTGCGTGGTCTTGGTTCCTTCTCTAGTGTTGGAGGTGGACGGCGGGGAAGATCCCGGCTAGGCCGAGCTCTCTCAATAAGCTCGATGTATCTGGTGGGAAGGTTCTTCTCAGGAGCACTGTTGTTGCCCTCCTCCTATTTCATGAGCTTCTTTCGGTCGTTGGCGAGCGACAGCGGGGTTGCGTGGTCTTGGTTCCTTCTGTGGTGTTCGAGGTGGGCGACGGGGAAGATCCCGGCTACGCTGAGCTCTCTCAATAAGCTCGATGTATCCGATGGGAAGGTTCTGCCCAGGAGCACTATCGTTGCCCCTCCTATTTCATGAGCTTCTCCTGGTCGTTGGCGAGCAGCGACGGGGTTGTGTGGTCTTGGTTCTTTCTCTGGTTTTCGAGGTGGATGGCGAGGGAAATCCCGGCTACACCGAGCTCTCTCAATAAGCTCGATGTATCTGGTTCGAAGTTTCTTCTCAGGAGCACTGTCGTTGCCCCTCCTATTTCATCAGCTTCTTCCGGTCGTTGGCAAGTGGCGGCGGGGTTGCGTGGTCTTTGTTCCTTCTCTGGTGTTCGAGGTGGACGGCGGGGAAGGTATCGGCTACACCGAGCTCTCTCATTAAGCTTAATGTATCCAGTGGGAAGGTTCTGCTCAGGAGCACTTCCGTTGCCCACCTCCTATTCCATTTTGGTGATGGACGGTGAGGCTGGTCGTGGCCATTATTGGCGGATTTATCTGTTGAGACGAGGCTGTGAATTCCTTTGCGAGCTTACTCTCGACGGTGTCTCTCCAGTAAATCTTCGCCCTGCCATCGACCTTTCATGTTGAATGTCGGCATTCTTCTGGGCACAAGCGGCTTCTAGTCGGCGTTAGTTTCAACCTCGAGGCCATCGAGCCAAAGTGAAGGCCCATATGCTCCCGCAACGCGACGATCTTCGTTGTCTTCGTCCCAAGTGACAAGTTTCCCGTTGACGATGGTGCTGGCCACGACGGAAAGATCTGACGACTTTGGAGTGGAGGAGGACCGAATTATTTTTTCCTTTTCTTCATCTAGGATCCTCTTTGTAATTTTTAAGTCTTCTTTTCGTTATTCTTACTTTTTAAAAGAAGATGTACCGCTCTCTTGGATTAATGCAGATTCGGATCTTGGAGAGCCTAAAAAACTCAACAACGCAGCCGTTCAACTCAAAAGAAGAGGAAAAAAGCGCAGCTGTCTGTCGGCCCGACCAGACCGCCCTCGAAGTCGAAACCTACGTACCGAAACGAATTCACCCACAGTTTTACCCGCGGACAGGCGGACCCACGTGTCATCCAGCGAGCGTGTGCGTCCTCCGGTGCAATCCAACTCGGAATCCACCTCCATCACACGGTAGAATTGGATTACGATCAATAATTTCGCAGTCGGCGTGTCAATCCCTATCCGGGTAAGACAGAGACAGCGAGAGGCCGGACGGCGCAAAGCTCGGCGCCGATCCCAGGCCGTCCATCGCGGAACGTGCGGCCGGGCGGGGGTCCGCCACGAGGAGGATACGCCGCCCGCGAGATCAGGTGCCATATACATAGGAGAAAGAAAACGTCAACGAACGAGTGTGGGTGTTGTGTCTCTTTGGACTATTGCCGAAGCCGACGATTTCTCTTCGCCTCTTCTCCGTCCGTCCTCTCCAGGTCTCCGGTGAGTTCCTTCTCCGAACCCCCAGTCCCGATTCCCCTTCGCTTGATCCGCGGTTGCTCCTTGCTCTCTCGATCCGCGGCCTCGATCGAACGCTGCGCTCAAGTTGGGATTCCGCGGGGTTCCTTCGCTTTGGTGGTAGGTTGAGGGGGAGGCACGGGGTGTCGCTGTTCGTTCGTGGCCTTCTTGGCGTGTTGAATCTTGGGACGCCTGGCTTTTAGCTTATAATTACTATGCGCGGACGAGTTTGGGGAGCTATTCGTGGGGGTGAGGATTAGCGATTCCGCTTGGTATGATCATGTTGTAGAGCAGAGATTAGTAGGTTTCTTCTTTGTCTAGCAACGGAATTATTTCAAGACGCTTCAGAGCCATTTCAGTTTCATCACAGAAAGTTGGCTGGTCTTGTCTGCACCATGAATCACGGGATCGGTGTGTCCGGTAGAGGTCCAGAGGATACTCTGGATTCTGTTAGCCTGTGAAGTGTGAAACTCGTGGTGTCTTTTGTACTACTAGCTGCGCACGAGGCTATTTTTAGGCTACGCTGTTAGTTCCAAATTCCAAAATTAGGTGAACAGATCGGGTCTCTAACTCTCTGCTAATATTGGCTCTGTTCGATGGATGGTTGGTGTTGAAACGTAAACGTGGATTTGCATTCCTCTTGTCTATAATTAAGCAAATAAAGCATGATCTCCTGGAGTATAAAGCAAGGCAAATCTGTCTGCCTTGGGGGTTGTTGGAAGAAGCAACCACTAGCTTCGTTGGATATCCATCAAAGGAACTAACGAGGCTGGAGGTTGGTTCCTCTAGCAAGTTAGGGGTCGGAAGTGAACACATATAAATATTGTGACGTTTCTGGTCATTTTCTTGGCCTTCAACCACATTTCCAGTAGTTTTTCAGGTTAGTTGGTCTGACACTGTAGGAGACTCTTCATTTGATAAACGGATGACTGGTTCATTCTCAACATGTAGGGTGGGTGCAAATTTGATGAGTGGAGCTAATCCTAGTGGCCCATGCTAAATACTGAAAAAATAAACCTCCTAAGGCCCTGCTTGGAATGGTGTAAAATTAGTGTGGCCACTGCTATTTTGAGCTAAATACCGGTGACCACCCTAATTTTACGCCCATTCCAAACACCCCCTAAACCTTAAACTATGGTGGTTGATCTAAGTTACATGTTAAATTCTCCATGTGAAATCCTGGACTTGGATAGTGATTTTGCATTTCAGTATTTTAAAATAAGTGAAAAACATAGGTGTAGGGAAATTGTATGAAATTACAAGATCCTAAGACTTCCAAAAATATCACAATTAACCTCTGTACAACCCAATTGGCCTTTTAGATGAAATCTTGTCAATTTTGTCATGCTCACTTTGTGCAGCGTACCTCACGATCGTACCAAGCATTCATGGTTTTCTTCTCAATTATTTCTTACACTTTGAATGTGCAAAACGCAATAAAATTCGTGCTAAGGTTCGGAGGACGGTTTGTCTTGTGACGTTTGAAGAAATCTGAGATAATTCATGGTTGTGGGAATGATATTAAGTTAGGACCCACAAAATTTCATCGATAAATATGATTAAGTTTGTTCTATACAATATACAAGAGATAAATGAAGTGTTCCTGTCATTTTTGCACTGGACAAAGACAGTCATAGTTTTTATGATCTTACACTGATTTTTTATTTTTTAACACTACTTACGCCTATGATTTTTGTCTGCATTTTGTAAAGGCTCAAAAATGTAAAATCGATATAAAAACTGAACTATGGTTCAAGTTAAACTATTTCTAAAATTCTAGGTTTTTATAGACGGTTTTATCGTTTAGTTTGCAGGTTGGATCAAGCATTGTGGTTAATAAATATAACTGTTCTCTATTTAGTGTTTGTTGTGGCTTAGTGACAAACAAATCAGTGCAACAAAATGCAGATTTAGGTGCTCCTTTCCAAAGTTACTTACGGAGTTTGTCGATTTCTTGATCATCTCAATTTTACCTGAATTCCTGAAGTAAAATAAACAAATGAATCTGCCCTTGTTTCTCGATTTTCTGAAACTTCTTCATTTTGCGAGTTTAGACCTCTGATCTCCGGTATCTTGAAATGCAGCTTTTAGTACTTTGGTTGATGGCCTCGCCTGCAGCAGCGCCAGAGTTCACTCGGGAAACTGCTCGCCAGTATCTGATTGCAATCTCGCAGTCCCTCCCCGAGACAGGTTCGCTCCCGAACCCCAAGGTCGAGCCACCAAGCACCACCCCTGTTGCAAATGGATATCGCGACGATGGAGCAGCGAACTGCAGATCGAAGCTGATCTCGATCTCGTACCCGTTGACACCGTCACCTGATGCCCTACCCACGCTGTGCCCGCCGAAGAATACTGCAGCCGTGTGATCACTGATGCCTAAGCCTGCATATGTGGTCGTGTGTTCAGTATGATACATCACTGTTTTTCTTCTTCTTCTTGTGCTGTCTAGGATTGGGGGTGTAATGGATGTGCTTGGGTGCTTGTGTTTAAACTGAAACATTTGGGAAGGAAATGGAGACAATTGTAAAGTTGACTGTGGTATGATATACAAACTAGGTTCTGTAAATGAGCTTGTGGTTCCAATTTCCTGGAGGAGTGTCACACCTTCTGGTTTTATTCTTAACTCGAAGATAGGTTTTTAAGCGATTGAGACTATTTTCTGAGATGGCTAGGCAGGCGATTAAGAATGATATATGTACCCCAAGAAATAATTCTCGCCCTTCAGGAGTGAAGAGCACACTCTATCTTCTCTACTGAACCTTCGATGCCGATCTCTAAAATGAACATTGTATTCATCTGCGTATTGAGTGAACACTGATATGGAGCCGCATCCAACCGTATCCTCTAAAAGTTGGTTTTCAGTATTTTTTTAATATAATTTAATAATATGTTCAACTAAAATAGCTTAAACATGAATTGAATTTAAATTTATGTGTAGTTGTCTTCCTTAATCTTTGAGCTGCTCACAAATTGTACGATGTTAAATTTACGGAAAAGATAGGTCTCACACGTGTGGGCGAAGCCGCTTTCGCCGACACGTTTTAGATGATAATTTTCGTTATGTATAGATGGCAATTATGAGTCAAAGTCGCCATATTGAAGCAAAAATAGCCATGTACTAACAAAAGTTGCCGTATTAGCTGAAATTACTCATATGAACTAAATTTTCCATCTAAAAACATGTGGGCGGAAGCGCTCGGCCCACACATGTGGCAGCTATCGGGGTCCTAAACTTATTGATGTATTTGGATAAGCTCCTCAAATGTGATCGGATTGTAAGTTGAAAATTAAATAGGATCGCTTATGTTCTCAAACTCTAGACCTCCAGTAGCACCTTTACTCTCATTCTTCACAATCATGTTGTGCATGATATCGAAATATGGCATCACCTCCCACAAGGTTTTTGGATTCCAATTTTTTGTAGGTCATCATACAACTGTAAAACGAGCTTGGAGCACTCCAAATACCTTCTCCTTGTCCTTTCTAGCTTCTTTTTGTTTTCGGGCAAAGTGAGGTCTTTTCTAACCTATTGACTCGAAAATGATCTTGACGAAGGTCATCCACGGACGATAGATGTTGTTATTCAGATAGTAGCCCATATTGTACTCATGCTCGTTGATTGTATAGTTACATGGATGAGCTTGTTCTTCAGTCAACCAAGGAAAAAAGGAAGACCGATGCATCATATTAATGTCATTACGAGATCCGGGCATGCCAAATAAAGCATGCCAAATTCGGAGGTCCTGTGAAGCAACTTCTTTAAGAATGATGATGGGCTTCTTAACATGGTCCTGATATTGTCTTTCTACAACATATGAACAATTCTTCCACCTTCGATGCATGCAATGGAGAGATCAGCATACCTGGCCATCCTTTTGCTTTCGACATTGCCATGAGCCTTTCGATGTCTTCAAAAGTAGGTTCACTCAAATATTAATTGATGGCCAAACACCCCCACCACCGTAGTAGCAAATCTCATCATGGCATCTGCGCATATGCTCTCGGACATCCAGAGGTACTTGTAAAACCTCGCTGTCAGTGAACAGTAATCAGGGTTACTGTTCATCTCTACTGTTCAAAACTTTTGTTTGATCAACTGGTTCAGTTCAAATTCAAAATCTCCTTTGATATTGTTGCAAGAAAATATGAACCATGGACCTTGATCATCATTGGCCAACTAAAGTCCAAGCCATTTGAAATAAAATTCAAACAAACACTAAAATGCCTTTTGATGAATATTAAAAATATGGTGACAATAAAATCTTTTCCAAAAATCTTGGAACCACTTTTATAAAATCCCAAATAATCATGGGACCATGGCAATGTGGTCATGGGTATTTATTGTGCTATCACATAAATCAAACAATTAAAAACAGTAGCCAAAAACCTCATATAAACCATTTAATATTTAAATAAAATATTAAATGACTTTTGTTGCTAGCCAAACTTTTTGTGGCACTGCCTTATAGTGTAAAGTTATTTCTGGGTCATCTAACACATTTTTCTAAAATGCAAAACTAGTAAAATAAATACAAAGGGAATAAAAAGAAAAGAAAGAGAAAAACAAAACAAAAAAAAGGAAACAAACCTAATCTAGTGCCCATGCACAGAAGCCAGCCCAGCCCCCTCCCCTTCCACTGGGCCAGGCCCAGACCAACTAACCCACCCCCCCATCCCCTACCTCCTGTTCACGGTGGGAGCCGTGGCAGGCATCCACCGGCCATACCATGGCCATGGCGTCGTGGAGGCTATCCCGCGGCCGCCTGCGAGGATAAAGACGAACCCCCGCGCCCCCTGGCCCCTGAACGCTAGCCCCTCCCCTTGGAACCCCAGGACGCAGTTACCCCTCTCCCCTGTGTGTTCTCCCTGTCGCCCGAGGCACTCGTCGCCGGGCCGCCGTGGTAGTCGCGGCCACCGGCCTCGCCGAGCCACGAGACGATGCCCAGGAGCTTCCCCTGCCTCGACTTCGTCACCTGGAGGCATCTGCTCGATGAGATCCGCACCAAGGCTCGCTAATCGCGCCACTTCCCTTGCCACGGTCGCCGGCAGCCGGCGAGAAATTCGACGCCGTCTTTGCTTCCCCGAGCCCTCGGCCATCTCCTACGCGCTCAATGTGAGCATCCACTTCGAACCCCCCTCGCCGCGCTCGTTTTGGTGCTCGAAATCATCGCCCCCGTCGTGGAGTGCTCCGGCCGCCGCGGTCCGTCGCCGTCGACGTTCTGTAGGTCGCGCCCGCCCGTTTCGCTTGCGCCAGTGAACACACGGCCTCGAGCCAGTTCGATTCCAGCCCGCGGCCGGCCAATCGGTGGCCGGGGACACCGTCCCGTGTGCCTCGCCGTCGTCCTGTAGGTCGCAGCCGCCCCGACTCGCCGTAGCACCACACCGTGCACCCAGGCCGCGTTCTGGACGCGCCGAGCCACACCCCCCCGCCCCCATGAACCCCACCGCGCGCCAGACGGCCGCCCATAGCACCACCAGGGACTCCGGCCATGGCACGGCTGGCCGGCGGCGTAGCCCGCTGTGGCCAGGCCACTGCCCGGTGGGCCCGCGGCGTCAGTTGGGTTAACCCCCCCTAACCACCCCCCTGCGCACTGACAATGGGCCCCGCACCCCCTTAATCCCTCTGCTTAATAAAAAACAGAGGCTAACCCCCCCCTCTGACTTACAGGTGGGCCCCCTGGCCTTTTATTTAATAAAAATAATTTTATTAAAATTGTTACAATGACAAGTGGGACCCACTGGATATTTGTTTTATTAAAATAAATTTAAAATTGTTAGTATGACATGTGGGCCACCCCACTGTTTTTATTAATAAAATGTTTTATTAGAATTGAGAGGCTGACATGTGGGCCCCCCATGTCAGCTTTGACTGGTCAACTGTGATGTGGATAATGTTTCTGTTAATTAATAAAATAATTCAAAAAATGTTTTAGAAAATGATTTAACATGCTTAAAACTTTAGAAAATCATAGAAAATAAACCGTAGCTCACATCAAAAAACTTTGTACATGAAAATTGATCAAGAAATTATAACGAGTAAGAATACGCTATCCGTATGTCTACCACACCCTCCTAACGCATCGAACATCGACACCCCCTCCCGGGCTGTCTGTCGATAATTCCCGGTACTGGTAAAAACCTCCCGGATGAATTTACTTCGAACACGAAAGTTCTCCGGAATGGTTCAACTAACACGGATACACCCCCTTATGTTTGTCGGATGTCCACGACACCTCCGGCATGAACCCTTCCCCCTCCGGACACCCTGTCCGGTAATCAGCCGGAGCTGGCAGTTCATCCCCGGATGAATTCCCGCTCCGAGCATCGTGCATTGCACTGCGTTAGAACACCGTTAACTTTTCATCTGTCATGTCATGCATATGTTTGTATATTATTGTTGTGTATTTACTGTTTCCTCCCCCCTTAATCTCCGGTAGACCCCGCTGCTACCGCCGACTACACCGCCGCCGGGTACGACTACTTCGTCAACGACCCTGCCCCTACCGTCGAGCTTCCACGCAAGCAAAGCCATTCTCTTCCCCAGATATCGCCTACCTTTTCCGTACTTTCTTGCACTAGGCATTGTTACTGCTGCTGCTACGATTACAATCCTATTGAATTGCATAGCCTGATTTTGTCGCCCCTTGATGTACCTTTCTTATCCTATGATGCCTGTTATAATTATGCATATATTCAGCAGTGAACCCTGCGCATTGTTAGCTAGGACTAGATAGCGGGCCGTGATCACTCAGGGGGGTGAACACGGATACAATATATACAACTGCACAGGTACGGAACAAAGCAGACACCGCCAAAGGCCCCTATCTGGGTTATGCCTAGTCACCTCAAGTGTGAGCTATCAAGGAGTAATCCTTGTACTCCACTCGAGGCTGACTTTGTCTTGCCGCCATAGGGTCCTGAACAGCGGTTGTCCTTAAGGTAAGAAGTCGGGCGACCCAACGGTGCCCGCGAGCGGTATATTGTCGGGACCGACAGGGAGGGTACGACCGACGTTACTGGCGTGCTTGGCCCCTGCTCGTATCTCGCGAGAGTTACCAAACCACGCAAAAGCCGAGCTCTACCAAGAGCACACGCGAGACAAGGTAAGGAGACGGTTCACCTTGTCGGTAACCGCGCGCTTTGACGGGACGACAGGGCAGGCCCCGACGTTACCGGTGTGCCTTGTTGCTGTTCGTTGTCCGTTGTGTTGTTAGTCAGACAGCGATAACGGTTGTCTGTGAGATAATATGAAAATGCTAAATGGTTCTGCGGATGACTTGAGAGACCCGTTGGTCTGTACGCACTACCTACACGTGGGATTACGGCGTGGGCCCTCCGCGTCGTAGTTCGTCCGAAAGCTCTTCAGACGTCAGCAGTACTGCGGCCTGATCGCCGGGAAGTGGTCTTGTCTTTTTGCTGCAGTAGGTGTGTTTGGATTTGCTTTTGCTTCACCGGCCAGACTCGCACCGTGCAGGAGCGTGCAAGGGTGAGGGACCTAGACCCCTTGGCGCATAGGATATAGTCCGGCGGATGGCCTCTCTGCTGAGCCTAGGATGGGCTGCGTCGTGTCGGATAGCCTCGGTGGGGCGTTCCCTAACAAGGTTCACGCCACCCTAGAGACCCGAGCGTGCAGGCTGAACAGTAGTGCACCCCTGCAGGGAGTTTAATCTATTCGAATAGCCGTGTCCACGGTAACAGGACGCTTTATGCTGAAGCTGGATCTTACCACTAGAAACTATTACTATTAAACTGTATGGTTCCGGGTCTTCTTCCTCGCAGGGAAGTCGAGGAGGGGAACTCGGAGGCATTATTATTATTAATCATTACAACTTATATTATACAATGTTGCAGCAACTTCTGCTTCATTGTTACCTTATTGCTTTATATGAACTGTTGGTTGTTTCTCTTCTCATGCTGCAAGACAACGTCAGAAGATGCCAGTCTTCGATAGGCCTAGCTTCTTATCCTTATTTTGATTTCTATCTTGCAGTCCACTATATATACATCCTCCCCTTTCCGTTGATACAAATGCATATTGCTTAGTAGCGGACGTAAGACTCGCGGGTATACTAGATACTCACCTTTGCTTTATTTCCCCCTTTATGTTTTGCCTGATCGGCCGCTGCATTCGACGTTGGAGCCCAGGAGCAGGAGTACCCCGGAGGCGGATACTACTACGTCGAGACCCCCGCTGACGAGGACCAGGAGTAGTTTCGGAGGCTCCCAGGCAGGAGGCCTTGCCTTTTCGATCTGTATCTCTAATGTTATTTGTGCTAGCCTTCTTAAGGCAAAACTTGACTAACTATGTCTGTACTCAGATATTATGGCTTGTATAACTTATGTATCCGGGTCCGCGTGACCCCCCTTTATTGTAACATATTGGTTTATCCTTTTGTGTTTAGTGTTGTGCTGTGATATTCTCACCGTGGCACCCTAATCTCAGCCGTGTACCCTGCTTGTATGATTACTGTACACGGATTGATTTTGGGGGCGTCACAAGTTGGTATCAGAGCCGACTGCCTGTAGGAAGCCACCCCACCACTACCTGGTCGAAGTTGAGTCTAGACTTTGAAAAACTATTTTGCTAACTTAAATGTTTGGCTTACGGGCCCACATCGATGTCACTACGTGTGATATCTATGGTATTAGGATCCTTTTCTCCTTACCTATGCTCTGGGAATCTGCTCTCTTATCCTTGCTGGTAAGTTTTACAAACTCTGACATTAGGATCACGTTCTCTTGATTCCATCCGGCGTTTTGGTGCTTCCCCATTGATTGAGTCGTGTTGCAGGAGTTCTACCCCAGGTCCCGGACCGCGGATCCCATTCTCATTCTGGGCAGGCCGCGCGTCCTCTGGCATTAATTCCTGTGGCCAACAGTTTTCTTGCGGCGTGATTGACATAGTGGAATCTATGTCGCGTCGTGTAATCCTTACCGCGGCCTGCGCGCCGCCTAGTGTGTCCTTTTTCCTTAATTTCTACGATGTTATGCTGCCCGATTTTCGATTTATTCTATGTGTGGATGTGTATGTCTTATATGACTACTCCTATATATATCCGCGCCTCCTCTTTGTTGTCGCTTTACCTTTTACTCGTTTCCGATATCTCGTTAAAATTCTCATCGCTGAAATACCCCTGTTAAATTCTAGCAGGATGGCTGGTCGTGGTGGTCGTGGTCGTGGTCCTGGTGCCAACGATCCACCTCCGCCGCCGGACTACATGGCCGCGATGATGCAGCAGTTTCAGATGAACCAAGTGTTTATGCAAGGAGTCATAGATCAGCTCCAGAACCAGAATCAGAACCAGAATCAGAACCAGAACCAGCACCAGAACCAACCGCCTGTGTTACTCTGCGGGATTTCATGCGTCTCAATCCCCCTCTCTTCCACCAACCTGAACAGCCACTGGATGCTGATGATTGGCTTCGTGACATCACTCGTCAGCTGGAGTTCGCTAATGTGAGCGTTGTTGATTACGTCAACTTCGCGTCCTATTTCCTGCGTGGCCCCGCTGCTCAGTGGTGGGACACTTACAAGGGCTCGCTAGCTGAAGGGACTGTCGTCACCTGGAATGACTTCAAGACTGCCTTCCGTGCTCGTTATGTCCCCCAGGCGATTATGAACCGTATGAAGACCGAGTTCCGCAACCTTGTTCAGGGCAACAAAACCGTCGAGGCATATCAGAGGGAATTCCTCCGCCTCTCCCGCTATGCTGCAAGTGACCTCCCCAATGATGCAAGTAGGCAAGAGAAGTTCCGTGATGGACTCAACCCCGATCTCCAGCTTGCACTGGCTTTGCACGTCTTCCCCGACTTCGCCACCATGGTGAACCAGACTATCACTCTTGATACAGCTCAGCTTAAGTTCGGTGGTTCGCCGAAGCGCCCCCGTGATGCTGGCTCATCTTCGGGCACAGCACAGAAGCAACGCGTTTGGCTTCCACACAGTCTTATGCGTCCAACTGCCCCCGCACCAAGGCCGTCGTATGTTGCACCCCGTCTGCCTCCACCCCCGCCGAGACAGCCGAAGACTGAGACTGCACCCCTCCGTCCTCAAGATGGCCTGTGTTTCAAGTGCCGTCAGCCAGGCCATATTTCCAGAGACTGCCCTCAGCGACAGAATCAACTGGTAGTTCACCCTGCTGGCCGCGGAAATGGTCGTGGCAACAATGGGACCCTCAACTATAATACTGGGTCAAATCCTCATGCTCGTGGTCATGCTTACAACATTGATGTTGAAGCAGCTCAGGCACAGCCCGCTACAGTGATGGGTACTCTCCTCGTTAACTCAATACCTGCTACTGTTTTATTTGATACAGGAGCATCGCATTCATTCATGTCTGGAGCATTTGCATCTAAGCATGGCATATACCACAAAAAGATGCGTACCCCCTTAATAGTCCGGACTCCCGGTACCCAGTGTTGTGTTGACATGGTTGCCCCTAACCTCACTGTCGAGATCGAAGGATTTGAGTTCATGGTTTCTCCACACATTCTGAAAACCTCCACCATCGACCTTATCCTTGGCATGGATTGGCTGAAAACCCACGATGCCGCACTTTATTGTGGCACCAAGGTCATCCAACTTCTTCATCCTTCTGGTGCGATTTTGAGTCATACTGCTATTGTGTCGATGAATGCCGAAGCTCGTATATATGCTCTGAATGCCTTGAATGTCGCACCTCTCGAAGGGATTGAGAAAGTCCCAATCGTTTGTGATTTTACTGACGTATTCCCAGAAGAACTGCCGGGGATACCCCCGATTAGGAAAGTTGAATTCGTCATCGACTTGAAGCCTGGCACCGTCCCTATTGCCAAGCGCCCATATAAGATGCCACCTCACCACCTCCTTGAATTGAAGAAGGAGATCGACACGGCCCTCGAGAAAGGCTTCATCCGTCCAAGTTCCTCTGCTTGGGGAGCACCTTCGCTCTTTGTCAAGAAGAGTGATGGCACGAACCGTTTGGTCCAAGATTACCGACCTATCAACCAGGCCACGATACAGAACAAGTACCCCCTCCCTCGGATCAATGATCTTTATGATCAACTTGCTGGATCCACGGTGTTTTCAAAACTCGACTTAAGGTTGGGTTACCATCAGATCCGGTTCCGTGATGAGGACATCCCGAAGACTGCATTCATTACTCGCTATGGTTCATACGAGTACACTGTCATGTCATTTGGCTTGAACAATGCACCAGCCACCTTCTCCAGATTGACGAACTATATATTCATGGAATACCTCGACAAGTTCGTCGTGGTTTATCTGGATGATATATTGATTTACTCCAAGACCGATGCAGAACATGCTGAACATCTTCGTCTTATACTGGAAAAGCTTCGAGAACACAAACTCTATGCTAATTATTCAAAGTGTGAGTTCTGGCTTCCTGAAGTAACCTACCTTGGTCATGTGATTTCCAAGGATGGTGTTGCCGTCAACCCCGAACGTATTCAGGCTATTCTTGACTGGACTCCGCCCAGGACTGTTAAGCAAGTCAGAAGTTTCCTCGGCCTTGCCAGCTATTGCCGCCGTTTTGTTGAGAATTTCTCCAAGATTGCCAGGCCTCTAACTAACCTGCTGCACAAAGGCGTTAAGTTTGAGTGGACTGATAAATGTCAAGAAAGTTTTCAAGCTCTCAAGGACAAGCTCACTTCTCCCCCAGTGCTTGCTCCCCCTGATACCCAGAAGGACTTCGTGATTTATTGCGACGCGTCTCGTCAAGGGTTAGGCTGTGTCCTAATGCAAGAGCGCAAAGTAATTGCTTATGGCTCTCGTCAGTTGCGTGCTCACGAAGAAAACTATCCAACTCATGATCTCGAATTGGCAGCGGTAATTTATGCATTGAAGCTGTGGCGACATTACCTCGTCGGTAATCGTTGCGAGATCTTCACCGACTACCAAAGCCTGAAGTACCTGTTTACTCAGCCCGACCTGAATCTCCGCCAGCAGAGATGGCTCGAGACAATAGCCGACTACAACATGGGAATTTCTTACACCCCTGGCAAAGCTAATGTGGTGGCCGATGCCTTAAGCCGCAAAGCCTACTGTTCTGAACTTGAAGTCCAGATAGAGCAGCCCCTTCTGTATGAAGAGCTCCGCAAGTTGAACCTTGAAATTGTTCCGCAGGGACATGTGAATAACCTTGTTGTTGAGCCGGACCTCGACAGCACCATCAAGTGGATACAAACATGTGACTCTGATGTCGAGAAGATCAAGAAGTATATCGCTAGAGGAAAGCCATCATGCTTCACTATTGCCGATGATGGTATGTTGTACTTCAAGAATCGTTTAGTGGTCCCTAGGAGTAAGCCCAATCTAAACTTGACCCCGCGCGTCATGAAAGAAGCTCATGATACTCCTTTGTCGATTCACCCTGGTAGTACCAAGATGTACTAAGACCTTCGTCAGCGGTACTGGTGGTCTAACATGAAGCAAGACATCGCTCGATATGTTGACGAGTGTGACGTTTGCCGCCGCGTCAAAGCAGAACATCAGAGACCTGCTGGAACTCTGCAACCACTCTCTATTCCTGAATGGAAATGGGACAAGATTGAAATGGACTTCGTCACCGGTTTTCCGCGATCACAGAAGGTTCATGATGCGATCTTTGTCGTCATCGACCGATTCTCCAAGGTTGCTCATTTTCTGCCTGTCAAGGAGACGATATCTGCTAGTCAGTTGGCAGACTTGTATGTTTCCAGAATCGTGTCGCTCCACGGTATTCCGTTGGAGATCAGTTCCGACCGAGGCAGCATTTTCACCTCGAAGTTCTGGGATAGTTTCCAAGAAGCTATGGGCACTCACCTAAATTTCAGCACCGATTATCACCCCCAGTCGCAAGGACAAGTCGAACCAGTCAACCAAGTGCTTGAAGATATGCTCCGAGCTTGTGTCATCTCATTCGGTAAGAAATGGGAGGAATCCCTTCCATTTGCTGAATTCTCGTACAACAATAGCTATCAGGCTAGTTTGAAGATGGCACCCTTTGAAGTTCTCTATGGACGTAAGTGTCGAACCCCTCTGAATTGGTCAGAAACTGGGGAACGAACTCTCATTGGTCCGGACATCATACAGCATGCCGAAGATCAGGTTCGCGTTATCCGTGAACATCTTAAAGCTGCTCAGTCTCGTCAAAAGAGCAACTATGATCGCAAGCACAAGGAAATGGTCTATCAACCTGGCGAATACACTTACCTTCGTGTCACTCCCATGAGAGGCACTCATCGTTTCAGAATCAAAGGCAAGTTAGCTCCTCGCTACATTGGCCCGTTCCGTATTCTTTCCCGGAGTGGACCAGTGGCATACCGATTGGAATTACCGCCGAACCTCTCCCAAGTCCATGATGTCTTCCACGTGTCGCAACTCCGTCGCTGCTTCAAGGACCCTATCCGAGAAGTGGAGCATGATATGATTGAGCTGCAACAGGACTTGACTTATCAAGAACATCCGAGCCGCATTCTCGATCAGTCGGAACGCAAGACCGCAACAAGACAACCAAGTTCCTCAAAGTTCAGTGGTCGAATCATTCTGAAGATGAAGCCACTTGGGAACGCGAAGATCGTCTTCGTGAAGAATACCCCGATCTTTTTCTCGCTACCACTTAAATTCTCGAGACGAGAATTCTTGTAGTGGGGGAGATTTGTAACACCCTCACTGTCAGTGAACAGTAATCAGGGTTACTGTTCATCTCTACTGTTCAAAACTTTTGTTTGATCAACTGGTTCAGTTCAAATTCAAATTCTCCTTTGATATTGTTGCAAGCAAATATGAACCATGGACCTTGATCATCATTGGCCAACTAAAGTCCAAGCCATTTGAAATAAAATTCAAACAAACACTAAAATGCCTTTTGATGAATATTAAAAATATGGTGACAATAAAATCTTTTCCAAAAATCTTGGAACCACTTTTATAAAATCCCAAATAATCATGGGACCATGGCAATGTGGTCATGGGTATTTATTGTGCTATCACATAAATCAAACAATTAAAAACAGTAGCCAAAAACATCATATAAACCATTTAATATTTAAATAAAATATTAAATGACTTTTGTTGCTAGCCAAACTTTTTGTGGCACTGCCTTATAGTGTAAAGTTATTTGTGGGTCATCTAACACATTTTTCTAAAATGCAAAACTAGTAAAATAAATACAAAGGGAATAAAAAGAAAAGAAAGAGAAAAATAAAACAACAAAAAAAGGAAACAAACCTAATCTAGTGCCCATGCACAGAAGCCAGCCCAGCCCCCTCCCCTTCCACTGGGCCAGGCCCAGACCAACTAACCCACCCCCCCATCCCCTACCTCTTGTTCACGGTGGGAGCCGTGGCAGGCATCCACTGGCCATACCATGGCCATGGCGTCGTGGAGGCTATCCCGCGGCCGCCTGCGAGGATAAAAACGAACCCCCGCGCCCCTGGCCCCTGAACCCTAGCCCCTCCCCTTGGAACCCTAGGACGCAGTTACCCCTCTCCCCTGTGTGTTCTCCGCTGTCGCCCGAGGCACTCATCGCCGGACCGCCGTGGTAGTCGCGGCCACCGGCCTCGCCGAGCCACGAGACGATGCCCAGGAGCTTCCCCTGCCTCGACTTCGTCACCTGGAGGCATATGCTCGACGAGATCCGCACCAAGGCTCGCTAATCGCGCCACTTCACTCGCCACGGTCGCCGACAACCGGCGAGAAATTCGACGCCGTCTTCGCTTCCCCGAGCCCTCGGCCATCTCCTACGCGCACAATGTGAGCATCCACTTCGAACCCCCCTCGTCGCGCTCGTTTTGGTGCTCGAAATCATCGCCCCCGTCGTGGAGTGCTCCGGCCGCCGCGGTCCGTCGCCGTCGACGTTCTGTAGGTCGCGCCCGCCCGTTTCGCTTGCGCCAGTGGACGCACGGCCTCGAGCCAGTTCGATTCCAGCCCGCGGCCGGCCAAACGGTGGCCGGGGACACCGTCCCGTGTGCCTCGCCGTCGTCCTGTAGGTCGCAGCCGCCCCGACTCGCCGTAGCACCACACCGTGCACCCAGGCCGCGTTCTGGACGCGCCGAGCCACACCCCCCGCCCCCATGATCCCCACCGCGCGCCAGACGGCCGCCCATAGCACCACCAAGGACTCCGGACATGGCACGGCTCGCCGGCGGCGTAGCCCGCTGTGGCCAGGCCACTTCCCGGTGGGCCCGCGGCGTCAGTTGGGTTAACCCCCCCTAACCACCCCCCTGCCCACTAACAATGGGCCCCGCAGCCCCTTAATCCCTCTGTTTAATAATAAACAGAGGCTAACCCCCCCCCCTCTGACTTACAGGTGGGCCCCCTGGCCTTTTACTTAATAAAAATAATTTTATTAAAATTGTTACAATGACAAGTGGGACCCACTGGATATTTGTTTTATTAAAAGAAATTTAAAATTGTTAGTATGACATGTGGGCCACCCCACTGTTTTTATTAATAAAATGTTTTATTAGAATTGAGAGGCTGACATGTGGGCCCCCCATGTCAGCTTTGACTGGTCAACTGTGCTGTGGATAATGTTTCTGTTAATTAATAAAATAATTCAAAAAATGTTTTAGAAAATGATTTAAAATGCTTAAAACTTTAGAAAATCATAGAAAATAAACCGTAGCTCACATCAAAAAACTTTGTACATGAAAATTGATCAGAAAATTATAACGAGTAAGAATACGCTATCCGTATGTCTACCACACCCTCCTAACGAATCAAACATCGACACCCCCTCCCGGGTTGTCTGTCGATAATTCCCGGTACCGGTAAAAACCTCCCGGATGAATTTACTTCGAACACGAAAGTTGTCCGGAATGGTTCAACTAACACGGATACACCCCCCTTATGTTTTCGGATGTCCACGACACCTCCGGCATGAACCCTTCCCCCTCCGGACACCCTGTCCGGTAATCAGCCGGAGCTGGCAGTTCATCCCCGGATGAATTCCCACTCCGAGCATCGTGCATTGCACTGCGTTAGAACACCGTTAACTTTTCATCTGTCATGTCATGCATATGTTTGTATATTATTGTTGTGTATTTACTGTTTCCTCCCCCCCCTTAATCTCCGGTAGACCTCGCTGCTACCGCCGACTACACCGCCGCCGGGTACGACTACTTCGTCGACGACCCTGCCCCTACCGTCGAGCTTCCAGGCAAGCAGAGCCATTCTCTTCCCCAGATATCGCCTACCTTTTCCGTACTTTCTTGCACTAGGCATTGTTACTGTTGCTGCTACGATTACAATCCTATTCAATTGCATAGCCTGATTTTGTCGCCCCTTGATGTACCTTTCTTATCCTATGCTGCCTGTTATAATTATGCATATATTCAGCAGTGAACCCTGCGCATTGTTAGCTAGGACTAGATAGCGGGCCGTGATCACTCAGGGGGGTGAACATGGATACAATATATACAACTGCACATGTACGGAACAAAGCAGACACCGCCAAAGGCCCCTATCTGGGTTATGCCTAGTCACCTCAAGTGTGAGCTATCAAGGAGTAATCCTTGTACTCCACTCGAGGCTGACTTTGTCTTGCCGCCATAGGGTCCTGAACAGCGGTTGTCCTTAAGGTAAGAAGTCGGGCGACCCAACGGTGCCCGCGAGCGGTATATTTTTGGGAACGACAGGGAGGGTACGATCGACGTTACTGGCGTGCTTGGCCCCTGCTCGTATCTCGCGAGAGTTACCAAACCACGCAAAAGCCGAGCTCTACCAAGAGCACACGCGAGACAAGGTAAGGAGACGGTTCACCTTGTCGGTAACCGCGCGCTTTGACGGGACGACAGGGCAGGCCCCGACGTTACCGGTGTGCCTTGTTGCTGTTCGTTGTCCGTTGTGTTGTTAGTCAGACAGCGATAACGGTTGTCTGCGAGATAATATTAAAATGCTAAATGGTTCGGCGGATGACTTGAGAGACCCGTTGGTCTGTACGCACTACCTACACGTGGGATTACGGTGTGGGCCCTCCACGTCGTAGTTCGTCCAAAAGCTCTTCAGACGTCAGCAGTACTGCGGCCTGATCGCCGGGAAGTGGTCTTGTCTTTCTGCTGCAGCAGGTGTGTTTGGATTTGCTTTTGCTTCACCGGCCAGACTCGCACCGTGCAGGAGCGTGCAAGGGTGAGGGACCTAGACCCCTTGGCGCATAGGATATAGTCTGGCGGATGGCCTCTCTGCTGAGCCTAGGATGGGCTGCGTCGTGTCGGATAGCCTCGGTGGGGCGTTCCCTAACAAGGTTCACGCCACCCTGGAGATCCGAGCGTGCAGGCTGAACAGTAGTGCACCCTTGCAGGGAGTTTAATCTATTCGAATAGCCGTGTCCACGGTAACAGGACGCTTTATGCTGAAGCTGGATCTTACCACTAGAAACTATTACTATTAAACTGTATGGTTCCGGGTTTTCTTCCTCGCAGGGAAGTCGAGGAGGGGAACTCGGAGGCATTATTATTATTAATCATTACAACTTATATTATACAATGTTGCAGCAACTTCTGCTTCATTGTTACCTTATTGCTTTATATGAACTGTTGGCTGTTTCTCTTCTCATGCTGCAAGACAACGTCGGAAGATGCCAGTCTTCGATAGGCCTAGCTTCTTATCCTTATTCTGATTTCTATCTTGCAGTCCACTATATATACAACCTCCCCTTTCCGTTTATACAAATGCATATTGCTTAGTAGCGGACGTAAGACTCGCGGGTATACTAGATACTCACATTTGCTTTATTTCCCCCTTTATGTTTTGCCTGATCGGCCGCTGCAGTCGTCGTTGGAGCCCAGGAGCAGGAGTACCCCGGAGGCGGATACTACTACGTCGAGACCCCCGCTGACCAGGACCAGGAGTAGTTTCGGAGGCTCCCAGGCAGGAGGCCTTGCCTTTTCGATCTGTATCTCTGAAGTTATTTGTGCTAGCCTTCTTAATGCAAAACTTGACTAACTATGTCTGTACTCAGATATTATGGCTTGTATAACTTATTATTCGGGTCCGTGTGACCCCCCTTTATTGTAACATATTGGTTTATCATTTTGTGTTTAGTGTCGTGCTGTGATATTCTCACCGTGGCACCCTAATCTCAGCCGTGTACCCTGCGTGTATGATTACTGTACACGAATTGATT
The DNA here is from genome assembly GCA_950022295.1 of Bromus sterilis. NCBI lineage: Eukaryota > Viridiplantae > Streptophyta > Magnoliopsida > Poales > Poaceae > Bromus > Bromus sterilis. The sequence goes on from OX465599.1 coordinate 61,396,975, forward strand.
TTGGGGGCGTCACTATACTCGTTCCACGAATCCGCAACCGTGCCATATACAAGCATCTGTCATGCAGTTGTGCATATTTGATAGACGAAGAATCTATTTGTCCTCATGTCATCCTTCTTCAAGATGAAGTAGTCATTGTAGGGCCGAACAACATGGTAGAGACGATCTGCATTCAAAAGCGCCAGTGAAAATAGTTCGTGAACATGGCATCTAGAGCAAAGCAGTTATCCATCAACGGCAAGCGTCCTCATGCCCTTTCCCGATTCAGCACTCTATGCCTCTTGATCGATCCTTTGAAATTGTGATCATGCTTTTTCGCATGCTCCGTGGCTGTGTGATATGCCATAGAGATGCCGTAAGGTTGTATATTACGCAAATTTCTTCACATATCCGTTCGTCTAATCTTTCATGTATGATCCACTTTTTTTAAAAAAATCACACGATTTTATGAAAAGAATGAATCGTATCTTATAAACAAATAAATAGCAATCAATTTCTTATCTTTGGTAACCTAGTAAACCCGATTAATTATCGTCACATACATATATATAATCTATAATACCTAAATAATTCATCCTGTAATCTATTTCTCTTGACATGCAATCTATCAACATCATCAAGTAGGTCCTTCATGTAAAAAAAACTTTTTTCCAGTATCACTTCATGCACATGCTTTCATTAAATCCACATGCGCATGTAACCTATTACAAATAAAAAAAATGCACTCAACCTCAGGATTTAGAAGCAATTTTTTTATTAATAATTGAATTATGAGTTAGCTCAAACTTTATTTTGATATACAATTTTTTATGTATGCATATACGTAGTTGCTATCACTGTTTTAGGTTTAGCGAAGGGTGATATTGCCACTACCTCTATTCAATGTTGTTTTTGCCACATATCGTCTCACGATATATTATCAAGGTAATAAAATAACAAAAAAATCACACTTATTTTTTTGATTTTTCATTAATTTTTCTTAGATTTTTACTCTAAACAATATTTTTTCAAAAAATAATTTAAAATCAAATTATACCATGTTTCATTAATTTTTCATATTTTAAAACATGAAATTATTTGTTAACAGTTTCTGCAGCAACGCGCAGGATATCATCTAGTTCTACCAGTTTAAGCAAAACATACCCTTATACAACATAATATTATTTTATCTATATTGTTTGCATAATTAATATTTATTTTATATGGTCCTTTTATTGCACTATAAATTATTTTGCCTACGTGGCAATGCATAGGCACATACCTAGTCAAATTAAAGGCAAACAACAAAGTCATACCGACAAATAGGGGTGAAATCGGATCAATTTCGGATAGATAATGCGTACATCACATTCTGTTTTAGTTTTAATTCTTGAATTTGGACGCAGGATGAATGCGGGTTCCAATTCAAAGTCACGAGGGTTCAAATATCGAACTATGCTAGATGCGGTACGATAATGGAGCAAAGTTGGATAAAAAATGGTCATATACAAAATGCACATATGAGGAATATATAAATACTTGGTTTAGGGGTTTATGGTTTAGACGGGCCGTCTGGATCTTAGGAATCTCCAAGGTGTCTAGGATATAGTATAAACCCTACTAAAAACATCTTATCATATATATACCGCATCCAGTTAATTGAATTCGGGTGTTTAAATGTCAAAAAATTTATCATATATTATAAAAACTAATTTGAAAAAGGTTTTATTTAAAAATTATTTTAACCACTTTCACCTTTATCGACAAGCTTCACGAGGCCGGCTTCAAAACAAGAAGATGTGACTAAAAAGTTGGTCGACCGCCTATCACACCAAAAATTATTTATGTGAGTAGTTATTTTTGTGACAACTTATCTATCTTATCTTTGAGGGGGGAGGGGCCCCCGAAGGATCTACCATCCCACCACAACAGCCACCATGGCCACCATAAGGGCCAACAAAGTTAAGAACACCGAGATCATATCTGGTATACTTAAGGGAAGAAACGACCTACCACCTAAAACCAGAGGCGAATACCCCCCTCCTATCCCACTTTGGTAGGCGATGTTGAGGGATAAGAGAGGGGCGCAATCCACAACACCATCTGATGACCTCAAGCAAGACCAAGTAGGAGGGAAGGGAGTGAAGGAGAGAGGGGCAAGCAGATAGGGAATTCACAACTAATCTATCTTCAGTAGATGTATCTTGATTACTTATCTAAGTTTCACAGATAAAGCTACATTAACATCGTCATGGTGGCTCACTCGTTGTCATGGAGCTAATTCCAAAGTGGACCTAACCAAATTGAAATTTCAAGATGAAAGTAGTACACAATTAATGAATATTTTTCAAATAGCATGCCAGCCAGCTAACAATAGTGCCGGTCTTTCGTAATGTGTGGTTGATACCCCGATTTCATCATTTGTTACTTGACATTTCATCACTAATCGTTGATGTACTAGAATTGAAAGAGAATGTTAAAAAAAAGTAAGAGAAGTGAAATTTACCCAAGTTGTCCTAGTGTTTGGATTAGTTTACCCCCTCAACTTTCAAAATTGATCATAACACCCTCTCTTTCTCAGCTGGCAAGTTATTTATGTGTTTGAAATCTTATTGTTGGATTCTGATTTCATTCGAATAACCATTCATTAGTGCAAGTTATATTTTCTTCTCTTCTTTCTTCCACTTCATTTCTTCCCCTCTTCCACTTTATCTCTTTCTCTCTCCTCTCTCACATCATATATGATGAGAGTGGTGTTGCCAAGAGATCATTTTTTAAATAAGAAAAAAAATATTTTAAAAAAAATCTCTTCATTTTAGTATTTATTCTACGTAAGACTCCTACAATAATATCGTTTTACATGCTCTAAACCCCGTTAAACAATTTCTTTAAAACTATTATCTATTTTAATGATCTAAAACATTTTATATTTATGAACGAAGGGAGTACGCAATTTTTTTTAGGGCCCTGTTACACATTTGTGAGGGTAAAGTGGACTTCACTCGAAAATATCCAGTACAGAGCGTGTCATTTTACACTTTTATCCGGGGACATTTTGGGCCTTTTGGATAAGGCGGCCTTCGGCTAAATCCCCATTCCTCCCATTCGCCGCCGCTCATCCGGCTGCTCCGACGCTCCCATGGCCGCCGTTTACCCCACCACGGCCGCCCTCCCCACGCGCCACTCCCCTCCTTCCTTTCTCCGGCCTCCGTCCCTGTCGTGGTCCGCCTCCATCACCCAGAACCGCATCCCCTTTTCACCGCGCCTCGCTCTCTCGCCGCCGCCCGCGGCCAATCGGCGGTCATTCGTGGTCCGAGCGGCGTGGACGCGGCGGTCGCGCGGCGAGTTGGATAAGAGCCCGAACCGCAAGTCGTGGAAGCAGCGCACGGACATGTACATGCGCCCGTTCCTGCTTAACGTCTTCTTCTCCAAGCGCTTCGTCCACGCCAAGGTCATGCACAGGGGCACCAGCAAGGTCATCGCCGTCGCCACCACCAACGCCAAGGACCTCAGGAACACGCTGCCGTCCCTCATCGACGACAGCGCCTGCAGGACCATCGGTCGTCTCATAGCCGAGAGGTCCATGGACGCCGACGTCTTCGCCATGGCGTACGAGCCCAAGAAGAACGAGAGGATCGAGGGGAAGCTTGGGATTGTCATCGACACCATTAAGGAGTATGGCATCATTTTTGCATAGGAAAATTCTGGTGTAAGTGCAGAAACAGCTGTTATGTTGTACCATTTCGGTAGTTTGATCCACGTAGTCCTTTTTCTTCAGCTTATCTTAGTATTGATGATGATTTAGTGATAGCTTCTTTTGCTCTGTCGGCTGTTTGGCTTTTAATATTGGTGTTGCAATGCTATTTTACTTGTATAATCTGTAAGGACGACCTTTGTCAGATTGTCTAGTGAGTAATATTAAAGAGAAATGTTCACTGATAACACTAGTAAAACCGAGTTGACTAAATGCAACAGTTGCTAGAGCTATCCAATTTTGTCAAATCTAATGTAGATATGGCCAGTTAATAATATTGACCAAAACTATAACGAGAAAGTTATTGATCTGAACTGTGTACCCGTAAAGATCTCAAAGCATTAATCCTGAGAACATTCGGTGAAGCAGTTTATGCTTTGCCTTGCTATTGTCGTTACTGAAATTTTACAAAAGTACTAGCATGATGCACGTGCATTGCTACGAATCTATAAAAAGATGAGAAGTTACCACTAGCTTAGCGGATTATCAAAAGATGATGGTGTCTTGCAATTGTTTCATGATTCACGGTTAAAAAGAGAGCAAAAATATAACGGAAGATCAATGTTACAATCGTTGTTAAATCTTAAGCGGCCATAGTAGGTCATTTGCAAGATTTATAGAGGGATAGCATTTTGAATTTTAAAACATAGAAGAATGGGCATGAGTAAGTTGATGCACAAGATCGTGAAATTGCAATTTGTTTGCTCTCTTCTGCTATGCTATAGAGCTGGAAGTCTTGCTGGGAAGACAAAATTAAAATCAGGATCATGATTATGACTTATGAGTTAGGTAGCATACTTATATTTACAATTTGTGTGTTTATAAAAGTGTTATTCTCACAATAGGATAGCAGTATATTTGTTTATAGATCTTGCACAAAGTTAAAGTAACATTTGTTTTATTGAAGATTGCTAGTCCCACATGTGAGTAGAAGTGCATTTGTTTATTATATGGCCCCATATGTGAGTGTGGGTTGAAGTGCATTTGTTTATTAGTATGGTCCCACATGTGAACTCACCACCAACTCAAACATTTATAAGTAGGAAAGATAAGGAACATGTGGATTTGCAGGGAATCAGAACTGCACATTAATGGCTCGGTAAGGTGTATGTCTTTCAACTTTTATTAGTTATCAGGTAATTGGTGAATGATTTCCAGACATTGTTTTTCATGATCTTCAAATAATAACTGAATGACCCCGATAGAGTTCATGTTCTTCAAATGATAACTGACTGAATGATTTAGGCGTTTAGAGTTTTACTGCTTAGTAATTATGTTCATCCGTTGGTTAGTTCAAGTGTTGTCTCTCCTGTTCATAAAAAAAAGCTTCTCTATGGAACAATATGAAGTTGTGGAAGGCAATGCCCTCCTCTGAAACAAATGGTAGGTCCTTACTATGCTAGTACATTTTCATTCCCTATGTTTATCCGTGTACTGGAGAGCTAACATTCTGTTATGTATTATCCTGGCTTGTGTTTCATTCTACCAAGTTGAAATATTTTCTCACCAACTAGTGATGGCAAACATCTACCTACCATATAGTGCAAATAGTGCATGTCCATCGCCTGTGTTGACCCTAGAAAAAAATTCTACTTGTCTCTCCACAAGATGCTTCGATTGGTAAATGACACTGAACAATCGCACACCTAGTGGTGCTGAAACTAGCACTTTGTCTAATTTCAGCACCATCTTGTCATATTTGCAAAGCACAGGCTCCATCCTGATATGGATCTTGCCTTCACGAATGCACAGGTGAAGCTAGTTTCCTCCATGGGTTTCTCTTATTCATGGGAAATGATGTACTTTAATGGAACCAAACTAGTCACTGCTGAGGTAATTTGGGGTATATGTGAGGTGCACAAAAAGGAAGTTTTTTTTTGCCTTTTTGGCTGCTTATATGTTCCTCGAAATAATTGTGCTGTCTGGCATTAATTCTGCCTACAACAGAAAAACGAGCTTGTGCTGCTGTGCAGTATTTTTAAAGGTCGCCGTGCTAGTGCCTACTCCTAGTCAGCATGAACAAATGTCCCGGTGCTCTAATCTCCAAACCCATGTTCAAGAATCATGACTGGTGAAACCTGCTCCCAGCTAGCTCCTGTGAACTTTGCAGCCTCAGCTCACGAGGCTGCCACCAATGCTGCTGCAGACACGGTTTTAGCAAGGATCTTCTTATCATCTCTTCTACTAATCATCAATTTGTGTTCGACTCGGTTGGCTCAAACTTGCCATTTCCACTAATCCCTGCAACTAAGGTAACCAGTCTTGCAACTGGGAGGGGGTGCATGCATCCTGGCAGTTTGGAGACCGAGAGAAGAAGTCCAAGATTTTCAGTTGCTGGAGCTGCTGTAGTTTTTTCAGTTTGGACTTTCCCAGAGTTGCTGTAGGTTTCAATTGCCTGAGCTGTTATATTCTCTTTAGTATTTTTTTAAGAACGTAGACGCGAGAAGCGTTCGGCTTTAAATTTATAAAGCCAACAACGATAATCAAAAGTAATAGTATCAAAGTACGGGATTACAGGCATGCGTGCTGCCACATAAACTGGCCGAAGCCCACTGAACAGATCATGACAGCGGCTGCCGAGACTACAAGCTCGTGAGCACCTAAAAAAAGGAACACGAACACAACATAGCTACTGGTTATTGGCCGGTGACCTCGCTAGAATCTGCGTGAGGTGGATCTTCTTCAGGCTGCTTCCAGTGCTCTATTCTGGATAGGTACTAAGCATGCTAATAAGGCAAAAAAAAATTATGTAGGCATGTAGCAACATAATTTAAAAGAAAGGGAGGAGTTTGATGATCCAGAAAAAAAACAGTGCTAGTCACGGAAAGCTATGTAAAACATAAAAGAATGAAGAAAACTAGCTTATGCATACAAGACTTTAATTGCTAAATAATTAAATAAGACAATCTTATCAACAACAGGCTAAGGCTGGTTGTAATGGGTAGTATCATAAGTTGGTATCATGCATATGATACTAGTGCATGATACTACTCCCGTAATGCATAGTATCATACTCCTTAGTCTATGGTGCATGATGCCTGAAACTACGATTCTATGGTGAATTTGTTGCGTATATTCCATATAGCCCAAAACAACGCCCCGACAATACGCCAAAGAATACGACGCGATGCCCCACGGTAATTATTGATGAGGCAAAGGAACTCCTGCCCCAAAGAAGTTTCCCAAACCTCGCCCGATGCCTCCTTGATGGCACTCCACGCGAAACGGGCTAGATGGCAATTGAATAATATATGATGCATGTCTTCCGGGAGACGACATAGTGCACAAAGATCATCAGATGGGCTGTTGCGCTTAGCCACATTGATCATGGAGGGAAGGCGGTTGCGGAAGGCCTCCTACAGGAAGACTATTACTTTAAGCGGAATGTCGGCTTTCCACAACCCCGTAGTTGTGTCTAGAGATGAGATGGCCGAGAGGCAAACATATAACAACTTGACCGTGAACTGACTAGAGGCCCTAAGGCCCCGGGAGACCTCATCCTCCTCGAAGGAGAGGGATATGTTGGCCAAGAGGGCTCTTAGGAATACTCACGTGTGATCAAAACCCCTTTATTGATACTCTCCTCTGCTTCTTGTTGAGAACGATACCTACTAAGTGCACTTTCACGAAAACTACTATGCGATCTTGTGTGTAGTTCAGGCATCATTCGGTATCCCCATGACTAACTCCTTAGTAACAATATCTGGTCAGGCGATGTTGGACACCATAATACCGAGTGGTCCCATAATGTATATCTTCATCGTAGGAGGGACAAATCTTAGTCTTTACATATCTAGCACCACATCATACTTTTCAGTGTACCTAGGAGTCACCTTTATAATTACCCAGTTACGAAATAACGTTTGACAACCCCAAATTAAACATCTGGTACTGGGTCCATGATATTGTCATGGTCTAAGGACATAAGTAAACGCTAATACATTATGAGGAACAACGACAACTTATTAATAACGTGTTCTCGTAGTATTTCATAAGTTGAGTCTATCCAACACCATTATTACCCTAACAACGTCCTTTCATTGTTGCCGACATCCTTTTTACATTAACAATATCCATGACCAGGAAAACAAGACCAACAACTATACATGATCTAGTCTAGATGCCTCACTTGGGATTTGTTTGGTGTTTATTATCCCACACATACAATTATCTTTTCCTCCTAATCTCGTATTCACGAACAAACACAATTATAGCATAGAAAATAAACTTAAACTTGAACATGAAAATAGAATAACAATTATAACATTACCATTCCAAGTGCAGCTTTTCAAGAGCATGAGGTTTCTTTATCTAGCTTTGCTGAAAATGCCACCTTTTCAAACAGTTCTACTCCTCATGGTTTTCTAGAGAAATGGAAATTCTCTCACATGCATAATTCTTTGCAGGAGCATGAGGACTTATCTGCTTCTTCTGCTTCAGAAACCTGGAAGATCTTATTTGAAAACATGAATGATGATTCAATGCATTTACATGTACCTAAAGAATGGGCACAATTTATAGCTAGCCTGCTGCTCACCCCTGATAAATTTGATTGGATTTGTAAATTTCTACAATCTGAAATGTGGAATATTATTGTGGATGGTACATCACAAGAAGATCTTTTGTCTATATTTATTCCTGATAGATGCCCTACTGTACAGAGCTTGAACTGCATTGAGAGTGACACACATTTGATCAAATCCTCTAATGACTCTATGGCAACATCTAAATTTTTCTGTACTCCCCAGGCAAAATCAATCAAGGTTCCTGACAAGGGAGCCCACTTGGCATCTTCAAGAAGTGTTATGCATGCTAAGGGGAAAAGAAAAGATAGGGCTCCTTTGGTGGAATCTGAGGTAAGGAGAAGTACGAGATTATCTTGTCAGGACCAAGGTTTTAAACAAACAACTTTCAAGAATAGAAATTGTATGTCTTGAAAATTTCACCTCCTGCTATCAAATGTAAGGTAGTTAAAATCCTGAACATGTCTTATTGCAAGGTCAATGCCAAGGACACAAATGATGAAACACTACACAATAAGAAGAAATGCAAAAAGATGGCCATAGAGAAAGGAGCCAAGCCTCCTAAAAAGCATAATCCAGAGATGGGAGTTACCCCAGGTATATCAACAACTAGACTGTGAAGATCTTTCACTATTTTGCTACTCTATGAGTCTGTAATAATCTTAGGATTTATGGAAGGTTTTTATTTTGGAGACCATATGGTGACTTGGAATGTACTGTTATTTCCACCTCAGACATGGTTGCAAGATCTAAGCTCAATTCTTATTTATGTATGTTTCTTGGAACATATTAAATTGGAATATCCTGGGTATTAACTCAAAAGAAAAATGGATGGCCATATCCAACAAGATCTTTGAAGCTATCTGTCACATTGTGTGTCTTCAGGAAACCAAAAGAGAAGTTTTTGACCAAACCTATCTTAGAAATTTCTGCCCCTCTAGAATAAGAAAATTTGATTATGTTCCCTCACAAGGTGCTCCAGGGGGCATTCTTACTACTTGGAATGACAGTGTATTTCAGGGACAATGTTTGCATAAGAATATTTTTTCAATATCAATAAGGTTCACCTCCTTAAGCAATAGTCATTCATGGATCCTCACCAACACCTATGGACCCTGTGAAAGCTCTCAAAGAATAGAGTTCATTGATTGGTTCAAAAAATATTCAAATGCCAGATACTTATGACTGGATTATTGTGGGGAATTTCAATTATATCAGATACCCTCACAAGAGAAACAGGGGAAAGGGAGATATCAATAACATGCTTCAATTCAATGATGCAATTCAATCTTTGGCCCTAGTTGAAATTCCTCTAAAATATAGAAGCTTCACATGGAGCAATATGCAAAATGCACCTCTGCTTGAAAAATTGGATTGGACATTTACTTCTGAGCACTCGACAATATCTTTCCCCAATTACACAGTCAGAACTTTGTCCAAAACAACCTCAGATCACTCCCCTTGCTGCATTTCTATTGGAACCACTATGCCAAAATCTAAAATCTTTAGATTTGATAATTTTTGTCTTGATCATCGGGATTCTAAAAAGGTGGTACAAGACATTTGGAACCAACCAATCCAGGAAGAAGATAGTGCAAAGATAATCACTGCTAAATTCAAAAGGCTCAGAAAAGGACTAAAATTTGGTAAAAAAACATCTCAAATCTAGCTTCCATAATCAAAGCTTACAATGAAGTAATCCACATGTGGGATTTCTCTGAAGAATACAGGCCACTGACAGATATTGAGCACAATGGAAGAGAAATACTGAAAAAGCACTTGGCACAAACTTTGGAATATCAAAGGATCTACTGGAAGCAAAGAGCAACAATCAGATGGGTTGATTTTCATAAAGAAAGTTCCCACTTCTTAAAAAAAAGCCACCATTAAATTCAAAAACAATTTCATTAGCATCCCGACTGATGATAATGGGACCGTCTTCACTGAACAACAAGATAAGGCTAATGTTCTGTGGCAGACTTTCAAATCTAGACTTGGTACCACCATGACAACTTCTAATAATCTGGATCTTACATCTATAATAAAGAGGATTGAAAACGTGGAGGAGACAGATAGGCCATTTACCACCAAGGAAATTGATGAAGTTATTAAGAAAATTCCAGCAGATAAATCACCTGAACCAGATGGGTTTAATGGAGCCTTTATTAATAAATGCTGGGACATCATATGGCAAGACTTCTATAGACTGATTGTAGAGTTTCATGCTGGTCAAATCAATCTACAGAGCTTCGATGCTTTCTTCATCACACTTATCCCCAAGAAAGATGTTCCTGCTACTGCAAATGATTACAGGCCAATATCACTACTAAACTGCACAATAAAGATTATTACCAAGCTCATGGCAAACAGACTGCAGAAAGTTATTCTATCTTTGATACATACCAATCAATATGGGTTCATCAAGACAAGATCTATTCAAGATTGTGTGGCCTGGACATATGAATATTTGCATTTGTGCAACATCACCAACAACCAAGTAGTGGTGCATTCCACAATTCTAAAAATCTTACAAGCAAAAGGCTTTGGGAAAATTTGGTGCAAATGGATACATATGATTCTCAGCACTTGTACTTTTGTTGTTCTATTAAATGGGATCCCAGGGAAAGTAATTCACTGTAAAAGAGGGGTCAGACAAGGTGACCATCTATCCCCTCTCCTCTTTGTGTTGGCAGCAGATCTGCTCGAATCCATTTGCAATAAAGAAATGCATAATAATCTTATTGAGCCTCACATCCACTCATTAGCATGTCCTTATTTTCCAATCATACAATATGCTGATGTCACAATCCTGGTTTTGCCTGCCAACTGCATCCAATTAGAACAAATAAAAAGTCTACTTCAATTCTTCACTGACTTCACTGGGCTGAAAGTTAATTATCACAAATCATTTCTGGTTCCTATTAATGTGGAAGATAGCAAAATCTCAGCTTTGACAAGCAGCCTACAATGTCAACTTGGGGCCTTCCCCTTCACCTATCTTGGGCTTCCATTGGGGATTTAAAAACCAAAGATTGAACACTTTGTCCCAATCCTCCAAAGATTGATAAAAGTCTTGCTGAATGTTCCACTATGCTGTCATATGATGGAAGGATTGATGACCCTCAACTGTAGGGGGTCTATTGTAGCGTTTTCAATAAGTAACAGTGTCAAACCCAACAAGGAGTAGAAGGTATTGATAAGTGACTTTAGACAAGGAAAAACTGCAAGCACTAAATGATAACTTTTTAGGGGTTTTCAGTATAAGCAACGAGAAAGTAAAAACAAGCAAAGTAAAAGGCACTGAGGAGCAACAAGTGTCCCAATCCTTTTGAGCAAAGGATAATCCTGGCAGCTGAACTTATAAAGGCTAAAGCGTTCTTGAGGACACACGGGAGAGGTAGTCAATTGCTTTCACCATATTATGTATCGGTACTATGTTTTATATTGATAAGTGTTGAGTGGGTGGATCTATGCTAGTACACCTTATAGACTAAGATAAGTGCACTCTTATGATTAAACACCTTGAAATCATCCGCAAATACAAGGTAGAAATTAAGGCAAAAGCCTAACCATAGCAATAAGATCAAGGATCCATTATTCCCTTGTGCCAAAGTGTGCGAACTGGGGTTCAGGTTTCTGTCACTCGGACAACCCACCGTAAGCATTATTTATACACAATGTATTCCCCTAGGTCCTTAACAAGGCGAAGTGTTGTGTGTTCGACTCACACAACACCACTAGAGAAATAACAACACAACTTAAATATCAAACAACACATATTACTTCAACATCATATGACTACTAGCAACTAGACTTCTCCCATGTCCTCAAGAACTAAAGTAACTACTCACAAGACATAAAAGAGATCATGATCAGTGGTGATAAATAGATGATGAACAATCTAGACATAACAATAATTCTCCAACAAAACTCAATAGCATTCACCACATAGGAGTAATCAACACCGATAAAGTAGAGTGGATGGATAGTACGGGTTACAACACAAGTTGAAATAGTGAGATGAGATGGGGTGAAGATGAAGATGGTCCTGATGTTGGGGATGATGTTGATGATGCCCGTGACTATGGTGATGACGATGGCAATGATCTCCCCTTCCGGGAGGTGTTCTTCCCGACGGAATCTGCCCGCCGAAGATGCCTTTTCTTCTCTGTAGGTTTCCTCCACGGAGTGGCGGCGGAACTCGCGGAACTCCTCCTCTTTTAGGGTTTTCGGATGACGAGTGATAAATAGGCCAAAGGGGGGAGCCGGGGGTGGCCCCAGGGGTCCAGGCGGCCTCCTGGCGTGCCCCTGGTGGGGGCCGCGCCAGGGGAGCGCCTGGGCACCTGGTGGCCCCCCTCTGACTCATTTTTGGCGAGGCTTCATTATTCTTCGGAAAAATATCCTCCTTCGATTTTCAGCGTATTTGGAGATGTTCTGTTTCAACAACTCAATGTCCACTTTTCTCCGTTGAATCATGCGTCAGCTGCTTCGGCACTGGAAAGTTGCAAACTGCGTAAAACAAGCCAAAACAACATAAGAATAGCATCATAATGTGAAATACATCAATGAATAGAGGTGAATTACGATATAAAATAGTGATTCATTTTGGACGTATCACTAATAAAAACAGTGTTCTCAGCCCTTCCAACTTTCTACATGTGCTATGTATCACTACCAGTGGGAATTACCACTCAAATCAATAAATACCTGAGAAGCTTCTTCTGGAGAAAATATTGGCAAGATCAAGGGGGGGTCACCATTGATAGCATGTGTGACGCCCCCAAAATCAATCCGTGTACAGTAATCATACACGCAGGGTACACGGCTGAGATTAGGGTGCCACGGTGAGAATATCACAGCACAACACTAAACACAAAAGGATAAACCAATATGTTACAATAAAAAGGGGGTCACTCGGACCCGAATACATAAGTCATACAAACCATAATATCTGAGTACAGACATAGCTAGTCAAGTCTTGCCTTAAGAAGGCTAGCACAAATAACATCAAAGATACAGATCGAAAAGGCAAGGCCTCCTGCCTGGGAGCCTCCGAAACTACTCCTGGTCCTGGTCAGCGGGGTTCTCGACGTAGTAGTATCCTCCTCCGGGGTACTCCTGCTCCTGGGCTCCAACGTCGACTGCAGCGGCCGATCAGGCAAAACAATAAAGGAAATAAAGCAGGTGAGTATCTAGTATACCCGCGAGTCTTACGTCCGCTACTAAGCCTTATGCATTGTATCAACGGAAGGAAGAGGCTGTATATAGTGGACTGCAAGATAGAAATCAGAATAAGGGTAAGAAGCTAGGCCTATTGAAGACTAGCAACTTCCGACGATGTCTTGCAGCATGAGAAGAGAAACAGCCAACAGTTCATATAAAGCAATAAAGTAACAATGAAGCAGAAGTTGCTGCAACAATGTTTAATATAAGTTGTAATGATTAATAATAACAATGCCTCCGAGTTCACCTCCTCGACATCCCCGCGAGGAAGAAAACCCGGAACCATACAGTTTAATAATAATAGTTTCTAGTGGTAAGATCCAGCTTCAGCATAAAGCGTCCTGTTACCGTGGACACGGCTATTCGAATAGATTAAACTCCCTGCAGGGGTGCACTACTGTTCAGCCTGCACGCTCGGATCTCCAGGGTGGCGTGAACCTTGTTAGGGAACGCTCCACCAAAGCTATCCGACACATCGCAATTCATCCTAGGCTCAGCAGAGAGGCCATCCGCCGGACTATATCCTATGCGCCAAGGGGTCTAGGTCCCTCACCCTTGCACGCTCCTGCACGGTACGAGACTGGCCGGTGAAGCAAAAGCAAATCCAAAACACACGTGCTGCAGCAAATAAGACAAGACCGCTTCCCGGCTATCAGCCCGTGGTACTGCTGACGTCTGAAGAGCTTTCGGACAAACTACGACGCGGAGGGCCCACACCGTAATCCCACGCGTAGGTAGTGCGTACAGACCAACGGGTCTCTCAAGTCATCCGCCGAACCATTTAGCATTTTAATTAACCTGCGTGACAACCGTTATCGTTGCCTCGACTTAACCGACCCGCGGTCAACGACAGCAGTCAGGACCACCAATACATCGGTGCCTGCCCTGTCGTCCCACCAAGTCACTGCGGTTACCAACAAGGTGAACCGTCTCCTTACCTTGTCTCGCGTGTGCTCTTCGTAGAGCTCGACTTTCGTGGTTTGGTAACTCTCGCGAGATACGAGCAGGGGCCAAGCACGCCAGTAACGTCGGTCGTACCCTCCCTGTCGTTCCCGACGATATACCTCTCGCGGGCACCGTTGGGTCGCCGGACTTTCTTACCTTTAAGGACAACCGCTGTCCAGGACCCTATGGCGGCAAGACAAAGTCAGCCTCGAGTGGAGTACAAGGATTACTCCTTGATAGCTCACACTTGAGGTGACTAGGCATAACCCAGATAGGAGCCTTTGGCGGTGTCTGCATTGTACCGTACCTGTGCAGTTGTATATATTGTATCCGTGTTCACTCCCATAGTGATCACGGCCCGCTAACTAATCCTAGCTAACAATGCGCAGGGCTCACTGCTGAATAATGCATAAATAATAATAGGCAGCATAGGATAAAGGAAAGGTACATCAAGGGGCGACAAAATCAGGCTATGCAATTGAATAGGGTTGTAATCGTAGCAGCAGCAGTAACAATGCCTAGTGCAAGAAATGTACGGAAAGATAGGCGATATCTGGGGAAGAGAATGGCTCTGCTTGCCTGCAAGCTCGACGGTAGTAGCAGGGTCGTCGACGAAGTAGTTGTACCCGGCAGCGGTGTAGTCGGCGGTAGCAGCGGGGTCTACCGAAGATTAAGGGGGGGAGGAAACAGTAGATACACAGCAATAATATACAAACATATGCATGACATGACAGATGAAATATTAACGGTGTTCTAACGCAGTGCGATGTATCAGGCTCAGAGCGGGAATTCATCCGGGGATGAAATACCGGCTCCGAGTGATTACCGGACAGGGTGACCGGAGGGGGAAGGATCAAGCCGGAGGTGTCGTGGGTACCGGAAAAACATAAGGGGGGTGTATCCGTGCTAGTTGATCTATTTCGAACAACTTTCGTGTTCGAAATAAATTCATCCGGGTACTTTTTATCGGTACCGGGAATTATCGACAGACAGCCTGGAGGGGGGAAATGTCGATGATCGGTGTGTTAGGGGGGTGTGGCAGACATACGGATAGCGTATCCGTACTCGTTATATTTTTCTGATCAACTTTCATGTATAAAGTTTTTCGATCCGAGTTACGGATTATTTTATATGAATTTTCAAAGTTTAAATCACTTTTAAACCAATTTATAATCAATTTTGCATTTCTTTTATTTATTAAACAGAACATTATCCATAACAGGGTTGACTGGTCAAACCTGACAGAGGGGACCCGCCTGTAAGGTTGACTGGTCAGCTGACCAGTGGGTCCCACATGTCAACCTCACAATTAATAAAACATTTAATTAAATTCAAATATCAGTGGGGTCCCACATGTAAGTCTAACAGGGTTAAATTAAATTAGTTAATTAATTAACTTACAGGTGGGACCCATGTGTCATTGACACAGTGGTTAATTAAACATTTTAATTAGATTAAAGGGGGAAGGGCCCACATGTCATTCTCTGCTAGTTTTAATTAATCCTATCAGGGACTAATTAGTGGTTAACTAAACCGAGTGGGGCCCACACGTCAGTGGGACACCCACAGGATTTTACCACGGAGGCGCGCCGGCGGTCAGCCGTGGCACGGCGGAGGCTCATCGGAAGCCGTCCTCGGCCACCATTTGGCCAGCCCCGGGCACGAATCAGGTGGGCACGAGGCCGCGCGTCTACGGGTATGCGAGGCGGACGCCGAGGACAACCACCTCGACGGCGGTGAGTGCACAGGCGGCGGCCGGAGGACGATGGATGCGGGGACGGCGCGAATACGAGCGGGAGTGAATACGGCGATGGGCAAAACGAACGCAAGCTCACCGGGGGGCTTGTAGCGGTGGCGAGGGAGCCGGGGAAGCTCTGGGGGTGATGGACTTGTCGCCGGAGTTCGGGGGCCGTGGCAACGGTGAACGGCTTGGATCGGGCGCTGCTGCGCGTCTCGGTCGGAGCTGGAGGGCCGAGGCGAAGCGGATGAGAGAGGCGGTTCTCCTGGACAAGCTCCGGTGGCTCGGGGAGCACGGCGGCCGCGGTGGCGCTCGGACCGCGGCGACGGCCGAGCGCCGGTTGCTGCGTGGTGAGGCGACGGAGCGCGAGGGGGAGGAGTGGAACAGGCAGGGGGTGGCTAGGGTTTCCAGGGTTCGGGGGCGGGTCGGCCTTATCCCCTCGCCGGCAAGCCGGGATGGGCGACACGGCGGCGAGGCCGCGGCCTGGCCGGGGGATGGCCGCCACGGCACCCACCGTACGGTGGGAAGAAGACGGGGGCGTGGGCTGGGCTGTCGGGCTGGATTCGGTGGGTTAAGGAGGGGGTGGCCTGGTGGGCTTCGCCCCCAGGCGTAGGTTTAGGGTTTTTCCATTTTTTCGTGTTTGTTTTTTTTTTCCTTTCTGTTTATTTCTTTTTGTAATAATTTTATTCATCTAGGAAATTTTGTAAAATATGGGATGTATCCCACATTTATTGTCACACTATATATTACTGCCACAAAAGATTGGGCAATAATAAAAGTCATTTAATATTTGATTTAAATATTAAATGATTTAAATAGGGATTTTTGGCCACTATTTTGAATTGCTAAGAATTTTCCATAGCACTATAAATACCCAAACCCATATGGTTTTGGTCCAGTGAATATTAGAGAATTTATAAAAGTGGTTCCAAGATTTTTGGAAAAGATTTATTGTCACCATAATTTCTAATATTCATCAAAAGGCATTTTTAGGGTTTGTTTGAATTTCAACTCAAATGGCTTGGACTTTGTTTTCATCCATGATGATCAAGGTCCATGGTTCACTTTGCTTGCCACCATATCAAAGGGGAATTTGAATTTGAACTGAACCATTTGATTAAAGCAAAAATTTTGAAGAGTACAGATGAACAGTAACAGTGATTACTGTTCACTGACAGTGAGGGTGTTACAGCATGGACCAAAGTTTGCAGACCAAAGGATAAAGGTGGACTTGGAGTACTGGATGTGTCTACTCACAACAAAGCTCTCCTCATAAAAAACATTCACAAGTTCCTCAATAAAGATGATCTGCCATGGGTAGATCTGTTATGGGAAACTTATTATAGACAGTGGCCACCTGATGATCAACCTACTGGATCTTTTTGGTGGAGAGCACAAGTTCCACTTATCAGCACATATAAAGAGCAAACCACTCTAAAAAATAATATAGGAAACACTGTCTCTTTCCGGTTGAACATCTGGGACAAAGAGACTATGAAGAAAAGATTCCTTGAGTTGTATTCCTTTGCCAAAGATAGCAGAATCACAACGCATACATTCAGGCAATCATCAAACTGGTCAGAACTCTTCCACACTCCTCCTTCCATGCAATCTTGGAACTAACTGCAAGAGTTGATAACCATCATACCTCCTGTAACTAATGGAAAATACATCTGAACTTGCCAGAGAAAGCAAACCTACTCTGCCATGACCATTTATAAACACCTGAATAAGGATAACCAAGGATCTGAACTGCTGAATAAATTGTGGAGAAGTGCAAGTAGACTTAAGCACAATTTTTTCTTCTGTCTGGTTTTGAACAACAGAATCAATACTAGATCCATGCTCCAGAGAAAAGGTAAGCATTTGGATCGTTATGCCTGCCCTTGTTGCACTTCTCAGAAGTGAGACTCTCCTCCATCTTCTATGGGATTGCAAATTTGCCTAGAGATGTTGGTTATCTTTGATTCCATTTAAAAGAAGAGGAACGTCAGTTTATGAAGAAACTATTCTTGCATTGCAGTAGATTCCAAAAGAATTTGGGTTGGAAATCATTATCATAGGATGTTGGAACACCTGGATTCAGAGAAATGGGAAAGTGTTTAAAAATGAACATACTTTTTTTGCGGTTTAAAAACGAACATACTTCGGTCCAAGGTTGGAGAAGAAACCTCATTCAAGACCTCAATCTGCTTCAATTTAGATAAAATGATGGCCGCAAGCACATATTGAAAGAATGGATTGACTATCAGTTTTAAATAAGTTTTACCATGTTAGTTAAAACTGAAATTGGTTAATTTTTTCCCTTTTGTAACCTACCGTAGTAATTTATGTTGTTTTGGATGAGAAAATAGAAAATATACCGTAGAAAATTTTTCTACGGTTATTGCCTCAATAAAAATAATTATATTCCCTCCGATCCATAATAAGTGTCGTAAGTGTCGTTCATTTTGTACTAAGCTAGTACAAACTATGTACTAGATGAGCGACACTTATTATGAATCGGAGGGAGTAGCATGTTGTGAAATCACAAAAAATACTAATTATCTCAGCATCATTCGGTGTTGTAATAATAAAAAAGACTTCCCAATCGGTTGGTACGGACGCCACTCCGTCACACAGAACGGTGGTCGTGTGGATAGACTTGGCACAACGCACAACGCAATGAGTCTGTTTTAGGTACTCCCGGGAGCTCCTCCACACGCCTTGTGAAGCAGGGGGGAAATATCTAGTGCTCCCATCTATGCAGTGATACGCTGCTCCAGGGTCAGGTGGTGTGTTAGATTTGAGATGAAAGGACCAGATCAAGTCACTAACCTATTTACCAATCACCCCTTCAAACTTTTGCATCTTACCCAAGAAAACAACAAGATTTTGCAAAGCAGAGAACAGACTGGCATGTATTAGAAACAGTTCGGCTTGTAGTCTTGTAGTACAGTACAATGCATGTATTCTCGATGTAGGCTGTCAGGCACTCGGGCAACCAGGGCCTCGGCCTGAAGCGTAACCAGTTGCTCCTTCGTTAAATACAGGTATAGCTACAGTTATATGGTATTTTGCACTGTAGCAGTAGTTGTTTGCCTTGGAGCGTAGCTGCTGGCTGGCGCCGCTACTGCACGCAACTGTGTGCAGGGTGCAATGGATCGGCTGGTAGCCATGCGTACATGCGCTCTTCGTAGTCTATAGTCCACGCAAACACACGTATAAAGTATAATCAGAGGATGATTAAGCTCACAAGAGAAAAGGAGAGGCACTGCAGAACCAGAAAATTCAGCGTACGCCGTGCATGCACTCATCGCTAAATTACGAAATAACACAGGGTGTATTATGCATATTTTCAATGAAAGGTAGGCTGCTCCATCCTGTTTCTCCAATCCAGATCCAACGCCTTACACAGTACGGGATCAGCGTATCATAGTATATGCCGTACCACCAGATATTCACCCGTGAAGCAGGGAACAGAGACGCCGTGGCTTTGTGCATTGACTTTGCCAACGGTTAGATCAGAAAGGATAAGATAAAAACATGGCCGTCCACATTTAGCTCCCCCACATGTAAGTAGTGAAAGGCATTGCTGCTGGTATTGTCCATTTCAGAGAGCCAAGGACGTACCTGGTCAATCGACAATCAACCCCAGCTGATTAGATATGACGGTGACTCATGCATGCACGGCGGCACTTCGCAGCAGCTAGCATTGCCCAAATCTCATCCTCATTACGGCATTAGGCAACACGCTATCTCGTCGGCACAGTTATGTTTTTCTTCCCTTTTTCTTTTATTTCCGTGTACGTGGAAGTAACCCAACGCATGTGTAATTTAAGTATAACAATGATTTTATCTTGCTTCTATCCAGTGACTTCTTCTATGGTGGCGAGCGGGGAAGGAGGTGGAGGTGTGGCGCCGGTTTGCCGGATGCCTTGGCGGGTGGCAGCGGCGGGAGTCGGTCGAGACACCGGCTGCCCAGATCTGGCGTTGTGAGTGGTGGGCATGCGTGCACGGAGGTTCCCGAGTGGCACAGATCCATCTGGCGTACAGTGGAGTTGTTGCGGCGTGCGCCCTAAGGGGGGGGGGGGCTGGATGTCACCATCTTAGGAGCGACGATCGTGGATCTGGATCATTGCCCAGATTTGTCGGCTAGGGAGGTGGTCGGCCTGACGACGATGGATTGGATCGAAGCGGCGTGGGGGCCTGCTGCCGCGAATAAAGGTGGCGATCCTCATGCTCTTATCACATCACGACATCATCTTGCAAGATCTGTCCTCCTTGATCAAGCCACTGATGAGTTCCGAAACTGCTGACGAAGATCTTTCCCAAAAGATCTGGATCGGGCAGAATCCGGTCGTGCGCATTCAGATCAACCTACCAGGTTCTGAGAGCGTGGCACTAAGCTATGGAGTTTGTTGATATCATAGGACATGTCGGCCTCTTGATTTCCATGAAGTAAACAATGGGCGAGAAGTTCATGGTGGCTGCGGTCGAAGAATCAATTAGTCAGACGATGCCTTGCTAGCGATGAAGCCAGTCAGGTGTTTGATACTCTTAAAAGCAGCACTGATAAGTGGGGGCAACAACATTGTAGGATTTTATTTTTGGTGGTGCTCTTGACTTTCAGGGTGAAAATCTAAGGTCTAACCTTTATTGGTTGTGCCTGGCAATTACCTTATTGAAGGAATTAGTTTGAGATCTTGGACTTACTTCGATCTTGGATCGGACAACTATGACACGTGTGCACAGTTTTTTCTTGAAGGCGTTGCTTTTAAAGACCTCTTATGTCTTCTGGATGTTATATTTGATGATGGATGATGTGGTAATGCTGAGAGAAGTTGATCGCTGTGGTGGAATCTTTGTTTTTAATTATTTTTCTCCTGTGGATGTGTGCATTCTAGATATTTTGCGAGATCTTGTAGATACAGAGGCTGAGTGTAATTGGTATCTTTGCGATATTTATATATTTCCCTTTTTGAAAATCATTGTATGTTGAAGAACACAATGCCCCCTCCAGGTTTGTAGCTTTTGCTTTGTCCAAGTGATGTTGATGGATGTTTCCATTTGGAAACTTTGTAGGAATATTGGCGATTTTTTAATGGAAATCGAAGAAAGGGGCACGTTGTTTAAAAGACAATCGTTGAAGAACACACAAGCTCAAGCGTCTGATACACGTTTACGTGTATTTCCGTTAACATAATTCACATATTATACGGACAACTATGCCGTCAGGTACGTAAATGGACCCCTTCCTCGATGAGTAGACAGCGATATGACTGTATCTTCACCGGTCGATATCGCGGAGCAAGAACAGCCAAGATGCACTTTGATGTTTCTAACTGTTACTGTTAGGTTGAACAAATCAGCCGCATGCGCTCCCTCTCTGCCCTCGTCGCGCGGGCACAAGCCTGGAAGCTGCTGCTGCAGAACAAGAGTTCTTCATGCATACGCGTGCTGAGCTCTCACCACGGAGACACCCAAGAAAAGAAACCCACGGGCGGAAGGTTTTCCACGCGCGCGACGTCACGCCTGCCATTTTTCCTCTCTACTCCGACGTATAATTCTCCATATTTCTCAAGCTTGTGATCATTGGACCATTGGAGGCAGTGTGAGTGAGAGTGAGAGAGACAGAAGTCGATCGCCGGAAGTTTCTGCCGCCGCTGAAAGATCGCGGCGCTGATCGACGTCTGGCTCAGTGATCAGTTTCATCGGGTCCATGTCGGGGAGCATGCAGACGCAGCTCGGACACGGGCACACGGCTCTAACGAGTGGAAACGTTTCTGGAATTCGAGAGCATGACGAGCTACGAGTGGTGCAGTTCGTGCAAGCCATCTTCCTCGCCGGTTTAATGGCGTTGAATGGATGATATTGGGTCGTCGTCTCCAGCTACTTGGCCATTTATTGCAGACGATAGAGACGAAAGTGCAAGTAATCGCCCAGAAATATGGTGTAGGAATACGCACGTCGGCGCGTGGCTACCTCACGGCGACTTGCAGTAGGAGTGCATCGAAGGGCAGAAGACCAAAACTCATTTTTGACTCTTCTTCTAGCTGGTCGAACGCGAAATGTGAAAGACAATTTAAAACTACAATCGTGTTTGGTTCTAGTGGTGCGTACCCTATTTGTTTTTATAAAATAAGTTTGATTTTATAGATGAAGCCAAATAGCAAGATTCATAGCAAATTACATCTGTAGGTAAAACAGATCATATTTTAAGGTTGCAACGACGACAACCGAATTACATGTAAGAGCATGCATGTAGTCTAGCAACCAACGAAAAACAAGTTCAACAACAAGACATTCGAAGAAACTACACCACGGGTGGCTGATCGTGTTGGATAAGGAAGTTTGTCGTAGCCTGAACACCAGAGATCAAATAGCTCCATAGGGTTGATGTCGCAGTTCTTAAGAGGCGGCTTCCATTGCTGAAGGAAGATAAGCAATTTGAAAACAACGTTAGCAGCCTTAAAATGAAATATATGCTCGATTGTGACTTTATTACTAACATTTCATAAAGCCCAGAGTAAATAACATAAAACTACCAATTTACGAGCTAGGGTTCCAAAAACCTATCGCTTTCAAAAAAATTCCAAATCTCTACCATTTTTTTGTAATGACTCACAAAAAACTACCACATTTTTCAATGACTGTTTTAATTAATTTATCGTGAATATTTACAAACAAGTCCTTATTTTTTTTATTTTAAAGCAATCAGGTCCCTCTCACCAAAAAAAGAGGAAAATGAGTCGTCGGCTAGCCAGGAGACATCGGCCACTCGAGGTGGCGCCCCTCCTTCTTCCCCCGCGGCGCCACCCTTCCTCCGTCCCGCGTCGCCGCCCCTCCTTCCCCCCCATGGAGCCACCCCTCCTCTTCCGCCCCGCGACCCTCTCGCTCCGCCCCTCACCGCCGCGCTCCCTGCACCCCCGCAACCCTCTCGCTCCGTCCCGCAGCCGGAGCCTTCCGCCAGCTGGCCAGCAGCCACAGCTCGTGCGCCGTCGGAACCCGCCGCTGGAGCCAACGCCGCCATGGGCTACGCGCCTCCTCGCCGGGCAGCCTGCCTCCCGCCCGCGCGCAGCCTAGCCCGGCCTCCCCAGCGTCGCGCCCTCGGCTGCAGTGGTGGCCGTGGCGGTCGCGGCTCGCGCCCCCCAGCCTGACCTCCCCAGCGCCGCCACTCGCCGGAAGTGTTGCCATGGCAGTCGCGGTCGCCGCCAAGGACCCGATTGCTTTAAAATAAAATAAAAAGACTTTTTTGTAAATATTCATGATTAAAATTAATTAAGACACTCATTAAAAAAATGTGGTAGTTTTTTGTGAGTCATTACCAAAAAGTGGTACCGATTTGTTTTTGTTTTTTTGAAAACGATAGTTTTTTAGAACCCTAGCTCGTAAAGTGGTAGTTTTATGCTATTTACTCCCCAGCACATAACCGCAAACCAAACCAGGAAACACGACTAACTTGGCCAGACAGATTCTTCACAATATCAAGCATCTCATGAAAGGATCAAGGATCCCATATGACACCCCAACCACGACCGGGTGCGGGGCCAAACTAGCGTCTCACAATCACAATTGCAAAGAATGTGGTCGGAATCCTCACCGAGAGATCAGAGTGCACAAAACTTCGAGGCAAGGCCATTACACTTTTGAATCTGATAGGTCACCGACCAACTGCCTCGATTGGCTTACCACAATAAATTTTTTAATTTTCAGAGGGATACAGGCACTCCGGACATCAACAAACTTGAAGATTGCATTCCCAAGAATCAACCGAGGGTAAAGATATTTGATGGAGAAATGACCAGATGCCGAGTGGGGCCAAGTCCACTAATCCAGAGTCTCGAAGAGAAAAATGGGAGATGGCAACTAGCATGTGCCAATCTCTCAACTCTTTAGGAGATAAGGATCGACGGAACTCGAAGTCCTAGTTATTCAATGAGAGATACGAGATGGAGATATTCGGGTTTGAACAGTAGGAAAACAGAAAGAGAAAATGGAACTAAGAGAAGAATCACCATGCCACCAATCACGCCAAAACACATAGATGTACCATCATTAACAATGAACTTTACCAGATCATGAAAATCATCGTGCACCTTAACAAAATCCTTCCAAAACTAAGAACCAAATTAAGCAGAAGAAGCATGGGACTAGAAGAAGGGAAGTACTTGGTTTTAAGAATGTCAAAACATAACATGCTCGATGAGGCAAGAATAATACGCCACTACCATTTGATAATTAGACATATAATCATGATGGGTGTATTAATGATTCCCAACCCACCATACTTCTTGGGTCTACACATGAGTTTCCATTTTACCAAGACGTATTTCTACTAGTTATCAGCAACATTCAGTAGAAGGCACTATGATGCTTGTCGAAAACCTCATGGGTGCACCTCGGAAGACTATAAAACCCCATAAGGTACATAGGGAGGGAAGATAGACATACATTGATAAGACACACTTTCCTAACTGAGGAGTTGTACGTAACACACCAAGGCGTCACATATTTCCCACCTTTAGGATAGTGGGGACAAAGTCTTTAGAGCAGAGTTTGAGGGGAGAGATAGGAATACCAAGATATTTGAGAGGGAAGGATCCAAACTAGTAATCTAGAAGGTTGGTGAATTTCAGTGTCTTGTCGGGAGAGTCTACCCGTAACAAGAGCCTCGTTATTAGAAATATTAGCTTTTAGGGCAGAGAGATATTCAAAGCATAGTAAGAGAAAGTTAAGGTTTGCAATATAAAGATTGTTATTCTCGACAAGGATGCATGATTGTATCATCGGCGTACTGCAAGTGGGAAATGTTATAAATAAGGTTATAAATAACATGGGAGATATAGCCGGCCTTAGTAGCATGGTCCAGGGTACAAGAAATCACGCCGGTGACAAAATTAAATAGCGGAGGAAAGATCTAGTCACCTTGCCTTAATCCACTACCATTGGGGAAGAAATAACCAATAGTCTCGCTGATCGAGACCGCGGTGTGACTACCAGAAATAAGTTGCATGATACGATGGATGTAGGCTCCATCATAGCCTATAGCCAAAAGAACATTACGAAGAAAAGACCATCTAACATAGTCGTAGGATTTTCAAATTCCAACTTAAGAATAATGGACTTCCTCCCCTTGACTGCATGGACCATGAGGCGTCCCTTAATAGAAGCAGACTAGGACAGGGCAATGATATGATGAGAAACTAGGAAAAGTCGTGTCGAAAATAATTTGGAAGAGAATTTTGTAACAACCCGAGTTTTCCTCCCTCTGCTTTTCCTGGTTTTTACATTTGGATTTCATTTGCCTTTCTTCCCCTTAGTTTTTATAAATCATTTCTCTTGGACTTAGCAAACTGAACCATCTAAAGTTAGCCATCAACCAACCCCATCTAGTTGTCTTCACGTGGTTGTGGTGAAAATTTTGCCTTCCCGGAATCATTGTTGTGGTGGTTGTTTCGAGCAGAATTCACCTCCATAGTTCATGACACCAGGAACATCTCCATGGCATCGGGCATGTGCATCGGGGTCCACCTTCGTAACGTTGATCATCATCATTCCTATAATCTATTTATAAGCCTCAAGCTAATAAACATTATTACATGGAACTCGACACACATGCCATAATTAATTGAAAATCATATGACTCCTGTCGTCATGTTGTACCACGACACGCAGGCCATGAATAAACTATTACATAATATATATCATCTCATACAAACACATTGCGAATCTCGAAAATCTATACCACATCACATGCACATTCTTTAAAAACAAGTTAGATCGCCATCTAACGGGTTGTTGCAAGTTGTATAGCGGTTGCTACGATTGCATGCAAAACATCATTTAATATGGAAGCCAAACAAGATAGATAACGTTGCTAGTTTAACATCGGGGGTGAATAAAAGACAAGACCAAAATCCAAGCCTTATTCTAAACATCGTTACACGAGTGACCCCGTGTATATAAAATCCACAAGCCTTCCGATGTAAAATCCTCTATTGCAAGACTAATATGAGATCCAAAGTATTTGAAGTGATCTGATCAAGGCAACTAGAATACTAAGAGAAACTTAGAAGGGATCAAGGAAAACCAAATCTTTGTCGCGAAACCTCACCATACCATCTAACACACAAAAAATCCCATAAGAGGGAAGTGATACGTCCGAAACGTATCTATAATTTCTGCTTGCTCCATGCATGTTTTGTGTGATATTGCTATGATCTAGATACACTTTCATACACTTTTGATCATATTTGGACTAACTTATTAACTCAGTGCACCATAGTGCCAGTTCCTGTTTTTTGCTGTTTTTCTATTCCAGGTTTCCCCCATATTAAAAGTGCTCCAAAAATTCGGGAAAAATCGGATAAAAAATCAGCGCAACGAAACCTTCCAGAGCCCCGAAGGAGGGCCAGAGGGCCCCCACCTGGTACCCAGGCGTACAGGTGGCGCGACCTAGGGTGGGGCCGCGCCGGGTGTCCGCCTGGACACCTGGTGCCCCCCTGGCTGCCCCCCTTCGCCTATTTATTCCCCACGACGCGAAACCCCCGAAGACAGAACCCTTTTTCGCGATCTCGCATCTGTTCCGCCGCCGCCGCGCTTCCAAGATCGGGAGCGCGAGCAGACTTCTTCCCGGCACCCTGCCGGAGGGAGAATCGACCTCCGGGAGTTTCCCCTCCACCATGGACGCTTCCCGGATGTGCCGTGAGTAGTTTCCTTTTGACCATGGGTCCGTGATCAGTAGCTATGTGATTTTCTCCTCCCCTCTTTGTTCTTCATGGTTTAGATCTCGTGAGCTTCCCTACATGATCGAGGCACATATGTAATCTTTCTTCTATTGCTATGCTGAGTTAGATGGGATCTGATGGATTATGAGATTATTTTCAGATTGTGATAGAGTAATATATTTGGTTCTTATCTTTTATATTTTTGTTCCTAAGTAATTCTTGCATGTTCTCCGTTGTTGTTTATTGCTTTGGCCAAGTAGTAGGTAGTGACTCCAAGAGGGAACGTTATGCTCGATTGTGGGTTCATGCCCCCCGATGACACGCTTGAGTGACAGAAACATGAGTCTAGGGGATGTGTTGTTTCCACAAGGGGGAAAACAACGGTGCTTGTAACCGCGGTTGCAAGGATTGTTTACTTTACGCAAAGTGCTTTTTAATGTAGTTGTCTGTTGCTTTGGGTTTACACTTTGGGTGGGGCTCGCAACTTAATACCAGCGAGATGTTCTGGATAGATATCTCAAGGTGGATTATTAGTGATACGTCTCAAACGTATCTACTTTTCCAAACACTTTTTCTATTGTTTTGCCCTCAGTCTTGCATGATTTGGACGAAACTAACCCGGACTAACGTAGTTTTCAGCAGAGCTGCATGTATGGTTTTATTGTGCGCAAGAAAATGGATTTTTAGGTGTCTCAGAAAATTCCAGGAAAAATCACAGAAAATCCACGCACCCGAATGGCCACTGTGCCAGAAGTGGGACCAGAGGACAGCCAAGGGGTCACCAGGGCGCGGCCAGGGGTGGGGCCGCGCCCTCTGGCCTCCTGGGGGCCTCCCCCCTCCTCTGGTGCCCTACCGAGGCTCCTATTTATTCCCGTGACGGAGAAATCCCGAAACAGAAGTTGTTTTCCCAATTCGTGTCGCGGAGCCGCCGCCACCCTCTGTTCTTCTCCGGGAGGGCTAATCTGGAGGCTGTTTTGGCCTCCGGTGAGGGGAGATCGTCTCCATCGTCATCATCATCACCACTCCATCCCCCCTCCATGACTTCTCCATCCATGTGTGAGTAATTCCCTTCTGTAGGCAAAGGGGATGGTAGGGATTGGATGAGTTAGATCATGTAATAGTTTATCAGATTGTTGGGGGCATGTTGCCTATCATCTAGATTGTTGTTTATCATCTCTGCTTTAACTTGTTGCTCTTAATGCTTGTCACGTTAGGCCCGAGTGCCATGATTTCAGATCTGAACCCTATGTGTTTGCATGAATATATTTGTGTTCTTGATCCTATCTATGAGTTGTATGCACCTGTTATTGTCCGGAACCGGCGATCCCAAAGGTGACAGCTTGGGACACCAAAGGGGATGGACTATAGTTTGAGGATTCCATGTATCCATTGATTGTTATTGCTTTGTTCCGGTGCTCTTTGACAGGAGCACCTTAATCTCCATAAGTTCATTTTGGCCCCGTTCATAGCGGGATGGTAGGACAAAATATGTTGTGCAAGTTCTTATTGCAAGCACGTACAACTACCTATGGGGTACATGCCTGATGTTTGATTTATGCCTAGATGATCATTGCTTTTCTGTGCGCCTTGCCCCAAGTTAAATACATGATATATCTTATCCATGCAACGCCCAACCATCCATCTCCCTAGCCTACAATGTTTTTAATTCTGCTGGTTACTAGTTGTTTACTTTTGCTGTTTTATTGTCGCTATTTCACCACCACTATTTCCGTTGCTATCACCACTTCCATATCGCAGTTACTACTAATATCTTGTTGCAAGTAAGTGTATCTCAGGTGCGGTGGAACTGACAACTTCACTGTTAAAGCTTGTGGATATTCTTTGGCTCCCCTTGAGTCGAATCTATAAATTGGGTTATTCTTACCCGCGAAGACCATCTCGATCCCCTGCAGTTGTGGGTTATCAAGCCTGTTTTCTGGCGCCGTTGCCGGGGAGCATAGCTTTATTCACAAGTCTACTTGAAGTATTTTACCTGCTGCAATTTATCCTCTATGGGTAAGAAAGAAGACCCCAAGGTCCCGATCTTACCATCTCGTACAAGAAAAGGTACTGTTCTGAACACTAGTGCTACACTTGATTCACCTTCAGTTATGAGTAAGTTTGCTTCACCTCCACCACATGATGCTTCTGCTGAATCTGTTACTATGCCCGATACTTTTGATGATGCTTCTACTACCTCTGAAACTACTGGTTCACTTGGTTCTTTTATTGAAGAACAGATTGCTGCTGCTGCCCGATTCTCGGGAGTTGAAATTCCTATTACCAAAACCCCTATTGGAAAAACTTATGATTTTTCTGGCCTTAATGAGAGACTCCTTGAGGATGATTATGTTATACTTGATGATGATTTATGTAGGGAGATTAATGAATGTGCTGATTCCGACCCTGCTGCTATAAAGAAGCTGCTAGCAAAGCACTCCTTGAAGAACAAATTTGCTCCTGATCCTACTTTTGCTACGTCTCCCATATGCATCAATGATCCTGATTATAATTTCTCTGTTGATCTTTCACTTATATCTATGGTTGAAGCTGACCCCTTTTATGGCAGAGAAAATGACGATGCTATTGCACACCTGACCAAACTCACTGAGTTAGGTGGCTTGTTTACTACAGATGAAAAGATACGAAACTTCTATGTTACTAAGATTCTTCCTTTCTCTTTAAAGGAAGGTGCTAAAGCATGGTATGATGCACTACAATGTGGTTCCATTAGGAGTCCTCAAGACTCAGCTCACTCTTTTGTTGATAAGTACTTTCTTGCTCATATGCAACATGCTGCTTTACGAAGAATTTATAACTTTAAACAGTTGCAGGATGAGAACCTCCCTAAAGCTTGGGGGAGGTATTGCAGTCTGATCCAGGCTAGATAGGTACATGGAGTCCCTAAGAATTAATTAATTGATATATTTTATGCTGGTCTAACTGATGAATCTAGATCCTATTTGGACAGTTGCGCTGGTTGTGTTTTCAGGAAAAGAACACCACACGATGCAGAAGAATTAATGGGCAAGATTGCCAAGAACCACGAAGATTGGTTCGTCCCTGAACCACCTCCACCACACAAAAAAGGGGCATGCTTGTCCTAAGCCCCGAAGATATGCAAGAAGCAAAGAAGTCTATTAAAGAGAAGGGTATTAAAACTGAAGACGTGAAGAATCTACCCCCTATTGAGAAGTTGTGTGAGCCTACCACTCACCCTCCTATGGTAGAGGTACACTCTCTTTTAGATTTCAATGCAAGTGACCTTCCTCATGGTAAGCCTCCTGATCAATGTTTAGATGAGCTTGATAATTTCATTATGAAGCAAAATCACTTTAATGAGAGGATACAAAGTCAGTTGCATGATAATTCCCTTGTTATCAAAAGTTTGCTTGATGTTTGATACGTCCCAAACATATCTATAATTTCTGCTTGCTCCATGCATGTTTTGTGTGACTTTGCCATGTTTTGCTTGAACTTTCATACACTTTTGAACCTATTTGGACTAACCTATTAACTCAATGCACCCAGTTGCCAGTTTTTGTTTTCTGCTATTTTTGTATTTCAGGTTTTCCGGCCATTAAAAGTGCTCCAAAAATTCCGGGAAAAATATATAAAAAATCAGCGCAACGGAAGCTTCCGGAATCACCAAAGGAGGTAAGGAGGGCCACCACCAGGCATCCAGGAGGGCAGGTGGCGAGGCCCCACCCTGGGCCGCACCAGGCACCCTCCTGACTGCCTCGTGGCCCCTCTCGACGCCCCCCTTCGCCTATATTTACCCCTCGGGGTGGAAACCCCTAAGACGGACTCCTTTTTCGCGATCTCGCCTCTGTTCCGCCGCCGCCGCCGTTTCTAGATCGGGGCTGCCTCGAGAAGCTGCTCCGGCACCCTGCCGGGAGAAGCTACCCCTCCGGGATACCCTCCATAGCCATGGACGCCTCCCATATGTACCGTGAGTAGTTTCCCTTGGACCATGGGTCCGTGACCAGTAGCTATGTGATCTATCTCTCCCCCTTTTGTGCTTCCACTTTCGAGTCCTCGTGAGCTGCCTCACATGATCGAGGCATCTATGTAATTTCTGCTGTTGCTATGCTGAGTTTGTTGGGATCTGATGGATTATGAGACTATGTTCAGATTGTGACTAGTAATATATTTGGTTCTTCTCTTTTATATTTTGTTCTTGAGTAAATTCTTGCATGTTCTCCGTTGCGGTATTTGCTTTGGCCAAGTATTTTATTTGCAACTCCAAGAGAGAGCGTTATGCTCGATTGTGGGTTCAGCCCCTTGATGTCTAGCTTGAGTGACAGAAACATAAGACTAGGGGATGTGTTGTTGCCACCAAGGATAAAACAACGGTGCTTGTACCTGCGGGTGCTAGGATTGTTTACTTTACGCATAGTTCTTTTAATGCAGTTGTCTGTTGCTTTGAGTTTACACTTTGGGTGGGATTCGCAACTTAATACCAGCGAGATGTTCTGGATAGATATCTCAAGGTGGATGATTCGTAGTAGATGCAGATGGATTTCGGTCTACTTACCTTGGCGTACTGCCCATTGCTTTTGAGACCTTCCTTTCTTTGCAGCATAGTTAGCATTGCGGTGCCTTCATAATCCTGTCAATTGCCCAACTGTGATTTGTTTACCTCGCTAGCACTTTTATCGTCTTTTGGGAGAGAGACATCACCAGTGAAAATCACTGGACCCCGGTCCATCTTCATATCACTGTTTACACCCTTATTACTTTCAGTCTTTACTTTCAGTTGCCACTATTATTATCTCTTGCGTTGATCCTTTGTAAACAGCAAGGCCGGAGGAATTGACAACTCCTCTGTACTCGTTGGGACCAAAGTTATTTGTATTTGTGTGCAGGTCTAGGTGAAGCTAGCAACCTTGGCGCCATTGTTCACTTTACCACCTTCTTGTATCCTTCGGAGTCCTACGGGAGACAAACCTTGGTATCTTTGCCAAGGGAAAACTTGCCGCTGCAATATATCTCACTCTGCACTTGGGGTAACCAACGAGGCTTGAAGAGTATTAACACTCTCTTGCCATCAGCAAGTTTTCTGGCGCTGTTGCCGGGGACTCCAGTCTACAAGATAGGGGAGTTTCACACTATCTTTTATCTTTGATTTTTAGTCTTGTTAGTTTACCTTTCAGTTTTTACTTTTGTGTCCTTAATAAAAAATACCAAAAATACCTGCTGCTACTATGGGTTCCAATGAAAACACTAAGTTGTGTGACTTCACTAGTCACAACAACAGTGACTTTATCTGCACTCCTATTGCTCCACCTACCACTTCAGCACCTTCTTATGAGATTAAACCTGCTCTGCTTAACCTTGTCATGAAAGATCAATTCTCAGGAGCAGGAGAAGATGCTGCCTTGCACCTAAACAACTTTATCGAGCTCTGCGACATGCAGAAGTACAAGGAAGTGGATGGAGGCATCGTCAAGCTGAAGCTTTTTCCTTTCTCTTTGAGAGGAAGATCCAAGGAGTGGCTACAATCTTTGCCCAAGAACAATACTGATTCTTGGAGTAAATGCAAAGATGCTTTTATAGGGAAGTACTATCCCCCTGCTAAAATTATATAATTGCGGAGTAACATTATGAATTTCAGGAAATTGGATAATGAACACGTTGCCCAGGCTTGGGAACGTATGAAGACGCTTGTCAAGAACTGCCCCACACATGGACTGACTACCTGGATGGTTATCCAGACTTTTATGCAGGCTTGAACTTCACCTCGCGGAACCTGTTAGATTCGGCCGCGGGAGGAACTTTTATGTCAACCACGCTTGGGGCTGCCACAAAGCTACTTGATGAGATGATGCTGAACTACTCGCAATGGCACACCGAGAGATCTCCAACCGGTAAGAAGGTAAACTCTGTCGAGGAGATCTCCTCTTTAAATGAAAAGGTTGACCTTATCATGTCTCTACTTACCAAGCAACCTTCTATTGATCCTCAAGATGTTCCTTTAAATTCTTTGGTTGCTCAGGAGCAAGTAGATGTCAATTTTGTCTCTAGAAACAACTTCAACAATAATTCTTATAGGAGTAACTTTGGTAGCAACAATCCTAGGCCTTTCCCATCCAACAACTATGGGAACAACACTTATCCTACCACCAGAAACTCCACTTCAGAACTAGAGACCTTTCTCAAAGACTTTATCACTACCCAGAAAGCCTTCAACAAGAGTGTGGAGGAGAAATTAGATAAATTAGATAGTCTTTGTTTGAAGGTAGACAACTTAGCCCTTGATGTTGAGATGTTAAAAATTAGAACCTCTCCCCTTGAGGAGAGTAAGGTCACTCCTATTAATGCTATCCAGTTACAAATCAATGAAAATATTAGGATGATGGCTAAACTCAAAGAAATATGGGCTAGAGAAAAGGAGGAAGAAGAGAGAATTAAGAGCCTTCCTACCTACCACACAGTAGCTACTATCCAAGTAGTTGCGGATTTCCAAACTGTTAGCACCCATCACACCCCTAGTCCCACTGGACCTATCAATGGTGATGCTACCACCTCAACCATAGATGAAGAAACCTCTATGAACATAGACGCTTTCAAACAAGTGAACCTAAATGATATCACTACCTCCTTGGTAGATAGTAGTGACTTAGACTTTGACAACTGCACTTTACCTGAAGTTATTGGTTTCCTACACAAGATGTCTAGAGACCCCCACACTAGCACACTCAATCTTGCCTTCACAGAGCATATCACCAATGCTCTAATAAAAGTTAGGGAGGATAAGCTTAGACTAGAAGCCTCCATACCTAGGAAGCTAGAAGATGGTTGGGATCCTATGATAAAAATTAAATTGAATAACTTCTCTTGTTATGCTCTTTGTGATGTAGGAGCAAGTACCTCTGTTATGCCCAAAAGAATGTATGATATGCTTGAATTGAAACCTTTTGATCCTTGTTCTTTTGGTGTTCGTCTTGTTGATTCTTCCGTAAAAAAACCTTTGGGGAAGATCGACGATGTTCTTATCATTGTCAATGACAATTATGTTCCCGTTGATTTTACTATTATGGACGTTGAATGTGAACCTTCTTGTCCAATTATTTTGGGACGTCCTTTTCTTCGCACAGTTGGTGCTATCATTGACATGAAAGAGGGAACTATCAAATTCCAATTCCCTCTCAAGAAAGGGATGGAACATTTCCCTAGGAAAAATATTAAGTTACCTTTTGAGTCCGTCACACGGGCTAGTTATTCTCTTGAAAAAACTTGATCTTCTGCTTTAAGCCTAGCTAATGGCTCTAAAGAAGCGCTTTCGGGAGGCAGCCCGCAAAGAATTTAGGTTTTTCTTTTTGCTTTTATTCTGTTCTTAGTGGTCTTGATGATTGTTACTACTGTAGGAACGTCATTGTATCTTTACTTTTCAAGATTTGTGCCAAGTTTAGCCTCATACGGCAAGGGAAGTAAAAGTTGTGACATGCTGTCCAGAAAACAGATTCTGTCCTCCTGACTAGAAAAATCAGTGAAAAATCCCACTTCATCTTTTTGAGCTGAATTTTTTTACACAGCGTGCTCTATACAATTACGAAACTTCCGTATGTTCTGAGTTTTTGATTTGAGTTGCAGAAGTACCCCTAAAAAATTCGTTTCTATCTGCTGTTCTGTTTTTCACAGATTCTGCCACGTTTTGTCTCTCTTCACTTTTGCAAACCTTAAGCTTGATTTTTGTTTGGAAAAACCTTTTGTCAATCTTGGGAAACAGTAGCTCTTCCTGGAAATCTTTATTTGCAGTAGAGGAAAATTATTTTATTAGGGTACTAACCTCTCTAATCAGCCTACAATGAGTTATGTATGAAGGGAGTTTTGAAGTGCGCGATGGAGGATGATGAAAGAAGATTCAGGAGGGTCAAACGCTCAAGCTTGGGGATGCCCATGTGCACCCCCAATAAATATTCAAGGAGACTCAAGCGTATAAGCTTGGGGATGCCCCCGTTCATCCCCTTCTTCATCAACAATTATCAGTTCGTCTCTCATTGCACTATATTTTTATCAATTCATGCGTTATGTGCTATTCTTGGAGCTTCTCGCTCTTAGGTTTTGTTTTTAGTTTTCTTTTGCTTTGTTTTCTGTAGTAACAAGTTAGACCCCAACTTACTCTTTTGTGTGGGAGAGATTCACGCTCCGCTTGAACTAGAAATCCTCATAGGATTTGCATGCTTATTCTTTTAGCTGTGAGCTGTTCTTTTTCTTTTCTTAGCTGTTGTTCTGTTTAGTTCTAGTGCTTTAGTTTTTCTAGAGCTTTTCTTTTGTCTTAGGTTGAACTTTCTATAGGTTGCATGTTTTATCTTGTTAGAGAGTTTTCCTGTTGCACTGAGTTCTGTGTCTTGACTGAAAGTAGGTAGTTAAAGTTGCTGTTCTCTTTGTAGTAGTAACTTGCAATAGTTTTGAGGTATTGATTAGAGTAATGTTTGAACTTATGGTGTCAAGAGCTCTTGCCTATTAGTGATAGATGTCGTATTTTGGGCAATCCGTGTGTTTTTCGAAAACCAAAAACCCCTGTTGAGAACTCTAGCTACTAGATGGATCACTAACCTCTGGAGGGTTCGAATATTAGAGTACACTCACGTACCATGAGTCGAGGATGCGCAAGGATAACCAAACCCCCATACACTCCTCCTCGGGGTACCTGTCTCTTTGTGAACCTCCTGATTAGATTGAGAGTTACCGATAATAAGTGCATGAGTTCTTCGGACTAATGTGAGTATTCGAAAGTTGACACTTCCACCCACCTATACTTCTTCTAGCCTCTTCGGTACCGTGCATTTCCCTTTCTCACCTCGAGAGTTGGCGCATACTTCGCCGGTGCATCCAAACCCTTGGCACGATACACTCTGTCATCATAAGCCTCCTTATATCTTTCCTCAAAACAGCCACCATACCTACCTACAAGGTATTTCGATAGCCTTTCCGAGATACATTGCCATGCAACATCCACCTTCTCATGACTTGATCTTCATGTCATACATGCTACTTGCTTGATTGATGAGCCGCATGCTAGTTGGGCCTTGCCCTAATCATTGCTACATGACGCGCTAGTATCATTGCATATCCTGCTACCCTGGCAGAAGCATACATTTGCATCATGATAGTTACATTTTATTTATGTGAGTACCTTTGTAAAGTGTGAAAGATCTCCTATATTCTTGTAAAATATAGAGTATTGCCCCTAAAGTGAGGAAAAGATCCCAAAGAGGACAAAATCAAAAGATCCCAAAGAGGACAAATGAGAGTTAAATAGAAAGAGCCATTGAGGCCACCAAAAAAAAAGAGAAAAAAAGAGAAGGGGGCGTACTACTATTCCTTTTGAGAGATCCACACTAGTACTTCATCTCCTATCCCTTGTACTCCATAGAGATCATCATCATGCATATAGATATGTGGGTCCCTTCACACTATAGAACTTGGTTTGTATATTCCAATGATGAGCCTCCTCAAACGAGCTCTAGGTCTTCTTGAGCAAGCAAGTTAGATGCACCCCCACTAGTTCCCTTGGAGAGCTTTTAGCTCACATGTGCATCCGTTGTATGGCAATCCCTACTCCTCACATCATATCTATCATATGGCCTTCTATCGCCTATGATTGTCCTCATTGATGTGAGCCTTTCACACCTTTTTGGCTTCCTCCTCCACCTTCTTTCTGTTTCGCCTTTTAGGTGTCAACTTTCTTGCTCACGCTCATCCATTGCATGAGTGCTCAAAATATCGAAAGGGAGTGGATCAATTTGACTTGTACCTGACTAGTGGTCTGGGAACAAGTCCAGATAAGAATCCAAAGGAGACCAAGTGTGAAACTTTAGTAGATAGTTGTTCTAAACAACCTTTTTCTCTCTCGTATTTCCCTATCCCTTGCTTGCACGCAAACACCATCTAGAGACATTCGAGTCACGGACAGCGAGAGCTCTTGCACCTTTTGTTCTTTTGTTGCTTGTGTCAATGCTAATATAGACTCTTGCTTGTTAAGACTTGAATTGAATTGCATGCTTTGATTGCTTTACTTAAAAGTCCTTTTATGGTTGTGTGGCATGTCACCACAGAAATTATGCTTGTTATCATTTACCTACTCGAGGACGAGTAGGAATTAAGCTTGGGGATGTTGATATGTCCCAAAAGTATCTATAATTTATGCTTGCTCCATGCATGTTTTGTGTGACTTTGCCATGTTTTGCTTGAACTTTCATACACTTTTGAACCTATTTGGACTAACCTATTAACTCAGTCCACCCAGTTGCCAGTTTCTGTTTTCTGCTGTTTTTGTATTTCAGGTTTTCCGGCCATTAAAAGTGCTCCGAAAATTCCGGGAAAAAGATATAAAAAATCAGCGCAACGGAAGCTTCCGAAATCACCAAAGGAGGGAAGGAGGGCCACCACCAGGCAGCCAGGAGGGCAGGTGGCGCGGCCCCACCCTGGGCCGCGCCAGGCACCCTCCTGACTACCTCGTGGCCCCTCTCGACGCCCCTTCGCCTATATTTACCCCTCGGGGTGGAAACCCCTAAGACGGACTCCCTTTTCGCGATCTCGCCTCTGTTCCGCCGCTGCCGCCGTTTCTAGATCGGGGCTGCCTGGAGAAGCTGCTCCGGCACCCTGCCGGGAGAAGCTACCCCCTCCGGGAGACCCTCCATAGCCATGGACGCCTCCCATATGTACCGTGCGTAATTTCCCTTGGACCATGGGTCCGTGACCAGTAGCTATGTGATCTATCTCTCCCCCTTTTGTGCTTCCACTTTTGAGTCCTCGTGATATGCCTCACATGATCGAGGCATCTATGTGATTTTTGCTGTTGCTATGTTGAGTTTGTTGGGATCTGATGGATTATGAGACTATTCAGATTGTGATGAGTAATATATTTGGTTCTTCTCTTTTATATTTTGTTCTTGAGTAAATTATTGCATGTTCTCCGTTGCGGTATTTGCTTTGGCCAAGTATTTTATTTGCAACTCCAAGAGAGAGCGTTATGCTCGATTGTGGGTTCAGCCCCTTGATGTCTAGCTTGAGTGACAGAAACATGAGACTAGAGGATGTGCTGTTGCCACCAGGGATAAAACAACGGTGCTTGTACCTGCGGGTGCAAGGATTGTTTACTTTACGCATAGTTCTTTTAATGCAGTTGTCTGTTGCTTTGAGTTTACACTTTGGGTGGGATTCACAACTTAATACCAGCGAGATGTTCTGGATAGATATCTCAAGGTGGATGATTCGTAGTAGATGCAGATGGATTTCAGTCTACTTACCTTGGCGTACTGCCCATTGCTTTTGAGCCCTTCCTTTCTTTGCAGCATAGTTAGCATTGCGGTGCCTTCATAATCCTGTCAATTGCCCAACTGTGATTTGTTTACCTCGCTAGCACTTTTATCGTCTTTTGGGAGAGAGACATCACTAGTGAAAATCACGGGACCCCGGTCCATCTTCATATCACATTTTACACCCTCATTACTTTCAGTCTTTACTTTCAGTTGCCACTATTATTATCTCTTGCGTTGATCCTTTGTAAACAGCAAGGCCGGAGGAATTGAAAACTCCTCTGTACTCGTTGGGAGCAAAGTTATTTGTATCTGTGTGCAGGTCCAGGTGAAGCTAGCAACCTCGGCGCCATTGTTCACTTTACCACCTTCTTGTATCCTTCGGAGTCCTACGGGAGACAAACCTTGGTATCTTTGCCAAGGGAAAACTTGCCGCTGCACTATATCTCACTCTGCACTTGGGGTAACCAACGAGGCTTGAAGAGTATTAACACTCTCTTGCCATCAATGTTCTAGGTAGAACAGTTAATGATGTTAAATGTCTCGTGAAGCATTTTCATATGGTTTAAACTCAGCTTGATCAAATTTCTAATGTGCAAAAATATTTGCTTGCTAATAATGCCAAACAGGATATATAGGCCTTCGGGGTTAAAACCCGAGGAGGAACTAGCAGTCAAGATCCTCTCTATCCGGAGGGGCATCCGAAGAGGATCGAGCAAGATTCTCAAATGCAGGAAGAAGAAATTGTTAGTTCTCCGAAGAAGAAGAAACACAAAGAAGCTGACAATTCCAATGATCCAAATAGTATATCTACCTCCGATGCTGAGACTGAAGACGGTGCTGAGCCTGAAAAGGATGGTGAAAATAATGATCCACCCGAAGCTCGAGAAGAAGAAGCACCCGATAAACGCAAGAAATACACTAGAGAAGACTTCATCGCAAGAAGACATGGGAAGGAACGAGAACCATGGGTACAGAAACATATGCCCTTCCCAGGTAAGTCTCAAAACTAAAGAAGAAGAGCATTACAATAAGTTTTGTGAGTGGATGAAACCTCTTTTTCTTCAAATTCCTTTGACTGATGCTATTAAGTTACCTCCCTAATCGAGATTTATGAAAGATATTGTTACTAATAAAAGAAAAGTTCCTAATGAAGCAATATCTACTATGCTTGCTAACTACCCTTTTAGTGGCAAGATTCCTGAGAAGCTTGGTGATCCAGGTATACCCACCATTCCTTGTTCCATAAAGAATAAATATGTCAGGACTGCTTTATGCGATCTTGGAGCAGGAGTGGGTGTTATGCCTTTGTCTCTTTACAAGAGACTTTG
The DNA here is from genome assembly GCA_950022295.1 of Bromus sterilis. Lineage (NCBI taxonomy): Eukaryota > Viridiplantae > Streptophyta > Magnoliopsida > Poales > Poaceae > Bromus > Bromus sterilis. Next base: position 61,436,444 of record OX465599.1, read on the forward strand.
TTTAGAAAAACTAATCCCTACAGATATCTCTCTTCAGATGGCTGACAAGTCAACAACCGTTCCCATAGGTATTTGTGAGGATGTTCCCGTTGAAGTTGCTAATTTTTTAATCCTTACTGATTTTGTTGTGCTTGACATGCCCGAGGATGGGATCATGTCTATTTTCTTGGTAGACCTTTTCTTATCACTGCAGGTGCTATTATTGCTTGCAATAAAGGAAAGGTTACTTTCAATGTGAATGACAAAGAACACACAGTGTATTTTCCGAAGAAGATTGACAAGAGGCATGGCCTCAACTCTATAGAGAATATCGAGACCGTGAAGATTGGTGAGTGGGATTGTCCTCTACATGTGCACCACAAATACAAAACCATTATGGTGGGGACAATATCCATTAAAGTAAAGGTACCATGAATTCTTCATAGTAAGTGAAAACTTTTTGCTCTATGTATTGCTAGTTTGGTAGTAGGACTTGATCAACCTTGCTATTAGATGAGTTTTATATAAGTAAAGAGTAGAAGTTGTTATGTTTGCATTTCTTTTAGCTTTATCTTTCTTGCTGTACCAAGTTTATATGTTTTTGAAGCTTCAAAATTCTAATCACCGCTTCAAGTTTTCAGAAAGTTCCGCAACTTTTTGAACTTCGAAAAAAATTCAACAGTGAAGTTATCAGAAAAATTCCAGAAAAAATATAATAAAAATTTCCATGCCGGGAGTGACCCAGAGGCACCTGGGGCTGACCAGGGGGCCCACCAGTGGCCCAGGCGGCCAGCTGGCGCGGCCTGCCCCCTGGCCGCGCCCACAGGGCGCCTGGGGCCCACAGGCCCCACCTCCAGGTATGTCTTCTTCCCCCTTCTTCCTCTCTCTCCAAAAACACGAGTTCTGCTCCAGTTCTTGCGTTCTTGATGTTCTTGGAGGCGATTTTCGATCTCTCTCTACAACCCATCATTCGAGCTGAGATTTTTAGAAAATACTCCCTGGTATGTAACTCCTTCACCCCTCCAATTAGATTTTTGATTGGTGGCTTCATTTGTGAGTATTTGGTAGCTCTTGGTGTTGTTCATATGAGCTTGCATGCATGTGTAGAAATTTATTTTTCAAGTTTTGATGCAATTTTATGCCTTAGGTAAGAGGGTAGAGTAGTTTGCCTCAACTCACCTTGTTTAAATCCTTGTTTAAAAAAATAATATCAAAAATGAGTTTCTTTGGAAAAGCAAAAGGGTGGCTTGGGAAGAAGAAGCCCGAGCGCTCCGATCGAGTTACTAGAGCTGCAGCTTCACCCTCAGCAGTTAGGGTGAGCTACAATGAAGATCATGTGCCCCTGGAGTTGTTGGAAGACACAAATCCAGCATGCGCAATGATGTATCCATGCGATGATTTTCTTACAGCTGCAGGAATTAAGGAGGAATTTTATGGCCTTTGTGCCAATGCAGGTTTGACACGGCTAGCATTATGCCGTGTGGTACAATATAAAAAGCTTACCTCCTGCTTTGTCAACAGTTTTTGTTATAACCATGATGCTGGAACCGTCGAGTTCAAACTTTATAATGATATCATAACCATGTCTTTGGCACAGTTTTGTGATATAATAGGTGTGCCGAACGTTGGTCAGACAGCGAAGATGACCATGCAGCCTTCTGGGTTGAGGACTCTCTTCAACTCCATTTGTTGCCAGGAGGAGACCGACATTCGGCGTACGAAGATTTCCAGCATTCAGTTTCCACACCTCAGGTATTTTGCGTATTTTGTTGCTAGAGGGGTGTTAGCTCGTGACAACACGAGTAATGGCTCTGCACTAGATTTCGCTATTTATGCGAACGCCCTCTCTGATAAGAATGAGTATAATGTGGGTGCCTTGATTGCTCGGCGCCTTGTTACGAACAGTAACAAAGGCGATTTATATGGTGGCGTTTACGCCACACTTATCCTTGAGTCTCTCGAGCGCACCCCACATACTGATGATGTTCCCTTTTCATACGCGAGTCTCGATCTTGCGGCTATGAAGAGGCATAAGTTTGTTACCATGACTTCCCAGTTTGGTAACCTTGATTATATTTTGAGGTTTGAAAGGACCATTACTCGTGAGATCCATCTACCCGCACCATTTTTGTTTGATAGCACTCGCAGGAACGGATGGTCCTTCAACGAGATTCAGTTCGATGAGTTCATGGCTCATCACCAGCCGCATAACCCCATGGAGGGGGTTGTGCCCGATGAGGAGGAGCATGGTGAGTTCCCACCTTTCCAGGGAGAGACCTTCACCGAGCAGGGCGAGGGGTATTCCTCCGCTTGGAGCGCGGGGCCTTTTTCATGGGAGGACCCGAGGACTTCGGTGTACGCACCGGAGGGCTCATACGACTCCTGGACTTACCATCACCCCGGAGCAGGAGGATCCTGGGGGCAGTAGCTGCTACCAACTTAGGCCAAAAGCCTAAGCTTGGGGGAGTACGTGCCCTTATCACCTTTCCATTGTATTATCCATTTTTATTTTGTTCGCTTTGATCTTTTCGAAGTTTATGCCCGTTCTTCTTTGTTATTTTATTTTGCAAAAACAACAAAAAGATTTCTCTTTTCTTTTTCTTTCGCTAAATCTTTGAAAAATCCAAAAAGATTTCTTTTCTCTCTTTAGTTTGCTTTGTTGCAGAGTTCAGCTCGAGTCCGTGATAGCATTTGCACTTGATTATATTTTCCTACGTTCAACCGTGCAAGTGACAAGGCAGTAATGACGAAGATCGACGAAAGGGATGCAACAAGGAAAACCAGTATGAACTCTTCTTGTTTTTACTTTTGTACATATGCTTGTACTTATGATTTAGAGACCAGCTTGTAGCGACATAGTGCTATGTTTACAATGCTTTCCCAGTGTTCATGCTTTCCTTGTGGCTAATCTCAAATAGCTAGAGTACATAATGTGTTGTTGAAATGATTTACATGCATTTCATTGTTCATAGTTTAGCATACTGAAGTGGTATTTCCCTTTGGAGAATTCTTGGATTGACTTGGCACATGCTTACACATGTTTATGACTGAAAAGTCTACTTTGCCTTGATGATCTTTGAATTTCAGAATAGTTGTATCATCTTCATGCCCAATTTAATGTTAATTTGTCGCTCTGCATGATTATGACAGTTATTGCTCTCTAGTTGGTCGCTTCCCAGTCTTTTGCTAGCCTTCGCTCGCACTAAGCGGAGTTCTGCTTGTGCATCCAAAATCCTTGAAACTAGTTTTTCCATATGAGTCCACCATACCTTCCTATGTGGTATTTACCGTCCATCCTAACGAAGACTTTCTTGTACCATCTCGAAACTATTCAAAAACACTCCTGTGTTGTGCCTCTGCTTTAGCTCATGAGGAAGTAGTAGGTGATTCATGACCGTCTTATGTTAGACATGTTTTATTCTGGGATTGCATGTCTAATCAAACCCCTAATACGAGGAGGGACTGGCATGAGTGCGCCCAGCTCACAAAAGATAATCACAACCAACAAACCCTCCTTCACGCTTTGTCTATGAGAAATCATAAAACTTTGGTAGTGATAAACAAAGGAGACTAAGGGGATGTGATCGTCTCCATCTTGGGAGTCGTTCCTCGAAACATGTCTAGCGTAAGAGGTGATTGAGTTGTCTACTAGCATTCGTTGACAAACCATGCACCTCCCAAAACACTTTTTATTTCTGTTTTCAAAACCAAGAGCTCTGGTACAAGTTTAGTTTTTGCTTCCAACCACGGGTTTTCAACCTTTCCATCAAACTCCACGGTTCGAGAGTCTCCACCTTCTTTCTTCAAATCACCAACTAGGAGAGCATAATTGTCATTTTGAGTGTAATGTGCATTGTCCCAAAGTAGTACATTGTCTTTTGCATGATTGTGGTATTACTTATTCTGAAGTTCTTAGTTCTAGTCTCCTTTAAAACTCCGAAGGATTTTCTGCATTTATGTTTTTCTTCACTCATGGAGGCTAGCGGAATACCACTCTAGTATGTTCAAGCTTTGTGCATTGTAATCCTGTCTTGATTTTCAGTAGCATATTATTTACTTTTAGTTGTTTGTGATTGATCACTAGAAAGAAGGATTGCTTCGTGAATTATCCTCATAGCATTGTTTTGATACTTGCTAAATTCTTTTCGTAGTACATGCTTATATACATTCATTGAAGCAAAAGAGTTTGTCAAAATTTTCTTTGTCGCGTTCAGTTCGTTGTACTGAATTGCTTGAGGACAAGCAATATGCTAAGCTTGGGGGAGTTAATACGTCTCAAACGTATCTACTTTTCCAAACACTTTTGCTATTGTTTTGCCCTCAGTCTTGCATGATTTGGACGAAACTAACCCGGACTAACGCTGTTTTCAGCAGAGTTGCCTGTATGGTTTTATTGTGCGCATGAAAATGGATTTTTAGGTGTCTATTCCAGGAAAAATCACAGAAAATCCACGCACCCGAAGGGCCACTGTGCCAGAAGTGGGACCAGAGGGCAGCCAAGGGGGCCCCAGGCGCCCCCTGGCGCGGCCAGGGGTGGGGCCGCGCCCTCTGGCCGCCTGGGGGCCTCCCCCTCCTCTGGTGCCCTACCGAGGCTCCTATTTGTTCCCGTGACAGAGAAAACCCGAAACAGAAGTCGTTTTCCCAATTCGCGTCGTGGAGCCGCCGCCACCCTCTGTTCTTCTCCGGGAGGGCTAATTTGGAGGCTGTTTTGGCCTCCGGTGAGGGGAGATCGTCGCCATCGTCATCATCATGACCACTCCATCCCCCCTCCATGACTTCTCCATCCATGTGTGAGTAATTCCCTGCTGTAGGCAAAGGGGATGGTAGGGATTGGATGAGTTAGATCATGTAATAGTTTATCAGATTGTTGGGGCATGTTGCCTATCATCTAGATTGTTGTTTATCATCTCTGCTTCAACTTGTTGCTCTTAATGCTTGTCACTTTGGGCCCGAGTGCCATGATTTCAGATCTGAACCCTATGTGTTTGCATGAATATATTTGTGTTCTTGATCCTATCTATGAGTTGTATGCACCTGTTATAGTCCGGAACCGGCGATCCCAAAGGTGACAGCTTGAGACACCAAAGGGGGTGGACTATAGTTTGATGATTCCATGTATCCATTGATTGTTAATGCTTTGTTCCGGTGCTCTTTGATAGGAGCACCTTAATCTCCATAAGTTCCTTTTGGCCCCGTTCGTAGCGGGATGGTAGGACAAAAGATGTTGTGCAAGTTCTTATTGCAAGCACGTACAACTACCTATGGGGTACATGCCTGATGTTTGATTTATGCCTAGATGATCATTGCTTTTCTGTGTGCCCTTCCCCAAGTTAAATACATGATATATCTTATCCATGCAGCGCCCAACCATCCATGTCCCTAGCCTACAGTGTTTTTAATTCTGTTGGTTACTAGTTGTTTACTTTTGCTGTTTTATTGTCGCTATTTCACCACCACTATTTCCGTTGCTATCACCACTTCCATATCGCAGTTACTACTAATATCTTATTGCAAGTAAGTGTATCTCAGGTGCGGTGGAACTGACAACTCCACTTGAGTCGAATCTATAAATTGGGTTATTCTTACCCGCGAAGACTATCTCGATCCCCTGCAGTTGTGGGTTATCAATTAGTAGTAGATGCAGTTGGATTTCGGTCTACTTATTTTGGCGTACTGCCCATGCTTTTGAGCACCTTCCTTTCTTTGTAGCATAGTTAGTATTGTGGTGCGTTTATAATCCTGTCAATTTCCCAGCTGTAATTTGTTCACCTCGCATAGCAGTTTTACCGTCTTTTGGGAGAGAGACATCACTAGTGAACATCACGGGGACCCCGGTCCATGTTCTCATCACTGTTTACACGCTCATTTACTTTCCTGTTTTTACCTTTCATTTGATATCATTATCATTATCTGTTGCGTTGATCCTTTGTAAACAACAAGGCCGGAGAGATTGACAACCTCTCTGTAGTCGTTGGGAGCAAAGTTACTTGTGTTGTGTGCATGTCCACATCCGTTGCGCCGCTGACACCTACTTATCATCTCCGGAGTCCTACTGGAGACAAACCTTGGTATCTTCACTGAGGGAAATTTGCTGTTATCCGACATCACACCTTCCCCTTGGGGTAACCAACGAGGAGAGGCGTTGTACTAGTCAACTCTCTTGTCATCAGGAAGCAACAAGAAAATCATTGCCTCATATTCATTAGTGTTGATCAGCCAAAATTATTGATCATGTGTATGAATAGGTGGTAGATTGCAAATATCCGTCACCATATGACCTTGGATCGAAATAATCGATACATCGAAGTTGTTCGCCTTACCGATGTGAAGAACTTTCATGTTGAACATTGTTTCATTAGAGGTCATATTGAATGAAACATTACTGGCGCCATATATCAGACATGCGTGTCTAGGTGTCTGGGATCGGACGCCATATTATCGCGGGGTTGAGCCTTACTTTATTGACTATAACTTTTGCATAGGACCTCAGATTGAGATGAATCAAAAAGCACAATTGTTCTCCTCGATGATGCAAACAATTTTTATATACAATATTGTTTCATATAAGGTTATCTTGGAGGGATAATCGATTAACTAGAACTCATAACGACAACTTTGATATGAAGTCGAATGGAGATGGCCAACACGCAAATCTGATTAGCCCAAATCCACAAATGGGGGAAGGGAACGAACCAAAATGAAGGCATAGTGAAAAGGCGACTCCCGGTTGCGGAAGTTAGCTTTGATGCATGGATCAAGGAGTAATCAGCGGGTCCTCTTCCCGGAAGATACGTGAAACGAAGCTTAGTCTCGGGGAGAGCGGATAATATATCCAGTCATGTCGGTTGGCGGTTACGCGGGCATTGAGGGAGGAATCAGGTGCATCTCGCCCCGAAAGATAGGGAAAACATATCTCTATCTTAAGGATAATAAAAAGTACTTCCGGTCATGTCAGTTGGCGATGATGCAAGGATTGATGGAGAAATTGTTACTCATGTCTCCTCGGAAGATACGGAAACCGAATCCCAATTTCAGGGGCATCGAATATTACTTTTGGTCGTGGCAATTAATGTCGACCTGTGCATCAAGGACTTCCATTTTGGGACAGAGGATAATACATCCAGTCGCGGTGTTTGGCAGTAACATGTGTGATAAGGGAGGAATCAGGTGCATCTCGCCCAATAAGATAAGGGAAAACATATCCTAATTTTAGGGATAATGGAAAGTACTTTCGGTCATGGCAGTTGGCATTGATGCAAGGATTGAGGGAGAAATTGTGGCCCATGTCTCCCCGGAAGGTACGGAAAACGAAGCCCAATATCAAGGAAATCAGATAATACTTTTTTCATGGCTATTAATGTCGACTTGTGCATTGAGGGAGGTCTGTTTCAGGGAGAGATGATAATACATCCAGCTGTGAGAGTTGGTGGTTACGCCAGGTCGAGGGAGGAATCGGGTGCATCTCGCCCGAAAAGATAAGGAAACATATCCTACTTTTGGGGATAATTGGAAGTATTTTCGGTCATGGTAGTTGGCATTGATGCAAGGATTGGGGGAGAAAGACACGGAAAACGAAACCAAATTTTGAGGACATCAAACAATATTTTTGGCCACGATAATTAATGTCGACCTTTGCATCAAGGGAGGATTTGAGCCGATTCCCCGAAAATATGGAAAACATAACTCAATTTAAGGGAAAGCGGAAGACTCGAGTCGGTCAGAGAACCGTCATAGGTGATTTTTTTGTATTGTCCTTCTCTGTTATAACAAAAATACAACACCTACGAGTTACTTAGAAACATGACTTACGAACTTGACCCCCTTAAGGCCAGCTCCAATGCACGAGGGCTCAGAATCCTGAGCTAGCAGTATGCCGAAGCGCTTGACCACTACTATGTATTTTGCATGTGACTTGCCAGCATCCGACTTTTTTTGGTCATCGATGCCAAGAATGGAAACCAATTTAAAACCACCAAAACGAAGTAGGATTTAATCCCTAGCGCCCCATACTTACACTGGCGATGTATTTTCCTTAATTTCCAATTAATTCTCCCTCCCGAATTCTCGGTTGACCCCCCCCTTCCCCCTTTTTTTGCAGGGACTCCGTTGACCCCCTTAATACCATATACAATGCAAAGGTGCTTAGAACGGTGTTTGTAAAAATAAATCTACTTTCTTTAAGCATTAGTGCTTATTTGTATAGCACAAACACGTATGTAGGCACATTTGCTAAAAAAGATAAGCATCGGTGCTTAAGTAAAAACCCATTTATTTCCACAAATATCACTTCCTTTCTAAGCAGATTGCATTGTACTACAAGGCCAAATATCCAAGCTCCTGTTTGAACCATGGGGGAGTGAAGAAAGTGTAAAACATGCCAAATCCAAAAAACAACTTTTATACTCAAACAGATGTGCAGCGTCAACCACCGCCGCCAGTGTCCGGCGAAACTGGAACGGGGACCCGAACCCACGCCGGGTCCAACGCCAAATCTACTGCCTCACCTATAACAGCAACGCAAACCAATCCAAGACGCGGTCAATTCCCCACTGCCTGCCTGCCTGCCTGCCTGCAGCCATCGTTATCGATCGCTCGCCTCTGTCCCGTCCGTCCGGTCCAGGACTCCATCTTCTTCTCCCCCGCTCCGGCCTTCCTCTCTTCGTCTCCGAACCTTATTTAAGCCCGCGGCCGCCGCGGCCTCCCTCCCCTGACGGAGAAAAGATCCCCAACACCAACACCTGCACCTGCACCACCTCCGCCAACCAACTTCCTTTCTCGTCTCCAAACTCCAACCAGCCCACCCAAACTTAAACAATCCCAAAAGGAAAGCCAGCCGCGTGCGTGCGTCGGCGTCGGCGTCGGCATCAAGAATCCAGCACCCGTACCGCACGTCGTCGCCGGCCGCGGGGAAGAGACGAGACGAGATGAGATGGGCATGAGGTGCAAGAGGCACCCGTTCCAGGCCGGCGGCGGCGTCTGCGCCACGTGCCTGCGGGACCGCCTCCTCGTGCTCGCCGCCGCGCAGAACGACGCCTCGTCGCCGACAACGCCGACGCCGACGCCCCCTCCTCCTCCGGCCGCCGACCCTCGGCCGGCGGCGCCCGCCCCGGCGTTCCCCAGGTCCGTGTCGCCGTACGTGTCCCGCAGGAAGTCCGACTCCTCGGGCGGCGCGCTCAGGAACCACCCCAGCCTGCTCTTCTTCCGGACGCCGCAGGTCGGCCCCTCCTACGGCGGCAGCGCCCCGCTCGAGGAAGGCGACATCGGCTACGAGAAGCGCCGCGCCGGCAAGTTCTCCGTGCTCGCCACGCTCTTCGGCAACCACCACCGCCACCACAGATCGGAGGAGGACAAGGCCGCCAAGGAGCGAAAGAACCGTTCTTGGCTCGACGGGATCATCCCGCGCCGTCGCAAGAAACAGGCACAGGCTGACGCCGCCGCGCGACCCCCGTCGTCGTCGCCGCCGCCCAGGCGCTCCTGCCGCGTGGTCAGCAACCGGGGGCTGTCGCCGGAGAGGGGCAGTCAGGGGAGCGGCGAGGAGAGCAGCTCGCCCGCGGACCCCCCGTGGCGGCCGTCCCCTTCCCCGATGCGGAGGACCCCGTGCCGGCGCCGGCAGACCAGCAGCGTGCAGTCGGGACTGGCTTTCTGCCTGAGTCCGCTGGTGCGGCCCAGCCCCGGGCGGCGCCACCGCTCCGTGCAGCCGCCGGACTCCAGCACCTTCTCCAGCGAGCTCCGGCCGTCGCCGCTCCACAGCGTGGCCTCCGCGGGGTCCGTTGGACGCTGCCGATCCAGGAAGCTCGCCGACGGTGGCCGCTTCCGGTGATCGTTTCTTTTTCCTTGTTTCTTCTTGATTAGCTTCCCTTCCCTTCCCTCCCATATCATCATCCATCACCCAAATCCCAGTTTATACTCCTCTTAGAATCTTGTGGATTTTTTACATTTTGTCCATTTGTGAAGAAGGCTCGTGCATGAGATTTCATAGTACTCCGTTGACATATACTCCCAGTATTCCTTACTGCTTGCTTGCCATTGCCAGTCGAACATATCTTGAGATTGTGACCTCCTAGTACCACTCCTTACTGCTTGCTCGCCATTGCCAGTCGAACATATCGTGAGACTGCTTGATAACTTGCAGTACAGCTGTTTGATTTGGAGAGCTTGAATCCGTTGCTGGAGCTTTGATGTTTGGGAATTAAAGAATGAATAGACTTTGATGCGCGAGTGTGAGAGCGGTAGGTGCATATCGAGAATTGAATGGCGGAGTTATGAGCGAGAGAGAGAGATCTGGTGGGGGTGTGTGTGCCGATTAATGTAGTACTGTAAAAGAAGGAAGGTTCGCGGCCGCATTGCGCTGCTGTCTGATTCTGATCGAGCCAACGAATTCTGAATCCGCGTGGATGGATGGTCTATGAATACTCCTCCTCCCTACTGTGACGAGAGACGCATCGACTGAATTGAATTCCATTTGGTCAGAGGTTTCACATGGAGATGGAGTGGAGGCAGGGCATTTATGCGGCCGATGGCTACCAATCTGCCGCTGTTCCTCCTCCATTACTCTCTTTTCGTTTGCTGGTGCACCAAACCAGGCCAATCCATCAATGAATCATGCCCCAACCTCCCTGTGCCTGCCTCCTCTGACCCGAGTTATTGAGTGCTTGCTCCTATCCTGCTCACTCCAGTTCTTCCACAGCGACCAGAGGAGAAAGCCAAATGACAAAGAAAAGAATCATGTTCACTACGTCTTGCAGCAATTTTTGAGTGAATTACACGAAAGTTGACAGCAATTTGCATTAGATTCTACATGCTCTCACTCCAAATGTGTTTTGCTGGTGACTTTTGGTTGGCTATCCACGGTCGACGTGAGTGTGCGATGATGATGATAATAATGTTGCATTGGGTGTGGGCACATCGCATCGTGATTAGGATGTGTGAACTTACTTTGTATCTTTTGTGCACTTGTGCTTACACGCTAGTGTTTAGAAACTAGTACACCTCCTTGTGTTTACATCCCACCTCTTCCGAGTTTGGATCCATCCGTTTGTTGTTAACTTGCTCCGGGAGCCATCACCGTGTCGAAAGCAGGCGTAACTAATAAAATGTCTAAAAGCAACATCACACTTCACAATTCACATATGACAGATCGATAGCTACTGCTGCTGGTCACACAACAACATGGTACACGATACATACATCGGCAACGTAAGATAATCTTCGATTTGGCATTGTTCAATCACGGGAGGGAGGTGTGGTCACTCGTGTTGCAGTGCAGATGACCTGCCGGCAGTTTAACAAGTAAGAAAACCGGTTAGACTTTTCGCTTGCTTTGTATAATTTGGTTTGAAAACTTGTAAGGCGTGAAAAAGTAGTGAGAAAAAAAGTGTGTTGCTACTTGTACTTGAGCTAGCAGTAGCGTCACTGTTGAATAGCAGGTGCCTGGATAGTTCGTATTCGTCGGCTGCTCGGTATCAGCAATACAGTAGGTCCTTGCACGTTTTGTATACTCCAAAATCTAGGAATAGATCTACTCCTAGGAGTGCTAATGATGGTGTCCTAATCAGACAGCCAAGTTGGGATTTGTGCTGCGGACAGGGGAATCGTGCCACTGGACATCTGAAATGTCAACCTGCTCTAGTAGTAAAATATAGAAAAGTCAGCATGGACTTGTTTGATTGGATACGAATTATTCCTGCCCAAATTATGATTTGGATGGTGGGGAGGAATTGAAATAGTAGTAAAATGCATTGCTTATTCAAAGGCGGCTGGGTGAGTCCAATTCTTTTTGCCCGTACCAGCACCAACGCATGTGGTGCAACAACTCAATTCCCTTTTAAGAACATCTTTAGCCGCGACTTCAAGAGGCCCCAAGCCGGTCCTATTTGCGTCGGACGGACGAAAACTTTTCAGCCGTGCCTCTAAGAGCCCAAATAGCGTCGTATTGGATTGAAATTAAATCCGGCGAATCCAAGCCGATCCGACGTGCATGTGCGCTTGGGGGCGCCGAATGAAGCGAAATACGCCGAGTGGCCCACTGTCAGGTCAAACCGTCCAAATCGACTGCCCCTCTCCCCACCATCCTTGCCGTCGCCGGCGCAACGCCGCCGCAAGGTAGCCGTTGCCCCGCCTCCAAACACGCCGAAAAAGGGTCGTAGCTCGCCCCACTGCCCTCTCCCTACCTCCCTTGCCGAGCACAGCGGCGGCTGGTCTGCCGGTCGCACCCAGCCGAGTACACCGGCGGTTGGTCGCGCCCGCCAGGCCTATTAGGTGTTCGGCGAATTACCTAAACAAAGCGCCGCCGTGATGGACTCCGACGACGAGGCGCTGTTCGCCGCGCTGATGGAGGAGGAGACCGACGCCGGCGCCCAGGACGACGAGCACCTCCTGATGCTCGCCGCCTTGGCCGATCTGTTCGTCGCCAACACGGCGCCGCAGCGAGGAGGCTCCAAGATGGGTCGCCGGAATGCAAAAGAGATGCGGCGCTCGGAGGGCTATTGCTTGCTCTAAGCCGACTACTTTGCCGATGTTCCCCTGCACGACGAGAAGGTATTTCGGCGCCGGTATCGCATGGGCCGAAAGCTTTTTTTTCGCATTGTCAATTCACTCCGAGAGTACGTCAACTACTTCGTTTGCAAGAAAGATTGGACCGACACCGTTGGGTTCTCCTCACTTCAGAAGTGCACAACGGCCATGAGGATGCTTGCATACAGAGCTCCTGATGATCAACAGGAAGACTATACACGCATGGTCGAGTCCATCGCCCTTGAGTGTATGTACAAGTTTTGCAGAGCAGTGGTGGGCAGCTTTGGAGGACAGTACTTGCGAGCACCCAATGCTGAAGACACTGCTAAGATCCTAGCAGAGAATGAAGCAAGACGATTTCTTGGGATGCTTGGAAGTATCAATTGCATGCATTGGGAATGGAAGGACTGTCCATTTTCTTGACAGGAGATGTACAAGGGGGCAAAAGGTCATTGCAGTGTGGTACTTGAGGCACTTGCTACACATGACCTCTGGATTTGACACTCCTTCTTTGGCATGACAGGAACACACAATGACATCAATGTCCTTCAGTGCTCAGATATCTTTGCCAGGCTTGTCGAAGGACATGCTCCTCCGGTGAACTTCGAGGTGAATGGACACTACTACAACAAGTGATACTATCTAGCAGATGGCATCTATCCAAGATGTCCAGTATTTGTGAAGACTATCTCAAATCCAGTGCCAGGAGGAAAGTACGCCTACTTTGCCAAGTGCTAGGAGGCTTGCAGGAAGGATGTCGAGCGAGCATTTGGGGTGCTCCAATCTCGATTTACCGTTGTCCGGTACCCCGCTCTGACGTGATCGAAATCTCAAATGTGGGAGGTGATGAATTGTTGTGTCATCTTGCACAACATGATCATTGAGAGTGAGAAAGAAGATCCAGTGTATGACACTGAACCATATCTTAACCAGAAACCTCTTGCAGTTGTTGATCACCAGATACCGGCAGATTGGACAACCTACCTCAATATGCGCCAGGAGATCCGAGATTCGCAAGTGCATCATCAACTGCAGCAAGATCTAGTGGATCATCTATGAATGCGCAAAGACAATGCCTAGTTTGATTTGTACAGTTTTTTAGTATTTTATGCTGAACTATGTATTTGCACTGAAATACCGCCGAACTACCGTCGAAACTGTGCTGAATTTGCGTCCAAATTTAGCCAAAATTTCATGTTTTATGCCGAACCAGCCGAAATGAGACGAGTTTGCACCAAAACTTCGCCGAATCTCTGCGCCGGGGAGGGGGGCGACCCTGGGGCTGCGGCTGGGAAAAAAATCGGCCCAAGTTGATTTCGTCGCCGAGAGCCCCACAAGCAATGTTAAAATATCGCCGAAAACCGGCTTGGGGGTCCGAACGGCTGAAGATGCTCTAAGCTAATATAGATAGTAACGATCCGTGCAATGGCCGTTTGTTGAGCTGCCCAGGTTCCTCCGAACGCGTCCAAGAATCTCTTGTACACATTAATGTTGCTTGTCACACTTGGATTTCAAGTACTGTAGTAGTAGGAGTACCATATGATGTGCGTACGTGAGCCGACCCCGGCCCCGAAGGGAGACCAACGAGCGACGCGGCAGCGGAAGCCGGCCAGTGGTACGTATGCCATGATGACCTGCACTGTGAGAAATGGCCCAGGAGGTGGCCCACTCCCACCCATGTTCGCCATCGCCAGCCGCTGGCTTCGGAAGCAAGCCGCCTAGTGCCGGTAGTTTTCGCGGCGGAGACGGATGCCTCATCTGCGACCCCGCCCCGGACGCCGATCGATCATCCATCCATGGGTTGGTACGCGATGATGGCGAGGGCGAAACCTGTTGGATTCCCATGGCGATCAGATCAGCGCTAGTGCGTGTGGTTGACCGGCGGGCCGTGCTGTGCAAGTGCAATCATCCTGCTGTGTGTCCCTTCGCTTTCCGGCCAGCCTTTTCTCGGTGGCAACCGGTAATGGAACATCGCTGGATCGCTCATTCCTCTGGGTCTTACCGGCCGGCCGTGTTTCGGTCTCAGTGGGAGCTGCTCCGTCGCCTTTGTTCCATCGTGTTTTATCTATCTATCTTCGCCGCCAAGGGTGGTGAGTTGGTGCGCTGTTGCAACAAACTCTCTCTTGGGGTCTCCCAGGGTGTGGAGTGTGTGTGCATGATGACTCACCAGCGGCTGGTTAGGGACTGGCGTGTTGTGTGCGTGATTGAGCCGAGCGGGTTGATTAGGTGAAGAATCATTCGACCGCCGTTCCCATCGTCGAAACTGAAGAGGAAAAGTTCGTGGAGTGAAATGAGAGAGGACCTGGTAACTTTGTGAAGAAAATGGGGGCTTGGTTGACGTGAATTAGCTGGAAGATGTGGTTGAGTTGGTTAGGTGGATGGTTCATCAGAGTTTAAATCTCAGATTTGACAATAGTGTTTGCATTTTTCTGGATTTATTCCAGTGCTTTCGATGATATAATTTCAGTAGGAGAAGACGTTTTCGTCGAAGACGAGGTGGTGACTTCGTTAATCTTAAAATGATGTACCGGTTTAGTATTGCGAAGACGTTCATAAAAGCAGGGTGTATGTGTGTGCATCATAGGGGTGATTGTATACTCGTGTATGTGAATGTCTAAGTTATACTGTGTTCCTTAAAAAAAAGACGTGAAGTAGCTGAATGCTATAACAGGATAGAAGCGTCTGCCTCTGCCCTTCTCGTTTTTGGCTTTGACATTTGCTCCCCCGGCCTCCAACCAGCATCGGTCAAACATGTACACGCATAGCGCAAGGAATGTGGCCTTTTAGTAATGGATTGTGATTATGCTACTCACGTTCCACGGTTGAATTGACTTTGAGTGAATATCAAGCAATAAACCCCAACCTTCGAGGCAAACATAGCATTGAAGTCCAGATTTTTTCCCCACATAACTACATGTTGTGAGATAATTTGTACAATCTTTGCTCCATATTAGTTGATGCAGACTTGTCTAGATACAATCTTTGCTCCATATATATACAGCCGGTCTATTTTGACATCGTTGTCAGAATAACTATTCTGACAACATTCCGAACTGCATCATATCGCAAAGCGAACCGCACTGCTGAATTCGAAGCACTGCAGCTCGTGTAAAACAGAACCACATGCACCGTTTTCGCTTCAACTTTTTAACCGTTTGTCGAAATTGAGCGTATGATACACCGTTGGATTCGTATTGAAATGGAGCATCTTCCGTATGTTGAAAACTTGTCTAGATTCCTCACAGATTAAGAGAAGTTTCGAAAATGGTGCGGCGACATACTTTTGCAGCGGGCGTATTTTCGTGATTTCTCTTAAACCGTTCATCGGAATGATGCAAATGATATATCGTTGGAAAGATATCGATCAGGAGCTCCATCCATATGTAGAACACTTTGTCTAATTCCTCACGGTTTGAGAGGAATTTGAAATTGAAAAAATCGCAGCCACTCTGTTTTTGGTTTTCGGATCTTGTAGAGAGTCAAACTTTTTAACCGTTTGTCTAAACGACGCGTATGATACACCGTTGAATTCGTATGGAGTAGGAGCATCTTCGACGTGTTGAACACTTTTTGAGATTCTGCACCGTTTTGAAGAAATTTAGAAAACGGTGGCGCTGCCCTCTTGTGGTCAGCGGCCGTTTTTGCGTAATTTTTTTTCGATTCGTTCGTCCGATCGATGTAATTGATACACGGTTGGATAGGTCTCGTCGAGGTGCTCCATTTTCATGTATAAATTTCTCTCTAACTCCTTACGGTTTAAAAGTAGCGTTGATTTTACTAAAACGCGGACTCACTTTTTTCGCGGAACAAAAAATTGGTGAGTGAATTGCATTGTTTTGCATCCGACAGTCAAGCGCACTGCATTATCGCCAACAGAGCGCACGTTTTCTTCGTGGACCCGAAATCGGCCAAGTGAACTGCATTCACCGGGCAACCGCACCGCATCCCACGGTGCCGGCGCACTGCATTATCGTCAAACAGAATTGCACGTGTTTTTCGCGGATCCGAACTCGTTGAAGAGAACTGCATCCCGCCAGAATAAGCTTTTGTTGTTAGAATAAGGTCTTAAGGGGTGTTGTTAGAATAGACCCACCCTATATATATATATATATATATATTTAAAATGCTTTTAAAAATATAGAAAAAAGATATTTATAAAAATGATATTAAAAGTAGAAGAAAAATATATATCTTATCTTTAGCCAATGTAAGCTTTTTTTACAACAAAATGCACATTTGCGACTGCACCGCTCATGCTAGCACCACCCTTAGCCGCACCCCTTTCGTGTCGCCTCCACTACCGCACCCACCCCCCTTCCGGCCAGTTGTCGGCTAATTGTCGATGATCTCGTGCCACACATCTTATGTGGAGGACGCCATCCTCTATGGAGATCACACCATGGGAGGCCAATGAAGTGAAGGAGCTTTGGGGAAGGTGATCTAGATCCGGATCTTGCCGTAGACCATGAGTAGATGGCGGTGCCCCACACCCGCTATCGTTGGTTGAAGGTGTGGGAAAGGGAGGAGGATGAGACACATACATCTCTGCATCTGGCAGAGGCCCGACAGGCGAAGGCGCACGCAGAGGAAAGGGAGGCAAAGAACCATTCCAAGCTATCCTATGAGATCTTGCACAGAACGACAACAGAAGAACAAAGTTGTATCCGCGCGGTGGAGAAGAACCGGATCAACACCATCGACCTCCCACCGATCGTGGGTATCCTGCACTTGGCCTTGGTGAAATTAAAATCGATGTACACATGCGCAAGATTAGGGTGCGGGCACCAAGAGGTCAGAGACCCCGGACACCGGGGCTGGAGATCACTCAGGAGGGGGAAGGCCCAGGCACCTGGGAGTCAAGGACTCCGGAAACCCGAGACCTGGCGTGATCCAAAACTCCGGACACCTGTGGGTTAGGACCCTGGGCACCCGGGCGCCAAGGTGACGCCCCAGTCTGGGTACCCGATGGTCATGGACCCCGGGCACCCGATCCTCCCAGTGATTTCCTTCCATCCCCTTTTGTTCAGTGCAACAACAGTTCCAGACAAGTTTCCTCTTGAATGGGTTGTGGTATATGTATGGAATGATTCCCCAAATTCACAAACACCGTGACCCCTTTTGATAGTGCGAATTTCCTTGACTCAAAATTAAACCGAAAAAATCTCGAGTCTTCAGACAACCACGCCTTTTCACTCTTTTGCATAGGGAGTTATCGATGATTGCACCTCAACCAATAATAATCCAATGACTTGAGATATACTTTAACAAACGTCATTAGATCATCTAATCCTATTGACATCAAAACCAAAACAATTATTGGAGAGAATTGTCCTTTCAACTAGCTCCTACGATTGTGGCGTTGCCTTGCAAGCAGAATGTTGTGTTTTTGGAGCAATTTTGATTTGGGGTTTTGGAAGGCTTTGTTTACAGAGTTCTGGTGAGATTGTCACAAAGGTTGGCTTGAATTAAGGTGTTGCATGTGATCCTTGGTATCATACACAAAGATCTGAACTGGGTGATGCCCATTAATCTCATGAGAGTGGATGACGAGGGGGTAACCCCACGACTCCTGCATGCGAGGATACCTGGTGCATACAAGGACGGAAGGCCCGCTGGAAGCTTTGCCAGGCCCACGACTGGCCCTCTCCAAGCACCAACATAGGAGTCCGCGATCAATATGAAAGTCATGACTTGGCGTTTAAGGTAATGATAGAATTAGGCAAGGACCTCTATAAACCCGAGACGGACTCTCCAAGACCTAGCCTAGTATATAAAGGCTGGGAGGGGGGACGTCTCAGAACATCCAATCTACAATCGTCACCTTTGGTCTTGCGCGAACTCGCCTAGACTTCCAATGTAATCGCCCCCTCACATAATATTATCGAGCAGGAAGTGCTTCTCCTGTTAGCCGACGAGTATCGCCAACCTGTTCTCTCTACGATCTAACCCAGGGTCCCTGACCATGGGATTTGTCGAGGCCGATCCTTGTCAATTGGCGGCATCCATGGGAACTACACTGGTTGGAATCACGATCTCGGCGGTCCCATCTCCAGTGAATCGCAACTCAAGGACTCGAACAAGATCCAGCCCACTCGAGGAATTCAAATTCATCGCAAACCTCTCCAACGCTCCACCAGGATCGCTCGACCCGGAGTTGAACCAAGTCCAATATTTCGGCGACTGCCAAAGTCGTCATCGAAGGAAAAGAACTCGGCGATCCAGAAGTCGAGCACAAGACACGACCGCAAAGCCAATCAAGACGCTGGAACAAGCACAAGAACTCCGGGCTGGAACACCACTCGAGGAATCGCAACATGTGACACAAGACCCGCCAGCCACTCGAAGACCCACCGCCACCCGGAATCCCGCTGCGGGACAAGACAACGACTCTGAAACTCAGACCGGCGAATACTACGATCCAGATCGAAGACCAGACGAATTCGCCAAATTCATCCGGAACCACTCGATCAACAACGGAATAGAACTCGACTCAAGGTTCCATTCCCGCTCAGAAGACCTCTCGCAGTCGTTCCAAGTTATGCGAAGAAGAAGGCACGCCGGTTCAAGCAAGCTCTCAGCCAAAGGTAAACTAGAAGGACTGTGTACAATCCATTGTTTCGAGGACGACTGGGGACGCCTTCGAGCAAGCCACACCCTAAGAGAATGTCGTCTATTTACCGAACTCTCCAACAGGCTTAAGGAGGAGAAGTAGCGCGAAGCCAAACGGACCCAAGGAACCGAGCAGTCGCCAACACCAAATACGGAAGAGCAATACCCCGCATCCCACGGATGAGTCTGCATGATCCAAGAAGGACGACCCTCCAAAGCAAAACAGAACGCCCGTACACTACAGACCCGAGCAACCGAGAGCCTCCAAACAACAGAAATCTACCAGCTATATGGCGCAGAAACCAGCATCACCTTCTCGCAAAGCGATTACCCAACCTCAATTCCAAGACCAGGACACGCACCACTGGTACTCAACGCTCAGATCGATGGCTACGACATGGAAAGAATCTTCATGGACGGGGGCAGCAGCTTAAACATAATCTTCACCAGCACCCTCCACAAGATGCTGATCCCACGGTCAGTCTGGAAGAAATCAGGCGTCTCAATCTACGGTGTAGTCCCAGGAGAAGCAGCCACCTCCCTCGGAGCAATCGATCTCGATGTCATCTTCGGCAACAAGGGAAACTTCGCAAGAAAAGTCCTTGAGTTTGAAGTACTCGACTGGCAGTCCCAATACCCGCCATAATAGGACGACCCGCATTCGCACAATTCATGGCGGTTCCGCACTATGCGTACCTCAAGCTCAAGATGCCAGGACCCTCAGGGGTCATCACGGTCAACGGAAGCTTCATCAAATCAAACCAGTGTGACCGTGACTTTCATGAAGTTTCTGACACGTTTGGAGCCCAACAGCAGCTCGAACAGATAGCCATGGCAACAGACAGAAGCATATTTCCACTAGCAAGCAGAAGTGAGTCAAAAGAATTCAAACGATACTTCAGCGTCGACAACAACACAATCACCCACCAAGTTCACCCAACGGACCAAGATAAGATGGTCCGAATCTACGCGCACCTCCTAGAAGAACAAGCAGCCGCCCTCATGGTTTTCCTCTGCCAAGAGTGGAAAATTTTCGCCTGCTGCCCGGCCGACATGCCCGAAATACCACGAGAGTTTGCAGAACACACGCTGCATATATGTCCAAACACCAAACCAGTAAAGCAGGCGCTGCGTCGATTCTCCGAACCCAAGCGCAGATCCATCGGAGAAGAGATTAACCGACTACTCGACGCACAATTCATTCGAGATATGAAGAAGGCCACTTGGGTCGCAAACCCAGTCTTGGTACCCAAAAAGGACACCGACGTACTACGGATGTGCGTCGACTACGGGCCCCTCAACAAACATTGCCCGAAGGACCACTTCCCCCTGCTAAGGATAGACCAGATAATCGACTCCACAACAGGATGCGACCTCCTATCTTTCCTTGACGCCTACTCAGGATACAACCAAATCAGGATGAAAGAAGAAGACGAAGAACACACCTCGTTCATCACCCCCTATGGAGTATTCTGCTACAAAACAATGCCCTTCGGATTGAAAAATGCCGGAGCCACATACTATCGGATGATGCAAGCATGCCTGAGAGATCAAATCGGCACTAACATCCAAGTCTACGTCGACGACATCGTCATCAATACACACAACGCAGGCACACTACTCGACGACCTCCGAGAAACCTTCGCCGCGCTCAACAAATATAGAATCAAGCTCAACCCAAAGAAGTGCGTGTTTGGCGTCCCAGCGGAAAATTACTGGGGTACATGTTCTCCGCTCGAGGAGTCGAAGCAAACCCCGAAAAAGTCCAAGCAATCGCCAAGATGAAAGAACCAGTCAACATCCGGGGCGTACAACAACTCACAGGAAAACTCGCAGCACTGAGCCGCTTCATCAGCAGGCTGGGAGTAAGGACCCTACCATTCTACCAGCTGCTGAGAAAAGGAGAAAAATTCAAGTGGACTGAGGAAGCCCGCAATGCATTCGCAGACCTAAAGAAGACCCTCTCGAAACCACCAATCCTGGCGGTGCCCAAGGTGCAAGAACCACTCTACCTCTACATAGCAGCACGCAACAGTGTAGTCAGCACGACGCTCGTCGTCGAGCGCATGGAAGAAGGAAAAATCCAGAGCATCCAAAGGCCACTCTACTACCTAAGTATGCTCCTCACAAAATCTCAGCAGCGGTACCCACACTACCAGAAGCTCGTATACGCCATCATCATGACTTTAAGGAAAGTAACACACTACTTCGACGAGCACCGCATCACGATCATGAGCAGCGCACCACTCGCGGACATCCTCAACAATCCCGGAGCAACCGACAGAGTCGCCGAATGGAACATCGAGCTCAGTCCACGCGATCTACAATTCAAGCACCCAACGGCGATCAAAGCCCAAGTACTCCCAGACTTCCCGGTCGAGTGGGCAGAAGTGCAAACACCATCCCCCCCAGACATGTCCAAATCATGGACAATGTTCTTCGACGGGTAAAAAAGACAACAAGGAGCTGGAGCAGGCGTCGCCCTAATCTCCCCCAAAGGAGCCAAACTCAGATAAGTACTTCAAATCAATTTCAGCAATGCCTCAAGCCCTCAAACAACGAAGAAGAATACAATGCACTACTCCATGGCATGCGCATGGCGAAAGCCTGCGGTGCCACTCGCCTCTCCATTTACGGCGACTCCAACCTAGTCGTCCAACTGGCAATGAAAGACTGCGAAGCAGTCGCAGAAAACATGATGGCTTACCAAAAGCTCTACAACACCCTGGAAGGAAGATTCGATGGCTGCGAGCTAAACTACACCCCCAGAGCGAATAACACAGAAGCAGACGAGCTCGCAAACACTGGATCAACCCGAGGACCCATCCCTCCAGGCATTTCCCTAGAAATCATCAGCCAGAGGTGAATCAAAATAAAAGCACCCGCACCAGAGGCAGTCGCAGAGGACGATGACGCAACGAACCAGCACAAGTAGCTGCGGCGAACCTAACAGACAATGTAGGCAACGAAGCAGTCGAAGAAGCAGAACCAGCCGCACCCGAAGGCCCATCTTGGACACAGCCGTTCCTTCGATTGTTCATTGAGGGCACCTTACCACAAGACGTCATAGAAGCCCGACGCATCAGCCGACGAGCTAAGGCACTCACAGTAATGAACGGACAGCTCTACAAGCGCAGCATCTCTTAGGTCTTAAAAAAGTGCATCGAGGAGGAAGAAGGCAAGGCCCTATTGCTCGAGATCCACGAAGGCACCTACGGGCACCATGCGAGCAGTCGTGCACTCGTCGCCAAATCCTTTCGCGCAGGGTTTTACTTGCCAACCGCAATGAAAAATGCGGAAGACATTGTACGACGTTGCATCGCCTGCCAAAAATTCCCAGCAGGCCGCACGCCCCAGCATCAGCACTCAAAAACATACCACTATCCTGGCCATTCGCCACCTGGGGAATCGATATGGTAGGGCCACTCAAGAAATCTTCAAAAGGAGGCCGAACACATCTATTAGTAGCAGTAGACAAGTTCACCAAGTGGATCGAGGCGGTGCCAATCACAAGCTCAACAACCCTCACAACAGTTAACTTCATCAAGTCCATCATCTTCAGATTCGGCGTACCCCGCAACATCATCACAGACAACGGCACAAACTTCACAGCAACAGAATTTCAGAACTTCTGCCCAGACCTGGGCATCAAAATCAACTGTGCGTCAGTCGCGCACCCACAATCCAACGGCCAAGTGGAGAAAGCAAATGGTTTAGTGTGCGGAGGAATAAAAAAGCGGCTCCTCGCACCGCTCGAACAAGATGCAGGCAACTGGGTAGAAGAACTACCCACAGTCCTATGGAGTTTGCGCACAACCCCAACACCTCAACACAGTACACACCCTTCTTCATGGTGTACGGAGCAGAAGCGGTACTACCGCACGACCCAAAGTTTGGAGCTCCCCAAATCGCGGGATACGAGGAATAAGAGGCAGAAGAAGCACTCCAGAACGATAAATACACCGCAGAAAAAGCAAGGGACACAACCATAGCAAGGTCAGAAGGATACCAGGACAAACTGCGCACATACCAAAACAGTCGCCTGTGGACCAGAACCTTTCGCAAAGGAGATCTCGTCCTGCGACTAATACAAGAAAAAGTGCACAAACTTGCCCCACAGTGGGAAGGACCCTTCATAATCTCCGAGGTCATAGGAGGAGGCGCATACAGGCTGAAGAATCCAAAGACTAACGAAGACGTGGGAAACCCGTGGAATGTGGCAAACTTGCGCCTGTTCTACCATAGTCTACTCATAAGCCCCAGCAGGGGTCTCAGCAGCAGCACCGATTGGCAGTTCATGTAAAAACTCACAAGCAATAAAAGTTGTTGCCCAAATAATACCACACAAAAAGCACTCGGGGGCTCGAGCACAAACTCCCCCCGAGAGACGCTATCTTCGCTTACGCGACGCTATCTACAAAGCACTCGGGGGCTCGAGCACAAACTCCCCCCGAGAGATGCTATCTTCGCTTACGCGACGCTTTCTAAAAAGCACTCGGGGGCTCGAGCACAAACTCCCCCTGAGAGACGCTATCTTCGCTTATGCGGCGCTATCTAAAAGCACTCGGGGGCTCGAGCACAAACTCCCCCCGAGAGATGCTATGTTCGCTTACACGACGTTATCTAAAAAATCACTCGGGGGCTCGAGCACAAACTCCCCCCCGAGAGACGCTATCTTCGCTTACGCGACGCTATCTAAAAGCACTTGGGGGCTCGAGCACAAACTCCTCCTCGAGAGGCGATACTTTCGCTCACGCGACGCCACAGAAAAGAAATCAAAGGCTAGAACGCACCTCCTTCGACGGTCAACATATCCTTCTTACATGGCCACAAAAATTTATTCAGGCACGCTTTAAAAGATAAAGTACAAAGCAAGACAGAAAAGTCCCTTAGTCTTCACCTGATCGCAAAAACGATCACCTAAAGACACGGGGCTACTCCCATCGGGAGCGCTGATGCGCACCCGATAAAAAGTTTGGAACAACTAAGCAGCCACAAGAAAGGACAACCCAGGTAGACAAAAGCTCACAGCCTACGCCTGATTCTACAAATCAAACGTAGCCTCGGGGGCTAATCCCATCAGGAGCGCTGCCGCGCACCCGATGAAAACTATACAAAGGAGTCGAAGACAAATTTCCATTAAGATAATTTTCCATTACAAAGGAGTCAAAGATAAATTCCCATTACAAAGGAGTCGAAGACAGTTTTCCATTACAAGGGAGTCGAAGACAATTTTCCATTACAAAAGGACTCGAGCAGCTACCAGTCGGGTTACAATACCAGCTTATCACAAGGAATTATGACTCCTACATGTGCGCTCATGCTGAGATAATTGGTACTTTCGTCGCACAAACCTGACGAGCATCACCTCTAACAAAGTAACAACTAAGCCTGCAAAGAAGCAATTCGCCGCCCTGCAGTTCTACAAGGTGCCCCGCTTACTGACGCACCCGCTTGACGACCGTCTTGACGTCGAGCTCATCCTTAGAACTAGAAGAGCAAGCACCACCAGCCGAGGAGTCGGCAGAAGATGAAGTCACAGGAGAAGCAGGCGAACCACCCCTCGACCCATCAGAACTGTCAATGCTTGATTCCTCCCAGTACGGATCCAGACGATTGCCACCGGCGTCAAACGCACGAACAATGAGGGTATCTTCACCATCAAAACGACAACGAAGGCTATCCCCATCTCGCAAGTTTAACTGCCATGAAAATGACCTCCAACCAGCATCCAGAAAAATCAAGAAAGAGCCATCAACAGAAAGCTCAACCCAAGCAGGAGACCGAGTGCATCCTTGAAGCCAAAGCCACAAAACCCTCAGATTAAGCAAATCAGAATGGAAGAGGGATCCGAGTAGCAGTGCGATAAGAATGCGCAGAAGGAAGTCATAGCGCCAGACACCCTCATCCACACAAGACGAAGAGGGCGTCGCTGCAGCTCCACGACGCCCACCACGTGAAGAGCGAGGGGTACGGCCACCACGACCGCGCCGGACACGACCTCGTCCAGATGCACCATCACCCCGCTTGGGAGCCATAGGAAGAAGAAGAAGAAGATGGGAGAAGAATGGATGACCAAGACCAAAGGAAACGGGTATTTATAGCACAGCCCGGGGGCAAACCGGGAAAAATGCAGAAACCCAGGAGGCGCCATCATTAAATCAAAAACCAAACACGCCAGGCGTGACGGATTAAAGACAAGATGCCTTCACACGGTCAGCAATATTTAAAGGACGCGTCAAATCTCGCCTGTTTCCCATACACGCCTCGGAAATCCAACGGGCACCAGGCAGCACGACGTCCAAGTCGTCATTATGATGGGCCAGAAGACGCGACGATTCAAAGACCAAGCATCATCATAGGTCACCAAATAGTATCACAACACCTATCAACGCGACATCCCAAGAAGAACAGATCAAGATAAACACAATTGAAAAAAATAAAAGACTGGCAAAGGTTACCTATCTCTCGGTGCCAAAATATTCTGATTCCAAAATCTTTTACTCCCATCGGGAGTACCTTTATTCGAGTTCGGGTGCTCCCTCACGCAGAAGGCAAAGACGTGCTTGAGTGGCTACTCGCACCAACAAGTAAATCACGACATCAACAGAGTTTCGGGTGCTCCCTCACCCAGAAGGCAGACACGTGCTCGAGTGATCACTCGCACTAGCAAAAATAAACGTACTTGTAGAGTTCGGGTGCTCCCTCACCGTGAAGACAGTAAATAATTCGAGTGACTACTCGCAAGGACTCCACAAAGTATTTGACACTATGATCTACTCGCTCACTCGACAGCTTTCCGAGTGGGCACTTTCTTATTTTCCTCGTCTGATCTTGCAAAAGTTCTGCGAGTGACCGCTAACAGCTTACTTGATTGTTTATTCCAAGTGGGTGCATCTCTATTTAGGCTCCGCGCCTCTACAAAAAATGATGCCTGGGCTGCGACTTGCTGTACCCAGATGCCACGCAAGCTTAGCGTGTAGATAAGACCCCGCTGCACAAACGGCCGGGCCGGGACTTGCGACAGCGCGACTTCATTCCCGACATTTTCCATGCGCTCGCATGATTGAGAGATGAGCCGATAACGGACACGTTAAGGTTATTTACTGGGACCGGCGGCATTGATCCTATAAGACCTGCAGCGGCATGAACTTTGCTAGACACCGGTCGTTCCCAAGTTCGTGTCGAGGGACATGAGCTTGATTGAGCTACTGAGGTATTTTCCACTAGTGAAATTCACCAAGGCTCGACTTGTCGACTAAATTGGGCCCTTTCAGCTTAGCATCCCTCGAAATTAAACATTTGTCATGGCTAAAGCTGCCAGCGACTCGCAGCCGCGCTGCGCAAAGCGAACAAGGGTGAATTCGAGTCCCTGCGCGACTCTTCTAGTCCCCCAGGCACTCAGGGGCTACTGACGAGGGGGTAACCCCACGACTCCTGCATGCGAGGATACCTGGTGCATACAAGGACGGAAGGCCCGCTGGAATCTTCGCCAGGCCCACGACTAGCCCGCTCCAAGCACCGACGTAGGAGTCTGCGATCAATATGGAAGTCAAGATTTGGCGTTTAAGGCAAGGATAGAATTAGGCAAGCACCTCTGTTTACCCGAGACGGACTCTTCGAGACCTAGCCTAGTATATAAAGGCTGGGAGGGGGACGTCTCAGGACATCCAATCTACAATCGTCACCTTTGGTCTTGCGCGGACTCGCCTAGACTTCCATTGTAATCTCCCCCTCACATAATATTATCGAGCAGGAAGTGCTTCTCCTGTTAGCCGACGAGTATCGCCAACCTGTTCTCTCTATGATCTAACCCAGGGTCCCTAAGCATGGGATTTTCCGAGGCCGATCCTCGTCAGTGGACCTTGTGTTAAATCCGCCAAACAAACTTTGGGGCAAAGAAAGATGCCAATATGAATAATGATTTTGCAAATGGAAATGTTCAATATATAGTCATTGATTACCACATTCTGAGCAGTAGTTTGGTGAACTTGAGGAGGGAGAGCTTTAATTTCTTAGTTGTTGAAAATGTCTCAAGTATGAAGAAAATGATTTAGGGAAATCTAGTTTCACTAGTGGTGGTTTGATGAACACTGCTGCTCTAGATCAACTGTTTCCTCTTGAAGAAGGAAAAATGAACTTGAGATTGGTACTTAGATCAACAAATAGTGGTCTAACTTTGGGAGACTAATATTTTCAAAGTTATATGTGGATAAGAAAGGTAAACTCAAAGAATAATTAAGAAATAATACTATTAAATGGATGGAGACTCTAATTCTGTTTACAAATCAAAAGGAGAACATAAAGGGCCCTTGTAAGGTGAGAGAAGGATCAAAATGGATGAAAATGAAAGTTTATTTTTTGCATCACTTAGATGTTCCCAAGGAGAAATAGCTATTAATTTCATTTCTTGGATGATTCTATTAAAAAAAGTGTGCTCATTGATAACACAAAATGCAGAGAGGATGAGAATGTAAACATTGGAAAGGAATGTAAATTTCCTTGTCATGTCAACATTTGTTTGGATTATGTGGGAGCTAGTAATGCGTCTCATCTGAATGTGGAGGGAAAATCAGGTGGTACTCCAACTTTACCATGGTTTCTGCCTAATTTGGCTGACAAGGAAGGGGTGAAACACTGTAAGATTGTGTTCATTGGGAAAGAAAGATGGAAGCGGTACGTGTCTAGTGGGACTGCTTTGAAAAACTTATCTACCCATAGTTAGGTCGGGCTAGGATTGGGTCATGGCCTATCAGGGAAAGGGAAAACGGTAAATCTATGGTTATAGAGGTGGTTTTCACCCACCAAACCCCCTGCCCCTCCCCTTCTCTTATTTCTTGTGTGTGCAGCGAAGGTGGAAACGATAGTTGCGGGTTCCTGATCTTACGCACAAGTGGCCTGATGTCATGAGAGTATACTTCTCTCCCCTCGTTGGTTACCAAAAGTGGAAGGTGAGATGTAGCGTAGCGGCAATTTCCCTTAGCGAAGATGCTAAGGTTGAGTATCGAACCAGTAGGACTCCAAGATCGACAAGTACGTGGTTAGGCAAGTGATGCGCCGTTGATAATCACTTGCTTCTCCTGGACCTGCACACACAACAGATAGCTTTGCTCCCAACGAGTACAGAGAGGTTGTCAATCCCTCCAGCCTTGTTGTTTACAAAGGATAAAACGCACGGGATAATAATGATAGTGATAGCTACGGAAAAGTAAATACTGAAAGTAAATTGAAGGTGTAAACAATATTGGAAATATGGACCGGGGTCCCATGCTGTTCACTAGTGATGTCTCTCTCCCAAAAGACGATAAAATAGCCATGTGAGGTAAAAAAATTACAGCTAGGAAATTGACAGGATTATGTGCGCAAACCAATGCTAATTATGCTATAAAGAAAGGAAGAGGCTCAAAAGCATGGGCGGTACGCCAAGACAAGTAGATCGAAATCCATTTGCATCTACCTACTAATCATCGACCTTGAGATATCTATCCAGAACATCTCGCTGGTATTAAGTTGCGAATCCCACTCAAAGTGTAAACTCAAAGCAACAGACAACTTCATTAAAGAACTTTGCGTAAAGTAAACAATCCTTGCACCCGCAAGTACAAGCACCGATGTTTTCCCCCTTGTGGCAACAACACATCCCCTAGAATCATGTTTTTGTTACTCAAGCTAGTCATCGAGGGGGGCATGAACCCACAATCATGCATAACGCTCCCTCTTGGAGACACTACCTACTACTTGGCCAAAGCAATAAACAGCAACGGAGAACATGCAAGAATTACTCAAGAACATAAATATAAAAGAGGATGATCAAATATAAAACTCAATCACAATCTATACATAATCTCATAATCCATCGGATCCCAGCAAACTCAGCATAACAACAGCAGAAATATTACATATGTGCCTCGATCATGTAGGGCAGCTCACGAGGTCTAATCCATGAAGAACAAAGAGGGGAGGAGAACATCACATAGCTACTGATCATAGACCCATGGTCCAAGGTGGACTACTCACGGTTCATTCGGGAAGCGTCCATGGTGGTGGAGAAGCTTCCGGAGGTGATTCCTCCCTCCGGCAGGGTGCCGGGAAGAGGTCTTCTGGTGCTCCCGATCTTGGAAGCGCGGCGGCGGCGGAACATAGGAGAGATCGCGAAAAAGGGTTCCCGTCTTGGGGGTTTTGCGTCACGAGGATTAAATAGGCGAAGGGGGGCAGCCAGGGTGTCCACCAGGGGTCCAGGCGGCCCCTGGCGCGACCCCACCCTGGGGCGCACCGGGAGGGTGCCTGCCCCCCTGGTGGGCCCCCTCTGGCCCCCCTCGGTGATTCCGGAAGCTTCCTGATCGCTGCTTTTTTATTGGATTTTTCCCGAATTTTTGGAGCACTTTTTATATGGGGGAAACCTGAAATAGAAAAACAGCAGAAAACAGGAACTGACACTGGGGTGCACTGAGTTAATAGGTTAGTCCAAATATGATCAAAAGTGTATGGAAGTTCATCAATATCATAGCAATATCACACAAAAGAGGCATGGAGCAAGCATAAATTATAGATACGTTTTGGACGTATCATGGCCTCACCCCCACCTCCATCCATGGATAGGCATGGTTCCCTTCGTGGATGTTCACCAAGATTCGCTCGTGGAGGGGTCGAAGTGGGCGAGGTAGATAGAGCCGAATAGATTTAGTACAGAAGATAGGGGCTGAGATCAGCGGTATTGAAGAAAGAGAGAGGAATGGGGGAGGGATGATATGGTTAATTTGGCTGAGACTAGGAGGAGAGATGAGGAATTGAGGACGAACGACGCGGGGCGGAAGGTAGAAAAGTAAATGAATAACGTCACTTAGTGCTGATGGGTGTAGATAACACCTCCTCGTTGGTTACCCCAAGTGGAAGGTTATGATGTAGTTAGCAGCAAATTCACCTCGGTGAAGATACCAAGGTTATCGTACCAGGAGGACTCCGGATTCTTCAAGCAGGTGTCAACGGCGCCAAAGATTAAGTTTCCGGATTGGTTCGAGGTTGACGTGGACCTGCATAGATAAACAAATAATTTTGCTCCCAATGAGTTCAGAGAGGTTGTCAATCTCTCCAGTCTTATCGTTTCCAAAGGATCAAACACACAGTGGAAATAGTGATGGTGATTTCAACTGAAAGGAAACAAAGCAGTAAAAAGTTGAGGTGTAAACAATGATGGAAATATGGACCAGGGTCCCATTATATTCACTAGTGATGTCTCTCTCCCAAAAGACGATAAAATAGCTAAGTTGGGTGAACAAATTACAGCTGGGCAATTGACAGAATTATAAAATCACCGCAGTGCTAACTATGCCACAAGAAAGTTAGAGGCTCAAAAGTATGGGCAGTATGCCAAGACAAGTAGACCGTTTATTCATCAGCATCTACTCACTAATCATCCACCTTGAGATATCTATCCATAACATCTCGCGGGTATTACGTTGCGAGCCCCACCCATAGTGTAAACCCAAAGCAACAGACAACTGCTTTAACAAACTTTGCGTAAGGTAAAAAATCCTTGCAACCGCGGTTACAAGCACCGTTGTTTTCTCCCTGGTGACAACAACACATCCCCTAGTCTCATATTTCTGTCACTCAATCTAGACATCGGGGGGCATGAACTCACAATCAAGCATAACGCTCCCTCTTGGAGTTACTATCTACTACTTGGCCAAAGCAATAACAAGCAACGGAGAACATGCAAGAATTACTCAAGAACAAAATATAAAAGGAGAACCAAATAAATAACTCATCATGATCTGAACATAATCTCATAATCCATCGGATCCCAACAAACACAACATAGCAATAGCAGAAAGATTAAATAAGTGCCTTGATCATGTAGGGAAGCTCACAAGGACTAATAATTGAAGCACAAGATTGGAGAGAAGATATCACATAGCTACTGGTCATGAACCCATGGTCAAAGGGGGACTACTCACGACACATCTGGGAAGCGCTCATTGTGGTGGAGAAGTTCCTAGAGACCAGTCCTCCCTTCGGCAGGGTGCCGGGAAGAGGTCTTCTGGTGCTCCCGATCTCGGGATCGCGGAGGTGGCGGAACAGAGGTGAAATTCACGATGCGAGGTCTCTTTTCAGGGTTTCTGCATCGGGAAGTAAATATAGTCCGAAGGGGTCACCAGAGGAGGTGTCCTCCTCCCAGGCGGCCTGTGGGCGCGGCCCCACCCCTGGTCGGCCAGGTGGCTGCCTAGGAGGGGGGTGCCCCCCTTCGGCTGGCCTTCGGGCTTCTAAAAGCTTCCGTTATACTGATTTTTTATATATTTTTCTTGGAATTTTTTGGGCACTGTAAATATGGGTATAAACCTGCAACTTACAAACATCAGCAGACAGAAACTGGCACTGGGCGCACTGAGTTAGTAGGTTAGTCCAAATATGTGTAATAAAGTATGAAAGTGTAGAAAAACACATAGCAATGTCTCCCAAATGAGCATGGAACAAGCATAAATTATAAATACGTTTGGGATGTATCAACATGCCCAAGCTTAATTCTTGCTCGTCCTCGAGTAGGTGATACGTCCCAAACGTATCTATAATTTCTGCTTGCTCCATGCATGTTTTGTGTGATATTGCTATGCTTTTGGTACACTTTCATACACTTTTGATCATATTTGTACTAACCTATTAACTCAGTGCACCCCAGTGCCAGTTTCTGTTTTCTTCTATTTTTGCATTTCAGGTTTTCCCATTATTAAAAGTGCTCAGAAAATTCCAGGAAAAATATATAAAAATCAGCGTTCTAGAAGAGTCCTCCAGCCGGAGGATGGGGCCCTGGGGTGGCCCACAGCCCCCAGGCGCCCTCCTGGCGCGGCCAGGGGTCCACCCGCGCCGGGTGGCCGCTTGGGTGACTGGGACCTCCCTCGGTGCCCCCCTTTGGATCTTATTTATACCCCCGTCACGAAAACCCTGATTCCAGACCCCTTTTCTCCAGAAGCAATTCCGATCTCTGCTGCCATCGCCAACAAGCTTTGGGGGACCAGAATTCCTGTGTTGGCACCCTGCCGGGACGGGGAAGTGCCCCCGGATTCATCTCCATCGACGTTGCTTCCTCCCTCCATGATGCAGGAGTAGTCCCTCCTCGGGGATGCGGTTTCTACTAGTAGCTATGTGGTCAATTCTCTCTCCCATGATGTGATCTTCGTTGTGTTAATCTAGGGTGATCCCATGATATTTCCCCTTCCACTATGTATTGGATTGATGTACTCATTTGATCTTATCTAGTATAATCCTCGAGACCATGGTGACATCGGTCTATTGGACATGGGTTAGAAGAATATTTTCATGAGTGATTTCCTCTTTTGTGTGTTGATTGAAGATTGAGAGTCTCTTGGTGGTTGTATTTGAATATCCTTGAGATATGTTGTGGTGATTGTGGTACTCTCTTTGCCGCGGTGACATTGGGAAATCCATAGATTGAGAACTACAAACTCTGAGGTGTGCTTTTGTAGCCCTACATAATTCTCGTCCTCTCTTGACCCCAAAGGATTGACCTCCGAGTGCGTCTCCATTGCATGTTTTATGGGAAATATCATGTGATTAGACTATGTTAATGTTGTTGGGAGTTTCCACTAGTGAAAGTATGAAGCCTAGGCCTTGTTTCCACCATTGCAATACCGTTTGTGCTCACGTTTACCACTTGTTTGCTTGCTGCACTTTTTATTACAGATTTATATTACCTTGCTTTGCCACACCTATCACCCATATTTTACCATCTCTTCGCTGAACTAGTGCACCTATATAACTCCTAGTTGTATTAGGTGTGTTGGGGACACAAGAGACTTCTTGTATCTTAATTGCAGGGTTTCTTGAGAGAGACCATCTTCAACCTCTACTTCCCTGAGTTTGATAAACCTTAGGTCATCCACTTGAGGGAAATTTCCGCTGTCCTACAAACCTCTGCGCTTGGAGGCCCAACATAATCTACAAGAATATAAGCGTGCGCAGACATCAGTAGGTAAATGATAACAGAGATAATTTCTATGGTGACATGCTAACCCAAATATAAGAACTTCGAAGTAAAGCAACTAAGATATGCAATTCAAGTCAAGACAATAACAATCAAGAGTCTATATCTAGTATTGAAACTACCAAAGTAAGAACATAAAGGTGCAAGAGCTCTCGCTGTCCGTGACTCGAATGTCTCCAAATGGTGTTTGCGTGCAAGAAGTGGGAGATGGGTTTAGAGCATAAAAATACTATATAGTTTAATTTAGAACTCAATCTACTAAAATTCACACTTGGTCTCCTTCGGAATCTTATTTTGACTCGTCCCTAGATCACTAGTTAGGCACAAGTCAAACTGATCCTCTCCCTTTCGACTTTGATCACTCATGCAATGGATGAGCGCAATCAAGATATGTTGGCACTTAGGATGGAAAATAGAAAAATGATGGGGAAGGAAGACAAAAAGGTGTGAAAGGTTCACATCAATGAGAACAATCATAGGCGAGAGAAAGCCAAATGATAGATATGATGTGAGGAGTGGGGATTGCCATGCAACAGATGCAAATATGAGCTAAGGTAAGCTCTCCAATGAAACTAGTGGGGGTGCAGGCAACTTGCTTGCTCATGAAGACCTAGAGCTCTTTTGGGGAGGCTCATCCTTGGGAATATGCAAGCCAAGTTCTACAGTGTAAGGATCCCCACATAGTTACGCATTAATGATATGAAAATCTCTATGGAGTACAAATATGAATATGGGGTACGAGTTTAGATCTTTCAGAAGGAATAGTAGTGTTGCCCCCTTCTCTCTTTTTATTTATTTTTTCTATTTTTTGTACTTTTGTGGCCTCATTGGCTCTTTCTATTTATCTCTCATTTGTCCTCTTTGGGATCTTTTAATTTGTCCTCTTTTGGGATCTTTTATTTTATCCTCTTTGGATCTTTTCCTCACTTAAGGGCAAAACTCTATATTTTACAAGAATATAGAAGATCTTGACAGTTTACAAGAAGTACTCAACATAAAGAAAGCTGAATAACTATCATGATGTATGAAAATGTATGCCTCTGCCAGTGTAGCAGGAAATGCAATGATACTCGCGCGTCATGTAGCAATAATTAGGGCAAGGCCCAACTAGCATGCGGCTCTACAATCAAGCAAAAACATGTATGACATGAAGATCAAGTCATGAGATAATGGATGTTGCATGGCAATGTATCTTGGAAAGGCTATGTAAATGCCTTTATAGGTAGGTATGGTGGCTGTTTTGAGGAAGATATAAGGAGTTTTATGATGACAGAGCATATCATGCCAAGGGTTTGGATGCACCGGCGAAGTTTGCACCAACTCTCAAGATGAGAAAGGGCAATGCACGGTACCGAGGAGGCTAGCAAAATATTGAAGGTGGAAGTGCCAACAATCAAATACTCGCATTAGTCTGAAGAACTCATGCACTTATTATCGGTAACTCTCTATCTAATCATTAGGTTCACAAAGAGACAAGTACCCCGAGGAGGAGTGTATGGGGGTTTGGTTATCCTTGCGCATCCTCGACCCATGGTACGTGAAGGTACTCCATATATTCCAACCCCTCCAGAGGTCAGCGATCCATTTAGTAGCTAGAGTTCTCAATTAATTTTTGTAGTTTTCAAAAATAAGCACATATTTCCCAAAATACGACCCCTATCACTAATAGGCTCAAGCTCTTGGCACCAAAAGTACAAACATTACTCAAATCAATACCTCAAAACTATTGGAAGTTGCTACTACACTTATAATAGCAACCTTAATTACCTACTCATGCAAGACACACAACTCAGTGCAACAGACCAACTCTCTAAACAAGATGAGCATGATAACTCAAGAGAGTTACAAAAGAAACAACCTAAATATAAGCTCTTAAAAATATAAGCATGAAAACAAGAGCTAAGCATGAAAACAGCTATAAAAGATAAAGAACAAACACACACAAAAAGGATAAGCATGCAAACTATGTTGTGTTCTAGGGTGAAGTGGAGCGTGTTTCTCTCCCAAAAAATGTAGGATAGGGTCCAACTTGTTATGAACATCAAGCAAAAATAAAACAAACTAAAAAGTAAAGAGCGAGACGATCCGAGCATAGCACACAACACATGAAGAGATAAAAATATAGCATGGAGAAGGACGAACTGATGATTGTTGATGGAGAAGGGGATGCACGGGGGCATCCCCACGCTTAGACGTTTGAGTCTCCTTGGATATTTCATGGGGATGCATGGGGCATCCCCAAGCTTGAGCGTTTGACACTCCCGGATCTTCTTTCATCATCTTTCTTCGCATACTTGAAAACTCCCTTCATACGAAATTCATCATAAGCTGATTAGAGTGGTTAGTACCCGTAAATAAATAATTTTTCTCCACTGGAAATAAATATTTTCATGAAGATCTACTGTTTCTCAAGATTGCCAAAAAGTTTTTTCAAAGAAAAAGCAATCTTAAGATTTGAAAAACGGCGAGAAGGCAAAATGTGGAAGAATCTGTGAAAGATAGACCAGTAGGTAGTAAAAAATTGTTTTGGGGTACTTCTGCATCTCAAATAAAAAAACTCGGAACAGACGCTAGAAATTCAATTGTATAGAGCATACTTTAAAAAAAATCAGATCCAAAAGATGATCTGGTGATTTTTGGTGAATTTTTCCGTCAAGAAGACATGATCTGTTTCTGGACAGCAGGTCACAAATTTTGAACTTTCTTGCAATCGGAGGCTAAAACTTGGCACAAAGCTTGAGAATAAAGATACAATGATGTTGCTACAATAGTAACAAACATCAAGACCACTAAAACTTAAAGTAAAAAAATTTTGGGTTTACTCCCATAGGCGCTTTCTTTTATGCCTTTTAGCTAGGCATGATGCAAAAAGATCAAGTTTTATCAACTCCAAAAGAATAACTTGCCCGTGTAACGGACTCATAAGGTTACTTAATATTCTTTCGAGGGAAGTGTTCCATTCTCTTTTTGAGGGGGAATAGGAATTTATGGTCCCTACTTTCATATCAATGATAGCACCAACGGAGAAAAGGACGTCCAAAATAATTGGACATGAGGGATCACACTCAATGTCCATAAAGAGAAAATCAAAGGGAACATAGTTATCATTGAAAACAATATGAACATCATCAATCCTCCCTAAAGGTTTGTTTACATAAGAATCAACAAGACTAACACCAAAAGAACATGGATCACAAGGTTTTAATTCAAGCATATCATACATTCATTTGGGTACAAAATAGAGGCACTAGCTCAACCATCACATAAGGCAAAGCAAGAGAAATTATTCAATTTGATTTTGACCATAGGATCCCAACCATCTTCTAGTTTTCTAGGAATAGAAACCTCTAACTTGAGTTTATCCTCCCTAGCTTTGATAAGAGCATTGGTAATATGCTCGATGAACAATGTTAAGTGAACTAGTGTGGGGGGTCTTTGGACATTCTTTGCAAAAAGGTGATAACTTTAGATAGGATACAATTGTCAAAATCAAGATCACTACCATTAATTAAAGTGGTGGTGATGTCATGTAAGCTCATTCTCTTGGTAGTCTCTAAGTTCATGGGACCTTCTTGTCCTAAAGTTGAGGTATTAGCATCACCATTAATAGGTCCATTGGGACTAGGGATGTGTTGGGTGATAAAAGTTTTGAGATCCTCAACAAATTGGGTGGTGGAAATAGCAGTGTGTGTAGGAAGGCTCTTAATCCTATCTTCCTCTTCTTTTTCTCTATCCCATCTATCCTTAAGTTTGGCTAGCATTGTAATGTTCTCATTAATATGCACTTGTATAGCATTCATGGTGTAGTTTTCCTTTCATCAAGGGGAGAAGTTATAATTTTAAGCATCTCTACATCATGAGCTATGTTGTCTACCTTCAAAGGGAGACTATATTTTTTTTCTAATTTATCTTCTACACTCTTATTGAGGCTTTTTGAGAAGTGATAAAGTCCTTAAGCATGCTCTCTAATTCGGAAGTGGAGTTTTTGGTGCTAGGATAAGTGTTGTTGTTCCCATAGTTGTTGGATGGGAACGGTGTAGAATTGTTGCTACCAAAATTAGTCCTGTAAGGATTATTATTAAACTTGTTCCTAGAAATAAAATTAACATCAACTTGCTCGCTTTCTTGAGCAACCAAAGAATTTAAAGGAAAATCATGAGGATACATAGGAGCTTGCTTAGTGAGTAGAGACATAATCAAGTCAACCTTTTCATTTAAAGAGGAGATCTCCTCAACAGAGTTTACCTTCCTACCTATTTGAGATCTTTCGGTGTGCCATTGAGAATAATTTTTCATCATCTCGTCTGATAGCTTCGTGGCAGCACCAAGTGTAGTTGACATGAAGGTTCCTCCTGCGGACGAGTCCAACAGATTCCGCGAGGTAAAGTTTAATCCTGCATAGAAAGTATGGATAACCATCCAAGTAGTCAAACCATGTGTAGGGAAATTCTTAATAAGAGATTTCATACGTTCCCAACTTGGGCAACGTGTTCATTATCCAGCTGTCTAAAATTCATAATATTACTTCTCAAGTAGATAATCTTAGTAGGTGGATAGTACTTCCCAATAAAAGTATCCTTGCACTTAACCCAAGAATCTATGATATCCCTAGGCAAGGATGGAAGCCACACCTTAGCTCTTCCTCTCAAGGAGAAAGGAAAAAAGCTTAAGTTTAACAATTTCATCATCTACTTCTTTGTACTTATGCATATCACAAAGCTCAACAAAATTATATAAGTGCAAAGGGGCATCATTTTCAGCACCGGAGAATTGTTGTTTCATAACAAGATTCAACAAAGCAGGTTTGATTTCATAAGAAGGTGCTGAAGAGGCAGGTGGAGCAATAGGAGTGCTAATAAATTCATTGTTGTTGTGACTAGTGAAGTCACACAACTTGGTGTTTTTAGTGGAACCCATAGTAACAAAAGCAAGCAAGAGCAAAGTAACTAGTTTTTTTTGTGGTTTTTGGTATAAGACTCTAAAGAAAAAACTAGAAAGTAAAATAACAAGACTAAAAAGCAAAGGTAAAAGATAGTGTGCAACTCCCCTATCTTGAAGATTGGAGTCCCTGGCAACGGCGCCAGAAATTCACTTGATGGCACTGAAGTAGTGCTCCTCGTTGGTTACCCCAAGTGGAAGGTTATGATGTAGCCTAGCAGAAAATTGGGTTTATGTCTCCAATAGGACTCCGAAGATAAACAAGTAGGTGGTGAAACGAGCAAGGCGCCGTTTACTCGATATTGCTCCCTTAACCTGGACATGCACACAAAAGCAAATAACTTTGCTCCCAACGAGTCAGAGAGGTTGTCAATCTCTCCGGTCTTGTTGTTTACAAAGGGTCAAACACACGGTGGAAATAGTGATGGTGATTGCAACTAAAAGGAAATAAAGCAGTAAAGAGTTGAGGTGAAAACAATGGTGAAAATATGGACTGGGGTCCCATGATGTTCACTAGTGATGTCTCTCTCCCAAAAGACTATAAAACAGCTAAGCTGGGTGAACAAATTACAGCTAGGAAATTGACAATATTATAAACGCACTGCAATGCTAATTATTCCACTAGAAATGAAGAGGCTCAAA
The DNA here is from genome assembly GCA_950022295.1 of Bromus sterilis. Taxonomy (NCBI): domain Eukaryota; kingdom Viridiplantae; phylum Streptophyta; class Magnoliopsida; order Poales; family Poaceae; genus Bromus; species Bromus sterilis. The sequence continues at coordinate 61,475,124 of OX465599.1, forward strand.
AGTATGGGCAGTAGGCCAAGATGAGTGGACCGTTTATTCATCAGAATCTACTCACTAATTATCCACCTTGATATATCTATCTAGAACATCTCGCTGGTATTAAGTTGTGAGCCCCATCCAAAGTGTAAACCCTAAGCAACAGACAATTGCATTAACAAACTTTGTGTAAGGTAAACAATCCTTGCAACCGCGGTTACAAGCACCGTTGTTTTCTCCCTGGTGGCAACAACACATCCCCTAGTCTCATGTTTCTGTCACTCAAGCTAGGCATCGGGGGGGGGGGCATGAACCCACAATCAAGCATAAACCCTCCCTCTTGTAGTTACTATCAACATCGGGGGGCATGAACCCACAATCAAGCATAAACCCGCCCTCTTGGAGTTACTATCTACTACTTGGAAAAAGCAATAAAAAGCAACAGAGAACATGCAAGAATTACTAAAGAACAAAATATAAAAGGAGAACCAAATATATAACTCATCAAAATCTGAACATAATCACATAATCCATCGGATCCCAGCAAACACAACATAGCAACAACAGAAAGATTACATAGATGCCTTGATCATGTAGGGCAGCTCACAAGGGCTAAGAATTGAAGTACAAGATTAGAGAGAAGACATCACATAGATACTAGTCATGGACCCATGGTCCAAGGGGGACTACTCACGGCACATCCGGGAAGCGCTCATGGTGGTGGAGAAGCTCCCGGAGATCAGTCCTCCCTCTGGCAGGGTGCCGGGACGAGGTATTTTGGCGGTCCCGATCTCGGGATCGCTGCGGCCGAAGAACAGAGGTGAAAATCGCGATGCGGGTTCTCTTTTCAGGGTTTCTGCATCGAGGAGGTAATATAGGCCGAAGGGGGCACCGGGGGAGGGCCCCACCTCTAAGGCGGCCTCTGGGCGCGGCCTCCCCCTTTCCCTCTCCAGGTGGACGCCTGGGAGGGGGGTGGACCCTCTCCGGCTGCCCTTCGGTCTTCTGGAAACTTCCGTTACGCTGATTTTTTATACATTTTTCTTGGACTTTTTTGGGCACTATAAATATGGGTAAAATCTGCAAAACACAAACATCAGTAGACAAAAACTGGCACTGGGTGCACTGAGTTAGTAGGTTAGTCCAAATATGTGTAAAAAGGTATGAAAGTGTAGCAAAACACATAACAATGTCACCCAAATGAGCATGGAACAAGCAGAAATTATAGATACGTTTGGGACATATCAATCCCTAGTCTCATGTTTCTGTCACTCAAGCTAGACATCGGGGGCATGAACCAACAATCAAGCATAACGCTCCCTCTTGGAGTTACTATCTACTACTTGGCCAAAGCAATAAAAAGCAATGGAGAACTTGCAAGAATTACTCAAGAACAAAATATGAAAGGAGAACCAAATATATAACTCATCACGATCTGAACATAATCTCATAATCCATCGGATCCCAGCAAACACAACATAGCAACAGCAGAAAGATTACAAAAGGGCCTTGATCATGTAGAGGAGCTCACAAGGACTAAGATTGAAGCACAAGATTGGAGATAATACATCACAGAGCTACTGTTCATGGTCCCATGGCATAAGGGGGACTACTCACGGCACATCCGAGAAGCGCTCATGGTGGTGGAGAAGCTCCCAGAGACCAATCCTCCCTCCGTCAGGGTGCCGGGACGAGGTCTTCTGGCGATCCCGATCTCGGGATCACGGTGGCGGCGGAACATATGTGAAACTCACGATGTGGGGTCTCTTTTCAAGGTTTCTGCATCAGGAAGTAAATATAGGCCGAAGGGGGCTCCGGGGGAGGTTTCCTCCTCCCAGGCGGCCTGTGGGCACGGCCCCACCCTGGTCAAGCCAGGTGACTGCCTAGGAGGGGGGTGGCCCCCCTCCTGCTGGTCTTCGGGCTTCTAGAAGCTTTCGTTACGCTGATTTTTTATATATTTTTCTTAGAATTTTTTGGGCACTGTAAATGTGGGTATAAACCTATAATTCACAGATATCAGCAGACATAAACTGGCATTGGTTGCACTGAGTTAGTAGGTTAGTCCAAATATGTGTAAAAGGGTATGAAATTGTAGCAAAACACATAGCAATGTCACCCAAATGAGCATGGAACAAGCAGAAATTATAGATACGTTTGGGACGTATGAGATGCCTTCTATACTTGTGGCCATGATGCCACTATGGATGATGCTTACGAAGATGAACTTGCTATAGTTCCTTACGTTAAGCATGAAATTGTTGCTATTGCACCCACACTTGATTGTCCTATTATCCTTTTGAAATATTCAACTTATATTCCGGAGAATTGTGCTCTTATTAAGGCTCAATGTGATGGGATGCATTTATCTTATAATCCTAGTGACTGTATTGAAAATAATACACATGTCTTTGTAGGTGATAACCCACAACTGCATGGCATCGAGATAGTCTTCGCGGGTAAGAATAACCCAATTTATAGATTCGACTCAAGGGGAGCCAAAGAATACCCACAAGCTTTGAAAGTGGAGTTGTCAATTCCACCGCACCTGAGATACACTTACTTGCAACAAGATATTAATAGTAACTGCGATATGGAAGTGATGGAGGCAACGGAAATAGTGGTGGTGAAACAGCGACAGTAAAACAACAAAAGCAAACAACTAGTAACAAGCAGGATTAAAAACACTGTAGGCTAGGGAGATGGATGGTTGGGTGCTGCATGGATGAGATACTTCATGCATTTAACTTGGGGCAAGGCACACAAAAAAGCAATGATCATCTAGGCATATATCAAACATTAGGCATGTACCCCACATGTAGTTGTACGTGCTTGCAATAAGAACTTGGACAACATCTTTTGTCCTACCATCCCGCTACGAACGGGACCAAAAGGAACTTATGGAGATTAAGGTGCTCCGGTCAAAGAGCACCGGAACAAAGCATTAACAATTAATGGATACACGGAATCCTCAAACTATAGTCCACCCCCTTTGGTGTCCCAAGCTGTCACCTTTAGGATCGCCGGTTCCGGACTATAATAGGTGCATACAACTCGTAGATAGGATCAAGAACACAAATATATTCATGAAAACACATAGGGTTCAGATCTGAAAACATGGCACTCGGGCCCAAAGTGACAAGCATTAAGAGCAACAAGTTGAAGCAAAGATGATAAACACCAATCTAGATGATAGGCAACATGCCCCCAACAATCTGATAAACTATTACATGATCTAGCTCATCCAATCCCTACCACCCCCTTTGACTACAACAGGGAATTACTCACACATGGTAGGAGAAGTCATGGAGGGAGGATGGAGTGGTGATGATGATGACGATGGCGCTGATCTCCCCTCACCGAAGGCCAAAAGAGCCTCCAGATTAGCCCTCCCGGAGAAGAACAGAGGGTGGCGGCGGCTCCGCGACGAGAATTGGGAAAACGACTTCTGTTTTGGGGTTTTCTCGCCACGGGAATAAATAGGAGGCGAAGTAGGGAACCAGAGGGGGGAGGACCCTCCCAGGCGTCCTCCTGGCGCGGCCAGGGGTGGGGGTGTGCCAGTAGGGCGCCTGGGCCCCCCTGGCTGCCCTCTGTCCCCAGTTCTGGCACATTGGTCCTTCGGGTGCGTGGATTTTCTGTGATTTTTCCTGGAATTTTCTGAGACACCTAAAAATCCATTTTCCTGCACACAATAAAACCATACAGACAGCTCTGCTGAAAACATCGTTAGTCCGGGTTAGTTTCGTCCAAATCATGCAAGAATGAGGGAAAAACAATAGCAAAAGTGTTTGGAAAAGTAGATACGTTTGAGACGTATCAACTCCCCCAAGCTTGGCATATTGCTTGTCCTCAAGCAATTCAGTTCAACGAACTGAACGCGACAAATAAAGCTTTGACAAACTCTTTTGCTTCATTAGATGTATATAAGCATGTACTATGAAAAGAGTCTAGAAGGTATTGAAACAATGATATAAGGACAATGCACGAAGCAATCCTTCGTTCATGTGATCAATCACAAACAACTTATGCTACTGAAAATCAAGACAAGATTACAATGCACATAGCTTTAACATATCAGAGTGGTATCTCGCTAGTCTCCATGAGTGAAGCAAAACATAAATGCAGAAACTCCTTCGGAATTTTAAAGGAGACTAGAAATAAGAACTTCAGAATAAGTAATACCACAATCATGCAGAAGACAATGTAGTACTTTGGGACAATGCACATTACTGTCGGGACCCGGGGTTAGCGTATGCAAGTACAGCTAAGACATAGTCATATGTAGAGCCGAGAACCGTACCCACTTGTCTAAGCAGACAAGGCCAAGCACTGAACATTCTCGGAAAGCATCGTACGTGAGGGGCATCCCATCTAGGCCGGATGATCAACTGAGATGGGTCCTCATCGTCCGCACACAAGTCAAATGATATGGGTGGTGAACCCCCATATTCAAAGACAAGTCGCCTCAACCATACTATCGACTATCTCAAAACTCTTACATAGACTTACTCCAGCCCGATCACTTAGTCGGGGTCTAGGGCGGGCTCGATCATACCACAAAGTGTGCACGAGACGGAGTCTCGAACAATCGCATCGCGATGCCCCAAGCTGCGCACATCTAAGGGCCACTTGGTGTATGAAAGACCGCCCACCAGAACAAAACTAAGGTCTCGAAAACCCATACAAAGACATGCATGTTATAAACATACACGCAACACACATGCCTTGTATGAACAGCAGGTACCATTGCAATTCTCTACAAAGTGTACAATTTTATTGGTAACTCTTATAGAGTGCAAACAGAGATCACATACATGTGATCCAACAGTACAACACAAACAGAAGCAAATTATGTCTGAGTACAGACAAGTTTAACAAATGGCTTAAGAAGCCTTATTTAAACACAAGCCCTCCACGAGGGAACCAGTCGTCTGACTGGGACTAGACTAGTTGGTCTTCAGTCGTCCAGCTCGCTGAAGAAGCCACCTTCGGGGTCAGTGGCATCATCTAAAACATAGATTAAGCAAACGTGAGTACAAAGTCGTACTCAGCAAGACTTACATAGGAGCTATACTACTCATGCACATGTATCAAGGTAAAGGAAGGTGGGGTTCACTTGCAGAAATGCCAGCTTTGACTTGGCTAATCCTGAACTACGAGTACCAGACTTTGAGGTAAGAAGCGTACACAAGTCCACTACTTTCTCCAACCAATACACCACTATGCTGCCTTCCTCGACTTCCCCACGAGGAAGCATGCCATAGCACTCACACTTATCTTGGTGTGTTTTAGAAGTATCCGGTTCAAGTTATCTAATAATCAAGCTAAGCTTTCCAAGAAGTCCATAACCGCGGACGCGGCTATTCGAATAGTTTTGTTAACCTTGCAAGGGTGTACCGCTACACACACATGATCATCATTTACCGCCTTTGATCTCGACACCATTCAAGGGGTGCCAGCGAGGATGCTCACCACAACTGTTACCTCATAGCCGATCTAGTCCGACAAAGCCGCCTACTTGGGTTGGTTACCACAATCGTGAACCCGGCCGGTTTACCGAAGTGGACCCAAGTGATGTGTGCGTGGTGCATAAGCCGGTCTCGGATGAGCCATTCTCTCACTTAGCAGCCAGGCCATAGACCTACCAGAACTCCGAACTATTGCGACATCTGGACATCGAAAGGGATGAGTTAGTAAGTTGAGAGGGGTCAGTGAGCCCAATGTGTGGTTGTACTCTTCATCTTGGATCACCACACAAGAACTCGTACTAGGGCGGTGTTCAACGAGACAATCCACCGTGTACTCCTACACAACCTCTCATCGTTCACCTTGTATTAGGGTCGATTCACCAACACTTTTCTACCAACATCAACATGATCATTCCCATCCCGACTCACATCACAGTAACAACATGGTATCATACTAAGCATGCAATAAGCAGTAGCATTGCAGGGGTTACATGATATCAACCAACTCCTACATTTGCTAGGATTGTGGTTTGCTTACTACTGTGACAAAAATGATAGGTCATGCAAAGGAATGGGTTCATCTATGCGGTAGAAACGAAGCATGGTGATCATCCTAAACAATGCATAAGCGAGACATGAGAGGGAAGTGGGATTTTATCGACATGATCAATGGGGGTTTGCTTGCCTTGCTGACGAGGTTCGGGTTCGGGGTCTTCAACGTATGGGGTGACCTCGGGTCCCAATTTAAATTCAACTCAAACAGAGTTGAAAGTTGCATATTTGGAAAGATAATTTTCTCCTGATCATTTTTCATATATTATTTGTCCAATTTGGAGTTAATATGAATTTTCTATGAATTTCCAAAGTTTGGGGTATTTTCTGGAATTTCTGGAATTTTTTTAATTCAAATAATCTCTGGAAATTCATTTAACTGATTTATTGCGCAAGTGCTGACGTCAGGGGGGGGGCTGACATGTGGGGTCACCTTGTCAGTGACTGGGTTAATTAACCCGTGGGTTAAAATAATCCAGTGGCTTAATTAAGCCACTAGGCCCACTGGTCAGTGACCCAGGGGGTCATTAGCCAGGTGATTAAGGGCTAACCCACCGGCGTCTAACCGCCGACGACTGGAGCCGCGGCGGCGACTCGCCGGAATGGCCTAGGGGCCACGGGAGGCCACGGGGAGGACACCATCTTGCTCAGCATCGTCGTCCGCATCTTCTAGAGGCAACAGGGGGTCACGGGGTGGTCGGGAGCGACGACGGCGACGACTCCGGCGGCAACAGAACGGCGGCGAGGTCGTAGATGAAGTTGTGGTGCACGGTTGGAGTCGATTCGGGGCTCGTTCGAACTCTAGCACGTGCAGGAGTCAAACGCGTGCACTGGGGGTTCACGACGAGCACTGGAGCGAGGAGGACGACGACCATGGAGGCGAGGTGCTCGGGTTCCCATGGCGGATCCGGCTAGAGGAAGCAATCGAGGGGGGAGAAAGAGGGGTTCCAGTTGCGAGCTCACCCTGAATCTATCTGGAGTGGTGGCTTGCTCGGGGAGGCGCTGGAGTTGCCGGAATTCGAAGTCGATCCACGGCGGCCGGCGATGAAGACGACGAAGCTAGCGAGCTCGTGGAGGCGTCCTGCTCCGATTCCTTTCGCAGGTCGATGAAGACGACGACGAGGAGCACGGTGGACTTGCTGGCTTGAGCTCTAGGGCACGGTGGCCACGCGGGGGCTCGACGGCGCTCCGGCGTTCTTCTCGGGCGACGACGAAACGGGCGAGAGAGGAGGGGGGGAATGGACGCACGGCATCTCCAGCGTCTCCGTGGCGTCGCTAGAAGGCGCGGGAGGGGCAGGTGGCGTCTGGAGAGACGGCGACGTGCCCAACTAGCTCGGTGGCATTCCACCGAGCAGCTTGGAGGCGCGGGACGGGGAAGAAGACGCCACTGCCCCTGTGGGCCGACTGGACTGGGGTGGGCCGACTTCGCCTGGGCGCCAGGTAAGAATTTCTGATTTCTTTTCTATTTTTCTTTTCTGACATTTGTTCTGTTTAGCCAAATAAAATAGCTAAACATTTTTTTAAATGCTGAGTTTTTTTATGTGGCCTCATAATAATATAGACTAACCACTTATAAAATTTCAACATTTTTAAAATTCAAATAATTTGAATCTTAAATCAAATAGGGGTATTTCTTTAATTCCAAGGCACTGTTTGAATATTTGAAAAATCTATGAGCATGGGATGGGTCCCACATCACTTGATATGTGATCACACTCATTTATAAGACTTTTCAAAAATCTAACATGAATTTTTTGGAGAAGATTTTTATATGGCCTTTTGAATTAATTCATCTGGGGGGTGTTCCTTCTCCCATTTGGATTTTGAAGTTGAATTTCCTTTGAATTCTTTCATGAATGCAAAGTGAAAAAGACCCTAGCACATTACCTAACAGAGGGTTCTGACAACTCGCCCCCACTCAACAGAATCTCGTCCCGAGATTCAGAAGTCTGCGGGAGGAAGGAGGGGTACTCGGCACTGAGACGGTCTTCTCTTTCCCACGTAGCTTCTCTTTCAGAGTGGTGTGACCATTGCACTTTCATAAACCTAATCCTCTGACGACGAGTGACACGCTCTGCGGAATCAAGAATACGAACGGGGTATTCTCGATAAGAAAGGTCATCTTGGAGATCAAGCGTTTCATGAGCGACTTCGCGGATGGGGTCCTTGAAGCAACGCCTGAGTTGGGACACATGGAATACATCATGTACTCGGGAGAGGTGCGGAGGTAGTTCAAGTTGGTAGGCAACTTCTCCACGTTTAGCAATAATGCGGAAAGGTCCGATGTAACGTGGGGCCAACTTTCCTTTGATACCGAAACGTTGGGTTCCCTTCAGAGGAGTAACCCGAAGATAAGCCTTCTCGTCCAGATTGTAGCTCTCTTGCCTATGATGAAGATCATAGTAGATTTTCTGACGAGACTGGGCTGCTTTCAATTGATCACGAACAATGCGAACTTGCTCTTCTGCTTCCTTGATCATATCCAGTCCAAAGAATTTTCTTTCACCGGTTTCTGACCAGTTTAGTGGTGTTCGACATCGTCGTCCATAAAGGAGTTCAAAAGGAGCCATGTTCAGACTAGATTGAAAACTATTGTTATAAGAAAATTCGGCAAATGGAAGAGATTTCTCCCAATTCTTTCCGAATGAGATAACACAAGCTCTGAGCATGTCTTCAAGAATTTGGTTAACCCTTTCGACTTGACCGCTAGACTAAGGATGGAAAGCTGTACTAAAGGAGAGATGAGTTCCCATAGCATTCTGAAAGCTTCCCCAAAATCTAGAGGTGAAAAGGCTACCACGATCAGAATTGATTTCAAAAGGAACACCGTGAAGGGATACAATTCTAGAGTTGTACAAGTCCGCTAACTGGCTAGCAGTTATAGACTCGCGAACCGGAAGGAAGTGAGCAGCTTTGGAAAGCCTATCTATGACAACGAAGATGGCATTGTTTCCTTTCTGGGTTCTTGGAAAGCCGGTGATGAAGTCCATACCGACTTTGTCCCATTTCCACTCGGGAATAGAAAAAGGTTGAAGTGTACCAGCAGGTCTTTGATGTTCTGCCTTAATGCGACGACAAACATCACATTCGGCAACAAATTGAGCAATGTCTCTTTTCATCCTAGTCCACCAAAATCTCTGGCGTAGATCTCTGTACATTTTTGTGCTACCGGGATGAATTGAGAGGGGTGTGTCATGGGCTTCCTTGAGGATGAGTTGCCTTAGCTCCCTATTCTTAGGTACTACCAAACGATTTCCAAAGAATACCGTTCCCTTGCTATCTGTGGAGAAACATTTAGCAACTCCGCTAGCAATGTTCTCCTTGATCCGGCGAACACCTCGTGCACGCCTTTGGGCAACTATAATTTGATCCTCAAGAGTTGGTTTCGCCACTAAGGTAGAAAGATAGCCATGAGGAACAATCTCAAGATTGAGCTTGCGAAAGTCCTCATGAAGAAGTGGTTGATACTGTTGTAACATGAGGTTGTTACAATACGACTTACGACTTAGTGCATCAGCCATGACATTGGCTTTGCCTGGGGTGTAAGAATTTACTACGTCGTAATCTTTTATCAACTCAATCCAGCGTCTTTGCCTGAGATTAAGATCTGGCTGGGTGAAAATGTATTTGAGGCTTTGGTGGTCGGAATAAATCTCACAACGATTACCAAGGAGGTAATGTCGCCAAGTTGTTAGGGCATGAACTACGGCAGCGAGTTCAAGGTCATGGGTAGGATAGTTCTCTTCATGTGGCCGCAACTGGCGTGAAGCATAAGCTACCACATGTCGATCTTGCAGAAGTATGCATCCTAACCCTTGCCGTGATGCGTCACAATAGATCTCGAAATCCTTTTTGGTGTTTGGAGGTGCAAGTACGGGTGCAGAAGTCAATCTTCTTTTTAGCTCTTGAAAGCTTTCCTCGCACTTGGAAGTCCATAGGAATTTCTTATCTTTCTTGAGGAGTTCAGTTAGAGGCTTTGCAACTTTAGAAAAGTTCTCGACGAAGCGACGGCAATAGCTGGCTAGGCCAAGAAAACTCCTAACTTGCTTAACCGATTCAGGTGGAGTCCAGTCAAGGACGGCCTGAACTCTCTCGGGATTCACAGCAATGCCTTTTGCAGAAATCACGTGGCCTAAGTAGGTCACTTCTGGTAGCCAAAATTCACACTTGGAGAATTTAGCATACAGGCGATGCTCTCTAAGTTTCATCAATACCAGCCTTAAGTGTTCGGCATGTTCTTCTTCGTTCTTCGAGTATATAAGGATGTCATCGAGGTAAACCATGACGAACTGGTCCAAATACTCCATGAAGATCGAGTTCATCATGCGTGAAAAAGTGGTGGGGGCATTGGTTAAACCAAAGGACATGACGGTGTACTCGTAAAGACCATAACGAGTAGTAAAAGCCGTTTTAGGAATGTCCTCGTTTCGGATCTTGATTTGATCATAACCTAATCTCAAATCCATCTTGGAGAAGACGGAGGATCCTGCAAGTGGATCATAAAGATCATTGATCCTGGGCAATGGGTACTTGTTCTTTATCGTCGCTAAACTTAGCGGGCGATAGTCTACGCACATCCTTTCTGTTCCATCTTTCTTTGTTACGAACAGAACGGGGCAACCCCATGGCGATGAGCTAGGGCGGATGAAGCCTTTCTCCAACAAAGCTTCCAGTTGGGTTTTAAGCTCAGCTAACTCACGTGGGGCCATTTTGTATGGGCGTCTAGAAATTGGTGCGGTTCCAGGGGGAAGATCCACTATAAACTCTACACATCTGTCGGGTGGCATTCCCGACAGCTCTTTAGGAAAGACATCCGGGAAGTCACAAACCACCGGAATATCTTCAAGTTCGGGAAGGGGAAGTGCATTCAAAGAATGCGCTTGGATTCTTGTTCTGGGTGAGGTGTAGTTGACTGTTTTGCCTGAAGGGTGGGTGAGTTTCACGGATTTTCCTCTGCAATCCAGGTAGGCATTCTGTCTTGATAGCCAATCCATGCCAAGGATGACATCAATGTCTGAAGACTTGAGGGCTATGAGTGAAGCAAGGAATACTAAACCCTCAATTGCAATTTGATTACCATGGATTACTCTATTAGTTTGCCATCTTGACCCTGGAGTTTGAATAATCATTGGGGTGGACAATTCAACAAAGGTTAACTCATGACGAAGTGCATAACTTTCCGACATGAATGAATGAGATGCTCCTGGGTCGAAAAGAACGGAAGTAGGAATAAAATTGACTGGGAGCGTACCAAGAATGACGTCAGTGGTGTCGTCAGTCTCTTCGGCGGCAATCTGGTTCACACGTCCACGAATGGCGGGAGGAGCGGGTTTGGCGGTGTAGTCCTTCTGGGGTGGCTTGCCACGACCATTGTTGCTGTTGCCTCCGGCACGTGGTGGAGCATTCTGATGCTGGATCTGGTTCTGGGGACACTCGCGAGAGTAGTGGCCTGCCTGACCACACTTGTAACAGGCTCCGAAAACAGTTCGTGGAGCTGGGTTGTTTGGTGGAGCTGGGTGGAACTGGGTTGGTGGACGAGGCGCCACATAGGATGGCCTCGGGGGGTTGTTCTGGCGGAACATGCTGTTTGGAATCCAGATCTTGCGTTTTTGGGAGCCAGAACTGGATGAACCATCATCTCTGGGGTGTTTGCGGAATTCGTTGGGGGTGTTCATGTCCTCTGCCTTGATGGCCTTGTTGACAAGGACCTGAAAAGTGACAAAGTCATGAAGATTGAGCTCACGACGGAGTCCAGTATTGAGGCCACGACGGAACCTCTCTTGTTTCTTGGAGTCGGTGGAGACTTCTTCGGTTGCATAACGAGCAAGTCGGTTGAACTCACGACTGAACTCGTCAACTGTCCTTCTGCCTTGGGTGAGGTTGCAGAACTCCTCACGCTTGCAGTCCATGAGACCCTTGGGAATGTGGTGCTCACGGAAGGACGTGCAGAATTCCTCCCAAGATGCAGGGGGTCCAACGGGACGCATATTCAGAAAGTTCTCCCACCAAGAGCTAGCTGCACCTTCGAGATGATAGGTGGCATAGCTGACCTTGTCACCAGTTGCAACACGGCCTGCTTGGAGCTTCCTTTCGATGCTGCGAAGCCAGTCATCGGCGTCAAGGGGCTCGGTGGAGTAACTGAAAACCGGGGGATGAAGTCGGATGAAGTCGTTCAGGGACACCAGCTCATTGCGCTGCTGAGTGGTGTTGCGAGCAATGACTTCCAACAGGTGGTGAGAGTCTCGGCGGTTCCTCTCGACCTCCATCAGAACCTGAGCCATCGTGGGTGGGGGTGGAAGGTTGCCTTCCTCCTGATTATTCCCCCTGGTTACGACCAACCTGGCCACGGGTTCCTTGAGACATCCTGAAGGTGAAAAACCAAAGTCAAACAGAGTTGATTGGGAGAGTCTAAACAAGGTATTGAAGTACTGGAAGGATTACAGAGCAAAGGAAGTAATCATCTTGAAAACATGGTGATAAAGCATACAAGCCATATATTCACAAGCTGTCATACAAACCATACATCATTTTAGTACTAGCACCAAGCTAATACAAACGTGATGAAGATGATACATCCTTCAGAGGCACTCTGACTTCCTATACATTATTTATCTAAGCCTCTGGAACTTAGACACCTTGCATACAATATACTACGATACTACTACATCATCAATAAGTAAGACCACAGGCGGTCTCACTCATCTCCATCTCCATAGTAGTCCTCATAAAAATTACCCGCGTATCCCGGTAGTTGGAGGTGACCATCGGAAAACACGGAGGCTTGTGGACCCTGATATCCATTTGGGCAAGGATGGGGCCTAGGTCCAGCGTAGGGTGGAAGCAAAGGACCACGGGGTGGAAAAATGCCTCCAATCTCGGGCCAAGCAACTTGAGAAGGCATCTGAGTCCTCACTGGGTAGATCGCATCAAACTCAACTGATCCCACGCTCACAAAGGGTGCCAAAAGTGTCAGTGCTCGATACAGACGAACACGGGTGGCGTGGAGCTCGAAACGGAGAGCGCGTGCATCACGATCTCTGTCACTAGAAAACTTAGCAGTCACCTGGAGTGCTGGATCCTCTGCAGAGTGGTCTGAGTAGAGTCCGGTGTAATATCCCTCTTCTCCTAGAAGTGCAGCAGGGATATAGCGGAAAGAGGTCTCTCTCAGCAAAGTGTGCTCCTCTCTCAGCAGTGTCATACATGAGTATGCAGCATCCCGCACAACCATGTTCTCGATGACGCCACTGCCATGTCCAAAGTGAATAGGCTGAGTGACTCCAACGTGGTGCGGGTAGATCCGAACAATGCAGTGGAACTGCGTCTGGTTGAAGTCGTGAAACTGCTCCTCGACGGTGTACTCAGGGTACCATCGATATCCCACATAGGACATCATCTCGATCAACGTGGCGGGATGGCCACGCACACCGAGGCACCTGGTCAAACGAACAATCTGCCGAGGGGGAAGATCTGCCATCTGAAACAGAAAGGAGTTTGCAAATGCATCAGATTATGAGATAAACCTGGAATGACTCGGACAGCATAACGGCTGTAATTGCAAGAAAAGACAATTTCTTACAACATGGAAACAACACTTACATACGATGTAAAAAACAGGGAGCATAACCACTCTAACAAACCGATCACAACTTTCCTACGGCTATGAGGAAACAAACAACGAGATGTTCTAATCAGACAGAGGAGAGCCTAGTCCTATCTTCCCGTAGAATAAGATGAGGGTGACTCAGAACTCAGAACGAAGGGGGTAAGGAGAAAAAAGAAGCCTTACGTTATTCCCTTATATACCCAGAGTAACTATATAACTATTGCAAGCTAGACTCAACTTCGGCCAAGGCTACTAGTCCTACAGTCAGTCCTGCTCTGATACCAAGTCTGACGGGACCCGGGGTTAGTGTATGCAAGTACAGCTAAGACATAGTCATATGGAGAGCCGAGAACCGCACCCACTTGTCTAAGCAGACAAGGCCAAGCACTGAACATTCTCGGAAAGCATCGTACGTGAGGGGCATCCCATCCAGGCCGGATGATCAACTGAGATGGGTCCTCATCGTCCGCACACAAGTCAAATGATATGGGTGGTGAACTCCCATATTCAAAGACAAGTCGCCTCAACCATACTATCGACTATCTCAAAACTCTTACATAGACTTACTCCAGCCCGATCACTTAGTCGGGGTCTAGGGCGGGCTCGATCATACCATAAAGTGTGCACGAGACGGAGTCTCGAACAATCGCATCGCGATGCCCCAAGCTGCGCACATCTAAGGGCCACTTGGTGTAGGAAAGACCGCCAGCCAAAACACAACTAAGGTCTCGAAAACCCATACAAAGACATGCATGTTATAAACATACACGCAGCACACATGCCTTGTTTGAACAGCAGGTACCATTGCAATTCTCTACAAAGTGTACAATTTTATTGATAACTCTTATAGCGTGCAAACAGAGATCACATACACGTGATCCAACAGTACAACACAAACGGAAGCAAATTATGTCTGAGTACAGACAAGTTTAACAAATGGCTTAAGAAGCCTTATTTAAACACAAGCCCTCCACGAGGGAACCAGTCGTCTGACTGGGACTAGACTAGTTGGTCTTCAGTCGTCCAGCTCGATGAAGAAGCCACCTTCGGGGTCAGTGGCATCATCTAAAACATAGATTAAGCAAACGTGAGTACAAATTCGTACTCAGCAAGACTTACATAGGAGCTATACTACTCATGCACATGTATCAAGGTAAAGGAAGGTGGGGTTCACTTGCAGAAATGCCAGCTTTGACTTGGCTAATCCTGAACTACGAGTACCAGACTTTGAGGTAAGAAGCGTACACGAGTCCAGTACTTTCTCCAACCAATACACCACTATGCTGCCTTCCTCGACTTCCCCACGAGGAAGCATGCCATAGCACTCACACTTATCTTGGTGTGTTTTAGAAGTATCCGGTTCAAGTTATCTAATAATCAAGCTAAGCTTTCCAAGCAGTCCATAACCGCGGACGCGGCTATTCGAATAGTTTTGTTAACCTTGCAAGGGTGTACCGCTACACACACATGATCATCATTTACCGCCTTTGATCTCGACACCATTCAAGGGGTGCCAGCGAGGATGCTCACCACAACTGTTACCTCATAGCCGATCTAGTCCGAGAAAGCCGCCTACTTGGGTTGGTTACCACAATCGTGAACCCGGCCGGTTTACCTAAGTGGACCCAAGTGATGTGTGCGTGGTGCATAAGCCGGTCTCGGATGAGCCGTTCTCTCACTTAGCAGCCAGGCCACAGACCTACCAGAACTCCGAACTATTGCGACATCTGGACATCGAAAGGGATGAGTTAGTAAGTTGAGAGGGGTCAGTGAGCCCAATGTGTGGTTGTACTCTTCATCTTGGATCACCACACAAGAACTCGTACTAGAGCGGTGTTCAACGAGACAACCCACCATGTACTCCTACACAGCCTCTCATCGTTCACCTTGTATTAGGGTCGATTCACCAACACTTTTCTACCAACATCAACATGATCATTCCCATCCCGACTCACATCACAGTAACAACATGGTATCATACTAAGCATGCAATAAGCAGTAGCATTGCAGGGGTTACATGATATCAACCGACTCCTACATCTGCTAGGATTGTGGTTTGCTTACTACTGTGACAAAAATGATAGGTCATGCAAAGGAATGGGTTCATCTATGCGGTAGAAACGAAGCATGGTGATCATCCTAAACAATGCATAAGAGAGACATGAGAGGGAAGTGGGATTTTATCGACATGATCAATGGGGGTTTGCTTGCCTTGCTGACGAGGTTCGGGTTCGGGGTCTTCAACGTATGGGGTGACCTCGGGTTCCGGCTCCACGTCTATCAGCAACATGACAAACATAGGATCAACATAATGTACAATGCACAATCACATGAATAAAATTGAAAGGGTGATGTTCATGGTACTGATGTGTTGAGCATTCCATTTAAATGGAGTATATTGCAAATTGAATTGCAAATTCAAACTCCACATTTGAATTCAACATTAACCAAGTTGTATATGACATGGTTTGATCATTTTGAATCATCTTCAATTGTATAAGATATGCCTCTGATGTGTGGTTGAATTATAACATAAATCCATGGTCCAAGTTGCAAGATCATTTGATTTGAATTTGAATTAAATTCAAATAAACCAAATGACATATGCTACTGGTCCCAATTTAAATTCAACTCAAACAGAGTTGAAAGTTGCATATTTGGAAATATAATTTTCTCCTGATCATTTTTCATATATTATTTGTCCAATTTGGAGTTAATATGAATTTTCTATGAATTTCAAAAGTTTGGGGTATTATCTGGAATTTCTGGAATTCTTTTAATTCAAATAATCTCTGGAAATTCATTTAATTGATTTATTGCGCAAGTGCTGACGTCAGGGGGGGGGGGGCTGACATGTGGGGTCACCTTGTCAGTGACTGGGTTAATTAACCCGTGGGTTAAAATAATCCAGTGGCTTAATTAAGCCACTGGGCCCACTGGTCAGTGACCCATGGGGTCATTAGCCAGGTGATTAAGGGATAACCCACCGGCGGCTAACCGCCGGCGACTGGAGCCGCGGCGGCGACTCGCCGGAATGGCCTAGGGGCCACGGGAGGCCACTGGGAGGACACCATCTTGCTGAGCATCGCCGTCCGCATTTTCTGGAGGCAACAGGGGGTCACGGGGTGGTCGGGAGCGACGACGGCGACGACTCCGGCGGCAACAGAACGGCGGCGAGGTCGTAGATGAAGTTGTGGTGCACGGTTGGAGTCGATTCGGGGCTCGTTCGAACTCTAGCACGTGCAGGAGTCAAACGCGTGCACTGGGGGTTCACGACGAGCACTGGAGCGAGGAGGACGACGACCATGGCGGCGAGGTGCTCGGGTTCACATGGCAGATCCGGCTAGAGGAAGCAATCGAGGGGGGAGAAAGAGGGGTTCCACTTGCGAGCTCACCCTGAATCTATCTGGAGTGGTGGCTTGCTCGGGGAGGCGCCGGAGTTGCCGGAATTCGAAGTCGACCCACGACGGCCGGCGATGAAGACGACGAAGCTAGCGAGCTCGTGTAGGCGTCCTGCTCCGATTCCTTTCGCAGGTCGATGAAGACGACGACGAGGAGCACGGTGGACTTGCTGGCTTGAGCTCTAGGGCACGGTGGCCACGCGGGGGCTCGACGGCGCTCCGGCGTTCTTCTCGGGCGACGACGAAACGGGCGAGAGAGGAGGGGAGGGAGCTCGTGGAGGGGGGGAATGGACGCACGGCGTCTCCAGCGTCTCCGTGGCGTCGCTAGAAGGCGCGGGAGGGGCAGGTAGCGTCTGGAGAGACGGCGACGTGCCCAGCTAGCTCGGTGGCATTCCACCGAGCAGCTTGGAGGCGCGGGACGGGAGAGAAGACGCCGCTGCCCCTGTGGGCCGGCTGGGCTGGGGTGGGCCGACTTCGCCTAGGCGCCAGGTAAGGATTTCTGATTTCTTTTCTATTTTTCTTTTCTGACATTTGTTCTGTTTAGCCAAATAAAATAGCTAAACATTTTTTTAAATGCTGAAATTTTTTATGTGGCCTCATAATAATATAGACTAACCACTTATAAACTTTTAACATTTTTAAAATTCAAATAATTTGAATCTTAAATCAAATAGGGGTATTTCTTTAATTCCAAGGCACTGTTTGAATATTTGAAAAATCTATGAGCATGGGATGGGTCCCACATCACTTGATATGTGATCACACTCATTTATAAGACTTTTAAAAAATCTAACATGAATTTTTTGGAGAAGATTTTTATCTGGCCTTTTGAATTAATTCATCTAGGGGGTGTTCCTTCTCCCATTTGGATTTTGAAGTTGAATTTCCTTTGAATTCTTTCATGAATGCAAAGTGAAAAAGACCCTAGCACATTACCTAACAGAGGGTTCTGACAATTACACTCAGAATGGAAATTATGCTCTCATAGTTGGTGCTTTAAAGAAAGAAGGTGGAGACTCTCGAACCGTGGATTTTGATGGAAAGGTTGAAAACCCGTGGTTGGAAGAAAAGACTAAATATGTACCAGAGCTCTTGGTTTTGAAAACAGAGATAAAAAGTTTTTGGGAGGTGCATGATTCGTCAACGAATGCTAGTAGACAACCCAATCACCTCTTATTCTAGACATGTTTCGAGGAACGGCTCCCAAGATGGGGACGATCACATCCCCTTAATCTCCTTTGTTTATCACGACCAAAGTTTTCTGATTTCTCATAAACAAAGCGTGAAGGAGGGTTTGTTTGTTGTGATTATCTTTTGTGAGCTGGGCGCACTCATGCCAGTCCCTCCTCGTATTAGGGGTTTGCAGATTAGACATGCAATCCCGGGATAAAACATGTCTAACATAAGAAGATCAAGAACTTCCTACTACTTCCTCATGAGCTAAAGCAGAGGGATAACACAGGAGTGTTTTTGAATAATTTCGAGATGGTACAAGAAAGTCTTCGTTAGGATGGCCGGTAAATACCACATAGGAAGGTATGGTGGACTCATATGGAATAACTGGTTTCAAGGATTTTGGATGCACAAGCAGAATTCCGCTTAATTCGAGCGAAGGCTAGCAAAAGACTGGGAAGCGACCAACTAGAGAGAAATAACAGTCATAATCATGCAGAGCGACAAAGCAACATTGAATTGGGCATGAAAATGATATAACTATTCTGAAATTCAAAGATCATCAAGGCATAGTAGACTTTTTAGTCTTAAACATGTGTAAGCATGTGCCAAGTCAATCCAATAATTCTCCAAAGGGAAATACCACTTCAGTATGCCAAACCATGAACAATGCAATGCATGTAAATCATTTCAACAACATATTATGTACCCTAGCTATTTGAGATTAGCCATAAACAAAGCATGAACCACTGGGAAAGCATTGTAAACATAGCACTATGTCGCTACAAGCTGGTCTCTAAATCATAAGTACAAGCATATGTACAAAAGTAGAAACAAATAGAGTTCATACCGGTTTTCCTTGTTGCATCCCTTTCGTCGATCTTCGTCATCACTGCCTTGTCGCTTGCACGATTGAATGTAAGAAAATATAATCAAGTGCAAATGCCATCACGGACTCGAGCTGAACTCTGCAACAAAGTAAACTAAAGAGAGAAAAGAAATCTTTTTGGATTTTTCAAAGGTTAAACGAAAGAAAAAGAAAGAGAAAAATCTTTTTGTTGTTTTTGCAAAGAAAGAATCAAAGAAGAACTGGCAAAAACTTCGAAAAGATCAAAACGAACAATCATAAAATGGATAATACAATGAAAAAAAGGACACGTACTCCCCCAAGCTTAGGCTTTTGGCCTAAGTTGGTATCTGCTACTGTGGTCCCCAGGAGCCTCCAGCTCCAGGGTAGTACTGGTCTCTCCATGTGTCGTACGGGGCTTCAGGTGCATAGACCGAAGTCCTGGGATCCTCCCACGAAGAAGGCTCCGCGCTCCAAGCGGAAGAAGACCCTTCACCCCACTGGGTAACGGGCTCCTCCTCCTCATCATGCACAACCCCCTCCGTGGGGTTATGGAACTGCTGCTGGGCCACGAACTCATCAAACAGGGTTACGTTGAAGGACCATCCGTTCCTGCGAGTAGAATCAAACCAAAAAGGAGAAGGTAGACGGATCTCCCGAATATCAATTAGTCCAAACCTCAGAATATAAATAAGGTTACCAAACTCGGAAGTCCTGGTAACAAACTCATGCCTCTTCATAGAAGCAAGATCAAAGCTTATAAAAGGAAAAGGCTCATCATCAGGATGTGGGGTGCGCTCAAGAGACTCAAGAATAAGTGTGGCGTAAACGCCACCAAAGAGATCTCCCTTGTTGCCATTAAGGGCAAGCCGGAGAGCAATCAAGGCACCCACATTATACGTAGTTTCCCCTGAGAGGGCATTTGCTAGGATAGCAATATCCGGCGCATAACTGTTGCTCGTGTTGTCACGAGCTAATACGCCTCTAGCAATATAATATGCAAAATACCTAAGCTAGGGAAACAAGATGCTGGAAAATTTTGAACGTCGGATATCCCTTGTATCCTGACTGCAAAGAGAGTTGAAGAGCGTTCTCAGCTCGGTGGGCTGAGTGTTCATCTTTGCCGTCCGTCCAACGTTCGGCACACCTATTATTTCACAAAATATTTCCAAAGACATGGTCACAGGATCATTGTAAGTTTTAAACTCAATAAGACCAGCATCATGATTATATCCAAAACTGTTAATAAAACAGGAGGTGAGTTTACGGTATTGAGTAACTGATACGTCCAAAACGTATCTATAATTTCTGCTTGCTCCATGCATGTTTTGTGTGATATTGATATGATCTAGATACACTTTCATACACTTTTGATCATATTTGGACTAACCTATTAACTCAGTGCACCACAGTGCCAGTTCCTGTTTTCTTCTGTTTTTCTATTTCAGTTTTCCCCCATATAAAAAGTGCTCCAAAAATTCAGGAAAAATCAGATAAAAAATCAGCGCAGAAGAACCTTCCGGAAGAACCTGAGTGGGGCCAGAGGGCCACCACCAGGGGCCCAGGCGCCCTGGTGGCGCGCCCTAGTGGCTGGCCGCGCCAGGGGGGCGCCTGGACCCCTGATGGCCCCCCTGGCTGCCCCCCTTCGCCTATATATTCTCTGTGACGAGAAACCCTCGAGGACAGAACCCTTTTTCGCGATCTCGCCTCTGTTCCGCCGCCGCCGCGCTTCCGAGATCGGGAGCACCAGCAGACCTCTTCCCGGCACCCTGCCGGAGGGAGGTCCGACCTCCGGGAGTCTCCTCTCCACCATGGATGCTTCCCAGATGTGCCGTGAGTAGTTTCCTTTGGACCATGGGTCCGTGATCAGTAGCTATGTGATGTTCTCCTCCCCTCTTTGTTCTTCATGGTTTAGACCTTGTGAGATGCCCTACATGATCGAGGCACTTTTGTAACCTTTCTGCTGTTGCTATGCTGAGTTTAATGGGATCTGATGGATTATGAGATTATGTTCAGATTGTGATAGAGTAATATATTTGGTTCTTATCTTTTATATTTTTGATCTTAAGTAATTCTTGCATGTTCTCCGTTTTTGTTTATTGCTTTGGCCAAGTAGTAGGTAGTAACCCCAAGAGGGAACGTTATGCTCGATTGTGGGTTCATGCCCCCTGATGACACGCTTGAGTGATAGAAACATGAGTCTAGGGGATGTGCTGTTGCCACAAGGGGGAAAACAACGGTGCTTGTAACCGCGATTGCAAGGATTGTTTACTTTACACAAAGTGCTTTTTAATGCAGTTGTCTGTTGCTTTGGGTTTACACTTTGGGTGGGGCTCGCAACTTAATACCAGCGAGATGTTCTGGATAGATATCTCAAGGTGGATGATTAGTAGTAGATGCAGTTGGATTTCGGTCTACTTATTTTGGCGTTCTGCCCATTGTTTTGAGCCTCTTCCTTTCTTTTGTAGCATAGTTAGCATTGCGGTGCGTTCATAATCCTGTCAATTGCCCTTCTGTAATTTGTTCACCTCGCATAGCAGTTTTTATCGTCTTTTGGGAGAGAGACATCACTAGTGAACATCACGTATCCCGGTCCATATCCTCATCACTGTTTCCACACTCATTTACTTTTCTGCTTTTACTTTCAGTTGCTATCATTATCCCTTGTGTTTGGTCCTTTGTGAACAACAAGACCGGAGAGATTGACAACCTCTCTGAATTTCGATGGGAACAAAGTTATTTGTGTCTGTGTGCAGGTCCGCGTCAGTTGCGCCGCTGACACCTACTTATCATCTCCGGAGTCCTAGTGGAGACAAACCTTGGTATCTTTACTGAGGGAAATTTTCTGCTGTGCTACATCATACCTTCCTCTTGGGGTTTACCAACGAAGGGCGAGAAATCATCATCACCTCGCGCATCAAGCAGTAACACCGCATGTTGCAAGCCGTGTCAAACCTGCATTAGCACTAAGGTTATCAAACTCCTCCTTAATACCTGCCGCTTCAAGAAAATCGTTGCACGGAAACATCATTGCCCATGCTGGACTTGTATCTTCCAGCAACTCCAGGGGCACAACATCTTCATTGTAGCTCACCCTAGCAGCTGAGGATGAAGCTGCAGCTCTTGTTACTCTATCAGTGTGCTCGGGCTTCGTCTTCCCAAGCCATCCTTTTGCTTTTCCAAAGAAACTCATTTCTGAAATTTTTGACAATTCACAAAAACTAGGATTTAAGAAAAATGAGTTGGGGCAAACTACTCTACTCACTTCCCTAAGTCATAAACTTGCATCAAAACTTGGAAAATAAATTTCTACACATGCTTGCAAGCTCATATGAACAACACCAAGAGCTACTAAATACTCACTAATGAAGCCACCAATCAAATATCTAATTGGAGGGGTGGAGGAGTCACATACCAGGGAGTATTTGCTGAAAATCTCAGCTCGAATGATGGGCTGTAGAGAGAGATCGAAAATCGCCTCCAAGAACAGCAAGAACGCAAGAACAAGTGCAGAACTCGTGTTTTTGGAGAGAGAGAGAGAGATAGATAGAGGAAGAAGACTCACCTGGAGATGGGGCCTGTGGGCCCCAGGCACTCTGTGGGCGCTGCCAGGGGGCAGGCCGCGCCAGCTGGACGCTTGGGCCACTGGTGGCCCCCCTGGTCAGCCCCAGGTGCCTCTGGGTCACTCCCGGCATGAAATTTTTTATTTTTATTTTTCTGGAATTTTTCTGACAACTTCACTGTTGAAAATTTTCGAGGTTCAAAAAGACTGCAAAACTTTCTGAAAACTTGAAATAGTGGTTAGCTACGTGAAGCCTCAAAAATATAAAAAGAAATGCAAACATAACAACCTCTACTTTTTACTTATATAAAACTCATTTAATAGCAAGGTTGATCAAGTCCTACTACTAAACTAGCAATATACAGAGAAAAAAGTTTCACTTACTATGAAGCATTCATGGTACCTTCACTTTAATGGATATTTTCCCCACCATAATGGTTTTGTATTTGTGGTGCACATGTAGAGGACAATCCCAATCACCAATCTTCACGGTCTCGATATTCTCTATAGAGTTGAGGCCATGCCTTTTGTCAGTCTTCTTCGGAAAATACACCGTGTGTTCTTTACCATTCACATTAAAAGTAACCTTTCCTTTATTGCAATCAATAATAATACATGCGGTGTTAAGAAAAGGTCTACCAAGAATAATAGACATGCTCCCATCCTCGGGCATGTCAAGCACAACAAAATCAGTAAGGATCAAACAATTAGCAACTTCAACGGGAACATCCTCACAAATACCAATGGGAACGGCTGTTGACTTGTCAGCCATCTGAAGAGAGATATCTATAGGGATTAGTTTTTCTAAACAAAGCCTCTTGTAAAGAGAGAAAGGCATAACACTCACTCCTGCTCCAAGATCACATAAAGCAGTCTTGACATAATTGTTCTTTATGGAGCAAGGAATGATGGGTATACCTGGATCACCAAGCTTCTCAGGAATCTTGCCACTAAAAGAGTAGTTAGCAAGCATAGTAGATATTGCTTCATTAGGAACTTTTTTTATTAGTAACAATATCTTTCATATATCTTGAATAGGGAGGTAACTTAATAACATCAGTCAAAGGGATTTGAAGAAAAATAGGTTTCATCCACTCACAAAACTTATTGTAATGCTCTTCTTCTTTAGTTTTGAGAGACTTACCTGGAAAGGGCATGGGTTTCTGTACCCATGGTTCTCTTTCCTCCCCATATCTTCTTGCGATGAAGTCTTCTCTAGTGTATTTCTTGCGTTTGTCGGGTGCTTCTTCTTCTCGAACTTCGGGTGGATTGTTCTTTTCACCATCCTTTTTAGGCTCAGCACCATCTTCAGTCTCAGCATCGAAGGTAGATATACTATTTGGATCAATAACAAGCTCTTCTCTTGCAATTGGATCATTGGAATTGTCAGCTTCTTTGTGCTTCTTCTTCTTCTTCTTCTTCTTCTTCTTCGGAGAACTAACAATTTCTTCTTCCTGCATTTGAGAATCTTGCTCGATTCTCTTTGGATGCCCCTCTGGATAGAGAGGATCTTGAGTGCTAGTTCCACCTCAGGTTTTAATCCCGGAGGCCTGTATATCCTGTTTGGCATTGTTAGCAAGCAAATCCTTTTGCACATTAGAAATTTGTTCAAGCTGAGTTTGAACCATATGAAAATGCTTCACAAGACATTTAACATCATTAACTGTTCTACCTAGAATATCAAGCAAACTTTTGATAGCAAGGGAATTATCATGCAACTGACTTTGTATCCTCTCATTAAAGTGACTTTGTTTCATAATAAAATTATCAAGCTCATCTAAACATTGATCAGGAGGCTTACCATGAGGGATGTCACTTGCATTGAAATCTAAAAGAGAGTGTACCTCTACCATAGGAGGGTGGGTGGTAGGCTCATACAACTTCTCAATAGGGGGTAGATTCTTCACGTCTTCAATTTTAATACCCTTCTCTTTAATAGACTTCTTTGCTTCTTGCATATCTTCGGGGCTTAGAACGAGCATGCCCCTCTTTTTTGGTGGTGGAGGTGGTTCAGGGATGGACCAATCTTCATGGTTCTTGGCAATCTTTCCCATTAATTCTTCTGCATCGTCCGGTGTTCTTTTCCTGAAAACACAACCAACACAACTGTCCAAATAGGATCTTGATTCATCAGTTAGACCAGCATAGAATATATCAATTAATTCATTCTTAGGGACTCCATGTCCTGGTCTAGCCTGGATCAGACTGCAATACCTCCCCCAAGCTTTAGGGAGGTGCTCATCCTGCAACTGTTTAAACTTATAAATTATTTGTAAAGCAGCATGTTGCATATGAGCAGGAAAGTACTTGTCAACAAAAGAGTGAGCTAAGTCTTGAGGACTCTTAATGGAACCACATGGTAGTGCATCATACCATGCTTTAGCACCTTCCTTCAAAGAGAAAGGAATAAGCTTAGTAACATAAAACTTTCGTATCTTTTAATCCGTAGTAAACAAGCCACCCAACTCAGTGAGTTTTGTCAGGTGTGCAATAGCATCATCATTTTCTCTGGCATAAAAGGGGTCAGCTTTAACCATAGTTATAAGTGAAAGATCAACAGAGAAATTGTAATCACGATCATTGATGCATATAGGAGATGTAGAAAATTTAGGATCAGGAACGGTCTTGTTCTTCAGGGAGTGTTTTTTGAGAAGCTTCTTAATAGCACCGGGGTCATAGTCGACAAACTCTGTTAGCTCCCTGCATAAATCATCATCAAGAAAAATATAATTGTCCTCAAGGAGTCTCTCCTTGAGTTTACTCAAATCAGGATAATAGTAAGTTCCACCAATAGGGTAGCGAGTAACAGAAATTTCAATTCCAGATTTTTTTTGCAGCAGAGATCTATTTCTCTAGAGCGTAACCAAGTGAACCAATATCATCAAGAGTAGTAGAAGCATCATCAAAAGTACCGGACATAGTAACTGATTCAGTGGAAGCATCATGTGCTGGAGGTGAAGCAAACTTACTCATAACTGAAGGTGAATCAAGTGTAGCACTAGTGTTCAGAACAGTACCTTTTCTTGTACGGGATGGTAAGATCGGGACGTTGGGGTCTTATTTCCTACCCATAGCGGATAAATTGCAGCAGGTAAAATACTTCAGGTATACTTGTAAATAAAGCTATGCTTCCCGTCAACGGCGCCAAAAAACAGCCTTGATAACCCACAACTGCATGGGATCGAGATAGTCTTTGCGGGTAAGAATAACCCAATTTATAGATTCGACTCAAGGGGAGCCAAAGAATACCCACAAGCTTTGACAGTGGAGTTGTCAATTCCACCGCACCTGAGATACACTTACTTGCAACAAGATATTAATAGTAGCTGCGATATGGAAGTGATGGAGGCAACGAAAATAGTGGTGGTGAAACAGCGACAGTAAAACAGCAAAAGCAAACAACTAGTAACCAACAGGATTAAAAACACTGTAGGCTAGGGAGATGGATGGTTGGGTGCTGCATGGATGATATACTTCATGCATTTAACTTGGGGCAAGGCACACAGAAAAGCAATGATCATCTAGGCATATATCAAACATTAGGCATGTACCCCACAGGTAGTTGTACATGCTTGCAATAAGAACTTGCACAACATCTTTTGTCCTACCATCCCGCTACGAACGGGGCCAAATGGAATTTATGGAGATTAGGGTGCTCATGTCAAAGAGCACTGGAACAAAGAATTAACAATCAATGGATACACGGAATCCTCAAACTATCGTCCATCCCCTTTGGTGTCCCAAGCTGTCACCTTT
This sequence comes from Bromus sterilis, assembly GCA_950022295.1. NCBI lineage: Eukaryota > Viridiplantae > Streptophyta > Magnoliopsida > Poales > Poaceae > Bromus > Bromus sterilis. The sequence goes on from OX465599.1 coordinate 61,501,456, forward strand.
AGGTCGGTGGTTCCGGACTATAACAGGTGCATACAAATCGTAGATAGGATCAAGAACACAAATATATTCATGCAAACACATAGGGTTCAGATCTAAAAACATGGCACTCGGGACCAAAGTGACAAGCATTAAGAGCAACAAGTTGAAGCAAAGATGATAAACACCAATCTAGATGATATGCAACATGCTCCCAACAATCTAATAAACTATTACATGATCTAGCTCATCCAATCCCTACCATCCCCTTTGCCTACAGCAGGGAATTACTCACACATGGAAGGAGAAGTCATGGAGGGAGGATGGAGTGGTGATGATGATGACGATGGCGATGATCTCCCCTCACCGGAGGCCAAAACAACCTCCAGATTAGCCCTCCCGGAGAAGAACAGAGGGTGGCGGCGGCTCTGCGACGAGAATTGGGAAAACGACTTCTGTTCTAGGGTTTTCTCACCACGGGAATAAATAGGAGGCGAAGTAGGGAACCAGAGGGGGGAGGACCCTCCCAGGCGACTTCCTGGCGCGACCAGGGGTGGGGCCGCGCCAGCAGGGCGCCTGGGCCCCCTGGCTGCCCTCTGGCCCCACTTCTGGCACATTGGTCCTTCGGGTGCGTGGATTTTCTGTGATTTTTCCTGGAATTTTCTGAGACACCTAAAAATCCATTTTCCTGCACACAATAAAACCATATAGACGGCTCTGCTGAAAACATCGTTAGCCCGGGTTAGTTTCGTCCAAATCATGCAAGAATGAGGGAAAAACAATAGCAAAAGTTTTTGGAAAATTAGATACGTTTGAGACGTACCAGTAGGTCATGAAAAATATGCTTTATGTGATAGTTATATTCTGTATGTTGTTCATGATGCTACTGAAAATTATTTTGGGAGAGGAAAGTTTAGTTGTAGAAACTTTCATGTTACAAAAACACCTCTCTATATGATGAAAGCTTTGAAGTTCTTCTTCTTTTACCATCCTATGCTTGTTACTTTGTGCTTTGATGATTTATTTCTTTACAAGGTTCCTAGGCATAGGAAGTGGTTTGGAATTAAATGTGTTCATATTTGCTTCTTGATGTTCTGTTTTGTTCCCATTCTTATTCTTGTGAGAGCACCTTCTATAATCCTCATGCCTAGATGAAAGGCATAAAAGAAAGCGCTTATTGGGAGGCAACCCGAAATGTTTTTACTTTCAGTTTTACCGGTCTTGATGTTTGTTAGTACCATAGCAACATCATTGTATCTTTATTTTCAAGCTTTGTGCCAAGTTTAGACTCCGATTGCAAGAAAAATCAAAAGTTTCACATGCTGTCCAGAAAACAGAATCTGTTTACTCCATTGAAAAAAAATCTTGAAAATCACTAGATCATCTTTTTGATATGAATTTTTTGACAGTATGCTCTATACAATTGAATTTCTGGCGTCTGTTCTGATTATTTTGATATGACTTGCAGAAGTCCCCCAAATTTTTTATTTACTACCTGCTAGTCTGTTTTTCACAGATTCTGCCATGTTTTGCTTCTACAACGTCTTGCAAATATTAAGCTTGCTTTTTATTTGCAAAAACTTTTTGGAAATCTTGAGAAACAGTAGCTCTTCATGAAAATATTTATTTCAAGAAGAGGAAAATTATTTATTTATGGGTACTAACCACTCTAATCATCTTATGATCAGTTTCGTATGAAGGCAATTTTCAAGTATGCGAAGGAAGATGATGAAAGAAGATCCGGGATTGTGAAAAGCCAAGCTTGGGGATGCCCCATGCATCCCTAAGAAATATTCAAGGAGACTCAAGCGTCTAAGCTTGGGGATACCCTTGTGCATCCCCTTCTCCATCAAGAATCATCAGTTCGTCCATCTCCATGCTATATTATTACCTCTTCATATGTTATGTACTATGCTTGGAGCGTCTCACTCTTTACTTTTTAGTTTGTTTTAGTTGTTCTTTCTGTTCATAACAAGTTGGTCCCTAGCCTTCATTGTTTGGGAAAGAACCACACTCCACTCCACCCTAGAACACAACATAGGTTTTCATGCTTATCTTTTTGTGTGTGTTCTTTATCTTTTCCTAGCTGATGTCATGCTTAGCTCTTAGTTTTCATGCTTATCTTTTTAAGAGCTTTTATGTAGGTTGTTGCTTTTGTAACTCTCTTGAGTTATCATTCTTATCTTCTTTAGAGTTTTGGTCTGTTGCATTGAGTTGTGTGTCTTTCATGAGTAGGTAATTGAGGTTGCTATTATAAGTGTAGTAGTAGCTTAAATAGTTTTGAGGTATTGATTTGAGTAATGTTTGGACTTTTGGTGCCAAGAGCTTCAACCTATTAGTTATAGGTGTCGTATTTTGGGCAATCCGTGTTTATTTTCGAAAACTACAAAAAATTAGTTGAGAACTCTAGCTACTAGATGGATCGCTAACCTCAGGAGGGGTTGGAATATGTAGAGTACCCTCGCGTACCATGGGTTGGGGATGCGCAAGGATAACCAAACACCCATACACTCCTCCTAGGGGTACTTGTCTCTTTGCGAACCTCCTGATTAGATAGAGAGTTATCGATAATAAGTGCACGAGTTCTTCGGACTAATGAGAGTATTCGATTGTTGGCACTTCCATCTTCCATATTTTGCTAGCCTCTTTGGTACCGTGCATTGCCCATTCTCATCTTAAGATTTGGTGCAAACTTCGCCGATGCATCCAAACCCTTGGCATGATACATTATGTCATCATGTACCTCCTTATATCCTTCCTCAATTAACCACCATACCTACCTTCAAGGCATTTCCATAGCCTTTCCAAGATACATTGTCATGCAACATCCATGATCTCATGCCTTGATCTTCATGTCATTAATGCTTTTTCTTGATCATAGAGCCACATGCTAGTTGGGCCTTTCCATTATAATTGCTACATGACGCGCTAGTATCATTGCATATCCTGCTACACTGGCAGGGGTATACATTTGCATATATCATGATAGTTTTTTCAGCTTTCTTTATGATTGAGTACTTCTTGTAAAGTATGAGATCTTCTATGCTCTTGTAAAATATAGAGTGTTGCCCTTAAAGTGAGGAAAAGATCTCAAAAGAGGACAAAATACAAGATCCCAAAAGAGGAAAAATTAAAAGATCCGAAAGAGGACAAATGAGAGATAAATAGAAAGAGCCAATGAGGCCACAAAAATACAAAAAAAATAAGAAAAAGGAAAAAAGAAATAAAAAGAGAGAAGGGGAAACACTACTATTCCTTTTGAAAGCTTTACACTCGTACTCCAAAGTTATATTTGCACTCCATAGAGATCTTCATATCATTCATGCATAACTATGTGGGGACCCTTACACTATAGAACTTGGCTTGCATATTCCAAGGATGAGCCTCCTCAAATCAGCTCTAGGTCTTCATGAGCAAGCAAGTTGGATGCACCCCCACTAGTTCCATTGGAGAGCTTACCTTAGCTCATATGTGCATCCGTTGCATGGCAATCCCTACTCCTCACATCATATTTATCATTTGGCTTTCTCTCACCTATGATTGTCCTCATTGATGTGAGCCTTTCACACTTTTTTGTCTTCCTCCCCCATCATTTTTCTAGTTGCCATCCTAAGTGCCAACATATCTTGCTCGTGCTAATCTATTGCATGAGAGCTCAAAGTCGAAAGGGAGAGGATCATTTTGACTTGTGCCTGACTAGTGGTTCGGGGATGAGTCAAAATAAGATTCCAAAGGAGACCAAGTGTGAAGTTTTAGTAGATTGAGTTCTCAATTAAACTATATAGTATTTTTATGCTCTAAACCCATATACCACTTCTTGCACGCAAACACCATTTGGAGACATTCGAGTCACGGGCAGTGAGAGCTCTTGCACCTTTATGTTCATGCTTTGCTAGTTTCAATACTAGATATAGACTCTTTCTTGTTCCTGTCTTGACTTGAATTGCCTATCTTACTTGCTTTACTTTGAAGTTGTTATATGTGTGTTAGCATGTCACCACGGAAATTATGTGTGTTATCATTTACCTACTCCAGGACGAGCATGAATTAATCTTGGGGATGTTGATACGTCCCAATCATATCTATAATTTTTCTTGTTCCATGCTCTTTTAGGCGACATTGCTACGTGTTTTGCTACACTTTTATATCTTTTTACACATATTTGGACTAACCTACTAAATCAGTGCACCCAGTGCTGGTTTCTGTCTACTAATGTCAGTAAGTTGCAGGTTTTACCCATATTTACAAAGCTCCAAAAATTCTAGAAAAATCATAAAAAAAATCAGCGCGACAGAAGCTTCGAGAGTCACCGAAAAAGTACCAAAGGGGGGCCAGGCCCCACCCAGGCGGACAAGTGACGCCTGGGACGTGGGGCCACCCCCTGGTGCCCCCCTTCAGCCTATTTTTACCCCTTGTTCCGAAAACCCTCGGAGAGACCCCCGCATCGCGAATTTCCTCTCTGTTCCGTCGCCGCCGCGCTTCCAAGATTGGGAGCACCAAAAGACCTCTTCCCGACACCCTGCCAGAGGGAGGATTGACCTCCGGGAGATTCTCGACCACCATGGACGCTTACCGGATGTGTTGTGAGTAGTCCTCCTTGGACCATGGGTTCAAGACAAGTAGCTATGTGATGGCTTCTCTCCAATCTTGTGCTTCAATTCTTAGCCCTTGTGAGCTTCCCTACATGATCAAGGCATCTATGTAATTTTTCTGCTGTTGCTATGTTGTGTTTGCTGGGATCCGATGGATTATGAGATTATGTTAAGATTGTGATGAGTTATATATTTGGTTCTCCTTTTATATTTTGTTCTTGAGTAATTCTTGCATGTTCTCCGTTGCTTTTTATTGCTTTGGCCAAGTAGTAGATATTAACTCCAAGAGGGAGCGTTATGCATGATTGTGGGTTCATGCCCCCCGATGTCTAGCTTGAGTGATAGAAACATGAGACTAGGGGATGTGTTGTTGCCACCAGGGAGAAAACAACGATGCTTGTAACCGCGGTTGCAAGGATTTTTTAGCTTACACAAAGTTTGTTAATGCAGTTGTCTATTGCTTTGAGTTTACACTTTGGGTGTTGATACGTCCAAAACGTATCTATAATTTCTGCTTGCTCCATGCCTCTTTTGTGTGATATTGCTATGATATTGATGAACTTCCATACACTTTTGATCATATTTGGACTAACCTATTAACTCAGTGCACCCCAGTGCCAGTTCCTGTATTCTGCTGTTTTTCTATTTCAGGTTTCCCCCTTATTAAAAGTACCAGAAAAATTCTGGGAAAAATATAGGAAAAATCAGCGTACCGGAAGCTTCGCGAAGATCCCGAGAGGGGCCAGAGGGGAGCCAGGGGGCCCAGGCAGCCAGTGGGCGCGGCCAGGCCCCTGGCCGCGCCAGGGGGTGCGCTTGGAGCACTTGGCCCACCTCTGGCTGCCCCCTTTCGCTTATTTATTCCCCGTGCCGAGAAACCCTCGGGGACGGAACCCTTTTTCGCGATCTCTCCTCTGTTCCGCCGCCGCCGCGCTTCCAAGATCGGGAGCACCCGAAGACCTCTTCGCGGCACCCTGCCGGAGGGAGGAATCACCCCCGGGAGTTTCTCCACCACCATGGATGCTTCCCGGATGAACCGTGAGTAGTCCACCTTGGACCATGGGTCCTTGATCAGTAGCTATGTGATGTTCTCCTCCCCTCTTTGTTCTTCATGGATTAGACCTCGTGATTTGCCCTAGATGATCGAGGCACATATGTAATCTTTCTGCTGTTGCTATGCTGAGTTTGCTGGGATCCAATGGATTATGAGATTATGTTCAGATTGTGATTGAGTTATATATTTGATTCTCTTATTTTATTTTATGTTCTTGAGTAACTATTGCATGTTCTCCGTTGCTTTTTATTGCTTTGGCCAAGTAGTAGGTAGTGACTCCAAGAGGGAGCGTTATGAATGATTGTGGGTTCATGCCCCCCGATGACTAGCTTGAGTGACAGAAACATGAGTCTCGGGGATGTGCTGTTGCCACAAGGGGGAAACGACGGTGCTTGTACATGCGGGTGCAAGGATTGTTTACTTTGCGCAAAGTTCTTTAATGCAGTTGTCCGTTGCTTTGAGTTTACACTTTGGGTGGGATTCGCAACTTAATAGGAGCGAGATGTTCTGGATAGATATCTCAAGGTGGATGATTAGTGGGTAGATGCAGATGGATTTCGGTCTACTTGTCTTGGCATACCGCCCGTGCTTTTGAGCCTCTTCCTTTCTGTTTTGCATAATTAGCATTGGTTTGCGCACATAATCCTATCAATTGCCTAGCTGTAATTTGTTTACCTCGCATGGCTATTTTATCGTCTTTTGGGAGAGAGACAGCACTAGTGAACATCATAGGATCCCGGTCCATATTACTCATACTGTTTATACCTTCAGTTTACTTTCAGTATTTACTTTTCCGTAGCTATCACTATCATTATTATCCCATGCGTTTTATCCTTTGTAAACAACAAGGCCGGAGGAATTGACAACTCCTTTGTACTCGTTGGGAGCGAAGCTATCTGTTGTGTGTGCAGGTCCAGGAAGAGCAAGTGATTATCATAAAACGATGCCTCACTTTCCAAACCACCTACTTGTTGCTGTTGTATTTGTACTGGAGACAATCTAAACCTTAGCATCTTCTCTAAGGTAAATTTGCCGCTATCTACATCTCACCTTCCACTTGGGGTAACCAACATGGGCGAGAAGTTATCTCGTGTATCAGGGGCTCACAAATTAATACTAGCGAGATTTTCTGGATAGATATATCAAGGTGGATGATTAACGAGTAGATGCAGATGGATTTCGGTCTACTTGTCTTGGCGTACTGCCCATACTTTTGAGCCTCTAGCTTTCTTTGCAGCGTAATTAGCATTGCGGTGCGTTTATAATTATGTCAATTGCCCAGCTGTAATTTCTTTACCAAGCTTAGCTATTTTATCGTCTTTTGGGAGAGAGAAATAACTAGTGAACATCATGGGACCCCGGTCCATATTTCCACCACTGTTTACACCTCCACTTTATTTTCCGCTTTTACTTTCCGTTGCACTTATCACTACCATCTATCCCGTGCGTTTGATCCTTTGTAAACGACAAGGCCGGAGGGATTGACAACCCCTCTGTACTCGTTGGTTGCAAAGTTACTTGTTGTGTGTGCAGGTCCAGGTTAAGAGAGCAATATCATTCAAACGGCGCGTTGCTCGCTTCACCCCCTACTTGTCGATCCTTGGAGTCCTCCTCGATTCGATAAACCTGACATCCACCGCGTAAAGGAAATTTGCTGCTATCTACATCACAACCTTCCACTTGGGGTAACCAACGAAGGGTGCGGAGCCGTTATCATCTCTCGTACCATCAGAATCCTATGGTCAAATTCAAATTGAATATTTTTTTCTTGCTTTTCTTTATGTGATGTTGGAGTTAGTGCCTCCGTTTTACCCAAAAGAATGGATGATATGCTTGAATTGAAACCTTTTGATCCATGCTCTTTTGGTGTCCGTATTGTTGATTCTTCCGTAAAGAAACCTTTAGGGAGGATTGGTGATGTTCTTATAGTTGTCAATGATAATTATGTTCCCGTTGATCTTCTTGTCATGGACATTGAGTTTGATCCCTCATGTCCAATTATTTTGGGACGTCCTTTTATCCGCACCATTGGTTCTATCATTGATATGAAGGAAGGGACAATTAGATTCCAATTCCCCCTCAAAAAGGGCTCGGAACATTTCCCTCGAAAGAAGATTAAGTTGAAATTTGAGTCCGTTACAAGGGAAATTTATTCCTTTGATATTGATAAAACTTTGTGATGCCCCAAAAATCGAACCGTGTAAAGTAATCATACACGCAAGGTACACAATCGAGATCAGGGACTCACGGTAAGATATCACAACCCAAATCTACAAATAAAACAATACAAGCTTTTTAATACAAGCCAGGGGCCAAGAGAGCTCGAATACAACAACTCAAGAGCACAAAGTTAGCGGAAGCAATAGTATCTGAGTACAGACACAAGGTACACATGATCTGACTTCAGAAGGCTAGCACAAAAACAACAACGATCGAAAAGGCGAGGCCTCCTACCTGGGAACCTCCAAACTACTCCTGGTCCCCGGGGATCTCTATGTCGTAGAAGGCATCGGGGATCTTCACGTTGCGGTGGTCGGCATCGGGGATCTCCTTCTCCTGGATTCCAACGCTCCAACGTCGACTGCAGCGGCCGATCAGGAAAAACAAAAAGGGGGAAATAAAGCAAGGGTGAGTATCTAGCATACGCACGAGTCTTACGTCCGCTACTAAGCAATTATGCATTTGTATCAAATGGAAAGGGGAGGCTACATATAGAGGACTGCAAGGTAGAAATCAGAATAAGGATGAGAAGCTAGGCCTATCGAAGACTAGCATGTTCCGACGAGTCTTGCAGCACAAGAAGAGAACAACCAACAGTTCAATAACCTGAATGTAATAATAATGCAGCAGAAGTTGCTGCAACATTGTATAATAGTAAGTTATAATAATTAATAATTATAAATGCCTCCGAGTTCCCTTCCTCGACTCCCTGCGAGGAAGAGAAACCAGAACCAACAGTTTAATAGTAATAGTTTGTATTAGTAGGCTCTTGCTTCAGCATAAAGCGTCCTGTTACCGTCGACACGGCTATTCGAATAGATCAAATTCCTTGCAGGGGTGCACTACTGTTCAGCCTGCACGCTCGGATCTCCAGGGTGGTGTACACATTGTTAGGGAATGCCCCATCGAGGCTATCCGACACGCCGAGGCCCATCCTACGGCTCATCAGAGAGGTCCCAACCGGTCTACAGTCCTAATCGCAAGAGCTTCATGGGCCATCACCTCTCGCACTCCGGATCGTTGTGCGCCAAGTGGATCCAGTGCCGCAGCACGATCCGACCCAACCACAATGCTGAAACTGGACATCTTTCAGAGCTTTCGAACGAGACCACAACATAGAGGGCCCATACCGTAATCCCACGTGAAGGTAGTGCGTACAGGCCTTTGCGGCCTCTCAAGTCATCCACCTGAACCATTAGTCATTTTATTATTATCTCTCGGGATAACCCTTATCGTTGCCCCTTTCTGGGTGAGTTGCGGACAACGACAACAACTAGGACCACCAGTACATCGGTGCATGCCCTGTCGTCTCACCAACTCTTGCGGTTACCAACAAGGTGAACCGTCTCCTTACCTTATCTCGCGTGTGCTCTTGGAAGAGCTCGACTTTCGTACTACAGGGTATCTCATGGCCAACGAGCAAGGACCAGGCCCAAGATGGTATCCGCCTGTCCTGCCGTCCCGATACAATCCCTGCGCGGGCACCGTTGGGTCACCCGGCTCCTTACCTTTAAGGACACCAGTTGATTCGAGTGCCTACCATCAAGTGAAACCAGGAGGAATCACCCTCGATGGTACACTTGAAGAGGTTCGACAGAGACATCCGCGGAATGAACTAAAGAGGTAAACCTCGTATCATCCCGGTGATGCTACGCTACTGAGCCGACGAGAGTGAAATACGAGTCCATCCACTCGTAAGTCAAAATCGAAGCGACTCGGTAGAGTCTCGCCGTTGTTGGTTCCCTAGGGCGTCTGCATTGACCGTACCTATTGCAGTTATAATATTTTGTAATCCGCGTTCACTCCTGGACAATGCGCAGGGTTCACTGCTGAATATTATATATATTTATAAGGCAACATAGGACAAATGATGGTACATCACGGGGTGACAAAAATAGGCTATCCAATTGAATAGGATTGTAACGTAGCAGTAGCAGCAATGCCTAGTGCAAGAAATGTACGAAAAAGGTAGGCGATATCTGGGGTAGAGAATGGCTCTGCTTGCCTGGAAGCTCGGTAGTAGGGGTACGGTCGTCGACGAAGTAGTCGTACTCGTCAACAGTGTCGTCATCGGGAGTGTCGACGTCTATCGGATAATAAGGGGGGAAGAAACAGTAAATACACCACAATAAAAACAATACAAATGTATGCCATAGAAGATACAAACCAACGGGGCTCTAACGCAGTGTTTGGTGATTTTCCCGGAGCAGGAATCTATCCGGGGATGACTCATCAGTACCGGTTGATTACCGGACAGATGATCTGGAGGGGAAGGTTCCATGTCTGCTGTGTTAGAGACATCTGACAGACATGTGGATAGTGTATACATGCTCGTTGATGCATTCAGAACAACTTTCATATTCAGAACATTTTCATCCGGAAGGTTTTACCGGCTCCGGTCGTCTGACCAACAGATGAACCGGAGGGGAAATGTTCCGTGTTCGGTATGTTTGAGGGTGTGGTGGCTATATGGGTGATGTATTCTTATTCGTGGCATTTTTCTGATGAAGTTTCATGTATAAAGATTTTCACTCGGAGTTACAGATTAAAATATATTGCATTTCAAAGTTTTAATCAATTTCAAAGAATTTCTAGAATTTCTTTTATTAAAAATTCTAACATTATCCACAAGATTATCCACAAGATTATCCACAATAGTACTCTGACAGTGTGGACCCACATGTCATAGACAGTGGGTAATTAAATCAATTCTATTTATTTTAAAAAGAGCATATGGCCCAGATGTCATTCTCTAACCATTTAACAATTTCATTTAATTAATTAAATCTGACAGTGGGACCAAGTTGTCATACACAGTGAAATCTAACAGTTACTTAATTCATTTAATTATCCTAGGGCTAACTTGTCAATGACTTAGTTTACTAATTTGTTTTAAACTAACTAAACATGAGGGGTTAACAAAAAAAGGTATTACTCCCTAATGATATGGGTCGGCCCCACTGGTCAGTGGCACAACTCACTGGTTTGGACCATGGTTGCTCGCCGGCGACCCCAGGCGTGGCAGCGAGGCCGTAGAGGCGAGACCCGGCGAGGGCGGGGACAGTAGGTGCGGGGGGAGGGGGGGGCGTGGACACCGCGGCAGGCGACAGAGTGTTGCGGCTGTCAAAGGCGGGCGCGGGCCGCCGGAGTGGGGCGAAGGCGGCCGCGACTGGGAGTGGCAGGGCGCACACGGGGGCGCGAACGCGGGGCGTGTCCAGGGGAGCCAGGGCACGGCCCGGGCGCGGCTGTTGGTGCCGGTGGGGCGCGTGGGCGCGACCACGGGTACCTAGGAGCGCAAGAAAGGCGCGACCATGGCGTGGTCCGGCCATGGAGGCCACGACGAGCCCGGTGCTCGCGACATCGACGGGGGAGGTGACACGGTGGCTATTCGGCGACGGGAAGGAGGGGAATCGGTGCGGAGACTCACTGGGGATGCAGGGGAGATGCCGTGGTAGCCGGGGGGTGTGCAACGGCGACGAATTTGACGCCGGGGTGCAGCGGCCACGGCGGGGAAACGGCGGCGGTGGCGAGGGCTCCAAGGCGTCACGGTCCGAATTGAAGTGCGAGGGTGACAAGGAAGTCGCCGGCGGTCCTCCTGGACATCGTCTTGCGGCGTGGGGGGGGGGGGGGCTCTCCAGTGCGCGTCTACGACGATTGTGCGGCGACCGCGGCTTCGGGGCGGCCATGGCAGAGAAGGCGAGGGCGACGCGAGGGAAGGGGAAGTGGGGGCGATGTTCTAGGGTTTCCGGAGGGAGGGGGTTGGGGTCGCCGATATAGTCGCCGGCGACCGCCCGATGGGCGCCACCGCGGCACGGCGAGGCCTGGCCGGTGTGGATGCACGCCACGGCCTCCCCTGTGAATAGGGGAAGGAAAAAGGGGAGGGGTTGGGCCGGGCCGTTGGTTGGGCCTTGCCCTGTGCGGTAGATAGGAGTTTCACTTTTTTTTATTTTCTTTTTCTTTTCTTTTCTGCTTATATTTTATTGATCTACAATTTTATTTTATAAACATGTGGATCTTGTACCATTAATTGTGTTACACTTCAATATGCAGCTACAAAATGTTTGGTCTTTTTAATAAAATCATTTGATTTTTATTCCAATAGTAAACGATCAAATGGGGCTTTCTTAGCTAATGTTTCAATTGTTTAAAATATTTAAATGTGATATTAAATATCCATTTTTATAGTATCTTGATCTACTATAAATTAGGTTGCACAATTTTAGGGCAAGGTTTCATTTCCACATAGATTGGGAATTTTTATTTGGGCTGAATATGGATCACTATGATCAAGGGTGATCATCAATGCATAACCACAGTGACTTGGCAACAGTAAAAGTGATTACTGTAGTGTGACACCCGGGGTGTTACAATTCTCCCCCACTACAAAGAATTCTCGTCCCGAGAATTAACAATAGTGTAAGGGGTAAGGTTTCGGTTTCGTATTCTAACGATTTTTCTGGGTCTTGTTGGCCTTCTCGAAGAAGTTAATCCTTCTCGTTGATGTCTTCATTTCTCTTGCATCAGTGCATCTCAACGAGTTGTCATCCTTTCATCGGGGTCTTCATCGTACTTAGGGATAGGGTAGGAGGGAAAACTTAAGGGGGTCGGAACGGTACCAGGTTAATCAACCGAGGTTGTCCGGGGAATGAGGTACAAAGTATCTTCCGAGTTTAAACTTAGGGAAACACATCGAGAGAATCAAAAGAAGGTATGCGGAATTTCAAGCGAATATACATGCACTCCATGTCGATGGCGCATGATGAAAAAGGGGCCCCGAGCATCACGCATAAGCACCGAGTCTGATATCGGACCGAATATCACAAGGAAGGTGACTCGTGAATTGCATACGAGGTCAAGCACGGGAATAACCCTGGGAACATGAAGGTAAAGGAGAGTCAGGTTTCGATCTTGTGGAACTGTGGTTTATGGGCCCACATTGTATAAGAAGGGTGGTGACATTCCAGGCGATCACGATGCAAGGTTTGTCAGAGAACATATGGTTAGTTATCTTGGCAACGACGTCGGTACCTGATACGTCTCAAACGTATCGATAATTTCTGCTCGATCCATGCATGTTTTGTGTGATATTGCTATGATCTAGATACACTTTCATATACTTTTGATCATACTTGGACTAACCTACTAACTCAGTGCACCCTAGTGCCAGTTTCTGTTTTCTGCTGTTTTTCTATACCAAGTTTCCCCCATATTAAAAGTGCTCCAAAAATTCGGGAAAATCGGATAAAAAATCAGCGTAACGGAGTCTTACATAAGCACCCAAGTGGGGCCAGAGGGCCACCACCAGGGGCCCAGGAGGCCACCTGGCGCATCCAGGGTCCTGGCCGCGCCAGGGGGGCGCCTGGACCGTTGGGGGCCCCCCTGGCTGTCCCCATTCGCCTATTTATTCCTCGTGACGGGGAAACTCCGTAGACAGAACCCTAATTCAAATATTCTCCTCTGTTCTGCCGCCGCTGCGCTTCCAAGATCGGAAGCACCGTCAGGGCCCTTCCCGGCACCCTGCCAGAGGGAGGATCGACCTCCGGGAGCTTCTCGTCCACCATGGAATCTTCCCGGATGTGCCGTGAGTAGTCTACCTTGGACCATGGGTCCGTGATCAGTAGCTATGTGATGTTCTCCTCCCCTCTTTGTTCTTCATGGTTTAGACCTCGTGAGTTTCCCTACATGATCGAGGCACATATGTAATTCTTCTGCTATTTCTATGTTGAGTTTGATGGGATCCGATGGATTATGAGATTATGTTCAAATCGTGATAGAGTAATATATTTGGTTTTGATCTCTTATATTTTTGTTCCTAAGTAATTCTTGCATGTTCTCCGTTGCTGTTTATTGCTTTGGCCAAGTGGTGGATAGTAACTCCAAGAGGGAATGTTATGCTCGATTGTGGGTACATGCCCCCTGATGACACGCTTGAGTGACATAAACATGAGTCTAGGGGATGTGCTGTGGCCACAAGGGGGAAAACAACGGTGCTTGTAACCGCGTTTGCAAGGATTGTTTACTTTACACAAAGTTCTTTTAATGCAGTTGTCTGTCGCTTTGGGTTTACTCTTTGGGTGGAATTCACAACTTAATACCAGCGAGATGTTCTGGATAGATATCTCAAGGTGGATAATTAGTAGTAGATGTAGATGGATTTCGGTATACTTATTTTGGCGTACTGCCCATGCTTATGAGCCTCTTCCTTTCTTTTGTAACATAGTTATCATTGCGGTGTGTTTATAATCCTGTCAATTGCCCATCTGTAATTTTTTTACCTCGCATAGCAGTTTTATCGTCTTTTGGGAGAGAGACATCACTAGTGAACATCACGGGACCCCAGTCCATATCCTCATCATTGTTTACAAGCCTATTTCCTTTTCATTATTTACTTCCAGTTGCTACCATTATCATTATCATTATCCCTTGTGTGTTTGACCCTTTGTAAACAACAAGACCGGAGAGATTGACAACCTCTCTGAACTTCATTGGGAGAAAAGTTAATTGTATCGTGTGCAGGTCCGCGTCAGGTGCGCCGCTGACACCTACTTATCATCTGTCGGTGTCCTACGGGAGACGAACCCTATCATGTACATAGGGGAAATTTGTTGCTATCCTAGATCTCACCTTACACTTGGGGCAACCAACGAAGGGCGAGAAGCCATTACCACTTCCACGCCATCAAGCAAATTTCTGGCGCCATTGCCGGGGACTCCGAGTGATAAGATAGGGGAGTTTCCCACTATCCTTTACCTCTACTTTTTAGTCTTGTTTGTTTACCTTTCTATTTTTATCTTTGTGTCTTATATCAAAAACTACAAAAACATTTTTTGCCACACTTGCTGCTACGATGGGTTCCACTGAAAACACCAAGTTGTGTGACTTCATCAGTCACAACAACAAAGACTTTATCTGCACTCCTATTGCCACACCTGCCACTTCAGCTACCTCTTATGAAATTAAACCTGCTTTACTGAATCTTGTTATGAGAGATCAATTCTCTGGTGCTGGAGATGATGCTGCTTTACACTTGAATAATTTTGTTGAATTATGTGATATGCAAAAGTATAAAGAAGCAGAAGGTGATGTTGTTAAGCTCAAGCTTTTTCTTTTCTCTTTGAGGGACGGAGCTAAAATCAGGTTTCAATCTTTGCCTAGGAATAGCATAGATTCTTGGGATAAGTGCAAAGATGCTTTTATTGGGAAGTATTACCCACCTGCAAAATTATCCAGTTGAGGAGTAACATTATGATTTTTAGGAAATTGGATAATGAACACGTTGCCCAAGCTGGGGAACGTATGAAATATCTTTTTACGAAATGCCCTACACATGGTTTGACTACTTGGATGGTTATCCAGACTTTTTGTGCAAGCTTGAACTTTACCTCGCGGAACCTGTTAGATTCGGCCGCGGGAGGAACCTTTATGTCAACTACACTCGGTGCTGCCACCAAACTCCTCGATGAGATGATGACCAACTATTCCCAATGGCACACCGAACGCGCTCCAACAGGTAGGAAGGTAAATTATGTCGAGGAAATTACCTCCCTAAATGCTAATACCTCAGCCGTAGAAGAAGAAACTCCTATGAACATAGAGGGTTTCAAACAAGTGAGATTAGATGACACTATTACCACCTTTGATAGTAGTGATATTTATTTTGATAATTGCACCCTCTCAGAAGTTATCAGCTTATTACACAAAATGTCTAGAGACCCCCACACTAGCACACTTAATCTTGCCTTCACGGAGCATATTACAAATGCTCTTATCAAAGCTAGGGAGGAGAATCTTAGGATAGAAGCCTCCGTACCTAGGAAGCTAGATGATGGTTGGGACCCTATGATAAAAATCAAATTAAATAACTTCTCTTGCTATGCTTTATGTGACGTTGGAGCTAGTACCTCCGTCATGCCCAAAAGAATGTATTATATGTTTGAATTGAAACCTTTTGATTCTTGTTCTTTTGGTGTTCGCCTTGTCTACTCTTCCGTAAAGAAACCTTTGGGGGAGATCGACGATGTTCTTATCGTTGTCAATGACAACTATGTTCCCGTTGATTTTATTATTATGGATATAGAGTGTGAACCTTTATGTCCAATTATTTTGGAACGTCCTTTTCTCCGCACCGTTGGTGTTATCATTGACATGAAAGAGGGGAATATTAAATTCCAATTCCCTCTCAAATTGGGGATGTAACACTTCCCTAGAAAGAAAGTCAAGTTACCTTTTGAGTCCGTTACACGGGCTAGCTATTCTCTTTCTCTTGATAAAACTGGATTCTCTTTTGCCTTATGCCTTATGCCTAGCTTAAAGGCGCTTGTTGGGAGGCAACCCAAGATGTTTTTACTTCTGCTTTTAGTGCTCTTGATTATTGTTACTACTGTAGCAACATCATTGTATCTTTATTTTCAAGCTTTGTGCCAAGTATAGCCTCATATGACAAGGGAAGTGAAAGTTGTGACATGTTGTCCAGAAAACAGATTCTGTCCTCGTGACCGGAAAAATCAGAATAAATCACCAGTTCATATTTTTTAGCTGAATTTTTTACACAGCGTTCTCCATACAATCACGGAACTTTCGTATGTTCTGAGTTTTTTGATTCGAGTTTCAGAAGTACCCCTAAAATATTCTTTACTACCTGCTGTTCTGTTTTTCACAGATTCTGCCAAGTATTTTTCTCCTAACTTTTTCAAACCTTAAGCTTGCTTTTTCTTTGAAAAAACCTGTTGGCAATCTTGAGAAACAGTATCTCTTCCGGAATATCTTTATATACAGTGGGGAAAAATATTTATTAAGGGTACTAACCTCTCTAATCAGCTTATGATGAGTTATGTATGAAGGGAGTTTTCAAGTGTGCGATGGAAGATGATGAAAGAAGATTCGGGAGTGTCAAGCGCTCAAGCTTGGGGATGCCCCCATGCATCCCAAACAAATATTCAAGGAGACTCAAGCGTCTAAGCTTGGGGATGCCCCCAAGCATCCCCTTCTCCATCAACGATCATCAGTTCGTCCTTCATCTCACTATATTTTTATCACTTCATGCGTTATGTGCTATGCTTGGAACGTCTCGCTCTTAGGTTTTATTTTTAGTTTTCTTTATCTTTGCTTGCTGTTCATAATAGTTAGATCCCGTCTTACTTTGTGTGGGAGAGAAACATGCTCTACTTGCAAAATATATAACACATCATAGGATTCTTCATGCCTATCTTTTTGATGTTGTGTGTTCTTTATCTTTTCGTAGCTATTGCCCTGTTTAGTTTTAGTCTTAGTTTGTCTTAACAAGAGCCTTGGCTTTTGTTTAGTTTGTTGCTGGAACTCTCTTTAGTTTTCATGTTAATCTTGTTAAGAGAATTGGTTGTTGCACTGAGTTATGTCTTATTTTTGATAAGTAGGTAATTGAGGTTGCTATTTAATTTCAGTAGTAACTTGCAATAGTTTTGAGGTATTGATGTGAGTAATGTTTGAACTTTTTCTCTAGCCTATTAGTGGTAGGTGTTGTATTTTGGGCAATCCGTGTGTTATTTTCAAAAACCTACAAAACTAGTTGAGAACTCTAGCTACTAGATGGATCACTACTCTTCTTAGGGGTCGAATATTAGAGTACACTCACGTACCATGAGTCGAGGATGCGCAAGGATAACCAAACCCCCATACACTCCTCCTTGGGGTACTTGTCTCTTTGTGAACCTCCTCACTAGATTGAGAGTTACCGATAATAAGTGCATGAGTTCTTTGGACTAATGTAAGTATTGAAAGTTGACACTTTCACCTCCTCATATTTGCTAGCCTCTCCTGTGCCGTGCATTGCCTTCTTATCACTCCGAGAGTTGGCGTCCACCATCGCCTGTACATCCAAACCCTTGGCATGATATGCTCTGTCATCATAAACCTCCTTATATCTTTCCTCAAAACAACCAGCATACCTACCTATCAAGGCATTTCCATAGCCTTTCCGAGCTATATTGCCATGCTACATCCACCTCTTCATGACTTGATCTTCATGTCATAAATGTTCCTGCTACACTGGCAGCGGCATACATTGCATACATCATCATAGCTACATCTTCTTTATGATTTGAGTACCTTGTAAAGTGTGAAAGATCTTCTATACCCTCTCATAAATTAGAGTGTTGCCTTTAAGTAAGGAAAAGATCCCAAAGTGGATAAAATAAAAGATACCAAACAGGACAAATGAGAGTTAAATAGAAAGAGCCATTGAGGCCACCAAAAAATACAAAAAATAGAAAAAGAGAAAATGAGATAAAAAAAAGAGAAAGGGGCAACACTACTATCCGTTTGAAAGATCCACACTAGTACTCCCTCTTATCCTTGTACTCCATAGAGATGATCATGCATATAGCTATGTGGGGACCTTCAGACTATAGAACTTGTCTTGCATATTCCAAGGACGAGCCTCCTCAAAAGAGATCTAGGTCTTCATGAGCGAGCAAGTTATATGCACCCCCACTAGTTCCATTGGAGAGATTTTCAGCTCATATGTGCATCCGTTGCATGGCAATCCCGACTCCTCACATGATATCTATCATTTGGCCTTCTCGGCAATGATTGTCCCCATTGATGTGAGCCTTTCTCATCCTTTTTGTCTTCCTCCTCCACCATACTCTCTCTTTGCCATCCTAAGTGTCAACTCTCGTTCTTACGCTCATCCATTGCATGAGTGCTCAAAATATCGAAAAGGAGTGGATCAAATTGACTTGTACCTGGCGAGTGGTCTGGGACGAGTCAAGATAAGATTCCAAAGAAGACCCAGTGTGAAACTTTAGTAGATTGAGTTCTCAACACAATATTACCTTTTTTCTCGTATTCCCTATCCCTCTTCTTGCACGCAAACACCATTTGGTGACATTCGAGTCACGGACAGCGAGGGCTCTTGCACCTAATGTTCTTTCGTTGCTTGTTTCAATACTAATATAGACTCTTGCATGTTTTGACTTGAATTGAATTACATATCTAGATTACTTTACTCTTCAAAGTTCTTGTATGGTTGCTAGCATGTCACCACAGAAATTATGCGTGTTATCATTTACCTACTCGAGGACGAGCAGGAATTAAGCTTGGGGATGTTGATACGTCTCAATCGTATCGATAATTTCTACTCGCTCCATGCATGTTTTGTGTGATATTGCTATGATATACATACACTTTCATATACTTTTGATCATATTTGGACTAACCTACTAACTCAGTGCACCCAGTGCCAGTTTCTGTTTTCTGCTGTTTTTCAATTCCAGGTTTCCCCCATATTAAAAATGCTCCAAAAATTCAGGAAAAATCGGATAAAAAATCAGTGTAACGGAGTCTTCTAGAAGCACCCAAGTGGGGCCAGAGGGCTAACACCAGTGGTCTAGGCGGCCACCTGGCGCGGCCAGGGGCCTAGCCGAGCCAGGGGGGCGCCTGGACCCTTGGTGGCCCCCTTCGCCTATTTATTCCTCGTGACGGGGAAACTCCGAAGACAGAACCCTAATTCACAAATTATCCTCTGTTCCGCCGCCGCCGCGCTTCCAAGATCGGGAGCACCGTCAGGACCCTTTCCGGCACCCTGTCGGAGGGAGGATCGACCTCCGGGAGCTTCTCCTCCACCATGGACGCTTCCGGGATGTGATGTGAGTAGTCTACCTTGGACCATGGGTCCGTGATCAGTAGCTATGTGATGTTCTCCTCCCCTCTTTGTTCTTCATGGTTTAGATCTCACGAGCTGCCCAACATGATCGACGCGCATATGTAATTCTTCTGCTATTGCTATGTTGAGTTTGATGGGATCCGATGGATTATGAGATTATGTTCAAATCGTGATAGAGTAATATATTTGGTTTTGATCTCTTATATTTTTGTTCCTAAGTAATTCTTGCATGTTCTCCGTTGCTGTTTATTGCTTTGGCCAAGTGGTGGATAGTAACTCCAAGAGGCAACGTTATGCTCGATTGTGGGTACATGCCCCCTGATGACACGCTTGGGTGACAGAAACATGAGTTTAGGGGATGTGATGTGGCCACAAGGGGGAAAACAACGGTGGTTGTAACCGCGGTTGCAAGGATTGTTTACTTTATGCGAAGTTCTTTTTATGCAAGGATTGTTTACTGCAGGGGATCGTGATAGTCTTCGTGGGTAAGAATAACCCAATTTATAGATTCGACTCAAGGGGAGCCAAAGAATACCCACAAGCTTTGACAATGGAGTTGTTAATTCCACCGCACCTGAGATACACTTACTTGCAACAAGATATTAATAGTAACTGCGATATGGAAGTGATGGTGGCAACGGAAATAGTGGTGATGAAACAGCGACAGTAAAACAGCGAAAACAAACAACAAAGCATTAACAATCAATGGATACACGGAATCCTCAAACTATAGTCCATCCCCTTTGGTGTCCCAAGCTGTCACCTTTTGGATTGCCGGTTCCGGACTATAACAGGTGCATACAACTCGTAGATAGGATCAAGAACAAAAATATATTCATGAAACACATAGGGTTCAGATCTGAAAACATGGCACTCGGCCCCAAAGTGAGAAGCATTAAGAGAAAAAAGTTGAAGCAAAGATGATAAACACCAATCTAGATGATAGGCAACATGCCCCCAACAATCTGATAAACTATTACATGATCTAGCTCATCCAATCCCGAACACCCCCTTTGCCTACAGCAGGGAATTACTCACACATGGATGGAGAAGTCATGGAGGGAGGATGGAGTGGTGATGATGATGACAATGGAGATGATCTCCCCTCACCGGAGGCCAAAACAGCCTCCAGATTAGCCCTCCCGGATAAGAACAGAGGGTGGCGGCGGTGCCGCGACGAGAATTGGGAAAACGACTTCTGTTTCAGGGTTTTCTCGCCATGGGAATAAATAGGAGGCGAAGTAGGCAACAGAGGGGGAAGGACCCTCCCAGGCGGTCTCCTGGCACGACCAGGGGTGGGGCCGCGCCAACAGGGCACCTGGGGCCCCCCTGGCTGCCCTCTGGCCCCACTTCTGGCACAATGGTCCTTCGGGTGCGTGGATTTTCTGTGATTTTCCCGCACAGAAAAAAACCATACAGACAACTCTGCTGAAAACATCGTTAGTCCGGGTTAGTTTCGTCCAAATCTTGCAAGAATGAGGGCAAAAAAATAGCAAAAGTGTTTGGAAAAGTAGATACGTTTGAGACGTATCATCTGTTGCTTTGGGTTTACACTTTGGGTGGGATTCGCAACTTAATACCAGCGAGATGTTCTGGATAGATATCTCAAGGAGTATGATTAGTAGTAGATGTAGATGGATTTCGGCCTACTTATTTTGGCGTACTGCCCATGCTTATGAGCCTCTTCCTTTCTTTTGTAACATAGTTAGCATTGCGGTGCGTTTATAATCCTGTCAATTGCCCATTTGTAATTTGTTTACCTCGCATAGCAGTTTTATCGTCTTTTGGGAGAGAGACATCACTAGTGAACATCACGGGACCCCGGTCCATATCCTCATCATTGTTTACAAGCCTATTTCCTTTTCAGTATTTACTTTCAGTTGCTACCATTATCATTATCATTATCCCTTGTGTGTTTGACCCTTTGTAAACAACAAGACCGGAGAGATTGACAACCTCTTTGAACTTCATTGGGAGCAAAGTTAATTGCATCGTGTGCAGGTCCGCGTCAGGTGCGCCGCTGACACCTACTTAGTATCTGTCGGAGTCTTACGGGAGACAAACCCTATCCTCTACATAGGGGAAATTTGTTGCTATCCTACATCTCACCTTCCACTTGGGGTAACCAACGAAGGGCGAGAAGCCATTACCACTTCCACGCCATCAGTACCAAGTGCGAGGAATGAAGAGAATCATTTTCCTGCTCGTTAAAACGAGGCAGACCAATCGACAAAACTCTCGTCCATCGGGGGTAACCAAAAGGTTATCCATGATAGTAACAGGTTGTACCGACAGAGTAGTACACCGAAGTGTTTACATAAGCAGGGAATTATCACTGCTCAGATAAGTTATATCACAAGAAAGGTTAAACAGACCAATGGAAAGGAAAAGGTGATGATACACAAGTATCAGGTGTATATCTTTCCCAAGGGAAAGAAGAGCACTATATACACGACCAAGTAGTATTGGAAGAGAGTCAAGGGAGGTTGTCGATGATAACACAAATCATCGAGGGGCGGGGATGGTATTCCACACGATGAATCCAATTGACACATGGAAGAAGCCATGTAAGATTAGTCGCATAATAATCCACCAAAGGTAGGGTGGTTCGCAAAGAATCTGATGTGAGCATCGGCACTCAACCAGAAGGAGAAAGAATGCAAAGGCACCGGGTGATAGAAGCATCGGAACAATTCGATGCTGAAGTACAAGGGAATTATGATTTCCAGATCGGGAGGTGGAGGTAATTATCCATACAGACTTATCGGTGCCACGGGATTGCAAAGGCGACGAACACGTAGGTTCTCGGAAATTTATCGGAGAGTAATCTTCAGAATCTTTTGGCGAAGTAAGCGACCATCTGGAATGCAGGGCTCTCCGGAAGGAAGGAGGTACGAAAACCTAGAGTCAGAGTTAGTAAAATCTTTAATCCCGAAAAAGAAGAGAGATCAGAGTCCCAGAGTAAAGGTGCGGAGAAAAAGATCCTAATACCATCCAGTTTGCGACGTGGGCCGATAAGCCACACGACACTGTTAGTAAAGTAGTTTTGCAAAGACTAGACTCGACTTCGACCAAGGAGTTGGAAGGGCGTGTCCTACAGGAAGTCGGCTCTGATACCAACTAGTGACGCCCCCAAAATCGAACAGTGTACAGTAATCATACACGCAAGGTACACGATCGAGATCAGGAAGTCACGGTAAGATATCACAATGCAACTCTACAAATAAAATAATGCAAGTTGTTTAATACAAGCCAGGGGCCACGAGAGCTCGAATACAACAGCTCGAGAGCACAAAGTTAGCTGAAGAAATAGTATCTGAGTACAGACACAATGTACACATGATCTGCCTTAAGAAGGCTAGCACAAAAACAACAATGATCAAAAAGGCGAGGCCTCCTTCCTGGGAACCTGCAAACTACTCCTGGTCCTCGGCGATCTCCATGTTGTAGAATGCATCGGGGATCTTCACGTTGCGGCGGTCGACATCGGGGATCTCCTGCTCCTGTACTCCAAGGCTCCAACGTCGACTGCAACAGCCGATCAGGCAAAACAAAAAGGGGGAAATAAAGCAAGGGTGAGTATCTAGCATACCCGCGAGTCTTACGTCCACTACTAAGCAATTATTCATTTGTATCAAATGGAAAAGGGAGGCTGTATATAGTGGACTGCAAGGTAGAAATCAGAATAAGGATGAGAAGATAGGCCTATCGAAGACTAGCATCTTTCGACGAGTCTTGCAGCACAAGAAGAGAACAGCCAACAACTCAATAGCATGAATGTAACAACAATGCAGCAGAAGTTGCTGCAACATTGTATAATATTAAGTTGTAATAATTAATAATTATAAAGGCCTCCGAGTTCCCTTCCTCGACTCCCTGCGAGGAAGAGAAACTTGAACCAACAGTTTAATAGTACTCCCTCCGATCCATAAAAAGTATCGCCCACTTAGTACAAAGTTTGTACTAACTTAGTAAAAAATGTGCAACACTTTTTATGGATCGGAGGGAGTAATAGTTTGTAGTAGTAGGCTCTGGCTTCAACATAAAGCGTCCTGTTACCGTGGAGACGGCTATTCGAATAGATCAAACTCCCTGCAGGGGTGCACTACTGTTCAGCCTACACGCTTGGATCACTAGGGTGGCGTACACCTTGTTAGGGAATGCCCCATCGAGGCTATCCGACACGCCGAGGCCCATCCTACAGCTCATCAGAGAGGTCCCCGCCGGTCTACAGTCCTAAGCACAAGAGCTTCATGGGCCATCACCTCTCGCACTCCGGGTCGTTGTGCGCCAAGTGGATCCAGTGCCGCAGCACGACCCGACCCAACCACAATGCTGAAACTGGATGTCTTTCAGAGCTTTCAAACGAGGCCACAACACAGAGGGCCCACACCGTAATCCCACGTGAAGGTAGTGCGTATAGGCCTTTGCGGCCTCTCAAGTCATCCACCTGAACCATTAGTCGTTTTATTATTATCTGTCGGGGCAACCGTTATCGTTGCCCCTTTCTAGGCGAGTCACAGACAACGACGACATCCAGGACCACCAGTACATCGGTGCCCGCCCTGTCGTCTCACAAACTCTTGCGGTTAACAAATATGTGAACCGTCTCCTTACCTTATCTCGCGTGTGCTCTTGGAAGAGCTTGACTTTCTTACTACAGGGTGTCTCACGGCCAACGAGCAAGGACCAGGCCCACGATGTTATCCGCCCGTCCTGCCGTCCCGATACAATCCCTTCGCGGGCACCGTTGGGTCACCCGACTCCTTACCTTTAAGGACACCAGTTGATTCGAGTGCCTACCATCAAGTGAAACCAGGAGGAATCACCCTCGATGGTACACTTGAAGAGGTTCGACAGAGACATCAGCGGAATGAACTAAAGAGTTAAACCTCGTATCATCCCGGTGATGCTACGCTACTGAGCCGACGAGAGTGAAATACGAGTCCATCCACTCGTAAGTCAAACTCGAAGCGACTCGGCAGAGTCTCGCTGTTGTAGTTTCCCTAGGGCGTCTGCATTGATCTATACCTGTTGCAGTTATAATATTTTGTAATCCGCGTTCACTCACCAGAGTGATCACGACCCGCTATTCTAAACCTAGCTAACAATGCGCAGGGTTCACTTCTGAATATTATATATATTTATAAGGCAACATAGGACAAAGGATGGTACATCGGGCGAAAAAAATAAGCTATGCAATTGAATAGGATTGTAACATAGCAGTAGCAGCAATGCCTAGTGCAATAAATGTATGGAAAATGTAGGTGATATCTGGGGAAGAGAATGTCTCTGCTTGCCTGGAAGCTCGGTAGTAGGGGTACGGTCGTCGACGAAGTAGTCGTACTCGGAAATAGTGTCCTCGTCGGCAGTGTCGACGTCTACCGGATAATAAGGGGGAAGAAACAGTAAATACACCACAATAAGAACAATACAAATGTATGTCATAGAATATACAAAGCAACGGGGCTCTAACGCAGTCTTTGGTGATTTTACGGGAGCAGGAATTTATCCGAGGATGATTCATCAGTACCGGTTGATTACCGGACAGATGATCCGGAGGGGAAGGTTCCATCTCTGCAGTGTTAGAGACATCTGACAGACATGTTGATAGTGTATCCGTGCTCGTTGGTTCATTTGAAAAACTTTCATATTCAGAACATTTTCATCTGGAAGGTTTTACCGGCTCCGGTCGTCTGACAAACAGATGAACCGGAGGGGAAATGTTTCGTGTTCGGTATGTTTGAGGGGTGTGGTGGCTATACGGGTGATGTATTCTTATTCTTGGCATTTTTCTGATCAAGTTTGATGTACTCCCTCCGTTCCTAGATATAAGGTGTATAGTTTTCTTAAAAAAAAGTTCAAAATATAGGGTGTATTGCATTGTAGCACTCGTGTGGGCAATTTTTTAAAATATTTTATCATGTTTCTTTATCTCTTGCAAACCCCTCTATATTCTCATGTCAATTAGCTAGGTGTAATCCCATCCAAAACTGATGTAAATTTTCCTCAATGTGTGTTCTTTAATCTTCGTGCCAAAAACTATACACCTTACATCCAGGAACGGAGGGAGTATAAAGTTTTTTCGCGGAGTTAGGGATTAAAAGATATTGCATTTCAAATTTTTAATCAATCTCAAAGAATTTCTGGAATTTCTTTTATTAAAATTCTAGCATTATCCACAACATTACTCTGACAGGGTGGACCCACATGTCATAGACAGTGGCTAATTAAATCAATTCTATTTATTTTAAGAAGAGCAGATGGCCCACATGTCATTCTCTAGCCATTTAGCAATTTCATTTAATTAATTAAACCTCACAGTGGAACCAAGGTGTCATACAGAGTGACATCTAACAGTTACTTAATTCATTTAATTGGCCTAGGGCCCACTTGACAATGGCTTAGTTTACTAATTTGTTTTAAACTAACTAAACATGAGGGGTTAACTAAAAAGGGATTAATCCCTAATGAAATGGATCGGCCCCACTGGTCAGTCGCAGACCTCAATGGTTTGGACCAGTGGGTGCCCGCCGGCGACCACAGGCACGGCGGCGAGGCCGTAGCGTCCAGCCCCGGCGAGGGCGCGGGCAGTAGGTGCGCGGAGGGGGGGCGTCGACACCGTGGCAGGCGGCGGAGTGCTGCTGCCGTCGAAGGTGTGCGCGGGCCGCTGGAGTGGGGCGGAGGCGGCCGCGACTGGGAGCTGCAGGGCGTGTCCAGGGGAGCCAGGGCACGGCCCGGGCGCGGGTGTTGGTGCCGGTGGGGCGCGTGGGCGCGGCCACGGGTGCCCAGGAGCGCAAGCAAGGCGCGACCATGCCGTGGTCCGGCCATGGCGGCCATGGCGAGCCCGGTGCTCGCGACATCAACGGGGGAGATGACACGGAGGCGATTCGGCGAAGGGAAGGAGGGGAATCGGTGCGGAGGCTCACCGGGGATGCTGGGGAGAGGTCTTGGTGGCTGGGGGCATGCAACGACGGCGAATTTGACACCGGGGTGCAGCGGCCATGGCGGGGAAACAGCGGCGGTGGCGAGGGCTCCAGGGCGTCACGGTCTGAATTGAAGCACGAGGGTGACGAGGAAGTCACCGGCGGTCCTCCTGGACATCGTCTTGCGGCGCGCGGGGGGGGGGGGGCTCTCCGGTGCGCGTCTACGACGATGGCGCGGTGACCGCGGCTTTGGGGCGGCCATGGCAGAGAAGGCGAGGGCGACGCGAGGGAAGGGGAAGTGGGGGCGAGGTTCTAGGGTTTCCGGAGGGAGGGGGCTCGGGTTGCCGATATAGTCGCCAGCGACCGCCCGATGGGTGCCACCGCGGCACGGCGAGGCCTGGCCGGTGTGGATGCACGCCACGACCTCCCCTTTGAGCAGGGGAAGGAGAAAAGGGAGGGGCTGGGCAGGGCCGTTGGCTGGGCCTTGCCCTGTGCGATAGATAGGAGTTTCACATTTATTTATTTATTCTTTTTGTTTTCTTTTCTGCTTATATTTTATTGATCTACAATTTGATTTTATAAACATGTGGATCTTGTACCATTAATTGTGTTACACTTCAATATGCATCTACAAAATGTTTGGGCTTTTTAATAAAATCAATTGATTTTATTCCAATAATAAACAATCAAATGGGGTTGTCTTAGCTACTATTTAAATTTTTAAAATATTTAAATGTGAAATTAAATATCCATTTCTATAGTATCTTGATCTACTAACTTTTATCCATTTAATAAATTAGGTTGCACAATTTTAGGGCATGGTTTCATTTCCACTTAGATTGGGAATTTTTATTTGGGCTGAATCTGGAACACTATGATCAAGGGTGATCATCCATGCTTAACCACAGTGACTTGACAACAGTAAAAGTGATTACTGTAGGTGATTACTGTAGTGTGACACCCAGGGTGTTACAAACTTGATCTTTTGCATCATGCCTAGCTCAAAGGCATAAAAGAAAGCGATTATTGCGAGGCAACACAAAATGTATTTACTTTCAGTTTTAGTGGTCTTGATGTTTGTTACTACTATAGCAACATCATTGTATATTAATTTTCAAGCTTTGTGCCAAGTTTTAGCCTCCGATTGCAAGAAAGATCAAAAGTTGTGACATGTTGTCGAGAAAACAGAAACTCCATTTCATAAATTTCCTAAAATCACCTGATCATCTTTTTAATCTGATTTTTTTGACAGTATGCTCTATGCAATAGACTTTCGGAGGTTTGCCCTGAGTTTTTTATTTGAGTTTCAGAAGTGCCCCTAGAAAATTATTTACTACCTGCTGGTCTGATTGTCACAGATTCTGCCACATTTTTCCTCTTCTCCGTTTTGCAAACCTTAAGCTTTCTTTTTCTTTGCAAAATTTTATTTGGCAATATTGAGAAACAATTGCTCTTCATGAAAATCTTTATTTCCAGTAGAGGAAAATTATTTATTTATGGGTAGTAACCACTCTAATCAACTTATGATGAGTTTTGTATGAAGGGAGTTTTCAAGTGTGCGAAGGAAGATGATGAAAGAAGATTCGGGAGTGTCAAAAGCTCAAGCTTGGGGATGCCCCCATTCACCCCCAAGAAATATCCTAGGAGACACAAGCGTCTAAGATTGGGGATACCCCCATGCACACCTTTCTCCATCAACAATCATCACTTCGTCCTTCTCCACGCTATATTTTTATCACTTCATATGTTATGTGCTATGATTGGAGCATCTCGCTCTTTAATTTTTAGTTTGTTTTAGTTTTGCTTGTTTTTCATAACAAGTTGGACCCTAACCTACATTGTTTGGGAGAGAAACACGCTGCACTCCACCCTAGAACACAACATATGTTTTCATGCTTATCTTTGATTGTGTGTTCTTTATCTTTTCGTAGCTACTGTCATGCTTAGCTCTTAGTTTTCATGATTATATTTTAAGAGCTTTTATTTAGGTTGTTGCTTTTGGAACTCTCTTGAGTTTTCATGCTTATCTTGTTTCGAGAGTTGCCTTGTTGCACTGAATTTTGTGTCTTGACATGAGTAGGTAATTGAGGTTGCTATTATAAATATAGTAGTAACTTGCAATATTTTTTTAGGTATTGATTTGAGTAATGTTTGGATTTTTGGTGACAAGAGCTTTAGCCTATTATAATAGGTGTCGTATTTTGGGCAATCCGTGTTTATTTTCAAAAAGTACAAAAATTAGTTGAGAACTCTAGCTACTAGATGGATCGCTAACCTCTGGAGGGGTTGGAATATATAGGGTACCCTTAAGTACCATGGGTCGAGGATGCGCAAGGTAACCAAACCCCCATCACTCCACCTCGGGGTACTTGTCTCTTTGAGAACCTCCTGATTAGATAGAGATTTACCGATAATAAGTGCATGAGTTCCTTTGACTAATGCGAGTATTCGATTGTTGGAACTTCCACCATCCATATTTTGCTAGCCTCTTCGGTACCGTGCATTTCCCTTTCTCATTTCAGAGTTGGTGCAAACTTCGCTGATGCATCAAAACCTTTGGCATGATACACTCTGTCATCATAAACCTCATTATAACCTTCCTCAAAACAACCACCGTTCCTACCTATGAAGGCATTTCTATAGCGTTTTCCGAGATACATTGCAATGCAACATCCATCATCTCATGACTTGATCTTCATGTCATGCATTCTTTTGCTTGATCGTAGAGCCGCATGCTAGTTGGGCCTTGCCCTTATAATTACTACATGACACGCTAGTATCATTGCATATCCTGCTACACTGGCAGAGGCATACATTTGCATACATCATGCTAGTTTTTAGTTTTATTTATGTTGAGTACTTCTTGTAAAGTGTGAGATCTTCTATTCTCTTGAAAAATATAGAGTGTTGCCCTTAAAGTGAGGAAAAGATCCCAAAGAGGAGAAAATAAAAGATCCCAAAAGAGGACAAATTAGAAGATCCCAAAAAGGACAAATGAGAGACAAATAGAAAGAGCCAATGAGGCCACAAAAATAAAAAAAATAGAAAAAGAAATAAAAAGAGAGAAGGGGAAAACACTACTATTCCTTTTGAAAGATCCACACTCGTAGTCCATAGTAATATTTGTACTCCATAGAGATTTTCATAACATTCATGCATAACTATGTGGGGATCCTTACATTATAGAACTTGGCTTGCATATTCCGAGGATGAGCCTCCTCAAATGAGCTCTAGGTATTCGTGAGAAAGAAACTTGGATGCACCCCCACTAGTTCCATTGGAGAGCTTTCTGTAGCTCACATGTGCATCTGTTGCATGGCAATCCTTACTCCTCACATCATATCTATCATTTGACTTTCTCTCGCCTATGATTGTCCTCATTGATGTGAGCCTTTCACACCATTTCTGGTCTTCCTTCCCCATCATTATTCTATTTCCCATCCTAAGTGCCAACATATCTTGCTTGCGCTCATTCATTTCGTGAGTGTTCAGAGTTGAAAGAGAGAGGACCAGTTTGAATTGTGCCTGACTAGTGGTCTGGGGACGATTCAAAATAAGATTCTGAAGGATACCAAGTGTGAAGTTTTAGTAGATTCAGTTATCAATTAAAACTATATAATACTTTTACGCTCTAAACCCGTATGCTACTTCTTGCATGCAAACACCATTTGGAGACATTCGAGTCACGGATAGCGACAACTCTAGATATAGACTCTTGATTGTTATTGTCTTGACTTGAATTTCTTATCTTACTTGCTTTACTATGAAGTTCATATGTGTTCGTAGCATGTGACCACATAAATTATCAGTGTTATCATTTACCTGCTCGAGGAGGAGCAGGAATTAAGCTTGGGGGTGTTGATACGTTCAAATCGTATCTATAATTTCTTCTTGTTCTATGCTTATATGGGTGATATTGCTATGTGTTTTGCTACACTTTCATACCTTTTTCAACATATTTGGACTAACCTACTAACTCTGTGCCACAGTGCCAGTTTCTATCTATTGTTGTCCGTGCACTGCAGGAAAAATACCAACTATTAAAGCGCTCGGAAAATTCGAGGAAAAATATATAAAAAATCAGTAGTTCAGAAGCTTCTCGATGCCCGAAGGAGAGATGAAGGGGGGCCACCCCCCGGGGCGTCCAAGTGGCGCGACCCCACACTAGGCCGCGCTAGGAGGCCACCCCAAGTGGCGGGACCTCCCCTCGAGCCCCCGTTGGCCTATGTTTATCCACCGTTCCGTAAACCCTCGAGAGGCACTCTATATCTCGAATTTCACCACTGTTTCTCCGCTGTCGCGATCCCGAGATCGGGATCACTAGAAGACCTTGTCACGGCACCCTGTCGGAGGGAGGATCAATCTCTGGGAGCTTCTCCACCACCATGAGCGCTTCCCAGATGTACCGTGAGTAGTTGATGTCATGAGAGTTTACTTCTCGCCCCTCGTTGGTTACCCAAAGTGGAAGGTTGAGATGTAGTGTAGCGGCAATTTCCCTTAGCGAAGATACTAAGGTTGAGTGTCAGACCAGTAGGACTCCAACAGATACAAGAAGGTGGTTCGGCAAGTGATGCACCGTTTGAAGATAATCACTTGCTTCTCCTGGACCTGCACACACAGCAAATAACTTTCCTTCCCAACGAGTACAGAGGAGTTGTCAATTCCCCTGGCCTTGTAGTTTACAAAGGATAAAACGCACAGGATAGTAATGATAGTGATAGCAACGGAAAAGTAAATAAAGCAGTGAATTGATAGCGGGTGTAAACAGTGTTGGAAATATGGACCGGGGTCCCATGATGTTCACTAGTGATGTCTCTCTCCCAAAAGACGATAAAATTACCATGCAAGGTAAAAAAATTACAGCTGTGCAATTGATAGTATTATGTGCGCAAACCAATGCTAACTATGCTATAAAGAAAGGAAGAGGCTCAAAAGCATGGGCGGTACGCCAAGACAAGTAGACCGAAATCCATTTGCATCTACCTACTAATCATCCACCTTGAGAGATCTATCCAGAACATCTCGCTGGTATTAAGTTGTGAATCCCACCCAAAGTGTAAACTCAAAGCAACAGACAACTGAATTAAAGAACTTTGCGTAAAGTAAACAATCCTTGCACCCTCAAGTACAAGCACCGTTGTTTTCCCCCTTGTGGCAATAGCACATCCCCTAGACTCATGTTTCTGTCACTCAAGCTAGTCATCAGGGCGCATGAACCCACAATCATGCATAACGCTCCCTCTTGGAGTCACTACCTACTACTTGGCCAAAGCAATAAACAGCAACAGAGAACATGCAAGAATTATTCTCGATCAAAAATATAAAAGAGGAGAATCAAATATATTACTCAAACACAATCTGAACATAGTCTCATAATCCATCGGATCCCAGCAAACTTAGCATAGCAACAGCAGAAATATTACATAGGTGCCTTGATCATGTAGGGCAGCTCACGAGGTCTAATCCATGAAGAACAAAGAGGGGAGGAGAACATCACATAGCTATTGATCATAGACCCATGGTCCAAGGTGGACTAATAACGGTTCAACCGCGAAGCATAAATGGTGGTGGAGAAGCTCCCGGAGGTGGTTCCTCCCTCCGGAAGGGTGCCGGGAAGAGGTCTCCTGGTGCTCCCGATCTTGGAAGCACGGCGGAGGCGGAACAGAGGAGAGATCGCGAAAAAGGGTTCCCCTCACGGGGGTTTGACGTCATGGAGAATATATGGGCGAAGGGGGGCAGCCAGGGGGGCCACCAGGGGTCCAGGCGGCCCCCTGGCGCGGCCCCACCCTAAGGCGCGCTGGGAGGGCGCCTGGGGCCCTGGTGGGTCCCCTCAGGCCCCCTCGGTGATTCCCGAAGCTTCTGCTGCGCTGATTTTTTATTGTATTTTTCCCAAATTTTTTGAGCACTTTTTATATGGGGGAAACCTGAAATAGAAAAACAACAGAAAACAGGAACTGGCACTAGGGTGCACTGAGTTAATAAGTTAGTCCAAATATGATCAAAAGTGTATGAAAGTTCATCAATATGATAGCAATATCACACAAAAGAGGCAGGAGCAAGCAGAAATTATAGCTACGTTTTGGACGTATCAACATCCCCAAGCTTAATTCCTTCTCGTCCTCAAGTAGGTAAATGATAAAAGCATAATTTCTATGGTGACATGCTAACAACCATATAAGAACGTTTAAGTAAAGCAATCAAGGCATGTAATTCAATTCAAGTCATAACATGCAAGAGTCTATATTTAGCATTGAAACAAGCAACATAAGAACATAAAGGTGCAAGATCTCTCGCTATTCGTGACTCGAATGTCTCCAAATGGTGTTTACGTGCAAGAAAGGGGATAGGGATATACGAGCAAAAAGTATTTTTGTGTTGAGAACTCAATATACTAAAGTTTCACACTTGGTCTTCTTTGGAATCTTATCTTGACTCATCCCCAGACCACTAGCCAGGTACAAGTCAAAATGATCCACTCCTTTTCGATATTTTGAGCACTCAAGAAATGGATGAGAGAAAGAAAGAAAGTTGACACTTAGGATGGCAAAGAGAGAATATGGTGGAGGAGGAAGTCAAAAAGGTGAGAAGGGCTCACATCAATAAGGACAATCATAGGCGAGAGAAAGCCAAATGATAGATATGATGTGAGGAGTAGGGATTGCCATGCAACGGATGCACATATGAGCTAAGGTAAGCTCTCCAATGGAACTAGTGGGGGTGCATCCAACTTGCTTGCTCAAGGAGACCTAGAGCTCATTTGAGGAGGCTCATCATTGGAATATACAAGCCAAGTTCTATAGTGTGAAGGTCCCCACATAGCTATATGCATGAATGATAATCTCTATGGAGTACAAGATATAAGATGGAGTACGAGTGTGGATCTCTCAAAAGGATAGTAGTGTGCCCCTTCTCTCTTTTTATTTTCCTTTTCTCTTTTTGCTATTTTTTTGTATTTTTTGGTGGCCTCAATGGCTCTTTCTATTTCTCTCTCATTTGTCCTCTTTGGGATCTTTTAATTTTGTCCTCTTTGGGATCTTTTCCTCACTTTAGGGGCAACACTGTATATATTACAAAAAGTATAGAAGATCTTTCACACTTTACAAAAGTACTCATATCATAAAGAAGATGTAACTATCATGAAGTATGCAAATGTATGCCTCTTCCAGTGTAGCAGGATATGAAATGATACTAGCGCGTCATGTAGCAATGATTAGGGCAAGGTCCAACTAGCATGCGGCTCATCAATCAAGCAAGTAGCATGTATGACATGAAGACCAAGTCATGAGAAGGTGGATGTTGCATGACAATGTATCTCGGAAAGGCTATGGAAATGCCTTGATAGGTAGGTATGTTGGATGTTTTGAGGAAGGATATAAGGAGGTTTATGATGACAGAGCGTATCATGCCAAGGGTTTGGATGTACTAGCGAAGGTGGACGCGAAATCTCGGAGTGAGAAGGAGGCAATGCACGGCACAGGAGAGGCTAGAAAAATATGGGAAGGTGGAAGTGTCAAGTTTCGAATACTCACATTAGTCCGAAGAACTCATGCACTTATTATCGGTAACTCTCAATCTAATAAGGAGGTTTCACAAAGATACAAGTACCCCGAGGAGGAGTGTATGGGGGTTTGGTTATCCTTGCGCATCCTCCACTCATGGTACGTGAGTGTACTCTAATATTCGACCCCTCAGAAGAGTAGTGATCCATCTAGTAGCTAAAGTTCTCAACTAATTTTAAAGTTTTGAAAATAAACACGGATTGCTCAAAATACGACATATATCACTAATAGGCTAAATCTCTTGACACCAAATGTCCAAACATTAGTCAAAACAATACCTCAAAACTATTGCAAGTTACTACTACAACTGAATAGCAACCTCAATTACCTACTTCAAGTCAAGACATAAAACTCAGTGCAACAGGAAAACTCTCTAAACAAGATAAACATGAAAACTCAAGAGAGTTCTAGCAACAAACTAAACAAAATATCTTTAAAAATATAAGCATGAAAACTAAGAGCAAAACATGACAGTAGCTATGAAAAAGATAAAGGACACACACAGCAAAGATAAGCATGAAAAATCCTATGTTGTGTTCTAGATTTTGAAAGTGGTGTCGGGACCCGGGGTTAGCGTATGCAATTCCAGCTAAGACATAGTCATATGGAGAGCCGAGAACCGTACCCACTTGTCTAAGCAGAAAAGGCCAAGCACAGAACGTTCTCGGAAAGCATCGTACGTGAGGGGCATCCCATCCAGGCCGGATGATCAACTGAGATGGGTCCTCATCGTTCGCACACAAGTCCAATGATATGGGTGGTGAACTCCCATATTCAAAGACAAGTCGCCTCAACCATACTATCGACTATCTCATAACTCTTACATATACTTAATCCAGTCCGATCTCTTAGTCGGGGTCTAGGGCGGGCTCGATCATACCACAAAGTGTGCACGAGACGGAGTCTCGAACAATCGCATCGCGATGCCCCAAGCTGCGCACATCTAAGGGCCACTTGGTGTATGAAAGACCGCCAGCCAGAACACAACTAAGGTCTCGAAAACCCATACAAAGACATGCATGTTATAAACATACACGCAACACACATGCCTTGTATGAACAGCCGGTATCATTGCAATTCTCTACAAAGTATACATTTTTATTGATAACTCTTATAGAGTGCAAACAGAGATCACGAACATGTGATCCAACATTACAACACAAACGGAAGCAAATTATGTCTGAGTACAGACAAGTTTAACAAATGGCTTAAGAAGCCTTATTTAAACACAAGCCCTCCACGAGGGAACCAGTCGTCTGACTGGGACTAGACTAGTTGGTCTTCAGTCGTCCAGCTCGATGAAGAAGCCACCTTCGGGGTCAGTGGCATCATCTAAAACATAGATTAAGAAAACGTGAGTACAAAGTGATACTCAACAAGACTTACATAGGAGCTATACTACTCATGCACATGTATCAAGGTAAAGGGAGGTGGGGTTCACTTGCAGAAGTGCCAGCTTTGACTTGGCTAATACTGAACTACGAGTACCAGACTTGGAGGTAAGAAGCGTACACAAGTCCACTACATTCTCCAACCAATTACACCACTATGGTGCCTTCCTCGACTTCCCACGAGGAAGCACGCCATAGCACTCACACTTATCTTGGTGTGTTTTAGAAGCATCCGGTTCAAGTTATCTAATAATCAAGCTAAGCTTTCCAAGCAGTCCATAACCGCGGACGCGGCTATTCGAATAGTTTTGTTAACCTTGCAAGGGTGTACCGCTACACACACATGATCATCATTTACCGCCTTTGATCTCGACACCATTCAAGGGGTGCCAGCGAGGATGCTCACCACAACTGTTACCTCATAGCCGATCTAGTCCGAGAAAGCCGCCTACTTGGGTTGGCTACCACTATCGTGAACCCAGCCGGTTTACCGAAGTGGACCCAAGTGATGTGTGTGTGGTGCATAAGCCGGTCTCGGGTGAGCCGTTCTCTCACTTAGCATCCAGGACACAGACCTACCAGAACTCCGAACTATTGCGACATATGGACATCGAAAGGGATGAGTTAGTAAGTTGAGAGGGGTCAGTGAGCCCAATGTGTGGTTGTACTCTTTATCTTGGATCACCACACAAGAACTCGTACTAGGGCGGTGTTCAACGAGACAACCCACCGTGTACTCCTACACAGCCTCTCATCGTTCACCTTGTATTAGGGTCGATTCACCAACACTTTTCTACCATCAACAACATGATCACTACCATCCCGACTCATATCATAGTAACAACATGGTATCATACTAAGCATGCAATAAGCGATAACATTGCAGGGGCCACATGATATCAAACAACTCCTACATTTGCTAGGATTGTGGTTTGCTTACTACTGTGACAAAATGATAGGTCATGCAAAGGAATGGGTTCATCTATGCGGTAGAAACGAATCATGGTGATCATCCTAAATAATGCATAAGAGAGACCTGAGAGGGAAGTGGGATTTTATCGACATGATCAATGGGGGTTTGCTTGTCTTGCTGACGAGGTTCGGGTTCGGGGTCTTCAGCGAAGGGGGTGACCTCGGTTTCCCGCTCCACTTCTATCAGCAACATGACAATCATAGGATCAACATAATGTAAAATGCACAAACACATGAATAAGATCGAAATGGTGATGTTCATGGTACTGATGTGTTGAGCATTCCATTTAAATGGAGTATATTGCAATTTGAATTGCAAATTCAAACTCCACATTTGAATTCAACTTAGCCAAGTTGTATGTGACATTGTTTGATCATTTTGAATCAACTTCAATTGCATAATATATGCCTCTGATGGGTGGTTGAATTATATCATAATTCCATGGTCCAAGTTGCAAAATCATTTGGTTTGAATTTGAATTAATTTCAAATAAAGCAAATGACATATGCTACTGGTCCCATTTTAAAATCAACTCAAACATAGTTGAAAGTTGCATATTTGGAAAGATAATTTTCTCCTGATCATTTTTCATATATTATTTGTCCAATTTGGAGTTAATATGAATTTTCTATGAATTTCCAAAGTTTGGGGTATTTTCTGGAATTTCTGGAAATTCATTTAATTGATTTATTGCGCCAGGGTTGACAAGGGGGTCCCACCTGTCATTGGCTGGGTGAGTTAATCCGTGTTGTTAGGTTAATCCAGTGGCTTAATTAAGCCACTGGGCCCACTGGTCAGTGACCTAGGGGGTCATTAGGCGGGTGATTAGTGGCTAACCCACCGGCGGCTAAACGCTGGCGGCCTTGCCACGGCGGCGACTCGCCGGAATCTGCTAGAGGCCACGGGAGAGGAAGAGGAGACCACCAATGGGTGCAGCGTCGTCGTCCGCGTCGTCTGGAAGCAACAGGGGGTCACGGGGAGCTCGGAGTCGACGGCGGCGACGTCTCCGGCGGCAACAGAACAGCGGCGAGGTCGCAGATGTTGCTGTAGTGCACGGTTTGAGTCGATTCGGGGCGCGTTCGAATGCTAGCACACGCAGGAGTCAAATGCGTGCACTGGAGCTTCATGACGGGCACTGGAGCGAGGAGGTCGATGACCATGGCGTCGAGGTGCTCGGGTTCCATGGCGGATCCGGCTAGAGGAAGCAATCGAGAGGGGAGAAAGAGGGGTTTTGACCGTGAGCTCACCCTGAGTCTAACTGGAGCAGTGGCTTGCTCGGGGAGGCTCTGGTGCGGCCGGAATTTGAGGTCGATCCACGGCGGCCGGCGACGAAGACGACGAAGTTAGCGATCTCGTGGAAGCGTCTGGCTCCGATTCCTTCTGCAGGCTGATGAAGACGACGTCTGCGGTTCCTCTGGACAGCTCGAGGCGTCGCGGGGAGCACGGTGGCCACGCGGGGGCTCGACGGCCCTCCGGCGTCCTTCTCAGGCGGCGATGAATCGGGTGAGAGAGGAGGGGAGGGAGCTCGTGGAGGGGGAGAACGGAGGGGAAAAGCTTCAGGGTGTCTCCAGGCGCGAGAAGAGGGCACGGGGCGGCCTGGAAGGTCTTCGACGACGACGTGTCGTCCCCGGCTGACTCGGTGGCATTCCACCGAGCAGCTTGGAGGCGCGGGACGGGGAAGAAGACCCCGCTGCCCCTGTGGGCCGGCTGGGCTGGGTGGGCCGGCTTCGCCTAGGCGCCAGGTAAGGATTCT
This sequence comes from Bromus sterilis, assembly GCA_950022295.1. NCBI lineage: Eukaryota > Viridiplantae > Streptophyta > Magnoliopsida > Poales > Poaceae > Bromus > Bromus sterilis. Next base: position 61,539,538 of record OX465599.1, read on the forward strand.
GCTTCCTTTTCTATTTCTTTTTTCTGTTTTCTTCTGACATTTTTTCTGTTTAGCTAAATAAAATAGCTAAACATTTTATTAAATGCTGAAAACTTTTATATGGCCTCATAATAATATGGACTAGCCACTTATAAACTTTCAACATTTTTAAAATTCAAATAATTTGAATTTTAAATCAAATAGGGGTATTTCTTTTATTCCAAGGCACTGTTTGAATATTTGAAAAATCTATGAGCATGGGGTGGGTCCCACATCACTTGATATGTGATCACACTCATTTATAAGACTTTTCAAAAATCTAACATGAATTTTTGGAGAAGATTTTTATCTGGCCTTTTGAATTAATTCATCTGGGGGGGTTCCTTCTCCCATTTTGATTTTGAAGTTGATTTCAAAGATTTCTTTTGAAATTTTGACATGATGCAAGGTTACTTTGATCCTAGCACATTACCTAACAGAGGGTTCTGACAACTCGCCCCCACTCAACAGAATCTCGTCCCGAGATTCAGAAGTCTGCGGGAGGAAGGTGGGGTACCCGGCATTGAGACGGTCTTCTCTTTCCCACGTAGCTTCTCTTTCAAAGTGGTGTGACCATTGTACTTTCAGAAACCTAATCTTATGACGACGAGTGACACGCTCTGCGGAATCAAGAATACGAACGGGGTATTCTTGATAAGAAAGGTCATCTTGGAGATCAAGCGTTTCATGGTCGACTTCGCGGATGGGGTCCTTGAAGCAACGCCTGAGTTGGGACACATGGAATACATCGTGTACTCGGGAAAGGTGCGGGGGTAGTTCAAGTTGGTAGGCAACTTCTCCACGTTTAGCAATAATGCGGAAAGGTCCGATGTAACGTGGGGCCAACTTGCCTTTGATACCAAAACGTTGGGTCCCCTTCAGAGGAGTAACCCGAAGGTAAGCCTTCTCATCCAGATTGTAGCTCTCTTGCCTATGATGACGATCATAGTAGCTTTTCTGACGAGACTGGGCTGCTTTCAATTGATCACGAACAATGCAAACTTGCTCTTCTGCTTCCTTGATCACATCCGGTCCAAAGAATTGTCTTTCACCGGCTTCTGACCAGTTTAGTGGTGTTCGACATCGTCGTCTATAAAGGAGTTCAAAAGGAGCCATGTTCAGACTAGATTGAAAACTATTGTTATAAGCAAATTCGGCGAATGGAAGAGACTTCTCCCAATTCTTTCCGAATGAGGTAACGCAAGCTCTGAGCATGTCTTCAAGAATCTGGTTAACCCTTTCGACTTGACCGCTAGACTGAGGATGGAAAGCCGTACTAAAGGAGAGATGAGTTCCCATAGCATTCTGAAAGCTTCCCCACAATCTAGAGGTGAAAAGGCTACCGCGATCAGAATTGATTTCCAAAGGAACACCATGAAGGGATACAATTCTAGAGATGTACAAGTCCGCTAACTGACTAGAAGTTATAGACTCGCGAACCGGAAGGAAGTGAGCAACTTTGGAAATCCTATCTATGACAACAAAGATGGCATTGTTTCCTTTCTGGGTTCTTGGAAAGCCGGTGATGAAGTCCATACCGACTTTGTCCCATTTCCACTCGGGAATAGACAAAGGCTGAAGTGTACCAGCAGGTCTTTGATGTTCTGCCTTAATGCGACGACAAACATCACATTTGGCAACAAATTGAGCAATGTCTCTCTTCATCCTAGTCCACCAAAATCTCTGGCGTAGATCTCGGTACATTTTTGTGCTACCGGGATGAATTGAGAGGGGTGTGTCATGGGCTTCCTTGAGGATGAGTTGCCTTAGTTCCCTATTCTTAGGTACTACCAAACGATTTTCAAAGAATACCGTTCCTTTGCTATCTGTGGAGAAACATTTAGCAACTCCGCTAGCAATGTTCTCTTTGATCCGGCGAACACCTCGTGCACGCCTTTGGGCAACTATTATTTGATCCTCAAGAGTTGGTTTCGCCACCAAGGTAGAAAGATAGCCATGAGGAACAATCTCAAGATTGAGCTTGCGAAAGTCCTCATGAAGAAGTGGTTGATACTGCTGTAACATGAGGTTGTTACAGTACGACTTACGACTTAGTGCATCAGCCATGACATTGGCTTTGCCTGGGGTGTAAGAAATTCCTACGTCGTAATCTTTTATCAACTCAATCCAGCGTCTTTGCCTGAGATTAAGATCTGGCTGGGTGAAAATATATTTGAGGCTTTGGTGGTCGGAATAAATCTCACAACGATTACCAAGGAGGTAATGTCGCCAAGTTGTTAGAGCATGAACTACGACAGCGAGTTCAAGGTCATGGGTAGGATAGTTCTCTTCATGTGGCCGCAACTGGCGTGAAGCATAAGCTACCACATGTCGATCTTGCAGAAGTATGCATCCTAACCCTTGCCGTGATGCGTCACAATAGATCTCGAAATCCCTTTTGGTGTCTGGAGGTGCAAGTACGGGTGCAGAAGTCAATCTTCTTTTTAGCTCTTGAAAGCTTTCCTCGCACTTGGGAGTCCATAAGAATTTCTTATCTTTCTTGAGGAGTTCAGTTAGAGGCTTTGCAACTTTAGAAAAGTTCTCGACGAAGCGACGGCAATAGCTGGCTAGGCCAAGAAAACTCCTAACTTGCTTAACCGATTCAGGTGGACTCCAGTCAAGGACGGCCTGAACTCTCTCAGGATTCACAGCAATGCCTTTTGCAGAAATCACGTGGCCTAAGTAGGTCACTTCTGGTAGCCAGAATTTACACTTGGAGAATTTAGCGTACAGGCGATGCTCTCTAAGTCTCATCAATACCAGCCTTAGGTGTTCGGCATGATCTTCTTCGTTCTTCGAGTAGATGAGAATATCATCAAGATAAATTACAACAAATTTATCTAGGTACTCCATGAAGATCGAATTCATCAAGCGCGAGAATGTGGCGGGGGCATTGGTTAAACCAAAGGACATGACGGTGTACTCGTAAAGACCATAACGAGTAGTAAAAGCCGTTTTGGGAATGTCCTCGTTTCGGATTTTGATCTGATGATAACCTAATCTCAAATCCATCTTAGAGAAGACAGAGGATCCTGCAAGTTGATCATAAAGATCATTGATCCTGGGCAGTGGGTATTTGTTCTTTATCGTCGCTAAATTTAGCGGGCGATAGTCTACGCACATCCTTTCTGTTCCATCTTTCTTCTTTACGAACATAACGGGGCAACCCCATGGCGATGAGCTAGGGCGGATGAAGCCTTTTGCCAACGAAGCATCAAGTTGGGTTTTTAGCTCAGCTAACTCATGTGGGGCCATTTTATATGGGCGTTTGGAAATTGGTGCGGTTCCTGGAACAAGATCCACTATAAATTCTACACATCTGTCGGGTGGCATGCCCGGCAGCTCTTCAGGAAAGACATCCGGGAAGTCATGAACCACCCGAATATCTTCAAGTTCGGGAAGGGGAAGTACATTCAAGGAATGCACTTGGGTTCTTGTTCTGGGGGAGGTATAGTTGACTGTTTTGCCTGAAGGGTGGGTGAGTTTCACGGATTTGCCTCTGCAATCCAGGTAGGCATTCTGTCTTGATAGCCAATCCATGCCAAGGATGACATCAATATCTGAAGACTTGAGGGCTATAAGTGAAGCAAGGAATACTAAACCCTCAATTGCAATCTGATTACCATGGCTTACTCTATTAGTTTGCCATATTGACCCTGGAGTTTGAATAATCATTGGGGTGGACAATTCAACAAAGGCTAACTCATGACGAAGTGCATAACTTTCCGACATGAATGAATGAGATGCTCCTGGGTCGAAAAGAACGGAAGTAGGAACATAATTGACTGGGAGCGTACCAAGAATGACGTCAGTGGTGTCGTCAGTCTCTTCGGCGGCGATCTGGTTCACACGTCCACGAGTGGCGGGAGGAGCGGGTTTGGCGGTGTAGACCTTCTGGGGTGGCTTGCCACGACCATTGTTGTTGTTGCCTCCGGCACGTGGTGGAGCATTCTGGTTCTGGATCTGGGGACACTCGCGAGAATAGTGGCCTGCCTGACCACATTTGTAACAGGCTCCGAAAACAGTGCGTGGAGCTGGGTTGTTTGGTGGAGCTGGGTGGAACTGGCTGGGTGGACGAGGCGCCACATAGGATGGCCTCGGTGGGTTGTTCTGGCGGAACATGCTGTTGGGGATCCAGATCTTGCGCTTCTGGGAGCCAGAACTAGATGAACTGTCATCTCTAGGGTGTTTGCGGAAATCGTTGGGGGTGTTCATGTCCTCTGCCTTGATGGCCTTGTTGACAAGGACCTGGAATGTGGCAAAGTCATGAAGATTGAGCTCACGACGAAGTCCAGTGTTGAGGCGACGACGGAACCTCTCTTGTCTCTTGGAGTCGGTGGAGACTTCTTCTGTTGCGTAACGAGCAAGTCGGTTGAACTCACGACTGAACTCGTCAACGGTCCTTCTGCCTTGAGTGAGGTCGCAGAACTCCTCACGCTTGCGGTCCATAAGACCCTTGGGAATGTGGTGCTCGTGGAAGGACGTGCAGAATTCCTCCCAAGATGCAGGCGGTCCAACGGGACGCATATTCAGAAAGTTCTCCCACCAAGAGCTAGCTGCACCTTCAAGATGATAGGTGGCATAGCTGACCTTGTCACCAGTTGCAACACGGCCCGCTTGGAGCTTCCTTTCGATGCTGCGAAGCCAGTCATCGGCGTCAAGGGGCTCGATGGAGTAACTGAAAACCAGGGGATGAAGTCGGATGAAGTCGTTCAGGGACACCAACTCATTGCGCTGCTGAGTGGTGTTGCGAGCAATGACTTCCAGCAGGTGGTGAGAGTCTCGGCGGTTCCTCTCGACCTCCACCAGAACCTGAGCCATCGTGGGTGGGGGTGGAAGGTTGCCTTCCTCCTGATCATTCCCACGACCTTGGTTACGACCAACCTGGCCACGGGTTCCTTGAGACATCCTGAATGTGAAAACCAAAGTCAAACAGAGTTGATTTGAAGAGTCTAATCAAGGTATTGAAGTACTGGAAGGATTACAGAGCAAAGGAAGTAATCATCTTGACAACATGGTGATAAAGCATACAAGCCATATATTCACAAGCTGTCATACAAACCATACATTGTTTTAGTACAAGCACCAAGCTAATACAAACGTGATGAAGATGATACACCCTTCAGAGGCACTCTGACTTCCTATACATTATTTATCTAAGCCTCTGGAACTTAGATACCTTGCATACAATATACTAAGATACTACTACCTCATCACTAAGTAAGACCACAGGCGGTCTCACTCATCTCCATCTCCATAGTAGTCCTCATAAAAGTTACCCGCGTATCCCGGTAGCTGGAGGTGACCATCGGAAAACACGGAGGCTTGTGGACCCTGATATCCATTTGGGCAAGGATGGTGCCTAGGTCCAGTGTAGGGTGGAAGCAAAGAACCACGGGGTGGAAAAATGCCTCCAATCTCGGGCCAAGCAACTCGAGAAGGCATCTGAGTCCTCACTGGGTAGATAGCATCATGCTCAACTGATCCAACGCTCACAAAGGGTGCCAAAAGTGTCAGTGCTCGATACAGACGAACACGGGTGGCGTGGAGCTCGAAACGGAGAGCGCGTGCATCACGATCTCGATCACTAGCAAACCTAGCAGTCATCTGAAGTGCGGGATCCTCTGCAGAGTGATCTGAGTAGAGTCCGGTGTAATATCCCTCTTCTCCTGGAAGTGCAGCAGGGATATAGCGGAAAGAAGTCTCTCTCAGCAAAGTGTGATCCTCTCTCAGCAGTGTCATACATGAGTATGCAGCATCCTGCACAGCCATGTTCTCGGTAATGCCAATGCCATGTCCAAAGTGGATAGGCTGAGTGCCTTAAAGGTGGTGCTGGTAGATCCGGACAATGCAGTGGAACTGCGTCTGGTTGAAGTCGTGAAACTGCTCCTCGACGGTGTACTCAGGGTACGATCGATATCCCACATAGGACATCATCTCGATCAACGTGGCGGGATGGCCACGCACACCGAGGCACCTGGTCAAACGAACAATCTGTCGAGGGGGAAGATCTGCCATCTGAAACAGAAAGGAGTGTGCAAATGCATCAGATTATGAGATAAACCTGGAATGACTCGGATAGCATAACGGCTGTAATTGCAAGAAAAAGACAGTTTCTTACAACATGGAAACAGCACTTACATATGATGTAATAAAACAGGGAGCATAACCACTCTAACAAACCGATCACAACTTTCCTACGGCTACAAGGAAGCAAACAACAAGATGTTCTAATCAGACAGAGGAGAGCCTAGTCCTATCTTCCCATTGAATAAGATGAGGGTGACTCAGAACTCAGAACGAAGGGGGTAAGGAGAAAAAAGAAGCCTTACGTTATTCCCTTATATACCTAGAGTAACTATATAACTATAGCAAGCTAGACTCAACTTCGGCCAAGGCTACTAGTCCTACAGTTAGTCCTGCTCTGATACCAAGTCTGTCGGGACCCGGGGTTAGCGTATGCAAGTCCAGCTAAGACATAGTCATATGGAGAGCCGAGAACCGTACCCACTTGTCTAAGGAGACAAGGCCAAGCACAGAACGTTCTCGGAAAGCATCGTACGTGAGGGGCATCCCATCCAGGCCGGATGATCAACTGAGATGGGTCCTCATCGTCCGCACACAAGTCCAATGATATGGGTGGTGAACTCCCATATTCAAAGACAAGTCGCCTCAACCATACTATCGACTATCTCATAACTCTTACATATACTTACTCCAGCCCGATCACTTAGTCGGGGTCTAGGGCGGGCTCGAACAATCGCATCGCGATTCCCCAAGCTGCGCACATCTAAGGGCCACTTGGTGTATGAAAGACCGCCAGCCAGAATACAACTAAGGTCTCGAAAACCCATACAAAGACATGCATGTTATAAACATACACGCAGCACACATGCCTTGTATGAACAACCGGTATCATTGCAATTCTCTACAAAGTATACATTTTTATTGATAACTCTTATAGAGTGCAAACAGAGATCACAAACATGTGATCCAACATTACAACACAAACGGAAGCAAATTATGTCTGAGTACAGACAAGTTTAACAAATGGCTTAAGAAGCCTTATTTAAACACAAGCCCTCCACGAGGGAACCAGTCGTCTGACTGGGACTAGACTAGTTGGTCTTCAATCGTCCAGCTCGATGAAGAAGCCACCTTCGGGGTCAGTGGCATCATCTAAAACATAGATTAAGCAAACGTGAGTACAAAGTCGTACTCAGCAAGACTTACATAGGAGCTATACTACTCATGCACATGTATCAAGGTAAAGGGAGGTGGCGTTCACTTGCAGAAGTGCCAGCTTTGACTTGGCTAATACTGAACTACGAGTACCAGACTTGGAGGTAAGAAGCGTACACGAGTCCACTACATTCTCCAACCAATTACACCACTATGGTGCCTTCCTCGACTTCCCACGAGGAAGCACGCCATAGCACTCACACTTATCTTGGTGTGTTTTAGAAGCATCCGGTTCAAGTTATCTAATAATCAAGCTAAGCTTTCCAAGCAGTCCATAACCGCGGACGCGGCTATTCGAATAGTTTTGTTAACCTTGCAAGGGTGTACCGCTACACACACATGATCATCATTTACCGCCTTTGATCTCGACACCATTCAAGGGGTGCCAGCAAGGATGCTCACCACAACTGTTAACTCATAGCCGATCTAGTCCGAGAAAGCTGCCTACTTGGGTTGGCTACCACTATCGTGAACCCGGCCGGTTTACCGAAGTGGACCCAAGTGATGTGTGCGTGGTGCATAAGCCGGTCTCGGGTGAGCCATTCTCTCACTTAGCATCCAGGCCACAGACCTACCAGAACTCCGAACTATTGCGACATTTGGACATCGAAAGGGATGAGTTAGTAAGTTGAGAGGGGCCAGTGAGCCCAATGTGTGGTTGTACTCTTTATCTTGGATCACCACACAAGAACTCGTACTAGGGCGGTGTTCAACGAGACAACCCACCGTGTACTCCTACACAGCCTCTCATCGTTCACCTTGTATTAGGGTCGATTCACCAACACTTTTCTACCATCAACAACATGATCACTACCATCCCGACTCACATCATAATAACAACATGGTATCATACTAAGCATGCAATAAGCGAGAACATTGCAGGGGCCACATGATATCAAACAACTCCTACATTTGCTAGGATTGTGGTTTGCTTACTACTGTGACAAAATGATAGGTCATGCAAAGGAATGGGTTCATCTATGCGGTAGAAACGAATCATGGTGATCATCCTAAACAATTCATAAGCGAGACCTGAGAGGGAAGTGGGATTTTATCGACATGATCAATGGGGGTTTGCTTGCCTTGCTAACGAGGTTCGGGTTCGGGGTCTTCAGCGAAGGGGGTGACCTCGGTTTCCCGCTCCACTTCTATCAGCAACATGACAATCATAGGATCAACATAATGTAAAATGCACAAACACATGAATAAGATCGAAATGGTGATGTTCATGGTACTGATGTGTTGAGCATTCCATTTAAATGGAGTATATTGCAATTTGAATTGCAAATTCAAACTCCACATTTGAATTCAACTTAGCCAAGTTGTATGTGACATTGTTTGATCATTTTGAATCAACTTCAATTGCATAAGATATGCCTCTGATGGGTGGTTGAATTATATCATAATTCCATGGTCCAAGTTGCAAAATCATTTGGTTTGAATTTGAATTAATTTCAAATAAAGCAAATGACATATGCTACTGGTCCCATTTTAAAATCAGCTCAAACATAGTTGAAAGTTGCATATTTGGAAAGATAATTTTCTCCTGATCATTTTTCATATATTATTTGTCCAATTTGGAGTTAATATGAATTTTCTATGAATTTCCAAAGTTTGGGGTATTTTCTGGAATTTCTGGAAATTCATTTAATTGATTTATTGCGCCAGAGCTGACGTCAGGGGGGGGGGGTTGACAAGGGGGTCCCACCTGTCATTCGCTGGGTGAGTTAATCCGTGGGGTTAGGTTAATCCAGTGGCTTAATTAAGCCACTGGGCCCACTGGTCAGTGACCTAGGGGGTCATTAGGTGGGTGATTAGTGGCTAACCCACCGGCGGCTAAACGCCGGCGGCCTTGCCACGGCGGCGACTCGCCGGAATCTTCTAGAGGCCACGGGAGAGGAAGAGGAGACCACCAATGGGTGCAGCGTCGTCGTGCGCGTCGTCTGGAAGCAACAGGGGGTCACGGGGAGCTCGGAGTCGACGGCGGCGACGTCTCCGGCGGCAACAGAACAGCGGCGAGGTCGCAGATGTTGCTGTAGTGCACGGTTTGAGTCGATTCGGGGCGCGTTCGAATGCTAGCACACGCAGGAGCCAAATGCGTGCACTGGAGCTTCATGACGGGCACTGGAGCGAGGAGGTTGACGACCAGGGCGACGAGGTGCTCGGGTTCCATGGCGGATCCGGCTAGAGGAAGCAATCGAGAGGGGAGAAAGAGGGGTTTTGATCGTGAGCTCACCCTGAGTCTAACTGGAGCGGTGGCTTGCTAGGGGAGGCTCTGGCGCGGCCAGAATTTGAGGTCGATCCACGGCGGCCGGCGACGAAGACGACGAAGTTAGCGAGCTCGTGGAAGCGTCTGGCTCCGATTCCTTCTGCAGGCTGATGAAGACGACGTCTGCGGTTCCTCTGGACAGCTCGAGGCGTCGCGGGGAGCACGGTGGCCATGCGGGGGCTCGACGGCGCTCCGGCGTCCTTCTCGGGCGGCAATGAATCGGGTGAGAGAGGAGGGGAGGGAGCTCGTGGAGGGGGAGAACGGAGGGGAAAAGCTTTAGGGCGTCTCCAGGCGCGAGAAGAGGGCACGGGGCGGCCTGGAAGGTCTTCGACGACGACGTGTCGTCCCCGGCTGACTCGGTGGCATTCCACCGAGCAGCTTGGAGGCGCGGGACGGGGAAGAAGACCCCGCTGCCCCTGTGGGCCGGCTGGGCTGGGTGGGCCGGCTTCGCCTAGGCGCCAGGTAAGGATTCTGCTTCCTTTTCAATTTCCTTTTTCTGTTTTCTTCTGACATTTGTTCTGTTTAGCTAAATAAAATAGCTAAACATTTTATTAAATGCTGAAAACTTTTATATGGCCTCATAATAATATGGACTAGCCACTTATAAACTTTCAACATTTTTAAAATTCAAATAATTTGAATTTTAAATCAAATAGGGGTATTTCTTTTATTCCAAGGCACTGTTTGAATATTTGAAAAATCTATGAGCATGGGGTGGGTCCCACATCACTTGATATGTGATCACACTCATTTATAAGACTTTTAAAAAATCTAACATGAATATTTGGAGAAGATTTTTATCTGGCCTTTTGAATTAATTCATCTGGGGGGGTTCCTTCTCCCATTTTGATTTTGAAGTTGATTTCAAAGATTTCTTTTGAAATTTTGACATGATGCAAGGTTACTTTGATCCTAGAACATTACCTAACAGAGGGTTCTGACAAGTGGAGCATGTTTCTCTCCCACACAAAGAAAGTTGGGTTCTAACTTGTTATGAACAACAAGCAAAGCTAAAAAACACTAAAAATAAAACCTAAGAGCGAGACGCTCCAAGCATAGCACATAACGCATGAAGTGATAAAAATATAGTGAAACGAAAGACGAATTGATAATTGTTAATGGAGAAGGGGATGCACAGGGGCATCCTCAAACTTAGACGCTTGAGTCTCCTTGAATATTTCTTGGGGATGCATGGGGACATCCCCAAGCTTGAGCGCTTGACACTTCTTAATCTTCTTTCATCATCGTCCCTCGCACACTTGAAAACTCCCTTCATACATAACTCATCATAATCTGATTAGCGAGGTTAGTACCCATAATAAAATAATTTTTCTCTACTGGAAATAAGGATATTCTTGAAGAGATACTGTTTCTCAAGATTTCCAAAAAGTTTTTGCAAATAAAAAGAAAGCTTAAGGTTTGCAAAACGAAGAAAAGGAAAAATAGGACAGAATCTGTGAAAAACAGACCAGCAGGTAGTAAAGAATTTTTTAGGGATACTTCTGCAACTCAAATCAAAAAACTCAGAACATACGAAATTTCCGTAATTGTATATAGCACTCTGTGTAAAAACTTCAGCTCAAAAATATGAACTGGGATTTTTCTGTGATTTTTCTAGTCACGAGGACAGAATCTGTTTTCTGGACAGCATGTCACAACTTTCACTTCCCTTGTCATATGAGGCTATAAATGGCACAAAGCTTGAAAAGTAAAGATACAATGATGTTGCTACAGTAGTAACAATCATCAAGACCACTAAAAACAGAATAAAAAGAAAAAGTAAATCCTAAATTCGTTGCGGGCTGCCTCCCAAAAGCGCTTCTTTAAAGCCATTAGGTAGGCTTAATGCAAATAGATCAAGTCTTTTCAAGAAAATAACTAGCCCGTGTAACGGACTCAAAAGGCAACTTAATATTTTTCCTAGGGAAGTGTTTCATCCCTTTCTTGAGAGGGAATTGGAATTTTATAATCCCTTCTTTCATATCAATGTAGCACCCTCTGTGCGAAGAAAAGGACGTCCCAAAATAATTGGACAAGAAGGTTCACATTCAATGTCCATAATAGTAAAATCAACGGGAACATAATTGTCATTGACAATGATAAGAACATCATCCGTATTCCCCAAAGGTTTCTTTACGGAAGAATCGACAAGGCGAACACCAAAAGAAGAAGGATCAAAAGGTTTCAATTCAAATATATCATACATTCTTTTGGGCATAACGGAGGTACTAGCTCAAACATCACATAAAGCATAGCAAGAAAAGTTATTCAACTTAATTTTAATCATAGGATCCAAACAATCGTCTAGCTTTCTAGGTATGGAGGCTTCTACCCTAAGCTTCTCCTCCCTAGCTTTAATGAGGGCATTAGTGATATGCTCCGTGAAGGCAAGATTAAGCGTGCTAGTGTGGGGGTCTCTAGACATCTTGTGAAGGAAACGAATTACTTTAGAAAGGGTTCAATTATCAAAATCAAGGTCACTACTATCAAGTAAAGTGGTAGTGGTGTCCTTTAGGCTCACTTGTTTGGTAGCTTCTATAGTCATAGGAATTTCTTCTTCTACGGTTGAGGTCATAGCATCACCATTAATAGGTCCTATGGGACTAGGGGTGCATTGGGTGCTAAGAGTTTGGATATCCTCAACCACTTGGATAGTAGCGATGGTATGGTGTGTAGGAAGGCTCTTAATCCTATCTTCTTCCTCCTTTTCTCTAGCCCATCTCTCTTTAAGTTTAGCCATCATCCTAATGTTTTCATTAATTTGCACTTGAATAGCATTCATAGGAGTGACCTTCCTCTCCTCAAGAGGAGAAGTTATAATTTTAAGCAATTCTACTTCATGGGCTAAATTGTCTACCTTCGACGAGAGATTACTAATTTGTCTGGTTTTTCCTCTACACTCTTGTTGGAGGCTTTTTGGGTAGTGATGAAGTCTTTAAGCATACTCTCTAATTCAGAAGTGGAGTTCTTGGAGCTAGGATAAGTGTTGTTGTTCCCATAGTTGTCGGAGGGAAACGGTCTAGGATTGCTACCAAAGTTACTCCTATAAGCATTATTATTGAACTTGTTTCTAGAGATAAAGTTCACATATACTTGATCTTGAGCAATCCAAGAATTTAAAGGAACATCATGAGGATCAATAGTAGATTGCTTGGTAAGTAGGGACATAATCAAGTCAACTTTTTCATTTAGGGAGGAGATCTCCTCGACAGAGTTTACCTTCCTACCTGTTGGAGTTCTTTCGGTGTGCCATTGGGAATAGTTGGTCATCATCTCATCGAGAAGTTTTGTGGCAGCACCAAGTGTAGTTGACATAAAGGTTGCTCCCGCGGCTGAATCTAGCAAGTTCCGCGAGGTAAAGTTCAAGCCTGCATAAAAAGTTTGGATAACCATCCAAGTAGTCAAACCATGCGTAGGGCAATTCTTAACAAGAGATTTCATGCATTCCCAAGCTTGGGCAACGTGTTCATTATCCAATTGCTTAAAATTCATAATATAACTCCTCAATTGGATAATCTTAGCAGGGGGTAGTACTTCCCAATAAAAGCATCCTTGCACTTATCCCAAGAATCTATGCTATTCCTAGGCAAGGATTCAAACCAGATTTTAGCTCCTCCTCTCAAGGAGAAAGGAAAAAAGCTTAAGCTTAACAATATCACCATCTACTTCTTTGTACTTTTGCATATCACAGAGCTCAATAAAATTATTTAAGTGCAAAGCAGCATCATCTCCAGCACCGTAGAATTGATCTTTCATAACAAGGTTCAGCAAAGCAGGTTTAATCTCATAAGAAGGTGTTGAAGTAGCAGGTGTAGCAATAGGAGTGCAGATAAAGTCACTGTTGTTATGACTAGTGAAGTCACACAACTTGGTGTTCTCGGAGGAACCCATAGTAGCAGCAAGCAAGATAACTTTTTTTTGATTTTTGATAAAGGACACTAAAGCAAAAACAAAAAGGTAAACTAACAAGACTACAAAGCAAAGATCAAATATAGTGTGTAACTCCCCTATCTTGAAGAGTGGAGTCCCCGACAACGGTGCCAGAAATAGCTTTGATGTCACGAGAGTTTACTTCTCGGCCCTCGTTGGTTACCCAAAGTGGAAGGTTGAGATGTAGCGTAGCAGCAATTTCCCTTAACAAAGATGCTAAGGTTGAGTGTCGAACCAGTAGGACTCCAACAGATACAAGAAGGTGGGTCGGCAAGTGATGCGCCGTTTGAAGATAATCACTTGCTTCTCCTGGACCTGCACACACAGCAAATAATTTTGCTTCACAACGAGTACACAGGATATGTCAATTCCCCCGGCCTTGTTGTTTACAAAGGATAAAACACATGGGATAATAATGATAGTGATAGCAACGGAAAAGTAAATAAAGCAGTAAATTGATAGCGGGTGTAAATAGTGTTGGAAATATGGACCGGGGTCCCATGATGTTCACTAGTGATGTCTCTCTGCCAAAAGACGATAAAATAACCATGCGAGGTAAACAAATTACAGCTGGGCAATTGACAGGATTATGTGCGCAAACCAATGCTAAATATGCTATAAAGAAAGGAAGAGGCTCAAAAGCATGGGCGGTACACCAAGACAAGTAGAGCGAAATCCATCTGCATCTACCTACTAATCATCCACCTTGAGATATCTATCCAGAACATCTCGCTGGCATTAAGTTGCGAATCCCACACAAAGTGTAAACTCAAAGCAACAGACAACTGCATTAAAGAACTTTGCGTAAAGTAAACAATCCTTGCACCCGCAAGTACAAGCACCGTTGTTTTCCCCCTTGTGGCAACAGCACATCCCCTAGACTCATGTTTCTATCACTCAAGCTAGTCATTAGGGGGCATGAACCCACAATCATGCATAACGCTCCCTCTTGGAGTCACTACCTACTACTTGGCCATAGCAATAAACAGCAACGGAGAACTTGCAAGAATTACTCTAGAACATAAATATAAAAGAGGAGAATCAAATATATGACTCAAACACAATCTGAACATAGTCTCATAATCCATCGGATCCCAGCAAACTCAACATAGCAACAACATAAATATAACATAGGTGCCTTGATCATGTAGGGCAGCTCACGAGGTCTAATCCATGAAGAACAAAGAGGGGAGGAGAACATCACATAGCTGTTAATCATAGACCCATGGTCCAAGGTGGACTACTCACGGTTCATCCGGGAAGCATCCATGGTGGTGGAGAAGCTCCCAGAGGTGGTTCCTCCCTCCGGCAGGGTGCCTGGAAGAGGTATCCTAGTGCTCCCGATCTTGGAAGCGCGGCGGTGGCGGAACAGAGGAGAGATCGCGAAAAAGGGTTCCCCTCACGGGGGTTTCACGTTACGGAGAATATATGGGCGAAGGGGGGCATCCATGGGGCCACCAGGGGTCCAGGCGCCCCTTGGCGCGGCCCCACCCTAGGGCGTGCCCGGAGGGTGCCTGGGGCCCTGGTGGGTCCCCTCTGCCCCCCCCCCTTGGTGATTCCCGAAGCTTCTGCTGCGCTGATTTTTATTGTATTTTTCCTGAATTTTTGGAGCACTTTTAATATGGGGGAAACCTGAAATAGAAAAACAGCAGAAAACAGGAACTGGCACTGGGGTGCACTGAGTTAATAAGTTAGTCCAAATATGATCAAAAGTGTATGGAAGTTCATCAATATCATAGATATATCACATAAAAGAGGCATGGAGAAAGCATAAATTATAGATACGTTTTTGGCGTATCAGTAGTCCACCTTGCACCATTGGTCCATGACCAGTGGTCATGTGATTTCTTCTCTCCAATCTTGTGCTTCAATTCTTAGCCCTTGTGAGCTTCCCTACATTATCAAGGCATCTATGTAATAGTTTTTGTGTTGCTATGTTGTGTTTGCTGGGATCCGGTGGATTATGAGATTATGTTCAGATTGTGATGAGCAATATATTTGGTTCTCCTTTTATATATTTGTTCTTCAGTAATTCTTTCATGTTCTCCGTTGATTTTTATTCCTTTGGATAAATAGTATATTGGAACTCCAAGAGGGAGAGGTATGCATGATTGTGGGTTCATGCCCCCCGATGTCTAGCTTGAGTGACAGAAACATGAGACTAGGGGATGTGTTGTTGCCACCAAGGAGAAAACAATGGTGCTTGTAACTGCGGTTGTGATACGTCCAAAATGCATCACTATTTTATATTGTAATTAAACCCTATTCATCGATATATTCCACTTTAAAGTATTGTTCTTATGTTGTTTTGGCTTATTTTACAAAGTTTGCAACTTTTCGGTGCCGAAGCAGCAGAAGCAGAATTCAACGATGAAAAGTGGACATCAAGTTGCTGAATCAGACCAACTCCAAATTTGAAGAAATTTTACGTGGATCATTATTTTGATGATTCACTGGAGGAGACCGAAGAGTGACCAGAGGGGACCCACCAGCGCTCCAGAAGGGTCCCTGGCGCGGCCCCCCTAGGCGCACCAGGCACCCTCCTGGATGCCTGGTGCCCACCTCGGTGACCCCTCTAGCCTATATTACCCCCCTGGGGTAAAAACTCTAAAAGTGGAGGAGTTTTGGAGTTTCGCCGCCGCCTCGTGGCGGAAACCTACAGAGAAGAAAAATCAATCTCCTGCGGGAAGATTCCACCGGGGAGATCACCTTCCGGAAGGGGAGATCATCGCCATCATCATCACCATCATCACAGGCATCATCGAGATCATCATCAACATCATCCCAACATCAGCACCATCTTCATCTTCATCCAATCTCATCTCACAAGTCCAACTTATGTTGTAATCCATACCATCTATCCTCTCTACTCTACCGGTGTTGATTACTACCGTGTGATGAATGCTATTGAGTTTTGTTGGAGAATTATCATTGTCTCCAGATTGTTTATCATATATTTATCCCCACTGATCATGATCTCTTTTATGTCTAGTGAGTAGTTACTTTAGTTCTTGAGGACATGGGAGAAGTCTAGTTGTTAGTAGTCATGTGATGTTGAAGTAATATAGGTTATTTGATATTTAAGTTGTGTTGTGATTTTCCTAGTGGTGTTGTGTGAGTCGAATACCCAACACTTCGCCTTATTAAGGACCTAGGGGAATACATTGTGCACAAAGGATGCTTACGGTGGGTTGCCGGAGTGACAGAAACCTGAACCCCAATTCACACTCTTTTGCACAAGGGAACAATGGATCCTCGATCGTAATGCTGTGGTTAGGCTTATGCCTTAATTACTACCTTGTATTTGCGGATGCTTGCAAGGTGTTTAATCATAATAGTGCACTTATCTTAGTCTAGAAGGTGCATTAGCATAGATCCACCCACTCAGCACTTATCAACATAAGACATAGTGCCGATACGGAACATGGCGAAAGCACATGACTATCTCTCCCGTGTGTCCTCAAGAACGCTTTAGCCTTTATAAGTTCAGTTGCTAGGCCTATCCTTTGCTCAAAAGGATCGGGCCACTTGTTACTCCTCAGTTACCATGTTTACTTTGCTTGTATTTTACCTTTCTGTTGCTTAAACCAAAAACCGCTAAATAGTTATCTTTTAGTGTTTGCAGACCTTTCCTTATCCAGGGTCACTTGTCAATACCTTCAGCTACTCGTGGGACCGACATCCTTATTTATCAAAAATCTACAATTGATCCCCTAGACTTGTGGGTCATCAAGAATCGTTTATTGGTGCGATTGAGAGGGGAGGCATACCAACTAAACCTATCAACTTCACCGCTTGCCATTTGCCATTAGAGTTAGATCACAAAGCTTTCTGGGCTGTCAGAGAGCTGAATGCCGACCCAAACTTAGCTGGTGAAAAGCGTCTCATGAACTTGACTTCTCTAGATGAGTGGAGAAGTGAATCTTACGAGAGCGCTAAAATGTTCAAGGAAAAGGTAAAGAAGTGGCACGATAGGAGGATTCTGAAACGTGAATTTAATGTTGGTGATAAAGTTTTGTTATTTAGATCTTGTTTCAGGTTTTCTCCAGGTAAACTACTTTCCAGATGGGAAAGACCTTTTCATATCGAAGAATTATATCGGTCCGGTGCAATCAAGATTAATAATTTTGAAGGCACCAAACCTCAAGTTGTGAATGGACAAAGACTCAAACATTACATGGCAGGTGATCATATCAATGTGGATGTGAATACGAAGTACACAACAACTCATGAAGAACATGTTGCAGCCCTGTTTCAGACTCCTGCATGAACAGAATAAGAAAAGGTGTGTATTACGGTAAGGAAACATCGCGAACGTCAACAAAAGTTTATTTTTCAAGGTTTTTGAAAAATTAGGAAAATTCCAAGGCCCAAGTGGAGCCGGAGAGGAGCTCCAGGGGACCTAGGAGGCCTCCCGGCGCCCCCCCCCCTCTTGGTCGCGCCAGGCACCCTCCTGGGAGCCTCGAACTCTGACTCCGACTCCACTTTGGCTTGAAACCTTCCTTCTGTTGCGGAAATTTTTGCTATATATTTTCCCGGATAGCCCCGGCATTGTATCTCTCGATTTCACGTGTTTTCTTTCTCGATCTGTTTCTCCCAGGACTAAAAGTTGATTAGTAGAGATGTCTTCTTGTGGCTCGAGTGGAGAGGACTTCTTAGGATGGCGTCTACGTCAAGTCTAGAAGGATCTTAATCAAGGGAAGCACGTTGATTGGGCTACCAAAGAAGAAATTGCCGCAAGGCAAGCGGAGATGGAGCGCTCCGTGAGAGAGGAAGTCAAGAATATCACTGCCCAACAACAAGGAGGTCCAAGCAATCCCATCATGGTGGGATCTTTCCAACCTCAATGTGATCTTTCTCTTAACCTTTCAGGGCCCTACACTTCACTTGAAGATCAACGCACGCTTTCCACCATCTCCGAGGCTTATCACTACTGGAATTCACAAGTTTGCCATGTGCCAGGGTCTTTGCCGTCTGTTTTTCGTCGGGGTAGACGGCAAAGTAGGGGTATGCCGTCTGCTGCCCTAGATACAGACGGCAAACCTGGGACATACGGTAAACAACTATTTTACCGTCTGCTCTAGCCAATGCAGACGACAAAGGTCCCTATGCCGTCCATAGGCAGGCGGCAAACATGTCAGATCCCTTTGTTAGGTATGTGCTAGGGTTAGCTAGTACCTTTGCATCATGCAAAAGTTTCAAAAAGAAACCTTGAAAATCATTTTCAAAATCCAAATGGGAGAAGGAACACCCCCCAAATGAATTAATTCAAAAGGCCAGATAAAAATATTTTCCAAAAATTCATGTTAGAGTTTTGAAAAGTCTTATAAATGAGTGTGATCACATATCAAGTGATGTGGGACCCACCCCATGCTCATAGATTTTTCAAATATTCAAACAGTACCTTGGAATTAAAGAAATACCCCTTTTTGATTTAAAATTCAAATCATTTGAATTTTAAAAATGTTGAAAGTTTATGAGTGGCTAGTCTATATTATTATGAGGCCACATAAAAGTTTTCAGCATTTAATAAAATGGTTTGGTATTTTTATCAGAGCCAAAACAAATTACACAAAAAGAAAGGAAAGATTAAACAGAAAATAAAAGGAACAGCTTACCTGTCGCCCAGGGGCGAGGCCCACCTCTCCAGCCGGCCCAGCCCACCTGGACCCTCCCCTGTCGTCTTCCTCCCCGCGCCCCCAAGGTGCTCGGTGGAAAGCCACCGACGCCACCGACGCCACCGCGACGCCCCGCAGCCCTCCACCTGCCTCCCCGGCCGCCTTCTAGCGACGTGGAGAACCCTCCGAGCACATCCTCTCCATTTCCCCCCTGGAAACCTCCTCCCCCTCTCCTCTTCGCGAGTTCATCGACGTCCAAGAGCTCACCGGAGCGCACCGCCGTGGAAACCCGTGGCCACCTTCCTCCTCAGCCGCTGCCACCTTGTCCAGGACGCGCGCCGTCGTCGTCTTCATCGCCGTGTGCAAGCAATCGAAGCCAGGAGCCCCGAGCACGTCGTCCTCTTCACCGAGCCGCCGCTGAACCCGCAAGAGCTCGTCGTCGATTCCACCGCAGCCACAGCTCCTCCGGCTTCCTCGAGTCTGTCTCTGCAACCAGGGTGAGTAGACGTGCTTTTTCCCTCATCTTGCCGCTTGAATCCGTGCCCGAATCGTGATTCCGACGAGGTCCGAGACCAAGCGCCGCCGCTCGTCGTCGAGGTCATGCACCATAGCCCCCGTTTGACCCCTGGTTGGCTCCACTAGCTCCGCACACACCCCAGCTTCGTTTCCATGCTCTCGGTTTCCAAATCCGTGCACAATTTGAAGAACCCGACGAGTCCAGTGCCCGACTTCCGCCGCCGCTCGTCGCCGATGACGCTCCGGTGATCCCCGTGGCTCCCTGATGACTCCACCCGATGCGGACGACCTCAAGGAGCAAGATGCCGTCCTCCCCGTGCTCTCCCGTGGCCGTTTGGTCACTCCGGCGACCACGCCGCCGTGTCCAGTGCCGCCGGCGACTAGCCGCCGGTAGGCTAGGTTAATTAGGGGGGCTAACCCCTGTTTAATTAGGCCATTGGGCCACTGACAGGTGGGACCCCTTTGTCAGTTTGACTGGTCAAACTCCCCTGCTGACGCAATAAATCAAAATTGTTTAAAAAGAATTCCAGAAAATCCAGAAAATACCCCAAACTTTGGAAATTCATAGAAAATTCATATTAACTCCAAATTGGACAAATAATATATGAAAAATGATCAGGAGAAAATTATCTTTCCAAATATGCAACTTTCAACTCTGTTTGAGTTGAATTTAAAATGGGACCAGTAGCATATGTCATTTGGTTTATTTGAATTTATTTCAAATTCAAATCAATTGAGTTTGCAACTTGGACCATGGATTTAAGCTATACTTCAACCACACTTCAGAGGCATATCTTACACATTTGAAATTAATTCAAATTGATCAAACTATATCATATATAACTTGGTTAAGGTTGAATTCAAATGTGGAATTTGAATTTGCATTTAAAAATGCAATATATTCCACTTAAACGGAATTGCCTCACACATCAAAACTTATACTCCAAGCTTTAACATTATATCATGTGCTTGAGCATTGCATTCATATTGATTGCTACTTCGTGCTTTGTTTGTCGAGTAGAGGTGGAACCGGAGCAAGAGGTCACCCCCTTCGCTGAAGATCCAGAGCCCGAATCTCGTCAGCAAGGCAAGCAAAACCCCATTGATCATGTCGATAAAATCCCACTTCCCTCTCATGTCTCGCTTATGCATTGTATAGGATGATCACCATGTTACGATTCTACCGCATAGATGAACCCATTCCTTTGCATGACCTATCTTTTGTCACAGTAGTAAGCAAACCACAATCCTAGCAACTGTAGGAGTTGAATGATATCATGTGGCCCCTGCAAATGTTATCGCTTATTTCATGCTTAGTATGATACCATGTTGTTACTGTGATGTGAGTCGGGATGGGAATGATCACGTTGATGATGGTAGAAAAGTGTTGGTGAATCGACCCTAATACAAGGTGAACGATGAGAGGCTGTGTAGGAGTACACGGTGGGTTGTCTCGTTGAACACCGCCCTAAGTCCGAGTTCTTGTGTGGTGATACAAGATGAAGAGTACAACCACACATTGGGCTCACTGACCCCTCTCAACCTATGAACTCATCCCTTTCGATGTCCAGATGTCGCAGTAGTTCGGAGTTCTGGTAGGCTTGTGGCCTGGATGCTAAGTGAGAGAACGGCTCATCCGAGACCGGCTTATGCACCACGCACACATCACTTGGGTCCACTTCGGTAAACCGGCCGGGTTCACGATTGTGGTAACCAACCCAAGTAGGCGGCTTTCTTGGACTAGATAGGCTATGAGATCACAGTTGTGGTGAGCATCCTCGCTGGCACCCCTTGAATGGTGTCGAGATCAAAGGCGGTAAATGATGATCATGTGTGTGTAGCGGTACACCCTTGCAAGGTTAACAAAACTATTCGAATAGCCGCGTCCGCGGTTATGGACTGCTTGGAAAGCTTAGCTTGATTATTAGATAACTTGAACCGGATACTTCTAAAACACACCAAGATAAGTGTGAGTGCTATGGCGTGCTTCCTCGTGGGGAAGTCGAGGAAGGCACCATAGTGGTGTATTGGTTGGTGAAAGTAGTGGACTCGTGTACGCTTCTTACCTCAAAGTCTGGTACTCGTAGTTCAGGATTAGCCAAGTCAAAGCTGGCATTTCTGCAAGTGAACCCCACCTCTCTTTTCCTTGATACATGTGCATGAGTAGTATAGCTCCTATGTAAGTCTTGCTGAGTACGCCTTTGTACTCACGTTTGCTTAATCTATGTTTTAGATGACGCCACTGACCCCGAAGGTGGCTTCTTCATCGAGCTGGATGACTGAAGTTAAGCTAGTCTAGTCCCAGTCAGCAGACTGGTTCCCTCGTGGAGGGCTTTATGTTTGAATAAGGCTTCTTAAGCCAATTTGTTAAACTTGTCTGTACCCAGACATAATTTGCTTCCGCTTCGTGATGTAATGTTGGATCACATGTATGTGATCTCTGTGTGTACTCTATAAGAGTTATAAATAAAATGTACACTTTGTAGAGAATTGCAATGGTACCTGCTGTTCGTACAAGGCATGTGTGCTGCGTGTATGTTTATAACATGCATGTCTTTGTATGGGTTTTCGAGACCTTAGTTGTGTTCTGGCTGGCGGTCTTTCATACACCAAGTGGCCCTTAGATGTGCGCAGCTTAGGGCATCGCGATGCGAATGTTCGAGACTCGGTCTCGGGCACACTTTGTGGTATGATCGAGCCCGCCCTAGACCCCGACTAAGTGATCGGGCTGGAGCAAGTCTATGTAAGAGTCTAGAGATAGTCGATAGTATGGTTGAGGCGACTTGTCTTTGAATATGGGAGTTCACCACCCATATCAGTAGGCTTGTGTGCGTACGATGAGGACCCATTACAGTTGATCATCCGGCCTGGATGGGATGCCCCTCACGTACGATGCTCTCCGAGAATGTCCAGTGCTTGGCCTTGTCTGCTTAGACAAGTGGGTGCGGTTCTCGGCTCTCCATATGACTATGTCTTAACTGTACTTGCATACGCTAACCCCGGGTCCCGACAAAACAACCCAGTGGGCCCACTTGAGCGAGAGACACGGCCTGACTAACGGCCCTCGGCTTTGCCGTCTGTCGACGGACGGCATAACGGCCTTTGCCGTCTGTCTGCAGACGGCAAAGCCACGGGGCCGTTAACCCCGCACGGTCTCTCTCCCTCTCTCTCCACTCTCTCTCCCAAACCCCTCTCTCTCCCGACCCGCGCCGCCGCCGCCCTGCCCCTTCCCGCACGTCGCCGTCCCGCGTGCCGACGCCCTTCGTCGCCCATGAGGCCCTGCCCCCCTCTCCTCTCCTTTCCTCTCCTCCCCTCTCCTCCCCTGTCCTCTGACCGGCGCCGCTGCAGGTCTCGCCGCCGTCGACGCCCCTCCTCGCCGGCGCCACCTCCCTCCACCGCAGCCCCCTCCCCCACCACAACCACCTCCCCCACCCCTGGTAAGGCCTCCTCCCCCTGTTTTTTCTTATTTTTCTGTTAATTAGATGTGGTCATTTTTATTAGTGTAGTTAGTTTAGGTTTTATTAGTTCAAGTTTAGTTAGTTTTTGCATATGTTTTAGTTTTTTAAATTAGTTAGTTAGTTTTATGTTTTAGGTTGTGTTGAAGTTTTGTTTAGGTTGAATTAGATATTAGTTAGATATTAGTTTATTTAGTTTAGTTAGAAGAAATAAAAAAGACTCAAAGAAAAAGTAGAAGTAAAAGTACAATAGGAAAAGAAGCAGAGAAAAAAGAAATAAACTGAACAAG
Organism: Bromus sterilis; assembly: GCA_950022295.1. Lineage (NCBI taxonomy): Eukaryota > Viridiplantae > Streptophyta > Magnoliopsida > Poales > Poaceae > Bromus > Bromus sterilis. The sequence continues at coordinate 61,562,876 of OX465599.1, forward strand.
AGTGGAGAAGGAGAAGAAGAAGGTGGAGAAGGAGGAGAAGAAGGTGGTGGAGAGAAGAAGAAAGAAGAGATAGAAGGAGGAGGAGGAAGAGAGAAGAAAGAAGAGAAGGTAAAGGGAAAAAGAAATATTCTGTAAAAGAAAAAGAAAGAGGAGGAGATAAGGTGGAGGCCGGAGGAGGAGGCCGGGAGGAGAGAAGGTGGAGGACGGAGGAGGAGGCCGGGAGGAGAGAAGGTGGAGGCTGGGAGGAGAGAAAGTGGAGGCCGGAGGAGGAGGCCGGGAGGGGAGAAGGTGGAGGCCGGAGGAGGAGGCCGGGAGGGGAGAAGATGGAGAAGGATGTGGCCGAAGGAGAGGAGAAATTGCTTTTTTCTGTTAGCAAGACCATAGTAGAGTCTGTCTTGAATCTTGACCGAAGAGCATCTCTAGCATAACCTGAAACAAAAAAAATCTAGCACACCGCAGAAGAATTTATTGGTTTTTAATGTGCAGTTGTTCCCCCTTCACCTTGATTCGTCGCATATCTGGTGTTCGATGACCTCCCCCTGTGTTCGACGATCTCCCCTGCGCTCGAGGGTAAGCGAAACACGTCCTATCCTCCTGACCCCCCTTCATTTTCTCTGTTCCGACCTTTGTGCCGATGACACTAGCTAGCTATAGATAGTTTCAATATACAGTCGCGTAACCAGTATGCGTCTCCCGTTCGAAAGGATTACAGTATAAATATGCATTCATTTGCATATTAATAATAGTAATTCTTTCGAATTGTCCAACGTTATCCATGGACAGCCCGAGTATGTGTAGATTTGGTCGTTTTTCCATGCTTTGTTCCTGATCCGACGTGGAATTTCGTCAGCGCCTCCCTGTTGTTCTCCGGATACACAACCTCTCGGCTTGTTGTCGAGACGTGTATTAGGAGAACAGCGGGGAGGTGCTGCCGAAATTCTGCGTCGGATCGGGAGCAGAGCATGGGAAAATGAACCCAATCTACACATACTCGGGTGGGATTAGGACCTATCTTTACCTATTAGTGTGTAGGTTAATTACTTGCATATGCTGTAGCTATGTATAAAAGCACTAAAAAGTGGACGTAATAAAGTTGACAAACTTGTATATTTGTTGTTTAGTAGCTAGCTAGTGACAAGATGAGCGATGATCATGCCTGGATGTACACCGGTCGCCCTAATCAGAAAGAGATGACCACTAAATGGGCAATGAAAACCAAGGACTTTCTGAGAGCAGTGTTTGCAAATGGTCAGAGAAAAACCTGGTGCCCCTGTGTTAGGTGCGACAACTATAAACAGGCGACAGAGGTGGATATGGGTAAACACTTGCAAAAGTGGGGTTTTAAGCCTGATTATACGGTGTGGACTTTCCATGGCGAGTCGGTCGGACGCTGGAGAGAGGAGGTGGTCCGCCAGCGCACGGACGAGTACGGAACCGGGATCGAAGACATGGTGCTGGACTTTGACGATGCGCGGGATGAGGACGATGAGATGGAGGAAACTGCGAAGGCCTTCTATGAGATGTTGGAGTCCTCAAAACGTCCTTTCCACGCTCACACTGAGCTTTGTCAGCTCGATGCCATCACACAAGTGATGGCTCTGAAGGCACAATTCATCTTGGGCACAGAATGCTACAATGCGATCATGACCCTATTTGGGCGGTTTCTACCAAAAGATCATGTTATGCCTGCAAACCTGTACCAATCGGATAAGATCCTCAAGGTACTTAAGATGACCTATGAGCAGATAAATGCTTGTGAGAATGGATGTGCTTTATTTAGGAAAGAGTATGCGCAGGAAGACTATTGTCCCAAATGCAAGTCATCCAGGTATGTTGTGGTAGACAATGGCCAAGGTGAGAAGACGCAGACCAAAATACCCGTAAATGTTCTTCGGTATCTTCCAGTGATACCAAGAATTCAATGCCTTTACATGATGGAAAAGACAGCCAGACAGATGACATGGCACAAATATGGGAAGAAAACGGAATTTGATGCAGATGGGAAGCCGATGTGAACTCACCCATCAGATGGTTTAGCATGGAAGCTGACGAGGGGGTGACCCCACGAATCCTACGGATAGGCCTACCCGGTGTCCCTGAAGATAGAAGGCCCATGGAGACCCGCCTGTACCCGCCTTGGCCCGCTAATTGGCACCGACATAGGAGTCTGCGACTCACACGGAAGGTGCGAAGACCTGTCGTACAGAGCAAGCTAGGGTTAGGAAAGCTTACCTGTAAACGTAGATGAACTCCCCGAGACCTAGCCCAGTATATAAGGGCTAGGAGGGGCGACGCCAAAGGCATCCAATATCATCTGTAACCCTAGCCTTGAGTGCTCCGGCCTTGGCATCCACTGTAATCGCATCTCCCTCATCAATAATATCGAGCAGGAACGTGTCCTCCTGTTTGCCGACGAGCTATCGTCCAACCTGTGCTTCTCATGACTAACCCAGGGTCCCTGACCATGGGATTTGCCGGGGTTGATCCCCGTCAATTGGCGCCGTCTGTGGGAACTACCCAGGATGGGATCACGATCTCGGCGGTCCCGTCTCCAGAAAGCCACAACTCAAGGGCAAGGACCAGATCTAGCGCACTCGAAAGATTCAAGATCACGACGAACATCTCTGCCACCCCATCAAGATCGCTCGGGCTACAGCTGTGCCAGGACCGATACTACGGTAACGGCCAAGTGTAGCATCAGCAGCGAAGGAATCGACGACCCAGAAGAATGGCGAGAAGCATCTACGAAGGAATTCCACTCGACGAACCGTGACGCGCAGCGGAGGACTCACAAATCTTTCGACAACCCACCGCCGCCCGGGCACCCGCCGCACATCAAGGCGATGACTACGAGATCGAAACCAGCGATCAGCAGAACCATCGCCAAGCAAGAAGGAATCGACGACCCAAAAGGCGCGCACGGGAGATCTACGGCGAGGCCCAACTGAACGAGCCACGTCACGCAGCCGTGCAACCAATGGCCACTCGACGACACGCCATCGCACAAGCACCTGCCGCCAGACAAGACAGCGACTCCGAGACGCCGGTGGGCGAGTACTATGACCCAGACCGAAGGCCAGATGAATTCGCCAACCTCATCAAGAACCAAGATATGAGTCGAGGAATCGAAATTGACCCTCGCTTCCACGAACACCCGGAGGATCACGAGAAAATCTTCAGAATCTCAAGAAGGAAGAGGCACGCCGGATCTAGCAAACTCACGGTTAGAGAGCAGCTTGCAGGACCCTGCACGATCCACAGCTTCGAGGATGACTGGGGACGCGTCAGGTCAGGTCACACTTTGGGAGACTGTCGCCTGTTCAACGAGCTAGCCGACAACCTTAAGAAGGAGAAGCAGAAAGAAGACAAGCGCAACTGGCGACCCGAACAATCGCCGCCCTCAAGCCCGGAAGGACGTCACAGCCCGCTACAAGGACAGGTACTCATGATCCAAGAGGGAAGGGTGCCGCAAGCACAACGCGACGCCTACACCCTGCAAGCTAGAGCAGCCGAGAGCATAAATATAGTCGAAGTCTACCAGCTACATGATGCGGAGACCAGCATCACGTTCTTACAGGACGACCATCCACCCGCAGTCCCATGACCGGGACACGCGCCCCTGGTGCTCGATGCACAAATCGGAGGGTACGACATGGATAGGGTCTTCATAGACGGAGGCAGCAGCATGAATATCATCTTCGCCAGCAACCTGCAAAAGATGCTGATCCCACGATCAGTATGGAAGAAATCGAACACCATGTTACACGGGGTAGTCCCAGGAGAAGCAGCCACATCCCTCGGAGTCGTCGAACTCGAAGTTGTCTTCGGCAACCGACGCAACTTCGCAAAGCACGCCCTCGAGTTCGAAGTACTCGACTGGCAATCGCAGTATCACGCCATATTGGGACGGTCAGTATTTGCGCAGTTCATAGCGGTTCCACATTACGCCTACCTCAAGCTCAAGATGCCAGGATCAACGGGAGTCCTCACGGTCAACGGAAGCTTCATCAAATCAGATCAATGTGACCGTGACTTTCACAAAATCTCCGACACATTCGGAGCCGAACAAGAACTCAGAGAAATAGCTATGGTGACGGACAAGAGTTCCTTCCCATTGGTGAGCCGAAGCGAATCTAAGGAGTACGGGCGCGACTTCAGCATCGACAACGACACAATCACTCACCAAGTGCACCCGACGGACCCGGACAAAACAGTCCGCGTGTGCGCCCACCTACCAGAGGAGCAGGCGATGGCTCTCGTCGCTTTCCTTCGAGATGAGTGGGAAATATTCGCCTGGTACCCAGCCGACATGCCTGGAATACCACACGAATTCGCGGAGCACGCCCTACGCATCAAGCAAAACACGAAGCCGGTGAAGCAAGCTCTGAGACGATTCTCGGAACCCAAGCGTAGAGCAATCGGAGAGGAAGTCAACCGGTTACTCTACGCCCAGTTCATCCGAGAAACGAAGAAATCCACCTGGATAGCCAACCCAGTGCTGGTGCCCAAGAAAGACACGACCGTGTTGCGCATGTGTGTCGACTACGGACCAGTCAACAAGCATTGCCCAAAGGACTACTTCCCCTTGCCTAGAATCGATCAGATAATAGACTCGACAGCAGGGTGCGATCTACTTTCCTTTCTTGATGCCTACTCAGGATACAACCAGATCAGGATGAAGAAAGAAGACGAAGAGCACACATCGTTCATCACCCCCTATGGCGTATTCTGCTACAGGACCATGCCCTTCGGGCTCAAGAACGCAGGTGCCACATACCAGCGAATGATGCAGGCCTGCCTGAAAGAGCAAATCGGAAGAAATGTGAAAGTCTATGTGGACGACATCGTCATCAAGACCTACAAAGCAGCCACACTACTCGACGACCTGCGCGAAACCTTCGCAGCGCTCAACAAATACAGAATCAAACTCAACCCAAAGAAGTGCGCATTCGGCATACCGGCGGGGAAGCTGCTCGGCTCTATGGTCTCTGCCCGAGGAATCGAGGCAAACCCTGAGAAAGTCCAAGCCATCGCCCGAATGCAAGAACCAACTGACATCAAAGGAGTACAGCAGCTCACTGGAAAACTCGCAGCCCTAAGCCGCTTCATCAGCAGGCTGGGAGAATGCACGCTGCCTTTCTATCAGCTGCTCAGGAAAGGAAAGAAATTCGAGTGGACGGAGGAAGCCCGCCAAGCATTCGCTGACCTGAAAAATACACTCTCGACCCCACCAATCCTGGCGGTACCCAAGGAACGAGAGAAGCTATACCTCTACGTGGCAGCACGTAACAGTGTAGTAAGCACAGCGCTCGTTGTCGAACGCACAGAAGAAGGCAAGGTCCAGAGCATCCAGAGACCAATCTACTACCTCAGCATGCTCCTGACCAAATCCCAGCAGCGGTACCCGCATTATCAGAAGCTACTACTGGCCATCATCATGACCTCAAGAAAGGTGTCCCACTACTTCGACGAGCACCCTATCACAATCGTGAGCAGTGCACCACTCGTCGACATACTCAACAACCCTGGAGCGACTGGACGAGTCGCCGAGTGGAACATTGAGCTCAGCCCACGGGACCTGCAGTTCAAGCACCCAACAACCATCAAAGCCCAAGTACTCCCAGATTTCCTGGTCGAGTGGACGGAGGTTCAGACACCAGCCCCCCCAGACCTATCAAATTCATTGTCAATTATCTTCGATGGGTCCAAGAGACAACAAGGAGCCGGGGCAGGAGTTGTGCTCATCTCCCCTAAAGGAACAAAGCTAAAATATGTCCTCCAGATCAACTTCAGTCATGCCTCCAACAACGAAGCAGGATACGAGGCACTCCTCCATGGCATGCGCATGGCCAAAACGTGCAGAGCCACTCGCCTCATAATCTACGGGGACTCCAATCTCGTCATCCAGCAGACGATGAGAAACTGCGACGCAATAGCCGACAACATGGCGGCCTACCAGAAGCTCTACAACGCACTCGAAGGAAGTTTCGACGGTTGCGAGCTCAACTACATCACCAGGGCCAATAACACAGAAGCTGACGAACTCGCGAACATTGGCTCGACCCGAGGACCAATACCACCCGGCATTTTTCTCGAAAGCATCAGCCAGAGATCCATCAAGGTACAGGCAGCAGCACCTGAAGCAGTCGTGGACGGCGAGGACGCAACAGACCTGGCGCAGGTGGCAGCAGCAAGCCCATCAGAAGGCACAAGCACCAGCACACCCGACAGCACAGCTCTGACAGAGCTCGAAGGACCCGTCTGGGCAAAACCGTTCCTCCGATTCCTAATCGAAGGTACTCTACCACAAGACGCGGACGAAGCATGACGCATCATCCGACGATCCAAGGCGTTCACGGTGATCAACAAACAGCTATACAAGCGCAGCATCACCCAGATACTCCAAAGGTGCATCGACGAAGAGGACAAAAAGCCCTACTGCTCGAAATCCACGAAGGCACCTGTGGGCACCATGCGAGCAGTCGAGTACTCGTGTCCAAAGCATTCCGAGCTGGGTTCTATTGGCCCACAGCCATGAAAAACGCAGAGGAAATTGTGCGACGTTGTGTCGCCGGCCAGAAATTCGCCAACAGGCCACACACTCCCGCCTCAGAGCTCAAGACCATACCACTATCCTGGCCGTTCTCCACCTGGGGACTCGACATGGTGGGCCCACTCAAGAAATCATCAAAGGGCGGAAGGACACACCTGCTCGTCGCGGTCGTCAAGTTCACTAAATGAATCGAAGCAGTGCCCATCACCAGCTCCACAGCCCTCACGACCGTCAACTTCATCAAATCGATCATCTTCAGGTTTGGATTGCCACCCAACATTATAACGGACAACGACACGAACTTCACAGCCGCAGAATTCCAGAACTTTTGCGAAGAACTGGGCATCAAAATCAATTATGCATCAGTCGCGCACGCGCAGTCCAACGGCCAAGTGGAAAAAGCAAACGGCCTTGTATGCGGGGGAATCAAGAAGCGGATCCTTGCACCACTCGAGCAAGCCGCCGGCAACTGGGTAGAAGAACTGCCCGCGGTACTATGGAGCCTACGAACTACACCAAACACCGCGACCCAATACACACCCTTCTTCATGGTGTACGGGGCAGAGGCAATACTACCACATGACCTCAAGTTCGGAGCACCTCGGGTCACCGGGTACGAAGAAGAAGAAGCAGAAGAAGCATTACAAGATGACAAAGATATAGCTGACGAAGCAAGAGATACAGACCTGACAAAATCAGAGGGGGTACCACGACAAGCTACGCACCTACCAAAGCAGTCGCTTACGCACTAGAACCTTCAACAAAGGTGACCTAGTCCTACGGCTGATACAAGAGAAGGTCCATAAACTTGCCCCCCAATGGGAAGGACCATTTATAGTCTCAGAAGTCATTGGAGGAGGCGCCTACAGGCTGAAGAACCCAAAGATAGACGAGGACGTGGGTAACCCATGGAACGTAGCAAACTTGCGACTGTTGTATCCATAGTCCCTATTGGTCAGACATGACTGGCAACTCATGTAGCCGCTCCACCGCAATAAAAATAAATGTTGCCCAAATACTGCCATCTCAAAGCACTCGGGGCTCGATCACACACTCCCCCCGAGAGACGCTATCATCGCCTACGCGATCTTAACCAAAGCACTCGGGGGCTTAAGCATAAAACCCCCCCGAGAGACGCTATCGCCTACGCGATCTTAACCAAAGCACTCGGGGGCTTAAGCACTAAATCCCCCCGAGAGACGCTATCGCCTCAAGCGATCTTCACCAAAGCACTCGGGGGCTTAAGCATAAAATCCCCCCGAGAGACGCTATCTCCACTCAAGCGATCTTCACCAAAGCACTCGGGAGCTTAAGCATAAAATTCCCCCGAGTGACGCTATCGCCAATCAAGCGATCTTCACCAAAGCACTCGGGGGGCTTAAGCATAAAATCCCCCCGAGAGACGCTATCGCCACTTACGCGATCTTAACCAAAGCACTCGGGGGCTTAAGCACAAAATCCCCCCGAGAGACGCTATCACCACCTATGCGAGCTCACCTTAAAAACTCGGGGGCTCAGGCATAAGCATTCCCCGTGACACGCTACGGTCCTATTCAAAAATACCAAGTTAGCAATCTTCAAGTGTTCACCCGGACGACAAACAACCAAGACTCGGGTACTACTCCAGAGTTGAACCGCGAGGAAATACGCAAAGTTTTAAGCTTACGTTTGACTCTACGACTCAAACGTAGCCTCGGGGGCTACTCCCATCGGGAGCGCTGCCGCGCACCCGATAGAACACACTAGAAAGTTAAAGTCAGTACATCACGGGAGGATTCGAAGACATTTCACGCTATCAGATGGAGTCGAAGACATTTCACGCTATCAGATGGAGTCAAAGACACTTCAGGCTATCAGATGGAGTCGAAGACATTTCAAGCTATCAGATGGAGTCGAAGACATTTTACGCTATCGGATGGAGTCGAAGACATTTCGCGCTATCAGATGGAATCGAAGACATTCTGCGCTATCAGAAGGAATCGAAGACAGTGCATCACAGGAGTCGAAAACATAGTATATTGCAAGATCTCAACCACAGCTTGAAGTCAACCATAAAGGTATAAAAGGACTCAACTACATTTGGATAGAAGGCAGCTCCTGTTACAAGAGGGAATTACCCAAGGAATTAAGACTTCTACATGTGTGCCCATGAGGGGTAATCGACTCTGATACAAGGGCATCACCACAGACAAAGGAAAAAAGGAAGCTAGCAGAGGATGTCAATGACATAACAAAAGGGTGAAGCTCGACTTATTTGTCGATGCTCCACCATCTTCTTCTCCTGCTCCACCAGCTTCTTCTCCAAGCTGCAGCTGCACGCCTTCTTCTCCGGCTGCACAGCTTCTTCTCCGAGTTGCCGGCGAAGATGAGGCCGCCTCCAGTTCTACAAGGTCACTTGGCGCGCCCGCTTGATCGACGGCTTGACGTCGATGTCCTCTTCGGAGCTGATGGAGACGGCATCACCACCTGAGGAGTCGCCAGAAGACGGAGCTGTAGAAGATGCAGGCGTAGGACTCCTCGACCTTGTGGAGCTGTCACTACTCGACTCCTGCCAGTGCGGATCAATGATGTTGCCGCTCGGGTCGAACGCACGGACAGTGACAGTGCTTTCTCCATCATAACAACAGCTGAGCATATCGCCATCTCGCAAATTCAACCGCCGAGCAAACAAACTCCAACCAGAACCAAGAAAAATCAAGTGGGAGCTATCAACCTCCAAGTCAACATAAGAAGGACATCGACAACTCCCTTGAAGATGCAGAAGCAAGCCATCTAAGCCACGTTCAGAGACAATGGCGGAAAAAGCAGAGGGAAGAAGAACGCGATTGGCGCTCTGGCCACGAATGTGTAAAAGAAAATCATAGAGCCAGAATCCCTCCTCCAAGGGAGAGGAGGAAGGCATTGGCGACATACCATGGCGACCACTACGGCATGAGCGTGGTGTATGGCCACCACGGCCATGACGAACACGGCCACGGCCAACACCTCGCCTGGGAGCCATGAGAGGAAGAAGAGAAGAAGGAAGAGCAAAGAAGCAAACTGGATAGAGGCGAAACGCTGTGGAATAAAAAGGCTTATTTATAGAACAAAAATCTCCCAGCACAGAGAAGCCAAGACAACAGCAGCAATTAATTCAAAGACCAAACGTCGCAGACGTCTCAAATTCCAAGACCAAGATGCTTTCCCATGGGACGCACTGTGCGTGAGACGCGTCAATTCACGCGCGTATTGGAAACTCAACCAGCGAATGCCGCACGCCACAGCGGTCATCATTATGACCGGTCATGAAGACGTGACGGTTCACTGGCGGAGCGTCCCTGACAGCCATCAAACAGAGGCATCGTTATCCTAACAAGCGGCGAAGAATGCCAACAGATATCAAGAATGATCTCTTAAACACATTTTTCAAATATATTTAAACTCGCATCGGGAGCGTACCCACTCAAACCGAGTCCCAGGTGCCCCCTGACCCAAAGGTCAGCAATGTGCTCGAGTGATCACTCGCACTCACGAGAGTCTCGGGTGCTCCCTCAACCCGACGCAAGACAAACATTCACTCGCCAAGATCATACGGCGCTAGAGTCTCAGGTGCTCCCTCCCCTCAAGAGCCGAAACGACATTCGAGTGACTACTCGCGAAGAACCCCCCGTCTGAGCACTCGAAACAAGCTCCGCGGGTGAATGAGTGAACAGCTCACTTGATGTTTTATTCCAAGCGGGTGCAATACTATTAGGCTCCGCGCCTCAAAAACACACATTCCTGGAACACGATACACTGTGCCCAGATGCCACGCAAGATTAGTGTGTAGGTAAGACCCCGCTGCGAAGTTCGGCCGGGATGGGACTTGCCGAAGAGCGATTTCACTCCCAACCTTTTCCATGAGCTGCGCATGATAGAAAAAGCCGGGCGGATGCGCCTTAGGCTACGCACATTACTGGCAGCAAATGAACTCCGTAAGACCTGAAGCGGAAGGACTTTTGCTCGACACCAGTGTTCCAAGATCACGTCGAGGGACGTGGGTTTGGTTGGGCTACTGCGGTATTTGCCACTAGTGCAATTCACCAAGGCTCGACCAGTCGACTCTTTGGGCCCTTTCAGCTTAGCATCCCTCGAAACAGGTTTTGTCATGGACACCAGACTGCCAGCGACCCGCGGTTGTACCGCGCATACAGACGACCGACAAATGGATATACTCGAGTCCCTGCGCGACTCTTCGAGTCCCCCAGGCACTCGGGGGCTACTGACGAGGGGGTGACCCCACGACTCCTACGGATAGGCCTACCCGGTGTCCCTGAAGATAGAAGGCCCATGAAGACCCGCCTGGACACGCCTTGGCCCGCTAATTGGCACCAACATAGGAGTCTGTGACTCACATGGAAGGTGAGAAGACCTGTCGTACGGAGCAAGCTAGGGTTAGGAAAGCTTACCTGTAAACATAGATGAACTCCCCGAGACCTAGCCCAGTATATAAGGGCTAGGAGGGGCGACGCCAAAGGCATCCAATTCATCCGTAACCCTAGCCTTGAGCGCTCCGGCCTTGGCATCCACTGTAATCGCATCTCCCTCATCAATAATATCGAGCAGGAACGTGTCCTCCTGTTTGCCGACGAGCTATCGTCCAACCTGTGCTTCTCATGACTAACCCAGGGTCCCTGACCATGGGATTTGCCGGGGTTGATCCCCGTCAGAAGCACTTCGATGAAAAACATTGGAAAAAAGCTAAGGAGCCAAAGCATTGCCGAATCGCCGTCAGCACGGATGGGTTCAATCCTTTCGGTCTGATGGCAGCCTCATATAGTTGTTGGCCTGTATTTGTCATGCCACTCAATCTCCCCCCCCCCCTCAGAGATTATGAAAAGGAAGAACATTTTCCTGACATTGATAATACCAGGGCCCAAATATCCGGGGAAGAATATGGATGTGTACATGCAACCGCTTAAGGAGGAATTGCAACAAGCTTGGGATGAAGGGTTCAAGACATACGATGCAGCTAGCAAAAAGACCTTCATAATGCATGTGTGGTATCAGTACTCGATGCATGACCTGCCGGAGTATGCGCTTTTCTCTGGCATGTGTGTTCATGGAAGGTTCGCATGCCCAACATGCAAGGCTGCTCTTCAGTTTCATTGGCTGAAGGCGGGTGGCAAGTATTCCTGCTTCGACTTGCATAGAAAGTTTCTGCCTCCTAAGCATCCTTTCAGAAGAGACAGGAAGAACTTCATCAAAGGCAAAGCTGTCAAAAACCTGGCAGCACCTACAATGACGGGTGAACAGGTCCTAGCACATTTGAACTCTCTCGAGCCTGATCCAGAACGTCCCGGGTATTTCAAGGGATATAATTCGGAACACGCATGGACTCACAAGACATGCTTCTGGGATCTCCCCTACTTCAAAGACCTCGAACTTCCACACAACATTGATGTGATGCACACTGAAAAGAATATCGATGAGGCCCTATTTGGTACATTTTTCGGCATAGATGGGAAGTAAAAGGATAATCCTAAAGCTAGAGTCGACCAGGAGACTCTATGTGATAGACCTTTACAGAATTGGTCGAAGCCAAGGGCCTGGTTCAATCTTGAAAGGGGGCATATGAGGGAAATTCTCTTGTGGGTGCAAAACCGTTTGATGTTCCCCGATGGGTATGCAGCGAATCTGAGGAGGGGAGCTAGTCCAGAAAAATTGAAAATATTTGGTCTCAAAAGTCATGATTGGCACATATGGCTTGAGCGGGTAATGCCGGTGATGTTGCGCGGCTATATCCCCGAGGAAGAATAGCTAGTACTGGCAGAACTGAGCTATTTCTTCCGTGTTCTTTGTGCTAAAGAACTATCCGATGGCGTGCTAGAAGACATGGAAGAGACGGCGGAGGAGTTGCTCTGCAAGTTAGAAAAGATCTTTCCACCGGGTTTTTTTAATCCGATGCAGCATTTGATATTGCATCTCCCGACCGAGGCAAGATTGGGTGGCCCTGTGCAAAACCGTTGGTGCTATTCAACCGAGAGAATGCAGAAGACGCTTCGAGCAAAATGTAAAAATAAACGTAGAATTGAAGCATCCATGGCCGAGGCATTCATTACCGAGGAGGCGGCAAACTTCGTGACAGCACACTATGAAGCCAAAAATTGCCATTTGCATAATCCAAAGCCTCGATACAATACTGGCTACCCCGAACGACGTCAATCTAACCTCCGCCTATTCAAAGGGAAGCTTGGATCTGTTGGTGCTTCGAGAAATATGATTTTGGATCTCGAAGAATGGAGGACCCTTACGTTGTATATCTTTACCAACCTAACAGAAGTGCGTCCGTACATCAAGTAAGTGCTCGGTACGTAAAAAATTTTGCAACTTCTTATAATTCTGGTGTCTTATTCACATCAATTGGTACAGTCGATACGTCGCCCAATACTCGAATGGAGCGGTTATTGAAAGGGATTCCATCGCAGAGTATGAGATTCTCGCCAAACATGGACACGGGAATCCCGGTTTCATCTCTTGGTTCAAACGAACGGTAACTACCATTCATAAAGGGTTTCATTTGTTGTTCATATTTCCGACTAATATACCAATCTTTTCCTATTAAACTTATAGGAAAATACACCTGACGAGCCTATAGACGCCGAATTGAGACAAGTCGCTAATGGTTTTGACTTTAAGGTCCGTACATTTCAGAAATACGATATCAACGGGTATCTCTTTCGTACCGTTGGTAAAGAACAAATAATGCCCGATCGAACATCTACAAATTCGGGTGTTTCGGCTGTTGGCGAAGGAGGTATCGAATATTATGGAGGAGTTGAAGCAATATACAAACTTCTATTCTATGGTGAAAATCCTCCGAACATCGTTGTCTTCAAATGTCATTGGTTTCTTCCGTCGCAGATTAGACGGACTCATGAACATGTAAGTCTAGTCAAAATTCGACAAGACAGACATTTCAATGTCCACGATGTCTATATTACGGCTCAACAGGCCACCCAGGTTTTCTATCTATCATACCCCTGCCAAACGGTTGAAAACCTGAAAGGTTGGGATGTAGTTTATGATGTGCCGCCACATCTTAGACCACCTCCCCCCAATGAAGATGATTATGAGCCTCACATTAACCTGGAGACATATGAAGGAGAATTCTTCCAAGAAACCCGGAGCCTGAGAAAACGTTTCCGAAACCGCTCTACACAACCCGAGAACATGGAACAAGACAATGAGAGTGAACCCGATACCGATGATGAGGAAGAAGCCCATACCAATGATGTGCAAGAGCCTCCTGAAGAAGAAGAGGTTATTGCTCCAGATGACTTGTCAATGCTTGACCGTTTACAGAAAGGCCCTCCAAATGTTGGTGTTGTTGAACCCGACGATGCCGTCATTTACGACGACACGCGTGATAGTGATGAGCCTCACATTAACCTGGAGACATATGAAGGAGAATTCTTCCAAGAAACCCGGAGCCTGAGAAAACGTTTCCGAAACCGCTCTACACAACCCGAGAACATGGAACAAGACAATGAGAGTGAACCCGATACCGATGATGAGGAAGAAGCCCATACCAATGATGTGCAAGAGCCTCCTGAAGAAGAAGAGGTTATTGCTCCAGATGACTTGTCAATGCTTGACCGTTTACAGAAAGGCCCTCCAAATGTTGGTGTTGTTGAACCCGACGATGCCGTCATTTACGACGACACGCGTGATAGTGATGATGATCCATCAATTGATCCCGGAGAAGAGACGGATGATCCCGACTATTTTTAGTTGTATGAATCCCAACTTTAGATATATTTATATATATTCTCATTATAGTAATTACTTTTTTTCTTTTGTAGTAGTATTATTTCTTTTTCTCATTTGTACTAATTTCTTTTACTATGCTTTCTGGCAGGTTCGTGACAGATATGGAGGGCGAGACCTCCGCGGGTGGTTCTTCGTCACGAGGTAGGGGTCGGGGTACTAGGCTTGCACCAGGGACTCTACGGAGGTCTTTGCTCGAGAGTATGTCCTCTCCTCCTTCTTCTGAGGTGCCCAAGGGGAGAGGAGGTCGGACGAAGTGGGCGGTAGAGGAGGCAGAGTAGGTGGTGGCCGCACGAGAGGTAGGCGGACAGTTGCGCCTTCCTCGCCACCACCTCCGGCTGATTCACCAGAGCACAGGGTGGATCCCTCCTCAGAGAGTCCCGTGGTGGAGGAGGAGGCTACATCCGAGCGCACGTCCTGGGGTCCGTGGCCGGAGGTGGAGACGCCCGAGGGGGAGGTTGGTGAAGAGAGGCGGGTTGGTGAAGAGGAGGCGGTTCCCACTGATGATGAGGCTGAGGGGGCTGAGGGTAACACCGTGTACCAGCGTGGGGGTACACGGCTCCCGGCTGAGCCGGTGACTCCCGCCCATAGGTCATTGATTACGCCTGATGGAGAGACCTAAGTGCACTTAATTACTTTGTTTCAGTACACCGAGGTTTATGCAAATATCAGATGGATTTTTTACTTTTTTTATTGCAGGGGTTGGGCATACGCCTCGGGTGTCCGCAATCCCAATGGCATCCTTGGTGTGCTCATCAGGAAGAATTTCCCGGGGTTGGTTCAGTTTCCCGATGATGATTCGCCTCCGCAGCCTGGACTCTTTTGGGAGCACTATATAGCGGCCGAGGCCCCGTCAAATACAACCGTAAACGGGGTCGAATGCCACACCAGAGCGGACATGGTGTTGAACGGCTTTTGGGTAATTTCTCTTTCACACAATGAGAACTTGAGAATAGCTAGGTAGTTGGTGCACTCATCAGTGTTGTCTCGTGCTATTAATTGCAGGTCTATTACAAGGTCGAAGAGTCCAGGGAGGAGGATGCGGGAAAGGTGCTCATCCAAGAGTGCAGGCGCCTCTTGCAGAACACAAGGCACGAGATGCGAGTGCAGGCGGTCCGTGACTACTACGCCAAGCGTGGCCTTAAGCGTAGCAAGTCGGAATGCCGAAAGAAATATCTTTCGAGGGACCAGTACATGATGGTAACCCCTTCTTGCGTCTTTTATTTTCGTTTATTTGATTCCTAGCTAGCTAGACCTATAATAGCTAATTTTCATGTTTACTAACTTAGGCGCCACCGAGATGGTGTGCGGATAAGATGGATTGTTGGGAGGTCATTGTGGACCAGTGGTGCTCAGAAGCCTGGTTGGCCGCCCACAACAATGCCAAGGACCGACGCGCCCAGATGGTTGGTGTGCCACACCATCAAGGCAGCCGCAACTTAGCTGGTTACGGGCAAAAATGGGTATGTGTGTTTTTCTAATATTGTCTTTTACGCACCCACAACTTATCCGTTTACTAATATTGTTCTTTGCTTTGTCTTTTAGGCGGAGCATAATAAAACAGAGCTGCTTGGGGTGTTCGACAATTATGGCATGGCCCATAAAGCGTCGTACAAGAAGGCCAAGGCACTCTCAGAGTCGGATATTGCCACGCCGTCGACTTTCACCAACGTTGCCCCCTACAGTAAGATGAAGGCTTATACCAAGGAGGCGAATGAGAAGCACGGGCAGGATTATACCCCGGTTGGGAAGCCTATTGACCCAGAGCTGGTGATGATCTCTGGTGGAGGAAGGCGCCATGGCGCCATGGCCATTTGAGATAAGTTGATTCGGTGCAATAGGACTCTTCCTGAGATCAAGGCGCGCCAAACGAGCTCTTCTCCTGCTATAAGGACTCGTGCGCGGACAGTCGATCTCGCTATCGAGGTTAGCCATAAGGACTCTTTCATTCTTGTGTTCTCTCATCAAATACTACAGTGCTAACTACAGGAGTGGGGTTGTAGGAAGCTCTTGAGAGAGAGCGACAGAATACCCAGAGGCTACTCGAGGAGAAGGAGCGGTTGGCGGGGGAGAAGGTAGCAAAGAGAGAGCGGTTGGCGGAGGAGAGGACGGCGAAGGCTCTTGAGGAGGCCGCGGCACGCCACGATGCGTCGAACCGGGCCTTGTACGAGCTCATCGTGGTAAGTCACTTGTTCATATTCATCCAAAGAATGCATGTTATAATGTTTGTCCATATTAGGAACTAATATGATTGACTCGTGGAAAACAAATGTGTAAACTATGTGCGAGAAGACTGGCCAGGCCGCTCCACCGATGCCGATCATTTCTCCTGTGGGGACGGTGAGTATCTTTCAATGATCATCAATACCTTATTGAGTGGTGATGACCCACGACGTAATGGGATCTACTGCAGTGTTTTCGATAAGTAAGAGTATCGAACCCAACGAGGAGCAGAAGGTAGTAGCAAGTGACTTTGGTAAGGAGATAACTGCAAGCACTGAAAGACAACTTTTTAGGGGTTTTCTTGGTATAAGCGACAGGATAGTAAAAACGAGCAAAGTAAAAGATACTGGATAGTAAAGAGTGGCCCAATCCTTTCTTAGCAGAGAGGCTTAGCAACTGAACTTATAAAAGCTAAAGTGTTCTTGAGGATATACGGGAGAGGTAGTCATGTGCTTTCGCCATATTCCGCATCGGTACTATGTACTGTGTTGATAAGTGTTGAGTGGGTGGATCTATGCTAGTACACCCTCTAGACTAAGATAAGTGTACTCTTATGATTAAACACCTTGCAAGCATCCGCAAATACAAGATAGTATTTAAGGCAAAAGCCTAACAATAGCAATACGACCGGTGATCCATTGTTCCCTTGTGCAAAAGTGTGCGAACTGGGGTTTAGGTTTCTGTCACTCCGGCAACCCACCGTAAGCATTCTTTATACACAATGCATTCCCCTAGGTCCTTGATAAGGCGAAGTGTTGATTGTTCGACTCACACAACACCACTAGGAAAATAACAACACAACTTAAATATCAACCAACACATATTACTTCAACATCATATGACTACTAGCAACTAGACTTCTCCCATGTCCTCAAGAACTAAAGTAACTACTCACAAGACATAAAAGAGATCATGATCAGTGGGGATAAATAGATAATAAACAATCTGAACACAATAATATTTCTCCAACAAAACTCAATAGCATTCACCACAAGGTAGTAATCAACACCGATAGAGTAGAGAGGATAGATAGTACGGATTACAACGCGAGTTGCAATTGTGAAACAAGATTGGATGAAGATGGAGATGGTGCTGATTGTGGGGATGATGTTGATGATGATCTTGATGATGCCCGTGACGATGGTGATGACGATGGCGACGATCTCCCCTTCCGGGAGGTGATCTCCCCGGCGGAATCTGCCCGCCAGAGATGGCTTTTCTTCTTTGTAAGTTTTCGCCACGGAGCGGCGGCAGAACTCCGGAAACTCTCTCCTTTTCTAGGGTTTTTGGGCGACGAGGGGTATATAGGCCAGAGGGGGGAGCCGGGAGAGCTCTAGGGGGCCCAGGCGCCCTCCCGGCGCGGCCAGAGTTGGGGCCGCGCCAGGTGGCCGCCTGGGAACCCTGTGGCCCCCCTCTGGTTGCTCTTTTGCGTGCTTTCGTTATCCTTCTGGAAAACAGCCTCCGTCGATTTTCAAGTGATTTGGAGGTGTTCTTCTTCACCAACTCAGCGTCCACTTTTTACCGTTGAATCCTGCGTCTGCTGCTTCGGCACCAGAAAGTTGTAAACTGTGTAAAATAAGCCAAAACAACATAAGAATAGAATCATATCATGAAATATATGAATGAATAAGAAAGAATTACTATATAAAATAGTGATGCATTTTGGACGTATCAAGTGGCGTCGTGCTAACCTCTTGTTGATCTTTTCGTGCAGCATAACTCTCGGGTTGCATCCCATGACCCTTCTCCCCCGTCAACCTCAGGCAACCTGACTGATGCTTCTCAGCCACCTCAGCCTTGAGGGCTACACTTCAGTAATTTATGTTCTATATTTTTCTTTATAAATGCTTAGTTAGTTCGAAATTGCATATTTAGCTTCTGAAATCCTATATTTATTCAAAAAATGCCATACTTTGCCTATTTTACAAAAAAAGAACATATTTAGCTTAGTTAGTTCCAAAACTAACATAGTCAACTTAGTTTGCTCAAAAAATCTCAAAGTTATCTTAATTGGGTCAAAACATGCTAAAGCTAGCTTAAATTGGCTCAACAATTGTTAAAGTTTGCTTAGTTGCTCAAAAATGCTGAAGTTAGCTCAATTTCCTCAAAATATGCGAAATCTAGATTAATTTGATCACCATTGCTTATGTTAGCTTTGTTTGCTCAAAAGAAAAGAAGAAAACAGAAGAAGAAGGAGAGGATTTTTTTTTCTTCTTCTCCTTCTCCTTTTCTTCTTCTTCTTCTTCTTCTTCTTCTCATTTTACTTCTTCTTCTACTTGTTCTTCTTATAACTTTCTTATCTTCATTTTGCAGATTTGCTTCAAGGGAGTAGTCATGCTATGAAGGAGTGCTGCATTTGGACTTGTAGCTTAGTTTTATAAACTATTTTGGTCACTTGTGTGTTTGATAGTTGCTGGTTTACTATGTACTATGTATATATTGTGTTTGGAGAACATGTGTTTCATCACTTGTGTGTTTGAGACTATATATGATGGGATTGATGAACATATATGTATAGTTTTGGTTGATCAACATGTGTGGGTTCTTATACTGTTGTTGGAGAACATGTATATGTCTATATATTGCTATATTTTTGTCAAGTGCAGGGATTTAAAAGAAAACAGAAAAAACAGTGGCTATCCAGGATCTTTGCCGTCTGCAAGCAGTCGGCAAAGAGCTTTGTCATCTGCTGGTGGTCGGCAAAGGTGGCACGTGGCACCTAGCTGTGCAATCTGGGAACAGATTGGGTGCCATTTGGTCCATATGCCGTCCGCATAAGTATGGCAGACGGCAAAGAACATTACTATGTCGTCTGCCGGGCAGACGGCAAAGATCTGATGAGAGGTGACATCTTGATGACGTCATTAGATCTTTGCCGTCTATCGGTAGACGGCACACCCCTCCGTCATACGGAGGGGTTTGTAACCTTTTTGCCGTCAGGCTGTCGTTGTCGTCTACTTGCCAGTATGTTGTCGGCAAAGGGCTTTGCCGTCCGTCGATTATGTGCAGACGGCAAAGCACCTCTTTGCCGAAGAAACTGTTGACAGGAGTTTTGTCGTCCGGGGGCAGACGACAAAGCACTTTGCCGACAGCTAAAGGTGTGTTTGCCGTCTGCCAAGGCAGACGGCAAACAAGAGAATTCGAGTAGTGAATTACCGCATCACCAACCAACTCTGTGAATATTTTCTTGTACTAAAAGTTCAAGTGGACGTCTTGGAGTTAGAGAACCAAACCCTTCGTCGTGTCATCAGTGATCTGAAGAAACAACCACAACAAGAATGATGAGTAAATCTCCTTGGGTAATGGCACCCCCCTCAGATTGTTCCAAGCTTGGGGGAGTGCAAGGTATCTTTATCTTTATCTTTGTCTTTAGGAGTCAAGTAGAGTCGTATCATGTCTAGGGAAGTTACTTTATGAAATAGGTATTGCATTGAGGTCTATCACTCCTTTTGTGGAGAGTTTTTTTATCCATGGGTGTGGATTCGCTTATGAAGGAATATTAATGAGAAGTCTATTGGTTTCTTCGCTGCACTCGGTATTCTCTTCACGCAATCGACATTATGAGATGATTCTTATGGGGAGTATTGACATTATATCAGGTATGGATTCGAAAAATTTATTTAATCTTGGCAAGTATAGCTTTGGTCATAAAAACAAGCATGTTTTTCTCAAAGTAGCGACATAGCCAAAGTCTTTGTGTTATTATGCTTGAGGTGTTATGTTGACAAGGAAGACAGCTTGATGTGCCATGCTAGTTTTATTGTTTATGCTTTGTATTGCTTGCATCTAAGTCATCATCAATTGTCTGGTCTCTCAAAGCCTTGCTAGCAAAAACTCCGTACCAAGCGGAATTCTTCTTGTACTTCCATACCCTGAAACCAACATCTTCCACTTGAGTCCACCATACCTTCCTATTCGTGGTATTCCACTACCACTCCTGAAGTATATAATTTATGTGATATCTTTAGATGTTCAAAACCTTCTGTTTTGTGCCTCTGATTCAGCTCATGAGGAAGTGGTGGGTAACACATGATCTTCTTAATTTGGACAAGTTTTATATTGGGATTGCATGTCTAATCTGCAAACCCCTAATACGAGAATGAACTGGCATGAGCGCCCAGCTCGTAAAAGATAAATACTAATACACAAGTTTCTTCTCCCATTTTTGAGTGATAAACAAAGGAATTTAAGGGGATGTGATTATCCCCATATGGGAGTCGTTCCTCGAAACTTGTCTAAATCATGAAGTGAGTGAGTTATCTATCAGCAGTCGTTGACAGATCATGAACCTCCCAAAATCTGTTTTTATTCTATTTGATCTAGATATGGAATATGAGTTTTCCCTGCTTACCCTTTTGCACAGGGTTTATCCTTTATTTTGTGCTGAGTCATTCCTTCCTACTTCCTTCCTTTCTAAGAGAGAACAGACACTTGATGTTGATAAAGATTCTTGCATATAAGGTTGCATTAAGAGTTAGCATGTTACATCTTTGTTGACATTATCTCTTGATAAGTAAGTTGTTTGCAAAAGCTTATGCCTAGTAAACATCTTCCTTTGTGTTAACATGTGCACTTCTTGACTAATACATGTTCTTTCAAAAGCTTCAACTTGTTTCTTTATAAATGGAAGAGCAAAATTAAAAGTTGTTAGTTGTTCCTTGACCAAGGTTATTTTTTCCATGATTTGATGAGTTTTCTTGGCCCTACTTTGTTATAATTGTTATTACTTTCTCATAAGGGCCTTATGAGTTGAGGTTACTATTGAGGATGCTTCATTTTGGTGAGAAATCTTGATGATTCTTGTCTGTATTCTTTTATCGACACTTCACTCTCTAAACTTGTGGACGGTTTTGCCGAGCTCAGTAATCGCTTGGGGACAAGCGAGGTCTAAGCTTGGGGGAGTTGATACGTCCAAAATGCATCACTATTTTATATTGTAATTTAACCCTATTCATCGATATATTCCACTTTAAAGTATTGTTCTTATGTTGTTTTGGCTTGTTTTACACAGTTTGCAACTTTTCGGTGCCGAAGCAGCAAAAGCAGAATTCAGCGGTGAAAAGTTGACATCAAGTTGCTGAATCAGATCAACTCCAAATTTGATGAAATTTGACGTGGATCATTATTTTGAAGATTCACTGGAGGAGACCGAAGAGTGACCAGAGGGGACCCACCAGGGCTCCAGAAGGGTCCCTGGCGCGGACCCCCCCTAGATGCCTGGTGGCCCACCTCGGTGCCCCCTGTGGCCTATATTACCCCCCTGGGGTAAAAACCCTAAAAGTTGAGGAGTTTCGGAGTTTCGTCGCCGCCTCATGGCGGAAACCTACAGAGAATAAAAATCCATCTCCGGCGGGCAGATTCCGCCGGGGAGATCACCTCCCGGAAGGGGAGATCATCGCCATCGTCATCACCATCGTCACGGGCATCATCGATATCATCATCAACATCAACCCCAACATCAGCACCATCTTCATCTTCATCCAATCTCATCTCACAAGTCTAACTTGTGTTGTAATCCATACCATCTATCCTCTCTACTCTACCGGTGTTGATTACTACCGTGTGATGAATGCTATTGAGTTTTGTTGGAGAATTATCATTGTCTCCAGATTGTTTATCATAAATTTATCCCCACTGATCATGATCTCTTTTATGTCTTGTGAGTACTTACTTTAGTTCTTGAGGACATGGGAGAAGTCTAGTTGTTAGTATTCATGTGATGTGTAAGTATTTAAGTTGTGTTGTTATTTTCCTAGTGGTGTTGTGTGAGTCGAACACCCAACACTTCGCCTTATTAAGGACCTAGGGGAATACATTGGGCACAAAGGATGCTTACGGTGGGTTGCCGGAGTGACAGCAACCTGAACCCCAATTCGCACTCTTTTGCACAAGGGAACAATGGATCCTCGATCGTAATGTTATGGTTAGGCTTATGCCTTAATTACTACCTTGTATTTGCGGATGCTTGCAAGGTGTTTAATCATAAGAGTGCACTTATCTTAGTCTAGAAGGTGCACTACCATAGATCCACCCACTCAACACTTATCAACATACGACATAGTGCCGATACGGAACATGGCGAAAGCACATGACTATCTCTCCCGTGTGTCCTCAAGAACGCTTTAGACTTTATAAGTTCAGTTGCTAGGCCTATCCTTTGCTCAAAAATATCGAGCCACTTGTTACTCCTTAGTTACCCTGTTTACTTTGCTTGTCTTTTACCTTTCTGTTGCTTAAACCAAAAACCCCTAAATATTTATCTTTTAGTGTTTGCAGACCTTTCCTTATCCAGGATCACTTGTCAATACCTTGTGCTCCTCTTGGGATCGACATCCTTATTTATCGAAAATCTACAATTGATCCCCTAGACTTGTGGGTCATCAAGAATCGTTTATTGGCGCGGTTGACAAGGGAGGCATACCAACTAAACCTATCAACTTCACCGCAATCAGGTTGCAAGGATTGTTTACCTTACGCATAGTTTGTTAATGAGTTGTCTATTGCTTTGAGTTTACACTTTGGGTACGGCTCGCAACTTAATACTAGCGAGATGTTCTGGATAGATATCTCAAGGTGGATGACTAGTGAGTAGATGCTGATGAATAAACGTTCTACTTGTTTGGCGTACTACACATATGATTGAGCCTCTAATTATCTTGTAGCATAATTAGCATTGTCGTGTGTTTATAATTCTGTCAATTGCCTAGTTGTAATTTGTTCACCTAGCATAGTTGTTTTATCGTCTTTTGGGACAGAGAAATCACTAGAGAAGATCATGGGACCCCGTGATACGTCCAAAACGTATCTATAATTTCTGCTAGCTCATGCCTCTTTTGTGTGATATTGCTATGATATTGATGAACTTCCATACACTTTTGATCATATTTGGACTAACCTATTAACTCAGTGCACCCCTAGTGCCAGTTCCTGTTTTCTGCTGTTTTTCTATTTCAGGTTTCCCCCATATTAAAAGTGCTCCAAAAATTTGGGAAAAAACCAATAAAAATCAGCGTACAGGAAGCTTCCGGAATCACCGAGGGGGGGCAGAGGGGACCCACCAGGGCCCCAGGCGCCCTCCCGGCGCGCCCCGGGGTGGGGCCGCGCCAGGGGGCCGTCTGGACCCCTGGTGGCCCCCTTGGCTGCCCCCCTTCGCCTATTTATTCCCCGTGACGCAAAAACCCCGAGACGGGAACCCTTTTTCGCGATCTCTCCGCTGTTCCGCCGCCGCGCTTCCAAGATCGGGAGCACTAGAAGACCTCTTCTCGGCACACTGTCGGAGGGAGGAACCACCTCCGGGAGCTTCTCCACCACCATGGATGCTTCCCGGATGAACCATGAGTAGTCCACCTTGGACCATGGGTCTATGATCAGTAGCTATGTGATGTTCTCCTCCCCTCTTTGTTCTTCATGGATTATACCTCGTGAGCTGCCCTACATGATCGAGGCACATATGTAATATTTCTGCTGTTGCTATGTTGAGTTTGCTGGGATCCGATGGGTTATGAGATTATGTTCAGATTGTGTTTGAGAAATATATTTGATTCTCCTCTTTTATATTAATGTTCTTGAGTAATTCTTGCATGTTCTCCGTTCCTGTTTATTGCTTTGGCCAAGTAGTAGGTAGTGACTCCAAGAGGGAGTGTATGCATGATTGTGGGTTCATGCCCCCCGATGACTAGCTTGAGTGACAGAAACATGAGTCTAGGGGATGTGATGTTGCCACAAGGGAGAAAACAACGGTGCTTGTACTTGCGGGATGCAAGGATTGTTTACTTTACGCAAAGTTCTTTAATGCAGCTGTCCGTTGCTTTGAGTTTACACTTTGGGTGGGATTCGCAACTTAATACCAGCGAGATGTTCTGGATAGATATCTCAAGGTGGATGATTAGTAGGTAGATGCAGATGGATTTCGGTCTACTTGTCTTGGCGTACCGCCCATGCTTTTGAGCCTCTTCCTTTCTTTATAGCATAATTAGCATTGGTTTGCGCACATAATCCTGTGAATTGCCCAGCTGTAATTTGTTTACCTCGCATGGCTATTTTATCGTCTTTTGGGAGAGAGACATCACTAGTGAACATCATAGGACCCCGGTCCATATTTCCAATACTGTTTACACCCACTATCAATTTACAGCTTTATTTACTTTTCCGTTGCTATCACTATCATTATTATCCCGTGTGTTTTATCCTTTGTAAACAACAAGGCCGGAGGAATTGACAACTCCTCTGTACTTGTTGGGAAGCAAAGTTATTTGTTGTGTGTGCAGGTCCAGGTGAAGTAAGCAACCTTGAGTTGTGAACGGCGCCATTGTTCACTTAACCACCTTCTTGTATCTGTTGGAGTCCTATTGGAGACAATCTAAACCTTAGCATCTTCGCTAAGGGAAATTTGCTGCTACGCTACATCTCTACCTTCCACTTTGGGTAACCAACGAGGGGCGAGAAGGTAATCTCGTGACATCAAAGCAATTTCTGGCGCCGTTGCCGGGGACTCCACTCTTCAAGATAGGGGAGTTGCACACTATCTTTTATCTTTGCTTTTTAGTCTTGTTTGTTTACCTTTCAGTTTTTGTTTTAGTGTCCTTTATAAAAAATCAAAAAAATAGTTATCTTGCTTTTAGTTATCCTTTCTGTTTAGTCAAGCATGTTAGGATTTGGTGCCCTGAGGGAGTCGGAGGTCTTAGATTTCCATCAAAGGGATGGAGAAAATATGAAGAAGGCATGGGACAGAATTTCTGATGCACATAGGAGAATTATGCCTTGGATACCTATAAAAATTGTGCGTAGAAATTTTTACCATGGTCTTTTTAGATGGTGCAAACACTCTCTTGATACTATAGCCGAAGGGGATTTCTTAGCCTGTGATGAAGCTAGAGCTATTGAAATTATACATGGTCTATCTAGTTACTTTGTTTATGATCAGTTTTGATACTATTATAGATAGACTTGCTACTATTGAAAAGAGATTGGATGCTCTAGACTTGAGAAAAGTAAAGAAACCCCAGCCAAATAAGAAAGATGTTTATGAGATAGATGGTGACTGGGAACCCTTTGTTAGAATTAGCATCTCTAACCAAGACTTCCTAGCTTTCTTTGACATTGGATCCATGGTTTCTACTATGCCAAAAGTTGTTTATGATTCTTTAAAATTTAACATGGACAAATTATCATCCTATCATGAACATGCTAATGGAGATATTTCTAAGATCCAAGGAAGGATAAAATATGTACCAGTGACATTCCTTAAAGGGATTGCAACGGTTGATTTCTTCGTCATGAAGCCAAACCAAGGAAACATAGTGCTTGGGAGGGATTTCCTCCGGGCCGTAAAAGGCTTCATTGATATAGGTAAGGGACAAATACGCCTACGCGGGAAGGCAAAATGTATTTACCCCTTTCCTAAAAGAAACAAGTATGAACTTATTGAGGAACCATTTGAATCGATTTACAACTCCGATTATTATGATGATCTTTGATTCCTTCTATTTGCATTAAGCCTAGCTAATGGATTTAAAGAAGCGCTTTCGGGAGGCAGCCCGCAACGAATTTAGGATTTCCTTTTTTTTTCTTCTGTTTTTAGTGGTCTTGATGATTTTTACTACTGTAGCAACATCATTGTATCTTTACTTTTCAAGCTTTGTGCCTTTTATAGCCTCATATAACAAGGGAAGTGAAAGTTGTGACATGCTGTCCAGAAAACAGATTCTGTCCTCGTGATTAGAAAAATCACAGAAAAATCCCAGTTCATCTTTTCGATCTGTATTTTTTACAAAGCGTTCTCTATACAATTACAAAACTTTCGTATGTTCTGAGTTTTTTGATTTGAGTTGCAGAAGTACCCTTAAAAAATTCTTTACTACCTGCTGGTCTGTTTTTCACAGATTCTGTCCTGTTTTGCTTTTTCTTCGTTTTGCGAACCTTAAGCTTGCTTTTTCTTTGCAATAACTTTTTGGCAATCTTGAGAAACAATATCTCTTCAAGAATATCTTTATTTCCAGTAGAGAAAAACTATTTTATTATGGGTACTAACCTCGCTAATCAGATTATGATGAGTTATGTATGAAGGGAGTTTTCAAGTGTGCGAGGGAAGATGATGAAAGAAGATTCAAGAGTGTCATGCGCTCAAGCTTGGGGATGCCCCCATGACTCCCCAATAAATATTCAAGGAGACTCAAGTGTCTAAGCTTGGGTATTCCCCCGTGCATCCCCTTCTCCATCAACAATTATCAGTTCGTCTTTCGTTTCACTACATTTTTATCACTTCATGCATTATGTGCTATGCTTGGAGCGTCTCACTCTTAGGTTTTATTTTTAGTTTTCTTTAGATTTTCTTTCTGTTCATAACAAGTTAGAACCCATATTTCTTTGTGTGGGAGAGAAACACGCTCCATTTTCAAAATCTAGAACACAACATAGAATTTTTCATGCTTATCTTTGCTATGTGTGTTCTTTATCTTTTTCATAGCTACTGTCATGTTTTGCTCTGAGTTTTCATGTTTATCTTTTTAAAGAGCTTCTGTTTGCTTTGTTGATGGAACTCTCTTGAGTTTTCATGTTTATCTTGTTTAGAGAGTTTGCCTATTGCACTGAGTTTTGTGTCTTGACTTGAAGTAGGTAATTGAGGTTGCTATTCTTTTGTAGTAGTAACTTGCAATAGTTTTGAAGTATTGTTTTGAGTAATGTTTGGACTTTTGGTGTCAAGAGCTTTAGCCTATTAGTGATAGATGTCGTATTTTGGGCAATCCGTGTTTATTTTCAAAACTTACAAAATTAGTTGAGAACTTTAGCTACTAGATGGATCACTACTCTTCTGAGGGGTCGAATATTAGAGTACACTCACGTACCATGAGTCGAGGATGTGCAAGGATAACCAAACCCCCATACACTCCTCCTCGGGGTACTTGTCTCTTTGTGAAACCTCCTTATTATATTGAGAGTTACCGATAATAAGTGCATGAGTTCTTCGGACTAATGTGAGTATTCGAAAATTGACACTTCCACCTTCCCATATTTTTCTAGCCTCTCCTGTGTCGTGCATTGCTTTCTTCTCACTCCGAGAGTTGGCGTCCACCTTCGCCGGTACATCAAAACCCTTGGCACGATACGCTTTGTCATCATAAACCTCCTTATATCCTTCCTCAAAACAGCCACCATACCTACCTATCAAGGCATTTCCATAGCCTTTCCGAGATATATTGCCATGCAACATCCATCTTCTCATGACTTGATCTTCATGTCATACATGCTACTTGCTTGATCGATGAGCCGCATGCTAGTTGGGCCTTGCCCTAATCATTGCTACATGACCCGCTAGTATCATTGCATATCCCGCTACACTGGCAGAGGCATACATTTGCATACTTCATGATAGTTACATCTTCTTTATGATTTGAGTACTTTGTAAAGTGTGAAAGATCTTCTATACTTTTTGTAATATATAGAGTGTTTCCCCTAAAGTGAGGAAAAGATCCCAAAGTGGACAAATTAAAAGATCCCAAAGTGGACAAATTAAAAGATCCCAAAGAAGACAAATGAGAGAAATAGAAAGAGCCATTGAGGCCACCAAAAAATAGAAAAAATAGAAAAAGAAATAAAAAGAGAGAAGGGGGCACACTACTATTCCTTTTGAGAGATCCACACTCGTACTCCCTCTTACATCTTGTACTCCATAGAGATTATCATTCATGCATATAGCTATGTGGGGACCTTCACACTATAGAACTTGGCTTGTATATTCCAATGATGATCCTCCTCAAATGAGCTCTAGGTCTTCTTGAGCAAGCAAGTTAGATGCACCCCACTAGTTCCATTGGAGAGCTTACCTTAGCTCATATGTGCATCCGTTGCATGGCAATCCCTACTTCTCACATCATATCTATCATTTGGCTTTCTCTCGCCTATGATTGTCCTCATTGATGTGAGCCTTTCACACCTTTTTGTCTTCCTCCTCCACCATATTCTCTCTTTGCCATCCTAAGTGTCAACTTTCTTGCTTACGCTCATCCATTGCATGAGTTCTCAAAATGTCGAAAAGGAGTGGATCATTTTGACTTATACCTGACTAGTGGTCTGGGGATGAGTCAAGATAAGATTCCAAAGAAGACCAAGTGTGAAACTTTAGTAGATTGAGTTCTCAACACAAAAATACTTTTTCTCGTATATCCCTATCCCCTTTCTTGCACGCAAATACCGTTTGGAGACATTCGAGTCACAGACAGCGAGAGCTCTTGCACCTTTATGTTCTTATATTACTTGTTTCAATGCTAAATATAGACTCTTGCCTGTTATGACTTGAACTAAATTACATGCCTTGATTGCTTTACTTAAAAGTTCTTATATGGTTGTTAGCATGTCACCACAGAAATTATGCTTTTATCATTTACCTACTCGAGGACGAGCAGGAATTAAGCTTGGGGATGTTGATACGTCCAAAACGTATCTATAATTTATGCTTGCTCCATGCCTCTTTTGTGTGATATTGATGACCTTCCATACACTTTTTATCATATTTGGACTAACCTATTAACTCAGTGCACCCCAGTGCCAGTTCCTATTTTCTGTTGTTTTTCTATTTCAGGTTTCCCCCATATTAAAAGTGCTCCAAAAATTCGGGAAAAATCCAATAAAAATCAGCATACATGAAGCTTCCGGAATCACCGAGGGGGGCAGAGGGGACCCAGCAGGGACCCAGGCGCCATCCCGGCGCGCCCCAGGGTGGGGCCGCGCCAGGGGGCCGTCTGGACCCCTAGTGGCCCCCCTGGCTTCCCCCCTTCGCCTATTTATTCCCCGTGACGCAAAAACCCCGAGACGGGAACCCTTTTTCGCGATCTCTCCTCTGTTCCGCCGCCGCCGCGCTTCCAAGATCGGGAGCACCAGAAGACCTCTTCCCGGCACCCTGTCGGAGGGAGGAACCACCTCCGGGAGCTTCTCCACCACCATGGATGCTTCCCGGATGAACCGTGAGTAGTCCACCTTGGACCGTGGGTCTATGATCAGTAGCTATGTGATGTTCTCCTCCCCTCTTTGTTCTTCATGGATTAGACCTCGTGAGCTGCCCTACATGATCGAGGCACATATGTAATCTTTCTGCTATTGATATGTTGAGTTTGCTGGGATCTAATGGATTATGAGATTATGTTTAGATTGTGTTTGAGTAATATATTTGATTCTCCTCTTTTATATTTATGTTCTTGAGTAATTCTTGCATGTTCTCCGTTGTTGTTTATTGCTTTGGCCAAGTAGTAGGTAGTGACTCCAAGAGGGAGCGTTATGCATGATTGTGGGTTCATGCCCCCCGATGACTAGCTTGAGTGACAGAAACATGAGTCTAGGGGATGTGTTGTTGCCACAAGGGAGAAAACAACAGTGCTTGTACTTGCGGGTGCAAGGATTGTTTACTTTACGCAAAGTTCTTTAATGCAGTTGTCCGTTGCTTTGAGTTTACACTTTGGGTGGGATTCACAACTTAATACCAGCGAGATGTTATTGATAGATATCTCAAGGTGGATGATTAGTAGGTAGATGCAGATGGATTTCGTTCTACTTGTCTTGGCGTACCGCCCATGATTTTGAGCCTCTTCCTTTATTTATAGCATAATTAGCATTGGTTTGCGCACATAATCCTTTCAATTGCCCAGCTGTAAAAATTTTACCTCGCATGGCTATTTTATCATCTTTTGGGAGAGAGACATCACTAGTGAACTTCATAGGACCCCGGTCCATATTTCCAATACTGTTTACACCCACTACCAATTTACAGCTTTATTGACTTTTCCGTTGCTATCACTATCATTATTATCCCGTGCGTTTTATCCTTTGTAAACAACAAGGCCGGAGGAATTGACAACTCCTCTGTACTCGTTGGGAAGAAAAGTTATTTGTTGTGTGTGCAGGTCCAGGTGAAGTAAGAAACCTTGAGTTGTGAACGGTGATGTCTACGCACGCTTCTATTCGTGTAGACTATGTTGGGCCTCCAAGCGCAGAGGTTTGTAGGACAGCAGCAATTTCCCTCAAGTGGATGACCTAAGGTTTATCGAACTCAGGGAAGTAGAGGTTGAAGATGGTCTCTCTCAAGCAACCCTGCAATTAAGATACAAGAAGTCTCTTGTGTCCCCAACACACCTAATACAACTAGGAGTTGTATAGGTGCACTAGTTCGGCGAAGAGATGGTAAAATATGGGTGATAGGTGTGGCAAAACAAAGTAATATAAATCTGTAATAAAAAGTGCAGCAAGAAAACATGTAACAAAAGTGAGTGCAAACGGTGTAACAATGATGGAAACAAGGCCTAGGCTTCATACTTTCACTAGTGGCAACTCCCAACAACATTAACATAGTCTAATCACATGATATTTCCCATAAAACATGCAATGGAGACACACTCGGAGGTCATTCCTTTCTGGTCAAAAGAGGACGAGAATTATGTAGGGCTACAAAAGCACACCTCAAAGTTCATAGTTCTCAATCTATCGATTTCCCAATGTCACCGCGGCTATCCAAAGAGAGTACAACAATCACCACAACATATCTCAAGGATAGTCAAAGACAAGCACCAAGAGACTCTCAATCTTCAATCCACACACAAAACAGGAAATCACTCATGATAATATTTTTCTAACCCATGTCCAATAGACCGCTGTCACCTTGGTCTCGGGGATTATACTAGATAAGATCAATTGAGTACATCAATCCAATACATAGAGGAAGGGGAAATATCATGGGATCACCATAGATTAACATAGCCTATGATCACAACGAAGATCACATCATGGGAGAGAGAGAAGAACACATAGCTACTGGTAGAAACCTCAGCCCCGAGGGAGAACTACTCCCGCTTCATGGAGGGAGGGAAGCAACGGCGATGGAGATGAATCCGGGGGCACTTCCCCGTCCCGGCAGGGTGCCGGCACAGGAATTCTATCCCCCCGAAACTCGATGGCGATGGCGGCGGAGATCAGAATTGCTTCTGGAGAAAAGGGGTCTGGAATCAGGGTTTCCTCCGCGGGGGTAAAAATAGGGCCAAAGGGGGGCCCTGGGGCGCTCCACCAGGGCGCTTGGGCCCCTGGTGGTGGCCCTCTGGCCCCACTCAGGTTCTTCCAGAAGGTTCTTCTGCGCTGATTTTTTATCTGATTTTTCCCGAATTTTTGGAGCACTTTTTATATGGGGGAAAACTGAAATAGAAAAAAAGCAGAAAATAGGAACTGGCACTGTGGTGCACTGAGTTAATAGGTTAGTCCAAATATGATCAAAAGTGTATGAAAGTGTATCTAGATCATAGCAATATCACACAAAACATGCATGGAGGAAGCAGAAATTATAGATACGTTTTGGACGTATCAAACGGCACCATTGTTCACTTCACCACCTTCTTGTATCTGTTGGATACCTACTGGAGACAATCTAAACCTTAGCATCTTCGCTAAGGGAAATTTGCTGCTACGCTACATCTCAACCTTCCACTTTGGGTAACCAACGAGGGGCGAGAAGTAAATCTCGTGACATCACC
This sequence comes from Bromus sterilis, assembly GCA_950022295.1. Lineage (NCBI taxonomy): Eukaryota > Viridiplantae > Streptophyta > Magnoliopsida > Poales > Poaceae > Bromus > Bromus sterilis. The sequence continues at coordinate 61,594,946 of OX465599.1, forward strand.
CCGGTCCATATTTCCACCATTGTTTACACCTCAATCATTTACTGCTTTTATTTCCTTTCTGTTGCAATCACCACTACTATTTCCACTTGTGTTTTGATCCATTGTAAACAAGAAGACTGGAGAGATTGACAACCTCTCTGACTCATTGGGAGCAAAGTTATCCGTTGCTGTGTGCAGGTCCACGTCAACGTCTAAATATCAGGCAAACTTCTGGCGCCACTGACACCTACTTGCAGAACTAGGAGTCCTACGGGAGACATAAACCTTGGTATCTTCACTGAGGGATACTTGATGTTGTCTACTTCTTACCTTCCACTTGGGGTAACCAACCAGGGGCGAGAAGCCATCAGGGTGATTGATCGAGAATAAGGCAGGTGGAGGCAAAGACAAGTGGATCCATCATCTTGATAAATACAAAGGTAATTCCACTTCCTCATTAGAGGATCCTAAATCTATTTTCAACAGCGGCCCCGGTGTGCAAGAGTTGGTTAAGTGTAATTCAATCAGTTTCCCAACACCAACTCGATCATAGGTGCAAAGAAAAAGAAAATGGTTGGTAAGCACAAGAAGGATATCAGTAATATCAAATCATCTATTGCTGCAGAATCACCCCCTAAGTCCATCAATCTAGTTGGGGGTGCCTCCTGCTATTTAGTACACTCTATCGACCCCTCTGGGGAATGATGAATGTGGACTGAATCATAAAATACAACAGTGTACACAAAAACTTGGTATATCATGCATACTCAATTTGGCTATATGGATTTTGATCAAAGTTTTTATTCCATCCCTGAGGTACTTCTTGAATTTAAGCCTCAAAATCAGCTGCACCTAGAATTTATTATAGTGAAAAAGGTGATATATATATGCTAAAATGATTGAGCGTGGTTTTGAATTCTAGGATCAATCAGTTGGTGTGAGATAGATGTTCTTTGTAAAAACAACCTCTGAAAATGAATTCATCATGAAATTCCCCAGCGCTCAAGCTCTTGATTTTTCTTCTTTTGTGGGTCATCTACCAATGAAAAGAGTGGAAGGAGGCTGATTTAAATTGCTAAAGTTTAGTGAGATATAACCAATTGGTTACCTGGAAGAAGCCTGGTTCAATGTCAATGGTATTCCTATGAAATACAAGATCAAAGATATGGTGTTTGGGTTCACTGCTATGATTGGCAAACCTTTGGCCCTAGATCCAAATAGCCTCAAGAACTTCAACTTTGTGAGAGTCAAGGTTGGATGCACTTATGGCGAGATTAGTGGTGCATTCTATGAATTTTTCTATACTAAGGAAATTATGGGGGCCCTAACACTAGTGGCAATGAAATAATAGTTCGAAATGTGGTGGATTTTGATGCTAAAAAATACCATAAGAAGAAGAAAAATTGTTGTCACTGATGCTAGCGAGGAGGTAATAGCTCTCGCCCTTCGTTGGTTACCCAAGTGGAAGGTTGAGATGTAGCGTAGTGGCAAATTTCCCTTGGCAAAGATGACAAGGTTGAAAGTCAGTCCAGTAGGACTCCAAGATCGACAAGTAGGTGGTAAAGTGAACAATGGCGCCGTTCTACAAATGAGGTTGCTTACTTTCCCTGGACCTGCAGACACACAGATAAATTTCCTCCCAACTAAGTTCAGAGAGGTTGTAAATCTCTCCGGCCTTGTTGTTTACAAAGGATTAAACGCAAGGGTAGATAGTAGTGATAATGATAGCAATTGAAAGTAAAAGCGATAAATAAAGTGGAGGTGTAAACAGTGGTGGAAATATGGACCGGGGTCCCATGATGTTCACTAGTGACGTCTCTCTCCCAAAAGACAATAAACAAATAAGCTGCGTGAACAAATTACAGCTGGGCAATTGACAGAATTATAAATGCACCGCAATGCTAATTATGCTACCTGAAAGTAAAGAGGCTCAAAAGTATGGGCAGTACACCACGACAAGTAGACTGAAATCCATCTGCATCTACTTCTAATCATCCACCTTGAGATATCTATCCAGAACATCTCACTGGTATTAAGTTGAGAGCCCCACCCAAAGTGTAAACTCAAAGCAACAAACAATTGCATTAACAATCTATGTGTAAGTTAACAATCCTTGCAACCGCGGTTACAAGCACCGTTGTTTTCTCCCTGGTGGCAACAACACATCCCTAGTCTCATGTTTCTGTCACGCAAGCTAGACATCGGGGGGCATGAACCCGCAATCATGCAAAACGCTCCCTCTTGGAGTCACTATCTACTACTTGGCCAAAGAAATAAACAACAATCAAGAACATGCAAGAATTACTCAAGAACAAAATATAAAGGTAAAACAAGAATATAACTCATCACGATCTGAACATAATCTCATAATCCATCGCATCTGAGCAAACACAACATAGCAAAAGTAGGAAAATTACATAGGTGCATTGATCATGTAGGGCAGCTCACATGGTATAAACATTGAAGAACAAGGGTGGAGAGAAGACATCACATAGCTACTAGTCATGGACCCATGGTCCAAGGTAGACTACTCACGGAACATCCGGGAGGCGTCCATGGCGGTGGAGAGGTCCCCAGAGGTCAATCCCCCCTCCGGCAGGGTGCCGGGAAGAGGTCTTCTGGCGCTCCCGATCTAGGAAGCGCGGCGGCGGCGAAAAAGAGAGGTAAATCGCAATGCGGGATTCTCCTCGAGGGTTTCTGCGATTAGGGGTAAAAATAGGCCGAAGGGGGGCACCAGAGGTGGGGCCCACCTCCCAGGCGCCCTGGTGGCGCAGCCAGGGGTGGGTCCGCGCCAACTGGCCGCCTGGGAGGGGGTGGACTCCTCCGGCTCTTCTTCGATGGCTCCAGAAGCTTCCTTGACGCTGATTTTTATTCTGATTTTTCAAGAATTTTTCTGGCATTTTATATTGGGGAAAATTCGCTGCAACTAAAGACATCAGCAGACAGGAACTGGCAATTGGTGCACTGAATTAGTAGGTTAGTCCAAATATGTGTAAAATGATATAAAAGTGTAGCAAAACATGTAGCAATGTCACATAAAAGTGCATGGAACAAGACAAAATTATAGATATGTTTGGGACGTATCAGTCACTAATGTTGAAAGGACTTACACTAGTGTTGTTAGGGTCTATCCAAACGGTTTTTGACCCCTATCGCCTACGGGAATTGGAACCGTCGCCTTGCTCTCGATTGCGATAGGGGTGCCTTTTCCACACGTGAGCGATAAACCGTTTGCTATGTGGCGATGTCAAGCACACGTTTCCGTCTAAAAACCCGTGTCCGATGCACAACGATATCCCACACGGCCATTGCCAGAATGACCGTGTGGACATAACATATGTATGACATGCAGTTCATTCGACATGATCGTTTGCAATGCGACAACGAACACAAACAAGCAATAGAAAAGCACTGTATGTCACACTACATAGATCCCACACAGTTTCTTTATGGTACCGGGTTTGGGTTTACACTATCGGGTTTTGGGTTTCGGGTTGTATCCCTTTATGTATGACTGACGATTTGCTACAACTGTTTGTGTATGACCATACTATTATCAGCCACGGTTACTAAAATTTAAATGTGTGCACGGTCTATATGTTCCAAACGGTTTTTTTAAGTACACGTGTGCCAATTTAGAGAGATCACAAATGTTTGTATTTCGCAACGCGTGTGTGCCTTTAGGATATATCACACACATTTCATGTTTCCATATTGTGTGGGATGATATTCAGAATCGCAGACAGTTTTTTTAATCAAAACATGTGGTCTGTTGTGGATACTGGCTGCCGGTTTTTATATGCAGAACGTGTATGATGCATGATCTAATCGGCACAGTTTTCGGAGGGACAACGTTTGTGTTGTTGAGCTCTATGCAAACGATTGGTCCCAAGAAATCGTGTGCAGCTTAATCTATAGAACATCAATTATTTCACCGAAATTTATTACCAGCAATTACAATTATCCTGCATTTGAATTTATAAATTGAATTTAATAATAGGTGAAACGCAAAATTACATACATCCAATTTACAAAGGTTCAACAATCAAAGAATAATTCAAATCACAACAACTAATGGTCCACCCTCAAAAAAACTAATGTTGAAGAATTACAGAAACATCGTAATCACAACAATGAACCAGATGAGTATTAAAGGCGACATAGAGAGAGCCAAAAGTCATTTTCGCTGTCAGAGCAGTTGTAGACGGAATGCCCATATTGTGCCCTCCTTCATGCGGAAGGCGCGCACAACTTTGGTCCAATCTCTTGTGATGACCGCTCGTCCATCCTTCACAGACTTCAGGAAGACGTGTAGACGGTCTTCATGATAGTCTGGATGAAAGACTTTTATTTTGGTTGCCTCTGCACCAAGCATGGATTTTTCTAGGTAATCTTGAGTAAAATGCTTTGGGAATCACTGAAAATTATAACATTCAGATACTGGTGAGTGATGACTAACAACTCAATATGAGCATGAAAAAGGAAGGTTGTGTAGTTCTTACCATCCTGAAGTTCACAATTTTCTTGGATAAATAATAGACAAAAAGTTTAATTCTCATCTCCTGTCTCTTTTTTCTAACAATCATTTTGAGTTTCCTCACTTGGCGATCGGTCATGAATATTTCATTACCCCATACGCAAAAGGGTAGAAGTGTGGATCTGAACCCCTGATGTATGTACCTATAGAAGCAACCACTAAACCATTAAAATATATTATGTACTTGTGGAATGAGGCAATAAATGCCAAGGGATGAAACTAACCTCGATGCTGAACAACGACATCTCCCATTGTTTTTCCTGCATAAGTACAGATTGGGATACAAATCATCAGACTATGAAAGATATCTTGATTTTTAAGTTTTAAGATGCTGGTAAAGGAAGGGGTAAAACTGAACCATTGTTTTGGTGGATAAACACAGAATGAGATAAATCAAAATTAATCACAGTATAGATTGTTCGGATGCAAGCATTTAACATGATGGTAAAGCAACATAATGAAAATAGAAAAGCATGTTAACTGGAACATGATTGACAACAACCAATTATGGTTATTACAACTCGTATTGGTGAAGTTTAACTGAGTATTTATTAATACTTAAATATCACATTGTGCATAAGAAAGAAACACAACATAGTTCACGGCAGATCATGGAAGTAAAAAGATAGTTTGATTGTGTAGATTAATATCCAAGGGGAAGCAACATAGAGAAAAGTAGGGAATCATGTTAACTAGAGTGTGATTGGCAAGAAACAAATATAGACATTAAAAATGGTATTGGTGGAATCAAAGTGGCTAGTTGTTACCTAAATATCAGTATGCATAACAGAGGCCAACAGATCAAAGTTTAACATATCATGGCATCGGTGTCAATGAATAAGTAGATCATATTAGCACCATTTAGAAACTTGGAATGGGTTACAAAGAGGTATGTATATGATTTTCGTCCCCAAAAATGCTTACCCAAGAACCAAGTTATTTATCTGTGCATAACGGTACCCAGCTCTAGTAAGGACCTTGTATAACACACCTGAGAGATATTGTATGTGGATTCACTTGATCCTTCTATATATATGGTGGAGGATAACTACGCATGTAATGTGGCACCGTTTTCCATGGTGCCAGAGAGCAATCAAAAGAGCATTAAAAGTTCTCACAAGAGAAGAATACCGTCATGCACGGACCATACTTGATTTTGGGTAAACCATTTTGGGTAAGAGAGATAGATGCAAATGACAGTAAGAAACAAGTCACCGTTCGGCGCCATGTTGCTCTCTTTGCAAATCATGACAGTAACAAAGATAGTTTGATTTTGAAGATTAATATGATAGTAAAGCAGACCATGCATTATATAGCCAAACACAGCATAGTCGAACATGTCATCGCATCATCAAACCAACAGAAGGAGCATAGCATACTAGTTTATACCTAAATATATACATTAAATGGTATTGGTGGAATCAAACTGACTAGTTGATACCTAAATATCTAACACAGACAAACACATCATAGTTTAACATATCATGGCATCAATATCAGTGAATAGGTAGATCATATTAGCAACATTTAGAAACTTGGAATGAGTTGCAAAGAGATATGTTTATGATACTCTCTCCTCGTTGGTTACCCAAAGTGCAAGGTGAGATGTAGGATAGCGACAAATTTCCCCTACGTAGAGGATAGGGTTTGTCTCCCGTAGGACTCCGACAATGATAAGTAGGTGGCAAGGAAACAATGGCACCATTTTAGACAAAAGTTGCTTCCTTGACCTGGACCTGCACACGACACAAATAACTTTGCTCCCAACGAGTACAGAGAGGTTGTCAATCTCTCCGGCCTTGTTGTTTACAAAGGATCAAACGCAAGGGATAATGATAATGATAGCAGCTGGAAAGTAAAAGTAGGAAAGTAAAAGAGTGTGTAAACAATGATTACAATATGGACTGGGGTCCCGTGATGTTCACTAGTGATGTATCTCTCCCAAAAGACGATAAAACTGCTATGCGAGGTAAACAAATTACAGCTGGGCAATTCACAGGATTAAAAACGCACCGCAATGCTAACTATGCTACAAAGAAAGGAAGAGGCTCAAAAGCATGGGCAGTACGCCAAAATAAGTAGACCGAAATCCAACCGCATCTACTACTAATCATCCACCTTGAGATATTTATCCATAACATCTCGCTTGTATTAAGTTACGAGCCCCACCCAAAGTGTAAACCCAAAGCAACAGACAACTGCATTAAAAAGCACTTTGCGTAAAGTAAACAATCCTTGCAACCGCGGTTACAAGCACCATTGTTTTCCCCCTTGTCGCAACAACACATCCCCTAGACTCATGTTTCTGTCACTCAAGCGTGTCATCGGGGGGCATGAACCCACAATCGAGCATAATGTTCCCTCTTGAAGTCACTACCTACTACTTTGCCAAAGAAATAAAAAACAACAGAGAACATGCAAGAATTACTTAGGAACAAAAAATATAAAAGATAAGAACCAAATATTTTACTCAATCACAATCTGAACATAATCTCATAATCCATCAGATCCCAGCAAACTCAGCATAGCAACATCAGAAAATTACATATGTGCCTCGATCATGTAGGGAAGCTCACGAGGACTAAACCATGAAGAACAAAGAGGGGAGGAGAACATCACATAGCTACTGATCACGGACCCATGGTCAGAGGGAAAATACTCACGACACATCCGGGAAGCGTCCATGGTGGACGGGAAGCTCCCGGAGGTCAATCCTCCCTCCGGCAGGGTGCCGAGAAGAGGGCTGCTGGTGCTCCCGATCTTGGAAGCGCGGAGGCGGCAGAATAGATGCGAGATCGCGAAAAAGGGTTCTGTCTTCGGAGGTTTCGCGTCACGGGGAATAAATAGGCGAAGGGGGGCAGCCAGGGGGGCCACCAGGGGTCCAGGCGCCCCCCGGCGCGTCCAGGCCCTTGGCCGCGCCAAGTGGACGCATGGGTCCCTGGTGGTGGCCCTCTGGCCCCACCCAGGTGATTCCGAAAGGATCCTGCACGCTGATTTTTTTATCTGATTTTCCCGAATTTCTGGGGCACTTTTAATATGGGGGAAACCTGAAATAGAAAAACAACAGAAAACAGGAACTGGCACTTTGGTGCACTGAGTCAATAAGTTAGTCCAAATATGATCAAAAGTGTATGAAAGTGTATCTAGATCATAGCAATATCACACAAAACATGCATGGAGCAATCAGAAACATGCACTGGCACTTTCGACATCCCCAAGCTTAATTCATGCTCGTCCTCGAGTAGGTAAATGATAACAAGCATAATTTCTGTGATGACATGCTAGCAACCATATAAGAACTTTGAAAAGTAAAGCAATCAAGGTATGTGATTCAATTCAAGTCATAACATTCAAGAGTCTATATTAGCATTGAAACAAGCAACAAAAGAACATTAGGTGCAAGAGTTCTCGTTGTCCGTGACTCGAATGTCTCCAAATGGTGTTTGCGTGCAAGAAGGGGATAGGGGAATACGAGAAAAAAGTATTTATGTTGAGAACTCAATCTACTAAAGTTTCACACTTGGTCTTCTTTGGAATCTTATCTTGACTCGTCCCCAGACCACTAGCCAGGTACAAGTCAATTTGATCCACTCATTTTCGATATTTTGAGCACTCATGCAATGGATGAGCGTAAGCATGAAAGTTGAGACTTAGGATGGCAAAGAGAGAAATATGGTGGAGGAGGAAGACAAAAAGGTGAGAAGGGCTTACATCAATGAGGACAATCATAGGCGAGAAGGCCAAATGATAGATATGATGTGAGGAGTAGGGATTGCCATGCAACAAATGCATATATGAGCTAAGAAATCTCTCCAATGGAACTAGTGGGGGTGCATCCAACTTGATCGCTCATGAAGACCTAGAGCTCAGTTGAGGAGGCTCATCCTTGGAATATGCAAGCCAAGTTCTATAGTGTGAAGGTCCCCACATAGCTATATGCATGTATGATCATCTCTATGGAGTACAAGGGTAATAGGGAGTACTAGTGTGGATCTTTCAAAAGGATAGTAGTGTTGCCCTTTCTCTCTTTTTATTTCCTTTTTCTCTTTTTTGTATTTTTTTGGTGGCCTCAATGGCTCTTTCTATTTAACTCTCATTTGTCCTCTTTGGGATCTTTTAATTTGTCCATCTTGGGATCTTTTCCTCACTTAAGGGCAACACACTATTTTACAAGAAGGTATAGTAGATCTTCACACTTTACAAGGTACTCAAACATAAAGAAGATGTAGCTATCGTGATGTATGCAAATGTATGCCTCTGGTAGTGTAGCAGGAACATGTATGACATGAAGATCAAGTCATGAAGACGTGGATGTTGCATGGCAATATATCTCAGAAAGGATATGGAAATTCCTTGATAGGTAGGTATGGTGGATGTTTTGAGGAAAGATATAAGGAGGTTTATGATGACAGAGTGTATCATGCCAAGGGTTTGGATGCACCGGCGAAGGTGGATGCCAACTCTCGGAGTGAGAAGAGGGCAATGCACGGTATGGAAGAGGCTAGCAAATATGAGGAGGTGGAAGTGTCAACTTTCAATACTTACATTAGTCCGAAGAACTCATGCACTTATTATCGGTAACTCTCAATCTAATGAGGAGGTTCACAAAGAGAAAAGTACCCCGAGGAGGAGTGTATGGGGGTTTGGTTATCCTTGCGCATCCTCGACTCATGGTACGTGTGTGTACTCTAATATCCGATCCCTCAAAAGATTAGTGATCCATCTAGTAGCTAGAGTTCTCAACTAGTTTTGTAGGTTTTTGAAAATAAACACGGATTCCCCAAAATACGACACCTATCACTAATATTCTAGAGCTCTTGACACCAAAAGTTCAAACATTACTCTCAACAATACCTCAAAACTATTACAAGTTACTACTAAAATTAAATAGCAACCTCAATTACCTACTTTCAAGACAAGACACAACTCAGTGCAACAACCAACTCTCTTAACAAGATAAACATGAAAACTAAAGAGAGTTCTAGCAATAAACTAAACAAAATTCAAGGCTCTTGCTAAAGACAAACTAAAACTAAAACTAAAAATGGCAGTAGCTACGAAAAGATAAAGAACACACAACAGAGAAAGATAAGCATGAAAAATCCTATGATGTGTTCTAGATTGAACTGGGCGTGTTTCTCTCCCACACAAAGTAAGCTGGGGTCTAACTTGTTATGAGCAGCAAGCAAAGCTAAAGAAAACTAAAAAGTAAACCTAAGAGCAAGACGCTCCAAGCATAGCACATAACGCATGAAGTGATAAAAATATAGTGAGACAAAGGACGAACTGATGATTGTTGATGGAGAAGCGGATGCACGGGGGCATCCCCAAGCTTAGATGCTTTAGTCTCCTTGAATATTTATTGGGGATGCATGGGGGCATCCCCAAGCTTGAGAGTTTGACACTCCCGGTTCTTCTTTCGTCATCTTCCCTCGCACACTTGAAAACTCCCTTCATACATAACTCATCATAAGCTGATTAGAGAAGTTAGTACCCTTAATAAAATAATTTTTCCCACTGGATATACAGATATTCTTGAAGAGCTACTGTTTCTCAAGATTGCCAAAAAAAATTTCAAAGAAAAAGCAAGCTTAAGGTTTGCAAAAGTAAGGAAAGGCAAAACGTGGCAGAATCTGTGAAAAACAGAACTGCAGGTAGTAAATAATTGTTTTGGGGTACTTCTGCAACTCAAATAAAAAAACTCAGAACATACGAAAGTCTCACAATTGTATAAAGCATGTTGTGTAAAATATTCAGCTCAAAAAGATGAATTGGTGATTTGTTTCGATTTTTTCTGTCAAGCAGACAGAATCTGTTTTCTGGACAGCATGTCACAACTATTGCTTCCCGTATCATAAGAGGCTATAACTTGGCAGAAAGCTTGAAAATAAAGATACAATGTTGTTTCTACAGTATTAAAAATCATCAAGACCACTAAGAACAGAAGTAAAAAACATCTTGGGTTGCCTCCCAACAAGCGCTTTCTTTTATGCCTTTAAGCTAGGCATAATGCAAAAGATAAATCAAGTTTTATCAAGAGAGAGAATACGTAGCCCGTGTACTCAAAAGGTAACTTGATTTTCTTTCTAGGGAAGTGTTCCATCCCCTTTTTGAGAGGAAATTGAAATTTTATATTCCCCTCTTTCATGTCAATAACAACACCAACAGTGCGAAGAAAAGGACGTCCCGAAATAATTGGACATAGAGGTTCACACTCTATATCCATAATAATAAAATCAACGGGAACATAGTTGTCATTGACAAGGATAAGAACATTGTCGATCTTCCCCAAAGGTTTCTTTATGGAAGAATCAACGAGATGAACACCAAAAGAACAAGTATCAAAAGGTTTCAATTCAAACATATCATACATTCTTTTGGGCATGACGGAGGTACTATCTCCAACGTCACATAAAGCATAACAAGAGAAGTTATTCAATTTAATTTTTATCATAGGGTGCCAACCATCATCTAGCCGCCTAGGTATGGAGGCTTCTATTCTAAGCTTCTCCTCCCTAGCTTTGATGAGAGCATTGCTATATGCTCCGTGACGGCAAGATTAAGTGTGCTTGTGTGGGGGTCTCTAGACATTTTGTGTAGCAAGCTAATAACTTCTGAAAGGGTGCAACTATCAAAATCAATATCACTACTATCAAAGGTGGTAGTAGTGTCATCTAGGCTTACTTGTTTGAAACCCTCTATGTTCATAGGAGTTTCTTCTTCTACGGTTGAAGTATTAGCATCACCACTAATAGGTCCAATGGGACTAGGAGTGTGCTGGGTGCTAATAGTCTTGGTGTCCTCAACAATTTGGATAGTAGCAACTGTGTGGTGTGTAGGAAGGCTCTTAATTCTATCCTCTTCCTCTTTTTCTCTAGCCCATTTTTCTTTAAGTTTAGCCATCATCCTAATATTTTCATTGATTTGTAATTGGATAGCATTATTAGGAGTGGCTTTCCTCACCTCAATGGGAGAGGTTGTAATTTTAAGCATCTCAACATCAAGGCTTTTTGGGTAGTGATAATCTAACTTAGCTAATTTCTCTTCTACATTCTTGTTGAAGGCTTTTTGGGTAGTGATAAAGTCTCTAAGCATGTTTTCTAGTTCAGAAGTGGGGTTCTTGTTGCTAGGATAGGTGTTGTTGTTCCCATAGTTGGATGGAAACGGTCTAGGATTACTAGCAAAGTTGCCCCTATAAGCATTGTTGTTGAAGTTTTTTCTAGCAATAAAGTTCACATCTACTTGTTCCTGAGCAACCAAAGAATTTAAAGGAACATCATGAGGATCAATAGAGGGTTGCTTGATAAGTAGAGACATAATCAAGTCAACTTTTTCATTTAGGGAGGTAATCTCCTCGACAGAGTTTACCTTCCTACCTGTTGGAGCGCGTTCGGTGTGCCATTGGGAATAGTTGGTCATCATCTCATCGAGAAGTTTTGTGGCAGCACCAAGTGTAGTTGACATAAAGGTTCCTCCCGCGGCCGAATCTAACAGGTTCCGCGAGGTGAAGTTCAAGCCTGCATAAATAGTCTGGATAACCATCCAAGTAGTCAAACCATGTGTAGGGAATTTCTTAACAAGAGATTTCATACGTTTCCAAGCTTGGGCAACGTGTTCATTATCCAATTGCTTGAAATTCATAATGTTACTCCTTAATTGGATAATTTTAGCAGGTGGGTAGTACTTCCCAATAAAAGCATCTTTGCACTTATCCCAAGAATCTATGCTATACCTAGGCAAAGATTGAAACCAAATTTTAGCTCCTTCCCTTAAAGAGAAAGGGAAAAAGCTTGAGCTTAACAACATCAACTTCTACTTCTTTATACTTTGGCATATCACATAACTCAACAAAATTATATAAGTGTAAAGCAGCATCATCTCCAGCACCAGAGAACTGATCTCTCATAACAAGGTTTAGCAAAGCAGGTTTAATATCATAAGATGTAGCTGAAGTGGCAGGTGTGGCAATAGGAGTGCAGATAAAGTCTTTGTTGTTGTGACTAGTGAAGTCACACAACTTGGTGTTTTCAGTGGAACCCATAGTAGCAGCAAGTGCGGCAGATTTTTTTGTAACTTTTGATATAGGACACAAAGATAAAAACTGAAAGGTGAACTAACAAGACTAAAAAGCAAAGGTAAAAGATAGTGTGCAACTGCCCTATCTTAGCACCCAGAGTCCCCGGCAACGGCGCCAGAAATTTGCTTGATACTGTCTCCTCGTTGGTTACCCCAAGTGGAAGGTGAGATGTAGGATAGCGGCAAATTTTCCATACGTAGAGGATAGGTTTTGTCTCCCGTAGGACTCCGGCAATGATAAGTAGGTGGCAAGGAAACAATGGCACCGTTTTAGACAAAGTTGCTTCCTTGACCTGGACCTGCACACGACACAAATAACTTTGCTCCCAACTAGTACAGAGAGGTTGTCAATATCTCCGGCCTTGTTGTTTACAACGGATCAAACGCAAGGGATAATGATAATGATAGCAGCTGGAAAGTAAAATCAGGAAAGTAAAAGAGCATGTAAACAATGATGAGAATATGGACCGGGGTCCCGTGATGTTCACTAATGATGTCTCTCTCCCAAAACACGATAAAACTTCTATGTGAGGTAAACAAATTACAGCTGGGCAATTGACATGATTAAAAATGCACCGCAATGCTAACTATGCTACAAAGAAAGGAAGAGGCTCAAAAGCATGGGCAGTGCGCCAAAATAAGCAGACCGAAATCCAGCTACATCTACTACTAATCATCCACCTTGAGATATCTATCCAAAGCAACTAACAACTGCATTAAAAAGCACTTTGCGTAAAGTAAACAATCCTTGCAACCACGGTTACAACCACCGTTTTCCCCCTTGTGGCAACATCACATCCCCTAGACTCATGTTTCTGTCACTCAAGCGTGTCATCGGGGGGCATGAACCCACAATCGAGCATAACGTTCCCTCTTGGAGTTACTACCTACTACTTGGCAGAGGCAATAAACAACAACGGATAACATGCAAGAATTACTTAGGAACAAAAAATATAAAATATAAGAACCAAACATATTACTCAATCACACTCTTAACATAATCTCATAATCCATCAGATCCCAGCAAACTCAGCATAGCAACATCAGAAAATTAAATATGTGCCTCGATCATGTAGGACAGCTCACGAGGACTAAACCATGAAGAAAAAAGAGGGGAGGAGAACATCACATAGCTACTGATCACGGACCCATGGTCCAAGGGAAACTACTGACGGAAAATCCGGGAAGCGTCCATGGTGGAGGGGAAGCTTCCGAAGGTCAATCGTCCCTCCGGCAGGGTGCCGGGAAGAGGGTTGTTGGCGCTCCCGATCTTGGAAGCGTGGCGGTGGCGGAACACAGGAGAGATTGCGAAAAAGGGTTCTGTCTTCGGAGGTTTCGCGTCATGGGGAATAAATAGGCGAAGGGGGCAGCCAGGGGGGCCACCAGGGGTCCAGGCACCCCCCCCCACACACACACACACACACCCCGGCGCAGCCAGACCCTAGGTCGCGCCAGGTGGCCGCCTGGGTTCCTGGTGGTGGCCCTCTGGGCCCACCTAGGTGATTCCGGAAGGTTCCTGCACGCTGATTTTTTTATCTGATTTCCTGAATTTTTAGAGCACTTTTAATACGGGGGAAAACTGAAAAGGAAAACAGCAGAAAACAGGAACTGGCACTGTGGTGCACTGAGTTAATAAGTTAGTCCAAATATGATCAAAAGTGAATGAAAGTGTATCTAGATCATAGCAATATCACACAAAACATGCATGGAGCAAGCATAAATTATAGATACGTTTGGGACGTATCGGTGGGTTGGGGGCTCGGGTGGGGGAAGAAGGTTGAAATACACACATAAGGCGCGGATACTGAAAATTTCGCTTGGAAACTAAAACTTGAGCGGGGGAAACATACATTGCACATAGTTTATGCCGAAATTTTGAGCCACCTCTTTTTAAGTTCAAAACACTCGGGGTAGGTGTGGTGATAGAGATCGCACACGGTAAGGTTGTTCCGGGCGTCCGTAATAGGGTGACTATCCCACACGGATTTGTTAGAAGAATCGTGTGTTTGATATATGGCGCTAAGTCAGTTTCATGTGCACTCGATATGAATTTATTTGCATTTGAACTACGAGCGGAATGAAATTTGACCAAATGTCCGCTGAAATATCATGTCTGTGCTCTCGGGTTAACATGCAGCGCACAACGCGGGATTGGAGTGAACTTGCTGCACCTCGGTCATGTCTTTCGATTGTGAAACATTGAGTTCGGTGGTTTTTAAATTACAAAAAATCTAAAAAATTGACAATCGGTCGAAAAAACACGAGACTTTGCGTGGCGCCGTGAGAAGGTAAAACCATGATGTGGTAAAAATTTCACACTTTTTGAGAAAGGCTATCATACGATCGCCTGCAAACGGGGGGGGGGGGGGTCTCACATGAGGAACCATGGTTTCGATATGTATGAAAAGAGTGGTGAAATGTTCGGGTTACAAGTAGATTGTATCGTTACTTCGTCGATTGTGGTTGATTTTTTTTCACAACGGCCACGAGTCTATACGTGATATGCCTTCGAATTTGGACGCATTCCTTGTTATTTTGGTATTTATAAACTTTTTTTGCAGTTAGAAACCGGGAAAAGAAAGTTAAATACAATATCCACCGGAACTGCAGCAGCATGATGTTGGTTCATTGGCGACTGTTCGATCCGTGCGCATTGGACGGTGCAGGGCGCGCGATCCGTGCTGCTGCGTTCTAGACAATCAGAACGCAACGACGAATTTCGCAGACCATGGGTTAAGCAAACGGTTGTAGAACACGAACCGTGTGCTTTACCGTGTCACCAAAATTTTGTCATCTAACCGGCCGTGTTTGATACATGTAAGTCATTAAGTGTAGATTAGACAGTTGCTATGGGATTATTTTACACTGAAGCTATGATTTTTTTTTCATTTTCATCTTCCCTTTGATATATGGCACTAAGGCAGTTTCATGTGCACTCGATATGAATTTATTTGCATTTGAACTATGAGTGCAACAAATTTGACCAAATGTGTGCTGAAATATCATGTATGTGCTTTCGGGTTAACTTGCAGCACACAACGTGGGATTGGAGTGAACTTTCTGCACCTCGGTCACGTCTTTCGATCGTGAAACATTGAGTTTGGTGGTTTTTAAATTACAAAAAAAATCAAAAAAATTAAGAATCGCTCGGAAATACACGAGACTTTGCGTGGCACCGTGAGAAGGTAAAACCATGATGTGGTAAACATTTTAGACATTTTGAGAAAGGATATCATGCGATCGTCTTGCAGACGGGGGCATCTCACATGAAGGACCATGGTTTCGATATGTATGGAACAAGTGGTGAAATGTTCGGGTTACAAGTAGATTGTATCGTTACTTCGTCGATTGTGGTTGATTTTTTTAATAGATGCACGCGTCTATACGTGATATGCCTTCGAATTCGGACGCATTCCTTGTTATTTTGGTATTTATAAAAAAAATTGCACTTACAAACCGGAAAAAAGAGTTAAATACAATATCCACCGGAACTGCAAGCAGCGTGATGTTGGTTCATTGGCGACCGTTCGATCTGTGCGCATTGGACGGTGCAGGGCGTGCGATCGGTGGTGCTGCGTTCTGGCCAATCAGAATGCAACGGCGAATTTCGTAAGGCATAGGTTAAGCAAACGGTTGTAGAACACGAACCGTGTGCTTTACCGTGTCACCAAAATTTTGTCATCTCACCGAACGTGTTTGATACATGTAAGTCATTAAGTGTAGATTAGACTGTTGCTATGGGTTTATTTTACACCGGAGCTATGATTTGTTTCGTCATTTTCATCTTCCGTTTGATATATGGCGCTAAGGCAGTTTGATGTGCACTCGGTATGAATTTATTTGCATTTGAACTATGAGTGCAACAAAATTTGACCAAATGTGTGTTGAAATATCATGTATGTACTCTCGGGTTAATTTGCAGCACACAACGTGGGATTTGAGTGAACTTGCTGCACATCGGTCATGTCTTTCGATCGTGAAACATTGAGTTCGGTGGTTTTTAAATTACAAAAAAATCAAAAAAAAATTGAGAATCGCTCAGAAATACACGAGACTTTGCGTGGCGCCATGAGAAGGTAAAACCATGATGTGGTAAAAAATTCAGACATTTTGAGAAAGGCTATCATGCGATCGCCTTGCAAACGGGGGGATCTCACATGAAGGACCGTGGTTTCGATATGTATGGAACGAGTGGTGAAATGTTCGGTTTACAAGTAGATTGTATCATTACTTCGTCGATTGTGGTTAAAAAAATTCACAGCTGCCACGAGTCTATACGTGATATGCCTTCGAACTTGGACGCATTCCTAGTTATTTTGGTATTTTTAACTTTTTTTGCACTTACTAGCCGGAAAAAGAGTTAAATACAATATCCATCGGAACTGCAGCAACATGATGTTGGTTCATTGATGATCGTTCGATCTGTGCGCATTGAACGGTGTAGGACGTGAGATCCGTGGCGTTGCGTTCTGGCCAATCAGAACGCAACGACGAATTTTGTAGGGTATAGGTCAAGCAAACGGTTGTACAACACGAACCGTGTGCTTTACCGTGTCACCGAAATTTTGTCATCTAACCAGACGTGTTTGATACATGTAATTCATTAAGTGTAGATTAGATAGTTGCTATGGGTTTATTTTACACTGGGGTTGTGATTTTTTTTGTCATTTTCATCTTCCGTTTAATATATGGCGCTAAGTCAGCTTCATGTGCACTCTATATGAATTTATTTGCATTTGAACTATGAGTGCAACAAAATTTGACCAAATGTGTGATGAAATATCATGTATGTGCTCTCGGGTTAACTTGCATCACACAACATGGGAATTGAGTGAACTTGCTGCACCTCGGTCACGTCTCTCCATCGTGAAACATTGAGTTCGACGTTTTTTAAATTAAAAAAAATCAAAAAAATTGAGAATCACTCGGAAATACACGAGACTTATTGTGGTGCCGTGAGAAGGTAAAACTATGATGTGGTAAAAATTTCAGACATTTTGATAAAGTCTATCATGCGATCGCCTTGCGAACGGGGGCATCTCACATGAAGGACCATGGTTTCAATATGTATGGAACAAGTTATAAAATGTTCGGGTTACAAATAGATTGTATCGTTACTTCGCCGATTGTGGTTGATATTTTTACATCTGCCACGCGTCTATATGTGATATGTCTTCGAATTTGGACGCATTTCTTGTTATTTTGGTATTTTTAAACTTTTTTTGCACTTAGAAGCCGGAAAAAATACTTAAATACAATATCCACCGAAACAGCAGCAGCATGATGTTGGTTCATTGGCGACCGTTTGCTCCGTGCGCATCGTACGGTGCAGGGCTTGCGATCTGTGGTGCTGCGTTCTGTCCAATCAGAACGTACGAGCGAATTTCGCAGGGTATAGGTTAAGCAAACGGTTGCAGACTACGAACCGTGTGCTTTACCGTGTCACCGAAATTTTAGTTCTAATTAATTTCAATCTTCAGATTGAAAATATAACTACATTGAAATTCCACGAGCCCATGACTGGTTGATCACCATCAACATCACAATTCAGAATCATACATGACCGGAAGGCAACTTCATTTTCCATCACAATATATACATATATATATATAGGGAAATCAACATAGGTCCAGCCATACATTAAATATCACCAATCATGCTCAAAAGCAATTATTTACAAACCGTTCACTATTACACACACATCTAGATAATTATGAACTACATAATATAGCTACTATCCTTAAGTTATTCGTCGTGCATCCATATAGCGCTGCCTTGCTTGTACTCGATCGTCGGGCGTCAAAGTTTTACCATCATAGATCCTCTCTTCGTGCTCTCAGTAGGTGCCACTGGCGGAGGATGAGCTTGTCAGGTCAACGATCTCCACACCGTGCCCGAATGCGGTGGCCAAGGCACACGCATGCGCTCCACGCCCGCGCGGCGGTGCTGCTGACTCGGACGATGACATTTTCTGGCCTGCCGCCATTGCCTCCGCATCTGACTGCTCCTCCGGCTAAAACTCGTACACGAGCCTGCGATGGCGCCTTCGGGTGCATTCCTCCCCCTCCTCCTCCCGAAGCCTCTTCCGATCAAGCCTCTCCCGTTCACGCACTACCAATCGATGTCGATCCCTATTCACGGCGAGGGCCTCGACAAAAGTGACGGACTGCGTCAACCCAAGTTGGAGCTCGCGCTCTTCCAGGCCAAAGAGGTCCGCGTCGAAGCGCGAATCCTCGAGGGACTGGGCTATGGCCATCTTCATCATGCGATTGAACTTAGGGTCGTCGTCGGGAGTGGCGGGTTGTGCGCCCAACACAATGCCGGCCAGCAGCGCGTTGGACACGTCCACTCCTCCGTCCTCCACCTCCATCAAGGTGCGGTCCATATGAAATGGGTGTGGTGGTGGGGGTGGCGAGCTATAGGTGATGAGGTGAAGGGTCTGGTGGTAGTGGTGGTGAACTGAAGGATGAGTGTGTGTTTGTGTGTTGCCGCCGCCGCTTGCCATGGCGAGCTTTATTTGTAGAGTTAGTGCTCGAATTTGGGATCGATATTTGCTTTGGTGGGCGCTTGCGCGAGAAGGATCGGCTAAAGCGCGCGGGAGGAAATAACAAAAGTTCAAAAATCCTTATGGTGCCCATGCTTTGGCTACCGCGACGAGCGTGCTATGATGAGGAAGCTAGTCTACCAGCGAGATAAGTGGAGGTGACGACGCGTAGCAAACGGTTGTTCCCATCCACTCGTCGATGTTAGTACGACGGAACTCACCACCGTACCGACGGCTATTTAATTACATTCTTGTACGTTTACTTAATTTCATCTTAATTAATTTCATTCTCCCCACATATAATTCGAGGTTTTCCACTATTACACCCAAAATAGACCACTAAAAGTTCCTTGTTAAGGCCATACAAAATTAAAAAGAGACTAAATTAATTCCCTAGTCGGAGTCGAAGTCGGGCACTGCGGTGAAGGCGCCCAGCCACACTGATGGTAACCTTGATGGGATGTGGCGGTGTGCACTCCTCCGGCTAGGTCGTGCACTCCAGATCGTGAAGCTGCCCAGAGCGGCAGATCGGGGTTGCGCGCCGACACTCAGCGATGGGGCGCACGTCGTCGACGTAGTCGGACTCGGAGCCGGAGTCCATGTCCATGTCCAGCATGCACGCAATGAGTGGACCTGCTTCGACGGCGGCACGGCAGCGAAGGCGTCCAGCTGCACTCATGGTAACCTCGAGGGGATGCTGCGGTGTGCACTCCTCCACGATCAGTTGTTTGGAGTGGGGGAGCGGGAGAGCGCACCCCGCCTGCTCTTTGATGCAGCTCTCCTCGTCGGTGTTGGTGTCGGAGTCGTTCTCCAAGTCCAGCATGCGCGCAATGAGTGGTCGTGCATCGACGACGTCACTGCGGCGAAGGCGCCCATCTTCACTCATGGTAACCTCGAGGGGCTGCTGTGGTGTGCACTCCTCCACCCGAAGGTGTTTGGAGTGGGGGAGCGGGAGAGCGCGCTCCGCCGGCTTTGTGATGCAGCGCTCCTCGTCGGTGTCGATGTCGGAGTCATTCTCCATGTCCAGCATGCGCGCAATGAGTGGTCGTGCATCGACGACGGCACTGCGGCGAAGGCGCCCATATGCACTCATGGTAACCTCGAGGGGCTGCTGCGGTGTGCACTCCTCCACCCGAAGGTGTTTGGAGTGGGGAGCAGGAGAGCGCGCTCCGCCTGCTCTGTAATGCACCGCTCCTCATCGATGTTGGAGTCGTTGTGCATGTCCATGGACACCATTCACGCAACAAGTGACTGTGCTTAGATGGACGCACGCCTGTCGCGAAGCCGCCCGGCTGGACCGCTGATAACCTTGCCGGGCTGCGGTGGGTGCACACCAGCACGCATTGACGTCCGGACTTGGGCAGCAGGAGATCGCGTTCCTGCTGCTCTGCAATGGGGCACTCGTCGTCAGTGTCGGTGTCATTTTCGATGACGTGGAGCTTGTCGTCGGTGTAGTTGCGGTCGGTGTCGGTCTCCATGTCCATGTCCAGCAAACGCAATGCGTGGCCTTGCTACGATGGCGGCACTGAAGCGAAGCCGCTCCGCTGCACCGCCGGTGACCTCGCCGGACTGTCGGGGCGTGCACTTTCGAACGCACATCTATCCTGACCGGTGGAGCGGGAGAGCGCGCACTTGATGCTCTGCGATGGAGCGCTCGCTGTCGTTGTCGGAGTCGTTGTCAAGGAGCTTGTTGTGGGTGTAGTCGGAGTCGGAGCCAGTGTCCATGTCCATGTCGAGCATGCACGCAATGTGTGGCTCTGCATCGACCGCACCACCGCGGCGAGACCCTGCGCGGCCAGATGAGCGTATGCCCGTTTGCCCCTTCGCCTACACCGCCTTGTCTCCTAGCTCCGGATCAACGTGGATCCCACGGTCAGGGGTCGAAGAGACCGGTGGCGGCGCATCCTCGGCGATGGCTCCCGCTCGTAAAGCGACGTGGCGTGACGATCTCTCGCCGCAGCGAATAACCTTCGCCGGCTCGTTGAGGTCGATCAGTTAGTTTTTCCAGACGGTGTTTTTTGTGCTAGGGATGCCTCGAGTTGGCCGCTCCATTGTTGAGTGAGATCCGAAAGACTGGAGGGGAAATAAATACTATTGTGTGTCGCCGGAGTAGCCTCCTTGCTTTAGCACTAGCTATGCTAGATGGTTCAGAAAGTAGAGTTGTTTGTTTAAACCATGTCAGTAGAACAATACAGTCAAACCGTATGTTGGAAGGCATGCAGCTGTCCAAGTAATAATAATACATCTGGTGATTGATCTGATCGAACAAACCACATACAGTATTACCAAGCATAAGATATTGTATGTTATTTGTTTGCTTACCTAACGTATCGATATAAATTATAGATTTGCTATGGGACATGTACCATCGATTTTACGTGAAGATTCATGCAGATATTTTCTGTTTTTCTTTGTCTTCCTAGTTTGATTAAACCACTTATACAAACACAATAAACTAGATGATTGCCGGCGCGTTGCTGCGCTAATTTTATTGAAAAATATATACATAAATAGTTATTTAAAATAACTAAATCTAATGAAAAAGTAAGCTTGAAAATCAATAAAACAATTTGTCTAAAAATAGAATAAGAACGTTTGAATTATTGTTCAAAATATCATTTTGAACAAAAATGTGAAGGACATGCATGTATGATGTGGTTGCGTTACATGCATAGACTAATGCAAACACAATTGTAATTTCTAAATTCGCTTATGTGGCATGTTCTGCATGACATAGTGGAAGAGAAGATTTGAAGGGATGGCTTAGTGGGGATGTTGAGGTGGACGCTTTTCATGTTGAGAGAATTGAGAGCAACTTCTTAAGATGTAAGATCAATAAGCAAACCCACACAATATAGACCATGACCTGTTATACAATTATTTCAGTACGTAGTTGCCTACTTAATAAAACACATGCACTAGTACTTTAAATAATAAGACGAGTACGATTCTAAACTCCAACTTTGACAATATGCGCGTTCGTGTCTATCCATGGTGGAATGGAAGACACATATTACAGAGGGTTTGAGCTTCATTGACTCATGTCACATGACTTTGGGTGCATGACATGTGGGTCCAATAGATGTTCGACCCACCTGTCATGCCCTCAAAGTCATGTGACGTGTGTCACTGAAGCTATATCCATTATTTAGAACACAATGGCGCACTTCGGCGTCAGTTCCTGGTGCCGCGAGCACCGGAGGGATCTTCAATGAGACGGTTGACAACCGCGGCCGTGGTATCCACGTTGCGATTGACGACAGCCGCTGCCCGAGCAACGACCGGGCGGTTTCCGGCGATAAGCATGTGCCTGGTCTCGACACTACGGGCCAAGTCGTTTGAGTAGGCGGGCGGCACCTTTAGGGCGGCGAGGGAAACTGCAAACCTCTAGAGTTCTTCCAGATCCATCGCACGTACGGGGCTCGATGTCGGCTGATGCGGCTCAACCGACGCGGCGGTGCGCCGGGACTGAGCTTCGGCAAGGATTTGCTCGAGTCGATCCAACTAGCATATCACGTCCGTCACATCAACGACACGGGGTGGCTGCGCAGCTTGCTGTGCTGATGCAATGTGGCGATTGGGCATGCTTGGGGCTAGTAATAATGCTGCTATGGCGTGTAGGATGTGGATGCATGCATGGTGTCTCGCTCTGGCCGGCCTACTGACTTTTATAGAACCTCGCTGGTTACCCGAAACCCTTGACGAGGGGACGCTGCTTCGGTGACTTAAGTCACCGTGACTTGGGGTGTGTGACAGGTGGGCCATCTACCTGTTGGATCCACATGTCAGTGACTCAAGTCACGGTGATGAGATCCCCATGACGCCGGTCGTACTGGGTTGTGAGTCGCGACCGCATGCCCGGTCCCATTGGCAGAGGGACACAAATTTGTTTTAGCCCACAGTTTTTTAAATCAGTCAATTTAATTTAAATCTATCGCACACAGTTCATTCAATTTATTTGTTTTCCTAAAATTGACAGACTAAGCACACGTTCAAAAATGACAGATGTTTCTCCATCCCACACGCAAAATTACAGTGTTGTGACTCGTCGTCATCAAACCGTCAGCAAATATTTTCTCCATCGAACACGCAATGCTTTAGAGAGAGAGAGTGTGTGTGTGTGTGTGTGTTGTCTTTTCGTTCACCCCACCGGTCATACTGCCACACGTCAATCAGGATTGAATTCAGTAGGAACTTGTCCCGTCGCTTCGGAAACGTGTGGCATAGTTAAGTACGCAAACACATTTATTTTTCCACTCGTCTACTTCAGTTTCCCCCTCATTGAACAACACAAACTCTTCAAATTTTCTCGCTCGCCCTCCCGGCCATATCCACCATGAGTTCTTGGGGTCATCCAGAGGACTGGCATGGTCACACCAGCGACTCCAGCAACGATGACGACAATGGTCATGGCTATCTGAGTGAGGACGGTTTGCCGCTGCCGCCGGCATCGCCGCCATCCGACCCTGATGACCCTGCATTCTTTGAGATCATGGAAGGGTCGGCCCCAGATCCCAAGACCGACTCGGAATTGAATGGTCCGAGTCGGAAGAGAAGCAACAGCAGGGGGAGGAGGAGGAGGAGGAGCATCCGCAGACGTAGCAGCAGGAGGATGAGGAGCATCTGCGGCCGCAGCAGCAGGAGGAGCATCCGCAGCCGCAGCAGCCGAAGGAGGAGAATGATGATGCCGCCTACGCCGCCGCCGACGACGACGATGACAAGCCGATCACGACAACAACAAGCCGTCGCCTCCCAACAAGCGTCGTCGCAACGACGATGGCGCGGGCCCTTCCAAGACCAAGTAGTTGGTGCTAGCGGCGATCAGGCGGTTATCTAGCTAGGTTTAGGTAGTTATAGATTTAGATGTTCAGATCCTTTCATGCATACATATGCAGTGGGTAATTTAGATGCAATCTTTTGTTCGTTGCTTCGCTCTGCAATGAATGCACCTTGTCCGCACTATTCTGATGCAAACTTCGTCAGTATGAATTATTCATTTCATAAAATCTTCAGTATGCATGGTAACAAAGGTGTATGTTATATGCTTCGTCAGATCCTTTCTTGCATATGCAGTGGAGTATGTTATTTCTTCAGTTTTCTGGGATGGTAACAGAGGAGTAAAATCATCCACACTTTCAGAAATCAATCCGTCTGAGACATGAATTACTATGCTCACAGGTCATTCAGTTAGTTTAGTTAGTTGTTTGGTAGAGCAGACAATTCTCAATATAGAAACTTTTGTTTTGTGAAGTATATATCAAACGGGTGGAAGTTGCAAAAATGTGTGCCTACATAGCAGACATTTTCGATAACTAACATGTTTCTGTTTCACTACATCATTGCACACAATTTTGTATTTCCAAACGTCTGCTAGAGAAGCTAGCCACAGCTTTCAGAAAACAAAGAAAATAAAAAGAAGACGCCGTGCATCACCAACCCTTAGATTTTAAGAAACATTTCTTATATGTTTTACTTTGCACACCATGTTTTAATTCAGAATGTTTTCTTTACTAAGGTAGTCATTCATTTTTTCGAACCGTTGGTGTTCTAAGGAGGAATCTCAAACACTTGATTTTAGGAACTGTGTGCCGTGCATAACCAACACTAAGATTTACAGAAACGTGCCCGATAGATTACACATCCCACACGTTTCAGTAAATACAAATGATTGTGAAGATGGGCTAGCGGTTCATTCTTTGCAACCGTGGGTGTTCTGGCTGGTCATGTGGACGGTTGTTTGAACGAATCGTCAGCCCTTGTTTCACACACGAAAGGATTTTCAGAAGCGTGCCTGATAGATTAGGCATTCCAAACATTTTAGTTACTATGAACGATTGCGTAGACAGGCTGGCGGTCATTTATATGTAACCGTGGGTTTTCACCGTAAGCATCCCAGACCGATTTTCAAAGACCCGTCGGCCCTACATCACCCACGCAATAATTTTTAGAATTGTAGCCTTTCGGGTATGTTTCCCAGACGGTTCAGTTTTGCCCAAACGGTTTTTTATTTATATTGTTTGTGTTGATAGCATCGCAAACATTTTCATACAAGGGACGGGATAGGAGTATCGTGTTAGCCCCTCTTTGCAGTAGTGTTAGGAGGATAGGGGTCAAAATGTAGGTGGCAAAAATTCAGTAGGTGGTTTCATGAGGGATGCTAGAAATAACAACAAATAAAAACTAAAAGTTAGAAGTGATTACTGGGGAAGTTGAAGGGGATGGCCTGAATAAGAAGAGGATGGGGTGAATCTTCAGATAGTATCTCCTTTGGAATCAAAATTCATATTATCTTCAACCATGATGGTGTTGGGCCTTCAAATAATGAGAACTTTCCATCAGTGTTGGTTCCTCGAGGGTAATCCAAGATGTTGAAGGTGGGTGTGAAAATAAAGATCCGTAGGAGACTAGAGGAAAAGAGCAACACTGAGATGAATGAACTGCAGGAAGTCCATCATGATGTGATTAGAGCCTTGGCTCCTCACAAGCCTGCTTTGGGGGATGTAGTTAATCCTAGTGAGGGCATATCCTTTGGAGACTTTATGTCCAACTTGCAAAAATCTATTTGTAACAAAACTGGAGAATGGAAGAAGTATCAACTTCATGAGGAACTGGAGGAGGGTAGGTGTGGAAAATAAGAGATTTCTGATAATCATGGATCCCAAGTTAGCGATGCTAACATGGATACTTATTCACATGTGATACATAATGGGGGTGGATGAGATAAGAGGTGATGTCGTACATACTTCACAAGAATCAATTTCTATTTCCATCTCTCAACCTATTGTTGGTGGTTCTCATGAAGTGTCATCCCTTGCTGGTACATCTGGTGTGAGGGAAGTGACTCAAACTCACGAAGAAAAACTTATACAACCCACTAGGGCTAGCTTAGACTTTCTCAATAGGGAGGGAGAAACAAGGAGATCATGAACATGGAAACTAGAAGGAGGGAGATTCGAGAATGTAAAAAACTATCAACTCAAATTCTTTTGATGTACTTGATGATTTAATTTTATAGTTAAAGTTATATAAATTGGTGTTTATAGTGACAATTTAAGTATTGATACTATTAATAATATTCGATACATGGAGATAGCAAGTTATGATTTACAAAAAAAAAGGTTGAGGCCGAAAAGATAAAACGCAGTAATCTTAAGTTCATACCTTGGTAGAAGGATTTTGACAATTTGGAAGAAGCATAAGAAAATGGATAAGAAGAAAAGAAACACAAGGAAAATTGCATACTAGTTGATGATGGAGAAAATTCCAAATCCAAGAGCATGGGAGTATCTCATCCTTTCAATATGAATAACCCTGCCATGATAGCCAGGATAAAGTAACAAATATCAATGTCATGCCTCATTTGGAACTTCGGGAGTGTGAAAAAAAAGGGTTGGCCACTTATTTGCAGGAAATGTTGAGAGATAATGATGTTTATTTCATACGGTTACAAGAGACAATGAAGAAGAATTATCCCAATTGTTTCTTCAGGAAAAATAGATCCTTTTGGTCAATTTTCTTGGCACTAGATATCCTTAGTAGGAAAATCTGGTGGGGTCATAGGAGGCTTTAAGAATATCTGGATTTGATATTACTGGCTCACCACAAGGTAGATTCCATATCAAATTTTAGTATGACAAGAAACCACATGTACTCACTATGTCAATTTCAACTCCATCATAAATACTTATGAACTCATGGAAATGTATATTTCAGGTGGTGTTTTTACCTGGTATAATGACCAAACAATTCCCACACTATACAAAATTGATAGGCTCCTAATGAGCCTTGGGTGGGATGACAAGTTTCCCATGCCTGTAGTGCACAAGCTTACCAGGATGGTCTCTGACCCCAACCCCTTAATCCTGGATACTTTGGAAGACAACTAAACCCAAATCCTTTAGATTTGAGTTGAGCTAGCTTCCCTAGGAGAATTTGATGCCTATCATTGAAAGAATATGCCACGAGTAGGTGGTTTCTTGGGATAGTCTAGATGTGATGCAAATAAAGTTTCAAAAGTCAGTAAGTTCCTGAGAGGAAGGGGTAGAAATCATAGAGGTCATGTCCTTAAGACTGAAGTTGATATAATGGAAGAGCTGCAAATCTTAGAGGAGATGGAAGAAATCCAACCTTCAAAAAATGAACAAATGGCCAAGAGAGGATAAATCCAAAGTGATATCTAGGTTTCTCCTGAGGAGGAAAAAAATACTCGCACAAGATATCAAGTGAGACCTTGTTGCTTAAAGGTGATAACAACATTGGTTATTCATTTTTTTTATTTCTTTAAACTTATTCATTATCCATTTTATTTTCTTTGTGTTTTCTTGTTTCTTCCTCGATTTTCATCCTTTTTTCAATTTTCACTTTGTTTCATTATATTCTTTTGTGTACTATGGTACTTTACTTTTTCCATTTTCAACCACTCCTTTTTTTTTGACATACAATATACTTTTTTGTATACATCTAGAACAATTTTGTACGTATTAAAAAATCATATATATGATAAATATTTTTTAAATATATGGTTTGATGTTTACATTTTTCGTATACAACAAGAATGTTTTTAAGTATATGATTGTTTTTTCACAATCATTGCACATTTTTCGTATACATATGAAATAATACGTTTATACACATTAACAAAAATTAGTTACATGATTAAAAAATTGAAAATACTTTCTTGATGTCTAAATTTTCATATGCATAAAAGACAATTGTTTATATACATTTAATATTTTTCAAATAATTTTTACGTGTCTACATTTTTCGTATACATTTTAAATTTTCTATATAAATCTGAAATAATTATTTAATGTTCATTTAACTTTTGAAAATACATGTTTAATAGGCGATACGAGCTTTCGTCATGCTATAGGCGAGATATAGTTGCTCCCCGTTAAAACTATAACACAGCTATCTAAGATAGCGAAATCACTAATTTAAGAGTACTCGTAGCAACGAACATCAGGACCCCTTTCGCACGCGACACGTGGCGCATCGTATACGCACCACTTGTCGTGCTCTAGAGCTTTTCTGTTTTTCCTATTTTTAGAGGCACGAGTGCCTCTCGCGGAGAAACAATAGTGCCTCTCGTGGAGGCACGACAGTGCCTTTTCACGGACGTGGCGCTTGCAGAGGCACGGTACTGCCTTTTCACGGAGACACGAGTGCCTTTCGCGCAGGCACAACTCGTGCCTCCTTTTTTGAGGCACGATTCGTGCCTCTCGCGAAGGCACGGTCGTGCCTCTTTTTTTAAAAAAAATATTTGACTTTTTTTCACCAAAACATGCAGAAAAAACATACGAAAACCGGGAAAGTAAAAAAAAACACCGAAAAAACCAATTTTAAACACCAAAAATACGTACACAAAAATTTAAAAAACGAAATCCCGAGGGAACGTTGTGGACGCGACACGTGGCGCGTTGTGAACCTAGCAAAGTCTTCGCTAGGTCAGGTCACGAATGAGTATTCTAGAACTAGTTACTCCCCTAAGATAGGGCTGATGGATTGTAATTTGCCACCGGAATATACCATGTACAACGAATGAAAATGACACCGTACACGCGTTATTTGTCTTAATCTGGTGTTTTTATTTTTTAACGTAGATTTAATTTTTAAAATGTTTTATCTCTTAAACTGTACGTTTGAATCACAAACTATTTTCACCGTTAGATTACTCGTGTCGATATCTACCAAACTAGCCCATGTTAATACATTTTAAAAAATCGCAAGAGGCACAACACCTCCCCACGAAAGTAAACCTATGTTTTCAAAAGAGACACGATCATGCTTAGCAAGAGAATAAGAAAACACACTTTTTCTCTTTTTCAGGGGCACGGGTCTGTGTGCCTTCATGAGAGGCAGGATTCTGCCTCTTGGAAAAAAGTGTGTTTTTCTTTTTCGAAAGGCATGTCAGCGTGCCTGTCATTTTTTTTCCTTTTTGAGTGGCACATACCTGTCGTGGAAGCGATATGTGCCTCCATGAGAGTTCTTGTCGGGGAAGAAATTTGTGCCTCTATGAGAGGCATGATCATACCTTTCATAAATGTATTAAGTGTTTTTTGCGTAAATTACGTATGCTTTTCAAAACTGTAATAAAAACCGTGCAAAAAAAACCATCAAAATCCCGAAAACGCATATACAAAATATATATTCAAAGAAGCATTCAACACGCGACATATGGTGCACTCTCAGCACACCAAAAATAACCTTTGCGTAACTATTGAAGGAGTACCCTTCAATTAGTTGTTCTCATAATTACCTTGTTATATTTTTTATAAGAAAATTACCAGTACTGCCTAGTAGATAAATCCTATATGACGCTCAAGGTGCAACTTCGCTGAAGGAGCCCTCCCTCTACTCCCCTGTTCGGGCCGGCCCATGGTCGACTTCGCTGATTCTTCTCTTTTTATGTTCGGTTTTTACATATTTTCTTTTCTAGCCTCAAAAGATAAGTTATTTTATTTTCCATTATTATTTTTCAGCTTTTCTTTCTAAGTTTTTTTTTCATATTTTGTTATTTTCCCTTTCCTAATTTTCTTAATTTAGCTTTCACCACATATGGTAAATATTTTTGTAATAAACGGTGAATATATTTAATACGTACTGAACACTTTCTAAATATGTGATGATCTTTGTTAAAATACACACCAAATGTTTTTTAGACATCGAACATCGTATTAACTAGATAATACCATGCGTGTTGCTGCGGAACTGTTAAGAAACATGAGAAATTCTATGAAACATACTATAATTTGATTGTAAAATATTTTTTGAAAGAAATATTCTTTAGAGTAAAAATCTGAGAAAAAATGATGAAAAATTCGAAAATGAGTGTGATTTAATTTTTTAATTTATTTCTTTGACAATATATCAGCGAGACTATACGAAACCAAAATAATGTTGAGTACACACAGTGGAGACATCTTCACCCTTGGCTGGACCAACACCAATAATAGCAAATGCGAATGTATATTTTAACAAAAAATGTTGCATAGAAAAATAAAATGCTAGTTAAGTCATAATCTGATTTTATATATAAAAAAGTTGTTTATAAATCTGGAGGTTGAGTGCATAATATGTTTAATTTACTTATTTGTGATACGCTGAATGCGCATGCAAAGTTAATGGTAGTATGTGCATGAAGAGTTAGTGAAAAAGGTTTTTAAATGATGAATTTACTTGATGATCTTGATACATTGCATGTAAAGAAAAATATGATAGATCCTAAAAAGTGTTATTGGGGATAAACTAGTTATGTATTATAAATACGCAAGGAGCTATTTTTAATTATTAGATGAACATTTTGTCGTTTACACTGAGCAGTTTTAATACATGATAAACTCTTTTAGTTACATAATGAATAAATTTTAATACACATTGAATAGTTGTAAATATAAGAAGTAATTTTTCAAAAATAGACAAATCCTTTTTCAGAAAACACATACTAACCCGTTTCTTATTATATGATGAATTTTTTCCGCATTGAATTTTTTTTGTATATATTGAACATCTTATTAATATATGATGAACTATTTTTAATTATAGGATGAATATTTTTATTTTATACGTTGAACATTTTTATACATGATGAACTATTTTAAATTGTATGATGAACATTTTTATAGTACACGTCAAATTATTTTTTAATATATGATGTACTCCCTCCGATTCATAATAAGTGTCGCGAGATGAGTGACACTTATTATGAATCGGAGGGAGTAGTATTTTAAAATATAATTTGTTTTTTATAACACACACACTGAATAAAATTTTAAACATATACTTTCTATTTTAATAGTTTTTAATATGTGCCTCTTAAAAAAATACCTATTTTTTGGAAGAAATGCGACGAAAACACCAAAAAATAATAATTGAAAATCGTTGAGGGGCAGAGTGGACCGACCCAATTTTGTTGCCCTTAAACGAACATTCTCCGGTTTGACGCTAACGAGCGTCATACAAAAGCTTTCTATCTCGTACACGATACAACGATCAAACTAGTTGATCGACGTTCTGAGTCTCTATTTCTTTCTTGAACAGACTACATAACTCGCCGATTTCTTCATAACTTACACTAGTTCGCAAATTTTCATCATCATGTCTACGTCGCTTGCCATATCAAACATGCATTTTGTCATGGCATATTTTGTATCTCTGATGACGTTCTCATCCTAATTCGCGTCGGCATCCATTGCACCGGCATTGTCGTGTGAACGTCTGCGTCGACACCTTTCATAGGTCGAACACAAGATAGATGTGAGAGCGAGCTAGGATGGTTGTTCTAGTAGAGTAAAATGCACCCATGGTCCTCCAACTTGCTCGAGAAGCTCACTTTGGTCATTTTACATAGATTACACGCTAATATGATCACTTTGTACGATGTGATGTACAAATACAATCATTATTCACCATATGGACTCACCGCTTGACGTGTAAACCTTGTCCTCGTAGGTGTGCGGGGGAGGCGGGTATGTGCAAAATCTCCTCATCTCTCTTATTCCTCTTTGTTTGCCCCTCTTCTCCCCCAAATCCCTAACCCTCCCGTAGTGGCAGCATGTCCTCCCCTCCCATCGTCGTCATCTTGTTTTCTCGCAGAAGAAGCTAGTCCTCCCGTCCCGTACTGACGAGCAGCTTCGTTCACACATTGTTAAGAGGGCGGGCATCGGTGGTGCCGCTCATCCCCTACCCTGATTGCGGATTCACGGTGAAGCTGCATATCTCTAGCATGAAGGAGCACGACGGATGGGCTTGTACAGCTGTGCTAACCATTGTGTAAGCATTCCTCTCTTGCCCTTTTTTTTGTGCAAACAGTGTGGTGATTTTGTGGAGTTATAGTGGTATTGTTGAATATGACCCTTGTGATTTCTTGAATTTGGACAGGAATATGTGGCTTATCTTATTGATAAAAGGCACCCGCGTGGCAATGAAGCAGTTGATGCCAATGGAGCAACTAAAGAGAGGAGAGAAGAACTTAGTAGAGCTAGAGTTGAGAAGAAAAGGAAATTAGTCAAGGGAAAGGTCTAGCATGAGCAAGAAAGGACTTGAGGGCAAGGGTATTGATGGTGCATTGCTTGCTGACATGGATGCACGTCATTGCTTGCTTTAGGTAGACCGGTGGTGATGTTGTTGAAGGTGTTGATAGGTACTGCCATGCTCGTAGGTGTTATCTTTGTGATGGTGCTCATGAAGGATTGAAGACAAGAAGAATCTGGTAGTACCAATGGCTAATGAAGTAGTTTGTAATTCATGATTTTGGTTGTATGAACTGATGGTTGTACTTTTAGTTAGAGTATCTGATGCTTGTAGCAGTAGCATATTTTGGTAAAACTGGATTCTTGTATGAACCTGATTAATGTTGAGTTAATGAATGTATGAACCATAAATTTTGATGAATGTTATTGTACCTAATGAATGTTGATGAATCTCTTTAAGTTACAGAATTTTGAATGTTGATGATTGTAGGAACCATATCATGCTTATTGCAGTCTAGTGAATGTTGCTGAATTTTGATCTATGAACTATAGCTAGTCTAATAAATGTTGATGAGTGAAATGAATGATGATGAGTGCAACCAAACAAACAATGAAATTGATGCTTAATAATACATCTTGACTTCATCATGTATGTTGAATGCATGTATTGAAACATGGTAAACAAACATTTACTTAATTCTGGTAAGAAAAGCAAACAAGCAACCATGATAGGACTTAGTATCTACAACGTGTGAAATCAAATCAAGTTAAAGGAACTTGTCGTTGTGAAGAATAGGATGGAGAGAGGTTTGTTCCTTTGTTCAATAAGAAGTCCCTCCAACCAGACATAGGGCCAGTTATTTTGGCGGCTTCTCCCAGAAGCTGCCCTCCCCCCAGCTTCTCTGAGAATCCGCCCCAAAAAGTTAAGAGGCTTCCGGAATGGCCTAACACGGGGCATTTCGGAAGCCTCCCTAACTTTTTGGGCGGCTTCTCAGAGAAGCTGGGGGGAGGGAAGCTTCTGGGAGAAGCCGCCAAAAGAACTGGCCCATAGCACTTTGCAGAATTTGAACTAGTTTACCAAACATCATCGATCTTTTCCTTCCACTTTATGTTGATCAAGTTCACCTGTTAGCTTTCCCACCAAAGGACAACAAGCCAGTAATGTGAATCGTCATAGTTTCTGTTTTCAGAAAAGTACAGCGTCCACCTTTATCATATTAGCAAATAGCTGATCTTAAGAGATCTCAAATAAGGGACATACTTTTGCGTATTTCCGAATGGAGAAGAATAGTCATTCAACTGATGCTTTGAAAGTCTTAAACGAGGCGAGGCTCGTTCTACTTACTCTACATTACTTTCATTTTTTTCGAGTATTTTTCCTGTCTCTGTTGTTTGTTCTTGTTGATTGGTATTCATACAAGTTATTACATCATGCGGATTACCGTGTTCTCCATGTCATCTCTTATGGTAGTTTGCTTCTATGTTAGGATGTTTTACATTTGATGTTTTATTGTTGTTTACCTTGCTGGCACCCTTCTTAAACCTCTTAGTAGTTCTTTTTCGTTGTTGCACTCCAAGAAATATTCCACTGCTTAGTCGAGGCTTTTCCTAAATTCCAAAATAAGTTTAGAGAATTCTGTTCACACCCCCCCCACTTTGGACACTCTTGTGCATTCATATATTGCGTCTGCGTATTCGTGACGTCTGGACTGATAGATCGTTCGTGGAGCTAGGTAATAATTTGTTGCCTCTCTCGAAGAGGGGTGTGTCTGGATTTACTCCTGGATGTTGATCCCTCATTGTCATGTCGTAAGGCGACTATGACTTTTCGACCTTCATTTTGTGGGGTGGTGTGCTCGCGGCTCATCGTTTCTAGCATGCTGGTTCTAAGGATCCCTTCCGGTGGGGTATTCGATCTAGTCGTTCTTCTAGATCTACAGCCTCCGCTATGATTTCAATGGATGTCGTCGTGATGAGGGCTTCTTAGTGACTCTAGTATGATGTTCGTTCCATGGCGGTTGAATTAGTTTGATGGGGTTCCCTCTCAGCTGGATACGTATGATGGATCGTGCATGATATCGTTGTCGTGAACATTGGTGAGTTGTGCTTCCAAGGCAGCATGGTCACTTGGATCAGGATCATTACATATCATGTAGACTTCGTTGTTGCTACTCGCTACCTCGATGGTCTAATTCTTCTATCCGATGATGAGGGTGGCTGACTTCCTGGGAAGTTGCTTCCATCATCTTTAGTCACATCACCGTTGCTGGGATTCCTGCTTGTAACTTCGGTGTACTCCTTGATGTTCGCCACGAGTTGGGTGGCGTGTGGACAAGAAAATTTTAACCCAAATTTCTCCGACTCGTTCCCCGTTACGGTGAGTATTTTGAGGTTGCCATTAGCCAGATTCAACTTAACATCTGACCCAGGGTTTATTGATTGCAATCTATCTTGAGGGTTGTGATGGTCGCCCTTAAAATCCGATGTTAATTAGGCGCTCCTCTTGGCTCGTTATACGGGACTAGGGAGATGTTCCACTAACCGTATGTGACATCAGTTTTGATCAAAGGTTCTTCGATCCTCTTTGCAACTGCGTGTATTGCTGGCAAGTTAACGGGTACAGACTTTTGTAGAGCTTCGTTCCTCGGCAACGACGCTAGAAATTAACTTGATGGTGTGGATCACACACACCCTTTGAGAAAGTGGAAGGTGGTCATGCAGCAAGTGGTAAATTTACCATGGTGATTATACAAAGGTTTATGTCTCCAGTAGGACTTCTACGTCTTCAAGTAGGTGTTTAGCATCAACGGTGCTAGAAATCTGCTGGACAAACTTGGATTTTCACACAAGAACAAAAATACTATCACCGCCAACGAGTCAGGAAGGTTATCAATCTTCATGTCCTGCTGTTTACGAAAGGTTAACCGTATGGTGTGGTTGAAACAACAAAAGTAAAGGAATTAATTGCAAAAATTGTAAACAATGATGGAATATGGAATGGCGTACCATGACTTTCACTAGTGATATCTCTCACCCAAAATACGATAAAACATATGTTGGGTGAACAAGTTACAGCTAGGCAGTTAACAAAATTATGAATGCACTATAATACTAATTATGCTAGCAAAGAGTGCAAGGTTCAATCATGTAGGCAATACACCAAAGCAATTAGACCACAATCCAAAGCATCTACTACTAAATATCCACCTTGAGATATCTAATCCAGAACATCTCTCTGGTATTAAGTTGTGAGCAACAACCAAAAGCTAGAAACTCAAAGCAACAAACATGTTATAAACTCAATGCATAATGTAATCAAAAGTTTTTAGCAAAATAGCAACAAGCACCACTGTTTTACCCTTGGTATCAACAAAACATCCCTTGTCTTGCATGTTTATATCAGTCAAGCGCAGACGCAAGGAGGCAGTAACCTACTATCGAGCACAACGCTCCCTCTTGGGGTTATAAAATACTACTTGGCCAAAGCAACACAATATAAAAGAGATCAAATATATTTCATCCACAATCTGAACATAATCTTATAATCCATCAGGTGTCATCAAACAAAGCATAACAAATACAACATAGATGCCTTCATCAACGAAGATGAAGAAAAGGGCTAATTAGTTAAGCACAATATTGGAGAGATCATCACTAGTTACTGCCATGGACCCTAGGTCCAAGGTGGAACTACTCACACATCATCCGCGAGGCAGTCATGGTTGATGAAAAAGCTTCCTAGGATGATTTCCTCCTCCGGAAGGGTGCCAAGAAGAAACAATAGAGGCTCCCGATCTGGCAGTCGCGATGGCGGTGGACCGATGAAAGGTGCAATAACAAAAAATTTGCTTCGATGGTTTTTAGGTTTTAGGGATTATATAGGCAAAAGAGGGGTGCCAAGGGGGTGGACCCACCTCCCAGGTGGCCAGGAGGAGTGGTCCAGCCCTGGCTGCGCCCTCCGGTCACCTGGCCAGGGGGTTCCCCCCTCTAGTCCCTCTTTGGTGTTTCTGGCGCCTTCTACAATATTAGAATTTATGGATTTTTTTGAGCATATCGATATTTTGCCTTTTTCTATGATGCATAGACCATAATAGAAAGAAACTAGCACTGTGCATTGCGTTAATAGGTTAGTTCCCAAAAATGTTGTAAGAGGTATGCAAGTGAAGCAAAAACATATAACAATGTCTGCATACAAGCATGGAGTAAGCAAAAATTATAGATATGTTTGCGACGTATCAACATCTCCAATCTTAATTCCTACTTGTCCTCGAGTAGGTAAATAATAACATAGATAATTTTTTAGGTGACATGTTACCAACATAATCAAGAACATCAAGTAAAGCGATCAAACATATATAAGTTGAGTCAAATTAATATAAAGCAAGAGTTTATATCTAGTACTGAAACAAGCGATGAAGTAACATAAAGGCAATTGAGCTCTTAATTTTCGTGAATTGAATTGTTGGAATTATGCCCTAGAGGCAATAATAAAATGTATTATTATAAATCCAGGTTCATTAGTAATGTTTATATGTCTGTGCTATAACTGCAATGGTCTATGCGGAGGTTTGGCAAGTGCATGTTAATTGCCTTCAAAGGAAAAATCATATGCAGGTGTGGAGTATAAACACAGTTACATCCCATTTAGCTCAACCTTGTTACCTTGTGAGAAGCATTCCATTGACATGTACACCCTAGTTCTCCAATGTGTTTACATCTCATTTAACTCAACATTGTCACCATGTGAGAAGCATTACACTGTCATATACACCCTAGTTATCTATTGTGTAGGCAACACATATTATATCCATTCCGCAAAAATGAAGATGTGTTTACATCTCAGTTACCTCAATTAATAGTCACTTTAATTATGAGAGTCACAGTTCAAGATATCTTCCGATATTCCAATAAATCGGTCGATTTATCGCTGATCGGTGTCTAACCGATCGATAAATCGGTCCATAGATTGGCGAATACGTCGGTAAACCGACCGATTTACACCCATTATCTTGGGACAACTGATAAGTCCCCGAAGCGATATTACCGACATTGATGAGAATAGCACTCCAATGTCATATACAGTACTTCAATGTGTACGAAATTATCAGTTCCATTTTAAATTGTCACTTCGTCAATGTCGTATTTACTCTTCAAACAACTCATATATATGTCTGAGATCTTTTCCAAGCATCTATTGAGAGTACTTTTACAATTTCACCATTTGGGTTTTCTTTATATGTTTCATTAAATAAAATGAATCCAACACAACTGTAGTCCAGAAATAGGTGCAATTTGTAAAAAAACATGTTAATATTTCCATATCCATAGTTCTTGAACAGTTGCGTTCATTCATGGCACTTCGATGCAAGATGGACATCTTTTGTGTTGTTCGCCCACCTGATCTAGGTTTTTGGAGGGCCGGGGGGTGTCGAGCAAGGAGGATGGGATAGTCTTATCCACGAACCTCACCTCCCCCCCCCCCCCCGCCTCGCGACCCCTCCCCCCGTAGATTGGTACGCCGTGTGTCGTTGTCGACGTCGGCATGGACTCCTCCCTTGATGCTTCACCGACCTAGAGCATCTGATCCTTCCCAGGCGGCACCATGGGCGACATCTCTCGCCGCCCCCGTGAACTTCTTCGGGCCGCCGCAGATTATGATGGCCTTTCCTCACCCGCCGGACCTTTTCCACCTCCACCGTCGACCACATTTTGGTGAGCTTACCTCGCTATGTACTCAATCTTCCATTACCCAATGTCTTAGTTGTTAACATATCTAACAACGTAGTTATGACAGTATTCCTCTGATCTGTTGCAGTGAGCCAGCGAGAGTGGAAGATATCCAAGGTAGCCCGAGATATTTGTAATACAACTGGAGAGAAAAATACAAATAGAACATATTAGTGCAAGATATATATATATAGATGCCCCAGAAAAATTTACCCATCTTAAATCTTCAATTTTCTTTAGATGTTGTTTTCAAAAAAATGGAAAATTACACTCTGTAGCTAAAAAATTGCAGCATCGGTCTTATAATTTTCTTATTAAATTTGACTATATGAATAGAAACTATGGTCCTCGTCTGGATCCCAACCTGAGCAAATATATGTTTCCTCCTTCCACAGCTGTGAATAAATACATCAGATTTACACCTTCGAGAAACATGCCCCCTCAAAACGGTTTCCCCAAAGCCAAGATCGATCTATGCATAATAGTATCCTTCTTTTGCGAGGACCTTTCATGTGCATTTGACCGCTCTTTGGCAGCATGGCGGCCTGTGCCGCATTACATGATTAGTTAGCCTCCATCAAATAACTAGAAAGAACAAGTGAAGCTCATACAATATCTCTCAGGTGTGGCAGAAAGGGTTCTTTGCTAGAGGAGACCCTTATACAGAGATAAAAGACTTGGCTTTGGAAAAGCATTTTGGGGTTCAAAAGCAGATAGAATTATCTTTGTAACTCATTCCAAGTTTATAAGTGGTGTTAATCTGATATACTTATTCACTGATATTGAAGGAGGATAGGTAGATTTGCATAGATTGATGATCCACATATGACAATAGTTTGTCTTGAGATAGGTAAATCTAATAAACAGATTATTAAGAGTGAAGTTCCATTTGTTGATATATTTTTGAATTGTACATCTAGAGGCAGTAGAGGATTTTATATGTGTAAATTACCCGGCCTTCCTTTTATATGCTTCATTGTTATGTTCTACGTACTACAACTTTCTTTCCAATTGTATTTTGAATCACTCGGGAACAGTATGTTGATCGAAGCAACATTTTCTTGAAACTCAGTACAACATAAGAAATGTATATAACTCCAGAAACAACATTTTTATGTAAACGTGTGTGTTGCAATTTAATGTATGTATCTTCTGAGCACTTTATAAAAAAATCTACATTTATTGATAAATACTACAAGCACTTCAAGACTTTATTTTTAGCACTATTGTAAAGTACATCGAGCGGTTTTTCACCCCCTCAAAGAGGCGACTGCACTACTTGTTCTCCACAAGAGGCAAGAGGTAACTACAGTAGTGGTGCGCACTTCACCGCCTTGATGCTGAATGTTGCACACATGGACATGCATGTGATGAATCGCAGTCTCATGTAACCATGCCGGTATGACCGTGACATGTCATGTCATCCTTGTATTGCACCAAACGTGTCTGTTGCTTCGCGTAATAGAGCCAAATGACACGTTATGTCCACCTCATTTGGCTCCATTACGCGGTGCAACAGGCAAGCTGCTGGTGTCGACCACGAGCTGCGTGGGCGAGCTCTCTCCTGAAGATGCTTCCAGAAGGTGACGGGATCCTCCTTCGCGGACGTCTCCTCCTAGAGCGCCTAGTCTGGACGCTTATAAGGTGGCGAAGTGGAAGGGAACTATTTGGCCCTGGCCAGGGCAATGGGGAGAGATGTGGTGGATGTGGGGGAAAGGGCTGAACTATTACACTATGGCAATGTGAATGTAGGTGTGGGATATGAGGATGAGCTATTTGGTCATGGCAACGACAATATTATAGCAAAGGTTCGTGGTCTTGGGGGAGTTAACGGTTGTGAGCAGTTGGCTAGCGGTCTGTCCAATTTAATGAAACTCCGCGCAATTGAAACGTGGCGTGCCCTCCATGCCACCGACAGGCAACGATATGAACCACTCGTGCAGAGGAGATAAGTCTGACGACCCTGCTAAACTAACAATAACTAAAAGCTGCAAACAAATAGACAAAAGTCATAACTACACCGCACTGGCAATGCAATATGTACTGCATCTCTACGTCTACCGTTCGATACTCAGTTAGCACATTTTTTTCATTCAACACTCAGGAAACTAAAATTAAAACAAAAACAATCAGGGGCCTGATTCCTGGAACCGCCAAAAAACAAAAAAACGCCTGATTTCTGGAACCGCCAAAAAACAAACAGGCGCCTGATTCCTGGAACCGCTAGACCTTCCTGGTAACTGTATTGCATCGCGGTTTCCATATTGTGCAGCGAAAATTAACGATCGCATTCTTCTTGCACATTCATTTGTCTCTTCTTCCTCGCTCTTTCCTTTTCGTCGACCCTGTTCCCTCATTGCAAGACATGGATTAAAAGAAACTGACAACGGATACAAACAGAATCACTGCCCATGGAATCACAGTGTTGGAGGTGGTGTACACCAACATGCCGGAGACTGTGGAGCGAATCATCGCCATGTACGAGCAATGGCTCAAGAAGTAGAAGTACAAGTTCGTGGGCCTCGACATCGAGTACACCCGTCGGGTCTCTTACAAACCACAAGGAGTCGTCATCGTGCAACTCGCCATGCGCAATCACGTCCTCGTGTACCACTTCTGCAGGTTGAAGCGGTGCCAGGCGTTGGATCATTTCCTGCAACGCAAAGGGATAACTTTTGCTAGCGTGGACACCGGGGGAGACAAGAACGTTCGCGCCAATGAATGGATCCTAAATCCAGACGAGCACCACATCGACATCCAAATTGAGTTCCATATCAAAGGTGGCGGTAAAAGGGACTCCCTGGACGACCTTGCAGAGGCCATCATCGACCCTTCTTACAAGACCATGAAGACCACATTCCAAAGGACAAGTACGACTACTGGGAGTGGAAGCCACTATCTTCGCCGCACCTCCAGTATGCAGCAAAAGACGGGTACGTGATATACGAGTTGTACCATAGGATCCTAATCATTAAGCATGGTCTACGTCACCTTCTCGAACCATCAGAATTGTGCGAACGGTTCCACCCCTGTGAGAAGATAGACGAGGGAACTTCGAGCGACTGGAAACGCCAGAAGGGGAACATCTACCGGTCATGAATTGCTAGACATGCATGTCTACGTTCAACTAGTGTATACAATAGTACTATAGATTAATTTAGATTGATCCGTCCTATGTTCTTAATAGGATCGTACTAGATCATTCATGTTGTGTGTATTGTATTTTTTAATTAGGTAGAACAATAAGTATTTCTAATCGTATTTAATTCTTGTATGTAAAAACAAAGTGTTGTGTTGATGTACAAATGCATGGTGGTTATATAATAATGTGTGAGCATGTCTTGTTTTTAATTGATGGAGCCATTAGGCTAAATCATATGAAAATGGTTATTATGCGCACTAGAAAATTACCGTCCTACAAAATATTTTCACAAGTAGAACACCAGCCTAGTGGTAAATCTCCGAGACTAACCCGTACCAAAGCCTGAGGTTAGAGGGTTCGAATCTTGTAAACTTCTATTTTTCTACTATATATTTATCCTATCTTCAACCCGACGAATATACTTATTTCGGAATGCTAAGGCATTTTTTATTTGCCGAAAATCGAAATACTATCGTGTTGACGACTTAACCCTTGTTATGTGACATGTATAACTGTCGCAGAAAATACGCAGGCCTGGTGACAGCCGAATACGTCGTCTCAAATCAGGCGAGACTGTCACTAAAATTGGCCCGGGCGCTGGGACGGGAGGGGAATTACCTGGTGACGGTATCCGTCAAAGAAAAACAAACTTCGATAACGTTTTCCCCTCTGTCACTAGGTTTTTGGTCAATAGAGATCCCCAATTTTGTAGTGTGAATTTTTGTGCCACTCAAGCACATACGCAATGAGGCATGAAACTACTATCGAGCACAACGCCCCCTCTTGGAGTTATAAAATAGTACTTGACCAAAACAAAAAATGTAACGGCATGCAACACTCAAGAACACAATATAAAAGAGATCAAATATATTTCATTCATAATCTGAACATAATCTCATAATCCATAGGATCCCAGCAATCATATCATAACAACATAACAACTACTACCTCTGATCCTAAAAAAGTGTCGCAAGTTACACTATGAACTATAACTATCTTCGCAAGTTACACTATGAACTATAACTATCTTTGTTGTTTTTTCAAGACACTTTTTTAGGATCAAAGGGAGTACAACATAGATGCCTTGATCAATGAAGATGAAGAACATGGGCTAATTAATGAAGCACAAGATTGGAGAGATCATCATCTAGCTACTGCCATGGACCCTAGCTCCAAAGTAGAACTATTAACACATCATCTGGGACGTATGCATGGTTGATGAAGAAGCCTTCGGGGATGATTGTCCCCTACGGAAGGGTGCCAGGACAGAACAACGGGGGCTCCCGATTTGGGAATCGCGATGGCGGTGGAAAGGCAAAAGGTACTGGAACAAAAACTCTGCTTCGAGGCTTTTCGGGTTTCAGGGGATTTATAGGCGAAAGAGGGGTGCCGGAGGGTGGGTCGTGCCCTTAGGTCTCCTGGCCATGGGGTCGCTGTGGGAAACGCAGTAGAAAACAAAATATTTCGGCCTGCGTAGCAATCACCCAAGATCATCTATGAAGATTGCATACAAGGTTTTAGGTCATGGCTCACCAACCGATGTAGCGGAAGTAGAGTTGGTGAAGGTCGTCGGTGCAGATCCCCGCAGCTAGGAATTTCAATGACCTCCCAACCGCGAGGATATCGATCCCTTGAACCGTCCCGCGGTCTAGTCCCGTGGAAAAGTCCCATGAACAAGCTCCTCGAAGAAGGGTCGAAGGCACGACCCCTCCATTAGTATCCACACATCCCGTAACAGCAATCTAGTGGCGCTCCGCTGTCCAGAGAAGAACGCCACCGAGAAAACTAGAGGAAGAAAACCCTAACGTATTCCGATCTAGAACAGCGTCTAAACCAGGGTCTAAAAGTGGAGCAACGGGGTTTAGAGGAGGGAGGGTGGCGCATAGGCCTTAGGGTTTGATTGTGTTGCACCCCACCCCATCCCCTCATTATATAGGTGGCCAGGGGGCTATCCTGGCCGACCTGGGACTTGTGGAGTCCCCCTGGGACTCCTACTCCCAAAGGGAGACCTTCCCACCGGGGAGTCTGGGTCCAAGGAGGACTCCTCCCCAAGTAGGGCGCCCCCACCACCTAATTTCGGCCAGACCCCTTGGGGTGCCTTGCCCCCCAAGGCTAAGGGTGGTGGGGCACATATGGTACTGTCCGTAAACTTTTAAAACCTTATAGAAGCTTTCGGAACCTTCCAGGACCCTTTGGGACCATTCTCGGCCATTCTGGGACCTTCTGGGATGGTTTCGGGACATTCCGGAACCTTCTGGAACACTTCCAGGACCATTTTCGGACGTTCCGGAACTATCTGGATAGGTTCCGAGACCATCCGAGTTACAGTCTAAGAAATCCGATGACCGCGTAAGTTTGTCGGGACGTCCACCGATTAACCGCAAACTATTATGGTAGATCCAGGACTTCGCCAGTACCATTATCTTATGTTCCGGAACCACCTGGGACTACTCCAGAGTGATCCATACATATCCTTAAATACTCAGAACTACTTCTGGTGCCCTTATGAACAATTCCATAAATACCCGGAACTACTTCCGGTGCCCGTATAAACTATTCTGCTTTGCTTCCACTAAACCTTCTACCATTCCAGTATTCTAACAGACTACTACTCGTTAAGTGTGTGACCCAATAGGTTCGGTATTATGCGTACATAACTCAGAACATCTTCTGGACATAGGTCAACAGCCTTTTGTCAATAGCCAATAATCAACAACGGAGCCATGGACACCCATGTTGACTCCCGCACATACACGAAGAAACTTCGAGTGAACCATTATGTTTAGTCATGTACCATTCCCGTTGCTTCGCGATATATGACAAAGTCAGAGGAGAGAAGTTTGGCACCCATGTGTAACAACTTCTTGAACACAAGCCACTCGTTATCCTCTTTGCTCGTTTGTCCCTTTTTCTCGTTATCGTATTCCGGTATCCCCGTGACTAAATCACAATGCATCTGGCCAGATTATAATGGATACTGTCATACCGAGTGGGCCCGAAGTGAATATCTTCTTCATCGTGAAGGAGCAAATCTAGTCTTGAACTATCGCAATTAGTAGACACACTATCCGATGTACCCTGAACTTATTTTACTACTTTCCAGTAACGGGAGGATTCTTCTAAGAACCAAAGCACATCTTCCTGTGTGGAGCAACTCGATACTCTCATGGTCTAAGGAATTATGTATATGATAACATTTCATGATATGACTTATAACGTTGTTACGATGTGATCTCTAAGTATAGCATTCAATAA
The DNA here is from genome assembly GCA_950022295.1 of Bromus sterilis. NCBI lineage: Eukaryota > Viridiplantae > Streptophyta > Magnoliopsida > Poales > Poaceae > Bromus > Bromus sterilis. The sequence continues at coordinate 61,639,177 of OX465599.1, forward strand.
TGTTCAACATCATTGTTCTGCTAACAATATGTTCTCATTGCTACTTACATCCTTGTTACAAGAACAATGTACATGAGTAAGAAAACGTAATCATCAGTTAGCACATGAGCTGGTCTTAGAGGATAAACCATGAACTCTTGGTGTTTACATTTCCACACATGCAAATGAATTTTCTTCTGAATCTCACAGTCAGGGTCATTGCAATTATAGCACATAAATATAAACATTAATTACGAACGTGGAAATATATATAATAACATTTTATTATTGCCTCTAGGGCATATTTCCAACAGTGGCCCCCTCTGGTCCCTCTTTGATGTTTCTGGTGCCTTCTGGAATATTAGAATTTCTGGAATTTTCTAGAATTTTCTGACCATATTGATTTTCACCCTTTTTTGCGATGCACAAACAATAATAGATAGGAACTGACATGTTTTGAAAGGTATGAAAGTGAAGCAACAACATATAACAATGTCAACAGACAAGTATGAAAAAAGCGAAAATTATTGATACGTTTGGGATATATCAATCGTCCTCGGATTTGACGGGAAGTCTAGTCCATGGAAATCGATGTGCGGTTGCCCTAAATTGTGTCAGACCTGAAGATCCGGCGTGGAGCATGACCTTCATGGTCCACCACTATTATATCACTGATGATTCCAGCAGATCCCTCGGTAGGCTATCCCAAAATAGACGCTCGAGAGTCGATGGCAACAGGAGACGAGGATTTACCCAGGTTGAGGCTCTCTAAAGAGATAAAACCCTACTCCGGTTTTTTTTGTTATGATGGGGTGTATTGCAAAGTACAATGACTAGGAGATTGTTGTTATGTCCTCTAGAAGCCCCTTACCCTTGACTTATGTACTACATCGAGGGTACCAGGGTTTACATGAATTCTAACCCAATACAATCAATGACACCATAGCGACTACAATTCTATCATTGTGTCTTCTATGAAAAGTATCGAGGCTTTCCTTTGTGCACCATGGGACTCATTTAACGTCCCCTCGATGAAGTCTTCAAGGTGGCCCATGGCCAGGCCCACAAGGTCGTACCTATCTCCATTGGAGTCCCTTTATCCCGAACACCATCACCTGATGAACCTCTACTTTAGTATGTGTGGATACCGGCAGAAGGATTGTCCCTTTGATCCTTTTTAAAGGGAGAAATTCTCACTGTTGAAGGTTGTAAACCGTAGGTGCTGGAATATGCATAAATAATCTTAACGAACTCTTCTCTCTATTGCACTCTCGCTTATAAAGATCAGACATATCCTATATGCATCTTCATAGTGATTCTGAGAGTTTTTTTCTACTATTTTTTCAACATTGATTCTATGCATTGGACGTGGTAGAATTGCCCTGCGATATGGCATGGAAAATAAAATTCCATTTTAAATACAAAATTGTAATTCTGTTAGTGGTGGCATCAAATGATTAGTTGATTAGTCATTCATATTTTGGTTTTCTAGGATCACATAATGACCTTAATGTCGTGCTAAGATCTTATTTATTTTCTAGACTAGCTATTTGGGAAGCACCATCAGTGAACTTTGAAGTTAGTAATCATCAATATAATATAGTCTATTATCTTTCTAATGGCATACATACTTCATGTAAAGACAATTCTGAACCCTCAAGATAACAAGAGAACTCCTTTTGTAGGCGTCAAGAAGAACCTAGAAAGGATGCTGAGCGGGTATTTGGGGTATTGAAAGCTAGTGTAATATCTCAGGATTTCAATAGGAATGATAGACTACCCATATCAACAAGTTGCATCTTCTTTTTTGGGATCCCATCTGGCAAGAAATACCAGGTTAAGCGTGATAGGCTTGGAGTAGTTTTAGGATGGATGACCGATCGAGAAGTTTATCATGGGTGCGCACGAGTGAGTATAAAGTGTGTAAAAAAATAGTGTTGGTATGTGAGGACAGTCTGGATCACAGGCGCACCGGCCATGGAATCGATGGTTAACAGGTGGGTTTGGTTGGGGCGTTACAGGTGGTATCAGAGCCGACCCTGGCGGTTATATGGTCTGTGTGCGGGCTAGTGAGTCTTACATGGGTACATGTGGGATGCCTGCACTAGCGCACATACGTGTGCCAATGGAAACGTTCCTGTTGGGCCGACGAGGACGTCGATTACTTTGAGGGTTGGTGTATGTAACAACCTAGGATCTCAATATGAATGGTAGACAACTCATATCAACAAGGTGCATCTTATTTTCCGAGATCCCATCAGGAAAGAACTACCAGGTTAAGCGTGCTAGGCTTCGAGTAGTCTTGGGATGGGTGACCGACTTGGAAGTTGATCCCGGGTGCGCACGAGTGAGAACAAAGTGTGCAGAAAAGACTAGTGTAGGTATGTGAGGACAGTCTGGATCCCAGACGCACCGGCCATGAAATCGATGGTTATATGGTGGGTTTGGTGGGGGCGTTACAGCTAGACTTGCCATTGTACGTGGCCCTGCGATATTTTGGGACAAAAGCATTTGTGGCACATCATGACAACATGTGTGCGCATGCCAATCTTGTTGGGATGAACACAAAGATTTCTTTAAATGCATCAACATATTGAAGATCGGGAAAGGCATGAACAAGTTCATGATGATCACATAGAGAATTTGTGGGAGCTCCTCATGTTTACTAATTAAGTTCATCAAACATATGCAACAACACAATATCAAGTCTTAGTCTGAACATTGATGATGCACATAACCCAAAGAATGTTCTGTTGTGTAATTAGACTATGGACGACCAATTAGAAAAGATAGTATTATGTTCACATGAAAAGGGTTTTGACACATAATAGATGGTATATAAGTAGAATGTGAACCAACACATACATAAACCAAATCAGTAGTTCTCACTACTCACAAAGGACAAGATGAGCCAAACCTAGTAACCCATTGTGGAGTGCTTAATAATTACATCCACGACAATTAAGGAAAACAACTATTAGCACGACCATGAAAAATATGGAAAGAACGTCTCTGAAATACTTGTCCTCTTTATTTTCCATGATGATGCATCTCTTACATAGGAAAAAAAATGAATGAATAAATAACATTCGATACATATAAAATGGTACTCCCTCCGATCCATAATAAGTGTCGCAGATTTTGTACTAAGTTAGTACAAACTTTATACTAAATGAGCGACACTTATTATGTATCGGAGGTAGTATTTCTTTTGATGAACTTACTATTAAGCCTATTAATAACTAGTATCTCATTTAATACCAAAAATTAAATTTTATAAGAGCATTTGTCTAGAAAACAATGTACTAAAGAAATTTGGAATTCTTTCCAAGTCTAGGTGGACTGACTATAGGGGCGAGAGGCAACCCCCTTTATCAAACATAGCTCTGCCTATGCTTCCTAGAATTCTTATGATCAACGTAGAACTGATGGTCGTATGAAATAAAACCCCAAATGACTATCAAGACATTTTAGGGACATTTTTTTAGATATTGGTTTTATTAGAGATTGATTTTTTTTTATCTTGGTTAGGAAGGTGATCCTGTAGTAGTAATTGCAGAGTTATTGTGCATTACCAAAGAAAAAATAAACCATTACTAGGAAAGGAAAAAATATGTGATAGTCTCATTACAAGGCATATTATTGATGATTGAAGAGCTATCAACGTGCGGAGAAAGTCGGACCAAGGAGTCTCTGATGCAGGAGAAGGAATATTACTTATTTTTAAAGTAAGTAGAGATAGAGATAAATTTGTATGATCTGCATGCAAGGACAAGGCATCTCACAAAGATTATTGTAACAAAATTGAAGCGTGACATAAAAACGTGATTCCTTTATCGAAAAAATAAAAACGTAATTCCCCCATGTGAATACATCATATCACTGAAGATCAAGCATATGAATTAGAAATTTATGCATCAAAGATGCTGAATTCTTAGGTGCTTGCGAATTTTCCTGTTAAGATGAGATCGGAGCGGTACGGTACAACAAAAAATCAAAGCTTCAAAATGTCCAAAGTTGCGGCAAAAAAAAATCTGAGCTCCAACAATCTCGCCACCAAATTTTACAAAACTTATCCCCTTTTTATGCCCAAGAATTTCTGATTCTTTATTTATTTACTGTTCACGAATAAGAGCAGATGTACCTAAGCCACCGAAACGCCGCCCTCAGTGAGCTCACCATGTCATGCTCATGCCCCCCTCGGTCTACAAACAAGCCATGGATAGTCACTGCAAGCCCTGCATTTGCATGCCCTGCTGTGCATGTGCGTGCCCATGGCTGCCTCCACAAGAGCGAGCACATGAGCAACCAGAGCCAGGCAGGCCCCCCTCCATGAGCCGAGGCCACATGGGCTACCACAGATGAAAACCCTGTGACAATGCTACGCACTGCACAGGAGGAAACAGGACTCTTCCCCTCCTCTTGGCTTGGTGACAAGACAGAGAACAAAATGGTTGGCAAAGTTATGAGAGACAGTTCACAGTTGGAAGGATAAGCTGTCTTTCCCATTTAAGGACACTGCCCCCCTTTTGCAGCCACTCTCCTCTCCCCACAATCACAAGAAAAAAAATTGTTCTTGGTGTTTCTTAAGCAATAATCCCTCTCATATGAAGAAGGGAGGAGATGGCTTCGTGTCAGACACTTCTTCAATGTCCTCCTCTTCCTCCTCCCCATGTAGGTAGGTATCCAAGCGCATACAAACACCAACAATGGCTTCCTCCTTCAGCATTGCATTGATGAGTGCTTAGGAGAAGCAATATAAATAGAGAGCAAGCAAGGCTAAGCTATCCAATCCGGCCAGTGTTCTCCTCCAAGTAGTTATTCATTCTTCCTCTGCACTCCTACTTATACTTCTGCTGCATCTGTTCCCTTCCCTTGGCTATCTTTAGCCCCTCTGGTTTCCCTTTCTTGCTTCTCCCATTCCATTTCATTCACTAGATCTTCTCATTGGCTCTGCTGCCTGCCTGCCATGGAATCCTCCCATATCACCGGGGATGACGGCGAGGGCTGCAACAGCAGTGAGTCCGGGTGGACAATGTACCTGGCCTCTCCCATGCAAGGCGGCGCTGACGACGACGATGATGGCAGCCGCAAGGGAAGCGGCAGCGATGGAAGCAACGTCGACGACGGCTACGGCTACACGTACATCCTCCGTGGCAAGAAAGGAGGCAAGGAATACCATGACGATGGCGATGACAACGACTCCCTCGCCTCCGATGCTTCGACTGGGCCGGCCAAGGGCAAGTTGCAGCCGCCGTCGCCTGACGGCAAGCAAAGCCAAGGCCATCGAAAGAACGGCGACAACGCCGGCGATAAGCGGGAGGAGGACGACGAAGACGACGACATGCGCACCAGGTTCTCGACGAGCTCCCGCAAGAAAGCCGGCAACAAGGCGGAGAAAGGCGGCGAGGGGAAGTCGTCCAAGAAGAAGGGGAGCTCCTCGAGGACAAGCTTCTTTTGGTAAACCAAATGCTTCAGAATCATTGTTCTGTACTACTAGCAAATATTACTAGCAATATGTATGTGCCTTATGCATCCATCCATGGATCTTTCCCATTTCTTGTTAAATGGGAATGTATCCTGTCCTCATTGTTAGGAGCATTGGAGAAGAGGGAGGAAGGCTTTTTTTGGGTCCTCAGTTTTGCCTTCCATAGTGTTCTCCCATGGTTGACCACCACCCCCCACTAGTAGGGTTAACTGTCGCTGCCATGTAACCTTCGGTTATTATTATGATTCAATGCCTTGCCGCTTTTAATGTTGCTTGCATTGCATGCAGAGCTTGCAATCTTCTTCCATGTTCCTAGATATTAATGGAGCACTGCTCTAACTCAGAAGCAGCTGCACCCTGGCCAGATAGATTTTCTCACAACGGTATGAGCCAAATATGCATTCAAGCATGGAAATAACAGCAAAAAGAAGAAGCTAAATCAAATTGATTGCCTTCTGCTTCTTCCCATTGCCAAGACTCTAGAATGTCAGCAGTGTGTAATGCATATTCTTTTTAAACATAAATTTATTATTACTAAAAGAGGGTAACATGAGGCCCACATGTAACCTTTCTGCCAAAATCATTTGCACGGCATTTCAGCAACATGATCAAATCACGTCCCTGACTTTTTCTCCGATGGTTCATCACCTAAACACAACCCAATGATAGGCAAACAGGAACATGCATGCATGTATCAGAGAACAGGCAAACAATGGAAAATAAAATACCAGTGGTTTTCCTTGCCAACTCACACTCTTCAGCAGTGCGCTAAGCAGATTCTGGGAGCAGGTGTCCTGGGCTTGGAAGTAAATTTGTTGGATGCCCATCATGTGGCAAGTATATAACAATTACGCCTGAAGAATTATGTGGCCTAACCAAACTCCAGAGGGGGGAATATTTGTCTAACCATACCACTCACGCAGCATTAAGGCGGCAATTGCTGCACATGTTCTAGACAGGGTGGAAACAATGATTTGTCCGTCAGACAGACAGGGATAATCAATGGCCATAAACTAACCAACAATCATGTAAGCCGGTTCATGTACTAAAAACAGCTATCTCCATTATTAATTTTACTCTATCCTCGCCATAAAAAATTTAAAAAACAAATTGCTTTTATTATGTTTATAAGGATATGGAAAGAGCAACATGGTTACAGCTAATGCGTCACTTTTTGAACAAACCTCCCAATATGGTGTTAGCATGAGCTGCTATACTTTATAAGAAAATTAAACAATGTACGCTGCATCTTCTAATATGTGACGGGCAACAACATGCTGCAGTTAAGCCTCACTGCTCCAATGATTTGGCATTACGTATCTTCACCTTTCATAATAGAATCATATGATTGGTACTGTAGGTATGCACAGCACAATAAAGCAAAGAGTACTGGTCCATCTATATATCACCTGCTATGGATGTATGGCTTTGGCGTATCATCCTTTGCTTCGAAATACTGCAGGGGAAGATATGCATGTCTCTGAATAGCAGTCCCTCTTTCCTGGAATTCCAACTGGAGCTTGGAATATATGATTAAGTAGTAATAAGTTTGGGAAATGTGCAGCTTAACTGGAACAACCCAGGCAAGGTAAAACAAAAGTTGCATTGCTCACACTTTTCAGATAAAAGTTTTTTGAAACAGAGAGAGATGTACATATAGTTTGGGGATAGCTATAGTGTTGTGATCCTTGCATGTTACTGCAGAAAGTTTTGCAAGAGAGCAAATGACTTGAATTAAATCTGTACATTATTTTTATTTTTGTTCCAAATCATCCATGTTTTACTTAATGAATCGAGAAAGAGCGCCCAGTTTATGTTGATGAAAAAATCAAACTGGGGCCGGTCGGACTCTGACAGGTAATTTCAGTCCCAGATTTTACAAGTTCGAGTCGTTTCTTAGTATTCAACAAACACCGACGAGTCAGGTCATCTTGCAACTTGGTGGGAAGTTTTACAGGAGGAATTGCTTTTTTTTTTGGAAAAGAAGAATATATTAATATCGAAAAGATACCAATTACATTCAGCTTCTGCAACTACGCACTGCCCAAAAGGCATTACGGATGCACTCAGCCAACCAAAACAAAAAGAGAAGAAATAAAAAGAAAAGTCCCGCTACAGAGTTACAATCCTTGCAGCTGCAGCACAACCACCACCAAGCCAACACCTGATGTCCAATTCTTCAATAACACCGCCTTCAAGAAGGAATCAGTGCTAGGCACAACCAATTAAGGCCAGACCTTGGGTTTTCATCCTGAAGATACTCCCCGCTCTCAAAACAATGTCTTCAGCAAGACCATTGCTAGGCACAACCAGTTAAGGCTAGACCTTGGATTTTCATCCAGAAAGGTAGGACTTTGAACTTCACCTGTGTTGTCGCCCCCGCTAACATACTGTTGCCATGATTCCTGAAACTCCGAGTCAGTTCCTCATCGACGCAAAGACTCCAATCACCATTGCAAGTCCTCCAATCTCAGCCTTCATGACATTCTCACCTCTGACTTCACTATGGATTTTCCCATGATGGCAACAGAGCAGAGCTTCGCGCCACTTTTTGCGTTGCGACCGAATCCCACCCGATCTAGTAATCTCCAGGCATATGCCCAAGGGAGATCATCGATGAAGCCTTCCGAAACCCGTCACTCCGGCCAGATCAAAGAGGACATACGTCAGACAGATCTTCATCTTGAAGCGATTTGAAACCTTAGGACCGACACCATCATTCGCGGTAGCACCCCCCATGCCGCCCCGATCCAATCTGCCGCCGTTAGGCCGACTGTCGGCACCACCTCGGTGTCAACTAGCGCCGCCCTAGCCGCCAACGGATCTGGACGAAGATTCAGATCCACAGTCGCCGCTCACGAGGGCGACAACCAAATCTGTCCTCCCCGAGGGTGGCCGGCACAGCCACTCCATCTTACGCCGATGCCTCACTCGGAGCCTCCGCGCCCACGCGCCCACCAACCGCAGCGCCAGATCTGGGCAGCCGCCGCGTAGACGGCTTCCCGCAGCCGTCGCCCGCCAGGGCACCCGGCAAATCGGCGCTACACCTCCACCTCCTTGCGGCTCGCCACCACCGCCGCCGAAGCCACTCACCACCGCCGGCGGCGGCCGCCACAACTTCCGCGCCCCCCGTACTGGAAGGTCTCCCGCGCCACCTTGTATCCAGCCGAGAGGAGGAGGAGAAGCCTCGTCGCCGCCAGAACCGCGCAGGCTTCGCCCGGCGGCGGCGAGGAGGAGGTCGAGGGTGAGGAGGGCTGGAGTTTGGCGGCGCTAGGGTTGCGCCCGTGACGCTCGCGGGAGCGCCGCGGTGCCAAGCCATCGTCCACTTCTCGCTCAATAATAATAATAAACAAGTGCTGGTGGTCTTTTCTAGGAGGAATTGCTGCGTAGTTTTTTCTCCTCCTAGTGTTTTCAGGTGTATCTGGATACCCGCGAACTTGAACATTTCAGTGCAAGCATACATTGACTGACACTGACGGGGTGAGACTATGATCAGTTCGCCAGTGAGGATGGCAAACACAGGGTATGGTAAAGTAGTGCGTCACACTGTCCCCTTGGTGACTGGATCATCTCGTCGTGTGCGTGCTTGCTTCTGCCCCATAATAACAGAAGTAGAACAACGGCTGCTGCCATTTGTCTGTTCTGAACTATACTGTCGCTATCCTTCCCTACAAACCAAGTTGGATGCATATGAAATTCAGATGAAAACAGCATCCACAGGAGTGTCAAAATTTTATGATCAAGAAACCTAAGACGGTAATATTATAACAATGATGATGGCCCAACACACTGAAGATTCTTTCAGTCAATGTCAACTTCAACTTGTATGAACCATCAAATATAACTCGCGGGAGCACCTTTTGCAATTATAATGGCTATGTTGCTACGATCTTACTCTGCCCTCAAACTACCAAAAGTACTACTTCCTCCGATTCATAATAAGTATCGCTCATTTCATACATAGTTTGTACGGATCAGAGGAAGTATTAAAATGCTTGGTGATTGTACTAAAACATTAGAGTTTTTCTGTCTTGCTGGTCGCAAACGCGCGCGTCACCAGAGCGCACTACATTCTCCGGGTCCGGGAAGGGTTCACCTTCAACACCATCTTCGGGTTGACCTGGTGCTTGGCAAAGTTGGCACGGTTGCTCATCACTGCAGCAAGCAGTTCCAAAATGCTTGGTAATATTATGATAACCAAGAATTCTGATTCTAAGGTCGTTCATGTTTTATAATCTATAGTTGCGTGTTACAATTCACAAGTCCTCACGCATCAGAAAGCATTCAGAAGTCCTCTAGAGGCGAATACATGCTGTTCATGCTCGGGATTCTATGGCTCATAATATGAGTAAAATGCTACTGGATGGAATGCTGATTTGGACAAAACCATGGTACGTAGAAAACAAATTCACAAAATTCATATATATGTATAAAAGCTGCAAGGCCTTTGTTCAGCAAAATGATGAGCAATGAATACCTTGTAACCAAGTATGTGCTTCCAGTTAGTAGTCAATGTTATGGTCTGTGGGAAACATACAGAGGAGTGAAATTTACTCTGTGTGTTCTTAAACAGTCAGTACTCTACAAAATGACAACTACAAACTGAACACAATAGGAAGAACAGGAAACTATTCCAGCTTAAGCCACAAAATGGTTTTATTCTGTAACTAGATTTTGAATAAACAATTAGAAAGAATGATATTACGTCCAACTAAAGGGATTTGACACAACAGACGGTAAAGTAGTAGAATCCAAACTGGCACATACATCAGAAATTCCCGCTCACCTTGCAAACCAAACCAAATCAGTAGTTTTCACTATCCACAAAGGTCAAACTGAACCAAGCCCACAGTAGTAGCTCATTATGCAGTGTTCAATAACCACATCCAGAATATTTAGGGCAACTATTAGCATGACATTGCAAAATATGAAAAGCATGTCTCTGAAACACTTTTGTCTTTCCATTTTCCATGATGATACATCTCTTACATAGCAAAAGGGGAGAAAATAACACTCTATACCTATACAAATCATATTTATTTGATGAACTTACTATTAATAAGCCTACTAATAACTAGTGCCTCATTCAGTACAAGAAATCAAAATTGGTAACGGCATCTGTCTAGAAAACAATATACCAAAGCAGTTAGGAATTCTCCTCCATACTTGACGACGTCTTCCTAGACTTCTTGTCATCAATATACAACTGGTAGCCATATGAAATGAAACCCCAGATGGCTATCAGCATAGCAATAATCTTTATTCCATCCATTTTGTCGTGAAAGAAAATCACTGCGAAAACAGGAATGATGGGTAGAGCTAGAGTGCTTATCACATTTGAAAAGAGTGATGAAACCACAAAGATCAACCCCACAACTCCAACAGAAGCTATCTGCCATGATATAGCAGTCCATAGCAGTGTCATTACGTAGGACACCCTCCCTGAGCTGAACATGTGCATCTCTCCCTCCAAACTCTTCCATTCACCACTTGCAAATAACCCAACAAGAGAAGCCAATGTAGCCACAAGTGCTGTATAAATCTGCATGTTCAGCACGACTGAGAAGGTCTCCCTCTTAATAACCTTTTCAAACGCAACTTGCATGAGAGACAGAATAAGTGAGTATGTGGCTGATGCTCCCAGCGTCAACACAAAACCCAATACATGATTGCCTTGTGAGATATCACTAGAGCCCTCAGAATCCTCATCAACTCCAAGGAGCGAAGCGGAAAATGTAAGGAGTAGTACCGAGTTGAATATCAAAGGGGTGAATTTCTGGGCATTGAGAAAATATGAGAATACGGCGTTGAAGGCCAGCTGACTGGCACAAATGAGGGAGTAGGTTGAGACAGGAAGATATAATAGACCGTAGGAATACATCAAGTCGTCGGCAGCAATGATGAGTCCCAAGCCAATATATATCAGAGTGATTTTGGTGATAGAAGCTTCAGGGCCACTGGCAGTTGCTTGTGTAGAAGGCGACTTTGGACGGAAAAGAAATTGGGCAATAAACAAGACCGGAAAACCAGCAGTTTGGACAAACGTGGACATCCATTTGCTGTTGCCACCTTGATTGTAGTAGAATCTCCCTAAGAGTGTTGACGACGTCTGACCAGCGATAAGGAAGAACATGTTCAGTATCAGCATCAACCACCATTGCCAATCCCTAACTGGAGAGCTCAGGGAAACTGCGGGTTTGGATGATCCTGCAATTTACAATTGGAAAGCAATAGCGACTGGTTAAATCAAACTGTAAAATTCTGAAGATGGATGATAATAAGAGGTGACAAAAGAGCAACCATGCAGTATATCGTAGTTAACTAGGGATATGATAAGAATTCTTGAAAAAGGAAAAGGCCCGTATGAAAGCCCACTAGTGAGTCATTTTTAAGTCCAGGCCGAATTTGGAGATTGGCTTCCATTATATAACCTGGGCGCTGCGTGATTAGCGTATGGTTAGATTAGAACTCCGTCGCCGCCGTCTTGTGCCAGTGCCGCCTGCCCGTCGTTCGTGCTCATGATGTGATTCACACGGCGGCGACACAGACTACTTCATCGACGATTCTTCAGGCCGTAGCCAATGGACTAGCCAACCTTGATACATACAGCACACTATGTAGTATGTACAAACATCTCTCTCAATTCTCATCCTTCTATCGTTATACATCAGATTTTAATTATTTTGATTCTGTGATTTATGATGTGTCGCAGCAATATGACATAGTACCCTCTATAGTTCGAAAGCTCGGACTCATCAATGTTTCGTCGAGCGTCGGTAAACAGTGATGATTGCTGCGCCCTGAAAATCAGCCGATCTACTTTGACCTAGCGGCAAAGGACAGGAGCAGCGGCTGTATTTGATTCTCTAGGTATTCATGTATTCTGACAACGTTTGTAAATTTGCAAGCTAAAAGCCAATGATTTGGTTATACAATGATTGTTCTTGTGTATGTCTTTAATTTACATATGATAATATTTTGTAGCAAAGCATAATATGATATATTTTGGAGTAGTTTGATTATGAACCTCGCCCTAATCGATATGCATGTGAAATTATTGACATATACTCCCTTCGGACATATACAAGGTGTGTTATTTGGCAAAGTAGAATGTGTATAATACTTGATACAAAAACATTGTGTAGTTTGTGAAGAAAAAAAATACGGCTTTGCCGTGTCTCGCCCCCCCTATGCCTGAATCCTGGCTCCGCCCCTGATCCTATCAATATGGGATGCATTGAGCATAGCTGCAGCTGGTGTTGTTATCGAGCCTTAAAACCCTGTCAGACGAACGAAATACTAGAGCAGATTCTCACCACTGACAAAATACGTGAATGCACATGGAACTCCTGGTCCCTTCACCAGCAATGGGTTGCGAGACCACAGACGTGTTCCCCCACGGAGCACACAAGAAACAATGATTCGGCAGTTGCAAGACCACACAAGATACCAGGATTTGGCGATCATGCGCGTGCATGTAGATTATACAAGGGAAACATTGATTTCAAAGCCTAATTTCACATGCTCGTACAGAACAACGTCACGCCACAGTGCCGACAGGCCGTACGCAATTCATCGAACACCTTGTGCGCGCACTCCCCCACCACCAGAATCCTTTGCAGCAAACTGACATAGATATCTTTGTCTGTGGGTGCCACAGCCAAAGACTACATCATAAACGCGAGTTGGTCACTTGGTGTTCATCTATTACTCAGGATTTCCACACATCCGAGGCAAATTCCATACGGAAAACACGGCGAAATATGTCATCACGCCAAAAGAAGCAAACAACTGACCTGCGATTTGTATCTGGACCTCGTCCGGGTCGTTCCCGCCGACGGCGTTGCTGCTGCTGGTGCTGCCGTCGTGGCCGGCCATGTCTCCGGGGAGGAGACTCTCGCGGGCGCGATCCAGATAGGCCGGGGGAGGGAGGCGGAGGCGGAGGCGGAGGCAGTGGAGTGGTCAGCGTGGGAGCGCCGCCGCACGGGGGGTGGGTGGAAAAGAGGCTTGCGGGGCACTGTGGGGTGTCTCGCTCCGGAACAGGAGAGGGCTGGTAGCTCTTTTTGTTCCGTGCGCGCCCCCGCGAGAGCGAGCGAAGCCCTTTTCGCCGTCGCGATCGTGTGTGACGGAGCCGAAGCCGATAGGGGAGGACTTGTGAATCGCATCGCATCGGGTTCGTGATCGCAATGCCGCACCAACGGTTGTGGTTGGTTGGTTAGCGGTACTCCAGGATTGACCCGAGAGAGAGGATGGTTGCGTAACTCTCCCGATGGATAGATAGATGAGATTCTGGGAACCTACTAACACTGCAGCAGATGAGAAAAAAGATCTGTTCGGCCTGCAACAGCGACGGATGAGATGAGAGAATTTTCTTGATCTGGGTAGATAGATTCTACCAGTCCTGCCCGCATGTTGGCATTGCCGCATCATAATTCAGACACTTTTTCGAAAAACCACAATTTCGCTAACAGTTTGTCATTTGCATCTTTTTTCCAATAATAATGGAGATGTGAAAAACACTGATTACACGGTTTAGTACGTTTTGATACTTAAACTGACGAGGCGGTCTCACTCGTTAGGGCCACTAACACAAAAAGTCAACCCCGTTACATCTGACCGTTACAATTAACCGTTATGACAGGTGGTACCCACATGTCAGTCTCAACAATAAAATCTTGAAAATACATTATTTTAAAAAAAATACAAAAAAAATTGGGACTTCCCCATGCTGGGACCCGACAGGACGGCGTCCACGGCCTCCTGGCCAAGCCGCGGCACCGCCGCCTCCCGTGCTGGTGGAGAAGTCGGGCATGGTCCCGTTGGGTGCGACCTCGGCCTGCGCCTCGACGTGGCTGTCGTCGAGCGACACAACGTCGGGGTCGACGCGCACGTCGGTGAGCGCCGCCGTCGGAAACTGGAGCGAGAGGTGAAACGTGAAACTGACGGCTGGGCGCCTTCCTGCCGGCGGCGCGCTCGAAGGAGGCTCGGAAGGCGAACGGGGCGGGGGTGGCAGGGGCGGCGCGGCTCCGGCGAGGGAAGCGGGCGGTGGACTGTGGCGGGGCTTCGGCGAGGGTGGCGGGGCTCTGGCAAGGGAAGCGGGTGCCGGTGTGGGGAGAGAGACGGTCGGGATGGGCAGGGATGAATTTTTTAATCATATTTTTTATTTTTATATAAATTTTTTGGATGAAAAATAATTTTTTAAGATGCCATTTAAAAAAAATGTTGAGACTGGCATGTGGGTCACACATGTCATAACGGTCAAACGTAATAGGGTGGACTTTCTCTGTTAGTGGCCCTGACAAGTGGTATCGCCTCGTCAGTTTGAGCGTCAAAACGTACTAAACCGTGCAATCAGTATTTTTCGCACCTCCATTATTAAAAAATAGGTGCAAATGGCAAACTGTTAGCGAAGTTGTGTTTTTTCATAAAAAGTGTCTGAATTGTGGTGATTTTATGCAATTAACTCAAAAAATATCAGATGATATACCAATACTTATATACAACATGTTGGCATGTTCGCCACACCGCCGTTCGCCACACATGGCGTCCAACCCCAAGATGAGTTGAAGATTTGGCTAGCTGATGCGCTTTAAAGTTGTGCTTACTTCCTTCAAATAGGAAGATGACATTGTAAATCTGACTCTGCCTGAGCTCAGTGTCCTTTAGAATGACCGAGTACCTACATGGACACCCACTTGAGATACTCGTGATGACCTCCTGACAATGAGACGTGATCTGTATGTTCTGAATGTACAAGTCTTGAGCCAATTGGAGACCATCATTGCATGCATTTGCCTCCAAAGATGGCGCATTTGACAGACCTTAAAAAATTGTTCCAGAAGGGCCTATGAATTTGCCCTTTCTGTCCCCAGAGAACCTAATTAGGGAGTACTCTCCCCATGTGTCGCGCGTTGAACGCTTCCCTCGAAAAATTATTTTTTTGTGCGCGAATTTTATTGTTTAAAAAATAGTTTTTTATTTTATTTTTTGGCTTTTCGGTTTTTGCATGATTTTTTTTAAGAAACACGAATTTACTATCGCGAGAGGCACGACCTTACTTCTGCGGGAGGCACCATCGTGCCTCCGTAAAAAGGCACTATCGTGCCTCCTTGAAAGGCATTATCAAGACTCCACGAAATATACTTGTGCCTCCGTGAAAAGGCATTATCGTGCCTCCTTGCAAGACACTATCGTGCCTCTGCCGGAGGCACTCGTTCCTTCGTGAAAAGGCACTATCACGCCTCTATGGAAGGCACACATGCCTTTAAAAAACAGAAAAAAAAATTGAAAAAGCTCCAGAACGCGACAAATGGTGCGCATACGATGCGCCACGTGTCGCGTACAGAAGGGCTCGCGATGTTCGTGCTACGAGTACTCTATAGTTAATGATTTCGCTCTGTTCCTATAAAAAGTTTATTTTTTTGACAGTAATGTTCCTACAAAAAGTTACCGCAACGATACCTACCTTCTGTTCTGTATGACGCCCGTGGGCACACAGAGGTGCCTTAATAGGAATGCGCCAATGGGCCGACCCAGTCGTAGCAAGAGAGTTTTTTCTGCTTTTTGTATGGTTTTACCAAAAAAAACTGTTGTTTTCAATACTTAGACACTAAAATTAATTTTTATAAACTATACTATTTTTCTCTTAATATAAAATTGTACTAAAGTTAATACACTTATTTTGAGATGGTGGAAGTATTATTTAAAAAAATTAAGCATATGTTTTATAAAAAAGTTATGTTTATATTTAAAAGTTGAACTATTTTGAAAACAATGTTTGATGTATCTTTAAAAATGTTCATTATATATTATAAAAAAGTTTACTCTATACTACAACATGTATTCTATATTTGAAA
This sequence comes from Bromus sterilis, assembly GCA_950022295.1. Classification (NCBI taxonomy): domain Eukaryota; kingdom Viridiplantae; phylum Streptophyta; class Magnoliopsida; order Poales; family Poaceae; genus Bromus; species Bromus sterilis. Next base: position 61,655,500 of record OX465599.1, read on the forward strand.
ATGTTCAGTATATATTAAAAATAATAATTTTACACAATATAGTCTATTATGTTTTCAAAAAATTCAACAATGCAGAAAAAGTGTTTATATTATAATTAAAAAAGCTTCATTGCATATTAAAAAATATTCAACATATTTAGCAAAAAAATTCAATGTGTCTTTTATAAAAAGTTAATCATTTTTTCAAAATTCATTAAAATTATTATTGTGTATTTTTGTTTTTCTAAATAAATATAAAATAAATTTCAAATATGAAAAATATAAAATAAAACAAAAGCAGACACAAAAAGAATGAAAAGCTGGAAATTGAGCCGGCCCGTCTGGACGCAAGTCTCTATGAAAGGTCCACGTTTGGCGGGCTTCACATAGGACCTACTCGCAACTGCCACTTTGGTAGATTAGTGGACCTACTTTTTGAATGGGTTTAAATGGCTGCTAAGAAGGCCCATCTACTAATAGAATTCCATCGGGGGCTTCCGCATATAACACTTTTTGATCTCTTTTTTTCTTTCAGAATATCACTTTTTGATTTGGGTAATATGTTAAATCATGCGCTCAGTGGCTTCCACGTATCGCGCGTTTGACCCATCCCTGGGATTTCAAAAAAAAAATATCAGGTGCTTTTTATTTTTTGGGGGAGATTTTGCATGGTATTTGTTTTTTATGAAACAAATATATGCTTTGAAGAAGCAAATATGTAATTCAATGAAACGTAAATATGTGTTTCTTAAAAAAAGAAGCATCATGATTTATCAAAAACATACTGCTTTAATGAGAAGCAAATATGCGCCTCCATGATAAGTAAATTTAAGCTTCCTAACAAAATATAGTTTATGAAAATATGTTCATCATATCTTTAAGCACTTATTTATACAGAGTAGTATATTAGACTATGAATAAGTGCTTAAAAACAAGATAGAAAATTTTAATACATGATGAATATTTTGTAATACACAATAAAAAAATATACATAATTATTTATAAAATAATTAAAATAGAATTGCTTGTACAAAGATGCTTTATACAACAATTGCAATATATATCTCTATCTCTACTTACTTTAAAAAAACCAAGGTTCTATCTTTTACCTAGTTTTCTTTTCATCATCATTTTTTTCTACCTTTTTTTTAAGAACACATTACAACTCAGACGCTCACATACACGAGTACACAATCACCCCTATGACGCGCGCGCACACACCCTATCCTTATAAGCATCTTCGCAATACTGAGTCGGTACATCATTTTGAGATTAACGAAGTCACTACCTCGTCTTCGACGGGAACGTCTTCTCCCACTGAAAGCACATCACCGGAAGCTCTGGAATAAATCCAGAAAAATGCGAGCACCATTGTCAAATCTGGATTTAAACTCTGGTGGGCTGGGGATACAACCATCCACCTAACCAACTCAACTACAGGTTGATTCGCTTCTTTCTATCTTCTTCGTACGATAATCAATCATCTTAATTATTTACTGTCTAAACCAATTCTATTTTAATTTACTTACCAAATTTTTTATCAAACTATAAGATAAATTACGGGCAGAATTTGATAAACATTAATTTACATAATTCCATTAATATGGGAAAATAAATCACAAAGTAAAGTACTAAATTTTTTGTATCTCGTTGCAACGCACATGCATTGTTCTAGTAAAGGAAAAGTAATACAAAATTGGATGTTTTATGGGCTATACAGAATTGGATGTATCACGCCCTTGGTTGTGACCGTGTAGTGAGCCCTCGCCTATCCGAACTTCGGGTCCTTGGTAGATGTCAGAGGCGTCGGGGCGTGGCATGCGTGCCTTGTTCTATGTAGAGGGCGTCAATGGTGCACACAATGGTGATCATGGTAGTGACGAAATTGGATGAGATTGAAACAGATAATGTTTGTAACGTAATATTTTGAGGACTTTGGTGCAGTTGGTGATCTGCTGTTAGGGTCGTTATGTTATGTTTGTAGTTTATGTTGTGCTGCTTTTGAGGTTGGAAAACTGTATGTTGGAGGACTGTAATATTTGGATGGGCAGTACCGTTGGGTTTTTGCCCCATAGCTGGGGTTTGATTCGAACCTTTTGGTGATGGGTTTCCCAACGGTATTGATCACACTTCCCCCCTTTCCCTCTCCCTTTATGAACTCTTTTGGAACCGTTGTATTTCCGTTATGTCAAAGTAATGGAAAGGGGTTGTGTGCCCGGGTCCAAAAAATATAATATTTTGGATTTTTGAAAAGTTACGAATGAGGTATCGAATATTGGATTATGTCACATTCAAAACTTTAATTAAATTATGCGTAAACAAGGAGTATATAGTTAATTTGAACTTAAATTGTGCAAACGACCATCAAGTATTATTAACTATACACTTTAAACACAAAAAACATTAAAATGTACTAAAATAATTCCAACAAATCACTAACAAGCAATCATATATCTCATCTCGTTATCAAGATAACATTCACATATTGCTAGTTGGTAGTTACTAATTTACCAATAAATCAAATAATTATATTTACAAAGGTTGTATTATCTAGCTATAAAAAATGAATTTTCCTAAATTCATGTATATTATTAATACCATATCATGTACTACACCCTATCATCAGACTTAGATCGGATCAAATTATGTTCAAATGTCAAACATCTCTTATCATAACCTATACCATCGAACAAGAAAATGGTTTTACGTGAAAATTATTCTAACCACTTTCATCCTTGACCATGGGTGAGGCGTTAATGGAAACAACTAAGTGTTCCACGATGATAAGGGAGTAAGCGTTCCTAACCTAGGTGCCAAAGATAATCGAGATGGCGCCAGTTTGGAAGCGAAAAACACACCGAGCACCTCAATGAGGACCTCATACTTCTCGGGGACTGTGCTTCAGGCCCCGCTCTAGAAATGCTCGACGATGGTGTATTCGTGCTATTGTCGAGGGGGGAGCTCTTTTCGCGATGGCGGCTCGATTTCATGGTAGCAATAGAACTCTTCACACCAAAGTAGTGCCCCAAAGTGAGGTTGACAAGGCATGGTATGATGGCATGGGCATCGACCATTTTGTTAGTGGTCTTGTTCCTTGGGTGATATGGGTAACCGCTATTTGTTGGTAGTTGTGGTGATGCCAAAAAAATCTTGCCAAACTAGATCAATACCAGTACGATGACCCTCGCGAGCGATGTTTATTTTATCCTTGATGGTGTGGTTGCGAAGATCCTACACCCATCTATCCCTTAGGGTTTCACCTCGAGTGAAATTCCAGAACGCACATGAGACAACATCTATGGTGTAGGTTGGGTCGATGTCTTTTTTTAGGAACGCAGTACAACTCAGACGCTCACACACACGAGTATACAATCACCCATATGACGCACACACGCACACCCTACCTCTATGAGCATCTTCGCAATACTGAGCCGGTACATCATCATGAGATTAACAAAGTCATCACCTTGTCTTTGACGGGAACGTCTTCTCCCACTGAAAGCGCATCATCAAAAATCCTGGAATAAATCCAAGAAAATGTGAGCATCATTGTCAAATCTGGAATTTAAACACTAGTGGGCTGGGGATACAACCATCCACCTAACCAACTCAACTGTAGGTTGATTCGCGGGTCGATGTCTTTGAAAGTGATCGATGTTTGAGGTACACTTTATTGGATGTTGTGGGTCACCTTCTACATAGCTCGAAAGCTTGGACCCCTTTTGGCTTTAGCCTCTAGCTCTTTCCGTCGACGTGGATTTGTTGGTCGTAGGTTTCATTATCCATGTGCTTGCGTCGATTGGCAGTGTTTCTTACATAGTTTAGCTAGGCAATGGTCATGCATTGGTTTTTTTTGCTTGGTTTTCGTATATTAACTACATTTTATTTGTTTTTAGTTGGTTTCCATTTTAAACTTATCAATTTCATCTCTTCTGATAAGGGATCTAGTTTAGTGAACCCTCTAAAACAATTTAAAGGGGTATTTTTATTCTTCCATGCTAACTGATATTACGACTCAATTCATTCAGAGCTTCTTTATGCTTGAATCTCAACCGTTAGAAGGTGTGTTGAAACAAAACCCACTTAGTAAACGGAACCGACATCTTAAATCGGTTACATAAGAAAAGAATGAGGTGTTGCATGCAATGTATGTGTGACTGTGTGTGTAGCCACTTGATTGCATCACTTAATTTTGTTCGGGGGTTCTTCGTGCTTCATGTGCTTGCATCTTCCCACACTCAAATGCCATATCATGTGTGGGCACGGTCAGGGGCGGCGGAAGGCCCCAGGCAGCCAGGGCCTCTGCCTGGGGCATGGCTCTTTGCTCCTTTGTTGATAGCAAGCACATGAACAATATCAGAGACTGTAGAAACACCGTACATCCATTGCTTAACTGGGGCGTGGGTTCTCCCTGGCGCCGCTACTGGGCACAGTTGTACACTCTACACGTGTCGAATGATACGTTATACTGGATAGGTCCATAAAATTTCATCTTGGTTGGTCTCTCCCGACTATAATATCATTATTTGATATATGAACTATCTCATAGCCCTCTTGCAACTGCCTTACTGACATTGATCTTTCATTTCGATGCAGAGGCCGAGGATATACCTCATTTTTTTAAACCCTGACTCGTCGTCACAAATATCAAATGTTGAAGGCAAAATATATTTTCAGAAACCATGAAGAAAAACGCAAAGGCGTGGCTAGATCTTAATCGGTTTGAGAAACAATATTTCTCAATCAGCTCACATAGTCATAGAACATTTTCTTTTTCTCCCTCTTTTGAAATTTTAGAAAGAAAAAAAATCTGCACAAATCACTACGTAAATTTGATAGTCTAGATGTTGATTGAGGAATAATTATCTTTCAATCGATTGTGAAATGAAATAGCAATCCTAAACAAAGAGGGCGAGATGAGGAGGCAAAAAGTGCGCTACAGCAGGCAGCATGCCTTGCTTCCACTCAACGTTCCATTGTGAAATGAAATCGATTGTGAAATGAAATAGCAATCCTAAACAAAGAGGGCGAGATGAGGAGGAAATGAAATAGCAATCCTAAACAAAGAGGGCGAGATGAGGAGGCAAAAAGTGCGCTACAGCAGGCAGCATGCCTTGCTTCCACTCAACGTTCCACGACACACTCACACACATGCACAACTAACACCCCACGTTCAAACATCAAAAAGATCGACGCACGCGAGACGTACAGATTCCAAGCTGCCCACTCGCCCACTATCACCACCATTGATCACACCACTGCATGCCATGCGAGGCATGCAACCACGACGTCCAAACGAAAGCATAAATAAAAAGGGTTTAAAATCACACAGACACTAGTAATGCTAATCATCGAAAAACCTTATTTGATCCTGGTTGTCCACGCTAAGCACGCTCAACACGTACAAACGCACTGTCAGTCCCTAATCGCCGGCGCCGACGCCGGCGATGACAGCAACGCCGTGACGCCGAGGGCCATGGTCGCCAGCTTCCTGAACTCGGCGTCCTCCGCGGCCAGCGGCGACGTGTCGTCGGCCTCGCCGAACGCGTCCTCGCAGGTCCCGGGCGCGTCCAGCGCCGCGCTCAGCCGCGTGAGCGCGTCCCGGGTGGCCTTGTCCTCGCCCCGGGCGATGTCCTGCGCGGCCTCGCCGAGCTGGTCCACGGCGTCCGAGTACACCTCCGCGCACACGCCCAGGCGCTCCCGCCTCCTCGCGTCCTCCTCCGAGGCGCGCAATGCGGCGATGCGTTGGGCCGTGCCGTTGGCGGCCGCCTCTGCGATCTTCGCCGCGATGGCGGCGAGGCCGCGCGCGTCGGCGGCGGCGCTCGCGTTGTCGGCGTGGAAGGTCTTGACGCAGTAGTTGTAGCCGATCGACGGGTGGCCTGCGGCGAACGATTTACATGTGTCCTCTAACGTGGAGGACTCGCAGGTTGTTGAGGTGAGCAGGAGGAAGAAGACGATGGTGAGCGGCCTCATGGTTGGCCTTCGATCGTGGTTTTCGCCCGCCTTGCTTGGTGTACGTTTCAGGTCTGCTGGTGAATGACTGAATGGTGATAACTGCCGGACTGGTGAGAGGGGAGGACGATATGTCGTCCGAGACTGCGGAATGATCCGATCAAAATAAGAAAGCGATCGAATGCCCGAGTTAGCGGATGACTGGTGCAATTCAAGAAATGCCACGTAAGAGGTGTATCAATTTGGTTCAGTCATATTAAAGTGGAGCATTCTCGTATATCATTTTCTTTTTTAAAAAACTCTTTCAATCTATTCATTTTCAAATATGGTAGTACAATGAACATCAAAAATAATAAAAATTACATCTAGATTCGTAGACCACCTAGCGATGACTACAGTCACTGAAGCGAGCCGAGGATGCGCCGCCGTCATCGCCCCTTCCTTACAGGAGCCGACAAAATTTGTTGTAATAGACAGTCGAGAAGTCTTCGTGCTAAGACTTCATAGAACAACCACACCAGAACATCAACCGTCGTCATTAAAGAGTAGTGTGGATCGAAAGGATCCAACCTGAAGACACAAAAATGTAGATAAATTACGACCAGATCCAAGCAAATCCACCAAGGACAGATCGACCGGAAACACACCTCCACACGTCCACCGATGATGCTAGACGCACCATCGAAATAGGGGCTAGGCAGGGAGGCATTTATTCCATCTTTAAGGAACCGCCACCATCTCATTTTTCGGAAAAAGACACAAACCCTAATAAAACTTAAAAAAAATTAAAATATTTTCACCGATAAAAGTCAAGATCCACCACATCATCATGACCCTAAGGCCATCGAAAATGAGGCGGACCGACGGCGGTGCCGGTGGAATGCGACGGCTGGATGCGTGCTAGGGCGGAGGCTGCGTTGCAAACGACTCTCGTATATCATGTTAATCAACTTTTTTAGATGTAACCAAACTTGCTTAATTAAACTCCATTTTTGTACACGAGAGTTGAGGGACGGAGCGAAAAATATTATACAAAGAGGCTTATAAAGAAAAGTAAAAAGCTTCTTTGGCAACAGATAAAAAAGTTGAAAGGGGTCACCCCCATTTTCATCATTTTTATTGAAGAAACCAACAGAACGTAAGGGTTTAATAGCCCCAGGTCACATCAGGAACGGTATGACCAAGACAATCTAGGGATGGCAAAATGCCATCAAGTTTCCTACTTATTACTGTACATGACATGAGACAGCATCAACATCAGTATCACACGATCTAGAACCCCCTATATAATCCACTGAAAAGCCTTTGTAGATGAGGAACTGGCGTTGATGTTCGTCAGTTGCATTCCTTGGTAGCATCATCCTCAGGCAATACTCAGAAGCTCAACACGGCACCGGTCGAGGAGGAGAATGCACCTCATACACAATCTTGATTGTTGACCATCGTATAAGTACAATAAGCTTAGAGCAAGTACAATAATGCCTAGTCAGCGGGCTATAAGGAACAAAATAATATATTTGTGCTTAGTTGGATGAAAGAGAAGAAGAGAAAGAAGGTAAGAGCATGGTTAATAATATAGCCAGCTGCTGACTATAATGCTTTGTCATGTCATCTATAGTCCATCTTATAGCCAACATGTACAATAGTTAGTTATATAAGTGTACTACTTTTATAATACATGACCCACATTATTCATCCTCACAAATTGCTTAGGAGCACGTGTTAGAACTGGCTCTTCACGAAGAGCCCGCTTCCCTTCTTTCTCTTCTCTCTCATCCAACTCAGCAAAGATATAATATTTTAATCCTTACAGCCTGCTGACTGGACCTTATTGTACTTGCTTTAAGAGCATGTTTAATAGTATAGCCAACTGCTGGCTATAATGAGATGCCATGTCATCTATAGCTAATCTTATAGTCAACAAGTACAATAGTAAGACTATAAGGAATACTACTTTAGCAATATATGACCCACATGTCTATCTCACAAAGTGTCTAGGAGCACGTGTTGCAGCTGGCTACTAATTAGTAGCCCGCTTCTCTTCTCTCTCCTCTTCTCTCTCCTCCAACTAAGCACAAATATAATATTTAATTCCTTATAGCCAGCTGACTAGGCACTATTGTACTTGCTCTAAGCGGGCTCTTGGTGAAGAGTCAGCTCTAGCACGTGCTTCTAGGCACTTTATGAGGATGAAAGGTGGCCATATAATAGAAAAGTAGTACATTTTTATAGCTAACTATTGTACATATTTGTTATAAGATGGGCTATAGATGACATGACAATGACTTATAGCCAGCAGCTGGCTATATTATTAACCATGCTCTTATGTAAGAAGGCTATAAGGATTTAAATATTATATCTTTGCTTAGTTGGATGAAAGAGAAAAGGAGAGAGAAGATAAGTGGGTTCTTGGTGAAGAGCCAACTCTAGCACATGTTGCTAGGTACTTTTTTAGGATGAAAAGTGGGTCATATATCATAAAAATAGTACATTTTACTAGCTAACTATTATACTTGTTGGTTATAAGACAGATTATAGATGACATGACAATGGATTATACCCAACAACTGGCTATGCTATTAACCTTGCTCTAAGGTCTCCAATTGACGCACCAGCAACATGTCCAGCGTGCATAGCACATACTTCTAACGCCTTCCCTGAAAATAGAATTCGTTTCTCAAACCCCAAATACTCCACGTACAGGCAGCACAAGCCATATTATAAACATTTGTCTTCTTATCACCCAGCTACAACAAATATGACCAGCAGATTGTATTATAGGAAACCCAAAGTTGTCAGAAATACATGACCACGGGAAATTAACCACCACACAATCAAAAAATAAGTGGTGGAAAGATTCAACTTCAACACATAAAAGGCAGGTTTGCTCATCAACAATTCTTCTCTTAGTTATAGATTATCTCTGGTAAGAATCTTGTTATTAAGGACAAGCCAAAGAAACACATGAATTTTTGGTGGGGTCATTTAGTTTCCAAACAAGGTCCTTGAGAGGATGAACAATCCCACCAAAATTAATCACATAGTAGAAAGATTTCACAGAATTAATCCCAGAAGCTTCTAGATTCCAAACATGGATGTCGGGGTCAGAGGATAGAACCACACTCTTAATGAGATCAAAAGACACAACCAGTCACTAGATAATCTATCACCCAAACATCTCCTAGAAGTCAGCTTAAGCACAAAACCATCCCAAACTTTAGCAACATGAACATTTTGTGGTTGCAAATTACAAAAAGATCCAAGAATTGGGTTGTTAAAGAACAATCTACAATCCACCAATCATGTAAGAAATTAAAGTTATGGTCATTTCCAATGTTCCAGAAATTAATGTTATGGCATTTGGCATAAGAGAGAGCCTAGGTCAGGCCTTTCCAAAATGGAGAGCCCAACCCAGTCTTAGCCCAGGAATGTTAAGCTTAGAACGGGGGTGACGGGGATCAACCCCGGCAAATCCCATGGTCAGGGACCCTGGGTTAGTCATAGAGATGGCACAGGTCGGACGATACTCGTCGGCTAACAGGAGAAGCACTTCCTACTCGATATTATTGCGTGAGGAGGCGATTACAGTGGGGACCAAGGCGAGTTCTCGCAAGGCTAGGATGAGTAGATGCGTATTGTCTTGTTTGAGACGTCTCCCCTCACAGCCTTTATATAGTAGGCTAGGTCTCGGGGAGTCCGTACTAGGTTACAGAGATAGTTTCCTAGTTCTAGTCTTGCCTTGTACGCCAAGTTGTACCTTCCATGTTAGTCGCGGACTCCTACGTCGGTGCATGGTTGGGCCAATCGGGGGCTTGTCGCAGCTTCCCAGCGGACCTTCTGTCTTCATACGCACCAGGTGTTGGATATGTGCCCTAGAGGCAAATTAATAAAGATATTTGTCACATATCTATTTGTTCATAATACGTTGTATACTATGCTAGAACTGTATTAAGCGGAAACATTAATACAAGTGTGGTATATAACAACCTGGTCCCTAGTTAACTCAGGCATACTAGCTCATTGGGCATTCGATGATCAAGGTTTCCTGATCATGAGATGTGAACTGTCTATTGACAATGAGGTCATATCATTAGGAGAATGATGTGATGGACACACACCCACCTATAGCATTGCAGTGTGATCAAGTCACATAGTTCAGCATTGCGATGACTTAATAACATAGTGACTCAATCCTTAGACCGTGATGATCATACATAGTTGCTATCTATTAGGATGCTTTGAGTACATCAACCGTTACACTGAAACATGGTAACCATAAAGGTGTGTCTTGGGTAATCCGAAGTAGATATGTTGAGGAGTATGAAATAGATCAGAACGGGATTTGTCCATCCGAGTGACGGATAGGTACTCTGGGCCCACTCGGTGATATTGCATCAACAGCTAGCTAGTGACTAGGTCACATGAGATGTAATATGCACAGACGAGTAAACATGTTTGTCAGAGACGAGGGAGAACTAGGTATTGGATACCGACGATCATACCTCGGACAAACATAGTATCGGAGCACAAAGGGATCAAGTCATATTGTTAACGGTTCAACGGCGAAGAAGTTTATTCGATGGAAGCGCAGGGGCACATCAAGGATTGTAACCAGATCCCACATGATGGTCATTCGTCAGAGAGTGTCTCGATCATGTCTACTGTTTCCCGAACCTTAGGGTGTCACACTTAAGGGCAATGGATGCATTAAGGACAGATTCAGGATCATCGGTGAAATAAGAGAGAACACCGGAATTGTTTCGGGAGGTGCTGGAAGCTGTTCCGGATATTTTGAAAGGTTAAAAATAAAGTTTATTGATGTTTAAATATGTTTTATTATTTAATTGACAGAATTAAATATTAAAAATGATTTAAATATTAATTAAAAAGGTGGAAAAGGCATATGGGCCTAAAGAGGCCCATGAGGGGAGAAGGGGGTTTCCCCCCTTGGCCCATGGCGCCAAGGGAGGGGCCTTAGCCCCCTCCCTAGCCGCACCCTTCCCCCCCTTTGGGAGTTTAGTCCCACATGGGGGAGGGGAGGAGGTCCCCCCCTCCTTGGCCGATATAAGGAGGGGTAGGGTGCCCTTTTTCATCCATCCCATTGAGTTCTTTCTCTCTCTCTCTCTCTTTCTCCGACCTAGAGCGGACTCCCCTTGTTTGGAGTTTGCACCTGGTTGGGGTTTTCACCATCATCCGAACGCCGTCGCGCTGCCGGAATCGGGATCCGGATCAGTCTTCTTTCCGCTGCTCTTCTAGTTCGGAGCCCGGAGGGACATCGGTTGCACCGTACGTGTGTAATCCCGCGAGGCACTACACGTGTGGTGCTACTTCATCGCCGGAGGTTCTTCAACACGACAGGGAGGTCGTAGGATCAGAGTCTACGCCAACCACGTTCGAGGAACGTTTCCCTCTTTCGGTCTTCAAAGGTATGAACAGCGATTCCTTCCGTTACATACATCAGCATAGCATAGATCTTGGGTTTGGGAATCTTAGTTGGAAAAATTATTGTTTTCTGCCCCGTTCGCCAACAGTGGTATCATGAGCAAGGCTATGCGTAGATGTATTGTACGGGTAGAACACATCTAGGATGTGGGCATCAATTCTCCAATTGTTACCCTCCCACGTGTACTCGTTTAGCGTTGCGGCAATGTCCTGATGAAGCGGCCCCGACCGACCTTACGCGTTTACGTGAGACTGGTTCCACGCTTGACATATGGCTTGTACCATATAAGTGGCTGGGGGGTGTCTGTATCTCTAACATTAGCGATGCGAAGACGTTTGCAACGGAGGGCCCCGACAGGGGTGTAATAGAGACGATTGCAGGATTGGTGTTGTGGCTTGTTTTCACAGGATAGAAAGCGGTTCTCTCTCAAAACCCCTTAGCAGCCACGTAAAACTTGCAAAAGATAAAGTAGAAGGCGTTTTAACTTTAATTTTCATGTAAGGGGGGATCATAGCATGTATGATTTACAGTTTTACTTCCTGTCTTGCTAATATGCTAGATATGCGACGGTAGCATGATAGGATAATCTCTCACTATAAAACCAACCAAGTGTCTTTGCCCTGGTGAGAACCACCTGGAAAGATCTCCATTATGGAGGCATCGTGTGTCATACGGGTGTCAAACATATTTGCGTTCAAATGAGGTGGGTGTAGCAAGCCTAGCATGTCCAGAAACATGGCCTTGTATGACACAGCAAGAAATCACTTAGGGTATGGTGGCGAGCCTGGCATGTGTAGACATGGCCTCGGGACACAATGACCGAAAGGTTAAGCATGAGTCACATAACGGATGTGATTGGCATTATGGCCTACCTTAAACACATACTGATGGTCGTGTCACACGGGGGAGGTATGGTGTTCTACGATTGTGTAATCACTTAGTAAAACTTTGAGGGATGTTTAACTGAGTGGGAGTTCTAGAATTGTTTTAAAAATTGAACTCCAATTATGTACAAAGTCTAAATATGTATTTTTCAAATAGCCATTGTAGATGTCGACACTTTCGCACCCCACATTCAACTTAGGGTCATTCCTAGAGAAAGATAAACTGAAAACCGATGGGTCAAACTTCACGTCCTAGTTCCGCACTCTGAGGATTCTCCTCATTCCCCTCAAAATGTCCTATGTACTTGAGACTGCATTAGGTGATGCACCAGCAACTACCGCTACTCTGGCTGAGAAGAATGTCTACCTCATTAAGTCAGATGATTCCTCCCTTGTCCAGAAGGGTATGCTCTATGCCATGGAGGCTGAACTGCAGAAACGGTTTGAGAGCCTCAGTGCTTATGAGATAATTACTAACCTCAAGACCACCTTTGCACCTCAAGCCAGGGTCGAGAGAAATGAAGTTTCTGAAGCTTTATTTTCGGCAAAGATGGAAGAGCACAGCAACATGACTGAGCACGTAATCAAAATGTCTGACTACGTTCAACGCCTAAATGACCTGGAATTTAAGATTCCGGATGAAATGGTGATTGATAGGGTGTTGCGTTCGCTGCCCCCTAGCTACGAGAGTTTTGTGTTGAAATATAACATGCAAGGAATGGTTAAGAACCTTTCTGAATTGTTCACCATACTCAAGATTGCTAAAATGGAAATCAAGAAGGAGCATAGCTGCACCAAGTACTTAGAAGATAAGAAGGCCGGCAAGGTTGCTGGAAGAGACATGGATATATTCGATACACATGTTATTGATGTTTTCCTAATAAGTGCTCGGAGCAACGTCTAGATATTTGATACCGGATCAGTTGCTCACATCTGTAACTCCCAGGAGGGGCTACAGAATAAACGACTCTTGCGGAAGAATGAAGTGACGATGCGCGTTGGAAACGGTTCCAAGGTTGATGTAATGTCCATTGGCACGCTTCGTCTCAGTCTCCCTTCGGGATTGATTCTTGTTTTGAATAACTGTTATTATGTACCCACATTGAGTATGAACATTGTGAGTGGGTCTTGCTTAATGCAAGACCATTATTCTTTTAAATCTGGGACAACTGGTTGTTCGATTTATAAGAATAATGTCTTCTATGTTCATGCAGCGGTGCGTAATGGTTTATTCTTAATGGATCTCGAATATCATGACTCCCACATCAATAACATAGAGGCCAAAAGATTAAAGCCTAGTAAGGAAGAACACATGACGATGTGGCATTGTCGTCTTCGTCATATTTTCATAAAACGCATGAAGAAGTTCCATTCTGATGGACTTCTGGAGTCATTAGATTTTGGATCTCTTGACACGTGCGAGCCATGCCTTATGGGCAAAATGACAAGGACTACATTCAATGGAATAATGGAGTGTGCGGCAGAATTATTGGGAATCATACATACTGATGTATGTGGACCAATGAATATCACCACACACAATGGATTTCGTTACTTCGTGACCTTCACGGATGACTTGAGTAGATACAGGTACATCTACTTAATGAAACATGAGTCTGAAACCTTTGAAAAGTTCAAGGAATTTCAGAGTGAGGTCGAGAATCAACTCGGGAAGAAAATCAAGCACCTTCGATCCGATCGAGGTGGCGAGTATTTAAGTCACGAGTTTGGCACTCATCTGAAGACTTGTGGCATTGTACCACAACTTACGCCAGCTGGAACACCTCAGCGAAACGGTGTGTCCGAGCGACGTAATCGTACACTATTGGATAGTGTGCGGTCAATGATGTCTCATACCGACTTACCTACATCATTCTGGGGGTATGCATTAGAAACTGCCGCTTACGTTCTTAATAGGGTACCGTCCAAATCCGTGAAGACAACACCGTTTGAAGAATGGTTTGGCAAGAAACCAATGTTGTCTTACCTGAAAATTTGGGGTTGTGAGGCTTACGTTAGGAAACTTCAGCCTGACAAACTTGAATCCAAGGCGGAGAAATGCATCTTTGTGGGATATCCAAAGGAAAATGTTGGATACACCTTCTACAACTAGACTGAGGGCAAAACGTTTGTCGCCAAGACTGGACGCTTTCTTGAGAAAGAGTTTCTCTCGAAAGAATTGAGTGGGAGGAAAATAGACCTCAACGAGATGATTGACCAATCACTCCAAGTGGAAGACATGGCAATGGAAGTTGTTCCGGAACCACCTTCCGTAGTGGGAGCTGAAGAGAACGGTCATCATGATATTCATAACAATCGTAACATACATGATGATCTTGATCAAGATGAAGAGGATCCTATTGTACCCCGCAGGTCATCAAGAGTCTGAAATAAAGTTGAGTTTTACGGACAGCTTGTCAATGCAGTCATGTTAAATGAACCTGACGAACCTGCGAACTACAAAGAAGCAATGAAGGGAACCGAGTCCGAGAAATGGCTGGAAGCCATGAAATCCGAGATAGACTCCATGTATGCCAACAAAGTATGGACTTTGGTGGATATTCCCGAGGACCGAAAGGCCGTCGAGAATAAGTGGATATTCAAGAAAAAGACTGACGCAGACGGAAACGTATCTGTCTATAAAGCTCGACTTGTCGCAAAAGGTTTCCGACAAGTTCAAGGAGTTGACTACGAAGAGACTTTCTCTCCCGTAGCGATGCTGAAGTCTATCCGGATATTACTAGAAATTGCTGCCTATCATGATTATGAAATATGGCAGATGGATGTGAAACCCGCGTTCCTTAATGGTAACATTGAGGAAGAGTTGTACATGGTACAACCGGAAGGTTTTATTGATCCTAAGGACGCTGGTAAGGTATGAAAACTTCAACGGTCCATTTATGGGTTGAAGCAAGCATCTCGGAGCTGGAATCTTCGATTTGATGAGGTGATCAAAGCATTTGGATTTGTCCAAAATGTCGAAGAATTCAGTGTTTATAAGAAAGTGAGTGGGAGCTCTGTAGCATTCCTAGTGATATATGTGGATGACATATTGTTGATAGGGAAAGATGTAAAATTTCTGGAGAGCGTGAAGGAATACTTAAATGGACAGTTTTCCATGAAGGACCTAGGTGAAGCTGCATATATATTAGGCATTAAAATCTATAGAGATAGATCAAGACGCCTATTAGCACTGAGTCAGAGAACTTACCTTGAGAAGATATTGAAAAGGTTCAATATGGATAACGCCAAGAGAGGCCTCTTGCCCGTTATGAAAGGAAGTAAATTGATTGTGACTCAATGCCCAGCAACAGCAAAAGAAAGGGAGAAAATGTCCTCAAAACCCTATTGTAAGGCCCCCGATGCGGTGCTAACTCGAGTTAGTCGCTTTCGCGTCTCGCTCAAGTTAGTAGCGCATAAAGAGCCACCGACTCACGACACTCGCACTCGTGTCGCTGCCGGATTCTCGACAACAAGTATATGAACAAAGAACTTAAACCAAGACATAAATATATAGAGTCCAGGGCATACATCGCCACTGGAATTTATTACAACATCTCAGAGGTCCGTGGACCCAACAGAAAATCATGCAACAAGCGGAAGACAAACACGACCGAGTACGGTCAAAATCCAAATTGCCCTAGAGAGGGCTGCACATAAAGAGTCCACCCACGGATCGTCGAAGCCCAACTGTAGGATCTACTGAACGAGGTCGTCCTCATCGTCATCCTCCGGGGGCACCTCCACGAAGTATCGTCCAGTGCTTGGGTCAAGGTAGTACTCCACTGCAGCGACCGATCAGGCAAAACAGTAAAAGCACAAAGGAAAACAGGGGTGGGATTATGTAATTACAGGATAACTAACTTCCTACGGTAGGACAAGATAAAGGTAAAGGTTGCACCAGCACTAGCATATATGGTGGCTATCGTTCTATTGGAGTAGAGGTAAGATCCAAGAATACACGTGACATCGCGTCATAAGTCTGCTATTCACCTACTTACGTCAAACATAACACAACCTGGATCTTCTCTCGGTCCCCCTGGACGAAGAAAAGCAACCAAGGCACTCACACGGTAGGTAAGTTTTAATTATGATTCAAATTGATGTTATTCTATGAACAAGGAGTAGGTCTCAAGTCGTCCATAACCGCGGACACGGCTTTTCGAAAAGATTTAACCCTGCAGGGGTGTACAACCTGCCCATCATAGGCTTCGCATGTACGCCCGGTTTCCACTTGGCTAAGTAAGCGCCTGAAACTCCGGAACGTCAGAGTCCCTCTAACTAATAACACACAACTCCGGGTGGCCCCCGGTGAGTCGACACCCAACTCAAAAGACGGCCGCGCTCTCGAATCGGCCTCTACCATATGGCCAAGGTCGGGTTTAGTCTCGCCTATATAACAGGGGACTTCCCTAGCTCACCAGTGTGGACCAACCAGAGGAACTATGTCTCCGTTGGTCCGGGTTATTTCGAAAACTGTTGGGGTACCAACCAAGCACACACACTTTTGCAAATAGTAAATCAGCTCGGGCCACCACTAGAATTGTAGGAAGCTAGGTAGGTAATACAAGGGGACCCCATAGAATCCCACACACGATTAGGCACGCTCATCAAGAAACACAATACCCGAAACTCGGGACCTAGGTGACTCAAATGGAACAAAACACCTGGCGGGAACAGCCTGGTCTCCCATCATTCGTCAAGTATATAATTAACATAATAATAATAATAAATATCAACCAACTTCTTTAGATATATGATATCCCAAACCATAGCATAGGGTAAGCATCAAGTTTTCCTACTCATACTAAGCAATGGCTGAGCAGCGGTAACTTAGCAATACAACATTTTGCTGGGATGTGGGGATCATGGCTGTTTTTTTTTGAATGCAGCATAAGCAAGGTGGATAGGATCAAACAAACGTTCTAGACTACAGCTAGGCAGGTAGGCAGAAAGGTATCAAGTAATGGTATAAATCTTCCCCTTGCCTGGGTAATCGGTCGTCGAAGCGGATGCAGCAGGGTCCTCGGCCTCGGTGTCGGAAATCTCCACGTAAGTCTCCTCGGAAGTCTTAGGTGCTAACGTAAAGTACCGGCAAGGAAAAGGCACACAAGTAAGCAATGGGTGCAATGCACAGGCAAGGATGGTATGATCGAGTTTATTCGACATGATGTGACCCTATCTAGTCAGAATTAAATGAAGGTGGTGACGACACGTCAACAACTTCATATGCAATTATTTACGTAAAATGGCTTTGGTCTTAGCCTTATTTTGGGTGGAAGTAACATGGCAACATGACATGATTAACAATTCATTTAACAGAAGTAAATACAACGTGAAAAGTAAACATCGATTCAAGAGACGGAGAGATGTCGATGAGACTGACATCGGGAAGGTGCAACAAAAGAAAGGAACCCAGCCACATTGCATATGACAATATGTATAGGGGCTGGTTTTTCACAGATGCAAAGATTTGAAGAAGACATGGACAGGAACTTGGGACCTGAGTGCAAAGTTGCACTACTTGCTTTTGGGAAAAAGCTCAAATGCCGCAACAGTTACCACCACGCTGATCCTTGGAGGAAACTACCCCAAAATCATATAGGGCATGCCCTAAGTTGAAACCTTCAACAGATTGCAAAAGGCAAAGGAACTGAGGGGCTAAGTGCAAATTTGCCAAAACTCCTAAAATAGAGGGGGAAAAATGCATATTGGACCTCACCATTGCGATCAGTGGGTAAAACTACCCCAAAAACATATATGGGATTACATGTTTGGGGTAGAGTGTTCAAGCCCCAAATTCAGATTTGAATAGGAATTCAAATCAAGTTTGGGAGTTAAATAGAAAAAAAAACACAGAAAAAGAAAAAGAAAAGGGAAGGACTCAGCCATGTGGGCTGGTCTCGGGCAATTCCGGCCCAGCTCCAGCGAGCTATGGGCTCGGCCCACTGACCTTACGGGCCACGTCCCGCTGACGCGAGGGACCCACTAGTCAGTCTCGTGGAGAAAAGAGAAAAAAGGGGGCCTTTGGCGCTGCCGGGGTTCGAACCCGCGACACCTCCCTGACCAACCTGCCCCCCTTGCCACTGCGCTGGTGCGTGCTATCTGAACAAAGGTAGCAGTGCTGCCAACATAAGCAGTGACAGCGCTACGTCTGAACCCAGGCTGAGGCCTGAACTCGTCGACGGCGACTTCTTACCGAGACGCAGCCGTCGCCCTCAAAGCTCTCCCGACACTGCTAAGACAACAAAACGCAAGGGTGCACCACCATGAAACCATGGGTGCCCCGAGATCTTCAAACGGTGGCCGAAAAGGGGCTGCTTTTCCGCCGGCGACAAGCTCGGCGGCGCCTGCACCCTGCAAACTCAGAGACCACGGCTGGACTAAGAGTGAGGCCACGATGGCTCCTAGAGGTCCTTCTGCGCTTCCCGGACACGAACATCACATGCGTGCGTGCGTCCCGGGCACGCCACGGGCACGACGGCTACGAGCCCCGCGGAGGCAACGAGAAACGCGGCGGCGACTTATGGCGTTGCGGGGAACTACTACGCGCACGACAAGAGACGACAGGAGGGGAGTCGCACGCTCACCTAGGGGGGTGCTGGAGTAGACCTCGAGCAAACAAAGAGGAGCGAGGAGAGCTCGCCGAGGTCGACGTCGGGGAAGACGACGTCCCGGCTTGGAGGAAGACGGTGGCGAGGCGCGCCGCGGCCACTAGCTCCGACCTGCGGACAAAAACGGGACGCAGGAGTGGTCAGGGCCGCGTACGCGTGCACACGATCAACGACATGGCGAGGCGGCGGCCGATTCGGGTTCCTACCGGCGGAACAGGGGGCTCCAAAATCTTTCATGGCGGCGGCGGCGGGCAAAATCGAGGAGGGGGGAACGGAGCTAGGGTTCGGGAGAAGGAGAGGGGGGCGCAGCCTTTAAGGGGGCGAGGAGGAGAGGCTGCGTAGGGGCTCCAGCCAAGCTCCTCTCCGTCCTGCTCTGACGAGGGGAAAAGGAGGGGGAAAAGGTGGGGAATAAGACGCTGGCAAGCGGGCCCGAGCGGTCAGGAAGAGAAAAAAAATGAAGGGCGCGGGGCTCCTCTTGCTGGGCCGAAACGGCCAGGCCCCGGATGGGCTGGGCTTCTCTGGATGCAGAGGAGGAAAAGAAAGAAAAAACCCTCTGCATTTATGAAAATGCAGCAGACAAAGAAAAGAAAAGAGGAGGGAAAAGAGATTATAAAAATATAGCACAACATTTTTAAATATCTCTGGCAACAAGCTTGATCATCCAAAATTGGTTGGGCAATTTTTGGATGCAGAGAAAAATCACCACAATCCAAACAGTGCCTTTTCCATAGAAAAAGGTGCATTTGGGATTCTTTGGAAAGAAACACAAGGGTAAAAATTCCATGAGCTCAAGAATCTCACACCTTGCATTATTTTGGATTTTTCAAAATTGGTTTGACCAATTTTGGCAACAACAAAAATGTGGCTCCTTTTTAAAATTCAAACCATTTGAACTAGGGGCCACTGTTTTGAATGTTGTAAAAAAAGATTTGACAAGGAAAGAATCCTTGGCAAGACAAAAGAATTGGCTAGGCCAAAGATGAGGTTGAGGGGAGGTGACATGCAATCAGAACAATTTCAAGATCATGTCACTTGAACTACATTGATCACCTTAGATCACAAAGCAAAAGAACTCCAATCCCAATGTAATTCAAAATCATCACATGCAAAGTCATGAACATCCACCATGAGGAGTTACAAGTTCAACAGACAAAGGTACAAAACATGGTGTATCATATGGGCATTACATGTGGGCTGTTACAGCACTCCCCCACCAACACAGGATCTCGTCCCGAGATCTAAGCCTGAAACAACTCAGGATACTCGGAACGGAGATGATCTTCACGCTCCCATGTTGCTTCCTTCTCCGAATGATGTGACCATTTAACTTTCATGAACTTGACGAACTTGTTGCGAGTCTTGCGCTCGGGCGTCTCAAGAACACGGATTGGACGCTCTGAGTAGGAAAGGTCCGCACTCAGCTGTATCTCGCCGTCAACAGCCTGCTCTGGCTGCTTGAAGCACTGCTTTAGCTAGGACACATGGAACACGTCATGCACCATGGACAGAGTCTCTGGGAGCTCGAGCCGAAAGGCAAGATGTCCTCTAGTCTCAAGGATGCGGAAAGGTCCGACAAATCTTGGAGCGAGCTTTCCTTTGATACCAAAGCGGTGAGTTCCCCTCAACGGAGACACTCTCAGGTACGCCCAATCACCAACCAGAAACGCTACACCACGGTGCCTTTTGTCATAATAGGCATTCTGCCTAGACTGTGCTGCCTTTAGGTGCTCTCGGACAATCTTCACTCTGTCCTCTACCTCTTGGATCACATCTGGACTGAACAGCTGTCTCTCACCTATCTCGGACCAGTTCAAAGGTGTCCTGCACTTGCGGCCATACAAGACTTCAAACGGCGCTACTTGCAGACTTTCCTGATAGCTGTTGTTGTAAGAGAACTCCGCATACGGCAAGCATTCTTCCCACTTCATGCCAAACGAGATGACACATGCCCGAAGCATGTCCTCGAGGATTTGGTTCACGCGTTCGACTTGCCCACTTTTCTGAGGGTGATAAGCGGTACTGAACAACACTGTCGTACCAATCGCCTTTTGAAAGGCCTGCCAGAACTTAGAGGTGAAAAGGCTGCCTCTATCGGAACTGATCTTCTTGGGAATGCCATGCAAGGATACAACTCTTGCGGTGTACAAATCCGCCAACTGAGCTGCTGAAATGGAGTCCTTCACTGGAAAGAAGTGGGCAACTTTGGAAAGATTGTCAATGATAACAAAGACGGCATTGTTCTTCTTCTGCGACAAGGGGAAGCCTGTGATGAAATCCATCTCTATATGATCCCATTTCCACTCCGGAATCTCAAGTGGCTGAAGCAACCCTGCAGGCTTCTGATGATGTGCCTTCACTCTCCTGCACACATCACACTGAGACACGTAACGGGAAACATCCCGCTTCATACGAGTCCACCAAAAGCTTTGCTTGTGATCTTGATACATCTTCGTACTGCCAGGGTGAATAGACAGCTTGGAATCATGGGCTTCCTTCATGATGACCTCTCTGAGATCTCCCTCCTTGGGAACAACAACTCGCTCTTCAAACAACACGGTGCCGTCATTATGCACTGAAAAGCAACCGTACTTTGGAACTGAGGTGGCAATACCCTGCTTGATCTTTTGTATCATTGAGCTGCCCGACTGAGCTTCAAGAATCCTCTCATGGATAGTGGGATCTACCACAAGGTTGGCAAGATAGCCTGCTGGAACTAGCTCAAGATTGAGCCTTCGAAAGGACTCACACAAATCAGGGTGTATCTTCTGCACCTGGATATTATTGCAATCGTCCTTGCGGCTCAGCGCATCAGCTATGACATTCGCCTTCCCAGGCGTGTACTGAACATCAACTGTGTACTCAGTAATGGTTTCAAGCCATCTTCTTTGCCTCAAGTTCAGATTTGGCTGAGTGAACAAGTACTTCAGGCTCTTGTGGTCCGTGAACACATCCACCTTCCTCCCTAAGAGGAGGTGTCGCCAAGTGACCAAAGCGTGCACAACTACTGCAAGCTCCAAGTCGTGCGTGGGATAATTCCTCTCACTCTTCTTCAACTGCCGTGAGGTATAAGCCACAATATTCCTGCCTTGCATAAAAACTCCGCCTAGACCTTGCAAGGAGGCATCACAAAACACTTGAAAAGGCCGTGACTCATCTGGCGGCGTGAGAATTGGAGCTGTGGTCAGCTTCTCTTTCAACTCCTCGAAGGCTGACTGTCAAGCTGGTGACCAAGTGTACCGCTTGTCCTTGCACAAAAATTCAGTCATTGGCTTCGCTATTTTGGAGAAATTCTGCACAAACCTCCTGCAATAGCTGGCGAGGCCGAGAAAACTCCTTAGATGCTTCACGTTCTTCGGTGGAGCCCACTCTTGAATAGTGCATACTCGCTCTGGGTCAACCGCAATTCCCTCAGCGGAGATGACATGGCCCAGAAAATTGACCTTGTCCAGCCAAAACTCACACTTGGAAAACTTGGCGTAATACCGGTGCTCTCTCAACTTCTGCAGCACCAGGCGTAGATGTTCCTCATGTTCAGCCTCTGACTTGGAATAGACAAGAATGTCGTCGAGGTAGAGGATCACGAACACATCAAGCCATTCTTGGAACAAATAGTTCATAGCTCTCATGAATGTCGGAGGGGCATTTGAGAACCCAAAAGTCATGACTGTGAACTCATACAACCCATAACGTGTGCTGAACGCGGTCTTGGGAATATCCTCTTCACGAACACGGATTTGATGATACCCCATTCTCAAGTCAAGCTTTGAAAACACCTTAGCCCCATTCAACTGTTCGATCAGATCATTGATGCGGGGTAAAGGGTACTTGTTCTTGATGGTCTTCTTGTTGATACCGCGATAGTCCTGGACCAAGCGGCTAGTCCCATCCTTATTCTGGACAAACAAAGCTGGTGCACCCCAAAGGGAAGTGCTCGCGCGGATAAAACCGCCTGCCTCCAACTGTCAACTGCTTCTTGAGCTCAATCAACTCCTTCGAACACATCTTGTACGGATGTCGAGAAATTGGCTGGGTACCAGGCTCTAGCTCAATAACGAACTCGATAGCTCGAACTGGGGGAATTCCTGGAAACTCCTCCGGAAAGACGTCTGGGAACTCACAGACAACTCTGACCTCTTCGAGCAAAGGCGCAACTCCTGCATTCAAAGCGTACAGCTGTGCTGGTTCTGTCATAAAGCCACAAGTGTACAAGACTTCTGCACCTGAATCATGTGTCAACTTCACTGATCTGGTCGGACAATCAATATTGGCCTTGTGCTGCACAAGCCAATCCATGCCCAAAATGAAATCAATGTCGGAACGCGGAAGCAAAATCAAGGAAGCGGAGAAAAGGAGACCCTGAATCTGGATCTGCACATCAGGAACTTTCACAGCTGAACTCAACTTGGAGCCCGGGGTAGAGATAGCCATAGGAGACGACATCATCTCTGAATGCAAATCATGTGCACGTGCAAAAGACTTGGAAGCGAAGGAATGAGAAGCTCCGGAATCGAACAACACTGCCGCTGGAACTGAACACACAAGCAACCTACCAAGAACGATCTCTGAAGACTGCTGAGCATCTGTGAGCATCACGTTGTTCACACGAACTGCACGTGGCTGTGCCTTCACCATCGCGCTCCTCGGAGTAGAGCGAGGTGGAGGCGGTGGAAGCCGAGCAAAGCGAGGGTCGGTGCAGTTTGGGGAGGTGTGCCCCGGCTCTCTGCACTTGTAGCAGATCACGCCCGGCCTGGGCTGCTGCTGTGGCCTTGTTGGCCTCGCGTGTGGTGGTGTAGAGCGAGGCCCCTGCTGAACTGGGACGGGAGGGCGGGCAAAAGTGCGGACAACTGCCCCCCTTTGCTGGTACTGCTGTCTCTGCGGTGGTGCCTCTATGACCCACGTCTTTGCCTTCTTGTGGACCATCACCGCGGAACTGTGCTCTCTCTGGCGCTTCCTGTCTGCATCCCACTCTACTCTGGCTGACTCCTGGCGGATAGCCTGATCCACGAACTATGAGAACAGCGTGGGGCTGCACTGAGTGAGCGCGTACTTGATCTCTGTGCTGAGACCCCCACGGAACCTGGCTATCTTTTTAGCCTCTGTGCTGACCTCTTCTGGTGCGTACCTGGCGAGCCTGACGAAGGCCAGGTTGTACTCCTGAACTGACCTGTCACCCTGTCTCAGAGCCAAGAACTCCTCACGCTTCCTGTCCATCAGGCCACTCGGAATATGCGCTGCTCTGAAGTCTGCGACGAAATCTGCCCACGTGATGATAGCATCGCCCTTGTTGGCCTTGTAGGTATCGTACCAGCTGGCTGCTGCACCCTGAAGCTGGAAGGAGGCGAAGGTGACGTAGTCGACGGGTCTGACGGTGTTTGCATTGAAGTGCTTCTTGATCTCTGCGATCCAGTCATCCGCCTCCAGCGGGTCTCGAGCCTCGGAGAACCTGGGGGGGGGGGGTTGATAGCGAGGAACTGCTGCAGTGTAGTGTACTATGGTCGATCATTCCTCTGGGCAGTCTAGTTCTGCAGCATCTGTAAGATCGCAGTTGTGCCCTGAGCCACTGCGGCCACAGCCTCCCCAAGGATAGGGTTCTCTGGCGGCGGCATGTTCGCTCTTGGCATCCTATATACAGGAACACTTATGAGAACATGGTTGAAACATTGACGAAACCAGAAGATAAAGCAATATTGACAACAAAACTTCCTCACGAGGTATGAGAAAGCCGAAGGCTGAAATTCCACCAAGGTTAACCCGGAAAGTCGAAAGCTAGGTGCTACTGTAATCCCCAAACCGAGATCATCCGAATCCAAGATAATAATCTTCTAGCGAGCACACAACAATATATACGAGTGGTTGAAGACCTGAACGTTGAGACATCTGCCCTGAGCGGCACGCCGAAGCGGTCTCCTATAGGGGGAGGAACCACATCCGAAAATGCCAACCATCCCTGTATAGGAGTTTCACCTGAGATACACCGTAAGCGAGGTGGAGCAGTCAACCCCAAGTGGCGGCTCAGTGTTCTCAATGTACGCCAACCCTTCTCGTCGCTAGCAAAGAATTATAGAGGAATCGGAGCCTCATGTAAACGAGAACCTAGATTTGATTTGAAAGGGGATAAGTTGCAGAGAGAAAACAACGTATCACTTCCTCACGGAAAAAGGGGTGGGAGGGTGGGGTAAGAAGAAAAGAAAGAGTTCCTACTCTCCGATTTTTCCTTAATAACTACAAAATAGTTTCTAGACTCAACTTCGTCCAGTAAGGGGTCCTACAGTCAGTCCTGCTCTGATACCAAGTTGTAAGGCCCCCGATGCGGTGCTAACTCGAGTTAGTCGCTTTCGCGTCCCGCTCAAGTTATAGCGCATAAAGAGCCACCGACTCACGACACTCGCACTCGTGTCGCTGCCGGATTCTCGACAACAGGTATATGAACAAAGAACTTAAACTAAGACATAAATATATAGAGTCCAGGGCATACATCGCCACTGGAATTTATTACAACATCTCAGAGGTCCGTGGGCCCAACAGAAAATCATGCAACAAGCGGAAGACAAACACGACCGAGTACGGTCAAAATCCAAATTGCCCTAGAGAGGGGTGCACATAAAGAGTCCACCCACGGATCGTCGAAGCCCAACTGTAGGATCTACTGAACGAGGCCGTCCTCATCGTCATCCTCCGGGGGCACCTCCACGAAGTATCGTCCAGTGCTCGGGTCAAGGTAGTACTCCACTGCAGCGGCCGATCAGGCAAAACAGTAAAAGCACAAAGGAAAACAGGGGTGAGATTATATCATTACAGGACAACTAACTTCCTACGGTAGGACAAGATAAAGGTAAAGGTTGCAGCCGCACTAGCATATATGGTGGCTATCGTTCTATTGGAGTAGAGGTAAGATCCAAGAATACACGTGACATCGCGTCATAAGTCTGCTATTCACCTACTTACGTCAAACATAGCACAACCTGGATCTTCTCTCGGTCCCCCTGGACGAAGAAAAGCAACCAAGGCACTCACACGGTAGGTAAGTTTTAATTATGATTCAAATTGATGTTATTCTATGAACAAGGAGTAGGTCTCAAGTCGTCCATAACCGCGGACACGGCTTTTCGAAAAGATTTAACCCTGCAGGGGTGTACCAACTGCCCATCATAGGCTTCGCATGTACGCCCGGTTTCCACTTGGCTAAGTAAGCGCCTGAAACTCCGGAACGTCAGAGTCCCTCTAACTAACAACACATAACTCCGGGTGGCCCCCGGTGAGTCGACACCCAACTCAAAAGCCGGCCGCGCTCTCGAATCGTCCTCTACCGTATGGCCTAGGTCGGGTTTAGTCTCGCCTATATAACAGGGGAATTCCCTAGCTCACCAGTGTGAACCAACCAGAGAAACTATGTCTCCGTTGGTCCGGGTTATTTCAAAAACTGCTGGGGTACCAACCAAGCACACACACTTTTGCAAATAGTAAATCAGCTCGGGCCACCATTAGAATTGTAGGAAGCTAGGTAGGTAAGACAAGGGGACCCCATAGAATCCCACACACGATTAGGCACGCTCGTCAAGAAACACAATACCCGGAACTCGGGACCTAGGTGACTCAAATGGAACAAAACACCTGGCGGGAACAGCCTGGTCTCCCATCATTCGTCAAGTATAAATTAACATCATAATAATAATAAATATCAACCAACTTCTTTAGATAATATGATATCCCAAACCATAGCATAGGGAAAGCAACAAGTTTTCCTACTCATACTAAGCAATGGCTGAGCAGAGGTAACTTAGCAATACAACGTTTTGCTGGGATGTGGGGATCATGGCTGTTTGGTTTTTTTTTTGAATGCGGCATAATCAAGGTGGATAGGATCAAACAAACGTTCTAGACTACAGCTAGGTAGGTAGGAAGAAAGGTATCAAGTAATGGTATAAATCTTCCCCTTGCCTGGGTAATCGGTCGTCGAAGCAGACGCAACAGGGTCCCCGGGCTCGGTGTCGGAAATCTCCACGTAAGTCTCCTCGGGCTCGGCCCACTGACCTTACGGGCCACGTCCCGCTGACGCGAGGGACCCACTAGTCAGTCTCGTGGAGAAAAGAGAAAAAAGGGGGCCTTTGGCGCTGCTGGGGTTCGAACCCGCGACGCCTCCCTGACCAACCTGCCCCCCTTGCCAGTGCGCTGGTGCGTGCTATCTGAACAAAGGTAGCAGTGCTGCCAACATAAGCAGTGACAGCGCTACGTCTGAACCCAGGCTGAGGCCTGAAATCGTCGACGACGACTTCTTACCGAGACGCAGCCGTCGCCCTCAAAGCTCTCCCGACGCTGCTAAGACACGAAAACGCAAGGGTGCACCACCATGAAACCATGGGTGCCCCGAGATCTTCAAACGGTGGCCGAAAAGGGGCTCCTTTCCCGCCGGCGACCGGCTCGGCGGCGCCTGCACCCTGCAAATTCAGACACCACGGTCGGACTAAGAGCGAGGCCACGATGGCTCCTAGAGGTCCTTCTGCGCGTCCCGGACACGAACATCACATGCGTGCGTGCGTCCCGGGCACGACGGCTACGAGCCTCGTGGCGGCAACGAGAAACGCGGCAGCGGCTTATGGCGTTGCGGGGAACTACTACGCGCACGACAGGAGACGGCAGGAGGGGAGTCGCACACTCACCTAGGGGGGTGCTGGAGTCGACCTCGAGCAAACAGAGAGGAGGGAGGCGAGCTCGTCGAGGTCGACGTCGGGGAAGACGACGTCCTGGCGTGGAGGAAGACGGTGGCGAGGTGCGCTGCGGCCACTAGCTCTGACCTGCGGACAAAAACGGGACGCGGGAGTGGTCAGGGCCACGTACGCGTGCGCACGATCAACGACATGGCGAGGCGGCGGCCAATTCGGGTTCCTACCGGCGGAACAGGGGGTTCCAAAATCTTTCATGGCGGCGGCTGCGAGCGAAATCGAGGAGGGGGGAACGGAGCTAGGGTTCGGGAGAAGGATAGGGGGGCGCAGCCTTTAAGGGGGCGAGGAGGAGAGGCTTCGGAGGGCCTCCACGCCGAGCTCCTCTCCGTCCTGCTCTGACGAGGGGAAAAAGGAGGGGGAAAAGGTGGGGAAGAAGACGCTGGCAAGCGGGCCCGGGCGGTCAGGAAGAGAAAAAAATGAAGGGCGCGGGGCTCCTCTTGCTGGGCCGAAACGGCCAGGCCCCGGATGGGCTGGGCTTCTCTGGATGTAGAGGAGGAAAAGAAAGAAAAAACCCTCTGCATTTATGAAAATGCAGCAGACAAAGAAAAGAAAAGAGGATGGAAAAGAGATTATAAAAATATAGCACAACATTTTTAAATATCTCTGGCAACAAGCTTGATCATCCAAAATTGGTTGGGCAATTTTTGGATGCAGAGAAAAATCACCACAATCCAAACAGTGCCTTTTTCCATAGAAAAAGGTGCATTTGGGATTCTTTGGAAAGAAACACAAGGGTAAAAATTCCATGAGCTCAAGAATCTCACACCTTGCATTATTTTGGATTTTTCAAAATTGGTTTGACTAATTTTGGCAACAACAAAAATGTGGCTCCTTTTTAAAATTCAAACCATTTGAACTAGGGGCCACTGTTTTGAATGTTGTAAAAAAAGATTTGAAAAGGCAAGAATCCTTGGCATGACAAAAGAATTGGCTAGGCCAAAGATGAGGTTGAGGGGAGGTGACATGCAATCAGAACAATTTCAAGATCATGTCACTTGAACTACATTCATCACCTTAGATCACAAAGCAAAAGAACTCCAATCCCAATGTAATTCAAAATCATCACATGCAAAGTCATGAACATCCACCATGAGGAGTTACAAGTTCAACAGACAAAGGTACAAAACATGGTTTATCATATGGAATTACATGTGGGCTGTTACACCTATGCTTCAGCCATAGGTTCTATCATGTATGCTATGCTGTGTACTTGACCAGATGTGGCCCTAGCGGTTAGTCTGACTAATCGTTACCAAAGTAATCCTGGAATGGATCATTGGATTGCAATAAAGAAAGTCCTTAAGTACTTACGAAGAACTAAGGACATGGTTCTCGTCTATGGGGGGTGTGAAGAAGAGCTTGCCGTAACAGGTTACGTCGATGCTAGTCTTGGTACTGATCCCGATGACTCGAAATCTCAGACGGGATACGTATTCATGTTGAATGGTGGTGCGATTAGCTGGAGGAGCGGCAAGCAGTCAGTCGTCGCCCAATCTACGATGGAGACGGAGTATATTGCCGCTTGCGAAGCGTCAAATGAAGCGCATTGGTTGAAGAAGTTCGTCATCGAGCTTGGCGTATTCCCTAGTTGCACTGACCCCGTTAACATTTATTGCGACAATACCGGTGCCATTGCTAACGCAAGGGAGACGAGGACTCACTCTACAGCCAAGCATATTCTCCGACGTTTCCATGTGACGCGAGACTACGTCAAGGATGGTCATACTAGGATTTGAAAATACATACAGATCTAAACCCGTCAGACCCAATGACTAAACCTCTTCCACAGG
Source organism: Bromus sterilis (assembly GCA_950022295.1). Classification (NCBI taxonomy): domain Eukaryota; kingdom Viridiplantae; phylum Streptophyta; class Magnoliopsida; order Poales; family Poaceae; genus Bromus; species Bromus sterilis. The sequence goes on from OX465599.1 coordinate 61,684,882, forward strand.
GCAAGTTTGAGAAACACCGAGAGACTATTGGTGTTAGATACATACCTGATGTAAACTAGTGTAATTTGTACTCTAGTGCAAGTGGGAGACTGTTGGATATGTGCCCTAGAGGCAAATTAATAAAGATATTTGTCACATATCTATTTGTTCATAATACGTTGTATACTATCCTAGAACTGTATTAAGCAGAAACATTAATACACGTGTGTTATATAACAACCCGGTCCCTAGTTAACTCAGACATACTAGCTCATTGGGCAATCGATGATCAAGGTTTCCTGATCATGAGATGTAAACTATCTATTGACAATGAGGTCATATCATTAGGAGAATGATGTGATGGACACCCACCCACCTATAGCATTGCAGTGTGATCAAGTCACATAGTTCAGCATTGCGATGACTTAATAACATAGTGACTCAATCCTTAGACCGTGATGATCATACATAATTGCTATCTATTAGGATGCTTTGCGTACATCAACCGTTACACTGAAACATGGTAACCATAAAGGTGTGTCTTGGGTAATCCGAAGTAGATATGTTGAGGAGTATGAAATAGATCAGAACGGGATTTGTCCATCCGAGTGACGGATAGGTCCTCTGGGCCCACTCGGTGATATTGCATCAACAGCTAGCTAGTGACTAGGTCACATGAGATGTAATATGCACAGACGAGTAAACATGTTTGTCAGAGACGAGGGAGAACTAGGTATTGGATACCGACGATCATACCTCGGACAAACATAGTACCGCAACACAAAGGGATCAAGTCATATTGTTAACGGTTCAACGGCGAAGAAGTTTATTCGATGGAAGCGCAGGGCACATCAAGGATTGTAACCAGATCCCACATGATGGTCATTGGTCAGAGAGTGTCTCGATCATGTCTACTGTTTCCCGAACCGTAGGGTGTCACACTTAAGGGCAATCGATGCATTAAGGACAGATTCGGGATTATCGGTGAAATAAGAGAGAACACCGGAATTGTTTCGGGAGGTGCCGGAAGCTGTTCCGGATATTTTGAAAGGTTCAAAATAAAGTTTATTGATGTTTAAATATGTTTTATTATTTGATTTACAGAATTAAATACTAAAAAGGATTTAAATATTAATTAAAAAGGTGGAAAAGGCATATGGGCCTAAAGAGGCCCATGAGGGGAGAAGGGGGTTTCCCCCCTTGGCCCATGGCGCCAAGGGAGGGGACTTGGCCCCCTCCCTAGCCGCACGCTTCCCCCCTTTTGGAGTTTAGTCCCACATGGGGGAGGGGAGGAGGTTCCCCCCCTCCTTGGCCTATATAAGGAGGGGTAGGGTGCTCTTTTTCATCCATCCCATTGAGTTCTTTCTCTCTCTCTCTTTCTCCGACCTAGAGCGGACTCCCCTTGTTTGGAGTTTGCACCTGGTTGGGGGTTTCACCATAATCCGAACGCCGTCGCGCTGCCGGAATTGGGATCTGAATCAGTCTTATTTCCGCTGCTCTTCTAGTTCGGAGCCTGGATGGACATCAGTTGCACCGTACGTGTGTAATCCCGCGAGGCACTACACGCGTGGTGCTACTTCATCGCCGGAGGTTCTTCAACACGACAGGGAGGTCGTAGGATCAGAGTCTACGCCAACCACGTTCGAGGAACGTTTCCCTCTTTCGGTCTTCAAAGGTATGAACACCGATTCCTTCCGTTACATACATCAGCATAGCATAGATCTTGGGTTTGGGAATCATAGTTGGAAAAATTATTGTTTTCTGCCCTGTTCGCCAACACCAGGTAGCTGATACGGTGAGGATCTCTCACTCCTCGTTGGTTACTCCAAGTGGAAGGTGAGATGAGCGTAGCAGCAAATTTCCCTCGGTCAAGATACCAAGGTTATCAAACCAGTAGGACTCCAAGAGATACAAGAAGGTTTCACGGCGCTTGACGTGGACTTGCACACAGCAGCAAATAACTTTGCTCCCAACGTGTACAGAGGAGTTGTCAATTCCTCCGGCCTTGCTGTTTACAAAGGATCAACGCAAGAGATAATAATAGTGGAAACTGAAAGTAAACTAAGAATGTAAACAGTAATGTGAAGATGGACCGGGGTCCCGTGATTTTCACTAGTGATGTCTCTCTCCCAAAAGACGATAAAAGTGCTAGCGAGGTAAACAAATCACAACTAGGCAATTGATAGAATTATGAAGGCACCGCAATGCTAACTATGCTGCAAAGAAAGGAAGGGCTTAAAAGCAATGGGAAGTACGCCAATGTAAGTAGACCGAAATCCAACTGCATCTACTACGAATCATCCACCTTGAGATATCTATCCAGAACATCTCGCTGGTATTAAGTTGCGAATCCCACCCAAAGTGTAAACTCAAAGCAACAGACAACTGCATTAAAAGAACTTTGTGTAAAGTAAACAATCCTTGCACCCGCGGATACAAGCACCGTTGTTTTATCCCTGGTGGAAACAACACATCCCCTAGTCTCATGTTTCTGTCACTCAAGCTAGACATCAAGGGGCTGAACCCACAATCAATCATAACGCTCCCTCTTGGAGTTGCAACAAATCACTTGGCCAAATTAAAATACGGCAACGGAGAACATGCAAGAATTTACTCAAGAACAAAATATAAAAGAGAAGAACCAAATATATTACTCATCACAATATGAACATAGTCTCTCAGATCCTAGAAAACTCAGCATAGCAACAGCAGAAATGACAATAGTGCCTCGATCATGTGAGGCAGCTCACGAGGTCTCGAAAGTGGAAGCACAAAGAGGGGAGAGAAGTACATCACATAGCTACTGGTCACGGACCCATGGTCCAAGGGAAACTACTCACGGTACATACGGGAGGCGTCCATGGCTATGGATGGTCTCCCGGAGGGGTTTCCTCCTCCCGGCAGGGTGCCGGGGCAGCTTCTCCAGGCAGCCCCGATCTAGAAACGGCGACGGCGGCGGTACAGAGGCGAGATCGCGGAAAAGAGATCGATATTTGGGGTTTCCACCCCGAGGGCTAAATATAGGCGAAGGGGGGCACCGAGAGGGGCCACAGGGCAGCCAGGAGGCCCCCTGCGCGGCCTAGGGTGGGGCCGCGCCAGGGACCCTTCTGGAGTCCCTGTGGTGGACCCCTCCCTCCTTTGGTATTTCTGGAAGCTTCCGGGTCGCTGATTTTTTGGAGCACTTTTAATGGCCGGAAAACCTGAAATACAAAAATAACATAAAAAAGCAACTAGCAGCTGGGTGCACTGGGTTAATAGATTAGTCCAATTATGCTCAAAAGTGTATGAAAGTTCAAGCAAATCATGGCAAAGTCACACAAAACATGCATGGAGCAAGCAGAAATTATAGATACGGTTGGGACATATGAACATCCCCAAGCTTAATTCCTTCTCGTCCTCGAGTAGGTAAATGATAACAAGCATAATTTTTGTGGTGACATGCCACACAACCATATAAGGACTTTTAAGTAAAGCAATCAAAGCATGCAATTCAATTCAAGTCTTAACAAGCAAGAGTCTATATTAGCATTGACACAAGCAACAAAAGAACAAAAGGTGCAAGAGCTCTCGCTGTCCGTGACTCGAATGTCTCCAGATGGTGTTTGTGTGCAAGCAGGGGACTGGGGAAAAGAGAGAAAAAGGTTGTTGAGAACAACTATCTACTAAAGTTTCACACTTGGTCTCCTTTGGATTCTTATCTTGACTCGTCCCCAGACCACTAGCCAGGTACAAGTCAAACTGATCCACTCCTTTTCGATATTTTGAGCACTCATGCAATGGATGAGCGTGAGCAAGAAAGTTGACACCTAAAAGGCGAAATAGAAAGAAGATGGAGGAGGAAGACAAAAAAGGTGTGAAAGGCTCACATCAATGAGGACAATCATAGGTGAGAAAAGGCCATATGATAGATATGATGTGAGGAGTAGGGATTGCCATGCAATGGATGCACATGTGAGCTAAAAGCTCTCCAAGGGAACTAGTGTTGGTGCATCTAACTTGCTTGCTCAAGAAGACCTAGAGCTCATTTGAGGAGGCTCATCATTGGAATATACAAGCCAAGTTCTATAGTGTGAAGGTACCCACATAGCTATATGCATGATGATGATCTCTATGGAGTACAAGGGATAGAGGATGAAGTACTAGTGTGGATCTCTCAAAAGGAATAGTAGTGTGCCCCCTTCTCTCTTTTTATTTTTATTTTTCTATTTTTCTATTTTTTTGTATTTTTTTGGTGGCCTCAATGGCTCTTTCTATTTAACTCCCATTTGTCCTCTTTGGGATCTTTTGATTTTTCCTCTTTGGGATTTTTTCCCTCACTTTTGGGGCAACACTCTATATTTTACAAGAATAAAGGAGATCTTTCACACTTTACAAAGGTGCTCACATAAAGAAGATATAACTATCATGATGCAAATGTATGCTTCTGCCAGGATAGCAGGATATGCAATGATACTAGCGCGTCATGTAGCAATGATTAGGGCAAGGCCCAACTAGCATGCGGCTCATCGATCAAGCAAGTAGCACGTATGACATGAAGATCAAGTCATGAGAAGGTGGATATTGCATGGCAATGTATCTCGGAAAGGCTATAGAAATGCCTTGTAGGTAGGTATGGTGGCTGTTTTGAGGAAAGATATAAGGAGGCTTATGATGACAGAGCGTATCGTGCCAAGGGTTTGGATGCACCAGCGAAGTATGCTCCAACTCTCAAGGTGAGAAAGGGAAATGCACGGTACCGAAGAGGCTAGAAAAATTATAGCTGGGTGGAAGTGTCAACTTTCTAATAATCACATTAGTCCGAAGAACTCATGCACTTATTATCGGTAAATCTCAATCTAATCAGGAGGTTCACAAAGAGACGGGTACCCCGAGGAGGAGTGTATGGGGGTTTAGTTATCCTTGCGCATCCTAGAATCATGGTACGTGAGTGTACTCTAATATTCGAACCCTCTAGAGGTTAGTGATCCATCTAGTAGCTAGAGTTCTCAACAGGGGTTTTTGGTTTTCGAAAAACACACGGATTGCCCAAAATACGACATCTATCACTAATAGGCTCGAGCTCTTGACACCAAAAGTTCAAACATTACTCTAGTCACTACCTCAAAACTATTGCAAGTTACTACTACAAAGATAATAGCAACTTCAACTACCTACTTCTAGTCAAGACACAAAACTCAGTGCAACAGGCAAAATCTCTAACAAGATAAAACATGCAACCTATAGAAAGTTCAACCTTAAACAAAAGAAAAGCTCTAGAAAAACTAAAGCACTACAACTAAACAGAGCAGCAGCTAAGAAAATAAAAAGAACAACTCATAGCTAAAAGAATAAGCATGCAAATCCTATGAGGAGTTCTAGTTCAAGTGGAGCGTGTATCTCTCCCACACAAAAGAGTAAGCTGGGGTCAACTTGTTATGAACAGCAAGCAAAGCTAAAGAGTTCCTGGATGGTTATCCAGAATTTTTATGCAGGCTTGAACTTTACCTCGTGGAACCTGTTAGATTCCGCTGCGGGAGGAACTTTTATGTCAACCACACTTGGTGCTGCTACAAAGCTACTTGATGAGATGATGCTGAACTACGCTCAGTGGCACACCGAAAGATCTCCAACTGGTAAGAAGGTAAATTATGTCGAGGAGATCTCCTCTCTAAATGAAAAGGTTGACCTTATCATGTCTCTACTTACCAAGCAATCTCCTATTGATCCTCAGGATGTTCCTTTAAATTCTTTGGTTGCTCAAGAACAAGTAGATGTGAACTTTATCTCTAGAAACAACTTCAACAATAATGCTTATAGGGGAAACTTTGCTAGTAATCCTAGACCGTTTCCATTCACTTATGGGAACAACAACACCTACCCTAGCAACAAGAACCCCACCTCTGAACTAGAGAGTATGCTTAGAGACTTTATCACTACCCAAAAAGCCTTCAACAAGAATGTGGAAGAAAAACTAGCTAAATTAGATAATCTTTGTTTGAAGGTAGACAACTTAGCCCTTGATGGTGAGATGTTAAAAATTAGAACTTCTCCCCTTGAGGAGAGTAAGGTCACTCCTATTAATGCTATGCAGTTACAAATCAATGAAAATATTAGGATGATGGCTAAACTCAAAGAAAGATGGGCTAGAGAAAAAGAGGAAGAGGATAGAATTAAGAGCCTTCCTACCTACCACACAGTAGCCACTATCCAAGTAGTTGAGGATGTCCAAACAGTTAGCACCCATCACACCCCTAGTCCCACTGGACCTATCAATGGTGATGCTACCACCTCAACCATAGATGAAGAAACCTATATGAACATAGAGGCTTTCAAACAAGTGAACCTAAATGATATCAATACCTCCTTGATAGATAGTAGTGACCTAGACTTTGACAACTGCACTTTACCTGAAGTTATTGGTTTCCTACACAAGATGTCTAGAGACCCCCACACTAGCACACTTAATCTTGCCTTCACAGAGCATATCACCAATGCTCTAATCAAAGTTAGGGAGGAGAAGCTTAGACTAGAAGCCTCCATACCTAGGAATCTAGAAGATGGTTGGGATCCTATGATAAAAATCAAATTGAATAACTTCTCTTGTTATGCTCTTTGTGATGTTGGAGAAAGTACCTCAGTTATGCCCAAAAGAATGTATGATATGCTTGAATTGAAACCTTTTGATCCTTGTTCTTTTGGTGTTCATCTTGTTGATTCTTACGTAAAGAATCATTTGGGGAAGATCGACGATGTTCTTATCATTGTCAATGACAATTATGTTCCCGTTGATTTCACTATTATGGACATTGAATGTGAACCTTCTTGTCCAATTATTTTGGGACGTCCTTTTCTTCGTACAGTTGGTGCTGTTATTGATATGAAAGAAGGGATTATCAAAATCCAATTCCCTCTCAATAAAGGGATGGAACATTTCCCTAGGAAAAAGATTAAGTTACCTTTTGAGTCCGTCACACGGGCTAGTTATTTTCTTGAAAAGACTTGATCTTCTGCTTTAAGCCTAGCTAATGGCTCTAAAGAAGCGCTTTCGGGAGGCAGCCCGCAACGAATTTAGTTTTTTATTTTTTCTTTTCTTCTATTTTTAGTGGTCTTGATGATTGTTACTACTTTAGAAACAACATTATATCTTTATTTTTCAAGCTTTGTGCCTTTTATAGCCTCATACGACAAGGGAAGTGAAAGTTGTGACATGCTGTCCAGAAAACAGATTCTGTCCGCGTGACTAGAAAAATCATGGAAAAATCCCAGTTCATCTTTTTGAGCTGAATTTTTTACACACAATGGTCTATACAATTATGAAACTTGCGTATGTTCTGAGTTTTTTGATTTGAGTGGCAGAAGTACCCCTAAAAAATTCGTTTTTACCTGCTGGTATGTTTTTCACAGATTCTGTCCTGTTTTTCCTTTTCTTCGTTTTGCAAACCTTAAGCTTTCTTTTTCTTTGCAAAAACCTTTTGGAAATCTTGAGAAACAGTAGCTCCACAAGATTATTTTTATTTCCAGTAGAGAAACAATTATTTTATTATGGGTACTAACCTCGCTAATCAGATTACAATGAGTTATGTATGAAGGGAGTTTTCAAGTGCGCGATGGAAAATGATGAAAGAAGATCTTGGAGTGTCAAACGCTCAAGCTTGGGGATGCCCATGTGCACCCCCAATAAATATTCAAGGAGACTCAAGAGTCTGAGCTTGGGGATGCCCCCGTGCATCCCCTTCTTCATCAACAATTATCAGTTCGTCTCTCGTTGCACTATATTTTTATCACTTCATGCGTTATGACCTATACTTGGAGCGTCTCGCTCTTTACTTTTCTAGGTTTGTTTTTTCTTGGAGATCTTTTAGCTCACATGTGCATCTGTTGCATGGCAATCCCTACTACTCACATCATATCTATCATATGGCCTTCTTTCGCCTATGATTGTCCTCGTTGATGTGAGCCTTTCACACCTTTTTGTCTTCCTCCTCCACCTTCTTTCTGTTTCGCCTTTTAGGTGTCAACTTTCTTGCTCACGCTCATCCATTGCATGAGTGCTCAAAATATCGAAAAGGAGTGGATCAGTTTGACTTGTACCTGGCTAGTGGTCTGGGGACGAGTCAAGATAAGAATCCAAAGGAGACTAAGTGTGAAACTTTAGTAGATAGTTGTTCTCAACAACCTTTTTTCTCTCTTTTTCCCAGTCCCCTGCTTGCACGCTAACACCATCTGGAGACATTCGAGTCACGGACAGCGAGAGCTCTTGCACCTTTTGTTCTTTTGTTGCTTGTGTCAATGCTAATATAGACTCTTGCTTATTAAGACTTGAATTGAATTGCATGCTTTGATTGCTTTACTTAAAAGTCCTTATATGGTTGTGTGGCATGTCACCATAGAAATTATGCTTGTTATCATTTACCTACTCGAGGACGAGCAGGAATTAAGCTTGGGGATGTTGATACGTCCCAAACGTATTTATAATTTCTGCTTGCTCCATGCATGTTTTGTGTGACTTTGCCATGATTTGCTTGAACTTTCATACACTTTTGAGCATATTTGGACTAATCTATTAACCCAGTGCACCCAGCTGCCAGTTGCTGTTTTCTGCTGTTTTTGTATTTCAGGTTTTCCGGCCATTAAAAGTGCTCCAAAAAATCCGGAAAAATAAGATAAAAAATCAGCGACCCGGAAACTTCCGAAAACATCAAAGGAGGGAAGGGGGCCACCACAGGGACTCCGGAAGGGTCCCTGGCGCTGCCCCACCCTAGGTCGCGCCAGGGGGCCTCCTGGCTGCCCTGTTGTCGGGACCCGGGGTTAGCGTATGCAAGTACAGCTAAGACATAGTCATATGGAGAGCCGAGAACCACACCCACTTGTCTAAGCAGACAAGGCCAAGCACTGAACATTCTCGGAAAGCATCGCACGTGAGGGGCATCCCATCCAGGCCGGATGATCAACTGAAATGGGTCCTCATCGTACGCACACAAGTCTAATGATATGGGTGGTGAACTCCCATATTCACAGACAAGTCGCCTCAACCATACTTTCGACTATCTCAAAACTCTTACATAGACTTACTCCAGCCCGATCACTTAGTCGGGGTCTAGGGCGGGCTCGATCATACCACAAAGTGTGCCCGAGACAGAGTCTCGAACAATCGCATCGCGATGCCCCAAGCTGCGCACATCTAAGGGCCACTTGGTGTATGAAAGACCGCCAGCCAGAACACAACTAAGGTCTCGAAAACCCATACAAAGACATGCATGTTATAAACATACACGCAGCACACATGCCTTGTATGAACAGCAGGTACCATTGCGATTCTCTACAAAGTGTACATTTTATTTATAACTCTTATAGAGTACACACAGAGATCACATACATGTGATCCAACATTACAACACAGAACGGAAGCAAATTATGTCTGAGTACAGACAAGTTTAACAAATGGCTTAAGAAGCCTTATTTAAACACAAAGCCCTCCACGAGGGAACCAGTCTGCTGACTGGGACTAGACTAGCTTAACTTCAGTCGTCCAGCTCGATGAAGAATCCACCTTCGGGGTCAGTGGCGTCATCTAAAACATAGATTAAGCAAACGTGAGTACAAAGGCGTACTCAGCAAGACTTACATAGGAGCTATACTACTCATGCACATGTATCAAGGTAAAGGGAGGTGGGGTTCACTTGCAGAAGTGCCAGCTTTGACTTGGCTAGTCCTGAACTACGAGTACCAGACTTTGAGGTAAGAAGCGCACACGAGTCCACTACTTTCTCCAATCAATACACCACTATGGTGCCTTCCTCGACTTCCCCACGAGGAAGCACGCCATAGCACTCACACTTATCTTGGTGTGTTTTAGAGGTATCCGGTTCAAGTTATCTAATAATCAAGCTAAGCTTTCCAAGCAGTCCATAACTGCGGACGCGGCTATTCGAATAGTTTTGATAACCTTGCAAGGGTGTACCGCTACACACACATGACCATCAGTTACCGCCTTTGATCTCGACACCATTCAAGGGGCGCCAGCGAGGATGCTCACCACTACTGTTACCTCATAGCCGATCTAGTCCGAGAAAGCCGCCTACTTGGGTTGGTTACCACAATCGTGAACCCGGCCGGTTTACCGAAGTGGACCCAAGTGATGTGTGCGTGGTGCATAAGCCGGTCTCGGATGAGCCGTTCTCTCACTTAGCATCCAGGCCACAGACCTACCAGAACTCCGAACTATTGCGACATCTGGACATCGAAGGGGATGAGTTAGTAAGTTGAGAGGGGTCAGTGAGCCCAATGTGTGGTTGTACTCTTCATCTTGGATCACCACACAAGAACTCGTACTAGGGCGGTGTTCAACGAGACAACCCACTGTGTACTCCTACACAGCCTCTCATCGTTCACCTTGTATTAGGGTCGATTCACCAACACTTTTCTACCATCATCAACATGATCACTCCCATCCCGACTCACATCACAGTAACAACATGGTATCATACTAAGCATGCAATAAGCAGTAACATTGCAGGGGTTACATGATATCAAACAACTCCTACAGTTGCTAGGATTGTGGTTTGCTTACTACTGTGACAAATGATAGGTCATGCAAAGGAATGGGTTCATCTATGCGGTAGAAACGAAGCATGGTGATCATCCTAAACAATGCATAAGCGAGACATGAGAGGGAAGTGGGATTTTATCGACATGATCAATGGGGGTTTGCTTGCCTTGCTGTCGAGGTTCGGGTTCTGGATCTTCAGCGAAGGGGGTGACCTCTTGCTCCGGTTCCACCTCTACTCGACAAACAAAGCACGAAGTAGCAATCAATATGAATGCAATGCTCAAGCACATGAATGAATGTTGAAACTTGAAGTATAAGTTTTGATGTGTGAGGCAATTCCATTTAAGTGGAGTATATTGCATTTGAAATGCAAATTCAAAATCCACATTTGAATTCAACTTAGCTAAGTTGTATGTGACATTGTTTGATCATTTTTAATTATCTTCAAATGTATAAGATATGCCTCTGATGTGTGATTGAAATGTAGCATGTTGCCATGGTTCAAGTTGCAAAAATATTTGATTTGAAATTGATTTAATTCCATTTAAATCAAATAGCAAATGCTACTGATCACATTTTAAATTCAACTCAAACAGAGTTGAAAGTTGCATATTTGGAAAGATAATTTTCTCCTGATCATTTTTCATATATTATTTGTCCAAATTGGAGTTAATATGAATTTTCTATGAATTTCCAAAGTTTGGGGTATTTTCTGGATTTTCTGGAATTCTTTTAATTCAAATAATCTCTGGAAATTCATTTAAATGATTTACTGCATCAGGCTGACGTCAAGCTGGCGTCAGGGGGGGGGCTGACATGTGGGGCCACCCTGTCAGTGGCTGGGTTAACTTAACCCGTGGGTTAAATTAATCCAGTGGCTTAATTAAGCCACTGGGCCCACTGGTCAGTGACCCAGGGGTCACTAATTAGGTGAAACAGGGGGGGGGGGGGTTAGCACTGACTCGCCGGCGGCTTGACGCCGGCGACTGGAGCGCGGCGGCGCTGCTCGGAAACACGTTCCCGTGCATCATTCGATGCGCTGAGACCACGGGAGCGTAGCCCGTGCTCTCGCGCGTCGTCTGGTGCACGCGGGCGACCTCGGGGGTGACCAAAACGACGATGGCGACGTCCTTCCGCGGCGGCCGTGGCACGGGCTTGGGGTGAAACTCGCAGTAGAGCACCATTGAAGCCACCGTAGGGCGCGTTCGAAGCAGAAGACCACGGCGGAGGTGAAGGACAAGACGGCGAGTACGATTGCTTAGCAGTTGAACGGCTCCATCGATCCCGGCGGCGAGAAGTTTCGGCTACCATGGCGGATCCGGCTATAGCGAGTAATTGAAGGGGGAAAGTGAGGGGTTTTGACCCCAAGCTCACCAGGAGCTTAGCAGAGGTGGCGGCGAGGGCTGGGGTGGCTCAACGGCGGCGAAAACGACGAAGTCCTCCACGGCGGCCGGCGGGAGCTCGAGGAAGATTACGGCGTCTATGCGGGCTCCGGGCTCGATTCCTTCTGCAGTTCGACGAAGACGACGACGACGAAGCGCTGGGACACCTTGGTTCAAGCTCTAGGGCACGGTGGCCGCGAGTTCTTGCGACGGCGAGCAGCGGCTGCTCTCGGAGAAGAAGGGGAAAACGAGGAGAGGAAGGGAGAGCACGAGAGAGGAGGGGGAAATGATTCACGGCTTCACGGCGGTTCTCCAGGACACGAGAAGATGGCACGGGGCGGCCTGGAAGGTCGAAGACGTCGCGGTGGCGTCCACGGCGTCGGCGCTCTGCCACGGAGCTGCTTGGACGCGCGGGAGGAAGACGACAGAACGGTTCGGGTGGGCTGGGCCTGATGGGCCTCGCCTGGGCGACAGGTAAGTTCTTTCCTTTTTCTGTTTAATCTTTCCTTTCTGTTTTTCTTTTCTATAGTCTGTTTTGGCTCTGATAAAAATACCAAACCATTTTATTAAATGCTGAAAACTTTTATGTGGCCTCATAATAATATAGACTAGCCACTCATAAACTTTCAACATTTTTAAAATTCAAATGATTTGAATTTTAAATCAAAAAGGGGTATTTCTTTAATTCCAAGGTACTGTTTGAATATTTGAAAAATCTATGAGCATGGGGTGGGTCCCACATCACTTGATATGTGATCACACTCATTTATAAGACTTTTCAAAACTCTAACATGAATTTTTGGAAAAGATTTTTATCTGGCCTTTTGAATTAATTCATCTGGGGGGTGTTCCTTCTCCCATTTTGATTTTGAATTTGATTTCCAAGATTTCTTTTTGAAAATTTGACATGATGCAAAGGCACTAGCTAACCCTAGCACATACCTAACAGAGGGTTCAGACACCTGTGGCCCCTCTCGGTGCCCCCCTTCGCCTATATTTAGCCTTCGGGGTGGAAACCCATAATATCGATCTCTTTTCCGCGATCTCGCCTCTGTAGCACCGCCGCCGCCGTTTCTAGATCGGGGCTGCCTGGAGAAGCTGCCCCGGCACCCTGCCGGGAGGAGGAACCCCCTCCGGGAGACCATCCATAGCCATGGACGCCTCCCGTATGTACCGTGAGTAGTTTCCCTTGGACCATGGGTCCGTGACCAGTAGTTATGTGATGTACTTCTCTCCCCTCTTTGTGCTTCCACTTTCGAGACCTCGTGAGCTGCCTCACATGATCGAGGCACCTTTGTAATTTTTGCTGTTGCTATGCTGAGTTTTCTGGGATCTGATGGATTATGAGACTATGTTCAGATTGTGATGAGTAATATATTTGGTTCTTCTCTTTTATATTTTGTTCTTGAGTAAATTCTTGCATGTTCTCCGTTGCCGTATTTTACTTTGGACAAGTGATTTGTTGCAACTCCAAGAGGGAGCGTTATGCTTGATTGTGGGTTCAACCCCTTGATGTCTAGCTTGAGTGACAGAAACATGAGACTAGGGGATGTGTTGTTGCCACCAGGGATAAAACAACGGTGCTTGTATCCGCGGGTGCAAGGATTGTTTACTTTACGCAAAGTTCTTTTAATGCAGTTGTCTGTTGCTTTGAGTTTACACTTTGGGTGGGATTCACAACTTAATACCAGCGAGATGTTCTGGATAGATATCTCAAGGTGGATGATTGATAGTAGATGCAGCTGGATTTCGGTCTACTTACCTTGGCGTACTGCCCATTGCTTTTGAGCCCTTCCTTTCTTTGCAACATAGTTAGCATTGCGGTGCCTTCATAATTCTGTAAATTGCCCAGTTGTGATTTGTTTACCTCGCTATCACTTTTATCGTCTTTTGGGAGAGAGACATCACTAGTGAAAATCACGGGACCCCGGTCCATCTTCACATTATTGTTTACATCCTTAGTTTACTTTCAGTTGCCACTATTATTATCTCCTGCGTTGATCCTTTGTAAACAACAAGGCTGGAGGAATTGACAACTCCTTTGTACTCGTTGGGAGCAAAGTTATTTGTTGCTGTGTGCAGGTCCACGTCAAGCGTTGTGACACCTTCTTGTATCTCTTGGAGTCCTACTGGTTCGATAACCTTGGTATCTTTACCGAGGGAAATTTGCTGCTACGCTACATCTCACCTTCCGCTTGGGGTAACTGATGGCTTCTCGCCCCTTGTTGGTTACCCCAAGTGGAAGGTTTGAGATGAAGTGCAGCAGCAAGTTTCCCTCGGTGAAGATACCAAGGTTATCGAACCAGTAGGACTCAGGAGATACAAGTAGGTGGCAACGTCTCCAGAAATTACTTCCTGACTAGGGTGTTGTCGTGGACCTGCACACAGCAACAAATAACTTTGCTCCCAACGAGTACAAAGGAGTTGTCAATTCCTCTGACCTTGTCGTTTACAAAGGATCAACGCAAGAGATAAAAGGTGCAAAGGAAAGTAAAAGCTGAAAGTAAATTGAGGGTGTGAACAATAATGTGAAGATGGACCGGGGTCCCGTGATTTTCACTAGTGATGTCTCTCTCCCAAAAGACGATAAAAGTGCTAGCGAGGTAAACAAATCACAGTTGGGCAATTGACAAGATTATGAAGGCACCACAACGCTAACTATGCTGCAAATAAAGGAAGGTCTCAAAAGCAATGGGCAGTACGCCAAGGTAAGTAGACCTATATCCATCTGCATCTACTACAAATCATCCACCTTGAGATATCTATCCAGAACATCTCGTTGGTATTAAATTGCGAATCCCACCCAAAGTGTAAACTCAAAGCAACAGACAACTGCATTAAAATAACTTTGCGTAAAGTAAACAATCCTTGCACCCGCAGGTACAAGCACCGTTGTTTTATCCCTGGTGGCAACAGCACATCCCCTAGTCTCATGGTTCTGTCACTCAAGCTAGCCATCAAGGGGTTGAACCCACAATCGAGCATAACGCTCTCTCTTGGAGTTACAAATAAAATACTTGGCCAAAGCAAATACCGCAACGGAGAACATGCAAGAATTTACTCAAGAACAAAATATAAAAGAGAAGAACCAAATATATTACTCATCACAATCTGAACATAGTCTCATAATCCATCAGGTCCCAACAAACTCATCATAGCAACAGCAGAAATTACATAGATTCCTCGATCATGTGAGGCAGCTCACGAGGACTCGAAAGTGGAAGCACAAAGGGGGGAGAGATTCATCACATAGCTACTGGTCACGGACCCATGGTCCAAGGGGGACTACTCATGGCACATCCGAGAGGCGTCCATGGCTATGGATGGTCTCCCGGAGGGGGTTCCTCCTTCCGGCAGGGTGCCGGGGCAGCTTCTCCAGACAGCCCCGATCTTGAAACGGCGGCGGCGGCGGTACAGAGGGGAGTTTGCGAGAAAGAGATCGATATTAGGGGTTTCCACCCCGAGGGGTAAATATAGGCGAAGGGGGGCATCGAGGGGACCCACGAGGCAGTCAGGAGGGTCCCTGGCGCGGCCCAGGGTGGGGCCGCGCCACTTGCCCTCCTGGCTGCCTGGTGGTGGTCCCCCTTCCCTCTCTTGGTGATTCCGTAAGCTTCTGTTGCGCTGCTTTTTTATATATTTTTCCCGCAATTTTTGGAGCACTTTTAATGGCCGGAAAA
Source organism: Bromus sterilis (assembly GCA_950022295.1). NCBI lineage: Eukaryota > Viridiplantae > Streptophyta > Magnoliopsida > Poales > Poaceae > Bromus > Bromus sterilis. Next base: position 61,700,448 of record OX465599.1, read on the forward strand.
CCTGAAATACAAAAACAGCAGAAAACAGGAACTGGCAACTGGGTGCACTGAGTTAATAGGTTAGTCCAAATAGGTTCAAAAGTGTATGAAAGTTCAACCAAAACATGGGAAAGTCACACAAAACATGCATGGAGCAAGCAGAAATTATAGATACGTGTGGGACGTATCAACATCCCCAAGCTTAATTCCTGTTCGTCCTCGAGTAGGTAAATGATAACAAGCATAATTTCGGTGGTGACATGCCACACAACCAAATAAGGACTCTTAAGTAAAGCAATCAAAGCATGCAATTCAATTTAAGTCTTAACAAGAAAGAGTCTGTATTAGCATTGACACAATCAACAAAAGAACAAAAGGTGCAAGAGCTCTTGCTGTCCGTGACTCGAATGTCTCCAAATGGTGTTTGCGTGCAAGCAAGGGACTGGGAAGAAAGAGAAAAACTGTTGTTGAGAACAACTATCTACTAAAGTTTCACACTTGGTCTCCTTTGGATTCTTATCTGGACTCGTCCCCAGACCACTAGCCAGGTACAAGTCAAACTGATCCACTCCCTTTCGACATTTTGAGCACTCATGCAATGGATGAGCGTGAGCAAGAAAGTTGACACCTAAAAGGCGAAACAGAAAGAAGGTGGAGGATGAAGACAAAAAGGTGTGAAAGGCTCACATCAATGAGGACAATCATAGGCGAGAGAAGGCCATATGATAGATATGATGTGAGGAGTAGGGATTTCCATACAACGGATGCACATGTGAGCTAAAATCTCTCCAAGGGAACTAGTGGGGGTGCATCTCACTTGCTTGCTCAAGAAGACCTAGAGCTCGTTTGAGGAGGCTCATCATTGGAATATACAAGCCAAGTTCTATAGTGTGAAGGGTTACATAGCTATATGCATGATGATGATCTCTATGGAGTACAAGGGATAGAAGATGAAGTACTAGTGTGGATCTCTCAAAAGGAATAGTAGTGTGCCCCCTTCTCTCTTTTTATTTTTCTTTTTCTATTTTTCTATTTTTTTTGTATTTTTTTGGTGGCCTCAATGGCTCTTTCTATTTAACTCTCATTTGTCCTCTTTGGGATCTTTTGATTTTGTCCTCTTTGGGATCTTTTCCTCACTTTAGGGGCAATACTCTATATTTTACAAGAATATAGGAGATCTTTCACACTTTACAAAGGTACTCACATAAATAAAATGTAACTATCATGATGCAAATGTATGCCTCTGCCAGGGTAGCAGGATATGCAATGATACGAGCGCGTCATGTAGCAATAATTAGAGCAAGGCCCAACTAGCATGCGGCTCATCGATCAAGCAAATAGCATGTATGACATGAAGATCAAGTCATGAGAAGGTGGATGTTGCATGGCAATGTATCTCAGAAAGGCTATGGAAATGCCTTGTAGGTAGGTATGGTGGCTGTTTTGAGGAAAGATATAAGGAGGCTTATGATGACAGAGCGTATCATACCAAGGGTTTGGATGCACCGGCGAAGTATGCGCCAACTCTCGAGGTGAGAAAGGGCAATGCACGGTACCGAAGAGGCTAGAAAAAGTATAGGTGGGTGGAAGTGTCAACTTTCGAATACTCACCTTAGTCCGAAGAACTCATGCACTTATTATCGGTAACTCTCAATCTAATCAGGAGGTTCACAAAGAGACGGGTACCCCGAGGAGGAGTGTATGGGGGTTTGGTTATCCTTGCGCATCCTCGACTCATGGTACGTGAGTGTACTCTAATATTCGAACCCTCCAGAGGTTAGTGATCCATCTAGTAGCTAGAGTTCTCAACAGGGGTTTTTTGGTTTTCGAAAAACACACGGATTTCCCAAAATACGACATCTATCACTAATAGGCAAGAAATCTTGACACCATAAGTTCAAACATTACTCTAGTCAATACCTCAAAACTATTGCAAGTTACTACTACAAAGAGAATAGCAACTTTAACTACCTACTTTCAGTCAAGACACAGAACTCAATGCAACAGGCAAACTCTCTAACAAGATAAAACATGCAACCTATAGAAAGTTCAACCTAAGACAAAAGAAAAGCTCTAGAAAAACTAAAGCACTACAACTAAACAGAATAGCAGCTAAGAAAAGAAAAAGAACAGCTCACAGCTAAAAGAATAAGCATGCAAATCCTATGAGGAGTTCTAGTTCAAGCGGAGCGTGAATCTCTCCCACAAAAAAGATTAAGTTGGGGTCTAACTTGTTACTACAGCAAAGAAAGCAAAACAAACCTAGAAAAGTAAAGAGCGAGACGCTCCAAGCAAAGCACATAACGCATGAATTGATAAAAATATAGTGCAACGAGGGACAAACTGATGATTGTTGATGAAGAAGGGGATGCATCGGGGCCATCCCCAAGCTTAGACGCTTGAGTATCCTTGAATATTTATTGGTGGTGCACATGGGCATCCCCAAGCTTGAGCGTTTGACACTCCTGAATCTTCTTTCATCACCTTCCATCGCGCACTTGAAAACTCCCTTCATACATAACTCATTGTAGGCTGATTAGAGAGGTTAGTACCCTAATAAAATAATTTTCCTCTACTGCAAATAAAGATTTCCAGGAAGAGCTACTGTTTCTCTTGCCTGCCCAAAAAAGATTGAAAAGAAAAATCAAGCTTAAGGATTGCAAAAGTGCAAAAAGAAAAACTGGGGCAGAAGCTGAGAAAAACAGAACAGCAGAGAAAGGAGATTTTTTTCGAGGTACTTCTGCAACTCAAATAAAAAAACTTTGAACATACGCCTGAAAGGTAATTGTATGGAGCATGCTGTCCAAAAAATTCAGATAAAAAAGATGATCTGGTGATTTATTGAGAATTTTTCCGTCAAGCAGACAGAATCTGTTTCTGGACAGCAAGCACCAACTTTTGACCTTTCTTGCAATCTGAGGCTAAACTTGGCACAAAGCTTGTAAAGTAAAGATACAATGATGTTGCTACAGTAGTAAAAATCATCAAGACCACCAAGAACAGAACAAAATCAAAAAGAAAAACCTCAATTCGTTGCGGGTTGCCTCCCAAAAGCGCTTCTTTAGAGCCATTAGCTAGGCTTAAAGCAGAAGATCAAGTCTTTTCAAGAGAATAACTAGCCCGTGTGACGGACCCAAAAGGTAACTTAATCTTTTTCCTAGGGAAATGTTCCATCCCTTTCTTGTACTTCTGCAAGTCGCAGAGCTCGATAAAGTTGTTTAGGTGCAAGGCAACATCTTCTCCTGCTCCTGAGAATTGAGCTTTCATAACAAGGTTAAGCAGAGCAGGTTTAATCTCATAAGAAGGTGCTGAAGTGGCAGGTGGAGCAATAGGAGTGCAGATAAAGTCACTGTTGTTGTGACTAGTGAAGTCACACAACTTAGTGGTTTCATTGGAACCCATAGTAGCAACAGGTATTTTTGGTTAAGGACACAAAAGTAAAAACTGAAAGGTAAACTAACAAGACTAAAAAGCAAAGGTAAAAGATAGTGTGCAACTCCCCTATCTTGTAGACTTGAGTCCCCGGCAACGGCGCCAGAAATTTGCTTGATGGCTTCTCGCCCCTCGTTGGTTACCCCAAGTGGAAGGTTTGAGATGCAGTGCAGCAGCAAGTTTCCCTCGGTGAAGATACCAAGGTTATCGAACCAGTAGGACTCAGGAGATACAAGTAGGTGGCAACGTTGCCAGAAATTACTTCCTGACTAGGGTGTTGTCGTGGACCTGCACACAGCAACAAATAACTTTGCTCCCAACGAGTACAGAGGAGTTGTAAATTCCTCCGACCTTGTCGTTTACAAAGGATCAACGCAAGAGATAAAAGGTGCAAAGGAAGTAAAAGCTGAAAGTAAATTGAGGGTGTGAATAATAATGTGAAGATGGACCGGGGTCCCGTGATTTTCACTAGTGATGTCTCTCTCCCAAAAGACGATAAAAGTGCTAGCGAGGTAAACAAATCACAGTTGGGAAATTGACGGGATTATGAAGGCACCGCAATGCTAACTATGCTGCAAAGAAAGGAAGGGCTCAAAAGCAATGGGCAGTACGCCAAGGTAAGTAGAACGAAATCCATCTGCATCTACTACAAATCATCCACCTTGAGATATCTATCCAGAACATCTCGCTGGTATTAAGTTGTGAATCCCACCCAAAGTGTAAACTCAAAGCAACAGACAACTGCATTAAAAGAACTTTGCGTAAAGTAAACAATCCTTGCACCCGCAGGTACAAGCACCGTTGTTTTATCCCTGGTGGCAATAGCACATCCCCTAGTCTCATGTTTCTGTCACTCAAGTAAGACATCAAGGGGCTGAACCCACAATCGAGCATAACGCTCTCTCTTGGAGTTGCAAATAAAATACTTGGCCAAAGCAAATACCGCAACGGAGAACATGCAAGAATTTACTCAAGAACAAAATATAAAAGAGAAGAACCAAATATATTACTCATCATAATCTGAACATAGTCTCATAATCCATCAGATCCCAACAAACTCATCATAGCAACAGCAGAAATTACATAGATGCCTCGATCATGTGAGGCAGCTCACGAGGACTCGAAAGTGGAAGCACAAAGGGGGGAGAGATTCATCACATATCTACTGGTCACGGACCCATGGTCCAAGGGGGAATACTCACGGCACATCCGGGAGGCGACCATGGCTATGGATGGTCTCCCGGAGGGGGTTCCTCCTTCCGACAGGGTGCCGGGGCAGCTTCTCCAGGCAGCCCCGATCTTGAAACAGCGGCGGCGGTACAGAGGGGAGTTTGCGAGAAAGAGATCGATATTAGGGGTTTCCACCCCGAGGGGTAAATATAGGCGAAGGGGGCATCGAGGGGACCCACGAGGCAGTCAGGAGGGTCCCTGGCGCGGCCCAGGGTGGGGCCGCGCCACTTGCCCTCCTGGCTGCCTGGTGGTGGTTACCCTTCCCTCTCTTGGTGATTCCGGAAGCTTCTGTTGCGCTGATTTTTTTATATATTTTTCCCGCAATTTTTGGAGCACTTTTAATGGCCGTAAAACCTGAAATACAAAAACAGCAGAAAACATAAACTGGCAACTGGGTGCACTGAGTTAATAGGTTAGTCCAAATAGGTTCAAAAGTGTATGCAAGTTCAAGCAAAACATGGCAAATTCACACAAAACATGCATGGAGCAAGCAGAAATTATAGATACGTTTGGAACGTATCAGTAACCAACGAGGAGTGAGAGATCCTCACCGTATCAGCTACCTGGTGCGTATGAAGACAGAAGGTCCGCTGGGAAGCTGCGACAAGCCCACGATTGACTAGAAGAACAACCTATGGGACAAGCAATGTACAATAATATGAGCAAGCACAAGATAAACAATGTAATAAGCTTGCTCAAAGTAAGGGTAGAGATAACGCAAGTGGAGCCGATGGAGACAAGGATTTGTTACCGAAGTTCCTTCTCTTGCGAGAAGTGCGTCTCCGTTTGGAGAGGGTGAGGAGCACAATGCTCACACAAAGCCAACGAGGGCCACCCTATTTCTCCTCACGCTCTTACCAATGCAAGATGTCGTGATTCCACTATTAGGACACTTGAGGGCGGTCACCGAACCCGTACAAATGGCAACCCTTGGGGGCGGTCACCGAACCCGTACAAATGCTCGGGGAAATCTCCACAACCGAATTGGAGGATCTCGTAGCGTTCTGAAGCTTTCCACCACAATGATTGAGCTCCGCAACAACAAGCCTCTAGGCGCCAACGCATCCACGAGGTACAAGCTCTAGAGTGCCAATGCACTCAAGAGTAGCAATATTCTCAACTTCACTTCTACAACGAATCCTCGGAGAGAACTCAAACCGATGCACCAAATGCAATGGCAAGAGCACACGAAGTGCTCAAGTCCCCAACTCTCAAATCCCACCATAGCAACAAAAGATATGGAGGAATATGATAGGAAGAACAAGGAGAACACAAAGAAATCCAAGATCTAGATCCATAAGGTCCCCCTCACAAAGAGGAGAGTTGACTTGGTGGAGAATGTGGATCTAGACCTCCTCTCTATTTTCCCTCAAAAAGGAGAAAGAATCATAGGAGGGGAAGAGAGAAAGCAAGCTCAAAGAGGTCAACAATGGGGGGAAGAACTTGCACAGAATAGGTGAGGACAAAGGAACAAGAAGACCCCCTTTTATAGGTCCCCATTGTAACAGCCCAAATTTCACAAAAAATAAAACATTTGTTTTCGGTGTGAATTGTTTGATTGTCTGATTTGTTTGCGGTGTTTGCATCCCTGATTTATCGATCGGCGATTATTTTTCCCCCTCTTATCTCGTACCGGACGGAGACCGACCATTGCCACCCTGACACTCAACCTTTGCGACACCGGGTTTCACCCGATCACCGTCGCGAAAACCGCACGAGACTAGCCGTAGACAACAGAACGAAAAACCCCGTTTAATAAGTAAACGGGATATTTTTATAGCGCGCAGGAAATTGTTCTCGGAACGATTCCAGCGCGAGGTGAACGCCACCGGCTCGACGCGTTGATCGCTCAGTTTGAAGTTTTACCTGAATCGGAGGTCCTCCGGACCCCCGGCGGTTAGAAACGTAAACACCGCGCGTGAGAGAGAAAAACCGGGGATGTTTTTGCAAACCGCCAGCCACCTGGGCTATATATAGACCACCACCCCACTTAGCGTTTCCCCTAAGAACCTAGGCAGCCACCAGCCCCAGATCTGGCACAAAAACACCCCATTTTCGCAGTTTTAACCCCATTTTTCTCAAACCCTAACTTCCATGCGATCTGGGCCGTTGGATCGGCCGTTCCAACGGCCCAGACGCGCCCCAGCCACCCGTGGAGCAACCCCTGCCCGAGCAACTTCCTCACGCCCGTGGGCTCACGGCCGCCGCCGCCGCCCGAGCCGAGGCCGCAACCGTCGGCGAGCCTCGCCTCCCCTTGCAGGTCTTCCTCTCCTCTCCTCCCGTGCCCTTTTCCCTCTCCTCTTTCTTCTCCCTGCTCCCTCTAATCTCACTCTCTACTCTCTGTGGTTGCAAGAACGAGCCGCCATGGCCATGGCGTCAAGAATCTCCGCCCGAGCCGCCGCTAACCCGATCCAGCCGCCGGCGGCCAGCCTCCGCCCCCGATCTGGCCGGCCGGCCTCCAGATCCGCGCCGCCGCACCTTCCTGTGACCCCGCGCCCCCCTACCACCTCGCCAGCGTGCGCTGTTACGGCCGCCGTCCGATCCACGGCTCGGGAGAGCTCGGGAGCCCCCGCAGCCACCGTTGCCCGCGGATGGGCCGGCCCAGCACCTCCAGCACGCGCGGCCCATGTGGCCCAGCGCGGCCACGGCCCAACAGCTCCCCCAGTGCGGCCCAACTCGGTGAACACCTTTTTTCCTTTTTTTTTTCTTTTCCTGTTGGGCCCAGTAGCTTTCGGCCCTTTGCTCTTTTTTTTCCTGGGCAGATTAAAATTGCAGATTATTGTTATTTTCTTGCGATGCCCGTATCTTTTTAAAGGTAGCTCGGATCGCGACGCGATAAACATGAGACTTGCTTAGAATTTTGTCTAATTTAATAAAATGTTCCCCTTTGCTATGTTTGACTTTGTTTACATGTTGTTTGACTGCTAATTACATCGCATGCCACCGTAAATTGTTTCTTTAATAACTTTTAAACCGTTGCTCGGATTAAAATGTTTCTTATATGTAACTTGAGTAGAATTGCATGTAGATTGTGTTTATGCTGTTATTGCTTGCTAAATAAAATAATAAAATATTGTTTAGGGTAAAACAATACCAAACATATTTATTTTGCGGGGTAAATAGCGATATGCCATGTGTAGGAATTTTACCCGCTTAACTTGACTAGTATAGGTAGATTATTTATGATTCACCTCTTGCCATGTTTGTGTGCTATGCCATGCTTGAGTGAGATGCCATGTTAATAACCTCTGCTCATCTTGTGTAGCTAAACAACTTGAACCTTTCTAAAATGTGCGGTATCGTCGTGTGTGACGAGTGCACCACTTAACCTGTTAGTAACCGCTCTCGACGGTAGGTGCGATGTCTCGTGTTGCCTTCTTGTTGATGCTTGCTCGTGTTTGCTCGGTAGTAATATATGCTTTCTCGTTGATTGCTTTCCAGTGTTTATCCTCTTGTGTGCTTCCGCGGGTACCTCTCGGAGATGATGCGAGTTTGCGATCACCTACACCTTCGAAACCCGACTTATCAACAGGCAAGGACTATACATTACTTATGATCCATTCTATTTCAACCAGCGGTTTGCATGCTAGTCTAGGTTAGGTTCGATGTTTGATCCTACTGTTGGAAATAGGCCCTAGAGGCAATAATAAAATGTTATTATATATATTTCCACGTTCGTAATTAATGTTTATATTTCTGTGCTATAATTGCAATGACCCTGACTATGAGATTCAGAAGAAAACTCACTTGCATGTGTGGAAATGTAAACACCAAGAGTTCCTGGTTTAGCCTCTAAGACCAGCTCATGTGTTAACTGATGATTACGTTTTCTTAATCATGGACATTGTTCTTGTAACAAGGATGTCAGTAGCAATGGGAACATATTGTTAACAGAACAATGGTGTTGAACCGACCCCAGTATTGAATGATATACTTAGAGATCACATCGTAACTACGTTATAAGTCATATCATGAAATGTTATCATATACGTAATTCCTTAGACCATGAGAGTATCGAGTTGCTTCACACAGGAAGACATGCTTTGGTTCTTAGATGAATCCTCCCGTAAATGGGAAGTAGTAAAATAAGTTCTGGGTATGTCAGATGGTGTGGCTAGTGACTGTGATAGTTCAAGAATGGGATTTGCTCCTTCACGATGAAGAAGATATTCACTTCGGGCCCACTCGGTATGACGGTATCCATTATAGTCTGGCCATACGCATTGTGATTCAGTCACGGGGATACCAGAATACGATAACGAGAAAAGGGACAAACGAGCAAAGAGGATAACGAGTGGCTTGTGTTCAAAAGTTGTTACACATGGGTGCCAAACTTCTCTCCTCTAACTTGTTCATATATCGCGAAGCAAAGGGAATGGTACATGAATAAACATAATGGTTCACTCGAAGTTTCTTCGTGTATGTGCGGGAGTCAACATGGGTGTCCATGGCTCCGCTGTTGATTATTGGCTATTGACGAAAGGCTGTTGACCTATGTCCGGAAGATGTTCTGAGTCATGTCCGCATTATACCGAACCTATTGGGTCACACACTTAACGAGCAGTAGTCTGTTAGAATACTAGTATGGTAGAAGGTTTAGTGGAAGCAAAGCAGAATAGTTCATACGGGTACCGGAAGTAGTTCCGGAGATTTATGGAATTGTTCATAAGGGCACCAGAAGTAGTTCTGGGTATTTAAGGTTATGTCCGGATCACTCTGGAGTAGTCCCAGGTGGTTTCAAAACATATGAGAATGGTACTGGGGAAGTCCTGGATCAACCGGAATAGTTTCCGGATAATCGCTGGGCGTCCCGACAACCTTCGCGGTCATCGGGTGGCTTAAACTGTAACTCGGATGGTCTTGGAAACTATCCGGATGGCTCCGGAACGTCCGAGAACGGTCTCTAAAGGTCCTGGAAGTGCTCCAGAAGTGTCCGGAATGTCCCGAAACGGTCCGGTATGTCCCGGAAGGTCCTGGAAGCTTCTAGAAGGTCATGGAAGGTTCCGGAAGGTTCCGGGCAGTACCACCCACTCCCCTGCGCCCCTAGCCTTGGGGGGCAAGCCACCTAGGCTTCCCTTTCCGGCCAAGGGGTGGGGGGCGCACCAAGGGGAAGGAATCCCCCTCCAGGTGGGAAGTCCAACTCTCGAATATGGCAGGTTTCCGGTGGGAAGGTTTGGGAGGTTTGGGACTCCAAGTTGGACTCCCCACCCCCCCTATTGCGCCCCAAGGGCCTCTTGGCCACCTATATAATGTGGAGGAGGGGTGGGGGCGCAACATAACTTGTCCCCAAGCCCTATGCGCCTCCCCCCTCCTCTAAACCCCGTTGCTCCACAATTAGACCCCGGTTTAGACGTTGTTCTAGATCGGAATCCGTTAGGGTTTTCTCCCTCTAGTTTTCTCGGTGGCGTTCATCTCTAGACGGTGGAGCACTGCTGGATTTCTGCTACGGGATGTGTGGATACTAATGGAGGGGTCGTACCTCCGACCCTTCTTCGAGGAGCTTGTTCGTGGGACTTGTCCGTGGGACTAGATCGCGGGACGGTTCGAGGGATCGATATCCTCGCGGTTGGGAGGTCATTGAAATTCCTAGCTGCGGGGATCTGCACCGACGGTCTTCACCAACTCTACTTCCGGTACATCGGTTGGTGAGCCATGACCTAAAACCTTGTATGCAATCTTCTTGGATGATCTTGGGTTCTTGATTCGTAGGCCGAAAATTTTGTTTTCTACTACGTTTCCCAACAGTGGTATCAGAGCGATCCTTGATTAGATGATGTTTAGGTCTAGATCATATGTGTGATATGAGGCATTGATTTTCTTGTTGCTTCCCTGTCATGTGATTTTTTCTATGCTTGATGGCAAGTTGAGGTTTTGCTACAAGGATTGAGTTTTCCATCGATCCCTCTATGCTGCTTTCAGTATGCTGGTTGCCTTGATCATGGTCTACATCAAACTCCTTGGACCTCATCTTAATATTGCAATAGAAGATTTAACATGGAGGGGCTTGTGGATTTTATGAACTCAAATCCACACGGGGGTCACGCGTTGAACGAAGTTTGGATTGTGGCATTAGTTGTTGCACGCACCCTGAATGTTAAACTAGCAACAATGAAGTATCGTGTTTGGTTTGTATAGGGAACAACGTTTTCATGTAACCTGCTAATCAACCACGATAAAATTTGCAACAACCCGTGTAGATAGCGATCTAACTTGTTTTTGCAGAGTATGCATGTGATGTGGTATAGCCTTCAAGATTTGCAATGTGTTTGTATGAGATGCTATATGATGTAATATTTATTCGCGACCTGCGTGTCGTGGTCCGGCATGATGACTGGAGTCATATGATTGTCACTTAATTATGGCCTGCGTGCCAGATCTGTTTATTAGCTCGAGGCAAAGCAATAGATAGATGCAAGGTGATTATCTACGATGCGGAGGTGGACCCCGACGCACATGCCGGAAGCCGTGGTGATGTTCCCGGCGCCAAGGACAAAGTTGGTGGACACGGTGACTTCAACCACGACGACGTGAAGACAATGAAGACTTCACGAAGCAAAGGGCTATACTATATCACATAATTTTATGAACTGCCTGTGATGTTTATCCCTTTGATGCACCCTTGTTTGATGCGCGGTAGTCGTATTTTATTAGGGTGATCTCTCGCAAAACAATATCAAGTTGATAGTGTTCTTCCAACTGTAGCACCGTCTATACTATGTTTCACATCGGAGCAGGTCATGTCACATGGGTGCACACGGTGTGACGCATAAAAGGTGGGTGTGTTAAAAGAACACACAGCACATTACACTTGGTTGTCTTGACGGTTTGGATAAAAGTTTGCTACCGGAACACGCCCATCGAAAGATGAACAAGAATCACTTTTGGCGTGATTGGTAAGTTGGCCTACCGGTCCAGTCTAAGTCATCAGTGATGTCACATCAATGGCGGACGATTGGGTCGGATCTTGAATCACTCCAGAATCAATTACGAGAGATATTGATCTGAGTGGGAGCACACTTAATAATTAAATTGATTAATCACAAGTGCAACTTAATTATGAACAAAGTCTTAGTATTTGCATTATCGTTGTAGAATAATGGCTCGTGTTACCACCTTCCCAATTGATTTTGATTAACTGTATTATCTGGTAAAAAATTTACGATTGGTACCGTATTGTGAGGACTATCCTCAATAGTGCCGAGAAGGACCATGTCCTATAGCAAATTTTTTATGCTCTCCCGCTGATGCTATGGATGATGTGACTTACGTCCATAATCCAAAATGCTAGAATTCCACCACAGCTAAATGCATTGTCTTCACCACCATGAAACCCGAACTTCGAAAAGTTTGGGATAGTTATGTTATATTCATGGAACTGGAAAAATTGTTTTCAGTGGTAAGACAGTTAATGTTGGATATAAGATATCTAGTACAATGTATGATTGTAAGCATTAGTGAAAATATTCACTGTTCACTTAACAAAACTAATAAGTGTGGGATCCAGAAGAACACCGATCATATGATGATAAGAATTAAGGGAAAGGAAGTCCAAAGGATGTTAGTAAGACTTACACGCCGGAAATTCCATGGCCTGTGCCATCCTTAATCATGTGTGATCTTTTGTGAGTAGGAGTGACATTGGAAATAGAACTATGATACGTATAAAGGCAAAACGAAAGAAGACTGGAATAACCAGCTCAGAAATGAAAGTCATACGGAGTTATAGATGAATTCATTGTTGGTCAAGAGATGTAATTCTTGGGAATCATGATTAAGCAGTTAATTGTGGATTCTGTATATTGTGATTAAACTGTTGATCACCGGAATATCACATCGATTGCATATTGTTGCAACTCGATGCAAGAAATACTATGGCCTTTATGACTAGCTAATGATGAGTTTTGACACGCTCGGGAACACGGTAAAAGGTTTACTATACCGTGTGTTGACTCTATGATTATCTTCATAATTCATTTTAGAGATGAGTAAATTGTTACTACACTTTAGCCTTGTTGCAAAACACCATTTTGAATCATGTTTGTTGCAAGAGAGTTGTTCAAATCTATGAATAACGTAAAGGCCATACTTCCATTATGAATAGGTTGTATGTTATGAATCTTGATAATAATACTAAACATCCATAACACTGACGCTAAACGTCGCAAGACTGACAGAAATACCACACAGATGTGGCACTACCGTTTATCACAAGTGACATAACATGCATGAAGAATTTCCATAAGTGATGGACTTTCGAGTCATATGATTATGAATCACTTGACGCTTGCGATATTTGTCTCGAAGTAATGTGACTAAAACACCGTTGATAGGCCATACATGAACGGGCAACTAAACCATTGGTAATCATACATGATGATGTGTGTAGTCCAATAAGTGTAGTTGTGTGCAGTGGATTCCCTATCTTCACTCATGAGTTGAAGTAGATATGTGGATATCTGTTCAATAGAGACATACTTCTGAAATCTTTGAAATGTTTAAGGAATTTTAGAGTGAAATAGAAATTCATTGTAACAAGAAAATAAAGCTTCTGCAAATTAGATTGTAGAAAGTAATATTTGAGTTACAAGTTTAGCGAACGTCTGATGAGTTGTGAAGAAGTGTCATAACTTGCGTCTCCCGGAACACCACTATGAGTAAAGTGTTCAAGATATGTAATCAAGCCATGTATGACACGGTAAGATCAAATATGACGTTTATCAATTTGCCATTATACTTATTAAAGTTATGCGTTAGTGACTACAACTTTTACACTGAAAAGAGCACCATCAAATCTGTTGAAATGACACCATATTAGATGTAGTATGGACTATTAAAACCATGTTGTCTTTTCTTAAAATTTGGGTATATGAGGCATATGTTTGACATACTCAAAACCCCAAATCAGATAAGTGCTACTTTGTTAAGGTTATGCCAAAAGTTTTGGTATTCCTCCATCACTACACAAAAGCAAAACTGTTTGCTGTTAAGAACAATGTGTTTTGAAGAAAAATAGTTTCTTACAAAAGAGTGAGTGGGAGGACAGTGCAACTTGTCAAAGATTGTTGAATCTTCAGAGAAGTGTGCAGCTGAACCACACAGGTTAGACAAAACTCGTACAAACATTCATGATATGTAAAACGAGATATTGTTGTTCGACAATGATAAACCTGTGATATACAAAGAAGCGTTGATGGGCCCTGACTCCGGGATTTGGCTAAATGCCAAATAATCCGAGATAGTATCCATGGAAGTAAGTCAAGTTTTGAACTTGGTAGACCCTCCGAAAGACTAAAAGTCTGAAGAATATATATATGGATCTATAATTGATTCGGATGAAATTGTTTTATCCATAAAGCTCAATTCATTGGAAAATTGCTTTCTAGCAAGTTCAAAGGTTGACTACGGCGAAATAGTGTCGACCGTAGAAATGCTTTAGTCAGTTCGGGTTATACTAGCAATTACTACATATCTCATTTATAGGATATGGAAGAATAAACGTCAAAACAAAGTTCCTACATGGAAATATAATAAAGGACGTATACGTGATACGACCGGAATGTTTTGTCGATTCAAAGGATGCTAAAATAGATGCAAGCCTTGGATATCCAGTGATGGACTGGAGCTAGCATAATGGAGTTGGAATTTTCGTTGTGATGAAATTGCCAAAAGAGTTTGTTTTCATCAGGAATAACGAAGATGCTTGAATATTCAAGAAAGTAAGTGGGAGCTAAATAATATTTCTAAAACCTTATGTAGATGACATATTGTTGATTAGAAATGATATAAATTTCTTGACACGAATAAGGACTTTATTGGAAATAGTTTTCAGCTGAAGTACTTGGGCTAATATAGCATTAGTATTGAGCACAATGATCTATGTAGATAGTGAGTGTCTGATCATGCTAAAGCCAACATTACATGTTGACATGATACGAAAGTAGTTTAGTACGAATACGCCAAGAAGGATGTTCTTGCCGAGGTCATGGTGAAAAAGTTGTTTGCGGAAATCGGTGTTCATGAACACAGATAAGCAAAACACATGAATTGGTTTTCACTCACCTTTGTGTTTGGATTAATCATGTACACCATAATATGTAAAACGACCAGATATGTCCAGCGCTCCAAAAGGTTGTGAGGAAGATACCAAAGTGATCAATATGATGATCATTGGACAAACAGTGAAAAGTTAAACTTATGATAGATAAGATATGTTTCTCGGAAAATGGAGATAATGAAGAGCTCGTTGTAACAAGTTACACCAGCTGAATTTTGATGTAAACAGTTACACCAATTCAATCTTCATACTTACTCCGAACAATTTTCGATTTTAATTGGGATTATGTGTTTCACACATAAGGGTGGCACAGTATGAAGGAACTGTGTTAAAGTTAGATACTGTGGCGAATTCTATAACAGAGGCTAAGTATATTGTTGCTTAAAGAAGTAACAAGGGAGGGTATTTTGAATCATCAGTTCATTTATGAACATGGTATGGTTTCCTAGATGCTTGAAGCTCATGGAACATTGATGAATGATTTCATGACTTATTCTAAGGAACCAAGGTCCTACCAAATGATTCAAACATATACAAAGCTAAACTGATAAAATTAGTGAATTTTATGATAGCGTGAAAACGCGAAGATATGCAAGATACAAACGGGCCTGAAACATCAGATCCGATGATGAAGTCTATACCACAAATGAAGCATGTATTACACCGGTATGCCATAGGTGTAAAATGCTCAAGCACTGATAATATTATTGACTCTAGTGCAAGTGGGAGACTGTTGGAAATATGCCCTAGAGGCAATAATAAAATGTTATTATATATATTTCCACGTTCGTAATTAATGTTTATATTTTTGTGCTATAATTGCAATGACCCTGACTATGAGATTCAGAAGAAAACTCACTTGCATGTGTGGAAATGTAAACACCAAGAGTTCCTGGTTTAGCCTCTAAGACCAGCTCATGTGTTAACGGATGATTACGTTTTCTTAATCATGGACATTGTTCTTGTAACAAGGATGTCAGTAGCAATGGGAACATATTGTTAGCAGAACAATGATGTTGAACCGACCCCAGTATTGAATGATATACTTAGAGATCACATCGTAACTACGTTATAAGTCATATCATGAAATGTTATCATATACGTAATTCCTTAGACCATGAGAGTATCGAGTTGCTTCACACAGGAAGACATGCTTTGGTTCTTAGATGAATCCTCCCGTAAATGGGAAGTAGTAAAATAAGTTCTGGGTATGTCAGATGGTGTGGCTAGTGACTGTGATAGTTCAAGAATGGGATTTGCTCCTTCACGATGAAGAAGATATTCACTTCGGGCCCACTCGGTATGACGGTATCCATTATAGTCTGGCCAGACACATTGTGATTCAGTCACGGGGATACCAGAATACGATAACGAGAAAAGGGACAAACGAGCAAAGAGGATAACGAGTGGCTTGTGTTCAAAAGTTGTTACACATGGGTGCCAAACTTCTCTCCTCTAACTTTGTCATATATCGCGAAGCAAAGGGAATGGTACATGAATAAACATAATGGTTCACTCGAAGTTTCTTCGTGTATGTGAGGGAGTCAACATGGGTGTCCATGGCTCCGCTGTTGATTATTGGCTATTGACGAAAGGCTGTTGACCTATGTCCGGAAGATGTTCTGAGTCATGTCCGCATTATACCGAACCTATTGGGTCACACACTTAACGAGCACTAGTCTGTTAGAATACTAGTATGGTAGAAGGTTTAGTGGAAGCAAAGCAGAATAGTTCATACGGGTACCGGAAGTAGTTCCGGAGATTTATGGAATTGTTCATAAGGGCACCAGAAGTAGTTCTGGATATTTAAGATTATGTCCGGATCACTCTGGAGTAGTCCCAGGTGGTTTCGAAACATATGAGAATGGTACTGGGGAAGTCCTGGATCAACCAGAATAGTTTCCGGATAATCGCTGGGCGTCCCGACAACCTTCGCGGTCATCGGGTGGCTTAAACTGTAACTCGGATGGTCTTGGAAACTATCCGGATGGCTCCGGAACGTCCGAGAACGGTCTCGGAAGGTCCTGGAAGTGCTCCAGAAGTGTCCGGAATGTCCCGAAACGGTCCCGGTATGTCCCGGAAGGTCCTGGAAGCTTCTAGAAGGTCATGGAAGGTTCCGGAAGGTTCCGGGCAGTACCACCCACTTCCCTGCGCCCCTAGCCTTGGGGGGCAAGCCACCTAGGCTTCCCTGGCCGGCCAAGGGGTGGGGCGCACCAAGGGGAAGGAATCCCCCTCCAGGTGGGAAGTCCAACTCTCGAATATGGCAGGTTTCCGGTGGGAAGGTTTGGGAGGTCTGGGACTCCAAGTTGGACTCCCCACCCCCCTTATTGCGCCCCAAGGGCCTCTTGGCCACCTATATAATGTGGGGGAGGGGTGGGGGCGCAACATAACTTGTCCCCAAGCCCTATGCGCCTCCCCCCTCCTCTAAACCCCGTTGCTCCACAATTAGACCCCGGTTTAGACGTTGTTCTAGATCGGAATCCGTTAGGGTTTTCTCCCTCTAGTTTTCTCGGTGGCGTTCATCTCTGGACGGCGAAGCGCTGCTGGATTTATGCTACGGGATGTGTGGATACTAATGTAGGGGTCGTACCTTCGACCCTTCTTCGAGGAGCTTGTTCGTGGGACTTGTCCGTGGGACTAGATCGCGGGACGGTTCGAGGGATCGATATCCTCGCGGTTGGGAGGTCATTGAAATTCCTAGCTGCGGGGATCTGCACCGACGGTCTTCACCAACTCTACTTCCGCTACATCGGTTGGTGAGCCATGACCTAAAACCTTGTATGCAATCTTCTTGGATGATCTTGGGTTCTTGATTCGTAGGCCGAAAATTTTGTTTTCTACTACGTTTCCCAACACCTACCACATGTTTACAGCCTCTTTCAAACCGATACAGCCATGTCCCCTCCCAGCAAACCATGTATTTCTATGTTACTATTGCTCGTTGCTCAGTCCCTGCTTAGTATGCATGCTTAGGATGCTACGATGTTACCCTGTTACTCCTTGGTTTGGGATATCACATTATTATATTATTGTTGATGATATGATTATTATAATGTTGACTATATTCGACGAAGGGTGGAAGGTCTAGGCTATCCCGCCCCGACGCTTTGTTCCATTCGAGTCACCTAGGATCCGAGTTCCGGGTATTGGTTTGAAGACTGAGCGTGCCTAACCGCGTGTGGGATGCTATGGGGTCCCCTTGTTTTACCTAGCTAGCTTCAAACATTTCTAGTGGTGGCCCAAGCTGATTTTACCATTTGAGAAACCGTGTGCGTAAGTGGTCTGCAGCCAGTGGATTTAAAATAAACCGGGCCAGTGGGATGGTATATATTGTTGGTCCAAATCTGGAAGCTAGGGAGCCTGCCCGGGCGAGGGTAGGTTATCCCGACCTCGTCCAGACGGTAGAGACCGATTAGAGAGCTTGGCCGGCTTTTGAGTTGGATGTCGACTCACCGGGGGCCACCCGGATTTGTGCGTTGTTAGTTAGAGGGACCTGTCGTTCCGGATCTCTTGGGACTAAATCATAAAATGGTTGCCTATCATGGGTAGCAACTGAGAGAGATGGGCGTGCGTGCGGAGCCTTGTAATGGGCAGTTGGTACACCCCTGCAGGGTTAAATCTTTTCGAGAAGCCGTGTCCACGGTTATGGACGACTTGAGACCTACTCCTTGTTCATAGACAACAACAACTGAGATAATCTTAATATAATTTGATCAACGTGTGTGTGCCTTGACTTCTTCTTCTTCGTCGAGATGCGAAGAGGAGGACAAGGATAGGATAGGTGTTATGTTTGCGTAGTAGTTGATAGCAAGACTTGTTGGAGGCGATTCCTCATCGAATGCTTGGCTTCTTATCTTACTCTCTAGATCGTTAGCCACTTCATAAATGCTAGCGCGGCAGCAACCTCACCACTTACCCCATCCTTACCGTAAACTACTAGTTGTCCTAGAATGACGAGTGATGAAGTCCTTGCTGGGTCAAATGACCACTACAGTTGGATGCTGAGTACCTCTATACTCATGATACTACCCCCAAACTCTTTTCAGGGTTCTTGATCGACAATAGGTACGATGATCGACGTTTCACGTGGAGACTCGACGACGACTAGTTAGGCGGATCCCGGCGGAGGGCCTGGACCCGTGTGGTTATTGGGATCAATGTTTTTATCTTTGCCAGCAGGCATTTGATTGTAGTCTGTACTCAGACATATATCTTCCGCTGATGTATTGTATTTAAGGCAGTTGTATGCCGATTGTATGAGATGTTGTATTCTTGTATCTGTAATGTTGTGATATCATGTTGGAAATCCGGGGCATATGGCATTGTCATATGTCGCGGTGGGACCGATATGTGCTTCGTCCCCGGATCTGGATGGAAACATCTAGATCTGGAACAGTACCGCATATCGGGCCTTACACCCACGAATCCAACCGTTGGCAGCCCACCAACCACGGTACTACCGCATAGCGCGCGGTACTACCGTGGAGCGGTATTACCTCAAATGGAGCGGTACTACCGGGTTCAGTACCGTGCCCTACTACCGCCCTATCCAGTAGGTATACGGTAGTGGAAGCGGTACTAACCACGGTAGTATCGCTGGAGCGGTACTACCGCTCTACCGGGCGGTACTACCGCTCGGGCGGTACTACCTCACAGGCAAAAACAGCACGACCAAAACAAGCGTAACTTTTCCGTACGAAATCCGATTTTGATGATCTTGGGCTTGTTTTAAAGCTATGGAAAAGCTTTAGATCCTCACATAGAGAACCACCCAATATCAACTAAAAGAAATGATGCAAATCATGGAAAGGTTAAAATGTCAACAAGGTAGAAGGTGAAACCTTCACAAGATAAGAGCCGACAAAAAACACCAACATCGAAAACACAAAAGTAGATGTATATGAAATCCGTTTTCGATGAAGAAGAGCTTGTAATGAATACGAACTCAAGGTCCAACACTCACAAAGATAAAAACCAAACAAGAACCAATAAAGATGATGCCAAGGATGCAAAAGGTTTGAGCTCTCCACGAACGATTCGGCCTAGCCTATAACACGGTCTCCTAGCTACCACCAAGAGACCGGTAAACTAGACACATATTTATTCAAACCTTTGTCTTGAGAATAATCCACTTGATCTTGATGAAGACGATCATGCCCGCCTCAAGTTGGGACACCTTCCTTGATTCCGCCGGCTCAATGAAGACTAGTAGATTGCTCCCCCCCATACTCCATTATGGGTGAGCCTCTTTTAGGCATATATTCACAAGACCATTATCACCAAATGGTCGGCAAGCTCCAAGAATATGATATCTTCCTGATGCTCCTCTTGACCTTGCACACATCAACTTGACCAATCTTTGGATAGCTCCATGACCTTCCTCAACACGTAATCTTCATCTTACAACCTTGAAGCCACCATATGATCTTCAAGCATTGCCTATGGACAAACCTTAAAGTATAACTCAAGGAAACCATTAGTCCATAAATATTTTCATCAATTACCAAAACCAAACATAAGGGCACATTCCCTTTCAGCGATGATGGCCCTCGTTTTTCGCGCGCTGTGGGTGCTATGGTTAGTGCGCCGGTTGAGTTTTCCAGGTTTCGCGGCAATCGTGGGTTCGTGCCACGTCTGCTGGATTCCAAGATGAGCGACGACGATTTGCTTTCTTCGGCTGTTGGTTAAATATCGGGGAGGGGGGTCTGGTGTGTTTAGGTTTTTACCCATCCATTGCCTTCTCCTGCCTCTTATTCTTCTGCCTTCATTATTCTTTTCCTCCCGCCTGTCTTTTCGTGCGGCTTGCTAGTTAAGATCCATGTCCAAGCGTCCCCGTAATGCAGCACAGGAGTCAGCGAGGATGACCGGAAGATGGGAGCCCTCCGCTTTTGGAGCTGCAGATCTAGATGAGCTGGTGGCCAACGGCGTGGTGGCGCATGATGCCGCCCGGATTCCTGGGGATGAGGAGGTTCCTGCGCCCCGTCCAGATGAGCGGGTATGCTTTCAGAGTTTCTTCCCCCGTGGTTTTGCGCTTCCCATTCATCCTTTCCTCCGGGGGTTGCTTTGCGCGTATCAATTGCAACTGCATGATTTGACTCCCAATGGGATTCTGCACATTGCCTGTTTCATTACGCTCTGTGAGGGTTTTTTGGGGATCTATCCCCATTGGGGCCTCTGGAAGCGTCTCTTCAATGTGAAGAGGACAAATTCTGAATATGCCATTGGGGCGTGGGTATATCCATTAAGGAAAAATCTGCCTATTTTGATCTGGAGAAAGTGGACTCCGTCTTTTCGTGGCGGAGGAGTTGGTTTTATCTGAAGGACCAGTGCATTGAGGGTCAGCGGTTTGGTCTGCCTCCTTTCGATCCCACTGATCGAGCGGTTAAGCGATCTTCATGAGCGCATCCTTTGTCTGCTCGCGAGTCGTCTCTCGTGGAACCGTTTGTGCAGAAGATTACTGCTTTGAAGGATGAATTGACTGGGGGCAGCTTATCTCCGTGTTTGTCAAGAGACGTGTGCAACCGCTTCAGCATCGGGTGCGTCCCATGTGGCAATACACTGGGCCTGATGACTCGACCAGGTGTTCACCCGAGGAGTTTTCCGATGACGACCTTTTGGCCCGGGTTCAGCAAGTCAAAAAGTGCACAAGTATTGGGGAGCAGAGTCTTGTTCGTCCTTACTCTGCTAACTTGCCTCTTCCTCAGGTACTTGTCTTTAAATTTTATTTGAACTGCTGACTCTTTTCTATTGATTGTTGATGTTGTTTTGATCTGTAGGGTCACACTCCTTTGTTGAACAATCCGCCGCAGCCTGAGGATGTGGAGATACTCGATGAACCTGGTGAGACTGATGTCGATCCTGTACCTGCGGGTGATGGGGGTGCTTCTGGCGCTTCGGGTGTTGTTGCTGTCGAGTCCACGGGTGCTCCACCGTCAGTTGCGGATGACTCTGGGGAATCAAGTCCTCTTCGTGTCAAATGCACTCGCCCTGCGAGTGGTCATGATGCGGAGGGTGACAGTGAAGATTTGCCCGTGGTCGTGCAGCCTGTTGTGTCGTGTCCTCCTCCCGCTGCCTCGAAGAAACGCAGGTTCGGGATATTGCTGCGTCCAGGCGTTGCACCTGCTGGGTTAGTGTACATTTCTACTTTGTCTTTTCTGATTTTCATTGCTCTGGCTGGTGTTCTGAAGATAAGCCATTTTGCAGGACTGCTCCTGCTCCGGCTGCTTCCTCTGCGAGTGCTGGTGTTGTCGCTGCTCCTTTGACTGATTCCGGTGCAATGTCTGATCGGCTGGCTGGTTCCGACGACCCCTGCAAATGTAGGCGTGGAGGGGACTTCTGGGACTGCTCCGTCTGGGGGGTCTGCTTCGGCTGCTGCTGCTCTTGAGGGTGACTTACCTCCGGATGTCAAACCAGTGATCCCTGAGGAGTACTTCCTGGAGAGGCGGGATCTCTCTACTGAGGATAAAGCGAAGTTCTTTGATCGCATGGCGGAGCAGGTATGCGATTTCTTTGTCCTTCTGTGCTTTGCTATAGTAGCCCCCGAGGCTGCAAGCGGTCACTTGTGAGTGGTTGTAGTCTATGATTTTGCTCTTCCTTTTGTCGGTCTGATACATATTGGGAGCACGGCAGTGCTCCCAATGGGAGTAGCCCCCGAGGCTGCAAGCAATCATTTGTGATTGGTTGTAGTCTTTGATTTTCTTCTTTCCTATGCTTTTTGACTTGATGTATCTGCTTGGGTGCAGCCTTTATTCCGGATGTGCGAACGCGTGCTGACAGAGACTGATCGGTGGCGACGTGCTCATGACTCGGTCCAGGGGAGCTTAACTTCTATGAGACGTGAGATCCTGATTCTTGGTCTTTGTTTCTTTTGCTGATTGATTTTTTCTGATTCGTGTCTGTTCCGTAGGCTGCAAGAAGGGTGTTGACACGCGGGCGGAAGCTGCAAAGAAGGAACTTGCTGAGCTTCGGGCTGCTCTGGAGTCCAAGGAAAAGGAACTGCAGGCGCAGCAAGGCGAGCTCGAGCGGTTGCGGCGGTTGGAGGAGCAGTTTCTCACGGTCGAGAAGGTTGAGTGCGAGCGCCTGCAGGACTTGGCGAGCTTGCTAACTGGTTAGTGGACTCTTCCTGTCATCCGTTTATTGCGGTTTGTTTGCCTCTCCGATTGCTGGGATTTTAATTTGTGTCCTTCTTCCAGGTTCTGCGGGTATTGCAGCGGTGGAGGTTGCTGCTGCAGGTTCGGGTGTTCTCGGTGGCTCTGTAGATGTTGTCTCGGGCGCTGCTGTAGCTGTTGGGGATGTATGTGATCCGGCTACCACTCTCCTGAAGCTTCTCCATGAGCACATGTTCCCAGATGCGGAGAAGCGTCCTGAGGGTCTCGATTCTCTAGTTTCTGCCTTCGGTCCGGATGGAGATCAGCTGGAGGGCTTGGTTCGTGAGAACGTGGTGAGTGGGCTTGCCACGTCTATTATTGTTCTTCTGGGCCATGGTCTCCCTATTGAGGATTCCACGGTGGATACTTTGCCTGATTACACGGACGAGCAGAGTGCTCACGCTACTCGGCTGGCCCGCCAGCTGCAACTAGTCGTAGAGGCAAACAATTCTGCAGCCGAGGATTAGTGTGGACCCATTTTTGTTTTGAAAACTTCAGCTGTAATGTGCCTCCCGATGGGATGGCGGATCTTTATTTAGTTCATGGACCTGCTTTGCTTTTTGTGCTGCTTGTTGTCTTGTTTCCTTTGACTTGTTTCTCTTTGCGGTAGGCCATCCCGGGCGTTTCTCGGGCTTGGAATTTGTTGAAGGAGGATGCTCGCGAAGGTGCTTATGAGTCCGTTTGCTTGAGGCTGAAAGAGGCCGAACGTGAGATCGTTCGACTGAAAGGTGTTGTTGCGGTCCATCGCTCAAAGCGTGAACGTGCTGAGGCTATCTTGGATGGTTTGGCGGCTTGGATGGTGAAGCTGTCTGATCTCCTGAAGGGTGAGTTTGTTATTTTTTTGACTGCTCGACTGCGCGAGTTCTTTTTTTGTGCTTTGCTGCTGATCCATGTTCTTCGCTGCGAAGTGCTTGCTGGGCGCTCTCGCGAGGAGGAAGAGGCGGTACAGTCTGAGTTGTTGCGGCTGGAGGATCCAGTCATGCAGGCGAGCAATCCTTTCTGGATGGATAGGGCGCGTGCTCGGGTGTTTGCCATTCTGCGGATGTGGGTTGAGAGGGTACCGCGGGCTCTTGAGTACTGCCGCGGAGTGTTTGGCAGGATATTCGCTGAGTTTTTTCCTTTGGATCTTGTCCCTTCTTCACTTGAGAAGCTTTGTCGGATGTTCTCCCAGCCTGCGGATCTTCGGCGCGTAGTTAATCACCAGATCTATGCAGGGGCTCGCTGTGCTTTTGCCTTTGTCCATAGTCATTGTCCGGGGGTGGATATTATGTTGGCAGCTCAAGGTCCTCCTGGTGGTCGAGCTCGGCCGATGGACGACCATTACGCCGTGGCTGATGAGCCTGCAAATGAAGTTGTGAAGTGGGTGGTCGAGGATAATGACCGTCGTTTGGGTGCTCTGTACAAAGTCAAAGTGAAGTGGGTGGTCGAGGATCAATCTTGTGTGGTATGGGCTAGTCTTGTCGGCTGCCTAGTTTCTGGGCGAGGTGTCCCTTCTTGTTATTTTAAGAGTTGCGTATGCGAAGAACGCCTCGGGGGGCGGCTGCTGCGGCGAGCCCCCGAGTGCCAATTTTAGAGTCGCGTTTGCGAAGAACGCCTCGGTGGGTGGATGCTGCGGCGAGCCCCCGAGTGCCAATTTTAGAGTCGCATTTGCAAAGAACGCCTCGGGGGGTGGCTGCTGCGACGAGCCCCCGAGTGCCAATTTTAGAGTCGCATTGCGAAGAACGTCTCGGGGGGTGGCTGCTGCGGCGAGCCCCCGAGTGCCAATTTTTTAGAGTCGCGTTTGCGAAAAACGCCTCGGGGGTGGCTGCTGCGGCGAGCCCCCGAGTGCAAATTTTTTAGAGTCGCGTTTGCGAAGAACGCCTCGGGGGGTGGCTGCTGCGGCGAGCCCCCGAGTGCCAATTTTAGAGTCGCGTTTGCGAAGAACGCCTCGGGGGGTGGCTGCTGCGGCGAGCCCCCGAGTGCCAATTTTTTAGAGTCGCGTTTGCGAAGAACGCCTCGGGGGTGGCTGTTGCGGCGAGCCCCCGAGTGCCAATTTTTTAGAGTCGCGTTTGCGAAGAACGCCTCGGGGGGGCTGCTGCGGCGAGCCCCCGAGTGCCAATTTTAGAGTCGCGTTTGCGAAGAACGCCTCGGGGGGTGGCTGCTACGGCGAGCCCCCGAGTGCCAATTTTCTAGAGTCGCGTTTGCGAGGAACGCCTCGGGGGGTGGCTGCTGCGGCGAGCCCCCAAGTGCCAATTTTAGAGTCGCGTTTGCGAAGAACGCCTCGGGGGGTGGCTGCTGCGGCGAGCCCCCGAGTGCCAATTTTAGAGTCGCGTTTGCGAAGAACGCCTCGGGGGGTGGCTGTTGCGGCGAGCCCCCGAGTGCCAATTTTTTAGAGTCGCGTTTGCGAAGAACGCCTCGGGGGGTGGCTGCTGCGGCGAGTCCCCGAGTGCCAATTTTAGAGTCGCGTTTTCGTGTCTATGTCGTTTTATCATCGGGGGCACGGCAGTGGTCCCGATGGGAGTAGCCCCCGAGGCTAGAAGTAACTGTTTGCAGTTGCTTGTAGTCTTGCCTTTAAGTAACACCTGATTGCCTGGTTCTTGCAGCCTGTTTTCCAGCACTGTGAGCGTTTGGTTCTTGATGCTGAGCGTTGGCAACGGGCCCATGACTCTGCCCAAGACGCCTTATCTGCTATGGATAGTAAGTTTTTATTCTTGTGCTGCTGAGCTTTTGGGTGCTTCGCCTGTTGTTTCTGAGTGTTGTTTTTGCCTCGCAGGTCGTCGCCAGGCTGCTGAGAAACGAGCCGAAAAGGCGGAAAGGACTGTTTCCGTTCTCGAGGCTGCCTTGGCTTCCAAGGAGGCGGAGCTGCATGGTCAACATGAGGATCTGGTTCGCCTTCGCCAGGCTGAGAACGCGCGTGCTCAGGTGGAGGTACTCGAGGGCAAACGTCTTCGCACCTTGGCGGGCTCGCTTGTGTGTAAGTTCTGTGTTTGACTGTTGCTGTTTCCACTGTTTGCCTTTGGTGACGTTTTTTTGTTTGGTGCAGCTGCTGTAGGTGCTGAGCCGAAGGAAGCTACTGCGTCGGGGTCTGGGATTCTTCAAGGTGTTGTTGATGCTGTTGCAATGGTCGAAGACGTCTGTGCCCGGGCTTCCAATGTTGTGGGTCTTGCGTACGAGCACCTTACGCCGGAGGGTACGAAGGTGCCCGATGGCCTGGGTGCTCGGGTTGCGGCATTCGGCCCTGATGGCAAAGATGTGGTGGAACTGGTGGCGGAGAGCGTGGTGAGTGGTTCTTCCACGGCCCTGGTCGTCCTTATAGGGCATGGGGTTTCCTTTGATGATTCCTTGGTTGAGACCATCCCGCAATATTCTGGTGAGCAGGACGACCGAGCCGACAGTCTGGCTCATCGCCTGCAACAGGTTGTGGATGCTCAGGGTCCTCCTGTCATAGGTGAAGGGGAGGTGCAGTAGTGTTACACCTCTTTTGTCTGTAATTCGCGACTCTGTTGAGACGATTGATCTTGTGCAACTTCTATCTGAATGTCTGCTTTGGCTGTTCTTCTTGTTTGAATTTGATTAGTTTTTGTTTATCCTGCGGTAGGCCACTCCGGGCTTTCTTCGTCCTTGGAGTTCACTGAAGGATGATGCTCGCGAGGGTGCGTATGAGTCTGTTTGCTTGCGGTTGAAGGACGCTGAGCGGGACGTTGTCCGACTGAAGGGGTCCGTGGCCGTTCATCGTACTCGGCGTGAGCGTGCCGAGTCCGTGGTTGAGGGCCTTGCTTCGTGGGTGGTGAAGTTGTCTGACCTTCTGCGGGGTTAGTCTTGCCTCTGCTTTCTCGCTTAGTTCCGCTTGGTGGGTTTTCGCCGTCTTTGTCTTGATCATAGTTCTTGACTTTAGAAGTGCTGGCAGGGCGGACTCGGGATGAAGAGAGGGTCGTTCAGTCGGAGATGTCATGGCTTGATGACCCTAGTGTGCAGGCGAGCAATCCCTTTTGGGCGGATGGGGCTCGTGCTCGAGCGTTCGCGTTGCTTCGTCGCCGAGTTGAACGAGTTCCGGAAGCTCTCAGTTACTGCCAGCGTGTATTGGGTGGTATCCATGCTGAGTTCTATCCATTGGAGGTGGTTCCTTCGTCCCTCGAGAGGCTTTGTCGCATATTTTCTCATCCTGCCGAGTTGCGCCGAGTGATGGACCACCAAATTCGTGCTGGAGCCCGAGCTGCTTTGGGCTTGGTCCATAGTCATTGGCCAGGGGTGGATTTTTCTCAGGTGGTGGCGGGTCCTGCAGGTGGTAGGAGTCACCCAATGAATGAGCATTACGTGGCTGTAGATAGGCATGCGCTCCAATTTGTGAGGCGAGTTTGCAAAGAGAACGACCGTCGTCTGGGTGCACTTATTAAGGCAAAGTTGGAGCCTAAAGATTAGGTGCCTCCCTTCGTTGTGTATGCTTCTTATTGATTATATATGTCATATGTATTTGTGGTTGCGTGTGGTGCCTCGGGGGGTGGCTGCTTCGGCGAGTCCCCGAGCGCTGAATTTATTTTTGATGCGATTGCGGAGGACCCCTCGGGTGGTGGCTGCTTTGGCGAGCCCCCGAGTGTCGAGTTTAGTTTGCCGCGATTGCGGAGGACGCGTCGGGGGGTGGATGCTTTGGTGAGCCCCCGAGTGCCGAGTTTAGTTTGCCGCGATTGCGAAGGACGCGTCGGGGGGTGGCTGCTTTGGCGAGCCCCCGAGTGCCAAGTTTAGTTTGCCGCGATTGCGGAGGACGCGTCGGGGGGTGGCTGCTTTGGCGAGCCCCCGAGTGCCAAGTTTAGTTTTCCGCGATTGCGGAGGACGCGTCGGGGGGTGGCTGCTTTGGCGATCCCCCGAGTGCCAAGTTAGTTTGCCGCGATTGCGGAGGACGCGTCGGGGGGTGGCTGCTTTGGCGAGCCCCCGAGTGCCAAGTTTAGTTTGCCGCGATTGCGGAGGACGCGTCGGGGATGTGGCTGCTTTGGCGAGCCCCCGAGTGCCAAGTTTAGATTGCCGCGATTGTGGAGGACGCGTCGGGGATGTGGCTGCTTTGGCGAGCCCCCGAGTGCCAAGTTTAGATTGCCGCGATTGCGGAGGACGCGTCGGGGATGTGGCTGCTTTGGCGAGCCCCCGAGTGCCAAGTTTAGATTGCCGCGATTGCGGAGGACGCGTCGGGGGGTGGCTGCTTTGGCGAGCCCCTGAGTGCCAAATAAGTTTGCCGCGAATGCGGAGGACGCGTCGGGGGGTGGCTGCTTTGGCGAGCCCCCGAGTGCCAAGTAATTTTGTGGAAAAATATTTATGAAATATTTTCCCTGCTGTTCCTTTACAAATATGAAGAGGGTAGGTTCCTTTTAGAGCGATGATGTAGTGGCTCGGAGGGCCAGGTAGCTTTGTCTCCCAGTTCTGGGTTTCTTCGGGCGATGTTCTTTCCTTCTACGGGAGCGCTTCTTCCGCGAGTCCCGTGGTTCTGCTGTCTTGGTGGGTTACGAATGCTTCTGCTATCTTGTGGAATTCTTTGTCGCAGCGGTCGGATCTGACGAAACTGCCGCTGATTGTGATGACCCCGTTTGGGCCTGGCATCTTTAGCTTGAGGTAGGCGTAGTGGGGTACGGCCATGAAGCGAGCAAAAGCTGGCCGCCCGAGGATTGCGTGGTATTGCGACTTCCAATAGACCACTTCGAAGTCAAGTGTTTCCTTGCGGAAGTTCGTCGCGTTCCCGAAGACTACCTCCAGGCTTATCCTCCCGATGGGGTAGACTGCTCTTCCTGGTATGATCCCGTGGAAGGTTGTGCCCGAGGATTTGAGTGCGTTGTTTTGGATGAGCATGTCGTCGAGTGTTCGGGTGAAGATGATGTTGATCCCGCTGCCGCCATCCATGAATACTCGCGACATGTCGTAATTTCCGATTCTGGCCTCGAGTACCAGTGCGGCGTGCCTTGGTTGGGGGACGACTGGTGGGTGGTCGTCCCGGGAGAAGGAGATTTCTGTCTCCGACCCGCGCAGGTACTCTGGGACGGCCGGGTGTGCGGAGGTTGCCAGGAAGACTTGTCTGGTGACTTGTTTCTGCTGCCTGTTGGAAGGTCTGCCTTCTTGTATCATGTAGATCCTCCCATGGGCTTCTGGGTATTGGTTTTCTTCTTCTGGCGTTCTTTGTCGTTCCTGGATGGCGGCCACCTGTCTTGTTGGCAGGGGGCTGGTGGTGCACCGTGGGCGACTGGCCCAACTGCTACGCTTGCGAGTGGTCGTGCTGCTGCGACCGAGGAGCGGCTTTTTTCTTCGGCCAACTCGTTGAAGCTTCGACAGTTCCTGAGGGTGTGGGATGATTTGATCTCTCCTCGCTCGTTTCTGAATCCGTGTAGAGAGAACGGTCCATCGAGTTGTTCTTTGGCGGAGCGGAATGTGCGGGTGCCGTCGCGTGGTTGTCTTCTCCTCCATTCTCGTCTTTGAGCCTGGAGCTCGTCTTCTGGGTTGTCTCGGCGCTGTGATCTGTTGTCATCACGGTGCCTGCCGTTCCGGTCGTCCGAGAAACCGGCGGCGACCATGTCAGGTCCTCTGTCGTTGTAGAAGTTCCGTCTGGGTCGCTTCCTTCTTCTGGCGTCTCCTCAGTCTCCGTTGTAGTCGTAGTCGTATTCTGATCGTGCGTTGTGGGTTTCTGTTTCGTTACGAACGGAGTCTTCTCCGTCTGCCCAGCTGTTGGCTAGTTCTAGTAGCCGTGCGAGTGTTCGGACTTTCATATGTCCGAGATTCTCTTTGAACTCGACGCGCTGAAGACCTCGCCTGAATGCGTCGATTGCACTTTCGTCCGAGATGTCTTCCGCTGAGTTCTTGAGTATCGTCCATCGCTGGATGTATGCTCGCAGGGCCTCCCTTGTTTCTTGTTTGCATGCCCGCAGCTCCTCGAGTGAGGCTGGTCGCTTGTATGTTGATTTGAAGTTTTCTATGAAGGCTCCTCGGAACTGGCTCCAGGAGCTGATGGATCCGCGTCGAAGATTTTTCAGCCAGTGTCGAGCGGAGCTCTCGAGCATGAGCTGTACGTACTGCATCGCCATGACATTGGTCCCTCTTTGAAATTTGACTGTTGTTAGGTAGTCGTCGAGCCAAGCCTCCGGCTCCTCGAGTCCGTTGTACTTTGGAGTCGTGGAGTTCAGTTTGAACCCGTTGGGCATGCGCGTCTCACGTATGGCACGTGTGAAGCAGAGTGCTCCACATGGCTCAATTTCCTCGTCGAAAGTCTCTTCCTCTGAGTACTCCTTGCGTGTTGCGCGTCTTCGCCTGCTGCGCTTGACTTTGTTCTGCGTGATGTCGTCCCGCGCGTCTCGTCGAGTGCTGCGGCGTCTGCCGTTGTCGTCGCTGTCGCGTTTCTTGTGCTTGTCGGAGCGCCTGCGTCTGTCGTCGTTACTGTCGTTGTCGTCGTCGTCGTCTGCGAAATGGGGTCCCTGTCCGGTGTCCGCTCGCGAGTCTGCCGCTTTGCATTGGATTTTTTAGGTACCAAGGCGTCGATAGCGTCCTTCATTATCTGCAGAGCTATGGAAGTGTAGCGATCCGTTTTGCCTTTTCTGCTTTTCTGGGCACGGGACAGGTAGTCTTGGGCGCTTATGAGCGCTTCCGCCGGAGTGAGAGGCTCCTCTTCGTCGTCGTCTTCCTCTGACCTGAAGTCGTCTTCCAGTTTCCGCACTACTCTTGCCCTTTCTATCTTCCGCAGGTTGTTGAGTTTCGACCTATTGCGGATGGGGGAGTCGTGACTTGGCGAGTCGCTTCTGGGAGATTGTCTGCGGCTGCTTTTCCTTTCGGGTTCTGCTATGGCTTGCTTTTCCATGTCTAGGCGCCACTGTCTCATCTGCTTTGTTAGTTCTCCCGCTAGCTTGTTGTATGCCCTTAGCTCGTCTCTTGTGGCGTCTGATGGTAGTAACCCGCCGGGGGTGACTGATTCTTTTACCATTGCCATCGATTCCTTGGACAAGTATATTTTTTCTTTTGATGATTCGCCCGCCGCTGCCAGCGGGGTTTGCTGCCTACTTCGCGATGGCTGGCCGCCCTGGCCAGGTGCTTGCTGTTTGTTGCTTGGCAGCTGACTGCTTTTTTGATTGCTTGGTCCTTGCTCCACCGGGACTTTTTTTGGTATGGTCCCCGGTTCTCCTAGCTGTACGACCATCTGACTGGTGTTGCCAGGGCCAGCCGCCCTATTGGTGGTTGGGCTGTCTTGCCGAGTGCCTGGGTCGTCGGCTCGCCCGTTGTTACCTGGCGTTGATGTGCCAACTTCTGCCATGAATACTTGCGATGGTGCCCTTGCAGTTTCCTTGACGATGCATGCGATCGTGCTTCTCCATGCTGGAGCTTCACCCGAGCGGTCGCGAGTAGCGTGGAGCCATGAGTTGGGTGCGTAGCTACAACCGCCAGGTAGATCGTCCGTGCGGGCGGCGTCTGCTATGGTCGTTGTTGTAGATGTTGCCTTGGGTGCGCGGGTGTCGTCGACGAGGCGGAGGGTGCCCCAGTGGTTGATGTAGATCTGGTACTCCCCGAAGATCAGATTGATGCCGGAGCGTAGATCGGTGAAGACTGGTTTGAGGGCTGGGAGGTGGGCCGTGAATCCGAGGGACTCGAACAGGTTGGATCTTGCCGGAGCCGCCGAGTCGATGAGCGCTGGTGATGATGAGGTCGTCGAGATCGCGTTCCCAACCTGCGCGGTTCCCACAGACGGCGCCAATTGACGAGGATCAACCCCGGCAAATCCCATGGTCAGGGACCCTGGGTTAGTCATGAGAAGCACAGGTTGGACGATAGCTCGTCAGCAGACAAGGATGCTCGCTCCTGCTCGATATTATAGATTGGGGAGATGCGATTACAGTGGAGGCCAAGGCTAGAGCGCTCAAGGCTAGGGTTACAAGTAAGATTCTATGTCTTTCGCGTCACCCCTCCTAGCCCTTATATACCAGGCTAGGTCTCGGGGAGTCCCTCTACGTGTACAAGTATGCTTTCCTAACCCTAGCTTGCTCCGTACGGCAGGTCTTCGCACCTTCCTTGCGAGTTGCAGACTCCTACGTCGGTACCAACTAGTGGGCTGAGGCTGTATCTTCATGGGCCTTCTGCCTTCATCGACACCGGGTAGGCTCATCCGTAGGAGTCGTGGGGTCACCCCCTCGTCATGCGGCGAGCCCCCGAGTGCCAATTTTTTAGAGTCGTGTTTGCGAAGAACGCCTCGGGGGTGGCTGCTGCGGAGAGCCCCCGAGTGCCAATGAAAAGAGCTTTTGGAAGAATATTTCAATATTTTTCCTTCTGTTTTTTACATGAAGGGGGGCTGCTGATTTAAGACAGCCCCTTTATTTGCATCGATGGCTTAGTAGCCCTAAGGACGGTAGATTGTTGAGGCTCTCTTTTGCTTCTACGGTAGGGCCTCTTCTTCTGGTGCTGCGGCTCCGCTGGCTTGGTGTGCTCCAAAGGTTTCTGATATTTTGTGGAACTCTTTGTCGCAGCGGTCAGATCTGACGAAGTTGCCGCTGACTGTGATTACTCCTCGCGGGCCTGGCATTTTCATCTTGAGGTAGGCGTAGTGTGGCACTACCATGAAACGCGCGAAGGCTGGGCGTCCTAGGATGGCGTGGTATTGTGATTTCCAGTTGACCACTTCGAAATCCAATGTCTCTTTGCGGAAGTTGCTCGTGCTGCCAAAAACCACCTCGAGACTTATTTTTCCGAGGGGTAGACTGCTTTTCCTGGCATGATTCCATGGAACGTTGTTCCTGAAGTTTTTAGTGCTGAGTTTTGGATGAGCATTTCTTTCAGGGTTCTGGTGAATATGATGTTGATTCCGCTGCCGCCGTCCATGAAGACTCGTGACATGTCGTAGTTTCCGATTCTTGCTTCGAGTACAAGTGCGGCGTGCCCTGGGCGCGGGATGGCTGGCGGGTGGTCTTATCGGGAGAAGGTGATTTCCGTCTCGGACCCGCGCAAGTATTCTGGGACAGCGGGGTGCGAGGAGACTGCGAGGAAAACTTGTCTGGTGACCTGCTTCTGCTGCTTGTTTGATGGTATTCCCTCTTGTATCATGTAGATCCGGCCGTGCGCTTCTGGGTATTTTTCTTCCTCGGATGTCGCGCTCCGTTCTTGGATTACTTCTACTTGCCTTGTTGGTATTGTGGGTGCTGGCGGTGCGTTGTGGGCGATGGTTCCGACTGCTACGCTTGCCAGGGGCTGTGCTGTTGTTGTTGTAGATCTGCTTTTTTCTTCTGAGAGCTCGATGAATCGCCTGCAGTTCCTAAGTGTGTGCCCTGATCTGAGCTCTCCGCACACGTTTCTGAACCCGTGTATTGTGCACGGTCCGTCGAGCTGTTCTTTAGCCGAGTGATATGCTCGAGCGTCGTCACGTGGCTGCCTTGTTCTCCAGTCCCGTTTTTGAATTTGGGGTGCTTCTTCTTGGTTGTCCCTGTGTTGTATTCTCTTGTCATCGCGATGTCTGCCTTCTCTGTCGTCCGGGAAGCCGGCCGCGACCATGTCGGATCCTCTGTCATCGTAGAAGTTATGCCTTGGGCGCTTTCTTCTTCTGTCGAATCCTCTGTCGTTGGTGTGGTAGTCGTAGTCGTGTTCTGAACGCGCTGTCTGGATCTCTGATTCATTCCGTACGGATTCTTCTCCGTCTGCCCAATTGTTGGCTTGCTCGAGCAGTCGTGCGAGTGTTTGGACCTTCATCTGCCCGAGCTGCTCCTTGAATTCGATGCGTTGCAATCCTCTCCTGAATGTGTCGATTGCGCTTTCGTCTGATATGTCCTCGGCTGAGTTTTTGAGTATGGTCCGTCGCTGGATGTATGCTCGTAGGGATTCTCTGGAACCTTGTTTGCAGGCCCTCAGCTCCTCGAGTGATGCCGGTCGTTTGTACGTGGACTTGAATTTCTCGATGAAGGCGCTGCGGAACTGTATCCAGGAGCTGATTGAACCTCGTGGTAGGTTCTTCAGCCAGTGTCGTGCCGAGCTCTCGAGCATGAGTTGTATGTACCGCATTGCTGTGATATTGGTTCCGCGCTGGAATTTGACGGCCGTTAGGTAGTCGTCGAACCATGCTTCTGGCTCTTCCAGCCCGTCGTACTTGTGCGTTGTGGAGTTTAGCTTGAAACCGTTCGGCATCCTTGTTTCCCGTATGGACCGTGTGAAGCATAGTGCTCCACATGGTTCTATGTCCTCGTCGGAAGCTTTCTCGTCCGAGTACTCTTCGCGGGCTGCTCGCCTTCGTCTTCCACGGTTGACTTTGCTTTGTGTTATGTCGTCGCGTGCGTCTCGCCGATAGCTGTTGCGTCTGTTGCTGTTGTCATCGCTGCCGTGGTTTTTGTTTTTGTTTGGGCGCTTGCGCCAGTCGTCGCTGCTGTCTTCGTCGGGTGAGCTGGGGTCCCTGTCCGGGGTCTGCTCGCGGGGGACTCGTCTTGCGCCTGCTCTCTTGGGGGATGAGATGGCGTCTTTCATTATTTCGAGTGCCATCGGTGTGTTGCGATCTAAGCTTCCTTTCTTTCCTTTCTGAGCACGGGATAGGTACTCTTGGGAAGTTAGAAGGGCTTCGGCGGGCGTGACTTGTTTTTCCTCGTCGTCGCCCTCTTCTAGCTTGAAGTCGTCGTCCAGCTTGAGGGCCACCTTCTTCTTGTCCGTGCGTTTCAGATTGCTGAATCTGGATCTGGCACGGATGGGGGAGTCGTAGTCGGAGGAGTCGCTTCTGGGAGATGGTCTGCGGTTGTTTCTTGGGTCGATGGCAGTTTTTCCTTGCTTCTCTAATTCTAGGCGCTGCTGTCTTGTTCTCTTGGTGACGTCACTCGCCACCTTGTTGTATGCTTTGAGCTCGTCTCGTGTTGCATTCTTCGGGAGTAGTTTTCCGCGTTTGACTGTGTCTCTTACTCTGGCGAGTGCTTCCTTGGATAAGTAGATTTTTTCTAGGTGATGTTCCTCTTTTTCCATTTCCGAGGTCTGCTGCTTGCTGCTTTCTGGCTCGTCGCTCCTGTGATTGTTGTGCTCCGTTCCTTTGTATATTTTCTTTGGTATGGTCCCTGGTTCTCCAAGTGTGACGGTGACCTGGCCGGTGTTGTTAGGATCACTGTCTTTGCTGTTCGAGCGATTGTCTCGGCAACTGCTCGGGTCGTTATCTTGGCTTTTGTCATCTGTGGTTGGCTCGTGGACGTCCGCCATGAACACTTGGGACAGCGTCTTGACTGTCATCTTGCTTGCGCATATGTTGCACTTCCTCCATGGACCACTCGAGTAGTCGGGTTGGGAGTCGTGGATGAATCGCGGAGTCGCCACGCGGGCAGGTGCTGCTTCGGTTGCTGGTGTAGGATCTGCCGCCGCGGGTGCTCGAACGCGATCCGTGAGACGAAGGACTCCCCAATGGTTGATGTAGATTTGGTATGCTCCGAAGATCAGGTTGATACCGGTGCGCAGGTCGGCGAAGGCCGGTCGAGAGGCCGGGAGGTGATCCACGAAGCCAAGGGATCCGAATAGATCGAAATGTGCTCGGGCCGTGAGGTCGATGAGTGTTGATGGAGTCGCCGTTTTGGCGAGCGTCGGTGATGAGGCCGCCGAGATCGTGATTCCAACCTGTGAAGTTCCCACAGACGGCGCCAATTGACGGGGATCAACCCCGGCAAATCCCATGGTCAGGGACCCTGGGTTAGTCATAGAGATGGCACAGGTCGAACGATACTCGTCGGCTAACAGGAGAAGCACTTCCTGCTCGATATTATTGCGTGAGGGGGCTATTACAGTGGAGGCCAAGGCGAGTTCTGGCAAGGCTAGGATGAGTAGATGTGTATTGTCTTGTTTGAGACGTCTCCCCTCCCAGCCTTTATATAGTAGGCTAGGTCTCGGGGAGTCCGTACTAGGTTACAGAGATAGTTTCCTAATTTTAGTCTTGCCTTGTACGCCAAGTTGTACCTTCCATGTTAGTCACGGACTCCTACATCGGTGCCTGGTTGGGCCAATCGTGGGCTTGTCGCAGCTTCCCAGCGGGCCTTCTGTCTTCATACGCACCAGGTAGCCCTACATGCAGAAGTCGTGGGGTCACCCCCTCGTCAGGGGGGGCATATATATGTAGATAATTTTGAGCTAATTATATAGGGATGTTTCAAAAATACTAGGAGGGCGAGGCATGGCCTCAGCCTGCTCGCTCCGCCAGAGATATATATCACCCATACTGATTCTTAACATAATTCATCTACATGCGGTGATCGTAGGCCGACTCAACACTTTAGTGTAGTTTTTTTTTCAATTGGTGTAGCTTAAGATTTATTTTTTTACTTCTCTATCTGGTTTTTAAGGATTTTCTCCTTTTTATTTTCTTTCTTCGATGTTCTTCCTTTTTTTTCCTTTTTCCATTTGTTGGCTTTCTTTTATTTTTTATTACCTTTTATATTTTCTTTTTATCTCTTTTTTAAACAAGTGTCTGCTCTTTTATGCATAGTATCCACTTTTTTGGATACCTTAGGATAATTTATAAATATATATTTAATATTTTAAAATGTGATTAATAATTTTTAATATATATTTTAATGTCTACTTTTTCGTCACAATTTACATTTTTTCCTTACATCAGAGATATTCTTAAATACATATTTTACATTTATTATTTTCATAATTAAAAATAAAAAATTCACATTTTTAACATGTGAATGTATTTTTGTTAAAAACATTATTTTAAATATTTATTAATTTTTTAATGTTAAAAAGTACTTTGAAAAGTTGGAAAAATATTCTTTGAAATGCATGAATTTTAAAAAGTTCATAAATTTTATTTCAATAATAGAAATTTGCTAGAAGTGGGCCAATATTGATTGCACTGCTTTTACAATTTTTACACTACATTTACTAATTATTATTTTCATAATTTATGTATTTTGTTCCGCAATAAGTGGGACATAGCCGCGCACGCCCATCCCTAGCTTTGTCACGACTAATTAGTGAGTATTGCTTGTAGCGAACATTTCCACCTCTTTCACGCTCTATAAGTGATAGCTCATACGGCATTTATCACGTTCTGAA
Source organism: Bromus sterilis (assembly GCA_950022295.1). Classification (NCBI taxonomy): domain Eukaryota; kingdom Viridiplantae; phylum Streptophyta; class Magnoliopsida; order Poales; family Poaceae; genus Bromus; species Bromus sterilis. Next base: position 61,737,279 of record OX465599.1, read on the forward strand.
GGCTATTTTTTTTCTTTTTTTTAAGGCACGGGGTGTGTTTCTCATGAAAACAAATATGTGCCTCTACGAGCAGTGGTGAAGCCAGCCGGAAATATATGTGGAGTCATTGCTAAATTTAAATATTTTTTCTTCTTTATAATATACAGTAAATGTACAGTAATATAGGTTGTTTTTTCTAAAAAGTTGTGGGGTCATTTGACCCCACAGCCTATGAGTAGAATCACCACTGTCCACGGGAGGCATGATCGTGCCTCTCTCAGAAAAAGAAAAACAGGTTATTTTGCCTTTTTTAGAAGCACGGGGCATGCCTCTCACGGAAGATGTGCCTCCACAAGAGTCACGATCGTGACTCCCTGAAAAAGAGAACACACGTTATTTTTATTTTTTAAAGCACGAAGAGTGGCACGATCGTGTCTCTCAGAAAAAAAAATTCCTCTTTTTTTAGAGGCACAGGGGGTGCCTCCCGCGGAAGCAAACATGTGCCTCCACGCGAGGCAGGATCGTGCCTGATCGTGCCACGAGAGGCACGATCAATGCTCTCGAGAGAAAAAAACATGTTTTTTCCTTTTTAAAGGCACGGGACATTCCTCTCGCGGAAGCAAACATGTGTCTCCAGCCACGATCGTTCCTTTTGTAAAAAATGCATTTTTTGGTGTAAAAATGTTTTTGATTTTTTTCACCGAAATGTAAGAAAAAACACGTGAAAAACGATCTACCAAAACAACTAAAATAACTCATCTAAACAGAGAAAATGCGTACACAAAAATAAACAAAATAAAATCCCGAGAAAAAACTCAACACTTGATACGCTTTTAACCCACAAAGAGTGATCCTTGCTGGTTTCTGAAAGAGTACTCATTACTTCACTGCTCTCAAGTGATACAACTTCACTTAAGGCCCCAACCACTTTCCTAATGCACCATCATGTTTGGCTAGGCTACCTTTCTGACATGGTTGTTATGCCGGAAGTTTTGAACAAAGATTTTACGGTGCATCATAATACAGGAAAAAAGGTGTATCATTTGAATGATTCAACATTTTAAATTACATGAAGAGAAAGCAATTTGTTTCATTGCAATGCCAAAAAAATCTCACCGAAACTATCCTTGCTTTTTTTGTCAGAGAAAAAAATTGAATATGTTCACAATAAATTTTTTATCGTAGATGCCCCTCGGGTCTCCTCATGATACATGTGATAACAGCGTATCATATTCGGATCTGGGCCATCCAATCTGATCCAACGAACGGTCCATATTTACCTGATGCACTCTAAAGACTCTTGAATAAAGCCTAGCTAACCCTATTAAAATACCAGTGCCACAACCTGCTTCCATGCCACACGGACATGTCTCCAGTGTATGTTGCGGTCATAGAAAGGCGTGACTTATGTTCCGGGGGAGACTTGTATAGGATCTGCCCTTAGGTGAGATCGATGAGATCAATCTTTTTGAAGATACAAAACATGTTCAAAAATTCTGAAAAAAATTGGGGACATACACCCATGTCTGATGTACATCCTCAAAAAGTTTCAGCTCCTAATTCGATATACTTTTATAGGACCAAAAAAGATAAAATCAGATGTGAACGGTGTAAAATACTATTCACCCAAAGCTAACACTATTCACACTTGAATTTGACTTTTTTGAATCTCTAACTGTAGATTGATTTTTGAGATGATTTTGTTTTGGAGTTGTAGACATATACCCCGCGGGAATGTTGTACAAAATTCAGAATTTTTTGGATTGTCTAAATATGAAATTTTGGGTCAATCCTACGATCTCACCTAAAGAGGAGATCCTATACAAATCTCCCCCCTTATATGTTCCGCCTGAGCCACCTGCACCAAGCATCGCCTGCTACTATCCTGTACTGGGTCGGCCCAATTACGACATGGACTAATGCGAGATATTTCTATGGTTTATAATTTTAAAACAAAAACGTATATTATGGAGAAAAAATTTGCATTGTACAAAATGTAATTGCAGTGTAAATATTCGCGCAACCCACTTTAAAAAATATTTCTCACAATAAAAAATTATGAACATTTAAACATGTTCACAGCTTTCAAAAATGTGTAACTAACATTTAAACAATGTTAAACAATGTAAAAAAGTCCTAGTGCAGTTCATGAAAAATGTTTCATATCATTTAGAAAATGTATATAGTATTAAGAAAAGAAGTTAATCATTATATTTGGAAAATGTTAAGTCTGTACAAAAATGTAAATAATTATATTTGTATACCTTCCAATCCATAATAGGCGTCGCTCATTCAGTATAGAGTCATCAATAGCTTACTATAAAATGATTGACATTGATTATGGATCGAAGGGTTTACAATGTATATGAAAAACTTTAGAAATAAAAAAATGTATTTAAAATATTATATGTGTATTTGAAAAAGTTAAATATGCATAAAAAGTGTTCCTGGCGTATATGGAAAATGTACAACATACAGAAAAAATAGAAATCAAAACATAAATTTAAAGAATATCAATTATCCCTCGCATAAAAATATAAATTATTTAATTTATAAATTTCACATGTATTAAAAATGACCCTGATGGGTAGAAAACTATACCTCGAATATTTAAAATGGAAACAGAAAACTAAAAAATAAAATTTTCAAATTAGAAAACAAGCTACAGAAATTGAAAAACAAAAATAACGTAATGGTACAGTGTTAAGTTGGCCTGGTAACAGTCACCCATAAGCGAATCCTTATAAGAATCGATACGGGCGATATATAGCTTTGACATTGAAAGATGGCCACTGAATGAAGGTGACTTTCACGTGAGAGCATCGATTCGGTGCTTAGGTACATATATGCATGTAGATGTGAATAGTAAGTTCAAAATAAATATAAAACATTTAGACACTTAAGATGCATATATACAAAAGGTTTTTGTAAAATTTCATGATGTTCGAACATCTGAAGAGATCATAGTAATAAAACAAATTTTGGGTGTCTAAAAAGCTTTGAAAAAAACATTGTTTGGAGTTGAATTTTTATTTTTTTCTATGATCTCCCGGATACCTAAACACTGTGAAATTTCGCACGAATCTTGCACACACAAGCATCTTGGATGGATAATTTTTCAGTTTATTTTATTTTATTTACTATTTTTTAAAAAAAATTGTGAATCGAGGGCATAAATCTGAAATCTTTCATTTTTACATCTTAGGGCATGAAACATCTTAGGAGCACACGAACACTGAAAAACGAACACCTAATATTTGGTCACCGAAGATCCCCGGGGAAGTGCATACTCCGAATTCTTCACGGTGGCTCCTCACTCGTCGGGGTTGAAGCGAGCACATGCCTCTCTATGCCGCTCCTCGGCGAGGTCGTACTCCGCCTGGGTCACGGCTTGGCGGCCTAGTGCGCCAACATCTCCTCGTATCACGGTGTTTATGGCTGTGCGGAGTCTGATGTCGACGTCGCTGCAAATAGCGGTGCACGAGGATAGGTAGGTCATGAGGTGCATGAACCGATCCCAAGTCCGGTCGCCGGGTTCACCGCCGAGCGCGCGGCAAACCTTCCCGGGTCATGGGTGGAGCTGCCAGAGCGGCCACCGCGGCAACCTCTGTTCGCCTCGCGACTAGGACCTCCACTAGCACCAGGCGCCATCTAATTCGTCGTTGGAGTTTAAAACTGTCCGCGGAGGAGGAAATAAATTGTGGCGACGGAGGGGCATGGATGTTAGACTAAAACCTTAAAGTGTCGGGCGAGCGATGGATATAGCGGATGAACGGCAGTTTGTGGGTTGCCCGCAAAAATTTTACGGCCCGCACTGAATATGGTGGTTCTATTCTGAACCGAAACTTCGTCTGTCCGCCAAAAACTCCGTATATATACAAACCGACGATGGAATGGCGCAGCTACTTGCTCTCAGATGTTCAAATTCTTGTTTACTCTTGATAGTTTAATTTGTTTATTTGTAATCTTGATGTTTTACAGTATAAACTTTTAATTAATACCCATGATTGATTATTTGTAATCTTGATGTTTTACAGTATAAACTTTTAATTAATACCCATGATTGATGCATCACATTTCCACATCATCTAAAAATGCTTAGTTAAATTTTAGTCGACTGAGATTTAGCAATCCCCTTCTTTTAATGTTATTCTGGCCGTACTTTGGCTTTTACCATTTGTGTGATACCTCTTCATTTAGTTATTTTATTTTATTCATGGGGAAGCCTCTTCATTTGACTGTACCGTAGAATAAATGTTAGCATTCTTATCCGGTACTATGCTCATACAAATTATCGGTAATATGCCATTCAACTATGCGGTATCTACTCTATCGAATTAAATTTTATGTCGTATTTTTAATTTACGGTGATTCGCATATGTGTTTTACGGGTTTAAACTATATCGTATCCGCTAAAAATGCTCTAACAGCCATCAAGTGGGGCGACCCCATACTCTTACTTTGGACGCGACCGAAGTTGGAAGCGTGGTTGTTCTGTGATTTTGAGTAGCGGTAGTTGACGAACCTTCTAACCAACTATAGCCGGTACGAAGCCTCTTGTATGGATCATGTGATTACTACCTTGTCTGATATTAATCCTTGGTACAATCTGTACCATGAGTTTGTCAGCTCAAGATGATAACTCAAACAACATGGCCTGCCTTTGGTTTGGATACCTCTGTTATCTTTCTCAACGCCTCCCAACGGATACAAGTTGACCCATTTTCTTTCATCTCGCTCACTCTCACGCTGCTGCTTACTTATTTACTGTACTACTTACTCCGCATTGCACGGCAAACCTTTGCGTGCTCGCAGGAGCATTTTTTACCCTGGCAGCAGGGAGGGAGAAGTGGTCTTCCATGATCCATCCATAGCACCCGGACCGTGCCGCAACGAGCAAGTGTACACGTAGTACTACTCCACTAAACCCCATTCATGGTCACACCAACAAAATCTGCGTAGCTGCTGCAGATACTGTTGCAGTCTACCTAACTCGATGTATCACTGCTCACCTCATCCATCTTGGTTTTCATGAGAAATTCAGACGGAACTGGAAAACTCGTTGGCTAGCTGCTGAAACGAACGCCACAATGTCCAAGACCAAGCGGCTTCTTGTTGGGTGCGAAAAAGCAACGCAAGGTTCCATTGTCCCGTAGCATATGGCCGTGTCTGTCCGGGGGTACGGTGCTGATCAAGGATCGGCTTTGGCGTTTGGGGGCGTGAGGGAAGTAGGTCGCCCAACTAAATTGATCGGCTGCAAATAGCCGTCGCGTCACCGGTGATGCTCCTCCCTGAGTACTTACCCGTAGCCGCCGTCGTCGTCGTTCGTCTTGGTAGAAAACCATCTTGTCACGGCGCGTTTGGTACTAAACTGTCATTCCCTGTTATGTATGGTGGCTTCATCCAGTGGAAATGTATCCATTTCCTTTGATTCAGCTTAGAAATAGTAGATGGAATATTTGGATGAATTCAGGTTGGTGGCGGTCTCGGGGAGGATTTAATGCATCTGGCAGGACGGGACCCCGCTCTGTCCAGTCGTGGCGTCGGAGCTTTGGCACACTACGTGTCCCTCCTCCGCTGGGCGTCGGCGCTGGGGGGTTCACGGTCACGCCGCTGTGCGTACGCTCAAAACCGGCGCGAGATCACATCGTCGTATTAAACCTCTCCAACCGCCTACTAGTCTCAACGTGTTCGCCATTAAATATTTCCAACACACATCACAAAGCAGGGAAGGATGCCTCGCTCGTGCCGGTCACCGCGCACCGCTCGCCGCTCGCCCAGCACATCCCATGATCAATTCGATGCTCCTATACAAACCAAAGGCGCTAGGAGGAGGCGAGAGCGAGAGAGCATTCATGGTGGTGATGGGAGTTGTTGGTGGCTATCACACCAGCCTGACGCTACGTGGGAACAAGCAAGCCGGTCTGACGCGAGCTGCTGCTTGGAGCTTCAAGCCAGCCAGACACCCGTCCAATTCAATGCGGCTCTCCTATCCTATCTCGGTGGCAACAGTAGCTGGATTCTCGGTGGCTTTTCAAAATTCAGGCATGAATGGGAATGGCGCCCTCCGTGTCCATGGTGGGCAACTTTCTCCACTTCAGTTCGGTTGAAATAGTAGTAGTAGCATCGCCGGGTATGTTGTGATTCATTGCTCGGTCGCCCATACGAACGATTCGAGTAATGGGAGGGGAGGGATCCACTGCTCTCGGAAACGTAAGTGTCCATCGTCGTCTCGGATTCATAAAACAAGGACCACGGCACCCCTGCACTCCACCACCATTGAGGGAGGCCAAGATCGAACCATCCGCATTCATGAGCAAAGGGCCATACGACATCCAAGCATCCAAGTGCAAGGATATGACATGATCACAGTACAATGACAAGATGGAATCAGCAACAAAAATGCCAAGACACAGGCCATGTAGTAGTAGGACCTTTTTACTGTTCTGACCTCTTTTTAAATTTTTAACACGATTTGGCCCCCTTTCAAATTTTTAGCACAATCTAACCCTTTTTATACACGCCAGCCATCGTGGCGTGCCTGCTCCACATAGAAACGTCAATGGGTCCGGAGAGCTCCACCAAGCTAGCCCACTATTGTTGTTAAAATCTTAGAACCCAAGCCTATATACTCTGCTAGTTAAATGGGCTGGCCCATTTCCAGTCATTTTTTATAGCGTACAAATATATAAATTAAAGATTTATCAGACACATATATATAATATAATTTGTACGATATAAATAATTTTATTTTCTAATAAAATATTCGTATTTAATTTTTAAGTACAAGAATATTATATTCATATCATATACATTAAATTTTAAATACTCACGCTTATAAATATAATATTCATGTACTTAAAATTTAAATATTTACGGTTATGAAAAATTAAGATTTTTAAAATATTCATAAAATTTAACTTATATGATATAAATATAATATTCTTGAACTTAAAATATATATACACGCTTATGCAAAATTATGCTTTTTAAAATATTCATATAATTTAATGTATATGACATAAATATAATATCCGTGTACTTAAAAATTAAATATTTAGGCTGATGCAAAAAAATTCTTTTTAAAATATTCATATAGTTTAACTTATATGATATAAATATAATATTCTTGTACTTAAAAATTAAATATATACGCTTATGCAAAATTATGATTTTTAAAATATTCATATAATTTATCATATATGATACAAATATAATATCCATGTACTTAAAACTTAAATATTAACGCTTATGCAAAATTATGATTTTTAAAATATTCATACAATTATAAATCATAAACACACTTTACAAAGCCGTACATTTTATTATGTTCGTGTTTATAAATCGTGTTTGTATTTATACAATTTTAAAATATTTTTATTTGTACATCGTGTTTATATTTATATAATAATAAAATGTACGTGTTTGTAAATCGTGTTTATATTCATATAATTATAAAATGTTCTTTTTTATAAATCGTGTTTATTTTATATTTCTATTTATATAATAAGATTAAATTTTATATAAACTTTTTATATTTCTATTTTTTATTTATATGTTGTACAAATTATATAAGTACGCTATAATAATACATTGTTTGTGTTTGTAATAATATTTATATAATAATACGTTGTTATAATAATATTTATATAATTATGAAATGTTTGTGTTTGTAAATCGTGTTAACATTTATATAATAATAAAATGTACTTGTTTGTAAATCATGTTTATATTTATATAGTTATAAAATGTTCTTTTTATAAATCATGTTTATATTTATATTTCTATTTATGTAATAGGATTCTATTTTTTTATTTTATATTTCTATTTCTATTTAATACAATTTATATATTTGTACACTAAAAAAAATGGAAATGGGCCAGCCCGTTTAAACATTAGAGTATATAAGCTCTGGTTATAACAAGATAACATCTGCCATGGCCTAGCCTGGTGGTGTGGCTCTCGTGTTTCTACGTGGAGCAGGCACGCCACGATGACTGGCGCGTATAAAAGGGGTTAGATCGTGCTAAAAAATTAAAACGGCGTCAAATTGTGTTAAAAATTCAAAAAGGGGTCAAAACAGTAAAAAGGTCTGTAGTAGTAATTTTTGCCTTTTTTGCCCACTGCATTCATTAAAAGCAAATTGCTCGGTTAAGGAAAAACGGAGTGAAAATCAGGTTGTCCGAATTTTATAGAAATCAAGCCAAAACCATTACAACTGATGAGTGGCACACAAGATACCCTACACACACCACGATCGTCAACTCAATACACATTGTAAAAGCTAAGATCTACACCAACTCAACCACCTGCGATCAGATAGCGCAACTCCAACTCTAATGATAAACTATGAAGGAAAACAACAAGCACGGATGACATCATGGAAAATCACCGAACGAGTCACCTACAATCAGTCTTCGTACACCACAGGACCCCTTCGTCGTAGCTTCAACTTCAGAGCAGTAAGACAAAACGAGGCAATCCTACAAATACGTCGAAGAAGAGCCAACTACATCATCCATTGTCGCGTCGCCAACATCACTCCCGCAATCATCGTTACCACAAAAGCCTGGCGCCACAACCTTCATCACCTATCGGGTCTGCTTGCCGATGTCGAGCTCCGAGATAAAGCCCCAAGAGAGGGGAAATGACACCAAAGCGCCGCTATCATCCGATCCTAAGATCGAGGATTTCTCTAGAGAGATCCTGAAGACTTAATCCATGTGAAAGATATGCGGTGGCCAAGCAACTATGCCTCCCGAAAGGTCAACGATGACCACAACTACCAGCATGGTTGGGCGCGGCACAAGATCGAAACATGGTATTCAACCCCGCTCCCACATCATCTCGATCGCGCATCATTCTTCACTGATGCATGCTAGCCCACCAACCACCACCACCAAGGGACTAGCATGTCGGCGAAGAAGCATAGAATCACGGCCATCTCAGCCAACCGCGCCTCGTGGAGACCACCAACCGATCGAAACAGGGCCATCGAACACAGTACGACCCGCCATGCCTTGCTAAGCACCATGACGGAAAAGAAGCAACGGAGCACCGCCCAAGAGCTGAAACCACCACGGTTCCTCGCAGCAGCGTCCCCTGGGCTTTGTTGGGCGAACCCCTTCGGCGATGGTGAGGGAGAAGAAGAGCAGGAGGAGGGGCCCTAGGCTGTCGTGTTCGGGGTGCCCCGGTGCGGTTGGAAGCGACATGGGGGGCCTCTGTTAAAGGAAAACAAATTAGTTCCTATTAATCTTGGCCTCTTGAGTAGGAGTACAAATGTGGAATACCCATTTTGAATTTTGAGTCGCTTGGGGATTGATAACTTGGGAGCCGTAGAATTCGCAGAAAGAAGAAATGATCGCAAACCTGACCTAGAATTCGCAGCTGGGCCATGCCCATCCACGCTGCTTGACTGCGTGCGAGCGAGTCTGCGCGCGCACTACGCCCGCCCATGGATGGATCCGCACAGCACAGGTGACAACCACACGCGCACCACTCCCCGGAAAAGGACAGACAAACACGTCGCCGCACGCACGGCTCCCTGCCCGCCATCTATCTGCTCACCATTGGCGACCCTACCCGAGCGCCAAAATTTTGGCGGAGAATGGATCGAGGAAGACGACGGCGCAGCCCAAAATCGACGGAAGCTTCTTCGATCCAATTCCAAACCCATAGTCTGGGGCCAATATCTTCTATTTTTACAGTAGTAGAGTCCTCCTAATATAATATGGAAGTTGACAAAAAAAGGTCCGAAATTACAGACGAACGAACGAACGAATCCTTCTCTATACGCCTACGATCCAGCGGTAGAGGCCCATGAGCCCCGCGTCCTCCTCGTCCGCCGCCGCCGTCACGGTCGCCGCCTCGGGGTCCCACCCCCACGGCTCCTCCTGCTGCCGGTGGCTGTGGTGGCCCTGGCTCCACCGCGCGCTCCACCGCCCGGACAGCGACGACGCCGACGATGCCAGCCGGTCCACGTACTCCCGGAGCCACCCGCGCGACCCCGCCGCCTCCGCCAGCGCCTCCACCGGGCCCTGCGCCGCCGCCGCGCGCTGCCCCGCCACCCCCGACTTGGCCGCCGCCGCCGCAGGCCGCGCGATGCGCGCCACCACGGCCTCCACCTCCTCCTCGACGCGGTAGTCGAAGGAGCCGAGGGAGTAGGTGCGGCGGTCGTCCCCGGCCGCAGACGAGCGCCGGTTGCTCACGCTGCCGATCTCCACGCGGAAGCTCCTGGAGTTGCTGCCGCTCCTCCTCGCGCCCAGCGGCTCCTGCTGCTGCCCGTGCCCGGCGGCGGTGTACGCGGCGGGGAGCGGCGGGTGCGGGAGCGAGATGGCGGCGCGGCAGAGCGGGCACGACGGCGTGTTGCGGAGCCACGCGTCGACGCAGGCGGCGTGGAACGCGTGGCGGCAGGCCGGGAGCAGGCGGAGCTCAGCGTCGGGCACGAACGGCGACAGGCAGACGGCGCAGTCGGGGGAGCTCTTGGGCAGCGCCGCCAGCGCCGACGCCATCGTAAACAGCGGAAGCGACGCGATCAGCCGCTCCTTCTCGTCGTCCACCACCGCCTCGCTCCCCACTGCCACCGCCGCGGGGCTCACCGAAGGGGCAGCCGCGGCCGCCGCCTCGACGACGTCGGAGCGGCGGGAGGAGGCGCCGCCGCGTGCCCTGGAGACGGCGCTCGGGGCCGGAGAGGACGACTGGTGGCGCGAGGATAGGCAGCGGAGGAGGAAGTGAATGGAGATGGAGGCGCAGAAGACGAAGGCGAGGAGGGCCGCGATGATGAGCAGCGACGGGGAGAGGTTGAGCGAGGAGGACGGCGAAGGCGGCGGCGGCAATGGCGGGGGGATGGTGACGGCGAGAGGGTCCCCGGCGTAGGGCGGCGCGGGCGGCTGGAAGGAGGAGGCCATGGCTGGAGGAGATCGATGGAATGTGGATGTGTTTAAGGCTGGTTAGCTGGGCGCGGTCTCGAGCCTTTTATGGGTTTTGGGGTGCGTGGCGACGGAGAGGAAGATCGAGATGGAAGGAAAACCGGACGGTAAAAAATATAGTGGTGGTTTGGCAATCACAGGAAGCGGCATGGAATGTGAATGAACTTTACTATACTGCAGTTTTTCCGCCAAAATTTTTGTCGTTCATCTGACCATCTTTCGTATAGGTGTTTGACTGACCGACTCGGCTTGTTTTTCTGCACCGCAATTGCACAGGTGGATCGGTTTAGTTGTCTGTATTACGCGAAATTGCACGAGTCTGGTCAACCATTCCTACTCTAATCTCTAATCGATCATGTGGCGATCACAAATTCTAATTGATTGGATGTTTATTACGTGGTAGTTTCAGCAGGTAATTTTCTTAGTTCCACTGCAGTGTTGACGTGGTGCATTTGGCCGGATTAGACCGAGAAGTCGTCTTAGGTGACGGCATGGGCAAACAAACAGAGAGCTGACGGCGGCTCCTTTTTTGTCCATGGCCACAAACCATACATCCGATCTGCTGCTTCGGTTTGATTTGGCCACTTTTGTCCAACTGTTTGTGTGGGGCTTGCATTGCATCGCTTTGGTGCAAGGGAGAAAAAAAAAGCTAAATAGGCCCAGTCTTTGGTTTGTTCTTCTGGGAGCCCTTTCTGTAGGGCGCAGTTCAAAAGGATATGCATGCATAGTGTCGGTTTTTACTGCTGAACTTCGTGGATCATTTGGATATCAAGCCTGGAGTGACCGCACCGACAGCGCATTTTGGTAGAGAAATGGCTACTAATTCGATCGATTCCGCCATGAATGCGCACATGTAATTAAAATCAATATGGGGTTAGATATGCACGGCCGCCGGCCTACGTTTCATTTCTACTCCTAGACCTGCTGGTGCTGGGGCCACCGGTACGGTGTCTACCCGTCAGTGAATCGAAGTTGCTTGCGTTCGAAGCTCAGATGCACATATAATTAGATCTTGTCAATTTTGTGAAAATAACAATTTATATTATTATTTTTGAGTTGATAACAATTTATAATTAGTTAAGCCGCAATGGCGCATCAGAAAATTTAATCGATCCAAAAGCAAAAAAAGAAGAAGGACGGTGTAGTGTAGGTAAGGCAATGGGGGTGCCGGTACATATTGCTCTGTACGGGCCTTTATTACCCCATGTCTGAGAATTTATGGAATCAGACACATAGCAACCTAGCAGGCCCCGCGTTTCAGTGCACCCATGCCCCATGGCGTGTGAAACGGGAAATGACCTAATCTATGCAACAAAGAGAAAGTCCCTTGAATTCAATAGCATAATGTCGATCTCTCTCTCTCCTTCTCTATGTCGAGCTGGGTGGATAATTTGACGTAAGTCATCACGTACGCAATATAGCTCGGTAGCATTGTTAATTAGGAACGATGATTAGAGAGATACTGTATGTTGGAATTTGACTTGGGATTGTTTAGTGCCATTCGAATTCTATTCCACATGCACTTGCTGACATGCACATGCATGTAGAGAGGTCGCTGGGAAGCATCGTTTGGCATGCACAAGTAAGCATCATCAAGTCGGGGTAATGATATAAATTTTGATCCGCTTCTGTGCTCGTTACCTGCCCGATTAAATGCCTCACATGCACCATGATTTGATTTGACGAGCGTTCATCCATGGGTGCAGTGCAGGGAAAAAATACATAACTATATAAACTGATAGACCAGCTTTGCTCCAAGAGATTCTACTACGTCGTTAACAGTGCTTAAGCTCGTCGGAGGATTTAATTTAATTTCACTGGCAGTTGTACATATTCCGCTCAAAGCGCGTTCTTGCGCGGCCGCCAAATTCAGGACAACTTCCTCTTCGTTCGCGGCCTCACTCGACACTTCCACCGTGTGCGCAGGCCCATGATGCTCGTCAAGCTGGACATCGCCGGGCATTCGATACCGTGTCCTGGCCATACCTCCTAGACATGCTCGCTGCCCGCGGCTTCGGACCCCGCTGGCGTGAGTGGATTGCCATGATTTTGTCTTCGGCCTCCTCAAAGGTCCTCATGAACGGCGAGCCAGGTCGCCCCATATGCCATCGACGAGGACTCCGCCAAGGCGACCCCCTATCCCCGTTCCTGTTCATCCTCGCGATGGAACCGCTGCAGCGCCTTATCGACAAGGCGGTCGAGGCGGGGGCGCTCTCCCCCCTCCGTGGCCGCATCCCCCCGCTGCGAACGGCGGTATACGCGGATGACGTGGCCTTTTTCGTCAACCCCGTCAAGCATGAGTTTGCTGTTGTACGCTCTCTGTTGACCTGCTTCGGGCACGTCACGGGCCTCCGCGTGAACTTCTCCAAGAGCGCGGTCCTGCCGATCAGATGCGATGGGGTCGACGTGACGGACATTGTCAGCCCCCTAGGGGCCACCGTCGGATCTCTCCCCTGCAAGTTCCTCGGGCTACCGCTATCACTTCGGAAGCTGCGCAAGATTGATCTACAGCCCCTCCTCGACAAACTCCGAGCCCGGCTTGCTTTCTGGAAGCTCAAGCTTTTCGCCATGTCTGGGAGGCTCGTCCTCCTTAGCTCTGTGCTATCGGCCTTGCCGGTCTACTGGCTTTCCATCTTCTCCCTCCCGGCCTGGGCCAAGGCAGAGATCGATCGCCTCCGCCGCGCTTGGCTTTGGCGGGGAAACGAGGCCTGCCACGGTGGACACTGCAAGGTGGCTTGGGGTAGGATCTGCAGGCCAAAGCAGCTTGGCGGCCTCGGCATCATCGACATTGAGCGTTTCGGCACCGCCCTCCGGTTGCGCTGGCTCTGGGCAGAGCGGATGGCCGTCGCGCCGCCTTGGCAGGGACTGCCCATTCCCTGCTCTCCCGCCGACAGGAAGCTATTCGCTGCCTCAATCATCGCTATCGTGGGCTCGGGCGAGCGTGCGCGTTTCTGGTTTGATAGCTGGCTCGATGGACGCGCGCCCTTCATCATTGCTCCGACGATCTTTGCCGCCTCTCGCCGCAAACATCGCTCGGTTAAGGAGGCTCTCTTCGGTAGCCGTTGGGTGCACGACCTGCGCGGCCGCATCACGGCGGACACGCTCCCGGAGTTCGTGCAACTTTGGGCCGCCGTAGCCGGGGTTGCTCTCACCCAGGGCGCTGCCGACAGCTTTCAGTGGCGCCTCACAGAAAACCGGGCCTTCTCGGTCAGCTCCGCGTATGACCTTTTCTTCCTGGGATCCACCAGGTCGGCGCTACACCCCCCATCTGGAAAGCATGGGCACCCGCCAAGATGCGCCTTCTCGGATGGCTGTTCGGCCTCAACAGACTTCTCACGGCAGATCGGCTTCTTGCACGCCAGTGGCCTAACTCCTACTTCTGCCCTCTCTGCTACCGGAACCTGGAGACAACAGAGCATCTTATTATCTCGTGCTCCTGGTCCCGCCGCCTATGGGCCTTGGCGGCGACTTTCCTGCATTTGCCGGACTTCGACCCCACCTGCTGGACGCCAGGGGCGTCGAAGGTTGACTGGCTTCTTGGCCTCTCCCGTCGGCCGGATTCCGCGAAACGTTCCCGCTCCACGGCGCTCCTCGTCATATGGGCGGTTTGGCGAGAGCGCAACGCCAGGATTTTCCGTACCACGGAATCGACGCCTGAGGCCGTCTTTCGCTTCATCTCCGATGAGTTGCGTACCTGGGTGTTGGCCGGCGCAGGCCACCTTGTATGCCGCAAGTGATCCGCGTGCCGCTCCTTGTTTTTTCCCCTCTTTTTTCTGCTTTTGCGGGGTCTTTCCCTGGCTTTTCACCTGTACAGTTGGGCTTTCCTGCCCGTCCTCTGAATGAATAACGCAGCTCTCCTGGGTCTTCTTCAAAATTAATTGATGGAACGGCATGTGGATGCTACTGTTGCCTTGTTGAGCATCGCATCTCATCATCGTCCCACATCGATATCTCACTCCCATTAAATAGGTCACAAATTTAGGAGCGCACACACTATGCATACAGGGTTGTTTAACTCTCATCATCAGGCCGTCCACCGTCCACTCCAGGATGTACACCAATAAGTAATAAGTTGGTGGTGCAAAGTGTACGTGGAAGAACACTGTGCTCGCGACGGCCATGAGGCTGAGGGTTTAACGACACCCAACGACCCTTCTTGTGCAATGAAGCCTAACAGCTTTGCGACGAGGGCATGAAGTTTTGAACACCTAACGTTAACCTCTCTACTCTACCCCTCTCGTACAAGGAAGGGTACACGTCGCATTAATCTTGACGTAGCTAACGCGGCGGCGCGTGTGTACAGGCCAAGGAACCTTGTAAGGAATTAGTAGGACACGGCAGAAGTAATCCCACTACGTACATGTTGGGATCGATTGGGATCTGATCGATCAGATCAGATCGTGCTTTGCATGCATCGGCAACGAGATCGAAGCACGGCGGTCGGGACAGTCGTACGTAGGAGCGCACCCGATTGGTAAGTGACCCCGTACATGGCCGTTAAGCTATGTGTTAAGTGCGCATTCGATCGGCAGGGCGTGCGATTCTATGGAACCACTCTTTTAGCAGGGGTGCACCGAGTATATTTATAGCTAACTATTGTATTTATGGGCTATAAACTTAACGATGGTGCAGGAACTCCTTTGATGCACCGTCGTGGTCTGTGGCAAGGAGATCCACTCTCCCCGCTGCTCTTTATCATTGGCATGGAGTCATTGCAGAGGCTTCTTACTATGTCCACGGAGAGGCGACTCCTATCACCGCTACGACAGCGCATCGTGTGGTTTCGATGCAGTCTTCCAATTGCTTGTGATAATGTCGCCATGGAGCCAATCGATCATGGCTGCCCTTGGAGGGAAGCTTGGGACGCTCCCTTGTGAGTACCTAGGGCTGCCTCTAAGCCTGACGAAGCCGAGGAGTGTGGAGATGCAGCCCTGCTTGATAGGATTGCCGAAAGTTGGCGCCAAGAAAAGGAAGATTGATGAAGAGGATGGGCAGGCTGGTTTATATCAACTCTATGATCACGACTATGACCACATATTTTTTGACGGCTTTCCAACCTAACAAGTGGTTCATCAAGAGTGTGGATAAAATGAGGTGCAATTTTCTCTAGGATGCTAAGGACTGATCTGCGGGAGGCAAATGTCTGGTCAATTGGAAGCAGGTTTGCTCGCCAAAAGAATGGGGTGGTTTTGGAATTAAAGACATCAAAATCTTTAGCCGGGCCTTGCAGGATGGGAGTGGTTTAGATGGGATAATGCGGAGCAGCTCTGGAAAGGCTCCCCCTCCCCCCCCCCCCCATGTGACGCGAAGGACAGAGAACTTTTCTCCAGTTGCACGAGCATGACGATTGTGGATGGTGGCCTAATGAGCTTATGGTATGATCGATGGCTCATCGATGAGCCATTGCGCTGCGCTGCGTTGCATCAGACATATTCAAGGTGGCAAGGTTCAAAAGGTTGACAGTTAAAGAGGCGCTGAGTAATGGGAGATGGATGCTTGGAATGAATATAATGAGCAATGCAAAGCAACTCACTCAATTCATCCATGCGTGGGAGAAGGTTCAGGGTATCACCCTGACTGATGGCAAGGATGAGATTCGGTGGTCCCTCACCGCCGACGGTATCTACTCGGTTGCGTCCGCATACGCTGTGCATTTCCTACCCCGAATCAGGAGGATGAGTCTGCGGAGAGTCTGGAGTTGCAAGATCGAGGGAAATGTCAAGTTTTACATGTGGCTGCTCTTACAAAATCGCAACTGGACTGCCGATAGCTTAAGGGTTAAGGGATGGCTGCGCAATCAGATGTGCAAGCTGTGTGATTAAGAGATTGAGACTTCGAACCATAGCACGCTATCATATGTTTTCGCTAAGGAAACACGGTTCCAATTCTGAGGGAGCCACGCCACAGACTGGGCGATCGCCTCGGGGGCCTGTTCGGTTGAGGAATGGCGGGAAAGGTTGTGTTCTAGTCAGGGTTCGAAAGCGGTTATCAATGACAGACTAACCCTTTTGACATACATTACGTGAAATATGTGGAAAGAGAGGAACCGAAGAGTTTTTAAGCAGAAGGAGTTGTCACCTGCGATCCTGACGAGTTTGATCAAGGATGAGGTTAGCATCATAATTAGGGCAATGAGGAACGAGCCACCGTGAGACGCTAGCTATGCGAATGTTTTTTTTCCTCCCCCATCTGTTGAGTGTGTGTTGTACTATCCCTTTTTTCCCTCACTTAAATGCGAAGGCGGAGCTCCTACCGTTTCCGTTAAAAAAAGGCTTAGAAACTGTGTTATATTATGCAAGTGATGTGCACCCCATGGTTTGTAGTTTTGTACCTTGTCCTTTGTGCAGAAAATTCAATCCACACTACTTAATTATCTTGTCACACGATCTTGGGGTTGAGGGTGGATAAGCTAACCACAGTACTAGCTAGTCACATAAGTTACGGCGCTAGAGATGCCTTGAGACACACTACAACCTTGTTCTTTGTCCTTCCACCCCCTTGGAGACCGGCAAACAGCGCAGCTCAAGCAGTAACACCCGTCACATCGTCATGTACTTCCTCCTCCGGTCCTTTTTAGTCTGTATATAAGTTTTGTCCAAAGTCAAAGTATCTTTACTTTGACCAACCTTGTAGAAAAAAGTATCAACATTCACAATGCCAAATCTATATGGTTAAATTCATCATGAAATATAGTTTTATAGCATTACCTCCGATCCATATTAATGTACTCAACTTTGTCTAGATTCGTATGTATCTAGTTAAGTATTTAGACTAGATGCATGTGTATCTAGACAAACTTAAGTACATTAATATGGATCGGAGGGAGTATATATATTAAGTATTATAGATATTGATATTTTTTAATATAAATTTGGTTAAACTTTATAAAGTTTGACTTGACACAAATCTAATACGCGGAGTAAAAATGACCGGAGGAAGTACAACCCAATGCCTCAAGCATATAAGCACAACATAAAATAGATTAAGGCTCGTCGCTCTAGTTTAATCCATGGGGCAATGGAACCGGGAGGAGTTCAGGAGTTTTTGTAGTTCTACATTTGAAGGCCAGTCTCCTAGTGATTATACTAATATGGCCTAGGGATTGAGGTTAGAGGTGATACGAAGCATCGTCGTTTGGACATGATCGAGAGTTGCAAATTGTTTATGTATGCTACTAACGGTCAAAATTTAGGGTTGAGTAACAGTACTATATTAGCAAATTAAAGCTAGCCAGATTAGGTACTTGACTAGCTGATCTGTACGATATGTTCTCCCGTGTGGTTTCCTATGTGCAACCACAGTGTAGGGAGTTAATTGGCTGTACCCAGTGGAAACAGTACTGCTATGGTGAACTTTTCCAAGATCACACGGGACCTGGCTGAATTACTGTTCTTCAAGTTCAGCTGCTCGACACCTTTGTACCAAATTTGCAAAAGATGTCCTCACTGGCTAGCTCCATACATCCTCGCAGCGGAACTCATGTGAATTGGATGAGTTCTTGAGCGGTGCCCGGCATTAAGGCTGCATGCATGCATGCGGTTTGAAGGTGCACCTTCTTTGGATTCCTGCCGCCGTCGGTCGACAAGGGAGGCAGCAGGCACGGTTTGGTGCCGAATTTGAGTTGAATGATTCATGAAGAGATGGAGAGAGATCCCTGTCTCGCTCGCTAGATAGCTCATACCTGATGCAAACGCCATGATGAGCGTGAGGTGAGGGGCAGGCAAGTTGAGTTCCTCTGCCACCTTTCGATCTCCCGAAATCTCCTCGAGGCTGTGATATGATGTCATGATGAAAATTGACATGAGAGAATCGGGGGCCGATCAACGCTGCAACAGTTCTTGCCTTTTCCTTTCTCGGTCAGAAAAGGGTCTGAAACTGAACCCTAGCCACCCTGCCCTGCTTCCCAGTAGTTTAGTTTAGTTTACCTGCAAATTCCAGCCAAATTTTGTAACAATGACACAGACGTGTCAGTTTTATGGTGTTTATTCGTGCCATGCTCAGCGCAATCCAAGAAGAATTCGATCATGGACTCGATCAAATCCTGACCAGTGACATGGGATCTTATGCCGAGCTGACATGACACCAGCTTCATGGAAGGTGATTTGCTGACGTGCCAACGCCGATTAGTCAATTACTTACGCGTTCTCCAGAACAACAAATACAAGCAAAACAAACAAATAAATAAACAGGGACTTCACGTGCTTTCACTTCTTCAGAAATCAACAAATTATACAGTCGTAATCGAAGAAGCATTTGCGTTGGAGTCTACTACCACTGCCGGCGGTGCAGGTTAATTCCCTGGAAAATGAAGGGCAGGTACGATACAAAATGTCAAAATCTAGGTGATGTCCCATGCGACCTAATCTTCTTCCATGGCGTGGATCATTGCCCAGATGCCGCCACCTGAGCACGGCGAGCTCTCATCCGTTTGGACTCGCACGGGAAATTCAGGGACGGCGGTTGACTAGACCCGTTCTGCTCCCAAGAAGTAGCTGGTCCACGCAAGCTAATTATTTGTGGATCGCAGATTCGCGGTTGAAAGCGAAAAGAGTGGAGACTTGTTTGCTCACCAAGAACGAACATGCCCATCCTAATCCGATCGGTCGAAAGGGCAAAGCGCAAGCCGACTTCTTTTGCTCATTCTTTAACACCAGGAAAGCAGAGATGTATGTTGGCGGTAAACATAGGTGATCGGCGTTACGCAAGGTTGAGAGAAAAGGAGGAGTCGGCGTTTTACTTTGCCTTTTTCTCCCTTTTCTTTATTTTATTGACTTTGCTTTGTGCCGTGGATGCCAAGCTTGATTGAGGCTTATACGAGAATGCTGTTGGATACTATACTTAGGTGCACAGACATGAGGCCGAGTTTTGCACGTCAAGATTAACAAATGGAACGGTACATGTTGCACCATGTGACCTTTTGAGCCTTATACTGTATTAGGTATAGATAGACAACCACCATAACTCTTACACCAAAATCAGAGTGGCGCAGCGGAAGCGTGGTGGGCCCATAACCCACAGGTCCCAGGATCGAAACCTGGCTCTGATAAATTTTTTTGGCACAATTCACACTGAGAACATTTTCGTCCGGATGTGGCTTCTCCAAAAACATTGTTGGGTGTATATTCAATCTACACTCTCGCAAGCTTGGCTATAGAAATCATGTTCTTTCATGAACCTACTAATCTGAAGTCTGAAGAATGTAAAGTATTATATAGCTAGAAGATTACAAACACACAGATAAATGGTTGAAAGGCTAGAGGGGCTCCATTTTGGGGTGGTGGGGGGATGCTTAAGCAGATAAGCCTTTTGTTCAGAGAGAATTGGATTCCAGTTGCTTGTCTAAACTGCAACTAATTTCTTGCAATAACGCCATGAGGTTTATGGATAGAATTCTTAGCTTGCATGAAGAAGATATATAGAGTTAAAACCTGCATACTTTTTGTCCTTTAATGACATGAGGGAAACAGAGCAAACGTGGGAGATGCAGTTAAATGTTCTTATGAGACCTTCTCCTCTGTTAATTACCATGTAATTAATACTTTTAAGATGTAGAAAGGAGAATGTAAACTGAAGCAGCAACCTGCAGAAAATGGACCCGGTCTCCATCAGAAATCCTGAAGGTTATAACAGATGGTGCATTTCTTTTTTTTTTGCGATAATAACAGATGGTGCATTTCAGAAAGACAACAATGCTGGGGGTGGGGATTTGTCATCGAAGATGGTCAGATGAACACGACGAAGCTAAGGTTGCTGGTGCAAGCAATCTGCAGAGGGTCATGGATGCGTTACATGCTGAAGCTTTGGCAATGTTGTACATGATGAACATAGCAAGTCAAATGGGTTCTTGCCGAAACCGATTCTGCACAACATAAAACTGCGTTGATCACTGAAGATTACAATCTGGCTGCTTTAGGAGCCATATTCAGAGATACAAAATTCTAGTTGTGTGTAGGTTTTACTGATGTGTGTTGTGTCTTGGCCCCGACTTGTAATTTAGTCGCGCGTTCTTTAGCTGCGCATGGTGCTAATATTGGAGTTGGAACCTTGAGACCTGTCTGGGAGAGCTCCCAGACTTTGTACTGAACATCCGTTGCTGGCAATTTGTCCAGCGGCGCTATACGATGTAATGCATTTTGTTCCTTTCAAAAAATAAGAATAAATAAATTGGTATAGTCACGTTTCTTGGAGAAGGGCTAGCTTTTTTTTGTTGAGAAGAGCATCACACTTTATTTCAAGTAGCAATGTTTAATACGTAGAATACAAAGATGTTCAGGTGGCTTTAACAACCAAACATGGCTTCCCACCTCAAGAGTAGTCGCCAACCTATCCAGTCTACGACCCTCCATGTTCATGCCTGAAACCTAAGCTTATGAGAATTAATACCCTCTGCAATCATGCAATGTAGATTGAATCTCGTTGATGATCCTTAGACAGTCAGATGCTATGCGGATCCTGCCATGATCATCCCCCGCAAACGACTCCCTGAAATAAGCCTTGATCATCCCGGCAAATGACTCCCTGGAAACCATGTAAGACCACAGCCGATGCTCCCTGAAATAAGCCTTGATCATCCCAGCAAATGACTCCCAGCGCACCCCTGTTAGTCACCTTGGTGACACCGCCATCCACATTCATCTTAGCCTGCCTCAGCAGCGGCGTAATTTCGTAATGTCACGCCCATAAATATGGCTGTATCACATGGCTAATTGGGATTTGCCGAACCTCAGAATTCATTGACAGCATGTTTTGCTTCAAAATGGATACATCCCACGTTCTGGTACTCTGGGCAAATTAATTCACAAACCATGGCGGGTGGGTTTTCAGATATGGCACATGTAGGGTGTAGTCTATGGTTGATCGCCAGACTTGTGATGAGTGTTTGCCATTCTTCTGTACCTTCAAAAATGCAGATGCTGGTAGGTACACGGACAAGAATAGCATATGACTCAATTCTTCTGTACTCAAAAACTGGATTTTTTTTCCTTTTTTACATCACACACTCAACACAAGAGTATCAAAATTGTCAGGGAAAGTTGTTCCCAACCATGAAGAATAGCAGCTACATGTAAAAGAATATTACATCATGACAAGATTGCATCCCCCCCAGATTTTACTAACGTCATACAACTGAATGTATACACCATAAGAAAATGCCCTTCGCAGCAGTAATGTTGATTATACAATGTATCAGTCAGGGGGGTGAGCTATCAAAATTGGTCACAGCCCATGATGGGTTAGAAAGAGTGCTGGTACTGATCACTGAAGATCGTATCAAGTGTGTCTGATAATCCAAGATAGCTGCCATATCCACGAGTACATCATTCCAATGCCACAGTACACTGAAACCATCATGAGAGGTAGGAACGGAAGTCTATCGCCAAATACATGGTGATGGAATACTCGAGACCAATATTCTATACCAAACATTCCTAGAAGATATCCCAAACTGATCCATCCAGTGAATTTTTTACTGACTATGCTGTCTGATGCATTCAATTTCTTCTCTCCCTGAGCAGAGTTTGCAGCGAAATGGGATGAAAAACCTACCCACATGAGAGCACAGTAGGTCAACAGCAGCAGCATTTTTATTGGGTATTCTTGGTCCTCAAATAGCAATGGGAACAGAGAGTAGCATGAAACTGCAAATATAATTTGTTCAAATGAATATTATAGAAAATTAAACAGCAACATCATCAGTGCACTAGTGTTTAAGCAAAAAACATGTAGCAATTGTTCAGAGGGCTCAAGCACTTCACAGTGTGATGATGCTGGCAAACAACAATTTGCCAAAGTCGTTGGCATAGCATCAAAGGAAGTGAAAGAAACAACAATGACAATGTTGCAACTGGAACTGTGCAGCCATTGAGCATGATTATACTGTGGCAGAAACATACCTATTGACAATAAAAAGTAATGTCTGGCATAGTCCAAGCTATCCATGGCAATTAGGGCAAGTGGGATGGTGAAATGAAGTGATGCCTTCTCATGTACATGCCATCCAAACATAAATCCACATGAACAAGCATATGCCACCCATCTAATTATGTGTTTCGGTTGGGGGTTCGCGAATGCTTTGACAAGACAAGGAGTCATAGCAAGTATAACCAATAAGAAGGTAGTTATTGGGGTGACCTGCAATCCATAATGTTCAAAAAACAAAGCTTATCAAACTATAGAGTTCATCATTCTTCCCTTAGGTAAAATAAAGGGAGTAGGGGACAGAACCTTTGGAAGAACAGCAAAAGGTGACGAATCACCAACAAGCCCCCTGGTAAATGATGCTTCAGGTATCTCGATACTGAATCCTAATCTTCTAAGAAGAAATGCAAGGATCTTGTCAAGTATTATATAGAATACCCAAAAGTTTGGGGCCCAGTAAGCATGAAATAGGCCCCGACCAAAAGGAAACAATCGGCTTAAGAGTTGTTGCATCTGCAAAATTACCAAAGCAATAAGAATGTGTAGCCATGGTGTCAACAGTACAACTAAATTCATGAGAGCATATTAGAATGACTGTTTATGTGCAAAATGCTAAAAATTTACATTAGAGTGAATATCTTCATGAATCCAAAATAGTAAATTGAATGAATAACAATGTCTATTGTTAAATATTTGAACGAAATTGACCTACTTTAAGCAAATCCAATGGCGTTTAAGAGTGTAAGTTCCGAAACAAAACTTACGAGGCATTCTAATCAGCTGTTATTCCTTTAGTATTTATGCGAACTAGAACAAACACAGGTGCTATTTGATTATTATAAATTCACCATTTCTCCCAAATTCAGTGTTAATTTGACTAGAATTATGACTAAATTCATGAGGGCACATTCACAATTACTGTTGACACATAAAATGGAAATTGTTATAGACAAACTCACATTAGGGTGCCTTCATGCAACTAAACTTAGCAATATACAGACAGAAAAAAATTCTTGCTAAATACGTGTACCTGTACTAAACTCACGTTGTTGAACTTTAGCCAACATAATGGTCCAATAGTGCAGAGTTCCGGGCATACTTTTGTGCATGAGAATTGTAAATTCTAATTATTTGAGAAAATGAATAGGCTATATATGTGTTCCAGCAGGGATGCCAGTAAAATCTAGTGAAGGAGATGTTGCATGGTCTTAGCTATGAAGCGGTATATTGACGAGGAGGATAATGCTGAAGTTCAAAGGCGCCGTTGTCATATACACAAGATGATTTGAGGCCTATGCTTTGGTAACGGCTTATTTTGTTAATGCTAGATGTTAAATGTTCTAATTGGCTGCCATCTATTATATATGTATGTACAGTTTATTATGTTAATGCTAGTTGTTAAATATCCTAATTGGCTGCCATATATTATGTATGTATGTATGTATGTGTCTAAGGTGTCGCCTCGCCTTACGCTTCAGCGCTTAGCCGGTGAGGCGCCCCCCACGCGCCTCGCCTGGCCTTACCACCTTAAAAACATTGACAGAGACACCATTTCGTTCAAAGATTGTAAGCGGACCAAGATTAGAGCACCTTCAGTTATACGCCATAGCTAATACCAGAACTGAAACAAAAGTTACGAGATACTTGCACAACTCTATCAGTTTCTGTTCCATATAACTCTCTTTTTTGCAAACCAGCATGAACAGAGGAACTACTCTTAAGCTTTACAGGTTTCTACCAAATTCAATGTTGACCGAGTAGAATTTAACTCTAGAACAGTTCTCATTTTCATTAATTCACAGTCCCTCCTAAATTTGCTTTTTAACTTCTGTTCGAAACCTATCGTTGTAAAAACATCGATCATCAAGAAACATCCAATTCCAAAACGAATAACGGAGCAACTCACCTGCCCGTAGTACACGAAGGGCGCAAACGCCATGGCAAAAACAGCAACCACTCCAGCACCCATGAGAACCAGCCTCCCGAGGCCCCTCACTACACCCCGGCCACAGCAATAATGCCGGAACAAGTACACGAAATACACCGGCGCGGCCACAAGAAACAGGTGCTTGGAACACAGCAATGCTGCAAACACAACTCCCCCGGCGAGATCCTTCCCCTGCTCGAGCAAGTGCAGCGAAAGCAGCAGCAGCCCCATCAGGAACCCGTTGTACTGAAAGTGAATGTGGTCCACGATGAGCAGCGCCGGTGACCACAGGACGAGCAAGAGAGCAAGGAACGGACGCTTCCTCCGGCGAGCGTCCGTCGCCAGGAGGAGGACGGATGCGAGGAGGAGGAGGTCCGAGAAAGCGACTGTGAACCGGAGGTAGAGGAGGTAGGCTGGGGAGTGCGGCGCGGCGGGCACAGGGACGGCGACGAGGGAGGCGTCGACGAAGGGCGCCGGGAGAGAGAGGAGGCGGGAGAAGTAGGCGAAGAAGGGCGGGTAGTCGAGCGTCCACTGGGAGGAGGCGTCGGTGTACCACTGCCGGGCGGGGAGGGCGTGGGTGAGGGCGAGCCAGTAGCGGTGGACGTCGAAATCGGTGGAGCGGTAGGTGGGGACGAGCAGAAGCTTGACGCAAGTAGCGGCGGCGAAGGCCCACATCGCCGCCGCCGCCGCCGCCGCCGTCGACGGCGAGCCGGTGCCGGTGGCGGCCATAGGTCCGGTGGTCCGGTTGGGGAGAGATCTGGGGGATCACACAACGGGTGACGTGGTTTGGGCTGGTTGTGGCCTGTGGGGCTTGGGCTGTCAGCTGCGGATCTACGGACTACGGTCACACAAAAAGAAAAAGAAAAAAAACTGTGGATCTACCGCGTCTACGTCATTTAAAAAAAACTGCTTTTTAGGTTTGAGACCATCTATTACTATTGCCGCCCAATGAAATGATGAATTTGTACGTTCAAAACAACGATGAATTTGATTTAAGTATGAGACCGTCTATACATTAGTTTTTCTTTTAATGTTTGCTTGTATGGCGTAAAGCATTATACTTTCATCGTTTCATAATAATTGTCGCTCAAATGAATGTATCTAGCACTAAAATACATCTAAATACATCCATTTTCACGACACTTGAATGAAGTTTTACTACAGCAAAAACATGTTGATTCACCCCGCAAAAATAAAAAGAATAAGTTACTTCCTACAAAGAGTAGGGACGTCTATGGGACCCGATTGAAGTCACACAATTGCTTTTGCGCCCTTCGGTCATAATCAGCTAAGATATACCAAAGAGCATCGACGGCATCAATGGGAGCCATATAGACCCCACACGCGCTTAGAGTTTGTCTAGGAGGCATATCGTAAGGTCGGTTTGTGTGGCTAAATGATACTTCGTTTCATCATCTCTTGATGTTCATGTCATTATATACTTATGAAATCGTTAAAAAGAACCATTGAGTTTTTTTTTGGCCATCGTCATTACGCATTCCGTGATGATTCAATATGAAGGCATGTTTCTGTAATTTGCTTAAGGGGAAATTCATTGCCAGCTTCATCAATTTTATTAGCATCATGTCTATGTATGAGTAGTCTTTCTTAAACTATGGGTTTATTTAGGACAGTAAAATTGGGCAGTATTCCAGCCCTCTCACGTCCTTAGCTTTTGTGGCCGTCCATTTTCGTGCTATATAGTCGTTTGGTCGTCCAATCTTCATTAGCGTTCCATCGATCACGCAGTAGGCCTGTTGTCCTAGAGGGGCGCTACTCTGATGGAAAAATCGGTGCGTTTCTGTTGATCGAGCCTATGCTAACGATCCACAACCCAATTATTCATCTCGGTCTAAATGGAGTCGATCTGATCCAGCCTCTGCCCCCCTATATCTCTCGCAGCGCCTCCTCGTCTCCTCGGCCTCTAGGTCTCTTCCTACCTCTAGCCATCGTTCCCTTCCTCTTCCTTTTACCTCTCTCTTATGGAGTTACGGGCAATGGCGAGAAGGTGGTACTGGCGGTACTGGCGTCTACCCTCCCAGCAATCAGGCCTTCTTACTAGCTCTAGGAACCGTTGTCGCCGATCGATCCGGGCATCCAGCCCCAACTGCGATCTCTTCTGCCTCGTCACGCGGGCCGAGATCGGCGGCGGCTAAGGTATTGGTGGCTTAGAGCATGGTTAATAGTATAGCCAGCTGCCGACTATAAGGAGATGCCATGTCATCTATAGCTAATATTATAGTCAACAAGTATAATAGGAAGGCTATAAGGAATACTACTTTAGAAATATATGGCCCACATGTCTATCTTACAAAGTGCCTAGGAGCACGTGTTGCAGCTGGCTACTAATTAGTAGCCCGCTTCTCTTCTCTCTCCTCTTCTCTCTCTTCCAACTAAGCAACAATATACTATTTAATTCCTTATAGCCCGTCCAGTCAGCTCTATTCTACTTGCTCTTAGACAGAGTTTTCAACAAAGTATTCAAATCATGTCTCTAAAAAATAGTATCAACTAATTTTCTCACGAAATTTTACTTAGTTCATCGAGAACACCAACTGTACCTTAGTAAAGCAACAACAAATTAACACACCCATTCCTCATAGGTCAGGAACCATGGGTGTGATCACAGTTTAATTGGATTAACAACTGACTGACATATCATCATTGTTTCAGTATTACAATTCATAATGCTCCCATACAGTTTATCCCCTCACAAAAGGACGATCCTAATTCAATTATTAAAAGGGTTACTTGCTTCAGTTGACCTGCTTGTTGGAAATATGCCCTAGAGGCAATAATTAAATGTTATTATATATATTTCCACGTTCGTAATTAATGATTATATTTCTGTGCTATAATTGCAATGATCCTGACTGTGAGATTCAGAAGAAAACTCATTTGCATGTGTGGAAATGTAAACACCAAGAGTTCCTGGTTTAGCCTCTAAGACTAGCTCATGTGCTAACCGATGATTATGTTTTCTTAATCATGGACATTGTTCTTGTAACAAGGATGTCAGTAGCAATGAGAACATATTGTTAGCAGAACAATGATGTTGAACCGACCCCAGTATTGAATGATATACTTAGACATCACATCGTAACAACGTTATAAGTCATATAATAAAATGTTATCATATACGTAATTCCTTAGACCATGAGAGTATCGAGTTGCTTCACACAGAAAGATGTACTTTGGTTCTTAGATGAATCCTCCCGTTACTGGGAAGTAGTAAAATAAGTTCTGGGTACATCAGATAGTGTGTCTAGTAACTGCGATAGTTCAAGACTGGGATTTGCTCCTTCACGATGAAGAAGATATTCACTTCGGGCCCACTCGACATGACGGTATCCATTATAGTCTGGCCAGGCGCATTGTGATTTAGTCACGGGGATACCGGAATACGATAACGAGAAAAAGGGACAAACGAGCAAAGAGGATAATGAGTGGCTTGTGTTCAAGAAGTTGTTACACATGGGTGCCAAACTTCTCTCCTCTGACTTTGTCATATATCGCGAAGCAAAGGGAATGGTACATGGCTAACATAAAGGTTCACTTGAAGTTTCTTCGTGTATGTGCGGGAGTCAACATGGGTGTCCATGGCTCCGCTGTTGATTATTGGCTATTGACAAAAGGCTGTTGACCTATGTCCGGAAGATGTTCTGAGTCATGTCCGCATTATACCGAACCTATTGGGTCACACACTTAACGAGTAGTAATCTGTTAGAGAACTAGGAGATGAAAAGAGAAAGGATACCGGAATTGTTTCGGGTGGAACCAGAAGTGTTTCCTGGTAGCACTAGAAGTGTTCTAGGTGGTACCGAATGGTTTCAGAATATTCCTGAAAGGTCTCGGATGATTCCAGAATATTCAAGAAGAGTCTTGAAGTGGTAACAAGACATCCGTGATAGTCTCGGAAGGTTTTGCAACATTCGGTAATAGTTGTGGAAAGGTTACGAAACATCGGGAAATTGTTCCGGGACTTCTAGAAATGTTTCGGGAGGTTCCGGAAGGTTCCCGGGAGCTTATGGAAGTATCCGGAGGGTTAAGGAACTCTCCAAACCGCGGAAACCGACGTTAGACCAAGTAGGAAGGTCCACAAGGTTGTAACTCGGAAGGAAAAGGACTTTCCTTGAGTCCAAGGCCCAGACGCCAGGGTCCCTGGCGTTTTGGACCAGGACGCCGGGGTCCGCGGCGTTTTGGCGGGGAATCCGTGTTGGACTCCTCCTGGTGGAAAAAACCGACTTTGGGATCGATATCCTCGCGGTTGGGAGGTCATTGAAATTCCTAGCTGCGGGGATCTGCACCAACGGTCTTCACCAACTCTACTTCCGCTACATCGGTTGGTGAGCCATGACCTAAAACCTTGTATGCAATCTTCTTGGATGATCTTGGGTTCTTGATTCGTAGGCCGAAATTTTTTGTTTTCTACTACGTTTCCCAACAGTGGTATCATGAGCGATCCTTGAGTAGATGCATGTTTAGGTCTAGATCATATGTGTGATATGAGGCATTGATTTTCTTGTTGCTTCCATGTCATGTGATTTTTTCTATGCTTGATGGCAAGTTGAGGTTTTGCTACAAGGATTGAGTTTTCCATCGATCCCTCTATGCTGCTTTCAGTATGCTGGTTGCCTTGATCATGGTCTACATCAAACTCCTTGGATCTCATCTTAATCTCGCAATAGAAGATTTAACATGGAGGGGCTTGTGGATTTTATGAACTCAAATCCACACGGGGGTCACGCGTTGAACGAAGTTTGGCTTGTGGCATTAGTTGCTACACGCACCCGAACGTTAAACTAGCAACATTGAAGTATCGTGTTTGGTTTGTTTAGGGAACAACGTTTGCATGTAACCTGCTAATCAACCACGATAAAATTTGCAACAACCCGTGTAGATAGCGATCTAACTTGTTTTTGCAGAGTATGCATGTGATGTGGTATACCCTTCAAGATTTGCAATGTGTTTGTATGAGATGTTATATGATGTAATATTTATTCGCGACCTGCGTGTCGTGGTACGGCATGATGACTGGAGTCATATGATTTTCACTTAATTATGGTCTGCGTGCCAGAACTGTTTATTAGCTCGAGGCAAAGCAATAGATAGATGTAAGGTGATGATCTACGATGCTGAGGTGGACCCCGACGCACATGCCGGAAGCCGTGGTGATGTTCCCGGCGCCAAGGAAAAAGTTGGTGGACACTGTGACTTCAACCACGACGACGTGAAGACAATGAAGACTTCACGAAGCAAAGGGCTATACTATATCACATAATTTTATGAACTGCCTGTGATATTTATCCCTTTGATGCACCCTTGTTTGATGCGCGGTAGTCGTATTTTATTAGGGTGATCTCTCGCAAAACAATATCAAGTTGATAGTGTTCATCCAACTGTAGCACCGTCTATACTATGTTTCACACCGGAGCAAGTCATGTCACATGGGTGCACACGGTGTGACGCATAAAAGGCGGGTGTGTTAAGAACACACTGCAATTACACTTGGTTGTCTTGACGGTTTGGATAAAAGTTTGCTACCGGAACACGCCCATCGAAAGATGAACAAGAATCACCTTTGGCGTGATTGGCAAGTTGGCCTACCGGTCCAGTCTAAGTCATCAGTGATGTCACATCAATGGCGGACGATTGGGTTGGATCTTGAATCACTCCAGCATCAATTACGAGAGATATTGATCTGAGTGGGAGTGCACTTAGTAATTAAATTGATTAATCACAAGTGCAACTTAATTATGAACAAAGTCTTAGTATTTGCATTATCGTTGTAGAATAATGGCTCGCGTTACCACCTTCCCAATTGATTTTGATTAACTGTATTATCTGGTAAAAACTTTACGATTGGTACCGTATTGTGAGGACTATCCTCAATAGTGTCGAGAAGGAGCTTGTCCTATCGCAAATTTTTGATGCTCTCCCGCTAATGCTATGGATGATGTGACTTACGTCCATAATCCAAGATGCTAGAATTCCACCACAGCTAAGTGCATTGTCTTCACCACCATGAAACCCGAACTTCGAAACATTTGGGATAGTTATGTTATATTCATGGAACTGAAAAATTGTTTTCACTATTAAGTCAATTAATGTTGGATATAAGATATCTAGTACTCCCTCCGTAAAGAAATATAAGAGTGTCTAGATTACTAAAATAGGTATCTAAACACTCTTATATTTCTTTACGGAGGGAGTACAATGTATGATTGTAAGCATTAGTGAAAATGTTCACTATGCTCTAAACAAAACTGATAAGTGTGGGATCCAGAAGAACACCGATCATATGATGATGAGAATTAAGGGAAGGAAGTCCAAAGGATGTTAGTAAGACTTACACGCCGGAAA
Organism: Bromus sterilis; assembly: GCA_950022295.1. Taxonomy (NCBI): domain Eukaryota; kingdom Viridiplantae; phylum Streptophyta; class Magnoliopsida; order Poales; family Poaceae; genus Bromus; species Bromus sterilis. The sequence goes on from OX465599.1 coordinate 61,768,395, forward strand.
TTCCATGGCCTGTGCCATCCTTAATCATGTGTGAGCTTTTGTGAGTAGGAGTGAAATTGGAAATAGAACTATGATACATATAAAGGCAAAACGAAAGAAGACTGGAATAACCAACTCAGAAATGAAAGTCATACGGAGTTATAGATGAATTCATTGCTGGTCAAGAGATGTAATTCTTGGGAATCATGATTAAGCAGTTAATTGTGGATTATGTATATTGTGATTAAACTATTGATCACCGGAATATCACATCGATTGCATATTGTTGCAACTCGATGCAAGAAATACTATGGCCTTTATGACTAGCTAACGATGAGTTTTGACACACTTGGGAACATGGTAAAAGGTTTACTATACCGTGTGTTGACTCTATGATTATCTTCATAATTCATTTTTGAGTTGAGTAAATTGTTACTACACTTTAGCCTTGTTGCAAAACATCATTTTGAATCATGTTTGTTGCAAGAGAGTTGTTCAAAGCTATGAATAACGTAAAGGCCATACTTCCATTATGAATAGGTTGTATGTTTTGAATCTTGATAATAATACTAAACATCCATAACACTGACGCTAAATGTCGCAAGACTGACAGAAATACCACATAGATGTGGCACTGCCGTTATCACAAGTGACATAACATGCATGAAGAATTTCCATAAGTGATGGACTTTCGAGTCATATGAATATGAATCACTTGACACTTGCGATCTTTGTCTCGAAGTAATGTGACTAAAACACCGTTGATAGGCCATACATGAACGGGCAACTAAACCATTGGTAATCATACATGATGATGTGTGTAGTCCAATAAGTGTAGTTGTGTGCAGTGGATTCCCTATCTTCACTCATGAGTTGAAGTAGATATGTGGATATCTGTTCAATAGAGACATACGTCTGAAATCTTTGAAATGTTCAAGAAATTTTAGAGTGAAATAGAAATTCATTGTAACAAGAAAATAAAGCTTATGAAAATTAGATTGTAGAAAATAATATTTGAGTTACAAGTTTAGCGAACGTCTGATGAGTTGTGAAGAAGTGTCATAACTTGCGTCTCCCGGAACACCACTATGAGTAAAGTGTTCAAGAGATGTAATCAAGCCATGTATGACACGGTAAGATCAAATATGACGTTTATCAATTTGCCATTATACTTATTAAGGTTATGCGTTAATGACTACGGCTTTTACACTGAAAAGAGCATCATCAAATCTGTTGAAATGACAACATATTAGATATGGTATGGACTGTTAAAACCATATTGTTTTTTCTTAAAATTTGGGTATATGAGGCATATGTTTGACATACTCAAAACCCCAAATCAGATAAGTGCTACTTTGTTAAGGTTATGCCAAAAGTTTTGGTATTCCTCTATCACTACACAAAAGCAAAACTGTTTGTTGTTAAGAACGGTGTGTTTTGAAGAAAAATAGTTTCTTACAAAAGAGTGAGTGGGAGGACAGTGCAACTTGTCAAAGATTGTTGAATCTTCAGAATAGTGCGTAGTTGAACCACACAGGTTAGACAAAACTCGTAGAAACATTTTTATGTAAATGAGATATTGTTGTTGGACAACGATAAACCTGTGATATACAAAGAAGCGTTGATGGGCCCTGACTCCAGGATTTGGCTAATTGCCAAATAATCTGAGATAATATCCATGGAAGTAAGTCAAGTTTTGAACTTGGTAGACCCTCCGAAAGACTAAAAGTCTGAAGAATATATATATGGATCTATAATTTATTCGGATGGAATTGTTTTATCCATAAAGCTCAACTCGTTGGAAAATTGTTTTCTAGCAAGTTCAAAGGTTGACTACATCGAAATAGTTTCGACCGTAGAGATGCTTTAGTCAGTTCGGGTTATATTAGCAATTATTACATATCTCATTTATAGGATATGGTAGAATGAACGTCAAAACAAAGTTCCTACACGGAAATATAACAAATTACGTATATGTGATACGACCGGAATGTTTTCTCGATTCAAAGGATGCTAAAATAGATGCAAGCCTTGGATATCCAGTGATGGACTGAAGCTAGCACAATGGAGTTGGAATTTTCTTTATGATGAAATTGCCAAAAGAGTTTGTTTTCATCGGGAATAAACGAAGATGCTTGAATGTTCAAGAAAGTAAGTGGGAGCTAAATGATATTTCTAAAACCTTATGTAGATGACATATTGTTGATTGGAAATGATATAAATTTCTTGACACGAATAAGGACTTCATTGGAAATAGTTTTTGATACGTCCAAAACGTATCTATAACTTCTGCTTGCTCCATGCATGTTTTGTGTGATATTGCTATGATCTAGATACACTTTCATACACTTTTGATCATATTTGGACTAACCTATTAACTCAGTGCACCCCAGTGCAAGTTCCTGTTTTCTGCCGTTTTTCTATTTCAGTTTTCCCCCATATAAAAAGTGCCAGAAAAATTCCGGGAAAAATGTAGAAAAAATCAGCGTACAGGAAGCTTCGAGAAGAGCCCGGGAGGGGCCAGAGGGGAGCCAAGGGGGCCCAGGCGGCCACCCGGCGCGGCCCCACCCCTGGCCGCGCCAGGGGGGCGCCTGGGGCCCCTTGTCCACCTCTGGCTGCCCCCTTTCTCCTATTTATTCTCCGTCACGGGGAAACTCCAAAAGAGGAACCCTATTTCGCAAACTCGCCTATGTTCCACCGCCGCCGCGCTTCCGAGATCGGGAGCACCAGAAGACCTCTTCCCGGCACCCTGCCGGAGGGAGGATTAACCTCCGGGAGTCTCCTCTCCACCATGGATGCTCCCCGGATGTCTCGTGAGTAGTTTTCCTTGGAACATGGGTCCGTGATCAGTAGCTATGTGATGTTCTCCTCCCCTCTTTGTTCTTCATGGTTTAGACCTCGTGAGCTGCCCTACATGATCGAGGCACTTTTGAAATATTTTCTGCTATTGCTATGTTGATTTTGATAGGATCTGATGGATTATGAGATTATGTTGAGATTGTGATTAAGTAATATATTTGGTTCTTATCTCTTATATTTTTGTTCCTAAGTAATTCTTGCATGTTCTCCGTTGCTGTTTACTGATTTGGCCAAGTAGTAGGTAGTGACTCCAAGAGGGAACGTTTTGCTTGATTGTGGGTTCATGCCCCCCGATGACACGCTTGAGTGACAGAAACATGAGTCTAGGGGATGTGCTGTTGCCACAAGGGGGAAAACAACGGTGCTTGTAACCGCGGTTACAAGGATTTTTTACTTTACGCAAAGTTCTTTTTAATGCAGTTGTCTGTTGCTTTGGGTTTACACTTTGGGTGGGGCTCGCAACTTAATACCAGCGAGATGTTCTGGATAGATATCTCAAGGTGGATGATTAGTAGTAGATGCAGTTGGATTTCGGTCTACTTATTTTGGCGTACTGCCCATCCTTTTGAGCCTCATCCTTTCTTTTGTAGCATAGTTAGCATTGCGGTGCATTCATAATCCTGTCAATTGCTTTTCTGTAATTTGTTTACCTCGCATAGAAATTTTATCGTCTTTTGGGAGAGAGACATCACTAGCGAACATCACGTATCCCGGTCCATATCCTCATCACTGTTTACATGCTCATTTACTTTTCTGCTTTTACTTTCAATTACTATCATTATCCCTTGTGTTTGACCCTTTGTGAACAACAAGACCGGAGAGATTGACAACCTCTCTGAACTTCGTTGGGAACAAAGTTATCGTGTCTGTGTGCAGGTCCGCGTCAGTTGCGCCGCTGACACCTACTTATCATGTCCGCAGTCCTACTGGAGACAAACCTTGGTATCTTCACCGAGGGAAATTTGCTGCTGTGCTACATCACGCCTTCCACTTGGGGTTCACCAACGAAGGGCGAGAAATCACTATCATTACCTCGCACATCAAGCCAAATTTCTGGCGCCGTTGCCGGGGACTCCGAGTGCTAAGATAGGGGAGTTGCACACTACCCTTTACCTTTGTTTTTTAGTCTTGTTAGTTTACCTTTCAGTTTTTATCTTTGTGTCTTTTATCAAAAATTACAAAAAATCTGCCACACTTGGTGCTACTATGGGTTCCACTGAAAACACCAAGTTGTGTGACTTCACTAGTCACAACAACCAAGACTTTATTTGCACTCCCATTGCCACACCTGCCACTTCAGCTACCTCTTATGAAATTAAACCTGCTTTGCTAAACCTTGTTATGAGAGATCAATTCTCTGGTGCTGGAGATGATGCTGCTTTACACTTGAATAATTTTGTTGAATTATGTGATATGCAAAAGTATAAAGAAGTAGAAGGTGATGTTGTTAAGCTCAAACTCTTTCCTTTCTCTTTAAGGGGAGATGCTAAAATCTAGTTTCAATCTTTGCCTAGGAATAACATAGATTCTTGGGATAAGTGCAAAGATGCTTTTATAGGGAAGTACTATCCTCCTGCTAAGATTATCCAATTGAGGAGTAATATTATGAATTTTAAGCAATTGGATAATGAACACGCTGCCCAAGCTTGGAAACGAATAAAATCTCTTGTTAAGAAATGCCCTACACATGGTTTGACTACCTGGATGGTTATCCAGACTTTTTATGCAGGCTTGAACTTTACCTCGCGGAACCTGTTAGATTCGGCCGCGGGAGGAACCTTTATGTCAACTACACTTGGTGCTGTGATACGTCCAAAACGTATCTATAATTTCTGCTCGCTCCATGCATGTTTTGTGTGATATTGCTATGATCTAGATACACTTTCATACACTTTTGATCATATTTGGACTAACCTATTAACTCAGTGCACCACAGTGCAAGTTCCTGTTTTCTGCTGTTTTTTCTATTTCAGTTTTCCCCCATATAAAAAGTGCCAGAAAAATTCCGGGAAAAATATAGGAAAAATCAGCGTACAGGAAGCTTCGCGAATAGGCTGAGTGGGGCCAGAGGGGAGCCAGGGGTGGCCCAGGCAGCCACCCGGCGCGGCCACCCCCTGGGCCGCGCCAGGGGGGCTCCTGGGGCCCCTGGTCCACCTCTGGCTGCCCCCCTTCGCCTATATATTCCCCGTGACGTGAAACCCTCGAGGACAGAACCCTTTTTCGCGATCTCGCCTCTGTTCCGCCGCCTCCGCACATCCGAGATCGGGAGCACTAGAAGACCTCTTCCCGGCACCCTGCCGGAGGGAGGGTTGACCTCCGGGAGTCTCCTCTCCACCATGGATGCTTCCTGGATGTCTTGTGAGTAGTTTTCCTTGGACCATGGGTCCGTGATCAGTAGCTATGTGATGTTCTCCTCCCCTCTTTGTTCTTCATGGTTTAGACCTCGTGAGCTGCCCTACATGATCGATGCACTTTTGTAATCTTTCTGCTGTTGCTATGCTGAGTTTGATGGGATCTGATGGATTATGAGATTATGTTCAGATTGTGATTGAGTAATATATTTGGTTCTTATCTCTTATATTTTTGTTCCTAAGTAATTCTTGCATGTTCTCCGTTGCTGTTTATTGCTTTGGCCAAGTAGTAGGTAGTAACCCCAAGAGGGAACGTTTTGCTCGATTGTGGGTTCATGCCCCCCGATGACACGCTTGAGTGACAGAAACATGAGTCTAGGGGATGTGCTGTTGCCACAAGGGAAAAAAACAATGGTGCTTGTAACCGCGGTTGCAAGGATTGTTTACTTTACGGAAAGTGCTTTTTAATGCAGTTGTCTGTTGCTTTGGGTTTACACTTTGGGTGGGGCTCGCAACTTAATACCAGCGAGATGTTCTGGATAGATATCTCAAGGTGGATGATTAGTAGTAGATGCAGTTGGATTTCGCTCTACTTATTTTGGCGTACTGCCCATGCTTTTGAGCCTCTTTCTTTCTTTTGTAGCATAGTTAGCATTGCGGTGCGTTCATAATCCTGTCAATTGCCCTTCTGTAATTTGTTCACCTCGCATAGCAGTTTTATCGTCTTTTAGAGAGAGACATCACTAGTGAACATCACGTATCACGGTCTATATCCTCATCACTTTTTACACGCTCATTTAATTATCTGCTTTTACTTTCAGTTGCTATCATTATCCCTTGCGTTTGATCCTTTCTGAACAACAAGACCGGAGAGATTGACAACCTCTCTGAACTTCGTTGGGAACGAAGTTTTTTGTGTCTGTGTGCAGGTCCGCGTCAGTTGCGCCGCTGACACCTACTTATAATCTCTGGAGTCCTACTGGAGACAAATCTTGGTATCTTTACTGAGGGAAATTTGCTGCTGTGCTACATCACGCCTTCCACTTGGGGTTTACCAACGAAGGGCGAGAAATCACTATCATTACCTCGCACATCAAGCCAAATATCTGGCGCCGTTGCCGGGGACTCCGAGTGCTAAGATAGGGGAGTTGCGCACTAGCCTTTACCTTTGTTTTTTAGTCTTGTTAGTTTACCTTTTAGTTTTTATCTTTGTGTCTTATATCAAAAATTACAAAAAAAATCTGCCACACTTGCTGCTGCTATGGATTCCACTGAAAACACCAAGTTGTGTGACTTCACTAGTCACAACAACCAAGACTTTATCTGCACCCCCATTGCCACACCTGCCACTTCAGCTACCTCTTATGAAATTAAACCTGCCTTGCTAAACCTTGTTATGAGAGATCAATTCTCTGGTGCTGGAGATGATGCTGCTTTACACTTGAACAATTTTGTTGAATTATGTGATATGCAAAAGTATAAAGAAGTAGAAGGTGATATTGTTAAGCTCGAGCTTTTTCCTTTCTCTTTAAGGGGAGACGCTAAAATATGGTTTCAATCTTTGCCTAGAAATAGCATAGATTCTTGGGATCAGTGCAAAGATGCTTTTATACGGAAGTAATACCCACCTGCTAAAATTATCCAATTGAGGAGTAACATTATGAATTTTAAGCAATTGGATAATGAACACGTTGCCCAAGCTTGGAAACGAATGAAATCTCTTGTTAGGAAATGCCCTACACATGGTTTGACTACTTGGATGGTTATCCAGACTTTTTATGCTGGCTTGAAATTTACCTCGCGGAACCTGTTAGATTCGGCCGCGGGAGGAACCTTTATGTCAACTACACTTGGTGCTGTGATACGTCCCAAACGTATCTATAATTTCTGCTTGCTCCATGCATGTTTTGTGTGATATTGCTATGTTTTTGATACACTTTCATATCTTTTTATAACATAATTTGGAACTAACCTATTAATGGTTGCAAGAGTGCACAAGTTCTTCTTTTTGTACTTTATGTGTAGGAATTACTTGGATAAAGGAAAAATCACAAAAAGGAGCCTTGCAGGAGTTGGACTCTAACTCTCCCGAAATCTGTCCCCACCAGACACATTTTAAAGATCGCTTCGGAAACGCTAGAAGACGGCCTTAAACGGAAAAACTTAAAACTACAAAGTTGTAGGGAATTTGTTTCCGGTGGATCTAGACATAAAATTCGGCCCAATCGGAGTTCGTACGCTTACATAAACCCCGAAATACATAAGACGTAATCTGGATGACGGCCGCTGCCCCCAAGGGCCGTGGCCGTGGCCGTGGCGCCGCCGCCGCCGTGGCCGCCGCCGTTGCCGTCTCCTTCATCTCCTCCGGGCTGAACCTCTCCATCAACAACTCTCCCTCTCACCATGTCCATGTGTGAGTAGTTCCCCTCGGGGCTAAGGCTTGTATCTTGATCTATGTGGTTTCTCTCTCTTCCATGATGTGATCTTTGTTGTGATCATTGGCTATGTTAATATAGGGTGATCCCATGATGTTTCCCCTTCTTCTATGTATTGGATTTGATGTACTCACTTGATCCTATCTAGTATAATCCCCGAGACCATGATGACATCGGTCTATTGGACATGGGTTAGAAGAATATTTTCATGAGTGATTTCCTTCTTTTGTGTGTGGATTGAAGATTGAGAGTCTCTTGGTGCTTTTCTTTGACTATCTTTTAGATATGTTGTGGTGATTGTGGTACTCTATTTGGATGGCCGTGGTGACATTGAGAAATCCATAGATGAGAACTACGAACTCTGAGGTGTGCTTTTGTAGCCCTACACAATTCTCGTCCTCTCTTGACCACAAAGTAATGACATCCGAGTACGTCTCCATTGCATGTTTTATGGGAAATATCATGTGATTAGACTATGTTAATGTTGTTGGGAGTTTCCACTAGTGAAAGTATGAAGCCTAGGACTTGTTTCCACTATTGCAATACCGTTTGTGCTCACGTTTACCAATTGTTTCTTTGCTGCACTTTTTATTACAGATTTATATTACTTCGTTTTACCACACCTATCACCCATATTTTATCATCTCTTCGCCGAACTAGTGCACCTATACAACTCCTAGTTGTATTAGGTGTGTTGGGGACACAAGAGACTTCTTGTATCTTAATTGCAGGGTTGCTTGAGAGAGACCATCTTCAACCTCTACTTCCCTGAGTTCGATAAACCTTAGGTCATCCACTTGAGGGAAATTGCTGCTGTCCTACAAACCTCTGCGTTTGGAGGCCCAACATAGTCTACAAGAATAGAAGCGTGCGTAGACATCAAGCTATTTCTGGCGCCGTTGCCGGGGAGGTGAGTGTTTGAAGGTATATCTTTAGATCTTGCAATTAATTCTTTTTGTTTCTTGTTTTTATTTTCACTAGTTAGGCTTTATGGAAAACAACAAAAAAATTATGAGAGAGCTTTATGAGCTCTATCTTGAGTTAGGACATGAAGTGTTTGAGGAGAAGATCAAAAAGCCTATGGAGCTTTATTATTTGCACAACACTCATGATAGTAGTAATGTTATTTGCATGTCTTCTTTGAATACTTTTGATACTAATGATATGCAAAACCATAAGCTTGGAGATGCTACGTTTTATGAAGATGATATTTTTAGCCCCCAAGTTTTGATGAGGAAATTTATTTTGATGATACTTGGCCTCCTATCTATGATGATTATTGTGATGACACTTATGCTATAAATAATAAATTTTTACAAGTGCACCATGATAAGAATGATTCATGTGATAGCTATTTTGTTGAGTTTGCTCCCACTATTATTAATGAGAAGGATTTCGCTTATGTGGAGAGTAACAAATTTTCTATGCTTGTGGATCATGATAAGAATTTTTTATGTGATACTTATATTGTTGAGTTTATTCATAATCCCACTGGAAATTATTATGAGAGGGGAACATATGCTTATATATATTTCAATAATATCAAGTTCCCTCTCTTTATGTTGAAGGTTTTGAAGTTGCACATTTTTTGCCTTCCTATGCTAATATCTTTATGCTTCAATGCGTTATTTCTCTACAAGATCCCTTTTCATAGGAAGCATGTTAGACTTAAATGTGTTTGATATTTGCTTCTTGATGCTCTCTTTTGTTCTTCAACTCTTATTCCTACGAGAGCATCACTAAAATCTTAGGCCTAGCTAATGGCTTTAAAGAAGCGCTTTCGGGAGGCACCCCGCAACGAATTTAGGATTTCTTTTTTTTGTTTTTCCTTCTATTTTTAGTGGTCTCGATGATTGTTAGTACTGTAGAAACATCATTGTATCTTTACTTTTCAAGATTTGTGCCATTTATAGCCTCATATGACAAGGGAAGTGAAAGTTGTGACATGCTGTCCAGAAAACAGATTCTGTCCTCGTGACTAGAAAAATCACAGAAAAATCCCAGTTCATCTTTTTGAGCTGATTTTTTTACACAGCGTGCTCTATACAATCACGGAACTTTCGTATGTTCTGAGTTTTTTGATTTGAGTTGCAGAAGTACCCCTAAAAAATTCTTTACTACCTGCTGTTCTGTTTTTCACAGATTCTGCCACGTTTTGTCTCTCCTAACTTTTGCAAACGTTAAGCTTGCTTTTTCTTTGCAAAAACCTTTTGGAAATCTTTATAAACGGTAGATTTTCAATAATATCTTTATATCTAGTAGGGAAAAATTATTTATTAAGGGTACTAACCTCTCTAATCAGCTTATGATGAGTTATGTATGAAGGGAGTTTTCAAGTGTGCGATGGAATATGATGAAAGAAGATTCGGGAGTGTCAAGTGCTCAAGCTTGGGGATGCCCCCATGCATCCCCAAAAAATATTCAAGGAGACTCAAGCGTCTAAGCTTGGGGATGCCCCCGTGCACCCCCTTCTCCATCAACAATCATCAGTTCGTCCTTCGTCTCACTATATTTTTATCACTTCATGCGTTATGTGCTATGCTTGGAGCGTCTCGCTCTTAGGTTTTATTTTTAGTTTTATTTAGCTTTGCTTGCTGTTCATAACAAGTTAGATCCCGTCTTACTTTGTGTGGGAGAGAAACACGCCCCACACATCATAGGATTCTTCATGCCTATCTTTTTGCTGTTGTGTGTTCTTTATCTTTTCATAGCTACTGCCATGTTTAGTTTTAGCCTTAGTCTATGTTTAGCAAGAGCCTTGGCTTTTGTTTAGTTTGTTGCTGGAACTCTCTTTAGTTTTCATGTTTATGTTGTTAAGAGAGTTGGTTGTTGCACTGAGTTATGTCTTGTTTTGAGAGTAGGTAATTGAGGTTGCTATTTAATTTTAGTAGTAACTTGCAATAGTTTTGAGGTATTGATGTGAGTAATCTTTGAACTTTTGGTGTCAAGAGCTTTAGCCTATTAGTGATAGATGTTGTATTTTGGGAAATCCGTGTTTATTTTCAAAACCTACAAATTAGTTGAGAACTCTAGCTGCTAGATGGATCACTACTCTTCTAAGGGGTCGAATATTAGAGTACACTCACGTACCATGAGTCGAGGATGCGCAAGGATAACCAAACCCCCATACACTCCTCCTCGCGGTACTTGTCTCTTTGTGAACCTCCTTATTAGATTTATAGTTACCGATAATAAGTTCATGAGTTCTTTGGACTAATGTGAGTATTCGAAAGTTGACACTTCCATCCACCTTCCCATATTTTTCTAGCCTCTTCTGTGCCGTGCATTGCCTACTTCTCACTCCGAGAGTTGGCGTCCACCTTCGCCGGTACATCCAAACCCTTGGCATGATACGCTCTTTCATCATAAACCTCCTTATATCTTTCTCAAAACAGCCACCATACCTACCTATCAAGTCATTTCCATAGCCTTTCCGAGATATATTGCCATGCAACATTCAACTCTTCATGACTTGATCTCCATGTCATACATGTTCCTGCTACACTGGCAGAGGCATACATTGCATACATCATGATAGTTACATCTTCTTTATGATTTGAGTACTTTGTAAAGTGTGAAATATCTTCTATACTTCTTGTAATATATAGAGTGTTGCCCCTAAAGTGAGGAAAAAACCCCAAAGTGGACAAATTAAAAGATCCCAAAGAGGACAAATGAGAGTTAAATAGAAAGAGCCATTGAGGCCACAAAAAAATATATAAAAAATAGAAAAAAGAGAAAAAGAAAAATAAAAAGAGAGAAGGGGCACACTAATATTCCTTTTGAGAGATCCACACTCGTACTCCATCTTATATCTTGTACTCCATAGAGATTATCATTCATGCATATAGCTATGTGGGGACCTTCACACTATAGAACTTGGCTTGTATATTCCAATGATGAGCCTCCTCAAATGAGCTCTAGTTCTTCTTGAGCAAGCAAGTTGGATGCACCCCCACTAGTTCCATTGGAGAGCTTACCTTAGCTCATATGTGCATCCGTTGCATGGCAATCCCTACTCCTCACATCATATCTATCATTTGCCTTTCTCTCGCCTATGATTATCCTCATTGATGTGAGACTTTCACACCATTTTTGTCTTCCTCCTCCACCTTTTCTCTCTTTGCCATCCTAAGTGTCAAATTTCTTGCTTACGATCATCCATTGTATGAGTGCTCACAATGTCGAAAAGGATTGGATCATTTTGACTTGTACCTGGCTAGTGGTTTGGGGATGAGTCAAGATAAGATTCGAAAGAAGACCAAGTGTGAAACTTTAGTAGATTGAGTTCTCAACAAAAATACTTTTTCATCTCGTATTTCCTATCCCCTTTCTTGTACGCAAACACCATTTGGAGACATTCGAGTCACGAACAGTGAGAGCTCTTGCACCCTTTGTTCTTTTGTTGCTTGTGTCAATGCTAAGATAGACTCTTGCTTGTTAAGACTTGAATTGAATTGCATGCTTTGATTGATTTACTTAAAAGTCCTTATATATTTGTGTGGCATGTCACCACAGAAATTATGCTTGTTATCATTACCTACTCGAGGACGAGCAGGAATTAAGCTTGGGGATGTTGATACGTCCCAAACGTATCTATAATTTCTGCTTGCTCCATGCTTGTTTTGTGTGATAGTGCTATGCTTTTGATACACTTTCATATCTTTTTATAACATATTTTGGAACTAACCTATTAATGGTTGCAAGAGTGCACAAGTTCTTGTTTTTGTACTTTATGTGTAGGAATTACTTGGATAAAGGAAAAATCACAAAAAGGAGCCTTGTAGGAGTTGGACTCTAACTCTCCCGAAATCTGTCCCCACCAGACACATTTAAAAGATCGCCTCGGAAACGCTAGAATACGGCCTCAAACGGAAAAACTTAAAACTACAAAGTTGTAGGGAATTTTTTTTCCGGTGGATTTAGACATAAAATTCGGCCCAATCGGAGTTCGGACGCTTCCATAAACCCCGAAATACAAAAGACGTAATCTGGATGACGGAAATCCGAGAGTCTATATAAAGAGAGGAAAGCTAGGTCAAAGGGCACCACGAAATTTCCTCCCCCTTGGCAGCCGTCTTGAGGGGGAGATAAATCTCCACAGCAGCACCATATCCAAGGAAGAAGAAGGGGCCAAGGGCCGCTGCCCCCAAGGGCCGTGGCCGCCGCCGTCGCCGTCTCCTTCATCTCCTCCGGGCTGCACCTCTCCATCAACAACTCTCCCTCTCACCATGTCCATGTGTGAGTAGTTCCCTCGGGGCTAAGGCTTGTATCTTGATCTATGTGGTTTCTCTCTCTTCCATGATGTGATCTTTGTTGTGATCATTGGCTATGTTAATATAGGGTGATCCCATGATGTTTCCCCTTCTTCTATGTATTGGATTTGATGTACTCACTTGATCCTATCTAGTATAATCCCCGAGACCATGATGACATCGGTCTATTGGACATGGGTTAGAAGAATATTTTCATGAGTGATTTCCTTCTTTTGTGTGTGGATTGAAGATTGAGAGTCTCTTGGTGCTTTTCTTTGACTATCTTTTAGATATGTTGTGGTGATTGTGGTACTCTATTTGGATGGCCGTGGTGACATTGAGAAATCCATAGATGAGAACTACGAACTCTGAGGTGTGCTTTTGTAGCCCTACACAATTCTCGTCCTCTCTTGACCACAAAGTAATGACATCCGAGTACGTCTCCATTGCATGTTTTATGGGAAATATCATGTGATTAGACTATGTTAATGTTGTTGGGAGTTTCCACTAGTGAAAGTATGAAGCCTAGGACTTGTTTCCACTATTGCAATACCGTTTGTGCTCACGTTTACCAATTGTTTCTTTGCTGCACTTTTTATTACAGATTTATATTACTTCGTTTTACCACACCTATCACCCATATTTTATCATCTCTTCGCCGAACTAGTGCACCTATACAACTCCTAGTTGTATTAGGTGTGTTGGGGACACAAGAGACTTCTTGTATCTTAATTGCAGGGTTGCTTGAGAGAGACCATCTTCAACCTCTACTTCCCTGAGTTCGATAAACCTTAGGTCATCCACTTGAGGGAAATTGATGCTGTCCTACAAACCTCTGCACTTGGAGGCCCAACATAGTCTACAAGAATAGAAGCGTGCGTAGACATCATGCTGCCACGAAGCTTCTTGATGAGATGATGACCAATTATTCCCAATGGCACACCGAACGCGCTCCAACAGGTAGGAAGGTAAACTCTGTCGAGGAAATTACCTCCCTCAATGAAAAAGTTGACTTAATTATGTCTCTACTTACCAAGCAACCCTCTATTGATCCTCGTGACGTCCCTTTAAATTCTTTGGTTGCCCAAGAACAAGTAGATGTGAACTTTATTGCTAGAAACAACTTCAACAACAATGCTTATAGGGGTAATTTAGCTAGCAATCCTAGACCGTTTCCATCCAACTATGGGAACAACAACACCTACCCTAGCAACAAGAACCCCTCTTCTAAATTAGAAAGCATGCTTAGAGACTTTATCACTACCCAAAAAGCCTTCAACAAAAATGTAGAGGAGAAATTAGCTAAAATAGATAATCTCTCTTTGAAGGTAGAAAGCTTAGCCCTTGATATTGAGATGCTTAAAATTAGAACCTCTCCCCTTGAGGAGAATAAGGCCACTCCTATTAATGCTATCCAATTACAAATTAATGAAAATATTAGGATGATGGCTAAACTTAAAGAAAGGTGGGCTAGAGAAAAAGAGGAAGAGGATAGAATTAAGAGCCTTCCTACACACCACACAGTTGCCACTATCCAAATTGTTGAGGACACCCAAACTATTAGCACCCAATGCACTCCTAGTCCCGTTGGACCTATTAATGGTGATGCTAATACCTCAACCGAAGATGAAGAAACTCCTATGAACATAGAGGGTTTCAAACAAGTGAGCCTAGACGACACTACTACCACCTTTGATAGTAGTGATATTGATTTTGATAGTTGCACCCTCTCAGAAGTTATTAGCTTGCTACACAAAATGTCTAGAGACCCCCACACTAGCACACTTAATCTTGCCTTCACGGAGCATATCACAAATGCTCTCATCAAAGCTAGGGAGGAGAAGCTTAGAGTAGAATCCTCCATACCTAGGAAGCTAGATGATGGTTGGGACCCTATGATCAAAATTAAATTAAATAACTTCTCTTGCTATGCTTTATGTGATGTTGGAGCTAGTACCTCCGTTATGCCCAAAAGAATATTTGATATGTTTGAATTGAAGCCCTTTGAGCCTTGTTCTTTTGGTGTTCGTCTTGTTGATTCTTCCGTAAAGAAACCTTTGGGGAAGATCGACGATGTTCTTATCATTGTCAATGACAACTATGTTCCCGTTGATTTTATTGTTATGGATATAGAGTGTGAACCGTTGTGTCCAATTATTTTGGGACGTCCTTTTCTTCGCACCGTTGGTGCGGTTATTGACATGGAAGAGGGGAATATAAAATTCCAATTCCCATTCAAAAATGGGATGGAACACTTCCCTAGAAAGAAAATCAAGTTACCTTTTGAGTCCGTTACACGGGCTAGTTATTCTCTTTCTCTTGATAAAACTTGATTCTTCTTTTGCATCATGTCTATCTTAAAGACATAAAAGAAAGCGCTTTCGGGAGGCAGCCCGCAACGAATTTAGATTTTTCCATTTGCTTTTGTTGTGTCTTGATGATTGTTACTACTGTAGCAACATCATTGTATCTTTATTTTTCAGCTTTGTGCCAAGTTTTAGCTTTTTAACCCGTTGAACATTTTTAGAATCCTCAAAAACCTAACAGAAAAAAAGTTATGGGCGTTTGAAGATCTGGAGGCTCAAAAAAAGAGAAAAATTTGAAATTTTTTTTTGAACTTAGTAGTGGCGCATTTTGTATGAAATGCGCCACTAGTAACAGAAATTTTTTTTTGAAATTTTTTTGATTTTTTTTAAATTCAAAATAGGCTAGAGGACAAATCGGGAAGTTAAAAAAAGTTGAAAATTTTAGATAGTAACATTAAAAAAAAATTAAAAAAAATAAAAATAATTTTTTTTAAAAATCATTTTTTTAACGTTCAAAATATGCTAATGGTCCCATTGAGAAAGTTTCAAAAAAATGTTGAAAATTTTAGCACACCCATGAACATTAACAAGGTCCTAGACATCAACATGGTTTAATAGGATTTACATGTTAGCTATATCAACAAGTGCCTGCTAGGTGCGCTGGAGTGAGAATTGAATAGAACCAAGAAGTTAAGCGTGCTGGGGATGGAGTAGTGCTAGGATGGGTGACCCTCGGGGAAGTTTGACCACGGAGGTTAGTTTGACCTGAGATTAAGCATAGTGACTGGGCATTAAGCATACTAACTTGAGATTAAGAAAAAATAAAAAAATAAAAAAATAAAATAAAAAAATGTTTTTCAGATCCTTATTCAAAATTTTAAAAAATTAATAGTGGCGCATTTTCAGAGTGCGCCACCCTGAGATGCGCCACGCCTAAGGGTCTTAGGGGTGGCGCATCCAGAATGCGCCACCTATAAGCCCTTATTAGTGGCTTGCAGTTAGTGGCACATCCGCCACTAAACACAAAAAAGCACTTCACTAAAAGGGCATTCCCTAGTAGTGTACACTCCTCCTCGGGGTACTTGTCTCTTTGTGAACCTCCTTATTAGATTTAGAGTTACCGATAATAAGTGCATGAGTTCTTCGGACTAATGTAAGTATTAAAAGTTGACACTTCCACCTTCCCATATTTTGCTAGCCTCTCCCGTGCCGTGCATTGCCTTCTTCTCACTCCGAGAGTTGGTGTCCACCTTTGCCGGTACATCCAAACCCTTGGCATGATACGCTCTGTCATCATAAACCTCCTTATATCTTTCCTCAAAACAACCACCATACCTACCTATCAAGGCATTTCCATAGCCTTTCCGAGATATATTGCCATGCAACATCCACCTCTTCATGACTTGATCTTCATGTCATACATGTTCCTGCTACACTGGCAGCGACATACATTGCATACATCATGATAATTACATCTTCTTTATGATTTTGAGTACCTTGTAAAGTGTGAAAGATCTCCTTTACCTTCTTGTAAAATAGAGTGTTGCCCTTAAGTGAGGAAAAGATCCCAAAGTGGACACAATAAAAGATCCCAAAGAGGAAAAATGAGAGTTAAATAGAAAGAGCCATTGAGGCCACAAAATAATACAAAAAAATATAAAAAAGAGAAAAAGAAATAAAAAGAGATAAAGAGGCAACACTACTATCCTTTTGAGAGATCCACACTAGTACTCCCTTTATATCCTTGTACTCCATAGAGATGATCATTATGCATATAGCTATGTGGGGACCTTCACACTATAGAACTTGGCTTGCATATTCCAAGGATGAGCCTCCTCAAACGAGCTCTAGGTCTTCATGAGCGAGCAAGTTAGATGCACCCCCACTAGTTCCATTGGAGAGCTTCCTAGCTCGTATGTGCATCCGTTGCATGGCAATCCCTACTCCTCACATCATATCTATCATTTGGCATCTCTTGCCTATGATTGTCCTCATTGATGTGAGCCTTTCTCACCCTTTTTGTCTTCCTCCTCCACACTATTTCTCTCTTTGCCATCCAAAGTGTCAACTCTCGTGCTTACGCTCATCCATTGCATGAGTGCTCAAAATATTGAAAAAGGAGTGGATCAAATTGACTTGTACCTGGCTAGTGGTCTGGGGACGAGTCAAGATAAGATTCCAGAAAAAGACCAAGTGTGAAACTTTAGTAGATTGAGTTCTCAACAAATAAATGTTTTTCTCGTATTCCCTATCCCCCTTCTTGCACGCAAACACCATTTGGAGACATTCGAGTCACGGATAGCGAGAGCTCTTGCACCTAATGTTCTTATATGGTTTACTTTTCAAAGTTCTTGTTTCAATGCTAATATAGACTCTTGCATGTTATGACTTGAATTGAATCTCTAACCTTGATTGCTTTACTTTTCAAAGTTCTTATATGGTTGCTAGCATGTCACCACAGAAATTATGCCGTTATCATTTACCTACTCGAGGACGAGCAGGAATTAAGCTTGGGGATGTTGATACGTCCAAAACGTATCTATAATTTCTGCTTGCTCCATGCATGTTTTGTGTGATATTGCTATGATCTAGATACACTTTCATACACTTTTGATCATATTTGGACTAACCTATTAACTCAGTGCACCCCAGTGCCAGTTCCTGTTTTCTGCTGTTTTTCTATTTCAGTTTTCCCCCATATAAAAAGTGCCAGAAAAATTCCAGGAAAAATACAGGAAAAATCAGCGTACAGGAAGCTTCGAGAAGATCCCGGGAGGGGCCAGAGGGGAGCCAGGGGGGCCCAGGCGGCCACCCGGCGCGGCCCCACCCCTAGCCGCGCCAGGTGGGGCGCCTGGGGCCCCTGGTCCACCTCTGGCTGCCCCCCTTCGCCTATTTATTCTCCGTCACGGGAAAACTCCAGAGGAGGAACCCTATTCCGCAAACTCGCCTCTGTTCCGCCGCCGCCGCGCTTCCGAAGATCGGGAGCACCAGAAGACCTCTTCCCGGCACCCTGCCGGAGGGAGGATTGACCTCCGGGAGTCTCCTCTCCACCATGGATGCTCCCCGGATGTCTCGTGAGTAGTTTTCCTTGGACCATGGGTCCGTGATCAGTAGCTATGTGATGTTCTCCTCCCCTCTTTGATCTTCATTGTTTAGACCTCGTGAGCTGCCCTACATGATCGAGGAACCTTTGTAATATTTCTGCTGTTGCTATGCTGAGTTTGGAGGGATCTGATGGATTATGAGATTATGTTCAAATTGTGATAGAGTAATATATTTGGTTTTTATCTCTTATATTTTTGTTCCTAAGTAATTCTTGCATGTTCTCCGTTGCTGTTTATTGCTTTGGCCAAGTAGTAGGTAGTGACTCCAAGAGGAAACGTTGTGCTAGATTGTGGGTTCATGCCCCCCGATGACACGCTTGAGTGACAGAAACATGAGTCTAGGGGATGTGTTGTTGCCACAAGGGGGAAAACAACGGTGCTTGTAACCACGGTTACAAGGATTGTTTACTTTACGCAAAGTTCTTTTTAATGCAGTTGTCTGTTGCTTTGGGTTTACACTTTGGGTGGGGCTCGCAACTTAATACCAGCGAGATGTTCTGGATAGATATCTCAAGGTGGATGATTAGTAGTAGATGCAGATGGATTTCGGTCTACTTATTTTGATGTACTGCCCGTGCTTTTGAGCCTCTTCCTTTCTTTTGTAGCATAGTTAACATTGCGGTGCGTTCATAATCCTGTCAATTGCCCTTCTGTAATTTGTTTACCTCGCATAACAGTTTTATCGTCTTTTGGGAGAGAGACATCACTAGTGAACATCACGTATCCCGGTCCATATCCTCATTATTATTTCCAAGCTATATTTACTGTACTGCTTTTACTTGCTATCATTATCCCTTGCGTTTTATCCTTTGTGAACAACAAGACCGGAGAGGTTGACAACCTCTCTGAACTTCGTTGGGAACAAAGTTATCTGTGTCTGTGTGCAGGTCCGCGTCAGTTGCGCCGATGACACCTACTTATCATCTCTGGAGTCCTACTGGAGACAAACCTTGGTATCTTCACCGAGGGAAAACTGCTGCTGCACTACATCTCAAACCTTCCACTTGGGGTAACCAACGAAGGGCGAGAAGCCATCAGCAGCCTTGGGGCTTTTCAGGTGTGTCTTTGGGGCTACCCCTGCCCCCGAATATATAGGTGGAAGCCTGGGGTCGCAACTTGGGCGAGGGTTCTCCCCAAAGTCGGTTTTGGCCACCAGGAGGAGTCCAACACGGATTCCTGATACGTCCAAAACGTATCTATAATTTCTGCTTGCTCCATGCATGTTTTGTGTGATATTGCTATGATCTAGATACACTTTCATACACTTTTGATCATATTTGGACTAACCTATTAACTCAGTGCACCACAGTGCCAGTTCCTGTTTTCTGCTGTTTTTCTATTCCAGTTTTCCCCCATATAAAAAGTGCCCGAAAAATTCCGGGAAAAATATAGGAAAAATCAGCGTACAGGAAGCTTCGCGAAGAGCCCGAGTGGGGCCAGAGGGGAGCCAGGGGTGGCCCAGGCCGCCACCCCCTGGGCCGCGCCAGGGGGGCGCCTGGGGCCCCTGGTCCACCTCTGGCTGCCCCCCTTCGCCTATATATTCCCCGTGACGTGAAACCCTCGAGGACAAAACCCTTTTTCGCGATCTCGCCTCTGTTCCGCCGCCGCCGCGCTTCCGAGATAGGGAGCACCAGAAGACCTCTTCCCGGCACCCTGCCGGGGGGAGGGTTGACCTCCGGGAGTCTCCTCCCCACCATGGATGCTTCCCGGATGTCTTGTGAGTAGTTTTCCTTGGACCATGGGTCCATGATCAGTAGCTATGTGATGTTCTCCTCCCCTCTTTGTTCTTCATGGTTTAGACCTCGTGAGCTTCCCTACATGATCGAGGCATTTTTGTAATCTTTCTGCTGTTGCTATGCTGAGTTTGATGGGATCTGATGGATTATGAGATTATGTTTAGATTGTGATTGAGTAATATATTTGGTTCTTATCTCTTATATTTTTGTTCCTAAGTAATTCTTGCATGTTCTCCGTTGCTGTTTATTGCTTTGGCCAAGTAGTAGGTAGTGACTCCAAGAGGAAACGTTGTGCTAGATTGTGGGTTCATGCCCCCCGATGACACGCTTGAGTGACAGAAACATGAGTCTAGGGGATGTGTTGTTGCCACAAGGGGGAAAACAATGGTGCTTGTAACCGCGGTTGCAAGGATTGTTTACTTTACGCAAAGTGCTTTTTAATGCAGTTGTCTGTTGCTTTGGGTTTACACTTTGGGTGGGGCTCGCAACTTAATACCAGCGAGATGTTCTGGATAGATATCTCAAGGTGGATGATTAGTAGTAGATGCAGTTGGATTTCGGTCTACTTGTTTTGGCGTACTGCCCATGCTTTTGAGCCTCTTCCTTTCTTTTGTAGCATAGTTAGCATTGCGGTGCGTTCATAATCCTGTCAATTGCCCTTCTGTAATTTTTTCACCTCGCATAGAAGTTTTATCGTCTTTTGGGAGAGAGACATCACTAGTGAACATCACGTATCCCGGTCCATATCCTCATCACTGTTTACACGCTCATTTACTTTTCTGCTTTTATTTTCAGTTGCTATCATTATCCCTTGCGTTTGATCCTTTGTGAACAACAAGACCGCAGAGATTGACAACCTCTCTGAACTTCGTTGGGAACAAAGTTATTTGTGTCTGTGTGCAGGTCCGCGTCAGTTGCGCCGCTGACACCTACTTATCATCTCTGGAGTCCTACTGGAGACAAACCTTGGTATCTTTACTGAGGTAAATTTTCTGCTGTGCTACATCACGCCTTCCACTTGGGGTTTACCAACGAAGGGCGAGAAATCACTATCATTACCTCACACATCACACTGCCGTTTATCACAAGTGACATAACATGCATGAATAATTTCCATAAGTGATGGACTTTCGAGTCATATGATTATGAATCACTTGACACTTGCGATCTTTGTCTCGAAGTAATGTGACTAAAACACCGTTGATAGGCCATACATGAACGGGCAACTAAACCATTGGTAATCATACATGATGATGTGTGTAGTCCAATAAGTGTAGTTGTGTGCAGTGGATTCCCTATCTTCACTCATGAGTTGAAGTAGATATGTGGATATATGTTCAATAGAGTCATACGTCTGAAATCTTTGAAATGTTCAAGGAATTTTAGAGTGAAATAGAAATTCATTGTAACAAGAAAATAAAGCTTCTGCAAATTAGATTGTAGAAAGTAATATTTGAGTTACAAGTTTAGCGAACGTCTGTTGAGTTGTGAAGAAGTGTCATAACTTGCGTCTCCCGGAACACCACTATGAGTAAAGTGTTCGAAAGATGTAATCAAGCCATGTATGACACGGTAAGATCAAATATGACGTTTATCAATTTGCCATTATACTTATTAAGGTTATGCGTTAATGACTACGGCTTTTACACTGAAAAGAGCATCATCAAATCTATTGAAATGACAACATATTAGATATGGTATGGACTGTTACAACCATATTGTCTTTTCTTAAAATTTGGGTATATGAGGCATATGTTTGACATACTCAAAACCCCAAATCAGATAAGTGCTACTTTGTTAAGGTTATGCCAAAAGTTTTGGTATTCCTCTATCACTACACAAAAGCAAAACTGTTTGTTGTTAAGAACGGTGTGTTTTGAAGAAAAATAGTTTCTTACAAAAGAGTGAGTGGGAGGACAGTGCAACTTGTCAAAGATTGTTGAATCTTCAGAATAGTGCGTAGCTGAACCACACAGGTTAGACAAAACTCGTAGAAACATTTTTATGTAAACGAGATATTGTTGTTGGACAACGATAAACCTGTGATATACAAAGAAGCGTTGATGGGCCCTGACTCCGGGATTTGGCTAAATGCCAAATAATCCGAGATAGTATCCATGGAAGTAAGTCAAGTTTTGAACTTGGTAGACTCTCTGAAAGACTAAAAGTCTGAAGAATATATATATGGATCTATAATTTATTCGGATGGAATTGTTTTCTCCATAAAGCTCAACTCGTTGGAAAATTGTTTTCTAGCAAGTTCAAAGGTTGACTACAGCGAAATAGTTTCGACCGTAGAGATGCTTTAGTCAGTTCGGGTTATATTAGCAATTACTACATATCTCATTTATAGGATATGGTAGAATGAACGTCAAAACAAAGTTCCTACACGGAAATATAACAAAGGACGTATATGTGATACGAACGGAATGTTTTCTCGATTCAAAGGATGCTAAAATAGATGCAAGCCTTGGATATCCAGTGATGGACTGAAGCTAGCACAATGGAGTTGGAATTTTCGTTATGATGAAATTGCCAAAAGAGTTTGTTTTCATTGGGAATAAACGAAGATGCTTGAATATTCAAGAAAGTAAGTGGGAGCTAAATGATATTTCTAAAACCTTATGTAGATGACATATTGTTGATTGGAAATGATATAAATTTCTTGACACGAATAAGGACTTCATTGGAAATAGTTTTCAGTTGAAATAATTGGGCTGATATAGCATTAGTATTGAGCACAGCGATCTATGAAGATAGTAAGTGCCTGATCATGCTAAAGCCAACACTACATATTGACATGATACTAAAGTAGTTTAGTATGAAATGCCAAGAAACATGTTCTTGCCGAAGTGGTGGTGAAAAGTTGTTTGCAGAAATCGGTGTTGATGAACACAGATAAGCAAAAACACGTGAATTGAATTCCACTCACCCGTGTGTTTGGATTAATCATGTACACCAGAATATGTAAAACAACCAGATATGTCCAATGCTTCAAAAGGTTGTGAGCAAGATACCAAAGTGATCAAGTTGTTGACCATTGGACAAACAGTGAAAAGTTAAACTTATGAAATATAAGATATGTTTCTCAGAAAATGGAGATAACGAAGAGCTCGTTGTAATGAGTTACACCAGCTGAGTTTTTGATGTAAAACAGTTACACCAATTCAGTCTTCATACTTACTCCGTCCGATTTTCGATTTTAATTGGGATTATGTGTTTCACACGTAAGGGTGGCACAGTATGGAGGAACTGTGTTAAATTAGATACTGTGGAGAATTCTATAACAGAGGCTAAGCATATTGTTGCTTAAAGAAGTAACAAGGGAGGGTATTTTGAATCATCAGTTCATTTATGAACATGGTATGGTTTCCTAGATGCTTGAAGCTCATGGAACATTGATGAATGATTTCATGACTTATTCTAAAGGAACCAAGGTCCTGCCAAATGATTCAAACATATACAAAGCTAAACTGATAAAATTAGTGAATTTTATGATAGCGTGACAACGCGAAGATATGCAAGATACAAACGGGCCTGAAACGTCAGATCCGATGATGAAGTCTATACCACAAATGAAGCATGTATTACACCGGTATGCCATAGGTGTAAAGTGCTCAAGCACTGATAATATTATTGACTCTAGTGCAAGTGGGAGACTGTTGGAAATATGCCCTAGAGGCAATAATAAAATGTTATTATATATATTTCCACGTTCGTAATTAATGTTTATATTTCTGTGCTATAATTGCAATGATCCT
Source organism: Bromus sterilis (assembly GCA_950022295.1). Taxonomy (NCBI): domain Eukaryota; kingdom Viridiplantae; phylum Streptophyta; class Magnoliopsida; order Poales; family Poaceae; genus Bromus; species Bromus sterilis. The sequence goes on from OX465599.1 coordinate 61,792,181, forward strand.
GACTGTGAGATTCAGAAGAAAACTCATTTGCATGTGTGGAAATGTAAACACCAAGAGTTCCTGGTTTAGCCTCTAAGACCAGCTCATGTGCTAACCGATGATTACGTTTTCTTAATCATGGACATTGTTCTTGTAACAAGGATGTCAGTAGCAATGAGAACATATTGTTAGCAGAACAATGATGTTGAACCGACCCCAGTATTGAATGATATACTTAGACATCACATCGTAACAACGTTATAAGTCATATCATGAAATGTTATCATATACGTAATTCCTTAGACCATGAGAGTATCGAGTTGCTTCACACAGGAAGATGTACTTTGGTTCTTAGATGAATCCTCCCGTTACTGGGAAGTAGTAAAATAAGTTCTGGGTACATCAGATAGTGTGTATAGTAATTGCGATAGTTCAAGACTGGGATTTTCTCCTTCACGATGAAGAAGATATTCACTTCGGACCCACTCGGTATGACGGTATCCATTATAGTCTGGACAGACGCATTGTGATTTAGTCACGGGGATACCGGAATACGATAACGAGAAAAAGGGACAAACGAGCAAAGATGATAACGAGTGGCTTGTGTTCAAGAAGTTGTTACACATGGGTGCCAAACTTCTCTCCTCTGACTTTGTCATATATCGCGAAGCAAAGGGAATGGTACATGGCTAACATAAAGGTTCACTCGAAGTTTCTTCGTGTATGTGCGAGAGTCAACATGGGTGTCCATGGCTCCGCTGTTGATTATTGGCTATTGACAAAAGGCTGTTGACCTATGTCCGGAAGACGTTCTGATTCATGTCCGCATTATACCGAACCTATTGGGTCACACACTTAATGAGTAGTAATCTGTTAGAGAACTAGGAGATGAAAAGAGAAAGGGTACCAGAATTGTTTCGGGTGGAACCAGAAGTGTTTCCGGGTAGCACTAGAAGTGTTCTAGGTGGTACCGAATGGTTTCAGAATATTCCTGAAAGGTCTCGGATGATTCCAGAATATTCAAGAAGAGTCTTGAAGTGGTAACAAGACATCCGTGATAGTCTCAGAAGGTTTTGCAACATTCGATGATAGTTGTGGAAAGGTTACGAAACATCGGGAAATTGTTCCGGGACTTCTAGAAATGTTTCGGGAGGTTCCGGAAGGTTCCCGGGAGCTTATGGAAGTATCCGGAGGGTTAAGGAACTCTCCAAACTTCGGAAACCGACGTTAGACCAAGAAGGAAGGTCCACAAGGTCGTAACTCGGAAGTAAAAGGACTTTCCTTGAGTCCAAGGCCCGGACGCCAGGGTCCCTGGCGTTTTGGACCAGGACGCCGGGGTCCGCGGCGTTTCGGCGGGGAATTGATGTGCGAGGTAATGATAGTGATTTCTCGCCCTTCGTTGGTAAACCCCAAGTGGAAGGCGTGATGTAGCACATCAGCAAATTTTCCTTAGTAAATATACCAAGGTTTGTCTCCAGTAGGACTCCAGAGATGATAAGTAGGTGTCAGCGGCGCAACTGACGCAGACCTGCACACAGACACAAATAACTTTGTTCCCAACGAAGTTGAGAGAGGTTGTCAATCTCACCGGTCTTGTTGTTCACAAAGGATCAAACGCAAGGGATAATGATAGCAAGTGAAAGTAAAAGCAGAAAAGTAAATGAGCGTGTAAAAAGTGATGAGGATATGGACCGGGATACGTGATGTTCACTAGTGATGTCTTTCTCCCAAAAGACGATAAAACTGCTATGCGAGGTGAACAAATTACAGAAGGGCAATTGACAGGATTATGAACGCACCGCAATGCTAACTATGCTACAAAAGAAAGGAAGAGGCTCAAAAGCATAGGAAGTACGCCAAAATAAGTAGACCGAAATCCAACTGCATCTACTACTAATCATCCACCTTGAGATATCTATCCAGAACATCTCGCTGGTATTAAGTTACGATCCCCACCCAAAGTGTAAACCCAAAGCAACAGACAACTGCATTAAAAAGCACTTTGCGTAAAGTAATCAATCCTTGCAACCGCGGTTACAAGCACCGTTGTTTTCCCCCTTGTGGCAACATCACATCCCCTAGACTCATGTTTTTGTCACTCAAGCGTGTCATCGGGGGGCATGAACCCACAATCGAGCAAAACATTCCCTCTTGGGGTTACTACCTACTACTTTTCCAAAGCAATAAACACCAACGGAGAACATGCAAGAATTACTTAGGAACAAAAATATAAGAGATAAGAACCAAATATATTACTCAATCACAATCTGAACATAATATCATAATCCATCAGATCCCATCAAACTCAGCATAGCAACAGCAGAAAGATTACAAAAGTGCCTCGATCATGTAGGGCAGCTCACGAGGTCTAAACCATGAAGAACAAAGAGGGGAGGAGAACATCACATAGCTACTGATCACGGACCCATGGTCCAAGGAAAACTACTCACAAGACATCCGGGAAGCATCCATGGTGGAGAGGAGACTCCCGGAGGTCAACCCTCCCTCCGGCAGGGTGCCGGGAAGAGGTCTTCTGGTGCTCCCGATCTCGAAAGATCGGCGGCGACGGGACAGAGGCGAGATCGCGAAAAAGGGTTCTGTCCTCGAGGGTTTCACGTCACGGGGAATATATAGGCGAAGGGGGGCAGCCAGAGATGGACCAGGGGCCCCAGGCGCCCCCTTGGCGCGGCCCAGGGGGTGGTCGCGCCGGGTGGCCGCCTGGGCCACCCCTGGCTCCCCTCTGACCCCACTCGGGCTCTTCGCGAAGCTTCCTGTACGCTTATTTTTCCTATATTTTCCCCGGAATTTATCTGGCACTTTTTATATGGGGGAAAACTAAAATAGAAAAACAGCAGAAAACAGGAACTGGCACTGTGGTGCACTGAGTTAATAGGTTAGTCCAAATATGATCAAAAGTGTATGAAAGTCTATCTAGATCATAGCAATATCACACAAAACATGCATGGAGCAAGCAGAAATTATAGATACATTTTGGACGTGTCAGGAATCCGTGTTGGACTCCTCCTGGTGGCCAAAACCGACTTTGGGGAGAACCCTCGCCCAAGTTGCGACCCCAGGCTTCCACCTATATACTCGGGGGCAGGGGTAGCCCCAAAGACACACCTGAAAAGCCCCAAGGCTGCTGATGGCTTCTCGCCCTTCGTTGGTTATCCCAAGTGGAAGGTTTCAGATGTAGTGCAGCAACAGTTTTCCCTCAGTGAAGATACCAAGGTTTGTCTCCAATAGGACTCCAGAGATGATAAGTAGGTGTCATCGGCGCAACTGACGCGGACCTGCACACAGACACATATAACTTTGTTCCCAACGAAGTTCAGAGAGGTTGTCAATCTCTCCGGTCTTGTTGTTCACAAAGGATAAAACGCAAGGGATAATGATAGCAAGTAAAAGCAGTAAAGTAAATATAGCTTGGAAATACTAATGAGGATATGGACCGGGATACGTGATGTTCACTAGTGATGTCTCTCTCCCAAACGACGATAAAACTGCTATGCGAGATAAACAAATTACAGAAGGGCAATTGACAGGATTATGAACGCACCGCAATGCTAACTATGCTACAAAAGAAAGGAAGAGGCTCAAAAGGACGGGTAGTACGCAAAAATAAGTAGACCGAAATCCATCTGCATCTACTACTAATCATCCACCTTGAGATATCTATCCAGAACATCTCGCTGGTATTAAGTTGCGATCCCCACCCAAAGTGTAAACCCAAAGCAACAGACAACTGCATTAAAAAGAACTTTGCGTAAAGTAAAAAATCCTTGTAACCGCGGTTACAAGCACCGTTTTTCCCCCTTGTGGCAACAACACATCCCCTAGACTCATGTTTCTGTCACTCAAGCGTGTCATCGGGGGGCATGAACCCAACTTCTAGCACAACGTTCCCTCTTGGAGTCACTACCTACTACTTGGCCAAAGCAATAAACAGCAACGGAGAACATGCAAGAATTACTTAGGAACAAAAATATAAGACATAGAAACCAAATATATTACTCTATCACAATCTGAACATAATCTCATAATCCATCAGATCCCTCCAAACTCAGCATAGCAACATCAGAAATATTACAAAGGTGCCTCGATCATGTAGGGCAACTCACGAGGTCTAAACAATGAAGATCAAAGAGGGGAGGAGAACATCACATAGCTACTGATCACGGACCCATGGTCCAAGGAAAACTACTCACGAGACATCCGGGGAGCATCCATGGTGGAGAGCAGACTCCCGGAGGTCAATCCTCCCTCCGGCAGGGTGCCGGGAAGAGGTCTTCTGGTGCTCCCGATCTTCGGAAGCGCGGCGGCGGCGGAACAGAGGCGAGTTTGCGGAATAGGGTTCCTCCTCTGGAGTTTTCCCGTGACGGAGAATAAATAGGCGAAGGGGGGCAGCCAGAGGTGGACCAGGGGCCCCAGGCGCCCCCCTGGCGCGGCCAGGGGTGGGGCCGTGCCGGGTGGCTGCCTGGGCCCCCCTGGCTCCCCTCTGGCCCCTCCCGGGCTCTTCTCGAAGCTTCCTGTACGCTGATTTTTCCCGTATTTTTCCCGGAATTTTTCTGGCACTTTTTATATGGGGGAAAACTAAAATAGAAAAACAGGAGAAAACAGGAACTGGCACTGGGGTGCACTGAGTTAATAGGTTAGTCCAAATATGATCAAAAGTGTATGAAAGTGTATCTAGATCATAGCAATATCACACAAAACATGCATGGAGCAAGCATAAATTATAGATACGTTTTGGACGTATCAACATCCCCAAGCTTAATTCCTGCTCGTCCTCGAGTAGGTAAATGATAACAACATAATTTCTGTGGTGACATGCTAGCAACCATAAAAGAACTTTGAAAAGTAAAGCAATCAAGGTTAGAGATTCAATTCAAGTCATAACATGCAAGAGTCTATATTAGCATTGAAACAAGTTACAAAAGAACAATAGGTGGAAGAGCTCTCGCTGTCCGTGACTCGAATGTCTCCAAATGGTGTTTGCGTGCAAGAAGCGGGATAGGGAATACGAGAAAAAGTAATTTTTGTGTTGAGAACTCAATGTACTGAAGTTTCACACTTGGTCTTCTTTGGAATCTTATCTTGACTCGTCCCCAGACCACTAGCCAGGTACAAGTCAATTTGATCCACTCCTTTTTGATATTTTGAGCACTCATGCAATGGATGAGCGTAAGCACGAGAGTTGACACTTAGGATGGAAAAGAGAGAAATATGGTGGAGGAGGAAGAAAAAAAGGATGAGGAAGGCTCACATCAATGAGGAAATCATAGGCAAGGGATGCCAAATGATAGATGTGACGTGAGGAGTAGGGATTGCCATGCAACGGATGCACATAAGAGCTACAAAGCTCTCCAATGGAACCAGTGGGGGTGCATCTAACTTGCTCGCTCATGAAGACCTAGAGCTCTTTTGAGGAGGCTCATCCTTGGAATATGCAAGCCAAGTTCTATAGTTTGAAGGTCCCCACATAGCTATATGCATAATGATCATCTCTATGGAGTACAAGGATATAAAGGGAGTACTAGTGTGGATCTCTTAAAAGGATAGTAGTGTTGCCCCTTTCTCTCTTTTTATTTCTTTTTCTCTTTTTGCTATTTTTTTGTATTTTTTGTGGCCTCAATGGCTCTTTCTATTTAACTCTCATTTGTCCTATTTGGGATCTTTTAATGTGTCCACTTTGGGATCTTTTCCTCACTTAAGGGCAACACTCTATTTTACAAGAAGGTAAAGGAGATCTTTCACACTTTACAAGGTACTCAAAACATAAAGAAGATGTAACTATCATGAAGTATGCAATGTATGTCGCTGCCAGTGTAGTAGGAACATGTATGACATGAAGATCAAGTCATGAAGAGGTGGAAGTTGCATGGCAATATAACTCGGAAAGGCTATGGAAATGCCTTGATAGGTAGGTATGGTGGCTGTTTTGAGGGAAGATATAAGGAGGCTTATGATGACAGAGCGTATCATGCCAAGGGTTTGGATGTACCGGCGAAGGTGGACACCAACTCTCGGAGTGAGAAGAAGGCAATGCACGGTACGAGAGAGGCTAGCAAAATATGGGAAGGTGGAAGTGTCAACTTTCAATACTTACATTAGTCCGAAGAACTCATGCACTTATTATCGGTAACTCTCAATCTAATAAGGAGGTTCACAAAGAGACAAGTACCCCGAGGAGGAGTGTATGGGGGTTTGGTTATCCTTGCGCATCCTCGACTCATGGTACGTGAGTGTTCTCTGATACTCGACTCCTCAGAAGAGTAGTGATCCATCTAGTAGCTAGAGTTCTCAACTAATTTTGTAGGTTTTGAAAATACACACGGATTGCCCAAAATACGACACCTATCACTAATAGGCAAGAGCTCTTGACACCAAAAGTTCAAACATTACTCACAACAATACCTCAAAACTATTGCAAGTTACTACTAAAATTAAATAGCAACCTCAATTACCTACTTTCAAAACAAGACACAACTCAGTGTAACAACCAACTCTCTTTAACAAGATAAACATGAAAACTAAAAAGAGTTCCAGCAACAAACTAAACAAAAGCCAAGTCTCTTGCTTAAGACAAACTAAGACTAAAACTAAACATGGCAGTAGCTATGAAAAGATAAAGAACACACAACAGCAAAAAGATAAGCAGGGAAAATCCTATGATGTGTTCAAAATTTTGAAAGTGGAGCGTGTTCCTCTCCCACACAAAGTAAGACGAGATCTAACTTGTTATGAACAGCAAGCAAAGCTAAAGAAAACTGAAAACAAAACCTAAGAGCGAGACGCTCCAAGCATAGCACATAACGCATGAAGTGATAAAAATATAGTGAGACGAAGGACGAACTGATGATTGGTGATGGAGAAGGGGATGCACGGGGGCATCCCCAAGCTTAGACGCTTGAGTCTCCTTGAATATTTATTGGGGATGCATGGGGGAATCCCCAAGCTTGAGAGCTTGACACTCCTGGATCTTCTTTCATCATCTTCCATCACACACTTGAAAACTCCCTTCATACATAACTCATCATAAGTTGATTAGAGAGGTTAGTACCCTTAATAAATAAAAAATTTCCCACTGGATATAAAGATATTCTTGAAGAGCTACTGTTTCTCAAGAGTGCCAAAAAGTTTTTGCAAAGAAAAAGCAAGCTTAAGGTTTGTAAAAGTTAGGAGAGACAAAACGTGGCAGAATCTGTGAAAAACAGAACAGCAGATAGTAAAGAATTTTTTAGGGGCACTTATGCAACTCAAATCAAAAAAACTCAGAACATACGGAAGTTTCGTAATTGTATAGATCATACTGTGTAAAAATTTCAGCTCAAAAAGATGAACTGGGATTTTTCTGGAATTTTTCTGGTCACGAGGACAGAATCTGTTTTCTGGACAGCATGTCACAACTTTTACTTCACTTGCCGTAAGAGGCTATAACTTGGCACAAAGCTGAAAAATAAAGATACAATGATGTTGCTACAGTAGTAACAATCATAAAGACACAACAAAAGCAAAAAGAAAAACTTAAATTCGTTGCGGGTTGCCTCTCGAAAGCGCTTTCTTTTATGCCTTTAAGCTAGGCATGAAGATTGTAGAAGGTGCTCTCATAAGAATAAGAATTTGAAGCAAAAGAGAGCATCAAGAAACAAATATGAAACACATTTAAGTCTAACCCACTTCCTATGCATAGGCATATTGTAAGAAAATAAGTCAAAGAAGCACAAAGTGACATGCATAGAAAGGTGGAACAGGAACATCTTCAAAACTTTCAACATAAAGAGAGGAGTTTTAGTAATATGGAAGTTTCCACAACCAAACTTCCCTCTCTCAAAATAATTTTCTGTAGTATCATGAACAACATCAAGAATATAACTATCACATAAATCATGTTGTTCATGAACTGCAAGCACACGTGTATAGTTTTCAACACGGTCTATAGGATTATAAGATAAATGCAACCCATCACACTGAGCCTTGATAAGAGAAAAGTTCTCCGGATTTGGAGATTTCAAAAGGATAATAGGACAATCAAGTGTGGGTGCAATAGCAACAATTTCATGCTTAACATAAGAACCTATAGCAAGTTCACCTTCGTAGGCATCATCCATAGTGGCATCATGGCCATCAACAAAGCAAGTATCAAAATCATCAGAAAGGGAAGTATCAAGTGAGTCCTCCGAATCATAAGATTCCTCTTCATAGCAATCATTAGCCTGTTCTTGGGAAGCAAACATTTTGTTTTTAAAATCCTCAATATAAGAATTGGAAGTATAATTCTCGAAGCAATAAGCAAGAACTACAAAGTTTTTAGACTCGAAAATAGTATCGTGATATTTTTCAATCAAAGAAGCAATCTCATAGGCACCTTTAAAAGCAACAAACTCTTCAATCTTTTCAACATCAAAGTAATCATAAACACCTTTAGCATAAGAAGATAAGATCTCATTTTCATTAAACTCACATTGGAAAGGGAGGTGTTTATGATCTATATTAGAACAGCAAGTAAAATCATAAATGTGGCACAAAAGTTTAGCATGGCAATAAGAAACATGTATTTGATCCCATAAGTGTTTCCCTTTCTGAGATAGGCGGTGCCGCGTATAATGAGCATGCTCATCCAATGATTTTCCCTCAACCAAGTCAGTTGGGTTTTTAGCGCGAGCACAAATTGATCGAAGACGATCCAAGTGAAACATGTCCATCCTACCATATTTGGGTGGTTCATCACCCATGGTGAGGATAGCATAAATAGGCAAAGCAAGACAAAGGCAAAAGGTAGCAACTATTTTTGTGGTTTTACATAAAGGACACTAAGATAAAAACTGAAAGGTAAACTAACAAGACTAAAAAACAAAGGTAAAGGGTAGTGTGCAACTCCCCTATCTTAGCACTCGGAGTCCCCGACAACGGCGCCAGAAAACTTGCTTGATGGCTTCTCGCCCTTCGTTGGTTACCCCAAGTGGAAGGTTTGAGATGTAGTGCAGCAACAGTTTTCCCTCGGTGAAGATACCAAGGTTTGTCTCCAGTAGGACTCCAGAGATGATAAGTAGGTGTCAGCGGCGCAACTGACGCGGACCTGCACACAGACACAGATAACTTTGTTCCCAACAAAGTTCAGAGAGGTTGTCAATCTCTCCGGTCTTGTTGTTCACAAAGGATAAAACGCAAGGGATAATGATAGCAAGTAAAAGCAGTAAAGTAAATATAGCTTGGAAATAATAATGAGGATATGGACCGGGATACGTGATGTTCGATAAAACTGCTATGCGAGGTAAACAAATTACAGAAGGGCAATTGACAGGATTATGAACGCACCGCAATGCTAACTATGCTACAAAAGAAAGGAAGAGGCTCAAAAGCACGGGCAGTACGCCAAAATAAGTAGACCGAAATCCATCTGCATCTACTACTAATCATCCACCTTGAGATATCTATCCAGAACATCTCGCTGGTATTAAGTTGCGAGCCCCACCCAATGTGTAAACCCAAAGCAACAGACAACTGCATTAAAAAGAACTTTGCGTAAAGTAAACAATCCTTGTAACCGCGGTTACAAGCACCGTTGTTTTCCCCCCTTGTGGCAACAACACATCTCCTAGACTCATGTTTCTGTCACTCAAGCGTGTCATCAGTGGGCATGAACCCACAATCTAGCACAACGTTCCCTCTTGGAGTCACTACCTACTACTTGGCCAAAGCAATAAACAACAACAGAGAACATGCAAGAATTACTTAGGAACAAAAATATAAGAGATAAAAACCAAATATATTACTATATCACAATCTGAACATAATCTCATAATCCATCAGATCCCTCCAAACTCAGCATAGCAACAGCAGAAATATTACAAAGGTGTCTCGATCATGTAGGGCAGCTCACGAGGTCTAAACAATGAAGATCAAAGAGGGGAGGAGAACATCACATAGCTACTGATCATTGACCCATGGTCCAAGGAAAACTACTCACGAGACATCTGGGGATCATCCATGGTGGAGAGGAGACTCCCGAAGGTCAATCCTCCCTCCGGCAGGGTGCCGGGAAGAGGTCTTCTGGTGCTCCCGATCTTCGGAAGGGCGGCGGCGGCGGAACAGAGGCGAGTTTGCGCAATAGGGTTCCTCCTCTGGAGTTTTCCCGTGACGGAGAATAAATAGGCGAAGGGGGGCAGCCAGAGGTGGACCAGGGGCCCCAGGCGCCCCCCTGGCGCGGCCAGGGGTGGGGCCGCGCCGGGTGGCCGCCTGGGCCCCCTGGATCCCCTCTGGCCCCTCCCGGGGTCTTCTCGAAGCTTCCTGTACTCTGATTTTTCCTATATTTTTCCCGGAATTTTTCTGGCACTTTTTATATGGGGGAAAACTGAAATAGAAAAACAGCAAAAAACAGGAACTGGCACTGGGGTGCACTGAGTTAATAGGTTAGTCCAAATATGATCAAAAGTGTATGAAAGTGTATCTAGATCATAGCAATATCACACAAAAAATGCATGGAGCAAGCAGAAATTATAGATACGTTCTGGACGTATCAGCTGTCCCAGCTAAATCCCACGCGCCTCTAATTCTCTTCGGGCTAGATCGTTCTAGTCCGGATGCCGCTAGGCTCTTCTCCCTCTAGCTTCTCTCAGTGGCGTTCTTCTCTAGACTGTGGAGCGCTGCTGGATTGCTACATCGGGATGTGTGGATACCAGTAGAGGGATCATACCTTTGATCCTTCTTCGAGGTCCTTCTTCTTCCTCGGAGATCATGTTCGAGGGACTTGTTCGTGGGACTTGATCGGGACGGATCGCGGGACGGTTCGCGGGACAGATCGCGCAACGGATCGTGGAACGGTACGCGGGATCGATATCCTCGCGGTTGGGAGGTCATTGAAATTCCTAGCTGCGGGGATCTGCATCAACGGTCTTCACCAACTCTACTTTCGCTACATCGGTTGGTGAGCCATGACCTAAAATCTTGTATGCAATCTTCTTGGATGATCTTGGGTTCTTGATTCGTAGGCCAATTTTTTTTGTTTTCTACTACGTTTCCCAACACTGCTTGCCGCCATAGATGCAGTTGGTTCTCCTATGTTGGATAATCTTGTCATGATTCATGAGCAGTGCCGCTCCTGGTAGATGGTTATCTACAATACCAATTTTTCTTTGTCGGGGTTAAAGATTTATTTGGTTTCTTGTGGGTTCTGCAATGTATTGAACATATTTCGAGGGGAGTTAGTGATACCATATTATTGCAAACATTATCAGGTATTTTGCTTTGCCGGGGTTAAAGATTTATTTCGTTTCTTGTGGGTTCTGCAATGTATTGGACATATTTAGAGGGGAGTTAGCGACACCATATTACTTGCAAACATTACCAGGGTAGAACCGTAGAAGTGACCGGCGATGAACTCGAGCAGCATAGGGAAGGTGAATCGCAACACTATCAACCTGGAGTAGTTTCTCCAATCTGAAGCTTCACCAACAATGGTAACTACCTCACTTATTCAAATTTTCATTGATACACCACCTTCCTCAATGTATCTTTGATCATCTAATACAGTGCGGCCGGGACATGAAATCTCAAGAGATTCAAAGGAAATTATCCTCAGCTGCGTGGATTGCAGCAAGGTTTGGAGACAATGTATTCCTTGTTTTAATTTCTCCCCTGTACTCTCTAATTATCTCTCTAAGAGAATATTATCATTAGTGCATGACAATTGTCTGTGGCATATTTTTTCTTTTACACTAAAATACCTTATGACTTGGTCCAGGTACAAATGCAAATTCTATGTAATGTGGCCAACTGTCGACAACATATTTAAAGTAATTTCTAAAATGAGTGAGAATGGAAGTTTCATTTCCCAAATGTATCCTAATTTTTGGCCTAATTATTCTTTTGATGATCGATTCAACCTCTGATAAAAAAGATAGACCTTGGTTTTATTCATCTCTTCAATAAGTTTAGTAATAAGCATAACGACCTATTGTTCCGATGGAGGGACGAACCTATAATTAGCTTTTCGAGAAATTTCCAAAGAAAGAATTTCAACAATATCTTTCAATTTCTCATTTTATTATGTTCAACTCTATGTATTTCTCTATCCGTTTGGTTAGACTTGTGTGACGCCCCCAAAATCGAGTCGTGTAAAGTAATCATACACGCAAGGTACACAATCGAGATCAGGGACTCACCTTGAGATATCACATCACAAATATACAAATAAAAATAATACAAGCTGTTTAATACAAGTCAGGGGCCACGAGGGCTCGAATACAACAGCTCGAGAGCACAAAGTTAGCGGAAGAAATAGTATCTGAGTACAGACACAAGGATACAAGGTTGCCTTAAGAAGGCTATCACAAATATCAACAACGATCGAAAAGGCGAGGCTTGATCTCCAAGATGACCTTTCTTATCGAGAATACCCCGTCCGTATTCTTGATTCCGCAGAGCATGTCACTCGCCGAAAGAAGATCAAGTTTCTGAAAGTTCAGTGGTCACACCACTCTGAGAAAGAAGCCACGTGGGAAAGAGAAGACCGTCTCCATGCCGAGTACCCCTCCTTCCTCCCGCAGACTTCTGAATCTCGGGACGAGATTCTTTTGAGTGGGGGCGAGTTGTCACAACCCCAATTTAGGCAAGTGCTAGGGTTGAGTTTCCTTGCATCATGAGAAGAAAATTTCAAAAGAAAATGGAATTAGGGTTAAAGAAAAACCCTAAAAGAATTAAATAAAAAGGCAAGATAAAAAGTTTTTCCAAAAATCCTCCAAACATTTTTGAAAAGTCTTACTTTTGGGTATGATCATTTAAAAAAATGATTTGGAGTCAAACCCATGCCCTAGGATTTTTCAAAAATTGAAACAGGAGCTTGGAAAATCAAATTAAACCATATTTGAATTGGATTCAAATAATTTGAATTCCAAAAATCTCCAAAACTTTGGTGTGGCTATATAAATGTCCCCTAAGTTTTTATAAAATAATTGGAGATTTTTATAAAATGTTTTGTTATATAAACAAAACAGAACAAAGAAAATAACAAAAAGGAAAATAAGGAAAAGAATAAAAGCCAGAGACTTACCCCCTCCCTTACCTCTCGGCCCACTGGCCCATCTACTCCAAAAGGCAGCCCAGCCCGCCAGGGGCAGGGTTGTCTTCAACCTCTGCCTCCTGGCAGAGGCGTGGCGCGCTTGACGCCGTGGCTCGCCACGTCTTGCTTGCCTCGAGAGGCCCCTCTCCTCTACACGTCGCCAAGAGAACCCCCTGGAAGCCCCCTCTCTTTTCCCTCTCTCTCCCGGTCGATCCCCCTTCGAGAACTCGCCGTTCCCGTGCAGCCCGAAGCTCGCCGTCGGCCACCCCACCGCGCAGCCGTGGCGACCGAGCCCCTCCGCCCTCGCCATGATGTCCAGCTTGAAGCCCGACGTCGACTCCGTCTAGCCAAGCGCCTAATTGAAGCTCTCGACTCCAGCAACTGACGCCAGCGCCACCGGAATCCACCACGGTCGTCGTTGCCTCCCCGTAAAATTCTCCGTCTCCGGCTCCTCCCCGACCCCGGGGACCATGCCAACGTACTCCTGGTGAGGCCCCGATCTTTTCCCCTCTATCCCCGACTCCTCCCATGCCCTGTACCGTTTTTCCGACGAGCTCAGTGAGCCGGCCGCGGCGCGTCGATGTCAACGGCGATGTTCCGGCTGTCCCCGAGATCCCCACCTTGTCCTGGGTGACGCGCGCAAGCAAGGGGAACCCCCTGGTGGTCTTCCCGTTCGTTTTGGCGCACTGGAACGCCAACCAGAGCGACTCCGGCGAGGTTCCAGTCGCCGGCGGCAACTCACCGGCCAGGCTTGGGTTAGCTTAACCCTAAACCGCCCTAACCCCCTCTAATCCCTCACTGACGGTGGGCCCCTGGCCCCCTAATCACACTGTTAGTTTAAAACTAACCGGGTTTTAACCCAGAGTGGATGACAGGAGGGCCCCACTGGCCAGAAGCCCCCCCACGTCATGCTGATGTCAGCATGACGCCATAAATGAATTTCCAGTTAATTAATAAATCATTTACAGAAATTCCAGAAAATGCAATAAACTTTGGAAATTCATAACTAATTCATTTTAACTCCAAATTGGACAAATAATATGTCTAAAATTATCATAAAAATACAAGGATTATGAATATGCAATTTGTTTTCATGTTTGACCATTTTAAAATGGGTGAACAGTAGCAAACATGCATATGGATCCTTTTCAAATTCAAATTTGGAGTGATTTTGCAAATGATTTTGCAACACCCTTAATTCCAATGGATTCATCCACACATCAGAGACATTACTTCAACTATACCACATCACTTCATGATCAACATTTTTTGAAATGAACTTTCATGCATTCAAATGCATTTGAAATTCATCGATAAATCAAATGGAGTTTGAATTTGCATTTCAAATGCAATATACTCCTTTTAAATGGAATGCTCAACACATCAGTACCATGAACATCACCATTACAATATTATTCATGTGATTGTGCATTGTACATTATGTTGATCCTATGATTGTCATGTTGCTGATAGAAGTGGAGCCGGAACTCGAGATCACCCCCTTCGTTGAAGACACCGTTATCGAAACCTCGTCAGCAAGGCAAGCAAACCCCCATTGATCATGTCGATAAAATCCCATTTCCCTCTCATGTCTCGCTTATGCATTGTTTAGGATGATCACCATGCTACGTTTCTACCGCATAGATGAACCCATTCCTTTGCATGACCTATCATCTTGTCACAGTAGTAAGCAAACCACAATCCTAGCAGATGTAGGAGTTGATTGATATCATGTGACCCCTGCAACTGTTACTGCTTATTGCATGCTTAGTGGTACCATGAGGTTGCTTATGATGTGAGTCGGGATGATGATAAACATGGTGTTGATGAAAGTGAAACGTGTTGGTGAATCCACCCTAATACAAGGTGAACGATGAGAGGCTGTGTAGGAGTACACAGTGGGTTGTCTCGTTGAACACCGCCTTAAGCACCGAGTTCTTGTGTGGTGATCCAAGATGAAGAGTACAACCACACATTGGGCTCACTGACCCCTCTCGGCTTACTAACTCATCCCCTTCGATGTCCAGATGTCGCAGTAGTTCAGATTTCTGTAGGTATTGTGGCCTGGTAGCCAAGTGAGAGAACGGCTCATCCGAGACCGGCTTTCGCACCACGCACACATCGTCTGGGTCCACTTCGGTAAACCGGCCGGGTTCACGATAGTGGAAGACAACCCAGATAGGCGGCTTTCATGGACTAGATCGGCTATGAGGTAACGGTTGTGGTGGCATCCTCGCTGTCATCTCTTGAACGGTGACACGCAAAAGGCGGTAACTGATGACACGTGTGTGTAGCGGTACACCCCTGCAGGGTTAACAAAACTATTCGAATAGCCGCGTCCGCGGTTATGGACTGCTTGGAAAGCTTAGCTTGATTATTAGACAACTTGAACTGGATACTTCTAAGATACACCAAGATAAGCGTGAGTGCTATGGTGTGTTTCTCGTGGGGAAGTCGAGGAAGTAACCATAGTGGTGTATTGGTTGAAGAGATGTAGTGGACTGGTGTACGCTTCTTACCTCAAAAGTCTGGTACTCGTAGTTCAGGATTAGCCAAGTCAAAGCTGGCACTTCTGCAAGTGAACCCCACCTCCCTTTACCTTGATACATATGCATGAGTAGTATAGCTCCTATGTAAGTCTTGCTGAGTACGACTTTGTACTCACGTTTGCTTAATCTATGTTTTAGATGAACCCACCGACCCCGATGGTGGCTTCTACCCGAAGCTCGAAGAATGAAGGCTCAGACCAAGACCAAGCTAGTGTAGTCCCAGTCAGACGACTGGTTCCCTCGTGGAGGGCTTGTTTTTAGATAAGGCTTCTCTAAGCCATTTGTTAAACTTGTCTGTACTCAGACCTACTTTGCTTCTGCTTGACTGTTGTAATGTTGGATCACATGCTTGTGATCTCTGTGTGCACTCTGTAAGAGTTATTAATAAAGTATATACTTTGTAGAGAATTGCAATGATACCTGCTGTTCATACAAGGCATGTGTGCTGCGTGTATGTTTATAACATGCATGTCTTTGTATGGGTTTTCGAGACCTTAGTTGTGATCTGGCTGGCGGTCTTTCATACACCAAGTGGCCCTTAGATGTGCGCAGCTTGGGGCATCGCGATGCGATTGTTTGAGACTCTGTCTCGCGCACACATTGTGGTATGATCGAGCCCGCCCTAGACCCCGACTAAGTGATCGGGCTGGAGTAAGTCTATGTAAGGGTTATAATACAATCGATAGTATGGTTGAGGCGACTTGTCTATGATTATGGGAGTTCACCACCCATATCATTTAGACTTGTGTGCGGACGATGAGGACCCATTTCAGTTGATCATCCGGCCTGGATGGGATGCCCCTCACGTTCGATGCTTTCCGAGAACGTTCTGTGCTTGACCTTGTCTGCTTAGACAAGTGGGTACGGTTCTCGGCTCTCCATATGATTGTGTTGTAGCGAGGCTTGCATACGCTAACCCCGGGTCCCGACAATAACAATTACATATGCCTCCGAGAATCCCTCCTTGACTTCCCTGCGAGGAAGAAAACCCGGAACCAATCAGTTTAGTAGTAGTAGTTTGTAGTAGTAGAGTCTGGCTTCAGCATAAAGCGTCCTGTTACCGTGGACACGGCTATCCGAATATATTATCATCCCTGCAGGGGCTGCACTACTGTTACCCTACACGCTCCGATCTCCAGGGTGGCGTACACCTTGTTAGGGAATTCCCCACCGAGGCTATCCGATACGCCGAAGTCCATCCTTCGAGCTCAACAGAGAGGCCATCCGACAGTCTAAATCCTAAGTACAAAGGAACTTTGGACCCCTGTCCTTTGTACTCCTGCACGGTACGCGACTGGCCGGTGAAGCAGACCCACCTCCCACTACCGGAGTAGGCGGTCCAAGCCCGGCAATCAGCCCGAGGTAAAGCTGACGTCTGAAGAGCCCTCGAACGAGGCTACAACACAGAGGGCCCACAACGTAATCCCATGTGGAGGTAGTGCGTAAAGGGCACGACGACCCACTCAAGTCATCCACCTGACCCATTAAGCATTTTAATTATTATCATTCGGAACAACCGTTATCGTTGTCCTTATTTAGGTGAGCCGTGGACAACGACAGCAGTCAGGTCCACCCCCATTACCAGAGACAGTGGCCGCCTGCCCTGTCGTCCCGCCAACTCGTGCGGCTACCAACAAGATGAACCGTCTCCTTACCTTGTCTCGCGTTTGCTCCGAAGAGCTCGACTTTCGTACAACAGGATATCTGCCGGCCACGAACAGTACCAGGCCCGCCGCACACCGGTGGAATACTCCTGACCCGTCGTTCCGCTAAAATACCCTGCGCGGGCACCGTTGGGTCACCCGACTCCTTACCTTTTAAGGACACCAGTTGATTCGAGTGCCTACCATCAAGTGAAACCAGGAGGAATCACCCTCGATGGTACACTTGAAGAGGTTCGACAGAGACATCAGCGGAATGAACTAAAGAGGAATATTCTCGTATCACCCCAGTGGTGCCGAGGCACCAGCGGAATGAACTAAAGAGGTAAACCTCGTATCATCCCAGTGATGCTACGGTACTGAGCCGACGAGAGTGAAATACGAGTTCGTCCACTCGTAAGTCAAACTCAAAGCGACTCGGCAGAGTCTCGTCGTTGTAGGTTCCCTAGGGCGTCTGCATTGATCCGTACCTGTTGCAGTTATAATATTTTGTAATCCGCGTCCACTCACCAGAGTGATCATGGCCCGCTATTCTAAACCTAGCTAACAATGCGCAGGGTTTACTGCTGAATAATTCATAAGTAATAATAGGCAGCATAGGATTAAAGGAAGGTACATCAAGGGGATACAATGACAGGCTATGCAATGAATAGGAATATAACGTAGCAGGAGCAGCAAATGCCTAGTGCAAGAAATGTACGGAAAAGATATGCGATATCTGGGGAAGGAAAATGGCTCTGTTTTCCTGGAAGCTCGACGGTAGGGGTACGGTCGTCGACGAAGTAGTCGTACTCGGCAACGGTGCAGTCGGCGACAGCAACGGGGTCTACCGGAGGATATAAAGGGGGGGAAACAATAAATACACAACAATAATAGCAATACAAATACAAGACATGTAAAGCGTTAAGCTAGAGGTGAACTAACGCGGTGCTACACATTGCAGACGAAAGGGGAATTTAACCGAATGTTTGCCCGACTGTAGGTGATTACCGTACAAATGATCCGGAGGGGGAAGGTACCATGCCGGAGGTGTCGTGGACACCCGACAAACATGTGAAAGGTGTAACCGTGTTAGTTGATCCATTCTGAACAACTTTTATCGATACCGGAAATTATCGGCAGACGGCCGAAGGGGGGAATGTCGATGTTCGTTGTGTTAGGGGGGGTGTGGTAGACATGCGGATAGCGTATTATTAATCTACGTATTTTTCTGATCAACTTTGATGTATAAAGTTTTTCGATCCGAGTTACGGTTTAAAAGATATTAAATTTCGAAGTTTTAAATAAATTTAAAATAGGATTATTGGAATTTCTTTTATTAAATAAATAAAACATGATCCAAAACAGTGGCATTGACCTAGTCAAACCTGACCAGTGCGTCCCACTGGTTAGCCTCTGTTTTATAAAAAAATGTTTAATTAATTCTAATAACCTAGTGGACCCACATGTCATACACTGATTCTTTATAATCGAATTTAATTAACTTAATAAAATAGTGGGGCCCAGTTATAAGTGACACAAGTGTTAAATTTCTATTATCTAATATGTTTAATGGCCTGGGCCCAGTGTCAGTGGGTTAGGGGGTGGTTAGTTTAACCTAACCTAAGTAATTAGCTCGGGGGGGGGGGGTGGTTGAGCCCGTGGCCTGTGCCAACCCGGGACCTCGCCGGCGGCAGGCCCTGGACGGCGGCGAGCAAGGGATGTAGGGGGGTGCTGGGTGCGGCCATTCGTACACGCGTGTGCACGTCGTGGAGCCGCCGGCACGCGCGGAGCAGAAGCAAGGGGAAAATGGCGAGCACGGACGGCGGTCGTCGGAGCACGGGGTCACGGCGCGGCGGCAAGCAACGGGATAAATCGAGCGCGGCGGGGGGGGAACTCGGGCGGCGGCTCACCGCGGAGCTGTAGAGGGGGGCAGTGGGCTAGGGGTGGCCGGAGGTGGCGGAGGGCGGAGGTGCTCCCGTCGGAGCTGAGGATGAAGAAAACGGAGGCTCGTCGCACGCGGCGGCTCCGGGCTCGAATGCGAAGTCGAGGGAGAAGGGGGCAAGCATGGCGGTGCCCTTGGGCTCGTCGGAGAGGCACATCGCCGCCGCGGCCGCCATGGCGGGATCGGGATCGCGGGAATAAGGTGTGTGTGTGGCGGGGGGGGGGGGGGGGGGGAAGCGGCGCTGCGAGGGGGAATGGAGGGGGGCGTCACTAGGGTTTTGGCCACGAGAGGGAGGGGGCTTTATCCCCTCCGGAGCTGGCTCCGATGGTCGCCACGGCGACAGCGCCCGGCCATGGCCATGGGATGCCCTCCACGGCGCCCTGATGAACAGGGGAGATGATGGGGAGGGGGAGTGGGCTGCGGTAGGCTGGTTTCGAGGGGTGGTGGGCTGGTTCGGACCAGGGGAAGAGGGGGATGGGCCAGGGGAGCGCAGTAGATTAGGTTTCTTTTTATTTTCTCTTTTTTTTTGTTATTTATCTTTTGCCCTTAATTTATTACTTAGGCATTTTTGTAAAATGTGGTAGATGACCCACAAATATTGTTACACTACAAGGCAGTGCCACAAAAAGTCTGGGCAATTACAAAAGTCATTAAATATATCTTTTAAATATTAAATGGTTAATATGGGGTTTTTAGCTACTGTTTACAATTGTTTGAATTAATTGGTAGACCAATAAATTACCACAACTATACCAACAAGGTCCACTGAATATTAGTGAATTATTAAAAGTAGTTTCATAATTTTCTGGACCAAGTTTATTTTGCACTTTGGTTTTTAATATTCCACCAAAGGCAATTTGATCTTTGATTTGTTTGAAATTGGTTATGGGGTTGGACTTGGTTTTGATTCATGTTGATCAAGGTCCATAATTCACATTGCTTGCAACAATATCAAAGGGGAAAACTGAATTTGAGCTGAACCAAGTTGAT
Source organism: Bromus sterilis (assembly GCA_950022295.1). Taxonomy (NCBI): domain Eukaryota; kingdom Viridiplantae; phylum Streptophyta; class Magnoliopsida; order Poales; family Poaceae; genus Bromus; species Bromus sterilis. Next base: position 61,812,344 of record OX465599.1, read on the forward strand.
CAAACAAAAAATTTGAACAGTAGTGACCAACAGTAATGTGATTACTGTTCACTGACAGTGAGGGTGTTACAACTTGTGCATTTACTATTTTAAAACATGCCATATGCAATGCAGGTACTGAAGATTGTATTTTGCGCCTTATATATGAAGCAAAGTCACAAATGATATTCTTATCCATGAACACATTTTTCTGTTGTATTACCGGGGATAGAATATTCCTAATTGAAATCATGTGGCTTCTCCGGATTAAGTGTATTGGTTCAACACTTCTCTCTACCCTCAACATTTTTCATTGTCTTGCTTTCCTTTAGTAATTATCACTCAAATGGAGAGAAAAACCTATAATTATCTTTTCGAGAAATTTCCAAACGAACAATTTCAATAATATCTTTCAATTTCTCATCTTATTATTTTCAACTTTATGTATTCCTCTATCCGTTTGGTTAGACTTGTGCATTTACTATTTTAAAACAGGCCATACGCAATGCAAGTACTGAAGATTGTATTATTGTGCCTTATATATGAGGCAAATGCACAAATGATATTCTTATCCATGAACACATTTTTTTATGTTGTAATTACCGGAGATAGAAGATTCATAATTGGAATCATGTTGCTTCTCCGGATTAAGTGTACTGGTACAACACTTGTCTCTACCTTCAACATTTTTCATTGTCTTACTTTCCTTTAGTAATTATCACTCAAATGGCTTAGCCTTGATACTTCTATCATATATGTGTATCTTGCTGTAATGTGCAGATTATAGGGAGGTATTGAATTCTAGATTGCACGATTAGATCAAAATAGGGATCCAGAATTTAATGGATCCGTGAAATAAATGTTATTAGACATATGTATTTTCATTGGTTGTGCCTATATAAAAACTCGACCAATATGCACTAGCATATGTGATGTTTTTATTTTGACAAACTGTTGAGGACCATGGGGTGTTCAAAACTTGAATATGTTCTTGATTATCTCTATCATCCGGAAATAGGTGCGTAAGCATAAGATTCATGTAAAGTTAAATCATTTCTTCACTGTTTATATTGAAAAAAAGTACCACCTTCACCAATTCATGAAACAGAAGGAAAACATGTGTGTCATAACCATCCTATAAAAATATGGTAGACCTAAGAAAGCCAAATAAGCAGTTCTGCAAATGGATATAATGGGTAAACAAAGCTTGATTTACTCAACATATAATCACATATTACAAATGAGAATTTTTTTTTAGTTGTCATTCAATCAAACGAGCAATAATTGCTTAGCTTTTAGTGTGATGGATTTTTTTTATAATTTAGAAACATTTCCGCAAGTTAATGACTTATATGCTTTCAGACAATCAAGCACTTGGGTACTCTGTTGTTTTTGTTCCAACTCGAAACGAAGACGGTAATTGAGGAGGAATGTTAATGAGTTGGATTTCATCCATATACTAGAGAAATTGATGAAAATATTTGTGAACTAATGTGGTAGGCAGGTACGATGACAACGAGAGATCTTTTTTAACATGCGTCTATTCATTTAGTTTTCTATTTGAGGTTTTTTTTCTCAAACTAATAATGTTGTGATTCATTCAGGTTGATCATCCAAATGCTCACACAAATATTCCAAATTGATAAATGTTTTAATCAATGATATAGTCTAAAGAAGTGAAATTTAAGAAAAAGCATGCTCCACCATGTGTGTGTGAAAGGCTACAATTTTCTCATTGTTTGAGTAATGGTTTCTTAAGTATGATTTCTATAATGTTTAAAGTCTGCACCATGGACAATGTTGTACTCCCTCCGATCCAAATTAATTGACGCATATTTAGTACAACTTTGTACTAGAGATGTACTAAGTGTGCGTCAATTAATATGGATCGAAGAGAGTAATAAAGTTTGTGCTTGGAACTGGCTATTTTGGATTTAGAATGTTTTATTGTGATCCTATTATTTGAATCTCATTTACAACAACATGTTCTATTATTATTGTTTGCTGAAGTTACAATCTCAAATTTTATTTAATTGAATATTGCATTCCTTACCATCTTTGGTTTCGAGGCAGGTATGAATGGGACACCCCATGGCCACAATTTATCATCAACCATCACACTTGAGGACCGAGCTCGAACCAACTTCATGTCCCATCAACCCAGGAAATCAATCAATCCTACTGCAAGACACTAGCTCCCTACCAACTATTACAACTCACATCTTCAAGTATATTAAATATATAGATTAGTTTTTTCTTTCTGAAATTAACCTCCAAATTTCGTGTCTCCGTAAATATCTAAGTATCCTATCAATCCATTGTAAAAATAGATGGGTGCGACAACGCGCGCAATTAATGATCTAGTAACATTAATAAGATGTCATGTTCTCCTCCTTCTTGTTCAATACAAAAACCATATGATTTGTGTTACTTCCTTTAAAGTTATTGGGATACCCAAGTGAGAGGAATGATGTAACATAGTTACATAACAAACAAGTATTTTCTTTAGTTGAGAATCAAGGTTTGCCAAACATGTAGCAACTATGATTCCCCAATTGATGATAACTAACAAAAAATTGTTTGTCCCAAATGCGTTAGAAAAGATTTTCAGGCTTCTTATATTTCTAGTTACAATAATTAAAATTATAGAATAGTACAAATTAATATATTGTAACGAACTAAACGGTTCAGAATGTAAAAGATAATAAAGCGAGTGATCGATGATGATATAAATAAGCATAAATTATACTAGGACTCATAGTTTGAGACATCTATCCAAATAAGATGGTAAATGAGTGGTTGACAAAATACATTTATGCATCGTTAAATTGTAAATTTTATGAGTACGATTATTCATGGTATGATTACATATAAGCATTATGTTTGCATATTTAATTATTTATAGACTATTAATGCAATCACATATATATAATACCTAAATAGTTCATCCTTACTAACATATTTATCTTGACATGCAAGTATCCACATCATCAAGTAGGTCCACCATATTCAATCTTTTCTCCACTAACTCTTCATGCACATACTCACATTAAATCTGCATGTGCATGCAACCTTTCACAAATAAATATTAACTAATTTTTTGCACTCAACCTCACGATTTAGAACTGCTTTCTTTTATAGAAAATCAAATTATGAGTTACCTCACTTGTTTTCCTACGAGACAACTTTTTATATGAATGCATATATGTAGTTGCTATCATTGTTTTAGGTTTAGCCAAGAGTGATGTCTCCATTGTCTCTACTCAATGTTATTTTCATTTCATATCGTCTTGCTAATATATTGTTAATGTAAAAAATTAATAAAACATAAATCACACACATTTTGAATTTATTTAATCATTTTTCTTAGATTTTTCATCTAAACAATATTTCTTTCAAAAAATAATTTATCATATTTTAAAACATTAATTTTTTTTGTTAATAGATCCCGTAGCAACGGGCGGGGTATCATCTAATACTAGATATATACCCCGCGCGTTGCAGCGGGAATTTCTTTAATAACTATATAAAGTAAATACAAAGTACTCCCTCCATTTTTATTTACTCTGCATTTTACGGTTGACTGAAGTCAAACCTCATAAAGTTTGACCAAGTTTATACAAGAAAATACAAACATTTACTATAACAAATCTATATAATATGAAAGTACATTCAATAATAAATCTAATTGTATTACTTTGTTATTTCATATGTTAATATTTTTGTTTATATATTTTGTCAAAGTTTACAAAGCTTGACTTTGACTAAAGCTAATACGTGGACTAAATAAAAATGGAGGGAGTATAAAAGTATGATACAATAAGTTGTCTAAGTGAACATGCAAAATTCATTTTGCCATAGTCAAGATACTAAATGTATTCGATACGGAATATGTTTAAATATTATTAGCATGAACAATAAAATGATTAAAAGATGGTTGATATGGATTTTTCATATCGAGATTAATAAGTATAACAGTGAAGATGACATGGATAATTGATTGGCTAAGAGAATTGATGATGTGGCTAGCTTACATGTGAAGATAAACAATTTAAATGACCCTATAGTGGGGTGACATGGACAATTGATTGGCTAAGAAAATGGATGATGTGGATAGTTTGCATGTTGAGATAGACAACTTAAATGATCATGTAGTGAGGTTTTGCTTTATAAGAGATATAGATAGGTAATGCTCCACCATAAAACACTATACATCCTGTATCTCAAAGTACAAAGTAAACTAGAGCATTACATTAAGTAATGCGATATAATTGTCATAGTGTATTGTCTTTATCCTACGTTCAAAAGACAACTACAAAACCATATTTTTATCCTGCTTCGTAAATAACTATCTTTTATCCTTAGTGAAAGCAACACAATATAAGTTTTTCCACTTTCTATCAGTGCAGTAGCTTATTTGTAAGGTTGAACTCAACCGTCATATACAATTCCCTTTTGGAGATCACTCATCAAACTTAACCAGGAATAGACAAATAGATTAAAGATTATATATGAGAAAGAATTATGCAACAAAAAACCAAAGGAAACTCAAAAGAAATTGTGGATAGATCTGATTATAAAGTAACAATTCATCATATCACAACAAACATGTCTCATATTACATTAGATAAATCTCAATCATGCAGCTGGTGCTTCTTTAAAAGTGACACATGTACAAAAAGTGAGACATTGCTTCCTTCCAACCATACAACTTCTCCCTACCATATAATAAAGGCCCCATTTAACAACAAAGTATTTTTGAACATCATAATTTTTAAATTACCATAGTTTTAGTTACTCTGAGTTATTAACCCAATATATACAAGAATAGAAGGGTCTGTTGCATGAAATTTTTATGCTTGTGGTGGTGTCATCTTAAAGAACTAGTTTTAATTGTAGTAAAATATTCTCATTTCATATAAGTCATTATTTTTCCATGATATAAAAATGATATGTTTTCATTACTAATAGGTTTTATGAAGCAACGATTCGGTGCCCGGGTGCATCTGCACCCAGAGAGACTAAACAAATATGGAATAAACTCAAAAAAATATTTTTTTGATGGAACATGCTTAAGTGCTAGATGTTCATGCAAAATTTGGAGAAGTTCGGACATCCGGAGAGCGCGCGGCAAAAAAACAAATTTACAGCTTCTTGAAAAGACACTGTTCACGCACTATTTCGGTCTGAATTTGTATTTTTTGCCGTGAGTTCCTTAGATGTCCTAAAAAGCTCAAATTTTACATGAACATCTACCCCCTAAGCATCTTTCACCATAATAATTTTTGGAATTTTTGAGAGTTTTAGTATGTCTTTTCGAAGATCTCTTGTGCATGATCAGATGAGTCTGGGCTCATCTTTGAATATCCGTAGGTTTTATTGCTATTTAATCATGTCCTTATTTTTCAGAAGGATTGGGAGCAAATTTTGAGGGGTCAATTACATAAATTTTATTGTGCAACTCTTGTGCCCTAAATGTGCAAGCAATGTAAGTACGACATCTCGGTGACTAAGATTGCACATATTTTTCGACTACGTGTTTATGTAAGGGGCGAAGCATGTAAGGCTTTGAGGTTGTAAAGTTGGAGAGATCATATAGTTAAAGAACATATGTATCATGGTGATGGAACATGCTTACGAGCTAGATGTTCATGCAAAATTTGGAGAAGTTCGAACATCCGGAGAGCGCGCGGCAAAAAAACAAATTTACAGTTTCTTGAAAATACACTGTTCATGCACTATTTCGGTCTGAATTTGTCTTTTTTTCCGTGAGTTCCCTAGATGTCCTAAAAATCTCAAATTTTACATGAACATCTACCCCCTAAGCATCTTTCACCATAATAATTTCTGGATTTTTTGAGAGTTTTAGTATATCTTTTCGAAGATCTCTTGTGCATGATCAGATGAGTCTGGGCTCATCTTTGAATATCCGTAGGTTTTATTGCTATTTAATCATGTCCTTATTTTTCAGAAGGATTGGGAGCAAATTTTGAGGGGTCAATTACATAAATATTATTGTGCTACTCTTGTGCCCTAAATGTGCAAGCAAGGTAAGTACGACATCTCGTATCTATAATTTCTACTTGCTCCATGCCTCTTTTGTGTGATATTGCTATGATATTGATGAACTTCCATACACTTTTGATCATATTTGGACTAACCAATTAACTCAGTGCACCCCAATGCCAGTTCCTGTTTTCTGCTGTTTTTCTATTCCAGGTTTCCCCCTAATTAAAAATACCTGAAAAATTCTGGAAAAAATATAGGAAAAATCAGCGTACCGGAAGCTTCGCGAAGAGCCCGAGAGGGACAAGAGGGGAGCCAGGGGGGCCCCAGGCGGCCAGAGGGCGCGGCCCCACCCCTGGCCGTGCTAGGGGGGCGCCTGGAGCCCCTGGCCCACCTCTGGCTGCCCCCTTTCGCCTATTTATTCCCCGTGACGAGAAATCCTCGGGGACGGAACCCTTTTTCGCGATCTCTCCTCTGTTCCGCCGCCGCCGCGTTTCCAAGATCGGGAGCACGAGAAGACCTCTTCCCGGAACCCTACCGGAGGGAGGAATCACCTCCGGGAGCTTCTCCACCACCATGGATGCTTCCCGGATGAACCGTGAATACTCCACCTTGGACCATGGGTCTATGATCAGTAGCTATGTGATGTTCTCCTCTCCTCTTTGTTCTTCATGGATTAGACCTCGTGAGCTGCACTACATGATCGAGGCACTTGTGTAATCTTTCTGTTGTTGCTATGTTGAGTTTGCTGGGATCCGATGGATTATGAGATTATGTTCAGATTGTGATTGAGTTATATATTTGATTCTCTTCTTTTATATTTATGTTCTTTAGTAATTCTTGCATGTTCTCCGTTGTTGTTTATTGCTTTGGCCAAGTAGTAGGTAGTGACTCCAAGAGGGAGCGTTATGCATGATTGTGGGTTCATGCCCCCCGATGACTAGCTTGAGTGACAGAAACATGAGTCTAGGGGATGTGTTGTTGCCACAAGGGGGAAAACAACGGTGCTTGTACTTGCGGGTGCAAGTATTGTTTACTTTACGCAAAGTTCTTTAATGTAGTTGTCTGTTGCTTTGAGTTTACACTTTGGGTGGGATTCGCAACTCAATACCAGCGAGATATTCTGGATAGATATCTCAAGGTGGATGATTAGTAGGTAGATGCAGATGGATCTCGGTCTAATTTTCTTGGCGTACTGCCCGTGCTTTTGAGCCTCTTCCTTTATTTATAGCATAATTAGCATTGGTTTGCACACATAATCCTGTCAATTGCCCAGCTGTAATTTTCACCTCGCATGGCTATTTTATCGTCTTTTGGGAGAGAGACATCACTAGTGGACATCATAGTACCCCGGTCCATATTTCCAACACTGTTTACACCTTCAATTTACGTTCAGTATTTACTTTTCCGTAGCTATCACTATCATTATTATCCCATGCGTTTTATCCTTTGTAAACAACAAGGCCGGAGGAATTGACAACTCCTCTGTACTCGTTGGGAGCAAAGCTATCTGTTGTGTGTGCAGGTCCAGGTGAAGTTAGTGTAAGGCCCGATATGCGGTACTGTTCCAGATATAGATGTTTCCATCCAGATCCGGGGACGAAGCACATATCGGTCCCACCGCGACATATGACGAAGTCATATGCCCCGGATTTCCAACATTATATCACAACAATACAGATACAAGGATACAACATCTCATACAATCGGCATACAACTGCCTTAATACAATACAACAACGGAAGATACATGTCTGGGTACGGACTACAATCAGATGCCCAGTGGCAAAGAGAAAAACATCGATCCCCATAACCACACGGGTCCAGGCCCTCCACCGGGATCCACCTAACTAGTCGTCGTCGAGTCTCCACGTGAAACGTCGATCACCATACCTGTTGTCGATCAAGAACCCTGAAAAGAGTTTGGGGGTAGTATCATGAGTACAGAGGTACTCAGCATCCAACTGTAGTGGTCATCTGACCCAGCAAGGACTTCATCACTCGTCATTCTATGACAACTAGTAGTTTACGGTAAGGAAGGGGTAAGTGGTTAGGTTGCTGCCGCACTAGCATTTATGAAGTGGCTAACGATCTAGAGAGTAAGATAAGAAGCCAAGCATTCGATGAGGAATCGCCTCCAACAAGTCTTGCTATCAACTACTTACGCAAACATAACACCTATCCTATCCTTGTCCTCCTCTTCGCATCCCGAAGAAGAAGAAGCAGTCAAGGCACAGACACACGTTTATCAAGTTGTATTAAAATTATCTCAGTTGTTGTTGTCTATGAACAAGGAGTAGGTCTCAAGTCGTCCATAACCGTGGACACGGCTTCTCGAAAAGATTTAACCCTGCAGGGGTGTACCAACTGCCCATTACAAGGCTCCGCACGCACACCCATCTCTCTCAATTGCTACCCATCACAGGCAACCATTTTATGATTTAGTTCCAAGAGATCTGAAACGACAGGTCCCTCTAACTAACAACGAACAAATCCGGGTGGCCCCCGGGGAGTCGACACCCAATCCAAAAGTTGGCCACGCTCTCGGATCGGACTCTTCCGTCTCAGCAGGGTTTGGGTTACCGAGACGCCTCACGTGAGGCCTCGGGCCCTCGCCGGTCAAAGGTGGACCAACAAGGAAACCATGTCTCCGCTGGTCCGGGTTGGTTTAGAAACTACTGGCAGCTGGCCAGCACACACACGGTTTCAAATGGTAAATCAGCTTGGGCCACCACTAGAAATTCTTGAAGCTAGGTAGGTAAGAAAAGGGGACCCCATAAAATCCCACACGCGGTTAGGCACGCTCAGTCTTAAAACCAATACCCGGAACTCGGATCCTAGGTGACTCGAATGGAACAAAGCGTCGGGGCGGGATAGCCTAGACCTTCCATCCTTCGTCGAATATAGTCAACATTATAATAATCATATCATCAACAACAATATAATAATGTGATATCCCAAAACCAAGGAGTAACAGGGTAACATCATAGCATCCTAAGCATGCATACTAAGCAGGGGCTGAGCAACGAGCAATAGTAACATAGCAGTACAAGGTTTGCTGGGAAGGGACATGGCTGTATCGGTTTGAAAGAGGCTGTAAACATGTGGTAGGATCAAACATCGAACCTAACCTAGACTAGCATGCAAACCGCTGGTTGAAATAGAATGGATCATAAGTAATGTATAGTCCTTGCCTGTTGATAAGTCGGATTCCGAAGGTGTAGCCGATCGCAAGCTCGCACCGTCTCCAAAGGTACCCGCGGAAGCACACAAGACGATAAACACTGGAAAGAAATCAACGAGCAATCACTCTATTACTACGGGGCAACACAAGATCAAGAAGACATCACACGACACGGCAACGCGGTACAGATCTATCGTCGAGAACGGTTACTAACAGTTTAAGTGGAGTACTCGTCACACACGACGATATCGCACATTTGGAAAGGTTCAAGTTGTTTAGCTACAGGTGATCAACAAAGGTTGTTAACATGGCAACTCAAGCAAGCATGGCATAGCACACAAACATGACAAGAGGTGAAGCACAAAGTAAACTATCTATACTAGTCAATTTAAGTGAGGCTCAACCTAAACATGGCATAACACTAAGTGTCGCACGACAATTAAAGGATTTGGTACTGTTCTGCCCTAAACCATATTTTAGGTTGGTTAACAACATCATAAACACAAAGTACACAAAAAACTAATCAAGTTACATATAAAGAACACCCCAAACAGAGTTACGGTTAAAAAGATATAAGCAAAACAAGTTACGGGCACAATCTGCCAACATCACGAAGCACACTTTAGAGCAATGCATAAACATGATAATCAATGCAAAAATGCTCACAAATGATATGAACTAAATTAGACATGACAGGGAAGGCATGGCAAAAAGAATCATGCAAATAGGCATCATGGATCAACAGATATTAAGCAAACAACATGGCATCGTGACGTTACAGACTTAGAGAAAAACAGAGGTGGCTGTCAAAAAACAGCAGCATAGCAACTTTGGAGCTCAATAACTATATGACCAGCAAGCATATCATGACAATGCAATACATATAATGGAAGTAGACATGATGCTTAACAATATGCAATTGGAATCACTCAATTCCGATAAACGGTCGCGACACACTCGTCGACCGAAGTTGCAACAAAATATAAACAACAGCACACTACAGCAGGGTAGCTACTTTGGAGCAAGATACAATCATCATGCATCAAGAAAATATGGCATGTGAATGCATGGAACTAAATTATAAACAATGCTTAACACAACGCAAAAGGAATCACAAAATTCCGACGTACGGTTGCGACGCAACCGTCGCCCGAAGTTTCAATCAAGCAACAATTTTCAGACAGTTTAACAGCAACAGTTGCAATTAACGACCAGTGGCCCTGTTTGACCAGCAATTACACAATCAAGATGACCTCAGATGCAAACGCTCACAAAATATGGATTGAAGTACACGCAAAACTGAACACTTCGTCTTTTGGGCGCAACATCATACGAGCTACCGTTTGATCGCAAATTTACTTGCAAAACGGAAACAGCAGCACTATATCTTAGACTTAGCAAAAATTAACAGACAGGAAAAAAAATAAAACAACTAAATAAAGAAAAAAAAGCCTCACTGTTGGGCCGACCCATCTGTCCGCTGGAGGCCGCTGGACCAGGGAGGAGGTGGGCCGCGGGCCCACGTGCGCGTCGTCCTGGATCGGGCCGAGGAGGAGGCCGGCGGCTGGATCGGCTGCCTCGTCCTCATCTTCAGGTGGCGGCGTCGGTTGGTGCACGGCTCGCCGGCCGGCTACCGGCGGCGGGCGGAGGGGAGTAGGGGCGGCGGGGACCAGGCGCGGCGGTGCAGCAGAGGACGGTGCCTGGGTCCGGGGCGGCGCGCCACGTTGGTGAGGACCGGGAGGAGGAGATCGGCTTGCGGCTCCCATGGCACACAGGCCATGGCAAGAACAGCGGTGGCACGGGCTTCGGTTGCCTGCGAGGGAGGAGATGAGGTGAGAGCTAGAGGAGGGTGATACGTCCAAAACGTATCTATAATTTCTGCTTGCTCCATGCATATTTTGTGTGATATTGCTATGATCTAGATACACTTTCATACACTTTTGATTATATTTGGACTAACATATTAACTCAGTGCACCCCAGTGCCAGTTCCTGTTTTCTGCCGTTTTTCTATTTCAGTTTTCCCCCATATAAAAAGTGCCAGAAAAATTCTGGAAAATTCAGATCAAAAATCAGCGTGACGGAAGCTTCGAGAAGAGCCCGGGAGGGGCCAGAGAAGCCCAGGAGGCCACCCGGCACGGCCCCACCACTGGCCGCGCCAGGGGGGCGCCTGGGGCCCCTGGCCCACCTCTGGCTGCCCCCTTTCGCCTATTTATCCCCCGTCACGGGAAAACTCCAGAAGCAGAACCCTATTCCGCGAACTCGCCTCTGTTCCGCCACCGCCGCGCTTCCAAGATCGGGAGCACCAGAAGACCTCTTCCCGGCACCCTGCCGGAGGGAGGATTGACCTCGGGGAGTCTCCTCTCCACCATGGATGCTCCCAGGATGTCTCGTGAGTAGTTGTCCTTGGACCATGGGTCCGTGATCAGTAGCTATGTGATGTTCTCCTCCCCTCTTTGATCTTCATTGTTTAGACCTCGTGAGCTGCCCAACATGATCGAGGCACCTTTGTAATATTTCTGCTATTGCTATGTTGAGTTTGATAGGATCTGATGGATTATGAGATTATGTTCATTGTGATAGAGTAATATATTTGGTTTTTTATCTCTTATATTTTTGTTCCTAAGTAATTCTTGCATGTTCTCCATTGCCGTTTATTGCTTTGGCCAAGTAGTAGGTAGTGACTCCAAGAGGGAGCGTTGTGCTACATTGTGGGTTCATGCCCCCCGATGACACGCTTGAGTGACAGAAACATGAGTCTAGGGGATGTGTTGTTGCCACAAGGGGGAAAACAACGGTGCTTGTAACCGCGGTTACAAGGATTGTTTACTTTACGCAGAGTTCTTTTTAATGCAGTTGTCTGTTGCTTTGGGTTTACACTTTGGGTGGGGCTCGCAACTTAATACCAGCGAGATGTTCTGGATAGATATATCAAGGTGGATGATTAGTAGTAGATGCAGATGGATTTCGGTCTACTTACCTTGGCGTACTGCCTGTGCTTTTGAACCTCTTCCTTTCTTTTTAGCATAGTTAGCATTGCGGTGCGTTCATAATCCTGTCAATTGCCTTTCTGTAATTTGTTTACCTCGCATAGCAATTTTATCGTCTTTTGGGAGAGAGACATCACTAGCGAACATCACGTATCCCGGTCCATATCCTTATCACTGTTTCCTTGCTATATTTACTTTTCTGCATTTACTTTCAAGTTTCTATCATTATCCCTTGCATTTTATCCTTTGTAAACAACAAGGCCGGAGAGATTGACAACTTCTCTGAACTTCGTTGGGAACAAAGTTATCTGTGTCTGTGTGCAGGTCCGCGTCAGTTGCGCCGCTGACACCTACTTATCATCTCTGGAGTCCTGCTGGAGACAAACCTTGGTATCTTCACCGAGGGAAAACCGCTGTTGCACTACATCTCAACCTTCCACTTGGGGTAACCAACGAAGGGGGCGAGAAGCCATCAGAGGGGGGGAGGAGGGAGAGGAGGCGCGGAGGAAGAGGAGAGGTGGCCGGCGGCTGCCCGGCTGGCCGTCCCTGGCTGCGGCGGCGGGCTCTGCGGGCGGCGGATCCACGGTGCAGGCGGCAGGTGAGAGAGAGAGAGAGAGAGAGGAGAGAGGCCAGGACGCTGACGTGGCGGCCTCTGGGCCGTCGGATCGCCAGATCTGACGGTCCAGAGTGCCTGGGGCTGATTTTGTAGATCTGACGGGCTAGGTTGCGAAATTTGAGCAAGGCTGGGGGTGTGGCTGCAATTTTGTGGCTAGGGAAACCCTAGAAAGGGGTGGGAGTGTGGTGGTCTTTATATAGCCCAGGTGGCTGGTAGTTTGCAAAAACATCCCCGGTTTCTCTCTCGCGCGCGCGGTGCTCACGTTTCTGACCGTCGGGGGTCCGCAGTACCTCCGATTCGGGTAAAACTTCGAACTGCGCGATCAACGCGTCGAGCCGGCGGAGTTCACCTCGCGCTGGAACTGTTCCGAAAACACTTTCTGGTGCGCTATAAAAATAACCCGTTTAATTATTAAACGGGGTTTTTCGTTCCGTTGGCTGCGGCTGGTCTCGTGCGGTTTTCGCGACGGTGATCGGGTGAAACCCGGTGTCGCAAAGGTCGATTGTCAGGGTGGCAAGGGTCGGTCTCCGTCCGGTACAAGATAAGAGGGGGGAAAATAATCGCCGATCGATAAATAGGGGATGCAACCACCGCAAACAAATCAGACAATCAAACAATTCACACCGAAAACAATTTTTTTTTATTTTTGTGAAAACTGAGCTGTTACAGTTAGCAACTTAGAGTTGTGAACGGCGTCATTGTTCACTTCACCACCTTCTTGTATCCGTTGGAGTCCTATTGGTTCAACATTCAACCTTAGCGTCTTCGCTAAGGGAAACTTGCTGCTATCTGCATCTCACCTTCCACTTGGGGTAACCAACGAGGGACGGAAGCTATCTCGTGTATCACCGGCCACACCACAATCGCCGGTGGCATATGCAGCCCTCACGTGGGTTAGGTCGCACAGCTACCCCCCGATGAAAGGAGGTGATCTAGTGTCTGTTTAAGTATCATACATGGAGAGACAGAGAAGAATAAATGATGAAATGGGAGCACAGATGGAAGAACCGAGGAGGAGAAGGAAATCCCCGTCCACGGGAGTGGCGGTCGTGCGGATAGCCATAGGATGCCGTCGCTTTTCTATGCGACGTCGCCACGATGCCATCCTTGCCTCCCTTGTATAGGGCCACGGTAGATGGTCAATAGCGCACGTCCCGCTGAGCCGATAAACGTCGGGTACGGGCACACCACTCCGACCGCTTTTAACTTGTCGAGCCCTACCAACCAATGATCGATAAACCATCAAGTAGCTCCCTTCCTCCATCATAGACTCTTGAACAACGGGCCATCTTTCGCGATGAACTACGTAAATTTGGCTGTTCTATCTTGCTACCGCCTGCATCGTATCACACAGCAGAGGCGGGCGGAGCAGCTGGCAGTCACCGCATCGTTCCACTCCATGCCTCCTCTGTAGCTGAAGCGCAAGATGATGATTTGTGACTAAAAATTAGTTTGTTTCTTCAATTGATTAAGAGCCAACACTACTATTTTTTGCTTTCCATAAAGGTTCAATTATTAGGAAAAACATGGGAGAAAATAGAGACACAAAAAAGACAACGCCATGGAATATGTTTGAGCATGCCGAGTACCTCTTCGACACCAGTGAAACAAACTATTCAACATCTTGGTGTTATTCGGTTTTGTTGAATTAGTTTTGAGCAATCAAGTTAAGATGATTGTCTCTCACAATTGTTTGAACTCAAGATAATCAAACATAGGTATGTATCTTCTGTATCATTAGCTTACTAATTTAAAGCCCTCTCATTCAATTAAGATCTTAAAATTAAGTTTAAGTTGTTAAATTTTATTTCGATCAAATATGCTAAATCCTTATAGCTGCTAGGCTCCTAGGACTGAAGGTTGGAGACACATGAAAAATTTCATAGTGGTCTATCTTTTAATTCACTATGCTCCCTAATTTTAGAGTTCTATCATTCAATTGAGGTGTTCAATTTTATATTTGGTTCATGATTTTGATTGAATCAATGATTTTTCAAAGAGCTACTTCATTCAATTCTTTTAATTCATTATACTCCCTAATTTTGAAGCTTTCTCATTTGATTGAGATGTTCAATTTTAGATTTGAATCATAATTTTGACTGGATCAACAAAATTCTTAAGCATCTCTCTTATTCAATTCAGGTGTTCAAGTTCAATTTTGGATTTGGTTCCCGATGTTTACCAAGCCAACGATTTTTGAATCAATAGGCAACAACTATCCTATAAAAATACATCAGTCCCGCATATCCTCTCACCACACAAAAAAAGAAGTGTCAATATGTGATATTAGCACCAATATAGTACATGTAGTCATCAGTGTAAAAAATATCTCAGATAAGTATGGATTTATTAACAAATAACAGGGAATCACTAGACCCATCAAAACACTACACTATAAATATACTTCATCATCTCATTCACGCTAAACCAAATAAGAAAAATTATGAAATCTCAATAACATCTAAGGGCGCTCAAAAGTGCGCCTAACTCTTCTAGTTATGTATTATAAACCCTATAGTGTTGTGTCATCACAATCAACACTAGAGTATTACCATGTTTGAGATTTTGTATGGAATAATTGAATTTTTTCTATGAGACTTTCCTACTATTAAAAACATGTCACACCCAAGTCTATGAATTATTTGTGCATCATGAGCATTCCATTCCGTCATTTGAGTTATTGTGAAACTGAGGATAATTCAAAACCTCATAAAATTGTTATAAAATGCATCCAAAAAATAAATACAATAATATATGTCCTTAAAATTTCTAGAAAATTCATCATAGCGTCCTCAATATATGGGAAGCCTCCATATATATTTTCAAAAGAAAATTGGAAACGCGAATAACCCACTCATAGTTCAAAACTCGCTTTTAATTTAATTGGGCTTGTACCTTTAGAAATAAAAATATAAGAATGCAAATAATTTATTTCGATTCGGAATAGTGCATGGAAGCCTTATAAAAAAATCCCGAGATTTTGGTCAAGTTTTTTTTCGCTAAAAAGAAATGTCCGAGGACATGGTATTCCCTAGTGGTGTAACGATAAACACAATATAGTGGTATGAAAATAAATAAAAGGGACAATACACATATGAAAACATATATGTATCAATTCTATATATAATTACGAAGTACACTTTTCCACTGAGTTACAATTATTGCGTCTCAGCCTTGAATTGCCAATTGTGTAGTTGTAGTTTCTAGAGCCTCGTGAGACAATTCAGTTAATTTCATCCGCTAGTTAATCCATAGAACACCTGCGATTAAGCTGCGCTAACTATCATCGTCTTATAATCTGATCTGTTCTCCAAATATGCATATATGGCATAGGTGTTATATCGTAGGAAATTCGACGTTGTCGGCATCGAATTCACATCAAAATATAAAATGAGTGTCCCGTCTCGTCGTTCATGAGCAAATGTGTCTAGGCTCGTCGGTCAAGACAAAAAAGTCTTTTCCGGTCTTGTCGATCATTTAGAGGTGATATTATCCTAGCCTCACTGGTCAAGGAGGAAAATGTCTAACCTCATAGGTCAGGACTAGAGAGTAGTTCTGACCTTCTCCATCACGAAGAAAGGCATTGAGCCGTGAGACTTTGCAATGGATCACTAAACATGATGGAAATAGATAAAAATATATCATGATTTATGCACTAAGCATGTCTAAAATGGACTTCGCCACACTTTTCATATTAGACAATACCCCACGCGTTGCCGCGGGATGCTAGTGTAACAAAGCGTTTAAGGAGAAGGGCATTTTAGAAGGAAAGGACGATTTTTTTGGATAATATGGTACATATAATGTAACTATGTGATGAACTTTCTCAATACAATAAGTTTGTGATCAAGCTTGTACATGATCTTAGTATTTTATTGGATGTTCAAATTTATTTTGTACATATCAATGGAAAGAAAAACAATGCAACCTGATGCCGTGCTAATGCAAAAGTATTAGAAAATAATATATCTAAATACATACAACAATCAGAAAAGGGAAGGAAAGAAAACTACATAATCATCATGGCATCAAACATAATATATGCAAACATGCCGTTGCAATACAAACTGCTTGTCTGCACTTTGAATGAGTTCCTAGAATATACACATCCGGGTTGCAAAAGCAAATTATGAGGTTTTGTGCTGAAAACGATACATATGAATCAATAATTTAGGAGCAGAACTTGTCTGAGGCAACTGGATGTGCAACAGACCCGCAGCGGAATCAACATACTACACTGCTTAAAAATTGTATCATTTACCCCAGCGCGCAAGCACATGGTAATTGGGCGGCCTAGCGGCTATGACTCACGTGGTGATATGCTCATGTAGGAGATAGAAATCAGACAAATATGATAAGAAAAGATATCAAGAGATGAGGGAGACGCGTATGAGCAACCTTGTGTTGCATAAAAGGTAGGCCAAATGGCCCAAGTCCAGCGCTTCCTGGTGTCGGTCCGTGTTCTCATGGAGCTCCACATCGGCAACATCCTAAGCAATGCGGCAAGGCCTCCCCGTCATGACGTTCAACTGGGATAGTATGGTGGATGACCAACATGCAGCGCCTCACCCTCTCATCCTCTGTCTCTCCATCATCCACAACCTTCACAGAGAATTCAACATTGCCAATGAGGTCATCGCTAGAATTTAAGAAGGATCATGTGAGGAGGATGTGAACGACAACATGCAATGTTTGTGTTCTAATGAGGTATTTAAATGTGAAACAATTGCTCAACGCCTCTTGGTTACTCCCGGATTTATTTCATGAAGTGGAGGGGCCATGAGATAGTGGAAATAGGGAAAACTAAATATTTATTTTCTATTTATTTTGCATGGTAGACGTGGCGACCCAAAGCCTGCATGTCTCACGGCTGAGTACCACGAACGAATGCTATAGTGGAGAAACGATGACGTGACTACATGCTAATGTGGACAACGTGCAAGATGAGAGAATAGGTAGTAGTGAGGATCAACATCTTAAGAATGTAAGATAAACAAACAAATACATAAATAAAGAAAAAAAATAAACTTTTAAGCGAGAATAAATTAGAAGCGTTGATATCAGCCTTCAAGAAGAAAGGGAAAAATAAAAACTAAACAACAACAAAATTTGCCCAAAATCTACACATAAGTTGTACCTTTTTATAATATACAAGACTAACATACAATAGTGGAATTCCTGCAAAAATCATGTTTACTAAAAAGAAATGGATTATTACCCCTAAAGAAGAAAGAACATTTTTTTCTAAGGAAGATTGAATTAGTGACATTGGTACTAATGTTTTAGATGAAAATAAAATAAAAACTATAAACAAGTCGCATAGAACCTTGCACTGAAATGATACCTTGTATAATATGCAAAAATAAGCGTATAATAGTGAACTTTTGCATCCTAGTAATTTACAAGCAAACCGTATAGTTCTTGCGTATATACATTTTCCAAGAAAGATTGAACTAATGACATATCTATTACCCTTCAAGAAGATAATAAGATATAACTAATTAATTAATTAATGATTTTTTCTTCATATATACACAAAAATGCATTTTGGAATAATACGCAAGAGTAAACATATAATAATGGATTTTTTGCAAAACATATGTTTTCTAAGAAGATTTGAATTAGTGACATTGGTATTACCCATAAAGAAAATATAAAATAAAAATAATCACAAAGTATAATAATAATAAAAAAAATCTAAAAATTGGATTAATGAAATTGATATTATCCTTTAAGAAGAAAGAAAATAAATTAAACACTAAAGAAAAATAACATAAAATATGGAATTTCTAAGGGTAAATAAATTAGTGACATTATATTACCCCATAATAAGAAAGAAAATAAAAATAATGAATTTATTTCATAAAATATACTACATAGAAATTGTGTTTTCTATAATATGAAAGAATACATATATAATAGTTGAAGTTTCACAAAAGAAAAGTTTCCTGAGAAGGAATGAATTAGTGAAATTTGTATTACCCTGAAAGAAGAAGAAAACAATAAGTAAAATAAATAATAATAAACAAAAAATTAATGGCAATTATATTGCCATTTAAGAAGATTTTTTTTACACACTTCTTACACTGAAATTGAATTTTTGTAATATGCAAGGGATAAACATATAAATAGTTTATTTTTCTCACAAATTGCATATTATTTGTGTGTACATATTTGCACCCACTCAATATCTTAAAAATAGTCATATTAAAAAGCTAAAAAGAATGGATAACGGACTTCAAATCCAATAGAAAAAATTGACTGGCCCACCAAACAAAGGCAGGTCAAAATTTCAGCCCAAGAAACTTCAAACCATACATGGAAAAGATACTCACCACACTTTCGGGCAGAGGCCCGAACGTGTGGTGAATATCGGGGTCCTAACAAAAAGAATCGATGATTAAAAACTTGAGTTATTCAAACTACTTGTGGTGTACTATTTTGTGCAATGTAGGTAGTGGTTGTGACCGATTCGATAGAAAAGAGGGAATAGTGTGCATTTTTCGTTGGGGATTCCCTGGAATAAAACGTCGCGTCTTCCTTCGATTCCTTATGCGGGATATCCAATCAATTAGAATTCAGGTTAAAAAAGGTATTTATCCTCGTCGTATTCTTTATATGGAAATTCGGGGTCAGTGGATCATTCCCTTGACTCGTACTGATGATATGTTTTTTACTCCACGAGAATTTGAACAAAAAGCTGCCAAATTGGCCTAATTCTTGGGTGTACCAATTGAAGTATTTTGAGGTATCTTTTTTGAACTGAATTGAATATTGAATGAAGAAAAGAAGAGTAAACCAAACCAAATACCGAAATACGGCTTGCTCTGTGTACTTTTGCTGGCGTGCTCTGTGCATGTGTGTCTGCAGCCACAAGGCCAGCTCTGAAGACGGAGGCGGCACCAAACACCACGAAGCAGTGCGATCCGACGACATGTGCGAGCGTGTGCCGAGGCCTCACGTGTGCCCCCCGAACAACCAGCAACCTGCCTCTACATGCTACCACCACGTACTACTACTGCAAATAATTCGGCGTGCTGTGCTTAGATGTCGTAACGTGTCAAGAATCTCCCACTGGGGGAGCTGCCAACACCAAGTGTGCTCTTTGTTTAGGCCGCCTAGAACGATTCTCTCTCTCGCTCTCTTGGAGCGTGCAATGTGGCCACATGGTTATTGCAACTTGCGAGCATCCAACCATATCAAAATCTAGTTGCCCCAGCCAACAATTGTTTTTTTTTAGGTTTGGTTGCGAGTGAAGCCTAGACCTTTGGCCGGTTTTGTTAACTCCAAAGTCCACTTTGATAAGCGCTCCGATGGTGCTTTTGGGTGCGAGCAAAGTGTACTCCTACTCGCGCGCCCAATGTTTGTTTACGGATTCCGATGGTGGTGTGCCCTCCGTACGAATCACACGGACGGGCTTGCCGTCTCTTTCGTCCTGCTTCTATCTAAACCGTCCAATCGAAAAGGTACTCCATCGCCACTTTATTTTTTAGCTCAGTGACAATGCTGAATCTACTATCCTTGCTGAGAAATTATGTGCTCGTATGTATCCTGGTACCAAAAGTGTTTTCAAATGAACTCGTGGAATGCGTGAAGTGACATGCAACGTTTTCTTTTGTGGGAAATCGACATGTATATGCCAGCTAGTCTGCTACTCCCTCCGATCCATATTAATTGACGCACATTTAGTACAACTCTAGTACAAAGTTGTACTAAGTGTGTGTCAATTAATTTGGATCGGAGGGAGTAATTTTTTTTGTGTGTAGAGTAATACCAATAATACGACCATGATATGATATGATATGATATGAATACCACACGATTATATGTTTTTCGTGTAGAGTAATACCAATAATACGGCCATGATCAGTATCGACCTGTTCGTTGAAAAAGAAAGTACGAATTCCAGTCTGGGCATGAAGGTGACACATGAGAGGGAATAATGGTTGGATTTTGTCAAACTTGGTGATACAGTTACTCGTTGCAAACCTGCCTCCCTGTAAATTCATCATGCATATGACACTAACTAACTAGTAGTACGTACTAAAAATAAGTGAAAAGAAAATTATAACATCAGACCGGAAAAATCAACAACATGGATGAGAAAGCCTTGGCGAGCTCTTATTTCTTCCATGCCAAAATCCTTGGAATACATGGTGATCGCACACAAGGACTGGAATACACACGTACCAGCTGCAAAACGCTTGTGTTTGGCAACGGAAGAAAGCATGTATAATCACACATATAATCGTTTTTTTCTTCTCCAAGAACTGTACTCCAATAGGGAATATAACCAGCTCCCTCAAGCTGCTCATATCATGTCGGTTCGTACACATCCACAGTTCTGAAGTTTATATGGATGGAGTAGTAGGGGGTATAGACCATTCGATCGATGGATGCCTCTACCGAGCCCAGACGGGCACTCTGTGCGAGCTCTGCCGCTGCGACTGCTGCTCCGTCGTCCTGGCGGCCGCGGATTTGCTGGATCTCTTCTCCGCCGCCTCGTCGGTGTCGATCTGCTGCTGCCGGCACTCCTCGCTGCAGAACGGGGTGTCGCCTCTGCGCCAGCAAAGAATCACGTTAATACTCACTCATATGCCCCACCATCACAATCAAACCCAGTGCAGAACAATTAGAACAAGTGTGTTGACGTAAGATGTTTACCTGTACATGAAGATGTCCTTGTTTCCGGCCAGTGTCCGTCCGCACCGGAAGCAGGCGTCGAGGTAGTGGTGGCCAAGTTCGCCGGCGTCGTCACGGGACCTACGGCGGGGCCTCGGCGACGGCGAGCTCCGGTCGCGGGCGGAGGAGTGCACGACGGGGAGGAACCCTCTGTGGGCCTTTTCAGAGGTCTCCAAGGAGGCGGGGAAGTAGTAGAAGTCCTCCATTTCCCTGCTATTGGCGGCGGTTGGTTGGGGGAGGAAGGAGGAGGAGGAGGTAGTGGGAGTTTGCCGGGGAGAGGAGCGCGGGATATAAAAGGAAGGGGGAAGAGTGTGCTTTTCGTTTTGCACCCTCTGTTTCCTGCGGGATTCCGCCGTGATCCTGACATTCTGTACGGCTGCATACTTGAAGTGGCTTCTTTTCTTTTTCTTCTTTGCGAATATCAAAAACCTAGATGCACATTAATACTTCTGTCCAATTAGTGACGGAGGGATTACATTACATGCTATGCACATGCACTTAATTTAGTGTAGTTTAAACTGAAAAACACAATAGGATGAAATCGTTTGTAACACCGCAATACATCCCGTACAATGCAATGTACAAGTGAATTTTGCATCAAAAAAGTTATGCACATACTGTATTCTATTGTAGAAAAGTTACTGCATATACTATAAAATAGTTTATCAAATATGATGGCCCCTTCGTCTAGGTTTATTGGGCCCGAAAACAAAAACACTAGGACCAAAGCAGTGAAGTATTTCTTGTAAATATCTCGTTCTCCACATCCAATTAAAGCGCATACACGCTTTGGTTCTCGTAATAGTCCAACGGTTAATTACGGATTGAAGACAGATGACAGACGTTGTTATCAAGTTCAATGTTTTTTTTGGTTTTAATTGCATTTTTCATTCTGGGGTGATGGTCTTTTGTGCAAGGCTATTGATTTTCTGTTTTTACATCTTTAAAAGTTTGATGTATATGTGACTTGTACTGTAATATTGATTATATGAATGAGATATGTATTACCACACAATTTTTTTACAGAGTTTCTCCTAGAAGTGCATAGTGGACATGCATTGGCTTCACGCTCCAGCAATTTATATGCTACAACTTTATTTCCTTTTAATTTACCATCCGATGTAGAAACAGAAAGAAGACTGAGGAGAAATATGTACTTCCAACGTGATTTAATTACAACTTTAATTATGGGGCCTAATAAGAACATACACGCTCAGGCTGCTCACGGGCTTAATAAACCCGGACGGAGGAAGTACTTGGTTGGTGAGGTTTTCGAGGTTGGATTGGATGACGCAAGATCCATGTCTATGTTTTGTGATTTCACAACGTCTTTGCCGAAATCTAAGTTCTTATGGATCAACGATCACCCATCCTTCACTTTTTTTTATGTAGACAATATAAGTATCACCAGGGGATATTGTGCTTTCGTCATAAATATTTTTGTTGGCTAGCTCGCTCGAAGATGCTTTGAGATGTAACGCTCAACGAACTCTCTCGGAAAGCACTGATAAAGAGAAAATTATTCAATGACTCCAAATGTTCATTGTGCATAGTAAGAGACGAGCTAATTAATAGTTCATACCATCTTCGTAGTTGGTAGTTGTCTTCTTTACTGTGCAAAAAAAAAGTTTGTTGTTTTTACTAATTTTCTCCTTGATTGAGCTACTACGTAGAGATTCTTAACTTGAAGGGCACTCGGTAATATGTCATTTTTCCATACGCAAAAAGGGTCGATGATTGAGTTGAAACCCTTGATGATTAGTCCTACAAAAATAGAGTTAATGTTACTGACTGAAGATTTTTGTAGCACAATTGAGGAAGAGAGCGGATATATAAAGGATGGAGGAAACTTCGCTAGCAAATAATAGGTTGTTCCATTCTCAGCCTTCAATTGCATAAAGTGTATAAAATTAGATGAAACTAGAAGTATACCTCGCGCGTTGCTGCAGAAATTGCTATGAAAACTATATGCATAAATAAAAAGTATAAAAAATATGATACATTAAGTTGTCTAAGTGAAGATGCAACAAAAACATGTGTGTATTAAAAATTATTAAGGTGGACAATAATATAATTAAAATATGGTTGATATGAAGATTGCATATAGAGATTAATAAATATATTAGTTGAGATGAGATGGACAATTGATTGACTAAGAAATGGATGATGTGGATAGCTTGCATGTGAAGAGAGACAATTTAAATTACGTAAGTGGGTGACATGGATAATTGATTGGCTAAGAGAATAGATGATGTGGATAGCTTGCATGTTGAAATAGAAAACTTAAATGATCTATAGTGGGGTTTTGTTTTATAAGAAGTACTAGAAGAATACCCCGCGCGTTGCAGCGGAAATTTTTATAAGAACTCTACCATGTAAATTGGAAGGTATAAAATTCATGTAAATGAAAGTGGATGACATGGATAAATTATTGAATACAATAATGACTGTTGTGGATAGCTTGCATGTTGAGATAGATATCAAATGCATGTTAGTTGAATTTGTTAGTGAATGTCATGGTTAAATGGTTGGATACAATAGTGGGTGATGTGGATATCTTGCATGTTGAGATAGATATCCCCAAATGCATGTAAGTTGAGTTTTGTTAGTGGATGACATGGACAAATGATTGGATACAATAGTGGGTGATGTGGATAGCTTGCATGTTGAGATAGACACCTTAAATGCATCTTAGTGGGGTTTTGTCTTATAAGAGATACTAGAAGTATACCCCGCGCGTTGCAGCGAGAATTGCTATGAAAATTATATGCATAAATAAAAACTATAGAAGTATGATACATTAAGTTGTTTAAGTAAAGATGCAACTGAAATATGTGTGTATTAAAAATTATTAGAGTGAACAATAAAATGATTAAAAGATGGTTGATATGGAGATTGCATATAGATATTAATAAATATATTAGTTGAGATGATATGACAATTGATTGGCTAAAAAATGGATGATGTGGATAGCTTGCATGTGAAGAGAGACAATTTAAATGACCTAAGTGGGTGACATGGACAATTGATTGGCTAAGAGAATAGATGATGTGGATAGCTTGCATGTTGAGATAGACAAATTAAATGATCTATAGTGGGGGTTTGTCTTATAAGAAGTATAGATAGATAGATACAAAATAATTTCATGAATAAATTATCTCTCTAGTAATCCAACAATCACGTGCAAATCATTATTTGAATGCAAAACTAGACATCACATCACATAATTGAGAATCATATTGTATATAACTTATGGTCAAATTGAGAAATTGGATATCCCAATGCAAAATTTGATCATCACATCGACATTGCATAACGTATAACATCAACACACCGCTTTATAGGTAATACAACATCACAACAAAGTAGGGGCCAAAATATAATAGAATTGCTAAGTTGTAACAAAGAATTATCATTTAACGCAATAGGTGTTCGAGCGAGCGTCTTCAAGGGAGACCTCAACAGGTAGGTGCTCGTCAAGGATGTTGAGGTTGGCTAACATGGTGGCTATCACGACCTTGTGTGCGCGCAAGGCCGCGATTTTCCTCTCGGCGGTCAAACGCTCCACGAAATCATTGGGCGAATGGTGTCGACCAAACCAGGCCGTGCATCAGACGCTAAGATTTGGTGTTGATTTGAAGGAAAGATCTCCTCCCTGAGATTGTTGGGTCATGGATGAGTAGCAGGAGTGCCTTACCTCTTAGCCGAAGCGTGAGCAACGTAGAATGAGGTAGGTTACCAACGTAGATTGAACATGGGAGGAAGGAGGGTTTAAGATGTAAAAGGAATGGGACATTTTCATAAATTATTAGTCCTGAAAAACATTTTTTATTTTTATTTTATTTTTTTGAAAATAATTTAGAGATATGAGCTTGGTTCGGGTCAAGCCGTGCCATTCATCAAACAATTTAACAAATTGGACCTGCATTTCTTGTTTCTCAACTAATTAGAACATTGTGTTTTCTGTTACTGATCAGACCTGGAGTTGTGATTTTATGTTAAAATCCACTAGGCTTGTAGTTTATTTACCTCAGTCTCTAATGTTCTGTATTTGTGCAATTCCTGTTCTAGGTTGCAGCATGGAGCCATGAAACCAAGTAATTTTGTTGTTTTAGAGTTCTCTTTCTGATTCTCGTTAGAGCATGTAAAATGGTTGATTAGACATCAAGATCATGTTTTTATACATATTTCACGTCATCTAGAGAAAACAAAAAAAATATAATGTATTTTATTTTCATGTTATTATTTCTAGCAACCAATGTATGCATGCTCATAAATGTATGCGATGATTTGAATCAAACTAAGAATGTGTAGTTAAGAGAAGACACCTCGTACAATCGAGAAAATGTTGTGTCTTTCTTAATTATGATATGATCTCTATGGTAAGAGAAGATAAAATAACATTTTATTTCCCCCTATTTCAACTCAATTTCTTATATGTGATATTACTAAAATAGCACCATTGTATTGTACGTGCTCCTATTTTCCTGTGTAGTGAATGAGACTACGAAGTGAGATTATTAACATTGTTACTGCTTTCATGCCAGTACTGATGCAATCTTGTTAAATGAACACAAAAATGTGAGACGTACCGGTTTGCTCCGGGATTTTTGGATCGCACAGGCGATCTAGCGCACGAGGGCTCCCTTGCGTGCAGTCGGCCGCTCCGGCGGCGGGAGGGAGGGGGGACCTCGGGTCTGCCCGCTTGGCGGGTGTGTGGTAGGGTTAGGGTTTAGGGAGACGCTGCCGAGGCCGTTGCGGTGGTACCGTGTCGGAATATATCTCTCCGGGCTCCGTTCGTGGTCAAGCGAGGCTTTGGCCTTCGTCTAGGAGCCAGCGGAGTGGTGGATCCCCGGATCTCGTCGAGGTCGCGGGCTATGGTGTCTGGAGGTCCATCAACTTTGGCCGGTTAGGTCCTCAGATGG
Organism: Bromus sterilis; assembly: GCA_950022295.1. Classification (NCBI taxonomy): domain Eukaryota; kingdom Viridiplantae; phylum Streptophyta; class Magnoliopsida; order Poales; family Poaceae; genus Bromus; species Bromus sterilis. The sequence goes on from OX465599.1 coordinate 61,838,724, forward strand.
GTGATGGATGCATGGAGACGAAGACCCTTCTTCTCCCGTGTCGGTATGATTTGCTGCTACTGTTCTTCTCCTTCCTCTGCACTGATGCTGGAGGAAGATCCCGCTTTTCCCGGGCGGATGGCCCGGCCGCAGTGCTGGAACGGTCGGATGACTCGGGTTATCTTCCTTCTGGAAGGGACACTTTTCGCGGTACCCAAAGCCAAAGATGGTGGCAGTTGTTGCAGGAGTGTTGGATTGGTAACCATGTCTTCTCGGCGATGGTGTCAAGAAAAGAGGAAGCAGCGTGGCGGCAATTGCATCTTGGTTGAAGATGATGACGTGCTTGTGTGTGGTTGCAGGGGTCTTCTCTCAAGTTTCTGGGATGATGACACAGGGCTTCGGAGATCTTCATGTGTTATGGTTGTTATAGGGCGTTCTAGGTGGTCATGGTCCTCTGTGTTTGTGTTTCTGTGTGCTTGTAAGGGATTACAACTTTGTATTTTTTCGTGATTTGAATACAGAAAACCTCAAAAAGAAAACACAAAAACTGTGAACGAAAGTATTTTCGCAGTGACAGGTAGTAGCGCTTAATTTATTTACTTTTGTGGGGTAATAGCACTTAATTTAGCTTGACAATACAAAAATAAGACATCAAGAATCATAGAAATATTCGTGATGTGTTCATCCTCCATCATCCTTTTCTGAAAAAAGGTAAATATTCTTGGAAAGGACAGACCAATGATAGAACAAGAACTAATTAAAGCTGGAGGTTCTACTAATAAGAGGTGGATCCTTGGAGGAGAACAAGACAAAGGTGGTTAGGCAACTGGTTCAAGTTGCAACAAATCTAGAGCTTGGCTCCTTTGAGTGCTTATGTGGTTAATCGATCGGGCGGCCGAGCAAAAGCAGGCGCATCATGGTGGCATATGGTTCCCCGATATTATAACGAGCAGCAGCTCCTCATGGGCTCAAGCTCTCCATATTTTATGCTGCGATTTCCCCACTTTTCGGAACCATTGGTGTTTTGATTACTGGCACTACTTATAACTAGCTAAACCGTTCAAGTAGATGTAGTATATGGCTTCTGGAACTAAGTTGGCTCCTTGTCCTGTTGCGGTTACGTAGATCGTGCATGCCTCTAAACAACGCGTATATGGTTGCACACTGGCAATTGGCATGCTTGCAGCTTGCTTGATCTTTCACTAATGTTGTTGATGTGCGAATTGCAAGTTGAAAACTTATATATATTTTTGTCTAAAAAGAAGGTTTAACCTCCTTCTTTTGCATCATTGCACAATGTACACTACCATTCTTATAAACAAGCTGCAAATTGGTGAATTACAGGGGACCATGAACACTGATCTACTACTTTGAAATGGTGTAATTGTTGCCATTGCCAAAGAAGCGTAAGGCCCAGCCATGCAACAAATTGTAAGAATGCCAAGGGGAACATGCAAGTGCACACCTTTTTGATGGACTTGTGAGCAAAATGCACAATTATTGTTATCACTAGTTTAATCTAATGAATACAGTGGTTGTACATTATACATATGACATGTCCTTGTCTTTTCTTTCTTTAATTAATTAATTATTTTTTTAGGAGGAGGACATGTCCCTGTCATTGGTCATTTTCATGACACCAAATACATTGTGGTGCCTTCACCAACTTAAAAATGCCCACTCCCTATATAAAACAATACTGCCACTGCATCATGAAGTTGAGCAAGTTATTCAAAGAGAAACCGGGCCCGGCACCACAATACATCAGCTTTCAGTTTTTCTTAGATTCTACCAGCTCGCAATGTGTTCCCTCTTTTTAGATTCCATCAGCTTGCAAACTTCATGGCGAAAAAGAGCTTTGCAAACTTTATCGAGCGCGCGACGTGCAATACGCGTTTGTTCGTGCGTAGGTCTAGCATTTTTCCGTTGGGTTTCGACGTTGCGACAGCGGGCAGGCATGGGCTGCGACGTTGTTGCGGTGGGGACTTGGTTGGATTGGCTACAACAACAGGTTGCAAGTAGCGCCATGATGCTAGCTGATCGATCAGAAGAGTAGCAGAGCTGGCTGTGCCTTGATGAAATAAAGATGGCCAATCCGATCTACGTATGAGCTAAGGTCGAATCTATATCATCAATGAACACACAAACCTAACCTATTGGCGAGAGGGAAAACATGTGCTCCAGGTCTTGCCACGAAGCAGGATAATGGAACATCCGTGTTGTATGTATATATCCTTAGACGTCTGGAACGTCCACTGTTCTCCTCTTCTGACGTAGCATGGTCCGGTTGCGTTTCTTAAGGTAGGGTATGTACGTAGCTGTTTTGCCCCATAACGGTATCCTCTCGAAGCCTCGAGCTAGCAGCTTAGCTCCACCGCCTTTTCCTCCTCAGCTAGCTGCTGACGACGCACTGCCAATGTCGTTGGTTTCATGTCATGTCAGTAGTTTGAGTTCTGCAGTGCAATGGCCTTGCTTTAAATTTTTTTTGCAATGGCCTTGCGTGTCTCTCGCTGGAAACCATGAACCGTTCCTACTTCAGCTAGCCTGCACCATTAGGCGGCCGACCTCTAGCTATGCTGCTGCTCTCTCCAACTAATCCGAGGCTCGCCACCAGTGACCTTTAGGCTTGATTAGGAAGTCTGGACTGTCTTTTCACGAGTACTAGACAGCCACATCACATGGTTAGGCGCGAAAACAGTAGTATTCCAACAGGGATCGACCGTTCCATCGTCACCCGATGCTTTGTCTTTTCCCTTTTGTCCTTCTAATCTTAAGTTAAAAACAACAGGGCACCTCTCTCTTTCATTCCCTTCGCCTTTCCCGTGTCGATCGGGATCCCGGCGGTGCGTCGCCACTCGCCAGGTACCGCCGCGTGATTCGCACACGCTGATCCATCACATCGTCGACGCTTCGTTCGCACTTGATTGATTGCACAGCTTCCGGTTAGGTAGCATTTGATTGATGGCGAACATGTACAAATCTGCAGCTTTTCTGATGCATAAACCGACGAAGGGATGCAGCCGCGCCCGTGCTACTACCGTTTGCGTGTCTCCGGTTGAGCGGATGAGCAGTTTGCGCAAGGACGACGACGGGAACGAACAGCGTACAACCTTTTATTTGCGGAGGGACACGCTCTATCAGAGTTTTTGGCGTTCTTGTGTTCCAGTAATCCGAGCGCGACAGCGTGCGCCTTGACAACAGTGCATCCAAGGAAAAAGCGTCGTTGCGACGAACAGTCAATTTGAGGCGCGTTTGATGGTTTGTACCGTGTTTTGTTTTATTGTATTTCCTCCCTTTCAAATTAGATGACTAGGAACTATATGTGGCTGAGCTAATGGAGGCTCTAATTTATATTTTACACTTCTGCATATAGCATGTTTGTATGATAACAGCAATTCGTCCGCGTCTGGTAGATTGTATATAGCTCGAACATGTATTGTACATATATCACCCAAATATGGCTAACTTGTATTGAGAACTAGCATGTAGCCTAGTGGCAAGGGAGCTCAATGGCGTCTCCAACAATCAGTGCTCGATCCACAGCGAGAACGAATTTTCTGATTTCCTATGAGGGGTGCTTCTTCTATATCAATAAACTATGGGTGCTAGTGCCTATAGAGTTTCATTTCATGTTTAACTTGTATTCTATACTATATCGATGTAATCATATGCAATAAGGTGTAGATGATCACACCGATCATAACAATACAACAATAATACAATCACGATGAACTAGAGCACGATGATGAAGTTTTTTTAAATCTCACACATACATTCAACATTGCTCTTCTGCTTGAGCACTTAGTTGCAGTAAGCATCCTCACTCTTCCTCATGCCTGCTGTTAAACCATTTGTAGAAGTTATCTGGGTAGCGGTTCACTTGATCTTGACATGTTTGATGTAAATTGTAAACTCATGGAATCCTTTCTCTGTACATTGCATACCACCTCACTTAGCATGATAGAAGACCATCAATTTAAGTAGCAAACATTGAAGCATACACAATAAACATAGAAGAGAAGAATATGGGCATGCATAAAAGCATGTTCTATCAACCATGGTGTCATCCTACCACCAGTCCACAGTAATGCTACCATCGTAAGTTCATCACCGCAAATTCGCCATTAAAAATTTATAGGCCGCCAATAGTTTTCAAGCCAAGCCCTAGGTATCACAAAGTATACATCACCACCATCAATGTCGCCGTTGATCATCATGCACGCCTTCACCACGACTAGAAACATCACTAGTAGTAGTGCTTGCCCAGCCAGGATCTAAGCCAGAGCATTCTATGGGCTTCCCCATGGCACCCAACACCAAGTGCCTTATTGTCCAATAGGTGGCTCGAAGCAACCATGAGAGCCTTCATATTGAAGACACCTTGCTCCATGATGGCATTTGTACATGTCAGGGTGGATGTCAACCGTCTTGCTCTCCTTAATGGCGTTTGCTACCTCCTTCAAAGCAATCATGCTGCTGAAGACGTTGAGATTATGCCTCATCAGGACGCCCTCTTCTTATTCATATTAAGCACAAGAGTATGATCAGAGCCCTTGTCAGGACCACAAGAACGACGATCTCTAACTCATGGGTGTCTGGATAGTGAAGCATGAGCGAACCGAGCGGCTCACTTGAGCCCATGGCATACTTGCCGGTAGCCAGGCCATATAAGAAGATATGTTACATCTAAGAGTAGTTCTGGATGGGAGTGTTGAGAAACTTAACATTCTTAGGGTGGTCCTAACACATAAATGGAGTGTGGTTAGTTATGATTGGCATGTTAGACAAGTTGAAAGTAAGTGGTATGTGAGCTAACCGCAGTAGGGCCTTAGTAGTCTTATGCTTGCACCATGGTTGTGAAGGTGTCCTCATACATTGCGCCTCGCTAAGGTCTCTGAGCCTAGACACTTGAATCCATCTCCCTATCCATTTCTTGAGGTGGTTTTATATTGAGTCAAGGTGACCTCTTCGCCATAGAACTCAAACACTTGCTTGACAACATATTTCAAGTGCACATTGTTGAAGCCCTTATCAACCCTCACCCCGTTGAATATGATGTCACACACCCCGTTAAACATGAAGATGGACAAACCGAATGCCATTTCATGAAGTTTCCCTTCAGAGTAACCTTTACCTTGCTAGCCTTGATGGATATCTTCTTATTTATAGCAACAACAACATTAGGTACATCCAACACATGTTGGAGGCACAATGGGCCCCTTGAAGAAATTCGAATACAAAGGCATCTTGCTCCTTGGAGATAGGCTGCAAGAAGTCAACATAGGACGTTGGGATTTTGGCTCTCAAACAATACAATGGTTTGAATAAAGTCTTGTATGCTCATATCATAAAAGCATTGATAAGAAGCATATTACACAAGGATCATGAAGTTAAATACATCTCCCCTATGAGTGATCTTCCAGCCTATAGCACACTATACATGATTTTATTTGCGGGTTAGTACCACATCTAACCATACTACCATCCTTTGTTGGGATTCAGAGTAAAAAAACAATTGGCACCACGAAAACCAAGTCCTAAGATATTGATACGTCCAAAATGCATCACTATTTTATATCATAATTCATCCTTATTCATTGATATATTTCAAATTACGATGATGTTCTTATGTTGTTTTGGCTTGTTTTACACAGTTTTCAACTTTCCGGTGCCGAAGCAGCAGACACAGGATTCATCGGTAAAAACTAGATGCTGAGTTGCTGAAGAAGAATACCTCCAAATTACCTGAAATCGACGGAGGGTATTTTCCGAAGGATTAACGAAGACTCACCGAAGAGGAGCCAGAGGGGGCCACAGGGGCCCCAGGCGGCCACCTGGCGCGGCCCCACCCCTGTCCGCGTCGGGAGGGCGCCTGGAGCCCTGGGGCCACTCCCGGCTCCCCCCTCTGGCCTATATACTCCTCGTTACGCGAAAACCCTAAAAAAGAAGCTTTTGCGGATTTCCGCCGCCGCTCCGTGGCGGAAACCTACAGAGAAGAAAAGGGCTCTCCGGCGGGCAGATTCCGCCGAGGAGATCACCTCCCGGAAGGGGAGATCATCTCCATCGTCATCACCATCGTCACGGGCATCATCGAGATCATCATCAACATCATCCCCAACATCAACGCCATCTCCACCACCATCCAATCTCACCTCACAAGTTTATCTTGTGTTGTAATCCGTACTATCTATCCTCGCTACTCTACCGGTGTTGATTACTACTTTGTGGTGAATGCTATTGAGTTTTGTTGGAGAAATATCATTATGTCCGGATTGTTTATCATATATTTATCACCTCTGATCATGATCTCTTTTATGTCTTGTGAGTAGTTACTTTAGTTCTTGAGGACATGGGAGAAGTCTAGTTGTTAGTGTTGGGAATGTGCCCTAGAGGCAAATAAAATATGTTTTATCGAGCATATTCCATTAGTTCATAATACGTTTGATACTATGCTAGAACTGTATTAAGAGGAAACATTAATACAGGTGTGGTATACAAACAACCAGGTCCCTAGTTAACCCTAGTATACTAGTCCATTGGGCGATTGATGATCAAGGTTTCCTGATCATGAGACAATGGCGTCTGTTGACAATGGAGTCGTATCATTGGATAATGATATGATGGACATACACCCACCAGAAGTGTTGCGATGTGATCAAGTCACATAGTTCGACATTGCGATAACTATAACGTAGTGACCAGATCCTTTGACCGTAATGATCATACGTAATTGTCATCTATGAGGAGACTTTGATTTGTATCCCACCGCCTGACTGAAATATGCTGGCTATAACGGTGCACTTTGGGTATTCCGAAATAGATGGTTGATGAGTATGCAAATAGATCAAAGCGGGATTTGTCCATCCGTGTGACGGATAGGTACTCTGGGCCCACTCGGTGATGTTACATCATAAAGTTTGCAAACGTGTGACTAGGTCACGGAGTTGTAATATCACGGGAACGAGTAAACTTGTTTGTTGAGAACAAGGACGAACTAGGTATAGTGGATACCGATGATCAAACCTCGGACAAGCAAAGTACCATGGGACAAAGGGAACAGGCACACGGTTAACGGATCCAACAGCGATTGAAGTTCATTCGATGGAAGCGCAGGGGCTATCAAGGATTGTAACCAGGTCCAATTGATTAGTCATTGATCAATGAGAATTGTCTCGATCATGTCTGCTGTTTCCCGGACCGTAGGGTGTTACACTTAAGGGTACTCGACGCAGTAAGGATTGATTCGGGATCACCGGAGAAATTGGAGAGAACACCGGAATTGTTCCGGTGCTGACCGGAATTGTTCCGATGAAGGCCGGAAGTTGTTCTGGGTATTTTGAAAGGTTCAAAATATATTTAATAATATTTAATATATGTTTTATTATTTAATTATCTGAATTAAATATTAAAATATAATTAAATATAATTAAAAATGAATTAAAAGGCATATGGGCCTCATAGGGCCCATTAGGGGGAGAGGGAGTCCTCCCCCATGGGCCATGGCGCCATGAGGGGGCCCACCCCCCTTATTGGTGCGCCATAACCCCCCCTTGGGATTAGTCCCACCCCGGAAGGGGAAGGGGGGGTGTCACCCCTCCTTGGCCTATATAAGGAGGGGTACGGGTGCCCTTTTAATCATGAATTTTTGAGAAAAGTTTCTCATCTCTCTCCCTCCTTTCTCCTTCCTTTGAGTGGATTCCCCTTGTTTGGAGGCTGCTCTGGGTTGGGGATTTCTCCACTATACGCACGCCGTCGTGCTGCTAGAATCGGGATCCGAATCCATCTTCTTTCCGCTGCTCTACTGGTTCGGAGCCCGGAGGGACGTCGGGTATACTGTATGTGTATAATCCCGCGAGGCACTACACTTGTGGTGCTACTTCATCGTCGTGGCCGTATCGCGAGGTCTTCATCAGCAACGTTCCGACGGGGACGTAATCCCGTCATTGGTCTGCGAGGATCGGGTGGCTACAGGAGTCATCGTGGATCTGCGCGGCATCGAGGATTGCCGGTACGACTACACCAACCACGTTCATGCGGGAACGTTTCCCGCTTAACGGACTACATACTGGTATGTGATCTATTTCTGTCCGTTACTTGCATCAGCATAGCATAGGTCTTGGGATTGGGTATCGTAGGTCAAGGAAAAATTTGTGTTTTCTGCCACGAACCCCAACAGTTAGTAGTCATATGATGTTGAAGTAATATGTGTTGTTTGATATTTAAGTTGTGTTGTTATTTTCCTAGTGGTGTTGTGTGAGTCGAACACTCAACACTTAACCTTATTAAGGACCCAGGGGAATACTGTCACAACCCTAGTTTTGGTATGTGCTTTTATTACTATAAATAATTGCATCATGTTTAAACTCTATGGTTTATGAATTGGGGATTTGGAAAAGCCTCAAAATGAAATTAAATAAAAAGGCCAGATAAAAAGTTTTTCCAAAATTCCTCCAAACAATTTTGAAAAATCCTATAAATGAGTGTGATCATTTTAAAAATGATTTGGAGTCAAACCCATGCTCATGGATTTTTCAAATATTCAAACAGAGGCTTGGAAATTAAATTTAAATGCTATTTGAATTGAAATTCAAATGTTTTGAATTTCAAAAATCTTCAAATCTTGGGAGTGACTAGCTATATGTCACATAAAGTCCAAATAAAATATTTGGGGATTTTTTTAAATGCTTTGGTATTTTTACAGAGCAAAACAAATAAAACAGAAAGCAATAAAAAGAAAAAAAGAAAGAAAAGGGACAAAGCCCACTTACCTGCAGCCCAACTCAGGGAGGTGGCCCAGCCCAGGGGCAGGGGCGTCTTCCTCCCCGAGCCAGGCAGGCAGCATGCCGGCGAGCGCGGCATGGCCGCCAGGTAGCTGCCTGCTCCCCTCGGCCACGTCCTCGAGCCAGGATGCATCCATAGGACTCCCCTCCTCCATTCCCCCCTTCCTCTGGACCTCCTCCTCTCTCTCCCGTGCGAGTCCGCGAGGTCCCGAGCGCTGCGCAGTCCACCGACGTGCACCACCGCGGCCACCGGCCTCCCCTCGCAGCGCAAGGTTGTCCAGAAGACCCACCGTCGTCACCTTCTTCGCCTGGAGCATTCAATCGAGTAAGGGATCCCCTACAACCATCGCAATCTTCATCGTCTTCCCCTACGGCCGCCGGACCTCGTCTTCAAATTAGTCGCCGCCGGCGCTCTTTGGGCCACCCCGACCACCCCGTCGTACTCACGGTGAGGCCCCGGTTCTTTTCCTCCTAGCCCGTGCACTGTTCCGCGCCCCGGTGCCCTCCCCCCGCCCACCAGCCGAGCGGGGCCGCCGCGGAGGTCCTCGCCGTCGTGGCCTCCGGCCTCCTCCTGCAGGCGCATGTGCTCCACTGGATGCGCGCGTGCAAGGGCTGCATCCTGGTGCCCTTGGCGCAGCCATCCGTGGCCGGAGCCGCCGTCCACAGCGGGCGTCGCCGCGTCCAGTGCCACCGGCGGGTAAACGCTGGCCGGCCTGGTTAATTAGGGGGCTAACCCCCTGTTCATTTGACCCAAGGTCAATGACAGGTGGGCCCAGGGCCCCCCTCTAATTAACCAGAGGCTAATTAAAACGGAGATTAACCCCTGTGTCACTGACCAAGGGGTCCCACCTGTCAGCCCCCCCCCCTTGCGTTAGCATGACACAAGCATGACGCAGTAAATCAATAAATCAATTTCTTTATTTAAAAGAAATTCCAAAAATTGATTAAATCTTTGAAATTCAATAACTTTTAAACCATAACTCCAAATCAAAAATGTTATATATGAAAAATCATCAGAAAAATGCAAGGATTCCAAATATCATATTTTCATAGATGAAAAACACATCTATGATGATGGACCAGTAGCATTTAGCTATTTGGGTTATTTGGAATAATTCAAAATAAATATTTAAATCATTTAAATTTAAACCTTTGTAATGCCAACCTTATTACTTGCACATCAGAGGCATATCATACACATGACAACATGGTTTACCATATCCAAACATTAGCAAATGCAACTTGGGATAATTTGAACAACATTTGGAGTTTGAATTTGAATTTCTTATTCAAATCAACTTCAATTAACATGTGACAAATTGAACCTAGATCACATCAGTACCATGCCATGATTCATTTCTTGAATGTGCATTGCAATATGATGTTTACATTGTTGTTGTCTCGGTGTTTGCTTCTTCTCGATAGATCCATCGCCGGACGTAGTTCCTGTTTCTTCGAAGAGTGGCACCCCGAGTCCCGACAATAAGGCAAGCAAACCCCCTTTGATCATATCTATAAAAACCCAGTTTCCCTCTTGTTCTCTTATGCATGAATAGGTGATCACATGTTACCGTTCTACCGCTAGTTGAACCCATCCTTTGCATGACCTATCATTGCTGCCACAGTATTAAGCAAACCTCAACCTAGCAGATACAAGATTGTTTGTGTTCATCATGTGGCCCTTCATCCATGTTATTCTATGCCATGCTAGAGTTGTATGCAATGAAGATGATCCATCTGGGTGATGTATCGGGATGGTAGAGAACAATGCAATGTAATGGTAATGTGTTGGTGAAGTCACCCTAATATAAGTGAACAATGAGAGGCTGTGTAGGACTACACAATGGGTTGTCTCATTTACACTGCCCTAGGCTCCGAGTTCTTGTGTTGTGATCCAAGACACAGATTACTACCACATGTTGGGCTCATTGACCCCTCTCGACCTATTAACTCACCCCGACTATGGTCCAGGATTCGCATGGGTTAATTGCTTTTCTATTTGATTTCATAACGTAGCACGGTTTTAGGCAAGCGCAGCACCATCCTTCGAGGTGGGCATGTCGGACCGTCCATACATCGTCTGGGTCCTGAACGGAAACCCCGTCCGGATTCCCGATTGGGGTACATACTCAGATAGGCGATCCCTTGGACTAGAGTTGGAGCCGTGAGGTAAGTGTCGTGGTACTATCCTCGCCGACACCGCTTGAAGGTGACGAGTTCTAGGCGGTAAGTGGTAGCTACGTATGTGAAGAAGTACACCTCTGCAGGGTTAATGAACTATTCGAATAGCCGTGTCCGCGGTTATGGACTACTTGGAGACATTTACTTGATTATTAGACAACTCAAATGGATACTCTAAAAATCGCAAGATAAGTGTGAGTGCTTTGGGTTGCTTCCTCGTGGGGAAGTCGAGGAAGGATCCATGGTTGTGTATTGATGTGGTGATCAAGATTAGATGGACTCGTGTGCGCCTCTCATCTCAACTCTATGTAGTCGTAGTACAGGATAGCCAAGCCAAAGCTTTCTGCATTACACTTTGTACTCACGTTTGCTTATTCTATGTTTTAGAGACGAGACCACTGACCCTGATGGTGGCCTTCCCCTCAAGCTCGACGCCGACGAAGTAATGTAGTCCCAGCAGCAGCCTGGTCCCTTTGGAGGGTCGTTGTGTTTTCTTAAAGGCTTCTTAAGCCATTTGTTAACCTTGTCTTTACTAAGACATAATTTGCTTCCGTTGTTGTATGATGTAATGTTTGGTCACGGTTATGTGATATCTGCTTGTAACACTACTATATCTGCTCTGTTCAGCAGATGCAATAAAACTATGAGTTTGTAGAGTTCATGTTGTGTTACCTGCTGTTTACACTAGACATGTATGCTGCGTGTATGATTATAACGTGCATGTCTTAGTGTGGGATTCGATAGCTTAGTTGAGTTCTTGCCGGCGGTCTTTGATACACCAAGTGGCCCTTAGATGTGCGCAGTTTGGGACATCGCGATGCGATTGCTCGTGACTCTGTGACGTGGCACACTTTGTTGTAGTATTGAGCCCGCCCGAGATCCCGACTAGGTGATCGGGCTGGAGTCTATTTATGTACGTGTTATAATTCAATCGTTAATATGGTTGATGCGACTTGTCTATGAGTATGGGATTTCACCACCCATAATCATTTAGACTTGTGAGCGGGCGATGAGGACCCATCTCAGTTGATCATCCGGCCTGGATGGGATGCCCCTCACGTGCGATGCTTCCCGAGAGTGTTCTGTGCTTGGCCTTGTCTACTTAGAAAAGTGGGTACGACTCGGCTCTCCATATGATTGAGTTGTGACTGGAATTACATATGCAAACCCCGGGTCCCGACAGACTTGGTATCAGCGCAGGACTGACTGTAGGATTACTAAACCTTGGCCGAAGTCGAGTCTAGCATTCTATAGTTATATAGTTACTTTGGGTATAAGGGAACAACGTAAGGATTCATTTTTCTCCTTACCCTCATCGATCTGAGTTCTGAGTCACCCTCATCTTTTCTATGGGAAGATAGGACTAGACTCTTCTATGTCTATACTAGAACATCTCGTTGTTTGTTTCTCAATAGCTGTAGGAATATTTTGGTCGTCTAGAGTCACCATTCCATCGATCCTTTTGAGAAGGTTCTGATCATTCTTGCAGATTGATTCAGTTTTTCACCCCGGTACAACCGTTATGCTGTCCGATTTGTCCCGTGTTTCCAGTGATTCCAATGCTTTTGCATTACAATCTTGTCCGCTCTTAAATTATGTCATCTTTGCTTTGATTCCATCATAAATCCTACTCTGATTGTTGATTTTTATCACACAGAATGTCAGGTGGGACTAGATGTGTTGAATCTGGTCACGGTAATCAAAGTGGTGATGATGATCCTCCTTCACCGCCTTCTGCAGCGGAAATCATGATGGAGGCTGAGCGAAATCGACGTGATCAAACACGCCTTTTGGAGCTCATTGAGAAGAATACTTCTCTCCAGCGAGATTCGGTAATATCCATCCAGGATTTTATCCTTTTGAACCCGTCAGTATTCCGATGTTCATCTGAGCCCCTTGATTCCGATGATTGGCTCCGTTCCATCGAGCGTAAGCTTGAGACGGCGCATGTTTCTCCAGATGATCGTGTGATGTTTGCGGCATACTTTCTGGAAGGTGTTGCTGGTGAATGGTGGGAAAGTTTTGTTGCAATGCAGCCTGATGTGTTGGGGTTCGGGGCAGAAAACACAAATTTTTTCATAACCTACGAGACCCATACCCAAGACCAATGCTATGCTGATGCAAGTAACGGACAGAAATAGATCACATACCAGTATGTAGTCCGTTAAGAGGGAAACGTTCCGGCATGAACGTGGTTGGTGTAGTCGTACCGGCAATCCCCGATGCCGCGCAGATCCACGATGACTCCTGTAGCCACCCGATCCTTGTAGACTGATGACGGGATTACGTCCCCGTCGGAACGTTGCTGATGAAGACCTCACAATACGACCACGACGATGAAGTAGCACCACAAGTGTAGTGCCTCGCGGGATTATACACATACAGTATACCCGACGTCCCTCCGGGCTCCGAACCAGTAGAGCAGCGGAAAGAAGATGGATTCGGATCCCGATTCCAGCAGCACGACGGCGTGCGTATGGTGGAGAAATCCCCAACCAAGTGTAGACTCCAAACAAGGGGAGTCCACTCGAGGAAGGAGAAAGGAGGGAGAGAGAGATGAGAGAAACTTGTCTCAAATCAATTTGTATGAAGAAAAAAAGGGCACCCTACCCCTCCTTATATAGGCCAAGGAGGGGTGCCACCCCCCCCCTCCACTTCCGGGGTGGGACTAATCCCACGGGAGGGGGGGGGTTTGGCGCAACCCTAGGGGGTGGGCCCCCCTTCATGGCGCCATGGCCCATGGGGGAGGACTCCCTCTCCCCCTAATGGGCCCTATGAGGCCCATATGCCTTTTCTTCCATTTTAATTATATTTAAATACATTTTAATATTTAATTCAAATAATTAAATAATAAAACATATATTAAACATTATTAAATATATTTTGAACCTTTCAAAATACCCGAAACAACTTCCGGCCTTCATCGGAACAATTCCGGTGTTCTCTCCAATTTCTCCCGTGATCCCAAATCAATCCTTACTGCGTCGAGTACCCTTAAGTGTAACACCCTACGGTCCGGGAAACAGCAGACATGATCGAGACAATTCTCATTGATCAATGACTAATCAATTGGACCTGGTTACAATCTTTGATAGCCCCTGCGCTTCCATCGAATGAACTTCAATCACTGTTGGATCCGTTAACCGTGTGCCTGTTCCCTTTGTCCTATGGTACTTTGCTTGTCCGAGGTTTGATCATCGGTATCCAATATACCTAGTTCGTCCTCGTTCTCAACAAACAAGTTTACTCGTTCCCGTGATATTACAACTCCGTGACCTAGTCACACGTTTGCAAACTTTATGATGCAATATCACCGAGTGGGCCCAGAGTACCTATCCGTCACACGGATGGACAAATCCCGCTTTGATCTATTTGCATACTCATCAACCATCTATTTCGGAATACCCAAAGTGCATCGTTATAGCCAGCATATTTCAGTCAGGCGGTGGGATACAAATCAAAGTCTCCTCATAGATGACAATTACGTATGATCATTACGGTCAAAGGATCTGGTCACTACGTTATAGTTATCGCAATGTCGAACTATGTGACTTGATCACATCGCAACACTTCTGGTGGGTGTATGTCCATCATATCATTATCCAATGATACGACTCCATTGTCAACAGACGCCATTGTCTCATGATCAGGAAACCTTGATCATCAATCGCCCAATGGACTAGTATACTAGGGTTTACTAGGGACCTGGTTGTTTGTATACCACACCTGTATTAATGTTTCCGCTTAATACAGTTATAGCATAGTATCAAACGTATTATGAACTAATGGAATATGCTCGATAAAACATATTTTATTTGCCTCTAGGGCACATTCCCAACAGTCTCCCACTTGCACTAGAGTACAAATAATCTAGTCGCATTTTATCTGGATCATAACTCCTTATTGATCATGCTTGCCCGTGGAAAAGGTTGTATCAACGGTCTGGGTACCATTCAGAACCGTATGTCCTTTTGCAAATCATAATGTCACCTAATTTGACATTCCTTCATTATCCACTATAATGATGAGGTATATATATTTGGCGGTGAAGTGAGACTTCGTTTGCTGTGTCATAGCAATGACATCCGGTGGGTCACGCGGACTTTCCCATAGTCATGCGCACTTGAAACTTACTCAATCAGAAGTCAAACTTCTTAAGCCATAATATAACTCCTGCTACTTCTAAAGCAGCCACATCAATGTAGATTCAATCCTTAGTGCATTGTATGCAACTTTGATGTCTAACCATGTTTCTTTCAAGTTAGGCATTCATTAGTATGATATCTCAATTTTCTAGGTTAGTGCCAAAACTTGAACCAGCATAACATTTATGGTCAAGTCCACTATCCTTTACAAATTTGATATGTATCCTCAGTTCTCTTCAGACACTAAAGGGTAAACTTAACTCTTTGTTCAATGATTTACTCATAAATCATATCACAACATGTTCTTACTACTAAGAACTTGGGTCACATTACGTCGAGTACATAACTCTGGTTTTATATGAAAGAACCTATGAAAAAGGCATAGAGGATCCAACACATCCATTTCTTTCATTAACCATTAACCATTGTTCTTGTACCGAGATTAACTCAACACTTCTCTTGGATATACAAGTAAGGACCACTTCTTGACTTGTCCCATTCTGAACTCCTTCAGAATCTTATCCAGGAAAGTATTACGACTCAATGTTATTAAACACATATCTATCTTAATAGATCTTCAATGCTTAATACTTATTCATCTTCATTTATGAAAGATTCAAATAATCATTAACACCAACTACACCATTCATAATATGTTATCCATATATGAGAATGTTATCATGCTCCCACTCAAATATGTCATGCACATATTAAGTTATAGGATAACACTCATATTGCTCCCACTCAAATATTTCGGCCACATATAAGACAAGGATAACATCCACATGGCTCCCACTTATATATGTCAGACACATATTAAGTTCAGGATACTAACCACATGGCTCCTACTCAAATATGTCATTTACATATAAGTCTAGGATAATACTCCCATAGCTCCCACTCAAAATATGTCGTCTACATATATCAAGTTTCAGGAAACTATTCAGCTCCCACTCAGTTTCATGCAAATGCATGTTTCCTCGATATTTTGGCTAAGTCCAAAATCCTTTGATCATTCATCAAATCGAGAATTCAGTTTACGAGACACTAGTATCCATATGTTTTTCCAAAACCTTCTGGTTGTACCAATTACAACACTTCTTCAAATACAGGATTTGAGGAAGTCACGGTATTGATAACAATCCTGGATCAATCGTAGTGAATATCCCTTTGACTCAAGCATTGCTACACATTGTAGTCAACCCATTGAATTTGTCAGAAACAATCTTTGTGACAAACCAATCTTGACGTCCCTTTGATGTTCACATTTATTCCTCATAACTTTGAAGTTATTGTGAATATCAAGTAACCTCCTTACTTGATAAGATTCAAGAAATCTTAAATGTAACTCAACATAGGATTTCGTGACTCATAGTCATATCTCGTACTTAGGTCCACCATCGCTTCTTTGTAGTTCGTAGGAATGTCTTGTTCCATTAACATGACAAGTGAATCATGAATATCATTTTGCACCAGGGGCAAATATACATTCTTGAATCCTACCTTTCTCAGTAAAAGCTCCCATCAGAAGATCATGATCATTATCATTAGTTTCTCCTCTTATTGTAGAGCTTTGCTTCCAGAACATATTCCGTTGCACTGCTCTGACATTTGGAGGCAAGGTCAATTACCTTGGTTGAACTTTCACTTTTCTTCCATTACCACATTTATCAAGAACAATTCTTGACAAACACCAAACATCAAGTTTTGCTCCTTTTTGGTTCTAGTTGTGGAAGATGCATCCATAGTTGTCTAAGGATACACTACAAAGATAATTTATCTTACATAAATCAAGCTTCCTAGAAACCACAACACACCATGACATATATAGTGTTGGTTTCCACGAACTCAGATGGTTCCCTATGCTGAAGTGAGTGTCTGCATATTAAATTAATAACTCTAAACAATAATAATGTAACTTGGTAAGAGATAACTTAGACCATACACTTTTCGATAGAATATGATCACAATGTTCAGGCACGTCAATCATATTGAAGTGTCTCAAAACATTGCAATTTGTGGAACAACTTTCACACAAGTCTTTATGCCCAAGACTAACTCAAAACATTTGTCACTTTGATCAAATCGTAGAGACTTGTCTTTCTTGTTAATTTAATATCCATCTTTACTCTGAAATCCCTTTTGATCATATCAAATTATTTCAGACTCATGTTTCATTAGTGAATACAAATATTCATCTAAGTCCACATACGAAGTTCACGAAATAATGAAATTCACCACATGCTGACATACGATACATCACAATGTATGATACTCAACAATCAGTACACATTCCGTTTACCAGAATGCGAGGTTTTAGTCATCTCACCTAAAAGGCATGGTTTGTATGTGTCAAGAGATCAAGTATCTTAAGACATCATCATACCATTCATGACTTAAACTGTAGTGTCATTATTAAGCCTGGATATTTCTTGGCATTGCAATATTTCTTATAAATGATCAAACAACTATCATCAATATAAGAATAGCTCATTCATAATCGTAATGTGACCATAATAGATATCATTCATAAAAGGAGAACAACTGACTTGTTTCTCACTAATATGAATAATTGTCTTCGCGAGATGCAAGACACACTAATAAAGTCCTCATTCAAACGATCATAAAATTTATTCATATATTAATCAATTGATAGATGTAGAGGGAGTGTGTTGTCGACCATCAACTATCTTGATTACCGTCAGCACACATTGTCACCTCATCCCTTCCAAGACACTCTCAAGCAGTAAGTTCAAGCATCGAATACTTAATCAACCGCAATTAGTGTTTCGTGGGAAAGACATTTATAACTCGTATATCAAATATACCTTCTCCGTCAATGACCATTCCTGCATTGGTTCTACTCTTAAAGTTCTTAACTTTAACCATGACCTCATGACAGGTGAACGATTCTCCTTCATGACATAGTCCAGACATGGTCTTTGTAACCGGGAGGAAGCGGATGCAACTCCCCAGTTATCGCAAAGTAACCAGTCATTCAGTAGTCCAAGTTATACACAAGGTGTTCCATGTATCTTATACATTTTCCAAGTGACTTTCTCAGCAGGTTGTTCCTTCCACCATAGTTGAAAGAAACCCCGTCCATATACTCATATTCCATTACTCTGATTGTAACCAAGTGCTTTCAAGTTCACCTAGCACGTCATACGTGTTGGTTAACATGCATTCACAATTCGGACTCATAGAATGAAGTATGGTGTATTGGACAGTCATTCATAAGTGACGGTGAGTACGATACTCATCATCATCTTCCTTGAATACGGAGTTAACACGTGTATCTCCTAGCAGTTCTTCGTATTATGTTTAGCAAGTCATTACTAATGAGTATGTCTCTAATGGTGTTGGTACACATCAATGAAGTAAGACCCATTTACCTTAAGTTCTATCATACTAAAAGAGCCATAGTTCTAAACATTGGTATGACATTATCTACAATGATATTTGCTAAGACATGAAGATTAAGTTCATAATATGGAGTTCATGTTTCAAAAAACAATTCTGGAACTCCCACTCAGACAAACATCCCTCATAGTTTGTTCTAAGTGATTACACGATCCTTGAACACCATACCTCCCCCGATCGTCACGGCCATCAGTATGTTGTTCAAGGTAGGCCATCATGCCAATCACATCATCCATGTGACTCATGCTCGACCTTTCGGTCTCTTGTGTCCCGAGGCCATATCATATACATATGCCAGGCTCGCCACCACACCCTATGTGATTTGTTGCTGTGTCATGCAAGGCCATATCATATACATATGCCAGGCTTGCTACACCCACCTCATGTGAACGAAAAAATGTTTGACACACGTGTGACACGTGGTGCCTCCATAATGTAGAAATTTCCAGGTGGTGCTCACTAGGGTAAGGACACTATGTTGGTTTTAGTGAGGGATCATCCTATTATGCTACCGTCGTATATCTAACATATTAGCAAAACAGGGTGCAACATAAATCATACATGCTATGATTCCCCCTTACATGCAAATTAAAGTTAAAAACGCCTTTCTACTTTATCTTTTGCAAGTTTTACGTGGCTTCTAGGGGTTTCGAGAAAAGAACCGTTTCTATCCTACGAAAACAAGCCACAACACCAATCCCGCAATTGTCTCTATTACACCCCTGTCGGGGCCCTCCGTTGCAAACATCTTCGCATCGCTAATGCAGAGAGACAGACACCCCCCCAGCCACTTTATATGGTACAAGCCATATGTCAAGCGTGGAACCAGTCTCGCGTAAACGCGTAAGGTCGGTCGGGGGCCGCTTCATCAAACATTGCCGCAACGCTAAATGAGTACACGTGAGAGGGTAACAATTGGATAATTGATGCCCACATACTAGATGTGTTCTATCCGTACAATACATCTACGCATAGCCTTGCTCATGATACCACTGTTGGGGTTCGGAGCAGAAAACACAAAAAATTTCATAACCTACGAGACCCATACCCAAGACCTATGCTATGCTGTTGCAAGTAACGGACAGAAATAGATCACATACCAGTATGTAGTCCGTTAAGCGGCAAACGTTCCGGCATGAACGTGGTTGGTGTAGTCGTACCGGCAATCCCCGATGCCGCGCAGATCCACGATGACTCCTGTAGCCACCCGATCCTTGTAGACTGGTGACGGGATTACGTCCCCGTCGGAACGTTGCTGATGAAGACCTCGCGATACGACCACGACGATGAAGTAGCACCACAAGTGTAGTGCCTCGCGGGATTATACACATACAGTATACCCGACGTCCCTCCGGGCTCCGAACCAGTAGAGCAGCGGAAAGAAGATGGATTCGGATCCCGATTCCAGCAGCACGACGGCGTGCGTATGGTGGAGAAATCCCCAACCAAGTGTAGACTCCAAAAAAGGAGAGTCCACTCGAGGAAGGAGAAAGGAGGGAGAGTGAGATGAGAGAAACTTGTCTCAAATCAATTTGTATGAAGAAAAAAAGGGCACCCTACCCCTCCTTATATAGGCCAAGGAGGGGTGCCACCCCCCCTCCACTTCTGGGGTGGGACTAATCCCAAGGTAGGGGGGTTTTGGCGCAGCCCTAGGGTGTGGGCCCCCCTTCATGGCGCCATGGCCCATGGGGGAGGACTCCCTCTCCCCCTAATGGGCCCTATGAGGCCCATATGCCTTTTCTTCCATTTTTAATTATATTTAAATACATTTTAATATTTAATTCAGATAATTAAATAATAAAACATATATTAAACATTATTAAATATATTTTGAACCTTTCAAAATACCCGGAACAACTTCCGCCCTTCATCGGAACAATTCCGGTGTTCTCTCCAATTTCTCCGGTGATCCCAAATCAATCCTTACTGCGTCGAGTACCCTTAAGTGTAACACCCTACGGTCCGGGAAACAACAGACATGATCAAGACAATTCTCATTGATCAATGACTAATCAATTGGACCTGGTTACAATCCTTGATAGACCCTGCGCTTCCATCGAATGAAATTCAATCATTGTTGGATCCATTAACCGTGTGCCTGTTCCCTTTGTCCTATGGTACTTTGCTTGTCCGAGGTTTGATCATCGGTATCCAATATACCTAGTTCGTCCTCGTTCTCAACAAACAAGTTTACTCGTTCCCGTGATATTACAACTCCGTGACCTAGTCACACGTTTGCAAACTTTATAATGCAATATCACTGAGTGGGCCCAGAGTACCTATCCGTCACACGGATGGACAAATCCCGCTTTGATCTATTTGCATACTCATCAACCATCTATTTCGGAATACCCAAAGTGCACCGTTATAGCCAGCATATTTCAGTCAGGCGGTGGGATACAAATCAAAGTCTCCTCATAGATGACAATTACGTATGATCATTATGGTCAAAGGATCTGGTCACTACGTTATAGTTATCGCAATGTCGAACTATGTGACTTGATCACATCGCAACACTTCTGGTGGGTGTATGTCCATCATATCATTATCCAATGATACGACTCCATTGTCAATAAACGCCATTGTCTCATGATCAGGAAACCTTGATCATCAATCGCCCAATGGACTAGTATACTAGGGTTTACTAGGGACCTGGTTGTTTGTATACCACACCTGTATTAATGTTTCCGCTTAATACAGTTATAGCATAGTATCAAACATATTATGAACTAATGGAATATGCTTGATAAAACATATTTTATTTGCCTCTAGGGCACATTCCCAACATGATGGTCACGTAGTGACTTGGCAGGAGTTCCGTGATGCCTTCCAAGGGTACCACATTCTGGATGAGTTGATGGAAAGAAAGAGGGAAGAGTTCTGCAACCTATCTCAGGGAAATATGACTGTTCATCGGTACATGACTGAGGTCAATCGACTTTCTCGTTATGCCCCTGAGAAGATATCAACTGATGGCAAGAAGCAGGCAAGGTTACGCAAGGGACTTAGCCCTACCCTTCGTCATGATCTCAATCTCCTTGAATTTGTCAACTTTGAGGATTTGGTCAATAGATCATTCAGAGCTGAGCATGGAAATGAGGTCTTTGAAGAGTCTCGCAAGCGTGATCGTGATCTTGCTTCATCTTCTAGTTCGGGTTCTCAGAAACGTCGAATTTGGATCCCAACTAGTGCCCTTCCTTCGCACATGATTCCAAGATCATCTCCACAAAGCAAGAAGACCCAGAAAGGTAGTAGAGAGCTTGCCATACAAACTCCACAACCTAACACCCGTTTGTGCTACAAGTGTGGTAATCCTAGCCAGATTGCACGACAGTGTTCATTGCATGAGAATGTTCCTCCTCGTCCAAAACATAAAGCCAAAGCTAAGCCACCAAAGCCTTCCAAATCCAAGTCCGCTATTGTTGAATATGGACGTGTGAACCATGCCACCATCAAAGAAGCCCAAGAGGATACTAAGGTTGTACTCGGTACACTTCCTGTTAACTCCAAACCTGCTTCTGTTCTATTTGATTCTGGAGCTTCTCATTCCTTTTTGTCTGAAAAGTTCGCACTCCTGCATGACATTTCATTTGAGGAGTTGCCTACCCCTTTCATGATTAAAACTCCAGGATCCACATGGCGTACCAGTAGGGTCAGTCATGACAATGAAATTGCTGTTGAGGATGTTGTATTCCTTGCTTCTCTCATAGCCCTCAAATCTTCAGATATCGATATCATCTTAGGCATGGATTGGTTGTCAAAACACCGTGCTAAGATTGATTGTGCCACTAAATCAGTCCAACTCACTCATCCTTCCGGAAAGATACTCCATTTCACATCTCAAGGTTCAGAAACCCAGCTATATTCGTTGAATGAACATCCCCTTCCTAACCTTGAAGATATTCCGATAGTCTGTGATTTTCCGGATGTCTTTCCAGAAGAGCTGCCGGGAATGCCACCCAACAGGTGTGTGGAATTCATAGTGGATCTTATACCAGGCACAGCCCCAATTTCCAGACGCCCATATAGAATGGCCCCACATGAGTTAGCTGAGCTTAAAATACAACTTGAAGCTTTGTTGGCAAAAGGCTTCATCCTCCCTAGCTCATCGCCATGGGGTTGCCCCGTTTTGTTCGTAGCGAAGAAA
Source organism: Bromus sterilis (assembly GCA_950022295.1). Classification (NCBI taxonomy): domain Eukaryota; kingdom Viridiplantae; phylum Streptophyta; class Magnoliopsida; order Poales; family Poaceae; genus Bromus; species Bromus sterilis. The sequence continues at coordinate 61,861,379 of OX465599.1, forward strand.
GATGGAACAGAAAGGATGTGCGTAGACTATCGCCCGTTAATCTAGCGACGATAAAGAACAAGTACCCACTTCCCAGGATCAATGATCTTTATGATCAACTTTCTGGATCCTCTCTCTTCTCCAAGATGGATTTGAGATTAGGTTATCATCAAATCAAAATCAGAAACGAGGACATTCCCAAGACGGCTTTCACTACTCGTTATGGTCTTTATGAGTACACCGTCATGTCCTTCGGTTTAACCAATGCCCCAGCCACTTTTTCACGCTTAATGAATTCGATCTTCATGGAGTATTTGGACAAGTTCGTTGTGGTTTACCTCGATGATATCCTTATATACTCGAAGAACGAAGAAGAGCATTATGAGCATCTACGGCTGGTATTGATGAAACTTAAAGAGCATCGCCTTTATGCTAAGTTTTCCAAATGCGAATTCTGGCTTCCAGAAGTGACCTACCTAGGCCACGTGATTTCTGCAAAAGGCATTGTTGTGAATCCCGAGAGAGTTCAGGCCGTCCTTGATTGGACTCCACCTGAATCGGTTAAGCAAGTTAGGAGTTTTCTTGGCCTAGCAAACTATTGTCGCCGCTTCGTTGAGAACTTCTCCAAAGTTGCAAAGCCTCTAACTGAACTCCTCAAGAAAGATAAGAAATTCGAATGGACTCCCCAAGTGCGAGGAAAGCTTTCAAGAGCTTAAAAGAAGATTGACTTCTGCACCCGTACTTGCGCCTCCAGACACCAAAAAGGATTTCGAAATCTATTGTGATGCTTCACGGCAAGGGTTAGGATGCATACTTATGCAAGATCGACATGTGGTAGCATATGCTTCACGCCAGTTGTGTCCACATGAAGAGAACTATCCTACCCATGATCTTGAACTCGCTGCCGTAGTTCATGCCCTGAAGACTTGGCGACATTACCTCCTTGGTAATCGTTGTGAAATCTATACCGATCACCAAAGCCTCAAATACATATTCACCCAGCCAGATCTTAATCTCAGGCAAAGACGCTGGATAGAGTTGATAAAAGATTACGACTTAAGTATCTCTTACACCCTAGGCAAAGCCAACATCATGGCTGATGCACTAAGTCGTAAGTCGTATTGTAACAACCTCATGTTACAATAGTATCAACCACTTCTCTGTGAGGAATTTCGAAAGCTCAATCTCGAGATTGTTCCTCATGGATTCCTTTCCACCTTGGTAGTGAAACCAACTCTTGAGGATCAAATCAGAGCTATTCAACAACGTGCTCGAGGTATCCGATATATCAAACAAAACATTGCTAGCAGTAAGGCCAAATGATTTACCCTAGACAATGAGGGTACTATGTACTTCGAGAATAGGATGGTAGTTCCGAAGAATAGGAATCTAAGGAAGCAGATCCTTCAGGAAGCTCATGACACCCCTCTCTCGATTCATCCTGGTAGTACTAAGATGTATCAAGATATACGCCAGAGATTTTGGTGTACTAGGATGAAGCGAGAAATCGCTCGATACGTTGCTGAGTGCGATTTTTGTCGTCATGTGAAAGCAGAGCATCAAAGACCTGCTGGTACTCTTCAACCTTTAGCCATTCCTGAGTGGAAATGGGATAAAGTCAGTATGGATTTCATCACTGGCTTTCCAAAGTCCCAGAAGGGAAACAATGCCATCTTCGTGGTCATTGACCGTCTTTCCAAAGTTTCTCATTTCCTTCCTGTTCGTGAGAGTATAACTGCTAGCCAGTTAGCGGATTTATATGTCTCCCGGATCGTTTCTCTCCATGGTGTTCCTTTGGAAATCAATTCAAACCGTGGAAGTATTTTCACCTCTCGATTTTGGGAAAGTTTTCAAAATGCTATGGGAACCCATCTCTCCTTTAGCACTGCCTTTCATCCCCAGTCAAGTGGTCAAGTAGAAAGAGTCAATCAAGTTCTCGAAGACATGCTCAGAGCCTGTGTTATCTCATTCGGAAAGAGTTGGGAGAAATCTCTTTCATTCACCGAGTTTGCTTATAACAACAGCTTCCAATCTAGCTTGGGCATGGCACCCTTTGAATTTCTCTATGGACGAAAATGTCGAACACCATGGAACTGGTCAGAAACCGGTGAAAGACAATTCTTTGGACCGGATATGATCCAGGAAGCAGAAGAGAAGGTTCGCATTATTCGTGAGCAATTGAAAACAGCCCAGTCTCGTCAGAAAAGCTACTATGATCGTCATCATAGGCCAGAAAGCTATGAGCTGAACGAGAAGGCTTACCTCCGGGTTACTCCTCTGATGGGAACCCATCGCTTCGGTATCAAAGGCAAATTGTCCCCACGTTACATAGGCCCCTTTCGCATTCTAGCTAAACGTGGAGAAGTTGCCTACCAACTTGAACTACCCCCGCATCTTTCTCAGGTTCACGATGTCTTCCACGTATCTCCACTCAGGCGTTGCTTCACAGACCCCATCCGCGAAGTAGACCACGAAACGCTTGATCTCCAAGAAAACTTGTCTTATCGAGAGTATCCTGTCCGTATCCTCGATGAAGCTGAGCGCACCACCCGACGTCAGAAGATCAAGTTCCTCAAAGTGCAGTGGTCCAACCATTCTGAGAAGGAAGCCACCTGGGAACGAGAAGATCATCTTCGAGTTGAATACCCCACCCTCTTCCCGACTACTTCTGAATCTCGGGACGAGATTCTTTTGAGTGGGGGCGAGTTGTCACAACCCTAGTTTTGGTATGTGCTTTTATTACTAGAAATAATTGCATCATGTTTAAACTCTATGGTTTAAGAATTGGGGATTTGGAAAAGCCTCAAAATGAAATTAAATAAAAAGGCCAGATAAAAAGTTTTTCCAAAATTCCTTCAAACAATTTTGAAAAATCCTATAAATGAGTGTGATCATTTTTAAAATGATTTGGAGTCAAACCCATGCTCATGGATTTTTCAAATATTCAAACAGAGGCTTGGAAATTAAATTTAAATGCTATTTGAATTGAAATTCAAATGTTTTTAATTTAAAAAATGTTCAAATCTTGGGAGTGACTAGCTATATGTCACATAAAGTCCAAATAAAATATTTGGGGATTTTTTTTAAAATGCTTTGGTATTTTTTTCAGAGCAAAACAAATAAAACAGAAAGCAATAAAAAGAAAAAAAGAAAGAAAAGGGGCAAAGCCCACTTACCTGCAGCCCAACTCAGGGAGGTGGCCCAGCCCAGGGGCAGGGGCGTCTTCCTCCCTGAGCCAGGCAGGCAGGCAGCACGCCGGCGAGCGCGGCATGGCTGCCAGGCAGCTGCCTGCTACCCTCGGCCACGTCCTCGAGCCTGGAGACATCCAGAGGACTCCCCTCCACCATTCCCCCCTTCCTCTGGACCTCCTCCTCTCTCTCCCGTGCGATTTCGCGAGGTCCCGACCGCTGCGCAGTCCGCCGACGTGCACCACCGCGGCCACCGGCCTCCCCTCGCAGCGCAAGGCTGTCCAGAAGACCCATCGTCGTCACCTTCTTAGCCTGGAGCATTCAATCGAGCAAGGGAGCCCCTACAACCATCGCAATCTTCATCGGCTTACCCTACGGCCGCCGGACCTCGTCTTCAAATTCGTCGCCGCCGCCGCTCTTTGGGCCACCCCGACCACCCCGTCGTACTCACGGTGAGGCCCCGGTTCTTTTCCCCCTAGCCCGTGTTCCTTCCCCCCCCCCCCGCCCACCAGCCGAGCGGGGCCGCCGCGGAGGTCCTCGCCGTCGTGGCCTCCGGCCTCCTCCTGCAAGCGCATGTGCTCCACTGGATGCGCGCGTGCAAGGGCTGCATCCTGGTGCCCTTGGCGCAGCCATCCGTGGCCGGAGCCGCCGTCCACAGCGGGCGTCGCCGCGTCCAGTGCCACCGGCGGGTAAACGCTGGCCGGCCTGGTTAATTAGGGGGCTAACCCCCTGTTCATTTGACCCAAGGTCAATGACAGGTGGGCCCAGGGCCCCCCTCTAATTAACCAGAGGCTAATTAAAACGGAGATTAACCCCTGTGTCACTGACCAAGGGGTCCCACCTGTCAGCCCCCCCCCTTGCGTTAGCATGACACAAGCATGACGCAGTAAATCAATAAATCAATTTCTTTATTTAAAAGAAATTCCAAAAATTGATTAAATCTTTGAAATTCAATAACTTTTAAACCATAACTCCAAATAAAAAATGTTATATATGAAAAATCATCAGAAAAGTGCAAGGATTCCAAATATCATATTTTCATAGATGAAAAACACATCTATGATGATGGACCAGTAGCATTTAGCTATTTGGGTTATTTGGAATAATTCAAAATAAATATTTAAATCATTTAAATTTAAACCTTTGTAATGCCAACCTTATTACTTGCACATCAGAGGCATATCATACACATGACAGCATGGTTTACCATATCCAAACATTAGCAAATGCAACTTGGGATAATTTGAACAACATTTGGAGTTTGAATTTGAATTTCTTATTCAAATCAACTTCAATTAACATGTGACAAATTGAACCTAGATCACATCAGTACCATGCCATGATTCATTTCTTGAATGTGCATTGCAATATGATGTTTACATTGTTGTTGTCTCGGTGTTTGCTTCTTCTCGATAGATCCATCGCCGGACGTAGTTCCTGTTTCTTCGAAGAGTGGCACCCCGAGTCCCGACAATAAGGCAAGCAAACCCCCTTTGATCATATCTATAAAAACCCAGTTTCCCTCTTGTTCTCTTATGCATGAATAGGTGATCACATGTTACCGTTCTACCGCTAGTTGAACCCATCCTTTGCATGACCTATCATTGCTGCCACAGTATTAAGCAAACCTCAACCTAGCAGATACAAGATTGTTTGTGTTCATCATGTGGCCCTTCATCCATGTTATTCTATGCCATGCTAGAGTTGTATGCAATGAAGATGATCCATCTGGGTGATGTATCGGGATGGTAGAGAACAATGCAATGTAATGGTAATGTGTTGGTGAAGTCACCCTAATATAAGTGAACAATGAGAGGTTGTGTAGGAGTACACAGTGGGTTGTCTCATTTACACTGCCCTAGGCCCCGAGTTCTTGTGTTGTGGTCCAAGACACAGATTACTACCACATGTTGGGCTCATTGACCCCTCTCGACCTATTAACTCACCCCGACTATGGTCCAGGATTCGCATGGGTTAATTGTTTTTCTATTTGATTTCATAACGTAGCACGGTTTTAGGCAAGCGCAGCACCATCCGTCGAGGTGGGCTTGTCGGACCGTCCATACATTGTCTGGGTTCTGAACGGAAACCCCGGCCGGATTCCCGATTGGGGTACATACTAAGATAGGCGATCCCCTGGACTAGATTTGGAGCCGTGAGGTAAGTGTTGTGGTACTATCCTCGCCGACACCGCTTGAAGGTGACGAGTTCTAGGCGGTAAGTGGTAGCTACGTATGTGAAGAAGTACACCCCTGCATGGTTAATGAACTATTCGAATAGCCGTGTCCGAGGTTATGGACTACTTGGAGACATTTACTTGATTATTAGACAACTCAAATGGATACTCTAAAAATCACAAGATAAGTGTGAGTGCTTTGGGTTGCTTCCTCGTGGGGAAGTCGAGGAAGGATCCATGGTTGTGTATTGATGTGGTGATCAAGATTAGATGGACTCGTGTGCGCCTCTCATCTCAACTCTATGTAGTCGTAGTACAGGATAGCCAAGCCAAAGCTTTCTGCATTACAACCCCACTTGCCTTTACCTTGATACCTGAGCATGAGTAGTATAGTTTTGACGTAAGTCTTGCTGAGTACGACTTTGTACTCACGTTTGCTTATTCTATGTTTTAGAGACGAGACCACTGACCCTGATGGTGGCCTTCCCCTCAAGCTCGACGCCGACGAAGTAATGTAGTCCCAGACAGCAGCCTGATCCCTTTGGAGGGTCGTTGTGTTTTCTTAAAGGCTTCTTAAGCCATTTGTTAACCTTGTCTTTACTAAGACATTATTTGCTTCCGTTGTTGTATGATGTAATGTTGGGTCACAGTTATGTGATATCTGCTTGTAACACTACTATATCTGCTCTATTTAGCAGATGCAATAAAGCTATGAGTTTGTAGAGTTCATGTTGTGTTACCTTCTGTTTACACTAGACATGTATGATGCGTCTATGATTATAACGTGCATGTCTTAGTGTGGGATTCGATAGCTTAGTTGAGTTCTTGCCGGCGGTCTTTGATACACCAAGTGGCCCTTAGATGTGCGCAGTTTGGGACATCGCGATGCGATTGCTCGTGACTCTGTCACGTGGCACACTTTGTTGTATGATTGAGGCCGCCTGAGATCCCGACTAGGTGATCGGGCTGGAGTCTATTTATGTACGTGTTATAATTCAATCGTTAATATGGTTGAGGCGACTTGTCTATGAGTATGGGATTTCACCACCCATAATCATTTAGACTTGTGAGCGGGCGATGAGGACCCATCTCAGTTGATCATCTGGCCTGGATGGGATGCCCCTCACGTGCGATGCTTCCCGAGAGTGTTCTGTGCTTGGCCTTGTCTGCTTAGACAAGTTGGTACGACTCTCGGCTCTCCATATGATTGAGTTGTGACTGGAATTACATATGCAAACCCCGGGTCCCGACAAATACATTGTGTATAAAGGATGCTTACGGTGGGTTGCCGGAGTGACAGAAACCTGAACCCCAGTTTGCACACTTTTGCACAAGGGAATAATGGATCCTTGATCTTATTGCTGTGGTTAGGATTCGCCTTAATTTCTATCTTGTATTTGCGGATGCTTGCAAGTTGTTTAATCATAAGAGTGCACTTATCTTCGTCTAGAAGATTTGCTAGCATAGATCCACCCACTCAACACTTATCAGCACAACACATGTTATCGATACGGAGTTTGGCGAAAGCACGTGACTACCTCTCCATGTGTCCTCAAGAACGCTTTAGTCTTTATAAGTACAGTTGCCAGGCTTATCCTTTTCTCAAAAGGATTGGGCCACTTGCTGCTCCTCAACGCTATTTACTTTGTTTGCTTTTATCTTATTGTTGCTTATATCAAAAACCCCTAAAAAGTTATCTTTCAGTGCCTGCAGTTATTCCTTATTCAAAATCACCTATCAATACCTTTCGCTCCTCGTTGGGTTCGACACTTTTACTTATCGAAAACGCTGCAATATATCACCTACGGTTGTGGGTCATCAAGTACCGTTTTTTGGCGCCGTTGCCGGGGAGCATAACGCTATTGGTAAGTGAAGCTGGTAAGGAAATTTTTATATTGTTGCTTTTATTTTGCCGTTGCTGCTCTTTGTCCGTATGGACAACCTAGCTATTGGATTGTTGCTTGCGGGGAAACACCCCACATCTGTGGTGGTTGTTCCTCCCCCTACTGAAATTGTGCCTTATAAAATACCAGCTGGTATTATCGACTGTGTTTTGTCTAATCGTTATGCAGGAGACAGACATCCAAGTGGACACTTGCTATATTTGTCACAAGTATGTTCACTATTTAAGCTTGCAGGTGTATCAATGGATTTTGTCATGAGGAAATTGTTCTCCGTATCGCTTCTAGATAAAGCTTCAGATTGGTATAAGCTTCTCGATAACTCTCATTTGCTTGGTTGGCAAGAGCTTATGTCTCTCTTTTATACCAAGTTTTATCCTCTTCATGAAATTCATCGAGACAGAAATTGTATCTATAACTTTAGGTCTCGTGACGGAGAAAGCATCGCTCAAGCTTCGGGGAGATTGAAATCCCTAATGCTCAAATGTCCTATTCATGAGCTCCCCAAGAAAACTATATTTAGAAATTTTTATGCTAGACTTTCTCGTCAGGATAAGGAGATGTTGGATGCCTCCTCTAGTGGGGTATTTCAGACGAAAAGCGTTGAAGAAAGATGGGATCTCCTTGAAAGGATCCAAAAGAATACCGAAGATTGGGAAATAGATAAAGGTATTGAGCCCACTAATAATTATGAGCATGATTATATAGAGAGCTATGTGAAAACTGATTACTTTAATACCTTTTGCTCTAAGATTGGTCTTGATTCCCATCTGATGATTGATTTTTGTAAGGACTTTGCCTCTCATATTGACTCTTCTAAAGAGAAGAAGTATCAGCATCATAAACCCTTCAAAGAATTACCTATTGATATTCATGTTGCTGACCCTATTTTGCCTGCAGTTATATATGAAAAGCGCCCTTTTCCCGCAAGGATAAGGGAGCACTCTTTTGTGACAGGCATATTAAATAAAAGTGAGAGAAGAATTGATGAGCCTGAGGACCAGATCAAGGTCGATCCTCAAGTTGCATTGGTTAAGGATCTTGTTACTAATGATGCTTTAGATTCCAATATAAATTTTTGTGCTGTTTCCACTAACCTTGTTACAGCCAAGAATAAAGGCCCAATTTCAAGTACTCCAGTAGTATCTGTTAAAATAGGAGATCACAATTATTATGGGCTATGTGATTTGAGATCGAGTGCTAGTGCTATCCCGTATTCACTTTATCAAGAGATCGTGGGTGAGATTTCACCTTGTGAACTTGAAGAAGTTGATGTTACTATTCATCTTGTAAACAGAGCAACTATCTCTCCTATCGGAATTGTGAGGGACGTTGAAGTCTTACGCGGAAAGGTAAAATATCCTACCGACTTTCTAGTACTTGGTTCAGTAAGGGATAATTTTTGTCCTATTATTTTCGGTAGACCTTTTCTCAGAACTTGTGGAGCTATAATAGATTGCAAGAAAGGTAAAGTTTATGTTGAATTCAATGGTGAGCCATATGAATTTAACTTTTCTAAGTTCTCTAAGCAGCCTTGTGGTACTAATTTTCCTAATAACGATAAGATTATTGTAGATATTGCTTCCATTGCTATCCCTCCTAATGATCCTTTGCAGCAATATATGGAAGACCATGAGAATTATTTGCATATGCAGGAGAGGAATGAGTTGGACGAAATATTCTTAAGACAACCTGCTATCCTAAAGCACAACCTTCCAGTTGAGCCTTTGGGAATTTTATCGAAACCAAAAGAAGATCCAGTGTTTGATCTTAAACCTCTTCCTGATACGCTCAAATATGCTTATTTAGATGAAAAGAAAGTATATCATGTTATTATCAATTCTAACCTTTCAGGGTATGAAGAAGAGCGGCTATTGGAAATACTTCGCAAACATCGAGGTGCAATTGGCTATACCCTTGATGACCTTAAGGGGATTAGTCCATCTATTTGTCAACATACCATCAACCTTGAGCCTGATGCTACACCACATGTTGATCATAAACGACGGTTGAATCCGAAGATGATGGATGTTGTAAGGACTGAGATTCTGTAACAGCCCAGTTTTTGCAAAAATTAAATTTTTTGTTTTCGGTGTGAATTGTTTGATTGTCTGAGTTGTTTGCAGTGTTTGCTTCACCGAAATAATAATCGGTGAATATTTCTCCCCCTTATTCTCGTATCGGATGCGTGATCGACCCCTTTTCCACCACGGCACACGACCTTGCGACACCGGGATTTCACCCGAGCACCGTCGCTACCGGCACAGGACCAACCATCGCCACCGGAACGAAAAACCCGTTTATTTAATAAACGGATTATTTTATTGGGGCACCAAAAAATGTTGTCGGAACGTCACCGCAGTGAGGTACGATCAACGGGCTCGACGCGCTGAGCGCGTGGTTCGAGATTTCGTCGGAATCGGAGTCCGTACGGGGTCTCGGCGGTCACGAACGCGATCACCGGACGCGAGAGAGGGGTATCGAGGGCGTTTGCGTAAACAGGCCAGCCAACCTGCCTATATAAAGACCACCACACTCCCACCCATTATTAGGGTTCCCCCTCTGGAAATTTGCAGCCACCCCCCCTCACAAACCTCCAGATCTGCAAAAAAAACCCTCCAAACCTGGAAGCTCGAGGGCTATCCACAGTGTTGGTTTAGTTACCCCGACCTCGTCCAGACGGTAAAGGCCGACTCGATAGCGCGGCCGGCTTTTGAGTTGGATGTCGACTCACCGGGGGCCACCCGGATTTGTGCGTTTGTTAGAGGGACCTGTCGTTCCGGATCTCTTGGGACTAAATCATAAAATGGTTGCCTATCATGGGTAGCAACTGAGAGAGATGGGCGTGCGTGCAGAGCCTCCTAATGGGCAGTTGGTACACCCCTGCAGGGTTAAATCTTTTCGAGAAGCCGTGTCCACGGTTATGGACGACTTGAGACCTACTCCTTGTTCATAGACAACAACAACTGAGATAATCTTAATATAACTTGATCAACGTGTGTGTGTGCCTTGATTGCTTCTTCTTCGTCGGGATGCGAAGAGGAGGACAAGGATAGGATAGGTGTTATGCTTGCGTAAGTAGTTGGTAGCAAGACTTGTTGGAGGCGATTCCTCATCGAATGCTTGGCTTCTTACCTTACTCTCTAGATCGTTAGCCACTTCATAAATGCTAGTGCGGCAGCAACCTCACCACTTACCCCTTCCTTACCGTAAACTACTAGTTGTCCTAGAATGACGAGTGATGAAGTCCTTGCTGGGTCAGATGACCACTACAGTTGGATGCTGAGTACCTCTGTACTCATGATACTACCCCCAAACTCTTTTCAGGGTTCTTGATCGACAACAGGTATGGTGACCGACGTTCCACGTGGAGACTCGACGACGACTAGTTAGGCGGATCCCGGCGGAGGACCTGGACCCGTGTGGTTATTGGATCGATGTTTTTCTCTTTGCCACTAGGCATTTGCTTGTAGTATGTACCCAGACATGTATCTTCCGTTGTTGTATTGTATTTGAGGCAGTTGTATGCCGATTGTAGTAGATGTTGTATCCTTATATCTGTAATGTTGTGATATCATGTTGGAAATCCGGGGCATATGGCTTTGTCATATGTCGCGGTGGGATCGATATGTGATTCTTCCCCGGGTCTGGGTGGAAACACCTAGATCTGGAATAGTACCGCATATCGGGCCTTACAACTTGGTATCAGAGCCTTACCGACCGTAGGATCCCCTCTCTGGCCGAAGTCGAGTCTAGAGAAAAACTATTTTGTAGTTACTAAGTTAGTTATCGGAGAGTAGGAATCTTTTTACTCCTTACCTTTGCTCTGGTCAGGACAAGTGTCGTAAGAGTTTTAATCTTGACTTATTCCCTTTCAAAATCTAGGATGTCGAGTGTTTGGAGTATCGAAACCGTTACAATGCCTTGCTTGGAGCGTATTGTCTCGATTCCGAGCTCAGGTGGGAATTCCTATAGCACCTTTAGCTTCTCCGATCTCGGTTATCATCTGGGTCATCCATTGCCATCCATCCTTTTGCCGGTGTTTTTACAACTTGCGTCGAAAAGCACTATTCCTTTGACCAGGTTTTAGATGTCGTTCTTCCTCTTGACACTGACGGTTTCATTTTTTTGACGATGTCGTCTCTCTGCGGAAATTTTATCTCGACCGAAGTTCGACGTCGACATGGAGCAGAGTCCCTTGTTGGTGGTGTTGAAGAATCGTCGACTCTCTTTCTCCCCCCCTCTCCCCCAGATCGTCCTGGATCTCGGGACGAGATCCCTTGTTGGTGGTGTTGTATTGTAACAGCCCAGTTTTTGCAAAAATTAAATTTTTTGTTTTCGGTGTGAATTGTTTGATTGTCTGAGTTGTTTGCAGTGTTTGCTTCACCGAAATAATAATCGGTGAATATTTCTCCCCCTTATTCTCGTATCGGATGCGTGACCGACCCCTTTTCCACCACGGCACACGACCTTGCGACACCGGGATTTCACCCGAGCACCATCGCTACCGGCACAGGACCAACCATCGCCACCGGAACGAAAAACCCGTTTATTTAATAAACGGATTATTTTATTGGGGCACCAAAAAATGTTGTCGGAACGTCACCGCAGTGAGGTACGATCAACGGGCTCGACGCGCTGAGCGCGTGGTTCGAGATTTCGTCGGAATCGGAGTCCGTACGGGGTCTCGGCGGTCACGAACGCGATCACCGGACGCGAGAGAGGGGTACCGAGGGCGTTTGCGGAAACAGGCCAGCCAACCTGCCTATATAAAAACCACCACACTCCCACCCATTATTAGGGTTCCCCCTCTGGAAATTTGCAGCCACCCCCCCTCACAAACCTCCAGATCTGCAAAAAAAACCCTCCAAACCTGGAAGCTCGAGGGCTATCCAAAGTGTTGGTTTAGTTACCCCGACCTCGTCCAGACGGTAGAGGCCGACTCGATAGCGCGGCCGGCTTTTGAGTTGGATGTGGACTCACCGGGGGCCACCCGGATTTGTGCATTGTTAGTTAGAGGGACCTGTCGTTCCGGATCTCTTGGGACTAAATCATAAAATGGTTGCCTATCATGGGTAGCAACTGAGAGAGATGGGTGTGCGTGCGGAGCCTCCTAATGGGCAGTTGGTACACCCCTGCAGGGTTAAATCTTTTCGAGAAGCCGTGTCCACGGTTATGGACGACTTGAGACCTACTCCTTGTTCATAGACAACAACAACTGAGATAATCTTAATATAACTTGATCAACGTGTGTGTGTGCCTTGATTGCTTCTTCTTCGTCGGGATGTGAAGAGGAGGACAAGGATAGGATAGGTGTTATGCTTGCGTAAGTAGTTGGTAGCAAGACTTGTTGGAGGCGATTCCTCATCGAATGCTTGGCTTCTTACCTTACTCTCTAGATCGTTAGCCACTTCATAAATGCTAGTGCGGCAGCAACCTCACCACTTACCCCTTCCTTACCGTAAACTACTAGTTGTCCTAGAATGAGGAGTGATGAAGTCCTTGCTGGGTCAGATGACCACTACAGTTGGATGCTGAGTACCTCTGTACTCATGATACTACCCCCAAACTCTTTTCAGGGTTCTTGATCGACAACAGGTATGGTGACCGACGTTCCACGTGGAGACTCGACGACGACTAGTTAGGCGGATCCCGGCGGAGGACCTGGACCCGTGTGGTTATTGGATCGATGTTTTTCTCTTTGCCACTAGGCATTTGCTTGTAGTCTGTACCCAGACATGTATATTCCGTTGTTGTATTGTATTTGAGGCAGTTGTATGCCGATTGTATGAGATGTTGTATCCTTATATCTGTAATGTTGTGATATCATGTTGGAAATCCGGGGCATATGGCTTTGTCATATGTCGCGGTGGGATCGATATGTGATTCTTCCCCGGGTCTGGGTGGAAACACCTAGATCTGGAATAGTACCGCATATCGGGCCTTACAACTTGGTATCAGAGCCTTACCGACCGTAGGATCCCCTCTCTGGCCGAAGTCGAGTCTAGACAAAAACTATTTTGTAGTTACTAAGTTAGTTATCGGAGAGTAGGAATCTTTTTACTCCTTACCTTTGCTCTGGTCAGGACAAGTGTCGTAAGAGTTTTAATCTTGACTTATTCCCTTTCAAAATCGAGGATGTCGAGTGTTTGGAGTATCGAAACCGTTACAATGCCTTGCTTGGAGCGTATTGTCTCGATTCCGAGCTCAGGTGGGAATTCCTATAGCACCTTTAGCTTCTCCGATCTCGTTTATCATCTGGGTCATCCATTGCCATCCATCCTTTTGCCGGTGTTTTTACAACTTGCGTCGAAAAGCACTATTCCTTTGACCAGGTTTTAGATGTCGTTCTTCCTCTTGACACTGATGGTTTCGTTTTTTTGACGATGTCGTCTCTCTGCGAAAATTTTATCTCGACCGAAGTTCGACGTCGACATGGAGCAGAGTCCCTTGTTGGTGGTGTTGAAGAATCGTCGACTCTCCTTCTCCCCCCCTCTCCCCCGGATCGTCCTGGATCTCGGGACGAGATCCCTTGTTGGTGGTGTTGTATTGTAACAGCCCAGTTTTTGCAAAAATTAAATTTTTTGTTTTCGGTGTGAATTGTTTGATTGTCTGAGTTGTTTGCAGTGTTTGCTTCACCGAAATAATAATCGGTGAATATTTCTCCCCCTTATTCTCGTATCGGATGCGTGACCGACCCCTTTTACACCACGGCACACGACCTTGCGACACCGGGATTTCACCCGAGCACCGTCGCTACCGGCACAGGACCAACCATCGCCACCGGAACGAAAAACCCGTTTATTTAATAAACGGATTATTTTATTGGGGCACCAAAAAATGTTGTCGGAACGTCACCGCAGTGAGGTACGATCAACGGGCTCGACGCGATGAGCGCGTGGTTCGAGATTTCGTCAGAATCGGAGTCCGTACGGGGTCTCGGCGGTCACGAACGCGATCACCGGACGCGAGAGAGGGGTACCGAGGGCGTTTGCGTAAACAGGCCAGCCAACCTGCCTATATAAAGACCACCACACTCCCACCCATTATTAGGGTTCCCCCTCTGGAAATTTGCAGCCACCCCCCCCCCCTCACAAACCTCCAGATCTGCAAAAAAAAACCTCCAAACCTGGAAGCTCGAGGGCTATCCACAGTGTTGGTTTAGTTACCCCGACCTCGTCCAGACGGTAGAGGCCGACTCGATAGCGCGGCCGGCTTTTGAGTTGGATGTCGAATCACCGGGGGCCACCCGGATTTGTGCGTTGTTAGTTAGAGGGACCTGTCGTTCCGGATCTCTTGGGACTAAATCATAAAATGGTTGCCTATCATGGGTAGCAACTGAGAGAGATGGGCGTGCGTGCGGAGCCTCCTAATGGGCAGTTGGTACACCCCTGCAGGGTTAAATCTTTTCGAGAAGCCGTGTCCACGGTTATGGACGACTTGAGACCTACTCCTTGTTCATAGACAACAACAACTGAGATAATCTTAATATAACTTGATCAACGTGTGTGTGTGCCTTGATTGCTTCTTCTTCGTCGGGATGCGAAGAGGAGGACAAGGATAGGATAGGTGTTATGCTTGCGTAAGTAGTTGGTAGCAAGACTTGTTGGAGGCGATTCCTCATCGAATGCTTGGCTTCTTACCTTACTCTCTAGATCGTTAGCCACTTCATAAATGCTAGTGCGGCAGCAACCTCACCACTTACCCCTTCCTTACCGTAAACTACTAGTTGTCCTAGAATGACGAGTGATGAAGTCCTTGCTGGGTCAGATGACCACTACAGTTGGATGCTGAGTACCTCTGTACTCATGATACTACCCCCAAACTCTTTTCAGGGTTCTTGATCGACAACAGGTATGGTGACCGACGTTCCACGTGGAGACTCGACGACGACTAGTTAGGCGGATCCCGGCGGAGGACCTGGACCCGTGTGGTTATTGGATCGATGTTTTTCTCTTTGCCACTAGGCATTTGCTTGTAGTCTGTACCCAGACATGTATCTTCCGTTGTTGTATTGTATTTGAGGCAGTTGTATGCCGATTGTATGAGATGTTGTATCCTTATATCTGTAATGTTGTGATATCATGTTGGAAATCCGGGGCATATGGCTTTGTCATATGTCGCGGTGGGATCGATATGTGATTCGTCCCCGGGTCTGGGTGGAAACACCTAGATCTGGAATAGTACCGCATATCGGGCCTTACAACTTGGTATCAGAGCCTTACCGACCGTAGGATCCCCTCTCTGGCCGAAGTCGAGTCTAGACAAAAACTATTTTGTAGTTACTAAGTTAGTTATCGGAGAGTAGGAATCTTTTTACTCCTTACCTTTGCTCTGGTCAGGACAAGTGTCGTAAGAGTTTTAATCTTGACTTATTCCCTTTCAAAATCTAGGATGTCGAGTGTTTGGAGTATCGAAACCGTTACAATGCCTTGCTTGGAGCGTATTGTCTCGATTCCGAGCTCAGGTGGGAATTCCTATAGCACCTTTAGCTTCTCTGATCTCGGTTATCATCTGGGTCATCCATTGCCATCCATCCTTTTGCCGGTGTTTTTACAACTTGCGTCGAAAAGCACTATTCCTTTGACCAGGTTTTAGATGTCGTTCTTCCTCTTGACACTGACGGTTTCGTTTTTTTGACGATGTCGTCTCTCTGCGGAAATTTTATCTCGACCGAAGTTCGACGTCGACATGGAGCAGAGTCCCTTGTTGGTGGTGTTGAAGAATCGTCGACTCTCTTTCTCCCCCCCTCTCCCCCGGATCGTCCTGGATCTCGGGGCGAGATCCCTTGTTGGTGGTGTTGTATTGTAACAGCCCAGTTTTTGCAAAAATTAAATTTTTTGTTTTCGGTGTGAATTGTTTGATTGTCTGAGTTGTTTGCAGTGTTTGCTTCACCGAAATAATAATCGGTGAATATTTCTCCCCCTTATTCTCGTATCGGATGCGTGACCGACCCCTTTTCCACCACGGCACACGACCTTGCGACACCGGGATTTCACCCGAGCACCGTCGCTACCGGCACAGGACCAACCATCGCCACCGGAACGAAAAACCCGTTTATTTAATAAACGGATTATTTTATTGGGGCACCAAAAAATGTTGTCGGAACGTCACCGCAGTGAGGTACGATCAACGGGCTCGACGGGATGAGCGCGTGGTTCGAGATTTCGTCGGAATCGGAGTCCGTACGGGGTCTCGGCGGTCACGAACGCGATCACCGGACGCGAGAGAGGGGTACCGAGGGCGTTTGCGTAAACAGGCCAGCCAACCTGCCTATATAAAGACCACCACACTCCCACCCATTATTAGGGTTTCCCCTCTGGAAATATGCAGCCACCCCCCCTCACAAACCTCCAGATCTGCAAAAAAAAAACCTCCAAACCTGGAAGCTCGAGGGCTATCCACAGTGTTGGTTTAGTTACCCCGACCTCGTCCAGACGGTAGAGGCCGACTCGATAGCGCGGCCGGCTTTTGAGTTGGATGTCGACTCACCGGGGGCCACCCGGATTTGTGCGTTGTTAGTTAGAGGGACCTGTCGTTCCGGATCTCTTGGGACTAAATCATAAAATGGTTGCCTATCATGGGTAGCAACTGAGAGAGATGGGCGTGCGTGCGGAGCCTCCTAATGGGCAGTTGGTACACCCCTGCAGGGTTAAATCTTTTCGAGAAGCCGTGTCCACGGTTATGGACGACTTGAGACCTACTCCTTGTTCATAGACAACAACAACTGAGATAATCTTAATATAACTTGATCAACGTGTGTGTGTTCCTTGATTGCTTCTTCTTCGTCGGGATGCGAAGAGGAGGACAAGGATAGGATAGGTGTTATGCTTGCGTAAGTAGTTGGTAGCAAGACTTGTTGGAGGCGATTCCTCATCGAATGCTTGGCTTCTTACCTTACTCTCTAGATCGTTAGCCACTTCATAAATGCTAGTGCGGCAGCAACCTCACCACTTACCCCTTCCTTACCGTAAACTACTAGTTGTCCTAGAATGACGAGTGATGAAGTCCTTGCTGGGTCAGATGACCACTACAGTTGGATGCTGAGTACCTCTGTACTCATGATACTACCCCCAAACTCTTTTCAGGGTTCTTGATCGACAACAGGTATGGTGACCGACGTTCCACGTGGAGACTCGACGACGACTAGTTAGGCGGATCCCGGCGGAGGACCTGGACCCGTGTGGTTATTGGATCGATGTTTTTCTCTTTGCCACTAGGCATTTGCTTGTAGTCTGTACCCAGACATGTATCTTCCGTTTTTGTATTGTATTTGAGGCAGTTGTATGCCGATTGTATGAGATGTTGTATCCTTATATCTGTAATGTTGTGATATCATGTTGGAAATCCGGGGCATATGGCTTTGTCATATGTCGCGGTGGGATCGATATGTGATTCGTCCCCGGGTCTGGGTGGAAACACCTAGATCTGGAATAGTACCGCATATCGGGCCTTACAACTTGGTATCAGAGCCTTACCGACCGTAGGATCCCCTCTCTGGCCGAAGTCGAGTCTAGACAAAAACTATTTTGTAGTTACTAAGTTAGTTATCGGAGAGTAGGAATCTTTTTACTCCTTACCTTTGCTCTGGTCAGGACAAGTGTCGTAAGAGTTTTAATCTTGACTTATTCCCTTTCAAAATCTAGGATGTCGAGTGTTTGGAGTATCGAAACCGTTACAATGCCTTGCTTGGAGCGTATTGTCTCGATTCCGAGCTCAGGTGGGAATTCCTATAGCACCTTTAGCTTCTCCGATCTCGGTTATCATCTGGGTCATCCATTGCCATCCATCCTTTTGCCGGTGTTTTTACAACTTGCGTCGAAAAGCACTATTCCTTTGACCAGGTTTTAGATGTCGTTCTTCCTCTTGACACTGACGGTTTCGTTTTTTTGACGATGTCGTCTCTCTGCGGAAATTTTTTCTCGACCGAAGTTCGACGTCGACATGGAGCAGAGTCCCTTGTTGGTGGTGTTGAAGAATCGTCGACTCTCTTTCTCCCCCCCTCTCCCCCGGATCGTCCTGGATCTCGGGACGAGATCCCTTGTTGGTGGTGTTGTATTGTAACAGCCCAGTTTTTGCAAAAATTAACATTTTTGTTTTCGGTGTGAATTGTTTGATTGTCTGAGTTGTTTGCAGTGTTTGCTTCACCGAAATAATAATCGGTGAATATTTCTCCCCCTTATTCTCGTATCGGATGCGTGACCGACCCCTTTTCCACCACGGCACACGACCTTGCGACACCGGGATTTCACCCGAGCACCGTCGCTACCGGCACAGGACCAACCATCGCCACCGGAACGAAAAACCCGTTTATTTAATAAACGGATTATTTTATTGGGGCACCAAAAAATGTTGTCGGAACGTCACCGCAGTGAGGTACGATCAACGGGCTCGACGCGCTGAGCGCGTGGTTCGAGATTTCGTCGAAATCAGAGTCCGTACGGGGTCTCGGCGGTCACGAACGCGATCACCGGACGCGAGAGAGGGGTACTGAGGGCGTTTGCGTAAACAGGCCAGCCAACCTGCCTATATAAAGACCACCACACTCCCACCCATTATTAGGGTTCCCCCTCTGGAAATTTTCAGCCACCCCCCCTCACAAACCTCCAGATCTGCAAAAAAAAACCTCCAAACCTGGAAGCTCGAGGGCTATCCACAGTGTTGGTTTAGTTACCCCGACCTCGTCCAGACGGTAGAGGCCGACTCGATAGCGCGGCCGGATTTTGAGTTGGATGTCGACTCACCGGGGGCCACCCGGATTTGTGTGTTGTTAGTTAGAGGGACCTGTCGTTCCAGATCTCTTGGGACTAAATCATAAAATGGTTGCCTATCATGGGTAGCAACTGAGAGAGATGGGCGTGCGTGCAGAGCCTCCTAATGGGCAGTTGGTACACCCCTGCAGGGTTAAATCTTTTCGAGAAGCCGTGTCCACGGTTATGGACGACTTGAGACCTACTCCTTGTTCATAGACAACAACAACTGAGATAATCTTAATATAACTTGATCAACGTGTGTGTGTGCCTTGATTGCTTCTTCTTCGTCGGGATGCGAAGAGGAGGACAAGGATAGGATAGGTGTTATGCTTGCGTAAGTAGTTGGTAGCAAGACTTGTTGGAGGCGATTCCTCATCGAATGCTTGGCTTCTTACCTTACTCTCTAGATCGTTAGCCACTTCATAAATGCTAGTGCGGCAGCAACCTCACCACTTACCCCTTCCTTACCGTAAACTACTAGTTGTCCTAGAATGACGAGTGATGAAGTCCTTGCTGGGTCAGATGACCACTACAGTTGGATGCTGAGTACCTCTGTACTCATGATACTACCCCCAAACTCTTTTCAGGGTTCTTGATCGACAACAGGTATGGTGACCGACGTTCCACGTGGAGACTCGACGACGACTAGTTAGGCGGATCCCGGCGGAGGACCTGGACCCGTGTGGTTATTGGATCGATGTTTTTCTCTTTGCCACTAGGCATTTGCTTGTAGTCTGTACCCAGACATGTATCTTCCGTTTTTGTATTGTATTTGAGGCAGTTGTATGCCGATTGTATGAGATGTTGTATCCTTATATCTGTAATGTTGTGATATCATGTTGGAAATCCGGGGCATATGGCTTTGTCATATGTCGCGGTGGGATCGATATGTGATTCGTCCCCGGGTCTGGGTGGAAACACCTAGATCTGGAATAGTACCGCATATCGGGCCTTACAACTTGGTATCAGAGCCTTACCGACCGTAGGATCCCCTCTCTGGCCGAAGTCGAGTCTAGACAAAAACTATTTTGTAGTTACTAAGTTAGTTATCGGAGAGTAGGAATCTTTTTACTCCTTACCTTTGCTCTGGTCAGGACAAGTGTCGTAAGAGTTTTAATCTTGACTTATTCCCTTTCAAAATCTAGGATGTCGAGTGTTTGGAGTATCGAAACCGTTACAATGCCTTGCTTGGAGCGTATTGTCTCGATTCCGAGCTCAGGTGGGAATTCCTATAGCACCTTTAGCTTCTCCGATCTCGGTTATCATCTGGGTCATCCATTGCCATCCATCCTTTTGCCGGTGTTTTTAAAACTTGCGTCGAAAAGCACTATTCCTTTGACCAGGTTTTAGATGTCGTTCTTCCTCTTGACACTGACGGTTTCGTTTTTTTGACGATGTCGTCTCTCTGCGGAAATTTTTTCTCGACCGAAGTTCGACGTTGACATGGAGCAGAGTCCCTTGTTGGTGGTGTTGAAGAATCGTCGACTCTCTTTCTCCCCCCCTCTCCCCCGGATCGTCCTGGATCTCGGGACGAGATCCCTTGTTGGTGGTGTTGTATTGTAACAGCCCAGTTTTTGCAAAAATTAAATTTTTTGTTTTCGGTGTGAATTGTTTGATTGTCTGAGTTGTTTGCAGTGTTTGCTTCACCGAAATAATAATCGGTGAATATTTCTCCCCCTTATTCTCGTATCGGATGCGTGACCGACCCCTTTTCCACCACGGCACACAACCTTGCGACACCGGGATTTCACCCGAGCACCGTCGCTACCGGCACAGGACCAACCATCGCCACCGGAACGAAAAACCCGTTTATTTAATAAACGGATTATTTTATTGGGGCACCAAAAAATGTTGTCGGAACGTCACCGCAGTGAGGTACGATCAACGGGCTCGACGCGATGAGCGCGTGGTTCGAGATTTCGTCAGAATCGGAGTCCGTACGGGGTCTCGGCGGTCACGAACGCGATCACCGGACGCGAGAGAGGGGTACCGAGGGCGTTTGCGTAAACAGGCCAGCCAACCTGCCTATATAAAGACCACCACACTCCCACCCATTATTAGGGTTCCCCCTCTGGAAATTTGCAGCCACCCCCCCCCCTCACAAACCTCCAGATCTGCAAAAAAAACCTCCAAACCTGGAAGCTCGAGGGCTATCCACAGTGTTGGTTTAGTTACCCCGACCTCGTCCAGACGGTAGAGGCCGACTCGATAGCGCGGCCGGCTTTTGAGTTGGATGTCGACTCACCGGGGGCCACCCGGATTTGTGCGTTGTTAGTTAGAGGGACCTGTCGTTCCGGATCTCTTGGGACTAAATCATAAAATGGTTGCCTATCATGGGTAGCAACTGAGAGAGATGGGCGTGCGTGCGGAGCCTCCTAATGGGCAGTTGGTACACCCCTGCAGGGTTAAATCTTTTCGAGAAGCCGTGTCCACGGTTATGGACGACTTGAGACCTACTCCTTGTTCATAGACAACAACAACTGAGATAATCTTAATATAACTTGATCAACGTGTGTGTGTGCCTTGATTGCTTCTTCTTCGTCGGGATGCGAAGAGGAGGACAAGGATAGGATAGGTGTTATGCTTGCGTAAGTAGTTGGTAGCAAGACTTGTTGGAGGCGATTCCTCATCGAATGCTTGGCTTCTTACCTTACTCTCTAGATCGTTAGCCACTTCATAAATGCTAGTGCGGCAGCAACCTCACCACTTACCCCTTCCTTACCGTAAACTACTAGTTGTCCTAGAATGACGAGTGATGAAGTCCTTGCTGGGTCAGATGACCACTACAGTTGGATGCTGAGTACCTCTGTACTCATGATACTACCCCCAAACTCTTTTCAGGGTTCTTGATCGACAACAGGTATGGTGACCGACGTTCCACGTGGAGACTCGACGACGACTAGTTAGGCGGATCCCGGCGGAGGACCTGGACCCGTGTGGTTATTGGATCGATGTTTTTCTCTTTGCCACTAGGCATTTGCTTGTAGTCTGTACCCAGACATGTATCTTCCGTTGTTGTATTGTATTTGAGGCAGTTGTATGCCGATTGTATGAGATGTTGTATCCTTATATCTGTAATGTTGTGATATCATGTTGGAAATCCGGGGCATATGGCTTTGTCATATGTCGCGGTGGGATCGATATGTGATTCGTCCCCGGGTCTGGGTGGAAACACCTAGATCTGGAATAGTACCGCATATCGGGCCTTACAACTTGGTATCAGAGCCTTACCGACCGTAGGATCCCCTCTCTGGCCGAAGTCGAGTCTAGACAAAAACTATTTTGTAGTTACTAAGTTAGTTATCGGAGAGTAGGAATCTTTTTACTCCTTACCTTTGCTCTGGTCAGGACAAGTGTCGTAAGAGTTTTAATCTTGACTTATTCCCTTTCAAAATCTAGGATGTCGAGTGTTTGGAGTATCGAAACCGTTACAATGCCTTGCTTGGAGCGTATTGTCTCGATTCCGAGCTCAGGTGGGAATTCCTATAGCACCTTTAGCTTCTCTGATCTCGGTTATCATCTGGGTCATCCATTGCCATCCATCCTTTTGCCGGTGTTTTTACAACTTGCGTCGAAAAGCACTATTCCTTTGACCAGGTTTTAGATGTCGTTCTTCCTCTTGACACTGACGGTTTCGTTTTTTTGACGATGTCGTCTCTCTGCGGAAATTTTATCTCGACCGAAGTTCGACGTCGACATGGAGCAGAGTCCCTTGTTGGTGGTGTTGAAGAATCGTCGACTCTCTTTCTCCCCCCCTCTCCCCCGGATCGTCCTGGATCTCGGGGCGAGATCCCTTGTTGGTGGTGTTGTATTGTAACAGCCCAGTTTTTGCAAAAATTAAATTTTTTGTTTTCGGTGTGAATTGTTTGATTGTCTGAGTTGTTTGCAGTGTTTGCTTCACCGAAATAATAATCGGTGAATATTTCTCCCCCTTATTCTCGTATCGGATGCGTGACCGACCCCTTTTCCACCACGGCACACGACCTTGCGACACCGGGATTTCACCCGAGCACCGTCGCTACCGGCACAGGACCAACCATCGCCACCGGAACGAAAAACCCGTTTATTTAATAAACGGATTATTTTATTGGGGCACCAAAAAATGTTGTCGGAACGTCACCGCAGTGAGGTACGATCAACGGGCTCGACGGGATGAGCGCGTGGTTCGAGATTTCGTCGGAATCGGAGTCCGTACGGGGTCTCGGCGGTCACGAACGCGATCACCGGACGCGAGAGAGGGGTACCGAGGGCGTTTGCGTAAACAGGCCAGCCAACCTGCCTATATAAAGACCACCACACTCCCACCCATTATTAGGGTTTCCCCTCTGGAAATATGCAGCCACCCCCCCTCACAAACCTCCAGATCTGCAAAAAAAAAACCTCCAAACCTGGAAGCTCGAGGGCTATCCACAGTGTTGGTTTAGTTACCCCGACCTCGTCCAGACGGTAGAGGCCGACTCGATAGCGCGGCCGGCTTTTGAGTTGGATGTCGACTCACCGGGGGCCACCCAGATTTGTGCGTTGTTAGTTAGAGGGACCTGTCGTTCCGGATCTCTTGGGACTAAATCATAAAATGGTTGCCTATCATGGGTAGCAACTGAGAGAGATGGGCGTGCGTGCGGAGCCTCCTAATGGGCAGTTGGTACACCCCTGCAGGGTTAAATCTTTTCGAGAAGCCGTGTCCACGGTTATGGACGACTTGAGACCTACTCCTTGTTCATAGACAACAACAACTGAGATAATCTTAATATAACTTGATCAACGTGTGTGTGTTCCTTGATTGCTTCTTCTTCGTCGGGATGCGAAGAGGAGGACAAGGATAGGATAGGTGTTATGCTTGCGTAAGTAGTTGGTAGCAAGACTTGTTGGAGGCGATTCCTCATCGAATGCTTGGCTTCTTACCTTACTCTCTAGATCGTTAGCCACTTCATAAATGCTAGTGCGGCAGCAACCTCACCACTTACCCCTTCCTTACCGTAAACTACTAGTTGTCCTAGAATGACGAGTGATGAAGTCCTTGCTGGGTCAGATGACCACTACAGTTGGATGCTGAGTACCTCTGTACTCATGATACTACCCCCAAACTCTTTTCAGGGTTCTTGATCGACAACAGGTATGGTGACCGACGTTCCACGTGGAGACTCGACGACGACTAGTTAGGCGGATCCCGGCGGAGGACCTGGACCCGTGTGGTTATTGGATCGATGTTTTTCTCTTTGCCACTAGGCATTTGCTTGTAGTCTGTACCCAGACATGTATCTTCCGTTGTTGTATTGTATTTGAGGCAGTTGTATGCCGATTGTATGAGATGTTGTATCCTTATATCTGTAATGTTGTGATATCATGTTGGAAATCCGGGGCATATGGCTTTGTCATATGTCGCGGTGGGATCGATATGTGATTCGTCCCCGGGTCTGGGTGGAAACACCTAGATCTGGAATAGTACCGCATATCGGGCCTTACAACTTGGTATCAGAGCCTTACCGACCGTAGGATCCCCTCTCTGGCCGAAGTCGAGTCTAGACAAAAACTATTTTGTAGTTACTAAGTTAGTTATCGGAGAGTAGGAATCTTTTTACTCCTTACCTTTGCTCTGGTCAGGACAAGTGTCGTAAGAGTTTTAATCTTGACTTATTCCCTTTCAAAATCTAGGATGTCGAGTGTTTGGAGTATCGAAACCGTTACAATGCCTTGCTTGGAGCGTATTGTCTCGATTCCGAGCTCAGGTGGAAATTCCTATAGCACCTTTAGCTTCTCCGATCTCGGTTATCATCTGGGTCATCCATTGCCATCCATCCTTTTGCCGGTGTTTTTACAACTTGCGTCGAAAAGCACTATTCCTTTGACCAGGTTTTAGATGTCGTTCTTCCTCTTGACACTGACGGTTTCGTTTTTTTGACGATGTCGTCTCTCTGCGGAAATTTTATCTCGACCGAAGTTCGACGTCGACATGGAGCAGAGTCCCTTGTTGGTGGTGTTGAAGAATCGTCGACTCTCTTTCTCCCCCCCTCTCCCCCGGATCGTCCTGGATCTCGGGACGAGATCCCTTGTTGGTGGTGTTGTATTGTAACAGCCCAGTTTTTGCAAAAATTAAATTTTTTGTTTTCGGTGTGAATTGTTTGATTGTCTGAGTTGTTTGCAGTGTTTGCTTCACCGAAATAATAATCGGTGAATATTTCTCCCCCTTATTCTCGTATCGGATGCGTGACCGACCCCTTTTCCACCACGGCACACGACCTTGCGACACCGGGATTTCACCCGAGCACCGTCGCTACCGGCACAGGACCAACCATCGCCACCGGAACGAAAAACCCGTTTATTTAATAAACGGATTATTTTATTGGGGCACCAAAAAATGTTGTCGGAATGTCACCGCAGTGAGGTACGATCAACGGGCTCGACGCGATGAGCGCGTGGTTCGAGATTTCGTCGGAATCGGAGTCCGTACGGGGTCTCGGCGGTCACGAACGCGATCACCGGACGCGAGAGAGGGGTACCGAGGGCGTTTGCGTAAACAGGCCAGCCAACCTGCCTATATAAAGACCACCACACTCCCACCCATTATTAGGGTTTCCCCTCTGGAAATATGCAGCCACCCCCCCTCACAAACCTCCAGATCTGCAAAAAAAAACCTCCAAACCTGGAAGCTCGAGGGCTATCCACAGTGTTGGTTTAGTTACCCCGACCTCGTCCAGACGGTAGAGGCCGACTCGATAGCGCGGCCGGCTTTTGAGTTGGATGTCGACTCACCGGGGGCCACCCGGATTTGTGCGTTGTTAGTTAGAGGGACCTGTCGTTCCGGATCTCTTGGGACTAAATCATAAAATGGTTGCCTATCATGGGTAGCAACTGAGAGAGATGGGCGTGCGTGCGGAGCCTCCTAATGGGCAGTTGGTACACCCCTGCAGGGTTAAATCTTTTCGAGAAGCCGTGTCCACGGTTATGGACGACTTGAGACCTACTCCTTGTTCATAGACAACAACAACTGAGATAATCTTAATATAACTTGATCAACGTGTGTGTGTTCCTTGATTGCTTCTTCTTCGTCGGGATGCGAAGAGGAGGACAAGGATAGGATAGGTGTTATGCTTGCGTAAGTAGTTGGTAGCAAGACTTGTTGGAGGCGATTCCTCATCGAATGCTTGGCTTCTTACCTTACTCTCTAGATCGTTAGCCACTTCATAAATGCTAGTGCGGCAGCAACCTCACCACTTACCCCTTCCTTACCGTAAACTACTAGTTGTCCTAGAATGACGAGTGATGAAGTCCTTGCTGGGTCAGATGACCACTACAGTTGGATGCTGAGTACCTCTGTACTCATGATACTACCCCCAAACTCTTTTCAGGGTTCTTGATCGACAACAGGTATGGTGACCGACGTTCCACGTGGAGACTCGACGACGACTAGTTAGGCGGATCCCGGCGGAGGACCTGGACCCGTGTGGTTATTGGATCGATGTTTTTCTCTTTGCCACTAGGCATTTGCTTGTAGTCTGTACCCAGACATGTATCTTCCGTTGTTGTATTGTATTTGAGGCAGTTGTATGCCGATTGTATGAAATGTTGTATCCTTATATCTGTAATGTTGTGATATCATGTTGGAAATCCGGGGCATATGGCTTTGTCATATCTCGCGGTGGGATCGATATGTGCTTCGTCCCCGGGTCTGGGTGGAAACACCTAGATCTGGAATAGTACCGCATATCGGGCCTTACAGATTCTCAAGCTGCTAGCCGCAGGTATTATCTACCCTATAGCTGATAGTAAGTGGGTAATCCCGGTTCATTGTGTTCCAAAGAAAGGAGGTACAACTGTGGTTCCTAATGATAAGAATGAACTAATACCTCAGAGAATTATTATTGGATATAGAATGTGTATTGATGACAGGAAGCTGAACAAGGCAACCAGGAAGGACCACTACCCGTTGCCGTTCATCGGCCAAATGCTTGAAAGGTTATCCAAAAATACTCATTTTTGTTATCTAGATGGTTATTCTGGCTTCTCTCAAATTCATGTTAACACTGCTGATCAAGAGAAGACCACTTTTACTTGTCCCTATGGTACTTATGCTTACAGGCGTATGCCTTTTGGTTTATGTAATGCCCCTGCTACTTTTCAAAGGTGTATGTCTGCTATCTTTCATGGTTTTTGTGAAGAAATTGTGGAGGTATTCATGGACAATTTCTCCGTCTATGGAACCTCTTTTGACCATTGTCTCCACAACCTTAATAAAGATTTGTAGAGATGTGAGGAGAAAAGTTTGGTGCTTAACTGGGAGAACTGCCACTTTATGGCAATGAGGGAATTGTTCTTGGCCACAAGATTTCCGAGAGGGGAATTGAGGTGGACAGGGCCAAGATCGAAGCAATTGAAAGGATGCCTATCCAAGGGACATCAAAGGTATTCGTAGTTTTCCCGGTCATGTTGGTTTCTATAGAAGATTTATTAAAGACTTTTCTAAGACTTCGAGACCCCTAACTAATCTTCTCCAGAAGGACGTTCCTTTTGTTTTTGATGAAGATTGTAAGGAATCCTTCGAAGTTCTTAAGAAAGCTTTAATAACCGCTCCTATAGTACAACCACCTGATTGGAATTTACCTTTTGAAATTATGTGTGATGCTAGTGATTTTGCTGTTGGAACTGTTTTAGGACAAAGGGTTGATAAGAAATTGAATTTTATATATTATGCTAGAAAAACCCTTGATAGTGCTCAAAAGAATTATGCTACTATTGAGAAGGAATTCTTAGCAGTAGTGTTTGCTTGTGATAAGTTTAGGCAGTATATTGTTGATTCTAAAATTATTATTCATACTGACCATGCTGCCATTAAGTATCTTATGGAGAAGAAGGATGCCAAACCAAGACTCATCCGATGGGTACTCCTTCTTCAAGAATTTGATTTGCAGATCGTCGATAGGGAAGGAGCAGACAATCCGGTGGCGGATAATCTTTCAAGGATGGAAGATATACCGCATGATCCAATTCCAGTCAACGACAGTTTCCCAGATGAACAGGTAGCTATTGTAAAAGTACAATCTCTCTCCGATCCTTGGTTTGCAGATTATGCTAACTTTATCTTTGCAAAGTTTTTACCTCGAGGTTTAACATTTCAGCAAAGGAAGAAGTTCTTCCACGATTTGAGGCATTACTTTTGGGACGACCCACATCTTTTCAAAGAAGTTCCAGATGGGATCGTGAGGAGCAGGAGATGCATACCGGAACATGAGCAGAAGGACATTCTCAAAAAATTTCACGACAGTCCATATGGAGGACATCATGCCGGTGAGAGGACCGCACATAAGGTTCTTCAATCTGGTTTTTATTGGCCTACTCTCTTTAAGTATGCTAGAAGTTATGTTTTATCCTGTGATAAGTGTTAGAGAGTTGGTAATATTAGTAGAAGGAATGAGATGCCTATGAATTACTCTCTAGTGATTGAGCCTTTTGATTGCTGGGGTTTTGATTTTATGGGTCCTTTTCCTTCCTCGCACAAGTACACTCGCATTTTAGTTGCTGTTGATTATGTTACCAAGTGGGTAGAGGAAATCCCCACTGAAAGTGCTGATCACAAGACATCTTTGAAAATGCTCAAGGATGTAATTTTTCCTAGGTTTGGAGTACCCAGGTACCTCATGACATGATGGGGGTTCACACTTTACGCATGGAGATTTTAGAAAAGCTTTAGCCAAGTACGATGTCAATCATAGAATTGCTTCACCGTACCACCCTCAAACTAGTGGGAAAGTTGAGCTCACCAATAGAGAGATCAAGTTGATCTTACAGAAAACAGTCAATAGAAATAGAAAAGATTGGTCGAATAAGTTAGGAGATGCTCTGTGGGCTTATAGAACTGCTTACAAAAACCCCATGGGCATGTCTCTCTATAGTTTGGTCTATGGCAAGGCTTGCCATTTGCCATTAGAATTAGAACACAAAGCTTTCTGGGCTATTAGAGAGCTTAATGCTGACCCGAAATTAGCTGGTGAAAAGCGTCTCATGAACTTGACTTCTCTAGATGAGTGGAGAAGTGAAGCTTACGAGAGTGCTAAGATGTTCAAGGAAAAGGTAAAGAAGTGGCACGATAGGAGGATTCTGAAACGTGAATTTAATGTTGGTGATAAAGTTTTGTTGTTTAGATCCCGTTTCAGGTTTTCTCCAGGTAAACTACTTTCCGGGTGGGAAGGGCCATTTCATATTGAGGAAGTCTACCGGTCTGGTGCAATCAAGATTAACAATTTCGAAGGCAGAAAACCTCAAGTTGCGAATGGGAAAAGACTTAAGCATTACATAGTAGGAGACCCTGTAAATGTTGATGTGGATTTGGTATACACAACAACTCATGAAGAACATGTTGCAGCCCTGTTTCAGACACCAGCAGAAGCAGAATAAGAAAAGGTATGTATTACGGTAAGGAAACATCGCGAAACCGCCATATAAGTTCCAGATTACGAGTTTTTGTAAAATTAGGAAAATTTGAGATTCCAGCTCCAGGGGGCCTAGGCGCCCCCCTGGCCGCGCCGGGAGGCCGCCTGCGCACCCAGGAGTCCGTCTCCGACCCCACTTTGGCTCGTTACCTTCCTTTCTGTACGGAAATTTTTGCTATATATTTTCCCGGGTTGTTCCGACAACGGATCTCGCGATTTCGTGTGTTTTCTTTTCGAGCTGTTTCTGCCAGAAAATATTTCAGATAGACCTAGGTGCCATGGCCTCCCCAAGTTCCCCGAAGGACAAGTTCGTCATCAACGTCATCAACCCTTACCTCGCTGAGGTGAAGAAGCACCCCCAGATCCTTCATGTGGAGGATGGTGACCTCCATAAGGAGGATTTGAAGGGACCAGTCAAGGAGGGGAGCACCGAGGAGCGGCTGAAGGAGGTGGAACATGAGGTATTCAAGTTCAAGAATATGGTGGAGCGTGGTGTTGAAGCTAACTTCGACGTCATGAACGAGATAGAGACTTCCCACAAGAAGGAGATGAAGGAGATGTGGTCAAGTTTGTCCGCACTAGAAGAAAAAGTTTATGAGCTCCAAGCACAGATCTATGATCTGCAGAACCAGAACTGTGAGTATGAACTAAAGTTTCTGCGCATGGGTTTGGGTGCTGAGTGCAGGATCCTGGAGACGGGAATGTCCTTTGAGACTGGAGAACAGCTGCCATGGAAGCGCTTCGCCAAGGAGTACGTGACCAACAAGAACAAGGATGAGGAGTAAATCTCCTTGGGTAATGGCATCCCCTTAGCCTATTCCAAGCTTGGGGGAGTGCCCGGTATCTTTATCTTTATCTTTGTCTTTTAGAGTCAAGTAGAGTTGTATACTGTCTAGGGAAGTTATCTTATAAAATAGCTGTTTGCATTGAGGTCTATCACTCCTTTTTGGGAGAGTTATGTATCCGTGAGTGTGGAGTCGTGATGGAATATTAATGAGAAGTCTATTGATCCCTTCGCTGCACTCGGTATTCTCTTCACGCAATCGACCTTATGATGGTTCTTATGGGGAGTATTGACCTTATATCAGGTATGGCTTTGAAAACTTTATTTAATCTTGGCAAACATAGCTTTGGTCATAACAACAAGCATGATTTCCTCAAAGTAGCGACATAGCCAAAACCTTTTTGTTATTATGCTTGTAGTGTTATGTTGAAAAGGAAGACAACTTGATGTGCTATGCTTGTTTTAATGTTTATGCTTTATATTGCTTTGCATCCAAGTCATCATCAATTGTCTGTTCTCTCAAAGCCTTTGCTAGCCAAACCTCTGTACTAAGCGGAATTCTGCTTGTACTTCCATGCCCTGAAACCAGTATCTCCGTTATGAGTCCACTATACCTTCCTATTCGTGGTATTCCACTACCACTCCTAAAGTATAGAATTTTTGTGTTATCCTTAAATGTTCATAATCTTCTATTTTGTGCCCCTGTTTTAGCTCATGAGGAAGTAGTATTTAATTCATGATCTTCTTAAGTTGAACAAGTTTTATCCCAGGATTGCATGTCTAATCTGCAAACCCCTAATACGAGGAGGAACTGGCATGAGTGCGCCCAGCTCACAAAATATAATACAACAAAAAAACCCTCCTTCACGCTTTGTTCATGAGAAAAGAAAACTTTGGCAGTGATAAACAAAGGAGATTGCGGGGATGTGATCATCCCCGTGTGGGAGCCATTCCTCGAAACTTGTCCAATCTGAGAAGTAATTGAGTTTTCTATTAGCATTCGTTGAAAAATCATGCACCTCTCAAAACTTGTTTTTATTCTGTTTGATTTAAGGATAGCAGTTGAGTTTTCCCTGCTTGGCTTTAACAAGGCCTTAATTTTAGTTTTAGTTGAGTCAATTTCCTACTTCTTTCTTTTCCCAAAGAGAACAGACACTTGATGCTGATAAGGATTCATCCATATAATGTTGCACTAAATTTTTGCCATGCCATATCATTGTTGACATTATCTTTTGATAAGTAAGTTGTTTGCAAAAGCATTTCCCAAGCAGACATCTTTCTTTGTGTTAGCATTTGCACTTCATGACTAATAGCTTGTTCTTTCAAAAAGTTCCAAATTGTCTCTTCAAAATATAAAGAGAAAAGGCAAAGGTAAAAGCTATTAGTTGTTCCTTGACCAAAGGACTTGTTTGCCATGATTTGATGAGTTTCCTTAGCCCTACTTTTGTTTATAATTTTTATTACTCTTTCATAAGGGCTTTATGAATTGAAGATTGTTGTTGAGGATGTTTGAGTTTGGTGAAGAAATCATGATGCTTCTTGTCTGTATTCTATTTATCGACACTTCACTCTCTAAACTTGTGGACAGGTTTACCGAGCTCAGTTTTCGCTTGGGGACAAGCGAGGTCTAAGCTTGGGGGAGTTGATACGTCCAAAATGCATCACTATTTTATATCATACTTCATCCTTATTCATTGATATATTTCACATTACGATGATGTTCTTATGTTGTTTTGGCTTGTTTTACACAGTTTTCAACTTTCCGGTGCCGAAGCAGCAGACGCAGGATTCAGCGGTAAAAAGTGGACGCTGAGTTGCTGAAGAAGAATACCTCCAAATTGCCTGAAAATCGATGGAGGGTATTTTCCGAAGGATTAACGAAGACTCGCCGAAGAGGGGCCAGAGGGGGCCCCAGGGGCCCCAGGCGGCCACCTGGCGCGGCCCCACCCCTGGCCGCTCCGGGAGGGCGCTTGGAGCCTGGGGCCACTCCCGGCTCCTCCCTCTGGCCTATATACTCCTCGTTACGTGAAAACCCTAAAAAAGAAGCTTTTACGGAAGGGGAGATCATCTCCATCGTCATCACCATCGTCACGACATCATCGAGATCATCATCAACATCATCCCCAACATCAGCGCCATCTCCACCACCATCCAATCTCACCTCACAAGTTTATCTTGTGTTGTAATCTGTACTATCTATCCTCTCTACTCTACGGGTGTTGATTACTACTTTGTGGTGAATGCTATTGAGTTTTGTTGGAGAAATATCATTATGTCCAGATTTTTTATCATATATTTATCACCTCTGATCATGATCTCTTTTATGTCTTGTGAGTAGTTACTTTAGTTCTTGAGGACATGGGAGAAGTCTAGTTGTTAGTAGTCATATGATGTTGAAGTAATATGTGTTGTTTGATATTTAAGTTGTGTTGTTATTTTCCTAGTGGTGTTGTGTGAGTCGAACACTCAACACTTCGTCTTATTAAGTACCTAGGGGAATACATTGTGTATAAAGGATGCTTACGGTGGGTTGCCGGAGTGACAGAAACCTGAACCCCAGTTTGCACAAGGGAATAATGGATCCTTGATCTTATTGTTGTGGTTAGGCTTCGCCTTAATTTCTATCTTGTACTAGAAGTATACCCCGCGCGTTGCTGCGGAAATTGCTATGAAAACTATATGCATAAATAAAAAGTATAAAAATATGATACATTAAGTTGTCTAAGTGAAGATGCAACAGAAACATGTGTGTATTAAAAATTATTAGGGTGAACAATAAAATAATTAAAATATGATTGATATGGAGATGAGATGGACAATTGATTGGCTAAGAAATGGATGATGTAGATATCTTGCATGTGAAGAGAGATAATTTAAATGACCTAAGTGGATGACATGGATAATTAATTGGCTAAAAGAATATATGATGTGGATAGCTTGCATGTTGAGATAGACAACTTAAATGATCTATAGTGGGGTTTTGTCTTATAAGAAGTATAGATTTGCGGATGCTTGCAAGTTGTTTAATCATAAGAGTGCACTTATCTTAGTCTAGAAGGTGTGCTAGCATAGATCCACCCACTCAACACTTATCAGCACAACACATGTTATCGATACAGAGTTTGGCGAAAGCACGTGACTACCTCTCCATGTGTCCTCAAGAACGCTTTAGTCTTTATAAGTCCAGTTGCCAGGCTTATCCTTTGCTCAAAAGGATTGGGGCACTTGCTGCTCCTCAGCGCTATTTACTTTGCTTGCTTTTATCTTATTGTTGCTTATATCCAAAACCCCTAAAAAGTTATCTTTCAGTGCCTGCAGTTATTCCTTATTCAAAATCACCTATCAATACCTTTCGCTCCTCGTTGGGTTCGACACTCTTACTTATCGAAAACGCTGCAATAGATCCCCTACGGTTGTGGGTCATCAGATATCTAGGTAGATGCATATATACAAGGTTAGTGATTTGTTTACCTTCCATTGCTCAACATCGCATCTCTAACGCAGAGGAAGAAGATGAGGGAGAGTTGATAAAGCGTGAAGGAGCATAGTCCTGTAAACAAGATCCAATTCGGAAGAAATCCCATGAGCAGATCCAAAAGAATCCCTGCGAGCAAGATCAATCCTCTAACAAATATTGAACGTCGATCTATCTATGGTTGATCCACACATACGGTACAACTGACCCGGTAGGGCTCCACCGTCTAGAGCTCGGTTCCACCGGAGTAAAGAGGAGGGTGGAGCAACCCTTCGGGGTATAGTAAAGATTAGATCTAATAGAGAGGAGAGAGGGGCAGCCCAACGGTAGAATAGATATGTTGTGTTTGGGGTTGCCACGCCTCATATATTTATAAAGGGGGCCGGGAGGGAGACCATCTTGGGGAAGGGGGCATATCCAATGGGGTGCGTTAGGATTGGATGCGCCCTAGGGTTTCCGTCCCCGAATAGAGTTGGTTGCACCATATTGTGGTGCGGACGAATAGAGTTTGCGCCACTATATGGGCCTCTTTTTTCCAAGTGGCTCATCTTCCCACTTGGGCCTTCCAAGTGGGAGAGGGCCCATTGATATTTCCTATCTTTTAATAATTTTGCGAAATCCGGGAATTCACAAGAAATAAACATTCATTATATTTAGACCATCCCGGAACTTTTCCAGCCCTCTAGGCTTTTGAAAACTCTTCCCGAAACTTTTTCAGTTCCCAAAATGATTCCGGTTTTCTCCGATCACTCCGAAACTTTTTCGGTGTGATATACATGCTCCTCTACCTCTCTAGTACTCAAAAAATCAGCTACCCTTAAGGCCTCATTGGTTCCATGGGGAGCAAACCCAGGGAAGGAAATCCCTAGTCCGGGTAGGTGGATTCCACGGGAGGGAGATGGGGAGAATTCTCTCCTCGTCTTGAGACCGGGATATCACACCCCGGATTTGGCAGGGATCTTTGGAGGATCTCTATGCACCAAACGAGCCATAAGTGTGTGACCCAATAGCTTCGGCCGAATACGGACATGAACCACAAACTGACTTTTCTCGGAACAATAACCAATAGCGGAGCCATGGGCACCCATAATAGTTCTCGTACCCACACAAATATAAATTCGAGTGAACCATAAGCTTAACATGCCAATCCCATTTACTTCAAGATAATATACAAAACCTGAGATGAGATCTTTTAGGTATCTATATGATCAACTATTTAACCACTATACCAAGTTATCTTCTTGGATATATTAGTGGTGGGCCTCAAAGGTTCATGCCATTGTCTAAATATGTAGGTCATTTAAATTTTTGATTTTATTTATGTTAGTGTTTTATTTCTCATGATCAAGGTGTTGTGTAATTTTTTTTAACTTTGTTGAATTCAATAATTGCTACATTGTAACCATTTATTTATAAATTTGTATTCATTGGATATAGTTTAAATATAAATTGCAACTATACATTAAAAATTAATAACAAAAGATTGGAAGAAGTATCATAAATAAGGTATAATTTAAGTTTGTACTTAATTGGATATAATTATTATTTTAAATACATAATTATTTTACATCTATTGTTTAATCTAATAGTATTTACCTCATTTTAATATCTAGAAGTCCATTTACTGATTTAAAATAAAAAAACAACCCAAAAGAAGGCAATAGTTACACATGACTCTAATTATGAACTAACTTCAAACCCACAAAAAATAAAAAATAAATATAAATATATACCTAATAATAAAGGAAGGTGACTTTTTTACCGTTTTAACATTTTTGCATAAAAGCCCCTTCCTTTTTGGGTAATCAACCCGCGGTCCAGAGTGTCCAGAATAAAAAAAATATGATCCTTTCATTAGATTCACCTTATTGGGCCTGCCTAGGTGAGCTGGGAGCAGTTCTGATTTACCAGCCAGTGTCCTCGCCTATCCTTGCTGGGCCAAGGGCCTGCTTCACACCTTTTTTCCTATTAGTTCGAGAGGATAAAAATAACTGTTGTGCTGTTCTATTAGCTCCTTTTACTTTTTTATTAATTCATGGTAGTAAATAAATAAAATAAAAATGGAAAATATTTTTTTTTGTTCCTAACTTATAGATTTATTTTATTTACCAATTAGAATTACTATTTTGAGAATTAAAACATGGTCATATTGTTATTAGTTGTAAATTATTCCTTCCTAGATTAATTTAATTAATTCTATGATAATATAGTTCAAATATAGTAATTTTATTATTAATGCTACTTTTTTGTACCTAATTTTAATGCCAATATATAATTAAAATAAAATAAATAAAAACAATATTAAAAATACTTAACATTTATCATAAAGCTAGTTTTGTGGATTCGAACTGGAGACCTCCCGCTCCGCCTAGAAGTCAAATAGTGCTGCACTGCCTCATGATTATAAATGAAATAATTAAACCATTATTTTGAAGAAAAACATTTTCTTATATATAATTTGGATGAATTATTGGTCACCGAAGGGCTATTTAATTACGAGGAAATTGAGTGAATATGTCTCCAACAATAGAAAAATAAACACTAATTATTTTTAGGTAGTAAAGATAAAGATTGAAAGGACCATCAACATACGAAAATTTCCCGTGCATTGCAACCAATTAAGCTAAGAAAACATATCAACAACCTTTATTTTAACATAGCTTTCCACTCGTATCGGCACTTATCCTCATTATCATTGCCGACGATGCCCGCGATATACACGTGATCTCAAAGATGTTCAAATGTTGTCAATTTCAAGGCAATGAGCTCGGTCGCTGCACAACACATCTATTATTGAACCACACCAGAAGAGGTATTGTTAAAACTTTGCAGAGTAACCCCGTCGAGCTGGACGTTGAGTGTAGCCCTATGTGAGCTACTCCCTATACCCATTTCATATGCACGACTACATATTTTGCATAGACATTAGAGTATGTAATGAATTACACTATCCTAAAACTGTGGCAAGCTAATAAGACATGGGGAATTTGAAGCATTTTGTAAGAAAAAAGGGTATAATAAAATTGGAAAAACCTGATACAGTGTACATGAGGTGGAAGTGTCTGAAAAAGAAAACATAAGATGAAATCCTACATATTGTTAGTGCATCTAAAATATTTAATCCCCCATTTTAATGCAAGGATGGTATTTTTTTTCGTTTCTATCCAACGTAAAATAATTCTTATGGGTCAAAAATGCAAAGATAGTCTAAGCTAAAAAGAGCTGAAAAAAGAGTAAAGACATGTCTCATCTACTACTAATATAAAAAGCACCGAGGGGCTGGACCAATTGATCTCGTACGTCCAATGTTATTCATCTAACGAACCATATTACACCCATGTTGTATGGCACAACACGCCTAAACACTTTTTCTTTCTTTATTTATCCCATAAATCAAGTGTAATTACATGCACAATTTCCTTTATTGCTGCTCATAAATCCTCCATTTTAATTAGGTGTCATCTTTAATTTCCTTCCTTGTTTATCGCATGCAAATGCAATGCACAAATCGACTGCTCCTTTTTATTTCTCATGTCGGTTCATTTAATTAATAAATCCAAAGGCGTAGAAGAACGCCACGGATGGCAGCATGATGTCACACACGAAAGGTCGGGCGAAGAAATCGTTCCTTTGGCCAGGGAAAAAAATCTAATCCATCTAGCTGAAAAAAATCCTCACAAAAAGGGTTGAAGCGAACCTAATCCATCCAGCAGAAAAAACCCTTAATAAAAAGAAAAAACATTTTCGCGTGTGAACTGGAGGCGAGCGAGCGAGTCGTTCGATCGCTTTTGGCCAGGCTGTACGTACATGTGTATGTATACACACACCCAGGCTCTTGATCAGACGCCCTTCCTTTTGCACTCGCTCGCGAGTCGTTCTTCCTTCCTTTGGCAGATGGTAGCATGTCTTCAATGTTGAAAAAGAGAAGCAATATGTCTTCAAAGTTGTAACCCACCGAGTCTAAAGATGATCTTAATATTCGATATGAATTTTCTCAATGAACCTTCAGTTACAGATTAAATACATTCAGTATAATTATACTCAAGATTCTTTGCATGGTTCTTCAATTATAATCTTAACCCCTGTATTTGACTGGTATTACTATAATTTTTCAAACAGACTATATGCAAGTCGATTGATTTTTGTGTGTGTAAGTGATTTCATCAAGGAGGTTGAGGCGCGGCACCATCGCTCGCCGGGGACGCTAGCAAGACCACGACCAGGAACAAACTACACTCACTCAGCGGACGACAGTTCAAGATGGGAGTCGGTGGGTGGGGGCTGTAGTTATAATTTTAATTAAAATTTAACTTCAGATAAATCTAATATGCAGAGCAAAAATGAACAACGCAAAAATAGGTTGCTAGATCAGGTTTTTCCATGCTCAACTAATACAAATGTAGTGGTGCACGTCACTTCTTTTCTTGTAGAATTAAAACTAAAATTTCATACTAACAAAAACTATTTGTGCACGTCACTTCTTTTCTTGTAACAAAGACGCCTCACTCCCGAGGTAGTAACGGTGGTGAGGGAGTACAACGGCGGTAAGCCTCCACAGTTCAAGGTGGTGCGTCGAGACCATCGGTGGAGCTTGACACGGAGCGACACCGCGATCTCGGTGACCCATGTCCGTAAGCTCAATCCACGGTGTCGGTGGTGAGGTAAAGTGCAGCATCACCCTTATAACGTCTCCGGGTTGGAAGATGTAGAGGTCCTTGGTGGCGTGGGTGGCTCTGGTTGAGTGGATGGAGAGGCTAGAACAATCTAATGTGGAAACACAGCCTGTTTTTCGA
The DNA here is from genome assembly GCA_950022295.1 of Bromus sterilis. Lineage (NCBI taxonomy): Eukaryota > Viridiplantae > Streptophyta > Magnoliopsida > Poales > Poaceae > Bromus > Bromus sterilis. Next base: position 61,899,852 of record OX465599.1, read on the forward strand.
CGAGGCCGATAGTAACGATATGTACTTTTGTTTTACGTATTTACGCATAAAGTTTTTATGTTATGTTTTCACGCATATCAGTAACTATATAATTTTAACATGTTAATTTTAAAATAACCTTGCTGAAAACAAAGTTGTACAAGCTTTTACCAGAAAATAATATTATTAGTTAAAATGTGCATTGCACGTGCAATCTTACTAGTGATATTAGTACTTGGTCATTGCATGATAGTTATGACTACAAATAAATTGGATAGTAATGTAGTGTTAAATGATACTCTTGATATTGTGATGGTGTGGTGGATTTTCTACGCAGCTATCATGATAATAAAGATTTCATTTTTCAAAAATAATGAATATGTACCACCTCATTTTTCAATAATTAAAAGGGGTTTGGAAAATTAATTGTATTGCGTACTCTTGAAAATTAATCAACAAATTGTGCAAGCAAGCTCATCTCTCTTCATCTCTCATTGACGCCAGCCAATAGTGTTTTAAACTTAGTCTTGCGCTATCACGATTCAGTCAGAAACATCGTTAACGAGTTCAATGACTACATCGATCATCGTTGATGAGAATGAAAAGAAAGATAGACAACAACAAATGGAATGAGTTTAAGCGATGTTGCCTTGAACACGAAAAAAGATCATCTTGATCGACCTTATTTGTAAGAAATATAAAGTTTTTCTTCCATTGCAACGCACGGGCATATTTGCTATAAACTATTCACGTAAATTTAACTTAATGGTCCGTGCAACGGACGGGTGAGCGAGCTTTGAATTTTCTAACGAAGAAAGTGTATGTTCCCGTTGCAACGCACGGACATTGTCCTAGTCAAAAGAACATATCTATACTATTAAAAGGGAATCCGTCGCGGTCGTCGTGATGGTTCAACCGTATTGAAAGTCCAAGTATGTGATCAGAGGGGGAGGGGGTGAATGATCACTTCAAAATTTTCTACTGAAACTATTGAAGTGAAGCATAAACAGTGCGGAATAGCGAAGAATAACTGGAAGCGAAACTAAATGCAGTGAATCAAAACACATTGAAGAATAACAGTGAAGCAAATGCAATACTGAAGGTAAATGCTTGACGTAAAACGAACTGGGACTCGGCGATGTTTGTTCGACCAGTTCACGCTCTGCAAAGCGCTACGTCTGGTTGGAGGGACTGGTGATTGAACACCTGGAGCAAATCTCTCTCCGTCCGTTGCTCCACTGCATCAAACTCCTTGAGCTTGATCAGTTCTTCACTCGTGGTTGATTATTGAGGAAATCACCGAAACCTTTGACAAACTGGACTTCGAGGCGACAATTACTCTTCGCTCTCTGAAGAACAACACTCTAACTGTCTAGGAGAATTGCAGTTCTCCAAGATAAAAAGGCTAGTAAGCTTTCACCTAAGTCATCTCAAATCTACTCAGATCAATGGGACTTAGGCTTCAGTATCTGGATTTTGGGTTTTGCTTCGGTGGCGTTTTTGGGGTTGCTCTCTTCAGTCTCTCTTGGAATGATCTCAGAGCAGCCACCCGCAAATGGAGGAGGGGGCGGCGTATTTATAGTTGGCGATCCCGAGGTGCGGAATGACCAAACTGACCCGAGGTGACAGCTTGACACGTGTCCACAACGGTCGTATTTTTCATCAATGCGCAACTTTACTTGAGGAACAAGTAAAGCTGACTCACGGACTTAGTTCTGCTTCAGAAGCCAAAGAACGAAGTCTTTGCTACTGAAGCTTAACTTAGTGCACATGAGATTTCTTCACTCAGGCTCCTCACTTGGTCTGGATTTGATCTGAGCATTTATCAATGACTTCGATGTCCACAAACTAAATACCCCTCTTGATAGTACGGTTTGTCCTATGACTCAAGGAACAGAAAAAGAACTACACAAAAACTTCTAAGTCTTGCGCCGTCTTCTTCATTTCCTTCAATGAGTAGAGCTTCAGGACACCTTCATTTTTGGGGGTCAACCTTCGTGATTAAGCTTCGCTCCGAGGGTAATGCTTCGATAACTTGAAGACCTTCATTGAAGCTTTATCACCTAGCTTGTCCTTCAGGAACCTATACAACTGTTTACACTAGAAAACATTGTTAGTTTCTCTACTGTCTTGTCCAACAATATCCAAAAAACACGGGGGCAAAACTTTTGCTCTTACAATCTCCCCCTTTTTGGACTATTGTTGACAAAACAGGCATCAAAAAAAAATATTGAAGTTTTTGTGAAGTGATGGGACAAACTCTAAGATATGAAGTTTTAGCCTCCCCCTGAATACAAGCATCGAAAATTTATACAATCGAAGTTAATGCTTGAGATAATTTTCTTCGGTGGAGAGCAAAACAAAATATCTTAGCGAATACAATTGCATAGAAGATATATATCCAGGAATGTATGCAATTGCTTCCAATGACCTGTGACTAAGAAAATAATAACCACCTGCAAGATAGAAGATACGAAGCAATACTTGCAAGCAAATGGGTTATTAAAACTTGAGTGTAGCACATGAGTAGCATGACCGAAATAAAACTTAAGTTACAACCCAATCGAAAGAAATGGAGTGTTTGTCGTAACTTAACCAAACGAAGCAAAAACAGATGGTAAGAACCCTTTCCCCGATGCAAAACTAACTCATCGATGCCCTCATTCTCCCCCTTTTTTTCAATGATTGGACAAAAGGTTTAGAAGAGGTTCGAGAGATCTATTACGCAGCATCAGCACCCTGAGAGCCCGACGAAGCAGTGCTCGACAAAGACTGATCGCCTGAGGATTCTTCTTCGGAAGATGATGAAGGAATAGCTTCGTGGCGTGTCTGAGTGATGAGGTTGATGTCGAGGTCGCTGTCATCAAGGCCGTCGTCGTCCTTTGAGGTGATGGAGTCATTCTCGGAGACGGTATCTGGACGGATGGGTTCAGGCTCGTTGACGAAGAACACTTCATCAATCTTGTGCAGGGGAGGGATCTTCTGATTCGGGCGGTCCACTGAGTCATCACGAGAAAAGTGTCGCTCGAGGTGCGGATACTCTTTGTAGATGCGATCTTTACGAAGGCCTTTGACAGAGTTAAATTTCCGGAGTCCCTTCCAGGAATGACGCTTGAGCACACGCAAGTATTGATTGTTGTTGAGAGCTATATTGCCAACTCAGTTGATCTCATCAGCAAGAAACTGCATCTGGCGTTGATTTTCTTCAACGAAGTTGTCAAGCATTTGTTGTGTGCGAAGATTAACTTCAAAATGATGGCAGTCTTTCTGGAAAGTCTTGGATAAGTTTCGCTCATTTACTTCATGGCGCACACCAACATATGTGGCAAATGGATCATTGGGTTTCCTTAGCAGTTCCAAGGAATCACGCACTGGTGGGAGGAAAAGCTTCGGATGATGGCGTGCCACAAAGTCTTCGTTCCAGCCATAGTTACATACAACTTGCAGCCAGGGAGCATAGGGTTTCAGTGTGAAAGGTAGCTCTGCTGCATGAACCAAATTTCTAATGAAGCAGTCCTCAAAGTCGAAGAGAAGGCCATGAGTGAGTTTCATAATAGCATGCCTTGTCTCTGGATAAAGATTTGATTCTTCCGAAGCTGTACCCAAAGGAATCAATGAGTTTGATAGGATGAAGAACCAAGTCCTTGAAATGAAGTTCAAGTGCTTCGGGCGAATGTTTTGAGGAATATGGTTATCAGTGGCTTCAGGATCCAACAGAGTTGCAAATTCTTCTTCAGACAGATCAGGTTCAGCATGAATCTTGTCATGAACTCCACAATGCCTTGGGATGTTAACAATTTCCATGAATTCGGCAGAGGACATCCTGAAGACTTTGCCTTGAATCATCCATTCAAGCGTCCATGAGCTGGGTTCATTGGCATCACCGGACACATAAAGGGTTGCATAGAATTGTTTGATGAGCTCTGAGTTGAAAGGAGTGCTCAACGCAAACAACCTAGACAAGTTCTGATTTTCAATAGTTTCGAGGACGTTCTGAAAGCAGGATGCAGTGGAAAGACTTCGCAAGTCCAGAAACTTGAGCCTAAACAGAACTCCTTGCTTGCAGAAGACTTTGGTGTATAAGACTTGTTGTTCAGCAGTCCAAAAACGAAGATCATCCGCTGTGCGGTCAGAAGCATAAGGACTAACACCAAAGAATCGATGGCGCTTCCGATGCTGTTCCAGGTCGAATTCCGGGCCATGCCTTGAAGAATAACCAGCACCCTTGAAAATAGGAAAAGTTTCACAAGGGTAATTGGAGTCAAGCTGGGTATCTTGGCAGGGGCGCGAACGCTCACGAATCCTTTGTAGAGGAGCAAATGGGTTGGCTCTTGAAGGGCCAGCAGATTGGGCTACTACAAGCGCTTGCTCTTGCGACAGATTCAGAATTTGTACTTGTTCGTCTTCGTCATCATGTGCTTCGGTGTCGGGCACATGTGCTTCAGACTCTTGAGCTGTTCTGGCGGGGGAAAAGTCTCGGGATACATGGGTTCTGGAGTGGGTTGGTGATGGAGCATGAGCTTCACGGGGAGGTGATGGAGGTGGTGCGGGAGCAACTGGTGGAGTGGGAATCCTTTGTGGTTTGGGGGTAGGAGCTTTCTGTGGTGGAGTTTGCTTGGGGGTGGTTCTGGTAGGAGGAGGTGTGGGATTCTTGGTGGGTGGAGCTGAAGGCTTTGATGCGGGCTTTGATGGCTTTGGCTTCGGTGCAGGAGTGGGAACGGCTTCAGGAGATTCCGGGGGCTGTTCATCACTTGTATCCATGTCTGCGGCAGAGGCCAAAGTAACCTTGCTCCTCTTGGTGGTTTTCTTCTTCGGTGAGGGTCCAGTTGCCTTTGATGGAGCAGGCTTAGGAGATGGTGGTGCAACAACTCGTTCAGCTTCGGGCGAAGCCTTGCGTTTCATCGAATCCCTTTCCATAATGGAAGCATTATGGGTCTTCACCATGTCATCTACAGCGGCCTTTACTTTGCCTTTGTAGATTTTGATATTGTCCTTGGTGGTAGAATTGACTTCTGTCATTTGTTGAAGCAATTTCAGGGCGTGCTGTTTGAATTCTTCATCAGGTTCTGATTCAGCTCGCTTCTGATAGTTGTGAATATTTTTCATTTCAGCCCTGTCTCTTGAATGCAAATCCTTCAGCTGACTGATCATAGTAGAGATCATAGCTTCGATAGACCTGGAGATGTACACTTCTCCAATGTCAACAACATCAGGATCTTCAGCTGCACACTTCTCCCAAAGGGCTTCAGTGATGCCCAACTGATCCCAGAGTTCGCCTTCACGAGAGTCAGGGACTGGATGGTCACTCTGATGATCAGCTTCATCTTGAGCTTCAGACAAAGATATGCCTTTCTGCTTCGATGGAATAGCTGAGGGAGTCATATCAACTACGGGCTTCTTCTGACTTGCCCTAGCAGCTTTCTCAGCTTTCTTCGTTCAGAGGCTTTCTAACGAAGCCTTGCGCTTTGCTTCATGTTCAGCAAGCAGTTTAGCTTCAGCAGCAGCTTTCTCTTCGTTCTTTGCGGCTTCGGCGAGCTTGCGCTTCGTCTCAGCCTTCTCTGCAGCCATCTTGGCTGAGTCCAACTCCGTTTTCTGTCTGGCAGCATCCACATCTGTCTTCTTCTTCTCAGATGCGCTTCTGGCAAGGATGTTGCGCTCAAGTGCCTCTTCGAGGTCTTTCTGTCTTAATACTTCTTCAGTGAGCTTGTGCTTCGCTGAAGTGGTTGTTGTAGCAGACTGCTTGGGCTTCGTTGATGCAGAAGCCTTTGCAGGTTGTCTCTTGGCGGGGTCGTGCTTCTGCTTCGATCGCCTCTCCTTGTTGGGGGCATCAGCCGGTGGCTTGGACGCCAAGGGCTTCGTGACAACCAAGTTGGAGAGATCAATGGTGGGACGAGCAGAAGGCTTGACCTTAGCCTCAGGTTTCTCTCCTGGCTTTTTCTTCAGTGGGATCTGAAGTTTTTACTTCTTGGGGGGAGCAACATCATCCGATTCGTCATCTGCTTCGAATTCAGTTTCGTCATCAGCTGCATTGGATTCATCCATGATGGAATCTTCCAGAGCAGCTTGCTCTAGTCTGGCATGTTCTTCATCTTCTGTTGTAGCATGGGGTGGAGAAGCAGACTTCTTCTTCAGCTTCTTCTTCTTCTTCTTGCTAGGCCCTTCACCTTGGGCTTCAGCTTCAGCCAACTTGGCTGCCTTCTTCGCTTCTTTCAGCCTCTTGGCTTCAGCTGCAATTCTCAGTCGTTCTTGCTCTTCTGGGAAATCATCAGGAGTCTTGAGAGTGTTGGGGTGAGGAAACTTCGGTGGAACTGGGTAGTACAGGTGACGATTCTCTTCAATGTACTGACTGCACATGGCTGAAGTATACTGAAAGGGTGGACTGAAGGCAAATTGCATAGTCCATTTCCATGTGGGAATGCTCTTGTATTTGTACCATCTAACAGCCCAGTACCGGCGAATATTTTGCAAACGATTCTTGCGCTGATCCTTGGTTTCTTCAGGAGGTGTGTCATAACCCAGAGCAATGCGAATTGATTCGGGGATGCCTCTGGCGTTGTTGGTTTCCTTCGTTCTGCCTCCTTTCTTCTTTGGAGCAGACCGTTCTGCTTCGTTGATGTGATCAAGATTGGGTGACTCATTTCCGGAGCCTAACTCAGCAGACATCCTGTGAAAAAGCATAAGGGTTGCGAAGGAAAAGGCAAGTATGGAATGAGCACCAGCAAAAGTTTCGATCCAAAAACAATTTTGACAAAAGATTCAGTGAAGAGTTTTGGGTAAATATTCTGGTCTGTTCTGAGCTAGACTTAACCTCACACAATGATGAACAGAAACCCTAACACAGAACAGATAGATACTAACCCTAACTTCTAACCTGAATCGAGGAGGAAACCTTGACTAGCAGAAACAGGTTTCGCAACGGTGCAACGATCCAACGGATCAAAGAAACCTAAAGAAATTATCCAAAAAGACTAAGAACACGGATCCAATCTGGAAAAGAAAGAACAGAGATGGAGATTGGACCGAGGCTTGGCGTACCCTAACTTGGTGGCGTCAAGCAACTACGGCGGCGAAGAGCGGAGAGGATGTGCTCGTCGACGGCGTGAAGTCCACGGCGGCGCTCTTCCGGCAGTGAAGCGGCGAGAGCGGCGACGGAGACGAAGAGCTCAGCGGCACTCGGGAGATAGGGTTCCGGGGAGATGCGAATGAGGAGGTGGGATGGCTTCGCTGGGGTGGGATGCCCTATATAGGCCGGTCTGACAGGAGCTGTCAGATCAGATCGAACGGCCCCCAGCGATTGTCTCTCCGGATTCTACGGCGAGGATTTCGTGGCGAATCGCGAGAAAATCTCAACGACCCGGATTTTACGGGATCTCAACGACCGAATAATAAGTCCTCGACTTGAGTAAAACTTCGATAAGAGTTTGAAGCATTTGATTCGGAACTCAAGGATGTTCGAAGCAATATACTTTCCGTTTCAATTGTGCTCAACCATTTTGGACAGAAAGAGTTAGAGAGAAAAAGAAACAGAAGGGGTACGGTCCGAAACTTATCACCTCGAAGAAAAACCAAATGAAGCAAAAGGTGATAAGCATAGAGGACTAAATCCAAACGAGATAAAATACAGAAAACGAAACAAAATCAAACAACGAAACAAAATAGGTAAGCGACGAAGTAAATAAATATATACAGAAGACTAAAGGTTCGATCTTACAGTACATGTCGTGAGTCCAATATATTGAGCTCACACCTTAACGTACAGAACCTTTTCTCATCCAATGGTTTCGTGAATATGTCTGCCACTTGATCTTCAGTCCTAACATGACTAATAACAATATCTTCACGCTGAACATGATCACGAAGAAAATGATGGCGAATGTCAATATGCTTCGTGCGAGAGTGCTGTATAGGATTGTGGGAAATTTTGATTGCACTCTCATTACCACATAGGAGTGGAATTTTCTTCACATGAATACCATAGTCCTTTAGCGTTTGCTTCAGCCATAGAATCTGAGTACAGCATGACCCAACAGCAATGTATTCGGCTTCAGCAGTAGATATTGAAACACAGTTTTGCTTCTTTGAAGCCCAACACACAAGTGATCTTCCAAGGAAATGACAAGTCCCTGAAGTTGATTTCCTATCCACACGATCACCAGCCCAGTCTGAGTCAGAATAGCCAATGAGATCAAACTGAGCTCCCTTGGGATACCACAACCCCAAGGTAGGTGTGTGAGCAAGATAACGAAGAATTCTCTTTACAGCAGTATGATGTGATTCCTTTGGATTTGCCTGAAAACGAGCACAAATACATACTGAAAGCATAATGTCAGGTCTAGATGCACAAAGATATAAAAGGGATCCAATCATAGACCGATATTTCTTCTGGTCGAAGGCTTTGCCCTTCTCATCTGCATCTAAGAAGCCATTGGTAGGCATAGGCGTCTTAATAGTTTTGCATTCAGAAAGACCAAACTTCTTCAGGCAATCCTTGAGATATTTTTCTTGAGAAATAAAGGTGCCATTCTTCTGTTGATGGATTTGAAGTCCAAGGAAGAACTTCAATTCACCCATCATAGACATCTCATATTTCTTCGACATCATTTTGGCAAATTCTTCGCTGATTTCAGTGTTAGTGCATCCAAAAATGATATCATCTACATATATTTGACATACAAACAAATCACCATTATAAGATCGAGTGAAAAGCGTTGGGTCAGTGGTTCCTGGTTTGAAGCCTTTCTTCAAAATGAAATCCTTCAACGTGTCGTACCAAGCACAAGGTGCTTGCTTCAACCCATAGAGGGCTTTGTGTAACCTATACACCATGTCAGGTTTCTTCGGGTCTTCAAAACCTAGAGGCTGCATAACATACACTTCTTCCTCGATTTCTCCGTTAAGAAAAGCACTTTTCACATCCATTTGAAAAAGCAGAATACCATTGAAATTTGCAAAAGCAAGCATAACACGAATGGATTCGAGACGAGCAACTGGAGCATAAGTTTCGCCGAAATCGATACCTTCGATTTGGGTGTAACCTTGTGCTACCAGACGTGCTTTGTTTCTTACCACTATACCGTCTTCATCTTGCTTGTTGCGAAAAATCCACTTTGTACCAACGATGTTGTGCTTCGTGGGATCAGGTCTATCAACTAAGGACCAGACTTTGTTTCGCTCGAACTGGTTAAGTTCTTCGAGAATGGCAGTTAGCCAATCTGGATCCTTCATGGCTTCATCAAACTTTGACGGTTCTAACATGGAGACAAAAGAAAAGTTTCCACAGAAGTTAGCCAAAAGAGTACGAGAGCGAGTTGTAGGACGACCTGGTTGATGAATTTCTTCAAGAATCGAGTCAACATCAACTCTTCTTCGAACTCGTGATAAGGTTGATTCATTTGCTTCAGGCTCAGCTTCAGCTTCAGGATCTGCTTCACCTTCAGCTTCAGCATTTCCTTCGTTCCTTTGTTCTTCTTCGTCCTGTTCATCATTTGCTTCAGGATGTTGATCTCCAGCGCCCCGGGCTATGTGTGGGAACATTGGACCATCATAATCCCTATTAGCTTGACGAGCATTGGCTTCAACAGGGCGAATCTCTCCAATAGCCATGGACCTGATCACTTCATCAAGAGGGGGTTCATCTAGATCATGAGGAAAATGCTCTTTTTGAGAGCCATTAGTTTCATCAAACCTCACATTCACAGTTTCCATAACTTTCCCAAAGTGAGAGTTATAGACTCTGTAAGTACGAGAGTTTGAGCCATAACCTAAAAGAAAACCCTCATGTGCCTTAGGGGCAAATTTGGAGCTATGATTCATATCTCTAATAAAGCATGGAGCACCAAACACCCTAAGGTACGAAACATTAGGTTTGTTACCAGTGATAAGCTCATGTGAAGTCTTCTTCAGAAATTTGTGAAGGTAAACCTTGTTGATGATATGACAAGCTGTGTTAATTGCTTCGGCCCAGAACCTAATAGGAGTCTTGTATTCAGCAAGCATAGTTCTGGCCATCTCAATGAGAGTTCTATTCTTCCTTTCAACAACACCATTCTGTTGAGGTGTATAAGCAGCAGAGAACTCATGAGTAAAACCATGATCATCAAGAAAATCTTCAATATGAGTGTTTTTGAATTCAGTTCCATTATCACTTCGGATATGCTTCAGAGATAATTCATATTCTGTTTGAGCTCTCTTGGCGAATGACTTGAAGATTTCAACAACTTTGCTCTTGTCATCCAAAAAGAAAACCCAAGTATAACGAGAGAAGTCATCAACAATAACTAGACCATATTTATTTCCTCCCAAGCTTGCATAATTTTGAGGACCAAAAAGATCCATATGAAGCAATTCAAGAGGACGAGTGGTAGTCATGATAGTCTTTGCTGAATGATGTTTCTTCGTAATTTTACCGGCTTCACAAGCACTGCAGAGACGATCCTTGTCGAATTTAACTTCGCTAAGGCCAATAACATGATTCTTCTTCACTAAGTTATGAAGATTTCTCATCCCTGCATGACCAAGTCTTCGATGCCATAACCAACCAGATGAAGCTTTTGCCATTAAGCAGGTGGATACAGCAGGGCCCGAAGAAAAATCAACAATGTATAAGTCTCCTTTTCGGTAACCCTCGAAGACAAACGCATAGTCATCCTGTGAAAAGACAACACAACGCGAAGAAGAAAATAGAACAAGCATACCCATATCGCATAACTTCGAAATAGACATAAGATTATATCCAAGGGATTGGACTAGCATAACCTTGTCAATGTGCTTATCTTTCGATATGGCAACCTTACCCAAACCTAAAAGTTACCCTTGTTGTTATCACCGAAGGTAATGTACTTCTGAGAAGAGTGAGATAATTTTTCTTCGGTGAATAACTCCCTGTCTCCGGTCATATGATTTGTGCAACCACTATCCATGACCCATTCGGATCCACCAGAGACATAGCCCTGCAGAAGAATTAGTTCTTCTTAACCACCCACAAACGAGCAGGTGACTGAGAAGATGTTGAAGCACTGGTTGAAGCAATATTAAATCGAACAGGAGTGTATTGCTTCAGTGTACCATCAAGCACACCATAAATGTAAGTAACATTTGATTCGGGCACCAGAGGATCATTTCTCGTTTCAAGAGAATAGAAATGATTCGGTGGTACCGAAGACTTTCCCTGCATAGTATGGTTAGCAGGCAGTTTTTCCACAAGTGCTTTCTGCACCCATATTTGCCTCTTATAGAAGCCATTCTTAGGAGGAGTACCAACATACTCAGCTGTAACCTTTCCCTGTTCATCTTTGATGAGCTTGTAGTTAGAATCAAGTGATTCGTCTACAATAGCTTTGTTCATCTTGCAATCAAAACCTGAAAGGTTAGCTATATCAATGGGGTTCCCTTTCGCAAGGACCCACACAGTCTTAGGATACTGCTCAGGTTCCCAATAGGTGCCATCAGGGTTTATCTCTCTCTCGAAACCAACACCTTCATTCCTGGGATTCCTGTGAAGGAGAGCCTTCCTCAGGATATCACAGAGATACTGGTGACCTTGCACACTTTTGAACATGCCTGTTTCAAATAAGTTTTTCAACCTGAGGAGTTCCTCGGTAACAGCAGGGTTTTCCTCATCAGAGGCATTAGTATCATCAATAACAATAGGAGCTTTGCCTTTGGAATCAATTTTGCTTCGTTCCAAACAATCCAAACAGGGTGATTCAGTGTTATGATTTGCTTCAGAACCTTGTTGAGCCATGAGAGAGAGATTGACATTTTCCAACTCTTCATGAGCCTCTTTCAATTTTTCGAGAGCCATTTTCCTTTGAAGAATTTCATAGGTAAGCTTCTCATAATCAACTGAAAGAAGATCATGCCGAGAGGATAACTCTTCAAACTTTTCTTTCAGAGCTTCATGCTCATTAGTTAAAGTTTGACCTTTCTCTATCTCATCGATCAACAGAGTTTCTGATTTCTTAATGGTTTTGCTTAGTGAATCAAGTTCATCTTGTTGGATTGAAGCAATTTTAGCAAGTTTAGCATAGCTTATTTTTTAATCACTGTCATATGAAGAACAATCAGAAGTATCATAGTTAGATTTTGATGAAGATACCTTCGCCTTGGCCATGAAGCAATATGCAGGAGATTCATCTTCACTACTGTTGTTGGTGAAGAATGAGCTCGAAGCTTTTGCCGAAGCATCTGCTGAAGCGAAAGCCAAACCAGCAACACCATCTGATTCGGACCCAGACCCAGACCTTGAGCCTGAATGAGCTCCGGACCCAGAGACTTCATCTTCGGAGTTCATCTCCTTTCCCAGATAGGCCTTGGCTCGGTGAGAGCTGCTTCGACGAGACGAGTGAGTCTTCGATGAAGAACCCTCACGCTTCTTGTGATACTTCTTCTTCTTGTCATCATCAGAATCTTTCTTCTTATCTCTTCTCGAACTGGAATCATGTCTCTTGGATTCATAGCTTCTGGAAGATCTGTGGGACTTGGATGAGGAGTCTCTGAGCGAATGCTTTGCTTTGTTATCAGCTTCCCACAGAGGGGAATCAGCAATGTAGTGACCTGGTTTCTTGCATTTGTAGCAAAAGTTGTCTTTTGATGGAGAGCTTCTTGAGGATGAACGGTGAGATGAATGAGTGGAGCTTCTCGAAGAATAACTCTTTCTCGGTGAAGAAAAACCTTTTCTTTGGAAGCGATTGAAGCGCCTCATGATCAATGCCAAATCCTTCCCAATACTTGCAGGATCATCTGATTCGACACCTGAAGCAGAACTTACTTCGGGTGAAGAATGACGTGAAGCTTTTGCTTTCAAAGCATGAGTTTTTCTTCGTGAACCATTTATGTCACGTTTCTCATCTTCTTCCATTTCAAAGGTAGTGAGTCTCTCAAGAACATCAGCGGCAACAAGACGTCTGAAATCAGTCCTTTCCTTGATCATCAGCACAATGTGATCAAACGAGTCATCTAATGAGCGAAGCAAAGTTCTCACAACAGAGTGAGGAGTAATGTCATCACCACCGAGGGAAATCAACTCATTTGCAAGATCTGTGAGTCTGTTGTAAATTGAGCTGACTTTTTCACCCTCGATTCTCTTGAAGCGATAGAATTTGCTTCGGAGTGTGTCAATTATGGCATCCTTTTGGGTAGAAACACCTTCACCAATCTTTTCAAGATAGTCCCAGACACCTTTGGCAGTAGGAATATTCTTCACTTCATGATACTTTTCAGGTGTCAAGTGATTGGTGATGAAAACCCAGACAACAGAATCAAGATCAATCAGTGCGGCTTCTTCAGGAGTGATAGCCTTCTCATCGGCAACAGTGACTCCATACAAGACAACTTGCCAGGTAGTTGAGTTGATAGCCATGATATTTCTTTTCATCTTGTCCTTCCAGTACGGGTAGTCCTTCCGATTGAAAATAGGAATAGGTTTGCCAGAGCGAATAGCTGCGAAAGACATACTTGAAGACACTCCAGGAGGTTAATCCAAAACACACAGAGTGTAGGGAGTGACTAGCTCTGATACCAATTGAAAGTCCAAGTATGTGATCAGAGGGGGAGGGGGTGAATGATCACTTCAAAATTTTCTACTGAAACTATTGAAGTGAAGCATAAATAGTGCGGAATAGCGAAGAATAACTGGAAGCGAAACTAAATGCAGTGAATCAAAACACATTGAAGCATAACAGTGAAGCAAATGCAATACTGAAGGTAAATGCTTGACGTAAAACGAACTGGGACTCGGCGATGTTTGTTCGACCAGTTCACGCTCTGCAAAGCGCTACGTCTGGTTGGAGGGACTGGTGATTGAACACCTGGAGAAAATCTCTCTCCGTCCGTTGCTCCACTGCATCAAACTCCTTGAGCTTGATCAGTTCTTCACGCGTGGTTGATTATTGAGGAAATCACCGAAACCTTTGACAAACTGAACTTCGAGGCGATAATTACTCTTCGCTCTCTAAAGAACAACACTCTAACCGTCTAGGAGAATTGCAGTTCTCCAAGATGAAAAGGCTAGTAAGCTTTCACCTAAGTCATCTCAAATCTACTCAGATTAATTGGACTTAGGCTTCAGTATCTGGATTTTGGGTTTTGCTTCGGTGGCATTTTTGGGGTTGCTCTCTTCAGTCTCTCTTGGAATGATCTCAGAGCAGCCACCCGCAAATGGAGGAGGGGGCGGCGTATTTATAGTTGGCCATCCCGAGGTGCGGAATGACCAAACTGACCCGAGGTGACAGCTTGACACGTGTCCACAACGGTCGGATTTGTCATCAATGCGCAACTTTACTTGAGGAACAAGTAAAGCTGACTCACGGACTTAGTTCTGCTTCAGAAGCCAAAGAACGAAGTCTTTGCTACCGAAGCTTAACTTAGTGCACATGAGATTTCTTCACTCAGACTCCTCACTTGGTCTGGATTTGATCTGAGCATTTATCAATGACTTCGATGTCCACAAACTAAATACCCCTCTTGATAGTACAGTTTGTCCTATGACTCAAGGAACAGAAAAAGAACTACACAAAAACATCTAAGTCTTGCGCCGTCTTCTTCATTTCCTTCAATGAGTAGAGCTTCAGGACACCTTCATTTTTGGGGGTCAACCTTCGGGATTAAGCTTCGCTCCGAGGGTAATGCTTCGATAACTTGAAGACCTTCACTGAAGCTTTATCACCTAGCTTGTCCTTCAGGAACCTATACAACTTTTTACACTAGAAAACATTGTTAATTCCTCTACTGTCTTGTCCAACAATATCCAAAACACACGGGGGCAAAACTTTTGCTCTTACACGTATTTTTGTAAAATAACTCCTATTATTTTCTATATATATATATATACCTTTTTTCCTATACTATTAAAAGGGAATCCGTCGCGGCCGTCGTGATGGTTCAACCGTATTTTTTTAAAATACCTCCTATTATTTTCTAAATCTATATATGTACCTTTTTTTCCTGTATACCTTGATGTTTTTGGTTATAAACCCGCAGTCCAATATTGCGTACGTTAAAAAACGTTTTGATCTATATGTTCCGCTTCGGTCGCTAGATTCGTCTGGCGTGATGGCTTGGGCTACCGCTCGGAGGTGTGCCGATGCGGACGTCGATGGGAGTCGGGACGGAGAAAACGCCAATATTGCGTATGTTAAAAAACGTTTTAATCTATCTGTTCCGCTTCGGTCGCTAGATTCGTCTGGTGTGATGGCTTGGGCTACCGCTCGGAGGCGTGCCGATGCGGACGTCGATGGGAGCCGGGACGAAGAAAACGCTGGGCACGGTGGCATGGAACGATGGGTGGTGGTGCTATGCCGGAGTTGAAGACGGGGATACACGGTCGAAGGCGTTACGTTGAAGTTGATTGCGTCATCAACCAGCCGCATGCAGGTACAGAAGCATGGCGGTGGGCACTAGGTGCCGCTGACAAGGGCGCGCATGAAGGCAGCGCTTAGGTGTGCTAGGGTGTTACGTGCGTATGTTTATAGTTCGTGTGCTGTTTATGTAGTGCCTTTGTGCACCGAGTATTTTAGGATCAGCTTTGTAAGAGGGCTACCTCACCGTCTTGTATCGTTCGGCCGTGTACTCTGTTATGTTCCTTTATCTATAAAGGGGGGCGAAAGTCTGCTTTCTGCTGATGAAGGCAGCGCTTGGGTACGACCGATGAGGTGATAACGGAGATTGAATGGTTGAGCAGAGGGTCAACAACACGGCGGAACAAGCTAGGAAGCGTGTTGCATGGTCGCGCGCGGCAGCAAGCAAGGCACGCACGCAGCTAGCCTTCTAGGAAGGTAGCAGGTATAGGCAGCTTGATGGATGGCGTGATGTGCATGGGATAGCTTGCTGAAGAATGGACGAAAGCGTTTCTTTACTGAACTCACGATCTCCTATTGTGAGCAGATATCTGCAGTCAACTAAATCATCAATTTAATCAACATAATATGATATATATATATATATATATATTATAAAAATACATAATTATAAATTTTAGATGATATAATTTTAAACGTATAATTTTTATGTTATATATGTTGTGTTTAGTTTGTCAAATTGACAAACTAGGGATACGCTCACACCCTATAAACTATGACAGAGGTAGTATTGTTTAGATCATCATCAAACAAATCTGCTGATTTCAAAGTTAAGCTTTCTCATCTTGCACACTACTAACATCATTATTGCTTAGAAGGGGCAGCTTAGTGATACAATCTCTGACCACGAAGTTTCATGCAATGTAAGGTAATTAACGAGGTATTTCATAAATTAATTATTTTTAAAGTATCAGTGTTTATTTATCTAGGAGGGATGATGGTGTGAATACTTGAGGGGTCTTAAGACATTTTTATTGGGCTAGATGCTCATGATATTTGTTCTCCCGTTGCAACACACGGGCATATTTGCTACTAGTAAACTATACGAAATCACTAGTTTAAGAGTACTCGTTGCAACGAGCACCGCGTTTCCTCCGCGCGCGCCAAGTGGCGCGCTCTGGCGCTTTTCCATTTTTCCTGTTTTTTAGAGGCACGAATGCCTCTCGCGGAGGCACTATAGTGCCTCTCGCAGAGCCACGATAGTACCTCTCACGGAGGCACGATAGTGTCTTTTCACGTTTTTCTGTTTTTCTTGTTTTAGAGGCAGTAGTGCCTCAAAAAAGGAGGCGTTTCCTTGAGATTTTATTTTTTTATTTTTGTGTACGCGTTTTTGATGTTTAAAATTGGTTTTTTCGGTGATTTTTTCGACTTTCTCGGTTTTCGCACGTTTTTTCTATACGTTTTGGCGAAAAAAAATCAAAAAAAAATCGAAAAAAAAGAGGCACGACCTTACCTCCGCGGGAGGCACGAGTCGTGCCTCGTGCCTCTTTTTTGGAGGCACTCGTGCCTCTAAAAACAGAAAAAACAGAAAAACGAGGCACTCGTGCCTCCTTTTTTGAGGCACTCGTGCCTCTAAAAACAGAAAAACGAGGCACTCTTTTTTGAAGGCACTCGTGCCTCTAAAAACAGGAAAAAACGAAAAACGAGGCACTCTTTTTTTAGGCACTCGTGTCTCTTTTTTGAGGCACTCGTGCCTTTTTTTGAGGCGCTCGTGCCTCCGCGAGCTCTTAAAAACAGGAAAAATGGAAAAGCGCAAGAGCGCGCCACTTGGCTCGCGCGGAGGAAACGCGGTACTCGTTACAACGAATACTCTTAAACTAGTGATTTCGCGTTTCGTTTCCCCTTTTTCCACTCCTTATGGACGGTTGCGTCTTTGTCTCGCCTTGCGCTAGATGGAACGATCGCTCGCCTGAAGAAGGGACGCTGTCATGGGCTGGCCTAGTCTATTGTTTCGCTTGCTTTCTACGATTATTTCCGTTTCTTTTTAATTATGTTTTGAAATATTTTACATATATATATATCAACTTAATTTACTTAATTTTTGGAAAAACAATCACAAATTTAAATATGCTAATGCAGCATAGAAATATTGTTCGTACAACTTTTTAAAAATGTGCATACAATTCAAAATCATGACATTTTTAAAAGTTGACGTTTTAAAATAAATATTCATGACATTTAAAAAGTTCATACAGTGTAAGCAATAATTTTTCATGCCATTTAAATAAATAGTTGTGTCATGTGTTTCAAAAATATGTTCGTGAAATTTAAGAAATGTTTATACACTGTAAAATATAATACACCTAGTTTATATAAATAATTGTGCCATCGAACAAAAAAATTCGGTGTTTTTTTATTATTTTTTTCAACATGTATTCGAAAACAACTCATATATGTATTGAAAAGGTTCAATGAGTATCGAAAAAAATTGTATGTAAAAAAATTACAATGTGTATTTACAAAATATAATGAAGAAAACTCATGAATTTTCTAGAACCGATCTCTTAACCAACAAAATCACAAATTGAGGAGCACTCCTTCCAGTGAACACCCCACACCCTTCTGCGATTGACTAGTGGTGCATGTCGTCCTCTAGTGTTTCATTTTTTTTCCTTTGTTTAGAGGCAAGTAGTGTGCCTCTCGCGAAGCAGATTCGTGCCTTCTCTATCCAGAAGCACGGATCGTGCCTCTTTTTTAGAGGCATGCGTTGTGCCTTTTGGAGAAGCAGATTCGTGCCTCTCCTGGAGACATAATCGTGACTAGTTTTAGAGGCATGGGTCGTGCCTCTTTTTTTAGAGACATGGGAAGAGGTGCGTGGTGTGCCTCTCACGGAAACAGATTCGTACCTCCGCGAGATGCACGATTGTGCCTTTTTTATTTATTTATTTTTTTGAAAAAAACCATATGTTTTCACCAATATGTAAGGAAAAAACCGTGTGAAAATATGGGAAGCTGAAAAAACCCGAAAATAACATTTTTATAATCCGAAAATGCGCTAAAAAGTTGAAAATCCGAAGGAAGCACCAGGACACAACACGTGGATCACTCTCAAGGTGATCGTTAGTTAGGCTCCGAAAAAGTACTCGCTAATTAGTTGCTCTCTTTAAACAATCCATAGAACATTCCTAAAATTGTTCCAAGAAGACATATTGGGTTGGCCCACTAGGCTCGCGCCAAAGGCGAGAGAAGCTATTCTCTCTTGCTATGGGAGGGATATAGATACCGTGCTTGCGGGCCTCTATTCTGATGCATTCTGAGTTAAATTTTTGCATAAACACACATGCAAGTCCCTTGGTCCGGTTAATTACCACAAACTAGTTTTGATTGGGTTTTGTCGAAATCACCAGTTACCGAGTACTCCTTCTAAGGAACCGGTCAATCCCCTTCGCGCTTAATAAGTGACGCTTTGTATGTGTGCCACTTGTTGTGATGTGGAGGTTCTTTTTTTCCCTTTTTATAGACATGTAGTGTGCCTTTCGCGAAAACATATTCATGTCTCCACGCGAAGCACGTTCGTGCATTTTTTGAGGCATAGGTCATACCTTTTTTTTAGAGCCACATGGTGTGCCTATTATTTTAGAGGCATGCGGTGTGTCTTTCATGAAAACTTATTCGTGCCTCCATACGAACCATGTTCATACCTTTTTTTTAAGACACGGGCATGCCTTTTTTTTAGAGGCACACGGCGTTCCTTTCACGAAAATATATTCGCGCCTTCACGTGAAGAACGTTCGTGCCTTTTTTTTTGGAAGCATGTGTCGTACATTTTCTTAGGGGCATGTGGCGTGCCTCTCATGAAAGCAAATTCGTGCCTCCATGAGATACACGATCGTACATCTTTTAAAAAATATTTTTTATTTTTTTATTTTTTCACCAAAATGTAAGAGAAAAATCATCCAACAATTGGAAAGCAAAAACCCCATTTTAACACCGGAAAATGCTTGCAAAAAAATCCGAGAGAACTGTCAGCACGACACACGTGGCGGGCTATCAGATCACCAGACCAATCGCTGCGGGCCTTTTAAGGAGCGCTCCTTAATTAGTTGCACTCGGGTTTTGTAGATGCTCGTGGTACTGTAGCAACTAATCATTTTTAGATTTTTCTTTGTTTTCATTAAGTTTAAAAAATATAATAAATGTTTTCAAAGACTTTTTTTTGAAAATATGTGAACATCTTTTGTAAATTTGGCGAATTCCTTTTAAACTATGAACGTCTATTAAAAATATCAAAAATTTTATAAATGAGAACACTTTTTTAAAATAAAATTGAAAATGCAATTAGTTTTTGATTTTTTCAAAACTTATCAAACCAAGAAATAAATTAAATAAAAATTAAGAAAAAAAATGTGTTGTAGAAGGTTCCCAAAACTTGGTATTGTAATGTGTGTGCTATCATAAATGATAACACTAAGAGTGTATTTGATAAGTCACGTGAGTGAGCTCAACAAGAAACATCGCTAGGGGGTGGCTATTGAACTATACATCTAAACTAATATATAAAAGCACGAGAGGGGCTGATCCAAAACATCTTGACCTTTCATTCATTAGATCTGACGATTAGAATTGCTTCCATGTTTAGCGCAGCACACCACGTTTAATACCCTTAGAACTTGCTACAAATTATCCACCACTGCCATTACAATAATGGAGCCCCTAATATCATTAATCTTGCGCTAATTATGTGGTATGCATGCACTAATTTCTTCCTTGCATGCATGCGATTCTTTGCTCGATTATGTCATCTGCATTGATTATCTTTTATTGCATGCGTATCATTGTTTTTCATCTCACATGGAAAGTATTTTTCCTGCCCAACTCCTACACATGTAATATTTATTTTCAAATTTGTTGTCCCGGTAATTGCATGCGTCAAGATTAATGACTAACTGAACCATGAAGATCGTTCCATTCATGACGCTTTTTTACAATAGATTTTAAAAGGAAATAACCCATCAAGGATCAAATTTTGGAATCAACCAAATACAATTAATGTTTTACAATTCCCTGACAAATTAATGCACCTTATAATATGAAACAGATGGTGCGAGAATTTTTAAAATTTTGGGACCCATTTTATATTCAATGTTCATATTGCGCAAATGTGTAAGATGAAGTACTTCCCGCAGGAGATGTATGACATGTGATCGACTATTCAGCGTACACAATTGAAGATCATAGAGTGATGTCATCTTAGCCGATATATGTCATGACAACTGTGAATCATGTGAATTAATACTCAAGTTCTAGCACAATTTCTTTCTGCATCGGGGCCTCAAATTCTTAGGTCGACATAGATACTGCTTCATTACCAAGATTTGATATATATATATATATACATATATATACATATATATATATATATATTTCTACATAGGAAATGATATCAACACGAGTACGTGATATCAACACGAGTACTCAGGTTGATAAATAAGTTCACCTATAATTTGAGTGCAAGCCGCACATCTTTTTTTCAACATTAGAAGACCTCTCAATTGATTCTTATATATTATTGCATTAGATAATTGCACATGCGTTACAAAGGGGGCCACATATATTTTATATGCAATTACCATGACTAAATAAAAATATATTCAAGCTGTCAATTGAATTGAGTTTTTTTAAATAATACTTTCTTAAAAAAACTAAAACTTATCGACTTACCTAAGAAGACATATTTTCATTTGATAAACCATAAGAGTTATGTGGTTTTCAATAATAATCTGCAGGAAAACCAAGAATGAAAAGAAAAAAAATATGAAGAAGCGGAGGGAGGAGGAGAGGACGAAGTGAAGATCAACAGAAGGTGGTAAATGGAACACCGATGAATAAAATATGAGTCTTTACATCATTTTAGATATACAATAGAGATAGAAGTATAATATTTTCCCATGTTTTATTTTTTGTTAATCGCATTCAATTCTTTTGCTCATCATGTTTATATATATTATTGGTAGGGATGTTTTTTGTGTGATTACACGTGCGTTGCACGTACAAATTTACTAGTTTTTATCAAGGAACAACACTTCAAAACTTGTTGCATCGGAGTTTGCAACAATTGGGAACTAAATCCCATTGGGCTAGGTAGGCAGGAGACAGGGACACAGCCTCCGCCCAACCATGGCTGCAACCCGAAGCTTGGGAACAAGGCAATGACAACAAGGGTGACACATCGCTTCTATGTGAAGATGTATGAGAAAAGAAGTTTCCATGCTCGTAAACCCGACGACATTTTCGAAGGCCCCAAGGAAGTGGATCTGTACCTCATTCCCCGTTCATTGTCGATCGCTGCCTGCAAGTATTATGGGCAATGGACACAAGTCATCATCGATCTCAAAGACAAAGACTAGGTCGTGATAGGACTGAACTGAAGTGAGTTATGCCATAGCCCACAAGCACTAGATCGACTCAACGATGTTGGCGTGTTGAAGATTTGATTGGATTGGGCTTGAAGGTCAAAGTCTTCAAACGCAACAACTCGATTGTCAAGCTATACAATTGCGTCAAGCATGACTATGATGTTATCAAGGTGAAGTAAGTAGCATTATATTCTTAGTGTATGTAGATGTAACAATGTTGAACTATAAATTTTGATCAAGGAACAGGACTTCAAAACTTGTTGTTCAATCAGGATTTCAACCCCTAATGTTAATAGTGTGGAGTGGCATGTGTCCCTACACACAAACATCCCCTTAGTTAGTTCTCCAATCATGTGTAGTTTCATAGTTGTGCTTGTCTTTGTGTTGTTTAGTGGCGATGCTTGTTAGTGTGCTCCATAGGGATGATAATGTCTTTATATTTGAAAGGGATGAACAAAACATTACATTACACACAATTAAATACTTCCATTTGGCATCTTCTTATCCCGAAACCACATATGCAGGTAACCAAATAACTCTCAAGAAACTAGATGATGCCCCGCGCGTTGCTGCGGGAATTATTAATAAATAATTTAATATTTTCAAATATAGAAAATATTATGAAACATAATATAATATAATTATAATTTATTTCAAATTAACATCGTTTAGAGTAAAAAAATAAGAAAATTTGATGATAAATAACAAATGTGTATCTTTTTATTTTTTTAGTTTACTACCTTGACAATATACCGGCGAGATGATATGAGACGAAAAGAACGTTGAGTAGACACAGTGGAGACATCACCCTTGATTAAACATATTACAATGATAGCAGTTACATATGTGCATTCATACAAAAAATTGTCGCATAGAAAAACAATATGTGAGGTAATTTACAATTTGATTCTCTATAAAAAAGTCACATATAAATTTGAGTGCAATTTTTTTTATATGTGATAAGATGCATGCGCATGCGAAGTAAATGAGAGCTCTTCCTTATGTGGCATACTTTGCATGGCCTAGTGTGAAAGAAATTTAAATGAATGGCTTAGCGGGATGGTGAGGTGGACACCTTGCATGTTGAGAGAATTGGGCCAACTTCTTAAGAATGTAATTTTTTTTATATGTGATAAGATGCATGCGCATGCGAAGTAAATGAGAGCTCTTCCTTATGTGGCATACTTTGCATGGCCTAGTGTGAAAGAAATTTAAATGAATGGCTTAGTGAGATGGTGAGGTGGACACCTTGCATGTTGAGAAAATTGGGACCAACTTTTTAAGAATGTAAGATGTAAGATGTGATGCAATGTGGGTTATCAACCACATCGCAGAACATGCCCAAATTGAACTTCAGACTACTATGCTTAACTAAACCACATATGCAAAAGGCCTAAAAATCACACAAGAAATCAAACATGTCCTAAATGAGTGCACCGTGTTTCGTCAATAATTTGACCTAGTGAGCATTTCTAAAGATACTAAGCTCCCTAGAAATAAAGCTTTGTGGTCTATTTTGAGTTCATTGGACACATGGGTCCCAGTTTTAGGGGGATATTTGCATTTTTAACCACTTGAATCTAGCTATTGTGTGTGTGTCTGTGTGCGCGCGCGCGTTCAAATGTAGATTTTTCTCGTGTCATATATATAGACGCATCACAACTTATGCCACCGATACTAAGCCTTATATAAGTGAAGCTTTATTTTCTATTTTTTAGTCACGTGTGCGCTCAAATGTAGTTTTTGCTTGTGTCATATATATAGCCGCATCACAACTTATGCCACCGATACTAAACTTTATATAAGTGAAGCTTTATTTTCTATTTTTTAGTTTTAGTTTTATTTTTATTTTTTCAAATAAGGTCACATCTATTAACATGAAATTTAGTTTCAAAGATCTCGATGTCAGAAATACAACAGTGAAAACAGTTCGTGATTCGAACGCATGATTCAAAAGATGATCCGTTTAAATAAATGAATGAACAAAAAAAATCTACCAAGTTACACATGTATCACAAATGCAATAAGTCACTTGTCATTATTATAGAATTTTTTTGCAATAAATATCTTTTAACTAATGATTTCGGTCAAATATGAAACATCCTGATTTGACTAAAATGGATACAGTGGGTTGGTTTGTTGAGGGCAACTAATTCTAGTGTACTCGTTGGCAGCGCAGTCCAACGAACAGTGTCACGTGTCGCGCTCACAGCGCGCCTTCGGAATTTTTTTTTATTTTTGTGTACGTATTTTTGTTGTTTAAAATTGGTTTTTTCGATTTTCCCGGTTTTTGCACGTTTTGGTGAGAAAAATCAATTTTTTTTAGAAAAAAGAGACACGAGGCACGAGTCGTGCCTCAAAAAAGAAGACATGAGTCGTGCCTCGTGCCTCTAAATGAGGCACTATCATGCCTCAGGGAAAGAAACTATCGTGCCTCAGGATAGGCATTATCATGCCTCCGCGAGAGGCACTATCGTGCCTCAGGAAAAGTCACTATCGTACCTCCGCAAGAGGCACGGATGATTTCGTGGTTTGTCCAGACCGTTTTGTTGTCCCTTGTGTTTATCTTTTCGCCCGCAAGCCCACGGGCTCGCAACCCACTGGAATAATTACCCAGTCTAGATCACTTTTTCTTGGAAAAAATACCTCACCGAGTCACCGATCTCTCTGCTGTTTCGCCTCGGCGCCGCCGTGCCGGCGCAGGCTTCCGGTAGACGATCACGGGGGAGTTTTTTTTATCGCCGTGCAGTATTCTCCCGTCTCAGTGTGGACGCTCCGGGAAGCCGCACCATCTCCTGCGAATTTCTGATCGCGCCGTGCGTCTCTGCCTTGCCCTAATCCCCGGTGCGTACTTGGCTTGTATTCCCTACCGTTTACCCTTTTGCTGTTTGAATGCTAAAATTTAGCCTGGTCCAATCCTCGTCAAATTCAGCAATCTGAGATTCTCGGAGCTAGATTACATCGAGATATGCAGTTTGGTAAATTTGGGAAATGTGCTTTGCAAACATAATTGAGTCGGTCCTGCAACTGAAATCTAACATAAATTTCTTGTTAGAATTTAGAACCATCATTTTAACTGGGCCAGTATAGTTTTGTCAATCCAATCCCATAGTGTCATCATTGAAACTTTGAGCTATGGTGGTAATACTAGCTCAGAAATAGCATATATCCTCCCACAATATATGCTTAAAGTGAAGATCCTCCCATGTTCTCGATTTGCTGTATTTCTGCTAGCTAAGTTCTTCTCCGCGAATCACAATCTTGGCAGCCATTGCGAATTTGCATGCTTTATGCATTCCAATCTTGCACCCACTGACCCACTTCCCATTGTTTTCGCAAGTCTATCATGTAAGCGTTCCATTTGCATATTTGTTTGGATTTGATTGCCCACGGCCCTCCTCCGCTGGGCCATCTCTCTCATTTGCCAAACTTTTAGATTGAGAAAGATTGATGGGTGGTACCAAATTACAGGACGGCAAATTGACATATTGGACCAAGTGCCAAGTGGTGTTGGGAATATGATTTTTTTTCCTAGGCATCATATCTGCATAGGTTCTGCTGTGAAGAGTTATTCCTTTTTACTAATTGTGTCATGTAGGAAACTAGTGGTTTAACTAGCTTGTTACATGGGACAATTTACTTTAATCTCCGATATAGATAACCACGTGGAAGTATGAATAGGAATTTAGTATAGTTAATTCTCAAACAACTTAAGATTCTGGACTGAGTAATACATTGCAACAAGAATAAGGCAATCGAGAAATGTGTATGCAATTCTCAAACAACTTAAGCTATCTGCCAAAAACTGTGTTTGCAATTGCTTTCATTGTTGTCTGTAGTGCTGTCAAAAGTAAGCTACCTTGCGTATGTAGTGTGGACATGTAGCAACAAATGTCAAATCCAGAAACCTGCATTAACTTTGGATATGCTAATATAATTCAAACTTTGGTATGCATGAGAAAGTAGACGACCATGAAAAGTCATATTTGCCGTGTTGTCTCTGGAGAAAATTTGTCGGAATCCCATTACCTGCTAATTGACAGGTGATGATCGATGATGACTCATCGTGCACATCTCCATCCTTGCACTTCTCGTATGTTGGCGAATAAGTTTTCTAAAAAATGCCCTTGGAAGATCCACCTTTCAAATTCTAATGGACAAAACATGAGCTGGTTCATAAAATGGTCACAGGTAAACTTGAGATCTTTACAGAAGAGCAGCCTCAGTTGCTATCTGACCACAATCCATCCCTGTCTACTCACTTTTCATTTAGCATCTTCTTGTTCACCCAACTCAAGCATGTAACAAACCCACCATGGCTTCCTGTGGTACGATTCTATCTCTTCTTTCTACCTGCCAAAGTTTTCTTCCCATCGGTGACTCCTTTCTTCCTTTTTCCCCTCTTTTTTCCATTTAGCTTCTCTTGGTGGAATCATGATCATCAAAGGAATGAACCTAGCATCCATAAGGTGTAGCTGGATGTTTTTCATTAGTACTATAATGATCCTAGACAGTGTTTATAGGGACCTAAGCATAATGAAGAAGATACCGTTCCCACTTTCGCACTGTCTGTTTGCAACCTCTGAAACCATTGTTTGTGGCTTTCCTCATCAGTACTCCTATCTTTATTCCCGCCTTCTCTTATCTTGCTTCTCTTCCTCTCTTTATGTTTCTTGGTTGGCATCTAGCACCTGTGATAGAGATCTGAGGGAGGGAATCCTAATGCAGCCCATGCTTCTGCTTTAAACATAAACAGAGCAATGATGCATCTTACAGTACTAAATTAACATGAAGAGTTTCCAATTGATGAATGCACTACTATTGAAATATGCGGATTTTGCATGACATATTTCATTGAGTTACATTAACGTACATGTATATATAAATTGTGTGAAAATAGGTAGAACAGGATAATCTTTTCATAACAACAAAACGATGTTTAAATTATGATGAACAAGCTATACAACTAATAATGTTGTCACAGGTTAACGAATTCATCTCCGAGCAAAAACCTATATTGGTATACCTCTTGGCAATTTTTCTTTTGCTGAAAGATCTGGTGAGTTGTGAGATAATTCGCTTGTACGTGGTATATTCACACTAGTGATGACATTTGATCAATATAGCTTTGGTATTATATGCCGTGATAACTTTGCCAGTACATTGGGTACTTGTGGGTGATATTTGATCAACACAACTTTAATGTTTTATTATAATGGAACATCTGATTGGTGGTAACATGTTAAGTTTCTTGCCCACATTGCAAACTCAAATCAGGTGCCCTGAGTCCTTGACATAACATTTGCCCATGGCTTGTAGCTTTGCAGTCTATATAATTGGCATGCATGCATGATGCATGATTTCTTTAGGATCCTGTGCTGCCATGTGCCTTTGTGCAACTAACAGTCTAATAGCCATCAAATGTGTTAGGTTCTGCTTCTTAGCATCTAAACTAGGCACGAGACGACCTATATGGTTCGTCTTTCCTCGATGCGAATGCCGTTGGGATTAGGATGCATTTTCTGCCGAAGGGAAGTAGGGCATGGCAACCATGATCAGCATGATAGTTGTGAAGATAATTTTGTAGCTGGCATCTAGTGAATCTTCTTTAATAGGTGGAGAACACTGATGTACAATAGAACACACAAAATTAACAAATTTATCTTGTGCTTTTTCTAATGTGGAGGAAGCCTGATTGGTGATGCCATCATTCGAACAACTAAGCTTGCTGGGTTTCGTTTTTGTATAGAAAACATGAGCATGATGCCTGTTTAGACGAGTTGTATTCGAAACAAACCCATAGCATAAGAGTTTTATTCAAAACAGTTTGTAGCTGACATCTTGTGATGCCTCTCTTAGGTGGAGAACACTGATGTAGAATAGAACACACAGAATCAATAAATTTATCTTGTGCATATTTTAGTGTGGAGGAAACCTGATTAGGATGTCATCATTTGAACAACTAAGCTTGATGACTTTCGTTTCTGTATAGAAAACATGAGCACGATGCCTGTTTAGACGAGTTGTATTCAAAACAAACTCATGGCATGAGAGCTTCTATTGAAAACAGTTTCCTGGCTGGCATCTTCTGAAGCTTCTTTTTCACAACACATGCACTTATTTCCTTTGGTTTTCTTTGCATGTGTGGTTGGGAGGAAACATGATTAGGATGCCAACATTTGACCAACTAAGCGTGTGATCTTTCTCCCGGTCCTCGTTTCTCGCAGAAAAATTAGCGTGTCTGCTTGCTTGATTAAAGGAGCCTGATAAGTACATACACACAGTGTAGCTGCACATCATGTTTGAACAGCGAGCATATACATGATGCATGACAACTTAGAGCATCTTCAGCAGTGACGCTAAAATAGCGCAGCGCTAAAATAACTGATTTTTTGCCCCGCGCGCTGTATCCTCCTCCAGCAGAGGCTGTATAGTTCCACGCGCTGGAAACAAATACCGCGGCGCTGCATTCTGCGCAATCCGGCGCGGGAGTTTTGGGGCTTCTTCTCGCGCGCGCGCTTTTGCTGGAGACGCGCAACCGCCGTGAAATTTCCCTCCCGCGCCGACAGCTCTCCCGCGCCTCTTTTCCCCTTCCGCGCTCCTTCCGCCGCCGCCACCAAACAAATCGTCGGCGCCGCGCTCTGCTTCACCGGCGGCCGCCCCCGCTCAGCGCCCGTCGACGCCGCGCGCACCTACCCCGTCTCCGCCCCGCCCACGCCCCCCTTGGCCGCCGCGGCCGCCGCGCTCGGTCGATTCGTTGAAGTCGTGCCGCCGCGGCGCCACGCTCGGTCGATTCGTTGAAGGAGTGCCTCCGCGGCGCAGCGCTCACCCTCGCCGGCGCCGATGTCTTCTTCGAGCCGGGAGCGAACTTGGCGCACACGAGGTGTTCGTCAAAATCCCCAAAAGGTTTGCTCCACCGCGCCCACGCCCATTTCTTGTTAGGTAGAAGATGTTTTAATTATTTTTGTATATATGTAGATTAGTTCATCCTCATCCTATGAGGATTCCGATGATGAGTTTGGTATGGAGGAAGATGAGACTATTGCCATGGTATTGGCTTGGCGAGCCAACAAGAAGCCCAAGATAGGTGGCTCAGTTTTTGGTAGGCAGAAACTATGGAGGGAACGGATCGAAGGCCACAACAAGTTGATGCGGATGTATTTCAATGACGATGCAACATTTCCCGAGAGCTACTTTCGTCGCCGTTTTCGGATGAGCACCGGTTTGTTCAAGCGCATCGCGGAGGAGGTGGCCAGATATGATAGATATTTTGTGCAGAGGAGGAATGCCGCTGGAGAGCTCGGGCATAGCACCTATCAGAAGGTGACCGCCGCTCTGAGGATGTTGGCATATGGTATACCAGCGGATCTGATTGATGACCACTTGGCCATGGGTGAGAGCACCGCTATCAAGTGTGTCAAGAGATTTGTTGTGGCCATTGTGCAAGTCTATGGCGCCACATATTTGAGAGCCCCCAATGCCGAGGACACGGCTAGGCTCTTGGAGGAGAACGCGGCTCGGGGATTTCCCGGAATGCTTGGCTCCATAGATTGCATGCATTGGAGTTGGAAGAATTGTCCGGCGGCATGGCATGGACAGTTCAAAGGGCAGAAAAAGGATTCCACTATCATCCTTGAAGCGGTGGCCGACTACGAGACTTGGATTTGGCATGCTTTTTTTGGTATGCCCGGGTCTTGCAATGATATCAATGTTCTTCAGAGGTCTCCGCTTATGACAAGGATTGCATTGCGTGAAGGTCCATTAGTGGAGTTTGAAGCAAATGGCCACAAATACAACTACGGGTACTACCTTGCCGACGGCATCTACCCAAGGTGGCAAACATTTGTGAAGCCGATTAGGAAGCCCAAAGGTAAGAAACAATGTAGTTTTCATAATGCACAAGCGGCAGCTAGGAAAGATGTAGAGAGAGCATTTGGGATTTTGCAAGCCCAATTTGCCATTGTTAGGGGGCCTGCTAGATTTTGGGACCAAGAGTGTCTATGGTATATTATGAATGCTTGTGTCATCATGCATAACATGGTTATAGAGGATGACCGTGGAAAAGATATAGTTCAAACCCACCACTATGATTTGATGGGTGTGCCCGTGCAACCTCGACGAGCAGAACATAGGATGACACGGTTCATGGCCTCTTATCATGCAATCCAGGACAATGAAACACATGATGAGCTTCAACAAGATCTCATCGAGGAGTGGTGGAACTGGTTTGGAAGCCGCTAGTGTCATATTTAAGTTTGTTGTATTATTGTGAAACTATTTGTTGCATCTGTTGGTGAACGGTTTTATTGTATTATTGTAAAACTATTTATTGGTGTGTTGTAAAACTATCTATGTTATTGTTGATGTAAAACTTTGCGTAATAAATTTTTTAGATATTTTTTGTTCAATTTTTGGTGTTTGTTTGATCTAGTTGGATGTATGCATATGTTGGATTGTTGTTTGCGCTGGTCGAGCGCGCGCTAGTATGCAGCGCCTGGTGAAGTGCTGCTTGCGCGCTGCATTGTCCAGCGCCGTTTTGGAGCTTCCGGCGAAGGGCTCGCGGGCTCCGCGCGCTGCATGCGGATACGGCGCGCTGGTTCGGCGTTTTACAGCGCGCAGATATAGCGCTACTGCTGGAGATGCTCTTAGATGGCGATCGATGAATTGCGCCTCTTTTGGATACTAGCCCTGTATCATTCCAAGCACAGTTTTTGTGGCCTAAATGAAATTATTGGACGGGCACAAAATAAAAAGAAGTGAAAGGGCAGTGAGTGTGTGAATAAACAGCAAGCGTTGTGATGGCCATCAAAGTGGGTTGGCGAGGAGTCAGGACTATGCTATGAGGTTGGCCTGCAGTGGCACTGCATCGCTGCCTGCCTGCCTCTGTTGTGCTTGGCAAATCAATTGGTGTCTACTCCTAGCTACAACGGCGACCCCTTTCATTCAATCTTTTCCTTTCTCCTCCCCTCGCCCCCAGAGACCCCAGAGAGCACATAGGCTCCATTCATGCAGTAGCCCAGCTAGCGTCCTTGCCCCTCCCTCCCTCCCGTGCATTTTCCTGCGTCCTCGCTCGTCAGTAGGTGGATGAGAGAGAGCATGAAAAGAGAGGGACAGTGCTGGGGTGTGGACTAGATTAGATGGGCAAGCAAGCAGTGCAGGGTGCAGTGCACAGGGGCCGACCCCCTTTGTGGGTTTGGAAGGGCATGCCAGGCACGTTAGTTGACAATAATATCGGTCCATCCATCCCGTCCGTCCGTCTGACTCGCCGCTGCTGCTGGATCCATTCGCCGATGCCGGTGGAGTAATGGTGGTGCCGGTGGAGCTGTATGTACGTGCCGCTGCAGCGCGATTCATGTCTGGCGTGCTGCCTGCCGGTGGCCGTGTCACGTACTCCACTACTGGACGCTAGCACTACTGCTGCAAACAAATCTCAGGCCCAGAGCATGCCGGAGGACCCCCTCCCCAGTCCCCATGCATGCATGCATATGCAATGCTGGTAGTGAGTGACATGGCGTAGGGTGCGAGGTTTTAGCAGATAGCACCACTTGTTGGGACTTGTTTTCTGCAGAACCACAACTCTTGAACTTTTTTCACAGAGAACACCACTATTTGGGATAATTACTTGCAGAAAACACATAACATGCTATTAACTCGTTTCATCCTAAATTAGCAAGCTGGAACTAGTGTAGCTCGGGCTACATGTGCCCTGATAATTTGAAAAAATCGAAAATAATTCCGTGGAAACCTATATGAATTGTGCACGAATCGTGTAAAATTTTGTTTGAAAATATTGTACTCTAATATGCAGTCTGCATAAAAATAACAAAATTTCGGCCCAAATCCAAGAAAAAAAAGGCCCAGTTAAAATCAAATATTTTTCAAAGAAAATCCCGCGGCGTAATAGAGTATAATGGTCTATTAATTTGCACAAATGTCCTATACATGTGTATGTATATCGACAAAAAAATCATTTTTTTAACTGTTTTAATATTCTTTTTTAATTTTTCAGAAAAACGAGCTATTGTAGCTCGGGCTACATAAGACATTTCTGGCTGGACCCATCCATTAGAACTTCAAAATTTATTCGTTCAAATTTTTTGGGTACTTCATAAAACTATTTTGTATTTTCAGTTCATAATATATCTTTGTATGATATAGTTTAGACAGCTATGTCTTGTGTAGGTTTTAATTGCAAAGTTTGATTATTTTTCAAATCAATACACCATGAAATGGAAACATAAAATAGTTGCTGAAAGTAGCCCACAAATTTGAACAAACAAAATTTGAGGTCTTGATTGGTGAGCCCAGTTTGTTAATTTGGGATCAAACGAGCTAATAGTGTTTTATGTGTTCTCTGCAAATAATTACCCCAAATAGTGGTGTTATCCGCAAAAAAAATCAAGAGTTGTGGTTTTGCGCAAAAAAAAAGCCCAACAAATGATGTTATCTGCTAAAACCTCCCACGATGCACATACCGTTGCGCGCTGTCAACCGCCCAGGCACCCTTTGCTTTGCTTCCCGCTTTTGCTTGCTTGCACCTAAGCTAGCCTGCACCTTCTACCTTTGATTAATAACTAGCTAAAGGTGATCGATCAATCCATCGATCTAGATTCTAGACTTTGGCATCACGAACCCAACCCATTTGATCGTATTAGTTTAGCTTTGGGTCGCGCAGAGGCAGAGTTATGGGCGCGATGCCCTCGGCTCTGCTTCAGACTTGCATCCTTCCACTGGGGCAGCAGTTCTAGGAAAATCGCTATACAGTAGTGTAGAGTAGTACGGATATCTTAAAAACTGGGCGTGTACAAGAGGACAGAGGAGGAGAGGCAGTGTGGCGTGTAGTGGGAGAGGGAAATGAGATGGGGAGCAAGATTGGGGAGGGACAGTGGGAGCTGTTGAGGCCAGAGAAGACGGACGGGGCTTTGGGTTTGCTACTTTGCTTGCTCACATGATACGGATCAGAGGAGCTCGATAATATAACAGGCAGGCAGGCAGGCAGGGCATGTGAGGCTCATTGCTGTGTTTGTTTGGTGCTCTGCTCCTCCTGGAAACGCTCACTCCCGTCCCTAACATCCATCACTTGCTACTGTAATTATTAAAACTCCATGGCCTGGCTAACGTGCTATGGTTATCCAACCAAGATGCAGGATCCTCCTCTCCTACGAAAGAGAACAATGTAGAGGAGGAGCATGGAGAAGTGTGAGTGAGCTTGGGGCCAAAGGAAAGGAAAGGGCCGCCTCTGACAACGCCCATATGCTTTGGTTCGAGCACCACATTAAGTAGATAGATAGACAGTGGTGCTGGTGATGGCCATGATTCCTGAGAAGTTGCGAACGAAAGAAACAAAGTGCATTAGTGCTACAAGAAATGAGCTTGTTTGCACGCTTTGCCTCCCTGCCTGCTTGCCTAATCAAATCGTGGCTTGGAATCTGCTGTTGTTACAATTAAAAGAGCCGGTGTAGTGTCAAAGCGTGCATGCAGTTCAGGCAGCTGCATCATGGGCACTTGTTGCATAGGATGACTGACGCTGGGCAGTGGTTGAAGTATATTTTTCTCGATACATTTCGGCTGCAGTTCCCTCATTATTATACCCACCTGTTAGTGTAGCGTACTGGTACTGGGCCGTTTCCTCATTCTTGTAAAATTCAGGGCAATAATAATGCCTCTGCTTCTGCATCCGCTTGTTTGGTTGGGTTGGGTGGGGTGGGGTGGAGTGATCTCTGAAACAGAAAGCAGGACTGCTAGCTGCGTGCGTGATGCCGTGATGCAGGCAGGAGGAGGAGGGCCTTTGGTACCAGCCTGCCAATCTCTTGAAAGTAAGGGCATATAATTTAGGTGTGGTTGCACCATCTCTTGATTGGCATCGCACCACCTCCACATCTACTCTACTCTATCAATCTATCCATCATCTATCCTGCAACTGCAAGCCAAGGAGGAGGACTGGAGGCGCTTTGTTCAGATCTCTTTGGTCTCTTCTTTCCTTAAAGCACGGGGAAATAAATACCCCTACGCACACTGACTGAGCATGCATGCTTGGGGGTGGGGGTGGGGGTGGTGGGGTTGGAGGCACTGTCTGTCTGTCATGCGAATTTGGTTCTCCCACCTCACCTTACCTCACCTCCTCTGCCTCTGCCCTTTGTTTGTTGGACAACAAATCTTACAGTGCACTAGTGAGTCCTGCGATTTGGTTTGGTTTTGCATTGCTTTCCTTGGTCTCCAACAATCTTTTTCGTTTCGCTTGGTATTTATGCTTGTCACGTGAAGCTTGCTTACCTATTCCTGTTGCTTGCTCAGGCTCAGGCTCAGGGTCCCCTCCCGAATAACCCTATTTATTATTGCCCTTTGGATCTTGGCGACCGTGACGTGGAATTCTCTCATGTCGTCTGCCTAATCAGTTGCCGTTGGTGTGGTGAAAGTGTAACAGTAACAGTAACAACAACACCTTGCTTGTGAAGAAAATGAATGAGCGATTCGATCGGAGACCCTGCTTGGCATGGCATCCGGTGGTAGCTGACCGATGTGATCGGCGTTGTTTGTGTTTGTGCGTGCCTCGATCATGATGAATTGATGATTCCCCGAATATCATTGCTATCTAATCCTGGACTGTAACACTTTTGGCTAGAGCAGAGAGTGCCTTCGTGCGGAATACTACTACGTGCTCTTTTCGCGTTTGCTGATGAGATGAGAGACGGCCATCTGCTGACCGGCCGGCCTCTCTCTTCTTGTTATTACAGCTGCAGGATTCGTGCGAGTGCCGTGTCTGAACTTTGATTTTCGAGATGGTGGCAGGCAGGCAGCGACCTATGGTTGAGGCATCCAACTCTTGTTAAGTCGATGAGGAATTATTAGCAATTTGCGCAGCCTGACACCAGACTGTCTTCTTCTTTTTCTTTTAACAGAGCACCCGATCTAGAGAGAGAGAGAGAGAGAGAGAGGCTTGGAAATCTTTATTAGTGACAGAACCCTATGCTAATATGCTATGCATCTATCTTGTGTGGCTTGTGAAAACGCTAGCTAGGTACAAGGAGGAGGCGTGCAAGCTAGGGGACGGGGGAAACGATCTCCGCTGCATGCAAACAGACGAGGCCATTCCATCAACGGGAGGGAGGCACGAGGCCGCGGCTCGAGGTACGTGGCCGGCAAACGCG
The DNA here is from genome assembly GCA_950022295.1 of Bromus sterilis. NCBI lineage: Eukaryota > Viridiplantae > Streptophyta > Magnoliopsida > Poales > Poaceae > Bromus > Bromus sterilis. The sequence goes on from OX465599.1 coordinate 61,934,691, forward strand.
GCCGACAAGCGTGCTGCAAGGCGGAGTCAAACGAGCCTGCACGTGCTTTGGACCGTCCGATCCTCTCTCTCTACCCCTTTCTTCCTAACTACTCCTAGATCTAATTAGACAGTACTCCGTAGTACTCGTATATATTAAGAGGCTAAGCATCGCATCATCTGTTTTCTTGCGTGGGTGCGCATGATCGCTCGTCGATGGGATACATCATCGGGCCAGAGCACCACTAGCTGTGCCTGTCTAGTGTCTATGCCTTGCCCATGCATGCATCACGGCGCTGCTGGCTTGGGCTTGCCATGTGTGACACTGGGAGCACGTACACACACACACACACACACACACATGCCACCAAGCACACCCGAGGTTTCCAGAAATGTGATCATATACCCCTCCGTTCAAAGTGACGATTATACTGTCTCTTTTGCTTTGCTATGTAGGTAAATCTCATCTTCTTGTGGTAGATAAAAATGGTGGAGCAGGACCAGTGGATGACGGTAATTTTCTTGCTGTCTTGAGAGCAACTTTGTCGAGGACAATGACAACTGAAAAAGATATGATTCCTGCCAATAAAAACTGGGCTGCGTGTATATATATCGGCCAGAGGGACCAGAAATCTCCGGAGAAATGTCACGCCACGCCGTGCATGATTGCGTAGTATTGTACGCGTTCTCCCCTCTCGTGTACAGAGAGACTAGCTAGAAAATACCATATCCACCCACCGGACGGACGTGCAGCGCTCCATTGAACCGGACAAACAAATGAGCATTCCGAGAACTGCTGGTGCATCCATACATCATTTTGGCCATACTTGAAAACGGCCCCTGTCAAAGTGAGGTGCACCGCGCCATTTATAATGGCTCGCCGCTCCTCACGTCAACTCGGACAAGTTGTAACAATATTCCCCATTTCGAGCTTGCAATACGCATGCATGGATCGCTGTCATGCTTGGGTATATCCGTACGTGATGTGATTAGTCCGTATTCAGCCAGCATTATCCAAATGTCAATGCTGTTTAATATTGCACTATACTTTTATTATTATTTTCAGTGAAAGAGGGGCTTCTTCTCCGATTATAATTATATAGACATTCTGCCTCAGAACATCAAGATAAAACTAAGCTACCAGAAACATAAACAACTAAAATATACTCCTATACATCATCTCGAGGCACACGCTAAGATGAAGGAAATGAACATGCATGATCAGAAACAAAGGCTCAAAGCCAACATAGTCCGGAGCCAAGATCCGAACATCATCAAAGGAGAAACTACAAATAACCAACACCCTCCAAACCAACTATGTGTGACAGTAGAAAAAGAAAAACCATGAAGGCAAACTAAAACGTGACAAAGCATCTCTCATCATCAAGTAGCCAAAGATCTTCAACAAGCAAGAATCAACCACCAATCCGCAGGGTTGCCAACTTAGCAAAGCTCGGTGCCTCTCATTTGTTATTTGTTCGATGAGTTTTTCCCCTAAGCGCCAGCACCCTTCGAACTCCCTCCTTTATTTGCAAACTAAGCACTCGGTAATCCAACAGTTAATTAGTCTAACCATTGTAGTACAATCACTAATCTATTTTCTTCCAAAGATAATATCATTTTTGCATCTCCATAAAGTCCACAACACATCACAAATACCAACAATCACTAATATCTTTGATAAGTTTTGATCCAACTTCCAAAGCAATTACACATATTAGCAGGGCTAAAGTTAAGATTAAAAGCAGACATAGAAAACTCTAGATTAATCTGGCAACTGAACATTGAAAAAAAGGTGTTCAAGGTTTTCCTCTTTTCCGAAAAGACACGTACTTTGCGACACATCAACCCCTATTTAATAAGTTATCTTTAGGAATAATACTTTCCCTGACCACCACCCAAAGAAACACATTGATTTTGGCAGCATTTTAAGTTTTCCATGGAAATTTCTAAGGGGTAACACAAGCATAATTCACATTGAACTTATATAAGGATCGAATTGTGAACTTGTATCATGAGTGAGAATCCATTTGACACTATCCCTACATCCTAACATTCTAATTTTCTCACATCTTGATTTGAGACTATTCTATAGCTCAAGAGATTCATCAAAAAGAGTTTTGTAAAAGAAAATCCAGTCTAGACTTTATGGCTTTATCAATGGTTATAGCCACATGAATGGTATGATCTGAAAGGACAACAATGTAACACCCCACATGTAATCACTTTCCTATTTTTGGTATATGATGTGGCAATTTATCTTTTCCACGTATATTTGTAACTTTGGCTTATTGACGAGCACAAAATATTATGAATATGAAACTTCCAAACTTATTTAGTTGGCCTTTGTTGGCATTTTATTTTAATGCCTTCATTTAGACAATTGCATGCCTTCTTAAAAATCCATATAGTTCACTTCCTCAAGATTCCATACAAATCCATGATCTTTAGGCCAAGTTATCAACTAGCTCTCATTCAAACCCATTTGAATTTATTCCAAATGGATTTTAATTTATCTCATCCAAATTGGTTACAATCAATTTTATATGATTCCATATTGCCCCACTAATTACAACACATTGCTTGTATTTTTATCCCAACCCTTTTTATTTATTTCATCCCTCTTCCTCTTTGTCTATTTTTAATTGAAAAAAAATCCTTTAATGTAAAGGCAACCCACCTAAGCCTTTCTTTCTTTCCTTAGACCCATTTCGTGAATCTCGTCCAGCGAATCGGTACGGGTGTGCCTGCAGCCGTTGGATTTCCCTAGATGTTGTGGATTAGGCGGAGCCAAATGACTACCTACTCCCGTCCTAACTGTAACACCCTCAGTGTCTGTAACAGTAATTACTTTCACTGTTTGCTCATCACTGTTGCTCATCACTTTTACTCATTTTGCCTTGTTCAAAACTTTGCATTTGATCATATTCAAACCATGGTGGTTGTTGTTGAAAGCAATGTGCCAAGTGAACCTTGAACATTTGGAATCAAACCAAAGTCCAAACCCTTTTGAATGGATATTAAAAACAAAGTGCATAATTAAAGTTCATCCAAAAATTATGAAACTGATTTTTTTAATGCCTAATAATCATTAAGTTGAAATAAAACAACAATGGGAATTTATTTAATGTTTAAATAAATTAAACAAAACAAAACAGAAGCAAACCAGGGGCATTTAATCCCTTTTGAATAATATAAAATATCAAATGAATTTATAAAACTCCAAAATCTTTTGTGGCACCTCAGTAATATGTAACACTAATATTTGGACCAGATCCACACTTTACAAAAACGCTAGAGTAATTAAAACAATTGCACAAAGAAAAGAACAGAGAGAAAAGAAAAGAAAATAAGAAAAGACTATAACTCGCCCAGGGCGACAGGCCCACCCAGCCCACCTCTTCTTCCCCCACCTGCTCCCCTCCCATCCCCACCTGCTCACGTCGCTGTCGCGGCACCACCGTGGCTGGCGCCTCTGCCGGCCGCGCCCACCACCACTATGGCCGCGGAGACGATAAGCACGCCCCCAACCATCCCTTGGACAATCTCCCCCCTCCATTTATCCTCCTCCTTGCCTTGGTCTCACCGGGGAAAACTCGAGCCCCGCCGCCGTCGCCATGGCCGTGAGCTCACGCGGCTAGTGAGCTCGCGTCGCCACGCCGTCGTGTCCTACGTGTTCGCCGACGTCGACTACTTCACCCCGCGCGCGGAATCGAAATCCGGGCCACCACATCAAGCACACCGTCGACGCCTTCGTCTTCGGCTCCGGCGAGATCCCCGCGCAATTCCGTCCGCCTCCGCCCCTCCCCGAGCACATTGCCACCCTGCGCGTAATCACAGTGAGCTTGCGCGCCGTCTCCAACTCCTCTCGGCCCTCCCCTCTCGCCGTACTCGCCATTGCCATGGGAGCCGACCTCGACGCCGCCATGGGCGTCCGTGTGCTTGCTCCTGTGTGCCCCAGCTCACGCCGCGCGTCACCGTCGTGCTCCCCGTGAGCCGTAGACCACGTTAGGGTAACTTGCGCGTTTGATAGCCCCGTAGCTGCGATTCTGGCGAGGTCCGGGCGCAACCGCTGCTCGCCGTCGACGCCCCCGTCGATTCCGGCCACGCCTTCACCACCTATCAATGCGGCTTGAGCTCCATGTTCGATTAAGCCCACCCAAAACCGCTCTCGTCGCCGGAGTCGAGCACACGCTCACCGCCGGCCTCCTTGTGTCCTCGCCGTCGACGGTTGAGCCCCTGGCAGGTGGCCCCTCCCTGTTAGGGGTTAATTAAACTGCTAATGTGCCATTGATAGGTGGGCCAACCCCCCTGCTAGTTAACCTGTCATTTAAAACAAATAAGAAAACTGTTAGATTAACTCCACTATATATGATAGGTGGGCCCTAGCTATTATTTAAATAAAATAAATGTTAATTAGTCTTTGTAAGAATGACACCTGGGCCCCACCAGTAAGTATTTAAATAAAATGAATTTATAATAATAACAGTGCATGACATGTGGGCCCAATGGCTATTTTTTATTTAATAAAATGATTTGTTGTACTGTGAGGCTGACCAGTGGGACCCACTGGTCAGGTTTGACCAGTCAACAGACTGTTGTGGATAATGTTAGATTAAATGATTTAATAATTTCAGAAAATGTATTAAATTGATTTAATACTTTAAATATCAATATCTTTTAAACCGTAAGTCGGATTAAAAACCTTTATACATCAAAATTGTTCAGAAAAATATAACGAATATGGATACACTATTCGTATACCCACCACACCCCTCTAACACAACGAACATCGACATCCCTCCTCCGGGTCGTCTTTCGATAATCACCCGGAGCTGGCAGTTCATCTCAGGATGAATTCCCGCTCCGAGCAACGTGCATTGCACTACGTTAGAACATCGTTAGCATTGCATCTATCATTTCATGCATCTGTTTGTATATGCTTGCTTTGTATTCACTGTTTCTTCCCCCCTTTATTCTGCAGTAGACCCCGCTGCTGTCGACTACTTATTTGACGACCCTACCCCTACCGTCGAGCTTCCAGGCAAGTAGAGCCATTCTCTTCCCTAGATATTTCCTATATTTTCCGTAAATTTCTTGCACTAGGAATTGTTACTGCTGCTGCTACGTTACAATCCTATTCAATTGCATAGCCTGTCATTGTCGCCCCTTGATGTACCTTTCTTTATCCTATGCTGCCTATATATATATATATTATTCAGCAGTGAGCCCTGCGCTTTGTTAGTCAACTAGGATTATATAGCGGGCCGTGATCACTCAGGGGAGTGAACGCGGGTACAACTTATTATAACTTCACAGGTATGGTACATTGCAGACACCGCCTCAGGCCCCTACCTCGGCTATGCCGAGCTACCATCAAGTGTGAGCTATCAAGGAGTAATCCTTGTACTCCACTCGTAGCTGGCTCTGTATAGCCACTCTAGGTATCTGCACCATGATTTTCATTAAGGTAAGAAGTCGGGCGACCCAACGGTGCCCGCGAGTGGTATTGCGACGGGACGACAGGGAGGGTACGACCAGTGTACCGGTGTGCTTGGACCCTGATCGTTGGCCGCGAGAGTTACCAAACCACGAAAGTCGAGCTCCTCCAGGAGCACACACGAGACAAGGTAAGGAGTCGGTTCACCTTGTTGGTAACCGTAGAGACTTGGTGGGACGACAGGGCGGGCACCGATGTACTGGTGGTCTTGACTGCTATCGTTGTCCGCGAGACAGTTAAGTCGAGGCAACGATAACGGTTGTTTCGCAAGTTAAAAAAATGACTAAGGGTTCGGCAGAGAACTTGAGTAGCCTTTTGGCTTATAAGCGCTTCCTACACTTGGGAATTACGAGTTATGGGCTCCCCTACTTCATAGTCTCATTCGAGGACTCTTCATACGTCAGCAGTACCGCGGCCTTGGTCGGGAAGTGGTGTTGTCTTCTTTGCCCGCGCAGTGTGATTTTTATTTGATTTAACTTCACTGGCCAGCCTGGCACCGTGTAGGAGTAAGTCAGGGTTAGGGTCCAAAGCCCTGCATACATAGGATTTAGTCCGGCGGATGACCTCTCTGTTGAGTTTGAAAGATGGGCTATGGAGTGTCAGATAGCCTCGGTGGGGCATTCCCTAACAAGTTGTACACCACCCTGGAGATCAGTGCGTTGTAGTGTAACAGAAGTGCACCCCTGCTGGGAAGTTTGATCTATTCGAATAGCCGTGTCCACGATAACATGACGCTTTATGCTGAAGGCAGATCCTACTACTACAAACTATTATTACTAAACTGTTGGTTCCGGGTTTTCTTCCTCGCAGGGAAGTCGAGGAGGTGATCTCGGAGGCATTGTTAATTATTACAACTTACTATTATACAATGCTGCAGCAACTTCTGTTGCATTGTTACTTTATGCTTTATATAAACTGTTGGTTATTCTCTCCTCGTGCTGCAAGACTCGTCGGAAGATGTTAGTCTTCGATAGGCCTAGCTTCTTACCCTTATTCTGATTTCTACCTTGCAGTCCACTATATACAGCCTCCCTTTCCATTTGATACAAATGCATAATGCTTAGTAGCGGACGTAAGACTCGCAGGTATGCTAAATACTCACCTTTTCTTTATTTCCCCCTTTTTGTTTTGCCTGATCGGCCGCTGTAGTCGACGTTGGAGCCCAGGAGCAGGAGTACCCCGGAGGCGACTACTACGACGTCGAGTTCCCCGTTGACCAGGAGTAGTTCGGTGGATCCCAGGCAGGAGGCCTCGCCTTTTCGATCTGACGATATTTGTGCTAGCCCTCTTAAGGAAAAACTTTACTAACTATGTTTTTACTCAAATATTATGGCTTGTATAACTTATGTGTTTCGGATCCTCGTGATCCGTGGACTGTAATATCAGATTTATCTTATTTGTGTTTAGTGTTGTGCTATGATATTCTCACCTCGCACCCTAATCTCAGCCATGTACCCTGCGTGTATGATTATTGTACACGGATTAATTTTGAGGGCGTCACAAGTTGTTTTCAGAGCCGACTGCCTGTAGGAAGCCACCCAACCACTACTTGGTCGAAGTTGAGTCTAGTCTTTGAAAAAACTATTTTGCTAACTTAATGTTTGGCTTACGGGCCCACATCGATATCACCCCGTCGTGATATCTATGGTATTAGGATCCTTTTCTCATTACCTATGCTCTGGGACTCTACTCTCTTATCCTTGTTGGTAAGTTTTACAAACTCTGACATTAGGATCACGTTCTCTTGATTCCACCCGGCGTTCTGGTGCTTACTGATACGTCCTAAACATATCTATAATTTCTGCTTTCTCCATGCATGATTTGTGTGACTTTGCCATGTTTTGCCTGAATTTTCATACACTTTTTTTTATCATATTTGGACTAACCTATTAACTCAGTGCACCCAGTTGCCAGTTCCTGTTTTCTGCTGTTTTTTGTATTTCAGGTTTTCCGGCCATTAAAAGTGCCAAATAAATCCCGGAAAAATTATATAAAAAATCAGTGACCCGGAAGCTTCCCGAATCACCAAGGAAGGAGGGGTGTGGACCCACCAGGGCCCCAGGAGGGTCCCTGGCGCGGCCCCACCCTAGGCCGCGCCAGGAGGCCTCCTGAATGCCCTGTGGCCCCTCTCGGTGCCCCCTTTGGCCTATATTTACCCCCCGTGACGGAAACCCATAATATCGATCTCCTATTCCCGTTCTCCTCTCTGTACCGCCATCGCCACCGTTTCAAGATCTGGGCTGCCAGGAGAAGCTGCCCCGGTACCCTGCCGGAAGGAGGAACCCCCTCCGGGAGACCATCCATCACCATGGACGCCTCCCGGATGTGCCGTGAGTAGTCTCCCTTGGACCATGGGTCCATGAACAGTAGCTATGTGATGTACTCCTCCCCTCTTTGTGCTTTCACTTTCGAGACCTCGTGATCTGCCTCACATGATCGAGGCACTTTTGTAATTTTCTGTGTTGCTATGCTGAGTTTGCTGGGATCTAATGGATTATGAGATTATGTTCAGATTGTGATGAGTAATATATTTGGTTCTCTTTTATATTTGTGTTCTTTAGTAAATTCTTGCATGTGATCCGTTGCCGTATTTTACTTTGGCCAAGTGATTTGTTGCAACTCCAAGAGGGAGCGTTATGCTTGATTGTGGGTTCAGCCCCTTGATGTCTAGCTTGAGTGACAGAAACATGAGACTAGGGGATGTGTTGTTGCCACCAGGGATAAAACAATGTTGCTTGTACCTGCGGGTGCAAGGATTGTTTACTTTACGCAAAGTTCTTTTAATGCAGTTGTCTGTTGCTTTGAGTTTACACTTTGGGTGAGATTCACAACTTAATACCAGCGAGATGTTCTGGATAGATATCTCAAGGTGGATGATTCGTAGTAGATGCAGATGGATTTCGGTCTACTTACCTTGGCGTACTGCCCATTGCTTTTGAGCCTCTTCCTTTCTTTTGTAGCATAGTTAGCATTGAAGTGCGTTTATAATCTTGTCAATTTCCCAGCTATGATTTGTTTACCTCGCTAGCACTTTTATCGTCTTTTGGGATAGAGACATCACTAGTGAACATCACGGGACCCCGTTCCATATTCACACCATTGTTTACACCCTCAATTTACTTTCAGTTCTTACTTTCAGTTGCACTATTATCTATTACGTTGATCCTTTGTAAACAACAAGACTGGAGGAATTGACAACTCCTCTGTACTCGTTGGGAGCAAAGTTATTTGTTTCTGTGTGCAGGTCCTGTCAACTTCCTAGACAGAAGCCAATTTCTGACGCCGTTGTCACCTTCTTGTATTTCTGCGAGTCCTACTGGAGACAAACCTTGGTATCTTCACCGAGGGAAATTTGTGCTACGCTACATCTCACCTTCCACTTGGGGTAACCAACGAGAAGTGAGAGATCCTGACCGTATCAAGCTAATTTCTGACGCCGTTGCCGGGGACTCCAGTCTACAAGATAGGGGAGTTGCACACTATCTTTTATCTTTGCTTTTTAGTCTTGCTAGTTTACCTTTCAGTCTTTACTTTTGTGTCCTTATAAAAAATACCAAAAATACCTGTTACCTTTCTTGTGTGGCCAAATATGTTAGGAGTTGGTACTATGAGGGAATCCGAAGTTTCGGATTTCCATCAAAGGAACGGGGAAAATATGAAGAAGGCATGGGACAGAATTTCTGAAGCACATAAGGCAAATATGCCTTGGTTACCTATAAGAATTGTGCTTAGAATTTTTTTACTTTGGCCTTTTTAAGTGGTGTAAGCACTCTCTTGATCTTATAGCCGAAGGAGACTTTTTAGAGTGTGATGAAGCTAGAGCTCTTGAAATTATACATGGTTTATCTAGTTATTTTGTTTATGATGGTCTTGATACTGTTGTAGACAGAATTGCTATTATTGAGAAGAAGCTTGATGCTTTAGACTTAAAAGGAGTAGAAAAACCAAACCCTCCTACAGAGGATATTTTGGAAATTGAAAATGACTGGGAGCCTTTTGTTAGGATTGTTATCTCTAATCAAAACTTCCTTGCTTTTTGTGACATTGGATCTACAGTTTCTATAATGCCAAGCTTTATTTATGATTCTTTGTACCTTGCAAGCATGGAAAATTTTCCATCTTTTCTTAAAAGGAGCGTAGGAATTGACTTTGCCATCATGAAAGCCAATCAAGGAAATATAGTGCTTGGAAGGGACTTCCTCCGAGCCATGAAAGGCTTCATTGATATAGGTAAAGGGAAAATACGCTTGCATGGTAAAGCAAAAGGTACGTACCTCTTTCCCCGGAAGAACAAGGATGAGCTTATTGATGACCCTTTTCAAATCCTTGGTGAACCTTCCGATGATTTTGGAGAACTTTGATCCGATTCTGTTGCTTTAAGCCTAGCTAATGGCTTTAAAGAAGCGCTTTCGGGAGGCAGCCCGCAACGAAGTTATGTTTTCCTTTTTGTTTTTCTTCTGTTCTTAGTGGTCTTTATGATTGTTACTACTGTAGCAACATCATTGTATCTTTACTTTTCAAGCTTTGTGCCAATTATAGCCTCTTATGACAAGGGAAGTGAAAGTTGTGACATGTTGTCCAGAAAACAGATTTTGTCCTCGTGACTGGAAAAATTATAAAAAATCACCAGTCCATCTTATTGAGCTGAAGTTTTTACACATCATGCTATATACAATCACGGAACTTTCGTATGTTCTGAGTTTTTTTATTTGAGTTGCAGAAGTGCCGCTAAAAAATTCTTTACTACCTGATGTTCTATTTTTCACAGATTCTTCCACGTTTTGTCTCTCCTAACTTTTGCAAACCTTAAGCTTTCTTTTTCTTTGCAAAAACTGTTTGGAGATCTTGAGAAATAGTAGCTCTTCAAGATTATCTTTATTTTCAGTAGGGAAAAATTATTTTAATTGGGTACTAACTTATCTAATCAGTTTACAATGAGTTATGTATGAAGGGAGATTTCAAGTGTGCGATGGAAGATGATGAAAGAAGATCCTGGAGAGTCAAACGCTCAAGCTTGGGGATGCCCATGTGCACCCCCAATAAATATTCAAGGAGACTCAAGCGTCTAAGCTTGGGGATTCCCCTGTGGCTCCCCTTCTTCATCAACAATTATCAGTTCGTCCCACGTTTCACTATATTTTTATCACTTCATTCGTTATGTGCTATGCTTGGAGCGTCTCGCTCTTTACTTTTCTTAGGTTTATTTTTGCTTTGTTTGCTTTAGTAACAAGTTAGATCCCAGATTTCCTTTGTGTGGGAGAGAAACACGCTCCGCTTGAATTAGAAGTCCTCATAGGATTTGCACGCTTATTTCTTTAGCTGTGAGTTGTTCTTTTTCTTTTCTTAGTTGCTACCCTGTTTAGTTATAGTGCTTTAGTTTTATTCTAGAGATTTTGTTTTGTCTTAGGCTGAACTTTCTATAGGATGCATGTTTTATCATGTTAGAGAGTTTTCCTGTTGCACTGAGTTTTGTGTCTTGACTAGAAAGTAGGTAGTTGAAGTTGCTATTCTTTTTGTAGTAGTAACTTGCAATAGTTTTGAGGTATTGACTACAGTAATGTTTGAACTTTTGGTGTCAAGAGCTCGAGCCTATTAGTGATAGATGTCATATTTTGTGCAATCTGTGTGATTTTCTAAAACCAAAAACCCCTGTTGAGAACTCTAGCTACTAGATGGATCACTAACCTCTGGAGGGTTCGAATATTAGAGTACACTCACGTACCATGAGTCCAGGATGCGCAAGGATAACCAAACCCCCATACACTCCTCCTCGGGATACTTGTCTCTTTGTGAACCTCCTGATTAGATTGAGAGTTACCGACAATAAGTGCATGAGTTCTTTGGACTAATGTGAGTATTCAAAAGTTGACACTTCCACCCACCTATAATTTTTCTAGCCTCTTCGGTACCGTGCATTGCCCTTTCTCATCTCGAGAGTTGGCGCATACTTCGCCGGTGCATCCAAACCCTTGGCACGATATGCTCTGTCATCATAAAACTCCTTTTATCTTTCCTCAAAACAGCCACCATACCTACCTATCAAGGCATTTCCATATCCTTTCCGAGATACATTGCCATGCAACATCCACATTCTCATGACTTGATCTTCATGTCATACATGCTACTTGCTTGATCGATGAGCCGCATGCTAGTTGGGCCTTGCCCTAATCATTGCTACATGACGCGCTAGTATCATTGCATATCCTGCTACCCTGGCAGAGGCATACATTTGCATCATGATAGTTACATTTTCTTTATGTGAGTACCTTTGTAAAGTGTGAAAGATCTCCTATATTCTTGTAAAATATAGAGTGTTGCCCCTAAAGTGAGGAAAAGATCCCAAAGAGGACAAAACCAAAAGATCCCAAAGAGGACATATGAGATTTAAATAGAAAGAGCCATTGAGGCCAGCAAAAAATACGAAAAATAGAAAAAGGAGAAAAAGAAAAATAAAAAGAGAGAAGGGGGCACACTACTATTCCTTTTGAGAGATCCACACTAGTAATTCATCCTCTATCCCTTGTACTCCATAGAGATCATCATACATGCATATAGCTATATGGGGACCCTTCACACTATAGAACTTGGCTTGTATATTCCAATGATGAGCCTCCTCAAAAGAGCTCTAGGTCTTCATGAGCAAGCAAGTTAGATGCACCCCCACTAGTTCCCTTGGAGAGATTTTAGCCCACATGTGCATCCGTTGCATGGCAATCCCTACTCCTCACATCATATCTATCATATGGCCTTCTCTTGCCTATGATTGTCCTCTTTGATGTGAGCCTTTCACACCTTTTTGTCTTCCTCCCCCACCTTCTTTCTGTTTCGCCTTTTAGGTGTCAACTTTCTTGCTCACACTCATCCATTGCATGAGTGCTCAAAATATCGAAAGGGAGTGGATCAGTTTGACTTGTAGCTGACTAGTGGTCTGGGGACGAGTCGAGATAAGAATCTAAAGGAGACTAAGTGTGAAACTTTAGTAGATAGTATCTCAACAACTATTTTTTATATATCGTATTCCCTATCCCCTTTCTTGCACGCAAACACCATTTGGAGACATTCGAGTCACGGAAAACGAGAGCTCTTGCACCTTTTGTTATTTTGTTGCTTGTGTCAATGCTAATATAGACTCTTGCTTGTTAAGACTTGAATTGAATTGCATGCTTTGATTGCTTTACTTAAAATTCCTTATATGACTGTGTGGCATGTCACCACAGAAGTTATGCTTGTTATCATGTCCCTACTCGAGGAGGAGCAGGAATTAAGCTTGGAGATGTTGATACGTACCAAACGTATCTATAATTTATGCTTGCTCCATGCATGATTTGTGTGACTTTGCCATGTTTTTCCTTAACTTTCATACACATTTTTATCATATTTGGACTAACCTAGCATGCCACAGTGACTCTGCACGATTTCACCCGTCTCAACACCACTATGTTCTGCAACTCTGTTCAGCCGTTGGATGCCGATGACTGGCTTCGCGACATCACTCATGAGTTGAAGTCTGCTAATATCGATCCAGCCGACTATGTGAACCTTGCGTCCTATCACCTAAAAGGCGACGCTGCTCAGTGGTGGAGCACCCACAAGCGCTCACTTCCAGTTGGAGAAGTCATCACCTGGGATGAATTTCAGTCCGCCTTCCGCGCCTGCGACATTCCTCAGGGGATAATGGATCACAAGCGTGAAGAATTCTGCAACCTCACTCAGGGCAACATGACTGTTGAAGTCTATCAGCGCGAGTTCCTCAACCTCTCTCGCTATGCAGAAGAAGAGATCACCACTGATATCCGCAACCAGCAGAAGTTCCTCCGTGGACTCAATGCCGACCTCAGGCTCTCTCTTGCCGTTCATGATTTTTCCAACTTCGCCACCATGGTGAACAAGGCTATCACCGTCGAGACTGCCCAGATGGAGTTCAAGGACACGCTAAAACGCTATCGTGATGTTGGCTTGTCTTCGAGCGCAACACAGAAGCGTCGCATCTGGCTCCCTCACAGTGTGACCCACTCACCTGCCCCTACTCCGAGGCCGTCTTATGCTGCACCCCGTCTGCCTCCGCCACCACAGATGCCAAGAGCTCTACCTCCACCACCCAATGCTGCACCCCTTCATCCTCAGGATGTATTATGATTCACGTGCCGCCAACCTAGACATTTTTCCAGAGAGTGCCCCCAGAAACAGAAGCAACTGGTAGTTCACCCCGCTGGCCGCGGAAATGGTCGTGGCAACAACAGGACCCCCAACTATAATACTGGGTCTACTGCTTATGATCATGGACATGCTTACAACATTAATGTTGAAGAAGCTTAGGAACAAACCACTACCGTGATGGGTACCCTTCTCGTTAATTTAGTACCTACTACTGTTTTATTTGATACAGGAGCATTAGATTCATTCATGTCAGAAGCATTTGCATTTTCACATAACTTCAAGTATGAAACGGTGAAACCACCGATGGTTGTTCGCACCCCGATAGGCCAATGCCGAACCACCATGCTAGTGCCAAACACCACCATTGAAATCGAAGGAATTGAATCCTTTGCTTCCCCCATCATCCTGAAGTCTTCCACAATAGACCTCATTCTGTGAATGGATTGGTTGAAAGTTCACGATGTTGCACTGTATTGTGGCACCAGTTTTGTCCAACTTTTTCACCCCTCCGACGAGATTGTTAACCACACCACCCGAATTACCCGTGATGCTGAAACACATATCTTTATGATGAATGCTTTGAATGTCTCACCTATGGAAGAGATTGAGAATGTTCCGGTCGTTCGCGATTTTCCCGACGTCTTCCCAGAAGAACTGTCGAGAATACCCCCGACCAGAGAGGTGGAATTCTTCATCGACTTGAAGCCAGACACTTGTCGGGACCCGGGGTTAGCGTATGTAATTCCAGTCACAACTCAATCATATGGAGAGCTGAGAGCCGTACCCACTTGTCTAAGCAGACAAGGCCAAGCACAGAACACTCTCGGAAAGCATCGTACGTGAGGGGCATCCCATCCAGGTCGGATGATCAACTGAGATGGGTCCTCATCGTCCGCTCACAAGTCTAAATGATTATGGGTGGTGAAATCCCATACTCATAGACAAGTCGCCTCAACCATATTATCGATTGAATTATAACACGTACATAAACACACTCCAGCCCGATCACCTAGTCGGGACCTCGGGTGGGCTCAATGATACAACAAAGTGTGCCACGTGACAGAGTCACGAGCAATCGCATCGCGATGCCCCAAGCTGCGCACATCTAAGGGCCACTTTGTGTATGAAAGACCTCCGGAAAGAACTCAACTAAGCAATCGAATCCCACACTAAGACATGCACGTTATAATCATACACGCAACATACATGTCTAGTGTAAACAGCAGGTAAGACAACATGAACTCTACAAACTCATAGTTTTATTGCATCTGCTAAACAGAGCAGATATAGTATTGTTACAAGCAGAGATCACATAACTGTGACCCAACATTAAATCATACAACAACGAAAGCAAATTATGTCTTAGTAAATACAAGGTTAACAAATGGCTTAAGAAGCCTTTAAGAAAACACAACGACCCTCCAGAGGGACCATGCTGCTGTCTGGGACTACATTACTTCATCGACGTCGAGCTTGAGGGGGAGGCCACCATCAGGGTCAGTGGTCTCGTCTCTAAAACATAGAATAAGCAAACGTGAGTACAAATTCGTACTCAGCAAGACTTACATCAGAACTATACTACTCATGCTCAGGTATCAAGGTAAAGGCAACTGGGGTTGTAATGCAGAAAGCTTTGACTTGGCTATCCTGTACTACGACTACATAGAGTTGAGATGAGAGGCGCACACGAGTCCATCTAATCTTGATCACCACGTCAATACACCACCATGGATCCTTCCTCGACTTCCCCACGAGGAAGCAACCCAAAGCACTCACACTTATCTTGGCAATTTTAGAGTATCCATTTGAGTTGTCTAATAATCAAGTAAAGATCTCCAAGTAGTCCATAACCGCGGACACGGCTATTCGAATAGTTCATTAACCCTGCAGGGGTGTACTTCTTCACATACGTAGCTACCACTTACCGCCTAGAACTCGTCACCTTCAAGCGGTGTCGGCGAGGATAGTACTACGACACTTACCTCACGGCTCCAACTCTAGTCCAGGGGATCGCCCATCTGAGTATGTACCCCAATCGGGAATCCGGCCGGGGTTTCCGTTCAGGACCCAGACGATGTATGGACGGTCCGACAAGCCCACCTCGACGGATGGTGCTGCGCTTGCCTAAAACCGTGCTACGTTATGAAATCAAATAGAAGAACAATTAACCCATGCGAATCCTGGACCATAGTCGGGGTGAGTTAATGGGTCTAGAGGGGTCAATGAGCCCAACATGTGGTAGTAATCTGTGTCTTGGATCACAACACAAGAACTCGGGGCCTAGGGCAGTGTAAATGAGACAACCCACTGTGTACTCCTACACAGCCTCTCATTGTTCACCTTTTTTAGGGTGACTTCACCAACACATTACCATTACATTGCATTGTTCTCTACCATCCCGATACATCACCAGATGGATCAACTTCATTGCAAACAACTCTAGCATGGCATAGCATAACATGGATGAAGGGCCACATGATGAACACAAACAAACTTGTATCTGCTAGGTTGAGGTTTGTTTAATACTGTGGCAGCAATGATAGGTCATGCAAAGGATGGGTTCAACTAGCGGTAGAACGGTAGCATGTGAATCACCTAATCATGCATAAGATAACAAGAGGTAAACTGGGTTTTTATAGATATGATCAAAGGGGGTTTGCTTGCCTTATTGTCGAGACTCGGGGGTGCCACTCTTCGAAGAAACAGGAACTACGTCCGGCGATGGATCTATCGAGAAGAAGCAAACACCGAGACACAAGTATGAACATTACATTGCAATGCACATTCAAGAAATGAATCATGGCATGGTACTGATGTGCTCTATGTTCATGTTTCAACATGTTAATTGAAGTATATTTGGAAAAGAATTCCAAATTCAAACTCCAAATGATTATTCAAATTTTTCAAAATTGCATTTGCTACTGTTTGATCTTTGTAAACTATTTTGTCATGCATGAAAGTTGCATATTTGGATTCCTTGTATTTTTTTGATAATTTTTCATATATTATTTACAAGATTTAATCATTTTCTGGAATTTCTGTTAAATAAGAAATTGATTTAATGCGCCAGGCTGACATCATCATGACGCAGGGGGGCTGACCAGTCAACCTTACACGCGGGGCCTAGATGTCAGTGGCTCAGGTGTTAAATCCCGGTTTAAATAAATCTCTGGATTAACTAAAGGGCACGGGGCCCACACGTCAATGACTGAGTAGGGGGATTAGGGCCTAATCAAGTAGCCACGTCGGCGGGCTGCCTGCATTGAGCCGCCGGTGACCACTGGAGGCGGCGGCGCCCACTGGAGAAGGCGGCTCCGGCCACGGTTTGTGGCGCCGCGACCACCATGAGACAGAGCACGCACGCGCGCGTATCTCTGGCGAGTCGGGCGTCACCGGCGTGGTCTAGGGCGACGGTTCCGAGCGGCGGGGGCGGCTGCCGGAGACGACCACGACGGGGAAGCGGGTACGGGGCGCGGAACAGAGCACGTGCTAGGGGGAAATGAACCGGGGCCTCACCGTGAGTACGACGAGGTGGTCGGGGTGGCCCAAAGAGCGGCGGCGGCGACGAATTTTACAGGGAAAACCACGGCGGCCGGCGGCGAGTAGAGGAAGGGGGCGACGACCTCGGGGGATCCTCGGCTCGATTGAAGACGGTGCTCGACGAAGATGGCGACGGCGGACTTGCTGGACAACACAGCGCGGCGAACGGTGGCCGTTGGCCGCGGTGGTTCACGACGGTGAGCAGCGACGTGCTCTCGGGCGGTGGGAAAAAAATGGCGAGGCGAGAGGGGCGAGGTCCAGGGAGAGGGGGAAATGGAGGAGGGCTTCGGGGGGCTTCTCCTGGCGAAGAGATGAGGACGGGGGAGCAGCTCCGTGGCCAGAAGCAGGAGGTGGCGGCCATGCGAGGCGCACGACTCGGCCGTCCCTCCTTCTGGCAGAGGAGGAAGAAGACAAGGAGGCCAGCTGGGCTAGGCCAAGCCTCTGGGCCAGGTGGGCCAGAAGGTAAGCAGGTGAGTTGCTTTCCTTTTCTTTTTTATCTGCTTCTGTATTTATTTGTTTTGTATTGGATAAAATACCCAAACATTTTTATAAAATCTCCAAATATTTTATTTGGACTTATGTGACATAGTACTAGCCACTTGAGCATGTGGTGGGACCCACTTCACTTTATATGTGATCATGCTCATTTATAGAGATTTTCAAAAAGTTCAGAAGATTTTTGGAAAAAGATTTTTCTCTGCCTTTTAATTAAATTCTTTTTGACGCTTTTCCAAATCCTCAATTCTTAAACCATAGAATTTAAACATGATGCAATTATTTCTAGGAATAAAAAGCACATACCAAACTAGGGTTGTGACAACACTGTTCTTATTGCCAAGCGTCCTTACAAGATGCCGCCACATGAACTCCTTGAACTTAAGGAGGAAATCGACAAGGCACTTCAGAAAGGATTCATTCGCCCCAGCTCCTCTGCTTGGGGAGCACCTTCGCTCTTTGTCAAGAAGAGCGATGGCACGAACCGTTTAGTCCAAGATTACCGACCTATCAACCAGGCAACAATACAGAACAAGTAGCCGCTCCCTCGGATCAAGGATCTATATGATCAACTAGCTGGATCTACGATGTTCTTGAAACTCGACTTGAGGTTGGGCTACCATCAGATTCGGGTCCGTGAGGAGGACATTCCGAAGACCACCTTCATTACTCGCTATGGTTCATACTAGTACACCGTCATGTCCTTTGGCTTAACCAATGCCCCACCCACCTTTTACCGATTGATGAACTATATATTCATGGAATATCTTGACAAGTTTGTCGTGGTTTGTCTGGATGATATCTTAATATACTCCAAGAATGAAGAGGAACATGTTGAACACCTTCGTCTTATACTGGAAAAGCTTCGAGATCACAAACTATATGCTAAGTATTCTAAGTGCGAGTTCTGACTTTTCAAAGTAACCTACCTTGGTCATGTGATTTCCAAGGATGGCATTGCCGTCAACCTAGAACGTATTCAGGCTATCCTGGATTGGACTCCCCCAAGACTGTCAAGCAAGTCAGAAGTTTCCTCGGACTCGCCAGCTATTGCCTCTGTTTCGTCGAGAACTTCTCCAAGATTGCCAAGCCTCTGACTAATCTACTTCACAAAGGCGTCAAGTTTGAGTGGACAGATAAATGCCAGGAAAGTTTCCAAGCTCTCAAGGAAAACTCACTTCTCCTCCGGTGCTTGCTCCCCCTGATACTCGGAAGGACTTCGTGATATACCGCGACGCGTCCCGTCAAGGATTAGGTTGTGTCCTAATGCAAGAGCGCAAAGTGATTGCTTATGGCTCTCGTCAGTTGCGTTCTCATGAAGATAACTATCCAACACATGATCTTGATCTGGCAGCAGTAATTTATGCATTGAAGCTGTGGCAATATTACCTCGTCGGTAATCGTTGCGAGATCTACACCGACCACCAAAGTCTGAAATACCTGTTTACTCAGACATACCTGAATCTCCGCCAACAAAGATGGCTCGAGACAATAGCCGATTTCAACATGGGAATTTCTTACACCCCTGGCAAAGCTAATGTAATGGCTGATGCCCTGAGCCGCAAAGCCTACTGTAGTGAACTTGAATTTCAAGTACAACAACCACTTCTGTATGAAGAGCTACGAAAGATGAACCTCGAGATTGTTCCTCAAGGTTATGTAAATAACCTGGTTATCGAACCGGATCTCGTCAAATACGTCAAGGCTATACAGTTTTATGATGATTTTGTACACAAGATTAAGCGCGATAGCACAAGTGGAAGACTCTAACCCTTCACTATTGATAGCCAAGGTGCGGTGTTCTACGAGAACCGTTTAGTGGTTACTCACAGCAAGGGCAGGCATGATAACTTGGATATGACCTCGAAGGTCATGAAAGCGGCCCACGATACCCCGTTGTCCATTCATCCTGGAAGCACCAAGATGTACCAAGACATTCGTCAGCAGCTCTGGTGGCCTAACATGAAGCAAGACATTGCCCGATATGTTTCTGAATGTGACATTTCTCGTCACGTCATGGAAGAAAATCAAAGACCTGCTGGAACTCTGCAACCACTCTCAATTCCTGAATGGAAATGGGACAAGATCAAAATGGACTTCGTCACTGGTTTTCCTAGATCACAGAAGGGTCATGATGCTATCTTTGTCGTCATCGACCGGTTCTCCAAGGTTGCTCACTTTCTTCCAGTCAAGGAGACGACCTCTGCTAGTCAGCTAGAAGACTTGTATGTTTCCAGAATTGTGTCCCTCCACGTATTCCGTTGGAGATCAGTTCAGACCGCGGCAACATTTTCACCTCAAGATTTTGGGATAGTTTCCAAGAAGCTATGGGCACTCATCTAAACTTCAGCACCGCTTATCACCCCCAGTCGCAAGGCCAAGTTGAACGAGTCAATCAAGTGCTTGAAGACATGCTTCGAGCTTGTGTCATCTCATTCGGCAAGAAATGGGAGGAATCTCTTCCGTTTGCTGAATTCTCATACAACAATAGCTACCAACCTAGTCTGAATATGGCACCCTTTGAAGTTCTTTATGGACGTAAGTGTCAGACCCATCTGAATTGGTCAGAAACTAGGGAAAGAACCCTCATTGGTCCGGACATTATACAACATCCTGAAGATCAGGTTCACGTTATCCGTGACCATTTGAAGGCTGCTCAGTCCCGCCAGAAGAGAAACTATGACCGTAAACACAAGGAAATGGTCTATCAGCCTGGCGAATAAGCTTACCTTCGTGTCACTCCCATGAGAGGCACTCATCGATTCGGTAACAAGGGCAAGTTGGCTCATCTCTACATTGGCCCGTTCCGTATCCTTTCCAGAAGTGGACCAGTGGCATACCGATTGGAATTGCCGCCAAACCTCTCCCAAGTCCACGATGTCTTCCACGTGTCGCAACTTCATCGCTACTTCAAGGACCCTATTCGTGCAGTGGAGCATGATATGATCGAGCTGTGGCAAGACTTGACTTATCAAGAACATCCGAGCCGCATTCTCGAACAGTCTGAACGTCGAACCCGCAACAAGACTGACGGGGATCAACCCCGGAAAATCCCATGGTCAGGGACCCTGGGTTAGTCATAGATATGGCACAGGTTGGACGATACTCGTCGGCTAACAGGAGAAGCACTTCCTGCTCGATATTATTACGTGAGGGGCGATTACAGTGGAGGACAAGACGAGTTCTCGCAAGGCTAGGATGAGTAGATGCGTATTGAGATGAGATAGACGTCTCCCCTCCCGCCTTTATATACTAGGCTAGGTCTCGGGGAGTCCGTGCTAGGTTACATAGGTAGTTTCCTAATCCTAGTCCTGCCTTGTACACCAAGTTTGCACCTTCCATGTTAGTCGCGGACTCCTACGTTGGTGCTTGGTTGGGCCGATCGTGGGCTTGTCGCAGCTTCCCAGCGGGCCTTCTGTCTTCATACGCACCAGGTAGCCTCACACGTAGGAGTCGTGGGGTCACCCCCTCGTCAGTAGCCCCCGAGTGCCCGGGGACTCGAAGAGTCGCGCAGGGACTCGAATTCATCTGTGCTTTATTGTTTGTAAGCGTGGTATCTCCACGGATCGCTGGCAGTTTTGAGCCATGAAAATATTTGTTTCGAGGGATTTCTAAGCTGAAAGGCTCAAGGAGTCGACTGGTCGAGCCTTGGTGAATTGTGCTAGTGACAAATACCACAGTAGCCCAATCAAGCCCACGTACCGCGACGTGAACTTGGAACACTGGTGTCAAGCAAAGTCATGCCGCTGCAGGTCTTATAGGATCAATTGTTGCCAGTCTAAGCACATAGCCTGAGCGCGTCCGCTCGACTCTTTCTATCATGCGAGCGCATGAAAAAGGTCGGGAGTGAAATAGCTCTGCGGCAAGTCCCGGTCCGGCTGTTCTGTGCAGCGGGGTCTTACCTACACGCTAAGCTTGCGTGGCATCTGAGTACAGTGTGTCGTAGCCCAGGCATAGTTATTTTTTGTAGAGGCACGGAGCCTAATTTAGCGATGCACCCACTTGGAATAATCAATCAAGTGAGTTGTTTTAGTTGTCACTTGCGGAGTTGGGAGCGAACTCAGGAGAGGAAAAATAGGATAGCACCCACTCGGAATGTCGTCGAGTGCGCGTGTAAGCCATGTTTGTTGAATGGCAGGATCTCTTTTGCGAGTAATCACTGGAATGCTTTATTGTCTTCGGGGTGAGGGAGCACCCGAACTCTGAGAATATATTTTTCTGCTTGTGCGAGTGATCACTCGAGCACGTTTTGCCTTCGGGGTGAGGGAGCACCCGAACTCAAATAAAGGTACTCTCGATGGGAGTAAGAATTTTGTGGAGTCAGAAAATTTGGACGTGTAGCTGGCTTTTGAAATCTTTTGTTTTTTGGCCAACTGTTTTTATTTTAATCCGTCATTCTTGAGATGTCGCGCTGTCATACTGTTGGATGACCTGTGATGATGTTTGATTTCTTGATCCGTCGCGTCTTCTGGACCGTCATAATGATGGTTTGGACGTCGTTCTGCCTGTTGCCCATTGGGTTCCCAAGGCTTCATCTGGGGAACCGGCGAGACTTGACGCGTCCTGTAAATAATGCTGACCGTGTGAAGGCATCTTTGTCTTGGAATTCGCAACGCCCGGCCTGGCGGTCTTTGATGCAATGATGACGCCGCCTGGGCTTCTGTGTGTTTTTCCTTGTTTGCCCTTGGATTGAGCTATAATTCCTCGCATCTTTCTCTTCTTCTTCTTCTTCTTCTTCTTCTTCTTCTTTTTTCTTCATATGGCACCCAAGCGTGGTAGAGGTGTGGCTGGGTGAAGTCGCGGCCGCCGTGGTCGTGGTGGCCGCACTCCTCATTCTTCACGAGGTGGACGCCATAGTGCCACGTTGGCGCTTTCTTCCTCTTCCTCCATGGAGGAGGTTTTTGGCGCTATGACTTTCTTTTGCGTGTTCTTATCCGGGATGCTGCCCGGATTCCTCTTCCCTTTTCGTTTGCCTCCATTGCTTCTGAGCGTAACTTGAAGGGTTTCTGGATCCTTCTTCACGGGAGCTCTCGTTCTTCTTCTTGGGTGGAGATGGAAGTTGATGCTTCGTCCTTGATATTTCTTGGTTCTGGCTGGAGGACGTTTTCTCGTCGGCTGAATCTGCGTAGCGGGGACAGTCTTTGCTGTCACTTTGACAGCGAACATACTGTTATTATTCGTTCGTTTGATGCTGGTGGCAACCGTCTGGATCCGTACTGTGAGGAGACGAGCAACATCGATTCTGAAGGCTCGAGTGGTGGTTCGCCTGCTTCTCCCGTGTCTTTGTCTTCGGCTGATCCCTCGGGCGATGGTGTTTGCTCTTCTAGTTCTAAGGAAGAACTGGACGTCAATCCAATCGTCAAGCGGCAGCGGCACTAGGCGAGGCACATTGTAGAACTGGAGGACGGCGAGCTTCTTCTTCGGCTGGGATGCTACTTTGTCTTTGATGATGCCCGCTAGGCTGTGGCACGAAAGTGCCAATTATCTCAGCATGAGCACACATGTAGAAGTTTTGAATGTAGGCCAGCTTGTAGTTCTGTAGGTCCTTTTGTAATGGCAAACTGTACTTTTGATTTCTTTGTAATGAAACGCCTTCCACTCCTTTGTAATGAGAGTTGTCTTCGAATCCTTTGTAATGAGAGTTGTCTTCGACTCCTTTGTAGTGAGATTTGTCTTCGACTCCTTTGAAATGAGAGTTGTCTTCGACTCCTTTGTAATGAGAGTTGTCTTCGACTCCTTTGTAGTGAGAGTTGTCTTCGACTCCTTTGTAATGAGAGTGCCTTCTCGGGTGCGCGCCAGCGCTCCCGATGGGAGTAGCCCCCGATGCTGCGTTTGATTTGCAGAATCGAGCGCAGGCTTTATGAGTTTTTGCTTCACCGGTTTGTGGTTGTCTTTGAATTTTTTCAAGTCTAAATCGGGTGCGCGTCAGCGCTCCCGATGGGAGTAGCCCCCGAGTCTTTAGGCGATCACTTGCGATCGGGTGAAGACTAAACAATCGTGCGCTTTTGCAACTTTCTTTTGCCTGGTTTTTTTTTGAGAGTCGCGTCATTGTTGTGGATGACTTCTTTTCGGGGAGTTTTATGGCTGAGCCCTCGGGTCTTAAGTAACAGTCGCGTTTGCGAGGGCATCGTTTCTCGACGGGAGTTCTAGGCTCGAGCCCCCGAGTGCTTGTAAGTAAGAGTCGCGTTTGCGAAGATAGCATCTCTCGGGGGTTGTTGTAGGCTCGAGCCCCCGAGTGCTTGTAAGTAAAAGTCGCGTTTGCGAAGATAGCGTCTCTCGGGGGGAGTTCTAGGCTCTAGCCCCCGAGTGCTTGTAAGTAAAAGTCGCGGTCGCGAAGATAGCGTCTCTCGAGGGAGTTCGAGGCTCGAGCCCCCGAGTGCTTGTAAGCAAAAGTCGCGTTCGTGAAGATAGCGTCTCTCGGGGGGAGTTCTAGGCTCGAGCCCCCGAGTGCTTGTAAGTAAAAGCCGCGTTCGCGAAGATAGCGTCTCTCGGGGGGAGTTCTAGGCTCGAGCCCCTGAGTGCTTGTAAGCAAAAGTCGCGTTCGCGAAGATAGCGTCTCTCGGGGGGAGTTCTAGGCTCGAGCCCCCGAGTGATTGTAAGTAAAAGTCGCGTTCGCGAAGATAGCGTCTCTCGGGGGGAGTTCTAGGCTCGAGCCCCCGAGTTCTTTTAAGATGTTTTGGGCAACATTGCTTTATTCCTTTGAATTTTTACATGAGTTGCCGATCAGTGCTGCTGCCGATGTTTTGATAATGCCTAGGATACTTATGGGTAGAACAAGCGTAGGTTCGCTACGTTCCATGGATTTCCCACGTCCTCATTGGTCTTCGGATTCGCCAGTCTGTATACTCCTCCTCCTATGACTTCCGTGATGATGAACGGCCCTTCCCATTGTGGGTCAAGTTTGTGCACTTTTTCCTGTATTAGCCATAGCACAAGGTCTCCTTTGTTGAACGATCTGGTCCGCAGGTGGCTGCTTTGATATGTACGCAGCTTGTCCTGGTACCCTTTAGATCTTGTGATGGCCGTGTCTCGGGCTTCGTCTGCTACGTCTTTGTCATTCTGCAGTGCTTCTTCTGCCTCTTCTTCTTCGTACCCTGAGATTCTGGGTGCTCCGAATTTTAGGTCGTGTGGTAGCACTGCTTCTTCCCCGTATACCAAGAAGAAGGGCGTATATTGGGTTGAGCTGTTCGGGGTGGTGCGTAGGCTCCATAGAACTGCGGGGAGATCTTCTATCCAGTTGCCTGCGGCTTGCTCGAGTGGTGCCAGGAGTCGCTTCTTTATTCCTCACAAGAAAGCCGTTTGCTTTCTCCACTTGGCCATTGGTCTGCGGGTGTGCGACTGATGCGTAGTTGATTTTGATGCCCAACTCCTGGCAGAAGTTTTCGAATTCTGCTGCTGTGAAGTTTGTGCCATTGTCCGTGATGATGTTGTGTGGTACTCCGAATCTGAAGATGATTGATTTGATGAAGTTGACTGCCGTGAGGGCTATTGAGCTGGTGATTGGTACTGCCTCAATCCATTTGGTGAATTTGTCGACTGCGACCAATAGATGTGTTCTTCCTCCTTTTGATGATTTCTTGAGAGGGCCTACCATGTCGAGTCCCCATGTGGCAAATGGCCATGATAGTGGTATGGTTTTGAGTTCTGATGCTGGGGCGTGCGGCCTACTAGCGAATTTTTGGCACGCGATGCAACGCCGTACAATATCGTCTGCATTTCTCATGGCGGTTGGCCAATAGAATCCTGCTCGAAAGGCTTTTTCCACGAGTGCTCGACTGCTGGCATGGTGCCCGCAGGTGCCTTCGTGAATCTCTAGTAGTAGGGCTTTGCCGTCTTCCTCTTCTATGCATTTTTGTAGGACCTGGGAAATGCTGCGCTTGTAGAGTTGTCTGTTGATTACTGTGAATGCTTTGGATCGCCGACTGATGAGTCGGGCTACTGCAACGTCTTGCGGTAGGGTGCCTTCGATTAGGAATCGAAGAAAAGGTCTTGCCTAGGCCGGGTCTTCGAGTGCTGCTGGTGTTTCAGCTTCGATTGCTTGGCTGTTTGTAGCGTCGTCTGCGCTCGTTGCCGCCATCTGTGCTGGCTCATTTGTGTCGTCTTCTTCTGCGACTGCTTTGGCCTCTGCTGGCTTTGCTTTTATTTATCTCTGATTGATGCTTTCGAGGAAAACGTCTGGCGGTATTGGTCCTCGAGTCGACCCGATGTTCGCGAGTTCGTCGGCTTCTGTATTGTTTGCTCTGGGGATGTAGTTGAGTTCACAGCCGTCGAATCCTCCTTCTAGCGTGTTGTAGAGCTTCTGGTAAGCTGTCATGTTGTCTGCGACTGCGTTACAGTCTCTCATCGCCTGCTGGACGACGAGGTTGGAGTCGCCATAGATCGATAGGCGAGTGGCGCCGCAAGTCTTTGCCATGAGCATTCCGTGAATTAGCGCCTCGTACTCTGCTTCATTGTTGGAGGCGTTGCTGAAATTGATCTGGAGGATCTATTTGAGCTTCGTTCCTTTGGGGGAGACTAGGACGACGCCTGCTCCGGCTCCTTGCTGTCTTTTGGATCCGTCGAAGTACATCGTCAATGAATTGGATAGGTCTGGGGGACCTGGTGTTTGGACTTCTGCCCACTCGACCAGGAAATCTGGGTGTACTTGGGCTTTGATTGCTGTTGGGTGTTTGAACTACAGGTCTCGTGGGCTGAGCTCCATGTTCCACTCGGCCACTCGACCGGTCGCTCCGGGGTTGTTGAGGATGTCCGCGAGTGGTGCGCTGCTCACTATTGTGATGGAGTGTTCGTCGAAGTAGTGCGATACTTTCCTGGAGGTCATGATGATGGCGAGCAGGAGCTTCTGGTAGTGAGGATACTGCTGCTGTGGCTTTGTGAGTAGCGTGCTGAGGTAGTAGATTGGTCTCTGGATGCTCTGGATTTTCCCTTCTTCTACCCGTTCGACCACGAGTACTGTGCTCACGACACTACTGCGTGCTGCTATGTAGAGATACAACTTTTCCCTTTCTTTAGGCACCACCAAGATTGGTGGGGTCGAGAGGGTCTTCTTTAAGTCCGCGAATGCGTTGCTTGCTTCCTCGGTCCATTCGAATTTTTCTCTCTTTCTCAACAGTTTGTAAAATGGCAAAGTTCTTTCGCCCAACCTGCTGATGAAGCGGCTCAGTGCTGCGAGCTTTCCTGTGAGCTGTTGTATTCCTCTGATGTTGGTTGGCCTTTGCATCTTGGCGATTGCTTGGACTTTTTCCGGGTTTGCTTCGATTCCCCGGGCAGAGACCATGTATCCGAGAAGTTTTCCGGCTGGGACGCCAAACACGCATTTTTTGGGATTGAGCTTAATCCTGTATTTGTTGAGGGCCAAGAATGTCTCGTGGAGGTCGTCGAGTAGCGTGTTTGTGCTGTAAGTTTTTATGACGATGCCGTCCACGTAGACTTGAACGTTTCTGCCTATCTGGTCTCTCAAGCATGCTTGCATCATCCGCTGGTATTTGGCTCCCACGTTTTTTAGGCCAAAAGGCATTGTTTGGTAGCAGAATACTCCAGAGGGGGTGATGAATGAGGTGTGCTATTCGTCTTCTTCCTTCATCCTGATCTGATTGTATCCTGAGTATGCGTCGAGGAAGTAGAGGAGGTCGCATCCTGCTGTGGAGTCGATTATTTGATCGATTCTTGGCAGGGGGAAGTGGTCTTTTGGGAAGTGCTTGTTGATGGGCCCGTAGTCGACGCACATCCTCAGTACCTCGGTGTCCTTTTAGGGGACTAGGACTGGGTTTGCTATCCATGTTGCTTTCTTTGTCTCTCTGATGAACTGTGCATCGAGTAGTCGATTGACTTCTTCTCTGATTGCTCTGCGTTTGGGCTCTGAAAACCGTCGCAGTGCCTGTTTTACTGGTTTCGTGTTTGGCTTGATGTGAAGTGCGTGTTCCGCGAATTCTCGTGGTATCCCGGGCATGTCGGCTGGGCACCAGGCGAAAATTTTCCACTCTTCGCGAAGGAAAGTTATGAGGCGGTTGCTTGCTCTTCTGGAAGGTGGGCATATACGCGGACTGTATTCTTTGGGTCTGTCGGGTGTACTTGGTTTGTGATCGTGTCGCTGTCGACGCTGAAGTCGCGACCGAATTCCTTTATCTCGCTTCTGTTTGCTAGTGGAAATATGCTTTTGTCCGTCACCATGGCTATTTATTTGAGCTGTTGTTGGGCTCCGAATGTGTCGGAGACTTTGTGGAAGTCGCGGTCACATTGGTCCGATTTGACGAAGCTTTCCTTGACTGTGATGATTCCTGCAGGTCCTGGCATCTTGAGCTTGAGATATGCATAGTGTGGAACCGCCATGAACTGTGCGAATGCCGGTCGCCCGAGTATGGCGTGATACTGCGACTGTCAGTCGAGTACTTCGAACTCGAGTGCCTGCTTTGCGAAGTTGCGCTTGCTGCCGAAGATCACATCAAGATGTATTGCTCCGATCGAGGTTGCTGCTTCGCCCGGGACTACGCCGTATATTGTGGTTCCTGACTTCTTCCACACTGATCGTGGGATGAACATCTTGCGTAGAGTGCTGACGAAGATTATGTTTAGATGATGCCTCCGTCCATGAAGATTCTGTCCATGTCGTATCCTCCGATCTGCGCTTTGAGGACCAGGGGTGCATGCCCAGGCCTCGGGACTGCGGGCGGATGGTCGCTTTGTGACAACCTGATGCTGGTCTCGGCGCCGCTCAGTTGGTAGATTTCAGTTGCCTTTAGGTCTTCGGCTGCTTCGGCCTGCAAGGTGTAGGCATCTTGCTTTGCTTTTGAGGGTCTTCCTTCTTGGATCATGCAGATTCGTCCCTGGGACGTGGGGTATTGCTCCTCTGTACTTGGTGCGGGTGACTGCATGCTTCTTCGAGTGTGTTTGGTTTCACGTTGCTTCTCCTCCTTGAGGATGTTGGAGAGTTCGGCGAATAGGCGGCAGTCTCCCAGTGTGTGGCTTGCTCTAAGGCGTCCTCGACTATCTTCAAAACAATGAATCGCGCAAGGTCCTTTCAGTTGCTCTTTGGCTGTGAGTTTGCTGGAGCCGGCGTGCCTTGTTCTCCTTGAGACTTGGAAGATCTGTGAGGGGTCTTCTTCTCGGCTATGGAATCTTGAGTTGAGTTCTATCCCGTCGCTGAGTGATTGATTGCGGATGAAGTTGGCGAATTCGTCTGGCCTTCGATCTGGGTCGTAGTAGTCTCCGGACTGTGTCTCGAAGTCGCTGTCTTGGCGCGTGGAGGGAGTCCGGGCGGCGGCGGGTCGTCGACTGATGGGCGAGCCTTTAGACACGCGTCGCGACTCCTCGAGTGGGATTCTCGAGTAGCCTCCTTGTGCTTGTCTTATGGGTCGTCGATTTCTTTTCCGTCGGTGATGGATCTGGCAGTCGTCGAGGTGCTGGGCTTGGTTCTGCTGCAGGCTTGGTGGTCCTGACGGGGTGATGGAGACGCTTGCAGTGAACTTGAATCTCTCGAGCGGATTGGATCTGGCTCTAGTCCTCGAGTCTCGATCTGTTGAAGTCGGGACCGCCGAGATCGTGATTCCAACCTGTGTAGTTCCCACAGACGGCGCCAATTGACGGGGATCAACCCCAACAAATCCCATGGTCAGGGACCCTGGGTTAGTCATAGAGATGGCACAGGTTGGACGATACTCGTCAGCTAACAGGAGAAGCACTTCCTGCTCGATATTATTACGTGAGGGGGCGATTACAGTGGAGGCCAAGGCGAGTTCTCGCAAGGCTAGGATGAGCAGATGCGTATTGAGATGAGATAGGCGTCTCCCCTCCCGCCTTTATATACTAGGCTAGGTCTCTGGGAGTCCGTGCTAGGTTACATAGGTAGTTTCCTAATCCTAGTCATGCCTTGTACGCCAAGTTTGCACCTTCCATGTTAGTCGCGGACTCCTACGTCGGTGCTTGGTTGGGCCGATCGTGGGCTTGTCGCAGCTTCCCAGCAGGCCTTCTGTCTTCATACGCACCAGGTAGCCTCACACGTAGGAGTCGTGGGGTCACCGATATGATGGAGTTGCGGCAAGACTTGACTTATCAAGAACATCCGAGCCGCATTCTCGAACAGTCTGAACGTCGAACACGCAACAAGACCGTCAAGTTCCTCAAGGTTCAGTGGTCGAATCATTCTGAAGACGAAGCCACATGGGAACGCGAAGATCGTCTTTGCGATGAATACCCCGATCTTTTCCTCGCTACCACTTAAATTCTCGGGACGATAATTCTTGTACTGGGGGAGATTTGTAACACCATCACTGTCTGTAACAGTAATTACTTCCACTGTTGCTAATCACTGTTGCTCATCACTGCTACTCATCTTTCCTTGATCAAAACTTTGCATTTGATCATATTCAAACCATGGTGGTTGTTGTTGAAAGCAATGTGCCAAGTGAACCTTGAACATTTGGAATCAAACCAAAGTCCAAACCCTTTTGAATGGATATTAAAAACAAAGTGCATAATTAAATTTCATCCAAAAATTATGAAACTGATTTTTTTAAATGCCTAATAATCATTAATTTGAAATAAAACAACAATGGGAATTTATTTAATGTTTAAATAAATTAAACAAAAGAAAAAAAAGAAAACCAGGGGCATTTAATCCCTTTTAAATAATATCAAATATCAAATGAATTTATAAAACTCCAAAATCTATTGTGGTACCTCAGTAATATGTAACACTAATATTTGGACCAAATCCACACTTTAAAAAAATGCTAGAGTAATTAAAACAATTGCACAAAGAAAAGAACAGAGAGAAAAGAAAAGAAAATAAGAAAAGACTATAACTCGCCAAGGGCGACAGGCCCAACCGGCCCACCTCTTCTTCCCCCACCTGCTCCCGTCGCCGTGACGGCACCACCGTGGCTGGTGCCTCTGCCAGCCGCACCCACCACCACTGTGGCCGCGGAGACGATAAGCACGCCCCCAGCCATCCCCTGGACAGCCTCCCCCTCCATTTATCCTCCTCCTCACCTTGCTCTCACCGGGGAAAACCCGAGCCCTGCCACCGTCTCCATGGCCGTGAGCTCACGCGGACAGTGAGCTCGTGTCGTCACGCCGTCGTGTCCTACGTGTTCGCCGACATCAACTACTTCACCCCGCGCGCAGAATCGAACTGCGGGCCACCACAACAAGCACACCGTCGAAGCCTTTGTCTTCGGCTCCGGCAAGATCCCCGCGCAATTCCGGCCGCCTCTGCCCCTCCCCGAGCACATTTCCACCCTGCGCGTAATCACAGTGAGCTTGCGCGCCGTCTCCAACTCCTCTCGGCCCTCCCCTCTCGCCGTACTCACCATTGCCATGGGAGCCAACCTCGGTGCCGCCATGGGCGTCCGTGTGCTCGCTCATGTGTGCCCCAGCTCACGCCGTGCGTCACCGTCGTGCTCCCCGTGAGTCGTAGACCACGTTATGGTAACTTGCGCGCGCTCGATAGCCCCGTAGCTGCGATTCCGTCGAGGTCCGAGCGCAACCGCCGCCGTCAATTTCGGCCACCTCCAGCCACGCCTCCACCACCTATCGACGCGGCTTGAGCTCCCCGTTCGATTAAGCCCGCCCAAAACCGCTCTCATCGCCGGAGTCGAGCACACGCTCACCGCCGGCCTCCCTGTGTCCTCGCCGTTGACGGCTGAGCCCCTGGCAGGTGGCCCCTCCCTGTCAGGGGTTAATTAAACCGCTAATGTGCCATTGACAGGTGGGCCAAGCCCCCTGCTAATTAACCTGTCATTTAAAACAAATAAGAAAACTGTTAGATTAACTCCACTATCTATGAAAGGTGGGCCCTAGCTATTATTTAAATGAAATAACTGTTAATTAGTCTCTGTTAGAATGACACCTGGGCCCCACATGTAAGTATTTAAATAAAATGAATTTGTAATAATAATAGTGCATGACATGTGTGCCCATTGGCTATTTTTGATTTAATAAATGATTTGTTGTACTGTGAGGCTGACCAGTGGGACCCACTGGTCAGGTTTGACCAGCCAACAGATTTTTGTGGATAATGTTAGATTAAATGATTTAATAATTCCAGAAAATGATTAAAATTGATTTAAAACTTTAATATTCAATATCTTTTAAATCGTAAGTCGGATTAAAAAACTTTAACCGCCTTAGGCCCTTACCTCGGCTCTGCCGAGCTACCATCAAGTGTGAGCTATCAAGGAGTAATCCTTGTACTCCCCTCGTTGCTGACTCTGTATAGCCGTTCTAGGTACCTAATCCATGGTTGTCCTGAAGGTAAGAAGTCGGGCGACCCAACGGTGACCGCGAGTGCTATTGCGACGGGACGACCGGGAGGGTACGACCAGTGTACCGGTGTGCTTGGACCCTGATACTTCCCGAACGTATCTATAATTTCTTCTTGCTCCATGCATATTTTGTGTGACTTTGCCATATTTTTCTTGAACTTTCATACACTTTTGAGCATATTTGGACTAACCTATTAACTCAGTGCACCGAGTTGCCAGTTCCTGTTTTCTGCTGTTTTTGTATTTTAGGTTTTTCGGCCATTAAAAGTGCTCCAAAAATTCTGGAAAAATTATATAAAAAATCAGCGTACCGGAAGCCTTCGGAATCACCAAGGAAGGAAGGGAGGGCCACCACAGGGACTCCAGAAAGGTCCCTGGCGTGGCCCCACCCTAGGCCGCGCCGGGCACCCTCCTGGTTGCCCTGTGGCCCCTCTCGGTGCCCCCATTTGCCTATATTTACCCCCCGTGACGGAAACCCCTAAGATCGATCTGCTATTCCCGTTCTCCTCTCTGTACCTCCGCCGCCGTATTACTTTGGCCAAGTGATTTGTTTCAACTCCAAAAGGGAGCGTTATGCTTGATTGTGGGTTCAGCCCCTTGATGTCTAGATTGAGTGACAGAAACATGAGACTAGGGGATGTGATGTTGCCACCAGGGATAAAACAACGATGCTTGTACCTGCGGGTGCAAGGATTGTTTACTTTACGCAAAGTTGTTTTAATGCAGTTGTCTTTTGCTTTGAGTATACACTTTGGGTGGGATTCACAACTTAATACCAGCGAGATGTTCTGGATAGATATCTCGAGGTGGATGATTCGTAGTAGATGCAGATGGATTTCGGTCTACTTACCTTGGCGTACTGCCCATTGCTTTTGAGCCTCTTACTTTCTTTTGTAGCATAGGTAGCATTGCGGTGCATTTATAATCCTGTCAATTTCCCAGCTGTGATTTGTTTACCTCGCTAGCACTTTTATCGTCTTTTGGGAGAGAGACATCACTAGTGAACATCACGGGACCCCGGTCCATATTCACACCATTGTTTACAACCTCAATTTACTTTCAGTTCTTACTTTCAGTTGCACTATTATCTCTTACGTTGATCCTTTGTAAACAGCAAGGCCGGAGGAATTGACAATTCCTCTGTACTCGTTGGGAGCAAAGTTATTTGTTTCTTTGTGCAGGTCACGACAACCACCCAATTTCTGGCGTCGTTAGCCCGAAGTAATTTCTGGCGCCGTTGTCACCTTCTTGTATTTCTGCGAGTCCTATTGGAGACAAACCTTGGTATCTTCACCGAGGGAAATTTTCTGCTACGCTACATCTCACCTTCCACTTGGGGTAACCAACGAGGAGTGAGAGAACTATCCTTATAGTATCAAGCCAATTTCTGGCGCCGTTGTCGGGGACTCCATTCTACAAGATAGGGGAGTTGCTGATACGCCCCAAATGTATCTATAATTTCTGCTTGCTCCATGCATGTTTTGTGTGACTTTGCCATGATTTGCTTGACTTTTGAGAATATTTGGACTAATCTATTGACCTAGTGCACCCAGCTGCCAGTTGCTGTTTTCTGCTGTTTTTGTATTTCAGGTTTTCCGGCCATTAAAAGTGCTCCAAAAAATCAGGAAAAATCAGATAAAAAATCAGCGACCCGGAAGCTTCCGGAATCACCAAGGCAGCGGAGGGGGGCCACCATCAGGAGCCCAGGAGGGTCCCTGGCGCGGCCCCACCCTAGGCCGCGCCAGGAGGCCTCCTGGCTGCCTGGTGTGTCCCCTCGACACCCCCCTCCGCCTATATTTAGCGCTCGGGGTGGAAACCCCTAATATCGATCTCTTCTCCATGATCTCGCCTCTGTACCGCCGCCGCCGTTTCTAGATCGGGGCTGCCTGGAGAAGCTGCCCCGGCACCCTGCCGGGAGGAGGAACCCCCTCCGGGAGACCATCCATAGCCATGGACGCCTCCCGTATGTATCGTGAGTAGTTTCCCGTGGACCATGGGTCCGTGACCAGTAGCTATGTGATGTACTTCTCTCCCCTCTTTGGCTTCCACTTTCGAGACCTCGTGAGCTGCCTCACATGATCGAGGCACTTTTGTAATTTCTGCTGTTGCTATGCTGAGTTTGCTGGGATCTGATGGATTATGAGACTATGTTCAGATTGGGATGAGTAATATATTTGGTTCTTCTCTTTTATATTTTGTTCTTGAGTAAATTCTTGCATGTTCTCCGTTGCAGTATTTTACTTTGGCCAAGTAGTGTGTTGCAACTCCAAGAGGGAGCGTTATGCTTGATTGTGGGTTCAGCCCCTTGATGTCTAGCTTGAGTGACAGAAACATGAGACTAGGGGATGTGCTGTTGCCACCAGGGATAAAAAAACGGTGCTTGTATCCGCGGGTGCAAGGATTGTTTACTTTACGCAAAGTTCTTTTAATGCAGTTGTCTGTTGCTTTGAGTTTACAGTTTGGGTGGGATTCACAACTTAATACCAGCGAGATGTTCTGGATAGATATCTCAAGGTGGATGATTCGTAGTAGATGCAGTTGGATTTCGGTCTACTTACCTTGGTGTACTGCCCATTGCTTTTGAGCCCTTCCTTTCTTTGCAGCATAGTTAGCATTGCGGTGCCTTCATAATTCTGTCAATTGCCCAGCTGTGATTTGTTCACCTCGCTAGCACTTTTATCGTATTTTGGGAGAGAGACATCACTAGTGAAAATCACGGGACCCCGGTCCATCTTCACATTACTGTTTATATCCTTAGTTTACTTTCAGTTGCCACTATTATTATCTCTTGCGTTGATCCTTTGTAAACAGCAAGGCCGAAGGAATTGACAATTCCTCTGTACTCGTTGGGAGCAAAGTTATTTGTTGCTTTGTGCAGGTCCACGTCAAGCGCCATGACACCTTCTTGTATCTCTTGGATTCCTACTGGTTCGATAACCTTCGTATCTTTACCGAGGGAAATTTGCTGCTACGCTACATCTCACCTTCCACTTGGGGTAACCAACGAGGAGTGAGAGATCCTCACCGTATCAAGCCAATTTCTGGCGCCGTTGCCGGGGACTCCAGTCTACAAGATAGGGGAGTTGCACACTATCTTTTATCTTTGCTTTTTAGTCTTGTTAGTTTACTTTTGTGTCCCTTATCAAAAATACCGAAAATACATGTTACCTTGTCAGTAGTTACCACTATGCTTGGTCCTTTTGCCTTTGGTGAGGAAGAAGTACTTACCTTTAC
The DNA here is from genome assembly GCA_950022295.1 of Bromus sterilis. NCBI lineage: Eukaryota > Viridiplantae > Streptophyta > Magnoliopsida > Poales > Poaceae > Bromus > Bromus sterilis. Next base: position 61,969,856 of record OX465599.1, read on the forward strand.
TCAAAGTGGTGGTGAAAGTTTGAAAGATGCTTGGTATAAAATTAATGATTCTCAAAAAAGATCCACCAAGAAGCAATCCACTACTATCTTGCTTAGAAATTTTAATGTTGAGATCACTTCTTGTAATAGGTTTCTTTTAGACACTTCTATCAATGGGAACTTCATTGAGGCCCCAGTTTGGGAAGCCCTTAATGTTATTGAAAATCTTGTTGGAAGTCTCCCAGTTGTTAGTATTAAGGAGGACATTACTTTAGCTCACATTATGAGAAAACTTGAAAAACTAGAGCTAGAGATGCCAAGTATCGTTAGGGTGAATGAGTTGGATCGCAAGATTCAAGGGAATTTGAATAGGCTAGATAACTCCATGCAGAAAATTGTCAAAACTTTGGAGACTATTAAATCACTTGATGAGAAGTCTTCTAGGATAGAAAAGATTGAGGAAGTTATTGAAACTCTAGGAACTACCTTTTCCTCAATCAAAACCAAAAAGGATGAAACTCCGGAAAATAAGTAACCTAAGTTCGTTTACGTCCCCAAAGTTCCTCGAGCTAAAGCAAACACACCCATTGCCAAGAGAGTTCAAACGGTGAAAACTTTGGAGGAGACACCTATCTTTAACTTTAATGAAACTCCAATTGATTTCCCTCCTTTTGATTTTATTCCAAGAAGCATTTTCATTCGTCCTTTATTTGAGAAACCTATTAAGAGTAGTTCACTATTGAAGAGCTTTTTGATGATCGTGATGATGGTTCAATGGATACAACTTGATCTTCTGCTTTAAGCCTAGCTAATGGCTCTAAAGAAGCGCTTTCGGGAGGCAGCCCGCAACGAATTTAGGTTTTTCTTTTTGCTTTTCTTATGTTCTTAGTGGTCTTGATGATTGTTACTACTGTAGCAACATCATTGTATCTTTATTTTTCAAGCTTTGTGCCTTTTATAGCCTCGTACGACAAGGGAAGTGAAAGTTGTGACATGCTGTCCAGAAAACAGATTCTGTCCTTGTGACTAGAAAAATCACAGAAAAATCCCAGTTCATCTTTTTGAGATGACTTTTTTACACAGCATTCTCTATAAAATTACAAAACTTGCGTATGTTCTGAGTTTTTTGATTTGAGTTGCAGAAGTACCCCTAAAAAATTCGTTTCTACCTGCTGGTCTGTTTTTCACAGATTCTGTCCTGTTTTGCCTTTTCTTCGTTTTGCAAACCTTAAGCTTGCTTTTTCTTTGCAATTTTTTTTGGCAATCTTGAGAAATAGTAGCTCTTCAAGGTTATCTTTATTTCCATTAGAGGAAAAATTATTTTATTATGGATACTAACCTCTCTAATCAGTCTACGATGAGTTATGTATGAAGGGAGTTTTCAAGTGCTCGATGGAAAATGATGAAACAAGATCTTGGAGTGTCAAACGCTCAAGCTTGGGGATGCCCATGTGCACCCCCAATAAATATTCAAGGAGACTCAAGCGTCTAAGCTTGGGTATGCCCCCGTGCATCCCCTTCTTCATCAACAATTATCAGTTCGTCTCTCGTTGCACTATATTTTTATCGCTTCATGCGTTATGTGCTATACTTGGAGCGTCTCGCTCTTTACTTTTTCTAGGTTTGTTTTTGTTTTGTTTGCTGTAGTAACAAGTTAGACCCCAGCTTACTCTTTTGTGTGGGAGAGATACACGCTCCGCTTGAACTAGAACTCCTCATAGGATTTGCATGCTTATTCTTTTAGCTGTGAGTTGTTCTTTTTCTTTTATTAGCTGCTGCTTTGTTTAGTTGTAGTGCTTTAGTTTTTCTAGAGCTTTTCTTTCGTCTTAGGTTGAACTATCTATAGGTTGCATGTTTTATCTTGTTAGAGAGTTTGCCTGTTGCACTGAGTTTTGTGTCTTGACTAGAAGTAGGTAGTTGAAGTTGCTATTCTCTTTGTAGTAGTAACTTGCAATAGTTTTGAGGTATTGACTAGAGTAATGTTTGAACTTTTGGTGTCAAGAGCTCGAGCCTATTAATGATAGATGTCGTATTTTGTGCAATCCGTGTGTTTTTTGAAAACCAAAAACCCCTGTTGAGAACTCTAGCTACTAGATGGATCACTAACCTCTGGAGGGTTCAAATATTCGAGTACACGGACGTACCATGAGTCGAGGATGCGCAAGGATAACCAAACCCCCATACACTCCTCCTCAGGGTACTTGTATCTTTGTGAACCTCCTGATTAGATTGAGAGTTACCGATAATAAGTGCCTGAGTTCTTCGGACTAATATGAGTATTCGAAAGTTGCCACTTCCACCCACCTATACTTTTTCTAGCCTCTTCGGTACCGTGCATTGCCCTTTCTCACCTTGAGAGTTGGCGCATACTTTGCCGGTGCATCCAAACCCTTGGCACGATACGCTCTGTCATCATAAGCCTCCTTATATCTTTCCTCAAAACAACCACCATACCTACCTACAAGGCATTTCCATAGCCTTTCCGAGATACATTGCCATGCAACATCCACCTTCTCATGACTTGATCCTCATGTCATACATGCTACTTGCTTGATCGATAAGTCGCATGCTAGTTGGGCCTTTCCCTAATCATTGCTACATGACACGCTAGTATCATTGCATATCCTGCTATCCTGGCAGACGCATACATTTGCATCATGATAGTTATATCTTCTTTATGTGAGTACCTTTGTAAAGTGTGAAAGATCTCCTATATTCTTGTAAAATATAGAGTGTTTCCCTTAAGGTGAGGAAAAGATCCCAAAGAGGACAAAATCAAAAGATCCCAAAGAGGACAAATGAGAGTTAAATAGAAAGAGCCATTGAGGCCACCAAAAAAATACAAAAAAATACAAAAAAGAGAAAAATAAAAATAAAAAGAGAGAAGGGGGAACACTACTATTCCTTTTGAGAGATCCACACTAGTACTTCATCCTCTATCCCTTGTACTCCATAGAGATCATCATCATGCATATAGCTATGTGGGGACCTTCACACTATGGAACTTGGCTTGTATATTCCAATGATGAGCCTCCTCAAACGAGCTCTAGGTCTTCTTGAGCAAGCTGTTGGGTCTCGCAGCAGAAAACAATAATTTTTCTAACTAGCGTCGCCCTTAACGCAAGATCTATCTAGATGTAATGCTGTAACGGAAAGACTTGCGGAATAACATACCTCGGGGTGTAGTCCGTTGCGCGGGAAATGTTCCCGCAAACGTGGTTGATGAAGCCGTAAACCTTTCACAGCCCCCTGGCTGTGTTAGCACCCTGTTGGGTGGTAGTGCCGCACGTGCAGCACCTCGTAGTACTCGCACACGTACGGAGTCCATGACGACCTCCGTTCCGATCCAGTGAAGGTGGCGGAAGTAGACCTCTGGAACCAGAGTTTCATCAGCACGACAGCGTGCGTATAGTGGAGAATCCTCAATCCCAGCACAGGTTCCAGACAAGGGGACCCCGGTTTGAGAGAGACGAGAGAGGGGAGAAGATCGGTGAAAACCGATCTCAATTCGGAGTAATATTTATTTTCTCACGAATTTCTCTGTATTAAATATGTGCACCATGCCCATCTATATATAGGCAGAGGGGAGGGAGTCAACCCCTCTCCCCTAGCAAGGTGGGACTAAAGTCCCTTGCTAGGGGGAGGTGGCCGACCAAGGGAGGAGGGGGGGGGGGGGGCGCACCCCTCATGGGCCCTAGGGCCCATGGCGCCTCCCTCTCTCTCTCTTTTTTCTTTTCCCTTTATTCCCCTAATGGGATTCTTTCCAAAAGCTGACCCATTGCAATTTTTAATTTTAAATAAAATGATATTAATTATTAATTCCCTTAATTAATAAATAATACATATTATTTCATCTCCCGATGATCCGGAACTCCTTCCAGCTCACTCCGAACAACCTTCGGACCAACACGGAAATTTTCCGGTACGTCTTTCTCTCTTCTCCGGTAACTCTGATAGTTCCGAATTGGTCTTTGATATTCATCGAGCCCTTAAGTGTGTTACCCTACGGTCCGAGAACACTCCAGTCATGACCGAGCAGTAGAAGAGCCCAACTTAGGCCAAAAGCCTAAGCTTGGGGGAGTACATGCTCTCCTCCCCTTTCTTTTGTATCTACCGTTGGTTCACTTTTATCTTTTTGCAAGTATTTACCTGTTCTTCTTTGTTCTTTTAGTTTGCAAAAAAACCCAAAAAGATTTCTCCTTTCTTTTGCTTTCGTGAAACTTTAAAAAATCCAAGAATATGTTTCCTTTGCTCTTTAGTTTGCTTTGTTTTCAGAGTTCAGCTCGAGTCCGTGATGATTATAATATCCAACGTTCAATCGTGAAAGTAACAAGGCAGTAATGACGAAGATCGACGGAAGGGATACAACAAGGAAAGCCGGTATGAACTCTTTTTGTTTCTAATTTTGTACATATGCCTGTACTTATGATTAGAGACCAGCTTGTAGCGACATAGTGCTATGTTTACAATGCTTTCCAAGTGGTTAGTCTCAAATAGCTAGAGTTTATAATGTGTTGCTTGAAATGATTGACATGCATTGCATTGTTCATGGTGTGGCATATTGAAGTGGTATTTCCCTCCGGGGGATTATTGGATTGACTTGGCACATGTTCACGCATGTTAAGACTAAAAAGTCTGTTCTGCCTTGATGACCTTTTTACTTCAGGGTGAGTGATATCACTTTCATGCCCGATTCAATGTTGCTTTGTCACTCTGCATGATTATGACTGTTATGCTCTCTAGTTGGTCGCTTCCCCGTCTATTGCTAGCCTTCCTCCAGCACCAAGCAGAATTCTGCTTGTGCTTCCAAACTCCTTTTTAAAACCCAGTTGTTCTATTTGAGTCCACCATACCTACCTATATGTGGTATTTATCGGCCACTCCTAACTTAGACTTTCTTGTGCCATCTCGAAATTTATTCAAAAGCTTCCCCTTTGTAACCGTACAAGCTCATGGTGCGGTGAGGGAAAATCAGTATCTTTCATGCAAAAAATATTTTGACGGAAGTTTTAACTAGTCAATAAAAAAATATATGAGAGTTACACTTCCCCCATACTTGATGATGGAGTGAAATGTTCCAAATGCTGCTTATGATAGATGGAACAATATCCTCCTTCCATCCTTGAGGCAACATAAAAGGTTCCATAGACCATCAAAGGATTTATGGGTAAGGGAACATGTGTAAGCAAAAGGCATTAATATGGTTGGCATGGGAGATATTGAGAGACCTTTACCGTTCACCGTTGACTGGAAAGTTGCGCCTTTCAAAAGAGTTTTATCTCTGTTTTCAAAACCAAGAGCTCTGGCACATGCTTAGTCTTTGATTCCTTTCACGGGTTTTCAACCTTGCCATCAAAAGCCACGGTTCGAGAGTCTCCACCTTCCTTTCTCCAAAGAACCAACTATGAGAGCATAATTTTCATTCTTAGTGTAATGTGCATTGTCCCAAAGTACCACATTGTCTTCTGCATGCTTGTGATATTTCTTACTTTGAGTTCTAAGTTCTAGTCTCCTTTAAAACTCCGGAGGAGTTTCTGCATTTATGTTTTGCTTCACTCATGGAGGCTAGCGAGATACCACACTGATATGTTCATGCTATGTGCATTGTGATCTTAGATCGATTTTCAGCAACATATTGTTTACTTTTTGTTTGTTTGTGACTGATTACATGAAAGAAGGATTGCTTCGTGCATTGTCCTTGTAGCATGGTGTCAAAACTTGCTAAACTCTTCCGTAGTACATGATTATATACATCTAATGAAGCAAAAGAGTTTGTCAAAGTTTTCTTTGTCGCGTCAAGTTCGTTGAACTGAATTGCTTGAGGACAAGCAATAGCTAAGCTTGGGGGAGTTGATACGTCCTAAACGTATATACTTTTCCAAACACTTTTGCTATTGTTTTGCCTTCATTCTTGCATGATTTGAACGAAACTAACCCGGACTGACTCTGTTTTCAACAGAGCTACCAGTGCTGTTTTCTTTTGTGCAGGTTTCTGGATATTTAGGTACGCTGGAAAAATCCCAAAAAAATATATAAAAAATCAGCGTTCCGGAAACTTCCTGCAGGTCAAAGGGGACCCACAGGGCAGCCAAGGGGCAGTGAGGAGGGTGCCTGGCGCGGCCCAGCCCCTAGCCGCGCCACCTGCCCTCCTGGCTTGGTCCCACACCCGCTGGTGACCTACCTTGGCCCCTATTTATTCTCCCGACGCAGAAATCCCGAAACAGAAGTCGCTTTTCCAATCTACGTCGTGGAGCCGCCGCAACCCTCTGTTCTTCCTCGGAGAGCTAATCTGGAGGCTGAATTGGCCTCCGGTGAGGGGGAAATCATCGCCATCGTCATCATCATCGCCTCTCCATCACCCCTCCATGACTTCTCCTCTCATGTGTGAGTAATTCCCTGCTGTAGGCAAAGGGGATGGTAGGGATTGGATGAGTTAGATCATGTAATAGTTCAATCAGATTGTTGGGGGCATGTTGCCTATCATCTACTTGGTGTTTATCATCTCTGTTACAACTTGTTGCTCTTAATGCTTGTCACTTTGGGCCCGAGTGCCATGATTTCAGATCTGATCACCCTTTTGTTTCTTGAGTTTGTGGTGTTCTTGATCCTATCTATGAGTTGTATGCACCTATTATAGTCCGGAACCGGCGATCCCAATGGTGACAGCTTGGGACACCAAAGGGGATGGACTATGATTTGAGGATTTTGTGTATCCATGAAGTGTTAATGCTTTGTTCCGGTGCTCTTTGACAGAAGTACCTTAATCTACCTAAGTTCCTTTTTTCCCCGTTTGTAGCGGGAGGGTAGGACAAAAGATCTTGTGCAAAGTTCTTATTGCAAGCACGTACAACTACCTTGGGATACATGCCTGATGTTTGATATTTGCCTAGATGATCCTTTGTTTTCTGTGAGCCTTGCCCAAGTTAGAATCTGTTACATGTTCGTTCTCATCCAAGCAGCGCCCAATCATCGATCTCCCTAGCCTACAGTGTTTTCCTTCTGCTGGTTACTAGTTGTTTACCTTTGCTGTTCCACTATCACTATCACCACTATTATCATTACCACCACTACCATATCACAGTTGCTACTAATACCTTTGTGCAAGCAAGTGTTTATTTCAGGTGCGGTTGAATTGACAACTCAATTGTCAAAGCCTGTACGTATTCTTTGTGTCCCCAAGTGTCGAATCAATAAGTCGGGTTATCTTGCCCGCGAAGACTATCTCGATCCCCTACAGTTCAGGGTTATCAAGTACTGTTTTCTGGCGCCGTTGCCGGGGACCATAGCTTTATTTACAGGTCTACTCGAAGTATCCTACCTGCTGCACGTTATCCACTATGGGTAAGAAAGGAGACCCTAGAGTCCCGATCCTACCATCCCGTACGAGACGAGGTACTGCTCTTAGCACTAGTGCTAAACTTGATTCACCTTCAGTTATGAGTCAGTGCTAAACTAGTGCTCAATTACATGTTACTTCTGCTGAGTCTGGCAATATGTCAGATACTTTTGATGATGCTTCTACTACTTTTGAGACTACAGGTTCGCTTGGTTCTTTTATAGAAGAACAGATTGCTGATGTTGCCCGATTCTCGGGTGTTGAAATTCATGTTACCCAAACACCTATTGGAAAAATTCATGACCTTGCTGGCCTTAAGGAGAAACTCCTTGAGGACGATTATGTTATACTTGATGATGATTTATGCAGGGAGCTTAATGAATGTGCTGATTCCGACCCTGCTACTATAAAGAAGTTGCTAGCAAAACACTCCCTGAAGAACAAGTTTACTCCTGATCCTACTTTTTCTACGTCTCCTATATGCATCACTGATCCTGATTATGATTTCTCTGTTGACCTTTCACTTATATCCACAGTTGAAGCTGATCCCTTTTATGGAAGAGAAAATGATGATGTGATACGTCCAAAACGTATCTATAATTTCTGCTTGCTCCATGCATGTTTTGTGTGATATTGCTATGATCTAGATACACTTTCATACACTTTTGATCATATTTGGACTAACCTATTAACTCAGTGCACCAAAGTGCCAGTTCATGTTTTTTGCTATTTTTCTATTTCAGTTTTCCCCCATATAAAAAGTGCCAGAAAAATTCCGGGAAAATCATAGGAAAATTCAGCATACAAGAAGCTTCGCGAAGAGCCCGAGTGGGGTCAGAGGGGAGCCAGGGGTGGCCCAGGCGGCCACCCGGCAAGGCCCCACCCCTGGCCGCGCCAGGGGGGCGCCTGGGGCCCCTGGTCCAACTCTGGCTGCCCCCCCTTCGCCTATATATTCTCCGTCACGGGAAACTTCAGAAAAATGAACCCTTTTTCGCAATCTCTCCTCTGTTCCGTCGTCGCCGCGCTTCCGAGATCGGGAGCACAAGAATACCTCTTCCCGACACCCTGCCAGAGGGAGGGCCGACCTGCGGGAGTCTCCTGTCCACCATGGATGCTCCCCGGATGTCTTGTGAGTAGTTTTCCTTGGACCATGGGTCCGTGATCAGTAGCTATGTGATGTTCTCCTCCCCTCTTTGTTCTTCATGGTTTAGACCTCGTGAGCTTCCCTACATGATCGAGGCACTTTTGTAATATTTCTGCTGTTGCTATGCTGAGTTTGATGGGATCTGATGGATTATGAGATTATGTTCAGATTGTGATTGAGTAATATATTTGGTTTTTATCTTTTATATTTTTGTTCCTAAGTAATTCTTGCATGTTCTCCGTTGCTGTTTATTGCTTTGGCCAAGTAGTAGGTAGTAACCCCAAGAGGGAACGTTATGCTCGATTGTGGGTTCATGCCCCCCGATGACTCGCTTGAGTGACAGAAACATGAGTCTAGGGGATGTGCTTTTGCCACAAGGGGGAAACCAACGGTGCTTGTAACCGCGGTTGCAAGGATTGTTTACTTTACGCAAAGTGCTTTTTAATGCAGTTGTTTGTTGCTTTGGGTTTACACTTTGGGTGGGGCTCGCAACTTAATACCAGCGAGATGTTCTGGATAGATATCTCAAGGTGGATGATTAGTACTAGATGCAGTTGGATTTCGGTCTACTTATTTTGGCGTACTGCCCGTGCTTTTGAGCCTCTTCCTTTCTTTTGTAGCATAGTTAGCATTGCGGTGCGTTCATAATCCTGTCAATTGCCCTTCTGTAATTTGTTTACCTCGCATAGCAGTTTTATCGTCTTTTAGGAGAGAGACATCACTAGTGAACATCACGTATCCCGGTCCATATCCTCATTACTGTTTGCACGCTCATTTACTTTTCTGCTTTTACTTTCAGTTGCTATCATTATCCCTTGTGTTTGATCCTTTGTGAACAACAAGACCGGAGAGATTGACAACCTCTCTGAACTTCGTTGGGAACAAAGTTATTTGTGTCTGTGTGCAGGTCCGTGTCAGTTGCGCCGCTGACACCTACTTATCATCTCTGGAGTCCTACTGGAGACAAATCTTGGTATCTTCACTGAGGGAAATTTGCTGCTGTGCTGCATCACGCCTTCCACTTGGGGCTCACCAACGAAGGGCGAGAAGACTAAACCCGTCAACTCTCGTGCCATCATGATGCTATCAGGCACCTGACCAAACTCACTGAGTTAGGCGGCTTGTTTTCCACAGATGAGAGGATCCGGAACTTTTATGTGACCAAGCTTCTTCCTTTTTCCCTGAAAGGAGATGCTAGAGCATGGTACGATGCACTACCATGTGGTTCCATTCAGAGTCCTCAAGATATGGCTATATCTTTCGTTGATAAGTATTTTTCCTGCTCATATGCAACATGCTGCTTTACAAAGAATTTATAACTTTAAACAGTTGCAGGATGAGCATCTCCCTAAAGCTTAGGGGAGATTTTGCAGTTTGCTAAAGGCTAGACCGGGAAATGAAATCCCTAAAAATGAATTACTTGATATATTTTATGCTGGTCTAACCGATGGGTCTAAATCCTACCTAGATAGTTGTGCTGGTTGTGTTTTCAAGAAAAGAACACCGGACGATGCGGAAGAATTGATGGGCAAAATTGCCAAAAACCATGAAGATTGGTCCGTGCCTGAACCACCTCCACCACCAAAGAAGAGGGGCATGCTAGTCCTAAGCCCGGAAGATATGCAAGAAGCAAAGAAATCCATAAGAGAGAAAGGTATTAAAGCTAACGACGTGAAGAATCTACCTCCAATTGAGAAGCTGTGTGAGCCCACCACTCACCCACCTATGGTAGAAGTACACTCTCTTTTAGATTTCAATGCAAGTGACATCCCTAAAGGTAAACCTCCTGACCAATGTTTAGATGAGCTTGATAATTTTATTATGAAGAAGAATCACTTCAATAAGAAGATACAAGGTCAGTTGCATGATAATACTCTTGCTATCAAAAGTTTCCTTGATGTTCTAGGTAGAACAGTTAATGATGTTAAATGTCTTGTGAAGCATTTTCATATGGTTCAAACTCAGCTTGAACAAATTTCTAATGTGCAAAAAGATTTGCTTGCTAATAATTCCAAACAGGACAATTTACAAGCTGACGGTATAAAGAACCGGGGTGGCACACACACCCAGGACCCTCTCTATCCAGAGGAGCATCCAAAGAGGATCGAGCAAGATTCTCAAGTGCAGGAAGAAGAAATTGTTAGCTCCCAAAAGAAGAAGAAGAAGAAAAAGAAACATAAGGAAGCTGACAATTCCAATGATCCTATAGAAGAAGAAGAACAAGCTGTGAATCCAAACAGCATATCTACATCCGATGCTGAGACTGAAGACGGTGCTGAACCTGAAAAAGATACTGAAAAGAATGATCCACCCGAGGTTCGTGAAGAAGAAGCACCCGATAAGCGCAAGAAGTATACTAGAGAAGACTTCCTTGCAAGGAGACACGGGAAGGAACGAGAACCATGGGTACAGAAACCCATGCCTTTCCCAAGCAAGTCCGTCAAATCCAAAGAAGAAGAGCACTATAACAAGTTTTGTGAGTGGATGAAACCTCTTTTTCTTCAAATTCCTTTGACTGATGCTATTAAATTACTTCCTTACTCAAAATATATGAAAGATATTGTTACTAATAAAAGAAAAGTCCCTAATGAGGCAATATCTACTATGCTTGCTAACTACTCTTTCAGTGGCAAGATTCCTGAGAAGCTCGGTGATCCAGGTATACCCACCATTCCTTGCTCCATAAAGAATAATTATGTTAGAACTGTCTTATGTGATCTTGGTGCAGGAGTGAGTGTTATGCCCTTCTCTGTCTACAAAAGGCTTTGTTTAGAGAAACTAATTCCTACAGATATCTCTCTTCAGATGGCCGACAAGTCCACGGCCGTCCCGATCGGTATTATTGAGGATGTTCCTATTGAAGTTGCCAATTGCTTAATACTTACTGATTTTGTTGTGCTTGACATGCCCGAGGATGGGAGCATGTCCATTATCCTTGGTAGACCTTTTCTTAACACCTCAGGTGCCGTTATTGATTGCAATAAAGGGAAGGTTACCTTCAACGTAAATAACAAAGAACACACCGTTTCCGAAGAAAATCGACAAAAGGCATGGACTTAACTCCATTGAGAATATCGAGACCGTGAAGATCGGAGAATGGGATTGTCCACTACATGTATACCACAAATTTAAAACAATTATGGTGGGGACCATGTCCATTAAAGTGAGAGTGCAATGATCACTTCATAAGAGGCGAGACTTTCTGTGTTATATATCACCGGTGTGTTGGTAAGACTTGATCAACCTTGCTAACTAGCAAGTTTTATGTAAGTAAAAAGTTGAGCTTGTTATGTTTTCATTTCCTTTAGCTTTTATTATCCTTGTTGTACCCAAGTTTTTGTTTAAAACTTCACTTTTTCTAACTTTTGTCTCAAGTTCATGAAAGTTTTTGTAGCTTTTTGAACTTTGAAAAATTCTCTACAGTGAAGTTGCCCAGAAAATTCCAGAAAATTCAAAATAAAAATTTCCAGGTAAAAAGCCATCGGGGAGTACCTGTGGCTGACCAGGGGGGTCCTCCCCTGGCCCAGGAGGCCAGGTGGCGCGGCCCAACTCCTGGCCGCGCCACCCACCCTCCTGGGGGCCACATGCACCCCCTGCTGGCATCTCTTCTTCCACTCTCTCTCTTTCACCCCGAAAACTCGTGTTCTTGCTCTGGTTTCGTGTTCTTGCTGTTCTTGAGCATGGAACTTCGATCTCCCTCTACAACCACTCATTTGAGCTGAAATTTGGGAAAAATATTCTCTGGTATGTGACTCCCTCACCCCTCCAATTAGTTTTCTAGTTGGTGGATTCATTAGTGAGTATTTAGTGGTTCTTGGTGCTGTTTAGTTGAGCTTAGATGTTTGTGTAGAAATTTATTTTTCAAGTTTTGTAGCTAGTTTGAGCCTTGGTAAAGTAAGTAGAATGTTTTGCCCAAAATAGTTTTGCTTAAATCTTCGTTTTTGTGAATTGTTAAAAATTTCAGAAATGGAGAGGCTAGGAAAGTGGCTTGGGAAGAAGAAGCCCGAGCGCTCTAGCCGTGTTACGCGTTCCGCAGCTTCACCTTCAGCCACGAGGGTGAGCTATAATGAAGATATCGTACCCATGGAGATGTTGGACGCGTCACCCGCAAGAGCTATGGCATTTCCATGCGAAGACTTCATGGAGGATGCTGGCATACGAGAAGAGTTCTATGCTCTGTGTGCCCATGCAGTTTTGACACGGCTCGTTACGAGCCGTGTACCACAGTACGAGACACTCACCGCTATTTTTGTTAACAGTTTCAGATTTTATTCTGACAATGATACTGTGGTGTTTAGACTTTATGAAAGGTTGCTGACCATGCCTATGAGTACATTTTTTGAAGCTTTAGGTTTTCCAGGCTTGGTCGAGAAGAAGAAGAGGAAAAATGTCAAAACTATTGCACTCAACGCCCTCCTCAACTCATTCTGTAACACTGAAGTGAGGACATCCAACCGTCAGAAGATTTCTAACATTATGTTCCCTCACCTCAGGTATTTCGCCTATTATATTGCTAGAGGAGTGTTGGCTCGAGACAACACGAGCAACACTTCCACGCCTGATACTGCTATCATGGCAAATGCCCACTCAGAGAAGCACGAGTATCATGTGGGCTCGCTTATCGCGAAACGCCTTGCTACTAATAGTAACAAGGGGGACCTCTTTGGTGGCGTCTATGCCACACTTGTTTTGCAGTTTCTCCAAGGAGAATCGCGCCCAGGTGATACAGTCTTTCCTTTTGTTAGCCTTGACTTGGCTGCCATGAAGAGGCATTTCTTTGTTACTAAGGCCTCTGACCGCTATGCACTTGATTATGTTTTACGGTTTAAAGACGGTGTGGAACGCGCTGTCCGTCTACCTTAACCACTTGTGTTTGATTTTTCTCGCAGGAACGGATTTCTCAGTGGCCGAGTTTGATGAGATCACGGGGAGATACCAGTTTCACGACCCCACGGAGGGGGTCGAGCCAGACGAGGAGGAGCATGTGGTATATCCACCATTTCAGGAGGAGACCGTCACCCCCTGGGGTGAAGGGTCTTCCTCTGGATGGGGGGCGGGACCTTCCTCTTCCACGTGGGAGGATCCGAGGACTTCAGTGTACGCACCGAAGGGCTCATACAACCCATGGGATTACCACTACCCCGGAGCAGGAAGCTCCGCGGGACAGCAGTAGAAGAGCCCAACTTAGGCCAAAAGCCTAAGCTTGGGGGAGTACGTTCTCTCCTCCCCTTTCTTTTGTATCTACCGTTGGTTCGCTTTTATCTTTTTGCAAGTTTTTGCTTGTTCTTCTTTGTTCTTTTAGTTTGCAAAAAAACCCAAAAAGATTTCTCCTTTCTTTTGCTTTCGTTAAACTTTAAAAAACCCAAGAATATGTTTCCAATGCTCTTTAGTTTGCTTTGTTTTCAGAGTTCATCTCGAGTCCGTGATTATTATAATTTCCTACATTCGATTGTGCAAGTGACAAGGCAGTAATGACGAAGATCGACGGAAGGGATGCAACAAGGAAAGCCGGTATGAACTCTTTTTGTTTCTACTTTTGTAGATATGCATGTACTTATGATTAGAGACCAGCTTGTAGCGACATAGTGCTATGTTTACAATGCTTTCCCAGTGGTTCATGCTTTCTTTGTGGTTAGTCTCAAATAGCTAGAGTTTATAATGTGTTGCTTGAAATGATTGACATGCATTGCATTGTTCATGGTGTGGCATATTGAAGTGGTATTTCCCTCCGGGGGATTATTGGATTGACTTGGCACATGTTCACGCATGTTAAGACTAAAAAGTCTGTTCTGCCTTGATGATCTTTTTACTTCAGGGTGAGTGATATCACTTTCATGCCCGATTCAATGGTTCTTTGTCGCTCTGCATGATTATGACTGTTATGCTCTCTAGTTGGTCGCTTCCCCGTCTTTTGCTAGCCTTCCTCCAGCACCAAGCGGAATTCTGCTTGTGCTTCCAAACTCCTTTTTAAAACCCGGTTGTTCCATTTGAGTCCACCATACCTACCTATATGTGGTATTTACCGGCCTCTCCTAACTTAGACTTTCTTGTGCCATCTCGAAATTTATTCAAAAGCTTCCCCTTTGTAACCGTACAAGCTCATGGTGCGGTGAGGGAAAATCAGTATCTTTCATGCCAAAAATATTTTGACGGAAGTTTTAACTAGTCAATAAAAAAAAATATGAGAGTTACACTTCCCCCATACTTGATGATGGAGTGAAATGGACCAAATGCTGCTTATGATAGATGGAACGATATCCTCCTTCCATCCTTGAGGCAAAATAAAAGGTTCCGTAGACCATCAAAGGATTTATGGGTAAGGGAACATGTGTAAGCAAAAGGCATTAATATGGTTAGCATGGGAGATATTGAGAGACCTTTAACGTTCACCGTTGACTGGAAAGTTGCGCCTTTCAAAAGAGTTTTATCTTTGTTTTCAAAACCAAGAGCTCTGGCACATGCTTAGTCTTTGCTTCCTTTCACGGGTTTTCAACCTTGCCATCAAAAGCCACGGTTCAAGAGTCTCCACCTTCCTTTCGCCAAAGCACCAACTATGAAAGCATAATTGTCATTCTTAGTGTAACATGCATTGTCCCAAAGTACCACATTGTCTTCTGCATGCTTGTGATATTTCTTACTTTGAGTTCTAAGTTCTAGTCTCCTTTAAAACTTCGGAGGAGTTTCTGCATTTATGTTTTGCTTCACTCATGGAGGCTAGCGAGAAACCACTCTGATATGTTCATGCTATGTGCATTGTGATCTTAGATCGATTTTCAGCGGCATATTGTTTACTTTTTGTTTGTTTGTGACTGATTACATGAAAGAAGGATTGCTTCGTGCATTGTCCTTGTAGCATGGTGTCAAAACTTGCTAAACTCTTTCGTAGTACATGCTTATATACATCTAATGAAGCAAAACAGTTTGTCAAAGTTTTCTTTGTCGCGTCCAGTTCGTTGAACTGAATTTCTTGAGGACAAGCAATAGCTAAGCTTGGGGGAGTTGATACGTCCTAAACGTATCTGCTTTTCCAAACACTTTTGCTATTGTTTTGCCTTCAGTCTTGCATGATTTGAACGAAACTAACCCGGACTGACTCTGTTTTCAGCAGAGCTACCAGTGTTGTTTTCTTTTGTGCAGGTTTCTGGATATTTAGGTAAGCTGGAAAAATCCCAAAAAATATATATAAAAATCAGCGTTCCGGAAGCTTCGACCAAGCCAAAGGGGGGCCACAGGGCAGCCAGGGGGCAGCGAGGAGGGTGCCTGGCGCGGCCCAGCCCCTAGCCGCGCCACCTGCCCTCCTAGCTGGGTCCCACACCCGCTGGTGACCTACCTTGGCCCCTATTTATTCTCCCGACGCAGAAACGCCGAAACAGAAGTCGTTTTCCAATCCACGTTGCGGAGCCGCCGCAACCCTCTGTTCTTCCTCGGAGAGCTAATCTGGAGGCTGAATTGGCCTCCAGTGAGGGGGAAATCATCGCCATCGTCATCATCATCGCCTCTCCATCACCCCTCCATGACTTCTCCTCTCATGTGTGAGTAATTCCCTGCTGTAGGCAAAGGGGATGGTAGGGATTGGATGAGTTATATCATGTAATAGTTCAATCAGATTGTTGGGGGCATGTTGCCTATCATCTACTTGGTGTTTATCATCTCTGTTACAACTTGTTTCTCTTAATGCTTGTCACTTTGGCCCCGAGTGCCATGATTTCAGATCTGATCACCCTTTTGTTTCTTGAGTTTGTGGTGTTATTGATCGTATCTATGAGTTGTATGCAACTATTATAGTCTGGAACCGGCGATCCCAATGGTAACAGCTTGGGACACCAAAGGGGATGGACTATGATTTGAGGATTTCGTGTATCCATGAAGTGTTAATGCTTTGTTCCGGTGCTCTTTGATAGGAGTACCTTAATCTCCCTAAGTTCCTTTTGGCCCCGTTTGTAGCGGGAGGGTAGGACAAAAGATGTTGTGCAAAGTTCTTATTGCAAGCACGTACAACTACCTTGGGATACATGCCTGATGTTTGATATTTTCCTAGATGATCCTTTGTTTTCTGTGAGCCTTGCCCAAGTTAGAATCTGTTATATGTTCGTTCTCATCCAAGCAGCACCCAACCATCCATCTCCCTAGCCTATAGTGTTTTCCTTCTGCTGGTTACTAGTTGTTTACCTTTGCTGTTCCACTATCACTATCACCACTATTATCATTACCACCACTACCATGTCACAGTTGCTACTAATACCTTTGTGCAAGAAAGTGTTTATTTCAGGTGCGGTTGAATTGACAACTCAATTTTCAAAGCATGTATGTATTATTTGTGTCCCCAAGTGTCGAATCAATAAATTGGGTTATCTTGCCTGCGAAGACTATCTCGATCCCCTATAGTTGAGGTATCATATGCACCCCCACTAGTTCCCTTGGAGAGCTTTTAGCTCACAAGTGCATCCGTTGCATGGCAATTCCTACTCCTCACATCATATCTATCATATGGCCTTCTCTCGCCTATGATTGTCCTCATTGATGTGAGCCTCTCAGACCTTTTTTGTCTTCCTCCTCTACCTTCTTTCTGTTTCTCCTTTTAGGTGTCAACTTTCTTGCTCACGCTCATCCATTGCATGAGTGCTCAAAATATCGAAAGGGAGTGGATCAGTTTGACTTGTACCTGGCTAGTGGTCCGGGGACGAGTCAAGATAAGAATCCAAAGGAGACCAAGTGTGAAACTTTAGTAGATAGTTGTTCTCAACAACCTTTTCTCTCTCTTTTTCCCAGTCCCCTGCTTGCACGCAAACACCATCTGGAGACATTCGAGTCACGGACAGCGAGAGCTCTTGCACCTTTTGTTCTTTTGTTGCTTGTGTCAATGCTAATATAGACTCTTGCTTGTTAAGACTTGAATTGAATTGCATGCTTTGATTGCTTTACTTAAAAGTCCTTATATGGTTGTGTGGCATGTCACCACAGAAATTATGCTTGTTATCATTTAACTACTCGAGGACGAGCAGGAATTAAGCTTGGGGATGTTGATACGTCCCAAATGTATCTATAATTTTGTCTTTCTCCATGCATGTTTTGTGTGACTTTGCCATGATTTGCTTGAACTTTCATACACTTTTGAGCATATTTGGACTAATCTATTAACCCAGTGCACCCAGCTGCCAGTTGCTGTTTTCTGCTGTTTTTGTATTTCAGGTTTTCCGGCCATTAAAAGTGCTCCAAAAAATCCGGAAAAATCAGATAAAAATCAGCGACCTGGAAGCTTCCGGAATCACCAAGGCAGCGGAGGGGGGCCATCACCAGGAGACCAGGAGGGTCCCTGGCGCGGCCCCACCCTAGGACGCGCCAGGAGGCCTCCTGGCTACCTGGTGGGTCCCCTCGACACCCCCTCCGCCTATATTTAGCCCTCGGGGTGGAAACCCCTAATATCGATCTCTTTTCCGCGATCTCGCCTCTGTACCGCCGCCGCCGCCATTTCTAGATCAGGGCTTCCTGGAGAAGCTGCATCGGCACCCTGCCGGGAGGAGGAACCCCCTCCGGGAGACAATCCATAGCCATGGACGCATCCCGTATGTACCGTGAGTAGTTTCCCTTGGACCATGGGTCCATGAACAGTAGCTATGTGATGTACTTCTCTTCCCTCTTTGTGCTTCCACTTTCGAGACCTCGTGAGCTGCCTCACATGATCGAGGCACTTTTGTAATTCCTGTTGTTGCTATGCTGAGTTTTCTGGGATCTGATGGATTATAAGACTATGTTCAGATTGTGATGAGTAATATATTTGGTTCTTCTCTTTTATAGTTTGTTCTTGAGTAAATTCTTGCATGTTCTCTGTTGCAGTATTTTACTTTGGCCAAGTAGTTTGTTGCAACTCCAAGAGGGAGCGTTATGCTTGATTGTGGGTTCAGTCCCTTGATGTCTAGCTTGAGTGACAGAAACATGAGACTAGGGGATGTGCTGTTGCCACCAGGGATAAAACAACGGTGCTTGTATCCGCGGGTGCAAGGATTGTTTACTTTACGCAAAGTTCTTTTAATGCAGTTGTCTATTGTTTTGAGTTTACACTTTGGGTGGGATTCACAACTTAATACCAGCGAGATGTTCTGGATAGATATCTCAAGGTGGATGATTCGTAGTAGATGCAGATGTATTTCGGTCTACTTACCTTGGCGTACTGCCCATTGCTTTGGAGCCTCTTCCTTTCTTTTGTAGCATAGTTAGCATTGCGGGGCGATTATAATCTTGTCAATTGCCTAGCTGTGATTTGTTTACCACGCTAGAACTTTTATTGTCTTTTGGGAGAGAGACATCACTAGTGAAAATCACGGGACCCCGGTCCATCTTCACATTACTGTTTATATCCTTAGTTTACTTTCAGTTGCCACTATTATTATCACTTGCGTTGATCCTTTGTAAACAGCAAGGCCGGAGGAATTGACAACTCCTTTGTACTCGTTGGGAGAAAAGTTATTTGTTGCTGTGTGCAGGTCCACGTCAAGCGCTGTGACACCTTCTTGTATCTCTTGAAGTCCTACTGGTTCGATAACCTTGGTATCTTTACCAAGGGAAATTTGCTGCTAGGCTACATCTCACATTACACTTGGGGTAACCAACGAGGAGTGAGAGATCCTCATCGTATCAGTTGCACACTATCTTTTATCTTTGCTTTTTAGTCTTGTTAGTTTAGCTTTCAGTCTTTACTTTTGTGTCCCTTATCAAAATTACCAAAAATACCTGCTGCTACTATGGGTTCCAATGAAAACACCAAGTTGTGTGACTTCACTAGTCACAACAACAGTGACTTTATCTGCACTCCTATTGCTCCACCTGCCACTTCATCACCTTCTTATGAAATTAAACCTACTTTGATTAATCTTGCCTTCACAGAGCATATCACCAATGCTCTAATCAAAGTTAGGGAGGGGAAGCTTAGACTAGAAGCCTCCATACCTAGGAAGCTAGAAGATGGTTGGGATCCTATGAGAAAAATCAAATTGAATAACTTCTCTTGCTTTGGTCTTTGTGATGTTGGAGCTAGTACCTCTGTTATGCCCAAAAGAATGTATGATATGCTTGAATTGAAACCTTTTGATCCTTGTTCTTTTGGTGTTCATCTTGTTGATTCTTCCGTAAAGAAACCTTGGGGGAAGATTCATGATGTTCTTATCATTGTCAATGACAATTATTCTCCCATTGATTTTACTATTATGGACATTGAGTGTGAGCCCTCTTGTCCAATTATTTTGGGACGTCCTTTTCTTCGCACCGTGGGTGCTGTTATTGACATGAAAGAGTGGAATATCAAATTCCAATTCCCTCTCAAGAAAGGGATGAAACATTTCCCTAGGAAAAAGATTAAGTTGCCCTTTGCGTCCGTCACACGGGCAAGTTATTTTCTTGAGAAGACTTGATCTTTTGCTTTAAGCCTAGCTAATGGCTTTAAAGAAACGCTTTCGGGAGGCATCCCGCAACGAATTTAGGTTTTCCTTTTTGTTTTTCTTTTGTTCTTAGTGGTCCTGATGATTGTTACTACTGTATAAACATCATTGTATCTTTACTTTTCAAGCTTGGTGCCAACTATAGCCTCATATCACAAGAGAAGTGAAAGTTGTGACATGCTGTCCAGAAAACAGATTCTGTCCTCATGACGAAAAAAATCATACAAAATTACCAGTTCATCTTTTTGAGCTGAATATTTTACACAACGTTCTCTATACAATCACGGAACTTTCGTATGTTCTGAGTCTTGTGATTTCAGTTGCAGAAGTACCCTTAAAAAATTCTTTACTACCCGTTGTTCTGTTTTTCACAGATTCTGCCACGTTTTGTCTCTCCTAATTTTTTCAAACCTTAAGCTTGCTTTTTCTTTACAAAAACTTTTTGGAAATCTTGAGAAATATTAGCTCTTCAAGAATATCTTTATTTGCAGTAGAGGAAAATTATTTTAATACGGTACTAACTTCTCTAATCAGTTTACAATGAGTTATGTATGAAGGGAGTTTTCAAGTGTGCGATGGAAGATGATGAAAGAAGATTCCGGAGTGTCAAACGCTCAAGCTTGGGGATGCCCATGTGCACCCCCAATAAATATTCAAGAAGACTCAAGCGTCTAAGCTTGGTGATGCCCCCGTGCATCCCATTCTTCATCAACAATTATCAGTGCGTCCCTCGTTTCACTATATTTTTATCACTTCATGTGTTATGTGCTATGCTTGGAGCGTCTCGCTCTTTACTTTTCTTAGGTTTTGATTTTGTTTTGTTTGCTGTAGTAACAAGCTAGATCCCAGCTTTCTTTTGTGTGGGAGAGCAACAAGATCTGCTTTAACTAGAAGTCCTCGTAGGATTTGCATGCTTATTCTCTTAGTTGTGAGTTGTTCTTTTTCTTTTCTTAGCTGCTGCCCTGTTTAGTTTTTGTGCATTGGTTTTCTTCTAGAGCTTTTGTTTTGTCTTAGGTTGAACTTTCTATAGGTTGCATGTTTTATCTTGTTAGATAGTTTGCCTGTTGCACTGAGTTTTGTGTCTTGACTAGAAAGTAGGTAGTTGAAGTTGCTATTCTCTTTGTAGTAGTAACTTGCAATAGTTTTGAGGTATTGACTAGAGTAATGTTTGAGCTTTTGGTGTCAAGAGATCTAGCCTATTAGTGATAGATGTCGTATTTTGGGCAATCCGTGTGATTTTCAAAAACCAAAAAACCCCTGTTGAGAACTCTAGCTACTAGATGGATCACTAACCTTTCTAGGGTTCGAATATTAGAGTACACTAACATACCATGAGTCGAGGATGCGCAAGGATAACCAAACCCCCATACACTCCTCCTCGGGGTACTTGTCTCTTTGTGAACCTCCTCATTAGATTGAGAGTTATCGATAATAAGTGCATGAGTTCTTCGGACTAATGTGAGTATTCGAAAGTTGACACTTCCACCCACCTATACTTTTTCTAGCCTCTTCGGTACCATGCATTGCCCTTTATCACCTCGAGAGTTGGCGCATACTTCGCCGGTGCATCCAAACCCTTGGCACGATACGCTCTGCCATCTTAAGCCTCCTTATATCTTTCCTCAAAACAGCCACCATACCTACCTACAAGGCATTTCCATAGCCTTTCCGAGATACATTGTCATGCAACATCCACCTTCTCATGACTTGATCTTCATGTCATACATGTTCCTGCTACACTGGCAGCGGCATACATTGCATACATCATGATAGTTACATCTTCTTTATGATTTTGAGTACCTTGTAAAGTGTGAAAGATCTCCTTTGCCTTCTTGTAAAATAGAGTGTTGCCCTTAAGTGAGGAAAAGATCCCAAAGTGGACACAATAAAAGATCCCAAAGAGGACAAATGAGAGTTATATAGAAAGAGCCATTGAGGCCACAAAAAAATACAAAAAAATAGAAAAAAGAGGTCACGGAGAATATATAGGCGAAGGGGGCAGCCAGAGGTGGACCAGGGGCCCCAGGCGCCCCCCTGGCGCGACCAGGGGTGGGGCCGCGTCGAGTGGCCGCCTGGGCCCCCTGGATCCCCTCTGGCCCCACTCGGGCTCTTCGCGAAGCTTTCCTGTACGCTGATTTTTCCTATATTTTTCCCGGAATTTTTCTGGCACTTTTTATATGGGGGAAAACTGAAATAGAAAAACAGCAGAAAACAGGA
This sequence comes from Bromus sterilis, assembly GCA_950022295.1. Classification (NCBI taxonomy): domain Eukaryota; kingdom Viridiplantae; phylum Streptophyta; class Magnoliopsida; order Poales; family Poaceae; genus Bromus; species Bromus sterilis. The sequence continues at coordinate 61,991,964 of OX465599.1, forward strand.
ACTGGCACTGTGGTGCACTGAGTTAATAGGTTAGTCCAAATATGATCAAAAGTGTATGAAAGTGTATCTAGATCATAGCAATATCACACAAAACATGCATGGAGCAAGCAGAAATTATAGATACGTTTTGGACGGATCAACATCCCCAAGCTTAATTCCTGCTCGTCCTCGAGTAGGTAAATGATAACGGCATAATTTCTGTGGTGACATGCTAGCAACCATATAAGAACTTTGAAAAGTAAAGCAATCAAGGTTAGAAACTCAATTCAAGTCATAACATGCAAGAGTCTATATTAGCATTGAAACAAGTAACAAAAGAACATCAGGTGCAAGAGCTCTCGCTGTTCGTGACTCGAATGTCTCCAAATGGTGTTTGCGTGCAAGAAGGGGGATAGGGAATACGAGAAAAACAATTATTTTTTGAGAACTCAATCTACTAAAGTTTCACACTTGGTATTTTTCTGGAATTTTATCTTGACTCGTCCCCAGACCACTAGCCAGGTACAAGCCAATTTGATCCACTCCTTTTTCAATATTTTGAGCACTCATGCAATGGATGAGCGTAAGCACAAGAGTTGACACTTCTGATGGCAAAGAGAGAAGTGTGGAGGAGGAAGACAAAAAGGATGAGAAAGGCTCACATCAATGAGGACAATCATAGGCAAGAGATGCCAAATGATAGATATGATGTGAGGAGTAGGGATTGCCATGCAACGGATGCACATACGAGCTAGGAAGCTCTCCAATGTAACTAGTGGGGGTGCATCTAACTTGCTCGCTCATGAAGACCTAGAGCTCGTTTGAGGAGGCTCATCCTTGGAATATGCAAGCCAAGTTCTATAGTGTGAAGGTCCCCACATAGCTATATGCATGATGATCATCTCTATGGAGTACAAGGATATAATGGGAGTACTAGTGTGGATCTCTCAAAAGGATAGTAGTGTTTCCCCTTTCGCTCTCTTTATTTCTTTTTCTCTTTTTTCTATTTTTTTCTATTTTTTTGTGGCCTCAATGGCTCTTTCTATATAACTCTCATTTGTCCTCTTTGGGATCTTTTATTGTGTCCACTTTGGGATCTTTTCCTCACTTAAGGGCAACACTCTATTTTACAAGAAGGCAAAGGAGATCTTTCACACTTTACAAGGTACTCAAAATCATAAAGAAGATGTAACTATCATGATGTATGCAATGTATGCCGCTGCCAGTGTAGCAGGAACATGTATGACATGAAGATCAAGTCATGAAGAGGTGGAAGTTGCATGGCAATATATCTCTGAAAGGCTATGGAAATGCCTTGATAGGTAGGTATGGTGGCTGTTTTGAGGAAAGATATAAGGAGGTTTATGATGACAGAGCGTATCATGCCAAGGGTTTGGATGTACCGGCGAAGGTGGACACCAACTCTCGGAGTGAGAAGAAGGCAATGCATGGCACGGGAGAGGCTAGCAAAATATGGGAAGGTGGAAGTGTCAACTTTCAATACTTACATTAGTCCGAAGAACTCATGCACTTATTATCGGTTACTCTCAATCTAATAAGGAGGTTCACAAAGAGACAAGTACCCCGAGGAGGAGTGTATGTGGGTTTGGTTATCCTTGCGCATCCTCGACTCATGGTACGTGAGTGTACTCTAATATCCGATCCCTCCAAAGATTAGTGATCCATCTAGTAGCTAGAGTTCTCAACTAGTTTTGTAGGTTTTTGAAAATAAACACGGATTGCCCAAAATACGACACCTATCACTAATAGGCTAGAGCTCTTTACACCAAAAGTCCAGACATTACTCACAACAAAACCTCAAAACTATTGCAAGTTACTACTAAAATTAAATAGCAACCTCAATTACCTACTTTCAAGACAAGACACAACTCAGTGCAACAACCAACTCTCTTTAACAAGATAAACATGAAAACTAAAAAGAGTTCCACCAAAAAACTAAACAAAAGCCAAGGCTCTTGCTAAAGACAAACTAAGACTAAAACTAAACATGACAGTAGCTATGAAAAGATAAAGAACACACCACAGCAAAAAGATAGGCAGGAAAAATCCTATGATGTGTTCTAGATTTTGAAAGTGGAGCATGTTTCTCTCCCACACAATGTAAGACGGGATCTAAATTGTTATGAACAGCAAGCAAAGCTAAAGGAAACTAAAAATAAAACCTAAGAGCGAGACGCTCCAAGCATAGCACATAACGCATGAAGTGATACAAATATAGTGAAACGAAGGATGAACTGATGATTGTTGATGGAGAAGGGGATGCACGGGGGCATCCCCAAGCTTAGATGCTTGAGTCTCCTTGAATATTTATTGGGGATGCATGGGGGAATCCCAAAGCTTGAGCGCTTGACACTCCTGTATCTTCTTTCATCATCTTCCATCGTACACTTGAAAACTCCCTTCATACATAACTCATCATAAGCTGATTAGAGAGGTTAGTACCCTTAATAAAATAAATTGTCCCCACTGGATATAAAGATATTCTTGAAGAGCTACTCTTTCTCAAGAGTGCCAAAAAGTTTTTGCAAAGAAAAAGCAAGCTTATGGTTTGCAAAAGTTAGGAGAGACAAAACGTGGCAGAATCTGTGAAAAACAGAACAGCAGGTAGTAAAGAATTTTTTAGGGGCACTTCTGCTACTCAAATCAAAAAACTCAGAACATACGGAAGTTTCACAATTGTATAGAGCACGCTGTCAAAACAATTCAGATCAAAAATATGATCTGGTGATTTGATTCGAATTTTTCTGTCAAGGGACAGAATCTGTTTTCTGGACTGCATTTCACAACTTTTGCTTCCCTTACCATAAGAGGCTATAACTTGGCACAAAGCTGAAAAATAAGGATACAATGATGTTGCTACAGTAGTAACAAACATCAAGACACAACAAAAGCAAAAATAAAAACCTAAATTCGTTGCGGGCTGCCTCCCGAAAGCGCTTTCTTTTATGCCTTTAAGCTAGGAATGATGCAAAAGAAGAATCAAGTTTTATCAAGAGAAAGAGAATAACTAGCCCGTGTAACGGAGTCAAAAGGTAACTTGATTTTCTTTCTAGGGAAGTGTTCCATCCCCTTTTTGAATGGGAATTGGAATTTTATATTCTCCTCTTTCATGTCAATAACCGCACCAACGGTGCGAAGAAAAGGACGTCCCAAAATAATTGGACACAAAGGTTCACACTTTATATCCATAACAATAAAATCAACGGGAACATAGTTGTCATTGAAAATGATAAGAACATCGTAGATCTTCCCCAAAGGTTTCTTTACGGAAGAATCAACAAGACGAACACCAAAAGAACAAGGCTCAATGGGCTTTAATTCAAACATATCAAATATTCTTTTGGGCATAACGGAGGTACTAGCTCCAACATCACATAAAGCATAGCAAGAGAAGTTATTTAATTTAATTTTGATCATAGGGTCCCAACCATCCTCTAGCTTCCTAGGTATGGAGTCTTATAGTCTAAGGTTCTCCTCCCTAGCTTTGATGAGAGCATTTGTGATATGCTCTGTGAAGGCGAGATTAAGTGTGCTAGTGTGGGGGTCTCTAGACATTTTGTGTAGCAAGCTAATAACTTCTGAGAGGGTGGAACTATCAAAATCAATATCACTACTATCAAAGGTGGTAGTAGTGTCGTCTAGGCTCACTTGTTTGAAACCCTCTATGTTCATAGGAGTTTCTTCATCTTTGGTTGAGGTATTAGCATCACCATTAATAGGTCCAACGGGACTAGGAGTGCATTGGGTGCTAATAGTTTGGGAGTCCTCAACAATTTGGATAGTGGCAACTGTGTGGTGTGTAGGAAGGCTCTTAATTCTATCATCTTCCTATTTTTCTCTATCCCACCTTTCTTTAAGTTTAGCCATCATCCTAATATTTTCATTAATTTGTAATTGGATAGCATTAATAGGAGTGGCCTTATTCTCCTCAAGGGGAGAGGTTCTAATTTTAAGCATCTCAATATCAAGGGCTAAGCTTTCTACCTTCAAAGAGAGATTATCTAATTTATCTAATTTCTCCTCTACATTTTTGTTGAAGGCTTTTTGGGTAGTGATAAAGTCTCTAAGCATGTTTTCAAATTCAGAAGAGGGGTTCTTATTGCTAGGGTAGGTGTTGTTGTTCCCATAGTTGGATGGAAACGGTCTAGGATTGCTAGCAAAATTACCCCTATAAGCATTGTTGTTGAAGTTGTTTCTAGCAATAAAGTTCACATCTACTTGTTCTTGGGCAACCAAAGAATTTAAAGGGACATCATGAGGATCAATAGAGGGTTGCTTGGTAAGTAGAGACATAATTAAGTCAACTTTTTCATTGAGGGAGGTAATTTCCTCGACGGAGTTTACCTTCCTACCTGTTGGAGCGCGTTCGGTCTGCCATTGGGAATAATTGATCATCATCTCATCGAGAAGCTTCGTGGCAGCACCAAGTGTAGTTGACATAAAGGTTCCTCCCGCGGCCGAATCTAACAGGTTCCACGAGGTAAAGTTCAAGCCTGCATAAAAAGTCTGGATAACCATCCAGGTAGTCAAACCATGTGTAGGGCATTTCTTAACAAGAGATTTCCTTCGTTCCCAAGCTTGGGCAACGTGTTCATTATCCAATTGCTTAAAATTCATAATGTTACTCCTTAATTGGATAATTTTAGCAGGTGGGTAGTACTTCCCTATAAAAGCATCTTTGCACTTATCCCAAGAATCTATGCTATTCCTAGGCAAAGATTGAAACCAGATTTTAGCGTCTCCACTTAAAGAGAAAGGAAAGAGCTTGAGCTTAACAATATCACCTTCTACTTCTTTATACTTTTGCATATCACATAATTCAACAAAATTGTTCAAGTGTAAAGCAGCATCATCTCCAGCACCAGAGAATTGATCTCTCATAACAAGGTTTAGCAAGGCAGGTTTAATTTCATAAGAGGTAGCTGAAGTGGCAGGTGTGGCAATGGGGGTGCAGATAAAGTCTTGGTTGTTGTGACTAGTGAAGTCACATAACTTGGTGTTTTAAGTGGAACCCATAGCAGCAGCAAGTGTGGCAGATTTTTTTGTGATTTTTGATAAAAGACACAAAGATAAAAACTGAAAGGTAAACTAACAAGACTAAAAAACAAAGGTAAAGGGTAGTGTGCACCTCCCCTATCTTAGCACTCGGAGTCCCCGGCAACGGCGCCAGAAATTTGCTTTGATGACGCGAGAGTTGACGGGTGTAGTCTTCTCGCCCTTCGTTGGTGAGCCCAAAGTGGAAGGCGTGATGCAGCACAACATCAAATTTCCCTCAGTAAAGATACCAAGGTTTCTCTCTAGTAGGACTCCAGAGATGATAAGTAGGTGTCAGCGGCGCTACTGACGCGGACCTGCACACAGACACAAATAACTTTGTTCCCAACGAAGTTCAGAGAGGTTGTCAATCTCTCCGGTCTTGTTGTTCACAAAGGATCAAACACAAGGGATAATGATAGCAACTGAAAGTAAAAGCAGAAAATTAAATGAGCGTGGAAACAGTAATGAGGATATGGACCGGGATACGTGATGTTCACTAATGATGTCTCTCTCCCAAAAGACGATAAAACTGCTATGCGAGGTAAACAAATTACAGAAGGGCAATTGACAGGATTATGAACCCACCGCAATGCAAACTATGCTACAAAAGAAAGGAAGAGGCTCAAAAGCACGGGCAGTACACCAAAATAAGTAGACCGAAATCCAACTGCATCTACTACTAATCATCCACCTTGAGATATCTATCCAGAACATCTCGCTGGTATTAAGTTGCGAGTTCCACCCAAAGTGTAAACCCAAAGAAACAGACAACTGCATTAAAAGGCACTTTGCGTAAAGTAAACAATCCTTGCAACCGCGGCTACAAGCACCGTTGTTTTCCCCCTTGTGGCAACAACACATCCCCTAGACTCATGTTTCTGTCACTCAAGCGTGTCATCGGGGGGCATGAACCCACAATCGAGCATAACGTTCCCTCTTGGGGTTGCTACCTACTACTTGGCCAAAGCAATAAACAGCAACGGAGAACATGCAAGAATTACTTAGGAACAAAAATATAAGAGATAAAAACCAAATATATTACTCAATCACAATCTGAACATAATCTCATAATCCATCAGATCCCATCAAACTCAGCATAGCAATAGCAGAAAGATTACAAAAGTGCCTCGATCATGTAGGGCAGCTCACGAGGTCTAAACCATGAAGAACAAAGAGGGGAGGATAACATCACATAGCTACTGATCACGGACCCATGGTCCAAGGAAAACTACTCACGAGACATCCGGGGAGCATCCATGGTGGAGAGGAGACTCCCGGAGGTCAATCCTCCCTCCGGCAGGGTGCCGGGAAGAGGTCTTCTGGTGCTCCCGATCTCGGAAGCGCGGCGGCGGCGTAAAAGAGGCGAGATCGCGAAAAAGGGTTCTCCTTTCAGGGTTTCCTCGCCACGGAGAATATATAGGCGAAGGGGGCAGCCAGAGGTGGACCAGGGGCCCCAGGCGCCCCCCTGGCGCGGCCAGGGGTGGGGCCGCGCCGGGTGGCCGCCTGGGCCCCCCTGGCTCCCCTCTGGCCCCACTCGGGCTCTTCGCGAAGCTTTCCTGTACGCTGATTTTTCCTATATTTTTCCCGGAATTTTTCTGGCACTTTTTATATGGGGGAAAACTGAAATAGAAAAACAGCAGAAAACAGGAACTCGCACTGTGGTGCACTGAGTTAATAGGTTAGTCCAAATATGATCAAAAGTGTATGAAAGTGTATCTAGATCATAGCAATATCACACAAAACATGCATGGAGCAAGCAGAAATTATAGATACGTTTTGGACGTATCAAAAATCCACGCACCAGAAGCTTCCACCAGCCATAAGTGGGGCCACAGGGGGGCCACAGGGGCCCCAGGCGCCTGGCTGGCGCGGCCCCACCCCTGGCCGCGCCGGGGGCCGCCTGGGAGGCCTCCACCTCCTCTCGTGCCCTACCTCGACTCCTATTTATTCTCGTGACGGGAAAACCCCAGAACAGAAGTCGATTTTCCAGTTTCCGTCGCGGAGCCGCGGCCACCCTCTGTTCTTCTTCGGGAGGGCTAATCGTGAGGCTGATTTGGCCTCCGGAGAGAGGAGATCGTCGCCATCGTCATCACCATCACCAATCCATCCCTCCTCCATGACTTCTATTCACATGTGTGAGTAATTCCCTGTTGTACGCAAAGGGGATGGTAGGGATTGGATGAGTTTAATCATGTAATAGTTCGTCAGATTGTTGGGGGCATGTTGCCTATCATCTACTTTGGTGTTTATATTCTTTGCTTCAACTTGTTGCTCTTAATGCTTGTCACTTTGGGCCCGAGTGCCATGTTTTCAGATCTGAACCCTATGTGTTTTCATGAATATATTTGTGTTCTTGATCCTATCTATGAGTTGTATGCACCTATTATGGTCCGGAACCGGCGATCCCAAAGGTGACAGCTTGGGACACCAAAGGGGATGGTCCATAATTTGAGGATTCCATGTATCCATTGAGTTTATTGCTCTGTTCCGGTGCTCTTTGACTGGAGCACCTTAATCTCCATAAGTTCCCTTTGGCCTGGTTCGTAGAGGGATGGTAGGACAAAAGATGTTGTGCAAGTTCTTATTGCAAGCACGCACAACTACCTACGGGATACATGCCTAATGTTTGATATTTGCCTAGATGATCATTGATTTTCTGTGTGTCTTGCCCCGTGTTAGAATCTATTACATGTTCACTCATCCATGCAGCGCCCAACCATTCATCTCCCTAGCCTACAGTGTTTTCAATCCTGCTGGTCATTAGTTGTTACTTTTGTTGTTTACTTTTTCTGTCACCACCATCACTATCATATTACCATTACCACTTATATTTTGTTGCAAGCAAGTATATTTCATGTGCGGTTGAATTGAAAACTCAACTGTCAAAGCTTATAAAAACTCTTTGGCTCCCCGTGTGTCGAATCAATAAATTGGGTTAACTTACCCGCGAAGACTATCTCGATCCCTTACGGTTGTGGGTCATCAAGTACCGTTTTCTGGCGCCGTTGCCGGGGAGCATAGCAATATTTACAAGTCTACTTGAAGTATCCTGCCTGCTGCACATCATCCGCTATGGGTAAGAAAGGAGACCCCAAGGTTCCGATCTTACCATCCCGTACAAGAAAAGGTACTGTTCTGAACACTAGTGCTACACTTGATTCACCTTCTGTTATGAGTAAGTTTTCTTCACCACCACCACATGATGCTTCTACTGAGTCTGTCACTATGTCCGATGCTTTTGATGATGCTTCCACTACTCTTGATGATACTACTTTTCTTGGCTACTATATTGAAACTCAGATTGCTAAGGCTGCAGCAGAATCCAAGACCGAGACCCCTGCTACCTATATTCCTACCTGCAAAACCTTTGGTTACCCGTGCCTAGATGAACTCAAGGAGAGAATCCTTGATGATGATTATGTTACTCTTGATGATGATTTTTGCAGGGAACTCAGAGAGTGTGTCGAATCTGACCCTGGTGCTATTAAGGAGTTGCTCAAAAAGCACTCCATGAAGAACAAAGTTATTCTTGATCCTAAATTTTCCACATCCCCTATATGCATCATTGATCCTGATTATGATTTCTCTGTTGATCTTTCACATATATCTACAGTCGAGGCTGACCCCTTTTATGGCAGAGAAAATGATGATGCTATAGCACACTTGACCAAACTCGCTGAGCTAGGTAACCTATTCACTACTGATGAGAAGATACGAAACTTCTATGTGGCCAAGCTTTTTCCTTTTTCTTTGAAGGAAGACGCTAAATCATGGTACGATGCACTACCCTATGGTTCCATTAAGAGTCCTCAGGACTTAGTCCAATTCTTTGTTGATAAATATTTCCCAGCTCATATGCAACATGCTGCTTTGCAAAGAATCTATAACTTTAAACAATTGCAGGATGAGCACCTCCCTAAAGCTTGGGGGAGGTTTTGTGATTTACTTAAGGTTATGCCGAGACATGAAGTCCCCAAGAATGAACTGCTTGATATATTTTACGCTGGTTTAACCGATGAATCCAGATCCTACCTGGATAGTTGTGCTAGTTGTGTTTTCAGGGAAAGAACACCGGACGATGCAGAAGAATTAATGTGCAAAATTGCCAACAACTATGAAGATTGGTCCGTTCCTGAACCACTTCTACCACCGAAAAAGAGGGGCATGCTAGTTCTGAGCCCCGAAGATATGCAAGAAGCAAAGAGGTCTATAAAGGAGAAAGGTATTAAAGCCGAAGACGTGAAGAATTTACCGCCTATTGAGAAGTTGTGTGAGCCTACTACTCGCCCTCCCTTGGTAAAGGTACACTCTCTATTAGACTTTACTGAAAGTGACATCCCTAAAGGTAAGCCTCCCGACCAATGCTTAGATGAGATTGATAATTTTATTATTAAGCAAGACCATTTTAATAGGAGGATACAAAGTAGGTTGCATGATAACTCTCTTGCTATCAAAAGTTTGTGTGGTGTTCTAGAAAGAACAGTTAACGATGTTAAATGTCTTGTTAAGCATTCTCACATGGTTCAAACTCAGCTTGAACAAATTTCTAATGTGCAAAAAGATTTGCTTGCTAATAATGCCAAACAGGACATACAAGCTTATGGCATCAAAACTAGGGGTGGAACACACACCCAGAACCCACTCTATCCTGAGGGGCATCCAAAGAGGATCGAGCAAGATTCTCAAGTACAAGAAGAAGACGAGACTGTTAGATCTCCGAAGAAAAAGAAGAAGAAGAAACACAAGGAGGCTGACAATCCCAATGATCCTATTACAAGTGAAAAGCCAGCTGTTGATCCTAATAGCATATCTACCTCCGATGCTGAAACAGAAGACGGTGCCGAGCCTGAAGAAAAGGACACTGAAAAGAATGATTCTCCCGAGGTAAGAGAAGAAGAAACACCTGATAAACGCAAGAAGTACTCTAGAGAAGACTTCATCGCAAGAAGACATGGGAAGAAAAGAGAGCCATGGATACAGAAACCCATGCCCTTTCCAGGTAAGTCCCTCAAATCTAAAGAAGAAGAGCATTACAATAAGTTTTGTGAATGGATGAAACCTCTTTTTCTTCAAATCCCTTTGACTGATGCTACTAAGTTACCTCCCTATTCGAAATATATGAAAGATATTCTCACTAATAAAATAAAAGTTCCTAATGAAGCAATATCTACCATGCTTGCTAACTACTCTTTCAGCGGCAAGATTCCTGAGAAGCTTGGTGATCCAGGTATACCCACCATTCCTTGCTCCATAAAGAATAATTACGTCAGAACTGCTTTATGTGATCTTGGTGCAGGAGTGAGTTTTATGCCTTTCTCTCTTTACAAGAGGCTTTGTTTAGAGAAAGTAATCCCTACAGATATATCCCTTCAAATGGCTGACAAATCAACAACTGTCCCCATTGGTATTTGTGAGGATGTTCCCGTTGAAGTTGCTAATTGTTTAATCCTTACATATTTTGTTGTGCTTGACATGCCCGAGGATGGGAGCATGTCCATTATTCTTGGTAGACCTTTTCTTAACACCGCAGGTGCTATTATTGATTGCAATAAAGGAAAGGTCACTTTCAACGTTGATGATAAAGAACACACGGTGTATTTTCCAAAAAAGATCGACAAGAGGCATGGCCTTAACTCTATAGAGAATGTTGAGACCGTGAAGATTGGAGAATGGGACTGTCCACTACATGTGCACCACAAATACAAAACCATTATGGTGGGGACAATGTCCATTAAAGTAAAGGTGCAATGATCACTTCGTAAGAGGTGAAACTTCTTGTTCTATATATCGCCGGGTTGTTGGTAAGACTTGATCAACCTTACTAATGAGCTTGTTTTATATAGGTAAAAAGTTAAGCTTGTTATGTTTTCATTTGATTTAGCTTTTATTCTCTTTGTTGTACCAAGTTTTTGTGTTTTTGAAGCTTCACAATATTAATCACCGCTTTAAGTTTCCAGAAAGTTTTGCAGCTTTTTGAACTCCGAGAAATTTTCAACAGTGAAGTTTTCAGAAAAAATCCAGAAAAATAAAAATAAAAATTTCCATACCAGGAGTGACCTAGAGGTACCTGGGGCTGACCAGGGGGGCACCAGTGGCCCAGGCGGCCAGCTGGCGCGGCCTGCCCCCTGGGCGCGCCCATAGGGCCCGTGGGGCCCACAGGCCCCACCTCCAGGTGAGTCTTCTTCCTCTCTCTCTCTCTCTTTCTCTCCAAAAACACGAGTTCTGGCCCTGGAACTTGCGTTCTTGCTGTTCGTGGAGGTGATTTTCGATCTCTCTCTGCAACCCATCATTTGAGCTGAGATTTTGAGCAAATACTCCCTGGTATGTAACTCCTCCACTCCTCCAAATAGATTTTTGGTTGGTGGCTTCATTTGTGAGTATTTAGTAGTTCTTGGTGCTGATTAGATGAGCTTGCTTGCATGTGTAGAAGTTTATTTTCCAAGTTTTGATGCAAGTTTTTGCCTTAGGTAAGTGGGTTGAGTAGTTTGCATTAACTCACTTTGTTTAAATCCTTGTTTTTGTAATTTGTCAAAAATGTCAGAAATGAGTTTGCTAGGAAGAGCAAATGGGTGGCTTGGGAAGAAAAGGCCCGAGCGCTCCGATCGAGTTACAAGAGCTGCAGCTTCACCCTCGACTGCTAGGGTGAGATACAAGGAAGATCATGTGCCCTTAGAGTTGTTGGAGGACACAAATCCAGCACGTGCAATGACTTTCCCATGCAATGAATTCCTTGAAGCTGCAGGAATTAAGGAGGAGTTCTATAATCTTTGTGCTAATGCAGGTCTGACGCGGCTCGCAACGTGCCATGTTGCTCAGTATCAAAATTTACAATAATCTTTTGAGTTTAAAATTTACAATAATCTTTTGACCATGCCTTTGGAAAAGTTTTGTGAAATAATAGGTGTGCCGAACATTGGACTGACGGCGAAGATAAGCTCTCAGCCCTCCGAGCTGAGAACCGTCTTCAACTCTCTCTGTAGCATGGATACGAGGGATATTCACCGGTCAAAAATCTCCAGCATCTTATTCCCACACCTCAGGTATTTTGCGTATTATATTGCTAGAGGAGTGTTAGCTCGTGACAGCACGAGCAGCATTTCCGCGCCGGATATTGCTATCCTGGCAACCGCCCTCTCGGGGAGGTTTGATTATAATGTGGGTGCCTTAATTGCTCGACGCCTTGCTATGAACGGTAACAAGGGACATTTATTTGGTGGCGTTTACGCCACACTTATCCTAGAGTCTCTTAATGGCACCCCACACCCTGATGATAAGCCTTTTACTTATTTAAGTTTTGACCTTGCTGCTATGAAAAGGCATAAGTTTGTTACCATGACTTCCGAGTTTGGTAACCTTGATTATATCTTGCGTTTCGGAGCCACCACGGAACGCAAGATCCGTCTACCTGCACCTCTTTTGTTCGATTTTTCTCGCAGGAACGGATGGTCCTTTGATGTTATCCAGTTCGATGAGTTCGTGGTCCAACATCAGTTTCATAACCCCATGGAGGGGGTTGTGCCCGACGAGGAGGAGCATAGTGAGTTACCACCTTTCTAGGGGGAGACCGTCACCCAAGTCTTCCTCTGCTTGGAGCGCGGATCCTTCTTCGTGGGAGGATCCGAGGACTTCGGTGTACGCGCCGGAAGCCTCATACGACCCTTGGACTCACCAGTACCACCCTGGAGCAGGAGGCTCCTGGGGACATTAGCTACTACCAACTTAGGCCAAAAGCCTAAGCTTGGGGGAGTACGTGCCCTTCTCACTTTTCCATTGTATTATCCCTTTTAGTTTTTGTTCGCTTTGATCTTTTCGAAGTTTTTGCCCGTTCTTCTTTCTTTCTTTCTTTATGAAAACAACAAAAAGATTTTCTCTTTTGCTTTCGTTTAAACCTTTAAAAAAACCAAAAAAGATTTCCTTTCTCTCTTTAGTTTGCTTTCTTTTCAGAGTTCAGCTCGTGTCCGTGATGGCATTTGATAATATTTCCCACGTTCGATCGTGCAAGTGACAAGGCAGTAATGACGAAGATCGACGGAAGGGAAGCAACAAGGAAAACCGGTATGAACTCTTCTTGCTTCTACTTTTGTACTATGCCTGTACTTATTATCTAGAGACCAGCTTGTAGCGACATAGTGCTATATTTACAATGATTTCCCAGTGTTCATGCTTTCCTTGTGGCTAATTTCAAATAGCTAGAGTACATAATGTGTTGTTGAAATGATTTACATGCATTGCATTGTTCATGGCTTGGCATACTGAAGTGGTATTTCCCTTTGGAGAATTTTTGGATTGACTTGGCACATGTTCACACATGTTTATCACTAAAAAGTCTATTATGCCTTGATGATCTTTTTGTTTCAGAATAGTTATATCACTTTCATGCCCGATTCAATGTTTCTTTGTCGCTCTGCATGATTATGACAGTTATTGCTCTCTAGTTGGTCGCTTCCCAGTCCTTTGCTAGCCTTCGCTCACACTAAGCGGAATTCTGCTTGTGCATCCAAAATCCTTGAAACCAGTTATTCCATATGAGTCCACCATACCTTCCTATATGTGGTATTTACCGGCCACCCCTAACTCAGACTTTCTTGTGCCATCTCGAAATTTATTCAAAAGCTTCCCTTTTGTAACCGTACAAGCTCATGGTGCGGCGAGGGAAAATCAGTATCTTTCATGCCAAAAATATTGACGGAAGTTTTAAATAGTCATTTATAAAAAAAGGGAAAGTTACACCTCCCCCATACTTGATGATGGAGTGAAATGGACCAAATGTTGCTTATGATAGATGGAACGATACACTCCTTCCATCCTTGAGGCAAAATAAAAGGTTACGTAGACCATCAAAGGATTTATGGATAAGGTCCCAAACGTATCTATAATTTCTGCTTGCTCCATGCATGTTTTGTGTGACTTTGCCATGTTTTGCTTGAACTTTCATACACTTTTGAGCATATTTGGACTAATCTATTAACCCAGTGCACCCAGCTGCCAGTTGTTGTTTTCTGTTGTTTTTGTATTTCAGGTTTTTCGGCCATTAAAAGTGCTCCAAAAAATCCGGAAAAAACAGATAAAAAATCAGCATCACGGAAGCTTCCGGAAACACCAAAGGAGCGAAGGGGGGGCACCACCAGGAGGCCAGGAGGGTCCCTGGCGCGGCCCAACCCTAGGCCACGCCAGGAGGCCTCCTGGCTGCCTGGTGGGTCCCCTCGACGCCCCCTTCGCCTATATTTACCCCTCGGGGTGGAAACCCCTAAGACGGACTCCTTTTTCGCGATCTCTCCTCTGTTCCGCCGCCGCCGTCGTTTCTAGATCGGGGCTGCCTGGAGAAGCTGCTCCGGCACCCTGCCGGGAGAAGCAACCCCCTCCGGGAGACCCTCCATAGCCATGGACGCCTCCCGTATGTACCGTGAGTAGTTTCCCTTGGACCATGGGTCCGTGACCAGTAGCTATGTGATCTATCTCTCCCCCTTTTGTGCTTCCACTTTCGAGTCCTCGTGAGCTGCCTCACATGATCGAGGCATCTATGTAATTTCTGTTGTTGCTATGCTGAGTTTGTTGGGATCTGATGGATTATGAGACTATGTTCACATTGTGATGAGTAATATATTTGGTTCTTCTCTTTTATATTTTGTTCTTGAGTAAATTCTTGCATGTTCTCCGTTGCGGTATTTGCTTTGGCCAAGTATTTTATTTGCAACTCCAAGAGAGAGCGTTATGCTCGATTGTGGGTTCAGCCCCTTGATGTCTAGCTTGAGTGACAGAAACATGAGACTAGGGGATGTGTTGTTGCCACCAGGGATAAAACAACGGTGCTTGTACCTGCGGGTGCAAGGATTGTTTACTTTACGCAAAGTTCTTTTAATGCAGTTGTTTGTTGCTTTGAGTTTACACTTTGGGTGGGATTCGCAACTTAATACCAGCGAGATGTTCTGGATAGATATCTCAAGGTGGATGATTCGTAGTAGATGCAGATGGATTTCGGTCTACTTACCTTGGCGTACTGCCCATTGCTTTTGAGCCCTTCCTTTCTGTGCAGCATAGTTAGCATTGCGGTGCCTTCATAATCCTGTCAATTGCCCAACTGTGATTTGTTTACCTCGCTAGCACTTTTATCGTCTTTTGGGAGGGAGACATCACTAGTGAAAATTACGGGACCCTGGTCCATCTTCACATTATTGTTCACACCCTCAATTTACTTTCATCTTTTACTTTCCTTTGCACCTTTTATCTCTTGAGTTGATCCTTTGTAAACAACAAGGCCGGAGGAATTGACAACTCCTCTGTACTCGTTGGGAGCAAAGTTATTTGTTGCTGTGTGCAGGTCCACGACAACACCCTAGTAAGGAAGCAATTTCTGGCGACGTTGCCACCTACTTGTATCTCCTGAGTCCTACTGGTTCTATAACCTTGGTATCTTCACCGAGGGAAACTTGCTGCTGCACTGCATCTCAAACCTTCCACTTGGGGTAACCAACGAGGGGCGAGAAGCCATCACATGCTAGTTGGGCCTTGCCCTAATCATTGCTACATGACGCGCTAGTATCATTGCATATCCTGCTACCCTGGCAGAGGCATACATTTGCATCATGATAGTTACATCTTCTTTATGTGAGTACCTTTGTAAAGTGTGAAACATCTCCTATATTCTTGTAAACTATAGAGTGTTGCCCTAAAGTGAGGAAAATATCCCAAAGAGGAAAATGAGAGTTAAATAGAAAGATCCATTGAGGCCACCAAAAAATACAAAAAAATAGAAAAAAGAGAAAAAGAAAAATAAAAAGAGAGAAGGGGGCACACTACTATTCCTTTTGAGAGATCCACACTTGTAATTCATCCTCTATACCTTGTACTCCATAGAGATCATCAAACATGCATATAGCTATGTGGGGACCCTTCACACTATAGAACTTGGCTTGTATATTCCAATGATGAGCCTCCTCAAAAGAGCTCTAGGTCTTCATGAGGAAGCAAGTTAGATGCACCCCCACTAGTTCCCTTGGAGAGCTTTTAGCTCAGATGTGCATCCGTTGCATGGCAATCCCTACTCCTCACATCATATCTATCATATGGCCTTCTCTCGCCTATGATTGTCCTCTTTGATGTGAGCCTTTCACACCTTTTTGTCTTCCTCCTCCACCTTCTTTCTATTTCGCCTTTTAGGTGTCAACTTTTTTGCTCACGCTCATCCATTGCATGAGTGCTCAAAATATCGAAAGGGAGTGGATCAGTTTGACTTGTACCTGGCTAGTGGTATGGGGACGAGTCCAGATAAGAATCCAAAGGAGACCAAGTGTGAAACTTTAGTAGAGAGTAGTTCTCAACAACTTTTTTTCTCTCTCTTTACCCAGTCCCCTGCTTGCACGCAAACACCATCTGGAGACATTCGAGTCACGGACAGCGAGAGCTCTTGCACCTTTTGTTCTTTTGTTGCTTGTGTCAATGTTAACGTAGACTCTTGCTTGTTAAGACTTGAATTGAATTGCATGCTTTGATTGCTTTACTTAAAAGTACTTATATGGTTGTGTGGCATGTAACCACAAAAATTATGCTTGTTATCATTTCCCTACTCGAGGACGAGCAGGAATTAAGCTTGGGGATGTTGATACGTCCCAAACGTATCTATAATTTCTGCTTGCTCCATGCATGTTCTATGTGACTTTGCCATGTGTTGCTTGAACTTTCATACACTTTTGAGCATATTTGGACTAACCTATTAACTTAGTGCACCCAGTTGCCAGTTCCTGTTTTCTGCTGTTTTTGTATTTCAGGTTTTCCGGACATTAAAAGTGCTCCAAAAATTCCGGAAAAATTATATAAAAAATCAGCGTCCCAAAAGCCTCCAGAATCACCAAGGAAGGAAGGGAGGGCCACCACAGGGACTCCAGAAGGGTCCCTGGCACGGCCCCACCCTAGGCCGCGTCGGTCACCCTCCTGGTTGCCCTGTGGACACTCTCGGTGCCCCCTTTGGCCTATATTTACCCCCCGTGACGGAAACCCATAAGATCGATCTGCTATTCCCATTCTCCTCTCTTACCGCCGCCGCCGCCGTTTCAAGATCGGGGCTTCCAGGAGAAGCTGCCCCGGCACCCTGCCGGAAGGAGGAATCCCCTCTGGGAGACCATCCATCGCCATGGACGCCTCACGGATGTGCCATGAGTAGTCCCCCTTGGACCATGGGTCCGTGACCAGTAGCTATGTGATGCACTCCTCCCCTCTTTGTGCTTTCAGTTTCGAGACCTCGTGAGCTGCCTCACTGTTGGGATACGGGGCAGAAAACACAAAATTTTCATACCTACGGTACGCGAACCCAAGATCTATGCTATGGCGATGTAAAGTAACGGAGGGAATCGGTGTTCATACCTTTGAAGACCGAAAGAGGGAAATGTTCTAGCAAACGTGGCTGGCGTAGACTCGGAACTACGACCTCCCTGTCGTGTAGAAGACCACCACCGGCGAGGATGACTCCCAGTAAACCTCCAGCGACGAAGTAGCACCACAGGTATAGTGCCTCGAAGAGATTATACACGTACGGTACAATCGATGTTACTCCCGGGCCCCGAACCAGGCGAGCAGCGGAAGAAAGACAGCTACGGATCCCGACTCCAGCAGAACGACGGGCTGCCTTATGGTGGAGAACTCCAATCCAGGTGCAGACTCCAAACAAGGGGAGTCCACTTCCGGGAAGGAGAAGGAGGAAGAAGGAGATATTGGTGTGTTGGAAAAAGGGGGGTCTACCCCTCCTTATATAGGCCAAGGGGGGGGTGCCATCCTCCTCCCCTCCCCCATGTGGGACTAAACTCCCAAGGGGGCGGGGAGTGCGCCGGCCAAGGGGGGTGGTGGGCCCCACCCTTGGCGCCAAGCCCAAGGGGGGAGACCCCCTCCTCCCTTAATGGGCCCCATGGGCCCATTTAGCCTTTTCCCATTTTTTTTAATTTTTTTAATATGTTTTAAATATTTAATTCAGATAATTAAATAATAAAACATTATTAAAACAATTAAACTTTATTTTGAACTATTCAAAATGTCCGGAAACCATTCCATCCTCCTACGAAACTATTCCGGTGATTCCTCCTATTTCACCGATTGATCCCGTAACTGTCCTATGCATCGATTGCCCTTAAGTGTAACACCCTAACGGTCCTGGAAATAGCAGACATGGTCGAGACTCTTCTCATTGACCAATAACTAGTCAGTTGGACCTGGTTACAATCCTTGACAGCCCCTGCACTTCCATCGAATGAACTTCGATCACTTTTGGAAACCGTTAACGATACGACGTAATCCCTATGTGTTGTGGTACTTTGTTTGTCCGAGGTTTGATCGTCGGTATCCTACATGTCGTGTTCACATCTCGTTCACAACAAACAACTTCTCTCGTCCATGATCATTGCATCTCTTGTGACCTAGTCACGTCCTTGCAAGGTGTTGATGCAATATCATCGAGTGGGCCCAGAGTACCTGTCCTGTCACAAGGACTGACAAATCCCGCTCTGATCTATTAACATACTCATCAACCATCTATTTCGGAATACCCAAAGTGCACCATTATAGCCAGCATATTTCATTCAGACGCTGAACTATGTGACTCGATCACATTGCAATACTTTAGGTGGGTGTACGTCCATCACATCATTCCCCTTAACGATATGACCTCATTGTCAATGGACTTAAGTGTCGCCATGATCAAGAAAGCTTGATCAATCAATTTCCCAATGAGATAGTTTACCCGAGTTAAACTACGGACCATGTTTTATACTACACCTGTATTAGTATTTCCAAGTAATACAGTTATAGCACAGTATAAAACGTATTATGAACAAAACGGATATGTGACAAATATCTTTATTAATTTGTCTCTAGGGCACATATCCAACAGTCTCCCACTTGCACTAGAGTACAAATTACACTAGTTTACATCAGGTATGTATCTAACACCAATGGTCTCTCGGTGTTCTTCAAACTTGACATGTGGAAGAGGTTTAGTCATCGGGTCTGCTGCGTTCAGATCCGTATGTATCTTGTGAATCCTAGTGTGTTCATCCCTGACGTAGTCTCGCGTCACATGGAACTTTCGGAGGATGTGCTTGGCTGTAGAGTGAGTTCTTGGCTCCTTCGCGTTAGCAATGGCACCCGTGTTGTCGCAGAAGATTCCCACGGGGTCAGTGCAGCTGGGAAAGACGCCAAGCTCGATCACGAACTTCTTCAGCCACAGCGCCTCGTTTGACGCTTCGCAAGCGGCAATATACTCCGACTCCATTGTAGATTGGGCGACGACTGGCTGTTTTCCGCTCCTCCAGCTAATTGCGCCACCGTTCAACATGAAAACATATCCCGTCTGGGATTTCGAGTCATCTAGATCTGAGCCGAGGCTTGCGTCAACGTAACCCTTTACGGTGAGCTCCTCATCAACTCCTCCATAAACGAGAAAGAGATCCTTGGTTCTTCTCAAGTACTTAAGGATGTTCTTTACTACTGTCCAGTGAGCCATTCCCGGGTTATTCTGGTAGCGATTAGTCATACTAATGGCCAGCGCTAAATCCGGTCTGGTACATAACATAGCATACATGAGAGAACCTATGGCTGAGGCATAGGGCTTTGAGGACATCTCCTCCTTCTCTTTTGTTGTTGTTGGGCATTGAGTCACGCTTAATTTGACACCTTTTATAACTGGCAAGAGGCCTCTCTTGGAGTTACCCATACTGAACCTTTTCAATATCTTGTCAATATAAGTGCTCTGACTCAAGGCCAACCGTCGATTAGGTCTATCTCTATAGATCTTAATCCCCAATATGTACGCAGCTTCACCTAGGTCCTTCATGGAAAATTGTCCATTCAGATATTCCTTCACTTCCTCTAAGAATTTCTTATCGTTCCCTATTAGTAATATGTCATCTACATATAATACAAGGAATGCTACAGAGCTCCCACTCAGTTTCTTATAGACGCATAACTCTTCGACGTTTTGGACAAATCCATAAGCTTTAATGACCTCATCAAATCGAAGATTCCAACTCCGAGATGCTTGCTTCAACCCATAGATGGACCGTTGAAGCTTGCACACCTTACCAGCGTTCCTTGGATCGACAAACCCCTCTGGTTGCATCATATACAACTCTTCCTCAATGTTGCCATTTAGGAATGCAGTTTTCACATCCATCTGCCATATCTCGTAATCATGATATGCCATATCCGAATAGACTTTATCATCGCTACAGGAGAGAACGTCTCCTCGTAGTCATCTCCTTGAATTTGTCGGAACCCCTTCACGACAAGTCGAGCTTTGTAGACAGATACGTTTCCGTCTCCGTCAGTCTTTTTCTTGAAAATCCATTTATTCTCGACGGCCTTGCGGTCCTCGGGAATATCCACCAAAGTCCATACTTTGTTGGTGTACATGGAGTCTATTTCGGATTTCATGGCTTCAATCCATTTCTCGGACTCGGGTCCCTCCATTGCTTCTTTGTAACTTGTAGGTTCATCCGACTCATCAGTTGAGATTGCATTCACTAGCTGTCCATAAAACTCAGTAGGTTGACGGACTCTTGATGACCTACGGGGCATAAAAGGTTCCTCTTCATTCTCATCATGATCATCATCAATGTCATGATCGTTATGAATGTCATTCTGGCCATTCTCTTCAGCTCCCACTGTGGAAGATGGTTCCAGAACAATTTCCGTAGCCGTTTCTTCCAATTGGAGTGATTGGTCAGTCACTTCATCGAGGTTTATTTTCCTCCCACTCAACTCTTTCGCGAGAAACTCCTTCTCAAGAAAGTGTCCCGTCTTGGCAACAAACGTTTTGATGTCAGACTTGTTGTAGAAGGTGTATCCACAAGTTTCCTTGGGATAGCCCACAAAGATGCACTTACCGCCTTGGATTCAAGTTTGTCAGGCTGTAGTTTCCTAACATAAGCCTCACAACCCCAAATCTTCAGTGAGACAACTTAGGTTTCGTGCCATGCCATTCTTCAAATGGTGTTGTCTTTACGGATTTGGATGGTGCCCTATTAAGAATATGAGCGGCAGTTTCTAATGCATACCCCCAGAATGACACAGGCAAATCAGTATGAGACATCATCGATCGTACGCTATCCAATAGGGTTCGATTACGTCGATCAGCCACACCGTTTCTCTGAGGTGTGCCTGCCGGCGTAAGCTGTGGTACTATGCCACAAGACTTCAGATGATTGCAAAACTCGTGACTCAAATACTCGCCACCTCGATCCGATCGAAGGTGCTTGATTTTCTTTCCGAGTTGATTTTCGACCTCATTCTGAAATTCCTTGAACTTTTCAAAGGTTTCAGACTTGTGCTTCATCAAGTAAATATACCCATATCTACTCAAGTCATCAGTAAAGGTCACGAAGTAATGAAGACCATTGCGAGTGGGGACGTTCATGGGTCCACATACATCCGTGTGTATGATCCCCAATAAGTCATCCGCACGCTCCATTATCCCATTGAATGGAGTCCTTGTCATTTTGCCCATGAGGCATGGTTCACATGTATCAAGGGAACCAAAATCCAATGACTCAAGAATTCCATCCTTATGGAGCTTCTCCATGCGCTTTATACCAATATGACCAAGTCGGCAATGCCAGATCTTCATGTGATCTTCATCATTCTTCAATCTTTTGGCCTCAATATTGTTAATGTGACACACGTCACCATCGAGATCAAGTATGAATAAACCATGCAACTCCAGTGCGTGAACATAAAACATTTCATCCTTATAAATCGAACAACCAATTGTATCAGATTTAAAAGAATAGAGGTCTCGCTTCAAGCAAGAGCCACTAACGATGTTCACACTCAATGCAGGTACATAGTAGCAATTATTCAGAACTAAAACCAATCCCGAAGGGAGACTAAGATGCTTCGTGCCGACCGCCAAGACTTCAATTTGACAGCCATTCCCCACGCGCATCGTCACTTCATCCTTGAGCAAGCGTCTCCTATTCCTTAGTCCCTGAATGGAATTAGAAATATGAGCAACAGATCCTGTATCAAGTATCCAGGATGTGTTCCCGGCGTTTGTCAAGAGAAGATCAACAATATGTATATCAAATATACCTTCGTCTCTCTTGGCGGCCTTGCCAGCCTTCTTGTCCTTTAGGTACTTGGGGCAGTTGCGTTTCCAGTGACCTTCACCCTTGCAGTAGAAGCACTCCACTCCGGGTTTAGGCTTGGGTGCCTTGGGAGGAGCGGCAACTGACTTTCCATCCCTCTTGGGGCCACCTCTCTTGGCCTTCTCCTGCCTGCTTGACTTCTTGAAGTCAGTCGTCTTGTTGACCATGAAGACGGTGTGCTCCTTCTTGATCTCAACCTCGGCGCTCTTTAGCATGGCGAACAACTCAGAAGGGGTTTTGGTCATCCCCTGCATGTTGTATTTCAGCACAAAGCCTTTGTAGCTAGGGGGAAGCGACTGCAACACCCTATCAACAGCAAGTTCATCTGGAATCTGGCATTCCAGAGCATTCAAGCGCTGAACGTAGCCAGACATTTTGACTACGTGCTCACTCACGCTGCCGTGCTCGTCCATCTTTGCTGAGAAGAAGGCTTCAGAAGCCTCGTACCGTTCAGCCCTGGCTTGAGGTGCGAAGACCGCCTTGAGGTCGGTGATAATCTCATATGCACCCATCCTCTCAAAGCGTTTCTACAGCTCAGCCTCCATGGAGTAGAGCATGCCACTCTGGACAAGGTTGTAATCATCAGTCCTGGAGAGATAGACATTCTTCTCATCCTCACTGGCATCATCTGCTGGTGCGTCACCTAACGCGCCCTCTAGTACGTATGCCATCTTGAGGGGAACGAGGAGAATCCTCAGGGTGCGGAACCAGTTGGTGAAGTTTGTCCCATCTATTTTTAGCTTATCTTTCTCTAGGAAAGATCCTAAGTTGAACGAGGGGCGAGGTGCTGCAATCTACAAGGTTGATTCACAAGGATATATATTTAGACTTTTGTCATAATGTGGAGTTTCACTTTAATCTCAAAATTTTAGAAAGCTCCCACTTAGATAAACACCTCTCAATTTAACTAAGTGATTACACAATCCCAGCCCCCATACCTCCCCCTATCGTCACGACCATCAGTATGCGAACCAGGTAGGCCTCTAAGCCAACCACATCAGGCATGTGACTCGTGCTCGACCTTTCGGTCTCCTGTGTTCCAGGCCCGCATCTACATGCGTCAAGCCTGCCAATCGAACCTTGATGTTAGCTGTTCAGCAAGGCCATATCTTCATATGCCAGGCTTGCCGAACCCAACCTCATGGGAACTCCGTTGAATATGTAGGACAACTCCGGTATGTACGGAGCATCAAGCCATATGGGAGAACCTTCCAGGCGGTGCCCACCAAGGGAGAACACAATGTTGGTATTGTGAGAGATGGTCCTGTTTCCTGCTACCGTCGATATATCTAGCATACTAGCATAAAACAGAAAGTAAAACTGTAAATCATACAACCTATGATCCCCCTTCATGCAAAGCAAAGTTAAACGCCTTTCTACTTTAGCTTGTGAAAGTTTTACGTGGCTGCTAGGGGTTTCGAGAGAGAGAACCGTTTCTATCCTGCGAAAAACATGCCACAACACCGTCTCCCATCCGTCTCTATTACACCCCTGTCGGGGCCCTCCGTTGCAAACATCTTTGCATCGCTAATGCAGAGAGACAGACATCCCCCCAGCCACTTTATATGGTACAAGCCATATGTCAAGCGTGGAACCAGTCTCGCGTAAATGCGTAAGGTCGGTCGGGGGTCGCTTCATCAAACATTGCCGCAACGCTAAATCAGTACACGTGGGAGGGTAACGAATGAAGATTCGATTCCCACATCCTAGATGTGTTCTACCCGTACAATACATCTACGCATAGCTAGCTCATGATACCACTGTTGGGATACGGGGCATAAAACAAAAAAATTCATACCTACGGTACCCGAACCCAAGATCTATGCTATGGCGATGTAAAGTAACGGAGGGAATCGGTGTTCATACCTTTGAAGACCGAAAGAGGGAAACGTTATTGCGAACGTGGCTGGCGTAGACTCGGAACTACGACCTCCCTGTCGTGTAGAAGACCACCACCGGCGAGGATGACTCCCGGTAAACCTCCAGCGACGAAGTAGCACCACAGGTGTAGTGCCTCGAAGAGATTATACACGTACGGTACAATCGATGTTCCTCCCGGGCCCCGAACCAGGCGAGCAGCGGAAGAAAGACGGCTACGGATCCCGACTCCAGCAGAACGACGGCCTGCCTTATGGTGGAGAACTCCAATCCAGGTGCAGACTCCAAACAAGGGGAGTCCACTTCCGGGAAGGAGAAGGAGGAAGGAGATATTGGTGTGTTGGAAAAATGGGGGTGTACCCCTCCTTATATAGGCCAAGGGGGGTGCCATCCTCCTCCCCTCCCCCATGTGGGACTAAACTCCCAAGGGGGGGAGTGCGCCGGCCAAGGGGGGTGGTGGGCCCCACCCTTGGCGCCAAGCCCAAGGGGGGAGACCCCCTGCTCCCTTAATGGGCCCCATGGGCCCATTTAGCCTTTTCCCATTTTTAAATTTATTTAATATGTTTTAAATATTTAATTCAGATAATTAAATAATAAAACATTATTAAAACAATTAAACTTTATTTTGAACTATTCAAAATGTCCGGAAACCATTTCATCCGCCTCCGGAACTATTCCGGTGATTCCTCCTATTTCACCGATTGATCCCGTAACTGTCCTATGCATCGATTGCCCTTAAGTGTAACACCCTAACCGTCCGGGAAACGGCAGACATGGTCGAGGCTCTTCTCATTGACCAATGACTAGTCAGTTGGACCTGGTTACAATCCTTGACAGCCCCTGCGCTTCCATCAAATGAACTTCGATCGCTTTTGGAAACCGTTAACGATATGACGTAATCCCTTTGTGCTGCGGTACTTTTTTTTCCGAGGTTTGATCGTCGGTATCCTACATACCGTGTTCACATCTCGTTCACAACAAACAACTTCTCTCGTCCATGATCATTGAATCTCTTGTGACCTAGTCACGTCCTTGCAAGGTGTTGATGCAATATCACCGAGTGGGCCCAGAGTACATGTCTTGTCACAAGGACTGACAAATAACTCTCTGATCTATTAACATACTCATCAACCATCTATTTCAGAATACCCAAAGTGCACCGTTATAGCCAGCATATTTCAGTCAGGCGGTGGGATACAAATCAAAGTCTCCTCATAGATGACAATTACGTATGATCATTACGGTCTAAGGACTAAGCCATATGTTACAAAGTCATAGCAACGCTGAACTATGTGACTCGATCACATTGCAATACTTTAGGTGGGTGTACGTCCATCACATCATTCCCCTTAACGATATGACCTCATTGTCAATGGACTTAAGTGTCGCCATGATCAGGAAAGCTTGATCAATCAATTGCCCAATGAGATAGTTTACCCGAGTTAAACTACGGACCATGTTTTATACTACACCTGTATTAGTATTTCCAAGTAATACAGTTATAGCACAATATAAAACGTATTATGAACAAAACGTATATGTGACAAATATCTTTATTAATTTGTCTCTAGGGCACATATCCAACACTCACATGATCGAGGCACCTTTGTAATTTCTGTGTTGCTATGCTAAGTTTGTTGGGATCTGATGGACTATGAGATTATGTTCAGATTGTGATGAGTAATATATTTGGTTTTCTTTTATATTTGTGTTCTTTAGTAAATTCTTGCATGTTCTCCATTGCCGTATTTTACTTTGGCCAAGTGATTTGTTGCAACTCCAAGAGGGAGCGTTATGCTTGATTGTGGGTTCAGCCCCTTGATGTCTAGCTTGAGTGACAGAAACATGAGACTAGGGGGTGTGCTGTTGCCACTAGGGATAAAACAACAGTGCTTGTACCTGTGGGTGCAAGGATTGTTTACTTTACGCAAAGTTCTTTTAATGCAGTTGTCTGTTGCTTTGAGTTTACACTTTGGGTGGGATTCGCAACTTAATACCAGCGAGATGTTCTGGATAGATATCTCAAGGTGGATGATTCGTAGTAGATGCAGATGGATTTCGGTCTACTTACCTTGGCGTACTGCCCATTGCTTTTGAGCCTCTTCCTTTCTTTTGTAGCATAGTTAGCATTGCGGTGCGTTTATAATCCTCTCAATTGCCCAACTGTGATTTGTTTACCTCGCTAGCACTTTTATCGTCTTTTGGGAGAGAGACATCACTAGTGAACATCACGGGACCCCGGTCCATATTCACACCATTGTTTACACCCTCAATTTACTTTCAGTTCTTACTTTTAGTTGCACTACTATCTCTTGCGTTGATCCTTTGTAAACAGCAAGGCCGGAGGAATTGACAACTCCTCTGTACTCATTGGAAGCAAAGTTATTTGTTTCTGTGTGCAGGTCACGACAACCGCCCAATTTCTGGCGTCGTTAGCCCGAAGTAATTTCTGGCGCCGTTGTCACCTTCTTGTATTTCTGCGAGTCCTACTGGAGACAAACCTTGGTATCTTCACTGAGGGAAATTTGCTGCTACGCTACATCTCACCTTCCACTTGGGGTAACCAACGAGGAGTGAGAGAACTATCATCACCGTATCAGACCCTGATCTTTGGCCGCGAGAGTTACCAAACCACGAAAGTCGAGCTCCTCCAGGAGCACTCGCGAGACAAGGTAAGGAGTCGGTTTACCTTGTTGGTAACCGCAGAGACTTGGTGGGACGACAGGGCAGGCACCGATGTACTGGTGATCCTGACTGTTATCGTTGTCCGCGAGTCAGTTAAGTAGAGGCAACGATAACGGTTGTCCCGCAAGTTAATAAAATGACTAAGGGTTTGGCGGAGGACTTAAGTAGCCTTTTGGCTTATACGCGCTGCCTACACGTGGGAATTACGAGTTATGGGCTCCCCTGCTTCATAGTCTCGTTCGAGGACTCTTCAGATGTCAGCGGTACCGCGGCCTGCACCGGGAAGTGTTGTTGTCTTCTTTGATCGAGCAGTGTGATTTGTATTTGATTTAACTTCATGGGCCAGCCTCGCACCGTGTAGGAGTACGTCAGGGTTAGGGTCCAAAGCCCTGCGTACATAAGATTTAGTCCGGCGGATGACCTATCTGTTGAGTTTGAAAGATGGGCTACGGAGTGTCGGATAGCCTTGGTGGGGCATTCCCTAATAAGGTGTACGCCACCCTGTAGATACGTGTGTTGTAGTGTAACAGAAGTGCACCCCTGCAGGGAAGATTGATCAATTCGAAT
Source organism: Bromus sterilis (assembly GCA_950022295.1). Lineage (NCBI taxonomy): Eukaryota > Viridiplantae > Streptophyta > Magnoliopsida > Poales > Poaceae > Bromus > Bromus sterilis. The sequence goes on from OX465599.1 coordinate 62,019,257, forward strand.
AGCCGTGTCCAAAGTAACAGGACGCTTTATGCTGAAGCCAGATCCTACTACTACAAACTATTATTACTAAACTGTTGGTTCCGGGTTTTCTTCCTCGCGGGGAAGTCGAGGAGGTGATCTCGGAGGCATTGTTAATTATTACAACTTACTATTATACAATGCTGCAGCAACTTCCGCTGCATTGTTACTTTATGCTTTACATAAACTGTTGGCTATTCTCTCATCATGTTGCAAGACTCATCGGAAGATGCTAGTCTTCGATAGGCCTAGCTTCTTACCCTTATTCTGATTTCTACCTTGCAGTCCACTATATACAGCCTCCCCTTTCCATTTGATACAAATGCATAATGCTTAGTAGCGGACGTAAGACTCGCGGGTATGGTACATACTCACCTTTGCTTTATTTCCCCCTTTTTGTTTTGCCTGATCGGGCGTTGCAGTCGACATTGGAGACCAAGAGCAGGAGTACCCCGGAGGCGACTACTACGACGTCGAGTTCCCCATTGACCAGGAGTAGTTCGGTGGATCCCAGGCAGGAGGCCTCGCCTTTTCGATCTGATGATATTTGTGCTAGCCTTCTTAAGTCAAAACTTGACTAACTATGTTTGTACTCAGATATTATGGCTTGTATAACTTATGTATTTCGGATCCTCGTGATCCCCGGATTGCAATATCAGATTTATCTTATTTGTATTTTGTGTTGTGCTGTGATATTCTCACCGTGGCACCCTAATCTCAGTCGTGTACCTTGCGTGTATGTTTACTGTACACGGATTGATTTTGGGGGCGTCACACTAACGTTGTTCCACAGGAACATGGAGAGATCGTCGCCGATGTCATTCCCCTCTGGTCGGCCATCTCACATCATCCTCCGCCTATATAAGTGCTCCCATGCTGCTAAACCCTAGCTACTTCTCCCCCTTCCTCTCCGCCACCAAAAAAGATAGCTCGTGACCTCTCTCCACCCTCCCCCGCAAGCTCCCGAGAGCTCAAGGAAACGTGAGGACCTTGCCGCCGTGCTCCAAGCTTCCCCTAGATGATGGCATCTTGTACTGGAGCTTTGCCTCAACGATGCCGCCCCTTCCGCGTCTTCGGGATAGGGAAAGACAGAGCCGCACCAATTTCATCGTTTTACTCCTCAATCATCGGAGCTACGCCATAGAATTATATAGTTATCCGTCGTCTGTGAGCTCGATCGCCTACATCATCACTGTAACAGCCCACTAGCAAATTTTCCATCTGAAAATTCTAATTTAATTGCAACTTTCTTTTTCACCTTTGTGTGGAACCTTTGCTAAGTTGTTTAGTGCTCAATTCCATGTGATAGGAAAATTCCTCACATTTTTCTTACCATTTACATCATTTATTCAAAATTTCTCTTTTGTCACTTTAACCTTTGCATTTTCCGTAAGGCGCCACTAAGGTCTCTGAGCTTAGACACTTGGATCCATCTAGCTCTCCACTTCCCGAGGTGGTTGTATACCCTGGTGGAGCTCACCTCCGTGCCATATAACTTGAACATCTGCGTCGCCATGGTGTTCAAGTGCACCTCCTTGAAGCCCTTGTCAGTCATAACCCCACTAGATGGTTGTCACTTCATGTTCTTCCTCCTACCATCCTTCTTTACTTTTGTGGTTGTCGTTTGTGCAGCGGCATCAGCAACAACATTTGGTTGAGCAAGCACAAATGTTGTAGGTACAAAAAGGAGCATCCATGTGTGATACCTCGAACACATCTGAATCATGAGGCAGCTGGTCCTTGATGGGGCACCATGAGTCCTGGCCACAGGAGGAGCGAACCAGGGGCGGATCCACAGTTGGTCATGGGTGTACAAATGTACACCCAAATTTTAGGCTAGAAATTTTTGTATGCGGTGCAACAGGAATTATTCATCATTCTAGACCAACACATGTCATCTGCACCACGTAATTAGCATTCTTGTTTCCTATTTCTGTAAGGTATTGTTATTATGATGAAAAATAAGTTCCCGCTACATGAATAAGTTTTACATTATGTTGCGAATTTTTTGTTGTGAACACCCTAGTATAAAATCATGGATCCGCCACTGGAGGGAACTAGCTCTCGGACATGACAATGGCCTGACTAAGATCTTGCGTTTTGCGTGGTCATGTCCTACAATCGCAGCACACATTGACAGTTAGTATATCACACAGTACTGGACCATCTAGCTGAACACCACACGATATGAGCAGCATACATCAACAAGCATTCTATCAATCCATCACAACTAGCTACCAATCCATTATGTTCAAAACTACCAGATGCTCATATATCGTCTGTGTACTCTATCATAACTAGCTACCACTAGTACAAAACATGCCTTTGGATATGAGCAAATGTCATGGTTCGAACACGAACCGGTTCTACTAGCCCAATAGAACCGGTTCGTGGCTCCGGAATTTAGAACCGGTTTGTGTGGTGGGCCCCCATCCCAGCGGTGCCCTGCCAGCGCCCCTTTAGAACCGTTTTGTACTACCAACCGGTTCTAAATATGTGGTGGTAGGTTGTCGTTCGGCATGCGGGCCACCTAGCAGCATTAGAACCAGTTGGTAGTACAAACCGGTTCTAAAGCTGCACTAAGTTTAGTACCACCTCGCTAACCGAAGAGGAGTTCGACCGGTTTATAAGCACGGGTCAGAGTGGAATTATCGTAGCAAAGCGAGTTCAATAAAGGTTGTCCATGAAAAATTCATCTTCATCCTATATATCGTTAAGACAAATTTCCTGTTGAACCTTGATTAGTGGACAAAATTGCCTTCTAATTAAGCTGCAACCGGAACTTTGCTTTCACGGTGTATAGGGTGTGGAGGAAATTTCTCGTTGACATCATATAATGAAACTGCTATACTTTTTTAGTTTTATTAAGAACCTGATTTACTCGATTTTTAAAAGATTCCATCATTGTGCGTCCAGGCAGTCATTTCCGAAATATTAATGAAACTGCCTTTTGAGCCTGCAGTGATCATAGCTTTCAAATTGTTACTCTCGGACAAACTCTATTGAGCACTACTTTCAGCATTATCACGAGCCTTGTTAAGAACCTGATTTACTCGGTTTTTAAAAGATTCCATCATTGTGCGTCCTGGTTCAGATTACAACTCAAAAAAGGTTAAAACTTGGAATAGTATCATTAATGTCTACCTTCAACATTATGTTGTCCGACACAGGCAGTCATTTGCGAAATGTTAATGAAACTGCCTTTTGAGCCTGCAGTGATCATAGCTTTCAAATTGTTGCTCTCGGACAAACTCTTCTGAGCACTACTTCCAGCATTATCACGAGCCTTGTTAAGAACCTGATTTACTCGGTTTTTAAAAGATTCCATCATTGTGCGTCCAGGCAGTCATTTGCGAAATATTAATGAAACTTCCTTTTGAGCCTGAAGTGATCATAGCTTTCAAATTGTTGTTCTCGGACAAACTCTTCTGAGCACTACTTCCAGCATTATCACGATCCTTGTTAAAAGATTCCATCATTGTGCGTCCAGGCAGTCATTTGCGAAATATTAATGAAACTGCCTTTTGAGCCTGCAGTGATCATAGCTTTTAAATTGTTGCTCTCGGATAAACTCTTCTGAGCACTACTTCCAGCATTATCATGAGCCTTATTAAGAACCTGATTTACTCGGTTTTTAAAAGATTCTACCATTGTGCGTCCTGGTTCAGATTACAACTCAAAAAAGGTTAAAACTTGGCATAGTATCATTAATGCCTGCCTTCAACATTCTGCTGTCCGACACAGGCAGTCATTTGCGAAATATTAATGAAACTGCCTTTTGAGCCTGCGGTGATCATAGCTTTCAAATTGTTGCTCTCGGACAAACTCTTCTGAGCACTACTTCCAGCATTATCACGAGCCTTGTTAAGAACCTGATCCAGCGGCTCACAAATCCTGATCCAACGACTCACAAGCGCTTGAAAGAAACACACGATCCGTGTGCTTCTTCCTGATTGGTGGAGGCGAGCCTGATCCAACGGCTCACAAGCGCTTGAAACAAACACGCGATCCGTGTGCTTCTTCCTGGTTGGTTGGATTATGAATCGTGTGAGGTTAAAAGGGCGTGGAGGCCTCCACGCAAAGCCAGTCGCCACTAGTTCTCTTCTCGTGCACTCTTTTCCGTTCCGCTCCACCGCCACCATGTCGCCCCGTCGCCGCCCGCCCAGCTCCCACGGCGTCCGCAGGTGCTCGGACGGCACATTCATGGCGGTGATCACTTGCGCCAACAACGAGCATGTGTGTCTCGGTAGGTTCTGGCATGAATATTTAGCTGCCCGCGCGTACGACGTTGCGGCGTGGAGGCTCGGTCGCCCGCTCGCGGAGATGAATAACCGCTACCTCCGCAGCTTGGAAGAGGCGGAGGACATAGCAGATCCGCCGCTCCTTCTCACTGAAGAGGACCACCGCCTCCATCGTCGACGAGCGGTGCTCGGCCTCGCCTCGGAGCAGGGCCAGCGTGCCATGCAGGATTGGTACGCGAGCCATCCGCGTGAAGCCTCAGAGGAGGCGGAACACTGAACGAGGCTGACGGCCGAGAGCGCGGAGCGGCGACAGGAGCGTCATGAATGGCGGGAGGAGCGGCGGGCGGCCAAGGCGATGGCGGAGGAGGAACTGGCGAGAGGCGCCGCCAACTGGCCCGTCGGTGACCCCCGCTGGATAGCGCTGGAGGATGACATCAGCTCATCCGTCACCGAAGACGATTTCTCAGACGAAGAGGAGGAGTAGTTTTTTTATGTTTTACAATAAAATTTTCTAGGCTTGAGATGTTAAGTTGTCGAATGTTTTAAGTTTGTCGCGTCGCCGCCACCATGCCACCATCTTCTAGGTTTTCCGCGCAAAAGCAGAAGAAATAAAGCCACATTCTCAAATTTCAAACCCTTTCTGACTTCATTTGCTTAATGTCCTTGAATTTGGAAAGCACTACAACTAAACTCAGAAAAGGTTGAAACTTGGCAAGGTATCATCATTTGACCCACATAACATATGTGCAAAAGTTGAGAGGATTACGGCAAAAATTGGATGCACTTCGTGTACAAACTGGACTATCTCTTTCAAAGTACAAGGGTTTCAAACGAAAACTCATCTGTTACAAAGACATTTCATTTTTCTAAACATATTTCAACTCAAGACTTTTTTGCATTCAATATGCACCGTTCAAAGCCACATACTAAAATTTCAACCCTTTCTGACTTCATTTGCTATTTTTCATGCATTTAATGATTTATTTTGAGCTAAATGACCTTGAATTTGGAAAGCACTACAACTGAACTCAGAAAAGGTTGAAACTTGGCAAGGTATCATCATTTGACCCACATAACATGTGTGCAGAATTCGAGAGGATTACGGCAAAAACTGGATGCACTTCGTGTACAAACTGGACTATCTCTTTCAAAGTACAAGGGTTTCAAACGAAAACTCATCTGTTACAAAAAAAAATCATTTTTCTAAACTTATTTCAACTCAAGACTTTTTTTGCATTCAATATGCACCATTCAAAGCCACATACTAAAATTTCAACCCTTTCTGACTTCATTTGCTATTTTTCATGCATTTAATGATTTATTTTGAGCTAAATGACCTTGAATTTGGAAAGCACTACAACTGAATTCAGAAAAGGTTGAAACTTGGCAAGTTATCATTATTTGACCCACATAACATGTGTTCAAAAGTTGAGAGGATTACGGCAAAAACTGGATGCACTTCGTGTACAAACTGGACCATCTCTTTCAAAGTACAAGGGTTTCAGACGAAAACTCATCTGTTACAAAAGACATTTCATTTTTCTAAACTTATTTCAACTCAAGCCTTTTTTTGCATTCAATATGCACCATTCAAAGCCACATACTAAACTTTCAACCCTTTCTGACTTCATTTGTTATTCTTCATGCATTTAATGTTTTTTTTGACTATTTTAAAGTATTTCACAAACTAGTATTTCAAAAGAATTCAACTTGAAACTATTTAAATTTAAAAACCACTGCCACTAACAGAATATTTATAATTATGTTTTAAACTAAAATAAAAAGATTTATTAAAAAACTCCAATTATTCTAATAGCTAGTCAAAATATAAAAACAAATCTAAATCTAAAAAATAAAGGTTTAGAACCGGTTTCAACCACGAACCGCTGCTAAAGGTCCCTCCCCTTCCCGCGTGTATTTTTGGCCGAAAATGGATGAAATTGGTGACCCGTAGAACCGGTTTGTGAGTGAAACCGGTTCTAAAGAGCCAGTAGCACCGGTTGGAGCTACAAACTGGTGCTAAAGGTCCATGCTATATATATACCAGCACATAGCGTCAGTTCCGCCCACCGCTTCAGATCGAACCACGCCACCAGGCTGCTGCGCTGCCTTGCCGTAGCCGTCCACGTCGTCGTCACCGTCCACGCCGCTAGGAGCCGCCCACTCTCCTCGCCGACGGCCGCTACCGGAGCCGCCCCCGCCCGCACCGTTCAAGCCGCCCCGCCCCCGCCGTTCAAGCCATCGCCGCCGTCCAGCGTCCGATGACCCCTCCCCTACTCCCCCCTCCCCTCCTCCTCTATGTTCATATTCTGCTCAGGAATGCTAGGATTTCCATGTGCAATTGATAGGTTGTTTGCAATAATCTATGCCGCCATGTGATTTTTTGAAGTGAAATTGGTGTCGATTATTTCTAGGATTATTGCTGTTGAAATTATTGAAATTGCTAGGTTTATTTTGTGTATTGCCAAAACAGAGAGATAGTTAGATGGTGCTTTGTTCTTTGAAGTAAAATTGGTCGTGGCTTTATGTAACACCCCGGGTATCGCACTACATTAATCACTGTTGTTGGAACAGTAATCACATTGCTTAAGTTCAAGTCACTGTGCTTGGTCCTTGCCTTGATCGTCTTTGAAATTCAAAGACAAATTCAAAATTCTTTTGATTGAAATTAAAAAAAAACAAGTTGAAATAAAACTTTGTCCTAAAATTGTGAAACCACTTTCATAAAATTCATAATAATCAGTAGATCACATAAAAACTATAATGGGGTTTTTATTATGATGTTAAACAATTTAAATAAATCATAATGTTAGAAAACAGTGGCATTTAATACCTTTTAAATAAAACAAAATTTTAAGTGGTTTTATATATGCCCCAAACATTTTGTATCACTATTGTGGGGTATAACTTTAATTTAGAAACACCTAACACATTTTATAAAAATGGAAATGTAAACAAAACAAATGCAAGAAGAAAAATAAAACAAGAAACAAAACAAAATATAAAAAAACCCTATCTACCACCCCAAGGCGAAGCCCACCCGACCCAACCCCCCCGGCCCAGCCCACCCCGCCTCCTTCTCCCTCCTCCCCGTCTCTCTCCTTGCGTGTCGGCTGCAGACACGCCATGGGCGCGATGCGCCGCGCGATGGGCGACAACGGCGCGCCCCTGTAGCCATGGACGACTACAAGGCCACCCCCTCTCAACCCAGGAACCCTAGGTCGCCAGAAACCCCCTCGAGCCACCGTTGTTTCCCCTCCTTTGCGCCTTTTCCCCATGGCCCGAGCTCCGCCGTGGGCGCCGCCGCGCACCGGCGTGGCCACCGGCCGCCCCAGCCCGCGTCGTCGTGTCCTGCCGCTCCGCCGTTGTCGTCTTCTTCTTCACGCCGAAGGAATCGAGCCAGGACGCCTTGCATCGCCGGAATCGAGCCCTTCTTCCCACCACGGCCGCCGTCGTCCTCACCGAAATTCTACCCGCTCCGGACCCCTCCGGCCACCTATACCTCGCCCCTTCCCCACGGTGAGCTCGGACTCCGGTTCCCCGCTCCTCCCTGTCAATTGGATTGTCGTGGCCGTCGTGCACGTTTTCGGTCCACCGTCGTGCCGCCATGGCCGGGGTGCGCCTGGGCCGCGCTCTGCCTCGCCGTGGCCGCGCCCTGCAAGCCTTGGCCACGCCCCGCGCCCCCTGTATCGCACCCGCCCCCTCCGTGCCCCCTTCTCCTGGCCGCCGGTAGGCTCGCCGACGGCGTGCTCTGTGAGCACGCGTGGTATGGCTACGGGTTAACCTCCCCCCTCACATGTGGGGGCCTGCCAAATTAGATTAGCCACTAACTAACCCGCTAACCTCACTGACTACTAGGCCCCAAACGCCTAGTTAATTTATAGTTAGAAATAACCCACTGTTAATAACTTGACCCTATGACATGTGGGCCCTAGGCCATTGGATAAGTTAAATAAATCTTAATATAGTTCTGTTTGTTAGGCTGACAGCTGGGTCCCATCTTTTGATTAATTAATTTAAATGCTTTTTATAAAGACGAGTGGCTGACATGTGGGTCCCCCTGGTCAGTTGACATGTCAACCTTACAGGTTGGCCCCACATGCCAGGTTTGACCAGTCAAACACACTGTTCTGGATAATGCTCAATTTATTAATAAAAGAAATTGGATAAATTGATTTAAAATGATTAAAACTTTAAAATTCAATATCTTTTAATCCGTAGCTCAGATTCAAAAACTTTATACATCAAAATTGATCAGAAAAATATAACGAATACGGATACGCTATCCATATACCAACCACACCCCTCTAACATACCGAACATCGAACCGCCCCCCTCCGGACCGTCTGTCCGATGATTTGTCCGGTACTGTTAAAGTATCCGGATGAATTTATTCCGAACACGAATGTTGTTCAGAATGGTTCAACTAACACGGATACACCCCCCTTATGTTTGTCGGGTGTCCACGACACCTCCGGCATGATACCTCCCCCCCTCCGTACACCCTGTCCGGTAATCACCCGGAGCTGGCAGTTCATCCCCGGATGAATTCCCGCTCCGAGCAACATGCATTGCACTACGTTAGAACACCGTTAGCATTGCATACGTCATGTTAATCATTTGTTTGCTATAATTGCTTTATATTTACTGTTTCTTCCCCCCTTTGTTCTCCGGTAGACCCCGCTGCTACCGCCGACTACACTGCTGCCAGGTACGACTACTTCGTCGACGACCCTACCCCTACCGTCGAGCTTCTAGGCAAGCAGAGCCATTCTCTTCCCCAGATATCGCCTATCTTTTCCGTACATTTCTTGCACTAGGCATGGTTACTGCTGCTGCTACGATTACAATCCTATTCAATTGCATAGCTCGTTTTTGTCGCCCCTTGATGTACCTCCTTTTTCCTATGCTGCCTATTATATTTATGAATTATTCAGCAGTGGGCCCTGCGCTTTGTTAGTATACTAGGATTAGATAGCGGGTCGTGAACACTCTGGGGAGTGAACGCGGATATGATAATTATAAACTGCACAGGTACGGTACAATGCAGACACCGCCTAAGGCCCCCTAGCAAGGCTCTGCCGAGCCACCATCAAGTGGAGCTATCGAGGAGTAATCCTCGTACTCCACTCGTTGCTGACTCTGTATAGCCGCTCTAGGTACCTGAGCAGCGGTTGTCCTTAAAGGTAAGAAAGTCGGGTGACCCAACGGTGCCCGCGAGAGGTATTGCGTCGGGAACGACAGGGAGGGTACGACCGACGTTACTGGCGTGCTTGGCCCCTGCTCGTATCTCGCGGGAGTTACAAAACCACAAAAAGTCGAGCTCTACCAAGAGCACACGCGAGACAAGGTAAGGAGAGGGTTCACCTTGTCGGTAACCGCAGAGACTTGGTGGGACGACAGGGCAGGCACCGATGTACTGGTGGTCCTGACTGCTGTCGTTGATCGCGGGTTAGTTAAGTCGAGGCAACGATAACGGTTGTCACGCAGGTTAATTAAAATGCTAAATGGTTCGGCGGATGTCTTGAGTAGCCTTTTGGCTTGTACGCACTACCTACACGTGGGACGAGGAGTGTGGGCTCCCCTGCATCGTAGTCTCGTTCGAGGGTCTTCAGACGTCAGCAGTATCGCGGGCTGATTGCCGGGAAGTGGTGTTGTCTTCTCTTGCTCGAGCGGTGTATTTGTATTTGATTTGATTTTGCTTCACCGGCCAGTCACGCACCGTGCAGGAGTACGTTCGGGTTAGGGTCCAAAGCCCGGCGTACATAGGATATAGTCTGGCGGATGACCTCTTTGTTGATTGCCGAAGGATGGGCTGCTTTGTGTCGGATAGCTTCGGTGGGGTGTTCCCTAACAAGGTGTACGCCACCCTGGAGATCCGAGCGTCGTAGAGTCACGCCCGTGCACCCCTGCAGGGAAGATTAATCTATTCGAATAGCCGTGTCCACGGTAACAAGACGCTTTATGCTGAAGCTGGATCTTACCACTACAAACTACTACTATTAAACTGTATGGTTCCGGGTCTTCTTCCTCGCAGGGAGTCGAGGAAGGGAACTCGGAGGCATTATTATTATTAATTATTACAACCTACTATTATACAATGCTGCAACAACTTCTGCTTCATTGTTATTACATTCATGTTATTGAACTGTTGGTTGTTTCTCTTCTCATGCTGCAAGACACGTCAGAAGATGCTAGTCTTTGATAGGCCTAGCTTCTTACCCTTATTCTGATTTCTACCTTGTAGTCCATTATATACAGCCTCCCCTTTCCATTTGATACAATGCATAATGCTTAGTAGCGGACGTAAGACTCGCGGGTATGCTAGATACTCACCTTTGCTTTATTTTCCCCTTTTTGTTTTGCCTGATCGGCCGCTGCAGTCGACGTTGGAGCCTTGGAGTCCAGGAGCAGGAGATCCCCAATGTCGACCACCGCAACATGAAGATCCCCGATGCCTTCTACGACGTCGAGTTTCCCCGTTGACCAGGAGTAGTTTGGAGGTTCCCAGGCAGGAGGCCTTGCCTTTTCGATCTGTTGTTATTTGTGCTAGCCTTCTTAAGGCAACCTTGTATCCTTGTGTCTGTACTCAGATACTATTGCTTCCGCTAACTTTTTGCTCTCGAGCTGTTGTATTCGAGCCCTCGTGTCCCCTGGCTAGTATTAAACAACTTGTATTATTTTATTTGTAGAGTTCTGTTGTGATATCTTACTGTGAGTCCCTGATCTCGATCGTGTACCTTGCGTGTATGATTACTGTACACGGTCTGATTTTGGGGGCGTTACGCTTTAGAGAGAATTTGATGGTGCAAGCTATAGTGTAAATTAGGGTTCCACAAGTTTGTATGTTTTCAGATAACACAAGTAAAAAGAAAGTGGGGGATTTTTTTTAAACCAAAAATTGATAGAACAGACATTCTTGATCTATTTTGTTACCAATGAGGCACAATTTGTATTACTTCTCATGTTATATTTTTATAATTTTCATTATATTTTTATTATTTTGAATTAATTTTATAATTATGAACACATAGTATGTCTCATCCCAAGTGCGAGATTTGTCAAGACGACTCGGGTCGATGCACCGATCCCGTGTTTCATGAAGAAGACACATACTTCTTCATCACGCTTATGTCCTGGTTCCAAAATGTTATAGTATGTATGACTTAAGTTTATGTTTATAACGTATCATTTTTTTCTAATTCAACTAGTGCATCCCTTGCTTTGCAAGACGCCACGTTTGTGACAAGATCAATATTCAAGATTTCGATGAAACTATTAGTAAAGAAGTTAACATTAAGACGAAACATTTCGTTCTTAAGGTTAAGATCTTTAATCAACCAAACGGCACATTCTTTGGCTTTTCAAAATGGGATGCATTATGCAAGACATATGCATTTCATGATAATATGAAAATAGCATTCAATCTTGGACGCCACCGTCGAGGATCCAATGTTTTTCGTGATGATGAAATTTCGATGGAACTAGGCGACATGATCCCAGTTCGATGTTCATGTGAGTTTGTTAAACAACAATTTTGTTACTTCTACAACTTATTTTTCTTTGCTTCCAAAGGTTTGACAACTCATTTATAATTGCCAGCTTATGTTCTTGCCATGGAAGAAGTACAATATATTTTTGATTGTACCTTCTATAACAATGGCTTCGACCTAAGTATGAATGAACAAGATGCATTTATCGAAGTTATTAAATTGGTACCTTCGTATGCGAACTATTTAAGGGTTGGCCGTTCTGTTGGAGCATATGTGCCATTTGTCCTTAAGTTGGAGGACTATATGCTTAAATGGCCTAGCCTGGTATGATTTTTATCATTCTCTCTCAGTAGCCTATATCTTCTTCAAAAAGACATTTTTATTAATTATACTCATTGCTAACTATGCTACTAATATGTATGTTCTTCAACAGAAGATACCGCAAACTTGTACGCCTAAATGGATGCTGGGATTGAATTGCGAAGTTACAATTGTTTGTGCACGGCCTTGGACAGAAACTTTCAAACATGATTACTACACTGAAAGTGGATCATATGGTTGTGTCAAAATCAAAGCATGGTTAAAGATAGTGGTCCAGAAGAAGCCAAAACCTGGAGGCAGGTTGTTCTCTATCCTCTATCGTGGAGAATATGGACGTATTTTTTGGGTTTATTTCTTGTTACCTTCGCGTGTTTCATTAGATCCTATATATTAGGAGTGAATTCGAAGAATTATGTCCTATATATATTTAGTAATAGTGTATCTGAACAAATTAGGTTATCGAAGTTAAACTAGGAAAAATCTTTGTGTTGGATATAATGGCTTTCGTACTTGTTCTTATTGAAATTAAATTATATATTGTCCTATATATATGAGATGTGATCGATATATTTAGACTATATTGTCTGTGTGTATGAGATGTTGTGAAGCATATGTATCGAGATACACATCTTGTAAGTGTATGACGCAAGAACCGCTTGATATATTCATATATTGATCATCTTCATTAAATAATAAGATTGCGGAGAACCTTTAATTAATAATCCAAAAACAAAACTATTAAACCCAAAAGAAAATAACAAACGGACCCTTAAACCACGAAACCTTTAGAACCGGTTTATGTTACCAACCGGTGCTAAAGGTGCCCAAGCCCTTGCGCTGCCGTGCAACCACGTGGCCTGGCTGGAGCTGGTTTAGAACCGGTCCGATTCTAATGACCTGTTTTGCACTAGTGTACCATAGCATACTCCAAGTCCTCCCCTGTAACACTCTCACTGTCAGTGAACAGTGATCACCATTACTGTTGATCATTACTGTTCAAAACTTTTATTTGATCAACTTGGACCAGTTCAAATTCAACTTCTCTTTTGTTATTCTTGAATGCATTGTGATCATGGACCTTGGTCAGGATAAATCAAACCAATACCTAACTCAATTCAAATGACCTTTGAATTGAAAGCCATTTAAATCTTCAAATGCCTGTGGTGGATTATTAAAAACCAAAGTGCAAAATAAACTTTCTCCAAAACTTGTGAAACTACTTTTATAAAATCACAAATATTCAGTGGACCAAATCCAAATGGGTTTGGGTAATTATTGGGTTACAGAAAATTCCAAACAATTCAAACAGTAGGTTAAAACCCTTACTTTGGGCATTTAATATTTAAAATAATTATCTAATGATTTTCTTTTGCTGCAAAAACTTTTGTGGCACTGCTATATCCTGTTATTCTAATTTTGAGGCACCTAACATATTTTACAAAAATACCTAGGTTAGTAAAACAAATACAAAATACAGAAAACAAAAAGGAAAAAAAAACAAAAAAAACCCTAGCTAACCCCCCCCATGGGCGAAGCCCATCCCCATCCCCCTGGGCCACCAACCCGACCCACTTCCCCTTCCCCACCTGCCCCCGTCTCTTTCCCCCCACCTGCTCCCGTACCCCAGCGTGGGCACGCCGTGCGCCATGGCCATGGCCACTGTGGCCATGTACACACCCCACCTGCTCCCTCCCCCCTCTCACCTGCCCCCCCCCCCCCGGTGGAGATAAGACCAAGCCTCCCCACCCCCAGTGCTCGTCCTCCCCTTTTTCCCCTCGCCCTCTTCTTCTCCGCCTGGCCCGACGCAGCCATGGCCTCGGGCTCGTGAACCCCCGCGGCCACACTGCCTCCCAGTCCCAGCCACCGTGTCTGCGGGTACCGCCGTCGTCGCCTACGCCACCACGCCGCGGGAATTGAGCCGGAAGCCCCTCCACACTGCGCCACGTCGCCGTTCCCCTCTCCTTGGCCGCCTCCGTCGCCGTTCAAATTCCGGCTGCACCCCGCCTCCCCCGAGCCCACTTAACGGCTACAAGCTCCTGGTGAGCTCCCCGTATGCCCCACCCGCTCACTCCCCTCCGCTCTCGTCGTAGCTCGACGCGCCATTATGGCAGAGCTGCCTCGCCGCCGGCGAGCCCGCCACGGCGCCCTGGTGCGTGCGTTTGGCACACCCTGTGCGACTTAGCGTTTCCCGTGCCCCCATCTCTCGATCACGCACACGCAGGCTACGCCACGGGCCCTATTTCGATGTCGCCGTCGAGCTCCTGCTCGGTCTGCCGCCCCGGCCGTCGATGTCGCCGCTCCGGTGCATCTCCGGCGAGGCCAACGCCACCATTCGACGCAGCACTCTCCCAGGAAGCCGTAGCTTCAAACGGCGCGTGGAATGGTGGCCCCTAGCGAGCGCTAGCTCATCGTCCGTGGCACAGCTCGCCGCCGGCGAGTCCGGCCCGTGGCCTCTGTCTCTGACGCGCGGGCCCCGCCCGATTAGGATTAGTGCTAATGCTTCGATTAAGCCTAAGCCCCCTGTTAAACTACCCCCCATGTGTATGACAGATGGGCCCCATGCCCTTTTAACTAAATAAACATGTTAGTTAAACCCCCTGTGTCACTTACACCTAGGGCCCACCTGTAAATTAATTAGTTTAATTAAAATAGAAATTGCTAATAGTCTATGACATGTGGGTCCACTGGATTATTTAGATTTAGTTAAAACATTTTTATTAAACAGAGGCTGACATGTGGGACCCACTGGTCAGTAGGTCCCACTTGTCAGTGTTGACTGGTCAACCAGTACTGTTTTGGATAATGTTGAATAAATAATAAAAGAAATTCAGAAAAATCATTTAAATGATTTAAAACTTTGAAACTCAATAACTTTTAAACCGTAACTCGGATTCAAAAACTTTATACATGAAAATTGATCAGAAAAATATAACGAATACGAATACGCTATCCGTATGCCTATCACCCTCCTCTAACATACCGAACATCGAACATTCCCCCTCCGGACCGTCTGTCCGATAAATTGTCCGGTACTGTTAGAGTGCCCGGATGAATTTATTCCGAACACGAATGTTTCTCGGAATAGATCAACTAGCACGGATACACCCCCCTTGTGTTTGTCCGGTAACCACGACACCTCCGGCTTGATCCTTCCCCCTTCGGACCCCCTGTCCGGTAATCATCCGGAGCCGGTAGTTCATCCTCAGATGAATTTCCGTTCCGAGCAATGTGCATTGCACTGCGTTAGAACACCGTTAACATTTCATCTATCATGTCATGCATCTGTTTGTATATGCTTGCTGTGTATTTACTGTTTCTTCCCCCCCTTAATCTCCGGTAGACCCCGCTGCTGCCGTCGACTACACCGCTGCTGAGTACGACTACTTCGTCGACGACCCTACTAATACCGTCGAGCTTGCAGGCAAGCAGAGCCATTCTCTTCCCCAGATATCGCCTATCTTTCCATACATTTCTTGCACTAGGCATTGTTACTGCTGCTACTACGATTACAATCCTATTCAATTGCATAGCCTGATTTTGTCGCCCCTTGATCCTTGATGTGCCTTCCTTTATCCTATGCTGCCTATTATTATTATGCATTATTCAGCAGTGAGCCCTGCGCATTGTTAGCTAGGATTAGATAGAGGGTCGTGATCACTCAGGGGGTGAACGCGGATACAAATATTATAACTGCACAGGTACGGTACAATGCAGACACCGTCAAAGGCCCCTATCTGGGTTATGCCTAGTCACCTCAAGTGTGAGCTATCAAGGAGTAATCCTTGTACTCCACTCGAGGCTGACTTTGTCTTGCCGCCATAGGGTCCTGTAAACGGTTGTCCTTCGGGTAAGAAGACGGGCGACCCAGCGGTGCCCGCGAGAGGTATTGCGACGGGACGACAGGGAGGGTACGACCAGTGTACCGGTGTGCTTGGCCCCTGGTCGTTGGCCGCGAGAGTTACCAAACTACGAAAGTCGAGCTCCTCCAGGAGCACACGCGAGACAAGGTAAGGAGACGGTTCACCTTATTGCTAACCGCAGTGACTTGGTGGGACGACGGGGCAGGCACCGATGTACTGGTGGTCCTGGCTGCTGTCGTTGTCCGCGGGTCAGTTAAGTCGAGGCAACGATAACGGTTGTCACACAGGTTAATTAAAATGCTAAATGGTTCAGTGAATGTCTTGAGTTGGCTATATGCCATGTACGCACTACCTACCCGTGGGAACTACGAGTTATGGGCTCCTCCGCTTCTTAGTGTCGTCCGAGGACTCTTCAGACGTCAGCAGTACTGCGGGCTGATTGCCGGGAAGTGGTGTTGTCTTATTTGCTCGCGCGGTGGTGTCTTATTTGGATTTGCTTTAACTTCACCGGCCAGCCACGCACCGTGCAGGAGTACGTTCGGGTTGGGGTCCAAGGCCCGGCGTACTTAGGATTTAGACCGGCGGATGGCCTCTCTGTTGAGTTTGAAAGATGGGCTATGAAGTGTCGGATAGCCTCGGTGGAGCGTTCCCTAACAAGGTTCCCGCC
The DNA here is from genome assembly GCA_950022295.1 of Bromus sterilis. NCBI lineage: Eukaryota > Viridiplantae > Streptophyta > Magnoliopsida > Poales > Poaceae > Bromus > Bromus sterilis. The sequence goes on from OX465599.1 coordinate 62,035,857, forward strand.
ACCCTGGAGATCCGTGCGTGTAGCGTAACACAAGTGCACCCCTGCAGGGAAGATTAATCTATTCGAATAGCCGTGTCCACGGTAACAGGACGCTTTATGCTGAAGCTGGATCTTACCACATTATTATTAAACTGTATGGTTCCGGGTTCTCTTCCTCGCGTGGATGTCGAGGAGGTGACCCCGGAGGCATTGTTAATTATTACAACTTATTATTATACAATGCTGCAGCAACTTCTGCTGCATTGTTACTTTATGCTTTATATAAACTGTTGGCTGATTCTTACCTCATGCTGCAAGACATCGTCGGAAGATGCTAGTCTTCGTTAGGCCTAGCTTCTTACCCTTGCTCTGAATTTCTGTCTTTCAGTCCACTATATACAGCCTCTTCTTTCCGTTGATACAACGCATAATGCTTAGTAGCGGACGTAAGACTCGCGGGTATACTAGATACTCACCTGCTTTATTTCCTTTACTGTTTTGCCTGATCGGCCGCTGCAGCCGACGTTGGAGCCCAGGAGCAGGAGTACCCCGGAGGCGCCTACTACGACGTCGAGTTCCCCGTCGACCAGGAGTAGTTCGGTGGATCCCAGGCAGGAGGCCTCGCCTTTTCGATCTGTATCTCTGATGTGATTTGTGCTAGCCTTCTTAAGGCAAAACTTGACTAACTATGTCTGTACTCAGATATTATGGCTTGTATGACTTATGTATTCGGGTCCGCGTGACCCCCTCTATTGTAACATATTTGTTTATCCTTTTGTGTTTAGTGTTGTGCTGTGATATTATCACCGTGGCACCCTAATCTCAGTCGTGTACCTTGTGTGTACGATTACTGTACACGGATTGATTTTGGGGGCGTCACATCCCCCAATAGCTACCCGAACATCATAGTCTCAAAGATCGTCAATGTACAATGGTACAACATATTCATCAAAACCCAGCCACATGCTCGAACATCAAACCCTACCACATGTTCTTAGATCTATCTACAAGTAGTACGGAGAAAAGGGTGATTGAACTCACATAATCCATCATTGCAGCTCAAGGGAGACACGGAAGATGAGGATCCGAGTCGCCACTTCCATGAACCATCGATCGAAGAAGGAGTGTCGCTTACCTGCTCTTCGGTACCGATGCGCATCGGCGGGAAAGCTCGAAGGGGGGGGTGTCGGGAGTATCGGTGATGATGCAAAGGGGGGCTACCGAATCGGCGGGAGGTAACCCGGAATCCTTCCACCTATTTTTCGGAGACACGCGCGAGCTCGCGCCATCTCCGTCATCGCACGAGTATAGTGCCGCGTTCCCCTTCGTTACTGTTTGAATATTGTATACTCTACATTGTTTGCTTTGTATGGCACGAACTATAAAGCATATGATTAGTTGATGTATATTTACTTGCAATACATTAACGTTTTTCTTCCTGTGTGAAAGCAACTTGGGAGTTATGTTGGTGATGATCTATAAACAAACAACGTAGAGTAGCTTAGGCAGAAGATGGATGTGCATGTGTCGTGCGCGCACCGGCCGATGGATGCCCCTGCTTGGCTCCAAAGAAGAAGCCCCAAATGACGTGGAAACATCAGGGCGAAATTGAATGACGTCGCGATGGAGAGGAGCAGGTGCGCGGACGTAAATGGACGGCTCATTGGTTGCCGTGGAAGATGGGTTAATTAGGTCGGGACAAGAGCAGCACAAGAGAGATGGATGCCGCCCGGTGACACATGCACCACCCATCCATCCATCAACCGATGATATATCGGAGTTGGAAGCAGCCCATGCCCACCATCACCATGGATATAGATAGATAGATACATAGATGGTGGTCTTCACGAAAGCAAGCATGTCGCACGCGCTGATGCAAACGCGCGCGCGCGATTCCGTTCACATTTCATCACAGCACGTACAGACACGGGACGCAGCGACGGAGAGGTTGAGAGTCGAGCTGGGACAAACAAACAAGAGAGAGAGAGAGGTGTGGGCGAGCGGAGCACTCGCTCGCTCACGCACAGCAATGTGGACGGACGTACGCCCCTGCTTAATTTATCGCGCCATTTTCCTCGCCTCCCTTTCACGTTTTCTTTGCCCCAAGTCGTTGGGAACTGACGTGCGCGGCGGGGACGGAGCCGAGCCGGCAGCAAAGAAAGCGAGGGAGGCCGAGCCTGCGCTGCTTCGTCGAGAGAGAGAGAGAGAGAGAGAGAGAGAGAGAGAGAGATGAGCCATCGGTTTAGCGCTCTAGCCATGCAAATTAAGCTATACGTAGAGCTGCGTGCATGGATGCATGAACCCTGAGCATGCATGTTCGCTGGTAGGCACCACCCAATACATCGGTGGAGTCTCCCAACCAAATACAGCTCCCTCCCTCCCTCCCTCCCATCCATGGCGTGTCCACGTTAGAAACCGCATACTATGCGTGCCTGACACAGTAGCTTACACTAGGAAAGAACATGCCGCTTCTCTCTCTCTCTCTCTTTTATTCACTCATGCCGTGCACTGCGTTGTGTGTGGCTCGCATATAAAACTCATAGTGAGTACAAGAATAGTAGCTGTTGGCAAGTCATACCTACATGGCTACATCCTCAAGGCATGTGTTGGGATGCGCGATCTGCAAATCGCAGCCCCTTGGACCTTGGTATGTATGGTCCAAGCATACGGAGGATAGAGATAGAGAGAGCAACAAGGGGCCGGCTCAACCATGCTAGCTAGCTAGGGGTACGTTACAGGATGCGTTATCGGCGACAGGTAGGCTCTGGTCCAGGGCGCTTCAGATGGATGTCAAGACGACAAGTCCATTGTCACATTTGACGTGACCACGGTTGCGAATGGGAGCAGCCATCATCACGCAGCACCGAACGGAACGCTTCTCCTCTCTTCTATGAATATGAATGAATGAATACGTACGAATCGGTGCAGTTGAACCGCGCATACGCATTGCTTCTTGGTTCCATTCACCAAACGCCAGCATAGAATGCATGTGTTTAATTAGCACTAGCTAAAGAAACAGATAAGTGGAAGGAACGATTATACGTGTGGAATTTGACGCAAACCCGGCCGGAGATGCGTGTGAAGGCACTACATATACATATATACTGATATCGGCACATCTATCCGCGTTGAAGAGATCGTTCGTTCCAGTTAGTTATCCGTTCCGAAAAAGACCAAGACGAACAAGACGAGATGGTTGCAGTTCGGCTACCGTCTCTATCCATCCGGCTTTCCCCGTCCGTCTACATAAACAATAAACAAAGTCATTGTTGAGTAAGCCAAACAAAGACCAATTGCTATACCATCAAACCAAACACAAATTAAACGGATCCTTGGCCTAGACTAGACATGTATGCATGACAGCAACAAACCACTAGCTAGCCAGCACCACCGCACAAGCTAGAGCTAGCTAGACCGAACAAGAACAACAACCACTCTCGCGCTCCAACGTACGTTCCGGAAGAAAGAATCAATGGTGGGCGAGGCGAGTATTGCTCGCACGTCCAAGGAGGGCCGGCCAGGACCCGATCCGCATGAAAGGAAGGAGCATCACATGCCCATGACCTCCTACACCCCAAAATACTTGTGAAGCCATCAAAGAAAGAGAGCGGCATCGGCATCCCCACCCCGCACCTTTCGCCTTTCCTTTCCCCGCACTTAATCTCGCTCGTGTTGGGCTCCGTTTGTTTGTTTGTTTGTTTGTTCGGAGACTTCTTTGAGCTCGATCTCTCAGCCGGACGTCGCTCGCATCAATGGACAATATGGCCCTCCACTCACAACACTCAACAGCACCCGGTCGTCACTGCGAAACTGCCTCCGCCCGCGTGTCGCCGATGCGGAGATGTAAACCATGCCGGATTTGACCCGACTTGCTTGTTAACGATCTAGAGGCCTGGCCGGTACAAGCATCGTTATCACCTATGCACTGTACATTCCAGCCAGTGCAGTGTACGCGCATCCACGCAAGGTTTTGACCTCCATGCATGGATACAAAGCACTAGTGTCTAGTGGTGGTGCATGTGTTTGGTGCCATTGACAATTCACACACACGCAGCAGATTTTTGACCAAACCAACGCATGCATTCATGTACTCCCAATCAATCTATTATGTCATGGCTTTGCGCCGCAGACAACTACTACTCTATCGATCTTGGTCTCGATCGATCCCATCTTGCGCTTGCCAGCCAGATGGTACTCCTCTAGCAGAGACGGTAATAAAGCATGCAGGAACGGATGATGATTAATTAGCCTTGTCATCGTTTGATTAGTTTATCCATGGCTCCACCTCCTCCATATGTATGTATGTATGTATGTATGTATGTATGTATGTATGTATGTATGTATGTCTGCACAAGTAAACTTCTGAGAAGCAAGCAATCGCGATCACGTGCAGGTGCAGGTGCAGGTACACACACCGTCGATGATAAGAGAACAAACTAAAGCTAGCGAGATTGAAGGGGGAGGCAAACAAATTGAGGGAGGTTGTCTGCAAGGAAAGGAAGCAAGGTAGATGCAACGATGCATCAAGCTGACAGCCACCTCGGGAACAAAGATGGCAGCATTTGATTCTTTCTAGCCAGCCTGCTCTCTTTTGCATCTTTCCTTCCATCTCAACCCATTATATTCTACTACTACAACCCCCTAGACCTAGAGTGTTTTCTTCCTCCCTTCCCCTTGCTTCCATCGCCATGCTTCCCTTCTCTCTAAAAAGATGAAAGCAGATACTAGATGGATGTCCTGGTTTATTCCGGTTGGTCCTTGGTGATCGATGTTTACCAAATCTCAATCAGAGCACACACCTGGTGGTCAATAAAACCTGCCTGCATCTAACTTTGGGTCCTACGCACGCCAACGCTTTGCTACTTGGCAGTTAAGGTATACATGATGTAGAGTATGTATGCATTGCTAGCTGCTGCCACGAAGAACCCATAGGAAAGCAACAATCTGTTCTTAATAAGAAGGAAAAAATATATATGGAAAACGAAAGCAGGCAACAATAATGCCCGTGCATGCGTGCCTGTTACTAATCTCCAATTCAAGCACGACATCCCACTGGCGACCTTACAAATCTCCTAAAACAAGCTATCAACTTTCTTTGGGATTATCCGATTACAATACTGAACTAGACTGAATCATAACCCGGGGAATTATTGGTGGTGACAACTGACTAAACACACAAGGAAACGCGGTGCAACAAATGTCAATACAAGCCTGCTCCTGGCCGGTCGTCAGATGTTTCGGTTAAACCAAAGAAGGCAGTAGTAAATTCTACAGCATTTTTCTGTCATTTTTCACCAGGGGAATCCCAAGATCCAAGCCAAAGCATTTGACAGCCACTCGAAAGGTAGATTGGACGCCTCAGTCTCTCCCTCGTTTCCGTTCCAACTTTATTTGTTTTCCAAGACAATGAAAGTCATGAAAATGAGAGATGGTTAAAAGAATTGCCTTCCAATAAAAACAAGCTACGAGGGCTGTACTAGTCTAGAACAAGGCATCAATTTTCCCTCAATTTCCTTTCCTTCTTATCAACAACACGTACCTGAAAATGAGGCTACACTGAAAATTCAACGGCTGATTGCTGCCTTGTATCTATGCATGTTATCCGCCAACACGTACGCCGCGTTCCCTGGTTCTCAGTTTACATTACAAGTTCTCCACTGGATAGCCAACAGCTGTGAAGGAACCTTCAAGATCAAGAACTTTGGAAGCTTTTTATGGTGCATGTTTATTTCATTCATGCCCAATATACTAAAGCCGCATTATCGCATTTCTGTGAACATCGAATAGTTCTATGTGCTAAAAATGGTTGGGAGTTCCCTGTCGCATGATATTGGTTGAGATACTTGTACGATTGGTGTCTGTGTATGATGATAGTGCTATAGTGTTACGCCCTTAATTTGGTCATGACACTAAATATCATAATTGAAACTAGTTGAAATTAGGTGATGCAGACACCTTTAGCAGGTTAGAAATTTCTGGTTAGTAGTTCTACTTTCCTTAATTCGATGTTTATGTTGTGTTACTTCAACATGAAGGCTGCGACGATTGATTCTCAGTTTAAACTAGAAACGCGCAAGATTTTTGGAAGCTTCTTATAGTGCATGTTTATTTCATCCATGCCGAATATACTAGTCATATTATCACGTTTCAGCGAACATTAAAATAGTGTAATGCGCTAAAAATGGTTGGCAGTTCCTCGTCGCATGATATCAATTGAGTTAATCATATGGTTATACTTATGCATATGTTGACGGTGGTATAGTGTTACACGCTTAACTTGGTCATGACACTAAATTAGGTGATGCAAACACCTTTGGCAGGTTAGAAATTCCTGGTTGGTGGTTCTATTTCCCTTAATTGGTTCGTTTATGTTGTGTTACTTCACCACAAAATATAGAAAATCAGTCAAATATGTTTTAAACAATTAGATACATGGATTGGATGCTCTAGATCACATTCTTATACCCTTGGCCAGAAATACCATAGTCCTCTACAAATGCCTTGACATACCTCCCATCATTGGTTAGCAACACACAATATCTAAACACATGTGTCTCCCGCATGCTCTACCCACACTCACTGTATTCTCTCTCGCACAAATTTAATTGTCGCTTCACAAAATTTACCTCACTCGTATGCTCTTAATCATCACGTCTTCTACATGCTCGTGTAGTCGCTCACACCTAAGTCACAGTCAAACAAGAAAAAAGTAAGTGCATCGAACGGGTAAGAGAATTGCATTTCATGAAAGAGGTGGCGTTTGGTGGGACATCGACTATCATCTCGTGAACTCAAATGTTCACTAATGAATGGTAAAATAAAATAAAAAATAAAAATTTAAAAAATGGCAACAAACATTGACAGATTTTTATCATACGTACAAATTTTCATAGAAAAACATCCCCAAATGCTCTTGCAAAGAATAATGATGCTTCAAAAAAGACTATTTTAAAAAGCATTTTGTAGCGCTCTCTTCTTTTTTAGAGAACAAAAAATGTTTTACTTGACGCAAATTTGTCGTATGTTAAACATTTGATAATGTTTACTATCAAATAAACTGACTTTTTCATTATTTTTTATTTTACTGTTTACAAATGAAGCATTTGGGCTCGAGAGAAGAAGATAACATTTTTATGAGGGAAACAAAGAAGAGAAATTTCGAATTTGGTGCCACATATTTCACAAGTGGTAGAGAAAACATCAAAGGATCGTATTGTTTGCTTAAAAAACAGATCATGATAAAAGGCAAAGACGAACGAACAATGCAATGCACGTACCCGCGTTATAATCTTTTGGAATTCATGAATTATACATGTGTAGTATGAGCAAATTACTTTTTATTTTAGTTTCTATTTTTTCTAGTTTTTGTAATCTATGGTAGGGTGAATCGCATATCAACCATTCAATAGTTCTGCTAACATGCGAGCTCCGTTCATTGAGTAATAAATAGAATTTTTTTTGCGGGAAGATTTTATTTTCTTAGGAAAATTGATTAGATTTCAGTCCACTGCTATGTAGACACGTGGCTATCAAAATCCATGATTTTTTTTGGCAAAGTAAAAACTCATAATGTTTTGATAAACACATACCAAACCAAAGCAACTAGTCTAAAAATCTGAAAGATGGGTGCGACTGACGCAACAAGAAAGGGATGCATTGCATTGCATTGCATTTCTTGTGGCCTTGCGTTTCTCCTCCAACCGCTCCATCCCTGGCCAAACGCCTACGCCATCATTATCGCCAAGCAAAAGCTCTCCCTCCCTCCCTCCCTAACCAAAACCACCATGCCCATGCCATTTTAATCTCCTGCATTGACGTCAAGAAAGAGAGAAAGAAAGAAAGAAATCGTCTTCAATCCTCCTCCCCTGGGATTCTTCCTTCTCCTTCTAATTTTAACTGCCTGGATCGGGAGTAATTTTAGGGTGGCCATGCCACGCCATGTTTTCCCGTTCGTGTGCGTGCTGTTCCATGTGAGAGGTTTAAAGGGGGGGAGCGTGCCGTGCGAAGTGGGTGCGCGGAATTGGACTCGCTCCTATTAAAACCACGAGTGGAAGGAAGTTTTCTTCTCCGTCGCCTCCCGCTTCGCCTCGCCTCTCCAACCCACCACCCGTCGTCCGTTTCTTCCCCTCCTCCACCTCCTCCCTTAACATAACAATGGCTGTACAGGCTCACTACCCCTCCAATCTCCTCTTCCACGATAGGTGCGCCTCCTCACATCCCCTCCTCTCCCACCACTGCAGCTCTCCCTCTTCTTCTTCGCTTTTCCGTCATCTCATTGGTTCGTCTGCTTTTCAGAGGTGAGCCGGAGATGGACCTGCCCAAGCAGCAGCAGCAGCAGCACCAACACCAGCATCAGCATCAGCAGCTCGCCGGAGTCTCCCCGGCGGTCTATTTCGCCAGTGCTGGAGGTGCGTTTACGGATGTCTATTCTCCGCCGCCGATTTTTCGAACCTGATGCCGCCGCAGCCGGCGATTAGGAGGACTCTTCAGGTTCATGGATTGTGACATGGGTTGGGTTCGGTTTCTTGCAGCCACTGTGAATCGGAGGAAGCGCGGGAGGAAAGCCATGGCCATGGCGCCGCCGGCTCCCGTCAAGGAGGAGTACATCAACCTGTTCGCCCAGCAGTCGGCGCCCTTTTTCAACATGGCGCAGCAGCAGCTCCACAGCCGGGTCGCCTCGTCCCCGTCCCCTGCCCCGGCGGCGCGCGTCTCCACGGGCCTCCGGCTGGCATTGGACGAGCAGCAGCAGAGGCAAATCAACTCCTTGTGTTACCCGTCCTCCACGTCGTCGTCGCCCTTCGTTTCCGTTGCCGATGAGTTCGCCGGACAGATGAAGCAGCACGGCGAGGAGCTCGACAAATTCATCCGGGACCAGGTAATTCATCTTGGCTCCCTCCGCCCATGGCGCGGCAATTCTCTATCTGTGCGCTCGTTTCTTGGCCTCATACGCGTGCCCGTTGCAATTGATCAGGGCGAGCAGCTCCGGCGGGCCATCGCCGATCGGATGCGCCACCAGAACCGGGCCCTTCTGGTCGCGGCGGAGAAGTCGGCCTCGCGCCGGCTCCGGGAGAAGGCGATGGAGGCGGAGCGCGAGGCGCGGCGGGGCGCCGAGCTGGAGGAGCGGCTCGCGCGGCTGCGCAACGAGGCGGCGGCGTGGCAGGCCAAGGCGCTCTCGGAGCAGGCCACCGCGGTCACCCTCCACGCGCAGCTCCAGCAGGCGGCCGCCGCGGCGCGGGTGTCCTGCGAAGAGCTCACCGGCGGCGGCGACGCCGGGCCGGCGGAATCGTCATCGTCGGCGTACGTGGACCCACGCCGCAACGAGTCGGACCGCGCGTGCCACGCCTGCCACCTCGGGGCGGCGACGGTGGTGCTGCTGCCGTGCAGACATTTGAGCCTGTGCCGGGAGTGCCTGGCCGCCGGCGAGATGGACGTGGCCCTGGCGTGCCCTGTGTGCCATTGCGTCAGGACCGGCAGCGTGGAGGCCATCCTGTGTTGACAGAGTTGGCGTGGGCCCGGCCGTTCGTTCATCCCGTGACCGTGAGTGCTCCAATGCAAGCAAGCAAGCAATGCGAAATGCATGCATGGTAGTATAGCTTATTTCCAGAGAATGGAAGGAAAATAGTCCTAAAATGGAAACTTAGATTATTTTTTTCTTTCAAGTTTCTGTTGATAGTGGTTTCTTTCCTTTTTTACTGGCGAGGAGAGGATTTTACTCCTCGCCGTGTCCTCTGAGTAGGAGAATTCAATTGATATAAGTTCATTGTTAATACAGTACGTTCGGAGCGGCCAGTCAAGTACAAATTTGAATGCATAGTTTAATTCAAACGTTCTTTCTCTCCGATCATCAGTGTTGGGGCAATGCCGTAGGAGGTTGTTTGCTTGTGCTGTTGGTGTTTGCCGCTGCGACAACCGTCGTGATGAATTAGCGGAGTACTCTCTCCGTACCTACTTCTTTACGGAGGGAGCATCAGAGAAGATAATCACACCAAAACTTCCCTGGTATCGATATGAAGAAGCGATCGCAATTGGCGAGCAGTATGAGGTGCATTTGGTGAAACCTGTCGCAAAGCGTGACATCTGTGCCGGCGCCGGTGGGGGGAGGTTAGGAGAAGTGCGCGTCCTGTGCTCCTCCGTTAATGATGCGGCGGGCGTTTCGGCGTGGCCTCTCTGGGTTGGCTCTGGCTGTTATTATTATTTACATACATTGTGCAGGCACGCAGGATCTGATGGAGTGGCACGCGCGAGCGTCAGAAAAGAAAAAAGTCAGGCACGGGCACGGGCACGGCGGCGGTCGGCGGGATGAGCGGCCGCGCAGGCGCAGGCAGGAGGCCGGCAACGGCATCCCATCCCATTCCCACGCGCGGCCCGAGCGGTTGGAAATTGCCGCGAATGGTGGGTCCTCGTGTTTCGAAAGTGGGGCTGCGGTGGCAGGCAAGAGGCACGGCACGGCGCCTCCTCCCGTTCGCCGTAGTGGGAGTGGGAGTGGCCAGCCCACGCAACGCAACGTCCGGCCCTTCTGTTTACCGCCCCCTTTTACTTTACCGCTTTGCCAAAAGGAAAGCGATCGCAGCTGTTATCTTATCCCGGCGATCTCGCCTTAGTATGATTCTGTGCGTTTTACGGTTTGGTTACACTTGTGGTAAGCTTTATTACGGAGAATTCAAGGAGGGAGACGGTGGCAAAGCAAAGCTGATGCGGTACAGGCCGTGGAGAGCATAAATTCGTGCCAGGAGGGGTGGTGGAGCCTAATCAGGCCGGTTTGTTTATCTTCTCTTCCGAGTACCTAATAAATTAGCCACGGCCAAAGCGCTCGACACCGGTACCTCCAGTACAGCAGTACCACTGTGCCGGTGATCGATCGCGCGGGTAAGCACGGCCCATAAAGAGCCCCCCGTATCCCGTATTCAATTACTACATCGCTCCGTTGCAGTGATGCTTTCTTTCCTGTTGGTTGGGACTTGGGATGCCATGGCAATGCCAGTACGGGAGCGGTGCGCGACGCCAGAGCACGCGCAGATCAGATCGCAGTGGCGGCAATGACGGACGGGCACGGCCTGCCTGTGAGCCGCGTGATGAGCAGGCGGGTGACCACGCTCGCTCATGCTGCGGTGCGCGCCCCAATTATGAACCCCGTTTGGACGTCTGGTAGTAGCAGACATGTGCCATGGTCGCCACCACACCGCAGTTGCAAGGAAAGGCCATGAATCCCTCCATCTTCTCGAACGCTGGATCCATCTCTGGAATCCGTGCCGCCTAGCTACTACTCCTCCTACTAGCCGGCTAGTACGTAGTAGCACTTGTTCAAATAAATCTGATTCGATTCTTCACGGGCCTTGTTACTGAAACGAACAAGTCGCTGTTACAGTGTCAAATCCGATGCGATTTTCACGGGATTAAGCTCAATCAATCTGCACCCATCCAAATCTCTGATATCTGATCCTGTCATGACATGATGCATTTTTCTAATCACGCTGATTTTTGGTGCATTGTATCTGCTCCTTCCTAGCTTACATGCCTGATGCAGTGATGCCTTGGTATCGTATCCGCTGATTCAGGGAGGAGAAAGCGTTTGCTTCTGAGAGGGAGAAATAATAATTCGGATGCTCAGATGGATTGGAAAATCAGCTTCTAAACAAAGGATCAAAGTACCCGATGATGGTATTTGTAAGCAATGCGGGTGTTGACCCGATGCATATCTTCTGGCCTATCGAAGAATAACATTTTCTACGCACAACAACTGCCTAGCTCGTTGACCCTCCAAGTACTGTCATTTCAGTCTGAATAAGCAGAGTCGGTGATCATGCAGTAAAGAAAGAAGAAAAATAGCAGTGTAATATACGAAAATAACTGTAAAATTTAAGCTTGTGACTTTATCTTCATCGTAGGAGTATTGATTTTGACAGAAAATCATACATTTGCTGATCAATAAGTCTCCAGTTTCGTTTGAGAAGCAAATCACTGTCCTTTCTCTTTATTTTATTACTCTCTTTCATAATAATACAAACTTCACTTTGGATTTTTTTCGAAATTCTGGGTATTTTTAATTCATAATTTTTTTTTAAAATTTGAGTGTTTACGAAAGGACAAATTTAAATTCATGAATATTGTTTAAAAATGTTAACATTTGAAAACTAAAGTAATGCTTGTTAATTCATGAACATTTTCAATTTTTTCTCCATCTTTTCTGCAAAAAAAAAGAAGCAAACATCCAATAGTTGGCACTATAATAACCTTTTTACGATCACTTGTCATGAGCGGTTCGCTTTCTAAAAAAACAAAACTATCCTTTGTTTTGTGGTACCATGTTCCTTGGGAGGGGCCTTCTCTCGCTGGCAGCAATAAGCGAGTGTTCTCAAGCGAAGAGCTACTAGTTAAGCCCACTCGCATGCTCCTTCATTTTTATGTTTGTTATTTTCTTTATATTATTTTTAAATATTTTAAATAAAATTAGTCCAAAATTACATCAGCTAAAAAGTAATAAAATTACATAATAAATATAAAATAATGTTCATGCAGTGAATCAACTTTTCAAAAATGTTGATAGCATTAAGGAAAAATGCTTTGTGAGATTTATAAAATATTAAACCATTTGAAAAAAAGCTTCTTGGCATTTTCCAAAGTAATTTTGCATAATGTACGAAAATTAGGTGTCATTTCAAACAAATAATAATAGGTTGTTGCCTATATGGCTTGTCATTCATCCTTCAAATGCATTTTAGCCATATATGTGTCCTCTTCTGAATGGAGCATAGAGTGCCCGCTGTGTTGATTTATCTTTTGCACTTGTATTCCTTACAAAAGGGGAAAAAACTGCTTGTATACATGAGTACTGAAAAAGGAGTCTTGTGTGCATGTGGATTTTCATTAGGAATATAATTTAGATAAAGTCATCACTTACACACGTAGAGTCCCAATACAAAGTAAACTATTCTTTCGTTTGAGAAAATAATGACACGAAAGATGTGCATATATATACAAAAATTACATGTGTCTTGAGAAAATTATACTCGTGACAGATGACATTTGTGTACATTTCTTGGAGACGACCATATAGTTATTTCAAACATATGAACTTTTTGTTTGAAAACTACAAACAAAGTTTTTGATATAAATGATTTTTTTACATATAGAAGGTTTGAGATATTTTTGGTTCAAATACACAAATTTACGTAGATATTCATGTACATTTTCTTGGACAAGTGAAAATCTGCTTTGAATCATTAATATAATCTTCGAGATGCATGCTCACTTTATATACAAAGACTTATTGAAAATATTAATAACACAGTGAATTATTTTTAATATGTATGATTTTTTTTCCTCAAAATGCATTAAATGATAAAAGTTCATGTTATTTTATAAAGTGACGGGAGCAATAAAGCATTCATTCTTTTATTAACATCATGAAACTGCCATAAAAAATGGTCAGCTGTTTGTAAGAAAGTTTGTGTAACTAAAAAATGAGTTCAACCCATTTGCTACACTTACTCACACATGTTACAAAATTGCTATGTTTCCTTTTTCCTTTTTTGACAATATGTTTAAGGTTTATTTATCTAGTGGTTTTGATTTTACTTCATAAAACATGTATTTTAAAAAAATGTATTCCCCTTTTTTCAAGATACTATAAAAAAACAAAGAGAGGAAAAAATCAACAATGAAGCAAGAATAGAAAATACTTTCAAAATGGCAACCCCCACAACGCCCCCCCCCCCCCCCCCCCCAAACCACACAAATGGAATGTGGCAACATAATACGTGAGAGCCGACCACTTTCTATATCTCGTAGTATGTGAGATGTAGGTTTTGTTGTGCTTCCTCCTTTTGCCCAAAGGCCCATAAACAAATACTAATAAAATCCAGCACTGATAGTGTAAAACACTAAAACACATTTTATACTGTTGGCTCCACAGTTACTTGGGTTGAGAAGAGTCACATAGTCGCCTTTTTCTTGATATTGAGGTCGTTGTGGACATTTACCATGCTGGATCAAAGGCTGCACATCTTGAGAAGACCAACATTGTGAAGAAAAAACTAGTAAGATTTTACTTGGTCACATATATTTTTAATATAATATTCATTAATTAAATATAGGATTCACAATGTTGCTTTTGTGCTCTTGCAACAGAAGCACCCTTTTTTTCTGCGTGACATGATGGATGACTATGACGAGATGGCACATATCTTTCATAACTGGAGAGACATACTCGATTCAAACCATACTAGATGGATGACTCCTCGTTAATGGATGGATGCAATACTTAAGGAGTGTAATCTTCAAATTGTAGATAGTTTTGTCTATTGCTGCACGATGGCCATGAAGGTACTTTCCTATTCTTCATTTCTATTCCGGAAAAAATGTAAGAATAGTAGTTATAGTGTCATTTAAATGTTGAACTTGTTTAGGATGAACCTAATTTTTGAATATTGAACTTGTTTTAGGATGATCCTCATTTTGGGATGTTGAACTTTCCTATTATTAAGTGAAAGCTTATAGTGATGAGTATAAATGTAATAAACATTTATTGACACCCATCAGTGTACACGTCATACGGTTTCATTTCGTTCCAGATCATTGCCCCGTTGTCCAAGTCTTCTCCATCGCTTCTTCCGGCATGCACCGCTAGGAGGAATAACAGGCCTCCGGAACCCCGCCTCTCATGGTCATGTGTGGGAGAGGGGGAATCAGGTTTTTGAGGAGCGCACTCGCGTGATTGCTGGGAGCGACTACTTCCCGAGCGATGACTTCTTCCCCGACGTCGGCAACCTCTTCATCAACGACATGGCGACAACGACGCCAATGGTTGTGCTCCCGCTGCACCATACGTGATCAATTCCTTTATGTTTGAGATCATGCTACATGTTCTGTTCCTAGTGATTGTTGTATATGTGATCTCTTTATCTTCTATTGTAGTAGATCCCATGTTTAGTTTGATATTTCTCATTTTTACAATGAATTAATTATCTATTTCGTGGATTAAATCATATGCTAAATTGCTACAAGATGGAGGGATATGAGTCCCGTGCGTTTGGGTCCAAGGGAGAGGGGTGGAGGGAAGGAAGAGGGATGGCTCGCGTCCCGGTGTGGGAGCTAGCGGCGTTAACGATACAAAGGATACATACCAACTGCTCATTTAGAAATAGAAATGATGTTCTTCATATGCATGTTTGAAAAATAAAAGGACCCCTCATGAACTATTCGCTTGGGTCGTTCCCTCTGAAGTATCGGTGCATCTCCATCTCCCCGGACGCGATTTCCTCCAAAGACCTTCGGCCGGTGGTGGCCAAGGTAGGTAATAGGGTGTTGCCTTGGCGAGGCAGGCACCACTCCTCGGCTGCTAATGTATGTCTCATCAATGCGTGCCTTTCTTCTTTACCTACTTATACCATGGGCTTTTATCTAATGCCCGGTGTTTCCCATGAAGCCATGGATAAGCACCGGCGGAACTTCTTTTGGAACTCGGCTGATTACAAACGGAAATATCGGTTAGTGAATTGGAAGATTATTTGTAAGCCCAAAAAGGTTGGAGGCCTGGGTATTATCGACACGGCCACGATGAACACGTACCTCATGGTTAAATGGTGGTGGAAAATCTGTACCTTCCCTGAGTCATCTCTGTGGCTGGCCATCCTCAAGGCTAAATATTTCCCGGCTTCTTCTCCTCTGTTCGCGAATGCCTTGAGGGGCTCGCAGTTCTGGCGTACACTGATCAAGTTAAGAGACACGTTTCGTGCAAATGTTCATTTTGTAGTTAAGGATGGTTCCTCTGTTCGTTTCTGGTTGGACCACTGGTCCTCGGTTGGGCGGTTGTTGGAGATGTTTCCTTCCTTATTTGCATTTTTTGGTGATCCGTCCATCTCCATCTCGGAGTTAGCAGGGTCTGGTTGGGACCTGGGTTTCCGACGTCTTTTATCTCCTGAAGAGGTTGCAGATTGGCACCGTCTTATTGCCCTTTTGCCCCTGCTCTCAGAGGGAAGGGATGAGGTAATCTGGAAGCTCACCAGTTCTGGGAAGTTCACGGTTAAGTCCCTATACAACGCCCTCCGTGGAGGTGTTGTTTCTTCTTGGTTCTCTCCGATTTGGAAGTCCAAGACCCCCCCCAAATTAAAATCTTTATGTGGCAAGCCTTTCATGATAAACTCCCTTCATCGGAATAGATCCGTAAATGGAACAACGCTCGCAGTGATTTGTGCGTGTTGTGTGGGGATAAGGAGAATGCTGCTCTCATTTTCTTTCGCTGTAATCTTGCGATATTTTCCCGGAGTTGTAGTCGTTCTTGGTTGGGTGTTAATTGCGCCCCGAGGTCTTTTGGGGAGGTCAGGGTCCTGGCCCGGTCGCTTGAGCCTAAGCCCCAACGGCTTTTCTGGATTTGCTTGTCTGCTGCTTGCTGGGTGCTCTGGACAAGTCGGAACAAGTTCATTATCGAAAGGACTTTTCCTAAATTTCTCGCAGCTTGTGTTTATAAACTAATCGGCTTCTTACAGATGTGGAGATACTTGAGTAAGGATGCAGACCAGAAGGACATGGTGTCAATCATTGCCAAGATGAAGATTACTGCGGCGTCATGTCTTCCTCCAAGGCTAGATAATGGTGGTTGATCTTCGGCTTGGCTCAGTCTTCCTGTTCTCTGTTGTTCCGTAGGTAGTTGCCCTGCGTGCTGTATTTGGCTTCGGTCATGTATCGAACTCCTTTTCGTTGTTTGTGGCCGCTGGCCTCCGAACTGGTTTGGATTCTATCGCCTTGTTGACTCTGTCGTTGTGGCTTTATTTATAAAGTCGGGCATGAGCCTTTTATCTAAAAAAAGTAAAAGGATCCTGATAAATGCCACACATGTGGGCGTAAGGATGACAATTCCAAACATTTTGATGGCAATTTTAATTCATGTGAGATGACAACTTCAGCTAATACATGGCAACTTTTGTTAGTAGATGACAATTTTTGTTTTAACATGACAACTTCAACTCATAATTGTCATCTATACATAAAGAAAATTGTCATCTAAAAATTGTGTGGGCGGACGTGTCTCCGCCCACACGTGTGACATCTATTTTTTCCAAAATTAAAAACCCGAAGGTTCAAACTAGGTGACCAAACATACAAACCAAAGAAAATCGTTGGGGTCCAAGTTCACGTACTACACCAAATTACTCCTCTGATGTGTGAACATAAGCAAATGATTCCGTCTGCAATCTTTCAGTCCCTTCAAGGCACGCAGGAAACAGTGAGCTCGACAACCGGGTCAGTCATCGCTTCGAACAGAGGTATGATGTCGGAGGTCTTCTGCATCCTCAAAGTCGGTCAACACCTGTCAAGAAGACTTCCTCACCGGGTCAACAACCAATGAAGCAACAGCTTGTCACCTACGCCGCGTTCCCGCCATTGCTGGATGGATCCACTCAACAGAAAATTGCTCGTCTCCTCCTCCCTCGACGACGCTTCCCAGGTTTTACAAACCCAACTAGACCTAAACACGGCCAAGACGCTGGGTGAAGGACGTGGAGCAAAAAGTACAACGCGTGCAGCATCGCACGGCCGCGTGCGTCGCCATCGGTACTACCACCACCACCACGCACGGTTTCCTCTCCCTTTCTCGTCTCTTTCTCTGTCAACCTCTCTCCGAAGCCAAGAGAGCGAGCAAGCCTCGGTGCAAGCTCTAGAGTGAGTCTAGTCTAGAAGACAGGGGTGGCAAACAACCATAGGAGTATTATTTTCTCCACCTCGTCATGCTTGGCCTATGTTAATTGTAATGTCAGTGACAAATCTTTCACCCTTCACCCGCCCGCTAATAATAAACTATCCGGCATACCATTCCGCGGCAATTTTCTTTATAAACAAGGGGTGAGTGAGCCCCCTGCGCTGTGTTAGCAGCCAAGGTTCAGAGTACCAGTATATTCAGTGCCGTACCGCCGGTTTGTATTTACGCTGTAATCTGAAGTGTCTCAATCTCCCGTGCTCCACACGTGGCCACGCGCCAACGGTGCAAGAACTCACCCTAAAGTGTCTGAACTGAAAAGAAATGGGAAAAGAATCGAGCCTCCCTCTTTTCTTATAGCAATAATTCGGCGGATCCGGCAGCATTGCACCGGCAGTAACGAGGCGCGAATTGAGAGTTGAGACCGATACGCAGGGTATAAGCAAACAAAAACCTGCGCGCTGCGGGCACGGTTTCTTGTTGTTGGCCCTAGCAGCAGCGCAGGGGCAGGGACGGCCATTTTCGCCCTGCGTCGCGTACAAGAGACCAAGATGGTTCCTGGAAATCCAGCCGCGTTTTCTTCCCTCGCGCGCCCTGCACCTGGCTCGGCGACCACATCTTTTCATCTCCCTTTACCCCTCTCCCCTTATAAGAATCTTCAGCCTCGTAATGACAGCGAGCCACTGAGAAACCCTCCCTCGTTTCGGTCTACCGGTAGTGCACTACCCTCAGGCCTAGCTAAGCGCCAAAATCAAGCAACAACTTGCTAAACCAACCTCCAAAACCGAAAATTGTAGCTGAGATGCCGTCGTCATCCGCCCCCACTTCTTCTCTCTTCGTCATTGTGCCACTGGACGGCGGTGGCGCCACAGGCCGCCATGCCATGGACGCCTGCTACCTCTGCGGAAAGCCGCTCTTGAGAAACCTCGACATCTTTATGTACAGGTAACTTGCACGGGTTTGCTTGCTCCTTCAATTAGCTCCTGCTGGTCATAAGATCACCCGTACATGTACACACTATATATATTAGTGATGTTGTTTCTGATCCAGTGATCCGGGTTTCTTTCCCACTACGAACTACAGAGGGGACACGCCATTCTGCAGCGACGAGTGCAGGAGTGTGCAGATGGAGACGGACGAGGTACGAGAGAGGATTACCAACAACATTCTCAAGGATCGTGCTGCGAGAAACGACCAGCGCCATGGCACGGCTGCTTCCGAGCCCAGCATCTCCCGCTCGGCAAATGTGCCAGTTGCAAGCTAAGCTGTACGACGCTCAAGGAAGCCCTCTCCCCTCTTCATCATCATCAGAAATAAAAGAGGCACGGGTGATATAGTAGCCATCCGATGGAGAAACTCTTCTCTTTGAAGACTATGTATCGTCCGATCGAGATGAGCTAGCAAGCAAGCTGGAGTTCCATCCGCTTATTAAGCGCTCGCACTTCGCGTGTGTACACGAGCTAGAAGAATGCACAAGAAAGTACTGTGCGTGTGAGCGTCGATAACTTCGTCTACCTTGAATCTGACGACATTAGGTGATGCAGCAATGCAGCATGCTGGAAAATAATCGGAACTTGCTTGCTTGTGCTCGTTGTGGTAATTGTTTGTTCACCTCCTTCGGAGTTTGAACTATTAAACGATCCTACAAAAGGTGATCCTCCCGTAGCCCCTCTGGTTTTTAACTGGATCAGTGCTCACAGATGAGAATAATTCTCTCCTAAATTGGCCACGGACCCATGCTTTTAATGATTCCGTAGCTTCCACTCTTGTTCGTGAGATTCATCGGGTTGATTCCACGGACTCATGCTTTTAACTGTTGATGTACTCTGTACACATTGGTTCGGATCACACGGTCACACCTCGCTGGTGGTGGACTCTAGGGAGAGAAGTTGCTCGCCTTCCATCTAGGTTCCATTTTGGGCTGATAATGTCTGGTTTCATTTCTTAGTTATTGGTGCATTCGGTCAAAAACCCGCACGCGTCGGCCCCTTCCCCCTCCCGCGTCGCCCCCGCGCGGCGACCGGGAGGAACCCTAAATCCGAGCCGCCGCCGCCGCCCCTCCTCTCATCTCCCCCTCCTCCCCGCCGCCGCCCCTAGGCTCGGCCGGGCAAAGCCCGACCGGAGCCGCCGGCGGCGGGGTCTTCCTCGTCCCCTCGGCGGCTGGAGTTGGCGCGGGGCGGCTCCTCCGTCCTGGGCGCGGCGCGAGCGCCGGGAGCCGCGGCTCGGCGGCGAGCGGCTCCCCTCGGGGTCGCTGGTGCTGCTGTCTGCTTCGGGCGGCGCGTGGATGGCGGGCACGGTGGGTGGCTGGATTCAGCGTTGCGCCCAGATCTGGCCACACAGCGGCTTCGGGTTGTGGGCAGGGCGGGCTGCAGGCGGCCGCCCTGCCTCGGCCTTCGGCTGGCGGGGATGGCGGCGCGGCAGTGGTGGTGGCGGGGTGCGACGGTGGGGCGCGCCGGGGCGCAGGTCGGAACGACATCTGTCGGCTTGTCTCTCTGGTGGTGCGGGCTGTGGGCATCCTGGACCGTGGTCGGCCCTCTACGGTGATGGGTGGAGGCGGCGGCATGGCGGTGATGGATGGCGTGTTTGCTGAGATCTGGCGGGATCTTTTGGCTTCGGCGCGATGGTCCTCCCGGCGAGTAGTCATCAAGGCGGCCGGCGGTCTTTGGGGTCCACTTGACCGATGGGCGGGCTGACATCGGTGGCCTTGCGCGGATCTGCTTCATCAGTCGTGGTGGGGCGTTGGGGAGCTTGGTGGGAGGAAAGGGCAGCGCCGACGCTAGGGCTGCCCGTCGCGGGCACGGGGGTGTGCCTGTCATGGATGCGTCCGCTCCCCCTTCTCCCCACCCCTCGTCCGTTTGTGTGCGGCGGCAGCTCTGACGATGTCCAAGGCGAGATGTTGGTTGCGGTTTCGTCGGTCGTTGGGGTCTTCTTGGTCCAAATCTTCTCTCTTTGGCTGGCTTTGGGGTGGTCTGGATGCAAGGCGGAGGCCCTGGCGGCGGGAGGTGTGGCGTTCGTGGGCGAAGCGCGTTTCTCGGGTGCGGGCTAGCAACCATGTCCACGTGGGTGGTGTGGTTGTTGATGAGCGGCAAAGCATGGTGGTGGAGGGGTGGGAACGTCGGGGGTGCATATCCTGCTCGGTTTCTTCCCGGCCGATGGAGGCGGCGTTCGCGGACGTCTTAACCTTCTTGAAGGCTCCGTCATCGTTGCTCCCTCGTCTTCGCATGTCCGGGTGAAAACTCGATCCCCTAGATCTGGCGGTGGCGATACTACGGTGTCGTACCCTTCTTGGAGGCACCGCCTTGGATTCCATGCTTTATCGTGCTCGGCACCTTTGTATCTAGCCTAGGGTGTGTGTTGGGTGTGGGTGTGGCGTGCGTTTGTATCAGTCCGCTCAATTGTATCGTGGTGATGGTTGCTTTATAATATAAAGCGGGGCGAAAGCCTTTTTCGATAGGTTCCATTTTGGGGATGGTTGGTGAGTCCTCTAATTTTATCACCGATGGAAGCGTTGGAATTATTCGCCGCATGCATAGATGTTCGATGGGTGTATCTAGAGTCGTTCGATCACTTTTATGTGTGCATCCGCATGACAATTATCCTTTGCAGAACTTTGTTGCGCTTGATGCAATTTGCAAAGCCATCGACCGATTTTTTTCGTTTGACCACATCTTACAAAACACTTGTTTTTTTAGGAACACAGTACAACTCAGACACTCACATACACAAGTATACAATCACCCCTGTGACACACACACGCACACCCTACCCATATGAGCATCTTCGTAATATTGTGCCGATACATCATCTTGAGATTAACAAAGTCACCACCTCATCTTCGACAAAAATGTCTCCTTCTACTGAAAGCATATTACCGGAAGTCCTGGAATAAATCCAGGAAAATGGGAGCACCATTGTCAAATCTGGGATTTGAACTCTGGTGGGTGACGAGGGGGTGACCCCACGACTCCTGCGTGTGAAGATACCTGGTGCATACCAAGACGGAGGGAGCCTCGACGGGCCCACGACTGACCCACACAAAGCACCGATGTAGGAGTCCGCGGCCAACAAGGAGGTCAAGACTTGGCGTCCAAGCCGAAGCTAGTTTAGGAAATTATCTCAGTAACCTAAGTTGGACTCCTCAAGACCCATCCTAGTATATAAAGGCTGGGAGGGGCGACGGCTCAGGACATCCAATCTACAATCAACATCTCCAGTCTTGAGCGAACTCGCCTAGACCTCCACTGTAATCACCCCCTCGCATAATACAATCGAGCAGGAAGTGCTTCTCATATTAGCCGACGAGTATCGCCAACCTGTTCCTTCTCTACAATCTAACCCAGGGTCCATGACCATGGGATTTGCCGAGGCTAATCCTCGTCAGTGGGCTGGGGATACAACCATCCACCTAACCAACTCAACCACAGGTTGATTCGCTACAAAACGCTTGTTGCAAAGCTTCCTTTGCAACATGGGGCCAGTTGCAACGTCGTATTTTTCGATTCTTCACACTTTGTAGCCTCTTTTCCATCTTGCAAAAAGACGCTTCCTTTGCAACACATGATTAGTTATAGGAGTATTTTTTCCGCTTCCCCACATCCTCTACCCTCCTCTTCCACCTTGCAACAAGACGCTTGTTGGAAAGGAAACTTTGCAATAGGGGTCAATTGCAGCAGTGTTTTCTTCACTTACTCATACCCTGTAGTCCTTTCTTCTACCTTGCAACAATTTTTTGTGCCGCTGGTGGCCGCTGAGCCGTACCTTGATTGGTGTTGGAACCATTCCTCCGCAACAACGGTGCTGAGCCGCGATCCCCATCTACCGCTGCATGTGAACTAAATATGAAGATAGAAGACGAGGGTTGTAGAAGCAGCCAAGTGATACGCGAGAGATGATAATTGCTTCTCGCCCTTCGTTGGTTACCCCAAGTGGAAGGTGAGATGCAGCGTAGCGGCAAGTTTCCCTTTGTGAAGATACCAAGGTTGAGAGCGTCGACTAGTAGGACTCCGATAGTGGTAAGTAGGTGGTGAAGTGAACAATGACGACGTTCACAACTCAGAGTTGCTTAATTCACCTGGACCTGCACATAACACAAATAACTTTTCTCCCAACGAAGTTCAAAGAGGTTGTCAATCTCTTCGGTCTTATTGTTTACAAAGGATCAAAACGCAAGGGATAATGATAATGATAGCAACTGAAAGTAAAATAAGAAAAGTAAATAAGCGTGTAAACAATGATGAGAATATGGACCGGGGTCCCGTGATGTTCACTAGTGATGTCTCTCTCCCAAAAGACGATAAAACTGCTATGCGAGGTAAACAAATTACAGATGGGCAATTGACAGGATTATAAACGCACCGCAATGCTAACTATGCTACAAAAGAAAGGAAGATGCTCAAAAGCATGGGCAGTACGCCAAAATAGGTAGACCGAAATCCAACTTCATCTACTACTAATCATCCACCTTGAGATATCTATCCAGAACATCTCGCTGGTATTAAGTTGCGAGCCCAACCCAAAGTGTAAACCAAAGCAACAGACAACTGCATTAAAAGAACTTTGCGTAAAGTAAACAATCCTTGCAACTGCGATTAAAAGCACCGTTGTTTTCCCCCTTGTGTCAACAACACATCCCCTAGACTCATGTTTCTGTCACTCAATCGTGTCAGCAGGGGGCATGAACCCACAATCGAGCATAACGTTCCCTCTTGGAGTTACTACCTACTACTTGGCCAAAGCAATAAACAACAACGGAGAACATGCAAGAATTACTTAGGAACAAAAATATAAAAGATAAAAACCAAATATATTACTCTATCACAATCTGAACATAATCTCATAATCCATCAGATCCCATCAAAGTCAGCATAGCAACAACAGAAAGATTACATATGTGCCTCGATCATGTAGGGAAGCTCACGAGGTCTAAACCATGAAGAACAAAGAGGGGAGGAGAACATCACATAGCTAGTAATCACGAACCCATGGTCCAAAGGAAACTACTCACGACACATCCGGGAAGCGTACATGGTGAAGGGGAAGCTCCCCGAGGTCGATCCTCCCTCCGGCATGGTGCCGGGAAGAAGTCTGCTGGCGCTCCCGATCTTGGAAGCGCGGCGGCGGCGGAACATAGGCGAGATCGCGAAAAGGGGTTCTCCTTTCGGAAGTTTCACGTCATGGGGAATATATAGGCGAAGGGGGGCAGCCAGGGGGGCCACCAGGGGTCCAGGCGCCCCCCTGGCGCGGCCAAGCCCTAGGCCGCGCCAGGTGGCCGCCTGGGCACCTGGTGGTGGCCCCCTGGGCACCTGGTGGTGGCCCCCCGACCCTCCTTCGGGATTCTGGAGGCTTCCGATGCACTGATTTTTTATCCGATTTTTCCCGAATTTTTGGAGAACTTTTAATATGGGGGAAACCTGGAACAAAAAAACAGCAGAAAACAAAAACTGGCACGGGGGTGCACTGAGTTAATAGGTTAGTCCAAATATGATCAAAAGTGTATGAAAGTGTATCTAGATCATAGCAATATCACACGAAACATGCATGGAGCAAGCAGAAATTATCGATACGTTTGGGACGTATCACCACGCCGTTGAGGAAGACTTGATTCGGGGGAAGGGAATATGTAAATGGAGAAAGGGAGGAAGACGGTGGATGTGGCATGGATGAAGATACGGTTGTGTGCGTACGGATGATTCGTGGTTGGAAGGAGTTATGTTGCTGAAACAACCGTTGTGTGCAGTTTCTGCCACATGATCAAATTAATTGGACGACGTACAAGGCGGCGGATGAGTGAGAGGTATCAACCTGGTGGATAACCCGTGGTGCCGTAGGATCCATTTGCAAACCACCAAGTTGAGATGATGAATCTCTGGTTTTGAGGAGGCCTGAGAGGCCCTCCGCTGCAATCAAGAACATATAAGGTGATATGGGGTCTCCCTACCTGATCCACCTTGTGGGTTTAGACTCCTCAAGTTTCTTACCCTTAAACATAACCGGGTACGATACCGTAGTAACCAAACTCATAACCACTGAGACCCATGATACACGAGATAGCTTCTCGTCCCTCGTTGGTTACCCCAAGTGGAAGGTGAAATGTAGCGTAGCAGAAAGTTTCCCTTAGCGAAGATGCTAAGGTTTAAAGTATCAAACCAGTAGGACTCCAACAGATACAAGTAGGTGGTGAAGTGAACAATGATGTCGTTCACAACCTAAGGTTGCTTACTTCACCTGGACCTGCACACACACATATAGCTTCGCTTCCCAACGAGTACAGAGGAGTTGTCAATTCCTCCAGCCTTGTTGTTTACGAAGGATAAAACGCACGGGATAATAATGATAGTGTTAGCTACGGAAAAGTAAATACTGAAAGTAAATTGATAGTATAAACAATAGTAGAAATATGGACCGGGGTCCTATGATGTTCACTAGTGATGTCTCTCTCCCAAAAGACGATAAAATAGCCATGCGAGGTAAACAAATCACAGCTGGGAAATTGACAGGATTATGTGCGCAAACCAATGCTAATTATGCTATGCAGAAAGGAAGAGGCTCAAAAGCACGGGCAGTACGCCAAGACAAGTAGACCGAAATCCATCTGCATCTACCCACTAATCATCCACCTTGAGATATCTATCCAGAACATCTCGCTGGTATTAAGTTGCGAATCCCACCCAAAGTGTAAACTCAAAGCAACAGACAACTGCATTAAAGAACTTTGCGTAAAGTAAACAATCCTTACACCCGCAAGTAAAAGCACCGTTGTTTTCCCCCTTGTGGCAACAACACATCCCCTAGACTCATGTTTCTGTCACTCAAGCTAGTCATCGGGGGGCATGAAGCCACAATCATGCATAACGCTCCCTCTTGGAGTCACTACCTACTACTTGGCCAAAGCAATAAACAGCAACGGAGAACATGCAAGAGTTACTCAAGAACATAAATATAAAAGAAGAGAATCAAATATATAACTCAATCACAATCTGAACATAATCTCATAATCCATCGGATCCCAGCAAACTCAGCATAGCAACAGCAGAAAGATTACATATGTGCCTCGATCATGTAGGGAAGCTCACGAGGTTTAATCCATGAAGAACAAAGAGGGGAGGAGAACACCACATATCTACTGATCATATACTCATGGTCCAAGGTGGACTACTCACGGTTCATCCGGGAAGCATCCATGGTGGTGGAGATGCTCCCGGAGGTGGTTCCTCCCTCCGGCAGGGTGCCGGGAAGAGGTTTTCTGGTGCTCCCGATCTTGGAAGCGCAGCGGCGGCGGAACAGAGGAGAGATCGCGAAAAAGGGTTCCGTCCCCGAGGGTTTCTCGTCACGGGGAATAAATAGGAGAAAGAGGCAGCCAGTGGTGGGCCAGGGGCTCCAGGCCCCCCCTGGCACGGCCAGGGGTGGGGCCGCGCCCTCTGGCCGCCTGGGGCCCGCTGGCTCCCCTCTGGCCCCCCTCGGGCTCTTCGCGAAGCTTTCGGTACGCTGATTTTTCCTATATTTTTCCCGGAATTTTTCTCGTACTTTTAATAAGGGGGAAACCTGAAATAGAAAAACAACAGAAAACAGGAACTGGCACTGGGGTGCACTGAGTTAATAGTTTAGTCCAAATATGATCAAAATTGTATGGAAGTTCATTAATATCATAGCAATATCACACAAAAGAGGCATGGAGGAAACAGAAATTATAGATACGTTTTGGATGTATCAACATCCCCAAGCTTAATTCCTGCTCGTCCTCGAGTAGGTAAATGATAACAAGCATAATTTCTGTGGTGACATGCTAACAACCATATAAGAACTTTGTAATTAAAGCAATCAAAGCATGCAATTCAATTCAAGTCATAACATGCAAGAGTCTATATCTAGTATTGAAACAAGCAACATAAGAACATAAAGGTGCAAGAGCTCTCGCTGTCCGTGACTCGAATGTATCCAAATGGTGTTTGCGTGCAAGAAAGGGGATAGGGATATACGAGAAAAAAGTATTTTTAAGTTGAGAACTCAATCTAATAAAGTGTCAAACTTGGTATTCTTTGGAATCTTATCTTGACTCATCCCCAGACCACTAGCCAGGTACAAGTCAAAATGATCCACTCCTTTTCAACATTTTGAGCACTCATGCAATGGATGAGCGTAAGCAAGAAAGTTGACACTTAGGATGGAAAAGATAGAATAAGGTGGAGGAGGAAGACAAAAAGGTGTGAAAGGCTCACATCAATGAGGACAATCATAGGCGAGAGAAAGCCAAATGATAGATATGATGTGAGGAGTAGGGATTGCCATGCAACGGATGCACATATGAGCTAAGGTAAGCTCTCCAATGGAACTAGTGGGGGTGCATCCAACTTTCTTGCTCAAGAAGACCTAGAGCTCTTTTGAGTAGGCTCATCATTGGAATATACAAGCCAAGTTCTATAGTGTGAAGGTCTCCACATATCTATATGCATGAATGATAATCTCTATGGAGTACAAGATATAAGAGGGAGTACGAGTGTGGATCTCTCAAAAGGAATAGTAGTGTGCCCCCTTCTCTCTTTTTATTTCTTTTTCTCCTTTTTCTTTCTTTTTCTATTTTTTTGGTGGCCTCAATGGCTCTTTCTATTTCTCTCATTTGTCCTCTTTGGGATCTTTTGATTTTGTTCTCTTTGGGATATTTTAGTTTGTCCTCTTTGGGGTCTTTTGATTTTGTCCACTTTGGGATCTTTTCCTCACTTTACGGGCAACACTCTATATATTACAAAAAGTATAGAAGATCTTTCACACTTTAGAAAGTACTCAAATCATAAAGAAGATGTAACTATCATGATGTATGCAAATGTATGCCTCTGCCAGTGTAGCAGGATATGCAATGATACTAGCGCGTCATGTAGCAACGATTAGGGCAAGGCCCAACTAGCATGCGGCTCATCGATCAAGCAAGTAGCATGTATGACATGAAGATCAAGTCATGAGAAGATGGATGTTGCATGGAAATATATCTCGGAAAGGCTATGGAAATGCCTTGATAGGTAGGTATGGTGGCTGTTTTGAGGAAGGACATAAGGAGGTTTATGATGACAGAGCGTATCGTGCCAAGGGTTTGGATGTACCGGCGAAGGTGGACGCTAACTCTTGGAGTGAGAAGAAAGCAATGCACGACACAGAAGAGGCTAGAAAAATATGGGAAGGTGGAAGTGTCAACTTTCGAATACTCACATTAGTCCGAAGAACTCATGCACTTATTATCGGTAACTCTCAATCTAATAAGGAGGTTCACAAAGAGACAAGTACCCCGAGCAGGAGTGTATGGGGGTTTGGTTATCCTTGCGCATCCTCGACTCACTGTACGTGAGTGTACTCTAATATTCGACCCCTCAGAAGAGTAGTGATCCATCTAGTAGCTAGAGTTCTCAACTAATTTGTAGGTTTTGAAAATAAACACGGATTGCCCAAAATACGACATCTTTCACTAATAGGCTAAAGCTCTTGACACCAAAAGTCCAAAAATTACTCAAAACAATACCTCAAAACCATTGCAAGTTACTACTACAAAAGAATAGCAACCTCAATTACCTACTTCAAGTCAAGACACAAAACTCAGTGCAACAGGCAAACTCTCTAAACAAGATAAACATGCAAACTCAAGAGAGTTACAACAACAAACTAAACAAAATCTCTTAAAAAGATAAGCATGAAAACTAAGAGCAAAACATGGCAGTAGCTACGGAAAGATAAAGAACAAACACATCAAAGATAAGCATGAAAAGTCCTATGTTGTGTTCAAAATTTTGGAAGTGGAGCGTGTTTCTCTCCCACACAAAGAAAGCTGGGTTCTAACTTGTTATGAACAGCAAGCAAAGCTAAAGAAAACTAAAAATAAAACCTAAGAGCGAGACGCTCCAAGAATAGCACATAACGCATGAAGTGATAAAAATATAGTGAAATGAGAGACGAACTGATAATTGTCGATGGAGAAGGGGATGCACGGGGGCATCCCCAAGCTTAGACGCTTGAGTCTCCTTGAATATTTCTTGGGGATGCATGGGGCATCCCCAAGCTTGAACGCTTGGCACTTCTTAATCTTCTTTCATCATCTTCCCTCGCACACTTGAAAACTCCCTTCATACATAACTCATCATAATCTGATTAGCGAGGTTAGTACCCATAATAAAATAATTTTTCTCTACTGTAAATAAAGATAATCTTGAAGGGCTACTGTTTCTCAAGATTGAAAAAAAGTTTTTGCAAAGAAAAAGCAAGCTTAAGGTTTGCAAAACGAAGAAAAGGCAAAACAGGACAGAATCTGTGAAAAAACAGACCAGCAGGTAGTAAAGAATGTTTTAGGGATACTTATGCAACTCAAATAAAAAAACTCAAAACATACGAAAGTTTCGTAATTGTATAAAGCACACTTTGTAAAAAATTCAGCTCAAAAAGATGAACTGGGATTTTTCTCTGATTTTTCTAGTCACAAGGACAGAATCTGTTTTCTGGACAGCATGTCCCAACTTTCACTTCCCTTGTCGTATGAGGCTATAAAAGGCACAAAGCTTGAAAAGTAAAGATACAATGATGTTTCTACAGTAGTAACAATCATCAAGACCACTAAAAACAGAATAAAAACAAAAATGAAAACCTAAATTCGTTGCGGGCTGCCTCCCGAAAGCGCTTCTTTAAAGCCATTAGCTAGGCTTAATGCAAATAGAAGGAATCAAAGATCATCATAATAATCGGAGTTATAATATGATTCAAATGGTTCCTCAACAAGTTCATCCTTGTTTCTTTTAGGAAAGGGGTACACACCTTTTGCCTTCCCGCGTAGGCGTATTTGTCCCTTACCTATATCAATGAAGCCTTTCATGGCTCGGAGGAAATCCCTCCCAAGCACTATGTTTCCTTGGTTTGGCTTCATGACAAAGAAACCAACCATTGCAATCCCTTTAAGGAATGTCATTGGTACATATTTTATCCTTCCCTGGATCTTAGAAATATCTCCATTAGCATGTTCATGATAGGATGATAATTTGTCCATGTTAAATTTTAAAGAATCATAAACAACTTTTGGCATAGTAGAAACCATAGATCCAATGTCACAAAAGGCAAGGAAGTCTTGTTTAGAGATGCTAATTCTAACAAAGGGTTCCCAATCACCATCTATCTCATAAAAATCTTTCTTATTTGGCTGGGGTTTCTTTGCCTTTTTCAAGTCTAGAGCATCCAACCTTTTTTCAATAGTAGCAAGTCCATCTATAATAGTATCAAAGCTATGATCATAAACAAAGTAACTAGATAGACCATGTATAATTTCAAGAGCTCTAGCTTCATCACAAGCTAAGAAATCCCCTTCAGCTATAATATCAAGAGAGTGCTTGCACCATCTAAAAATACCATGGAATTTTTTTCTAAGCACAATTTTTATAGGTATCCAAGGCATAACTCTCCTATGTGCATCAGAAATTCTATCCCAAGCCTTCTTCATATTTTCTCCATCCCTTTGATGGAAATCTAAGACCTCAGACTCCCTCAAGGCACCAAATCATAACATGCTTGACTAAATAGAAAGGATAACTAAAAGCAAGATAACTATTTTTTTGTTTTTTGATAAAAGACACTAAAGAAAAATTGAAAGGTAAACTAACAAGACTAAAAAGCAAAGATAAAAGATAGTGTGTAACTCCCCTATCTTGAAGAGTGGAGTCCCCGGCAACGGCGCCAGAAATTTTCTTGATTCACGAGATAGCTTCTCGTCCCTCGTTGGTTACCCCAAGTGGAAGGTGAGATGTAGCTTAGCAGCAAGTTTCCCTTAGCGAAGATGCTAAGGTTTAAAGTATCGAACCAGTAGGAATCCAATAGATACAAGTAGGTGGTGAAGTGAACAATGGCACCGTTCACAACCTAAGGTTGCTTACTTCACCTGGACCTGCACACACACAGATAGATTTGCTTCCCAACGAGTACAGAGGAGTTGTCAATTCCTCCGGCCTTGTTGTTTACGAAGGATAAAACGCACGGGATAATAATGATAGTGATAGCTACAGAAAAGTAAATACTGAAAGTAAATTGATAGTGTAAACGATAGTAGAAATATGGACCGGGGTCCTATGATGTTCACTAGTGATGTCTCTCTCCCAAAATACGATAAAATAGCCATGCGAGGTAAACAAATCACAGCTGGGAAATTGACAGGATTATGTGCGCAAACCAATGCTAATTATGCTATGCAGAAAGGAAGAGGCTCAAAAGCACGGGCAGTACGCCAAGACAAGTAGACCGAAATCCATCTGCATCTACCCACTAATCATCCACCTTGAGATATCTATCCAGAACATCTCGCTGGTATTAAGTTGCGAATCCCACCTGATACGTCCAAAACGTATCTATAATTTCTGCTTGCTCCATGCATGTTTTGTGTGATATTGCTATGATCTAGATACACTTTCATACACTTTTTATCATATTTGGACTAACCTATTAACTCAGTGCACCCCAGTGCCAGTTCCTGTTTTCTGCTGTTTTTCTATTTCAGTTTCCCCCATATAAAAAGTGCCAGAAAAATTCCGGGAAAAATACAAGAAAAATCAGCGTACAGGAAGCTTCGAGAAGAGCCCGGGAGGGGCCAGAGGGGAGCCAGGGGGGCCCAGGCGTCCACCCGGCGCGGCCCCACCCCTGGCCGCGCCAGGGGGGGCGCCTGGGGCCCCTGGTCCACCTCTGGCTGCCCCCCTTCGCCTATTTATTCTCCGTCCCGGGAAAACTCCAGAGGAGGAACCCTATTCCGCAAACTCGCCTCTGTTCCGCCGCCGCCGCGCTTCCAAGATCGGGAGCACCAGAAGACCTCTTCTCGGCACCTTGCCGGAGGGAGGATTGACCTCCGGGAGTCTCCTCTCCACCATGGATGCTCCCCGGATGTCTCGTGAGTAGTTTTCCTTGGACCATGGGTCCGTGATCAGTAGCTATGTGATGTTCTCCTCCCCTCTTTGATCTTCATTGTTTAGACCTCGTGAGCTTCCCTACATGATCGAGGCACCTTTGTAATATTTCTGCTGTTGCTATGCTGAGTTTGGAGGGATCTGATGGATTATGATATTATGTTCATATTGTGATAGAGTAATATATTTTGTTTTTATCTCTTATATTTTTGTTCCTAAGTAATTCTTGCATGTTCTCCGTTGCTGTTTATTGATTTGGCCAAGTAGTAGGTAGTGACTCCAAGAGGGAACGTTGTGCTAGATTGTGGGTTCATGCCCCCCGATGACACGCTTGAGTGACAAAAACATTTGTCTAGGGGATGTGCTGTTGCCACAAGGGGGAAAACAACGGTGCTTGTAACCGCGGTTACAAGGATTGTTCACTTTACGCAAAGTTCTTTTTATTGCAGTTGTCTGTTGCTTTGGGTTTACACTTTGGGTGGGGCTCGCAACTTAATACCAGCGAGATGTTCTGGATAGATATCTCAAGGTGGATGATTAGTAGTAGATGCAGATGGATTTCGGTCTACTTATTTTGGCGTACTGCCCGTGCTTTTGAGCCTCTTCCTTTGTTTTGTAGCATAGTTAGCATTGCGGTGCGTTCATAATCCTGTCAATTGCCCTTCTGTAATATGTTTACCTCGCATAGCAGTTTTATCGTCTTTTGGGAGAGAGACATCACTAGTGAACATCACGTATCCCGGTCCATATCCTCATTACTGTTTCCAAGCTATATTTACTTTACTGCTTTTACTTGCTATCATTATCCCTTGCGTTTTATCCTTTGTGAACAACAAGACCAGAGAGATTGACAACCTCTCTGAACTTCGTTGGGAACAAAGTTATCTGTGTCTGTGTGCAGGTCCGCATCAGTGGAGCCGCTGACACCTACTTATCATCTCTGGAGTCCTACTGGAGACAAACCTTGGTATCTTCACCGAGGGAAAACTGCTGCTGCACTACATCTCAAACCTTCCACTTGGGGTAACCAACGAAGGGCGAGAAGCCATCAAGCAAGTTTTCTGGCGCCGTTGCCGGGGACTCCGAGTGCTAAGATAGGGGAGTTGCACACTACCCTTTACCTTTGTTTTTTTAGTCTTGTTAGTTTATCTTTCAGATTTTATCTTTGTGTCTTTTATCAAAATTTACAAAAAAATCTGCCACACTTGCTGCTACTATGGGTTCCACTGAAAACACCAAGTTGTGTGACTTCACTAGTCACAACAACCAAGACTTTATCTGCACTCCCATTGCCACACCTGCCACTTCAGCTACCTCTTATGAATAAACCTGCTTTGCTAAACCTTGTTATGAGAGATCAATTCTCTTGTGCTGGAGATGCTGCTGCTTTACACTTGAATAATTTTGTTGAATTATGTGATATGCAAAAGTATAAAGAAGTAGAAGGTGATGTTGTTAAGCTCAAGCTCTTTCCCTTCTCTTTAAGGGGAGATGCTAAAATCTGGTTTCAATCTTTGCCTAGAAATAGCATAGATTCTTGGGATAAGTGCAAAGATGCTTTTATAGGGAAGTACTACCCTCCTGCTAAGATTATCCAATTGAGGATTAATATTATGAATTTTAAGCAATTGGATAATGAACACGTTGCCCAAGCTTGGGAACGAATGAAATCTCTTGTTAAGAAATGCCCACAGTTTTATGCCATTAATAGGTTAGTCCAAATATGATCAAAAGTGTATGGAAGTTCATCAATATCATAGCAATATCACACAAAAGAGGCATGGAGCAAGCAGAAATTATAGATACGTTTTGGACGTATCAACCCACTTATCAGAAAACCAAGTTTCTACATAGCTTCCTTCAGGTAGGGCCACTCGAATCTTCCATAGGCTTTCATCATATAGAGCTTGAAAGAAGAATGACGATGCTTTAAAGATTTGTTTCATTTCATAAAATGTAATTAAGCACTCACAGGCCACAGTGATGTTATTCGTGATAAGTCGATCAGAAACAAAAGCTGACTGCTCAAAAGATATGATATCAAGGAGAATCACCTTCAGATGGTTGGCCATGACCTTGGAGGCAATTTTGTATTGAACGTTGCAAAGACTTATGGGGGGATTGTGTGAGAAACATCGAGTTTTTCACCTACGGAATGACGACAAGGCATATGTCTTTATGCTTTCCGCGCTTTCCTCACCATTACTTATTAGGATAACAATTTTTGTAACCTCCTCACTTCATATATCCCAATGCTTCTGGAAGAAATGTGTCGGAAAGCTTGAGTGGGAACATTTGGAACAATGCCTTTTTCACCTCCTCTCTAATATAGGGTGCATCCAAGGATAGATTGCAGAGACATCTTGGAGAAACCTCATCCATGTTCAGAACACCCACAGTAGTGTAGAGGGTTCAATAAAAATGTGTTTCATTTGTTCCAGTTCCTCGATGCAGCCAATCACATCACCGTTGTCGTTATGTAGAGCCTTGATGAGTTTCTCGGTTCCTCAAAGATTCCCGCAAGTGGAAGAAACATGTGTTTCTATCTCCACTGGCTAGCCACTCGATCCGTAACTGCTGCTTCCAGAGGATCTCCTCTCTATGCTACAACTCGATAAGGTGATTCATGATATTGATCTCTTGAGGCGTAGGGCCGACCTGACTAGGGACCGATCTGAATAACTCTAGTTCCCTCTTCACCCTTTCGATTTTGCGCCAAATGTTTCCAAAGGTGGTTCGGTCCCATTTTGCCAGATCACCAGAGAGACTAAGAAGTTTCTCATGTATTTTCTTAATCGAAGCCGTTATGGTAATCGAGTTCCATGTGACCTGTACACGCGATTTCAACTCATCATGAGAGTCCCACAGATGCTCATATTTAAAGGGCCGAGCCCCTTTTGATGTGTTAAGGTAGGATCAAAACGAAGCACTATAGCAACATGATATGAACAAGCATCAACATGATGTTAAACTTGGGATGTGGGGGACATTGAAATCCATTTCGAATCGACGACTCGATCTAGTCGTAGCCTTGTGTATGTGCCTATCACAACTCGCTTTTCAAAAGTTCACAGAATGCCAGTGTGCCCCAGGTCCAGTAATCCACAAACGTCCAAAGCATCTCGGAAACCATCAATTTGTGATTGGCTTCGAGTTCCAACCCCTTCATACTCAGAATGGTATAAAACTTCATTGAAATCACCCGTAGTGACCCATGGGATCACAAGTGATACTGTAATTGATCTAAACATGTCACTTGTTGTATATATGTTCGGAAATTGATCTTCGCCATAGATACATGAGTCTCCAAGAAGAGGATCCGAGGTGAGAAATAACATAATCAATGTGATACCTAGAGGAGCCCTTAAGTTTCAGCTTTATTTGTTCGTGCCATAAAATTAGAAGACCACCGTTACATCCTGAACTGACCACGGCAAAAGCTTTATTATACCCAAAATAAAGCGATAAGTTCAGATTTATTAATCTATCTTTCCACTAAGCACACAAGGTTTTGGGTACCGGGTGAGAAATTCGGTTACTGCCCGGTACCCGCACTTCTCGCTACCCCACGGTATATGAGTAGCTCGAGAAAAAAATCTCGGTTATTTAAATTTTTTAGAAATTAAACGCTCAATAACATTTAATTAGACAAGGAACTCTAACAATTCTGGTAAATATTTGTGGTGTATTGGTAGGAAAACTCCTCCTCATCGCTGCGGGTGCTGAGGTCGCTGGTTCAACGCACTGTTTTGCCATTTTTTCTACTCCATTCTATCCATAATATGTGCCGCTTATTTTTTTATTAAACTAGTAATATTTTTTTACTAGATAAGAGACATTTATTAGGAATCGAAGGGAGTACCTTTTAGAGAAAAGGAAGTGCTGTAGTTGAAAAAACACGCTCGGCAGGGAGATCAAATTGAACTTCAAACCAAATACTCGTCATGCAGTTGGGCTCATGACTAGCCATTGGGTTAGCATTACATTAGTAATA
Source organism: Bromus sterilis (assembly GCA_950022295.1). NCBI lineage: Eukaryota > Viridiplantae > Streptophyta > Magnoliopsida > Poales > Poaceae > Bromus > Bromus sterilis. The sequence goes on from OX465599.1 coordinate 62,071,429, forward strand.
CTAATAAGGTAACCATTTATCTATATAAATGTGAAAATATTTGAATTCAAAATTTGATTTCAAATTTCGTCCGAATTTTTCCGAAATTTCATGGTTACCGCGGTAACCATGAATCTCGCTCCCCCCAAGAAAAAAACTTCAATTCAAAAACCAAAACCTTGAGCACAACATGGTAGGGGTAAACATGTTCACGAGTTTCACGAACCTTACGAACTGTCGTGACATAGCGGACTGCGCCCGACAGCTCACGTCAGGGGTGTCCACCATTTGCGTTTTATTTTGGTTTCCCATCTTTGTACGCTTAGGCTACTCATAGTGGAGAGTATCATATAGTAGTATGGTATGATACTAACTTCATAATGCATAGTAAACTAATATTATAAGTGATCTTATTTATTGACATGCATGACTGATGGCGGTGAAGTTAATAGGTTTAGTTGGGTTGCATCCCCCGTTAACCGCGCCAATAAACGATTCTTGATAACCCACAAGTCTAGGGGATCAATTGTAGCTTTTCGATAAATAAGGATGTCGATCCCACGAGGAGCAGAAGGTACTGATAAGTGACACTGGATAAGGAAAGGTTGCACACACTCAAAGGTAAATATTTAGGGGTTTTTGGTTTAAGCAACAGAAAAGTAAAAGACAAGCAAAGTAAATAAGGTAACTGAGGAGTAGCAAGTGGCCCAATCCTTTCACAAGGATAAGACTAGGAACTAAACTTATAAAAGCTAAAGCGTTCTCGAGAACACACGGGAGAGATAGCCACGTTACTTTCACCATACTCCGCCAAGTAATATGTATTATGTTGATAAGTGTTGGTGGGTGGATCAATGCTAGTACACCCTCTAGACTAAGATAAGTGTACTCTTATGATTACACACCTTGCAAGCATACGCAATACAAGGTAGTAATTAAGGCATAAGCCTAACCACAACATTACGATCAAGGATCCATAATTCCCTTGTGCAAAAGTGTGCGAACTGGGGTTCAGGTTTCTGTCTCTCCGGCAACCCACCATAAGCATCATTTGTGCACAATGTATTCCTCTAGGCCCATGAAAGGTGAAGTGTTAAGTGTTTGACCCACATAACGCCACTAGAGAAATAACAACACAACTTAAGTATCAAACAACACATAATACTTCAACATCATATGACTACTAACAACTAGACTTCTCCCATGTTCTCAAGAACTAAAGTAACTACTCACAAGACATAATAGAGATCATGATCAGAGGTGATAGATGGGTGGCAAACAATCTGGACACAATGATATTTACCCAACAAAACTCAATAGCATTCACCACAGAGTAGTAATCAACACCAACAGAGTAGAGAGGATAGATAGTACGGATTACAACACAAGTTGCAATTGTGAGATGAGATGGGATGGAGATGGAGATGGTGCTGATGTTGGGGATGATGTTGATGATGATCTCGATGATGCCCGTGACGATGATGATGATGATGATGGAGACGATCTCCCCTTCCGTGAGGTGATCTCCCCGGCGGAATCTGCCCGCCGGAGATGGCTTTTCTTCTCTGTAGGTTTCCGCCCCGTGGCGGCGGCTAAACACAGGAACTTTTCTCTTCTTAGGGTTTTCGACCCAGGGGGGTCTTATAGGCGAGAAGGGGCACCGAGGGGGGGCCACCAGGCATCCAGGAGGGTGCCTGGCGCAGCCAGGAGGGGGGCCGCGCCAGGCACCCTTCTGGCTGCCTTGTGGGTCCCCTCACCTCCATCTTCGGTGATCCCCAGTCAATTCCCATAAAAACGATCCCCGTAAATTCTCATCGCATTTGGACTTGATCTGATTCAGCAACTTGGTGTTCACTTTTCACCGCTGAATTCTGGTTCTGCTGCTTCGGCACCGGAAAGTTGTAAACTGTGTAAAACAAGCCAAAACAACATAAGAACAATACTTTAAAGTGGAATATATCAATGAATAGGATGAAATTACAATATAAAATAGTGATGCATTTTGGACGTATCAACTCCCCCAAGCTTAGACCTTGCTTGTCCCCAAGCGATTGCTGATCTCGGTAAACCTGTCCACAAGTTTAGAGAGTGAAGTATCGATAAAAGAATACGAACAAGAAGCATCAAGATTTCTCACCAAACTGAAGCATCCTCAACAGCAACCTCAACTCATAAGGTCCTTATGAGAAAGTAGTAACAATTATAACAAAGTAGGACCTGGAAAACTCATCAAATCATGGAAAACATAGCCTTGGTCAAGGAACAACTAATAACTTTTACTTTTTCTCTTTTCACTTATAATGGAACCAGTTGAAGCTTTGGAAAGAACATGTTATCAGTCAAGAAGTGCACATGTTAACACAAAGTAAGATGTTTACTCAGCATAAGCTTTTGCAAACAACTCACTTATCAAAAGATAATGTCAACAAAGATGTAACATGCTAACTTTCAATGCAGCTTTGTATGCAAGAATCTTTATTAACATCAAGTGTCTGTTGTCTCTCAAGAAGGAAGGAAGTAGGAAGGACTGACTCAGCACAAAAAAAAGGATAAACCCCATGCAAAAGGGTAAGCAGGGAAAAATCATGTGCCATATCTAGATCAAACAGAATAAAAACAGACTTTTGGGAGGTGCATGATCCGTCAACGACTGCTGATAGATAACTCACTCACTTCATGATTTGGACAAGTTTCGAGGAACGGCTCCCACGTGGGGACGATCACATCCCCTTAAATTCCTTTGTTTACCACTCATAAATGGGCGAAGGAACTTGTGTGTTAGTATTTATATTTTACGAGCTGGGCACTCATGCCAGTCCCTTCTCGTATTAGGGGTTTGCAGATTAGGCATGCAATCCCAAGATAAAACTTATCCAAATTAAGAAGATCATGGGTTACCCACCACTTCCTCATGAGCTGAATCAGTGGCACAAAACAGAAGATTTTGAACATCTAGAGATAGCACACAAATTATATACTTTAGGAGTGGTAGTGCAATACCACAAATAGGAAGGTATGGTGGACTCAAGTGGAAGATGTTGGTTTCAGGGTATGAAAGTACAAGCAGAATTCCACTTAGTACAGAGTTTTGGCTAGCAAGGCTTTGAGAGACCAGACAATTGATGACAACTTAGATGCAAGCAATACAAAGCATAAACATTAAAACTAGCATGAAACATCAAGTTGTCTTCCTTGTCAACATAACACTTCAAGCATAATAACACAAAGGTTTTGGCTATGTCGCTACTTTGAGAAAAACATGCTTGTTGTTTCGACCAAAGCTATACTTGCCAAGATTTAAATAAAGTTTTTGAAGCCATACCTGATATAAGGTCAATACTCCCCATAAGAATCAGCTCATAATGTCGATTGCTTGAAGAGAATACCGAGTGCAGCGAAGAAACCAATAGACTTCTCATTAATATTCCTTCATAGACGACCCACACCCACGGATACAAAGCTCTCCACAAAAGGAGTGATAGACCTCAATGAAACACCTATTTCATAAAGTAACTTCCCTAGACATGATACGACTCTACTTGACTCCTAAAGACAAAGATAAAAGATAAAGATACCGGGCACTCCCCAAAGCTTGGAACAAGCTAAGGGGATGCCATTACCCGAGGAGATTTACTCCTCATTCTTGTTCTTGTTGGTGACGTACTCCTTGGCGAAGCGCTTCCATGGCAGCTGTTCTCCAGTCTCGAAGGACATTCCCGTCTCCAGGATCCTGCACTCAGCACCTAAACCCATGCGCAGAAACTTTAGTTCATACTCAAAGTTCTGGTTCTGTAGATCATAGATCTGTGCTTGGAGCCCATAAACTTTTTCTTCTAGTGCGGCCAGACTTGACCACATCTCCTTCATCTCTTTCTTGTGGGAAGCCTCGATCTCGTTCATGATGTCAAAGTTAGCTTCAACACCACGCTCCACCATCTTCTTGAACTTGAAGACCTAATGTTCCATCTCCTTCAGCCGCTCCTCGGTGCTCCCCTCCTTGACTGGTCCCTTCAGATCCTCCTTGTGGAGAACACCGTCCTCCACACGAAGGACCTGGGGGTGCTTCCTCACCTCAGCGAGGTAAGGGTTGATGACGTTGACGACGAACTTGTCCTTGGGGAAACTTGGGGAAGCCATGGCACCTAGATCTGCTGAAAGTTTTCCTGGCAGAAACAAACCGAGAAAGAAAACACGCGAAATCGAGAGCTACGGTGCCGGGACTATCCGGGCAAATATATAGCAAAAATTTCTGCAACAGAAGGAAGGTTTCAAGCCTAGGTGGAGTCGGAGTCCAGGGTACCCAGGAGGGTGCCTGGCGCGGCCAGGAGGGGGGCCGCGCCAGGAGGCCTCCTGGGCCCCCTGGAGCTCCTCTCCGGCTCCACTCGGTCTTGGAATTTTCCTAATTTTGCAAAAACCTTGAAAAGTAAACTTTTATTGACGTTCGCGATGTTTCCTTACCGTAATACATACCTCTTCTTATTCTTCTCCTGCCGGAGTCTGAAACTGGGCTGCAACATGCTCTTCATGAGTTCTTCTATATATCATGTTTGCATCCACATTGATTGGATTGCCTGCCATATAATGTTTGAGTCTTTGTCCATTCACAACTTGAGGTTTGGTGCCTTCGAAATTATTGATCTTGATTGCACCAGACCGATATACTTCTTCGATATGAAAAGGTCTTTCCCATCTGGAAAGTAGTTTACCTGGAGAAAACCTGAAACGAGATCTAAACAACAAAACTTTATCACCAACATTAAATTCACGTTTCAGATTTTTTTTATCGTGCCACTTCTTTACCTTTTCCTTGAACATTTTAGCGCTCTCGTAAGCTTCACTCCTCCACTCTTCTAGAGAAGTCAAGTTCATGAGACGCTTTTCACCAGCTAACTTTGGGTCAACATTTAGCTCTCTGACAGCCCAAAAAGCCTTGTGCTCTAACTCTAATGGTAAATGGCAAGCCTTGCCATAGACCATTTTATACGGAGACATGCCCATGGGGTTTTTGTAAGCAGTTCTATACGCCCACAAAGCATCTCCTAACTTCTTTGACCAGTCCTTTCTAGAACTGTTTACTGTCTTCTGTAAGATCAACTTGATCTCCCTATTGGTGAGCTCAACTTGCCCACTCGTTTGAGGGTAGTACGATGATGCAATCCTATGATTGACATCGTAGTTGGCTAGAGCTTTCCTAAAAGCTCCATGCGTGAAGTGTGACCCTCCATCTATCATGAGGTACCTTGGTACTCCAAACCTAGGAAAAATTACGTCCTTGAGCATTTTCAAAGATGTCTTGTGATCAACACTCTCAGTGGGGATTGCTTCAACCCACTTGGTTACATAATCAACAGCAACTAAAATGTGTGTGTACTTGTGTGAAGGAGGAAAAGGACCCATAAAATCAAAACCCCAACCATTGAAACGTTCGATCACTAGTGAGTAATTCATAGGCATCTCATTTCTCCTGCTAATGTTACCAACTCTCAGACACTTATCACAAGATAGAACGTACCTTCGGGCGTCCTTCAAAAGAGTAGGCCAATAAAAACCTGATTGTAAAACTTTATGTGCGGTCCTTTCACCGGCATGATGTCCTCCATAGGGACTATCGTGACATTGTCGAAGAATGTCCTGCTGCTCGTGCTCCGGTATACACCTTCTTACGATCCCGTCCGCACCTTCTTTGAAAAGATGTGGGTCATCCCAAAAGTAGTGCCTCAAATCCGTGAAGAATTTCTTCCTCTGCTGAAATGTAAAACCTGGAGGCAAAAACTTTGCAACGATAAGATTTGCATAATCTGCAAACCAAGGGTCGGAATGAGAGTGTACTTTTACAACAGCAAGCTGTTCATCTGGGAAACTGTAATTGACTGGAATAGGATCGTGCGGGATATCTTCCATCCTTGAAAGATTATCCGCCACCGGATTGTCTCCCCTTTTCTATCGACAATCTGCAAATCAAATTCTTGAAGAAGGAGTACCCATCTAATGAGTCTTGGTTTGGCGTCCTTTTTCTGCATAAGATACTTAATGGCAGCATGGTCAGTATGAATAATAACTTTATAATCAACAATATACTGCCTAAACTTATCACAAGGAAACACCACTGCCAAGAATTCCTTCTCGGTAGTGGCATAATTCTTTTGAGCACTATCAAGTGTCTTGCTGGCATAATGGATGACATTCAGCTTCTTGTCAACCCTTTGTCCTAAAACAGCTCCAACAACAAAATCACTAGCATCACACATAATTTCAAAGGGCAAATTACAGTCAGGTGGTTGTACTATAGAAGCGGTTATCAAGGCTTTCTTAAGAACTTCAAAAGCTTCCTTACAATCTTCATCAAATACAAAAGGAGAATCCTTCTGGAGAAGATTGGTACGGGGTCTCGAGGTCTTAGAAAATTCATTGATAAATCTTCTATAGAAACCAGCATGACCTAGAAAACTACGAATACCTTTGATGTCCCTTGGATTGGGCATCCTTTCAATAGCTTCAATTTTTGCCTTGTCCACTTCAATTACCCTTTCGGAAATCTTGTGTCCAAGAACTATCCCTTCGTTAACCATGAAATGGCACTTCTCCCAATTGAGTACCAAATTCGTTTCTTCACATCTCTGCAAAACTTTATTAAGATTGTGGAGACAGTGGTCAAAGGAGTTTCCATAGACGGAAAATTCGCCCATGAAAACTTCTACAATCTCCTCACAGAAACCATGAAATATTGCAGACATACACCTCTGAAAATTAGCAGGTGCATTACACAAACCAAAAGGCATGCACCTATAAGCATAAGTACCGTAAGGACACGTAAAGGTGGTCTTCTCTTGATCCGCGATGTTAACGTGAATCTGGGAGAAGCCAGAATACCCATCAAGATAGCAGAAGTGGGTGTTTTTAGACAGCCGCTCGAGCATCTGATCAATAAAGGGAAGAGGATAATCGTCCTTCCTGGTGGCCTTGTTCAACTTCCTGAAATCAATACACATTCTATATTCAATAATAGTCCTCTGATGTATTAGTTCATTTTTATCATTAGGAACAACAATCATACCTCCTTTCTTAGGAACACAATGAATGGGACTTACCCACTTACAATCAGCTATAGGATAGATGATACCTGCGGCTAGAAGTTTGAGAACCTCCGTCCTAACCACGTCCTTCATCCTTGGGTTCAACCGTCGTTGATGATCAACAACTGGTTTAGCATCGGGCTCGAGATTGATAGTATGTTGGCAAATGGATGGACTAATACCCTTAAGATCATCAAGAGTATAGACAATAGCACCTCGGTGTCTGCGGAGTGTCTCCAATAATCGCTCTTCTTCATACGCTGAAAGGTTAGAATAGATAATAACATGATATACTTTCTTTTCATCTAAATAAGCATACTTGAGCGTATCGGGTAGTGGTTTTAGATCAGACACCGGGTCTTCTTTTGGTTGCGAGAGGATTCCTAAAGGTTCAACCGGGAGGTTGTGCTTCAGGATAGGAGTTTGTCTTAAAAATATGTCTTCTAGTTCATCCCTCTCCTGCATATGTATGTCATTCTCGTGGTCTTCCATAAATTGCTGCAAAGTATCATAAGGAGGAATAGCAATATAAGCAATTTCTTCAATAATTTTGTCATTACTTGACAAGTCAGTACCACGAGGCTTCTTAGAAAACTTAGAAAAATTAAATTCATACGGCTCACCGTTGAATTCGACAGAAACTTTACCTTTCTTGCAATCTATTATAGCTCCACAAGTGCTGAGGAAGGGCCTACCAAAGATAATAGGGAAAAAACTATCTTGAACTGAACCAAGTACAAGAAAGTCAGTAGGATATTTTACCTTCCCGCAGAGTACTTCAACATCTCTCACAATCCCAACTGGAGAGATTGTTTGTTTATTTGCAAGATGAATCGTGACATCAATGTCCTCGATCTCACACGGCTGAATCTCGTGCATCATCTCTTGATAAAGTGTGAAGGGAATAGCGCTGACGCTAGATCCCAAATCACATATCCCATAGTAATTATGATCTCCTATTTTGACAGATACAACTGGTGTACCTGAAATTGGGCCTTTGTTCTTGGCTGTGACAATGTTAGTGGAAACAGCACAAAAACTAATAGTGGATTCTTCAATATCACTAGTTACAAGATCCTTGACCATTGCAACTTGAGGCTTGACCTTGATCATGTCTTCAGGTTCGTCAGTGGTCCTTCCGTTTTTGTTTAGAATACCTGTAACAAAAGAGTGTTCCTTTATCCTTGAGGGATAAGGAGGCTGTTCATGCACAACTGCAGGTAAAACAGGATCAATAACATTAATCTCAATAGGTGACTCCTTGAAAGGTTTATGATGTTGAATCTCATTCTTCTTAGAAGAATCAATATGAGAAGCAAAGTCCTTGCAAAAGTCAACCATTAGCTGGGAATCAAGACCAATTTTAGAGCAAAAGGTATTAAAGTAATCAGTCTTCACATAACTCTCAATGTAGTCATGCTCATAGTTTATAGCGGGTTGAATACCTTTATAAATTTCCCAGTCTTCAGTGTTCTTCTGGATCCTTTCTATAAGATCCCATTTTTCTTCCATACTTCTGGTCTGGAATACCCCGCTAGAGGAGGCATCCAACATCTCCTTGTCCTGACGAGAAAGCCTGGCATAAAAATTTGTAAGTATAATTTCCTTGGGGAGCTCATGGTTTGGGCATTTGAGAATCAGGGACTTCAGTCTCCCCCAAGCTTGAGCGATGCTCTCTCCGTCGCGAGACCAAAAGTTGTAGATGTAGTTCCTGTCTTGGTGAATTTCACGAAGAGGATAAAACTTTGCATAAAAGAGAGACATAAGCTCTGGCCATTCAAGAAGATCAGAGTTATCGAGTAGCTTATACCAATCTGAAACTTTATCTTTGAGTGATATGGAGAATAGTTTCTTCATGATGAACTCCATCGTTACACCTGCAAGCTTGAATAAAGAACATAATTGTGATAAATATAGCAGGTGTTCTCCCGGATGTCCTTCTCCTGTATAACGATTAGCCAAGACATAATCAATAATACCAGATGGTATTTTATAGGGCACAATTTCAGTAGGGGTAGGAGTGACCACCACAGTCGTGGGGCGGCTCCTTACCAGCAACGAACCAACAATAGAAGAGTCCATAAGGACTGAAGGTAACAATAGAAAATAAAGGTTTCCTTACCGGCTTCACTTACCAATAGCGCTACACTCCCTGGCAACGGCGCCAGAAAAGCTCGTTGATGGCGGTGAAGTTAATTGGTTTAGTTGGGTTGCCTCCCCCGTTAACCGCGCCAATAAAAGATTCTTGATAACCCACAAGTCTAGGGGATCAATTGTAGCTTTTCGATAAATAAGGATGCCGATCCCACGAGGAGCAGAAGGTGCTGATAAGTGACACTGGATAAGGAAAGGCTGCACACACTCAAAGGTAAATATTTAGGGGGTTTTGGTTTAAGCAACAGAAAAGTAAAAGACAAGCAAAGTAAACAAGGTAACTGAGGAGTAGAAAGTGGCCCAATACTTTCACAAGGATAAGCCTAGGAACTAAACTTATAAAAGCTAAAGCGTTCTCGAGAACACACGGGAGAGATAGCCAAGTTACTTTCACCATACTCCGCCAAGTAATATGTATTGTATTGATAAGTGTTGGTGGGTGGATCAATGCTAGTACACCTTCTAGACTAAGATAAGTGTACTCTTATGATTACACACCTTGCAAGCATCCGCGAATACAAGGTAGTAATTAAGTCATCAGCCTAACCACAACATTACGATCAAGGATCCATAATTCCCTTGTGCAAAAGTGTGCGAACTGGGATTCAGGTTTCTGTCACTCCGGCAACCCACCATAAGCATCCTTTGTGCACAATGTATTCCTCTAGGCCCATGAAAGGTGAAGTGTTAAGTTTTCGACTCACATAACACCACTAGAGAAATAACAACACAACTTAAGTATCAAACAACACATACTACTTCAACATCATATGACTACTAACAACTAGACTTCTCCCATGTTCTCAAGAACTAAAGTAACTACTCACAAGACATAAAAGAGATCATGATCAGAGGTGATAGATGGGTGGCAAACAATCTGGACCCAATGATATTTCTCCAACAAAACTGAATAGCATTCACCACAAAGTAGTAATCAACACCAACAGAGTAGAGAGGATAGATAGTACGGATTACAACACAAGTTGCAATTGTGAGATGAGATGGGATGGTGATGGAGATGGTGCTGATGTTGGGGATGATGTTGATGATGATCTCGATGATGCCCGCCGCGACGATGATGATGATGGCGACGATCTCCCCTTCCGGGAGGTGATCTCCCCGGCGGAATCTTCCCGCCGGAGATGGATTTTCTTCTCTGTAGGTTTCCGCCCCGTGGCGGCGGCTAAACACATAAACTTTTCTCTTCTTAGGGTTTTCACCCCAGGAGGGTCTTATAGGAGAGAGGGGGCACCGAGGGGGCCCACCAGGCATCCAGGAGGGTGCCTGGCGCGGCCAGGAGGGCCCCCGCGCCAGGCACCCTTCTGGCTGCCTGGTGGGTCCCCTCACCTCCATCTTCGGTGATCCCCAGTCAATTCCAATAAAAATGATCCCCGTAAATTCTTATCGCATTTCAACTTGATCTGATTCAGCAAATTGGTGTCCACTTTTCACCGCTGAATTCTGGTTCTGCTGCTTCGGCACCGGAAAGTTGTAAACTGTGTAAAACAAGCCAAAACAACATAAGAACAATACTTTAAAGTGGAATATATCAATGAATAGGATGAAATTAGAATATAAAATAGTGATGCATTTTGGACGTATCAATGACATATAGTAGCATATCATTTAACATGATACGATATCTATCTCCAACATTTTTTTAATTATTTGACACATAAGCATTTTGTTAATTTCAAGTATATGTTTCGTAATAGCTATGATACCCCAACTATGGTCAGCCTTAGAGCATCTCCAGCCGTTTGTCCCCCCAAGATGTTTTTCGGCGCTATCTTAGCGCCGCTTGGGGGCGCTCGGGCAGCGAAAAGGCGTTGGGGCGACCGACCCCCCTGCCGCAGCCCCATAGCGGCCCCTCAGGTTCGGCAAAAAATTATTTAAAACAAGGCAAATTGAACGAAATTTGGCCGAATTCATAATATTTGGTCTAATTTACATAGTAGCAACTAAAAAAATAAAAAGAAACTACTGGAAAGCAACAAAGAGTAAAGCTGCTCGATGTCGAGCTACCCGGCGCCTCCTCCGGTGGCCTCGCCATCGGTGCCGTCATCGTCGTTGTCGTCCTTGGGCTCACGCTTCACGACGGCCTGTGCACCGCATGTGCCGCCGCCGAGCGGCCCCCTCCTCCTCCACAGCCGCAACGTCGCCTCCTCGTCGTCAGTTTCGTCGATCACCACCACCGCCGGAGCAGCCGGCGGCGACGATGCGGCCTTGCTGCGGCTGCCCGCCCCCTGCGCCGCCGGCCGGATCCTCGCCGCCTCGGCGCGATTCTTCGCGTCGAAGAAGTCCCACGCCCTCCTCTAGAGCTCCATCTCGCCGAGGAGGAATTCCTTCTTCGCCCAAGCGAGGCCGGCGTCTTCCTCCTCGTCGACTGAAGTCTACGCACGCTTCTATTCTTGTAGACTATGTTGGGCCTCCAAGCGCAGAGGTTTGTAGGACATCATCAATTTCCCTCAAGTGGATGACCTAAGGTTTATCGAACTCAGGGAAGTAGAGGTTTAAGATGATCTCTCTCAAGCAACGCTGAAATTAAGATACAAGAAGTCTCTTGTGTCCCCAACACACCTAATACAACTAGGAGTTTTATAGGTGCACTAGTTCGGAGAAGAGATGGTAAAATATGGGTGATAGGTATGACAAAACAAAGTAATATAAATCTATAATAAAAGGTGCAGCAAGAAAACAAGTAGTAAACATGAGCGCAAACGGTATTGCAATGGTGGAAACAAGGCCAGGCACTACTAGGATAATGGCCTCTAGCAGCGCGGGATAAAGGCCCATTAGCAACGCGGGGTACCCGCGCTGTAGATAACGCGCTGCTGCTAACTTCCATCTCCAGCGCGGGGCACCCGCGCTGTAGCTAACAATACAGTTAGCAGCGCGTGTGTAGTAACCCGCGCTGCAGAACTACACTTCCACTAGCAGTGCCTCTAGCCAGCCCGCGCTGCAGGTACATTTTTTGCATTTTTATTTATTCTGAAATATTATTTGTTTATATAGTTTTTTTATAAATTTCCAGCATACATACATAACATTTATATACAAAGTAGAGTTACACACATATAAACCACATCATATCATAGACATGCAATAGGCTCATCGATCATCATATACATTTATATATCATCTCATAAGTTTAATATCGAACACAAAGGTCAACTTTTCCTAGTTTAACTTCGCTAATATCCAACAACATAATGTTTAACAACAACTACAAACCAACCTACCGATCACCACCACAAGGTGAAATGAAAAAAAAAACAAAAGACACCCCACATTTCATTATGTAATATGGAGAACAACTTGTCTCCATTTTTATGTTCATCCGATTCACTATCCTTTTCCATCCTCTTATCTTATGCAGCCATCATCTCCAGCTTCAGTGGAGTAGTCAGTGCCGAAGAGGACATCCCATGCCCGTGCAGAAACAACTGTAAGCTCGCCTTGAGGAGGCATCCACTTAGGCGTACATGTTGCCGGGATTCTCTGTTGAAAACATACGAGTAAAATACTTAGTAATACAATATACTTAATGTTAGGTCAAAAGATTTCCGAAAATGGATGAGTGTGATAAAATAGTAAAAAATCTTACCATGATATTATCTTTTACATGTCCTGGAAACAACTTGACAACAAATGAAACATATGGTGTATAAGGTTCGCCAATATTATTCAAGTTCACAAACGAAGGAACACCTTTAAGAACATTGATGAAATCATCTTGTTCATCAATTGTCAAGCCAAAGCCACCATTATGAAAAGTATTATCAAACATCTTCCGAACTTATTTTGGAGCTTGAAGATAAACTAACAATTATAAATAAGTTGTCAACTTGGGAAGCAAGAAAATAAGGAAGTAAAAAAGTCAAAGTTGTTTAAGAAACTCACGTGGAGATAGAACCAGCTTAATGTCGTCCACTAGCATCCAAATGTCCTTATTTCGAAATATTTGACCATCTCGACGACGAAGTCTAAGATCAAATGTTATTTGCATATCATCCTCTAATGCATATGCCTTGCATAGTGCATACCGATTTGGACAATCAAAATATGTGCTATTTGGTTCATTAAATACCTCGACCTTTACAGTTATACCATCTTTCGTCTTAATATTGACATCTTTTTTGGCATTCTCACGCCACTCATCGATTTTGACAAAGTCGTAGACATGAGGTTTTGCGTAGCAAGGGATGTGCTAGTTGATTATAAAAAAATACACGTCAAAACAAAAAGTAAGTGAAGCATGCTTAAATAAGAAGATGTCGCAGAAGTTGCATACCGTTTGAAATTCGAAGCCCTCCCTAAGCGTGATGGAGAAGTATCTTTCTTCCTCCCCATCCAACTCTGGAAACTTGTCGCACCGACCCAAGTCATCGCCACAATAGTCGCACTCAGGGATTCTATCGTCGTCAGCCATTTTCCGTGTTCATAATTCAAAAATTAGGCCATATACACAAGCAACTACAGGGATGGAGCAAGCGAGCCAAGTAAAATGCACAAGTTCCTTACTTGTGCATATCACAAGGCTCACTCGACCAACCCTGCAGTCACATGGTGTCACAACGGTTTTAATTATTCTTAAAAAGGAACACACAAATCGGTTTTTGCCTCATACTTAATTAGGTTGAACACACACAAGCAACTACAAAGATGGCGTTAGCGAGCCAAGTAGGATGCACAAGATTCGTATTTGTGTATATCACAAGGCTCACTAACTTATCTCTACTGTCACAATATTGTGTGACAACGGTTTTAATCATCGGTAAATTATACTAACTAACAAATTAAAATAAATAAGACAAAAGTACTAACTAAAAAATTCTAAAAAAGGAGAAATAGTTCCTCATATTTAGATTGGACACATAAGCGATTCCAGGGAGAGTGTGGCAGCGAACCCAAATAGGATGCACAAGTTCCGTACTTGTACATATCACAAGGGTTCGCTTCACACTCTCCTCGATGTCAAATAGTGTCACAAAATATTTAAATCATCGGCATTCTAAAAAAGAAGAAATAGTGCCTCATATTTAGATTGGACACATAAGCAATTCCAGGGAGAGTGTGTCAGTGAACCAAAATAGGTTGCACAAATTCCGTACTTGTACATATCACAAGGGTTTGCTTCACACTCTTCCCGATGTCACATAGTGTCACAATATATTTAAATCATCTGCATTCTAAAAAAATAGCAAAAGTAATGATTAAAAGTAGGAAAATGATTCTAGCATATGTCACTACATTCCTTCTACTCAGAAAAATTTATACAAACAAACAAATTAACAAAAACGAATATGGGATGATACAATCCCAATTAGTGCCTCATATTTAGATTGAACACATAAGCGAATCAGGGGGGGCGTGGCAGCTACCCAAGTAGGATGCACAAGTTCCGTACTGGTTCATATCACAAGGGTAGCTCCACGCTCTCCCCCGATGTCACATAATGTCACAATATATATAAATCATTGGCATTCTAAAAAAATAGCAAACGTAATGATTAAAAGTAATTTGACGCCGAAACACCATTTAATTCCCGTTTCGACAAATCTCAAGCACTCGATATGTCCTACTTTTCTGGCACAATTCATGCTGAAATTCACGGAAATTTTCGGCATGACCTTTGCTAGAAATTGGACATATCGAGCGCCTGAAATTTTCCGAAACGGAAATGAATCGACATTCCGGTAAAACATAGGTCACTCATATCCCTGGAAATTTTGAATGCCTCAATATGCTAACAAAAACCCTAATTACCTCAATATGCTAAAACAATCCTAATTGCCTTAATATGCTAACAAAAACCCTTATTGTCTAAGAAAAATCCTAATTACCTCAATATGCTAACAAAAATACTAATTACCTCAGTATGCTAACCAAAATTTCTAATTTCCTAACAAAAATCCTAATTGCCTAACAAAAATCCTATTTTGCAACCTAACATTGAGGAAGGGGGGAGGGTGCGACTAACCGGCGACGAGGGCGAGGGCGCGGCACGGGCACGGGAGATGGAGAGAGGAGGGCGACGAGGAGGAGGGCGCGACGCAGTCACGGGCGACGGCGAGAGGATGGCGACGGAGCGGGCACCAGCGGTGATGAGAGGCGCGGGCGGGGAAGTGTGAGAGTGAGAGTAAGAGTCAGAGTTAGATCCAGATGTATAGAAAATAATCTGCAGCGCGGGTTCCGAAGGGTGCGCTGTAGATGTTTAGTTCATCTATAGCGCGGGGTGACGGCCCGCTCTGCTGATATGTGTGCCCAAAATAACGGGCTGGTGTGCTATCCATATTAGCAGCGCGGGCCACACTGGCCGCGCTGCAAATGTCCTCAGCATCTGCAGCGCGGGCTTTGCGTTGCGCGCTTCTAAATTGGTCGGCTACGGGAACTATAGTTGTCATCACATACTAGCAGCGCTTGTTTAAAGAGCCCACGCTGCTAATTGCTAATCACCTGCAGCGCGTGGTTACTTGCCTGCGCTGCTAACTTATACCTGCAACGCGCCCCATAATAGCCGCGCTGCTAATGTCCATTCTTGTATGGCTAAAATCCTAGTAGTGTGGGCCTCATACTTTCACTAGTGGCAACTCCCAACAACATTAACATAGTCTAATCACATGATATTTCCACTAAAACATGCATTGAAAACGTACTCGGAGTTCATTCCTTTGTGATCAAGAGAGGACGAGAATTATGTAGGGCTAAAAAAGCACACCTCAGAGTTCGTAGTTCTCATCTATGGATTTCCCAATGTCACCGCGGCCATCAAAAGAGAGTATCACAATCACCACAACATATCTCAAGGATAGTCAAAGACAAGCACCAAGAGACTCTCAATCTTCAATCAATTCACAAAAGATGAAATCACTCATGATAATATTCTTCTAACCCATGTCTAATAGACCGCTGACACCATGGTCTCGGGGATTATACTAGATAAGATCAAGTGAGTACATCAATCCAATACATAGAGGAAGAGGAAATATCATGGGATCTCCCTAGATTAACATAGCCTATGATCACAATGAAGATCACATCATGGGACAGAGAATTGACCATATAGCTGATACGTCCAAAACGTATATATAATTTCTGCTTGCTCCATGCCTCTTTTGTGTGATATTGCTATGATATTGATGAACTTCCATACACTTTTGATTATATTTGGACTAACCTATTAACTCAGTGCACCCTAGTGCCAGTTCCTATTTTCTGCTGTTTTTCTATTTCAGGTTTCCCCCATATTAAAAGTGCTCCAAAAATTCGGGAAAAATCCAATAAAAATCAGCGTAGAAGAAGCTTCAGGAATCACCGAGGGGGGCCAGAGGGGACCCACCGGGGCCCTAGGCGCCCTCCCGGCGCGCCCTAGGGTGGGGCTGCGCCAGGGGGCCGCCTGGACCCCTGGTGGCCCCCTGGCTGCCCCCCTTCGCCTATATAATCCTCGTGACGTGAAAACCCTGTGACGGGAACCCTTTTTCGCGATCTCTCCTCTGTTCCGCCGCCGCCGCGCTTCCAAGATCGGGAGCACCAGAAGACCTCTTCCCTGCACCCCGCCGGAGGGAGGAACCACCTCCGGGAGCTTCTCCACCACCATGGATGCTTCCCGGATGAACCGTGAGTAGTCCACCTTGGACCATGGGTCTATGATCAGTATCTATGTGATGTTCTCCTCCCCTCTTTGTTCTTCATGGATTAAACCTCGTGAGCTGCCCTACACGATCGATGCACATATGTAATCTTTCTGCTGTTGCTATGCTGAGTTTGCTGGGATCCGATGGATTATGAGATTATGTTCAGATTGTGTTTGAGTAATATATTTGATTCTCCTCTTTTATATTTATGTTCTAGAGTAATTCTTGCATGTTCTTCGTTGCTGTTTATTGCATTGGCCAAGTAGTAGGTAGTGACTCCAAGAGGGAGCGTTATGCATGATTGTGGGTTCATGACCCCGATGACTAGCTTGAGTGACAGAAACATGAGTCTAGGGGATGTGCTGTTGCCACAAGGGGGAAAACAACGGTGCTTGTACTTGCGGGTGCAAGGATTGTTTACTTTACGCAAAGTTCTTTAATGCAGTTGTCCGTTGCTTTGAGTTTACACTTTGGGTGGGATTCGCAACTTAATACCAGCGAGATGTTCTGGATAGATATCTCAAGGTGGATGATTAGTAGGTAGATGTAGATGGATTTCAGTCTACTTGTCTTGGCGTACCGCCCATGCTTTTGAGCCTTTTCCTTTCTTTATAGCATAATTAGCATTGGTTTGCGCACATAATCCTATCAATTTCCCAGCTGTAATTTGTTTACCTCGCATGGCTATTTTATCGTCTTTTGGGAGAGAGACATCACTAGTGAACATCATAGGACCCAGGTCCATATTTCCAATACTGTTTACACCCACTATCAATTTACTTCTTTATTTACTTTTCCGTTGGTATCACTATCATTATTATCCCGTGCGTTTTATCATTTGTAAACAACAAGGCCGGAGGAATTGACAACTTCTCTGTACTCGTTGGGAAGAAAAGTTATTTCCTGTGTGTGCAGGTCTAGGAGAAGCAAGTGATTATCTTCAAACGACGCATCACTTGCCGAACCACCTACTTATTGTTGTTGGAGTCCTATTGATTCGACACTCAACCTTAGCATCTTCGCTAAGGGAAATTGCCGATGTCTACATCTCAACCTTCCACTTTGGTTAACCAACAAGGGGGAGTTAATTCGTACAATCAAAAGCAATTTCTGGCGCCGTTGCCGGGGACTCCACTCTTCAAGATAGGGGAGTTGCACACTATCTTTTACCTTTGCTTTTTAGTCTTGTTAGTTTACCTTTCAGTTTTTGCTTTAGTGTCCTTTATCAAAAATAAAAAAAATAGATAATGTCTACTTCCTTACTTGCCAATCAATGTCTGACTTCTTTGAAACCAGATCTTATTGGCATTGAGGATTTACCGAGGATCAACAAAAGTGGTACAAGGAACACCTCTTGTCTCAAAAGGGGATACACTTATGGAAACTAATACACCAGTTGTATGAGTATGCTAGAAACTTGTGCTCAACATATAATATATCTTTTTGCAGGGATGAATCTTGTTTCTTTATGAGGCACAAAAACCTTGCTTTCCAATGTGAGTACAATGATGATGAAACCTTAGCTTCTTATGCTAAGAGAAATTATGATTTTGATGATGCAGAGAAAATAGAAGAATTTGTTGCTTATAAGGGTGCCTATGAAATTACTTCTCTTCTTAAAAAATATTGATGATGCCCCTTACAAATCTGAGAGTCTTTCTATACTTAACTATTGTTTGGAAAATTATGATACAAATTGTTATATTACTGATCATCTTGAGAGAATCTATTCCCCAAAGGAAGAGACTAATGTTTTGCAGGACTCTATGGAAGAAATTGCTGAAACTGAAAGCCCCTTGGATGAAAAAGAGGAGGAGAGTGACGAACAAAAGGAGGAAGAATGGAGCCATCCATGTCTACCTTCTAATGAGAGTAACTCTTTGAATCTTACCTTATATGAGTGTTATGATCCTATGGATTATTTTGAAATATCCCTTTTTGATGAATTTGATGCCTCCTATGCTTATGGCCGTGATGCCACTATGGATGATGCTTATGGTCGTGAAGCCACTATGGATGATGCTTATGGAGACGAACTTGCTATAGTTCCTCATGTTAAGCATGAAATTTTTGCTATTGCACCCACACTTGATTGTCCTATTATCCTTTTGAAACCTCCAACTCATATTCCGGAGAATTTTCCTCTTATCAAAGCTCAATGTGATGGGATGCATTTATCTTATGTTCCTAAAGACTGTGTTAAAAACTATACACGTGTGATTGTAGGTCATGAACAATATGACTTATGTGATCATTATATTCTTGATGTTCATGATGCTACTGAAAATTATTTTGAGAGAGGAAAGATTGGTTCTAGAAACTTCCATGTTACAAAAACACCTCTCTCTTTGTTGAAAGTTTTTAAGCTGTTCTTGTTCCACCTTCCTATGCATGTCACTTTGTGTTTATTTGATTTATTTTCTTACAAGATGCCTATGCATAGGAAGTGGGTTAGGCTTAAATGTGTTCCATGTTTACTTCTTGATGCTATCTTTTGCTTCAAAATTCTTGTTCTTGTGAGAGCATCTTCTATAATCTTCAAGCCTAGCTAATGGCTTTAAAGAAGCGCTTTTGGGAGGCAGCCCACAACGAATTTAGGTTTTAATTTTTTGTTTTTCTTCTGTTTTTTGTGGTTCTTATGATTGTTAATACTGTAGCAACATCATTGTATCTTTACTTTTCAAGCTTTGTGCCTTTTATAGCCTCATAGGACAAGGGAAGTGAAAGTTGTGACATGCTGTCCAGAAAACAGATTCTGTCCTCATGACTAGAAAAATCATAGAAAAATCCCAGTTCATCTTTTTGAGCTGAAATTTTTACGCAGCATGATCTATACAATTACGAAACTTTCGTATGTTCTGATTTTTTTTATTTGAGTTGCAGAAGTATCCCTAAAAAATTCTTTACTACCTGCTGGTCTGTTTTTCACAAATTCTGTCATGTTTTGCCTTTTCTTCGTTTTGCAAACCTTAAGCTTGCTTTTTCTTTGCAAAACCTTTTTGGAAATCTTGAGAAACAGTAGCCCTTCAAGAATATCTTTATTTTCAGTAGAGAAAAATATATTTTATTATGGGTACTAACCTCGCTAATCAGATTATGATGAGTTATGTATGAAGGGAGTTTTCAAGTGTGCGAGAGAAGATGATGAAACAAGATTCAGGAGTGTCAAGCGCTCAAGCTTGGGGATGCCCCCATGCATCCCCAATAAGTATTCAAGGAGACTCAAGTGAGGAGGGGGTGACCCCACGACTCCTACGGATAAGCCTACCTGGTGTCCCTGAAGACAGAAGGCCCATGAAGATACAGCCTCGGCCCGCTAATTGGCACCGACGTAGGAGTCTGCGACTCACAAGGAAGGTGCGAGAACCTGCCATACGGAGCAAGCTAGGGTTAGGAAAGCTTACCTGTAAACGTAGATGAACTCACCGATACCTAGCCCAGTATATAAGGGCTAGGAGGGGCGACGAAAAGAACAACCAATATCATCTGTAACCCTAGCCTTGAGCGCTCCAGCCTTGGCATCCCCTGTAATCGCATCTCCCCCATCAATAATATCGAGTAGGAGCGTGCCTTCCTTTTTGCCGACGAGCTATCGTCCAACCTGTGCCTCTCATGACTAACCCAGGGTTCCTGACCATGGGATTTTCCGGGGTTGATCCCCGTCAATTGGCGTCGTCTGTGGGAACCGCGCAGGTTGGGAACGCGATCTCAGCGGCCTCATCATCATCAGCACTCATCGATTCGACGACTCCGGCAAGATCCAATCTATTCGAGTCCCTCGGATTCACGGACCACCTCCCGGCCCTCCAGCCAGTCTTTACCGATCTACACTCCGGCGTCAATCTGATCTTCGGAGCGTATCAGATCTACATCAACCATTGGGGGACTCTTCGCCTCACTGACGGCACCCGCGCACCCACGGCAACACCCGCAGCAGTGACCGGAGCGGACGCCGCCCGCACGGCCAGCCTATCTGGCAGCCGTAGCTACCCACCCAACTCAAGGCTCCACGCCACTCGCGACCGCCCGAGTGGAGCCCCAACATGGAGAAGCACCATCACACGTATCAGCAAGGAGGCGGCAAGGACACCATCGCAGGTGTTCATGGAAGAAGTTGGCGCACCAGCGTCAGGTAACAACGGACGAGTCGACGACCCGGGAACTCGTCAAGACACCCCAACCACCAACAGGGTGGCAGGTCCCGATAACACCAGTCAGCTGGTCATACAGCTAGGAGAACCGGGGACCATACCAAGGAAAGTCCAGGTGGAACAAGGACCCAACAATCAAAAAAGCAGTCAGCCGCCAAGCAGCAAGCACCCGGCCAAGGCAGCCAGCCATCACGCAGCAGGCAGCAAACCCCGGTTGCAGCGGCAGACGAACCACCCATAGAAAAAATATACTTGTCCAAGGAATCAATGGCAATGGTAAAGGAAGCAGTCGCCCGCGGCAGGTTACTACCATCAGATGCCTCAAGGGACGAGCTAAGGGCATACAACAAGCTAGCGGGAGAGCTAACCCAGCAGACGAGACAGTGGAGCCTAGCCATGGAGAAGCAAGAAAAGGCGGAACTCGAAAAGAAAAGCAGTCGCAGACAACCTCCCAGAAGTGACTCACCAGGCCACGACTCCCCCACCCGCAACAGATCGAAACTCAACAACCTGCGGAAGACAGAAAGGGCGAGAGTGGTGCGGAAACTGGAAGACGACTTCAGATTAGAGGAAGACGACGACGAAGAAGAGCCCCTCACTCCGGCAGAAGCACTCA
Organism: Bromus sterilis; assembly: GCA_950022295.1. Lineage (NCBI taxonomy): Eukaryota > Viridiplantae > Streptophyta > Magnoliopsida > Poales > Poaceae > Bromus > Bromus sterilis. The sequence continues at coordinate 62,093,039 of OX465599.1, forward strand.
TAAGCGCCCAGGACTACCTATCCCGTGCCCAGAAAAGCAGAAAGGGCAAGACGGATCGCTACACTTCCATTGCTTTGCAGATAATGAAGGACGCCATTGATGCCTCGGTACCTAAGAAATCCGGCACAAAACGGCAGACTCGCGAGCGAACACCGGACAGGGACCCCAGTTCACCATACGACGACGACGACAGTAATGATGATAGGCGCAAGCGCCCCGACAGGTACAAGAAGCACGACAACGATGACAACAACAGGCGCCACAGCACTCGACGAGATGCGCGAGACGACATCACACAGAAAGAGTCAACCGCAGCAGGCGAAGACGCGCAGCACGCGAGGAGTACTCGGACGAAGAGGCTTCCGACGAGGAAATCGAGCCATGTGGAGCACTATGCTTCACACGTGCCATACGTGAGACGCATATGCCAAACGGGTTCAAACTGAACTCCACGACACTAAAGTACAACGGACTCGAGGAGCCGGAGGCATGGCTCGACGACTACCTAACAGCAGTCAAGTTTCAGAGAGGAACCAACGTCACGGCAATGCAGTACGTGCAGCTCATCCTCGAGAGCCCCGCTCGACATTGGCTGAAGAATCTTCGGCGCGGATCCATCAGCTCCTGGAGCCAGTTCTGAGGAGCCTTCACAGAAAACTTCAAATCCACATACAAGCGACCAGCCTCACTCGAGGAACCGCGGGCATGCAAACAAGGAACGAGGGAGACCCTGCGAGCATACATCCAGCGATGGACGATACTCAAGAATTCAGCGGAAGACATCTCGGACGAAAGTGCGATCGACGCGTTCAGGCGAGGCCTTCAACGCGTCGAATTCAAGGAGCAGCTCGGACAGATGAAAGTACGAACACTCGCACAGCTGTTAGAACTAGCCAACAGCTGGGCGGACGGAGAAGATTCCGTTCGTAATGAAACAGAAACCCACACTGCACGATCAGAGTACGGCCACGACTACAACGGAGATAGAGGAGCCGACAGAAGAAGGAAGCGACCCAGACGGAACTTCTACGACGACAGAGGACCTGACATGGTCGCCGCTGGTTTCTCGGACGATCGGAACGACAGGCACCGCGATGACAACAGACCACAGCGACGAGACAACCCAAAAGACGAGCCCCAGGCTCAGAAACGAGAATGGAGGACAAGGCAGCCACGCGACGGCACTCGCGCATTCCGCTCCGCCAAAGAACAACTCGACGGACCGTGTTCTATACGCAGATTCAGAAACGAGCGAGGAGAGCTCAGATCGTCCCACACCCTCAGGAATTGTAGAAGCTTCAACGAGTTGGCCGAGGAGAAAAGCCGCTCCGCGGCCGCAACAATACGACCAATCGCAAGCATAGCCGTTGGGCCAGTCGCCCACAACGCGCCACCAGCCCCCCCTCTGCCAACAAGACAGGTGGCCGCCATCCAGGAACGGCAAAGGACACCAGAAGAGGAAAACTAGTACCCACAAGCCCACGGGAGGATCTACATGATACAAGAAGGGAGGCCTTCCAACAGGCAGCAGAAACAAGTCACCAGACAAGTCTTCCTAGCAACCTCCGCACACCCGGCCGTCCGAGAGTACCTGCACGGGTCGGAGACAGAAATCGCCTTCTCCCGGGACGACCACCCGCCAGTCGTTCCCCAACCAGGGCACGCCGCGCTAGTACTCGAGGCCAGAATCGGAAATTACGACATGTCGCGAGTATTCATGGACGGCGGCAGTGCGATCAACATCATCTTCACCCGAACACTCGACGACATGCTCATCCAAAACAAGGCACTCAAGTCCTCAGGCACAACCTTCCACGGGATCGTACCAGGAAAAGCAGTCTACCCCCTCGGAAGGATAAGCCTGGAGGTAGTCTTTGGGAACGCGACAAACTTCCGCAAGGAAACACTTGACTTTGAAGTGGTCGACTGGAAGTCGCAATACCACGCAATTCTCGGGCGACCAGCTTTCGCTCGCTTCATGGCCGTACCCCATTACGCCTACCTCAAGCTGAAGATGCCAGGCCCACACGGGGTCATCACAATCAGCGGCAGTTTCGTCAGATTCGACCGCTGCGACAAGGAATTCCACAAGATAGCAGAAACCTTCGTAGCCCACCAAGGCAGCAGGACCACGGGACTCGTAGAAGAAGCGCTCCCATAGAAGGAAAGGAAAATCGCCCAAAGAACCCAGGCACTGGAGATAAAGTTACCAGGCCTTTAAGGCCACTACATCATCGTTCTAAGCAAAAGGGATCTGTCTTCAACAGAACCCCCCTAATCTTTGTAAGAGACAACAGGAAAAGTATTACATAAATATTTTTCCCCAAAATATGATGGCACTCGGGGGCTCACCAAAGCAGCCACCCCCGAGGCGTCCTCCGCAATCGCGGCACATCAACTTGGCACTCGGGGGCTCGCCAAAGCAACCACCCCCCGAGGCGTCCTCCGCAATCGCGACACATCAACTTGGCACTCGGGGGGCTCGCCAAAGCAGCCACCCCCCGAGGCGTCCTCCGCAATCGCGGCACATCAACTTGGCACTCGGGGGCTCACCAAAGCAGCCACCCCCCGAGGCGTCCTCCGCAATCGCAGCACATCAACTTGGCCCTCGGGGGCTCGCCAAAGCAGCCACCCCCTGAGGCGTCCTCCGCAATCGCGACACATCAACTTGGAACTCGGGGGCTCGCCAAAGCAGCCACCCCCCGAGGTATCCTCCGCAATCGCGGCACATCAACTTGGCACTCGGGGGCTCGCCAAAGCAGCCACCCCCCGAGGCGTCCTCCGCAATCGCGGCACATCAACTTGGCACTCGGGGGCTCGCCAAAGAAGCCACCCCCCGAGGCGTCCTCCGCAATTGCGGCACATCAACTTGGCACTCGGGGGCTCGCCAAAGCAGCCACCCCCCGAGGCGTCCTCCGCAATCACGACACATCAACTTGGAACTTGGGGGCCCGCCAAAGCAGCCACCCCCCGAGGCGTCCTCCGCAATCGCGGTACATTAAACTTGGCACTTGGGGGCTCGCCGAAACTTCCACCCCTGAGGCGCTCTTCGCAACCGCGACACATAAAAACTTTTACACTCGGGAGCTTGCCGAAACTTCCACCCCTGAGGCACTCTTCGCAACCGCGACACATAAAAACTTTTACACTCGGGAGCTTGCCGGGGCAACCCTCTGGAACGTCCCCCACAACTACAAACGAAGACGACCCCCCAAGACAGCATGGAATATATACAACCAGGAAGAATCATATATAACGAAGGGAAGCACCTAATCTTTAGGCTCCAACTTCGCCTTAATAAGTGCACCCAGATGGCAGTCGTTCTCTTCGCAAACCCGCCTCACAACCTAGCACGCAGGTTTATCTACAACCATGTAGTGCTCATTCATCGGATGATCCCTACCGCCTGGAGGACCCGCCACCACCTGAGAAAAATCCACCCCCGGCCAATGACTATGGACCAAACCCAAAGCAGCTCGGGCTCCAGCACAAATCTGATGATGCATCACTCGACATAACTCGGCAGGCTGAGAAAATACGCGACAGAGTCTCTCAAGGGACGAAGGAACCACCTCCAACGGATAGAACTCAGCATGGATACCACCCAATACCCGCTGGAAGTATTTGAGAGCATCCGGTACCCGCTCAACTCGGAGACGAAGCAAAGCAAACGCTTGAGCACGAGCCCCATCCGCCCAAAAGGGATTGCTCGCCTGCACTCTGGGATCATCAAGCCACGACATCTCCGACTGAACGTCCCTCTCTTCATCCCGAGTTCGCCCTGCCAGCACTTTGAAAGTCAAAAACTACGATCAAGACAGAGACGGCAAAACCTACTTAGCGGAATCAAGCAACCAAGCAGAGGCAAGACTCACCCCGCAGGAGGTCGGACAACTTCACCACCCACGAAGCAAGGCTCTCAACCACGGCCTCGGCACGCTCGCGCCGAGTACGCTGAACGGCTACGGATCCCTTCAGTCGAACAATCTCCCACTCAGCGTCCTTCAGTCGCAAGCAAATGGACTCTTACGCACCCTCGCGAGCATCATCCTTCAGCGAATTCCAAGGGCGAAGAACGCCCGGAGTGGCCTACCGCAGGATGAACAAAACAAAGAGATCAAAAACAGCAAGAGGAACAGCCAAGCAGTCACTCAGATAAAGGTAGCAAAAGATCAACCATCACAACGAAGTCATGAATTACAGACAAAGTTTCAAAGCGACGCAGCACTACTGTGCCTCCCCCTCACCTACGACAGGGGATCCTAAGCATCTACAACCTGCTGCAGGCGACGAGCCAGTTTATCGGCTCGGCCGTCCTGCTCCTCAGAATAGTCCGGGATGGTCTCAACCAAGGAATCATCAATAGAAATACCATGCCCCATAAGGACGACAAGGGCCGTGGAAGAACCACTCACCACGCTCTCCGCAACTAGCTCCACCATACGTTTCCCATCCGGGCCGAATGCAGCCACCCAAGCGCCCAGGCCATCAGGCACCTTTGAACCCTCCGGCATAAGGTGCTCGTCCGCAAGACCCACAAGATCGGAAGCCCAGGCGCAGACGTCCCCGACCACCACAACAGCATCTGCAACAGCATCTACAACACCTTGGAGAATTCCAGACCCTGACGCAGCAGCCTCCATCGGCTTCGCACCTATAGCAGCTGCACCAAGCAAAGAAACGTCATCACGGGAAGACAGTAGGAACAGCAAGACCAATGGTTGAATGCCAAACTTATGTAGGAGATTGCGCGATAGAAAACAAAATTTTTCTCTCACATGCGGAAGCAACATCCAAGATCCAATCTAGAAGATGCTAGTAATGGGGAGAGTAGGTCATCATACCCTCGAAGAACACGCGCGTTGAACGTTTATTTCAACGCAGGTTGGTGAAGTTGTTGGTGAAGTTCGATCCGATCAGCACTCCAAACGAGCAGTACCTCCGGAGGCTTGCACACGTACAGCTCGATGACGTCTCCTTCTTCTTGATCCAGCAAGCAAGAAGGAGAAATAGATGGGATCGATTCCAGCAGCACAACGGCGTGGTGGTGGATATGGTGAAGAGTTTCCCGCGGGCAGGGCTTCGCCAAGAGATGCACGTGAGGGAGGAGGAGGTGTGGAAGGACTTTGGTATGCTTGGTGAGCCTCTCCCCTCTCTTATATAGGCAAGGAGGTTGTAGCCACTTCAATTCCCAAGTGAAACCCCCTTCTCTCATTAAAAAGATGGTAATACCTTTCTTTTAAGAGTGGTAACCCTCCCATTGAAGGGCTTCCCATTTATTGGCATAATAAACCAAGGAGGGCTGGTCACATGGACTATTGGACCACCCTTGGTCGTCCAAAACAGGTGGGGCCCATAGTGGGACCCTCCAGAACCTTCTAGAACATTCCGACACTGCCGAATAAATCCCGAACTTTTCCGGAACCCTGAAATCAACTTGCCTTATATAAATATTTACCCCCGGACTCTTCCGGAGCTCCTCGTGATGTCTAGGATCTCATCCGAGACTCCGAACAATATTCGAAGACCATTAATAAAATTATCCCAGAGCTATTCTAGCGTTACCGAGCGTTAAGTGTGTGACCCTACGGGTTCGAGAACGTGCAGACATGATCGAGACATCTCTCTGATCAATAACCATTAGAGGGACCAGGATATCCGTAATGACTCCCACACATTCAACGAAGATCTTTATCGATTGAACCACTATGTCGTGGACTACTATAATCCGTACACAATTTCCTTTGTCACACGATATTTTACTTACCCGTGATTCGATCGTCGGTATCGCTATACCTAGTTCAATCTCGTTACCGGTAAGTACTCTTTACTCGTTCTGTAATACAACATTCTCTGTAACTAACTCATTAGTCACGTGCTTGCAAGTGTTACCGAATGTGCATTACCGAGTGGGCCCAGAGTATATCTCACCGTCACACGGAGGGACAAATCCCATTCTTGATTCATGTAATTCAACAAGTACTTTCGGAGATACCCGTAAGACATTTTTATGATCACCCTGTCACGATGTGATGGTTGATGTCCCCAAAGTATTCTTCCGGTACCCGGGAATAACATAATCTCATGGTCTAAGAAACATGATACTTGACAATAAAAGGCATGACAATATAAACTTAATGAAACGATCAATATTGTTATGCTTAGTTGGGTCTGTCCATCACGTCATTCTTCTAATGACATGATCCCATTAATTAATAAACAACTCAGTTTCATGGTTAGGAAACCATAACCATCATTAATTAACGAGATAGTATAGTAGAGGCTTACTAGGGACGCGGTGTTGTTTATGCAACCACACATGCATTATGTTTCCGGTTAATACAATTATAGCATGGAAAATAAACATATATCATGAACACGGAAATATGATAATAACAATTTTATTATTGCCTCTAGGGCATATTTCCAATAGTCTCCCACTTGCACTAGATTCAATAATCTAGTTTACATTGGCAGAAATCTAACACCCATGGCATTCTGGTGTTGATCATGTTTTGTTTGTGGAAGAACTTTAGTCAATGGATCCGCGATATTCTGATCCGTGGTACTTTGCTAATGGTAATATCTCCTTCAATGACATGCTCATGAATTTGATGAAACCGGCGTTTGATATGCTTGGAGCTCTTGTGACATCTTGGTTCCTTGGCTAGAGCAATGGCACCTGTGTTGTCACAAAAGATCTCCATGGGATCGAGTGCACTCGGAACAACGCCGAGTTTAGTGACAAATTCCTTCAGCCATATCTCTTCTGTCGCCTCTAATGTAGATCTTGCAATGACGCTCTGCTTGCAACTCCTCCAGCTAACCGCAGCTCCGTTCAAAATAAAGACATACCCTGTTTGAGATTTTGAGTCATCTGGATCAGTATTGAAGCTAGCATCAACGTAACCTTTTACGAAGAGCTCTTCATCACCACCATAGACAAGAAACATGTCCTTAGTCCTCTTTAGGTACTTAAGGATATTTTTAACTGCTGTCCAGTGAGCCTCTCCAGGATCACTCTGGTACCTTCTCGTCAAACTAAGAGCATGGGACACATCTGGTCTAGTACACAACATGGCATACATAACAGAACCTATGGCCGAGGCATAGGGGATTTTATTCATTCTTTCCCTTTCTGTTGCCGTAGTTGGACACTGAGTCTTACTCAATGGCTTACCTTGTAACATGGGCAAAGAACCTTTCTTTGCATCCTGCATATTGAATTTCTTCACTATCTTCTCAAGGTATGTACTTTGACTAAGTGCTATTAAGCGTCTCGATCTATCTCTATAGATCTTAATGCCTAATATGTATGCAACTTCACCAAGATCTTTCATTGAAAAACTATTATTCAAATAATCTTTCACACTGTTAAGCAGCTCCACGTCATTCCCAATTAGTAAGATGTCATCTACATATAAAATCAGAAATGCAACCGAGCTCCCACTCACTTTCTTGTAAACACAAGCTTCTTTATAATTTTGGACCAATCCAAAACCTTTGATAACCTCATCAAATCGAAGATTCCAACTCCGGGATGCTTGCTTTAGTCCATACATGGAACGCTGAAGCTTGCACACTTTACGAGCATCCTTAGGATTGACAAAACCTTGGGGTTGTACCATGTACAACTCTTCTTCAATGTTTCCATTGAGGAATGCAGTTTTGACATCCATCTGCCAAATTTCATAATCGAAATAAGCAGCAATTGCTAGCAGAACCCTAACAGACTTCAGCATTGCTACGGGTGAGAAGGTCTCATCGTAGTCAACTCCTTGAATTTGTCGAAAACCTTTTGCGACAAGTCGAGCTTTATGTATAGTAACATTACCGTCATCGTCTGTTTTCTTCTTGAAAACCCATTTACATTCAACAACCTTGCGGCTATCAGGAAGGTCAACCAAAGTCCACACTTGGTTTTCTTTCATGGATTCCATTTCATAGTTCATGGCGTCTTCCCATTTTCCAGAGTCTGGGCTCATCATCGCTTCCTCATAGTTCGTAGGTTCATCATTGTCTAACAATAAAACATTCATGACAGGATTACCGTACCACTCAGGAGTAGTACGTAACCTAGTCGACCTACGAACGAGAACTTCGACCGAAGCTTCATGATCATTATCATCAGCTTCTTCCTCTCTAGCTGGTGAAGGCGGCACCAAAAGATCCAAATCTTCTTGCGCTGCGCTACTCTCCAATTCGGGAGAAGGTTCAATAACCTCGTCTAGTTCTATTTTCCTCCCACTCACTCGTTTCGAAAGAAACTCCTTCTCAAGAAAGGATCCGTTCTTAGCAACAAAGACTTTGCCTTCGGATCTGTGATAGAAGGTATACCCTATAGTTTCCTTAGGGTATCCTATGAAGACGAATTTTTCAGCTTTGGGTTCGAGCTTATCAGGTTGTAACCATTTGACATAAGCCTCACACCCCCAAATTTTAAGAAACGATAATTTAGGCTTCTTGCCAAACCACAACTCATATGGTGTCGTCTCAACAGATTTAGATGGTGCCCTATTTAAAGTGAATGCAGCTGTCTCTAATGCATAGCCCCAAAATGACATTGGTAGATCGGATAGAGACATCATAGAGCGCACCATATCTAATAAAGTACGATTACGACGCTCAGACACACCATTACGTTGTGGTGTTCCAGGTGGCGTGAGTTGGGAAACAATTCCACAGTTTTTCAAGTGAATGCCAAACTCGTAACTCAGATATTCCCCTCCGCGATCAGATCGTAGAAATTTGATCTTCTTGTTACGATGATTTTCTACTTCACTCTGAAATTCTTTGAACTTTTCAAATGTTTCAGACTTGTGTTTCATTAAGTAAATATACCCATATCTACTTAAATCATCAGTGAAAGTTAGGAAGTAACGATATCCACCACGTGTCGAAATGCTCATTGGTCCACACACATCAGTATGTATGATTTCCAACAAGTCACTCGCCCGTTCCATCGTACCAGAAAACGGGGTCTTAGTCATCTTACCCATGAGGCATGGTTCACATGTGTCAAATGATTCAAAGTCAAGTGACTGGAAAAGTCCATCAGAATGGAGGTTCTTCATGCGTTTTACACCAATATGACCTAAACGGCAGTGCCACAAGTATGTGGAATTATCATTATTCATTTTGCATCTTTTAGCATCAATGTTATGGATGTGTGAAGTACTACTATCGAGATCCAACAAGAATAAACCATTTACTCGGGTGCATGACCATAAAAGATATTACTCATAAAAATAGAACAACGTTTATTCTGTGATTTAAACGAGTAACCGTCTCGCAATAAACAAGACCCAGATATAATGTTCATGCTTAACGCAGGCACCAAATAACAATTATTAATGTTTAAAACTAATCCCGAAGGTAGATGAAGAGGTAACATCCCGACGGCGATGACATCGACCTTCGATCCATTCCCAACGCGCATCGTCACCTCATCCCTCGCCAGTCTCCGTTTATTCTGAAGCTCCTGTTTCGAATTGCAAATATGAGCAACCGAACCAGTATCAAATACCCAGGCACTACTAAGAGAACTAGTAAGGTACACATCAATAACATGTATATCAAATATACCTTTGACATTGCCAGCCTTCTTATCCGCCAAGTACTTGGGGAAGTTGCGCTTCCAATGACCTTCTCCCTTGCAGTAGAAACACACAGTGTCCGGCTTAGGACCAGCCTTGGGCTTCACAGGAGCGACAACAGGCTTGCCGCCCCGAGCGGCAGCTGACTTTCCACTCTTCTTGAAGTGTCCCTTTTTGGCTTTAGCCTTCTTGAAACTTGTGGTCTTATTGACCATCAACACTTGATGTTCTTTCTTGATGTCCACTTCCGCAGATTTCAGCATCGCGAAAAGCTCATTGAGAGACTTATTCATGCCTTGCATGTTATAGTTCAGCACAAAGCCTTTGTAGCTCGGAGGGAGCGACTGCAGCACCCTGTCAGTGATTAACTCATCTGGGATCACACATCCCAGCTGAATTAGGCGCTGTATATAGCCTCCCATTGTTACAACATGTTCACTGACAGAGCTGTGCTCCTCCATCTTACATTTATAGAACTTATCAGAGATCTCATATCTCTCAGCGCGGGTCTGAGTCTGAAACATGGTTTTCAGCTCTTCAACCATCTCATAGGCGCCGTGATGTTCAAAACGTTTCTGGAGATCAGTATCCAAAGATGTAAGGATGGCACAAGAAACTATAATGTGGTCATCTTTGCGTGTCTCAAAGACGTTATGTTCTGCTTCTGGAGCATCGTCTGCAGGTGGGTCACCTAGCGCAGCATCGAGCACATATTGCTTCTTACACCCAGTGAGGATAATCCTCAGGTTGCGGTGCCAGTCAGTGAAGTTTGAACCAGATGATTTTAGTTTTTCTTTCTCAAGGAATGTGCTGAAGTTGAACTGAGCTATGCGGGCCATGATCTACAACATTTTAGCAAAATAAAATTTTAGACTATGTTCATGATAATGAGTTCAGTTTAATCAAATTACTAACGATCTCCCACTTAAATCAACATCCCTCATAGTTGTCTAGTGGTACACGATCCAAATCCACTACACCAAGTCCGATCTTCCCGAGAGAAGATGTAGTGTCAATGGTGAACATCAAAATGTTGATCATATCATTCATATGACTCGTGTTTAATCTTTCGGTTCGTTGCGTTCCGAGGCCATGTATGTACATGCTAGGCTCGTCAAGTTAACCAAATTATTTTTGCATGTGTAAAACTGGCTTACACCCGTCGTATGTGAACGTAGAGTTTACCACATCCGATCATCACGAGATGCTTCAAAACGACAAACTTTTGCGACGGTGCATACTTAGGGAGAACACGTTTATCTTGATATTTAGTGTGAGGGATCATCTTATAATGCTACCGTTGTGCACACGCAAAATAAGATGCATAAAAGGACAAACATCACATGCATAAAATATGTTGACATGGTATAGCCCTTTTATTGCGCCTTGATCTCCATCTTGAACGCATCGACAAGATCTCCATTATGGCACCATCTTGGTCTCCACCTTATGGCATCTTGGTTGTCTACACCACGTTGCATCTACAACTATTGCTAACTCATAGCGATAAAGTAATGCAATTACATGGCGTTTGAAGTTGACATGCATGCCATACAATAAATAATTAAGACAACCATATGGCTCCTGCCAGTTGCCGTACTCATCGACATGCAAGTCATGAAACATTACAAAACATGATCATCTCATACATTACAAATATATCATATGAACAGTTTGGGCTATACCACATCACAAGCACCCCTGCAAAAACAAGTTAGACGCCTCTCCCTTATTATTTTTCAATTTTACGTGGCTTCTAGGGTTTTGCATAAGAACCGTTCTTACCCTCGGAAAAAAACAACGTTGATATAAAAAATTGCTTCTTAATCTCATAAGAGCCCTCCTTTGTAAATGTGGTTAATACTATGGTAAGAGCGACTGACACCCTCAGGCCGCATGTGCAATACAAGTTGCACGTCAAGTGCGGAATCGGTCTCAATCCAAAGATTGTAAAGTTGGTCCGGGCCGCTGCATCAAACCATACCGCAAAACCAAAATACACATGGAAGGGTAGCAACAAGAAGATCAACGCCCACAACTCATTGTGTTCTAACCGTACAAAGCATCTACGCATAGAACCTTGCTCTGATACCACTGTAGGAGATTGCGATAGAAAACAAAAATGTTCTCTCACATGCGGAAGCAACATCCAAGATCCAATCTAGAAGATGCTAGTAACGAGGAGAGTAGGTTATCATACCCTCGAAGAACACGCGCGTTGAACGTTTATTTCAACGCAGCTTGGTGAAGTTGTTGGGGAAGTTCGATCCGATCAGCACTGCAAACGAGCAGTACCTCCGGAGGCTTGCACACGTACAGCTCGATGACGTCTCCTTCTTCTTGATCCAGCAAGCAAGAAGGAGAAATAGATGGGATCGATTCCAGCAGCACAACGGCGTGGTGGTGGATATGGTGAAGAGTTTCCCGCGGGAAGGGCTTCGCCAAGCGATGCACGTGAGGGAGGAGGAGGTGTGGAAGGACTTTGGTATGCTTGGTGAGCCTCTCCCCTCTCTTATATAGGCAAGGAGGTTGTAGCCACTTCAATTCCCAAGTGAAACCCCCTTCTCTCATTAAAAAGATGGCAACACCTTTCTTTTAAGAGTGGTAACCCTCCCATTGAAGGGCTTCCCATTTCTTGGCATAATAAACCAAGGAGGGCTGGTCACATGGACTATTGGACCACCCTTGGTCGTCCAAAACAGGTGGGGGCCATAGTGGGACCCTCCAGAACCTTCTAGAACATTCCGACACTGCCGAAAAAATCCCGAACTTTTCCGGAACCCTCAAATCAACTTGCCTTATATAAATCTTTACCTCCGGACTCTTCCGGAGCTCCTCGTGATGTCTAGGATCTCATCCGAGACTCCGAACAATATTCGAAGACCATTAATAAAATTATCCCAGAGCTATTCTAGCGTTACCGAGCGTTAAGTGTGTGACCCTACGGGTTCGAGAACGTGCAGACATGATCGAGACATCTCTCTGATCAATAACCATTAGAGGGACCAGGATATCCGTAATGACTCCCACACATTCAACGAAGATCTTTATCGATTGAACCACTATGTCGTGGACTACTATAATCCGTACACAATTTCCTTTGTCACACGATATTTTACTTACCCGTGATTCGATCGTCGGTATCGCTATACCTAGTTCAATCTCGTTACCGGTAAGTACTCTTTACTCGTTCTGTAATACAAAATTCTCTGTGACTAACTCATTAGTCACGTGCTTGCAAGCGTTACCGAATGTGCATTACCGAGTGGGCCCAGAGTATATCTCACCGTCACACGGAGGGACAAATCCCAGTCTTGATTCATGTAATTCAACAAGTACTTTCGTAGATACCCGTAAGACATTTTTATGATCACCCTGTCACGATGTGATGGTTGATGTCCCCAAAGTATTCTTCCGGTACCCGGGAATAACATAATCTCATGGTCTAAGAAACATGATACTTGACAATAAAAGGCATGACAATATAAACTTAATGAAACGATCAATATTGTTATGCTTAGTTGGGTCTGTCCATCATGTCATTCTTCTAATGACATGATCCCATTAATTAATAAACAACTCAGTTTCATGGTTAGGAAACCATAACCATCATTAATTAACGAGATAGTATAGTAGAGGCTTACTAGGGACGCGGTGTTGTTTATGCAACCACGCATGCATTATGTTTCCGGTTAATACAATTATAGCATGGAAAATAAACATATATCATGAACACGGAAATATGATAATAACAATTTTATTATTGCCTCTAGGGCATATTTCCAATAACTTACACACAAGCGAGTCCGCCAAGACGCGAAGAAGTTTGCCCTCGACTGCTTCCACCCGCACACGCGCGTCCTCAGCCTGGCGAAGGCGAACCAGCTCCTCGTGTTGACCGTGCAACTCCACCTCCTTGGAAGCCAAGGTAGCCTTGAGAATGGAAACCGTCTTTCCCGCCTTCTCGGCCTGGTTCTCGGCAGCCTGGCGACGGTCTGCAAGGCAAGATAGTACTCAGAACAAAAGACGCAGCGGCCAAATCTCAGCAGCGCAAGAATGCAAACTCACCATCCATAGCAGACAAAGCATCCTGGGCAGAATCATGGGCCCTTTGCCAACGCTCAGCATCAATCACCAAACGCTCACAGTGTTGGAAAACAGGCTGCAAAATCCAGACAATCAGATGATAAGGAAAGACAATACTACAAGCAACTGCAAGAAGTTACTTCTAGCCTCGGGGGCTACTCCCATCGGGAGCACTGCCGTGCCCCCAATGATAAAGTCACACATGCACGAATCAACTCACCAGCTTGGAGACGTGGTCGAAAACACGAGCCTTGTCTTCAATCGCCAGATCAAGCCGACCAAAGTACGGAGGACCAAGATCAGTTGGCTTGGACTCAGGAGCAACAACTCCAGGCGCTTCAGACGAGGGCGCACCATGAACCACACCCGCGGGCGGAACGGCAGGAGTCGTCGTCGGCCCAGATTGACCAGCAGCAGCCGAGAGGTCCTCAAGATGCTTGGCTGCCGCCCCAGAGCCCGTCGACTTCAAGTCAGTAGTAGCTGCGCTGGTGCACGAAGCAGCCGGAGCACGCGCAACACTACAAGATAAACATTATCAGACGCAGGAACAAGGAAAAGGGAAAGGGCAAAAATCCAACAGATTCTTACCCGACACGCGCAGCACGAGGGCGCCCCAGCCTCCCAAGCCTGACCCTCTTCGTAGCAGCGGCTGGAGTAGCAGCCGAAGGGGAAGGCCCAGCAAACGGAGCAGCTGGTGGGATAGCATCACCAAATGCCTCATGATCTTCAGCGTTCAAGGGGCGCGACCGCTTCACGCGAAAGGGAGTGGAATCTTCACTATCTCCAGTTTCCACCAGCACAATTTCAGCATCAACAGTTGGCGCAACATCATCAGCTGCGGAAGCACCAGGATCTTCAAGAATATTGGCGTCCTCTGGCTACGGAGGATTACACGGCGCCGGAGCATGGCCCTGCGAGGCAAGCAATGTCAACAACAAAGCAAAACTAGGTACTCGTCCAAACAAATGAATGAATACGGGCACCAACCGACGGCGGAGAATGATCAGAAGCATATGGAAGGACAAGGCGCATTTAGGAAATACTCGAGCACTTGGTCACATGTTGGATACGAGCAAACAAGGCGTCAGGTTCTAGCTCTTCAGGCGAGCATCTCGTCGAGTCACCGAGTCCCTCATACTGCCACATAGGGCGAGTTCGATGCTGCAACAGCTGAACTCGCCTCCCCACAAAAACAGAGATGAGCTGACCACCAGTCAAGTTATCCTTCAACACAACAATCCTCTCCAAAAACTGAGTCAGCTCGGACGACCCCACCTCGGTCAAAGAATGAGACCACGAAGGCTGTCTGACCACCCGGTTTCCCTGATTGAAAGAAGCAAGACCAAATTGCTGACCAACAACGAAGCGATCCTTCAGATAAAACCAGCCTCTTCGCCAGCCACTAACGGAATCGATCTTCTCCAAGTCAAAATATGAATGTTTATCCCCAATGGAGATACCCACTCGACCCACGGCATACTCAGAGTTCGTCCTTTTTATACTAAAAAGGCGCCTCCAAAGTCCCCAATGGGGGTAAATCCCCAGGAAGGCCTCACAAAGAGTGATGAAACACGCAATGTGCAAAATCCCGTTGGGAGTCGGGTCATGCAACTGGAGCCGATAGGAATACAGCAAGCCCCGAACGAAAGGATGCAGCGGAAGAGCAAACCCGCGGTGGAAGAAAGCCTGGAAGCATACCCGCTCGTCCGCCACCGGCGCTGGAATCGACTCATCACCAGGAAGACGCACATCACCCTTCGCCACCACGCCATCAGCAACCAGCGCATCCAGATCTCCAGCCCCGAACGTGGACCGCTCCCACTTGCCGGACATCTTGGCCGACTGTACAGCAGCACGGGGGTGCTTGGTCATAGATCTCGCAGCAGCCCGCAGAGGAGAAAAGATGAAGGCTCAGGAACAAGAAGGAAACGGAGAAAGAGGAGGAAGGCAATGGCTGGGTAAAACCTACAATTTACCCAGCCGCATGGTATTTAACTCAAGAGCCTAGCAAGAAGGGCCACCGTCCAAACTTTTCGCCAAGTAAAAGGGGGCACGACCCCATACAGAGGAGAAAAGTATGGAAAATCCAACCTGCGCAGTAACAACACCGCCCACTACGCGCGCAAAAAGAGGACCATGATCGCGCGACGCGAAAATTTCGGCGGGACAGCTGCAAGTCATTTCCCCCGGCAGGCCGCAGCGGTCAAAAAATTCCAGAAGACCACGCCAACGTCATATCACAGTAAGACGTACTGAGTACGCCATCAAGGCTCTGAGATTCTATCTTTTAGATCTTTTTCCCGATGAAGAAAAACATCTTACTCCCATCGGGAGAGCACATCATGAGAGTCCCGGATGCTCCCTCACCCAAAGGTCAGCAATGTGCTCGAGTGACCACTCGCACTCTCGAGAGTCTCGGGTGATCCCTCAACCCGACTAAAGACAAACATGCATTTGCCAAGATCATACGATGCTAAGAGTCTCAGGTGCCCCCTCACCTCAAGAACCGAAATGGCATTCGAGTGACTACTCGCGAAAAACCCCTTGTCTGAGCACTCGAAACAAGCTCCACGAGTGAATGAGTGAACAACTCGCTTGATGTTTTGTTCCAAGCGGGTGCAATTCTATAAGGCTCCGCGCCTCAAAAACACACATTCCTGGAACACGATACACTGTGCCCAGATGCCACGCAAGATTAGCGTGTAGGTAAGACCCCGCTGCGAAGTTCTGCCGGGCTGGGACTTGCCGAAGAGCGATTTCACTCCCAACCTTTTCCATGCGCTGCGCATGATAGAAAAAGCCGGGCAGACGCACCTTAGGCTATGCACATTACTGGCGGCAAATGAACACCGTAAGACCTGAAGAGGCAGGACTTTTGCTCGACACCAGTGTTCCAAGCTCACGTCGAGGGACGTGGGTTTGATTGGCCTACTGCGGTATTTGCCCTAGTGCAATTCACCAAGGTTCGACCAGTCGACTCCTTGGGCCCTTTCAGCTTAGCACCCCTCGAAACAGGTTTTGTCATGTCCACCAGACTGCCAGCGACCCGCGGTTGCACCGCACATACAAATAACTGACAAATGGATGTACTCAAGTCCCTGCGCGACTCTTCGAGTCCCGCAGGCACTCGGGGGCTACTGACGAGGGGGTGACCCCACGACTCCTACGGATAAGCCTACCTGGTGTCCCTAAAGACAGAAGGCCCATGAAGATACAGCCTCGGCCCGCTAATTGGCACCGACGTAGGATTCTGCGACTCACAAGGAAGGTGCGAGAACCTGCCGTACGGAGCAAGCTAGGGTTAGGAAAGCTTACCTGTAAACGTAGATGAACTCCCCGAGACCTAGCCCAGTATATAAGGGCTAGGAGGGGCGACGAAAAGAACAACCAATATCATCTGTAACCCTAGCCTTGAGCGCTCCAGCCTTGGCATCCCCTGTAATCGCATCTCCCCCATCAATAATATCGAGCAGGAGCGTGCCTTCCTGTTTGCTGACGAGCTATCGTCCAACCTGTTCCTCTCATGACTAACCCAGGGTCCCTGACCATGGGATTTGCCGGGGTTGATCCCCGTCATCAAGCGTCTAAGCTTGGGGATGCCCCCGTGCCTCCCCTTCTCCATCAACAATTATCAGTTCGTCTCTCGTTTCACTATATTTTTATCACTTCATGCGTTATGTGCTATGCTTGGAGCGTCTCGCTTTAGGTTTTATTTTTAGTTTTCTTTAGCTTTGATTGCTGTTCATAACAAGTTAGAACCCAGCTTTCTTTGTGTGGGAGAGAAACACGCTCCACTTTCAAAATCTAGAACACAACATAGGACTTTTCATGCTTATCTTTGTTGTGTGTGTTCTTTATCTTTTTCATAGCTAGTGTCATGTTTTGCTCTTAGTTTTCATGCTTATCTTTTCAAAGAGCTTTTGTTTAGTTTGTTGCTATAACTCTCTTGAGTTTTCATGTTTATCTTGTTTAGAGAGTTTGCCTGTTGCACTGAGTTTTGTGTCTTGACTTGGAGTAGGTAATTGAGGTTACTATTCAGTTGTAGTAGTTACTTGCAATAGTTTTGAGTAATTTTTGGACTTTTGGTGTCAAGAGCTTTAGCCTATTAGTGATAGATGTCGTATTTTGGGCAATCCATGTTTATTTTCAAAACTTAAAAATTAGTTGAGAACTTTGGCTACTAGATGGATCACTACTCTTCTGAGGGGTCGAATATTAAAGTACACTCACGTACCATGAGTCGAGGATGCGCAAGGATAACCAAACCCCCATACACTCCTCCTCGGGGTACTTGTCTCTTTATGAAACCTCCTTATTAGATTGAGAGTTACCGATAATAAGTGCATGAGTTCTTCGGACTAATGTGAGTATTCTAAAGCTGACACTTCCATCTTCCCATATTTTTCTAGCCTCTCCTGTACCGTGCATTGCTTTCTTCTCACTCCGAGAGTTGGCGTCCACCTTCGCGGGTATATCCAAACCTTTGGCACGATACGCTCTGTCATCATAAACCTCCTTATATCTTTCCTCAAAACAACCACCATACCTACCTACCAAGGCATTTCCATAGCCTTTTCGAGATATATTTCCATGCAACATCCATCTTCTCATGACTTGATCTTCATGTCATACATGCTACTTGCTTGATCGATGAGCCGAATGCTAGTTGGGCCTTGCCCTAATCATTGCTACATGACGCGCTAGTATCATTGCATACATCATGATAGTTACATCTTCTTAATGATTTGAGTACTTTGTAAAGTGTGAAATATCTTCTATACTCCTTGTAACATATAGAGTGTTGCCCCTAAAGTGAGGAAAAGATCCCAAAGTGGACAAATTAAAAGATCCCAAAGTGGAAAAATTAAAAGATCCCAACGAGGACAAATGAGAGAAATAGAAAGAGCCATTGAGGCCACCAAAAAATACAAAAAAGAGAAAAAAGAGAAAAAGAAATAAAAAGAGAGAAGGGGCACACTACTATTCCTTTTGAGAGATCCACACTCGTACTCCCTCTTATATCTTGTACTCCATAGAGATTATCATTCATGCATATAGCTATGTGGGGACCTTCACACTATAGAACTTGGCTTGTATATTCCAATGATGAGCCTCCTAAAATGAGCTCTAGGTATTCTTGAGCAAGAAAGTTGGATGCACCCCCACTAGTTCCATTGGAGAGCTTTTAGCTCATATGTGCATCTGTTGCATGGCAATCCCTACTCCTCACATCATATCTATCATTTGGCTTTCTCTCGCCTATGATTGTCCTCATTGATGTGAGCCTTTCACAACTTTTTGTCTTCCTCCTCCACCATATTCTCTCTTTGGCATCCGAAGTGTCAACTTTCTTGCTTATGCTCATCCATTGCATGAGTGCTCAAAATGTCGAAAATGAGTGGATCATTTTGACTTATACCTGGCTAGTGGTCTGGGGATGAGTCAAGATAAGATTCCAAAGAAGACCAACTGTGAAACTTTAGTAGATTAAGTTCTCAACACAAAAATAAATTTTCTCGTATATCCCTATCCCCTTTCTTGCACGCAAACACCATTTGGAGACATTCGAGTCACGGACAGCGAGAGCTCTTGCACCTTTATGTTCTTATGTTGCTTGTTTCAATACTAAATATAGACTCTTGCCTGTTATGACTTGAATTGAATTACATGCCATGATTGCTTTACTTAAAAATTCTTATATGGTTGTTAGCATGTCACCACAGAAATTATGCTTTTATCATTTACCTACTCGAGGACGAGCAGGAATTAAGCTTGGGGATGTTGATACGTCCAAAACGTATCTATAACTTCTGCTTGCTCCATGCCTCTTTTTTGTGATATTGCTATGATTTTGATGAACTTCCATACACTTTTGATCATATTTGGACTAACCTATTAACTCAGTGCACCCCAGTGTCAGTTCCTGTTTTCTGCTGTTTTTCTATTTCAGGTTTCCCCCATATTAAAAGTGCTCCAAAAATTCGGGAAAAATCCAATAAAAAATCAGCGTAGAAGAAGCTTCTGGAATCACCGAGGGGGGGGGGGCAGAGGGGACCCACCAGGGCCCCAGGCGCCCTCCCGGCGCTCCCTAGGGTGGGGCCGCGCCAGGGGGCCTCCTGGACCCCTGGTGGCCCCCCTGGCTGCCCCCCTTCGCCTATATAATCCTCGTGACGTGAAACCCCCGTGACGGGAACCCTTTTTTGCGATCTCTCCTCTGTTCCGCCGCCGCCGCTCTTCCAAGATCGGGAGCACCAGAAGACCTCTTCCCGGCACCCTGCCGGAGGGAGGAACCACCTCCGGGAGCTTCTCCACCACCATGGATGCTTCCCGGATGAACCGTGAGTAGTCCATCTTGGACCATGGGTCTATGATCAGTAGCTATGTGATTTTCTCCTCCCCTCTTTGTTCTTCATGGATTAGACCCCGTGAGCTGCCCTACATGATCGAGGCACATATGTAATCTTTCTGCTGTTGCTATGCTAAGTTTTCTGGGATCCGATGGATTATGAGATTATGTTCAGATTGTGTTTGAGTAATATATTTGATTCTCCTCTTTTATATTTATGTTCTAGAGTAATTCCTGCATGTTCTCCGTTGCTGTTTATTGCTTTGGCCAAGTAGTAGGTAGTGACTCCAAGAGGGAGCGTTATGCATGATTGTGGGTTCATGCCCCTGATGACTAGCTTGAGTGATAGAAACATGAGTCTAGGGGATGTGTTGTTGCCACAAGGGGGAAACAACGGTGCTTGTACTTGTGGGTGCAAGGATTGTTTACTTTACGCAAAGTTCTTTAATGCAGTTGTCCGTTGCTTTGAGTTTACACTTTGGGTGGGATTCACAACTTAATACCAGCGAGATGTTCTGGATAGATATCTCAAGGTGGATGATTAGTAGGTAGATGCAGATGGATTTCGGTCTACTTGTCTTGGCGTACCGCCCATGCTTTTGAGCCTCTTCCTTTCTTTATAGCATAATTAGCATTGGTTTGCGCACATAATCCTGTCAATTGCCGACATGTAATTTGCTTACCTTGCATGGCTATTTTATCGTCTTTCGGGAGAGAGACATCACTAGTGAACATCATAGGACCTAGGTCCATATTTCCAATATTGTTTACAACCACTATCAATTTACTGCTTTATTTACTTTTCCGTTGCTATCACTAACATTATTATCCCATGCGTTTTATCCTTTGCAAACAACAAGGCCGGAGGAATTGAAAACTCCTCTGTACTCGTTGGGAAGCAAAGTTATTTGCTGTGTGTGCAGGTCTAGGAGAAGCAAGTGATTATGTTCAAACGGCGCATCACTTGCCGAACCACCTACTTATCGTTGTTGGAGGCCTATTGGTTCGACACTCAACCTTAGCATCTTTGCTAAGGGAAATTGCCGTTGTCTACATCTCAACCTTCCACTTTGGGTAACCAACGAGGGGGCGTTAATTCGTACCATCAATAGCTACTGGTAGAAACCTCAGCCCCGAGGAGGAACTACTCCCGCATCATGGAGGGAGGAAGCAACATCGATGGAGATGAATCCGGGGGCACTTCCCCGTCCCGGCAGGGTGCCGACACAGGAATTCTGGTCCCCCGAAGGTTTCTGACGATGATGGAGGAGATCGGAATTGCTTCTGGAGTAAAGGGTTCTGGAATCAGGATTTCCGCGACGGAAGAATACATAGGAGCCAAATGGGGCAGCCAGGGGGGCACCAGGGAGTCCAGGCAGCCTCCCGGCGCGACCCCACCCTAGGCTGCGCCACCTGGCCGCCCAGACTCCTGGTGGGGCCCCTCTACCAACCCCCCCCCCTTCGGGCGTCTGGAAGGTTTCGGTACGCTGACATTTTATATATTTTTCCCGGAATTTTTCTGGCACTTTAAGTAATGGGAAAACCTGAAATACAAAAATAGCAGAAAAGAGAAACTGGCACTGAGGTGCACTGAGTTAATAGGTTAGTCCAAATATGATAAAAAGTGTATGAAAGTGTATCTAAAACATAGTATCACACAAACACATGCATGGAGCAAGCAGAAATTATAGATACGTTTGGGACGTATCATCGGCCGGAGGGGGCTCGACGACCTCCTTCTTCGGTTTGAGCCGAGAAACGGGGCCCCGACGAGGTGGAGCCGTTGAGGAGGAGCTGCCGGAGCCGTCGATGACGACGTTGCGGAGCGCATGCGGCGACCAAGAGGCGTCGTCCCCGGCTCGGTCTTGACCTCGGTCTTGACGGGGAGGAACGCCGGCGGCGATGTGACGCCCCCAAAATCAGACCGTGTACAGTAATCATACACACAAGGTACACGATCGAGATCAGGTTGTCACGATGGAAATATCATAGCACAACTCTACAAATAAAATAATACAAGCTGTTTAATACAAGCCAAGGTCCACGAGGGCTCGAATACAACAGCTCGAGAGCACAAAGTCAGCAGAAGCAAAAGTATCTGAGTACAAACACAAGAATACAAGGTTGCCTTAAGAAGGCTAGCACAAATAACAACAGATCGAAAAGGCGAGGCCTCCTGCTTGGGAACCTCCAAACTACTCCTGGTCGTGGTCATCAGGGGGCTTCATGTTATGGTGGTCATCATCGGGGATCTCCTGCTCCGGGGCTCCAACGTCGACTGCAGCGGCCGATCAGGCAAAACAGTAAAGGAAATAAAGCAGGGTGAGTATCTAGTATACCCGCGAGACTTCCGTCCGCTACTAAGCATTATGCATGTATCAAATGGAAAGGGGAGGCTATATATAGTGTACTGAAGGACAGAAATCAGAGCAAGGGTAAGAAGCTAGGCCTATCGAAGACTAGCATCTTCCGACGAGTCTTGAAGCATGAGGAGAGAATAGCCAACAGTTCAATATAAAGCATAAAGTTACAATGCAGCAGAAGTTGCTGCAGCATTGTATAATAATAAGTTGTAATAATTAGCAATGCCTCCGAGTTCACCTCCTCAACATCCCAGCGAGGAAGAAAACCCGGAACCATACAGTTTTATAATAATAGTTTGTAGTGGTAAGATCCAGCTTCAGCATAAAGCATCCTGTTATCGTGGACACGGCTATTCGAATAGATTAATCTTCCCTGCAGGGGTGCACTTGTGTTACACAACACACACAGATCTCCAGGGTGGCGGGCACCTTGTTAGGGAACGCTCCACCGAGGCTATCCGACACTCCGTAGCCCATCTTTCAAACTCAACAGAGAGGTCATCCGCCGGACTATATCCTATGTACGCGGGGCTTTGGACCCTAACCCCGACGTACTCCTGCACGGTGCGAGGCTGGCCGGTGAAGTTAAAGAAAATCCAAATAAGACACCACCGCGCGAGCAAATAAGACAACACCACTTCCCGGCGCAGGCCGCGTTACTGCTGACGTCTGAAGAGTCCTCGGACGACACTACGTAGCAGAGGAGCCCATAACTCGTAATTCCCACGTGTAGGCAGCGCGTATAAGCCAAAAGGCTACTCAAGACATCCGTCGAACCATTTAGCATTTTAATTAACCTGCGTGAAAACCGTTATCGTTGCCTCGACTTAACTGACCCGCGGACAACGACAGAAGCCAGGACCACCAGTACATCGGTGCCTACCCTGTCGTACCACCAAGTCTCTGCGGTTACCAACAAGGTGAACCATCTCCTTACCTTGTCTCACGTGTGCTCCTGGAGGAGCTCGACTTTCGTGGTTTGGTAACTCACGCGGCCAACGATCAGGGGCCAAGCACACCGGTACACTGGTCGTACCCTCCATGTCGTCCCGTCGCAATACCACTCGCGGGCACCGTGGGGTCGCCCGACTCTTACCTTTAAGGACACCAGTTGGTTCGAGTGCCTACCATTAAGTGAAACCAGGAGGTATCACCCTCGATGGCACACTTAAAGAGGTTTGATAGAGACATCCGCGGAATGAACTAAAGAGGTAAACCTCGTATCATCCCGGTGATGCTACGCTACTGAGACGACGAGAGTGA
The DNA here is from genome assembly GCA_950022295.1 of Bromus sterilis. Classification (NCBI taxonomy): domain Eukaryota; kingdom Viridiplantae; phylum Streptophyta; class Magnoliopsida; order Poales; family Poaceae; genus Bromus; species Bromus sterilis. The sequence goes on from OX465599.1 coordinate 62,116,693, forward strand.
AATACGAGTTCGTCCACTCGTAAGTCAATCTCGAAGCGACTCGGCAGAGTCTCGCCGTTGTAGGTTCCCTAGGGCGTCTGCATTGATCCGTACCTATTGCAGTTATATATATTTTGTATCCGCGTTCACTCCCCTGAGTGGCCACCGCCCGCTATCTAATCCTAGCTAACAATGCGCAAGGCTCACTTCCGAATATAATATATAGATATAGCAGGCAGCATAGGATAAGGAAGGTACAACAAGGGGCGACAAAATCAGGCTATGCAATTGAATAGGATTGTAACGTAGCAACAGTAGTAACAATGCCTAGTGCAAGAAAGTATGGAAAGGTAGGCGATATCTGGGGAAGAGAATGGATCTGCTTGCCTGGAAGCTCGACGGTAGGGGCAGGGTCGTCGACGTAGTAGTCGTACTCAACAACGGTGTAGTCGGCGGCAGCAGCGGGGGCTATCGGAGATAAAGGGGGGGGGGAACAGTGAATACAAAGCAAGCATATACGAACAAATGCATGACATGACAAAAGCAAAAGTAACGGTGTTCTAACGCAGTGCAATGCGCGTTGCTCGGAGCGGGAATTCATCCGGGGATAACTACCGGCTCCGGGTGATTACCGGATAGATGATCCGGAGGGGAAGGTTCCATGTATGCAGTGTTAGAGACATCTGAAAGACATGTGGATATTGTATCCGTGATCGTTGATTCATTCCGAGCAACTTTCATGTTAAACGTAAATTCATCCGGCAGGTTTTCATCGGCACCGGGAAAATATCGACAGACGGCCCGGAGGGGGGGGTGGGAATGTCGATGCTCGGTAAGTTGGAGGGGGGTGGTAGTCATATGGATAGCGTATTCGTATTCATTATATTTTTCTCATAAGTTTTCATGTATAAAGTTTTTGAATCTGACTTACGGTTTAAAAGATATTGAATTTCAAAGTTTAAATCAATTTAAAAGATTTTTTAAATTTCTTTTATTATTAATCAACATTATCCAAAATAGTGCTGACAGGTGAGACCCACATGTCAGCCTCTGTTTATTTATAAAACATTTTAACAAAAACAAAATAGCCACTGGGCCCACATGTCATAGACTCAACATTTTATAAAACCATTTAAAAAAATAAAACCTCAGTGGGACCCAGTGGCCAGTGACACAAATGTTAGTTTAATTAATTTAATTATGTTAAAGGCCTGGGCCCAGCTGTAAGTGACTAAGGGGGGGGGGTTAACTCTCTGTTAAGTTAACAGTGGGATTAGCCGGGGGTTTAGCGAGTGGGGCCCGCTGTCAGTGGCACAACAGTGCCCTAATCACTTCTCTGACGCGTGGGGGCCATCGGCCAGTGACACAGGTGGTCACCGGCGGCGAGGAGCTCTGGCGAGCTCGGCCGTTTGCTCGCTGCGGGGCACCATTTTGCGCGGGGATTGATCCAATCGATCGAGAGCAGTGAGCCGCATCGATCTGTGGTGGGGGAGGGTGTCGGTGCCGTCTAGGGCGAGCTCTAGCTCGACAATGGCGGGCACAGGCGTCGGGCTCCAATGGCACTTGGTTATACGCGAAGAAATCGACGGCGCTGCGGGGTGGGATCGACCATATGGTCCACGGGGAACATCTTGGTGCAACTGGCGTGGGCTGTGGTGGCCTGGGGACACGGCTACGACGACCGGAGCAAGTGAAAAGGGGGCGGCGTGTACGGGCTAAACGGGCGGCTATGACCACAAGGGGAAGCACGAGGGGCTCACCGCGAATCCAACGCAGGTGACGGTGAGCTCGGAGGAGGCGTGGAGGCGGAAAAATCCGACTGCGGTCCCGGCGGCTGGAGGAAGACGGCGATGTCGATTGAACGGGCTGGGGTGGCGCCAAGCTCCTCCTCTTCTGATGGACGACGAGGACGTCGGCTACGAGTCGACTGGACACGGTTGTGGGTGCTGGGAGTGAGGGTGGCCGCGCAGGTGCGCGACGATGGCCGGCGGCGGCTCGGGCAGCTTTGCCCCGAAGACGGTGAGGTGAGGGGGAGGGGGAATGGATGTGGCCGTGTCTACGGGGGAGGGGGCTTGGCCTTATCCTCTACGTGCCCACAGGGAGGTGGGGGAGGCCGACAGGGCGCCCAGCCATGGCGGGCTCGCCACGGCGACGGAGCAGGTGGGGATGGGGATGGGAGCAGGCAGGGGGAGGGGGTTTGGGACGGGTGGGCCTCGCCTAGGGCGAGGTTTAATTATTTTTGTATTTCCTTTTCCTTTTGTTTTCTGTTTCCTCTTTATGTAATTAATTTAAATGCTTCTGTATTTTTGTAAAACACTTTAGGTGTTTTTAATTTAGAGCTGCCCCCTAAAGCAGTGATACAGAAAGTTTGGAGGAAAAATAAATTCCTTTGACATTTCTTTTAAATAGTAAATGCTCAAAATGGAGTTTTAACCTACTGTTTGAATTGTTTGCATTTTTCTATGTATCAACAAATTCCCAAAATCATCCCCACATGGTTTTATTGATTTTAGGCATTTAACAAAATTGGTTTCATAATTTTGGCCAAGGTTTTATTTGCCACATTGTTTTTATCCTCATTTTATTTCCAAGACAATGTTGATAATCCAACCTTATGGGTTTCATGATTATCATTGACTTGGGATTATGCAAATGACTAAGGTGGATTTGGTTTAACCATGTTCAAGTTGATTGACATGCATCCACAATCCTTGGAGCAAGATTTACAATCCATATTTATTCTAAAATTTTATCAGGGCGGGAATCTGACAGAGCTATGATCAAAGGTGATCATGGCTTGATTAGCAACAGTAATGATCACTAACAGTGGAATCACTATAGTGATTACTGTTACTGATTCTGAGGGTGTTACAGGCGAGTGCGCCGGCCCGGACGAGTGCGAGCCGGTGGAGCGGGACTCCAACACGCCGGACGACGAGGACGTCACCCCGTCCATGCCCCTCGGCAGGGGCTCCCACACCGACGTGCTTCGAGTGTACGAGCGGCGGCCCGCCGATCCATACCCCACTGGTGGGTACTGGAGCCGCGACGCGTTGCCTTCCTCGATGTAGCGGAGGACGTAGGGGAGGGTGCGCCCCTCCGCGCTCCACCACCGCCGCCGACCGTCGCGGTTCTGCCGGCCCGCCACCGGATGGAGGCCGTTGGTGGAGGCGATCGCCTGGGCGCGGCGCTGCTCGAAGTATGCCGTCCAGCCGGCCACGTTGGACGACGAGTTCGCCGGGTCGGCGCGCTCGGCCTCCGTCATGGACGCCCGGACGGCCTCGACCTCCATGTCGAAGGGGCACCCTCCTTTGGCATCGGCGGCACCGCCACACCGCCGTTGCTGAGCACCCAGTCGTGCGGCGGGCGCGTGTCCGACGGGTGAAGCCGTTCCACTCGAGCCCGTCCGTGACGACGAGTAGTGGGCGGAGCGCAGCGAGAGGACGAGGAGAGGAGAGGAGAAAAGACGAGTGTGCGACGTTTCACGACGGCGAGGCCGCTTTATATAACGGGGTGGCGTGTACACGCGGCGGCGCTGTGGGCGGCGATTGGACTACTCACCGCGGCCGCATTGATTCGCCTGCCGCGACGATTAGACTCGACTCCGACGCCATATTGATTCCACTGTGGCGTCGCCAGGCGTGGGGAAGCCGAGGCGAGAGGATCCGGCCGTCGTGTGGAAAGACGCCGACATATGGGGCCGTGGACTCGGCGCGCGCGAACGGTTCCCTCGTTCGCGCCGTTTTCTTTCATCCGGCGCCCCAAGCGACTCCCAGCGTGTCGGGTCGGCTTGGGATCGCTGGACTCAAGTTATGTCCAATCCAGCTCTATTTGGGCCCTTAGGGGTGCGACTGGGCGAAATTCTTCCGTACAACGCAAATAGCGCCGGCTTGGAGGCCTTTTATGAGCGCGGCTGGAGATGCTCTTAGAATCGCGTGTGCATGAAGAAGGGCTTGGTGGCAGTTTCTCTCCAACAATCACTACTGGTTCACACAGGGGTAAGCTCCTGGATACGCCTGTTGACATCCGTTCTTGGATATTCAGTCTCCGTGCTCCAGGATCCCAAAACAACGGATCATTCATCTCCGGATCAGCACCTTCTCCTTCAATCTGATCACACTCAGCCGAACTCATCGCAGATTGGTTTGCTTCAAACGTAAAACCCTAGTCCGACTTGATACACCGGGATCCTTGGTGGACCTCACGAGCGTCCCCTCACAGGCCGCACGGAGTCAGTAGGGGCGGGGAGGTAGAGAAAACTCAACGCCGCTGGCGGCGAGAGAAACGTGAACCCTAACGAGAGGGGATTACGGGGGATCGACGAGATCGTTGGTGGAAGGGTCCTAGGCTGATCTGCGCGGTCTGGTAGGCAGAGAGGGGTCGCGTCGGCGGCGTCCTTGCTCTCCGTTTGTCTCTCTCAAGGTGTCATCTCTCCATGGCAGACTTGGGCCTGATAATGGCGCCCCCATCGCCTTCGTCCCCAGCAGTGGCGGCGGACGGCCGCCTAATCATATTATACGTATCACAAACCGGTAACGCCATGGACGTCGCCGGACGAGTGGGCCGAGAAGCTAAGCACGGGGGCTGTCTCAACGTCGATGTCCTCCCCATGGACAGTTACAATCCTGTAAGATCAGAACCCTCAAATCAAAACCCACGCTCTCGCGATGCCTTCTGCTGGACCTCATGTCAAACATCACCTGTTTGTGTACTGTAGAGTTGCTTGCCGGATGAAGCGTTTGTGGTCTTCGTCGTGTCCACCATGGGACAGGGTGATCCCCCAGATTCCATGAAGGTAGCTGAGACATTGAAATCCTATTTTTCTTTATATATCAGTTGTTTGATTATTCGTTTGCTAATTGCGATCTCCGTTTGGATTCCATTGCACACGTGGCAGGGTTTCTGGAAATACCTTCGCCAAAAGCGTCTGGGTGCTCAGTGGCTGCAAGGATTACAGTATGCTGTGTTTGGGCTTGGCGATTCAGCATACCACAAGTACAATGTGAGTCTTCTAACCAGGATTTTATAAGCTGTTATTGTGTTATGTGTGAGGCTCTTAATACGAATACAATGATGCACGGTGATTTGTTGAACTGGTCTCTGTAGCTCACTAGTTATGCGAATTAATTGTGTATATGACATTCTCAAGTTCTAGCCACGCGTGATGGTGCACAGGTTTAGAAAATAAGTATGTGGTTGTAGCAATTCTTGTTTTGGGAGGCAGTTGCGAAGGATGATTTGGGCATACATAACTTGTTTGAACCTTAGTATTGGTGATCAGCCATGGGGAATGCTGTAGCCTGCATACGCATCGTTAAGTGAAGCTCTTATGAGTTACACACTATATAGCCGATTGAGCCATTGAGCGAACATTGCAAAGCTTGCTGGAGTTATGACCTATTCAGAAATTAACAGTTTCCGTATGTTCCAAACATACATTTAGCTGTATGCTAAACCTTGCTGAGTTCTCATTACTGTTCAGCGCAGTGCCATATTTTTTGTGCTCACTATTTTTTCAAGAAAATCTTGTCTGGTGGGTTGCACTATGCTACTCACAAATCATGAATGTTCTGGTTAGAAAATCTTAGTCTTCTTATTTCTATTTACCTCTTCACTGTTATGTTTGCACTGCATGCAGTTTCCTGCAATTAAGCTAGATCAAAGGCTGTTCGATCTTGGTGCAAAACGAATCATAGAGAAAGGCTTAGGGGATGATCAACATGATTCAGGGTATGATTTTATTATCTATCGTTTATTTATTTGCTTTTGTTTCTATGTTCATAAGTAAGCTTTGGAGAAGTCAAATGCGACATACATTTTACTTAAATTTAAGCATTATATTTATTTTCTTCGGGTTGGATAGCAATTCGTCAAAGATACCAGGAGATACTATTTTTGTTTTGTTTTATAACAGATATGAAGAAGATCTAGATCCATGGTTGCAGTCTTTGTGGAAATCACTGAATGAAACAAATTCGTCACTGTTACCAAGACCAACAGATATTGCTCATTCTAATTTGGATATTTTGGAGGATGCAATGGTCGAAATCATATACTTGTCTCCACAAGATGCCAACACTTCAGGTGTGAGGTCCCAGTCAATGATAATATTTACCAGCAATCTATAAATTGTCGAGTGCCATTTCTTCTCAAAGATTATATCTATCTATTCACCAGAAACCAAGTGATTTTTTTTTGGTAATAGACAACAAGAGATTAATTGAAAGAGCACGCTCTATGTCGCCTGGTCTAAATTTCTACAATGATGGAGAGCCACACTACATGTTACAGATGGTATGTTCTGTATCCTCTCCATGAGCTTACAGTTTAGATATTTTTGTTTTATTCTTATCGCTCATTAATACATTTAGCCAATGTAGAAATTCCAGATATGGATAAACATTTGGCTAGGGAATATTCTGCATTTACATATAAATATTTGGGTGTGGCTAGGTCTCAGTCGACTGAGATTTAACCAAGTCTCAATCATGTCACATAACATGTAAGAGCGAAAAAGAAAAAACCGAAAAGACAATTTTGCACCGATCTTAATGTAAAATCTCATGGATATAGCACCGACTGAGACTTAACGAAGTTTCAGTCGACTGAGACCTAGCAAGGCCGTAAATATTTTTGTATTTTTATTAGGCTGCTGAATTATTTACTCCTCAGAACCTATGTATCAGTGGTTGAAAGGGTTTGAACTGATCTGTACAGTACAGTACTAGATTTCCAAAATCTATAGTTGAGTAGCCTATTTTGTACTGAACTTGTGGTTGAACTGTATCATGCATAAGTACATTCAGAGCAGATTTTCTATGACTGGTTCAGCACATTATGCTGGATTTGGCTTATTTGATTGCAAGGTAGCCTCTGTTCCACTAGTTGATGCACAGTTGCGTTGTATGGACACCTAAACAATCCATTCTTCTCCCAGAAGATTTGTCGCCAACTATGCACGATCCAGTTCAACTTACTTTTTTATGTCATGATTGATATGCTTTTTTGCTCAGTACCATTCTCAAATAAAGTACAATCTCAGTGAATATACGTACTAAATAAGCATGATCACCCACGGGTGAACCAGTGAAGCTCATATATGATCCATCGTGCTTTGGTACAGAAGATGGATCCTTCTGGTGGTGTGCCATCATGAGTTTTGTTGATCAAGATGTATTGCTGCTTTCCAAATCAGAAATGGGAGAATAGTTGTGTTACAGTACGATGTATGGAATGGGCACTACCTGGTTGCTCAATAGTCAATACCCAAGGTTATTGTCATATGTAAGAGATTCATCCATATCAGTTAGTGCTTTCATAAAACAAAAGGAGTGCGCTTTGTCAGACACCTTTATCAAGTATATCAAGAGTACATCAGCTTGCATAGCTATACGGAAAGTCAAGATATACACCACGAGGTCATCTATATAATGCAGGGACACATATACCTCAAAGAAATTCTACACGCTGATCTCAAAAAACCAGAACTCTCTCACATTTTCATTCAAATGGCTCTGGAAAAACAAGTGCACAATGAAAGCTCAGGGTCTTTGCTGGTATAGTTCATCATATTACCAGCCCTACCCAAGATGAGCTAAACTTATGAATTGACTCTTTAGTCTTTACTGCAATTTAGATGGGCTCACTTAACATAGTTTGGTTTCGACTCCCTAGCATTGTGTTTTTTTTCCTTCTTCCCTTTTCACTGTGTACATACTGTGGAGCGGCCTTTGATCTATATAAATGAAAAATAGCTCTCCTTGTGGGGGACATTCTCACAGTGTGGAGCAAAGAAATACCAAGTTAATAATAGTTGGGACTGAGTGAAAATACTGAATAATAGCTGGGGCTATAACAAACAACCAGTCAGGCTAAGTAATGGTTCATTGTGGGAATTCTTCACTACAAACTGATGGTGCAACAGTTGTGCTGCAATTTAGTATACCCATCTTTATTGGTGTAGTTTCCGTTTTTGATGATATTGCTAACCTTTTTAGGTAACAAATCAAAGTTTGACTACGGAGAACTCTGAAAGAGATGTTCGCCACTTTGAATTGGAAGATCCATCCTCTGTATGTTCTTTTTTCTCTTTTGGCTGGAGATATTCACTTACAATCATCTTGCAAGCGGATTGAAAGATTGTTTCCTTTTTTTCATGTTAGGCCATAAGCTATCAAGTTGGTGATACTCTAGAAATTCTACCGAGTCAGAAGCCATCAGCTCTTGATGCATTCATTAAACGCTCTAACTTGGATCCAGATTGTTACATAATGGTAAGTGGATCTTTTTTGTTGTCTCGTAGATTTAGCTTATTTGAATCCTTATGTGTTTCTCTGCTTTTGTAGGCTGGGGAAACTTTAAGGAAAATTTCATGTGCATGTGTACTAGAAGTTTTCTTTTTCTTACATTTTTTTTTAAGAATGAGTTTGCGACTCAATTTTTTTAACGAAGTACATCTATATATAAACTATGAGTGTGCACTGTCTTAACTTTTTTTTAACTTATAGGTATTTGGGTCTAGGAATTTTTGACGCTTGTACCGAAGAGGTAGTTTGCACTGAATATTTTTCCCATTAGTTTCTCAACATTTCTTAGCTGTATGCACAATTGTTTGTTTCAAAATGGAATAAAATATTTTTACTTTAGTAGCAAGCAATCAAGCATGGTTTAGGTAATAAACCCATTTTCTTCCAAATGCTCTTGCGTTTATCCATTAAAAGAAATATATCTACAGGAAATTGAGCTTCTTATCTAGTGAACCAATTGCAGTTATCTAGCTAACCAAAGAGGAGGCGTAATCTTTTTGTACCCAGGTCCGAGCAAAGGATGGGGTCAAAGTTCCGAGATATTTGCTTGTGAACGGTTCAATGGATTGCATCAAGCTAAAGACCTTTGTTGCTTTGACAATGGATGTCACATCATCTTCACCTCATCGACATTTCTTTGAGGCAAGAGCAATTTCCCTGAGTGCTTCATCCCATCACATGCATATATTCTCCACTTGTTTGATATATATATATATTATCAGTAGCTCTGATATCCTTATGTCCATTACTAATACGCCACCTCGTCGCTAACACAACAAATGTTGTTTTGCAGATCATGAGCCATTTTGCAACAGATGAACAAGAAAAGAGGAAGCTTAAGCAATTGGCTTCTCCTGAAGGAAAAGGGCAGCTCTACAATTACAATCAAAAGGAGAACCGAACTGTTCTAGAAGTAAGTAATGCCTTCACCATAATTTTGTCCTGCCGTACATAGCATGCCTGTAAAGAAAATGACATGGATTTGTACTGGTTTTAGGTATTGCAGGATTTTCCCTCGGTGCAAATGCCTTTCGAATGGCTGGTGCAACTAACGCCTCCATTGAGTAAAAGAGCCTTTTCCATATCATCGTCCCCATTGGCCCATCCAGATCAGATACACTTGACTGTTAGCATTGTCTCGTGGCTTTCTCCTTCGAAGAGGAGACGGCATGGTCTCTGCTCTACATGGCTGGCAGGGCTCTGTCCAAATAAAGGTGTGCATTGCTTGCCTCTGTTCATTCATTCATTCAGTCAGCAAAGCAACCATCAACCCAGTCTCATAGTGCGTTTTACTTGCAGAGGATCTTATACCATGTTGGATACGCCGAGGATCCCTGCCTCGTCCGCTTCTATCGGTTCCTCTCGTGCTTATCGGACCAGGAACAGGGTGCGCACCATTTCGTGCATTTGTACAGGAAAGGGCTGCACAGGCTGTGGCAGGACCAACTGCTCCTGTTCTGTTCTTCTTTGGCTGTAGAAACCAAGATGGTGATTTCCTGTACAAGCACTTCTGGTTAGATCATGCCCAGAACCACGGGGTGCTGTCCTCAGAGAAGGGCGGCGGTTTCTTTGCCGCATTTTCTAGGGATCAACCTCGAAAGATCTATGTACAGGACAAAATAAAGGAGCAGAGTGCAAGAGTGATGAACATGTTGTACTTTGATAAGGCTGCAATATACATTGCTGGCTGTTCTACCAAAATGCCTGATGATGTTACGGCCGCACTAGGAGAAGTTCTCTGCAAGGAGAGTGGTGATTCTGAAGAAAATGTTTCGAGATGGCTCAAGGACATGAAAATGACTGGTAGGTTTATTGTTGAAGCTTGGTCATAACTGTGAGTCAAACGACTTGTATGTATTACTATGAAGTATCAGGTTTTCACCATGTGACCACTGACCACTGACCAGCGTGGTCAGCAATCATCTGTCAAATGAAGTATCAGGTTTTTCGCAATTACCTCTGGGATACTGAACTTAATCAGTGTACAATCTGAACAAGCAATATATATGTTTGCAGAGCAGAGTATCTACTTTTCTCATTGATTGTTGGGCTCCATGGTTTCATTCAGACTTTTCTAGATTGGTTACATTCAGACTTTTTCTTTTTTTGAAATCAACATTCACAGACTTTGTAGGAGTGTTAGCTGTTGGAAAGAAGAGTCTTTTTTTACATTGGGCCTATCATTGTAAAAAAAAACTCACTCTGGGAAAGAAGAAGCGTGGCCTTACATTTGATCCCACAGCCCATACATCACATCAGGTCCAACGAGCCCACCTGCACCTTATCCTCCTCTTCTTCCTGGCCACTCTATTCGAATCCTCCCCGCTCACGGAGCGGCCTCCAATGGCGCTCCCTCCTCCCTTGCTCCCGCGCTCATCCTGCATCTGCAGAGGCGCCTCCCCATACAAATCCGTGCAAACCATACCCGATGCCTCCACCGTCTCTTCCTCCACGGCGCAGCACTCGCTGTCGCTGCTTCGCGCTCATGCGCGCGCCGGCCGAATGCAGCCCGCGCGGCAGGTGTTCGAGGCAATGCCTCCGCCGGACAGGTCCCTCGTCGCTTGGACTGCTATAATGTCCGGGTACGCCACCCACGGCCCCGCCTCCGAGGCGCTGGTCCTGCTCCTGCGCATGATGGAGTGGTCACTGAGGCCGGACGGGTTTGTCTTCTCAGTCGTGCTGCGTGCCTGCGCCGCAGTCGGGAGCCTCGGATTTGGAAAGCAGGTTCACTGCGCCGCTGCCAAGATGGGGTACGTAGAGTCTGACCTCTTTGTGGCAAACGGCCTCCTTACCATGTACGCGAGCTGCCAGTCGCTGGGTTGCGCTGAGAAGGTGTTTGATGGCATTGCCGCACCTGATTTGGTTTCTTGGACCTCCATGCTCAGCGGATACACCGAGAATGGCTGCCGTACCGAGGCGCTAATGTTGTTTGCGGAAATGATCCATGCCGGTATTGGATGTGACGCGTTCACTCTGTCAGTTGCACTCCGGGCAGCTTCTAGTTTGGTCAATCCAAGTTTGGGACATCAGCTGCATTGCTGCATCATCAAGTCAGGATTCTCTAGAAGTGGGTTCTTGGAGAACTGCCTGATCGAGTTCTATGGGAGGTCCAGGGAACTACAGCAGATGCGGAAGGTGTTTGATGGTATGCATGACAAGGATTTGGTTTCTTCCAATACCATCATCCAGTGCTATGCAGATAACATGTGTGATGAGCAGGCTTTGTCTCACTTCCGTGCTATGATGTTTGAATGCTCGGTATGCGATGAGTTTACACTGGGGAGCATTTTGCACGTTGTTACCAGAAGAGGAGCTTTTGATTATGGTAGGGAAATACATGGCTACCTCATTAGGGCAGGTCTAGACTCAGATAAGCATGTTATGAGTGCTCTTATGGACATGTATGTCAATTGGGCCACTCTGCATAAGGGGCAATGCATGCTACCTTTGAGAATGCTAAGATACTATTTGCTGGTCCAGGGAAAGCTGGATCATTTCATTGTGGCTACTAGTTTGAAGTCGTGTGCCTTTGATATAGATTTAGCGTCAGGAAGGATGTTACACGCCTGCGTTTTGAAGTTTAGCATGAATTCAGATCCCTTTGTTACTAGCTCACTGCTCGACATGTATGCTAAATGCGGTTCTGTGGATGAATCACATATTCTGTTTGCAACAATCAAGGATCCAGGTACAGCCGCATGGTCTGCAGTAATCTCAGGCAACTGCTTGAATGGTCAGTTTGAAAGAGCAATGCATTTGTTTAGGAGGATGCAGTTGGAACATGTGCAACCTAACGAATTCACTTATACCTCTGCACTTACAGCATGTATAGCTCTTGGGGATGTTGTCGGTGGCATGGAGATCCATGGCAACTCCATCAGAAATGGTTATGGAACCAATGCTTCTGTTGTGAAAAGTCTTATAAGCTTTTATTTAAGAGAAGGGCAGTTCCACCAGGCCCTTAAGCTGTGCTTATCACTCTCAAACCGTGAGGTTTCTTGGGATGCACTGGTTAAAGCATTTGTTCAAGGTGATGATCACATTGGAGTTCTTAATCTTTTACATGTTATCCAACGTTCTGGTGGGGTTCTTGACTACCAGACTGCATTACACATCTTGAATTCTTGTGGAAAATTGGAACTCCTTCGTGAAGGGCTTCAAGCACACGCCTACCTTACAAAGCGTGGCCTTGCTTCTAAAGCATGCATCAGCAATCACCTTATTGAGATGTACTCCAGTTGCGGCAGTCTCAAACATGCATTGGATGCCTTCAGATATATGTCTGACAAGAATGCGTCTACTTGGACCTCAATAATCATAGCCCATCTAGAAAATGGCTGTCCAGAGACAGCCATTGACTTGTTTGTGCAGATGTTAAGAAGAGAGAAAATACCAACTTCGCTTGCATTCTTATCTGTGCTGAAGGCCTGTGCAGAAATTGGCCTTGTAAGTGAAGCCTTCCAGTTCTTTGTGTCCATGACCGAGGTTTACAAAATACAACCTTCCGAAGGTCATTACTCCCATATGATTGAGGTTTTGGGTCATGCTGGTATGTTCAAGGAAGCAGAGCATTTCATTGACAGTGTAGTCCCTTCGGAATCTAGTGCTTCAGCCTGGAGCTTACTATGTTCTGCTGCCAAACAATATGGAAACACCAAAATTGTGAAGCTTGCAACAGACAAACTCGCAAGCCTTGCTCCGTGTGATTGTTTAGCAAATACTTCACTTGAAAATGCCATATCCATCACTGACTAATAACTCAGGCGGCACCAGTATAGAAAGTGAGTATACTTCTCGCCCTACATTATGAAGAGGAAGTATGCTTTAGCTTGTCAGTTTGTAGGTTGCGCATAGCGCACAGTGGGTATGAAGTGGACATTATGAATTTAGAGTTGTAAGCTGCTGTATATTTGTATAGGTAATATGTTTTGCAGTTTGCACAAATGTAGATAATTTATGCTGTGTTGTATCCAGTTTCAAAGGTATATGATTCTTCCGAGTGATTCTGGTAAAAATGTAGCGGCTGTACCATCCGACGCATCCACATCGACCGACACCTCATGGTCCGCCTCCTTGACTTGGTTCGTCGCCCCCACCCATCCGTCCCTTCCTAGGTTGCCGCCAACCATCTGGGGACACCTAGGTCTAGAGAGCTCATCACTCGGCCCCAGATCGCTGCTGCCAAGCCTTGCGCCAAATTTCCTCTACCCCATGTCCTTCAGCCTCACTAACTTTTCTTATGTTAGCTTGTAGAAATGCTAATCTTGATGGGAAAAAAACCCAGTCATGCAAACAATATATGTAGGCTGTGAGAAGAATGAAGTTGTGAGAAATACAGTTCTGCATGCGTGTTGTGAAGAAGTGCAGTTAACAGGGGCAAGCTGTTATACTCCCTCCGATCCATAATAAGTGTCGCTCATTTTGTACTAAGTTTAGCGACACTTATTATGGATCGGAGGGAGTAATATTTATGCAACATGTTAAAACCAGGTGTATATACATCGATGCATGTTAAAATAAGGTGTATATGGTATGTAGAAACATGTTTGTGATATAAATTTTTTGTGTATAAGCTATTACTGTCTTCAATTTGTGATTTGTCACTCTTACAGCCTGGCTACACTGACAAAGGCTCCGACAGCCTGGCTCCGCATCCCAACAGGACACGATGTTGAACAAGGGCTCCCACATCCTGACTCCGCATCCAAATAAATGATCAGGTCCATGCGACCCGGTCGGAACCAAGACGAAGGCCAAAATTTCCAAGAGCATGGGACTCCTTCTACAACAACATACGGGAACCCGCGTGTACGGGAAACATGGACTCCTCCATGACAAGAAACTAAAGAGCCCGTCCGGACTTTGCATCTCCGGAAGACAGAAGCTGGGCGCGCAGGGAAGACTAAACTCTAGGCAAGCTTGGGAGCTAATGACGGTGTGCTATACCAGGGTGACCCACAAATGTCCTAGCCAGGCTCTCATGGCCCAGGGCGCCTCCACGTGTGTACCACAGACGGACTCCGAGTGGAGCACAGAGACCTCCTTCCAGAAACTGTAAGATTTGGCGCACAAGAAGGATAGAACTATTAGTCTTTCCATAGTTGTAGGTCGGCAACTCCATGTAACCCGAGGTCTCGCTACCCATATATAAAGCGAGGCCTGGAGGGACTCAAAATCATCTTGACTTCACGTCATCAATCTCGGGAGTACTAGACACATTGTGTGCCGTCATCTGAGGCAACTATACACCCTATAATCAAAACTAGCAGGAGTAGAGTTTAATCTTGACCATGAGACCCTGAACCTAGGTAAATCCCCCACATGTCCTCCTCTCGTACTTTTAGCAACTCGCACCATCATACCGAGATATTTGCTGGATTTCCATCCAGACAACTTCCTTATTAAGGATGGCAAGAGTCTTGTTTCTTCTAATCCTTGTTAGGACTCCTAGAGTCCCCCATAACTTCTTACATCATACGATGAAGGCCACCTTCCCTCGATTGAGCTGGCATCGGGGCTTGTGGAGGTCGGCAAAGGTTTCCTCAACATCTTCATGATGTGTGGACGTGATGGTGCACTAGATAGCGAGCTTTCCCACATAGAACTTGATGCATGAAGCGCATGTCCTCCACCTGAACTTGCTTGCTTGGACATAGCTGGAGCAGCCGACCATGAGACCTAGAAATTCTCATTCAGATGTTGTGGCGACTAGCCTTGTCGTATCATCCATAAATTTTCACCCTCGCGTGGCCTGATCTTGGTGAGCCTGGTTTAATAGCAAGTTACGGAGGTTGGGCCGGGCCTTGGTAAATTTTGTGTCTTCAACTTTGTTAGCCTCGAGCATATCGCTAAGTAACTAGCGTGACCTTCTTTCTCTAGGTACATATCATGGCTCATTGAGGGTCACACCTCCAATGTCGTTGGATGACTAGTTCAGGTGATCAACATTTTGTGGAATAGTGCCACAAGGGAGATTCAGGTTCTTTGGGGTGGTTGACCCATATATATGCTTGAAGGATGGTCCCCTCCCCCAAAGAGCCAGGTGATTTTTTTTAGGTAAAGAGAAACTTTATAACTTAACAATGCCTGGCCAAGTCGGCCTGGGCATAAGCAGCCACACTGGCTGGTACATCTGACTCCCACTCAATAGGGCAATTTGGGGAACAACGACTACCGATAGACGCTAGCTCATGAGCTACAAAATTTGCGTCTCTCCTACACGCTACAATCTCATACTTGGTGTAACACCCTCAGTTGCCTGTAACAGTAATCACTTTTACTGTGGACTAATCACTGTTGCTAATCACTATGCAAACCATGCCATGACCCACTTTGCTTTTGATCATATTCAAAAATGCCTTTTGGTTGCTATGAAAAATATGTTGCAATTAAACTTTGTCCAAAAATCATGGGACCACTTTTATAAAATCACTAATAATCATTGGGTCATGCCCATGTGGTTATGGTATTTTATTTTGCCACTAAAAAATTCAAACAATTCAAACCCCAAGAAAAACAGCACCATTTGACAATGGAATATTATAAAAAAATAGTAAATGGTTTTATTTTAAGCCTAAACTTTTTGTGGCACCCTAGGAATATATATGACTAATTATGGACTAGGTAACACATTTTTAAAAAATGCAAAAGGCACTAAATTAATTACTAACAGAAAGTGCAGAATGGAAAATTAAAGAAAAAAAAGGAAAATGATTAAAGCTCGCCTGCGGCGAGGCCCACCTCAGCCCAGCCCACCCCCATCCCTTGTCTTCTTCCCCAACCACCCCCCCACCTGCTCCCGTACGGCCGAGCTCGTCGACGACGCTGGCGAGCTGGCCCCGCCTCCACCTGCTCCCTCCCGACGCCGACGGGATAAGGCCACCCCGGTCGACCCCCTGGACAACCCCGCATCCCCATTCCCCTCCTCCTCGCCTCGCACGCCTCGGGGAAAATCCTCTCGAGCCGCCGCCGTTCACTGTCGTGGCCACCCGCGGCCACTCGACGAACTAGCCCAAGCCATCGTGTCCATCACACTCGCCGCCGTCGACCCCGTCTTCCAGTGCAGCCCATTGCTGCCGGGAGCCACCACAGCACTCGGAATCTTCGTCGTCTTCAAGCTCCAGCCGCCGAGATCGGCGACCGATTCCGGCAGCTCCAAGCCCTCCCCGAGCCCGCTGCCAACCCCGACGCGTTCGTGGTGAGCACCCTCACCACCCCCAACCGCCCGTTGAGTCCCGATAGCGCCGTAGACGAAACCCCCCTTTTAGCTGCTCCGGCCGCCGTGGTTCGTCGTCGTAGCCGTGCTTCCAAGCCGTTCCAGCGCACGATTTTGGCACTCACGCGTTCGTAGTGTTCCGTAGGTTCAATTCCACCCCGTGGCGCGCTCGATTTCGTCTCGGAACGCAAGACGCCATGGACGCCCGAGCTCGGCCTCCCGCCATTGCTGACCACGTGCTCGACTGTGTCCACCTTGACCTCCTCCCTCACCGTGGCCCGAAGCGACGCGTCTCCCCGAACCCATAGCAACAAACGGCGTCGAGTTTGGCCGTCGGAATCGAGCGCTAGCTCGAGTTCGCCGGAGTACAGTCGCCGGCGCGACTCCGGCGGACCTCCCAGTCGCTGCCATGCGGGGCCCCCTGGTCAGATACGTGCTTAGCACTAATCCCCCTCGGATAAGTCACTGACAGTGGCCCCCCCTGGGCTGTTTAATTAAATTAAACTTGATAATCACCTCTGTGACACTGACAACTGGGCCCCAGCTGTAAGTCATTTAGAAATAAATAAAATTATAAAAACTAGTCACTGACATGTGGGCCCAGAGGCTATTTCTGATTTAATAAAATGTTTTATAAATAAACAGAGGCTGACATGTGAGTCCCACATGTCAGGCACTGTTTTGGATAATGTTTTGGATAATGTTCTGGATAATGTTGAATAAACAATAAAAGAAATTCAGAAAATCATTTAAATGATTTAAAACTTTGAAATTCAATAACTTTTAAACCCCAACTCGGATTCAAAAACTTTATACATGAAAATTGATCAGAAAAATATAACGAATACGAATACACTATCCGTATGCCTATCACACTCCTCTAACACAACGAACATCGAACCATTCCCCCTCCGGACTGGCAGTCCGATGAATTGTCCGGTACTGTTAGAGTGCCCGGATGAATTTATTCCGAACACGAATGTTTGTCGGAATAGATCAACTAGCACGGATACACCTCCCTTACGTTTGTCCGGTACCCACGAAACCTCCGGCTTGATCCTTCCCCCTCCGGTCACCCTGTCCGGTAATCATCCGGAGCCGGTAGTTCATCCTTCGATGAATTTCCGTTCCGAGCAATGTGCATTGCACTGCGTTAGAATACCGTTAACATTTCATCTTTCATGTCATGCATCTGTTTGTATATGCTTGCTGTGTATTTACTGTTTCTTCCCCCTTAATCTCCGGTAGACCCCGCTGCTGCCGTCGACTACACCGCTGCTGAGTACGACTACTTCGTCGACGACCCTACTACTACCGTCGAGCTTGCAGGCAAGCAGAGCCATTCTCTTCCCCAGATATCGCCTATCTTTCCGTACATTTCTTGCACTAGGCATTGTTACTGCTGCTGCTACGTTACAATCCTATTCAATTGCATAGCCTGTTTTTGTCGCCCCTTGATGTACCTCCTTTATCCTATGCTGCCTATTATTATTATTATTATTATGCATTTTTCAGCAGTGGGCCCTGCGCATTGTTAGCTAGGATTAGATAGAGGGCCGTGATCACTCAGGGGAGTGAACGCGGATACAAATATTATAACTGCACAGGTACGGTACAATGCAGACACCGTCTAAGGCCCCTATTTGGGTTATGCCTAGTCACCCCAAGTGTGAGCTATCAAGGAGTAATCCTTGTACTCCACTCGAGGCTGACTTTGTCTTACCGCCTTAGGGTCCTGAACAACGGTTGTCCTTCAGGTAAGAAGTCGGGAGACCCAACGGTGCCTGCGAGAGGTATTGCGACGAGACGACAGGGAGGGTACGACCAGTGTACCGGTGTGCTTGGCCCCTGATCGTTGGCCGCGAGAGTTACCAAACCACGAAAGTCGAGCTCCTCCAGGAGCACACGCGAGATAAGGTAAGGAGACGGTTCACCTTGTTGGTAACCGCAGTGACTTGGTGGGACGACGGGGCAGGCACCGATGTACTGGTGGTCCTGGCTGCTGTTGTTGTCCGCGGGTCAGTTAAGTCGAGGCAACGATAACGGTTGTCTCGCAGGTTAATAAAATGCTAAATGGTTCAGTGAATGTCTTGAGTTGGCTATATGCCATGTACGCACTACCTACCCGTGGGAATTACGAGTTATGGGCTCCTCTGCTTCGTAGTGTCGTCCGAGGACTCTTCAGACGTCAGCAGTACCGCGGCCTGCGCCGGGAAGTGGTGTTGTCTTATTTGCTCGCGCGGTGATGTCTTATTTGGATTTGCTTCAACTTCACCGGCCAGCCACGCACCGTGCAGGAGTACGTTCGGGTTGGGGTCCAAGGCTCGGCGTACTTAGGATTTAGACCGACGGATGGCCTCTCTGTTGAGTTTGAAAGATGGGCTATGAAGTGTCGGATAGCCTCGGTGGAGCGTTCCCTAACAAGGTTCCCGCCACCCTGGAGATCCGTGCGTGTAGCGTAACACAAGCGCACCCCTGCAGGGAAGATTAATCTATTCGAATAGCCGTGTCCACGGTAACAGGACGCTTTATGCTGAAGCTGGATCTTACCACTACAACTATTATTATTAAACTGTATGGTTCCAGGTTTTATTCCTCGCGGGGATGTCGAGGAGGTGAACTCGGAGGCATTGTTAATTATTACAACTTATTATTATACAATGCTGCAGCAACTTCTGCTGCATTGTTACTTTATGCTTTATATAACTGTTGGCTGATTCTTACCTCATGCTGCAAGACATCGTCGGAAGATGCTAGTCTTCGTTAGGCCTAGCTTCTTACCCTTGCTCTGGATTTCTGTCTTTCAGTCCACTATATATAGCCTCTTCATTCCGTTGATACAATGCATAATGCTTAGTAGCGGACGTAAGACTCGCGGGTATACTAGATACTCACCTACTTTATTTTCCTTCACTGTTTTGCCTGATCGGCCGCTGCAGCCGACGTTGGAGCCCAGGAGCAGGAGTACCCCGGAGGCGCCTACTACGACGTCGAGTTCCCCGTTGACCAGGAGTAGTTCGGTGGATCCCAGGCAGGAGGCCTCGCCTTTTCGATCTGTATCTCTGATGTGATTTGTGCTAGCCTTCTTAAGGCAAAACTTGACTAACTATGTCTGTACTCAGATATTATGGCTTGTATGACTTATGTATTCGGGTCCGCGTGACCCCCTCTATTGTAACATATTTGTTTATCCTTTTGTGTTTAGTGTTGCGCTGTGATATTATCACCGTGGCACCCTAATCTCAGCCGTGTACCCTGTGTGTATGATTACTGTACACGGATAGATTTTGGGGGCGTAACAAGTTGGTATCAGAGCCGACTGCCTGTAGGAAGCCACCCCACCACTACCTGGTCGAAGTTGAGTCTAGACTTTGAAAACTATTTTGCTAACTTAATATTTGGCTTACGGGCCCACATCGATGTCACTACGTGTGATATCTATGGTATTAGGATCCTTTTCTCCTTACCTATGCTCTGGGAATCTGCTCTCTTATCCTTGCTGGTAAGTTTTACAAAATCTGACATTAGGATCACGTTCTCTTGATTCCACCCGGCGTTTTTGGTGCTTCCCTCATTGATTGAGTCGTGTCGCAGGAGTCATACCCCAGGTCCCGGACCACGGATCCCATTCTCATTCTGGGCAGGCCGCGCGTTCTCTGGCATTAACTCCTGTGGCCAACAGTTTTCTTGCGGCGTGATTGCCATAGTGGAATCTATGTCGCGTCGTGTAATCCTAACCGCGGTCTGCGCGCCGCCTAGTGAGTCCTTTTTCCTTAACTTCTACGACGTTACGCTGCCCGATTTTTGATTGACTCTGTGTGTGAATGTGTATGTCTTATATGACTACTCCTATATATATATATCTGCGCCTCCTTTTCGTTGTCGTTTTACTTCAGGCTTGATTCCGGCATCTCGTTAAATTTTCATCGCTGAAATACCCCTGTTAAATTCTAGCAGGATGGCTGGTCGTGGTGGTCGTGGTCGTGGTCATGGTGCCAACGACCCACCTCCGCCGCCGGATTACATGGCCGCGATGATGCAACAGTTCGAGATGAACCATCAGTTCATGCAGAATATCATGGCTCAGTTCCCCCAGCCGAATCAGAATGGGCACCACCATCAGCATGCCACCGTGACTCTGCACGACTTCACCCGCCTCAACCCCACTATGTTCCGCAACACTGTTCAGCCGTTGGATGTTGATAACTGGCTTCGCGACATCACTCACGAGCTGGAGTCTGCTAATGTCGATCCAGCCGACTATGTGAACTTTGCGTCTTACCATCTGAAAGGCGCCGCTGCTCAGTGGTGGAGCACCCACAAGCGTTCCCTGCCAGTGGAAGAAGTCATCACTTGGGATGAATTTCAGTCTGCCTTCCGCGCCCACTACATTCCACAGGGGATCATGGATCGTAAGGCGGAAGAATTCCGCAACCTCACTCAGGGCAACATGACTGTTGAAGCCTATCAGCGCGAGTTCCTCAACCTCTCTCGCTATGCGGAAGGTGAGATCACCACTGATGCTCGCAGGCAGCAGAAGTTCCGTCGTGGCCTCAACCCAGACCTCAGGCTCGCTCTTGCCGTTCATGATTTCGCCAACTTCGCCACCATGGTGAACAAGGCTATCACCGTCGAGACTGCCCAGATGGAGCACAAGAACTCTCTGAAGCGTTATCGTGACGTTGGCTCATCTTCGGGCGCAACGCAGAAGTGTCGTATCTGGATCCCTACCAGTGTGACCCATTCAGCTGTCCCTGCTCCAAGGCCGTCTTATGCTGCACCCCGTCTGCCTCCGCCACCGCAGTTGCCAAGAGCTCTGCCTGCACCACCCAATGCTACCCCACTTCGTCC
Source organism: Bromus sterilis (assembly GCA_950022295.1). Classification (NCBI taxonomy): domain Eukaryota; kingdom Viridiplantae; phylum Streptophyta; class Magnoliopsida; order Poales; family Poaceae; genus Bromus; species Bromus sterilis. The sequence continues at coordinate 62,138,044 of OX465599.1, forward strand.
TCAGGATGGATTATGCTTCACATGCCGCCAACCTGGGCATTTTTCCAGAGAGTGCCCCCAGAAACAGAAGCAACTGGTAGTTCACCCCGCTGGCCGTGGAAATGGTCGTGGCAACAACAGGACCCCCAACTATAATACTGGGTCTGCCGCTTATGCTCGTGGACATGCTAATAACGTCAATGTTGAAGAAGCTCAGCAACAACCCGCTACCGTGATGGGTACCCTTCTCGTTAATTCCGTACATGCTACTGTTTTATTTGATACAGGAGCATCACATTCATTCTTGTTGGAAGCATTTGCATTGTCGCATAACTTCGCATTGGAAAAGATGAACCCACCGATGGTTGTTCGCACCCCGATAGGCCAATGCTGAACCACCAAGATCGTGCCCGAAACCATCGTTGAAATCGAAGGAATTGAATTCCATGCTTCCCCCATAATCCTGATGTCTTCCACCATAGACCTCATTCTGGGAATGGACTGGTTGAAATTTCACGATGCCGCACTTTATTGTGGCACCAAGTTTGTCCAAATTTTTCACCCCTCCGGCGAGATTGTTAACCACACCACCCGAGTTACCCGTAATGCTGAAACACAGATATTTATGATGAATGCTTTGAATGCCGCCCCCTCAAAGGCATCGAGAACGTTCCGGTCGTTCGCGATTTTCCCGATGTCTTCCCAGAAGAACTGCCGGGAATACCCCCGGTCAGAGAAGTTGAATTTGTCATCGACTTGAAGCCCGACACCACCCCTATTGCCAAGCGTTCTTACAAGATGCCGCCACATGAACTCCTTGAACTTAAGGAGGAAATCGACAAGGCACTTCAGAAAGGATTCATTCGCCCCAGTTCCTCAGCTTGGGGAGCACCTTCGCTCTTTGTCAAGAAGAGCGATGCGACAAACCGATTGGTCCAAGATTATCGGCCCATTAACCAAGCCACCATCCAGAACAAATACCCACTTCCCCGGATCAACGATCTGTATGATCAACTTGCCGGATCCAAGGTGTTTTCTAAACTCGACTTGAGGTTGGGTTATCACCAAATCCGAGTCCGTGATGAGGACATTCCGAAGACTGCCTTCATTACTCGCTATGGTTCATACGAGTACACTGTCATGTCCTTTGTCTTAACCAATGCTCCAGCCACCTTCTCCAGATTGATGAATTATATTTTCATGGAGTACCTCGACCAGTTCGTCGTGGTTTATCTGGATGATATATTGATATATTCCAAGAATGAAGAAGAACATGCTGAACATCTTCGTCTTATACTAGAGAAGCTTCGAGAACAAAAACTCTACGCTAAGTATTCTAAGTGTGAGTTCTGGCTTCCCGAAGTAACCTACCTTGGGCATGTGATTTCCAAGGATGGCATTGCCGTCACCCCAGAACGTATCCAGGCTATTCTTGACTGGACTCCTCCCAAGACCGTCAAGCAAGTCCGCAGTTTCCTCGGGCTCGCTAGCTATTGCCGCCGTTTCGTCGAGAATTTCTCCAAGATTGCCAGGCCTCTGACTAATCTGCTTCACAAAGGCGTCAAGTTTGAGTGGACAGATAAATGTCAAGAAAGCTTTCAAGCACTCAAGGACAAGCTAACTTCTCCCCCGGTGCTCGCTCCCCCTGATACTCAGAAGGACTTCGTGATATATTGCGACGCGTCTCGTCAAGGATTAGGCTGTGTCCTATTGCAAGATCGCAAGGTGATTGCTTATGGCTCTCGTCAGTTGCGTACTCACGAAGACAAATACCCAACACATGATCTCGAATTGGCAGCGGTAATTTATGCACTGAAGCTGTGGCGACATTACCTCGTCGGTAATCGTTGCGAGGTCTACACCGACCACCAAAGTCTGAAGTACCTGTTTACTCAGCCAGACCTGAATCTTCGTCAACAACGATGGCTCGAGACAATAGCCGACTTCAACATGGATATTTCGTATACCCCTGGCAAGGCTAATGTGATGGCCGATGCCTTGAGCCACAAAGCTTACTGTTCTGAACTTGAGGTTCAGGTGCAGCAACCACTTCTGTATGAAGAGTTTCGCAAGTTGAATCTCGAGATTGTTCCTCAAGGTTACGTTAATAACCTGGTTCTCGAGTCGAAACTCGACACCCTCATTAAGAGTAGACAATCTCTGGCCCCTGACATTGTGAAGATCAAGCAGGACATCGCAGAAGGAAAGCCCTCCTCTTTTACCATTGATGCTAATGATGGTGATACTGTGTACTTCAAGGGCCGCTTAGTAGTTCCTGTGAGCCCGACCATCATTAACTGTGGTCCGGATATCATGGAGGAAGCACATAATTCTCCCTTGTCAATCCACCCTGGCAGTACCAAGATGTATAAAGACCTTCGTCAACGGTACTGGTGGCCTTACATGAAGCAAGACATCGCCCGCTATGTTTCTCAATGTGACGTTTGCAGTCGCGTCAAAGCCGTACATCAGAAACCTGCTGGTTGGTTGCGACCACTCCCTCCTCCTGATTGGAAGTGGGACAAAGTCGAAATGGACTTCGTCACCGGTTTTCCTAAGTCACAGAAAGGTAACGGTGCCATCTTTGTCGTCATCGACCGATTCTCCAAGATTGCACACTTCCTGCCGGTCAAGGAGACGATCACTGCTAGTCAGTTAGCACACTTGTATATCTCCCGAATTGTGTCACTCCACGGTATTCCGATGGAGATCAGTTCAGACCGTGGCAGCATTTTCACCTCACGATACTGGAATAGTTTCATGGAAGCTTTCGGGACTCGTCTGAATCTCAACACCGCTTATCACCCCCAGTCGCAAGGCCAAGTTGAACGAGTTAATCAGGTGCTGGAAGATATGCTTCGCGCTTGTGTCCTTTCTTTCGGCATGAAATGGGAGGATGCCCTCCTGTACGCGGAATTCTCGTACAACAATAGCTATCAGGCTACCTTAAATATGGCCCCCTTCGAAGTTCTATATGGACGTAAATGTCGAACCCCCCTGAATTGGTCAGGAACTGGGGAACGACCCTACTTCGGACCGGATCTTGTCCAAGAAGCTGAAGAACAAGTTCACATTGTGCAAGAAAATCTCAAGGCCGCACAGTCTCGTCAGAAGAGCAACTATGACCGCAAACACCGTGAAATGGAGTATCAACCTGGTGAATACGCTTACCTCTGTGTCACTCCCATGAGGGGCACTCATCGCTTCGGTATCAAGGGCAAGTTGGCTCCTCGCTACATTGGCCCGTTACGTATCCTTTCCAGGAGTGGACCCGTGGCATACCGGTTGGAATTGCCGCCGAACCTCTCCCAAGTCCACGATGTCTTCCACGTGTCGCAACTCCGTCGCTGCTTCAAGGATCCTATCCGCGAAGTGGAGCATGATATGATCGAGCTGCAACAAGACTTGACTTATCGAGAACATCCGAGCCGCATTCTCGATCAGTCTGAACGTCGAACCCACAACAAGACCGTCAAGTTCCTCAAGGTTCAGTGGTCGAATCATTCTGAGGATGAAGCCACTTGGGAACGCGAAGATCGCCTTCGCGATGAATACCCCGATCTTTTCCTCGCTACCACTTAAATTCTCGGGACGAGAATTCTTGTGGTGGGGGAGATTTGTAACACCCTCAGTTGCCTGTAACAATAATCACTTTTACTGTAGACTAATCACTGTTGCTAATCACTATGCAAACCATGCCATGACCCACTTTGCTTTTGATCATATTCAAAAATGCCTTTTGGTTGCTATGAAAAATATGTTGCAATTAAACTTGTCCAAAAATCATGGGACCACTTTTATAAAATCACTAATAATCATTGGGTCATGCCCATGTGGTTATGGTATTTTATTTTGCCACTAAAAAATTCAAACAATTCAAACCCCAAGCAAAACAGCACCATTTGACAATGGAATATTATAAAGAAATAGTAAATGGTTTTATTTTAAGCCTAATCTTTTTGTGGCACCCTAGGAATATATATGACTAATTATGGACCAGGTAACACATTTTACTAAAATGCAAAAGGCACTAAATTAATTACTAACAGAAAGTGCAGAATGGAAAATTAAAGAAAAAAAGGAAAATGATTAAAGCTCGCCTGCGGCGAGGCCCACCTCAGCCCAGCCCACCCCATCCCTTGTCTTCTTACCCAACCACCCCCCACCTGCTCCCGTACGGCCGAGCTCGCCGACGACGCTGGCGAGCTGGCCCCGCCTCCACCTGCTCCCTCCCGACGCCGACGGGATAAGGCCACCCCGGTCGACCTCCTGGACAACCCCGCATCCCCATTCCCCTCCTCCTCGCCTCGCACGCCTCGGGGAAAATCCTCCCGAGCCGCCGCCGTTCACTGTCGTGGCCACCGCGGCCACTCGACGAACTAGCCCAAGCCATCGTGTCCATCACACTCGCCGCCGTCGACCCCGTCTTCCAGTGCAGCCCATTGCTGCCGGGAGCCACCACAGCACTCGGAATCTTCGTCGTCTTCAAGCTCCAGCCGCCGAGATCGGCCACCGATTCCGGCAGCTCCAAGCCCTCCCCGAGCCCGCTGCCAACCCCGACGCGTTCGTGGTGAGCACCCTCACCACCCCCAACCGCCCGTTGAGTCCCGATAGCGCCGTAGACGAAACCCCCCTTTTAGCTGCTCCGGCCGCCGTGGTTCGTCGTCGTAGCCGTGCTTCCAAGCCGTTCCAGCGCACGATTTTGGCACTCACGCGTTCGTAGTGTTCCGTAGGTTCAATTCCACCCCGTGGCGCGCTCGATTTCGTCTCGGAACGCAAGACGCCATGGACGCCCGAGCTCGGCCTCCCGCCATTGCTGACCACGTGCTCGACTGTGTCCACCTTGACCTCCTCCCTCACCGTGGCCCGAAGCGACGCGTCTCCCCGAACCCATAGCAACAAACGGCGTCGAGTTTGGCCGTCGAAATCGAGCGCTAGCTCGAGTTCTCCGGAGTACAGTCGCCGGCGCGACTCCGGCGGACCTCCCAGTCGCTGCCATGCGGGGCCCCCTGGTCAGATACGTGCTTAGCACTAATCCCCCTCGGATAAGTCACTGACAGTGGGCCCCCCTGGGCTGTTTAATTAAATTAAACTTGATAATTACCTCTGTGACACTGACAACTAGGCCCCAGCTGTAAGTCATTTAGAAATAAATAAAATTATAAAAACTAGTCACTGACATGTGGGCCCAGAGGCTATTTCTGATTTAATAAAATGTTTTATAAATAAACAAAGGCTGACATGTGGGTCCCACATGTCAGGCACTGTTTTGGATAATGTTTTGGATAATGTTCTGGATAATGTTGAATAAATAATAAAAGAAATTCAGAAAATCATTTAAATGATTTAAAACTTTGAAATTCAATAACTTTTAAACCGCAACTCGGATTCAAAAACTTTATACATGAAAATTGATCAGAAAAATATAACGAATACGAATACGCTATCCGTATGCCTATCACACTCCTCTAACACAACGAACATCGAACCGTTCCCCCTCCGGACCGGCAGTCCGATGAATTGTCCGGTACTGTTAGAGTGCCTGGATGAACTTATTCCGAACACGGATGTTTGTCGGAATAGATCAACTAGCACGGATACACCTCGCTTACGTTTGCCCGGTACCCACGACACCTCCGGCTTGATCCTTCCCCCTCCGGTCACCCTGTCCGGTAATCATCCGGAGCCGGTAGTTCATCCTCAGATGAATTTCCGTTCCGAGCAATGTGCATTGCACTGCGTTAGAATACCGTTAACATTTCATCTGTCATGTCATGCATCTGTTTGTATATGCTTGATGTGTATTTACTGTTTCTTCCCCCTTAATCTCCGGTAGACCCTGCTGCTGCTGTCGACTACACCGCTGCTGAGTACGACTACTTCGTCGACGACCCTACTACTACCGTCGAGCTTGCAGGCAAGCAGAGCCATTCTCTTCCCCAGATATCGCCTATCTTTCCGTACATTTCTTGCACTAGGCATTGTTACTGCTGCTGCTACGTTACAATCCTATTCAATTGCATAGCCTGTTTTTGTCGCCCCTTGATGTACCTCCTTTATCCTATGCTGCCTATTATTATTATTATGCATTTTTCAGCAGTGGGCCCAGCGCATTGTTAGCTAGGATTAGATAGAGGGCCGTGATCACTCAGGGGAGTGAACGCGGATACAAATATTATAACTGCACAGGTACGGTACAATGCAGACACCGTCTAAGGCCCCTATCTGGGTTATGCCTAGTCACCCCAAGTGTGAGCTATCAAGGAGTAATCCTTGTACTCCACTCGAGGCTGACTTTGTCTTACCGCCTTAGGGTCCTGAACAACGGTTGTCCTTCAGGTAAGAAGTCGGGCGACCCAACGGTGCCCGCGAGAGGTATTGCGACGGGACGACAGGGAGGGTACGACCAGTGTACCGTTGTGCTTGGCCCCTGATCGTTGGCCGCGAGAGTTACCAAACCACGAAAGTCGAGCTCCTCCAGGAGCACACACGAGACAAGGTAAGGAGACGGTTCACCTTGTTGTTAACCGCAGTGACTTGGTGGGACGACAGGGCAGGCACCGATGTACTGGTGGTCCTGGCTGCTGTCGTTGTCCGCGGGTCAGTTAAGTCGAGGCAACGATAACGGTTGTCTCGCAGGTTAATAAAATGCTAAATGGTTCAGTGAATGTCTTGAGTTGGCTATATGCCCTGTACGCACTACCTACCCGTGGGAATTACGAGTTATGGGCTCCTCTGCTTCGTAGTGTCGTCCGAGGACTCTTCAGACGTCAGCAGTACCGCGGCCTGCGCCGGGAAGTGGTGTTGTCTTATTTGCTCGCGCGGTGATGTCTTATTTGGATTTGCTTCAACTTCACCGGCCAGCCACGCACCGTGCAGGAGTACGTTCGGGTTGGGGTCCAAGGCTCGGCGTACTTAGGATTTAGACCGGCGGATGGCCTCTCTATTGAGTTTGAAAGATGGGCTATGAAGTGTCGGATAGCCTCGGTGGAGCGTTCCCTAACAAGGTTCCCGCCACCCTGGAGATCCGTGCGTGTAGCGTAACACAAGTGCACCCCTGCAGGGAAGATTAATCTATTCGAATAGCCGTGTCCACGGTAACAGGACGCTTTATGCTGAAGCTGGATCTTACCACTACAACTATTATTATTAAACTGTATGGTTCCGGGTTTTCTTCCTCGCGGGGATGTCGAGGAGGTGAACTCGGAGGCATTGTTAATTATTACAACTTATTATTATACAATGCTGCAGCAAATTCTGCTGCATTGTTACTTTATGCTTTATATAACTGTTGGCTGATTCTTACCTCATGCTGCAAGACATCGTCGGAAGATGCTAGTCTTCGTTAGGCCTAGCTTCTTACCCTTGCTCTGGATTTCTGTCTTTCAGTCCACTATATATAGCCTCTTCATTCCGTTGATACAATGCATAATGCTTAGTAGCGGACGTAAGACTCGCGGGTATACTAGATACTCACCTGCTTTATTTTCCTTCACTGTTTTGCCTGATCGGCCGCTGCAGCCGACGTTGGAGCCCAGGAGCAGGAGTACCCCGGAGGCGCCTACTATGACGTCGAGTTCCCCGTTGACCAGGAGTAGTTCGGTGGATCCCAGGCAGGAGGCCTCGCCTTTTCGATCTGTATCTCTGATGTGATTTGTGCTAGCCTTCTTAAGGCCAAACTTGACTAACTATGTCTGTACTCAGATATTATGGCTTGTATGACTTATGTATTCGGGTCCGTGTGACCTCCTCTATTGTAACATATTTGTTTATCCTTTTGTGTTTAGTGTTGTGCTGTGATATTATCACCGTGGCACCCTAATCTCAGCCGTGTACCCTGTGTGTATGATTACTGTACACGGATTGATTTTGGGGGCGTCACACTTGGCGAACCAAACTTGAGTTGAAACTTCGTGTCTTCGATGGGTGCAGAGTAAGCCGATGAGCCCACCTTGACCAGATCCATGGCCTCCAGCAGGAGCTGAGAGTCCGTTTTGAAGGACACCCTCACCATGCCCATATCGGATGTAAGGGCAATAGCATGTGATAATGCATAAGCTTCCTCCGCGAACGCATCCCTCTCAACCTCCTGCCTCCTAGCTTTTGTGTAGAGGATAGTTCCAGCCATGTCCCATACGACCACCCCCAGCCTTTGTGGTCTTCTCCAGGGATGAATGAGCCGTCGACATTAACTTTGACAGTGTCCCCTGATGGCGGCCTCCACTTATCAGGTTCCCTCTTTGGTTTCGTGCAAAGATTTGCTGATACCCTAGTGAGTAAGTCCACACCCGCCAGGCAATCTCGATTGCAGAAGCAACGAGTTCTCCTTCCCTTAGCTTGTTACTATTACTCCACCATAGCCACCAAAGAGTTACGATGCAGACCCTCTTAGATTCAGTGAGCTTCCACAACTAGTCCATCATCGCATGTACAGATGGTATGGTCTCCATGTCTTCCTCTCTTTCTCAAGGTACAATTCTCTCCAGGCTTCTTTTACGAACTTGCACCTGATTAGCAGATGTCTTCCATCCTCATCTGCTCTTCCACAGAACAGGCACTTCGTGCATTCCATCGGCACCTTGAGGTTTGTACAGCAAGAAAGAGACTCATGTTTCAGGCGCCAAGCGAACATTTGGATGTTCCTAGGGCAGGGAAGCTTCCACAAACGCAACCATGACTGATCTTGCCCTCAAAGAGCCAGGTGATTTTTAGATTGCCTCCTGATTATGGCATTATCGTATGACTTCTGCGCTTCCAACGAGGCCTCCCTAATGGAGGCAAGAGTGGTCATTTAGTTGGGCGGCCCAAATGGTGTTTTTTTTAAGATGTACTTGTACTGCGAGGTAGATAACGAGGTGATGCGGCCCAAATGTACATTCGTTTCCCAAGCGCACTTTGGAGTAAGCACATTCATGTTTTCGTGTCCGTTACCTTGAGCCCAAATATTACGGGAATCACCAGACGTTTTTCTTCCACGAAAAAAAAACTCCCATCTGGCAAGTCATACATAGCAAACCTAACAAGAAAATTCTCACCGCGTGGACATGAGCCGTTGATCTCCACACACAACACAACCTACCAAACCTGGATTTGCAGCCAAGATCTTTCTTGAGCACCTATATTTTTAAAATATTCATGAAAAAATCTTCAATAAACTTACAAAGATTTGTAGTGAGCTGGCGAAAGCACACACCCAGCGCGAAAAAGGAAAACCGGCCACCCGTTTTTGTCATTTCTCCCCTGCAAATTACTCCACCCAATTAATCCCCAGTTTAGTACATTGTATCTTTGGCGAATATTAATTTCACCCTATTACTCACTAGCTAATAATACCAAAAAATTGTATTAGGTGCGGCCACGTGAACGCCATAGCTAATTTCCCCTCATTAAGACCGATAGTTTTGAGCGCATCAGCACCACGAAATGGGACAAATGTAATCACTCCGCTCGCCTAAGAAAAGATAGCAACAAAATCCCTCCAGCAAAGGGGTGGAGGCGCCGGCTGACGATAAAAAGGCCACCGGATCAATCGAACAGTAGAAGCAATCGAATCACTTTTCTTTTTTCCCCCATTTCTTTCTATCTTCTATTCCCGTGTGTTCTCGTGGCGGCGACGACCATGGTGAGCGGCGACAGTGTTCACAACAAGCACGCGGCGGTGGCGGTGCTGACCCAAGACCTCCCCGGCTTCAATATCTTCTTTGACCAGACGGTGGTTGCTTCTTCCTTCCCTTCTGTCGACTTAGGCGCGGTAGATAGATAGAGGGTCTAATAAAAGTTGTGTTTTTTTTGTAGGGGTTTGAGGCCGCAGCGGCGGCGACGGCGGAGGAGCTATTGATATGTCACCTGCAGCGCACCCAGACAACCCGCACTATTACCACATACCTGAAGCGCGCCTTCCGAGCCCCGCGCTGTTGTTCTTCATTTGCTTATGGCTATTATCCTAGTAGTTTCCCAAGCACACTTTGGAGTAAGCCCATTCATGTTTTTGTGTCTATTCCCTTGAGCCCAAATATTACGGGAAGCACCAGCCGATTTTCTTCGACGAAAAAAACTCCCATCGGGCAAGTCACACATCTTCCAGCAAACCTAACAAGCAAATTCTCATCGCGTGAACATCAGCCGTTGATCTCCACACACAGCACAACCTACCAAACCTGAATTTGCAGCCGAGATCTTTCTAGATCACCTATATTTTCAAAATATTCATGAAAAAAATCTTCAATAAATTTACGAAGATTTGTAGTGAGCTGGCGAAAGCACACACCCAGCGCGAAAAAGGAAAATCGGACACCCTTTTTCTCATTTCTCCCCTGAAAATTACTCCACCCAATTAATCCCAGCTTAGAACAATGTATCTTTGGCGAATATTAATTTTACCCTATTACTCACAAGCTAATGATACCAAAAAATTGTATGGTCCTGGGCCGGCGCCGCTGTCGCCTCGTGCTTGTTGTCAACACCACCGCCGCTCACCATGGTCATCGCTGCCATGATTTACGCAATAGGGTTGGTATCATTAGCTGGTGAGTAATAGGGTGAAACTAATATTTGCCAAAGATACAATGTACTAAGCGGGGATTAATTGGATGGATTAATTTCAAGGGGAGAAATGAAAAAAATGGGTGTCCGGTTTTCCTTTTTCGCGCTTGGTGTGTGCTTTTGCCAGCTCACTACAAACCTTCGTAAATTTATTGAAGATTTTTTCATGAACATTTTGGAAATATAGGTGCTCTAGAAAGATCTCGGCTGCAAATCCAGGTTTGGTAGGTTGTGCTGTGTGTGGAGATCAATGGCTCATGTCCACGCGATGAGAATTTGCTTGTTAGGTTTGCTGGAAGATGTGTGACTTGCCTGATGGGAGTTTTTTTTCGTGGAAGAAAAACGGCAGGTGCTTCCCGTAATATTTGGGCTGAAGGGAACATACACAAAAACATGAATGGGCTCACTCTAAAGTGTGCTTGGGAAACGAAAGTACATTTGGAACGCATCACCTCGTTATCTACCTTTCTAAAAACATGAATGGGTTTACTCCAATGAGATGCTCGTTCGTGGAGAGGACATGCGTGCTTCAAGCGCCCACTTTGGGAAGGGCGATGAAGATGGTTGATGTGACATCCCTTCATATCAAGGAAGTGGGATGTAGAGCATTCACAATATCACTATTCATATGCACTCCAAGGACAACATTTTTTGCGTGGATCTTAGATTCACAAATGTGGTTCATGCCTTTCTCGTGGACCTTAACGCATACTAGAGTTGGATGGAGTTCTTCATTTGATGTGGTACCATCTTTCCCATTTCCTTTGGCTAGGGTGGCAGTAGTGTACACTTCCCCAAGATCAAGTGGGTTGGAATATCCCACTACTACACTAGTGCAAAGAGGGGCTAACACGACACTCTTTTTCCAGTCCCTTGGTCAAAACTGTTTGCGATGTTATCAACGCAAACGATAGAAACAAAAATCTATGTGCCCAAAATTGAATCGTCTGGTAAACGTACGCCATCGGCCACCCTTCTGAAAATTATTGTGTGGGTGATGTAGGCCTGACGGTTATTCCAAAAACCGCCTGTGATGCTTAGGGTGAAAACCCATGGTTGCAAATGAAGGACCGCTAGCCGGTCTTCGTAATCGTTCATAGTTACCGAAATGATTGGAATGCCTAATCTATCAGGTACGCTTCTAAAAATCCTTTCCTGTGTGAAACAAGGGCTAACGATTTGTGCAAACAACCGTTCGCATGAGCATTCAGAAAACCCATGGTTGCAAAGAATGAACCGCTAGCCCTTCTTACCAATCATTTATAGTTACTGAAACGTGTCGGGTGTGTAATCTAGCAGGCACGTTTCTGCAAAACTTAGTGTTGGTGATGCAAGGCACACAGTTTGTACAATCAAGTGTTTGTGATTGCACCTAAGAATACCAACGGTTTCAAAACATGAACCGCTACTTTAGCAAAGCAAATGTTTTGAATTAAAACATTGTGTGCGACGTAAAACATATCAGGCACGCTTATGAAAATCTAAGGGTTGGTGATGCACGACACATAGTTCGTGCAATGAACTGTGCGCTATAACAGCTGATAACACCGACTGTTGCAAAAAATTAACCGCTAGTTTCTTTTTATTTTCTTTGTTTTTTGAAAGTTCGCTAGCTTCTCTTGGAGACGTTTGGAATTACAAACTTGTGTGCAATGATGTGGTGCAACACAAACATGTTAGTTATTAAAAATGTTTGCTTTCTAGGCACACATTTTGCAACTGCCACCCGTTTGATATATACTTGACAAAACATAAGTTTTTGTATTGAGAATTGTCTACTCTTCCGAACAATTAAACGGAATGACATGTGGGTATAGTAATTCGTATCTCCAATGGATTGATTTCAGAAAGTGTGGAAGATTGTACTCCTCTATTACTATCCCAGCAAACTAAAGAAATAACATACTCCACTGCATATGCATGAAAGGATCTGACGAAGCATATAACATACTCCTAGAGGAACATTCATATATAGCATGGAAATATTTATACTGACGAAGTTTGCATCAGAACATTGCGGACGAATGTGCATGCATTGCAGAGCGAAGCAACGAACAAAATATTGCATCTAAATTACCCGCTTCATATGCATGAAAGATCTGAACATCTAAATCTATAACTACCTAGTTAGGTAACCGCCTGATCGCCGCAATCGCCAACGATCGATGATGAAACATCAGTACTATTTGGTGTTGGAAGGTCCCGCTCCATCGTCGTTGCGACAACGCTTGTTGGGCGGCGAATTTTTGTTGTCGACGACGGCGGCGGCGTAGGCAGCATCCTCCTCCTCCTCCTTCGGCTGGTGCGGCTGCGGATGCTCCTCCTGCTGCGGTTGTGGCTCCGCATCCTCCCCCTCCTTCTCCTCCTCCTACTGTTTCTGCTCTTCCGACTCGGGCCACTCAAGTTCTAAGTCGGTCGGGGGCTCTGGGACCGGCCCTTCCATAATCTACAAGAATGCGGGATCATCAGGGCCGGATGGCGGCGATCGCGGCGGCAGCGGCAGGTCGTCCTCGCTCATATAGCCAGGACAATTGTCGTCGTTGTTGTTGGAGTCGCTGGTGTGACCGTGCCAGTTCTCTGGATGAGCCCAAGAACTCATGGTGGATATGGTCGGAAGGGCGAGCGAGAAAATTTGAAGAGTGTTGTTCAATGAGGGGTAAACTGAAGCAGACAGGTGAAAAGATAAATGTGTTTACGTACTTAAGTATCCCGCATAGTTAATATTTCTGAAGCGATGGGACGGCTCCTACTGCATTTAATCATGATTGACGTGTGGCAACATGACCGGCGGGGTGAACGAGAAGCCAACCCCCACGCACTCTGTAAAGGATTGTGTGTTCGATGAAGAAAATATTTACTGACAGTTTGATGGACGCGTCACAACATTGTGATTTTGCGTGTCGGATGGAGAAAAATCTGTCAATTTTCTACGTATGCTTAGTTGTCACACGCTTTTCAAATATCAAACGTTTGGAATAAGATGTGCGAACCCTAACGGTTGCAGTCAATGGTCAGTGTGACCGCTTAGAATTTTTAGGCAAACAAATAAATTGAATGAACAATGTGCAATAGATTTAAATTAAATTGGTTGATTTAAAAAACTGTGGGCTAAAAAAATCCTTTGTCCCTCCGCCACTGGGCCCGGGCATGCGGTCACGACGCACAACCTTGTACGCATGCTTGCTTGCATGAAGTTACGATCAACGTCATGGGGGCCTCGTCAAGGGTTTCGGGCAACCAACGAGTGCCTATAAAAGTTAGTAGGCCGCCCACCGACACCATCCACATCCTACACGCCATAACAGCATTATTATTAGCCTCAAGCATGCCGACTCGCCGCAGCGCGCCAGCACTGTAAGCTGTGCAGCCAACCCTTGTCATCAACGCGACGAACGCGATGAACCAGCTAGATCATCTCGAGCAAATCCTTGCCGAAGCTGAGTCCTGGCGCACCGCCGCATCAGCTAGCAGCGAGCCCCGTCCGTGCGATGGATCTTGAAGACTGCCAGAGGTTTGTAGTGTTCCTCGTCGGCTTAACCGTGTCGGCCGCCTACTCCAACATCATGGTCGTCCGCGTCGAGGCCAGGGCCGCGGTTATCGGCAACCGCCCGTTCTTGCTCCGGCAGAGGTTGTCGTCAACCGCAACGTGGATACCACAGTCGCGATTGTCAACCGCCCCGTTGAAGATGCCTCCGGCGCTCGCAGCACCAGGAACTGACGCCGAAGTGCATCGTTGTGTTCTCAGTAATATCTTCCATTCCACAATGGATTAGGCACGAACGCCCGTAATGTCAAAGTTGGATTTTGGAATCAAATTCGTCTTATTATTTGCAGTAGAATGAGTGTGTTTTATTAAGTAGGTAACTACGTACTGAAATGATTTTATAATCGAACATGATCTTTATTTTATGGGTTTGCTTATTAATTTACAGGGGTGGTCTAGGGCATATCTTGATGTGCCCTAGTTATTGCACATCTAAGTGGTTCAATCAAACTAGAAAGAAAAAAAAAGAAATATTTGCATGCATCTTCATGTGAAATCAATGGTATAGATGTGCAATACTTAGATGTGCCCTAACAAATCTGTAATTTTATACCGATACCTTAGGTAAGAATTTTTTTTTAATAACAGACAATATCTTATGCTTGGTACTACTGTATGTGGTTTTTTCAGATCAATCACCAGATGTGTTATTATTACTTGGACTGGCTGGCGTCTAGCATACGGTTTGACTGTACTGTTCGTCTTCCATAGTTAAAACAAACGGTTCTACTTTCTGAACAGTCTAGCATAGCTTATGTTAAAGCAGGGAGGCTACTTTAGCGACACACACTATCTATTCCATATCCCCTCCAGTCTCTCAGATCTCAACAATGGAGCGGCCAACTCGATGCATCCCAACCAGCAAACCCCCCAACAGGAAAAACCTACTGATCGACCTGAATGATCCGCCGAAGGTGATTCGCTGCGTCGAGAGATCCTCACGCCATGGTGCTTTACGAGCGGACGCCATCGCCGACGATGCGCCACCACCGATCTCTTCTACTCTCGACTGTGACATCAACGTTGATCCGAAGCTAGGTGACGGCGCGATGCAGGCGACGGGGCAAACGGGCATACGTTCATCCGGGCGCGCAGGGTCTCGCCGCGGTGCCGCGGTCGAAGCAGGGCCACACATTGCGCGCATGCTAGACATGGATATGGACTCCGGCTCCGACTCCGACTACATCGACGACATGCTCCTCATCATCGATAACGAGTCCGACACCAACAGCGAGCACCCCATCGCAGATCAGCCAACGAGGATCGACCTCGGAAAATCCCATGGTTAGGAACCCTGGGTTTATATCATAGAGAGAGGAGTGCAGGTTGGCGATACTCGTCGGCTAACAGGAGACAGGGATTACCCAGGTTCATGGCCCTCAATCGGTAAAACCCCTACTTCCTGCTCGATGTATTATATGGTGGATGCAATTAAAGTGGAGGTCTCGGCGAGAGAGCTCTCGTCGGGGGTGGAGCTATGCGAGATTCGATGTCCTAGACGTCCCCTCTCCCAGCCTTTATATACTAGGCTGGGTCGCAAGGAGTCCGTCTAGGTTTATAGAGGTGATTGCCTAATCTAGCTAGTCTTGGCGGGCACGCCTTGGACTCTGAACCGCCTTGGACTCCATGTAGGTGCAACCGTCGGTGCTTCGGGTGGGCTGATCTTGGGCCAGTCGAAGCTTCTAGTGGGCCTTCTATCTGGATACGCACCAGGTACCCTCATGTTGAGGAGTCGTGGAGTATCCCCTCTACAGTAACCCCCGAGTGCCTGGGGGACTCGAAGAGTCGCACAGAGAATCGAACCTGCAGTAGACGTAATAGTGCGTGTCGTTTAGCGAGATGTAAGCCACATGTTCTTATCCATGAGAAATAATTTTGAGAGGGATGCTAAGCTTAAAGGGCCCAATGTACTCGACTGGTCGAGCCTCGGTGAATCCCGCTAGCGGCAAATACCACAGTATCCCAATCAAGCTCGAGTCCCTTGACACGAACTTGGAAACGACTGGTGTCAAGCAAGGTCCATGCCGCGGAGGGCTTATAGGATCAATGCCACTAGTTTACTGTACTGAATACGACCCTAACGCGTCCGTTAATGGTTAAATTTCATTATGCACCAAGCATGGAACCGTCGGGAGTGAAGTCGCGATGTGGCAAGTCCCGGCCCGACCGACGGATCAATGGGGTCTTACCTACAGGCTAGCTCGCGTGGAATCCGGGGTGCAGTGTTGATACGTCCCAAACATATCGATAATTTCTGCTTGCACCATGCATGCTTTGTGTGATATTGCTATGCTTTTGATACACTTTCATACACTTTTGATCATATTTGGACTAACCTATTAACTTAGTGCACCCCAATGCCAGTTGCTGTTTTTTGCTGTCGTTTTATTTCAGGTTTCCCCCGTATTAAAAGTGCTCCAAAAATTCCGGAAAAATCCAATAAAAAATTAGTGTACAGGAACCTTCCAGAGCCCCGACGGAGAACCGGGGGGCACCCTGTGCCTAGGCGGCCAGGGGGCGCGACCCCACCCTAGGTCGCGCCAGGGGGCGCTTGCACTCCCTGGTTGCCCCCCCCCGGCTGCCTCCTTCGCCTATATATTTCTCTTGCCCCGAAACCTTCGAAGAATGAACCCTTTTTCGCGATCTCGCCTCTGTTCCGCCGATGCCGCGCTTCCAAGATCGGGAGCGCCAGAAGACCTCTTCCCGGCACCCTGCCGGAGGGAGGGTTGACCTCCGGGAGCTTCTCCACCACCATGGACGCTTCCCGGATGATCTGTGATTAGTCCACCTTGGACCATGGGTCCATGATCAGTAGCTATGTGATGTGCTTCTTCTCTCTTTGTTCTTCATGGATTAGACCTTGTGAGCTGCCCTACATGATCAAGGAACATATGTAATTCTTTCTGCTGTCCCTATGTTGAGTTTGCTGGGATCTGATGGATTTTGAGATTATGTTCGGATTGTGATGAGTAATATATTTGTTTCTTCTGTTTTATATTTGTATTCTTGAGTAATTATTGCATGTTCTCCGTTGTTGTTTATTGCTTTGGCCAAGTAGTAGGTAGTGACTCCAAGAGGGAGCGTTATGCTTGATTATGGGTTCATGCCCCCTGATGAGTAGCTTGAGTGACAGAAACATGAGTCTAGGGGATGTGATGTTGCCACAAGGGGGAAAACAACGGTGCTTGTAACCGCGGTTGCAAGGATTTTTTATTTAACACAAAGTTCTTTTAATGCACTTGTCTGTTGCTTTGGGTTTACACTTTGGGTGGGGCTCGCAACTTAATACCAGCGAGATGTTCTAGATAGATATCTCAAGGTGGATGATTAGTAGTAGATGCAGATGGATTTCGGTCTACTTATCTTGGCGTACTGCCCATGCTTTTGAGCCTCTTTCTTTCTTTTGTAGCATAGTTAGCATTGGTTTGCGCCCGTAATCCTGTCAATTTCCCAGCTGTAATTTGTTTACCTTGCATAGCTCTTTTATCGTCTTTTGGGAGAGAGACATCACTAGTGAACATCATGGGACCCCGGTCCATATTTCCACCACAGTTTACACCCTCAATTTACTTCTTGCTTTTACTTTCTAGTTGCATTTATCACTATCTTTTTTCTCTTGCGTTTGACCCTTTGTAAACAACAAGACTGAAGAGATTGACAACCTCTCTGTACTCGTTGGAAGCAAAGTTATCTGTTGTTGTGTGCAGGTCCACGTCAACTCGTGCTAGATTTGTAGCGCCGTTGTCACCTACTTGCTGTTGTTCGAGTCCTATTGGAGACATAAACCTTGGTATCTTCACTGAGGGAAACTTGCTCATGTGCCGCATCTCATACATTCCACTTTGATTAACCAACGAGGGGCGAGAAGCCATCAAAGCAATTTCTGGCGCCGTTGCCGGGGACTCCAATATTCAAGATAGGGGATTTTCACGCTATCTTTTATCTTTGCTTTTTAGTCTTGTTAGTTTACCTTTCAGTTTTTGCTTTAGCGTCCTTTATAAAAAATGACAAAAAATTTGCTTGTCCTTTTTGCTGCTACTATGAGTTCCATTGAAAAACACCAAGTTGTGTGACTTCACTAGTCACAAAAACAATGATTTTATCTGCACTCCTATTCCTACACCTGCTACTTCAGCAACCTCTTATGATATTAAACCTGCTTTGCTGAACCTTGTTATGAGAGATCAATTCTCCGGTGTTGGAGATGATGCTGCTTTACACTTAAATAATTTTGTTGAACTCTGTGATATGAAAAAATATAAAGAAGTAGAAGGTGATATTGTTAAGCTTAAGCTTTTTCCTTTCTCCTTGAGGGAAGGAACTAAAATTTGGTTTCAATCCTTGCCTAGGAATAGCATAGATTCTTGGGATAAGTGCAAGAATGCTTTTATTGGGAAGTATTACCCACCTGCTAAAATTATCCAATTGAGGAGTAACATTATGAATTTTAAGCAATTGGATAATGAACACGTTTCCCAAGCTTGGGAACGTAGGAAATCTCTTGTTAAGAAATGTCCTACACATGGTTTGACTACTTGGATGGTTATCCAAACTTTTTATGCAGGCTTGAACTTTACCTCGCGGAACCTGTTAGATTCGGACGCGGGAGGAACCTTTATGTCAACAACACTTGGTGCTACCACAAAACTACTACTCCCTCCGTTCCAAAATAATTGTCTCAACTTTTTACTAGCTCTAGTACAAAGTTATACTAAGGCTGCGACAATTATTTTGGAACGGATGGAATCGATGAGATGATGACCAACTATTCCCAATGGCACACCAAACGAGCCCCAACAGGTAGGAAGGTAAACTATCTCGAGGAGATTTCCTCCCTAAATGAAAACAGGAACTGGCACTGGGGTGCACTGAGTTAATAGGTTAGTACAAATATGATCAAAAGTGTATGAAAGTGTATCTAGATCATAGCAATATCACACAAAACATGCATGGAGCAAGCAGAAATTATAGATACGTTTTGGACGTATCAACATCCCCAAGCTTAATTCCTGCTCGTCCTCGAGTAGGTAAATGATAACAGCATAATTTCTGTGGTGACATGCTAGCAACCATAAAAGAACTTTGAAAAGTAAAGAAATCAAGGTTAGAGATTCAATTCAAGTCATAACAAGCAAGATTCTATATTAGCATTGAAACAGGTAACACAAGAACATTAGGTGCAAGAGCTCTCGCTGTCCGTGACTCGAATGTCTCCAAATGGTGTTTGCGTGCAAGAAGGGGGATAGGGAATACGAGAAAAACAATTTATTTGTTGAGAACTCAATCTACTAAAGTTTCACACTTGGTCCTCTTTGGAATCTTATCTCGACTCATCCCCAGACCACTAGCCAGGTACAAGTCAATTTGATCCACTCCTTTTTCAATATTTTGAGCACTCATGCAATGGATGAGCGTAAGCACGAGAGTTGACACTTAGCATGGCAAAGAGAGAAGTACGGAGGAGGAAGACAAAAAGGATGAGAAAGGCTCACATCAATGAGGACAATCATAGGCAAGAGATGCCAAATGATAGATACGATGTGAGGAGTAGGGATTGCCATGCAACGGATGCACATACGAGCTAAGAAGCTCTCCAAAGGAACTAGTGGGGGGTGCATCTAACTTGCTCGCTCATGAAGACCTAGAGCTCATTTGAGGAGGCTCATCCTTGGAATATGCAAGCCAGGTTCTATAGTGTGAAGGTCCCCACATAGCTATATGCATAATGATCATCTCTATGGAGTACAAGGATATAAAGGGAGTACTAGTGTGGATCTCTCAAAAGGATAGTATTGTTTCCCCTTTCTCTCTTTTTATTCCTTTTTCTCTTTTTTCTATTTTTTTGTATTTTTCTGGTGGCCTCAATGGCTCTTTCTATTGAACTCTCATTTGTCCTCTTTGGGATCTTTTAATGTGTCCACTTCGGGATATTTTCCTCACTTAAGGGCAACACTCTATTTTACAAGAAGGTAAAGGAGATCTTTCACACTTTACAAGGTACTCAAAATCATAAAGAAGATGTAACTATCATGATGTATGCAATGTATGTCGCTGCTAGTGTAGCAGGAACATGTATGACATGAAGATCAAGTCATGAAGAGGTGGATGTTGCATGGAAATATATCTCGGAAAGGCTATGGAAATGCCTTGATAGGTAGGTATGATGGCTGTTTTGAGGAAAGATATAAGGAGGCTTATGATGACAGAGTGTATCATGCCAAGGGTTTGGATGTACCGGCGAAGGTGGACACCAACTCTCGGAATGAGAAGAAGGCAATGCACGGTACAGGAGAGGCTAGCAAAATATGGGAAGGTGGAAGTGTCAACTTTCAATACTTACATTAGTCCGAAGAACTCATGCACTTATTATCGGTAACTCTCAATCTAATAAGGAGGTTCACAAAGAGACAAGTACCCCGAGGAGGAGTGTATGGGGGTTTGGTTATCCTTGCGCATCCTCGACTCATGGTACGTGAGTGTTCTCTGATATTCGATCCCTCCAAAGATTAGTGATCCATCTAGTAGCTAGAGTTCTCAACTAGTTTTGTAGGTTTTGAAAATACACACGGATTGCCCAAAATACGACACCTATCACTAATAGGCTAGAGCTCTTGACACCAAAAGTTCAAACATTACTCACATCAATACCTCAAAACTATTGCAAGTTACTACTAGAAGAAAATAGCAACTTCAATTACCTACTCTCAAGACAAGACACAACTCAGTGCAACAACCAACTCTCTTTAACAAGATAAACATGAAAACTAAAAAGAGTTCCAGCAACATACTAAACAAAAGCCAAGGCTCTTGCTAAAGACAAACTAAGACTAAAACTAAACATGGAAGTAGCTATGAAAAGATAAAGAACACACAACAACAAAAAGATAAGCAGGAAAAAATCCTATGATGTGTTCTAAATTTGAAAGTGGAGCGTGTTTCTCTCCCACACAAAGTAAGACGGGATCTAACTTGTTATGAATAGCAAGCAAAGCTAAAGAAAACTAAAAATAAAACCTAAGAGCGAGACGCTCCAAGCATAGCACATAACGCATGAAGTGATAAAAATATAGTGAGACGAAGGACGAACTGATGATTGTTGATGGAGAAGGGGATGCACGGGGGCATCCCCAAGCTTAGACGCTTGAGTCTCCTTGAATATTTGTTGGGGATTCATGGGGGCATCCCCAATCTTGAGCGCTTGACACTCCTGGATCTTCTTTCATCATCTTCCATCGCACACTTGAAAACTCCCTTCATACATAACTCATCATAAGCTGATTAGAGAGGTTAGTACCCTTAATAAAATAACTTTTCCCCACTGGATATAAAGATATTCTTGAATATCTACTGTTTCTCAAGAGTGCCAAAAAAAATTTGCAAAGAAAAAGCAAGCTTAAGGTTTGCAAAAGTTAGGAGAGACAAAACGTGGCAGAATCTGTGAAAAACAGAACAGCAGGTAGTAAAGAATTTTTTAGGGGCACTTCTGCAACTCAAATCAAAAAACTCAGAACATACGGAAGTTTCGTAATTTTATATAGCATGCTGTGTAAACATTTCAGCTCAAAAATATGAACTGGGATTTTTCTGGAATTTTTCTGGTCACGAGGACAGAATCTGTATTCTGGACAGCATGTCACAACTTTTACTTCCCTTGCCGTAAGAGGCTATAACTTGGCACAAAGCTGAAAAATAAAGATACAATGATGTTGCCACAGTAGTAAAAATCATCAAGACACAACAAAAGCAAAAAGAAAAACCTAAATTCGTTGCGGGCTGCCTCCCGAAAGCGCTTTCTTTTATGCCTTTAAGCTAGGCATGATGAAAAAAGAAGAATCAAGTTTTATCAAGAGAAAGAGAATAACTAGCCCATGTAACGGACTCAAAAGGTAACTTGATTTTCTTTCTATGGAAGTGTTCCATCCCATTTTTGAATGGGAATTGGAATTTTATATTCCCCTCTTTCATGTCAATAACCGCACCAACGGTGCGAAGAAAAGGACGTCCCAAAATAATCGGACACAAAGGTTCACACTCTATATCCATAACAATAAAATTAACGGGAACATAGTTGTCATTGACAATGATAAGAGCATCGTCGATCTTCCCCAAAGGTTTCTTTACGGAAGAATCAACAAGACGAACACCAAAAGAACAAGGCTCAAAGGGCTTCAATTCAAACATATCATACATTCTTTTGGGCACGACGGAGGTACTAGCTCCAACGTCACATAAAGCATAGCAAGAGAAGTTATTCAATTTAATTTTTATCATAGGGTCCCAACCATCATCTAGCTTCCTAGGTATGGAGGCTTCTATTCTAAGCTTCTCCTCCCTATCTTTGATGAGAGCATCAGTGACATGCTACGTGAAGGCAAGATTTAGTGTGCTAGTGTGGGGGTCTCTAGACATTTTGTGTAGTAAGCTAATAACTTCAGAGAGGGTGCAACTATCAAAATCAATATCACTACTATCAAAGGTGGTAGTAGTGTCATCTAGGCTCACTTGTTTGAAACCCTCTATGTTCATAGGAGTTTCTTCTTCTACGGTTGAGGTATTAGCATCACCATTAATAGTTCCAATGGGACTAGGAGTGTGTTGGGTGCTAATAGTTTGGGTGTCCTCAACAATTTGGATAGTGGCAACTGTGTGGTGTGTAGGAAGGCTCTTAATTCTATCCTCTTCCTCTTTTTCTCTATCCCACCTTTCTTTAAGTTTAGCCATCATCCTAATGTTTTCATTAATTTGTAATTGGATAGCATTAATAGGAGTGGCCTTATTCTCCTCAAGGGGAGAGGTTCTAATTTTGAGCATCTCAATATCAAGGGCTAAGCTTTCTACCTTCAAAGAGAGATTGTCTATTTTAGCTAATTTCTCTTCTACATTTTTGTTGAAGGCTTTTTGGGTAGTGATAAAGTCTCTAATCATGCTTTCTAATTCAGAGGAGGGGTTTTTGTTGCTAGGGTAGGTGTTGTTGTTCCCATAGTTGGATGGAAACGGTCTAGGATTGCTAGAAAAATTTCCCCTATAAGCATTGTTGTTGAAGTTGTTTCTAGCAATAAAGTACACATCTACTTGTTCTTGAGCAACCAAATAATTTAAAGGGACATCATGAGGATCAATAGAGGGTTGCTTGGTAAGTAGAGACATAATTAAATCAACTTTTTCATTGAGGGAGGTAATTTCCTCGACAGAATTTACTTTCCTACCTGTTGGAGCGCGTTCGGTGTGCCATTGGGAATAATTGGTCATCATCTCATCCAGAAGCTTCGTGGCAGCACAAAGTGTAGTTTACATAAAGGTTCCTCCCGCGGCCGAATCTAACAGGTTCCGCGAGGTAAAGTTCAAGCCTGCGTAAAAAGTCTGGATGACCATCCAGGTAGTCAAACCATGTGTAGGGCATTTCTTAACAAGAGATTTCATTCTTTCACAAGCTTGGGCAACGTGTTCATTATCCAATTGCTTAAAATTCATAATGTTACTCCTCAATTGGATAATTTTAGCAGGTGGGTAGTACTTCCCTATAAAAGCATCTTTGCACTTATCCCAAGAATCTATGCTATTCCTACTCCAAGATTGAAACCATATTTTAGCGTCTCCCCTTAAATAGAAAGGCAAGAGCTTGAGATTAACAACATCACCTTCTACTTCTTTATACTTTTGCATATCACATAATTCAACAAAATTGTTCAAGTGTAAAGCAGCATCATCTCCAGCACCAGAGAATTGATCTCTCATAACAAGGTTTAGCAAAGCAGGTTTAATTTCATAAGAGGTAGCTGAAGTGGCAGGTGTGGCAATGGGAGTGCAGATAAAGTCTTGGTTGTTGTGACTAGTGAAGTCACACAACTTGGTGTTTTCAGTGGAACCCATAGTAGCAGCAAGTGTGGCAGATTTTTTTGTAATTTTTGATAAAAGACACAAAGATAAAAAAAACTGAAAGGTATACTAACAAGACTAAAAAACAAAGGTAAAGGGTAGTGTTCAACTCCCCTATCTTAGCACTCGGAGTCCCTGGCAAGGGCGCCAGAAATTCGCTTGATGGAATCTCGCCCTTCGTTGGTTACCCCAAGTGGAAGGTTGAGATGTAGCGCAGCAGCAAGTTTCCCTCAGTGAAGATACCAAGGTTTGTCTCCAGTAGGACTCCAGAGATGATAAGTAGGTGTCAGCGGCGCAACTAACGTGGACCTGCACACAGACACAGATAACTTTGTTCCCAACGAAGTTCAGAGAGGTTGTCAATCTCTCCGGTCTTGTTGTTCACAAAGGGTAAAACACAAAGGATAATGATAGCAACTAAAAATAAAAAGCAGGAAAGTAAATATAGCATGGAAACAGTAATAAGGATATGGACCGGGATACGTGATGTTCGCTAGTGATGTCTCTCTCCCAAAAGACGATAAAACTGCTATGTGAGGTAAACAAATTACAGAAGGGCAATTGACATGATTATGAACGCACCGCAATGCTAACTATGCTACACAAGAAAGGAAGAGGCTCAAAAGCACGGGCAGTACGCCAAAATAAGTAGACCGTAATCCAACTGCATCTACTACTAATCATCCACCTTGAGATATCTATCCAGAACATCTCGCTGGTATTAAGTTGCGAGCCCCACCCAAAGCAACAGACAACTGCATTAAAAAGCACTTTGCGTAAAGTAAACAATCCTTGCAACCGCGGTTACAAGCACCGTTGTTTTCCCCCTTGTGGCAACAACACATCCCATAGACTCATGTTTCTGCCACTCAAGCGTGTCATCGGGGGGCATGAACCCACAATCGAGCATAACGTTCCCTCTTGGAGTCACTACCTACTACTTGGCCAAAGCAATAAACAGAAACGGAGAACATGCAAGAATTACTTAGGAACAAAAATATAAGAGATAAAAACCAAATATATTACTCTATCACAATCTGAACATAATCTCATAATCCATCAGATCCCATCAAACTCAGCATAGCAATAGCAGAAAGATTACAAAAGTGCCTCGATCATGTAGGGCAGCTCACGAGGTCTAAACCATGAAGAACAAAGAGGGGAGGAGACCATCACATAGCTACTGATCACGGATTCATGGTCCAAGGAAAACTACTCACGAGACATCCGGGGAGCATCCATGGTGGAGAGGAGACTCCCGGAGGTCGGCCCTCCCTCCGGCAGGGTGCCGGGAAGAGGTCTTCTGGTGCTCCCGATCTCGAAAGTGCGGCGGCGGCGGAACAGAGGCGAGTTTGCGAAATAGGGTTCTGTCTTCGGAGTTTCCCCGTGACGGAGAATAAATAGGCGAAGGGGGGCAGCCAGAGGTGGACCAGGGGGCCCAGGGGTGGGGCCGCGCCGGGTGGCCGCCTGGGCCCCCTGGCTCCCCTCTGGCCCCACTCGGGCTCTTCGCGAAACTTCCTGTACGCTGATTTTTCCTGTATTTTTCCCGTAATTTTTCTGGCACTTTTTATATGGGGGGAAAACTGAAATAGAAAAACAACAGAAAACAGGAACTGGTACTGGGGTGCACTGAGTTAATAGGTTAGTCCAAATATGATCAAAAGTGTATGAAAGTGTATCTAGATCATAGCAATATCACACAAAACATGCATGGAGCAAGCAGAAATTATAGATACGTTTTGGACGTATCACTTATCTCCACCCTTGTTCTTCAATGTTTAGACCTTGTGAGATGCCCTAAATGATCAAGGCACCTATGTAATTTTCCTGTTGTTGCTATGCTGTGTTTGCTGGGATCCGATGGATTATGAGATTATGTTCAAATCGTGATGAGTTATATATTTGGTTTACCTTTTATATTTTGTTGTTGAGTAATTTTTGCATGTTCTCCGTTGCTTTTTATTGCTTTGGCCAAGTAGTAGATAGTGACTCCAAGAGGGAGCGTTATGCATGATTTTGGGTTCATGCCCCCCGATGTCTAGCTTGAGTGACAGAAACATGAGTCTAGGGGATGTGATGTTTACACAAGGGGGAAAACAACGGTGCTTGTACTTGCGGGGTGCAAGGATTGTTTACTTTACGCAAAGTTCTTTAATGTAGTTGACTGTTGCTTTGGGTTTACACTTTGGGTGGGGCTCGCAACTTAATACCAGCGAGATGTTCTGGATAGATATCTCAAGGTGGATGATTGGAAGTAGATGCAGATGGATTTCGGTCTACTTGTCTTGGCGTACTGCCAATACTTTTGAGCACTCTTACTTCCAAGTAGCATAATTAGCATTGCGGTGCGTTTACAATTCTGTCGATTGCCCAGCTGTAATTTGTTCACCCAACTTAGTTGTTTATCGTCTTTTGGGAGAGAGACATCATTAGTGAACACCATGGAACCCCGGTCCATATTTCCACCACTGTTTACACCTCCACTTTATTTATCGCTTTTACTTTCCGTTGAATATATCACTTGTGGCACCCCGGCTCAGAGGACCAGAATACTCCATGCTCCAGCCCAGAGATCAAGTCTTCTGGAACACGGCATTGCTTGATATAGAACTGAACAACTTTCTATTAACAAATAATACGGGTACAAGGGGTTTATTACAACGCTGGCGGAGCGAGACGGAGACCAAGCTTGCTCCTCAAGCTCGCCACGGATCTACATCAAGCAGAAGACTAACTCTCTAGCAGCGGAATAACTCGGCAGCGGAACAACGACGACGGTGATGAACTCCACTCCACAGGGACACTGGATGGGACACCTCCTAGCTCGCAAACACCGGGAACGTCGTCCTACGCATCCAACGTGTGGCCTGCAAATCTGGCATGACACGCCAGGTCAGTACATCGAATGTACTTGCAAGCTCACAACAACCATGCATCAAGGCAAAACAATAACATGACAACAGGTTAACGTATATTAGTGAATTAAACATGTGAGCATCAACATTATGCGAGCATATAATCATCACACATGACATCAGCATAATATCAGCATTTTATTAACATTAAGACTAATGCACAACCAATCATCGTTTAAGGTCACATGGACCCCACATGATCATCGCACGATCATGTGTCTTACCTCGGAGTCCTTACCGACTCAAGCACTGGTCATCGCATCACCAACAACTTATATGGATCGTCGAACGATCCTCCAACGGGTTAAGTGTCCTCTGTTACCAGTCAACCAATCCATTCATCATATCAACTTACCATGCTCATGCAATCGAACTCATGTTGATCATGTGTGACCTACTGTGAACTGTGCCCATTACTGCGGACTCGGCTATTTGAATAGATTTGTGTAACACTCTGCTGAGGTTGTGCACTTTACCCACACTATGGAGTTCTTCCTCCATCCAGTACCTTGGAACTTGTCCCATAGGAACCTCGGAACTCGTACCATAGGAGTGGACTAGGACCTCTCCAACGAGACATCCCTACTGTATGCCTCCCTTACCGTATCACCTGGCATGCTTCGCAAGTCATGCCCTCAGTAGCCACACACCTACCATCGCATGGCACTGACCATCGCATGATTCATAAACTTTGTCCCACTCGGGGACGGGCCCAAATCAACAACCGGCTCTCAAGACTATCGCCGTGTACCGGGCTAGGGTACCGCGCGTGCATAGCCTCCCCTCGTTAGTGATACGAATAAGAGAGCACACCGGTAGGCCAAGACAAGACCTCCCCATCCAGGCGAGTGTGGCTGCACAATATTAGCTCAATTCGGTGGCACCTGATCAACTTGGCGCGGGACACATCTCCGATATCAAACACAAGCATCATGTGCAACATGAGTATTTCAATTAATAGCATATCATAAGTGGGACAAACCAATATACGATGGTAGTCACATCATGATTCAAATCATATTTTAGTTGATTCACTTAGTTATATAAACATGATCGAGATCTTATCATGCAACATAGCAATACTAAGATGCGCGAAGTACGATATGGTGATAGCATGATTAAAGCTTATCATGAACATGGCATATCATGGACATATCAAAATCATAACATGGTCAAGCATGGCATGGAATAATCAAACATGATATAGTTATATGGCATCAACAAAGTGATCCAAGCATATGAGCATAACATGATCAATACGTATCAAAATAATCATTATTCATCGAAGTATAAAGCACATTTTAAAACACGTCAAAGCTTTGCAAAGGTGCAAAGGGTATTTTGGCTTGCCTTTCACCAGAGGAGTGTTAAATACTCCCGGTCTTTCACATCGACAAAACCCTTCAAAATATTTTGAAATAAAGCAACGGAGAAAAAGTCAAACACTATCTTTTGCTTGACCAGCAAATAAAAACATAAAAACATGGCATGAAACCTATGCGAAACTGAAGAGGAGCTCGAGACAAAAACAACGCAAAAAGAATCGCCTCGTTTGGACTTACGGTTGCGGAGATATGAGGTGGAGAAGATCGGGGGCTGATTTTGGCAGAAATACGCTTTCTAACAGGGAAAGCGCACTTTGGGCTGATTGAAGAAGGAAATATGCTTTCAAACGGTGAAACCGTATTTTGGACAAAAGATGCGAGGAGTACGCTTTCAGAAGAAGAAAAAGTATTTCCTGAGGGACGCCTCCACTAACAGAAAACAGCCCGTGCTGGCT
Organism: Bromus sterilis; assembly: GCA_950022295.1. Lineage (NCBI taxonomy): Eukaryota > Viridiplantae > Streptophyta > Magnoliopsida > Poales > Poaceae > Bromus > Bromus sterilis. Next base: position 62,166,680 of record OX465599.1, read on the forward strand.
GACTCGCGAGGCCCGCCTGGCAGTCTCTCTCTCTCCTCCCCTGCTTCTTTCTTCTACCTCCCGACGTTGGAACAGGGAACATAGGAGGGCAGGGCCACGGGGCCGCCGTCGAAGCCAGCACGGGATGGGGCGTAGATGGGCTCGCCGGACGCGGCTCGCCGGGCGCAGCTCCTGCTGGTGGTGTCTGGACCGCGCGGGTGGCCAGCCTAACCGAACCCACTGGCCGGGGCGCGGCGGCCATGGCCGTGGCTAGCGCCGGGCCGGCGGTGGGTCCTAGACCATGAGGGAGCACGGAGGGGGTGGCGCGGTCACTAGGGGAGGCTTCGGCCGCGGGTTGAGGGAGAGGAGGGGCTCCTGCGGCTCCAATTTTGGAGAGGGCCGGCGGCGACCGTGGTGCCCGTGGGAGGCGAGGCCGTGCTCCGGCGCCAAAATTGGGAAGGGGAAGCTCGGCTAGGAGGATTGGGGAGGCCGCTGGAGTGCTCTGGGGATCGAGGGCGAGCTCCATTTTATAGCCATGGCGAGATTCGAGCTTGGGCATAGACAAGCAGGGGCGGCCATGGCGTGCGTGAGCTGGCGAGCACGCGAGGCATCGAGGAGGTTCGGGAGGGGTTGGCGTGGCGCAAGCGTGCGGCGGAAAGCCGTGCGGCGCGACTAGACAAGGTGCTAGATGATAGAGGGCACTGGTGCGCGACATGGACGCGTCGGGCATGCGCGGAGCGCGGCCAGAGCACGCCTGGTGCAGTCTGAGAGCGCGGCCACCAAGGGGAGGTTTATCTGGGGAGGGTTTCCGCGTGGCCAAAGTTGGCTAGGGGAGGGTCCTTCGAGTACTGATCACAGTGGTATGCTTGGTTGGCCACATGGTGTACTGGTTTGATCTTATCTTCACTGCAAAGTTGGATGCAGAAAACTTGGACAAGAAGCAGAGCTCACATGGTGGGGTTTGGGGTGGTTCCAGGTTGTCAAATGGTGTTGGGGTGAAAAGGACTAGTGTTCTGGAAATCTTGGGCTCAAATGGATCAAAGCACATTGTACTTCCTTTGCAAATGTGGCACTGAGGCAGAAGGTGTTTGTACTGTGGTATGGCATGTACATTGCTCCCATAAGCATGATTTTTGGCTGAGATTAATCATACATCAAGGTGAGTAGATGTACCAAGTTTCACCTCAAATGGAGCCATTTAGCTAGTACTTCCTTTGCAAATGTCCAAATAGGCCAGAATGAAAGGTTGAAGCTAGCATCTCATAGGTTTGATGGAATTGGCTGAAAATTCGTGGAGTGAGGTTATTTGGTGGTGTGCACATGTGTGTAAAATTTCATGGCCATTTGACAAGCCTAGCTAGCACTTGCTTCACAAGGTGTCCTGCTGACCAGAAACTTCAAGATGATGGTGCACACATATGGTTGATTGGATTTGGATCAAACTTGGTTTTGCGGGGTAATTTGAGTGTGGTAACATTCACAAAAAGTTTAAAGGAAAATGGGATCCCCTATCATGCACTTTCTTCACAATGCCCCCTTGCTGCATCCAAACTTTGGGAATTTATTGTGAGAGTTTGGCTAGGCAAATGATGGTGTAATTTGGTGTAGACCAATGATATGATCATATGAGTATGCACAAAAAGTTTCACCAGCAATGGATCAAGGAAAATGGCACTCCCTTCACAAATCTCCAATCTTCCCCCATAGACAAATGAATTTTTCTAGAGGAAAAATCCACTTGGGCCATGCAATGTTTTTGCATAATTTGGCAAGATATGGCATCAAGAGAATGTGGGAATTAGTTGGGGATTTATGGAGCAATAACAATATGGGTTGCTTCACAAACCTCAAATAATAGGAATATCCCTTTTATTGGAAAAAGGAATATACGGTTTGAATAAAATGTGGCTTGGATGGGATGGGACAATGGAATGACATGGGAGAGGATTGGAATCAAGGGCTACTTGAGCATGGAAAGAAAATATGCCCAAGTTTCAAGTCCAAAGAGGTGTTCAAAATCCAATCAAATGGCAAATCCAGAAATAAATCGGAAAAGTTTTTAGAAAAAGAAAGTTCCAAAATCCTGGATGTCACAAACCTACCCCCTTAGAAAAATCTCGTCCTCGAGATTTGGTTGCTCAGGGAACCATTGCAAACTTACCGTCCTTAGGAAACTCATTGCTTCTCAGATTTCCTTTTTCTGCATACCGTCCCTTAGTAGCATCCAATATATTTGGATCAGGGGGCTTGCTTCACCCAATCCATATATCTGACTGAAAGTTCTTCCTGGACATATCAGATCCTTTCCTGCAGAATTCCATCCTCGTGTTTGCTTACTTGTCGGACAACGAGATGTCATGTCATAGACTGAATGCTGACGATACCCATACTATCCTCGGGATATCTCGGGCCTGATCTGCGGCACGGTCTTGAATCCTTTGTGTTGGCCTCTTCGAGAAAAAGAGCTTGGCCTGATATCTTAGGCTGATTACAGTCGTGGTGTCTCATTGTGCGGGACTTGGAATATCTGCACTTGGGGTTGCATCACTTTGCTTTTGCTCGTCCATCTTGAGTATAAGTCTTGGCAAGCGCACAAATTCTGAACGTTTCCTCATGCTGAGGTTCATCTGTCATGCTTCCATATCCATGGGTGGTGATAGACTATGTTACGCTCCGACGCGGTCCATATAGTCAAACTGCTGAGCTGGTTCGGTGATCTTCAGCGCAGCAGAGTGGAGTATCCCGGAAGAATGGACAATTCCGAGCTTGAGTAACTGCTCAGACTGACAGGTAGGGTACGTGGTACTTTGCCCATTAGAGTGAGATTTCTTCATTGTAGGTGTCTATGGTGATCCATATGGCTTCAACTGGTCGAGGAAAATTTGGCCTTAAGGTCCATACGATTCATCCTTTTTCCTTACCCATCGGGCTTGTAAGGGTTGCATACTTTTGACAGCCTGCGAGGTGCAACGCTTATTCTCGTGGCATACATTGCAGCGTGATTAGACATGGGCCATGTATGTCTTCCCTGGGTCTTGATGTTGTGACAAACATCTTCTTGTACTGGCTTCACTTATGCCAAAATTATTTCCTTTGTGCCTCTTGCATAACGGCTTATTATTCTGTCGGCATCTTCCTCTCAGACAGACGGGTTACCTTCACCTTTTGTCTTTTGGATCATTATGGTAATCTTGGTGGCAATGAATGGGGTCTCAAGATTATCCTTCTTCGGGGACTTGTCGGACTTGAGGAGCTGACCCTCGTGACTGGGGCCGGATCCAATGCTTCATTGCCTCCTTTCCTCAGGGTGCTTCTTCATGACTTTGTCAGTCTTTCTTCCGGCTGAGATGTATATCTGATTCTTCTGCTGACTTGTCTCCCGAAGTTGCGGTCCTTTATCGCTTTCCATGTGTATACTCTTTCTTGATTACGAGCATGGTGGTATCCACACCGGGGTAGCTCGCATCCTTGAGAATAAATGCCCATAAACGTGTGGGTCCTGATGATGTTGAAGCCTTTACTGCCTTTGAATAACTGGCTTTCTAACATTACCGTTGTAGGCATGATGATGTGTCGAGGAAGACTGGGTAGCTTGTCTTTGGAGCTTGGCCGTGGTAGCTTGGTGGGGAAGGCTGGGTGCCGTACCTCAGGAGCTTTCTCTGGTGGCGTATCAAGGAAGGCGGGGTGTCGTACACGGAAAATCTGCCTTGATGGCTCGCTGAAGAAGACTGGGTTGCCTTGCCTCGGAAGCTTTCCTGATAGCTTACTAAAGAGGATAGATTGTCTTGTCTCGGAAGTTTTCCTCTTTGTACTGTGGAGATACCGGTTCCTTGTATTGAAAGTTTCTGTGGCCGGTCACTGCAGGCAGCTGGGTGACTTGTGCTGGAATCTATCCATGGGGCATACTGAGCACAACTGGGTGTCTTGCACTGTAAGCTTCACTCGATGGCTTGTGGAAGAAGGCTGGATGTCTTGGCCAAAAAGATATCCTGATAGCATACTGAGGAAGACTGATACATTGTACACGTCGGTTGTGCCGGGTATCTTGTTGCGGAAGGCTGAGGTTCCTTACGGCTGAAACTTTCCCATCCTGACATGGGGAAAAAATCTGAACGCGATGTCTGCCAAATTATTGACTGCTGCCTTGTTAGAGGGAAACATTCTGCCAATCCTTCCTTTGGTGGATATGGACTTCATGATATGCTCTAATCGTCTTTCAGAATATACTGAAATATCTTGCATCGGATAATATTTTCACCGCTGTATGTCTTGTCTTGGACGCATATGTTCATGGGTCAAAACTTGTATTTTCCTTTGCTCGAATCTTCACGGGTGTTGTAGTTGATGCTGACTTGATTCGAATGCTGACTTCGGTAGCATCCATACGTGAATGACATACTTTCAATGCAATCGAGTATGAGTCCCTTCTGACTTGCTGATTTCCCAATTCCTTGCGGCCTTTCACCGATGGAATCTTCATGGGCATAACGGTTACCGGAATGGTGCTGACTTGATTCGAAAGTTTATCCAAGAAGAACTTGTACTGGATCTCAATATTCCCAATGCATTCTGTGTGAATCCCTCTTGACTTGGTAGCTTCATGATGCTCTGCGATCTGTCACTGAGTATTCGACGTATGCAGGGTTATGAGAAACTTTCCATCGGGGTGGATAAGGTGACCCCAAAGAACCAACCAAAAACCGAATAAAAATCCAACGAAGACATCCAACGGAGCGAAGATTGACAGAGATCGATAGAAGAATCACTTTAAAAGCTTTAGCGGTAGTCGATGACCATCTGAATCCCTTGCATAAAACCGGAAAATAACCCAGTAGCCACCAGAACGGTTTTTACAACTTAGATCTGGGACATTTACTGGAATAGCTCAAGCGCTGCTCAAGACGGCTGACCAAGAATCAGCTCAGAGCATAAGACAACATTGATAAAAAGAATGCAGAGGTCCCCTAAGACGGCCGAGAAAACAGCCCAGAACACGGGACGGTTGTTGAAAAGAGAAACGAAAATTAGGCGTCCACCCCGGACGGCCGACGACGAATCAGCTCAGAACCAGGCGTGGTGCCATATCCAAAAGAAAGCGAGCAAGGGTCCGTCAGAGTCATGCACTACCTGCAAAACATATTCGTTAAACACCGAAGAACCAAACGAGAGATCGACGAAGAAATTCGACGAAGCGAAGATCAATAGCACTGAAAGTTTGTCGAGATCACACACAAACAAGATCACATCATATCGCTGCACACAACAACAAGCAACATGCAACATGCAAGGCTACTAATACTCATGCAGCAAAGCAATGCAGCAAATCAATTGCATCACACAGGCAAGCTATAAACTCTAGCTCTAACGTCATCTAACGTCCTTCTAACATTCGCGCGGGCTAGCGGGTCCTACAGCCAAACCTGGCTCTGATACCAAGCGTTGTGGCACCCCGGCTCAGAGTACTGGAACGCCCCGTGCTCCATCCCAGAGATCATGTCTTTTGGAACACGACACTGCTTGATATAGAACTGAACAACTTTCTATTAACAAATAATACGGGTACAAGGGGTTTATTACAACGCTGGCGGAGCGAGACGGATAACAAGCTTGCTCCTCAAGATCGCCACGGATCTACATCAAGCAGCAGACTAACTCTCTAGCAGAGGAATAACTCGGCAACGGAACAACGGCGACGGTGATGAACTCCACTCCACAGGGACACTGGCTGGGACACCTCCTAGCTCGCAAACAACGGGAACGTTGTCCTACGCATCCAACGCGTGGCCTGCAAATTTTTCATGACACGCCAGGTCAGTACATCGAATGTACTTGCAAGCTCACAACAACCATGCATCAAGGAAAAACAATAACATGACAAAAGGTTAACGTATATTAGTGAATTAAACATGTAAGCATCAAATTTATGCAAGCATATAATCATCACGCATGAAATCATCATAATATCAACATTTTATTAACATTAAGACTAATGCACAACCAATCATCGTTTAAGGTCACATGGACCCCACATGATCATCACACGATCATGTGGATTACCTCGGAGTCCTTACCGACTCAAGCACCAGTCATCGCATGACCAACAACTTATATGGATCGTCGCACGATCCTCCAACGGGTTAAGTGTCCTCTGTTACCACTCAACCAATCCAGTCATCGTATCAACTTACCATGCTCATGCAACCGAACTCAAGTTGATCATGCTTGACCTACTGTGAACTGTGCCCATTACCGTGGACTCGGCTATTCGAATAGATTTGGGTAACACTCTGCAGAGGTTGTGCACTTTACCCACACTATGGAGTTCTTCCTCCATCCAGTACCTTGGAACTTGTCCCACAGGAACCTCGGAACTCGTACCATAGGAGTGGACTAGGACCTCTCCAACGAGACTTCCCTACTGTATGCCTCCCTTACCGTATCACCTGGCACGCTTCGGATTCATGCCCTCTGTAGCCACACACCTGCCATCGCATGGCACTGACCATCGCATGGTCCATAAACTTTGTCTCACTCGGGGACGGGCCCAAATCAACAACCGACTGTCAATAATATCGCCGCGTACCAGGCCAGGGTACCGCGCGCGCATAGGCTCCCCTCGTTAGTGATACGAATAAGAGAGCACACCGGTAGGCCAAGCCAAGGCCTCCCCATCCAGGCGAGTGTGGCTGCACAAGCTGATCTCAGCTCGGTGGCACCTGATCAACTTGGCGCGGGACACATCTCCGATATCAAACACAAGCATCAGGCGCAACATGAGTATTTCAATTATTAGCATATCATAAGTGGGACAAACCAAGATACGATGGTAGTCACATCATGATTCAAATCATATTTTAGTTGATTAACTTAGTTATATAAGCATGATCGAGATCTTATCATGCAACATAGCAATACTAAGATGCGCGAAGTAGGATACGGTGATAGCATGATTAAAGCTTATCATAAACATGGCATATCATGGACATATCGAAATCATAACATGGTCAAGCATGGCATGGCATAATTGATACGTCCCAAGCGTATCTATAATTTCTGCTTGCTCCATGCATGTTTTGTGTGACTTTTCCATGTTTTTCTTGAACTTTCATACACTTTTGAACCTATTTGGACTAACCTATTAACTCAGTGCACCGAGTTGCCAGTTTCTGTTTTCTGCTGTTTTTGTATTTCGGGTTTTCCGTCCATTAAAAGTGCTCCAAAAATTCTGGGAAAAATATATAAAAAATCAGCGTAACAGAAGCCACCACCAGGCAGCCAGGAGGGCAGGTGGCGCGGCCCCACCCTGGGCCGCGCCAGGGACCCTCCTGACTGCCTCGTGGGTCCCCTCGATGCCCCCCTTCGCCTATATTTACCCCTCAGGGTGGAAACCCCTAATATCGATCTCTTTCTCGCGAACTCCCCTTTGTACCGCCGTCGCCGCCGTTTCAAGATCGGGGCTGCCTGGAGAAGCTACCCCGGCACCCTTCAGGAAGGAGGAACCCCCTCCGGGAGACCATCCATAGCCATGGACGCCTCCCGTATGTACTGTGAGTAGTCCGCATTGGACCATTGGTCCGTGACCAGTAGCTATGTGATGAATCTCTCCCCTTTTTGTGCTTCCACTTTTGAGTCCTCGTGAGCTGCCTCACATGATCGAGGCATCTATGTAATTCCTGCTATTGCTATGCTGAGTTTGTTGGGATCTGATGGATTATGAGACTATTTTCAGATTGTGATGAGTAATATATTTGGTTCTTCTCTTTTATATTTTGTTCTTGAGTAAATTCTTGCATGTTCTCCATTGCGGTATTTTCTTTGGCCAAGTATTTTATTTGCAACTCCAAGAGAGAGCGTTATGCTTGATTGTGGGTTCAGCCCCTTGATGTCTAGCTTGAGTGACAGAAACATGAGACTAGGGGATGTGTTGTTGCCACCAGGGATAAAACAACGGTGCTTGTACCTGCGGGTGCAAGGATTGTTTACTTTACGCAAAGTTCTTTTAATGCAGTTGTCTGTTGCTTTGAGTTTACACTTTGGGTGGGATTCGCAACTTAATACCAGCGAGATGTTCAGGATAGATATCTCAAGGTGGATGATTCGTAGTAGATGTAGATGGATTTCGGTATACTTACCTTGGCGTACTGCCCATTGCTTTTGAGCCCTTCCTTTCTTTGCAGCATAGTTAGCATTGCGGTGCCTTCATAATCCTGTCAATTGCCCAACTGTGATTTGTTTACCTCGCTATCACTTTTATTGTCTTTTGGGAGAGAGACATCACTAGTGAAAATCACGGGACCCCGGTCCATCTTCACATTATTGTTCACACCCTCAATTTACTTTCAGCTTTTACTTTCCTTTGCACCTTTTATCTCTTGCGTTGATCCTTTGTAAACGACAAGGCCGGAGGAATTGACAACTCCTCTGTACTCGTTGGGAGCAAAGTTATTTGTTGTTGTGTGCAGGTCCACGACAACACCCTAGTCAGGAAGCAATTTTTGGCGATGTTTCCACCTACTTGTATCTCCTGAGTCCTACTGGTTCGATAACCTTGGTATCTTCACCGAGGGAAACTTGCTGCTGCACTGCATCTCAAACCTTTCACTTGGGGTAACCAACGAGGGGTGAGAAGCCATCAAGAAAATTTCTGGCGCCGTTGCGGGGACTTCAGCCTACAAGATAGGGGAGTTGCACACTATCTTTTATCTTTGCTTTTTAGTCTTGTTAGTTTACCTTTCAGTTTTTATCTTTGTGTCCTTTATCAAAAATCCAAAAAAAATAATAGTATGTCTAGTTCCTTACTTGCCAATCAATGTCTGACTTCTTTGAAACCAGATCTTATTGGCATGGAGGATTCACCGAGGATCAACAAAAGTGGTACAAGGAACACCGCTTGTCTCAAAAGGGGATACACTTATGGAAACAAATACACCAGTTGTATGAGTATGCTAGAAACTTGTGCTCAATATATAATATATCTTTCTGCAGGGATGAATCTTGTTGCTTTATGAGGCACAAACACCTTTCTTTCCAATGTGAGTACAATGATGATGAAACCTTAGCTTCTTATGCTAAGATAAACTATGATTTTTATGATGTAGAGGAAATAGAGGAATTTGTTGCTTATAAGGGTGCCTATGAAATTACTTCTCTTCTTAAAAATATTGATGATGACCCTTACAAATCTGAGATTCTTGATATACTTAACTATTGTTTGGAAAATTACGATGCAAATTATTATATTAATGATCATCTTGAGAGAATCTCTCCCCCAAAGGAAGAGACTAATGTTTTGCAGGACTCTATGGAAGAAGAAATTGTTGAACCTGAAAGCTCCTTGGATGAAAAAGAGGAGGAGAGTGACGAACAAAAGGAGGAAGAATGGAGCCATCCATGTCTACCTTCTAATGAGAGTAACTCTTTGAATCTTACCTTATATGAGTGTTATGATCCTATGGATTCTTTTGAAATATCCCTTTTTGATGAAGTTGATGCCTTCTATGCTTATGGTCGTGATTCCACTATGGATGATGCTTACGGAAATGAACTTTCTATAGTTCCTCATGTTAAGCATGAATTTTCTGCTATTGCACCCACAATTGATTGTCCTATTATCCTTTTGAAATCTCCAAATCATATTCCGGAGAATTATGCTCTTATTAAAGCTCAATGTGATGGGTTGCATTTATCTTATAATCCTAAAGACCGTGTTGAAAACTATACACGTGTGCTTGTAGGTCATGAACAACATGATTTATGTGATAGTTATATTCTTGATGTTGTTCATGGTACTACTGAAAATTATTTCGAGAGAGGGAAGTTTGGTTGTAGAAACTTCCATATTACTAAAACACCTCTCTTCATGTTGAAAGTTTTGAAGTTGTTCTTTTTCGACTTTTCTAGGCATCTCACTTTGTGCTTCTTTGATTTATTTTCTTACAAGATGCCTATGCATAGGAAGTGGGTTATGATTAAATGTGTTTCATATTTGCTTCTTGATGCTCTCTTTTTCTTCAAAATTTTTATTCTTGTGAGAGCATCTTCTATAATCTTTAAGCCTAGCTAATGGATTTAAAGAAGCGCTTTCGGGAGGCAGCCCGCCTGGCAGTCTCTCTCTCTCCTCCCCTGCTTCTTACTTCTACCTCCCGAAGTTGGACCAGGGGACAGAGGAGGGCAAGGCCACGGGTTCGCCGTCGAGGCTAGCACGGGAAGGGGCCGCCGGTGGGCTCGCCGTATGCGGCTCGCCGGGCGCGGCTCCTGCTGGTGGTGGCTGGACCGCGCGGGTGGTCGGCCTTGCCGAACCCACTGGCCGGGGCGCGGCGGTCGTGGCCGTGGCTAGCGCCGGGCCGGCGGCGGGTCTTAGACCACGACGGAGCACGGAGGGGGTGGCGCGGTCACTTGGGGAGGCTTCGGCCGCGGGTTGAGGGAGAGGAGGTGCTCCAGTGGCTCCAATTTTGGTGAGGGCTGGCGGCGACCGTGGTGCCCGTGGGAGGCGAGGCCGTGCTCCGGCACCAAAATTGGGAAGGGGAAGCTCGGTTAGGAGGAGTGGGGAGGCTGCTGGAGTGCTCTGGGGCTCGAGGGCGAGCTCCCTTTATAGCCATGGAGACATTCGATCTCGGACAGAGACAAGCAGGGGCGGCCATGGCGTGCGTGAGTTGGCGAGCATGCGAGGCGTCGAGGAGGTTCGGGAGGGGGTGGCGTGGTGCAGGTCTGCGGCGGAAATCCGTGCGGCGCGGCTAGACAAGGTGCTAGACAACATAGGGCCCTGGTGCGCGACATGGACATGTCGGGCACGCGCGGAGCGCGGCCAGAGCACGCCTGGTGCAGTCTGAGAGCGCGACCACCAAGGGGAGGTTTATCTCGGGAGGGTTTCCTCGTGGCCAAAGTTGTCTAGGGGAGGGTCCTTCGAGTGTTGATCACAGTGGTATGTTTGGTTGGCCACATGGTGTACTAGTTTGATCTTATCTTCACTGCAAAGTTGGATACAACAAACTTGGACAAGAAGCAGAGCTCACATGGTGGGGGTTGGGGTGGTTCCAGGTTATCAAATGGTGTTGGGGTGCAAAGGACAAGTGTTCTGGAAATTTTGGGCTCAAATGGATCAAACCACATTGTACATCCTTTGCAAATGTGGCATTGAGGCAGAAGGTGTTTGTACTGTGGAATGGCATGTACATTGCTCCCCTAAGCATGATTTTTGGCTGAGCTTAATCATACATCAGGGTAAGTAGATGTACCAAGTTTCACCTCAAATGGAGCAATGTAGCTAGTACTTCCTTTGCAAATGTCCAAATAGGCCATAATGCAAAGTTGAAGCTAGAATCTCATAGGTTTGATGGAATTGTCTGAAAATTGGTGGAGTGAGGTTATTTGGTGGTTTGCACATGTGTGTAAAATTTCATGGCTATTGGACAAGCCTAGCTAGCACTTGCTTCACAAGGTGTCCTGCTCACCAGAAACTTCAACATGATGGTGCACACATATGGTTGATTGGATTTGGCTCAAACTTGGTTTGGTGGGGTAATTTGAGTGTGGGAACATTCACAAAAAGTTTCAAGGAAAATTGGATCCCCTAGCATGCACTTGCTTCACAATGCCCCCTTGCTGCATCCAAACTTTGGGAATTTATTGTGGGAGTTTGGCTAGGCAAATGATGGTGGAATTTGGTGTAGGCCAATGGTATGATCATATGAGTTTTCACAAAAAGTTTCACCAGCAATGGATCAAGGAAAATGGTACTCCCTTCACAAAGCTCCAATCTGCCCCCACAAACAAATGAATTTTTCTAGAGGAAAAATCCACTTGGGCCATGCAATGTTTTTGGATAATTTGGCAAGATATGACATCAATAGAATGTGGGAATTATTTGGGGATTTATGGAGCAATAACAATATGGGTTGCTTCACAAACCTCAAATAATAGGAATATCCCTTTTATTGGAAAAAGGAATATATGGTTTGAATAAAATGTGGCTTGGATGGGATGGGGCAATGGAGTGAAATGGGAGAGGCTTGGAATAAAGGGCTACTTGAGGATGGAAAGAAAATATGCCCAAGTTTCAAGTCCAAAGAGGTGTTCAAAATCCAATCAAATGGCATATCCAGAAATAAATCAGAAAAGTTTTTGGAAAAAGAAAGTTCCAAAATCCAGGATGTCACATCACTACTATCTACCCTTGCGTTTAATCCTTTGTAAACAACAAGGATGGAGAGATTGACAACCTCTCTGAACTTCGTTGGGAGAAAAGTTATCTGTGTGTGCAGGTCCAGGAAAAGCAAGTGATTATAATTAAACGGCGCATCACTTGCCGAAGCACCTACTTGTCGACCTTGGAGTCTACTGGTCGACCTCAACCTTGGTATATTTTCCAAGGGAAATTTTCCTGTACGCTACATCTGAACCATCCACTTGGGGTAACCAACAAGGGCGAGAGCAATTACCTCCTCGCTAGCATCAACAGGTTTCACTGGATGAACTCTATTCTTACCATAAGAAAGCTTTGTTGTATCACCAGTTCTTTGGCATTTGACGACCCAGTTCGACTCCATAGCAGGCAGGTCCGATGTTTCTTGGATCTGGTACTCTTTGGTTGTAGAAGCCGACTGATACCTCTCGGGATAGGTTCATCTGATCATTTTCTTTCCTCCATAGCCGTTTGAATGCGAACATGTAATTTCATTGGTCCCAAGAGTGCTTTGTAGGGCGGCCCGTCTTAGAGTGCTTAGGGCAGGGATCTTGTAGAGCTTTCTCATAATTGTTTATATGAGTTCTTTTGTCTGGTCTTATAGAGTTTCCTTGCTTCCGGGATCTGGTGTTAGTGTCTTCGATCGGATTTTGATCAAATTTTCGCTTTCCGATATTGGTTTGATTCTGGTCCCAAATCCCTCCACGCTTGGCTTCGTCCGAATCAACGTATCTGGTTACAGCATCAACACGTTCTTGAATATTCTCGACTACTTCCTTTACCCGGTTTAACGCGTGGGCTATTGGTCCGAGTACATGATTGATACGTCCGAAACGTATCTATAATTTCTGCTTGCTCCATGCATGTTTCGTGTGATATTGCTATGATCTAGATACACTTTCATACACTTATGATCATATTTGGACTAACTTATTAACTCAGTGCACCACAGTGCCAGTTCCTGTTTTCTGTTGTTTTTCTATTTCAGGTTTCCCCCATATTATAAGTGCTCCAAATATTCGTGAAAAATCAGATAAAAAATCAGCGTGAAGGAACCTTCCGGAATCACCTGGGTGGGGCCAGAGGGCCACCACCAGGGGCCCAAGCGCCCTCGTGGCGCGCCCTAGGGGCTGGCCACGGCAGGGGGGGGCTCCTGGACCCCTGGTTCCCCCTGGCTGCCCCCTTCGCCTATATAATTCCCGTGATGCGAAACCTCCGAATACAGAACCCTTTTTCGCGATCTCGCCTCTGTTCCGCCGCCACCGCACTTCCAAGATCGGGAGTGCCAACAGACCTCTTCCCGGCACCCTGCTGGAGTGAGGATATACCTTCAGGAGCTTCCCCTCCACCATGGAACCTTCCCGAATGTGCCGTGAGTAGTTTCCCTTGGACCATGGGTCCGTGACCAGTAGCTATGTGATGTTCTCCTCCCCTCTTTGTTCTTCATGGTTTATACCTCGTGAGCTGCCCTACATGATCGAGGCACATATGTAATTTTCTGCTGTTGCTATGCTGAGTTTGCTAGGATCTGATGGATTATGAGACTATGTCTAGTTTGTGATTGAGTAATATATTGTGTTCTTATCTTTTATATTTTTGTTCCTAAGTAATTATTGCATGTTCTCTGTTGTTTTTTATTGCTTTGGCCAAGTAGTAGGTAGTGACTCCAAGAGGGAACGTTATGCTCGATTGTGGGTTCATGCCCCCCGATGACACGCTTGAGTGACAGAAACATGAGTCTAGGGGATGTGATGTTGCCACAAGGGGGAAAACAACGGGGCTTGTAACCGCGGTTGCAAGGATTGTTTACTTTACGCAAAGTGCTTTTTAATGCAGTTGTCTGTTTCTTTGGGTTTACACTTTGGGTGGGGCTCGCAACTTAATACCAGCGAGATATTCTGGATAGACATCTCAAGGTGGATGATTAGTAGTAGATGCAGTTGGATTTCGGTCTACTTATTTTTGCGTACCGCCCATGCTTCTGAGCCTCGTCCTTTCTTTGTTGCATAATTACCATTGCGGTGCGTTTTTAATCCTGTCAATTGCCCAACTGTAATTTGTTTACCTCGCATAGCAGTTTTATCGTCTTTTGGGAGAGAGACATCACTAGTGAACATCACGGGACCCCGGTCCATATTCTCATCACTGTTTACACGCTCTTTTATTGTCTTGCTTTTACTTTCTAGCTGCTATCATTATCATTATTATCTATTGCGTTGATCCTTTGTGAACAGCAAGGCCGAAGAGATTGACAACCTCTCTATACTCGTTGGGAAGCAAAGTTATTTGTATTGTGTGCAGGTCCACGTTAGTTGCGCCGTTGAAACCTATTTATCATTGCCGGAGTCCTACGGGAGACAAACCCTATCCTCTACATAGGGGAAATTTGCCGCTACACTACATCTATCCTTCCACTTGGGGTAACTAACGAGGATAGAGTATCAAGAAAATTTCTGGCGCCGCTGCCGGGGACTCCGAGTGCTAAGATAGGGGAGTTGCACACTATATTTTACCTTTGCTTTTTAGTATTGTTAGTTTACCTTTCAGTTTTTATCTTTATGTCCTATATCAAAAATTGCAAAAAAATCTGCCACACTTGCTGCTACTATGGGTTCCACTGAAAACACCAAGTTGTGTGACTTCACTACTCATAACAACAAAGACTTTATCTGCACTCCAATTGCCACACCTGCCACTTCAGCTACCTCTTATGAAATTAAACCTGCTTTGTTAAACCTTGTTATGAGAGATCAATTCTCTGGTGCTGGAGATGATGCTACTTTACACTTGAACAATTTTGTAGAGATATTTGATATGCAAAAGTATAAAGAAGTAGAAGGTGATGTTGTTAAGCTCAAGCTTTTTCCTTTCTCTTTAAGGGGAGAAGCTAAAATCTTGTTTCAATCTTTGCCCAGGAATAGCATAGATTCTTGGGATAAGTGCAAAGATGCTTTTATTGGGAAGTATTACCCACCTGCTAAAATTATCCAATTAAGGAGTAACATTATGAATTTTAAGCAATTGGATAATGAACACGTTGCCCAAGCTTGGGAACGAATGAAATCTCTTGTTAAGAAAAACCCTACACATGGTTTGACTACTTAGATGGTTATCCAGACTTTTTATGCAGGCTTGAACTTTACCTCGTGGAACCTGTTAGATTCGGCCGCGGGAGTAACCTTTATGTCAACTACACTTGGTGCTACCACGAAAATCCTAGATGAGATGATGACCAACTATTCCCAATGGCACACCAAACGCGCTCCAATAGGTAGGAAGGTAAACTCTGTCGAGGAGATTACCTCCCTAAATGAAAAAGTTGACTTGATTATGTCTCTACTTACCAAGCAACCTTCTATTGATCCTCATGATGTTCCTTGAAATTCTTTGGTTGCTCAGGAACAAGTAGATGTGAATTTTATTGCTAGAAAAAACTTCAACAACAATGCTTATAGAGGCAATTTTTCTAGCAATCCTAGACCGTTTCCATCCAATTATGGGAACAACAACACTTATCCTAGCAACAAGAACCCCACCTCTGAATTAGAAAACATGCTTAGAGAATTTATCACTACCCGAAAAGCCTTCAACACGAATGTAGAAGAGAAATTAGCTAAACTAGATAATCTCTCTTTGAAGGTAGATAGCTTAGCCATTGATGTTGAGATGCTTAAAATTAGAACGTCTCCCCTTGAGGAGAGGAAGGCCACTCCTATTAATGCTATCCAATTACAAATTAATGAAAATATTAGGATGATGGCTAAACTTAAAGAAAGACGGGATAGAGAAAAAGAGGAAGAGGATAGAATTAAGAGCCTTCCTACACACCACACAGTTGCTACTATCCAAATTGTTGAGGACACCCAAACTATTAGCACCCAACACACTCCTAGTCCCATTGGAACTATTAATGGTGATGCTAATACCTCAACCGTAGAAGAAGAAACTCCTATGAACATAGAGGGTTTCAAACAAGTGAGCCTAGATGACACTACTACCACCTTTGATAGTAGTGATATTGATTTTGATAGTTGCACCCTCTCTGAAGTTATTAGCTTACTACACAAAATGTCTAGAGACCCCCACACTAGCACACTAAATCTTGCCTTCACGTAGCATGTCACTGATGCTCTCATCAAAGATAGGGAGGAGAAGCTTAGAATAGAAGCCTCCATACCTAGGAAGCTAGATGATGGTTGGGACCCTATGATAAAAATTAAATTGAATAACTTCTCTTGCTATGATTTATGTGACGTTGGAGCTAGTACCTCCGTCGTGCCCAAAAGAATGTATGATATGTTTGAATTGAAGCCCTTTGAGCCTTGTTCTTTTGGTGTTCGTCTTGTTGATTCTTCCGTAAAGAAACCTTTGGGGAAGATCGACGATGTTCTTATCATTGTCAATGACAATTATGTTCCCGTTGATTTCACTATTATGGATATAGAGTGTGAACCTTTATGTCCAATTATTTTGGGATGTCCTTTTCTTCGCACCGTTGGTGCTTTTATTGACATGAAAGAGGGGAATATAAATTTTCAATTCCCTCTCAAAAAGGGGATGGAACACTTCCCTAGAAAGAAAATCAAGTTTCCTTTTGAGTCCGTTACACGGGCTAGCTATTCTTTCTCTCTTGATAAAACTTGATTCTTCTTTTGCTTTATGCCTATCTTAAAGGCGTAAAAGAAAGCGCTTGTTGGGAGGCAACCCAAGATGTTTTTACTTCTGTTTTTAGTGGTCTTGATGATTGTTACTAATGTATCAACATCATTGTATCTTTATTTTTCAAGCTTTGTGCCACGTTTAGCCTCTTATGATAAGGGAAGCAAAAGTTGTGACATGATGTCCAGAAAACAGATTATGTCTGCTTGACGAAAAAAATCGAAACAAATCACCAGTTAATATTTTTGAGCTGAAGTTTTTACACAACATGCTCTATACAATTGTGAAACTTTCGTATGTTCTAAGTTTTTTTATTTGAGTTGCAGAAGTACCCCAAAAAAATATTTACTACCTGTTGTTCTGTTTTTCACAGATTTTTCCACGTTTTTCCTTTCCTTACTTTTGCAAACCTTAAGCTTGCTTTTTCTTTGAAAAAACTTTTTGGCAATCTTGAGAAACAGTATCTATTCAAGAATATCTTTATTTCCAGTGGGGAAAAATATTTTATTAAGGGTACTAACCTCTCTAATCAGCTTATGATGAGTTATGTATGAAGGGAGTTTTCAAGTGTGCGAGGGAAGATGATGAAAGAAGATCCGGGAGTGTCAAACGCTCAAGATTGGGGATGCCCCTATGCATCCCCAATAAATATTCAAGGAGACTCAAGCGTCTAAGCTTGGGGATGCCCCCGTGCATCCCCTTCTCCATCAACAATCATCAGTTCGTCCTTCGTCTCACTATATTTTTATCACTTCATGCGTTATGTGCTATGCTTGGAGCGTCTCGCTCTTAGGTTTACCTTTTTTGTTTTCTTTAGTTTTTCTTGCTGTTGATAACAAGTTAGAACCCAGCTTACTTTGTGTGGGAGAGAAAGACGCTCGACTCCAATCTAGAACACATCCTAGTATTTTCATGCTTATCTTTCTGCTGTTGTGTGTTCTTTATCTTTTTGTAGCTACTTCCCTGTTTAGTTTTTGTTTTTGTTTTTGTCTATAGCAAGAGCCTTGGATTTTGTTTAGTTTGTTGCTGGAACTCTCTTTAGTTTTCATGTTTATCTTGTTAAGAGAGTTGGTTGTTGCACTGAGTTGTGTCTTGTCTTGAAGTAGGTAATTTAGGTTGCTATTCAATTGTAGTAGTAACTTGCAATAGTTTTTAGGTATTGTTGTGAGTAATGTTTGAACTTTTGGTGTCAAGAGCTCTAGCCTATTAGTGATAGGTGTTGTAATTTGGGAAATCCGTGTTTATTTTCAAAACCTACAAAAACTAGTTGAGAACTCTAGCTACTAGATGGATCACTAATCTTTAGAGGGATCGGGTATTAGAGTACACTCACGTACCATGAGTCGAGGATGCGCAAGGATAAAAAAAACCCCATACACTCCTCCTCAGGGTACTTGTCTCTTTGTGAACCTCTTCATTAGGTTGAGAGTTACCGATAATAAGTGCATGAGTTCTTCGGACTAATGTAAGTATTGAAAGTTAACACTTCCACCTCCTCATATTTGCTAGCCTCTTCGGTACCGTGCATTGCCCTCTTCTCATTCCGAGAGTTGGCGCCCACCTCACCGGTGCATCCAAACCCTTGGCATGATACGCTCTGTCATCATAAACCTCCCTATATCTTTCCTCAAAACAGCCACCATACCTACCTATCAAGGCATTTCCATAGCCTTTTCCGAGATATATTGCCATGCAACATCCACCTCTTCAAGACTTGATCTTCATGTCATACATGTTCCTGCTACACTAGCAGAGGCATATATTTGCATACATCATGATAGCTACATCTTCTTTATGTTGAGTACCTTGTAAAGTGTGAAGATCTTCTTTACCTTTTTGTAAAATAGAGTGTTGCCCTTAAGTGAGGAAAAGATCCCAACGTGGACAAAATAAAAGGTCCCAAAGAGGACAAATGAGAGTTAAATAGAAAGAGCCATTGATGCCACCAAAGAAATACAAAAAATAGAAAAAATAGAAAAAGGAAATAAAAAGAGAGAAAGGGGAAACACTACTATCCTTTTGAAAGATCCACACTAGTACTCCCTCTTATCCTTGTACTCCATAGAGATGATCACTCATGCATATAGCTATGTAGGGACCTTCACACTATAGAACTTGGCTTGCATATTCCAAGGATGAGCCTCCTCAAACGAGATCTAGGTCTTCATGAGCGAGCAAGTTGGATGCACCCCCACTAGTTCCATTGGAGAGCTTTTCTTAGCTCATATGTGCATCCGTTGCATGGCAATCCCTACTCCTCACATCATATCTATCATTTGGCCTTCTCTCCTATGATTGTTCTCATTGATGTGAGCCTTTCTCACCTTTTTGTCTTCCTCCTCCATCATATTTCTCTCTTTTCCATCCTAAGTGTCAACTTTCGTGCTTACGCTGATCCATTGCATGAGTACTCAAAATATCGAAAATGAGTGGATCAAATTGACTTGTACCTGGCTAGTGGTCTGGGGACGAGTCAAGATAAGATTCCAAAGAAGACCAAGTGTGAAATTTAGTAGATTGAGTTCTCAACAAAAATTCTTTTTTCTCGTATTCCCATCTCCCCCTTTCTTGCACGCAAACACCATTTGGAGACATTCGAGTCACGGACAGCGAGAGCTCTTGCACCTAATGTTCTTTTGTTTCTTGTTTCAATGCCAATATAGACTCTTGCCTGTTATGACTTGAATTGAATTACATACCTTGATTTCTTTACATTCAAAGTTCTTATATGGTTGCTAGCATGTCACCACAGAAATTATGCTTGTTATCATTTACCTACTCGAGGACGAGCAGGAATTAAGCTTGGGGATGTTGATACGTCCCAAACGTATCTATAATTTCTGCTTGTTCCATGCATGTTTTGTTTGATATTGCTATGATCTAGATACACTTTCATACACTTCTGATCATATTTGGACTAACTTATTAACTCAGTGGACCACAGTGTCAGTTCCTATTTTCTGTTGTTTTTCTATTTCAGGTTTCCCCCATATTAAAAGTGATCCAAAAATTCAGGAAAAACCAGATAAAAAATCAGCGTGAAGGAACCTTACGGAATCACCTGGGTGGGGCCAGAGGGCCACCACCAGGGGCCTAGGCGCCCTAGGAGCTGGCCGCGCCAGGGGGCGCCTGGACCCCTCATGGCCCCCTGGCTGCCCCCTTCGCCTATATATTTCCCGTGACGCGAAACCTCCGAATACAGAACCCTTTTTCACGATATCGCCTCTGTTCCTCCGCCGCCGCTCTTCCAAGATCAGGAGCGCCAGCAGACCTCTTCCAGGCACCCTGCCGGAGGGAGGATTGACCTCCGGGAGCTTCCCCTCCACCATGGACGCTTCCCGGATGTGCCGTGACTAGTTTCCCTTGCACCATGGGTCCGTGATCAGTAGCTATGTGATGTTCTCCTCCCCTCTTTGTTCTTCATGGTTTAGACCTCGTGAGCTGCCCTACATGATCGAGGCACATATGTAATTTTCTGTTGTTGCTATGCTGAGTTTGCTGGGATCTGATGGATTATGAGACCATGTTTAGTTTGTGATTGAGTAATATATTTGGTTCTTATCTTTTATATTTTTGTTCCTAAGTAATTATTGCATGTTCTCCGTTGTTGTTTATTTCTTTGGCCAAGTAGTAGGTAGTGACTCCAAGAGGGAACGTTATGCCCGATTGTGGGTTCATGCCCCCCGATGACACACTTGAGTTACAGAAACATGAGTCTAGGGGATGTGTTCTTGCCACAAGGGGGAAAACAATGGTGCTTGTAACCGCGATTGCAAGGATTGTTTACTTTACGCAAAGTGCTTTTTAATGCAGTTGTTTGTTGCTTTGGGTTTACACTTTGGGTGGGGATCGCAACTTAATACCAGCGAGATGTTCTGGATAGATATCTCAAGGTGGATGATTAGTAGTAGATGCAGTTGGATTTCGGTCTACTTATTTTGGCGTACCTCCCATGCTTTTGAGCCTCGTCCTTTCTTTGTAGCATAATTAGCATTGCGATGTGTTTTTAATCCTGTCCATTGCCCAGCTGTAATTTGTTTACCTCGCATAGAAGTTTTATCGTCTTTTGCGGGAGAGACATCACTAGTGAACATCACGGGACCCCGGTCCATATTCTCATCACTGTTTACACGCTCTTTTATTTTCCTGCTTTTACTTTCTAGCTGCTATCATTATCATTATTATCTGTTGCGTTGATCCTTTTTGAACAGCAAGGCCGGAGAGATTGACAACCTCTTTGTACTCGTTGGGAAGAAAATTTATTTGTGTTGTGTGAAGGTCCACGTTAATTGCGCCGTTGACACCTACTTATCATTGCCGGAGTTCTACGGGAGACAAACCCTATCCTCTACATAGGGGAAATTTGCCGCTACGCTACATCTAACCTTCCACTTCGGGTAACCAACGAGGATAGAGTATCAATGATCCATGGTCTTGCAGCCTATGCCCAACTGCGCCTCCTGTGAAAGGTGAGCGTGTGTTTCTTCAAGGTCTTGGTGCTCGTATACTTCCTCCCTTTGTTGTTGGGTTGCCCTCTTTTGGTGTTTTCCGACTTCCTCGCGGTGCCTGACTCAGTCTTCCCCGGTCGTACAGATCTTGTGTCCCTTCGTGATTTCCGAGCTGTTGCTAATCGGGCTGACGATTTTAGCCACACGCATAGGGTCTACTTGATTTCCCTCACACTGGGTTTCTTCAGAAGGGAAAGAATCTCTCATGTTGTTTCCATCCTCTTCGTATGACAATGAGACCTTTTATGGAGATTACGAAACGTTGTCCTTTTCCGTGGTCCCGATCGAAGGCTTTGGTACTGGAGATCCTTGGGTGAATCCAACGAAACTATGAGTGGAGCCGGTGCAGGATCTTGCGATGGGACGGTACAGTGCCCCCAAGCAGGGGTAATCTAGATCATACTGTTTTGGCGAAGGCCCGAGCCGGTTACTTCCGATTGGGCAGATGGACTTGGTATCAGAAAGCTTTGCTTCGCCGGAACACGAGTCGGCAAAAGAGAATTCCGCCGGGTCTGAAGGTTGGTGGACGACCCCGACGAAAACATGCCGAGAATCGGTTTTGAGCCGACTTATTATCTCTGTGGGGAAGTCGATCTCCAGATCCCGGTGGTGTTGTTGGTGCAGAACTTTCCGCGCTGTCTTCTGGTGATTCGGGCGGCGATGAAATCGTCCGTGCCTTGCTGAGATTCCTCCAGTATTACGATACCTGCGTGCGCAGGCCCCACGGTGGGCGCCAACTGTCATGGGAAATTCACCGCATATGTCCTCATTGGAGAACTTAGTGTGGGACCTTTGTTGCGAGGTGAATACGAAGAGAGAGTCGGGGAGATCATGAGACACGAGATTTACCCAGGTTTCCGCCCCTCGAAAGGTAAAGAACTATTCCTGCTTTTCTATTATCGGGTGTCGACTTCTCGAATACAAAGATGCGGAATCGCTACCTATGCCTCGAGAAGATCTAAGTTGAGTTGTCCCCCTTGGTTCCCTGGGGTTCCGGCTTATATAGATACCAGACGCCTAGGGTTACATGAATCAAACTTCTCAATGAGTCGTAGTCCTATTCTAGTTACAAGTGGTTTCCTTATTTATCAATGCAAGTCCTATTCCTTCTATAGTCTTTGAGCTTCATGCTGGACGCGACCCGGTCAAGAAACCGGGTTCTCCTTCTGGGCCTTCCATGGGCTGAGTCGGCCTGGGTCTTTTGTATGCCGGGTTATGGTCTTGATCTATCCCCCCGACAGCGGGGGCGAGCCCAATCCCCACCCCCTTGCCTATTTATTGGGCTGGCTGGTGGTGGTGGGATCCTGCGCTGCATCTGTGTGGCATGTGTGGCCGCGTGTAGCCGCCAAGCAACACAGATCCGTGGCACAAAAGATCCAGCGGAGGGGACGGGACGTGCGCGCGTGGCCCGAGGCCACTGTTACGTCTAATCAATTGTGGCTCGTTACCCCATACTCCACGGCGAATTCAAAGCGACGTGGGGTGGTCAATTTCCCAGTCAAAGCAACCGTTGGAGAATATCAGCCGAGCTGAAGAAGCAATCGGCAAAACTGATAAGAGTAATCAGCCGATTGAGGTGCAATCGGCTGGTTGAGAAGCGTCTGAGCTGAAGAAGCAATCGACAAGACTGACAAGAGCAATCAGCCGATTGGGGAGAAATCGGCTGGTTGAGAAGAATCCGAGCTAAGCTAGAGCAATCGGCTGGTTGAGAGCAATCAAGTAGTAAAAGAGCAAGTCACTAAGATTCAGGACAAGTATGGGAGGAACTTATGCAGGCCCCGCTATCATTTCTCTCTGCGGGACCTCCGCAGCTTCAAGGGCTACTTTCGTGGGAATGACCCCCCGGGTAGGATCACCTAGGCGAAATAACCTTTCATGACGAAGATCACCGATCTAATGACCGCCGATCTAAGCGAGGCCGAGCTAATCCAGGCCGACCTGAAGACCGTCATTCGGAAGAAGGTCGATCCGATCAAGGCCGACCTAAAGACCGCCGATAACACGCCGATACTTTTTAATAGGTTCATTCACCTTGTAGGATATCGAACTTCGTCGTGTGGAAGGATAGTCGAGAGTGGTGCCTAGAGCATGGACACTCAGTATTGTCACTTCCGGAGTTCCATGACTCTCAACTAGTTCTTGCCTTATAGAACCCTTAGACTCTTGAGTCTCAACCTTTCTTGCTCTCTTGAATGAGCTTTTAAGGAGAGAGTGACTCTCCTCTTGAGTTTAAACAAGTGGGAGTAAGTGAGTGACATGCCCATGGGGCCTTATATATACTAGGGGTCCTTTACAAACGACCAAGACTACACTTGAGTAAGGAGGTGGGGGTAGAACTAGGTAACATTTCGTTCTTTGGCTCATGTACTGCTAGTTGGTCTAGGAGGGGGAGGAGGCACATCTAGGGAGAGATTCCCTCCACCATACAAATATATTCTTTCTTGGGCTTGGTCTTCTTTGCTCCTTTTTCTTTATCTTTGACTTATTCTTGTATACGACCTTCTTTCTTTCCCTTGTTAACCATGAAGGCTTTCTTGGACTATAATTAACCAGGGTGGCTTGCTTGGACACACTGGAGCTTTCTTGGACTTGTGTTGACTTTTGTTGACCACCTATGTGGCATACCATGTAAGGTAGAGGGATGGAACTTCAAGTAGGGTTGAAGATAATACTACAACATATATAAACTCAAAATTCCTAGAAATAATTTTGTGGCTTTACATCGGTCTAGTGAGGTACACAAAAAAATAGTACTAGAAGATTTGCTGCATGTTTGAATTTTCAACCAATTCAAAACAAAAACAAATTAAAAAAAGGTAGGAAATAAGGAGCTAACTAACACTTTCTCTCACATGTGTTGAGCTCGACCCATCTAGCACATTGACACAACACATAGAATAGGATTAGCGCACCACCACCCAACTTGGCCTAGCCTAGCCCATTCCTGCAAAGTCATCTCCTACCTCTCTTCATCCTTGTGTGTGGCATCCATCACTGTCACCATAGTCGTGGAGCACTAATTTTTTTAGAAATGTTTCTCAAATTGAGAACTTCATTTGGAAATTTTTGATATGCAATGGTGATTTCATAAATGTTATTAGACACTTTCATAAATGTTATTGTGCACTACAAGAAATGTTAATTAGCACTTTCACAAATGCTATCAGTCCACTACACAATCTAAACACATTATTTTTAGAACTTTTTGAAATGTTTTAAGAATCTTCATAGCTATTTTTAGCACTTCCTTAAGTGAGTGAAACAATTAAACAACAAATTTTAGTCAATTTTAGAATAAAAATCATAACACCTAAACACAAGTGTTTGAGAAAAAAGAAAAGTTTCAAATAACTCATGGGGTATCTCTATCATATATATAGTTCAATCATACATACTTCATAAATAGAGTACTCTGATGAATATACGGCAACATTTTTGTTTGAACAATGTCATATTATTTGTGTAAGAAGGGTAATTTTTGTTTTCCTTTACTCTTGCTCAGTGCATCCCTTATTTTGTAAGATACGTTCTTCTAGAGAAGGTGCAAATTACTAGATTTGAGTTGAGCACTATTTATTCCCACCTTGAGACAAGAGAGGGATTTTGTTTTAGGTGCAAGGTCGGGAATAAAGAAGATATAACTCTTTCAATTGACGGTACAATGGAAATAATTTGTCAAAGTGTACCAATTCAAAGTAGATATGAAAATGTACTCCGGTTTAGGTGGCGAACATAAATGCCACACCCATGTGCATTTGGCAAAACATCCCATCACTCGTCCTTGTAAGTTTTCTTAAACATACCTAGAAATTTAAAGTGACCTTGTATATTACTTTCATGTTGAGGGAATCTTCCTATAACTTCCTACGTTTAGTAATTTGCGATTCCTTGCTAGTTTCACTATTAGTTGCTAGATGTAACTAGTATTTCTTACACATAATTGTATAACTTATTACATATATGGATAGTGTATTACAACTATTTGTAAATAATATGGAGGTTACTAGTGGCACCACATTAACTTGGGAAGATATGGTTGTCCTTATCTTTGTTGATACTATTTTGAAGCTTGTGGAGACTTACAAC
This sequence comes from Bromus sterilis, assembly GCA_950022295.1. Lineage (NCBI taxonomy): Eukaryota > Viridiplantae > Streptophyta > Magnoliopsida > Poales > Poaceae > Bromus > Bromus sterilis. The sequence goes on from OX465599.1 coordinate 62,192,093, forward strand.
GTTGGACCCAGAGATCACTGGTGTGTTCCATTACCGCACAATTTGAACAAGTCCAACATTGGCAAGATACTCACAGTTAGAATTGTATGCAATTTCATTTTCTTCATAAAATATTGGTAATTAAATAGATTACCTAGTATGTTGAAATTGTGTTTTTGCAACAAATACTCCCAAAACATGGTGTGCCTAATATAATGAATGCAAATGATGAACATACCATAATTCTTTGTCCTAGCATCGATATCAGATCGATAAATTCCACTTCACCGGTAGATGGACGCAACATCCTTAATGAATGGAGACAACTAGTGAAGGCGTACAATTCGGAAATAAGAGAAATGATGATCTTCATGTCCCACCATGGATGTGCATGGGCTTTCCTGTTTGTCCCATTCATGTCGAATGAATCAGATGAAGAGTAGTTCCGTTGTACTGTTGTACCGCTTCATGAGCCTCCACTTCTGCTGGACATGTTTTGTATGCGATCTCTCGTAATGATGTGTTGATGATACACATGGATGTTGTATGGTTAAACCAACTAAGTCATATATAGCCATGATGCCCTTTTGCTGTATTGCTATCAGATTTGGTTGAGCCTTTGCTTTTGTAGTACACTAATTAAGTAGTTTTAAGTACTATTAATGGTTTATGATTCCGTGAAGATATTTTGGTGTGCATGCTTGATTTTTGTATGAATATATCATGTCACACTAGAGTGTGAACCGTCAAAGTAACAAAATTACGCATGTCTCAAATGATTTTAATGCACGCATTTTAAAAATAAAAGCAACAAAGAAATGCATAAATGATCTTAATCTACAAGGAATAAAAATGTTGTTCATCCAAAACTATTTGAATTACCAAGGAAAAAATTCAGAATTAGTTGGCAAAGCAATGCAAAAAAGAAAAAATAAAAAACTCATTTGAAAGTATAATTTATACGCTATGACTATGTGATAGTTCATATTCAAATTGGAAATGCTCAACGTTGAAAAGATTGACAAGGAAAAATATTGATGCTACATGATTGATACTATGGAAGTGATCATGTAGGAAAATAGTCATTGAAATTGGATATAAGGATCCCAACTAATAGCCAAAACAATTTGAATTGAATATGTTCAAAACTCTGCCACAACAGAGAAAATCCCAAGATCACGTATGTCAACCCCACAACCGTGTGTTTTTAATTTCTTTCACTAACACATCCAACATTTTCTATGATGTTGAAAACCTTCTTAGAAGATGCACATGTCTTGTGACACTCAATATGCTTCACCTAAAATCAAACCAAATTGTCACCTTAAAATCAGACCAAACAACCACTCGAGATTAGGGAGGGGGTTGCCCCGTGCGTCCATCAACTAGTGACGGTCACTGAAATGATCTTGAATGATGGTTCTCACTTCATACCAATGATTTTCGTCACAATCAATAGCTATTTTTTCCTTGCAAAAAATATAATTTTGCAGCCTAGGCTAAAGGTTGAAAATTATGTGGGAGTACGTGCTCAATTTAGGCAGTAGGGAATTTTCCCAATTGTTGTGCTTTTAATAGGACGATCTTTTGCAAGTGATTTTCAAGTCTACCAGCTCAATCTGGATATTGTTCTATGTACGGCGTGCGGAGGTGGACGTGCCCGAGAACTCTTGATTTAGCCAATGTTGAACAATAGTTCCGGATATTCAATCGATATGGACGCCAATCTAGTAACAAGATTAGTGAACCATGAGGCCTCATGTAATCTTGTTATATTATGGTTATTTTAGCATTTTTGCCTTTGTAACCCACGAACGAGATGCTAGGACCTTGAAACTCTACACTAAATAGAAGGTTGCATGGCTCAATCGATGCAGAGAGGCTTTTTTTTTTACTTTTCAAAAAAAAAAATCATCACCAGCTTCACACTGTGAAAACAAATCAGATATGGTTTTATGGTTTGTGGTGGTCATGGAAACCCTCTCCATCGACAAGTAATGAGTTGCAACCAAGAAGATGTGTATGATCATGGAATTTATACAGTAAAAGCTCAAAGAAGCCACCAACCAATTCCATCTATTACTAGTTTACTATCAGCCTCAGGTAACACGGCAAAAGAGCTTAAATAACTCACGCATCTCCTGGAAATCCAGGGTGTCATGATTTATAAACAGCAAACCAGTAACTATCTTTAGGTGCACACATGCCAGGACACACCTTTACCTTTTTGGCATTGTTTGGTAACCTAACTCCATGGCCAAATCAAGGTCACATACGTTTATCGAGTGGTTCTCCTAGTCCTAGAAACACAGAACAGCTAGCTAAAGCTAAATCGGTTCAAGCCGTTAGCTCTTTGCCTATTAATCAACCTCCATTGGCTTCTTGTCTCCCTTGAGCGCCTCTTCTTGGTTTCCTTGGCCTCCATCGTCGGCTCCCGACCCGGCAGCAAGTTGCGTGCCAGCGGACGGGGCCGATGGAGTTCAACGCATCCTACTTCCACGCGTTCGGCAACCCCGACTTCGCGGCGGTCTTTTCCGGCGGCAGCGCGCAGGCCCTCCCGCCGAGCCCCACGACCGGCGACGGAGACGGAGCCAGCGTGAAGGCGGAGAAGCAGGGACCTGCTGCGGTGGCTAGGCCAACCAACACCCCCTCGTCCGTGACCTTTGTCGTCCCAGACGAGGAGCTGGGGGAGGCGCAGCACTTCCTGAACGAATGCTCCCGCTGTCACAAAGGCCTCACCGGCGACATCTTCATGTACAGGTCAACCTATACCCTCGCACGCCATGATAGAACCTACGTGCAGCTTGCTTGCAGAAAGAAATATTGACATTGTTATACGTACGCCGTCGTTCAGAGGGGACACGCCATTCTGCAGCGAGGAGTGTAGGAGGAAGCAAATCGAGACGGAGAAGGCGAGACACCGGAGGAAGAAGCAAAACTCCCCCAAGGCGCAGGCGCAGGTGGCGGCGGCGGCGGCGGCAGAGGCGGCGCAGGGAGAGAGCGCGCCTCAACGGCGGCGGCCGCAGCCACAGTAGAGCTCGATCCATCAATCAGGGCCTTGGCCGTTCCACGGTTTCAGCATGCATGCGCGTTGTAGAAGAGCGTGAGCTCCTACGTACGTACGGACAGAGGAAGAGCATATATATCCTAGTTACACGTCGGGAGTGGTACTACCACCTACTGTACACATTTTAAAATCACGGACCCATATTCCCACTTGTTTGTAATTTCTAGGGAAATTTGCTCCTCTTTTTGTTTGCTTCCTGATTCAGATCACGGCCACTTGAAGAGCCTATCAGCCATTTTCTTCTACTCTGTGTTGTCTATTGTACCTTTTCTTTTTCATGCTAACGGTCTTTTTTGATTCGTCGTCGCCGGGGAAGAGAGAATTCCCGCCTGAAGTAGATCTCATTCAAAAAAAAAGGTTGATGCTATTTATAAGGAAAACCGGATCAAAAATATTAATAAGTTGACCTTATTTATAAGGAAATCGAGTCAAAAACCGCACAAGTAGCAAGATTACATAAAGAGATGACATGTGAATGCCCAGAAGAAGCGAAAATTCCTATCGGAGGACGAGCTCCACTGCTCTCGTTGGTTGGACCCACTAATTCATAGTGTTCACACACGATTCTGCAGAGCGCATTGCGTAATTCACATGTATTCTTTTTTTTATGCACCCGTATAGAGTATGCAATGAACAGCGAAGGTACACTAGAAGGCAAGACCTACATATTCTGTACGAGGGATATGCGCCAGGAGTGCCAACCATTAATCTGCTCAGAAGCACATACATGGTTAATGACCGGATAGGTGATGGGATCGTATGTACCAAGTACCAACCGGTAAAATAGATTTGCATTATTAGGCTGCTCCCAATGCTCCACCTTGAATGGGTGCTAAGCATGCCAACAAGGAAAAAAAATCCTATGTGACGCCCTAATTAAGAGGAAAGAGAGGAGTTTGGTGACCCCCGGAGGATACGGTGCTAGTCACGGAAACCTAGGAAAAACATTAAAAATGAAGAAAATTAGCCTATGCATGCAAGACTTTAGTTGTTAAACCATTAAATAAGGGAAGCTTAGCAACAATAAGCTAAGGACCAATGCATTGGAGACTATGGTTGCTTAGCATATTTAATGCTCCTAGCACCTCACTTAGCACCTTTGCATTGGAGGAAGCCTTAGGCTGCCTGTAATGAGAGTATCATAGGTAGTATCATAAATGCCAACTAGGCAATTTTAATGAGGTGACAAGCAATTTAATGAGGAAGAAAATGGTGTAATATCATATTATGATACCGTATCATGTTAAATGCACTACTACTATGTGTCTTGCATGACAATAAATAATACTATCTCGGATCCTAAATAAGTGTCGCAGGTTACACTATGAAGTATAACTATTTTAGTTGTTTTTCCAAGACACTTTTTTAGGATCGGAGGGAGTACTATTTATGATACTACTATATGATACTATGCATTACGAAAGTAGTATCATGCACTAGTATCATATGCATCATACCAACTTATGATACTACCCATTACGACCAGTCTTACCCAGTTCGCTGTTGGTACATGTTCACACCAACTAGTAGCCGACGCTTACAGATTTCGGTGTGTCGTGGCAGAACTAGTCGTTTTAAAAAACATACACACACATCCATATGGATGTATATTATTTATCTGTAAAGTTTTACGGTAAAATATGTTTTTATGCGATCTACACACAAATGCAAAAAAACTTGTATTTCTAGACCCGCGGCATGTTCAAATTTAGTGTCGACACGTAAAACAGTCTTACTTACATGTTATGTCTCGACTGAGACCTACCGACACCTTACGCAGAAAATTACCTAATTGGGCATAGAGATAAATACATGCTGAAAATCATCTACGAACTTTAAATACATAGAGATAAATAAATGTGCATAGAGATAAATACCTAATCTATAATTGGTTGTATTACATCTCAAACTTAATCAGGAGAATCAAGGCATAATCTATACTTTGTCCAAAGCTAGCAACTTTTTCATTTTAAAATCAATGAAATCGGTTCTTTAGTATATTCCACCCACTAGAATAAAAGTAGAAAAGTCGAACGCAAATACACATACAAATTGCGTATACTACCTTATCACTATCAAAAATGGGGGATACATACCGTGAAAATTGTTTTTAAGAACTGAATGCAATATGTTTATGAACTTTAATTTCATTTAAAATACATCAAAGGTTGGTCTTGTTTTAAAGATCTGGTCGAACTGAATTAAAATTTGTACCTTCACGGGTAAATTTTTCATTATCATCTATCCTTGCGTACGCAGAGAAGTAATGTCAGAACCCTAAATTATGTTTGTGTTTAACCTAGCTTACATTTTTGCATCATGAAAAATTTTGCAAAAGAAAAAGAAATGGGGAAAAGAAAAGCCCTAAATGAATTAAATAAAAAGGCTAGAAATAAATAATTTTCCAAAATTCTTTTGGATGTGTTGAAAAATTCTAAAAATGAGTGTGATCATTTTAAAAGTGATTTGGGATTAATTCCATGCTCATAGATTTTTCAAAAATCCAAACAGTGGCTTGGGAATTAAATCAAATGTCTATTTGAATTGGAATTCAAATAATTTGATTTTCAAAAATTCCCAAAACTTGGGGTTGACTACTATAAGGTCACCTAGGTTTTATAGAAATAATTGGGGATTTTTACAAATGCCCTAGCTATTAATTTTATTAGGGCAAACAAATAAACAGAAATATTAAAAAGAAAAACAGAGAAGAGACCCTTACCTTACGCCCAGGGCGAAGGCCCATCAGGCCCAGCCCACTCCAAACTCCCTGTCGACTTCCTTCTCTTGCCAGAAGGAGCGCAGCCCGCGCCGTGCGCTGCGTGGCGAGCATGCCCTCGCCGCAGCCACCTCTTTCTTGCCTCCCCTCTCTTCCTCTCTCACGTGGACGACGCCTGGAGACCCCAGGTCTCTTTCCCCTCTCTCTTCCTCGCCTTCCTCGCGTGAGCCACAACCCCAGCCGAGGACCGCCGGAGCGCCGACGTGCCCCAGTGTGGCCACCGGCCTTGTCTCGCCGCCGCACATTGTCCAGGAGCTACCACGACGCCGTCTTCGTCAAGCCGCGCCCTCAATTCGAGCCGGGCCGCTCCGTATACGCCGCTCGCCTCGCCATTTACCCGCCGGCCGCCGATGACCTCCAAGTCAAATTCGCCGCCGTCTCTCCTCTCCGGCCTCCCCGAGCTCGTCGTCGTCTTCCACGTGATCTCCCGCTCGTTTTCCCCCTCCTAGCTCCCCTCCTCGTGCTCCTTGTCGCCGTTCGCCATGTGCAGAGGCCACGGCCGCAGTCGGGCTTGACCCCTCCGTCGCTCCCGTGCCCGTCTTGGTGCACAGATGGCACCAATGGGTGCGGGTGGACCAGGGCTACTCCCCAGTACCCCTTGCCCCCTCTCCCGTGCCCTCCAGCCAACTCCGGAGAGGTCTCCGACCATCCGCCGGCCAGCCCGAGCCTAACCCACCTCCCCTCTCTCTCTGACTAGTGGGCCCAAGGCCATTAACCCTAATGACCTAGCTAACTAACCCCCTGACCCACTAACTTGTGGGGCCAGGCCCCCCTAATCTAGTTAGAGTTAGTTAGTTAACTCTCTGGTTAACCCAAAGAGGCTGACAAGAGGGCCCCACTGACAGGGTTGACTGGTCAGCCCCCTGACGTCATGCTGATGCTAGCATGACGCAGTAAATATTAAATCAATTATTTAATCAGTAGATTACAGAAAATACCCTAAACTTTGAAATTGAATATCTTTTAATCTATAACTCCAAATGCAAAGTGTAATATATGAAAATTTGTCAGAATAAAATTCTCTATCCAAATAACCAGCTTTCATCCATGTTTGAACAAGATATCTTGATGAAACAGTAGCATTTTTCTATTTGGATCATTTGGGCTAAATCAAATAAAATGCAATGCTCATTTGAACTTGAACCCTTGCAATGCAAAGATGATCACTTACACTTCAGAAGCATTTCACGTACATGATCACTTGGTTTACAATGAACAAACTTTAGCAAATGCAACTTGGACCAATTTGAATACATTTGGAGTTTGAATTTGAATTTACTTTTCAAATCAACTTCAATTAACATGTTGCAATTTAAACCTAAGTCACATCAGTACCTTGCCATGCTATGTTTTGCATATTGGATGTGCATTGTATTATCTTGATTGTACTTTACTTTTAGTGCTTCGGTGATTGCTTCTTCTCGGTAGAGTTGATCTCGGAGATGAGTTCAACCTCACGTCAGAAGTACAATACCTCGTGATCGTCAGCAAGGCAAGCACCCCCTCTTTGATCATGTCGATAAAATCCCAGTTCCCTCTCATTCTCGCTTATGCATGTTTAGGATGTCGCCATGATACGGTCTACCGCTAGTTGAACCTATTCCTTTGCATGACCTATCATTTTGTCACAGTAGTAAGCAAACCACAATCCTAGCTGATGTAGGAGTTGTTTGATATCTTGTGGCCCCTGCAACTGTTATAGCTTATTGCATGCTTAGAGTTTACAGTGAGGCTACTTTGATGTGAGTGGGGATGGTAGTGATCATGTGAATGATGGTGGTAACGTGTTGGTGAATTTGACCTAAACAAGGTGAACGATGAGAGTCTGTGTAGGAGTACACAGTGGGTTGTCTCGTTGAACACTGCCTTAAGTCCGAGTTCTTGTGTTGTTATCCAAGACTAAGAGTACGACCACACATTGGGCTCACTGACCCCTCTCGGCCTAGTACCTCACCCCGGACCAAGTCCAGGAGTCGCAAGTAGTTCGAGCTTTAAACGATTTCAAGCAGGTACATCAAGGTAAGTGGTGGACGTAGGTTGTGGGAACGTTGAATCAAGTGATCATGATCGAGTTGAGCTTGATGGCGGTCACACAACTTTTGAGTCCGCATCGGAAGAATCGGCCGGATTCCGATCGTGGTCCCAACTCAAATAGGCGACTCCCTAGGACTAGAGATGGTGCCGTGAGTGAAGTGTCGTGGCAGCATCCTCGCCGGTACTCACTTGAAGGGTCCATCCCCAGGCGGTAACTGATGAGGCGTGTGTGTAGCAGTACACCCCTGCAGGGTTAATGAACTATTCGAATAGCCGTGTCCGCGGTTATGGACTACTTGGAGACCTTTACTTGATCATAGACAACTTCAATGGTTACTCTTAAAACTTTCCAAGATAAGCGTGCGTGCTGTGGCGTGCTTCCTCGTGGGGAAGTCGAGGAAGTATCCATAGTGATGGTGTATTGATTGGAGACTTGTTACTTGGACTCGTGTACGCTCCTTACCTCATTCTGGTATTCGTAGTACAGGATTAGCCAAGACAAAGCTGGCACTTCTGCATTGAAACCCCACCTCCCTTTCCCTTTATACATGTGCATGAGTAGTATAGTTCCTACGTAAGTCTTGCTGAGTACGACTTTGTACTCACGTTTTCTTATTCTATGTTTTAGAGACGAGACCACTGACCCTGATGGTGGCCTCTACCTCGAGCTCGGCGTGGACCAGGTCGCATAGTTCCAGACAATAGCCTGTGCCCTTTGGAAGGTCGTTGTATTTTCTTTCAGGCTTCTTAAGCCATTTGTTAAACTTGTCTTTACTAAGACATAATTTTCTTCCGTTGATGTTTGATGTAATGTTGGATCATAGACATGTGATCTCTGCTTGTAATACAACTACTATGTCTGCTCTGTTTAGCAGAAGTTATAAAGACTATGAGTTTGTAGAGTTGATGTTGTGATTATCTGCTGTTTACACTGGACATGTATGCTGCGTGTATGATTATAACGTGCATGTCTTAGTGTGGGGTTTGATAGCTTAGTTGAGTTCTTGCCGGCGGTCTTTTATACACCAAGTGGCCCTTAGATGTGCGTAGCTTGGGGCATCGCGATGCGATTTCTCATGACTCTGTCACGTGGCACACTTTGTTGTATGATTGAGCCCGCCCGAGATCCCGACTAGCTGATCGGGCTGGAGTCTGTTTATGTAAGTGTTATAATTCAATCGAGAATATGGTTGAGGCGACTTGTCTATGAGTATGGGATTTCACCACCCATAACCATTTAGACTTGTGAGCGGACGATGAGGACCCATCTCAGTTGATCATCCGGCCTAGATGGGATGCCCCTCACGTACGATGCTTTCCGAGAGTGTTCTGTGCTTGGCCTTGTCTGCTTAGACAAGTGGGTACGGCTCTCGGCTCTCCATATGATTGTGTTGTAACAGGAATTACATATGCAAACCCCGGGTCCCGACAAGTAAACATGGGCATTGGTTTTTTTAGCGGTAAAAACAACTTTTAAACTTCAGGGACCAGTACAATCGGGATACAGACCGGGTCATGCGGATTTAACAACCAGACATGCCTACCAACACCTAGAGAAGTACTAAATTTAACTATTTTGAAAGCCTCACACCTAACAGAGAAGTAAACATGGGCATTGGTGAAACTTGCGATTCAGACGACCTTCTATTAGCTGGACTTTTTTTGACGATTTCTACAACAACTGGGCTATTTTTCTACCCAGTGCCACCACACCACCACAGCTCCTCCCTCTAGCGACAGCATATCATCCCAGCTGTGCGGCCTAATCCAGCAGGCGTATACTTTAGGTATTGTGTGCCCAGCCTAGACGTATAGCTTGATGGCACTCCAACGCAACAATGTGTCAGGAGCCGCACGAACGACTTTTCTTGCCGGAATGCGTGGCTCTGGCTGCGAGAGCAGTGTCGCACGGGCACCAAAAATCCGTTCTACAGAAGAAGGCACTACCTAGTTAGCAAACGGAGAGACCAACACCATGAGAAGCACAAGTAGAAGTGGTGTGTGGTCGATGGAACACAATACCAACACTTAACAACTATCAAAACGCAGCGCGCCGGCGTGTGTACCGGTACTTTGACAGAACAAAGAAGCAACCACAATCAACGAGTGATGTATCACGGACCTTGATTGGGAACTCCACCACAAGCAACCGAGACGATTAACAAGGTTAGGAGGCATCGTTGCATCGTCATTGAGCAAAGATGAACCGAAACAACACCAAGAGCACGAAGCTCACCGCAACACACGACAAACCATGGGGGGGGGGCGAGTGTCGTGGATATAATCCTGACAATGATATAGGGGTGATGTTTGGAGGTATATGAATCTGTACGTAGAGAGGTTGACGCGAGTGGAATTATACAGGTTAGGCTCTCCTTAGAGATAAGAACCTTAATCATGTCCCAGACTTACTGGGATGTTCTTGCTCAAGGATGAAAGAATGTGTTGCGCATGACCTTTTCTGGGGTGAGGGGAAGGCTTATATAGAGTGCACCTCTGCCCCTTCAACGCCCCAGTAAATGGGTCATAATTACAGGTATAAATGCCTATACTTAATACAAGAAACGGCCTACTCATTACTACTAATTAAGAAGGAGAAACGCCTCTGGCTTTAATGATCCGCGCTTGTTGCTCTTCTTTCTCCGAGTAGTGAGCAGCTCGCCGATTCCCTCTTCCGAGTAACTGATCACTCGGAGCTTGTCTGATTTCCGAGTAACTGATTACTCGGAGACCATATCTTCTTCCGAGTAACAGATTATTCGGAGACATTGTGACTTGTGTCCCTATGTTTTGTCGAACCCTTTATGCTTTGGTTATTTCATTTATTTTCTTGGGTATTTTTGGGAGATCACAATACTAAGGGTACCCCTTGATTCCTAATGCTTAAGGGTATGCCTTTGGTGTGACCACGACAGTAGCCTCCAAGTGCTTTCGGGCACTCGGGATTGAGGTAGTCGACGTCGTCAGGATTCATGAGGTATGTGAAGGTTAAACTCAATAAGAGGCCCGGAAGGACTTTATTGATATTTGAACTTTTCCCTCGAACAAGGGTTGGGAAAGTTAACGGAAAAATCTGGTGACACTCAAGCGTCTCTCGGAAGAGGCTGACTAAGGCCCGGGAGGGCGTGTCTTGGAGTAAAAGGCCATAAACTCCATGTAGACCAGATTTGTAAAGTTGATATTCTAAGGCATCAAAAATTGAGCTTTAGATCATACAACGTGGGATATCAAGTCTTTACCCCCTGCACCTTATCATACTAGTGATCTGGCATTCTACATCAGAGACGGACCACTAGCGAGTTAACTAATCGGAATTTTCCTCGAGTAATTAATAAATACAAGATTTTCCGTTTGCAGTGCAATTCGGAATGCAATTCCTTCGTAAGTAGTTTACTTAGCTTCAGGTGGTGCCCCTCCTGTCGCTGTTTAAAGTTATTAGAGCACTGCTTGCATTCCTTAGCGCTCCGAGTGATGGCTTACTCGGTTATTTTGGTATGATAGCCTTTTCCGAGTGGTAACTTACTCGGGAAGTCTTCCGAGTGATGTCAACAGAGAGGCTTCCGAGTAAGCCATTACTCGGCGTGGAGCTACGTGCTTTCCGAGTGGGTGAAATGGTCTCGGGCTTCGAGTTAAATATGTTTGAGTCTTAAATGAAGTGGATCTTGTCTTGTCAGAGAATCTCTTCGTCAAGGTAAGTGGACGCGTTGTTAGGTATGTCACCTCGATTCCGGCGGCGGTCTTTTAGGATAATCATTAACTGCTCCCTAAAAAGTAGGGCATATTATCTGGAAACAAACCGTCGCCCTCGTAATGGGTTGCGGATCTGACGCGTGGCGGTTGGCCTCTTTGAAGTATAAAAGCTTCCCCCCACCCCGTGGCCAGAAGCAGATCTGGATTCACTTGCCCCTTGATGGTTCCTTCTCTTCCTCTTTATCTCTCTCTCTTCTTTGCGTCCACGCCGCCGCCGGAGCGCTCTTCTTCCTCCTCGCCGGTTGCCTGTGCCTCGCCTGCGACTTCGCCCTTCTCGCCGCGCCGCCCTGTCGGGACCATGTCTGTCGGGGAGAGGCTTCCATCAATCGTGACGACGAAGATGCTGCAAGGATACCAAGATTCCGGTATGGTCCCTCGCCATGGCTTTCGCCTTCCTTCTCCTGAGGAAGACGAACCTCTTCCCCGAGAGGGTGAGCGGGTTCTACTTCTTTCTCACGTAGATCCTGAGTTCTCTCTTTCTCCGCATCTGTTCTTCCTGGATTTTTTGGCTTTCACTGGTTCTCAACTTCATCACCTTGTTCCCAATGCCATCACTCTTCTCTCTAGCTTTTTTACCCTTTGTGAGGGTTACTTGGGCATAGAGCCTCATTGGCATCTCTTTCGCACCATTTATACCATTAAGCCTCAGAAGGCGAAGAAGTCCGGGGAAGGTGGTGGTGTGGAGTTTAACCATTTGTGCGGGGGTTTGTTCTTAGCTAGGAAACAGGGGACCCAATATTTTTATTCAAGCCATCCAGATTCTGTAAAGAACTGGAAGAATAGTTGGTTTTACTGCAAGGTGGCGGAGGGGCCGGGAGTTCATACGTTGCCCCCTTACTCGGATGTGAGGCTGACCAATTCTTAGGGTTGGAACCCTCGTCTCACCAACACCGAGAAGGAGAAGGTTCTCCCTTTGATGCGCGAAGTCGTGAAGCTGGAGAAGAACGACTTAGATGCCATGGATCTAATCGCCACTTTTGTTATTTGGAGGATTCAACCTGTCCAAGCTAGGGCTCGAGGGATGTGGACATACACTAGGCTCGAGGATAACACTCGGTACAGCAATGCCGAGATGCCAACAGATGAATTTGAGTCCCAAATGAAGGTCATCACCAGCGTGACTCACAGTCTGCAACCGGTGGGCCGAGTGAGACCACTTAGCAGCGAGAATCCTCCTACTTTGGTAGGTTCATTCACTTTGTATTTATTTTTCGCTGATCTTCTTCTATCTGTTTGCTCTGACTCGGGCTTTCTGTCTTTCTGTATCAGGATGCTTCTCAGTTTCATTCTCCCATTCCTTTGGCCCCTCAACATCCCAGTGAGGAAGATGAAGATAGAAAAACCGGTGCGGGAATTGGGGTTGAGACTGGAGAGGAGCTAGAATCCGAGGCGACTCGTGCTCAAGTATCGTCCGAGCTGCGGTCGAAGAGCAATCAAGACCGCGACTCGGCGCGAGAGGGTCTTACTCGGACTCGCAAGAGGTCTCATCCTCCGAGTGGTGAAGAAGGTAGAAGCAAGCTTCTAGCGCTGGGTTCCAGCCATGGGAGGGTTGCACCTTTGAAGAAGAAGAATCTTGTCACTCTTGGTGGTAGGAAAGTTAACTCTTCGGGGGATGCTGAAGCTGAAAAACCCAAGGGAGCTGGTTCCAGTCCAGCCAAAGTTGTCGTGGCTTCCCCAAGGCGTGCTTTGAAAACCGCCCGCAAGTAATACTGTCATATTCTTTTTAAGTCGGTATTTCATAAGTTCTTCAGTCTTTTTAACCGTTTAGTTTTGTAGTGTTCGTCCGAGTGGTTCCGAGTCACTTCCTGGGGTTGAGGATCCAGGTGTAGAGACTATGAGGATGTCAGCACCTGCGGAGTGACCGATTTTCCTGTTATGGACACCATTCCTGAGGATGTTGTAACTGGCAGTAGGGATTCTTGATCATGTCTTTTGATGCTCTTATTATTGAAGCTTCACATTTTTTGACTATGTTTATTGACTTCACTTTTCTTCAGTAGACATGGACATTGATTCTGTTGTAAGTCAAACTCGGACAGTGATTGATCCGACTGCCCCTGAGGTGCTCTTCCTGAGGTGGTTGTTCTTGAAGAAGATGCACCACTTGAATCAGGTCATCCTGCCGCCGGTAGTTCGTCTTCTCCCCCCGCTGCGTGTGAGGCTCTTGTGGAGAAGGTTGCTAAGAAGGCTCATGCTGCTCCAGCAGCTACTCAAGGTAATGCTCCAGCTTCCTCAACTTCAATCCTAGTCGGCGCTCCGGTTGAGCAAGGTATCATCAGCGGCCTGAAGGAATCTTTGGTGAAGGCTTCTCAATTTGAGTTGCGCTTGCGCGAGTTAGCTTCCGAGGCCGAGTTGGTGAAGGTGAACATGCACGTAAGTACTTATGTAAATTTTCTACCCAGTGAGTGTCCGAGTGACTTTTTTTTCTGAGTTGCTGCTATTTGTGGAATTTGAAACTTCCACTGGGAACACTTCTTAGTGTACCCAGTGGGTGTAGCCCCCAAGTCTCCGAGTAACTTTGTGAAGTTATTGAGAGTCTTTTGTAATGAGACTTAAGTTTAATGAACTTCCAGTGGGAGCACTTCTTAGTGCACCCACTGGGTGTAGCCCCCAAGGCTCCGAGTAACTTTTTGGAGTTATTTGGAGTCTTTTGTAAGGAGACTTTTGGTTTAATGAACTTCCAGTGGGAGCACTTCTTAGTGCACCCACTGGGTGTAGCCCCCAAGGCTGCAAGTAACTTCTTGAAGTTACACTACTAGGGAATGCCCTTTTAGTGGCGTCCTTTTTTTCTGTTTAGTGGCGCATTTAGGATGCGCCACTAACTACAAGCCACTAATAAGGGCTTATAGGTGGCGCATTCTGGATGCGCCACCCCTAAGACACTTAGGCGTATTCTGAAAATGCGCCACTATTAATTTTTTAAAATTTTGAATTTTGAATCTGGATCTGGAAATCAATTTTTTTTTATTTTTTTTTCTTAATCTCAGGTTAGTATGCTTAATGCCCGGTCAATATGCTTAATCTCAGGTCAAACTAACCTCCGTGGTCAAACTTCCCCGAGGGTCACCCATCCTAGCACTACTCTAGCCCCAGCACGCTTAACTTCTCGGTTCTATTCAACTCTCACTCCAGCTCACCTAGCAGGCACTTGTTGATATATCTAACATATAAATCCTATTAAACCATGTTGATGTCTAGGACCTTGTTAATGTTCATGGGTGTGCTAAAATTTTCAACATTTTTTTGAAACTTTCTCGATGGGAACTTTTTAAATTTTTTTTGATTTTTTTTAATTTTTTTTTAATGTTACTATCTAAAATTTTCAACTTTTTTTAACTTCCCGATTTGTCCTCTAGCCTATTTTGAATTTTAAAAAAATTTCAATTTTTTTTTCTGTTACTAGTGGCGCATTTCATACAAAATGCGCCACTACTAAGTTCAATTTTTTTTCAATTTTTTCTCTTTTTTTGGGCCTTCAGATCTTCAAACGCCCGTAACTTTTTTTCTAGTAGGTTTTTGAGGATTCTAAAAATGTTCATCGGAGGTCGTATGCAAAAGTTAAGCCCATTTTACGAAATTCTCGGGAGATTTTGCAAAAAAAGTCGAAATTCATATTTGTAAATTTTCCTAACAACTAGACCACATATCATTTGGGAAACTTATTTTCTTTTATTTTTTTGACATTTCTATCATTTTCTTTTATTTTTTTTCAAATTGAAAAGGCGGTCCACGGGGGGGGGGGGTGTATTTGGGAATTTTCCCGCGCAGTTTTTTCTTATTAGTGGCGCATATGGGAAATGCGCCACCCCTAAGAGCTTATGGGTGGCGCATTCTGGATGCGCCACTAATAATTCCTTAGGGGTGGCGCATTTCCAGATTGCGCCACCTCTAAGCTCTTAGGGGTGGCGCATTTCCAAAATGCGCCACCTATAAGGTTCTTAGGGGTGGCGCATCTCTCCAAATGCGCCACGTATAAGGGGATCCAGGGGTGGCCCACTCTTAGGGGTGGCGCATTTTTAAAAATGCGGCACCTATAAGGGCTTATAGGTGGCGCATTTTTTGCCAGTGCGCCACCCCTTACAACATAGTGACGCATTACATATAAAATGTGCCACTAATAAGCT
The DNA here is from genome assembly GCA_950022295.1 of Bromus sterilis. Classification (NCBI taxonomy): domain Eukaryota; kingdom Viridiplantae; phylum Streptophyta; class Magnoliopsida; order Poales; family Poaceae; genus Bromus; species Bromus sterilis. The sequence goes on from OX465599.1 coordinate 62,207,826, forward strand.
TTCCATGTATAGCTATTTCCCTAGTAGTGTTATTCGGAGTCTATTGTAAGGACACTTTTGGTTTTGTGAACTTCCAGTGGGAGCACTTCTTAGTGCACCCCACTGGGTGTTGCCCCCAAGGCTCCGAGTAACTTCTTCGAGTTATTCGGAGTCTATTGTAAGGAGACTTTTGGTTTTGTGAACTTCCAGTGGGAGCACTTCTTAGTGCACCCACTGGGTGTAGCCCCCAAGGCTCCGAGTAACTTCTTGGAGTTATTCGGAGTCTTTTGTATGGAGACTTTTGGTTCATTGTGATTCTTCTCCTATATTAGGAGGCTTGCAAGCTGGTTTCTTCCTTTGTAAATTTGCAAGAGGAGAGTGCAGCCACGAAGAAAGCGTATGAGGTCCTGCTTGAAGAACACAACAAACTGAAGAAACAACATGCTGAAGACAGTGGTAAGCTATGTTGTCTCAGACTGTGTAAGAAGAAAAAATGGGTTGGTTCTGATGCCTTCTGTGCTTTTCCTTTTGTGCCCTGACTCAGAGGCGACCAAGAAAGCTTTTGATGCCAAGGTGAAGGAGAATGGTGATGTTGTGGCCAAGATGAAGAAGGAGATAGAGCAGGTTGAGAAGCGTGCCAAAGAGAAGAAAGCTTTGGAGAAATATGTGCATTACTACAAAGAAGCTGTGAAGGAGAATGAGGCCAGCATCGCGAAACTCCAATCTGATCTGAAAAAGTTGTCCGAGCTGCGCTCTAAGGAAGAAGAAGACCACAAGGCCGAGCTGGAAACAACTCGGAAATCTGTGAAGGCGGCAGAGGAGTATTGTGCTGGGACGTTTGCTGTTTTCAGCGAGACCTTATCTGGTGAGTTGTGAGAAAATTCTGTTGACCATGTTTATTGTCCTGCCAATTCGGCGTTCTAACTTGTTTGTTTGCAGCGTATGGCACCGATCCAGAGGCGGAGCAAGCTCGATTAGCTGAGTTTGCTGAGTTGATGAAGAGGGACAACTACACGCAGGTGACAATAGAGTTTGCTTTAGCCCGAGGCTTGTTGACCATGACGTGTGCCAAGGCTATGAGATTTGCTGAGGAAGTCATGGGTGCCACCTTGGCGCTGAAGAGCAAACTGTCGCCTGGTGAGGATAATCGTGTGAAGCTTGATACGGTTGTCCCCATTCTTCAAGCGGCTCCTCAGCAATTGACACGCTGGAAACGGTCTTTGGCACGGAGTGGTGCAAATTATGTGCTGGCCCTGGCAAAGGCACACTTTCCCGAGAGGGTTCACAACCTTGAAAGGGTCGGTGGCGGTGATCCTAAACAAGGGCAAAGTTGCACCACATTTCTGCCTCGCTACACTGAGACTTCTAGTCGGATTGCTTTGATGCCTGATTTGGACTTCTTCGTGGAATCTACGGGAACCTTGAGTGAGTCGGACAAAGCCAGGGACGAATGAGCAATTGGTTTGGATGATAAGTAGGTGTCAGCGGCGCAACTGACGCCGACCTGCACACAGACATAGATAACTTTGTTCCCAACGAAGTTCAGAGAGGTTGTCAATCTCTCCGGTCTTGTTGTTTACAAAGGATAAAACACAAGGGATGATAATAGCAACTTGAAAGTAAATGCAGAAAATTAAATATAGCGTGGAAACAATGATAAGGATATGGACCGGGATACGTGATGTTTGCTAGTGATGTCTCTCTCCCAAAAGACAATAAAATTGCTATGCGAGGTAAACAAATTACAGAAAGGCAATTGACAGGATTATGAACGCACCGCAATGCTAAGTATGCTACAAAAGAAAGGAAGAGGTTCAAAAGCACAAGCAGTACACCAAGGTAAGTAGACCGAAATCCAACTGCATCTACTACTAATCATCCACCTTGAGATATCTATCCAGAACATCTCGCTGGTATTAAGTTGCGAGCCCCACCCAAAGTGTAAACCCAAAGTAATAGACAACTGCATTAAAAAGAACTCTGCGTAAAGTAAACAATCCTTGTAACCGCGGTTACAAGCACCGTTGTTTTCCCCCTTGTGGAAACAGCACACCCCCTAGACTCATGTTTCTGTCACTCAAGCATGTCATCTGGGGGCATGAACCCACAATCTAGCACAACGCTCCCTCTTGGAGTCACTATCTACTACTTGGCCAAAGCAATAAACAGCAACGGGGAGCATGCAAGAATTACTTAGGAACAAAAATATAAGAGATAAAAACCAAATATATTACTCTATCACAATCTGAACATAATCTCATAATCCATCAGAGCCTATCAAACTCAACATAGCAATAGCAGAAATATTAGAAAGGTGCCTCGATCATGTTGGGCAGCTCACGAGGTCTAAACAATGGAGATCAAAGAGGGGAGGAGAACATCACATAGCTACGGATCACGGACCTATGGTCCAAGGAAAACTACTCACGAGACATCCGGGGAGCATCCATGGTGGAGAGGAGACTCCCGGAGGTCAATCCTCCCTCCGGCAGGGTGCCGGGAAGAGGTCTTCTGGTGCTCCCGATCGTCGGAAGCGCGGCGGCGGCGGAACAGAGGCGAGTTCGCGGAATAGGGTTCTGCTTCTGGGGTTTTCCCGTGACGGGGGATAAATAGGCGAAAGGGGCAGCCAGAGGTGGGCCAGGGGCCCCAGGCGCCCCCCTGGCGCGGCCAGGGGTGGGGCCGCGCCGGGTGACCGCCTGCCCCCTGGCTCCCCTCTAGCCCCTCCCGGGCTCTTCTCGAAGCTTCCGTAACGCTGATTTTTTATCTGAATTTTCCTGGAATTTTTTGGCACTTTTTGTATGGGGGAAAACTGAAATAGAAAAACAGCAGAAAACAGGAACTGGCACTGGGGTGCACTGAGTTAATAGGTTAGTCCAAATATGATCAAAAGTGTATGAAAGTGTATCTAGATCATAGCAATATCACACAAAACATGCATGGAGCAAGCAAAAATTATAGATACGTTTTGGACGTATCAACATCCCCAAGCTTAATTCCTGCTCGTCCTCGAGTAGGTAAATGATAACAACATAATTTCTGTGGTGACATGATAGCAACCATAAAAGAACTTTGAAAAGTAAAGCAATCAAGGTTAGAGATTCAATTCATGTCATAACATGCAAGAGTCCATATTAATATTGAAACAAGTAACAAAAGAACAAAAGGTGCAAGAGCTCTCGCTGTCCGTGACTTGAATGTCTCCAAATGGTGTTTGCGTGCAAGAAGGGGGATAGGGAATTTGAGAAAAAAGTATTTTTGTGTTGGGAACTCAATCTACTAAAGTTTCACACTTGGTCTTCTTTGGAATCTTATCTTGACTCGTCCCCAGACCACTAGCCAGGTACAAGTCAATTTGATCTACTCCTTTTCGATATTTCGAGCACTCATGCAATGGATGAGAGTAAGCACGAGAGTTGACACTTAGGATGGAAAAGAGAGAAATATGGTGGAGGAGGAAGACAAAAAGGATGAGAAGGGCTCACATCAATGAGGACAATCATAGGCAAGAGATGCCAAATGATAGATATGATGTGAGGAGTAGGTATTGCCATGCAACGGATGCACATACGAGATAGGAAGCTCTCCAATGGAACTAGTGGGGGTCCATCTAACTTGCTCGCTCATGAAGACCTAGAGCTCTTTTGAGGAGGCTCATCCTTGGAATATGCAAGCCAAGTTCTATAGTGTGAAGGTCCCCACATAGCTATATGCATAATGATCATCTCTATGGAGTACAAGGATATAAAGGGAGTACTAGTGTGGATCTCTCAAAAGGATAGTAGTGTTGCCCGTTTCTCTCTTTTTATTTCTTTTTTTCTCTTTTTTCTATTTTTTGTATTTTTTTGGTGGCCTCAATGGCTCTTTCTATTTAACTCTCATTTGTCCTCTTTGGGATCTTTTAATGTGTCCACGTTGGGATCTTTTCCTCACTTAAGGGAAACACTCTATTTTACAAGAAGGTATAGGAAATCTTCACACTTTACAAGGTACTCAAAATCATAAAGAAGATGTAACTATCATGATGTATGCAATGTATGCCGCTGCCAGTGTAGCAGGAACATGTATGACATGAAGAACAAGTCATGAAGAGGTCAAAGTTGCATGGCAATGTAACTCGGAAAGGCTATGGAAATGCCTTGATAGGTAAGTATGGTGGCTGTTTTGAGGGAAGATATAAGGAGGCTTATGATGACAGAGCGTATCATGCCAAGGGTTTGGAAGTACCGGCGAAGGTGGACACAACCTCTCGGAGTGAGAAGAAGGCAATGCACGGCACGGGAAAGGCTAGCAAAATATGGGAAGGTGGAAGTGTCAACTCTCAATACTTACATTAGTCCGAAGAACTCATGCACTTATTATCGGTAACTCTCAATCTAGTAAGGAGGTTCACAAAGAGATAAGTTGTCGGGACCCGGGGTTAGCGTATGCAAGTCCAGCTAAGACATAGTCATATGGAGAGCCGAGAACCGTACCCACTTGTCTAAGCAGACAAGGCCAAGCACAGAACGTTCTCGGAAAGCATCGTACGTGAGGGGCATCCCATCCAGGCCGGATGATCAACTGAGATGGGTCCTCATCGTCCACACACAAGTCTAAGGATATGAGTGATGAACTCCCATATTCAAAGACAAGTCGCCTCAACCATACTATCGACTATCTCATAACTCTTACATAGACTTACTCCAGCCTGATCACTTAGTCGGGGTCTAGGGCGGGCTCGATCATACCACAAAGTGTGCATGAGACAGAGTCTCGAACAATCGCATCGCGATGCCCCAAGCTGCGCACATCTAAGGGCCACTTGGTGTATGAAAGACCGCCAGCCAGATCATAACTAAGGTCTCGAAAACCCATACAAAGACATGCATGTTATAACATACACGCAGCACACATGCCTTGTATGAACAGCGGGTATCATTGCAATTCTCTACAAAGTATACCTTTTATTGATAACTCTTATAGAGTGCACACAGAGATCACAAACATGTGATCCAACATCACAACACAAGCGGAAGCAAAGTATGTCTGAGTACAGACAAGTTTAACAAATGGCTTAAGAAGCCTTATTTAAACACAAGCCCTCCACGAGGGAACCAGTCATCTGACTGGGACTAGACTAGCTTGATCTTCAGTCGTCCAGCTCGATGAAGAAGCCACCTTCGGGGTCAGTGGTTTCATCTAAAACATAGAATAAGCAAACGTGAGTACAAAGTCGTACTCAACAAGACTTACATAGGAGCTATACTACTCATGCATATGTATCCAGGTAAAGGGAGGTGGGGTTTCACTTGCAGAAGTGCCAGCTTTGACTTGGCTAGTCCTGAACTACGAGTACCAGACTTGAGGTAAGAAGCGTACACGAGTCCACTACTTTCTCCAACCAATTACACCACTATGGTGCCTTCCTCGACTTCCCCACGAGAAAGCACGCCATAGCACTCACACTTATCTTGGTGTGTTTTAGAAGTATCCAGTTCAAGTTGTCTAATAATCAAGCTAAGCTTTCCAAGCAGTCCATAACCGCGGACGCGGCTATTCGAATAGTTTTTATAACCCTGCAGGGGTGTACCGCTACACACACATGATCATCAGTTACCGCCTTTGTACTCGACACCGTTCAAGAAGTGTCGGCGAGGATGCTCACCACAACTGTTACCTCATAGCCGATCTAGTCCGAGAAAGCCGCCTACCTGGGTTGGCTACCACTATCGTGAACCCGTCCGGTTTACCGAAGTGGACCCAAGTGATGTGTGCGTGGTGCATAAGCCGGTCTCGGGTGAGCCGTTCTCTCACTTAGCAGCCAGGCCACAGACCTACCAGAACTCCGAACTATTGCGACATCTGGACATCGAAAGGGATGAGTTAGTAAGCTGAGAGGGGTCAGTGAGCCCAATGTGTGGTTTTACTCTTCATCTTGGATCACCACACAAGAACTTGGACTTAGGGCGGTGTTCAACGAGACAACCCACCGTGTACTCCTACACAGCCTCTCATCGTTCACCTTGTATTAGGGTAGATTCACCAACACCTTTCTACCATCATCATCATGATCACTACCATCCCGACTCACATAAAAGTATCATCATGGTATCACTCTAAGCATGCAATAAGCAATAACATTTGCAGGGGCCACATGATATCAATCAACTCCTACATTTGCTAGGATTGTGGTTTTCTTACTACTGTGACAAAATGATAGGTCATGCAAAGGAATGGGTTCATCTATGCGGTAGAAACGTATCATGGTAATCATCCTAAACAATGCATAAGCGAGACATGAGAGGGAAGTGGGATTTTATCGACATGATCAATGGGGGTTTGCTTGCCTTGCTGACGATGTTCGGGTTCTGGGTCTTCAACGAAGGGGGAAGCCTCCTGTTCCGGTTCCACCTCTACTCGACAAACAACAAACAAGGTAGCAAAGTAAATACGATGCACAATCACATGATGGAAGGTTGAAACTTGATGTATATGCTTTGATGTGTGAAGCAATTCCATTTAAATGGAGTATATTGCAAATTGAATTGCAAATTCAAACTCCAATTTGAATTCAAACTTAGCCAAGTTACATGTGACATTGTTTGATCAAGTTGAATCATTTTGAAATGTGTATGATAGGCCTCTGATGTGTGATTGAAATGTGGTATGTTGCCATGGTTCAAGTTGCAAAAACTTTTGAATTGAATTTGATTTAATTCCATTTAAATCAAATTGAAAATGCTACTGATCCCATTTTAAATTCAACTCAAACAAAGTTGAATGTTGGATATTTGGATAGGTTATTTTCTCCTGATCATTTTTCATATATTATTTGTCCAATTTGGAGTTAATATGAATTTTCTATGAATTTCCAAAGTTTCATCCTTTTTCTGGATTTTCTGTAATTTCTTTGAATTCTTTTTATTCTGGAAAAGTCTTTATTGCGTCAGCACTGCGCCAGCATGGCGTCAGCAGGGGGCTGACCCGTGGGGCCGGGGTGTCAGTGGGGGGGTTAATTAACCCGGTTAGTTAAACTAACCAGGGGGTTTAGTTAGTGGCCTTGGGCCCACTGTCAGTGACACCAGGGGGGGTTAAAGGGTGATTAGCCCGGGGTTAGCCTGACAGGCCGGCGGCTTGACGCCGGCGGTCTTGTACGCGGCGGCGCTGCATGGGGTCACGCTCTGGACGTGCTTTTGGCACGCCAGAGGCACCAAACGACTGCTGGGAGGACGCCGCGTCGACTCGTGCTGGAGGGGGTCACTGGAGTCCACCGGAACGACGCCGGCGTCAAGACCTGGCGGCGGCCGTGGCTCGGGCTCGAGGCAAAGCTCGCTGCGGTGCTCTACTTGAGCCGGTGGTGCACGCAAACGACGCAGAGGAGCATGGCGAAGACGATGGACATGCGCTCGAGCTCAAAAGCTTCATGGTTGCACGGCGAGGAACATCCCGGCGGCGAGAAGCTCCGGCTTCCATGGCAAAAGGTGCTAGGGTGCGAGGGTTGGCATGTGCGATAGCTAGGGTGAACCAGAAGCTCACCGTGAGTCGAACTGAGGCGGTGGCGTGGTCGGAGGAGATCCACAGTGGCCGGAATTGAAGACGACGCGCGGCGGCTCCGGCGAGAAGAAAACTTCGTTTGCGGCATCTCCAGTGGCTCCTAGGTCACCATCTTCGAGCTCTTGGCGTGGACGACGACGTAGCACGAGGGGGACACGGTCTCCGGGCTTCTCTCCGGCGATGGCTGCGGGTCCTTGCGACGGTGAGCGGCGGATGCTCTCGGGGAAGAAGGGGAAAACGAGGGGAGGGCTCTGGGCGAAGCGGCGATGGGGGAAAGTGAGAGAGGGCGATGCGGACGTCTCCCTGGCGCACTTTGGTGAGCTGGGGAGGCCTGGAACCCCTTGGGCGTCGCGGTGGCGTCCACGGCGTCGGCGCCTCGCCACCGAGATGCTTGGGCGCGCGGAGAGGAAGACGACAGGGGACTTCGGTGGGCTGGGCCGGCCAGGTGGGCTGCGGGGGAACTAGTCGGGCTGGAAGCCAGGTGAGTTTCCCTTTTTTTCTTTTCTTCTATTTTTCTTTTCTGCAATTTTGTTGAGCTAGCAAAAATAAATACCTAGCCATTTTCTAAAATGCTGAAACTTTTTATATGGCCTTATAATAATATAGACTAGCCACTTATAAAGTTTGGCACTTTTTAAAATTCAAATAATTTGAATCTTAACTCAAATAGGGGTTTTTTGATTAATTCCAAGGCACTGTTTGAATATTTGAAAAATCCATGAGCATGGGGTGGGTCCCACTTCACTTGATATGTGATCACACTCATTTATAAGACTTTTCAAAAATCTAACATGAATTTTTGGAAAAGATTTTTATCTGGACTTTTGAATTAATTCATCTCGGGGGGTTCCTTCTCCCATTTTGCTTTTGATTTTGATTTCAAAGATTTCTTTTGAAATTTTAACATGATGCAAGTGACTTGTCAACCCTAGCACATTACCTAACAGAGGGTTCTGACATAAGTACCCCGAGGAGGAGTGTATGGGGGTTTGGTTATCCTTGCGCATCCTCGACTCATGGTACGTGAGTGTACTCTAATATTCGATCCCTCCAAAGAGTAGTGATCCATCTAGTAGCTAGAGTTCTCAACTAGTTTTGTAGGTTTTGAAAATAAACACGGATTACCCAAAATACGACACCTATCACTAATAGGCAAGTGCTCTTGACACAAAAAGTTCAAACATTACTCACATCAATACCTCAAAACTATTGCAAGCTACTACTAAAATTAAATAGCAACCTCAATTACCTACTTTCAAGACAAGACACAACTCACTGCAACAACCAACTCTCTTAACAAGATAAACATGAAAATTAAAGAGAGTTCCAGCAACAAACTAAAACAGAAGCCAACGCTCTTGCTAAAGACAAACTAAAACTAAGACTAAACATGGCAGTAGCTATGAAAAGATAAAGAACACACAACAGCAAGAAGATAGGCAGGAAAAATCCTATGATGTGTTCTAAATTTTGAAGGTGGAGCGTGTTTCTCTCCCACACAAAGTAAGACAGGGCCTAACTTTTTATGAACAGCAAGAAAAGCTAAAGAAAACTAAAAATAAAACCTAAGAGCGAGACGCTCCAAGCATAGCACATAACGGATGAAGTGATAAAAATATAGTGAGACGAAGGACGAACTGATGATTGTTGATGGAGAAGGGGATGCACGGGGGCATCCCCAAGCTTAGACGCTTGAGTCTCCTTGAATATGTATTGGGGATTCATGGGGACATCCCCAAGCTTGAGCTCTTGACACTCCTGGATCTTCTTTCATCATCTTCCATCGCACACTTGAAAACTCCCTTCATACATAACTCATCATAAGCTGATTAGAGAGGTTAGTACCCTTAATAAATAATTTTTCTCCACTGGATATAAAGATATTCTTGAAGAGCTACTGTTTTTCAAGAGTGCCAAAAAGTTTTTACAAAGAAAAAGCAAGCTTAAGGTTTGCAAAAGATAGGAGAGACAAAACGTGGCAGAATCTGTGAAAAACATAACAGCAGATAGTAAAGAATTTTTTAGGGGTACTTCTGCAACTCAAATCAAAAAACTCAGAACATACGAAAGTTTCACAATTGTATAAAGCACGCTTTCAAAAAAATTCAGATCAAAAAGATGATCTGGTGATTTTATTCGAATTTTTCTGTGAAGGGACAGAATCTGTTTTCTGGACATCATGTCACAACTTTTGCTTCCCTTATCATAAGAGGCTATAACTTGGCACAAAGCTGAAAAATAAAGATACAATGATGTTGCTACAGTAGTAAAAAACATCAAGACACAACAAAAGCAAAAAGAAAAACCTAAATTCGTTGTGGGCTGCCTCTGATGGCGCGAGGGTTGACGGGTGTAGTCTTCTCGCCCTTCGTTGGTGAGCCCCAAGTGGAAAGCGTGATGCAGCACAGCAGCAAATTTCCCTCGGTAAAGATACCAAGGTTTGTCTCCAGTAGGACTCCAGAGATGATAAGTAGGTGTCAGCGGCGCAACTGACGCGGACCTATACACAGACACAGATAACTTTGTTCCCAACGAAGTTCAGAGAGGTTGTCAATCTCTCCGATCTTGTTGTTTACAAATGATAAAACGCAAGGGATAATAATAGAAACTTGAAAGTAAATGCGGAAAATTAAATATAGCGTGGAAACAATGATAAGGATATGGACCGGGATACGTGATGTTCGCTAGTGATGTCTCTCTCCCAAAAGACGATACAATTGCTATGCGAGGAAACAAATTACAGAAAGGCAATTGACAGGATTATGAACGCACCGCAATCTAACTATACTACAAAAGAAAGGAAGAGGTTCAAAAGCACAGGCAGTACGCCAAGGTAAGTAGACCGAAATCCATCCGCATCTACTACTAATCATCCACGTTGAGATATCGATCCAGAACATCTCGCTGGTATTAAGTTGCGAGCGCCACCCAAAGTGTAAACCAAAAGCAACAGACAACTGTATTAAAAAGAACTCTGCGTAAAGTAAACAATTCTTGAAACCGCGGTCACAAGCACCGTTGTTTTCCCCCTTGTGGCAACAACACATCCCCTAGACTCATGTTTCTGTTGTCACTCCAGCATGTCATCGGGGGGCATGAACCCACAATCTAGCACAACGCTCCCTCTTGGAGTCACTACCTACTACTTGGCCAAAGCAATAAACAGCAACGGGGAACATGCAAGAATTACTTAGGAACAAAAATATAAGAGATAAAAACCAAATATTTTACTCAATCACAATCTGAACATAATCTCATTATCCATCAGATCCTATCAAACTCAACATAGCAATAGCAGAAATATTACAAAGGTGCCTCGATCATGTTGGGTAGCTCACGAGGTCTAAACAATGAAGATCAAAGAGGGGAGGAGAACATCACATAGCTACTGATCACGGACCCATGGTCCAAGGAAAACTACTCACGAGACAGCCGGGGAGCATCCATGGTGGAGGGGAGACTCCCGGAGGTCAATCCTCCCTCCGGCAGGGTGCCGGGAAGAGGTCTTCTGGTGCTCCCTATCTTCGGAAGCGCGGCGGCGGCGGAACAGAGGCGAGTTCGTGGAATAGGGTTCTCTTTCGGGGTTTTCCCGTGACGGGGGATAAATAGGCGAAAGGTGGCAGCCAGAGGTGGGCCAGGGGCCCCAGGCGCCCCCCTGGCACGGCAATGGGTGGGGCCTCGCCGGGTGGCCGCCTGGCCCCCCTGGGTCCCCTCTGGCCCCTCCCGGGCTCTTCTCGAAGCATCCGTCACGCTGATTTTTTATCTGAATTTTCCCGAATTTTTCTGGCACTTTTTGTATGGGGGAAAACTGAAATAGAAAAACAACAGAAAACAGGAACTGGCACTGGGGTGCACTGAGTTAATAGGTTAGTCCAAATATGATCAAAAGTCTATGAAAGTGTATCTAGATCATAGCAATATCACACAAAACATGCATAGAGCAAGCAGAAATTATAGATACGTTTTGGACGTACCAGCCTCCCGAAAGCGCTTTCTTTTATGCCTTTAGCGAGGCTTAAAGATTATAAAAGATGCTCTCACAAGAGAATGGGAATTTTAGCAAAAGAGAGCATCAAGAAGCAAATTTGAAACACATTTAAGCCTAACCCACTTCCTATGCATAGGCATCTTGTAATAAAATAAATCAAAGAAGCACAAAGTGACATGCATAGGAAGGTGGAACAAGAACAACTTCGAAAGTTTCAGTGTAGAGAGAGGTGTTTTTGTCACATGAAAGTTTCTATAACCAAACTTTCCTCTCTCAAAGTAATTTTCAGTAATATCATGAACAACATCAAGAATATAACTATCATATAAATCATATTGTTCATGACCTACAAGCACACGTGTATTGTTTTCAACACGGTTTTTAGGATCATAAGATAAATGCAACCCATCACATTGAGCTTTGATAAGAGGAAAATTCTCCAGAGTTGGAGATTTTAAAAGGATAATAGGACACTCAAGTGTGGGTGCGATAGAAAAAATTTCATGCTTAACATGAGGAACTATAGCAAGTTCATCTCCGTAAGCATCATCCATAGTGGCATCAAGGCCATAAGCATAGAAGGCATCAACTTCATCAAAAAGGGATATTTCAAAAGAATCCATAGGATCATAATACTCATATAAGGTAAGAGTCAAAGAGTTATTCTCATTAGAAGGTAGACATGGATTGCTCCATTCTTCCTCCTTTTCTTTGTCACTCTCCTCCTCTTCTTCATCCAAAGAGCTTTCAGGTTCAGTAATTTCTTCTTCTATAGAGTCCTGCAAAACATTAGTCTCTTCCTTTGGGGGAGAGATTCTCTCAAGATGATCAGTAATATAATAGTTTTCATCATAATTTTCCAAACAATAGTTAAGTATAGCAAGACTCTCAAATTTGTAAGGGGCGTCATCAATATTTTCAAGAAAAGAAGTAATTTCATAGGCACCCTTAAAAGCAACAAATTCTTCTATTTGTTCTGCATCATAAAAATCATATATTCCCTTAGCATAAGAAGCTAAGGTTTCATCCTCATTGTACTCACATTGGAAAGCAAGGTGTTTGTGCCTCATAAAGCAACAAGATTCATCCCTGCAGAAAGATATATTATATATTGAGCACAAGTTTTTAGCATGCTCATACGATAGATGTATGAGTCTCCATAAGTGTATCCCTTTTTGAGACAAGCGGTATTCCTTGTAATATTCTTGTTGATCCTCGGTGAATCCTCCATGCCAATAAGATCTAGTTTCAAAGAAGTTAGACATTGATTGGCAAGTAAGGAACTAGACATACTATATATATTTATTTTATTTTTGATATACGACACAAAGATAAATACTGAAAGGTAAACTAACAAGACTAAAAAACAAAGGTAAAGGGTAGTGTGCAACTCCCCTATCTTAGCACTCGGAGTCCCCGGCAACGGCGCCAGAAATTTGCTTGATGGCGAGAGGGTTGACGGGTGTAGTCTTCTCGCCCTTCGTTGGTGAGCCCCAAGTGGAAAGCGTGATGCAGCACAGCAGCAAATTTCCCTCGGTAAAGATACCAAGGTTTGTCTCCAGTAGGACTCCAGAGATGATAAGTAGGTGTCAGCGGCGCAACTGACGTGGACCTGCACACAGACACAGATAACTTTGTTCCCAACGAAGTTCAGAGAGGTTGTCAATCTCTCCGGTCTTGTTGTTTACAAAGGATAAAACAGAAGGGATAATAATAGCAACTTGAAAGTAAATGCAGAAAAGTAAATATAGCGTGGAAGCAATGATAAGGATATGGACCGGGATACGTGATGTTCGCTAGTGATGTCTCTCTCCCAAAAGACGATAAAATTTCTATGCGAGGTAAACAAATTACAGAAAGGCAATTGACAGGATTATGAACGCACCGCAACGCTAACTATGCTACAAAAGAAAGGAAGAGGTTCAAAAGCACAGGCAGTACGCCAAGGTAAGTAGACCGAAATCCAACTGCATCTACTACTAATCATCCAACTTGAGATATCTATCCAGAACATCTCGCTGGTATTAAGTTGCGAGCCCCACCCAAAGTGTAAACCCAAAGCAAAAGACAACTGCATTAAAAAGAGATAAAAACCAAATATATTACTCTATCACAATCTGAACATAATCTCATTATCCATCAGATCCTATCAAACTCAACATAGCAATAGCAGAAATATTACAAAGGTGCCTCGATCATGTTGGGGAGCTCACGAGGTCTAAACAATGGAGATCAAAGAGGGGAGGAGAACATCATATAGCTACTGATCACGGACCCATGGTGCAAGGAAAACTACTCACGAGACATCCGGGGAGCATCCATGGTGGAGAGGAGACTCCCGGAGGTAAATCCTCCCTCCGGCAGGGTGCCGGGAAGAGGTCTTCTGGTGCTCCCGATCTTAGGAAGCGCGGCGGCGGCGGAACAGAGGCGAGTTCGTGGAATAGGGTTCTGCTTCTGGGGTTTTCCCGTGACGGGGGATAAATAGGCGAAAGGGGGCAGCAAGAGGTGGGCCAGGGGCCCCAGGCGCCCCCATGGCGCGTCCAGGGGTGGGGCCTCGCCGGGTGGCCGCCTGGGCCCTCCTGGCTCCCCTCTGGCCCCTCCCGGGCTCTTCTCGAAGCTTCCGTCACGCTGATTTTTTATCTGAAATTCCCAAATTTTTCTGGCACTTTTTGTATGGGGGAAAACTGAAATAGAAAAACAGCAGAAAACAAGAACTGGCACTGGGGTGCACTGAGTTAATAGGTTAGTCCAAATATGATCAAAAGTGTATGAAAGTGTATCTAGATCATAGCAATATCACACAAAACATGCATGGATCAAGCATAAATTATAGATACGTTTTGGACGTATCAGGTCCCGCTTTTGCATTCTGAACTGCCCTCCTGATCAAACGACACTGCCGAGTTGTATGCTTTGGGAGAATTAACTTTCCTTAAGCATCTCAGGTTGTATGAAGAGGACAAGGCTGATCCAAAACCTCGTCATCATTTGTCGGCTTATTTTGGCGTGGTTTCCACTCCTTCCTTGGCTGGCCTCTGCCCTGAATTCCGGAGGCATTCACAACTGCTACCAACTCGGCATTTGTTGGGGCGTCTTCTGCTTTTCGCTTGGTTGCCTCCAGTATTCTTCTTTGGGTTAGGAGCCGAGTTGCTCCCTCCACCTCGGTGCTGCTGGGTCTTCTGGCGAATCTCCTCCTCACCATTGGCGTACTTGTTCGCGATCTCCATTAGTCTCCCGAGTGAAGGGACATGGGGTGACCTTGCCAGTTTGAGGCTCAGCTCTCTATACTTGACCCCTTGCTTGAAATCATGGATGGCTTGGAACTTGAAGACTCCTTCTACCGAGTTGTGGAGCGTAATCCACCTTTGGATGTAATCCCTGGTGGACTCCGTATTCCCTTGAACACATAATTGCAACTCGGTTAACCCTCCGGGCCTCTTGTAAGTTCCTTCGAAGTTCTTGACAAAAACTCTCTCTAGATCTTCCCAAATCCAAATACTACTAGGGGAGAGTTGGTTCAATCATGTCCGAGCTGAGCCCTCTAGCATCAAAGGAAGGTGCATCATGGCTATCTCGTCTCCTCCCTGACGAGGGGGTAACCCCACGACTGCTGCGTGTGAGGATACCTGGTGCATACGAAGACAAGAGGCCCATTGGAAGCTTCAACAGGCCCACGACTGGTCCGCTCTGAGCACCGACGTAGGAGTCCGCGATCAATATGGAAGTCAAGACTTGGCGTTCAAGGCAAGGCTAGAATTAGGCAATCGTCCCTGTAACCTGAGACGGGCTCTCCGAGACCAAGCCTAGTATATAAAGGCTGGGAGGGGGACGTCTCAGGACATCCAATCTACAATCAACACCTCTGGTCTTGTGCGAACTCGCCTAGACTTACACTGTAATCGCCCCCTCGCTTAATACAATCGAGAAGGAAGTGCTTCTCCTGTTAGCCGATGAGTATCGCCAACCTGTTCATTCTCCACGATCTAACCCAGGGTCCCTAACCATGGGATTTTCCGAGGCTGATCCTAGTCAATGGGCGCCGTCTGTGGGGACTACACAGGTTGGAATCACGATCTCGGCGGTCCCATCTCCAGCAAGTCGCAACTCAAGGGCTCGAACAAGATCCAACCCACTCGAGGAATTCAAGATCATCGCAAACCTCTCCATTGCACCACCAAGATCGCTTGGCCCGCAGTCGGACCAAGCCCAACACTTCGGCGACTACCAAAGTCGTCATCGATGGACAAGAACTCGACGACCCAAAAAGCGAGCACAAACATCGACCATGAAGCCGACCAGGACGCTGGAGCAAGTACAAGAGTTCTTCGCAGAAATCCCACTCGAGGAGTAGCAATGTGCGACAGAAGCTTCGCGAGCCACTCGAAGAACCGTCGCCGCCCGGACACCCTCCGCAGGGCAGGACAGCGACTCGGAAACCCAGACCGGCGAGTACTACGACCCAGATCGAAGACCAGACGAATTCACTAAATTTATCCGGAACCACTCGATCAACGATGGAATAGAACTCGACCCAAGGTTCCACTCCAGCACAGAAGACCACTCGCAGTCGTTCCAGCTCACGCGAAGAAGAAGGCACGCCGGCTCAAGCAAGCTCTCAGCCAAAGAACAACTGGACGGACCCTGTAAAATCCACTGTCTCGAGGACGACTGGGGATGCCTTAGAGCAAGCCACACCCTAAGAGATTGTCGTCTGTTCGCTGAACTCTCCAACAACCTCAAGGAGGAGAAGCAGCACGAAGCCAAACGGGCCCGAGGAACCGAGCAGTCGCCAGCACCAAATACATAAGAGCAATACCCTATGTCCCACGGATGAGTCTGCATGATCCAAGAAGGACGACCCTCAAAAGCAAACAGGACGCCCACACACTGCAGACCCGAGCAACCGAGGGCCTCCAAATAGCAGAAACATACCAACTATATGGCGCAGAAACTAACATCACCTTTTTCACAAAGAGATCACCCACCCGCAATTCCAAGGCCAGGGCACGCACCACTGGTCCTTAATGCTCAGATTGGCGGCTACGACATGGACAAAATCTTCATGGACGGAGGCAGCAGCCTAAACATAATCTGTAATCATCTAGCCATGTCTGGGGTTTGGCATCACCTCGGTACTTGTCCACCCCTTGTTCTATTCGAAAGTGAGGAGGAATTGCGTGGATCGAATTCTCTCGCTGAAACAAACTAGCCCTATAGCCATTGAGGGACGAGCCTGATCTTGCCGATGGGACCTAGCGCGATCAACTCGGCTTTGCACCAGATGACTCCAGGCATCATCATCAACATCAATGTATCGGTTTCCGCGATGACCGGTTTGGCGCTGATGAAAATCTCCTCTACGTGGGGTGCCTTGTTCAGATCTGTGAACCTCATAATTATCCTGTATCCGATGTTCTTGACGCCGATAATGATCCTGGCGATAGCCTTCTCGGGGATCATCTCTATGTCGGGGCAATATGTTCCTGTTTCTCCGAGTGTCATCGTAAGGCGTATGCACTGATTGCGAGGTTCCAGTCGGAGGAACTTGGGAGTGTACACGCTGTTGTGATTGACTGACTGCAGTGTTTTGCTCTACCTCTGCTTCCAACAAAAAATCCAAATGTTGAATTCCCTCTGCTGCTAATCCACTAGGCTGCAGGGAGTTTGCAATACGAGTTGACGCTATGTGGTTCTCCACTAGAGTCTCCATGGCTCGGAAAGGCTCTCTTCCCTGCCCCCGCAACTTTCGGCTGGTTCTTCTTTGCTTGAGATGAGCAACCTCTCTGGCTTGACGCTCCAAGGTATTCTCTAACTCGGTCAGACGCTCTCGCTCGGCAAGGCTGGTTAATCTAGTTGCTTCCAGACAGCGACCTTCCGGGGTGGAGGTGTCAATGGGAGTGTGCAGCAGTCGCTCTGTCGCTTCTTGCTCTTCTTGCTCCTCCCGAGTGAGAGGTCGGAGCTGCCGACTCGGCCCTCTGAGTTCCAACGTCCGGAAGGCAGACGTGTGCCAAGATGGCTCACGACCATCAACACCAGATGGGCTATTAGCTCCATTCCGAGCTGGATCAACTCGGCCTAGCGACGGTTGAGCTGGAGGTGTTTCATCCATGCAAACTTCTGCAACTGCGATCGGGACACCGCTGCTACCCTCTTGCTCTTGATCAGGCTCTGGGTTAGACATCACCATGCCCTCGTCTTCAGCCAAGTTGAAAAGATGCAAAAGGCATGCCGATGGGCCTTCTCCTGCGATCAATTCATCAAGGGCTCTCTGGGCTGACTCCACCGAGTCGATGACTTCCACCTGCCGCAGCCTGACTTGCTTGTTGCAATGAGGAGCGCGTGGACGACCTGAACGTTTCTTCTTGCGGCGAACGGACAAAGGAGCTTGTGCCTGACGTTGAGCCGACGGCTGGAGGCGCAGAGCCCCCGATTCATCAGCTCAGAAGTGGACGCTGCCTCTCGAAGGCAACAGTTGCGCCTGGAGCGGTGAATCGCTAGCCAAACAGAATCATCAGCCACAAAGGCCGACGATCCAAATTAGAAGATCTCGCCGAAAACGAGCTCGGAGCCGCGGACCGACGAGGAAGATGAAGAAGACACCATCTCTACAATTGCTGATCAACTCAGCCCCAAGGTGGGCGCCAACTGTCATGGACATAATCCTGACAATGATATAGGGGTGATGTTTGGAGCTATATGAATCTGTACGTAGAGAGGTTGACGCGAGTGGAATTATACAGGTTAGGCCTCTCCTTAGAGACAACAACCTTAATCATGTCCCAGACTTACTGGGGTGTTCTTGCTTAAGGCTGAAAGAATGTGTTGCGCGTGACCTTTTATGGGGTGAAGGGAAGGCTTATATAGAGTGCGCCTCTGCCCCTTCAATGCCCCAGTAAATGGGTCATAATTACAGGTATAAAGTCCTATACTTAATACAAGAAACGGTCTACTCATTACTGCTAATGAAGAAGGAGAAACGCCTCTGCATTTAATGCTCCGCGCCTAAGGATAACAATGGGTAGGGTATGGGTAGGGTAGAGCAATACCATACCCATACCCTTATAGTTCATGGGTACAAAGTTCTACCCATATCCTTAACCGTGGGTACAAAACTATACTCACACCCATACCCGGTGGATACCCGTACCCATCGGGTACCCATTGGGTAGATCAAATAGTACAAAAATACTTCAAAGGTTCATCGACCAAATGCTTGAAAGGTGTCGGGACCCGGGGTTAGCGTATGCAAGTCCCGCTACGACATAGTCATATGGAGAGCCGAGAACCGTACCCACTTGTCTAAGCAGACAAGGCCAAGCACAGAACGTTCTCGGAAAGCATCGTACGTGAGGGGCATCCCATCCAGGCCGGATGATCAACTGAGACGGGTCCTCATCGTCCGCACACAAGTCTAAATGATATGGGTGATGAACTCCCATATTCACAGACAAGTCGCCTCAACCATACTATCGACTATATCATAACTCTTACATAGACTTACTCCAGCCCGATCACTTAGTCGGGGTCTAGGGCGGGCTCGATCATACATCAAAGTGTGCACGAGACAAAGTCTCGAACAATCGCATCGCGATGCCCCAAGCTGCGCACATCTAAGGGCCACTTGGTGTATAAAAGACCGCCAGCCAGATGACAACTAAGGTCTCGAAAACCCATACAAAGACATGCGTGTTATAAACATACACGCAGCACACATTCCTTGTATGAACAGCAGGTATCATTGCAATTCTCTACAAAGTATACATCTTTATTGATAACTCTTACAGAGTGCACACAGAGATCACAAGCATGTGATCCAACATTACAACAGACAAGCGAAAGCAAAGTAGGTCTGAGTACAGACAAGTTTAACAAATGGCTTAGAGAAGCCTTATCTAAAAAACAAGCCCTCCACGAGGGAACCAGTCGTCTGACTGGGACTACACTAGCTTGGTCTTGGTCTGAGTCTTCATTCTTCGAGCTTCAGGTAGAAGCCACCATCGGGGTCGGTGGGTTCATCTAAAACATAGAATAAGCAAACGTGAGTACAAAGTCGTACTCAGCAAGACTTACATAGGAGCTATACTACTCATGCACATGTATCAAGGAAAAGGGAGGTGGGGTTCCACTTGCAGAAGTGCCATCTTTGACTTGGCTAGTCCTGAACTACGAGTACCAGACTTGAGGTAAGAAGCGTACACGAGTCCACTACATCTCCAACCAATTAAACTACTATGGTGCCTTCCTCGACTTCCCCACGAGAAAGCGCGCCATAGCACTCACACTTATCTTGGTGTGTTTTAGAAGTATCCAGTTCAAGTTGTCTAATAATCAAGCTAAGCTTTCCAAGCAGTCCTTAACCGCGGACGCGGCTATTCGAATAGTTTTGTTAACCCTGCAGGGGTGTACCGCTACACACACATACTCATCAGTTACCGCCTGGGAGTGGGACCCTTCAAGCGGGTACCGGCGAGGATGTTGCCACGACACTTCGCCCACAGCTCCGTTCTAGTCCAGAGAGTCGCCTATCTGAGGGGGATCCGTATGGAAATCCGGCCGAGGTTCCAGTACAGCCTCAAACGATGTGTGCAGGGTCCCAAGCCGGTCTTGAAAAGCCGTTCATCCACTTCGCAGACCGTGTCACAGCCCTACCAGAACTCCGAACTATTGCGACTTCTGGGGTTCGAACGGGGTGAGGTACTAGGTCGAGAGGGGTCAGTGAGCCCAATGTGTGGTTGTACTCTTCTTCTTGGATCACCACACAAGAACTCAGACTTAAGGCGGTGTTCAACGAGACAACCCACTGTGTACTCCTACACAGCCTCTCATCGTTCACCTTGTATTAGGGTAGATTCACCAACACAGTTTCACTTTCATCAACACCATGTTCACTATCATCCAGACTCACATCAAAAGCAACCTCATTGTACCACTAAGCATGCAATAAGCAATAACAGTTGCAGGGGCCACATGATATCAACCAACTCCTACATCTGCTAGGATTGTGGTTTTCCTACTACTGTGACAAGATGATAGGTCATGCAAAGGATATGGGTTCAACTATGCGGTAGAAACGTTATCATGGTGATTATCCTAAACAATGCATAAGCGAGACATGAGAGGGAAATGAGATTTTATTGACATGATCAATGGGGGTTTGCTTGCCTTGCTGACGAGGATCAGTCACGGGGTCTTCAACGAAGGGGGTGAACTCGGGTTCCGGCTCCACTTCTATCAGCAACATGACAATCATAGGATCAATATAATGTACAATGCACAATCACATGAATAAGATTGTAATGGTGATGTTCATGGTACTGATGTGTTGAGCATTCCATTTAAAAGGAGTATATTGCATTTGAAATGCAAATTCAAACTCCATTTGATTTATCGATGATTTTCAAATGCATTTGAATGCATGAAAGTTCATTTGAAAAGGTTTAGCATGAAGTGATGTGGTATAGTTGAGATAAAGCTTCTGATGTGTGGATGAATCCATCTAAAATAAATGTGTTGCAAAGTCATTTGCAAATTCACTCCAAATTTTAATTTGAAAAGGATCCATATGCATGTTTGCTACTGTTCACCCATTTTAAAATGGTCAAACATAGAAACAAGTTGCATATTCATAATCCTTGTATTTTCTGATAATTTTGGACATATTATTTGTCCAATTTAGAGTTAAAATGAATTTTCTATGAATTATTGAAGTTTAAGCTATTTTCTGGAATTTTCTGGATTTTTAATTCTCTAGAAATTGGTTTACAAAGGAGGGGGGGGGGGCTCTGACGGCTGGTCCGGCTTGTCAGTGATAGGGGAATTAATCCCTCTCTGTTTAAACTAACAGAGGGATTAGGGGGCCAGGGGGCCCACTGTCAGTGGCTGGGTGGGCTGATTAGTGGTTAACTTAACCACGGCCACGTCACCCGCCGGCGGCTCAACGCCGGTGTCCACTGGACACAGCGGAGTCCGCTCGGGACGGCGGCGCAGTGCGCTAGAAGACGAGCCGAGGCCATCTACATGCTCCTGGGGGTCGTCTGCGTCGAGTGGTGCCATCAGGGGCTCGGGGGAGGGTCTGGAGCGACGGCGGCGATGAGCTTGGCGGCGACAGAATCACGGCGAGCTCGAGCGCGGGGTTGTGGTGCATGGCTTGGGCCAACTAGTGGCGCCTTTGAAAGCTGACGAAGCCAGGGTCCAAATGCGCGCACTCGGTGTCGTGGTCATACCAAAGGTATACCCTTAAGTATCAGATATCAAGGGGTACCCTTAGTATCATGACTTCATAAAAATACCTAAGAAATGAAATAAAAGTATCGAACCGCCAGGAGCTTGGCAAACCACATGAACATAGGTCACGACGTCTCCGAGTAATCCGTTACTCGGAAGAAGAGATAGTCTCCGAGTAACCGGTTACTCGGAAGAGCAAGTTGGCTCCGAGTAACTCACTACTCGGAAGAGGAGACTTACGAGCTGCCCACCACTCGGAAGAAGGAAGGACAACAGGCGCGGAGCATTGAAGCCAGAGGCGTTACTCCTTCTTTATTAGCAATAGTGGATAGTTAGTTTCCTGTAATAATGATAGACATTTAGCCTTGTAATTAAAACCCACCATCAGGGTAGTGAAGAGACAAGGCGTACTCTATATAAGCCTTGCCCAAACACCTGGGGGGGGACTTCTTCTTCTTCCTCTCCCATGGAAATGATCCCATGTATATCTTGTTCATACAAAGATAAGGAAACCCTCCGGGGAACGAGACGTAGGGATTTTATCTCCTCCGCGAGAGTCCCGAACTCGATAAAATCGCCTGCGTCCACCCGTTTGCATCTCGATAGATCATGCTCCGTTCTAACCCCTATTCTTATTGTCAGGACCATATCCACGACAGTTGGCGCCCACCTTGGGGCATGGCGTCTATCAATCCATGGTGCGGACGGTTTGTTTTCTCTCTTGATGCATCATCTTTCCAAGAGAAGGAATTTCCCGGTTGATCTGTTCACAATCCAAAGATGGTCGATCCGGATTAAAAGACCCGCATGAGTAAGCTCGCTACCACCCAATGGTTGCAAAATTCATCCCGATGATCTGCGATCAGATGCGGCCCGCCCGGAAGGTGAACGGATCGACTGGATCGACTAAAATTACATACAGGTGCAAATCGTATGTATGCGTACAAGACTAGCACAAGCTTGATGATTGAAAAGTACAAGACAATATGTGCAAAGCTAGCAGAATCATGAATTCCTGATGGATGAACAGTATGAGGCATCCCAACTTAGCAAATCAACATGGATTCAACGTCCCCATTCAGTGCCTACTCGGACGGTACCGATTGTTCTTCTTCTCGGGGGCGGCCGTTTGCTCTGCGCAGCCGTTTGCCTCCCCGATGTGACTCGCACAGCCTTCCGATCTAGCCTTTTTTTCGGGGCCGCCCTCCTCCGACAACTCGGGTGGTGAACTGGCAGCCTTCGCCATGCTCCCAGCAGCTCGGACGTATTGTTTTTCTCCAGTTCGGGCCCGGACGCGCTACTCTTCTCCAGCAACCGAGTAGGGTGTTACTCGGCCACGCCGACCTGCTCAACCTCGGGGCTGCCCCCTACCTCGCTCCTGCTCCCGTAGAAACTCGTGCTGCCGATTTCCTTCACGACTCCGACGACGGCCGTGGCTGTGGCACAACTTAGCTCCGGCTACGTCCCATATCTACTCGGTTGCGCCCCTGCACTTCATCTACGCGGCCCCGACTAAGCATCGACTGGGCACAGTGCCCTGGAACTTCATCGACTCGGCGCTCTACGCTGCGCGACACTGCTCCCCGCCTCCGCGCCACGATGACTCAGCCAACTCAACGACGACTTGGCTACACCGGCAACTCAGCTACAGCATCATCAACGCGTCCCTGCTCCGCTCTGGCTTGGCTGTGCCGCTGCTCAGATGTGCTAGATTTCCGAGCCGCTCCAACTCGGAGGCCACCGGCTTCCCGACCTGCATCAACTCGGCGACCCTTTCCGAGCAGCTCCAACTCGGACGAAGATGGTCGTCGGTGTCTACTACATTCTCGCCGTCAACCTCCCCTGCTACGAGCATGCGTGCATATGCATGCACCATGACCATCCTGTTCGTTACAGCACGCATGCATCATGCGCCAGCTCGGGTGCCTCGCGCTCCTCCTCCACCGACCTGATCCCACTCGAACATGAGTCACGCCAAGGTCGTCTCCGCTCCAACACTGCCTCGCCATAGCATCAGATTGTTCAAGCAAACCCCTGATGGATGAGCACTACCGTCTCACACGAGATGCACTGCAGCGACGCCCACGGCCGGCTCTGCTTGCTTCACCCTCCTCCCTCCGCTCCGGCGATGCACACGGATGGCGCCGCTCCGTCCGCCTCCAACTTCCGCACCAGCGCCGCTCTATTTTCCTCAGCTGCAGTCACCAACGTCAAGCGCTTCATCGACTGTTTCTCCCCTACAGTTCGACGTACCCTGCTCCAGCCGCAGTGCTCTGAGTCCCTGACTCCAGCACAACCGAGCTAAGAAAAGTGGCTGATGGATCAACCTTACCCACTACTCAACTAAGGCTAGCAAGCACACGCCAACTACTCGGTAGTCAGCGGTGCCGGCTATTCAGCGCTACTCACATCAACAGTCACCACCATCAGCAGTGACGCAGCTCGGCCTCGCCTCCTTCCATGGTGCGGACGCAGGGCTGCGCCAACTCATACGCCGCGGCTGCGCCGACTCGGACGCGGATGCCGGGGCTGCACCTACGCAGACACCGGGTTTACACCTACTCGGACGCCATTGCTCTGGCTTGGTGGCCTCTTCCGAGCCGCTCCAATTCGACGGCATCTCCCGAGCTGTTCCGACTCGGTGCTCTACGCTGCGTCGACACTGCTCCAACTCGGATGCCGTTCTCCTCGCTCGGCAGCGCCCCGACCTGGCGGCCACTCGGACGCCGGCTCCTCCAACAAGTCGGGCCTCCTTCCGCTCCCGGCAAATTGGTCGCCTCTCCTTTGACCTGTGTCGGCAACGACCTCTACTCGGACGATGACCCATGAGCCGTGACTACGTGAACGGCAATTCAGCGGCAACTCGGACACAACTTCCAACTCGGACATCGCCGGCTCTCCTCCCGCAATGGCCGCTCCTCGACGCCAGGCGTCTCTCCAACTCGGACGGCTCCTTCTCAGCCACAAGACGTCCGAGCAGTTGACCATCTAGACTGCAGGTTACTCGGATGGGTTCCTCTTCAAGCGTCGTCCGACCTGGCTGCTGCTCGGGGCCACTCACCAACCTGCTCCGACTCGACGGCCACTCAAAGCTATGCGCTCCTTCCACGATGCTTCTTCCGTGATGACACTTGCGATGACTCAAACGAGGTATGCATTGACCATGCTTGCTTTCTTTCCGTAATGACATGTGCTCCGACCTGGACAAGCTACGTGCTTCATCCGTAACTCCGCGCTGCAACGATTCAACTGCGACTCAACCGCAACTCCGCGCTGCATCGACTCGACATCGACGATTCGGACGAGCTACGCACTCCTTCTGCGACGTTTCATCTGCGATGACCCGAATGAGCTACGCGCTTCTTCTTCAATGATCCAGACAAGCTACACGTTCCTCTGCTTCGACTCGGTCGCGACTCGGATGTGCTACACT
Source organism: Bromus sterilis (assembly GCA_950022295.1). NCBI lineage: Eukaryota > Viridiplantae > Streptophyta > Magnoliopsida > Poales > Poaceae > Bromus > Bromus sterilis. Next base: position 62,232,983 of record OX465599.1, read on the forward strand.
CTCCTTCGACGATGGCATCCGTCATGACTCGGCCTACGCTTCGACTCGGCATCAGATTCCTTTGAGGATTTATCTTCGTCATGTCACGGCTTCACCGACACCGACTACATCACCAACGGGAAAACAGATAAGTTTCTCATACAACCAATTTCCGTACTTAATCTTTAGCAAGTTGGTCTCTCCCCAGCATCACCCAGGGACCACTTCTCGCATTTACCCGAGTCCACCTCGATGAAACACAAATTAAGTGCACAGTTTTCCGATTGGTCCGCCGTCTAAAGTTGTAACGCACTTGGGGGCTACGCCGCACCCGGGGGCTACAACTTAATTAGAATTACATTTACCTTTATGGTTGGTTCTTTGCTCCCCTAAGTGCATGCGCCGCTAGTCGGCATGTTTTTACTTGGTTTTTTCTTGTTCTTCGTGAAATGCCTATACATGCTCGGTACCTAAACACATACTCTTCGTCTCCAACCCGGCCGCAACCTGACTGTCTGGTTGGCAAGAGCAAAAGCTAATGGTCCGCCGACTCGCTAAATGGCTAAACACGAGAAAACAAATAAACCAAGTAAAATGTATTATCTGAAAAGTTTGAATTATACAACCTATTTCTACAAAGTTTAAAGTCCCGCGTTTTCACTCATCTTTCTGGGTATGAATACTATAATACTTTCATTCTCTATCTGTTTGCATTTTCTTTCAGGTCAATGAAGGAAATATCTTTGGTTTCATTCCGCGCCCGCGCACAACGAGATTCCAAATTCCTTCAAGAAACAACACTCAAGAAAATGTTCCGTGTCCACGCACGATGAAACAATTTTGTATACCTTCAGCAAAAGACTCCAACTAACTACCAATAGTTAGTCGGAGCCTTGGGGGCTACACCCAGTGGGTGCACTGATCGTGCTCCCACTGGAAGAAAAATTAACCCGAGTAGATCTTCACTCGGAAGAATGACACGCCGAGTAAGGCATCACTCGGACACACCACCCAGTGGGTGTAAAAACCGAGTAAGTTACCACTCGGATACCCAACAAAACCGAGTAAGTCATCACTCGGAGTATTTTTGAAAGAGGCTATTTCTCAAACATGAAACAGTTTCGAACGCGATAATACTTCGGACTAAATGCAGCCATATTTCAGAATACACAGCAAACGGAAAATCTAGTATTCATTAGCTGTTCGAGAAAAGTTCCGAGTAGTTAATTCGCTAGTAATCCGTCTCTGCTGTAGATTGCCAGATTACTAGTATGATAAGGTGCAGGGGGTAAAGAATTGATATCCCACGCGGTATGATCTAAAGCTCATGATGTTTTAGAATATCAAACTTTACAAATCTGGTTCATATGGAGTTTAAGGCCATTTACTCCAAGACACGCCTTCCGAGGCCTCAGTCCACCTCTTCCGAGAGACGTTTGAGTGTCGCCAGATTTTTCCTTTAACTTGCCCGACCCACATACAAGGGGAAAGTGTAAACTTCAGTAAAGTCCTTTCGGTCCTCTTATTGAGTTTAATCTTCATATACCTTATGAATATGCCATCAATAGGAAGAGCACTCTCCTTTGATGAAATCAATTATCCCAATTAATAAAAAGACTCCGAGTAACTTCAAGAAGTTACTTGGAGCCTTGGGGGCTACACCCAATGGGTGCACTAAGAAGTGCTCCCACTGGAAGGATTTATACCAAAAGTCCCTAATCTAAAGACTCCGAGTAACTTCAAGAAGTTACTCGGAGCCTTGGGGGCTACTGTCGTGGTCATACCAAAGGTATACCCTTAAGTATCAGATATCAAGGGGTACCCTTAGTATCATGACTTCATAAAAATACCTAAGAAATGAAATAAAAGTATCGAACCGCCAGGAGCTTGGCAAACCACATGAACATAGGTCACGACGTCTCCGAGTAATCCGTTACTCGGAAGAAGAGATAGTCTCTGAGTAACCGGTTACTCGGAAGAGCAAGTTGGCTCCGAGTAACTCACTACTCGGAAGAGGAGACTAACGAGCTGCCCACCACTCGGAAGAAGGAAGGACAACAGGCGCGGAGCATTGAAGCCAGAGGCGTTACTCCTTCTTTATTAGCAATAGTGGATAGTTAGTTTCCTGTAATAATGATAGACATTTAGCCTTGTAATTAAAACCCACCATCAGGGTAGTGAAGAGACAAGGCGTACTCTATATAAGCCTTGCCCAAACACCTGGGGGGGACTTCTTCTTCTTCCTCTCCCATGGAAATGATCCCATGTATATCTTGTTCATACAAAGATAAGGAAACCCTCCGGGGAACGAGACGTAGGGATTTTCTCTCCTCCGCGAGAGTCCCGAACTCGATAAAATCGCCTGCGTCCACCCGTTTGCATCTCGATAGATCATGCTCCGTTCTAACCCCTATTCTTATTGTCAGGACCATATCCACGACACTGGGGCAACGCCAGGGGCACTAGAGCTTGCGCTGCGTCGACCATGGAGGCAGTGCTCCTCGTCTTTCATGGCGAACGGCGACAGAGAGCGAGGGGTTGGCCAGGGAATAGCTAGGGTGAAGCAGAAGCTCACCACGAATGCAATGGAGGCGTCGGAGCGGTCGGGGATGCTTCACGGCGGCCGAAATTGAACGGCGACAAGCGGCGGCCGGAGGTGAAGACGAAGAAGGGGGCGGCGATCCTAGAGCGTCCCTATTCGATTCCTTCTGCTTCTTGGCGTAGACGACGACGGCGAAGATGATGGACACGTTCTCGGCGGCTATCTCGAGCTCGGGCTACGAGTTGCCATGGCCATGGTCGGCGATGCTCTCGGGGGTCTTCGCGGGCGAGCTAGGGAGAGACGCAGAGGGGTTGGGAGGAGGGGGAAAAGACGTGCGGCTCGTCCAGCAGCGGCGTGGCGCATCTAGGAGCTTCGGGAGGGCAGGTGGAGGCTGGGGAGAGCAAGGCGTGCTCGGCTGGCTCGGTGGCATTCCACCGAGCAGCTTGGAGGCGTGGGGAGGTAGAAGACAAGGGAGGAGTCCAGGTGGGCTGGATTGGGCCAGAAGAGGTGGGCCTCGCCTAGGCGCCAGGTAAGTTTGCTGTTCTTTTCTTTTCTGTTTTCTTTTCTGTAATATGTTGGCCATGCTAAAATAAATAGCTAGGCATTTTTAAAAATGCTGAAACTTTTTATATGGCCTCATATTATAATAGAGTAGCCACTCATAAAGTTTGGCACTTTTTAAAAATCAAAACATTTGAACTTGAATTCAAATAGGGGTTTACATTTAAATCCATGCTCCTGTTTGAATATTTGAAAAATCCATGAGCCTGGGATTGCTACCACATCATTTTATATGTGATCCCACTCATTTATAAGACTTTTCAAAAATGCAAAAGGAATTTTTGGAGCAACTTTTTATCTGGCCATTTGAATTAATTCAACTGGGGGTTGTTCTCTCTCCCATTTTGATTTAGTTTTGAAATTTTTTATCATGATGCAAAGGCCTAAGCTTACCCTAGCACATACCTAACTTGGGGTTGTGACAAAAGGTTATCCAACAATACTTACTTTTTTTATCTTGATGGTTATTCTGGCTTCTCTCAAATTCATGTTAACACTGCTGATCAAGAGAAGACCACTTTTACTTGTCCATATGGTACTTATGCATACAGACGTATGCCTTTTGGTTTATGTAATGCCCCTGCTACTTTTCAAAGGTGTATGTCTGCTATCTTTCATGGTTTTTGTGAAGAAATTGTGGAGGTATTCATGGACGATTTCTTCGTCTATGGAACCTCTTTTGACCATGGTCTCCACAACCTTAATAAAGTTTTTCAGAGATGCGAGGAGACAAATCTGGTGCTTAACTGGGAAAAGTGACACTTTATGCTCAACGAGGGAATTTTTCTTGGCCACAAGATTTCCGAGAGGGGAATTGAGGTGGAGAGTGCCAAGATCGAAGCAATTGAAAGGATGCCCTATCCAAGGGACATCAAAGGTATTTGTAGTTTTCTCGGTCATGCTGGTTTCTATAGAAGATTTATTAAAGACTTTTCTAAGACTTCGAGACCCCTCACTAATCTTCTCCAGAAGGACGTTCCTTTTGTTTTCGATGAAGATTGTAAGGAATCATTCGAAGTTCTTAAGAAGGCTTTAATAACTGCTCCTATAGTACAACAACCTGAATGGAATTTACCTTTTGAAATTATGTGTGATGCTAGTGATTTTGCCGTTGGAGATGTTTTAGGACAAATGGTTGATAAGAAGTTGAATGTTATATATTATGCTAGCAAAACCCTTGATAGTGCTCAAAATAATTATGCTACTACTTAGAAGGAATTCTTACCAGTAGTGTTTGCTTGTGATAAGTTTAGGCAGTACATTGTTGAATCTAAGATTATTGTTCATACTGACCATGCTACCATTAAGTATCTTATGGAGAAGAAGGATGCCAAACCAAGGCTAATCCGATGGGTACTTGATGGCTTCTCGCCCCCTTCGTTGGTTACCCAAAGTGGAGTGTTGAGATGTAGTGCAGCAACAGTTTTCCCTCGGTGAAGATACCAAGGTTTGTCTCCAGCAGGACTCCAGAGATGATAAGTAGGTGTCAGCGGCGCAACTGACGCGGACCTGCACACAGACACAGATAACTTTGTTCCCAACGAAGTTTAGAGAGGTTGTCAATCTCTCTGGTCTTGTTGTTTACAAAGGATAAAACGCAAGGGATAATAATATCAACTTGAAAGTAAATGCAGAAAAGTAAATAAAGCGTGGAAACAATGATAAGGATATGGACCGGGATACGTGATGTTCTCTAGTGATGTCTCTCTCCCAAAAGACGATAAAATTGCTATGCGAGGTAAACAAATTACAAAAAGGCAATTGACAGGATTATGAACGCACCGCAATGCTAACTATGCTACAAAAGAAAGGAAGAGGTTCAAAAGCACAGGCAGTACGCCAAGGTAAGTAGACCGAAATCCATCTGCATCTACTACTAATCATCCACCTTGAGATATCTATCCAGAACATCTCACTGGTATTAAGTTGCGAGCCCCACCCAAAGTGTACACCCAAAGCAACAGACAACTGCATTAAAAAGAACTCTGCGTAAAGTAAACAATCCTTGTAATCGCGGTTACAAGCACCGTTGTTTTCCCCCTTGTGGCAACAGCACATCACCTAGACCCATGTTTCTGTCACTCAAGCGTGTCATCGGGGGGCATGAACTCACAATCTATCACAACGCTCCCTCTTGGAGTCACTACCTACTACTTGGCCAAAGCAATAAACAACAACGGGGAACATGCAAGAATTACTTAGGAACAAAAATAGAAGAGATAAAAACCAAATATATTACTCAATCACAATCTGAACATAATGTCATAATCCATCAGATCCTATCAAACTCAACATAGGAATAGCAGAAATATTAAAAAGGTGCCTCGATCATGTTGGGCAGCTCACGAGGTCTAAACAATGAAGATCAAAGAGGGGAGGAGAACATCACATAGCTACTGATCACGGACCCATGGTCCAAGGAAAACTACTCACGAGACATCCGGGGAGCATCCATGCTGGAGAGGAGACTCCCGGAGGTGAATCCTCCCTCCGGCAGGGTGCCGGGAAGAGGTCTTCTGGTGCTCCCGATCTTCGGAAGCGCGGCGGCGGCGGAACAGAGGCGAGTTCGCGGAATAGGGTTCTGCTTCTGGAGTTTCCCCGTGACGGGGGATAAATAGGCGAAAGGGGGCAGCCAGAGGAGGGCCAGGGGCCCCAAGCGCCCCCCTGGCGCGGCCAGGGGTGGGGCCGCGCCGGGTGGCCGCCTGGGCCCCCCTGGCTCCCATTTGGCCCCTCCCGGGCTCTTCTCGAAGCTTCCGTCACGCTGATTTTTTATCTGAATTTTCCCGAATTTTTCTGGCACTTTTTATATGGGGGAAAACTGAAATAGAAAAACAGCAGAAAACATGAGCTGGCACTGGGGTGCACTGAGTTAATAGGTTAGTCCAAATATGATCAAAAATGTATGAAAGTGGATCTAGATCATAGCAATATCACACAAAACATGCATGGAGCAAGCAGAAATTATAGATACGTTTTGGATGTATCAAAATCCCCAAGCTTAATTCCTGCTCGTCCTCGAGTAGGTAAATGATAACAACATAATTTCTGTGGTGACATGCTAGCAACCATATAAGAACTTTGAAAAGTAAAGCAATCAAGGTTAGAAATTCAATTCAAGTCATAACATGCAAGAGTCTATATTAGCATTGAAACAAGTAACAAAAGAACATTAGGTGCAAGAGCTCTTGCTGTCCGTGACTCGAATGTCTCCAAATGGTGTTTGCGTGCAAGAAGGGGGATAGGGAATACGAGAAAAAAGTATTTTTGTGTTGAGAACTCAATCTACTAAAGTTTCACACTTGGTCTTCTTTGGAATCTTATCTTGACTCGTCCCCAGACCACTAGCCAGGTACAAGTCAATTTGGTCCACTCCTTTTCGATATTTTGAGCACTCATGCAATGGATGAGCGTAAGCACGAGAGTTGACACTTAGGATGGCAAAGAGAGAAATATGGTGGAGGAGGAAGACAAAAAGTATGAGAAAGGCTCACATCAATGAGGACAATCATAGGCAAGAGATGCCAAATGATAGATATGATGTGAGGAGTAGGGATTGCCATGCAACGGATGCACATACGAGCTAAGAAGCTCTCCAAAGGAACTAGTGGGGGTGCATCTAACTTGCTCGCTCATGAAGACCTAGAGCTCGTTTGAGGAGGCTCATCCTTGGAATATGCAAGCCAAGTTCTATAGTGTGAAGGTCCCCACATAGCTATATGCATGAAGATCATCTCTATGGAGTACAAGGATATAAAGGGAGTACTAGTGTGGATCTCTCAAAAGGATAGTAGTGTTGCCCCTTTCTCTCATTTTATTTCTTTTTCTCTTTTTTCTATTTTTTTGTATTTTTTTGGTGGCCTCAATGGCTCTTTCTATTTAGCTCTCATTTGTCCTCTTTGGGATATTTTAATGTGTCCACTTTGGGATCTTTTCCTCACTTAAGGGCAACACTCTAATTTACAAGAAGGTAAAGGAGATCTTTCAGACTTTACAAGGTACTCAAAATCATAAAGAAGATGTAACTAACATGATGTATGCAAGGTATGTCGCTGCCAGTGTAGCAGGAACATGTATGACATGAAGATCAAGTCATGAAGAGGTGGAAGTTGCATGGCAATGTAACTCGGAAAGGCTATGGAAATGCATTGATAGGTAGGTATGGTGGCTGTTTGGAGGAAAGATATAAGGAGGCTTATGATGACAGAGCGTATCATTCCAAGGGTTTGGATGTACCGGCGAAGGTGGAAACCAACTCTCGGAGTGAGAAGAAGGCAATGCACGGCACGGGAAAGGCTAGAAAAATATGGGAAGGTGGAAGTGTCAACTCTCAATACTTACATTAGTCCGAAGAACTCATGCACTTATTATCGGTAACTCTCAATCTAATAAGGAGGTTCACAAAGAGACAAGTACCCCGAGGAGGAGTGTATGGGGGTTTGGTTATCCTTGCGCATCCTCGACTCATGGTACGTGAGTGTTCTCTGATATTAGACCCCTCAGAAGAGTAGTGATCCATCTAGTAGCTAGAGTTCTCAACTAGTTTTGTAGGTTTTGAAAATAAACACGGATTGCCCAAAATACGACACCTATCACTAATAGGCAAGAGCTCTTGACACCAAAAGTTCAAACATTACTCACATCAATACTTCAAAACTATTGCAAGCTACTACTAAAATTAAATAGCAACCTCAATTACCTACTTTCAAGACAAGACACAACTCAGTGCAACAACCAACTCTCTTAACAAGATAAACATGAAAACTAAAGAGAGTTCCAGCAACAAACTAATCAAAAGCCAAGGCTCTTGCTAAAGACAAACTAAAACTAAGACTAACCATGGCAGTAGCTATGAAAAGAGAAAGAACACACAACAGCAAAAAGATAGGCATGAAGAATCCTATGATGTGTTCTAGATTTTGAAAGTGGAGCGTGTTTCTCTCCCACAAAAAGTAAGACAGGACCTAACTTGTTATGAACAGCAAGCAAAGCTAAAGAAACTAAAAATAAAACCTAAGAGCGAGACGCTCCAAGCATAGCACATAACGCATGAAGTGATAAAAATATAGTGAGACGAAGGACGAACTGATGATTGTTGATGGAGAAGGGGATGCACGGGGTCATCCCCAAGCTTAGACGCTTGAGTCTCCTTGAATATTTATTGGGGATGCATGGGGGCATCCCCAAGCTTGAGCGCTTGACACTCCTGGATCTTCTTTCATCATCTTCCATCGCACACTTGAAAACTCCCTTCATACATAACTCATCATAAGCTGATTAGAGAGGTTAGTACCCTTAATAAATAATTTGCCTCCACTGGATATAAAGATAATCTTGAAGAGCTACTGTTTCTCAAGAGTGCCAAAAAATGTGTGCAAAGAAAAAGCAAGCTTATGGTTTGCAAAAGTAAGGAGAGACAAAACGTGGCAGAATCTGTGAAAAACAGAACAGCAGGTAGTAAAAAAAATTTAGGGGCACTTCTGCAACTCAAATCAAAAAACTCAGAACATACAGAAGTTTAGTAATTGTATAGAGCATACTGTGTAAACATTTCAGGTCAAAAAGATGAACTGGGATTTTTATGGAATTTTTCTGGTCACGAGGACGGAATCTGTTTTCTGGACATCATGTCACAACTTTTACTTCCCTTGCCGTAAGAGGCTATAACTTGGCACAAAGATGAAAAATAAAGATACAATGATATTGCTACAGTAGTAAAAATCATCAAGACACAACAAAAGCAAACATAAAAACCTAAATTCGTTGCGGGCTGCCTCCCGAAAGCGCTTCTTTAAAGCCATTAGCTAGGTTTAAAGATTATAGAAGATGCTCTCACAAGAATAAGAATTTTGAAGCAAAAGAGAGCATCAAGAAGCAAATGTGAAACACATTTAAGCCTAACCCACTTCCTATGCATAGGCCTCTTGTAAGAAAATAAATCAAAGAAGCACAAAGTGACATGCATAGGAAGGTAGAACAAGAACAACTTCAAAATTTTCAACATGAAGAGAGGTGTTTTTGTAACATGGGAGTTTCTACAACCAAACTTTCCTCTCTCAAAGTAATTTTCAGTAGCATCATGAACAACATCAAGAATATAACTATCACATAAATCATGTTGTTCGTGACCTACAAGAACACGTGTATTGTTTTCAACACGGTTTTTAGGATGATAAGATAGATGCAACCCATCACATTGAGCCTTGATAAGAGCAAAATTCTCCGGAATAGTTGGAGACTTCAAAAGGATAATAGGGAAATCAAGTCTGGGTGCAACAACAATAATTTCATGCTTAACATAAGGAACTATAGCAAGTTCATCTTCGTAGGCATCATCCATAGTGGCATCTTGGCCATCAACAAAGCAAGTATCAAAATTTTCAGAAAGGGATATTTCAAGTGAGTCCTCGGAATCATGGGATTCCTCCTCAAAGCAATCATTGGCCTCTTCTTGGGCAGCAAGCATTTTATTTTTTAAATCCTCAATATAAGAATTGGAAGTATAATTCTCGAAGCAATAAGCAAGAACTGCAAAGTTTTCAGACTCGAAAATAGTATCGTGATACTTTTCAATCAAAGAAGCAATCTCATAGGCACCTTTGAGAGCAACAAACTCTTCAATCTTTTCAACATCAAAGTAATCATAAACACCTTTAGCATAAGAAGATAAGATCTCATTTTCATTAAACTCACATTGGAAAGGGAGGTGTTTATGATCTATATTAGAACAGCAAGTGAAATCATAAATGTGGCACAAAAGTTTAGCATGGCAATACAAAACATGTATTTTATCCCATAAGTGTTTCCCTTTCTGAGATAGGCGGTGCCGCGTATAATGAGCATGCTCATCCAATGATTTTCCCTCAACCAAGACGGTTGGGTTTTTAGCACGAGCACAAATTGATCGAAGACGAGCCAAGTGAAACATGTCCATCCTACCATATTTGGGTGGTTCAGCACCCATGGTAAAGATAGCATCAGCAAGCAAGGTAACAGGTATTTTTGGTATTTTTGATAAAAGACACAAAAGTAAAAACTGAAAGGTAAACTAACAAGACTAAAAAACAAAGGTAAAGGGTAGTGTGCAACTCCCCTATCTTAGCACTTGGAGTCCCCGGCAACGGCGCCAGAAAACTTTGCTTGATGGCTTCTCGCCCCCTTCGTTGGTTACCCCAAGTGGAGGGTTGAGATGTAGTGCAGCAGCAGTTTTCCCTCGGTGAAGATACCAAGGTTTGTCTCCAGCAGGACTCCAGAGATGATAAGTAGGTGTCAGCGGCGCAACTGACGCGGACCTGCACACAGACACAGATAACTTTTTTCCCAACGAAGTTTAGAGAGGTTGTCAATCTCTCTGGTCTTGTTGTTTACAAAGGATAAAACGCAAGGGATAATAATAGCAACTTGAAAGTAAATGCAGAAAAGTAAATAAAGCGTGGAAACAATGATAAGGATATGGACCGGGATACGTGATGTTCTCTAGTGATGTCTCTCTCCCAAAAGACGATAAAATTGCTATGCGAGGTAAACAAATTACAAAAAGGCAATTGACAGGATTATGAACGCACCGCAATGCTAACTATGCTACAAAAGAAAGGAAGAGGTTCAAAAGCACAGGGAATACGCCAAGGTAAGTAGACCTAAATCCATCTGCATCTACTACTAATCATCCACCTTGAGATATCTATACAGAACATCTCGCTGGTATTAAGTTGCGAGCCCCACCCAAAGTGTAAACCCAAAGCAACAGACAACTGCATTAAAAAGAACTCTGCGTAAAGTAAACAATCCTTGTAACCACGGTTACAAGCACCGTTGTTTTCCCCCTTGTGGCAACAGCACATCCCCTAGACTCTTGTTTCTGTCACTCAAGCGTGTCATCGGGGGGCATGAACCCACAATCTAGCACAACGCTCCCTCTTGGATTCACTACCTACTACTTGGCCAAAGAAATAAACAGCAACGGGGAACATGCAAGAATTACTTAGGAACAAAAATATAAGAGATAAAAACCAAATATATTACTCAATCACAATCTGAACATAATCTCGTAATCCATCAGATCCTATCAAACTAAACATAGCAATAGCAGAAATATTACAAAGGTACCTTCATCATGTTGGGCAGCTCACGAGGTCTAAACAATGAAGATCAAAGAGGGGAGGAGAACATCACATAACTACTGATCACGGACCCAAGGTCCAAGGAAAACTACTCACGAGACATCCGGGGAGCATCCATGCTGTAGAGGAGACTCCCGGAGGTCAATCTTCCCTCCGGCAGGGTGCCGGGAAGAGGTCTTCTGGTGCTCCCGATCTTCGGAAGCTCGGCGGCGGCGGAACAGAGGCGAGTTCGCGGAATAGGGTTCTGCTTCTGGAGTTTCCCCGTGACGGGGGATAAATAGGCGAAAGGGGGCAGCCAGAGGTGGGCCAGGGGCCCAGGCGCCCCCCTGGGGCGGCCAGGGGTGGGGCCGCGCCGGGTGGCCGCCTGGGCCCCCCTGGCTCACCTCTGGCCCCTCCCGGGCTCTTCTCGAAGCTTCCGTCACGCTGATTTTTTATCTGAATTTTCCCGATTTTTTCTGGCACTTTTTATATGGGGGAAAACTGAAATAGAAAAACAGCAGAAAATAGGAACTGGCACTAGGGTGCACTTAGTTAATAGGTTAGTCCAAATATGATAAAAAAATGTATGAAAGTGTATCTAGATCATAGCTATATCACACGAAACATGCATGGAGCAAGCAGAAATTATAGATACGTTTTGGACGTATCAGTACTCCTTCAAGAATTTGATTTGCAGATTGTCGATAGGAAAGGAGCGGACAATCCGGTGGTGGATAATCTTTCAAGGATGGAAGATATACCGCATGATCCCATTCCAGTCAACGACAGTTTTCTAGACGAACAACTAGCTGTTGTTAAAGTAAAATCTCTCTCCGATCCTTGGTTTGCAGATTATGCTAATTTTATCGTTGCAAAGTTTTTGCCTCCAGGTTTAACATTTCAGCAAAGGAAGAAGTTCTTTCATGATTTGAGGCATTACTCTTGGGATGACCCACATCTTTTCAAAGAAGGTCCAGATGGGATCGTGAGAAGATGCCTACCGGAACACGAGCAGAAGGACATTCTCAAACAATGTCACGACAGTCCATATGGAGGACATCATGTTGGTGAGAGGACCGCACATAAGGTTCTTCAATCAGGTTTTTATTGGCCTACTCTCTTTAAAGATGCTAGAAATTATGTTTTATCATGTGATAAGTGTCAGAGAGTTGGTAATATTAGTAGAAGGAATGAGATGCCTATGAATTACTCTCTAGTGATTGAGCCTTTCGATTGCTGGGGTTTTGATTTTATGGGTCATTTTCCTTCCTCACACAAGTACACTCACATTTTAGTTGCTGTTGATTATGTAACCAAGTGGGTAGAGGCAATCCCCACTGAAAGTGCTGACCACAAGACATCTTTGAAAATGCTCAAGGATGTAATTTTTCCTAGGTTTGGAGTACCCAGGTACCTCATGGCTGATGGGGGTTCACACTTTACACATGGAGCTTTTAGAAAATCTTTAGCCAAGTACGATGTCAATCATAGAATTGCTTCACCGTACCACCCTCAAACTAGTGGGCAAGTTGAGCTCACCAATAGAGAGATCAAGTTGATCTTACAGAAGACAGTCAATAGAAATAGCAAAGATTGGTCAAATAAGTTAGGAGATGCTTTGTGGGCGTATAGAACTGCTTACAAAAACCCCATGGGAATGTCTCCCTATAAGATGGTCTATGGAAAGGCTTGCCATCTGCCATTAGAATTAGAACACAAAGCTTTCTGGGCTATTAGAGAGCTTAATGCTGACCCGAAATTAGCTGGTGAAAAGAGTCTCATGAACTTGACTTCTCTAGATGAGTGGAGAAGTGAAGCTTACGAGAGCGCTAAAATGTTCATGGAAAAGGTAAAGAAGTGGCACGATAGGAGGATTCTGAAACGTGAATTTAATGTTGGTGATAAATTTTTGTTGTTTATATCCCGTTTCAGGTTTTCTCCAGGCAAACTACTTTCTAGGTGGGAAGGGTCATTTCATATTGAAGAAGTCTACCGCTCGGGTGCAATCAAGATTAACAATTTCGAAGGCACCAAACCTCAAGTGGTGAATGGGCAAAGACTTAAGCATTACATAGCAGGAGATCCTGTCAATGTGGATGTGGATTTGGTATGCACAAAAACTCATGAAGAACATGTTGCAGCCCTGTTCCAGACACCAGCAGGAGCAGAATAAGGAAATGTATGTATTACGGTAAGGAAACATCGTGAAACCGCCATAAAACTTCCAGAATACGAGTTTTTGCAAAATATAGAAAATTTGAGGCCGAAGTGGAGCCGGAGACCAGCTCCAGGGAGCCCAGGCGCCCCCTGGAGCGGCCCCACCCCTGGCTGCGCCGGGAGGCCGCCTGGGCACCAAGGAGCCCATCTCCGATTCCACTTTGACCCGTTACCTTCCTTTCTGTGCAGAAATTTTTGCTATATATTTTCCTGGATCGTTCCGGCAACGTATCTCACGATTTCGTGTGTTTTCTTTTCGAGTTGTTCTGCCAGGAAAGTTTTCAGCTAGACCTAGGTGCCATGGCTTCCCCAAGTTCCCGGAAGGACAAGTTCATCGTCAACGTCATCAACCCTTACCTCGCTGAGGTGAAGAAGCACCCCCAGATCCTTCGTGTGGAGGAAGGTGACCTCCACAAGGAGGATCTGAAGGGACCAGTCAAGGAGGGGAGCACCGAGGAGCGGCTGAAGGAGGTGGAACATGAGGTCTTCAAGTTCAAGAAGATGGTGGAGCGTGGTGTTGAAGCTAACTTTGACATCATGAATGAGATAGAGGATTCCCACAAGAAGGAGATGAAAGAGATGTGGTCAAGTTTGGCCGCACTAGAAGAAAAAGTTTATGGACTTCAGGCACAGATCTATGATCTTCAGAACCAGAACTATGAGTATGAACTAAAGTTTCTGCGCATGGGTTTGGGTGCTGAGTGCAGGATCCTAGAGACGGGAATGTCTTTTGAGACTGGAGAACAGCTGCCATGGAAGCGCTTCGTCAAGGATTACGTGACCGACAAGAATAAGGATGAGGAGTAAATCTCCTTGGGTAATGGCATCCCCTTAGCTTGTTCCAAGCTTGGGGGAGTGCCCTGTCACAACCCTAGTTTTGGTATGTGCTTTTATTACTAGAAATAATTGCATCATGTTTAAATTTCTTGGTTTAAGAATTGGGGATTTGGAAAAGCCTCAAAAAGAATTAAATAAAAGGCCAGATAAAAAGTTTTTCCAAAATTCCTCCAAACAATTTTGAAAAGTCCTATAAATGAGTATGATCATTTTAAAAATGATTTGGGGTCAAACCCATACTCCTGGATTTTTCAAATATTCAAACAGAGGCTTGGAAATTAAATTTAAATGCTATTTGAATTGGATTCAAATAATTTGAATTCCAAAAATCTTCAAAACTTGGGAGTGACTAGTACTAGGTCACATATGTCCAAGATAAAAATTTGAGGATTTTATAAAATGAATTGATATTTAATTCAATTCAAAACAAATATTACAGAAAACAAAACAAAAGAGAAAAGAATAAAAGGGCCGAAGCCACCCACCTCTCTTACCTCCGGCCCACCTGGCCCAAGCGCAGCAGAAGCCGGCCCAGCCTGCCAGGGGCAGGGGCGTCTTCAACCTCTGCCTTCTGGCAGAGGCGTGGCGCGCATGCCCGCCGCGGCTGCCACGTCCTGCTCGCTCGAGGACCTCCCCGTCCTCATCCCCTCGCCAGGAGAAGCCCCCCGAAGCCCTCCCCCACTTCCCCTTCTCCCTGGACCTCTCCCCTCTCGCCTCGCCGTGTTCTCCGCCGCACCCGAGAAGAGTCGTCGCCGCTGTGCATGCGCCTGCGTGGCCAACGACGTCGAGCCGCCCCGCCGTGCTGTCCAGAAGACCCGCCGCGGTCGTCCACGCCATCTCGAGCTCCCAATCGAAGCCGCGGAGCTTCAGCCACGACGTCCGCGACCTCTGTGTCCTCCACGGCCGCCGGCACGCCGTCGCCAAATTCGACGCCGACGCAGCTCCTTCGACCCCGCTGTGCTCCTCTTCAGTCTCAGGGTGAGGCCCCGGTTCTTTACCCCCTAACCCTGCTCTCTCTAGCCCCCGGCGTCGCCAGCTCCGTCAAGCCCGAGCTCGGCCGCCGCGTCCCCCTGCTCGCCGGCGTGTTCTCGGCGTCCCCCTGGCCCCCCCATGGCGTCCACGTGAACCGCGAGTTCGAGAGGAGTCGAACGTCGCCTTCCCCGTGGCCTCCCGTGGCCGGAGCCGTCTTCCCGAGCGGACGCCGCCGTCTCCAGTGGTCGCAGGCGGCTAGCCGCCGGCCGGCTGGATTAATTAGGGGGCTAACCCCCTGATTAGTTAGGCCTTAGGCCACTGACAGGTGGGGCCAGCCCCCTCTGAATCAAATCAAAATTTTAATTAAAACGGGTTTTAGCCCAGAGTCATTGACAGATGGGCCCCGCACGTCAGTTTGACCAGTCAGCGCTTCATGACGCCTTGCTGATGTCATGCTTGCGCAATAATTCCTTTTCTATTTAACGGAATTTCCAGAAAATGCTTAAATCTTTGAAATTCAATAACTTTTAAACCATAACTCCACTCAAATAAATTATGTATGAAAAATCATCAGAAAAATGCAAGGATTCCAAATATCACACTTTCATAGATGAAAAACACATCTATGATGATGAACCAGTAGCATTTAGCTATATGGCTTATTTGGAATAATTCAAATTAAATGTTTAAACCATTTCAAATTAAATCTTTGCAATGCCAACCTTATCACATGAACATCAGAGGCATATCATACACATGACCACATGGTTTACCATGTCCAAACATTAGCAAATGCAACTTGGGATATTTTGAATAACATTTGGAGTTTGAATTTGAATTTCTTATTCAAATCAACTTCAATTAACTTGTTGCAAATTGAACATAGATCACATCAGTACCATGCCATGTTTCATTCTTGAATGTGCATTGCAATGTGATGTTTATACTTTGTTGTCTCGGTGTTTGCTTCTTCTCGATAGATCCATCGCCGGACGTAGTCCCTGTTTTTCTCCGAAGAGTGGCACCCCGAGTCTCGACAATAAGGCAAGCAAATCCCCTTTGATCATATCTATAAAAACCCAATTTCCCTCTTGTTCTCTTATGCATGATTAGGTGATTCACATGTTACCGTTCTTCCGCTAGTTGAACCCATCCTTTGCATGACCTATCCTTGCTACCACAGTATTAAGCAAACCTCAACCTAGCAGATACAAGATTGTTTGTGCTCATCATGTGGCCCTTCATCCATGTTATGCTATGCCATGCTAGAGTTGTTTGCAATGGAGCTGATCCATCGGGTGATGTATCGGGATGGTAGTGGACACATGCAACAAGGTGGTAACGTGTTGATGAAGTCACCCTAATATAAGTGAACAATGAGAGGCTGTGTAGGAGTACACAGTGGGTTGTCTCATTTACACTGCCCTAGGCCCCGAGTTCTTGTGTTGTGATCCAAGACACAGATTACTACCACATGTTGGGCTCATTGACCCCTCTCGACCTATTAACTCACCCCGACTAAGGTCCAGGATTCGCATGGGTTAACTTTATTCTATTTTCTTTCCTAACGTAGCACGGTTTTAGGCAAGCGCAGTACCATCCGTCGAGGTGGGCTTGTCGGACCGTCCATACATCGTCTGGGTCCTGAACGGAAACCCCGGCCGGATTCCCGATTGGGGTACAACTCAGATAGGCGATTCCCTGGACTAGAGTTGGAGCCATGAGGTAAGTGTCGTGGTACTATCCCCGCCGACACCGCTTGAAGGTGACGAGTTCTAGGCGATAAGTGGTAGCTACGTATGTGAAGAAGTACACCCCTGCAGGGTTAATGAACTATTCGAATAGCCGTGTCCGCGGTTATGGACTGCTTGGAGATCTTTACTTGATTATTAGACAACTCAAATGGATACTCTAAAATTCGCAAGATAAGTGTGAGTGCTTTGGGTTGCTTCCTCGTGGGGAAGTCGAGGAAGGATCCATGGATGTGTATTGATGTGGTGATCAAGATTAGATGGACTCGTGTGCGCCTCTCATCTCAACTCTATGTAGTCGTAGTACAGGATAGCCAAGTCTAAGCTTTCTGCAGTACAACCCCACTTGCCTTTACCTTGATACCTGAGCATGAGTAGTATAGTTCTGACGTAAGTCTTGCTGAGTACGACTTTGTACTCACGTTTTCTTATTCTATGTTTTAGAGACGAGACCACTGACCCTGATGGTGGCCTCCCCCTTCAAGCTCGACATCGACGAAGTTATGTAGTCCCAGACAGCAGCCTGGTCCCTCTGGAGGGTCGTTGTGTTTTCTTAAAGGCTTCTTAAGCCATTTGTTAATCTTGTCTTTACTAAGACATAATTTGCTTCCGTTGTTGTATGATGTAATGTTGGATCACAGTGATGTGATCTCTGTTTGTAACACTACTATATCTGCTCTGTTTAGCAGATGCAATAAAGCTATGAGTTTGTAGAGTTCATGTTATGTTACCTGCTGTTATACACTTGGCATGCATGCTGCGTGTATGTTTATATCATGCATGTCATGTGTGGGGTTCGATACCTTAGTTGTGTTCTCGCCGGCGGTCTTTTATACACCAAGTGTCCCTTAGATGTGCGCAGCTTGGGGCATCGCGATGCGATTGCTCGTGACTCTGTCACGTGGCACACTTTGTTGTATGATTGAGCCCGCCCGAGACCCCGACTAAGAGATCGGGCTGGAGTCTGTTTATGTAAGTGTTAGGATTCAATCGATAATATGGTTGAGGCGACTTGTCTATGAGTATGGGATTTCAACACCCATAATCATTTAGACTTGTGAGAGGACGATGAGGACCCATCCCAGTTGATCATCCGGGCCTGGATGGGATGCCCCTCACGTCCGAGCTTTCCGAGAGTGTCGTGTACTTGGCCTTGTCTGCTTAGACAAGTGGGTATGGCTCTCGGCTCTCCATATGATTGAATTGTGACTGGAATTACATATGCAGACCCCGGGTCCCGACATGCCCGGTATTTTTATCTTTATCTATGTCTTTTAGAGTCAAGTAGAGTCGTATCATGTCTAGGGAAGTTATCTTATAAAATAGGTGTTTTCTTTGAGGTCTATTACTCCTTTTTGGAAAGTTATGTATCCGTGAGTGTGGAGTCGTCTATAATGGAATATGAATGATTAGTCTATTGATCCCTTCGCTGCACTCGGTATTCTCTTCATGAAATCGACCTCGTGATGATTCTTATGGGAGTATTGACCTTATATCAGGTATGGCTTTGAAAACTTCATTTAATCTTTGCAAACATAGCTTTGGTCATAACAACAAGCATGTTATTTTTCTCAAAGTAGCGACATAGAAAAACCCTCTTTGTTATTATGCTTGTAGTGTTATGTTGACAAGGAAGACAACTTGATGTGCTATGCTTGTTTTAATGTTTATGCTTTATATTGCTTTGCATCCAAGTCATCATCAATTGTCTGTTCTCTCAAAGCCTTTGCTAGCCAAACCTCCGTACTAAGAGGAATTCTTCTTGTGCATCCATACCCTGAAACCAGTATCTTCCATATGAGTCCACCATACCTTCCTATTCGTGGTATTACACTACCACTCCTAAAGCATAGAATTTTTGTGTTATCCTTAGATGTTAAAATTCTTCTATTTTGTGCCCCTGTTTTAGCTCATGAGGAAGTAGTAGTTAATTCATGGCCTTCTTAAGTTGGACAAGTTTTACCCCGGGATTGCATTTCTAATCTTCAAACCCTTAATACGAGGAGGAACTGGCATGAGTGCGCCCAGCTCACAAAAGATAATACAACAAACAAACCCTCCTTCACGCTTTGTTCATGAGAAATAAGAAAACTTTGGCAGTGATAAACAAAGGAGATTGCGGGGATGTGATCGTCCCTGTTTGGGAGTCGTTCCGCGAAACTTGTCCAATCTGAGAAGCAATTGAGTTATCTATTAGCATTCGTTGACAAATCATGCACCTCTCAAAACTTGTTTTCATTCTGTTTGATTTAAGGATAGCACTTGAGTTTTCCCTGCTTGCCTTTAACAAGGCTTTTTCCCTTTACTTTTATGTTGAGTCAGTTTTCCCTACTTCCTCCTTTCCCAAAGAGAACAGACACTTGATGCTGATGAAGATTCATTCATATAATGCTGCATTAAAGTTTTGCCATGCCATATCATTGTTGACATTATCTCTTGATAAGTAAGTTGTTTGCAAAAGCATTTTCCAAGCAAACATCTTCCTTTGTGTTAGCATTTTCACTTCATGACTAATAGCTTGTTCTTTCAAAAAGTTCCAAATTGTCTCTTCAAATTATAAAGAGAAAGAGCAAAGGTAAAAGCTTTTAGTTGTCCCTTGACCAAATGACTTGTTTGCCATGATTTGATGAGTTTCCTTAGCCCTACTTTTGATTATAATTTTTATTACTCTTTCATAAGGGCCTTATGAGTTGGAGATTGTTGTTTAGGATGTTTGAGTTTGGTGAAAAGATCATGATGCTTCTTGTCCGTATTTTATTTATCGACACTTCACTCTCTAAACTTGTGGACAGGTTTACCGAGCTCAGTTTTCGCTTGTGGAAAAGCGAGGTCTAAGCCTGGGGGAGTTGATACGTCCAAATTGCATCACTATTTTATATCGTAATTTATCCTTATTCATTGATATATTTCACATTACGATGATGTTCTTATGTTTTTTTGGCTTATTTTCACAGTTTGCAACTTTCCGGTGCCGAAGCAGCAAACGCAGGATTCAGCGGTAAAAAGTGGACGCTGAGTTGCTAAAGAAGAATACCTCCAAATTACCTGAAAATCGACGGGGGTCATTTTCCAGAAGATTAACGAAGACTCGCCGAAGAGGGGCCAGAGGGGGGCCACAGGAGCCCCAGGCGGCCACCTGGCGCGGCCCCACCCCTGGCCGCGCCGGGATGGCGCCTGGAGCCCTGGGGCCACTCCCGGATCCCCCCTCTGGCCTATATACCCCTCGTTACGTGAAAACCATAAAAAGAGAAGCTTTCACAGAGTACCTCCGCCGCTCCGTGGCGGAAACCTACAGAGAAGAAAAGGGCTCTCCGGCGGGAAGATTCCTCCGAGGAGATCACCTCCCGGAAGGGGAGATCATCGCCATTGTCATCACCATCGTCAAGGGCATCATCAAGATCATCATCAACATCATCCCCAAGATCAGCACCATCTCCACCACCATCCAATCTCACCTCACAAGTCTACCTTGTGTTGTAATCCGTACTATCTATCCTCTCTACTCTACCGGTGTTGATTACTACTTTGTGGTGAATGCTATTGTGTTTTGTTGGAGAAATACCATTATGTCCATATTGTTTATCATATATTTATCACCTCTAATCATGATCTCTTTTATGTCTTGTGAGTAGTTACTTTAGTTCTTGAGGACATGGGAGAAGTCTAGTTGTTAGTAGTCATATGATGTTGAAGTAATTTGTGTTGTTTGATATTTAAGTTGTGTTGTTATTTTCCTAGTGGTGTTGTGTTGTTAATTTCTATCTTGTATTTTCGGATGCTTGCAAGATGTTTAATCATAAGAGTGCACTTATCTTATTCTAGAAGGTGTGCTAGCATAGCACCCACTCAACACTTATCAGCTCAACACTTGTTATCGATACGGAATATGGCGAAAGCACGTGACTACCTCCCCATGTGTCCTCAAGAACGCTTTAGTCTTTATAAGTTCAGTTGTCAGGCTTATCCTTTGCTCAAAGGATTGGGACACTTGCTCCTCCCGAGTGCTATTTACTTTGCTTGCTTTTATCTTATTGTTGCTTATATCGAAAACCCCTAAAAAGTTACCTTTCAGTGCTTGCAGTTATTCCTTGTCCAAAATCATCTATCAATACCTTTCGCTCCTCGTTGGGTTCGACACTCTTACTTATCGAAAACACTATAGTAGATCCCTTTACTTTGAGGGTCATCAGTATGCGACGCCAGGAAGACGCCACCGTGGTCATCTGAAAAGATCAGCAGGAATTTCTCCCAAGCACGTAGCGGATCCAGAGAGTCAGCATGCCACCATCCAGGAGGAGTCAAGGGTGTGGCAGGCGAGGAGAGTTGGCATCGAGCGGCGCACCGAAAAGTGGATATCGGGTGGATCTCGCGGAGGGGAGAGTTAGAGGTGGGGTACAAATCGACTTCACGGAAACTTAGGAGCAGGAGGAGGGAGGCGAGGCAAGTGAGGCGAGGAAGCCGGTGAAAGGTCGCCACGGCCATCGCCAGACGTCCGCAGCCAGGTCGTGACCACCCGAGGTCACCCCACCTATGGATGAGCAGTACGCAGCGGATTCGGGCAGAGCCACCTGATACGTCCAAAATGCATCACTATTTTATATAGTAATTCTTTCTTATTCATTGATAAATTGATCAGAAAAATATAACGAATACAGATACGCTATATGTATACCAACCATACCCCTCTAACACACCGAACATCGAACCGCCCCCTCCGGACCGTCTGTCCAATGATTTGTCCGGTACTGTCAAAGTATCCGAATGAATTTATTACAAACACGAAAGTTGTTCGTATTGTTTCAACTAGCACGGTTACACCATCCACACGTTTGTCGGATGTCCACGACACCTCCGGCATGAACCCTTCCCCCTCCGGACACCCTGTCCGGTAATCACCCGGAGCCGGTATTTCCTCCCCAGATGAATTCCCGCTCCGAGCCTAATACATTGTACTGCGTTAGAACACCGTTAACATTGCGTTTGCCATGTCTTGTATTTGTTTTGCTATTATTTTCGTGTATTTACTATTTCTCCCACCCCCCTCTCTTATTGTCCGGTAGTCCCGACTACCGCTGCCAATGCCCCGGTGATCGACTACGTCGTCGACGACCGTACCCCTACAACCGTTGAGCTTCCAGGAAAGCAGAGCCATTATCTTCCCCAGATATCGCCTACCTTTCCGTACTTTCTTGCACTAGGCATTGTTACTGCTGCTGCTACGATTACAATCCTATTCAATTGCATAGCCTGTTTTTGTTGCCCCTTGATGTACCTTCCTTTATCCTATGCTGCCTATTATAATTATGCATTATTCAGCAGTGAGCCCTGCGCATTGTTAGCTAGGATTAGTTAGCGGGCCGTGATCTCTTTGGGAGTGAACACGGATACGATATATTAACTGTAACAGGTACGGTACAATGCAGACACCGCCTAAGGTCCCCTAGCTCGGCTCTGCCGAGCCACAATCAAGTGTGAGCTATCGAGGAGTAATCCTCGTACCTCCACTCGTTGTTGACTCTGTATAGCCGCTCTAGGTACCTGAGTAACGGTTGTTCTTAAGGTAAGAAGTCGGGCGACCCAACAGTGCCCGCGAGCGGTATTGCGTCGGGAACGACAGGGAGGGTACGACCGACGTTACTGGCGCGCTTGGCCCCTGTTCGTATCTCGCGAGAGTTACCAAAAACCACGAAAGTCGAGCTCTACCCAGAGCACACGCGAGACAAGGTAAGGAGACGGTTCACCTTGTTGGTAACCGCAGAGACTTGGTGGGACGACAGGGCAGGCACCGATGTACTGCTGGTCCTGACTGCTGTCGTTGTCCGCGGGTCAGTTAAGTCGAGGCAACGATAACGGTTGTCACGCAGGTTAATTAAAATTCTAAATGGTTCGGCGGATGTCTTGAGTAGCCTTTTGGCTTATACGCACTACCTACACGTGGGATAAGGAGTGTGGGATCCCCTTCATCGTAGTCTCGTTTGAGGGTCTTCAGACGTCAGCAGTATCGCGGGCTGATTGCCGGGAAGTGGTGTTGTCTTCTCTTGCTCGAGCGGTGTATTTGTATTTGCTTTGATTTTTCTTCACCGGCCAGTCACGCACCGTGCAGGAGTACGTTCGGTTTATGGTCCAAAGCCCGGCGTACATAGGATATAGTCCGGCGGATGACCTCTCTGTTGATTGCCGAAGGATGGACTACTTTGTGTCGGATAGCTTTGGTGGAGCGTTCCCTAACAAGGTTCCCGCCACCCTGGAGATCCGAGCGTCGTAGAGTCACGCCAGTGCACCCCTGCAGGGAAGATTAATCTATTCGAATAGCCGTGTCCACGGTAACAGGATGCTTTATGCTAAAGCTGGATCTTACCACTACGAACTACTACTATTAAACTGTATGGTTCCTGGTCTTCTTCCTCGCAGGGAGTCGAGGAAGGGAACTCGGAGGCATTATTATTATTAATTATTACAACTTACTATTATACAATGCTGCAGCAACTTCTGCTCCATTGTTATTACATTCATATTACTGAACTATTGGCTGATTCTCTTCTCATGCTGCAAGACACGTCAGAAGATGCTAGTCTTCGATAGGCCTAGCTTCTTACCCTTATTCTGATTTCTACCTTGCAGTCCACTATATACAGCCTCCCCTTTCCATTTGATACAATGCATAAATGCTTAGTAGCGGACGTAAGACTCGCGGGTATACTAGATACTCACCCTTGCTTTATTTCCCCCTTTATGTTTTTCCTGATCGGCCGCTGCAGTCGACGTTGGAGCCTTGGAGTCCAGGAGCAGGAGATCTTCGATGCCGACCACCGCAACATGAAGATCCCCGATGCCTTCTACGACGTCGAGTCCCCCGTTGACCAGGAGTAGTTTGGAGGTTCCCGGGCAGGAGGCCTCGCCTTTTCGATCTGTTGTTATTTGTGCTAGCCTTCTTAAGGCAACCTTGTATTCTTGTGTATGTACTCAGATACTATGGCTTCCGCCGACTTTGTGCTCTCGAGCTGTTGTATTCGAGCCCTCGTGGCCCCTGGCTTGTATTAAACAGCTTGTATTATTTTATTTTGTAGAGTTGTGTTGTGATATCTCATCGTGAGTCCCTAATCTCGATCGTGTACCTTGCGTGTATGATTACTGTACACGGTCTGATTTTGGGGGCGTCACATCACATTAGGCCGCTGATGCCTATTGTCGTTGTATGGAAGAAAATAAGTTCAATATCGAATATTCACATCTGGTCCCGAGCTCAGCTGCACACGCTTTCAGAGCCAACCAGTTATCATGTATGCCTCGATTATTTTACTATTTCCAATTGTTCATATATGTTGTATATGCCAAACGTTTTAGCTGAGTTGGTTGTTTGGACTCGACGGAACCGTTCACCACTGACGGCCCGATTGACGGCTACCCATCCCCATCCCGCACCGCTATTTTCCCCATCCCCGCTACCTAATCCTCTCCGCTCCTGCCGAGCTTCCATTTTCCCACTCTCCTTGTCGCCGTCAGCGATCCACCCAAACCATGTATGCGTCTTCCTCCTCACCTACTCCGCTCAGCAGCAAGTTTTGCTAAGCCTCATCGATTGTCCGTTCTGTGGGAAGAATCTCGTCACCAGCATATCACGAACGGGGCAGCAGCCGGGCTACAAATGTGTGGATTATGATATAAGCGCGACATGAACCCTAGATGTATCGATTGATACGTATCAAACGTATCTACTTTTCCAAACAATTTTTCTATTGTTTTGCCCTCATTCTTGCATGATTTGAGCTAAACTAACCCAGACTGACGTTGTTTTCAGCAGAGCTGCCTGTATAGTTTTATGTGCGCAGGAAAATGGATTTTTGGACATCTCAGAAAATTCCCAGAAAAATACCAAAAAATCCACGCACCCAAAGGAGCCCGGAGCCAGAAGATGGGCCGGAGGGCAGCCAGGGGGGCCCAGGCGCCCTATGGACGCGGCCAGGGGTGGGGTCGCACCGGGAGGCCGCCTGGGCGACTCCCCCCTCCCCTAGTGCCCTACTCCGTCTCCTATTTATTCTCGTGACGGGGAAACTCCAAAACAGAAGTCGCTTTTCCACAATCCGTCGCGGAGCCGCCGCCAACCTCTGTTCTTCCTCGGGGGGGCTAATCTTGAGGCTGATTTGGCCTCCGGAGAGGGGAGATCGTCGCCATCACCATCACCACTCCATCCTTCCTCCATGACTTCTCTTCACATGTGTGAGTAATTCCCTGATGTAGGCAAAGGGGATGGTAGGGATTGGATGAGATTGATCATGTAATAGTTCGTCAGATTGTTGGGGGCATGTTGCCTATCATCTACTTTGGTGTTTATCATCTTTGCTACAACTTGTTGTTCTTAATTCTTGTCACTTTGGGCCCGAGTGCCATGTTTTTAGATCTGAACCACTTATGTTTTCATGAGTTTATTTATGTTCAAGATCCTATCTATGAGTTGTATGCACCTATTATGGTCCGGAACCGGCGATCCCAAAGGTGACAGCTTGGGACACCAAAGGGGATGGTCCATAATTTGAGGATTACATGTATCCATTGAGTTTATTGCTTTGTTCCGGTACTCTTTGACAGGAGCACCTTAATCTCCATAAATTCCATTTGGCCCCGTTCGTAGCGGGATGGTAGGACAAAAGATGTTGTTCAAGTTCTTATTGCAAGAACGCACAACTACCTATGGGATACATGCCTAGTGTTTGATATCTGCCTAGATGATCATTGCTTTTCTGTGTGCCTTGCCCCGTGTTAGAATTTATTACATGTTCATTCTTATTCATGCAGCGTCCGACCATCCATCTCCCTAGCCTACAGTATTTTAATCCTGTTGGTTACTACTAGTTTACTTTTGTTGTTATCATTATCACTATCATATCACAGTTGCTATTAATACTTTGTTGCAAGCAAGCATATTTCAGGTGCGGTTGAATTGACAACTCAACTGTCAAAGCTTATAAATACTCTTTGTGTCCCCTTGTGTCAAATCAATAAATTGGGTTAACTTACCCGCGAGAACACTACAATCGATCCCCTATGGTTGAGGGTCATCAAGTACTGTTTTCTGGCGCCTGCCGGGGACCATAGCAATATTTACAAGTCTACTTAAAGTATCCTTCCTGCCACACTTCATCTGCTATGGGTAAGAAAAGAGACCCCAAGGTTCCGATCCTACCATCCACTACAAGAAAAGGTACCGTTCTGAGTACCAGTGCTACGCTTGATTCACCTTCCGTTATAAGTAAGTTTGCTTCACCACTACCATCACATGCTACTTCTACTGAGTCTGTTACTATGTCCGATACTTTTGATGATGCTTCCACTACTCTTGATGATGATAATTTTCTTGGTCACTGATGGCAAGAGAGTGTTAATACTCTTCAAGCCTAGTTGGTTACCCCAAGTGCAGGGTGAGATATAGTGCAGCGGCAAGTTTTCCCTTGGCAAAGATACCAAGGTTTGTCTCCCGTAGGACTCCGAAGGATACAAGAAGGTGGTAAAGTGAACAATGGCGCCGAGGTTGCTAGATTCACCTGGACCTGCACATAGATACAAATAACTTTTCTCCGAACGAGTACAGAGGAGTTGTCAATTCCTCCGGCCTTGTTGTTTACAAAGGATCAACGCAAGAGATAAAAGTGGAACTGAAAGTAAAGACTGAAAGTAAACTAAGGGTGTAAATAATAATGTGAAGATGGACCGGGGTCCCGTGATTTTCACTAGTGATGTCTCTCTCTCAAAAGACGATAAAAGTTCTAGCGAGGTAAACAAATCACAGCTGGGCAATTGGCAGAATTATGAAGGCATCGCAATGATAACTATGTTGCAAAGAAAGGAAGGGCTCAAAAGCAATGAGCAGTACGCCAAGGTAAGTAGACTGAAATCCAACTGCATCTACTACGAATCATCCACCTTGAGATATCTATCCAGAACATCTCGCTGGTATTAAGTTGCGAATCCCACCCAAAGTGTAAACTCAAAGCAACACACAACTGCATTAAAAGAACTTTGCGTAAAGTAAACAATCCTTGCACCCGCGGGTACAAGCACCTTTGTTTTATCCCTGGTGGCAACAACACATCCCCTAGTCTCATGTTTCTGTCACTCAAGCTAGACATCAGGGGGCTGAACCCACAATCAAGCATAACGCTCCCTCTTGGAGTTGCAAGCAAACTACTTGGCCAAGGAAAAATACTACAACGGAGAACATGCAAGAATTTACTCAAGAACAAAATATAAAAGAGAAGAACCAAATATATTACTCATCACAATCTGAACATAGTCTCATAATCCATCAGATCCCAGCAAACTCAACATATCAACAGCAGAAATTACAATAGTGCCTCGATCATGTGAGGCAGCTCACAAGGTCTCGAAAGTGGAAGCACAAAGAGGGGAGAGGTACATCACATAGCTACTGGTCACGGACCCATGGTCCAAGGGGGACTACTCACGACACATACGGGAGGCGTCCATGGCTATGGATGGTCTCCCGGAGGGGGTTCCTCCTCCCGGCAGGGTGCCGGGGCAACTTCTCCAGGCAGCCCCGATCTTGAAACGGCGGCGGCGGTACAGAGGCGAGTTCGCGAAAAAGAGATCGATATTAGGGGTTTCCACCCCGAGGGCTAAATATAGGCGGAGGGGCATCGAGGGGACCTACAGGGCAGCCAGGAGGCCCCCTGGTGCGGCCTAGGGTGGGGCCGCGCCAGGGACCCTTCTGGAGTCCCTGTGGTGGGCCCCTCCGTTGCCTTGGTGATTCCGGAAGCTTCCGGGTCGCTGATTTTTTATCTGTTTTTTCGGGATTTTTTAAAGCACTTTTAATGGCCGGGAAACCTGAAATACAAAAACAACAAAAAACAGCAACTGGCAGCTGGGTGCACTGGGTTAATAGATTAGTCCAAATATGCTCAAAAGTGTATGAAAGTTCAAGCAAATCATGGCAAAGTCACACAAAACATGCATGGAGCAAGCAGAAATTATAGATACGTTTGGGACGTATCAACATCCCCAAGCTTAATTCCTTCTCGTCCTCGAGTAGGTAAATGATAACAAGCATAATTTCTGTGGTGACATGCCACACAACCATATAAGGACTTTTAAGTAAAGCAACCAAACCATGCAATTCAATTCAAGTCTTAACAAGCAAGAGTCTATATTAGCATTGACACAAGCAACAAAAGAACAAAAGGTGCAAGAGCTCTCGCTGTCCGTGACTCGAATGTCTCCAGATGGTGTTTGCGTGCAAGCAGGGGACTGGGAAAAAGAGAGAGAAAAGGTTGTTGAGAACAACTACCTACTAAAGTTTCACACCTAGTCTCCTTTGGATTCTTATCTGGACTCGTCCCCAGACCACTAGCCAGGTACAAGTCAAACTGATCCACTCCCTTTCGATATTTTGAGCACTCATGCAATGGATTAGCGTGAGAAAGAAAGTTGACACCTAAAAGGCGAAACAAAAAGAAGGTGGAGGAGGAAGACAAAAAGTTGTGAAAGGCTCACATCAATGAGGACAATCATAGGCGAGAGAAGGCCATATGATAGATATGATGTGAGGAGTAGGGATTGCCATGCAACGGATGCACATGTGAGCTAAAAGCTCTCCAAGGAAACTAGTGGGGGTGCATCTAACTTGTTTGCTCAAGAAGACCAAGAGCTCGTTTGAGGAGACTCATCATTGGAATATACAAGCCAAGTTCTATAGTGTGAAGGTCCCCACATAGCTATATGCATGATGATGATCTCTATGGAGTACAAGGGATAGAGGATGAAGTACTAGTGTGGATCTCTCAAAATGAATAGTAGTGTGCCCCCTTCTCTCTTTCTATTTTTCTTTTTCTCTTTTTTCTATTTTTTGTATTTTTTTGGTGGCCTCAATGGCTCTTTCTATTTAACTCTCATTTGACCTCTTTGGGATCTTTTGATTTTGTCCTCTTTGGGATCTTTTCCTCACTTTAGGGGCAACACTCTATATTTTAAAAGAATATAGGAGATCTTTCACACTTTACAAAGGTACTCACATAAAGAAGATATAACTATCATGATGCAAATGTATGCCTCTGCCAGGATACCAGGATATGCAATGATACTAGCGCGTCATGTAGCAATGATTAGGGCAAGGCCCAACTAGCATGCGGCTCATCGATCAAGAAAGTAGTATGTATGACATGAGGATCAAGTCATGAGAAGGTGGATGTTGCATGGCAATGTATCTCGGAAAGGCTATGGAAATGCCTTGTAGGTAGGTATGGTGGCTGTTTTGAGGAAATATATAAGGAGGCTTATGATGACAGGGCGTATCGTGCCAAGGGTTTGGATGCACTGGCGAAGTATGCGCCAACTCTCAAGGTGAGAAAGGGAAATGCACGGTACCGAAGAGGCTAGAAAAAGTATATGTGGGTGGAAGTGTCAACTTTCGAATACTCACATTAGTCCTCATGCACTTATTATCGGTAACTCTCAATCTAATCAGGAGGTTCACAAAGAGACAAGTACCCCGAGGAGGAGTGTATGGGGGCTTGGTTATCCTTGCGCATCCTCGACTCATGGTACATGAGTGTACTCTAATATTCGAACCCTCCCAAGGTTAGTGATACATCTAGTAGCTAGAGTTCTCAACAGGGGTTTTTGGTTTTCGAAAATCACACGGATTGCCCAAAATATGACATCTATCACTAATAGGCTCGAGCTCTTGACACCAAAAGTTCAAACATTACTCTAGTCAATACCTCAAAACTATTGCAAGTTACTACTACAAAGAGAATAGCAACTTTAACTACCTACTTCTAGTCAAGACACAAAACTCAGTGCAACAGGCAAACTCTCTAACAAGATAAAACATGCAACCTATAGAAAGTTCAACCTAAAAAAAGAAAAGCTCTAGAAAAACTAAAGCACTACAACTAAACAGAGCAGCAACTAAGAAAAGAAAAAGAACAACTCATAGCTAAAAGAATAAGCATGCAAATCCTATGAGGAGTTCTAGTTCAAGCGGAGGGTGTAATTCTCCCAAACAAAAGAGTAAGCTGGGTTCTAACTTGTTACTACAGCAAACAAAGCAAAAAACAAACCTATAAAAGTAATGAGCGAGACGCTCCAAGCATAACACACAACGCATGAAGTGATAAAAATATAGTGCAACGAGGGATGAACTGATAATTGTTGATGAAGAAGGGGATGCACGGGGGCATCCCCAAGCTTAGACGCTTGAGTCTCCTTGAATATTTATTGGGGGTGCACATGGGCATTCCCAAGTTTGAGCGTTTGACACTCCAAGATCTTCTTTCATCATCTTCCATCGCGCACTTGAAAACTCCCTTCATACATAACTCATTGTAGACTGATTAGAGAGGTTAGTGCCCTACTAAAATATTTTTTCTCTACTGCAAATAAAGATTTCCAGGAAGAGCTACTGTTTTACTTGCCTGCCCAAAATATTTTTCAAAGAAAAAGCAAGCTTAAGGATTGCAAAACTGCGAAAAGAAAAACCAGGGCAGAAGCTAAGAAAAACAGAACAGCGGAGAGAAAAGAATTTTTTAGGGATACTTCTGCAATTCAAATCAAAAAACTCAGAAAATACGAAAGTTTCTTAATTGTATAGAGCACGCTGTGTAAAACATTCAGCTCAAAAAGATGAACTGGGATTTTTCTGTGATTTTTCTAGTCACGAGGACAGAATCTGTTTTCTGGACAGCATGTCACAACTTTCACTTCCCTTATTGTATGAGGCTAAACTTGGCACAAAGCTTGAAAAGTAAAGATACAATGATGTTGCTACATTATTAACAATCATCAAGACCACTAAGAACAGAAGAAAATCAAAAAGAAATGTTGGATATATGCTCTAGAGGCAAATAATATATGATTATTCCAATATATCTAAGCAAGTTCATAACCAGTTTCATACCGTGCTAGAACTGTGTCAGTGAAACAATGATGCAGGTGTGGTATAGAAACCCCCAGAGTTCCTAGTTAGCCTCTACATCGATAACTGGTTCATGGTCAACATGATGGTCGTGGTTTCGCGATCATGGACAATTAAGTCTCTTGACTATGAGGTCACCTCACTGGTTAAGTGACGTGATGAACATTACCCAAAGTAAGCATTACAGCATGATCAAATCTTTTGAAGGTTTAGTGTTGTAATTACAGAACGTGGTAGACCGTTCCTTTGAACGTGAGTACGTGCATAATTGATATCTTCCCGGATGCTTTGACTTACATCCCACCACCTGACTGAAATATGCGGGTCATAACGGTTGTATCTTGGGTATTCCGTGGAGATATGTTGAGGAGTATTGTTACAAGAGCGGGATTTGTCAATCCATATAATGGATAGATACTCAGGGCCCACTAGGTGAGATTCTATCCATAAAGCTGCAGCGTGTGACTAGGTCACGGGGATGAATATCACGGGAACGAGTGAATGAGGATTAGTTCAGAACAAGGTTGAACCAGACATAGGATGTCATTGATCGAATCTCGGAACAATCCAGTATCGCTGACAAAGGGAATGCTATACGGCGTAAGGTCCAATCGGTGTTTGATATCCGGAATGCACAGGGGTCATTATGGGCATCCAGGTCCCGCTGATGATCATTGACCGTAGCCTCATCTCGTTCATAACTGGAGTGTTCTCGGTCCGTAGGGTAACACACTTAAGGGCTCGATGAAATCGGAGACCTTTTCGGAACCATCGGAGTAACCAGAGAATAAAGGAAACGACATCGGAGAAGTACCGTGTTGAACCGGACAAGTTCGGAGTGAACCGGAAGGTGTTCCGGAACAACGGGAGATGGAATATTATGTTTTAGTTATTAATTAATTGAATTAATAATTAAAATCATTTTATTTCTAATTAAATGTGCAATGGGCCTTAGTGGAGAAAAAGGCCCATTAGGGGAAATAAAAGGGAAAAAAGAAAAAGGAAAGATGGGGGAGGCGCCATGGGCCCTAGGGCCCATGAGGGGAGCGCCCCCTCCCCCCCCCCTTGGCCGGCCACCCCCCTTAGCAAAGGGACTTTAGTCCCACATTGCTAAGGGAGAGGGGTTGACTCCCTCCCCTCTGCCTATATAAAGATGGGCAGGGTGCACATATTTAACACACAGAAATTCGTGAGAAAATAAATATTACTCCGAATTGAGATCGGTTTTCTCCGGTCTTCTCCCCTCCCTTGTATCTTTCACGGTGGGCTCCCTAGTGTGAGCCTATAGTGGAATTGAGACTTCTCTTCTATAATCGGAGGCCGTCGTGCTGCCGAAGCTCCGTCTGGAGGTCTGCTTCCGCCACCTTCGCTGGATCGGAGAACGGAGGTCGTCATCGAGTCTCGTACGTGTGCGAGTACTGCGAGGTGCTACACGTGTGGCACTACACCCATCCGGGTTCTCAACACAGCCAGGGGGCTGTGAAACTTGATCTGCTACATCAACCACGTTTGCGGGAACGTTTCCCGCGCAACGGACTACACCCTGAGGTATGTTATTTCCGCACTACTTTCCGTTACGGTAATACGGCTAGCTAGATCTTGGGTTATGGGAACGCTAGTTAAAAAAATTGTGTTTTCTGCTGCGAACCCCAACAGTGGTATCAGAGCTAGGTCTATGCTTAGTATTACTGTACGGATAGAACACATCGGGATGTGGGCGTTGATTGTATGATTGTTACCCTCCCACGTGTACTTGTTCACATCTGCGGCATTGTTTGATGAAGCGGCCCCCGACCGACCTTACGCGTACGCTTACGCGAGACTGGTTCCACGCTTGACATGCGGCTTGTACCGTATAAAGTGGCTGGGGGGTGTCTGTCTCTCTACTTTAGAGGATGTGGCATTTGCAACGGAGGGCCCCGTGCGGGGTGTAATAGAGACAATCGTATGGTTGACGTTGTGGTTGACTCGTAGGTTAAAACCTGTTTAACTATGAAAGCCCTAGCAGCCACGTAAAACTTGCAATATACAACTAGACCTTCTAAACCTTGTATTGCTAAGTGGGGGCTATCATTCGTTTGTTTGTGATGTAGCGATAGCTTTGCTATGTGTTAGTAGTAAGTAGTAATCGTCATCATAAAACAAACTAAAATGGAGACACTGTAGACTTAGTGTTGCCATAGCTCAGACATCTTAAAACTTGCTAGTATAGGATACACGACGGTAGCATGTGATAAGATGATCCCTTAACAAACGCAAACACAAGTATTCTACCGAAGTGTGCACCGCCTGGAAGGTTCTCCCATATGGCTTGATGCTCCGTACATACCGGAGTTGTCCTACATATTCAATGGAGTTCGCATGAGGTTGGGTTCGGCAAGCCTGGCATATGCAGATATGGCCTTGCTGAGCAGCATATAACATGGAGGTTAATTTGGCGAGCCTAGCATATGCAGATATGGCCTCGGAATACTAGAGATCGAAAGATCGAGCATGAGTCACAGTACATATAAGATAATGTGATCGCACAAGTTGTTGTCTACCTTTGAAACTGACCCGTCGGCCGTGTGATATTCGAGGTCGGGCAGTGAATCTGGATCATGTAATCACTAAAACTTCCTAGGGATGAATTGTTTTAGTGTGAGCTCATTTATAATATGATTATATGAACTCATTGTTGTGAACTAGTCTTAATTGTGTTCCTTGCAATTATGTTTGTAGAAAATGGATAATACCCAGTACCTTGAAATGGTTTCCTTCTTACATGGTGAAAGACTTAAAGAAAATGGGTCAAACTTCATTAGTTGGTACTTACGCCTTAGAACCGTGCTCAAGAGAATCAACCTTTCATTCTTAACTAAAAACCATGTGGGAAACCCTCCAGGAAACGACATGGATGCACAAGCGGCGATTGATTATCAGTATCGTCGAAGGACATATGCCATAGCTAAGGGTATCATAGAAACCAGCATTCCGCAACCTTTGCGTGAGGAGTATGCTGATTTGGATACATATGATATGATCGATGAGCTGAAGTCATCAAACTTGCATCGGTTTAGAGTTGCCAGATTTGAGTTAGAAAGTGAGTTTCTCTCTACAAAGATGGAAGAAGGCTCTTTCCTGAAGGCACACTTGGCCAAGATGCATGAGATACATCTGAGCCTCGTAGGTGACTTTGACTATGAAACCACACATGAGTCTGCGATATACACGGTGTTACACTCGCTTCCACCGAGCTATACAGACCATGTCCATGGCTATGTCGGCAGAGGTGAAAGCCTCGAGTTCTCTGACTTCATGGATAGACTTCAGTACCTGGAGGTTGAACCCATTGAAGGAGAAGTTGTTGATGGAGAAGGTATATACTTGATATACTTTATAAATGTTTATTCCCTTATACAACAGTTGCAGTAAATGAGTATCTGATACTTATTCTGTTTTATGAAAACATGACCTGCCGTTGCATGGACGGGAAGAGGTGAAATCGAGGATTGATGGATATCAAGTCAGTTGATGGCCAGCATGGATTCCGCCGAGACATCTATCATAGGAGATACTTAGAGTATTAGATAAATCTTATGTAATCATTATAGTATGAACACTTAGTTGTGTGTCTTGCATCTCGCGAGACAAAGTTATTCATGTAATGAGACAAGTCAGTTGTTCCATCTTTATGAATAAAAGTGTGCTTATACTTTGATTACGTCTTGATTTATGATATGATAGAAAGAATTTATAATACTGCTATTATTGTCAAGAAATATTCAATGTTTAATGATAAAGTTGTCTTGATTATAACAAGTCAAAGATTTGATTGCATGGGGTGACTTCATAACTGATGAATTCATTAAATGTATGATCTATTAACTTGTGACTTCATTATCGAATGAAAAATCATAACTTGATTGCATGAGATGGATTAGATACACGATCTATGAACCTCTGCAATAAATATAACCATGACAAGGTTCTAGCAAGTAGAACTTGTGCCAATCATTATACATAAATGATGTAGAATGGGCATGTAAGTTATCATTAAAGACTTCATATGATTAATTGAAAGTTGTATTCAATTAAGATCATAAAACTGAGATTCAGGAATCACAGTGAGAAGTGAGAATACAATGATACATATCACTACGCTACGATCCGGAGTGATAAGTATTGATATTGACATAATGAGAGACTTTTGGAAGTTGTACCACAAACTACGATGGAAGTTGAAAGTGCTAGACTACTTAAACCATTCGTAGTCATACTAAACCGTAGTATGGTCTAAACGTTCTTTCCCCTAGCACTATAGTTATTGTCGAATAAGGTTGTTTAATTCATTAAGTTAAAACACCCACTTCATGAATAGGAAACCATCCTGAATCTAACGAGACATGATAGCTCCATAACTGATGGTGTTGTAAGGTTTCTTAATAGAAAAAAATTCTTTTTAATAAAACTACAAGCAATTGAAATTACATGTTCTCCCTGAATAGCAAAATGTGTGTTGCTTGATTGGTAAGGCGAGAAGAAGTCTCTCGACACGGATCCAATGGGAGATAATGGAAACTTTGACCGGGGTATTGGACCTTGCCTTCAGAATATCAGAGTATTGCAACGGAAGCATGTTCCGCTGTAATGACACTGTATAAGGAAGGATATGCCATAGATAATTGATCTTGGTATATGAATTGAAGCCATTGTTGAATTTAGAAGGTTGTCATGAATACGTTCTGTACAGAACAATAATCATGAGTCTTCTTAATAAAACAATAAAGAATAACATTGCTTGAGACACAAAGGAATGATGGTAGCCTAGAACACGAGGATAAATAAAATAATATTGAGTTACATATAGGATGGCTCACGTCCCGTGAAATAAATCGGTTATTTCATATTCTCGACAAACTGGAGAGTTATTGAGAATGATGTAACGGGCATAAGGCATTATTTGGTTATGACCAAAGTTCAATGGTGATTGACTACGGGAACGTAGGAATGCTTTAATCAATAAAAATATTTCATTTACACTACGATGGACCGTAGCCTGAAATTGCATCTCAGACAAATTTAGGATTTGAAAGAGAATTGCAATGGGCATGACGAAGGTTATTTCGTTAAAAGGATGGACTATGGTACCTCAAGACAGGAACCCTCAACCTTGATTTGATCAAGTTGATGACCAAAATATTGAGTGGGCCTGCAGTTTCATGAAACTGAGTGGGAGCTTTGAAGACTTCCCGGAAGCTTGGAATGCAGAGGGCATTTTCTGAGTGGGAGCTTTGGAAGCTTTGTCATTGTGTGAGACATAGTGAACAATAAAATGACTTCATGAAAGTTGAACCACAAATATATGAGTATATGATGGATATATTTGAGTGGGAGCATGATCATTGTCTCAAACATATATGCATTGATATGTGTGAAGAATGATCTGATATGTATATATATATGGATATGCATTGATTTTTTATATAGAGAATCGTCTTATATACATATGTGCATTATGATATATATAGAGCATAAGGAAAATAAAATACAAGATTGCAAGAATCTTATTTTATGTGAAATACCAACACATTACACGTTGAAATCTATATGAGTAGATTAAGATACGGATAATGAAACAAAGTGAAGGTTGGAATAATCTTCTAAGACAAGAAACAGGTTCTTGTGGCTAGAAATTATATAATGGATGAAATCCAAATATCACAAGCAATGTCTGGATGGAAGAATAGAGATGCACCATGTACTGGACATGTGATCTTATATGTTCTTGACATATGATTCTACCATATGACATGCATTGTGAATCCAACAACAGAATGACTCAAAAGTTCTTGGAAGAAGAACAGATTCCGATGTGCTTTAGGAGTAAAACACAGAATCTGAATAAAGTCCATGCATTCAGTATATGAGGAATACTGAGGACTATTCTCTAAAATATAGAAATGATAATAGACTTGAATGTAATGCAAGATTACAATTGCAAGCCATATTATAGGTCTATATGGAATTAGAGACATCACCAAAGACATGAAAGAAATGTGAGCAAAATTCATGGCACTACAAACATAATACTACTTAAGAAAGTAGACGTATGGATAAAAGTTTAGCGTTAGAAGTATTGGACTTCTGGTTGAGTGTATTTCCCAGTATATATGACTAAGGATGAGTCTTCTAAAGACTGAACCAAGAGATCATTGGAGGATACTATGAAATAATAGTCTCACTCTCCCGCGAAACTTATATCCAACCATTATATGATAATGAGTGGTATGTCAAAAGAGCTTTTGACCTGTACCAGTTGCAAAGGAAACATACGAATCTGAATTGGTGCAGTTCGTTGACGAAACCTCTTCCATGAGCATGCATGATCAATGAACACTTATGTGATAAGATGATTATGAACGGAAAAATGCGGCTAGATTATTAGCACTCTAGTGCAAGTGGGAGACTGTTGGATATATGCTCTAGAGGCAAATAATATATGATTATTCCAATATATCTAAGCAAGTTCATAACCAGTTTCATACCATGCTAGAACTGTGTCAGTGAAACAATGATGCAGGTGTGGTATAGAAACCCCCAGAGTTCCTAGTTAGCCTCTACATCGATAACTAGTTCATGGTCAACATGATGGTCGTGGTTTCGCGATCATGGACAATTAAGTCTCTTGACTATGAGGTCACTGCTTGATGGCTTCTCGCCCTTCGTTGGTTACCCCAAGTGGAAGGTTTGAGATGTAGTGCAGCAGCAGTTTTCCCTCGGTGAAGATACCAAGGTTTGTCTCCAGTAGGACTCCAGAGATGATAAGTAGGTGTCAGCGGCGCAACTGACGCGGACCTGCACACAGACACAGATAACTTTGTTCCCAACGAAGTTCAGAGACGTTGTCAATCTCTTCGGTCTTGTTGTTTACAAAGGATAAGACGCAAGGGATAATGATAGCAAGTAAAAGCAGTAAAGTAAATAAAGATTGGAAACAGTAATGAGGATATGGACCGGGATACGTGATGTTCACTAGTGATGTCTCTCTCCCAAAAGATGATAAAACTGCTATGCGAGGTAAACAAATTACAGAAGGGCAATTGACAGGATTAAGAACGCACCGCAATGCTAACTATGCTACAAAATAAAGGAAGAGGCTCAAAAGCACGGGAAGTATGCCAAAATAAGTAGACCGAAATCCATCTGCATCTACTACTAATCATCCACCTTGAGATATCTATCCAGAACATCTCGCTGGTATTAAGTTGCGAGCCCCACCCAAAGTGTAAACCCAAAGCAACAGACAACTGCATTAAAAAGAACTTTGCGTAAAGTAAACAATCCTTGTAACCGCAGTTACAAGCACCGTTTTTCCCCCTTGTGGAAACAGCACATCCCCTAGAATCATGTTTCTGTCACTCAAGCGTGTCATCGGGGGGCATGAACCCACAATCTAGCACAACGTCCCCTCTTGGAGTCACTACCTACTACTTGGCCAAAGCAATAAACAGCAACGGAGAACATGCAAGAGTTACTTAGGAACAAAAATATAAGAGATAAAAACCAAATATATTGCTCTATCACAATCTGAACACAATCTCATAATCCATCAGATCCCTCCAAACTCAGCATAGCAACAGCAGAAATATTACAAAGGTGCCTCGATCATGTAGGGCAGCTCACGAGGTCTAAACAATGAAGATCAAAGAGGGGAGGAGAACATCACATAGCTACTGATCACGGACCCAAGGTCCAAGGAAAACTACTCACGAGACATCCGGGGAGCATCCATGGTGGAGAGGAGACTCCCGGAGGTCAATCCTCCCTCCGGCAAGGTGCCGGGAAGAGGTCTTCTGGTGCTCACGATCTTCGGAAGCGCGGCGGCGGCGGAACAGAGGAGAGTTTGCGAAATAGGGTTCCTCCTCTGGAGTTTTCCCGTGACGGAGAATAAATAGGCGAAGGGGGGCAGCCAGAGGTGGACCAGGGGCCCCAGGCGCCCCCCCTAGCGCGGCCAGGGGTGGGGCCGTGCCGGGTGGCCGCCTGGGCCCCCCCTGGCCCCCCTCTGGCCCCTCCCAGGATTTTCTCGAAGCTTCCTGTACGCTGATTTTTTCTGTTTTTTTCCCGGAATTTTTCTGGCACTTTTTATATGGGGGAAAACTGAAATAGAAAAATAGCAGAAAACAGGAACTGGCACTGGGGTGCACTGAGTTAATAGGTTAGTCCAAATATGATAAAAAGTGTATGAAAGTGTATCTAGATCATAGAAATATCACACAAAACATGCATGGAGCAAGCAGAAATTATAGATACGTTTTGGACGTATCAACATCCCCAAGCTTAATTCCTGCTCGTCCTCGAGTAGGTAAATGATAACAGCATAATTTCTGTGGTGACATGCTAGCAACCATATAAGAACTTTGAAAAGTAAAGCAATCAAGGTTAGAGATTTAATTCAAGTCATAACATGCAAGAGTCTATATTAGCATTGAAACAAGTAATAAAGAACAATAGGTGCAAAAGCTCTCGCTGTCCATGACTCGAATGTCTTCAAATGGTGTTTGCGTGCAAGAAGGGGGATAGGGAATACGAGAAAAAGTAATTTTTGTGTTGAGAACTCAATCTACTAAAGTTTCACACTTGGTCTTCTTTGGAATCTTATCTTGACTCGTCCCCAGACCACTAGCCAGGTACAAGTCAATTTGAGCTACTCCTTTTCGATATTTTGAGCACTCATGCAATGGATGAGCGTAAGCACGAGAGTTGACACTTAAGATGGCAAAGAGAGAAGTATGGTGGAGGAGGAAGACAAAAAGGATGAGAAAGGCTCACATCAATGAGGACAATCATAGGCAAGAGATGCCAAATGATAGATATGATGTGAGGAGTAGGGATTGCCATGCAACGGATGCACATACGAGCTAAGAAGCTCTCCAAAGGAACTAGTGGAGGTGCATCTAACTTGCTCGCTCATGAAGACCTAGAGCTTGTTTGAGGAGGCTCATCCTTGGAATATGCAAGCCAAGTTCTATAGTGTGAAGGTCCCCACATAGCTATATGCATAATGATCATCTCTATGGAGTACAAGGATATAAAGGGAGTACTAGTGTGGATCTCTCAAAAGGATAGTAGTGTTGCCCCTTTCTCTCTTTTTATTTCTTTTTTTCTTTTTTTATTTTTTGTATTTTTTTGTGGCCTCAATGGCTCTTTCTATTTAACTCTCATTTGTCCTCTTGGGATCTTTTAATGTGTCCACTTTGGGATCTTTTCCTCACTTAAGGGCAACACTCTATTTTACAACAATGTAAAGGAGATCTTTCACACTTTACAAGGTACTCAAAACATAAAGAAGATGTAACTATCATGATGTATGCAATGTATGTCACTGCCAGTGTAGCAGGAACATGTATGACATGAAGATCAAGTCATGAAGAGGTGGAAGTTGCATGGCAATATAACTCGGAAAGGCTATGGAAATGCCTTGATAGGTAGGTATGGTGGATGTTTTGAGGAAAGATATAAGGAGGTTTATGATGACAGAGCGTATCATGCCAAGGGTTTGGATGTACCGGCGAAGGTGGACGCCAACTCTCGGAGTGAGAAGAAGGCAATGCACGGCAAGGGAAAGGCTAGCAAAATATGGGAAGGTGGAAGTGTCAACTTTCAATACTTACATTAGTCCGAAGAACTCATGCACTTATTATCGGTAACTCTTAATCTAATAAGGAGGTTCACAAAGAGACAAGTACCCCGAGGAGGAGTGTATGGGGGTTTGGTTATCCTTGCGCATCCTC
Source organism: Bromus sterilis (assembly GCA_950022295.1). Taxonomy (NCBI): domain Eukaryota; kingdom Viridiplantae; phylum Streptophyta; class Magnoliopsida; order Poales; family Poaceae; genus Bromus; species Bromus sterilis. The sequence continues at coordinate 62,273,638 of OX465599.1, forward strand.
GACTCATGGTACGTGAGTGTACTCTAATATTTGACTCCTCAGAAGAGTAGTGATCTATCTAGTAGCTAGAGTTCTCAACTAGTTTTGTAGGTTTTGAAAATACACACGGATTGCCCAAAATACGACACCTATCACTAATAGGCTAGAGCTCTTGACACCAAAAGTTCAAACATTACTCACAACAATACCTCAAAACTATTGCAAGTTACTACTAAAATTAAATAGCAACCTCAATTACCTACTGTCAAGACAAGACACAACTCAGTGCAACAACCAACTCTCTTTATCAAGATAAACATGAAAACTAAAAAGAGTTCCAGCAACAAACTAAACAAAAGCCAAGGCTCTTGCTAAATACAAACTAAGACTAAAACTAAACATGGCAGTAGCTACGAAAAGATAAAGAACACACAACAGCAAAAAGATAAGCAGGAAAAATCCTATGATGTGTTCTAGATTTTGAAAGTGGAGCGTGTTTCTCTCCCACACAAAGTTAGACGGGATCTAACTTGTTTGAACAGCAAGCAAAGCTAAAGAAAACTAAAAACAAAACCTAAGAGCGAGACGCTCCAAGCATAGCACATAACGCATGAAGTGATAAAAATATAATGAGACGAAGGACGAACTGATGATTGTTGATGGTGAAGGGGATGCACGGGAGCATCCCCAAGCTTAGACGCTTGAGTCTCCTTGAATATTTATTGGGGATGCATGGGGGCATCCCCAAGCTTGAGCGCTTGACACTCCTGGATCTTCTTTCATCATCTTCCATCACACACTTGAAAACTCCCTTCATACATAACTCATCATAAGTTGATTAGAGAGGTTAGTACCCTTAATAAATATTTTTTTACCACTGGATATAAAGATATTCTTGAAGAGCTACTGTTTCTCAAGAGTGCCAAAATGTTTTTTCAAAGAAAAAGCAAGCTTAAGGTTTGAAAAAAGTTAGGAGAGACAAAACGTGGCAGAATCTGTGAAAAACAGAACAGCAGGTAGTAAAGAATTTTTTAGGGGCACTTCTGCAACTCAAATGAAAAAACGGGGTGCTTTACCCTCCAGTTTGAAAGCTTCAAAAAAAACTCAGACATGCGGAAGTTTAGTAATTGTATAGAGCATACTGTGTAAAAATTTCAGCTCAAAAAGATGAACTGGGATTTTTCTGGAATTTTTCTGGTCACGAGGACAGCATCTGTTTTCTGGACAGCATGTCACAACTTTTACTTCCCTTGCCGTAAGAGGCTATAACTTGGCACAAAGATGAAAAATAAAGATACAATGATGTTGCTACAATAGTAACAAACATCAAGACACAACAAAAGCAAAAATAAACCTAAGTCGTTGTGGGCTGCCTCCCAAAAGCGCTTTCTTTTATGCCTTTAGCTAGGCTTAAAGATTATAAAAGATGCTCTCACAAGACAATGGTAATTTTAGCAAAAGAGAGCATCAAGAAGCAAATTTGAAACACATTTAAGCCTAACCCACTTCCTATGCATAGGCATCTTGTAAGAAAATAAATCAAAGAAGCACAAAGTGACATACATAGGAAGGTGGAACAAGAACAACTTCGAAAGTTTTAGTGTACAGAGAGGTGTTTTTGTCACATGGAAGTTTCTATAACCAAACTTTCCTCTCTCAAAGTAATTTTCAGTAATATCATGAACAACATCAAGAATATAACTATCATATAAATCATATTATTCATGACCTACAAGCACACGTGTATTGTTTTCAACACGGTTTTTAGGATTATAAGATAAATGCAACCCATCACATTGAGCTTTGATAAGAGGAAAATTCTCCGGAGTTGGAGATTTTAAAAGGATAATAGGACACTCAAGTGTGGGTGCAATAGCAACAATTTCATGTGTAACACCCCAAAAATCGGGTTATCGATTTTTGTGTTGTTATTCCTTCCTAGCTTTTTCTCCCGACCTTTTTCCCCTGGAGTCTGGTTTATGACCAGAAGAATCCAGACAATCCTTGACCTTGCAACCCTTTTCTCCGCCCCTTTGCAAGGCAAGATCCCTCCCCAGACCCTCGAGCTGGGATATGCAAGGATATTGCTGAGTCCGGTGCAATGTTCTTCATATCAGCTTAATTTCATCGATGCCAATCGATGGAATTAAATCCCGGAAAATACCTGGACATCTCTAAGGTTGTGTAAACTTGTGGATATGATCTTGGTTGTCCTCTTGACCTCTCCCAAAGATATTGGCTACGATTGAATAAAGGAAAATGTGATTTTCTTTATAAAGCCAATATTCCCTTTTAGCCCATTTGTACAGGAGCTACCATTTTGGTTTCCCCATTTGTGCTCAAATGAATTGTGGAGCTCCTAGTATCCAACCCATGGCCATTTCCATCAAAACATGGGGTTCCATAGTTCAAAATATGAGCATAGCTTCCATTTCCAAATTCAGGGCAGAATGGCACTTTATAAAGGAAGTGTTATTTATCTTTGCCCATTGCCTCCCAAACTTTTTTTGCCTTTTACCCTGACCATGTCATGGTGTTGTAAAAAATTTGAGCCCTAATGGCCAAGCCAGTAATGCACAATAAATTCTCAAAGTTTCTATCCAGCAGGAAACTTTGTGAAGGAAGTGCAAGCTACACTTGTCCATTTGAGCTGAAATTTTGTGTACATACTTATCCTAGTGTATGATGAAGCTCTGCCAAATTTCAAGCCAAGTGGACCAGTGTGATGGCCACACCACAGCACAAACACCTTCTGCTTAGTTGGTGCATTTGTAAAGGAAGTGGTATGTACAGTGATCCATTTGTGCCCAAACTTAGCAGAGGTAATCACCTATGGATAAGATTGAGCTGTGCCAAGTTTCATCTCATTTCACCAGGTGTGCCTCCCCCAGTCCAGTACAAACACTTTGCTGTTGCCACCTAAGTCATGTCACTTTCAGCTGCTAGATGCCACTCAGGCCAGAACAAGAAGGTGAATCTTTCTCCTGAGGAGTCATCTCACACAATGGACATGGTCCCTGTTCATTTGCACGCTTTGGCCACGTGGGTGCCTGGGTGACCATGCACATGGCGTGCCCTGCAACCTGTTTGTGCTGGATCCCTATCCACATTGTCCCCTCCCTCTTGCCCGGGCATGTCCATCCTGATCCACACGCCAAGCCTAGCCCAGGCGTGATCTTCCCTCTCATCCCCTAGCTCCTGTCCGGGCGTGCCGACGCCGTGTTCTCCACGGACAGGCCGCCGCGTGTCCGTGCTCTCAATGCTTCGAACTCGCGCTCGAGCTCTCCCCGCGGCTACAAGAGGGAGCACCCGAGGCCCTAGTCAGCAAAAGAAGCATCCCGCAACACCCCATCTCCCCTCCCCCTCGGTTCCTCGGTCGCCACGGCCTCGGCCTCGCGGCCATGGCCGCCGTAGGCCGAAGCGTTGGTCGTCCAGTGCCCCCTGTCTTCCCCGCCTCCCAGCCCACGGCCCCGGCCCCCTCCGCAGATCGCCGCGTCTCCACCCTCCTCGCCCCGGTCGAAGACCTCGCCGGCCCGAGCCCTTCGGTCGACCTCTGCCGCCGTGCCCTTCCGCAGGCACTATCCCGCCCAGCGAAGGGAACGGCGCAGCCGGCCGCCACGCGTGGTCCTGCAGCCACTAGCCGACGTGGCCAGGTGCGCCGCGCACGGCGAGCTCGCCGGCGGCCCGCCAGCACCAGCCACGGCGACGAGCCGGTCCCGGCCACCTCGGCCGCGTCGTGATCTGGAGAGAAGAGCAGAAGAAAACAGAGGAGAGGCAGGGGAAGAGAGAGAAGAACGATGAGACCCGCCCATTAGCTAGTGAAGACCTGGGCCTGCGAGAGGCGTATTCGGTAAATACGCTTTCCCGCTTCGAAAGCGTACTTGGCGCTGCTTCAGAAGAAAATGCGCTTTCCTCTATCAAAAGCGTATTTTATTCTTCTGCGGGATAGAAGTGCGCTTTCCTTTTAGGAAGGCGTATTCCTGCCGGGACGTTTTCTCTCTCCGGCCGAAGTGGTCAAGTAGTGGACGTTCACCCGATAAGCCTGTTTTCTCGGCTATCGAACGAACGCCCATATCTTCGCGACCGTAACTCCGATTGAGGTGATTCAAAAGCCTAGGTTCTCAGTTTTCGAGCCCGTTCCGTTGGTGCAAGTTTCATGATGTGTTCGCACTGTTAGATTTACCCTTTTGGCCCCGGTTGTCTTTAGGCTTCGCTGGAGAACCGTCGGTCCCGTCGGATCTTTTCGGAGGGCGACCACACGTCCGTCCGGTGGATTCATCGACACCCCCCCCCAAGGCAAGCAAGCCATCTAATATATGCTCTAAGAATTGTGCCGTGATGTTCTTGTGTGTTTAAAATATGATTACATTGTGTTGCGTAACCGATGAACTAAACATCGATCTGTTAATTTAACTTGACATGCTTACGCCATGCTTGTGTTCTATGATGATGTTAATCATGCTATGTTCACTCGTAAGTATCATGCTTGGGTTGTTTATACACATCTACTTGATATGATAATGCTAAAAATAATGCTTCCATGTTTACTGGTTGGTATCATGCCCATGTTGTTCATGTTAAATATATAATGCTGATGCCGGTTGTTTTACATGTGTTGACCGTATTCATGCATTAATATCCATGCTTACTAGATTCATATCATGCCATGCTAGTGGTTGCACGTGTTTGGTGGTAGTGTTATGTTCATGCCATGTTGCATTGTTTAATTCATGCTGCAAGAGGTAATTCTAAAACTTGATGAACATAATAACCGTTGACCCAGTGCCACCGAACCGAGCTGATCCGTGTAGCCACATTTGCTTGTATGGGCAGGCCTTAACTCGTGCTATCGTAGTTCCTTCTACGGATATCACCAAAGAGGGGGGATTATGCACGCACACTACCCTGGCCCGGTAGGTGGTGATAATCTCGACATCCATAGTTGTTTACCCGGGAGTCCCAGTGGGACAAGTTGCCACAAGGTGGCTGGGTGGTTGAGGTGGTAACGTGGACACCCAACCACAGGGATACCCAAGACCGTGTGTCGGTGAGTCCGTAGGGAGGTAACGCGTTAGTCGGGTTTCGTTGGAGATGTCCTAGTCCACTCCTGCGGTGCGAGTTCCAAGGATCCTGTGGGACAAGCACCGAGGTACTGGATGGAGGAGGAACTCCATAATGTGGGTAACGTGCACAAACTCTGCAGAGTCAAAATCTATTCGAATAGCCGCGTCCTCGGTCATGCGACACAGTTCGTACTAGGTCACACTATGGTCAACACAAACTGGTATAATAATGGTGGTAGTAAGTGGATGGTCATGCGATTGGTTGGGTGGTAACGAAGGACACCTAACCCATTGAATGGTCATGCGATGACTGGAATGACTGGGTGGTAACGAAGGACACCTAACCCGTTGAGTGGTCATGCGATGACTGGAATGATTGGGTGGTAACATAAGGACACCTAATCCGTTGAGTGGTCATGCGATGACCCGTCACTTGAAGGTGGAGTCGCTAATGACTCCAAGGTAAGCTGCATGGTCATGCGATGATCATGAGTGTTCCATGTGTTGTTTGCACCAGTCTTGATCATGGTAGAATGCTCATTTCATTATGATGATATTGATCACTCCATGTGTTGATTGTTATTGCTTTGGTTTTGCTCTTAATAGCATGCTAGATTCATCATGTTAATATTGTTCAGATTCATCATGTTAATATTGCTCATGCCATGGTTATTAATATTGTTTAAACTGCTATGCCATGATAACTAATGTCACTCTAATAACTTAAGGCATGCTTGAATACCATGGATTGCTTTGCTTGTTGTATATGTTACTTGGTTTGATTGGTTGCGAGTACATTCAAACGTACTCACATGGATTTCATCCCTGGCTATTCGCGTAGACAGATTTTCAGGTTTATCTAAGGATCCGCTTTCCGTAGGAGGAGTCGAGTGTTTGCGAGCTAGGAAGAGTAACCCAGGCAGATCCCTGTGGATTGGAGCCGCTCCAAGTCCGTGCTGCCATAGACAGTTTATATTTCACTGCCCCCATCTCTGTAATGAACCATCTATGGTGGTAATATATTGATTCAAGCCACTTTGGCTTATGAATCCTTTTACAGTTGTGCCTATGTTCTTGGTACGTGTTGTAAGCGCGCACACCAGATTGATTCCTGGGCTGGTGTGTGGGTGACACTCATCTGTGTACAGTGGTATTCAAGCGGGGTGTCACAAACATGGTATCAGAGCAGCCAGGCTGACTGTAGGTTACCCCTAGCTGGAGTCATTGTCTCTTGCTCAGTAGAAATCCCAGATGGATTTCAGCCATCTTTGCCAAGTCGGCACGGCTACTATTGATCAAAAGACAATGTCATAGGATTTCCCTCTCATCCATGCCCCGACTCTCATGGCATTCATCTCCGGTGTGAAATTATCGCACTGGGCAATGACCGTGAGCCTTTAAACTCCCTAGGTAAGACAGATAGCCTCACCCTTCTTGCTAACCGTGGTATATCTCACCTTATGTCTAGTTTCCTTTGGGAAACGTCAGTTCCATCTTTCCTCAACCAACCATAGACTAGTTGAATAAGCCACCTTGGCTGTGTTCATGCGGTGAGTTTGATGTTCTCCCTGAGGAAGTAGTAGAAGCTTTACGCCAATTTCTACCAGGAGCATTGTGTGATTTTCCTTCTAAATCCTTAGAGAGGCTTCGAGTGCGCTAAGTTAGTGTAGTTAGTGGATCTGCATCCACGTGTGTATAGCCCATAGATGTCGAGCTATGTTTGCTTCTTGGTGCCTTTTTTTTGTTGTTTGCTCTGTCTTTGTCGGTTTTGTTGTTTGGCCCTGAGTCGTTCCATCGGTAGGGAGACCGAGAGTGAGCCTCATAGTGTTGCCCTATCCCGTGGAATCCTGCATGGCCATTGTATATTAACAGTTGACGTAGTCGGATTTGACGCCTGCCTAACCAGTAGACCGACCACCTAGCTACCCTTGGATTGGACCCCAGCCAACCCTAGTTGTCTGCAGTGCCAGGCGTATCCTTTTCTTTGTCTGAGCAAGATCTCCGCCATGCCTGTGTGCCCCAGCCTTGCTGCCTATAAAACCCCGTCCTACTTGCTGCGGCATTCCCCGCTTAGTAAGACAGACCACCAGAGAACCCTAGCCAGTTTCCCCCTGGAAACCATGTCCGGCTTTTTCAAAGCCCCCACTTTCACAGCAAGACCTCGGCGGTCAACCATGCTGGTTTTCCCCGCCTCCTTTGGGAAATGCTCTCCCAAGCCCTTGGCTGTGTTGTTAACCCCGATTACCAGGTGTTCCAATCCGAGCCTGTCCCTTGCCTTTGCCGATATTCTGCAAAGGTGCTCATCCACCTTGGTCCCGACAAGATTTGAGAGCCCATAGTCTTTGAGGGCAAGCCCATGCCCACTACAGCGTTGGCGATTCAGACGGCTGCCGCAGAAGCTGTCAGTCGCCTCCGATTCAAGTTTCCGCAGACCGGGGAGATGCGGGAGTTCCGATATTTCCCGAATGTGTCAAGCTTTGGTTGCGAGCTTGCCGACACCACCAAGGAAGTCGACCCGGCAATAGTTCGTCTGGTTCAGTTCAGCACCGCCCAGGGACTACTGCTCGGCGGCATTCTTGGGGAGTTCAAAGCCATGGATAGTGGCATAACGCAAGCTGTTGGAGCCGCGTACCGCGCAGGACGCCAAGGTTCCTCTCAAGCCGTCGATCCCTTGCGGCCAAACCCAGTGCTATCCTCTCAGGTCGTGCCACCCTCTCAAGTGGTGCTACCCTCCCAGCCCGTGCACGAGTGCCACCTAGGCACTGTCTACGCCGACCCCACCAACCGAACCATCCTTCAGCTGTATCGGCAAGGTCTGCTCCAGCAAGATCCAGCCGCTGCCCCAGGAGTTGAGTCCTGACTGGCCGAGTTACTCGACTTCGGGAAGCATCTCAGCCTGCGTCCTCCAGGAGAGCCCGAGCTAGACTAGTTCTTTAGATATTCCCTAGCTGGTCTTCCGCCCTCGCCAGAGGATAGGAACCGTAGTCTCGAGTGAGTGGTTATCGTAGAGTGCGTAGTCAGGTCGCGCTTGTTTCTGTTGCTTGTGTTGCATGTGATGCTTGTATCGCCTGTATGTTGTAATGCTTTATGTATGTCGTATTTGTTTGTGCGTTTGTTGCATTTGTCCCCTGTTAAGCAGAAATGTTTAACAAAGCTGACGGTGGTTTTCCAAGATGTTTATAATCAGTAGAGCACTTACACCCTTAATCTTGGACTCGTCCCTAATAAATGCGAGCTGGTCCAGGTATATGTAAGCCCAGAGTACATATACCCACTGGCATTAAAACATCTTAGTGTGTTTTATTTGGTATGTTTTTCTTGCATTTGCATGTATGCTGGTTTGAGTTTGCCGTTGGCACGTTGCACGCACACGGCCACACAAGTTTATTCCTCATGGGTACGATCACCCCAGTACCCGGATGGAATGCAAGGACACATCTCCCGCCCTTCTGCGCCTGCCCCGTTTCGCCAGACCTTTGACCCGGGATTCAGAGGAAATTTTTCCCAGCCCCTGAACCCAGTCCCGAAGCCAGTCGCAATCTCGGATAAACTCTGAGAATTTTATTGCGGCAAAAGCCTTGCAACCTCACAGTACAATTGCAGACCCGGATCCTACCCCGGTGCCCGTCCAGCCTGGTTGTCAGTTGATGAGTAGAAACCAGAGGCGAGACCCTCGCTTTGCCAGAACCCCTCAACCCCACCAAGCCTCCGAGACAGTGGCGCTGCCGTCACCACTTTGCGTGACAGCCGGCAGCCCGCTGCCTCGCCTCGCCGCAGCCCTTCTCAATCCGTCGATCCGAAGCGACGGTGGAACAAGCCTAGGAGACCACCAACCGCCGCACCATCTTCGTCCCGCTCCCGAGATGCCGCATCCCTGCCCTCCCTTTTGCGAGCTCGCTCCTGCCGGGTGACCACCCACAGCAAGAGCGACGAACCGACCAGCGCAGCTAGCAGCCCAGTGAGCAGGCACCGTAGCAGCTCCAGGAACACGGCCTCGCCAAAGGACCGTGGCTCCAGCTCCTCCAAGTCGAAGAGATAGTAGAGCGGCATGGCGTGTGCTACCCGTAGTTGTGTCGCCGTCTTTTATAGCCCGAGCCCGGTGTACGGTGAACGAGGTCCAGGAGCCTCATCGCCCGACCTCCGGTGTCCCCGAAGCGAATCCGCGAGCAGTGCCGCCATCGACGCTGGCCCGCGATGCGAGAGCACTCGCCGCGTCGACCCGTGCCCGCCGCGCACTACCGCCGTAGGGTCCCGAGTGCCCTATGGGCTAGATGTGTGTAGCCCCAGCTCCGCTCGGAGCAGCACCACCGCAAGAGAAGCGGAGGTAGCCGGAGGAGGAAGAAGAAGAAGAGGCTACCAATGGGCCCTGGTCCCACATGTCAGCAGGAGAGCCACTGTTCATCAGGGTGACGTTAGCATTTTTGGAAAAGTGAATTTGTAGCTTTTCTAAAAATGGTGACCCCTGGCAGTGGAGGTGATCCCGCGATATCCGTATCTCGATCGTGATGCACCCGTGCATCGTTTTCCCCAGTCCGGAAGTTTTCGAGGAGTAGGTGTGATTTTGAGCTAACCCTACGAATCTCGAGGACGAGATTCTTTTAAGGGGGGGAGGTTTGTAACACCCCAAAAATCGGGTTATCGATTTTTGTGCTGTTATTCCTTCCTAGCTTTTTCTCCCGACCTTTTTCCCCTGGAGTTTGGTTTATGACCAGAAGAATCCAGACAATCCTTGACCTTGCAACCCTTTTCTCCGCCCCTTTGCAAGGCAAGATCCCTCCCCAGACCCTCGAGCCGGGATATGCAAGGATATTGCCGACTCCGGTGCAATGTTCTTCATATCAGCTTAATTTCATCGATGCCAATCGATGGAATTAAATCCCGGAAAATACCTGGACATCTCTAAGTTTGTGTAAACTTGTGGAGATGATCTTGGTTGTCCTCTTGACCTCTCCCAAAGATATTGGCTACGATTGAATAAAGGAAATTGTGATTTTCTTTATAAAGCCAATATTCCCTTTTAGCCCATTTGCACAGGAGCTACCATTTTGGTTGCCCCATATGTTCTCAAATGAATTGTGGAGCTCCTAGTATCCAACCCATGGCCATTTCCATCAAAACATGGGGTTCCATAGTTCAAAATATGAGCATAGCTTCCATTTCCAAATTCAGGGCAGAATGGCACTTTATAAAGGAAGTGTTATTTATCTTCTCCCATTGCCTCCCAAACTTTTTTTGCCTTTTCCCCTGACCATGTCATGGTGTTGTACCAAATTTGAGCCCTAATGGCCAAGCCAGTAATGCACAATAAATTCTCAAAGTTTCTATCCAGCAGGCAACTTTGTGAAGGAAGTGCAAGCTATGCTTGTCCATTTGAGCTGAAATTTTGTGTACATACTTATCCTAGTTTATGATGAAGCTCTGCCAAATTTCAAGCCAAGTGGACCAGTGTGCTGGCCACAGCACAGCACAAACACCTTCTTCTTAGTTGGTGCATTTGTAAAGGAATTGGTATGTACAGTGATCCATTTGTGCCCAAACTTATCAGAGGTAATCATCTATGGATAAGATTGATCTGTGCCAAGTTTCATCTCATTTCACTAGGTGTGCCTCCCCTAGTCCAGTACAAACACTTTGTTGTTGCCACCTAAGTCATGTCACTTTCAGCTGCTAGATGCCACTCAGGCCAGAACAAGCATGTGAATCTTTATCCTGAGGAGTCACCTCACGCAGTGGACATGGTCCCTGTTCATTTTCCCGCTCTGGCCACGTGGGTGCCTGGGTGACCATGCACATGGCGTGCCCTGCAACCTGTTTGTGCTGGATCCCTATCCACATTTTCCCCTTCCTCTTGCCCGGGAATGTCCATCGTGATCCACACGCCAAGCCTAGACCAGGCGTGCTCTTCCCTCTCGTCCCCTAGCTCCTGTCCGGGTGTGCCGACGCCGTGTTCTCCACGGACTGGCCGCCGCGTGTCCGTGCTCTCGATGCTTCGAGATCGCGCTCGAGCTCTCCCCGCGGCTACAAGAGGGAGCACCCAAGGCCCTAGCCAGCAGAAGCAGCATCCCGCAGCACCCCATCTCCCCTCACCATCGGTTCCTCGGTCGCCACGGCCTCGGCCTCGCGGCCATGGCCGCCATCGGCCACAGCGTTGGCCATCCAGCGCCCCCTGTCTTCCCCGCCTCCCGGACCACGGCCCGGGGCCCCTCCGCAGATTTCCGCGTCGCCGCACTCCTCGCCCCGGTCGAAGACCTCGCCGGCCCTTGCCCTTCGGTCGACCTCTGCCGCTGTGCCCTTCCGCGGGCACCGTCGCGCCCAGCCACGGGAACGGGCGCAGCCGGCTGCCACGCGTGGCCCTGCAACTACTAGCCGACATGGCCAGGCGCGGCGCGCACGGCGAGCTCGCCGGCGACCCGCCCGCACCAGCCACGGCGACGAGCCGGTCCCGGCCACCTCGGCCGCGTCGTGATCTGGGGAGAAGAGCAGAAGAAAACAGAGGAGAGGCAGGGGAAGAGAGAGAAGAACGGTGGGACCCGCCCGTCAGCTAGTGAAGACCTGGGCCTGTGAGAGGCGTATTCGGTAAACTCGCTTTCCCGTTACGAAAGAATACTTAGCGCTGCTTCGAAAGGAATGCGCTTTCCTCTAATTGGAAGCGTATTCTACTCTTTTGCGGGCTAGAAGTGCGCTTTCCTTTTAGGAAGGCGTATTCCTTCCGGGACGTTTTCTCTCTCCGGCCGAAGTGGTCAAGTAGTGGACGTGCACCCGATAAGCCTGTTTTCTCGGCTATCGAACGAACGCCCATATCTTCGTGACCATTACTCCGATTGAGGTGATTCAAAAGCCCAGGTTCTCAGTTTTTCGAGCCCGTTCCGTTGGTGCAAGTTTCATGATGTGTTTGCATTGTTAGGTTTACCCTTTTGGCCCCGGTTGTCGTTATGCTTCGCCGGAGAACCGTCGGTCCCGTCGGATCTTTTCGGAGGGCGACCGCACGTCTGTCCGGTAGATTCATCGACACCCCCCCAGGCAAGCAAGCCATCTAATATATGCTCTAAGCATTGTTCCGTGATGTTCTTGTGTGTTTAAAATATGATTACATTGTGTTGCGTAAAGAATGAACTAAACACCGATCTGTTAATTTAACTTGACATGCTTACGCCATGCTTGTGTTCTATGTTGATGTTAATCATGCTATGTTCACTCGTAAGTATCATGCTTGGGTTGTTTATACACGTCTACTTGATATGATAATGCTAAAAATAATGCTGCCATGTTTACTGGTTAGTATCATGCCCATGTTGTTCATGTTAAATATATAATGCTTATGCCGGTTGTTTTACATGTGTTGACCGTATTCATGCCTTAATATCCATGCTTACTAGATTCATATCATGCCATGCTAGTGGTTGCACGTGTTTGGTGGTAGTATTATGTTCATGCCATGTTGCATTGTTTAATTCATGCTGCAAGAGGTAATTCTAAAACTTGATGAACATAATAACCGTTGACCCACTGCCACCGAACCGAGCTTATCCGTGCAGCCACATTTGCTTGTATGGGCGGGCCTTAACTCATGCTATCGTAGTGCCTTCTACGGATATCACCAAAGAGGGGGGATTATGCATGCACGCTACCCTGGCCCGGTAGGTGGTGATAATCTCGACATCCATAGTTGTTTACCCGGGAGTCCCAGTGGGACAAGTTGCCACAAGGTGGCTGGGTGGTTGAGGTGGTAACGTGGACACCCAACCACAGGGATACCCAAGACCGTGTGTCGGTGAGTCCGTAGGGAGGTAACGTGGTAGTCGGGTTTCGTTAGAGATGTCCTAGTCCACTCCTGCGGTGCGAGTTCCAAGGATCCCGTGGGACAAGTACCGAGGTACTGGATGGAGGAGGAACTCCATAATGTGGGTAACGTACACAAACTCTCAGAGTCAAAATCTATTCGAATAGCCGCGTCCTCGGTCATGGGACACAGTTCGTACTAGGACACACTATGGTCAACACAAACTGGTATAATAATGGTGGTAGTAAGTGGATGGTCATGCGATTGGTTGGGTGGTAACGAAGGACACCTAACCCGTTGAATGGTCATGCGATGACTGGAATGACTGGGTGGTAACGAAGGACACCTAACCCGTTGAGTGGTCATGCGATGACTGGAATGATTGGGTGGTAACATAAGGACACCTAATCCGTTGAGTGGTCATGCGATGACCCGTCACTTGAAGGTGGAGTCGGTAATGACTCCAAGGTAAGCTGCATGGTCATGCGATGATCATGAGTGTTCCATGTGTTGTTTGCACTAGTCTTGATCATGGTAGAATGCTCATTTCATTATGATGATATTGATCACTCCATGTGTTGATTGTTATTGCTTTGGTTTTGCTCTTAATAGCATGCTAGATTCATCATGTTAATATTGTTCAGATTCATCATGTTAATATTGCTCATGCCATGGTTATTAATATTGTTTAAACTGCTATGCCATGATAACTAATGTCACTCTAATAACTTAAGGCATGCTTGAATACCATGGATTGCTTTGCTTGTTGTATATATTACTTGGTTTGATTGTTTGCGAGTAAATTCAAACGTACTCACATGGCTTTCATCCCTGGCTATTCGCGTAGCCAGATTTTCAGGTTTATCTAAGGATCCTCTTTCCGTAGGAGGAGTCAAGTGTTTGCGAGCTAGGAAGAGTTACCCAGTCAGATCCCTGTGGATTGGAGCCGCTCCAAGTCCGTGCTGCCATAGACAGTTTATATTCCGCTGCCCCCATCTCTGTAATGAACCATCTATGGTGGTAATATATTGATTCAAGCCACTTTGGCTTATGAATCCTTTTACAGTTGTGCCTATGTTCTTGGTACGTGTTGTAAGCGCGCACACCAGAGTGATTCCTGGGCTGGTGTGTGGGCGACACTCGTCTGTGTACACTGGTATTCAGGCGGGGTGTCACATCATGCTTAACATAAGGAACTATAGAGAGTTCATTTTTGTCAGCATCATCCATAGTGGCATCTTGGCCATCAACAAAGCAAGTATCAAAATCATAAGAAAGGGAAGTATCAAATGAGTCCTCGGAATCATAAGATTCCTCTTCATAGCAATCATTAGCCTCTTCTTGGGCAGCAAGCATTTTATTTTTAAAATCCTCAATATAAGCATTGGAAGTATAATTCTCAAAGCAATAAGCAAGAACTACAAAGTTTTCAGACTCAAAAATAGTATCGTGATACTTTTCAATCAAAGAAGCAATCTCATAGGAACCTTTAAAAGCAACAAACTCTTCAATCTTTTCAACATCAAAGTAATCATAAACACCTTTAGCATAAGAAGATAAGATCTCATTTTCATTAAACTCACATTGGAAAGGAAGGTGTTTATGATCTATATTAGAACAGCAAGTAAAAGCATAAATGTGGCACAAAAGTTTAGCATGGCAATAAGAAACATGTCTTTGATCCCATAAGTGTTTCCCTTTCTGAGATAGGCGGTGCCGCGTCTAATGAGCATGCTCATCCAATGATTTTCCCTCAACCAAGTCGGTTGGGTTTTTAGCGCGAGCGCAAATTGACCGAAGACGATCCAAGTGAAACATGTCCATCCTACCATATTTGGGTGGTTCAACACCCATGGTAAAGATAGCATCAGCAAGCAAGGTAACAGGTATTTTTGGTATTTTTTATAAGGGACACAAAAGTAAAAACTAAAAGGTAAACTAACAAGACTAAAAAACAAAGGTAAAGGGTAGTGTGAAACTCCCCTATCTTAGCACTCGGAATCCCCGGCAACGGCGCCAGAAAAACTTTGCTTGATGGCTTCTCGCCCTTCGTTGGTTACCCCAAGTGGAAGGTTTGAGATGTAGTGCAGCAGGAGTTTTCCCTCGGTGAAGATACCAAGGTTTGTCTCCAGTAGGACTCCAGAGATGATAAGTAGGTGTCAGCGGCGCAACTGACGCGGACCTGCACACAGACACAGATAACTTTGTTTCCAACGAAGTTCAGAGAGGTTGTCAATCTCTCCGGTCTTGTTGTTTACAAAGGATAAAACGCAAGGGATAATGATAGCAAGTAAAAGCAGTAAAGTAAATAAAGCTTGGAAACAGTAATGAGGATATGGACCGGGATACGTGATGTTCACTAGTGATGTCTCTCTCCCAAAAGACGATAAAACTGCTATGCGAGGTAAACAAATTACAGAAGGGCAATTGGCATGATTAAGAACGCACCGCAATGCTAACAATGCTACAAAAGAAAAGAAGAGGCTCAAAAGCACGGGCAGTACGCCAAAATAAGTAGACCGAAATCCTTCTGCATCTACTACTAATCATCCACCTTGAGATATCTATACAGAACATCTCGCTAGTATTAAGTTGCGAGCCCCACCCAAAGTGTAAACCCAAAGCAACATACAACTGCATTAAAAAGAACTTTGCGTAAAGTAAACAATCCTTGTAACCACGGTTACAAGCACCGTTGTTTTCCCCCTTGTGGCAACAACACATCCCCTAGACTCATGTTTCTGTCACTCAAGCGTGTCATCGGGGGGCATGAACCCACAATCTAGCACAACGTTCCCTCTTGGAGTCACTACCTACTACTTGGCCAAAGCAATAAACAGCAACGGAGAACATGCAAGAATTACTTAGGAACAAAAATATAAGAGATAAAAACCAAATATATTACTCTATCACAATCTGAACATAATCTCATAATCCGTCAGATCCCTCCAAACTCAGCATAGCAACAGCAGAAATATTACAAAGGTGCCTCGATCATGTAGGGCAGCTCACGAGGTCTAAACAGTGAAGATCAAAGAGGGGAGGAGAACATCACATAGCTACTGATCACGGACCCAAGGTCCAAGGAAAACTACTCACGAGACATCCGGGGAGCATCCATGGTCGAGAGGAGACTCCCGGAGGTCAATCCTCCCTCCGGCAGGGTGCCGGGAAGAGGTCTTCTGGTGCTCCCGATCTTCGGAAGCGCGGAGGCGGCGGAACAGAGGCGAGTTTGCGAAATAGGGATCCTCCTCTGGAGTTTTCCCGTGATGGAGAATAAATAGGCGAAGGGGGGCAGCCAAAGGTGGACCTGGGGCCCCAGGCGCCCCGCTGGCCCCTCCCGGGCTTTTCTCGAAGCTTCCTGTACGATGATTTTTCCTGTTTTTTTCCTGGAATTTTTCTGGCACTTTTTATATGGGGGAAAACTGAAATAGAAAAACAACAGAAAACAGAAACTGGCACTGGGGTGCACTGAGTTAATAGGTTAGTCCAAATATGATCAAAAGTGTATGAAAGTGTATCTAGATCATAGAAATATCACACAAAACATGCATGGAGCAAGCAAAAATTATAGATACGTTTTGGACGTATCAGTCACCTCACTGGTTAAGTGACGTGATGAACATTACCCAAAGTAAGCATTATAGCAGGATCAAATCTTTTGAAGGTTCAGTGTTGTAATTACAGAACGTGGTAGACCGTTCCTTTGACCGTGAGTACGTGCATAATTTCTATCTTCCCGGATGCTTTGACATACATCCCACCACCTGACAGAAATATGCGGGTCATAACGGTTGTATCTTGGGTATTCCGTGGAGATATGTTGAGGATTATTGTTACAAGAGCGGGATTTGTCAATCCAAATAATGGATAGATACTCGGGGCCCACTCGGTGAGATTCCATCCATAAAGCTGCAGCGTGTGACTAGGTCACGGGGATGAATATCACGGGAACGAGTGAATGAGGATTAGTTCAGAACGAGGTTGAACCAGACATAGGACGTCATTGATCGAATCTCGGAACAATCCAGTATCGCTGACAAAGGGAATGCTATACGGCGTAAGGTCCAATCGGTGTTTGATATCCGGAATGCACAGGGGTCATTATGGGCATCCAAGTCCCACTGATGATCATTGGCCGTAGCCACATCTCGGTCATGACTGGAGTGTTCTCGGACCGTAGGGTAACACACTTAAGGGCTCGATGAAATCGGAGACCTTTTTGGAACCATCGGAGTAACCAGAGAATAAAGGAAACGACATCGGAGAAGTACCGTGTTGAACCGAACAAGTTCGGAGTGAACCGGAAGGTGTTCCGGAACACCGGGAGATGGAATATTATGTTTTAGTTATTAATTAATTGAATTAATAATTAAAATCATTTTATTTCTAATTAATATGTGCAATGGGCCTTAGTGGAGAAAAAGGCCCATTAGGGGAAATAAAAGGGAAAAAGAAAAAGGAAAGAGGGGGGAGGCGCCATGGGCCCTAGGGCCCATGAGGGGTGCGCCCCCTCCCCCCCTTGTCCGGCCACCCCCCTTAGCAAAGGGACTTTAGTCCCACATTGCTAAGGGAGAGGGGTTGACTCCCTCCCCTGATCCTATATATAGATGGGCAGGGTGCACATATTTAACACACAGAAATTCGTGAGAAAATAAATATTACTCCGAATTGAGATCGGTTTTCTCCGGTCTTCTCCCCTCTCTTGTCTCTTTCACGGTGGACTCCCTAGTGTGAGTCTATAGTGGAATTGAGGCTTCTCTGCTAGAATCGGAGGCCGTCGTGCTGCCGAAGCTCCGTCCGGAGGTCTGCTTCCGCCACCTCCGCTGGATCGGAGAACGGAGGTCGTCATCGAGTCTCGTACGTGTGCGAGTACTACGAGGTGCTGCACGTGTGGCACTACACCCATCCGGGTGCTCAACACAGCCAGGGGGCTGTGAAACTTGATCGGCTACATCAACCACGTTTGCGGGAACGTTTCCCGCGCAACGGACTACACCCCGAGGTATGTTATTTCTGCACTACTTTCCGTTACGGTAATACGGCTAGCTAGATCTTGGGTTATGGGAACGCTAGTTAAAAAAAATTGTGTTTTCTGCTGCGAACCCCAACAGTGGTATCAGAGCTAGGTCTATGCTTAGTATTACTGTACGGATAGAACATATCGGGGATGTGGGCGTTGATTGTATGATTGTTACCCTCCCACGTGTACTTGTTCACATCTGCGGCAAGTTTGATGAAGCGGACCCCGACCGACCTTACGCGTACGCTTACGCGAGACTGGTTCCACGCTTGACATGCGGCTTGTACCGTATAAAGTGGCTGGGGGGTGTCTGTTTCTCTACTTTAGCGGATGTGGCATTTGCAACGGAGGGCCCCGTGCGGGGTGTAATAGAGACAATCGTATGGTTGACGTTGTGGTTGACTCGTAGGTTAAAACCTGTTTAACTATGAAAGCCCTAGCAGCCACGTAAAACTTGCAATATACAACTAGACCGTCTAAACCTTGTATTGCTAAGTGGGGGCTATCATTCGTTTGTTTGTGACGTAGCGATAGCTT
Organism: Bromus sterilis; assembly: GCA_950022295.1. Classification (NCBI taxonomy): domain Eukaryota; kingdom Viridiplantae; phylum Streptophyta; class Magnoliopsida; order Poales; family Poaceae; genus Bromus; species Bromus sterilis. The sequence continues at coordinate 62,292,020 of OX465599.1, forward strand.
TGCTATGTGTTACTAGTAAGTAGTAATCGTCATCATAAAACAAACTAAAATGGAGACACTGTAGACTTAGTGTTGCCATAGCTCAGACATCTTAAAACTTGCTAGTGTAGGATACACGACGGTAGCATGTGATAAGATGATCCCTTAACAAAGCCAAACACAAGTATTCTACCGAAGTGTGCACCGCCTGGAAGATTCTCCCAGATGGCTTGATGCTCCGTACATACCGGAGTTGTCCTACATATTCAATGGAGTTCGCATGAGGTTGGGTTCGGCAAGCCTGGCATAGGCAGATATGGCCTTGCTGAGCCGCATATAACATGGAGGTTAATTTGGCGAGCCTAGCATATGCACATATGGCCTCGGAATACTAGAGATCGAAAGATCGAGCATGAGTCACAGTACATATAAGATAATGTGATCGCACAAGTTGTTGTCTACCTTTGAAACTGACCCATCGGCCGTGTGATATTCGAGGTCGGGCAGTGAATCTGGATCATGTAATCACTAAAACTTCCTAGGGATGAATATTTTAGTGTGAGCTCATTTATAATATGATTATATGAACTCATTGTTGTGAACTAGTCTTAATTGTGTTCCTTGCAATTATGTTTGTAGAAAATGGATAATACCCAGTACCTTGAAATGGTTTCCTTCTTACATGGTGAAAGACTTAAAGAGAATGGGTCAAACTTCATTAGTTGGTACTTACGCCTTAGAACCGTGCTCAAGAGAATCAACCTTTCATTCTTAACTAAAAAGCATGTGGGAAACCCTCCAGCAAATGACATGGATGCACAAGCGGCGATTGATTATCAGTATCGTCGAAGGACATATGCCATAGCTAAGGATATCATAGAAACCAGCATTCCGCAACCTTTGCGTGAGGAGTATGCTGAGTTGGATACATATGATATGATCGATGAGCTGAAGTCATCAAACTTGCATCGGTTTCATGTCAATAACAGCACCAACTGTGCGAAGAAAAGGGCGTCCCAAAATAATTGGACAAGAGGGCTCACACTCAATGTCCATAATAGTGAAATCAATGGGAACATAATTGTCATTGACAATGATAAGAACATCGTCGATCTTCCCCAAAGGTTTTTTTACGGAAGAATCAACAAGACGAACACGAAAAGAACAGGGATCAAAAGGTTTCAATTCAAGCATATCATACATTCTTTTGGGAATAACAGAGGTACTTGCTCCAACATCACAAAGAGCATAACAAGAGAAGTTATTCAATTTGATTTTTATCATAGGATCCCAACCATCTTCTAGCTTCCTAGGTATGGAGGCTTCTACTCTAAGCTTCTCCTCCCTAACTTTGATTAGAGCATTGGTGATATGCTCTGTGAAGGCAAGATTAAGTGTGCTAGTGCGGGGGTCTCTAGACATCTTGTGTAGGAAACCAATAACTTTAGGTAAAGTGCAGTTGTCAAAGTCTAGGTCACTACAATCTATCAAGGAGGTAGTGATATCATTTAGGCTCACTTGTTTGAAAGCCTCTATGTTCATAGAGGTTTCTTCATCTATGGTTGAGGTGGTAGCATCACCATTGGTAGGTCCAGTGGGACTAGGGGTGTGATGGGTGCTAACAGTTCGGACATCCTCAACTACTTGGATAGTGGCTACTGTGTGGTAGGTAGGAAGGCTCTTAATCCTCTCTTCTTCCTCCTTTTCTCTGGCCCATCTCTCTTTAAGTTTTCCCAACATCCTAATGTTTTCATTAATTTGGACTTGGATGGCATTCATAGGAGTGGTCTTCCTGTCCTCAGGGGAAGAAGTTCTAATCTTCAGCATCTCTACATCATGGGCTATGTTGTCTACCTTCGAAGAGAGGATCTTACCACTACAAACTACTACTATTAAATTGTATGGTTCCGGGTCTTCTTCCTCGCAGGGAAGTCGAGGAGGGGAACTCGGAGGCATTATTATTATTAATCATTACAACTTATATTATACAATGCTGCAACAACTTCTGCTTCATTGTTACTTTATTGCTTTATATAAACTGTTGGCTGATTCTCTTCTCATGCTGCAAGACTCGTCAGAAGATGCTTGTCTTCGATAGGCCTAGCTTCTTACCCTTATTCTGATTTTTATCTTGCAGTCCACTATATACAGCTTCCCCTTTCCATTTGATACAAATGCATAATTTCTTAGTAGCGGATGTAAGACTCGCGGGTATGCTAGATACTCACCTTTGCTTTATTTTCCCCTTTTTCTTGCCTGATCGGCCGCTGCAGTCGACGTTGGAGCCTTGGAGTCCAGGAGCTGGAGATCCCCGATGCTGACCACCGCAACGTGAAGATCCCCGATGCCTTCTACGACGTCGAGTTCCCCATTGACCAGGAGTAGTTTGGAGGTTCCCAGGCAGGAGGCCTCGCCTTTTCGATCTGTTGTTATTTCTGCTAGCCTTCTTAAGGCAACCTTGTTTTCTTGGGTCTATACTCAGATAATGTTGCTTCCGCTAACTTTGTGCTTTCGAGCTGTTGTATTCGAGCCCTCGTGGCGCCTGGCTTTTATTAAACTGCTTGTATTATTTTATTTGTAGAGTTGTGTTGTGATATCTTACCGTGAGTCCCTGATCTCGATCGTGTACCTTGCCTGTATGATTACTGTACTTGGTCTGATTTTGGGGGCATTACAAGTTGGTATCAGAGCCGACTGCCTGTAGGACACCCCCTTCCAACTCCTTGGTCGAAGTCGAGTCTAGTCCTTGCAAAACTAGTTTACTAGCAGTTTCGTGTGGGTTATCGTCCCACGTAGCAAATTGGGTGGTATTAGGATCTTTTTCTTCGCACCTTTACTCTGGGACTCTGATCTCTCTCCTCTTTCGGGTTAATGATTTTGCTAACACTAACTTTAGGTTCTAGTACCTCCTTCCTTTCCGGAGATCCCTGTATTTCAGATGGTCGCTTACTTCGCCAGAAGATGTCGAAGATACTCTCCGATAAATTCCCGAGACCCTTATGCCCACTGCTTTGCGATTCCCCACCACCGATAAGTCAGTGTGGATAATTAACCTACCGTTTGGCCATTCGACCCGAATTACTCATGTTAATACAAGATACCTCGTAATATTCTCAGTTGTTTCAAAATCGTTTGTTCTTACTGCCTTGCAGCTTCCTTTCACCCTGCGGATAATTCCTCACATTTATCGAGGATCCGTTCATCCTAAGTGGTTCCTGTGATTTCCAAAATACTTTGAAATACTATTCGATCTCGCGACAATCCTCGGCAACCTACTGCTTTGGAGATTCTTCTTCCCTGCTTGCACTATGATTAATCACGGTTGTCTTGTGGTCTTCGATAACCTCCCTTGGAATTGCCATTCTGATCTGTTGAATCATCGTGTGTGCTAGAGCACACAATCATCAGTTGATCCCTATGAATCCATTCTTCTAGCTTAGACGTCATTTCGGACATGAGCTGGTTCTCGGTAAGTCAAACCTTAATTGATTAACCGTCAAGCTTCTGTTCAACTTATTCACGTTTGGTCGATGTATATGAATCAGATACACCGCTATGGAAGTTATAATTCCTCTGTACTTAAGCATCGAATTATTCTGATGCTTTTATTATCCCATGCCTTTGCATCCCTTATACTTATGGTTGAGTACCGATACTCACACCAGGCCCTCTGTACGCCGCCTGATTTTTTTTGGTGGATTACTACATGCCGTCCCCTTATGTCCTCAATCATTGACAAGCTTCCCCTGATACAAAATGCCTTTGGCGACCGGTATCATATGCTCTCTGTCATCAGCCTTCTGCTTTCAAACTTGTATCTCTTGTTCCTGTCGATTTTCATATAGATTCGTAAAATGTCCCTTTGGGTTGTATCTATGCTTCATCCATCTGTGTGAACCTATGAACTTCTATGGGTCTTACTCTACTGGTGTTACGCCAGATAAATTTCCTAATCTACAACATCATCGAAAGCATGAAGTTATTGAAATGTTATGCATTGAAGAAGTGGGAGTCGACCTTGAACTTGTGTTCATGCCCATGGATACGATGTAGAACTGATCATGAAAGCTTCTCGTAAAGATAAGTATCTCCTTGGTATAAATTCTTCTGCACCTATGATCCACCATTCTACCTTCGGTTATTACCCCTGGTACCTCGAGGATATCATACCTTTGCACTACATCTTATGAATTCTGATGAGACAATGCCTATACATGTCATAGGCATTTCTTGGTTCTGGGTTGTTGTCAACCGAGAACACCGAATACTTTTGCTTTACAATTCCTTTTGCTTGTTGTCGTCGTTGTTCGATTGTATTTTGTTGAAACCTTTTGACATGATGTGTCATGGTCATCATCGACATTTTGAGTTCTCCCAAGTGTTACTTGGATGAATAGTGTGAAATACCATCCCTGCCCCTCGACAATTTGTGTTATCATCGACAACATCCTTTGACTCCCGGACAATACAAACTTGAATATGTACTTCTTGCCCTCCTTTCCCTTGGGAAAGATACACACCTGATACTTGTGTATCATCACATTTTCCCTTTCCATTGGTCTGTTTAACCTTTCTTTGAATAAAAATTATCTGAGCAGTGATAATTCCCTGCTGATGTAAACACTTCGGTGTACTACTTTGTCCGTACAACCTGTTACTACTGTTGATAACTTTTCGGTAACCACCGATGGACGAGAACTTTGCCAATTGGTCCGCCTCGTCTTAACGAGAAGGAAAACGGTTCTCTTTGTCCCTCGCCCTTGGTACCGACGTTGTTGCCGACATAGATAACAAGATGTTCTCTGATTTACCTTGCAACATGATCGCATTGTTTGTCACCACCTTCTTATTCAATGTGGGCCCATAACCCACAGTTTCACAGGATCGAAACCTGACTCTCTTGTACCTTTCTGTTCTCGAGGTTATTCCTCTTGCTTGACCTCGTATTTAACTCACGAGTCCTCTACCTTGTGATATTCTGTTCGATATCAGACTCGGTGCTTATGCCTGATGCTCTGGACCCCTTTTCATCCTCCGTCATCAGCATCGAATGTTTGTCTATCCGCTTGAAACTTCTTGTATCTTCTTTTGTTTCCCTCGATGTGTTTCCCTGAGTTTAAACTCGTAAGATACTTTGTACCCCCATTCCCTTGGACCATCTCGGTTGATTAACCGGGTACCAATCCGACCCCCTTAAAATTTTCACCTAGCATGTTCGTAGGTACGATGAAGACCCTGAAGGAAGGATGACACTCGTCGAGATGCAGCGATGCAGAGAGATGAAGACATCAATGAGAAGGATAAACTCCTTCGAGAAGGGCGACAAGAACCAGAAGATTCGTTACAATACGAAACCAAAGCTTAACCCTTCCACTACCTTAAATTCTCGGGACGAGAATTCTTTGTAGTGGGGGAGATTTGTAACACCCTCACTGTCATGAACAGTAATCACTTTTCTAATCAAGGGTTACTGTTGCTAATCACTTTTGTTAATCACTGTTATTCAAACTGGCCTTGATCAAACTTTGCAAATTGTTATTTTTCTATTCATGGTGGTTGGCATTACGCAATGTGACCATGGGCCTTGCTCATCATGGATCAAAACAAATCCAAGCCCCTTTGCATTTGAAATCAAAACTTAGCTCAAATGCCTTTTGGTTGAATATTAAAAACATAGTGCAATAAAACATTGCCCAAAAGTAGTGCAACCACGTTTGTAAAATGCCCAATATTAAGTGGACCATGTCCATGTGGGTGTGGGAATTTATTAAGCTATGAAAAAAATCAAACAATTAAAATAGTAGCAAAACAGTGGCATTAAATACCTTTTTAATAAAACAAAAATGCACAAGGATTTATAAAAGTCCAAATATTTTTGTGGCACTTAAGTATGGTGCAACAATAGTTTAGGAGAAAGTTTCATGTTGTAGAAAAATATAAAGGATATTAAAATAATTACAAATATAAATAAATAAAAAGAAAGAAAAGTGAAAAAAACTAAAAAATGAAAAAAATGCCTAAACTACGCTCTGGGCGAAGGCCACCCCGGCCCAACCCAGCCCACCCCACCCTTCCCCAACCTCTGTTCATGGGGGGGCGCCGTGGCAAGCATCCCACGGCCGGCCACGCCCCCCCCCATCGCCGTGGCGGCCATTCCGCCATCACCGGCGGGGATAAGAGCCCCCTGCGCCCCCGGGGAACCCTAGAGCGCCCCAACCCCCCCCTCCCAGATCCCCCTCGCGCCGCTCGCCTCTCCCACCGCTCGTCCGTGCACGACAGGACGCCACCGTGGGCGGACCTCGCCGGGACTCGCGGCCACCGGCGTCCGTTCACCCCCTCACCTTGTCCAGGAGGTCCAGCGCGCTCGGCCTCGTCTGCCAGTGCCCTCAATCGACGCTGGTGCGCCCCCACGACTCGCCATCGAGCTCGTTCCTCCACCGGCTTCTGCAAACGCCTTCGTCGATTTCTTCGGCTACGCATCGCCTCGAGCCTCCCTTCCGCGCCGACCAGCTCCACTGTGAGCTCCCTCCTCACCCCCTTCCATTCGTGTCCAAAACCGTGCCCCGTAGCCCTTGTCTGCGGTGCTCACGTTCTGGCCGCCGCTGGCACTCGTCGTAGCCGTCGCTAGGGTCCGCTTCAGCTCGCGCTTATGGCACAAATGGAAGCGGCTCCTCGCGCCGGTTCCGTAGGTACAAACCGCGTGCGTTTTGGTCGCATGTGCTGGACGCGGTGACCTCGTCGTCGTGCCCTGTTCTTCGCCGGCGTCAATGGCGTGGACGCCTGGGACTTAGCCCCCTCCTCACACCCACTGATCGTTGGCCCCCTGGCTTAATCCAGCCCCTAATCACCTTTTTAAATAAACCCCCCTCCCTTTGTTAATGAATGGGTCAGTGACACATGGGCCCAATACCCCCCCCCTATAATTACATGTGAACTAAAATAACCAGACAAAATCCCCTTATGATACTTACATGTGGGACCCCCAAGTTAATCCCAATTTAGATTAAATTAATTGAATCAGAGTATGACATGTGGGACCCCACTGTTATTAAATTTAATTAATTGTTTTATTAGCAATGTGAGGCTGACCAGTGGGTTTGACCAGTCAACCCCTCTGTGGATAATGTTGTTATTTAATTAATAAATTAAATTCAAAAAATGATTTAAAATTGATAAAACTTGGAAATTGAATATCTTTTAAACCGTAATTCAGATGCAAAAACTTTTTACATCAAAATTGATCAGATAAATATAATGAATATGAATACGCTATCTGTATACCAACCACACCCCTCTAACGCACCGAACATCGAACCGTCCCCCTCCGGACCGTTTGTCCGATGATTTGTCCGGTACTGTCGAAGTATCCGGATGAATTTATTCTGAACACGAAAGTTGTTCGGATTGTTTCAACTAGCACGGTTACACCATCCACACGTTTGTCGGATGTCCACGACACCTCCGGCATGATCCCTTCCCCCTCCGGACACCCTGTCCGGTAATCACCCGGAGCCGATATTTCATCCCCGGATGAATTCCCGCTCCGAGCAACGTGCATTGCACTGCGTTAGAACACCGTTAACATTGCATTTGTCATGTCATGCATCTGTTTGTTTATGATTACTTTATATTTACTGTCCCCCCCCCCTTTATTCTCCGATAGACCCCGCTGCTACCGCCGACTACACTGCTGCCGGGTACGACTACTTCGTCGACGACCATACCCCTACCCGCGAGCTTCCAGGCAAGCAAAGCCATTATCTTCCCTAGATACCGCCTACCTTTTCCGTACTTCCTTGCACTAGGCATTGTTACTGTTGCTGCTATGATTACAATCCTATTCAATTGCATAGCCTGATTTTTTCGCCCCTTGATGTACCTTCCTTATCCTATGCTGCCTATTATAATTATGCTTTATTTAGCAGTGAGCCCTGCGCATTGTTAGCTAGGATTAGATAGCGGGTCGTGACCACTCAGGGGAGTGAACGTGGATACGATAATTATAAACTGCACAGGTACGGTACAATGCAGACACCGCCTAAGGCCCCCTAGCTCGGCTCTGCCAAGCCACCTTCAAGTGGAGCTACCGAGGAGTAATCCTCGTACCTTCACTCGTTGTTGACTCTATATAGCCGCTCTAGGTACCTGAGCAACGGTTGTCCTTAAGGTAAGAAGTCGGGCGACCCAACGATGTCCGCGAGCGGTATTGCGTCGGGAACGACAGGGAGGGTACGACCGACGTTACTGGCGTGCTTGGCCCCTGCTTGTATCTCGCGAGAGTTACCAAAACCACGAAAGTCGAGCTCTTCCTAGAGCACACGCGAGACAAAGGAAGGAGTCGGTTCACCTTGTTGGTAACCGCAGAGACTTGGTGGGACGACAGGGCAGCCACCGATGTATTGGTGGTCCTGACTGCTGGTGTTGACCGCGGGCCAGTTAAGTCGAGGCAACGATAACGGTTGTCACGCATGTTAATTAAAATGCTGAATGGTTCGGCGGATGACTTGAGAGGCCGCAAAGGCCTGTACGCACTACCTTCACATGGGATAAGGAGTTATGGGCTCCCCTGCGTCGTAGTTTGTCCGAAATCTCTTCAGACGTCAGCAGTACCGCGGCCTGCGCCGGGAAGTTGTGTCTTCTTCGCTCGAGCGGTGTGTCTTTGGATTTGCTTTTGCTTGACCGGCCAGCCACGCACCGTGCAGGAGCGTGCAAGGGTGAGGGTCCTAGATCCCTTGGCGCATAGGATATAGTCTGGCGGATGGCCTCTCTGTTGAGCCTAGGATGGGCTGCGTCGTGTCAAATAGCCTCGGTGGGGCGTTCCCTAACAAGGTTCACGCCACCTTGGAGATCCGAGCGTGCATGCTGAACAGTAGTGCACCCCTGCAGAGAGTTTAATCTATTCGAATAGCCGTGTCCACGGTAACAGGACGCTTTATGCTGAAGCTGGATCTTACCACTACAAACTACTACTATTAAAATGTATGGTTCCGGGTCTTCTTCCTCGCAGGGAAGTCGAGGAGGGGAACTCGGAGGCATTATTATTATTAATCATTACAACTTATATTATACAATGCTGCATCAACTTCTGCTTCATTGTTACTTTATTGCTTTATATAAACTGTTGGTTATTCTCTTCTCATGCTGCAAGACTCGTCAGAATATGCTAGTCTTCGATAGGCCAAGCTTCTTACCCTTATTCTGATTTCTATCTTGCAGTCCACTATATACAGCCTCCCCTTTCCATTTGATACAAATGCATAATTACTTAGTAGCGGACGTAAGACTCGCGGGTATGCTAGATACTCACCTTTGCTTTATTTTCCCCTTTTTGTTTTGCCTGATTGGCCACTGCAGTCGATGTTAGAGCCTTGGAGTCCAGGAGCTGGAGATCCCCGATGCCGACCACCGCAACGTGAAGATCCCCGATGCCTTCTACGACGTCGAGTTCCCCATTGACCAGGAGTAGGTTGAAGGTTCCCAGGCAGGAGGCCTCGCCTTTTCGATCTGTTGTTATTTGTGCTAGCCTTCTTAAGGTAACCTTGTTTTCTTGAGTCTATACTCAGATAATGTTGCTTCCGCTAAATTTGTGCTTTCGAGCTGTTGTATTCGAGCCCTCGTGGTGCCTGGCTTGTATTAAACAGCTTGTATTATTTTATTTGTAGAGTTGTGTTTTGATATCTTACCGTGAGTCCCTGATCTCGATCGTGTACCTTGCATGTATGTTTACTGTACACGGTCTGATTTTGGGCGCGTTACTAGTTGGTATCAGAGCCGACTGCCTGTAGGACACCCCCTTCCAACTCCTTGGTCGAAATCGAGTCTAGTCCTTGCAAAACTAGTTTACTAACAGTTTTTTGTGGGTTATCGTCCCACGTAAGAAATTGGGTGGTATTAGGATATTTTTCTTCGCACCTTTACTCTGGGACTCTGATATCTCTCCTCTTTCGGGTTAATGATTTTGCTAACACTAACTTTAGGTTCTCGCACCTCCTTCCTTTCCGGAGAGCCCTGTATTTCAGATGGTCGCTTACTTCGCCAGAAGATGTCGAAGATAATCTCCGATAAATTCCCGAGACCCTTATGCCCACTGCTTTGCGATTCCCCACCACCGATAAGTCAGTGTGGATAATTACATACACCTACCGTTTGGCCATTCGACCCCAATTACTCTTGTTAATACAAGATACCTCGTAATATTCTCAATTGTTTCAAAATCGTTTGTTCCTACTGCCTTGCAGCTTCCTTTCACCCTGCGGATAATTCCTCACATTTATCGAGGATCCGTTCATCCTAAGTGGTTCCTGTGATTTCCAAAATACTTTGAAATACTATTCGATCTCCCAACAATCCTCGGCAACCTACTGCTTTGGAGATTCTTCTTCCCTGCTTGCACTATGATTAATCCCGGTTGTCTTGTGGTCTTCGATGACCTCCCTTGGAATTTCCATTCTGATCTGTTGAATCATCGTGTGTGCTAGTGCACACAATCATCAGCTGATCCCTATGAATCCATTCTTCTAGCTTAGACGTCATTTCGGACATGAGCTGGTTCTCGGTAAGTCAAACCTTAATTGATTAACCGTCAAGATTTTGTTCAACTTATTCATGTTTGATCGATGTATCTGAATCAGATACACCGCTATGGAAGTTATAATTCCTCTGTACTTAAGCATCAAATTATTCTGATGCTTTTATTATCCGATGCCTTTGCATCCCTTATACTTATGGTTGAGTACCGATACTCACACCAGGCCCTCTGTACGCCGCCTGATTTTTTTTTGTGGATTACTACATGTCGTCCCCTTATGTCCTCAATCATTGACAAGCTTCCCTTGATACGAAATGCCTTTGGCGACCGGTATCATATGCTCTGTGTCATCAGCCTTCTACTTTCAAACTTGTATCTCTTGTTCCTGTCGATTGTCATATAGATTTGTAAAATGTCCCTTTGGGTTGTATCTACGCTTCACCCATCTGTGTGAACCTATGAACTTCTATGGGTCTTACTCTACTGGTGTTACGCCAGATAAAATTCATAATCTACAACTTCATCGAAAGCGTGAAGTGATTGAAATGTTATGCATTGAAGAAGTGGGAGTCGACCTTGAACTTGTGTTCATGCCCATGGATACGATGTAGAACTGATCATGAAAGCTTCTCGTAAAGATAAGTATCTCCTTGTATAAATTCTTCTGCACCTATGATCCACCATTCTACCTTCGGGTATTACCGCTGGTACCTTGAGGATATCATACCTTTGCACTACATCTTATGAATTGTGATGAGACAATGCCTATACATGTCATAGGCATTTCTTGGTTCTGGGTTGTTGTCAACCGAGAACACCGAATACTTTTTCTTTACAATTCCTTTTTCTTGTTGTCGCCGTTGTTCGATTGTATTTTGTTGAAACCTTTTGAAATGATGTGTCATGGTCATCATCGACATTTTGAGTTCTCTCAAGTGTTACTTGGATGAATCGTGTGAAATACCATCCCTGCCCCTCGATAATTTGTGTTATCATCGACAACATCCTTTGACTCCTGGACAATACAAACTTGATCATGTACTTCTTGCTCTGCTTTCCCTTGGGAAAGATATACCCCTGATACTTGTGTATCATCACATTTTCCCTTTCCATTGGTCTGTTTAACCTTTCTTTGAATAAAAATTATCCGAGCAGTGATAATTCCCTGCTGATGTAAACACTTCGGTGTACTACTTTGTCCGTACAACCTGTTACTACTGGTGATAACTTTTCGGTAAACACCGATGGACGAGAACTTTGCCAATTGGTCCGCCTCGTCTTAACGAGCAGGAAAAGGGTTCTCTTTGTCCCTCTCCCTTGGTACCGACGTTGTTGCCGACATAGATAACAAGTTGTTCTCTGATTTACCTTGCAACTTGATCGCATTGTTTGTCACCACCCTTCTTATTCAATGTGGGCCCATAACCCACAGTTCCACAGGATCGAAACCTGACTCTCTTGTACCTTTCTGTTCTCGAGGTTATTCCTCTTGCTTGACCTCGTATGCAACTCACGAGTCCTCTACCTTGTGATATTTTGTTCGATATCAGACTCGATGCTTATGCCTGATGCTCTGGACCCCTTTTCATCCTCCGTCATCGGCATCGAATGTTTGCCTATCCGCTTGAAACTTCTTGTATCTTCTTTTGTTTCCCTCGATGTGTTTCCCTGAGTTTAAACTCGTAAGATACTTTGTACCCCCATTCCCTTGGACCATCTCGGTTGATTAACCGGGTACCAATCCGACCCCCTTAAAATTTTCACCTAGCCTATTCGTAGGTACGATGAAGACCCTGAAGGAGGATGACACTCGTCGAGATGCACCGATGCAGAGAGATGAAGACATCAATGAGAAGGATAAACTCCTTCGAGAAGGGCGACAAGAACCAGAAGATTCGTTACAATACGAAACCAAAGCTTAACCCTTCCACTAACTTAAATTATCGGGACCAGAACTCTTTGTAGTGGGGGAGATTTATAACACCCTCACTGTCATGAATAGTAATCACTTTGCTAATCAAGGGTTACTGTTGCTAATCACTTTTGTTAATCACTGTTATTCAAACTGGCCTTGATCAAACTTTGCAAATTGTTATTTTTCTATTCATGGTGGTTGGCATTAAGCAATGTGACCATGGGCCTTGCTCATCATGGATCAAAACAAATCCAAGCCCCTTTGCATTTGAAATCAAAACTTAGCTCAAATGCCTTTTGGTTGAATATTAAAAACATAGTGAAAATAAAACATTGCCCAAAAGTTGTGCAACCACTTTTGTAAAATGCCCAATATTAAGTGGACCATGTCCATGTGGGTATGGGAATTTATTAAGATATAAAACAAATCAAACAATTCAAACAGTAGCAAAACAGTGGCATTTAATACCTTTTTAATAAAACAAAAATGCACAAGAATTTATAAAAGTCCAAATATTTTTGTGGCACATAAGTATGGTGCAACAATAGTTTAGGAGCAAGTTTCATGTTGTAGAAAAATATAAAGGCTATTAAAATAATTACAAATATAAATAAATAAAAAGAAAGAAAAATGAAAACAACTAAAAAATGAAAAAATGCCTAAACTACGCTCTGGGCGAAGGCCACCCCGGCCCAACCCAGGCCACCCCACCCTTCCCCAACCTCTGTTCATGGGGGGCGCCGTGGCAAGCATCCCACGGCCGGCCACGCCCCCCCCCCCAGCGCCGTGGCGGCCATCCCGCCATCACCGGCGGGGATAAGAGGCCCCTGCGCCCCCGGGGAACCCTAGAGTGCCCTAACCCCCCCCCCCTCCCAGATCCCCCTCGCGTCGCTCGCCTCTCCCACGCTCGTCCGTGCACGACAGGGCGCCACCGTGGGCGGACCTCGCCGGGACGCGCGGCCACCGGCGTCCATTCACCTCCTCGCCTTGTCCAGGAGGTCCAGCGCGCTTGGCCTCGTCTGCCAGTGCCCTCAATCGACGTTGGTGCGCCCCCACGACTCGCCATCGAGCTCGTTCCTCCACCGGCTGCTGCAAACGCCTTCGTCGATTTCTTCGGCTATGCATCGCCTCGAGCCTCCCTTCCGCGCCGACCAGCTCCACTGTGAGCTCCCTCCTCACCCCCTTCCATTCGTGTCCAAAACCGTGCCCCGTAGCCCCAATCTGCGGTGCTCACGTTCCGGCCGCCGCTGGCACTCGTCGTAGCCGTCGCTAGGGTCCGCTTCAGCTCGCGCTTATGGCACAAATGGAAGCGGCTCCTCGCGCCGGTACCGTAGGTACAAACCGCGTGCGTTTTGGTCGCATGTGCTGGCCGCGGTGACCTCGCCGTCGTGCCCTGTTCTTCGCCGGCGTCAATGGCGTGGACGCCTGGGACTTAGCCCCCTCCTCACACCCACTGACCGTTGGCCCCCCTGGCTTCATCCAGCCCCTAATCATTTTTTTAAATAAACCCCCCTCCCTTTGTTAATGAATGGGTCAGTGACACATGGGCCCAGTACCCCCCCCCTCTAATTACATGTGAACTAAAATAACCAGACAAAATCCCTTATGATACTTACATGTGGGACCCCCAAGTTAATCCCAATTTAGATTAAATTAATTGAATCAGAATATGACATGTGGGACCCCACTGTTATTAAATTTAATTAATTGTTTTATTAGCAATGTGAGGCTGAGCAGTGGGACCCACTGGTCAGGTTTGACCAGTCAACCCCTTTGTCGATAATGTTGTTATTTAATTAATAAATTAAATTCAAAAAATGATTTAAAATTTATAAAACTTTGAAATTGAATATCTTTTAAGCCGTAATTCAGATGCAAAAACTTTTTACATCAAAATTGATCAGAAAAATATAACGAATACGAATACGCTATATGTATACCAACCACACCCCTCTAACGCACTGAACATCGAACCGTCCCCCTCCGGACCGTTTGTCCGATGATTTGTCCGGTACTGTCGAAGTATCCGGATGAATTTATTCTGAACACGAAAGTTGTTCGGATTGTTTCAACTAGCACGGTTACACCATCCACACGTTTGTCGGATGTCCACGACACCTCCGGCATGATCCCTTCCCCCTCCGGACACCCTGTCTGGTAATCACTCGGAGCCGGTATTTCATCCCCGGATGAATTCCCGCTCCGAGCAACGTGCATTTCACTGCGTTAGAACACCGTTAACATTGCATTTGTCATGCCATGCATCTGTTTGGTTATGATTGCTTTATATTTACTGTTTCTCCCCCCCCCTTTATTCTCCGGTAGACCCCGCTGCTACCGCCGACTACACTGCTGCCGGGTACGACTACTTCGTCGACGACCGTACCCCTACCCGCGAGCTTCCAGGCAAGCAGAGCCATTCTCTTCCCCAGATATCGCCTACCTTTAACGTACTTTCTTGCTCTAGGCATTGTTACTGCTGCTGCTACGATTACAATCCTATTCAATTGCATAGCCTGATTTTTTCGCCCCTTGATGTACCTTCCTTATCCTATGCTGCCTATTATAATTATGCTTTATTCAGCAGTGAGCCCTGCGCATTGTTAGCTAGGATTAGATTGCGGGTGCTTGATGCCCCACAGGCGTAAGGGATCGAGATAGTCTTCGCGGGTAAGTTAACCCAATTTATTGATTCGACACACGGGGAGCCAAAGAGTATTTATAAGCTTTGACAGTTGAGTTGTCCATTCAACCGCACCTAAAATATACTTGCTTGCAACAATATATAAGTGGTAATGCTAATATGATAGTGATGGTGGCAACAGCAAAAGTAACTACTAACAACCAGCAGAATTGAAAACGCTATAGGCTAGGGAGATGGATGGTTGGGCACTGCATGGATGAGAGTGAACATATAATAGATTCTAACACGGGGCAAGCCACACAGAAAAGCAATGATCATCTAGGCAAATATCAAATAGTAGGCATGTATCCCATAGGTAGTTGTGCGTACTTGCAATAAGAACTTGCACAACATCTTTTGTCCTACCATCCCGCTACGAACGGGGCCAAAAGGAACTTATGGAGATTTAGGTGCTCCTGTCAAAGAGCACCGGAACAAAGCAATAAACTCAATGGATACATGGAATCCTCAAATTATGGACCATCCCCTTTGGTGTCCCAAGCTGTCACCTTTGGGCTCGCCGGTTCTGGACCATAATAGGTGCATACAACTCATAGATAAGATCTAGAACACAAATATATTCATGAAAACACATAAGGTTCAGATCTGAAAACATGGCACTCGGTCCCAAAGTGACAAGCATTAAGAGAAACAAGTTGAAGCAAAGAAGATAAACACCAATCTAGATGATAGGCAACATGCCCCCAACAATCTGACGAACTATTACATGATCAAACTCATCCAATCCCTACCATCCCCTTTGCCTACAGCAGGGAATTACTCACACATGTGAAGAGAATTCATGGAGGATGGATGGATTGGTGATGGTGATGACGATGGCGACGATCTCCCCTCTCCGGAGGCCAAATCAGCCTCCAGATTAGCCCTCCCGAGGAAGAACAGAGGGTGGCAGCGGCTCCGCGACGGAAACTGGGAAAACGACTTCCTGTTCTGGGTTTTCTCATCACGGGGATAAATAGGAGTCTCGGTAGGGCACCAGAGGAGGGGGGAGGCGCCCAGGCGGCCAGAGGGCGCGGCCCCACCCCTGGCCGCGCCAGGGGCGCCTGAGGCCCCCAGGGCTCCCCTCTGGTCCCACTTCTGGATTCTGGCTCCTTCGGGTGCGTGGATTTTCTGGTAATTTTCTGGGAATTTTCTGGAACGTCTAAAAATCCATTTTCCTGCACACAATAAAACCATACAGGCAGCTCTGCTGAAAACAGCGTTAGTCCGGGTTAGTTTCGTCCAAATCATGCAAGAATGAAGGCAAAACAATAGCAAAAGTGTTTGGAAAAGTAGATACGTTTGAGACGTATCAACTCCCCCAAGCTTAGCATATTGCTTGTCCTCAAGCAATTCAGTTCAACGGACTGGACGCGACAAAGAAAACTTTGACAAACTCTTTTGCTTCATTAGATGTATATAAGCATGTACTACGAAAAGAGTTTAGCAGGTATTGAAACAATGCTATAAGGACAATGCACGAAGCAATTCTTCTTTCATGTGATCAGTCACAAACAACTAAAAAGTAAATAATCTGCTACTGAAAATCAAGACAGGATCACAATGCACATAGCTTGAACATACTTGAGTGGCACTTCGCTAGCCTCCATGAGTGAAGCAAAACATAAATGCAGAAACTCCTCCGGAGTTTTAAAGGTGACTAGAACTCAGTATTTCAGACTAGCAATAACACAAGCATGCAGAAGACAATGTAATACTTTGCGACAATGCATGTTACACTAAGAATGACAATTATTCTCTCATAGTTGGTGCTTTGAAGAAGGAAGGGGAGACTCTCGAACCGTGGCTTTTGATGGCAAGGTTGAAAACCCGTGAAAGGAAGCAAAGACTAAGCACGTGCCAGAGCTCTTGGTTTTGAAAATAGAGATAAAACTCTTTTGAGAGGAGTAACTTTCCAGTCAACGGTGAAAGGTAAAGGTCTCCCAATATCTCCCATGCCAACCATATATGATGCCTTTTGCTTACACATATTCCCTTATCCATAAATCCTTTGATGGTCTACGGAACCTTTTATTTTGCCTCAAGGATGGAAGGAGGGTATCGTTCCACCTATCATAAGCAGCATTTGGTTCATTTCACTCCATCATCAAGTATGGGGGAGGTGTAACTCTCATATTTTTTTTCTGTTTGACTAGTTAAAACTTCCGTCAAAATATTTTTGGCATGAAAGATACTGATTTCCCCTCACCGCACCATGAGCTTGTACGGTTACAAAAGGGAAACTTTTGAATAAATTTCGAGATGGCACAAGAAAGTATAAGTTAGGAGTGGCCGGTAAATACCACATATAGGTAGGTATGGTGGACTCAAACGATCGAACGTGGGAAATATTATCAAATGCCATCACGGACTCGAGCTGATCTCTGAAAACAAAGCAAACTAAAGAGAGAAAGGAAATCTTTTGGGGTTTTTTTGCAAAGAAAGAAAGAAAGAAAAACGGGCAAAACTTTCGAAAAGATCAAAGCGAATAAAATGGATAATACAATGGAAAAGTGAGAAGGGCACGTACTCCCCCAAGCCTAGGCTTTTGTCTTAAGTTGGTAGTAGCTAATGTCACCAGGAGCCTCCTGCTCCAGGGTAGTACGGGTGAGTCCAAGGGTCGTATGAGGCTTCCGGCGCGTACACCGAAGTCCTCGGATCCTCCCACGAAGAAGGATCCGCGCTCCAAGCAGAGGAAGACCCTTCACCAAACTGGGTGACTGATACGTCCAAAACGTATCTATAATTTCTCCTTGCTCCATGCATGTTTTGTGTGATATTGCTATGATCTAGATACACTTTCATATACTTTTGATCATATTTGTACTAACCTATTAACTCAGTGCACCCCAGTGCCAGTTTCTGTTTTCTGCTGTTTTTCTATTTCAGTTTTCCCCCATATAAAAATTCCCAGAAAAATTCGGGAAAATTCAGATAAAAAATCAGCGTGAAGGAACCTTCGGAAAGAGCCCTGGAGGGGCCAGAGGGGAGCCAGGGGGGCCCAGGCGGCCACCCGGCGCGGCCCCACCCCTGGTCGCGCCAGGGGTGCGCCTGGGGGCCCTGGTCCACCTCTGGCTGCCCCCCTTCGCCTATTTATTCACCGTCACGGGGAAACCCCGAGGACAGAACCCTATTTCGCAAACTCGCCTCTGTTCCGCCGCCGCCTCGCTTCCGAGATCGGGAGCACCAGAAGACCTCTTCCTGGCACCCTGCCGGAGGGAGGATTGACCTCCGGGAGTCTCCTCTCCACCATGGATGCTCCCCGGATGTCTCGTGAGTAGTTTTCCTTGGACCATGGGTCCGTGATCAGTAGCTATGTGATGTTATCCTCCCCTCTTTGATCTTCATTGTTTAGACCTCGTGAGCTGCCCTACATGATCGAGGCACCTTTGTAATATTTCTGCTGTTGCTATGCTGAGTTTGATGGGATCTGACGGATTATGAGATTATGTTCAGATTGTGATAGAGTAATATATTTGGTTTTTATCTCTTATATTTTTGTTCCTAAGTAATTCTTGCATGTTCTCTGTTGCTGTTTATTGCTTTGGCCAAGTAGTAGGTAGTGACTCCAAGAGGAAACGTTGTGCTCGATTGTGGGTTCATGCCCCCCGATGATACGTTTGAGTGACAGAAACATGAGTCTAGGGGATGTGCTGTTGCCACAAGGGGGAAAACAACGATGCTTGTAACCGCGGTTACAAGGATTGTTTACTTTACGCAAAGTGCTTTTTAATGCAGTTGTCTGCTGCTTTGGGTTTACACTTTGGGTGTGGCTCGCAACTTTATACCAGCGAGATGTTCTGGATAGATATCTCAAGGTGGATGATTAGTAGTAGATGCAGTTGGATTTCGGTCTACTTATTTTGGCGTACTGCCTATGCTTTTTAACCTCTTCCTTTCTTTAGTAGCATAGTTAGCATTGCGGTGCGTTCATAATCCTGTCAATTTCCCTTCTGTAATTTTTTTACCTCGCATAGCAGTTTTATCGTCTTTTGGGAGAGAGACATCACTAGTGAACATCACGTATCCTGGTCCATATCCTTATTATTGTTTCCACGCTATCTTTACTTTATTGCTTTTACTTCCTATCATTATCCCTTGTGTTTTACCCTTTGTAAACAACAAGACCGGAGAGATTGACAACCTCTCTGAACTTCGTTGGGAACAAAGTTATCTGTGTCTGTGTGCAGATCCACGTCAGTCGCGCCGCTGACACCTACTTATCATCTCTGGAGTCCTACTGGAGACAAACCTTGGTATCTTCACCGAGGGAAACTTGCTGCTGCGCTACATCTCCACCTTCCACTTGGGGTAACCAACGAAGGGCGAGAAGCCATCAGTGACGGTCTCTCCCTGGAAAGGTGGGAACTCACCATGCTCCTCCTCGTCGGGCACAACCCCCTCCATGGGGTTATGAAACTGATGCTGGACCACGAACTCATCGAACTGGATAACATCAAAGGACCATCCGTTCCTGCGAGAAAAATCAAACAAAAGAGGTGCAGGTAGACGGATCTTGCGTTCCGTGGTGGCTCCGAAACGCAAGATATAATCAAGGTTACCAAACACGGAAGTCATGGTAACGAACTTATGCCTTTTCATAGCAGCAAGATCAAAACTTAAATAAGTAAAAGGCTTATCATCGGGGTGTGGGGTTCCATTAAGAGACTCTAGGATAAGTGTGGCGTAAACGCCACCAAATAAATCTCCCTTGTTATCGTTCATAGCAAGGCGTCGAGTAATTAAGGCACCCACATTATAATCAAACCTCCCTGAGAGGGCGGTTGCCAGGATAGCAATATCCGGCGCAGATATGTTGCTCGTGTTGTCACGAGCTAACACCCCTCTAGCAATATAATACGCAAAATACCTGAGGTGTGGGAATAAGATGCTTGAGATCTTTGACCGATGAATATCCCTTGTATCCATGCTATAGAGAGAGTTGAAGACGGTTCTCAGCTCAGAGGGCTAAGAGCTCATCTTCGCCGTCAGTCCCACGTTCGGCACACCTATTATTTGACAAAACTTTTCCAAAGGCATGGTCAAAAGATCATTGTAAATTTTAAACTCAACAGAACCAGCAACAAGGTTATATCTAAAACTGTTAATGAAACAGGAGGTGAGTTTTTGATACTGAGCAACACGGCACGTTGCGAGCCGTGTCAGACCCGCATTAGCACAAAGATTATAGAACTCCTCCTTAATTCCTGCAGCTTCAAGGAATTCATCGCACGGGAAAGTCATTGCACGTGCTGGATTTGTGTCCTCAAACAACTCTAAGGGCACATGATCTTCGTTATAGCTCACCCTAGCAGTCGAGGGTGAAGCTGCAGCTCTCGTAACTCGATCGAAGCGCTCGGGCCTTTTCTTCCCTAGCCACCCCTTTGCTCTTCCTAGTAAACTCATTTCTGAAATTTTTGAAAAATTACAAAAACAAGGATTTAAACAAAGTGAGTTAAGGCAAACTACTCAACTCACTTATCTAAGGCATAAACTTGCATCAAAACTTGGAAAATAAAATTCTACACATGCATGCAAGCTCACATAAACAACACCAAGAGCTACTAAATACTCACAAATGAAGCCACCAATCAAAAATCTAATTGGAGGGGTGAAGGAGTTACATACCAGCGAGTATTTGCTCAAAATTTCAGCTTGAATGGTGGGCTGTAGAGAGAGATCGAAAGTTTCCTCCAAGAACAGCAAGAACGCAAGAACAAAAGTGCAGAACTCGTGTTTTTGGAGAGAGAAGAAGGAGGAGGAAGAAGACATACCTGGAAGTGGGGCCTGTGGGCCCCAGGCGCCCTGTGGGCGCGGCCAGGGGGCAGGCCGCGCCAGCTGGCCGCCTGGGCCACTGGTGCCCCCCCTGGTCAGCCCCAGGTGCCTCTGGGTCACTCCCGGCATGGAAATTTTTATTTTTATTTTTCTGGAATTTTTCTGAAAACTTCACTGTTGAAAATTTCTCGGAGTTCAAAAAGCTGCAAAACTTTCTGAAAACTTAAAGCAATGATTAGTATTGTGAAGCTTCAAAAACACAGAAACATGGTACAGCAAAGAGAATGAAAGCTAAAGCAAATGAAAACATAACAAGCTTAACTTTTTACCTATATAAAACAAGCTCACTAGTAAGGTTGATCAAGTCTTACCAACAAACCGGCGATATATAGAACAAGAAGTCTCCCCTCTTATGAAGTGATCATTGCACCTTTACTTTAATGGACATTGTCCCCACCATAATGGTTTTGTATTTGTGGTGCGCATGTAGTGGACATTCCCATTCTCCAATCTTCACGGTCTCGATATTCTCTATAGAGTTAAGGCCATGCCTTTTGTCGATCTTCTTTGGAAAATACACCGTGTGTTCTTTATCATCAACGTTGAAAGTGACCTTTCCTTTATTGCAATCAATGATAGCACCTGCGGTGTTAAGAAAAGGTCTGCCAAGAATAATGGACATGCTCCCATCCTCGGGCATGTCAAGCACAACAAAATCTGTAAGGATCAAACAATTAGCAACTTCAACAGGGACATCCTCACAAATACCTATTGGGACAGCTGTTGATTTGTCAGCCATCTGAAGGGAGATATATGTAGGGATTAGTTTCTCTAAACAAAGCCTTTTGTAAAGAGAGAAAGGCATAACACTCACTCCCGCACCAAGATCACATAAAGCAGTTCTGACGTAATTATTCTTTATGGAGCAAGGAATGGTGGGTATACCTGGGTCACCGAGCTTCTTAGGAATCTTGCCACTGAAAGAGTAGTTAGCAAGCATAGTAGATATTGCCTCATTAGGAACTTTTCTTTTATTAGTAACAATATCTTTCATATATTTCGAATAGGGAGGTAACTTAATAGCATCAGTCAAAGGGATTTGAAGAAAAAGAGGTTTCATCGATTCACAAAATTTATTATAATGCTCTTCTTCTTTAGATTTGAGGGACTTACCTGGAAAGGTCATGGGTTTCTGTATCCATGGTTCTCTTTCCTTCCCATGTCTTCTTGCAATGAAGTCTTCTTTTGATTACCTCTTTCGTTTATTGGGTGCTTCTTCTTCTCTTACCTTGGGAGAATCATCTTTCTCAGCGTATTTTTCTTCAGGCTCCGCATCGTCTTCTGTTTCAGCATCGGAGGTAGATATGCTGCTGGGATCAACAGCTGGCTTTTTACTTGTGATAGGATCATCGGGATTGTCAGCCTCCTTGTGTTTCTTCTTCTTCTTTTTCTTCGGAGAGCTAACAGTCTCGTCTTCTTCTTGTACTTGAGAATCTTGCTCGATCCTCTTCGGATGCCCCTCAGGATAGAGTGGGTCCTGGGTGTGTGTTCCACCTCTAGTTTTGATGCCATAAGCTTGTATGTCCTGTTTAGCATTGTTAGCAAGAAAATATTTTTGCACATTAGAAATTTGTTCAAGCTGAGTTTGAACCATATGTAAATGCTTAAAAAGACATTTAACATCATTAACTGTTCTTTCTAGAACATCACATAAACTTTTGATAGCAAGAGAATTATCATGCAACTGACTTTGTAACTTCCTATTAAAATGGTCTTGCTTAACAATAAAATTATCAAGCTCATCTAAGCATTGGTCAGGAGGCTTACCTTTAGGGATGTCACTTTCAGTAAAGTCTAATAGAGAGTGTACCTCTACCAAGGGAGGGTGAGTAGTAGGCTCACACAACTTCTCAATAGGCGGTACATTCTTCACGTCTTCGGCTTTAATACCTTTCTCCTTTATAGACTTCTTTGCTTCTTGCATAGCTTCGGGTTCAGAACAAGCATGCCCCTCTTTTTCAGTGGTAGAAGTGGTTCAGGGATGGACCAATCTTCATAGTTCTTGGCAATTTTGCACATTAGTTCTTCTGCATCGTCTGGCGTTCTTTCCCTAAAAACACAACTAGCACAACTATCCAGGTAGGACCTGGATTCATCGGTTAAACCAGCGTAAAATATATCAAGCAGTTCATTCTTAGGGATTCCATGTCCCGGCATAACCTTAAGTAAATCACAAAACCTCCCCCAAGCTTTAGGGAGGTGCTCATCCTGCAATTGTTTAAAGTTGTAGATTCTTTGCAAAGCAGCATGTTGCATATGAGCTGGAAAATATTTATCAACAAATAATTGGACTAAGTCCTGAGGACTCTTAACGGAACCATAGGGTAGTGCATCATACCATGTTTTAGCGTCTTCCTTCAAAGAAAAAGGAAAAAGCTTGGCCACATAGAAGTTTCGTATCTTCTGATCAGTAGTGAATAGGTTTCCTAGCTCAGTGAGTTTTTTGAAGTGTGCTATAGCATCATCATTTTCTCTGCCATAAAAGGGGTCAGCCTCGACTGTAGATATAAGTGAAAGATCAACAGAGAAATCATAATCAGGATCAGTGATGCATATAGGAGACGTGGAAAATAGAGGATCAGGAATAGCTTTGTTCTTCATGGAGTGCTTTTTGAGCAACTCCTTAACAGCACCAGGGTCAGAGTCGACATACTCTATGAGTTCCCTGCAAAAAGCATCATCAAGAGTAGTGGAAGCATCATCAAAAGTATCGGACATAGTGACAGACTCAATAGAAGCATCATGTAGTGGTGGTGAAGTAAACTTACTCATAAGAGAAGGTGAATCAAGTGTAGCACTAGTGTTCAGAACAGTACCTTTTCTTGTACGGGATGGTAAAATCGGAACCTTGGGGTCTCCTTTCTTACCCATAGAGGATGATGTGCAGAAGGCAGGATACTTCAAGTAGACTTGTAAATATTGCTATGCTCCCCGGCAACGGCGCCAGAAAAAATGCTGCTTGATGCCCCACAGGCGTAAGGGATCGAGATAGTCTTTGTGGGTAAGTTAACCCAATTTATTGATTCGACACACGGGGAGCCAAAGAGTATTTATAAGCTTTGACAGTTGAGTTGTCAATTCAACCGCGCCTGAAATATACTTGCTTGCAACAATAGATAAGTGGTAACAGTAATATGATAGTGATGGTGGCAACAGCAAAAGTAAACAGCAAAAGTAACTACTAACAACCAGCAGAATTGAAAACACTATAGGCTAGGGAGATGGATGGTTGGGCGCTTCATGGATGAGAGTGAACATATAATAGATTCTAACACGGGGCAAGGCACACAGAAAAGCAATGATCATCTAGGCAAATATCAAACAGTAGGCATGTATCCCGTAGGTAGTTCTGCGTGCTTGCAATAAGAACTTGCACAACATCTTTTGTCCTACCATCCCGCTACGAACGGGGCCAAAAGGAACTTATGGAGATTAAGGTGCTCCTATCAAAGAGCACCGGAACAAAGCAATAAACTCAATGGATACATGGAATCCTCAAATTATGGACCATCCCCTTTGGTGTCCCAAGCTGTCACCTTTGGGATCGCCGGTTCGGGACCATAATAGGTGCATACAACTCATAGATAGGATCTAGAACACAAATATATTCATGAAAACACATAAGGTTCAGATCTGAAAACATGGCACTCGGGCCCAAAGTGACAAGCATTAAGAGCAACAAGTTGAAGCAAAGAAGATAAACACCAATCTAGATGATAGGCAACATGCCCCCAACAATCTGATGAACTATTACATGATCAAACTCATCCAATCCCTACCATCCCCTTTGCCTATAGCAGGGAATTACTGACACATGTGAAGAGAAGTCATGGAGGATGGATGGATTGGTGATGGTGATGATGATGGCGACGATCTCCCCTCTCCGGAGGCCAAATCAGCCTCCAGATTAGCCCTCCCGAGGAAAAATAGAGGGTGGCGGCGGCTCCGCGACGGAAACTTGGAAAATGACTTCCTGTTCTGGGGTTTTCTCGTCACGGGGATAAATAGGAGTCTCGGTAGGGCACCAGAGGAGGGGGGAGGCGGCCAGAGGTTGCGGCCCCACCCCTGGCCACGCCAGGGGGGCGCCTGGGGCCCCCAGGGCTCCCCTCTGGTCCCACTTCTGGCTTCTGGCTCCTTCGGGTGCGTAGATTTTCTGGTAATTTTCTGGGAATTTTCTGGAACGTCTAAAAATCCATTTTCCTGCACACAATAAAACCATACAGGAAGCTCTGCAGAAAACAGCGTTAGTCCGGGTTAGTTTCGTCCAAATCATGCAAGAATGAGGGAAAAACAATAGCAAAAGTGTTTGGAAAAGTAGATACGTTTGCGACGTATCAGCGGGTTGTGACCACTCAGGGGAGTGAACGTGGATACGATAATTAAAAATTGCACAGGTACGGTACAATGCAGACACCGCCTAAGGCCCCCTAGCTCGGCTCTGCCGAACCACCTTCAAGTGGAGCTACTGAGGAGTAATCCTCGTACCTTCACTCGTTGTTGACTCTATATAGCCGCTCTAGGTACCATAGCAACGATTGTCCTTAAGGTAAAAAGTCGGGCGACCCAACGGTGCCCGCGAGCGGTATTGCGTCGGGAACGACAGGGAGGGTACGACCGACGTTACTGGCGTGCTTGGCCCCTGCTTGTATCTCGCGAGAGTTACCAAAACCACGAAAGTCGAGCTCTTCCTAGAGCACACGTGAGACAAGGTAATGAGTTGGTTCACCTTGTTGGTAACCGCAGAGACTTGGTGGGACGACAGGGCAGGCACCGATGTACTGGTGGTCCTGACTGCTGTCGTTGACCGCGGGCCAGTTAAGTCGAGGCAACGATAACGGTTGTCACGCATGTTAATTAAGATGCTAAATGGTTCGGCAGATGACTTGAGAGGCCGCAAAGGCCTGTACGCACTACCTTCACGTGGGATAAGGAGTTATGGGCTCCCCTGCGTCGTAGTTAGTCCGAAAGCTCTTCAGACGTCAGCAGTACCGCGGCCTGCGCCGGGAAGTTGTGTCTTCTTCGCTCGAGCGGTGTGTCTTTGGATTTGCTTTTGCTTCACCGGCCAGCCACGCACCGTGCAGGAGCATGCAAGGGTGAGGGTCCTAGACCCCTTGGCACATAGGATATAGTCCGGCAGATAGCCTCTCTGTTGAGCCTAGGATGGGTTGCGTCGTGTCGGATAGCCTCGGTGGGGCGTAACCTAACAAGGTTCACGCCACCCTGGAGATCCGAGCGTGCAGGCTGAACAGTAGTGCACCCCTGCAGGGAGTTTAATCTATTCGAATAGCCGTGTCCACGGTAACAGGACGCTTTATGCTGAAGCTGGATCTTACCACTACAAACTACTACTATTAAACTGTATAGTTCCGGGTCTTCTTCCTCGCAGGGAAGTCGAGGATGGGAACTCGGAGGCATTATTATTATTAATCATTACAACTTATATTATACAATGCTGCAGCAACTTCTGCTTCATTGTTACATTATTGCTTTATATAAACTGTTGGCTGATTCTCTTCTCATGCTGCAAGACTCGTCAGAAGATGCTAGTCTTCGATAGGCCTAGCTTCTTACCCTTATTCTGATTTCTATCTTGCATTCCACTATATACAACCTCCCCTTTCCATTTGATACAAATGCATAATTTCTTAGTAGCGGACGTAAGACTCGCGGGTATGCTAGATACTCACCTTTGCTTTATTTTCCCCTTTTTGTTTTGCCTGATCGGCCGGTGCAGTCGACGTTGGAGCCTTGGAGTCCAGGAGCAGGAGATCCCCAATTCCGACCACCGCAACTTGAAGATCCCCGATGCCTTCTACGACGTCGAGTTCCCCATTGACCAGGAGTAGTTTGGAGGTTCCCAAGCAGGAGGCCTCGCCTTTTCGATCTGTTGTTATTTTTGCTAGCCTTCTTAAGGCAACCTTGTTTTCTTGTGTCTGTACTCAGATACTGTTGCTTCCGCTAACTTTGTGCTTTCGAGCTGTTGTATTCGAGCCCTCGTGGCCCCTAGCTTGTATTAAACAACTTGAATTATTTTATTTGTAGAGTTCTGTTGTGATATCTTACCGTGAGTCCCTGATCTCGATCGTGTACCTTGCGTGTATGATTACTGTACACGGTCTGATTTTGGGGGCGTTACATTCATTATCCAATTTCCTGAAATTCATAATGTTACTCCTCAATTGAATAATTTTAGCAGGGGGATAGTACTTCCCTATAAAAGCATCTTTGCATTTACTCCAAGAATCGATACTATTCTTGGGTAAGGATTGCAGCCACTCCTTGGCTCTTCCTCTCAAAGAGAAAGGAAAAAGCTTCAGCTTGACGATGTCTCCATCCACTTCCTTGTACTTTTGCATATCATTGTTTAAGTGCAAGGCAGCGTCCTCTCCAACACCTGAGAATTGATCTTTCATAACAAGATTAAGCAGAGAAGGTTTAATTTCATAAGAAGGTGCTGAAGTGGCAGGTGGAGCAATAGGAGTGCAGATACAGTCACTGTTGTTGTGACTAGTGAAGTCACACAACCTGGTGTTTTCATTGGAACCCATAGTAGCAGCAGGTATTTTTGGTATTTTTGATAAGGGACACAAAAGTAAAAATTGAAAGGTAAACTAACAAGACTAAAAAGCAAAGATAAAAGATAGTGTGCAATTCCCCTATCTTGTAGACTGGAGTCCCCGGCAACGGCGCCAGAAAACTTGTTGATGGCAAGAGAGTGTTAATACTCTTCAAGCCTCGTTGGTTAGCCCAAGTGCAGGGTGAGATATAGTGCAGCGGCAAGTTTTCCCTTGGAAAAGATACCAAGGTTTGTCTCCCGTAGGACTCCGAAGGATACAAGAAGGTGGTAAAGTGAACAATGGCGCCGAGGTTGCTAGCTTCACCTGGACCTGCACACAGTTACAAATAACTTTGCTCCCAACGAGTACAGAGGAGTTGTCAATTCCTCCGGCCTTGCTGTTTACAAAGGATCAACGCAAGAGATAAAAGTGGAACTGAAAGTAAAGACTGCAAGTAAACTAAGGGTGTAAATAATAATGTGAAGATGGACCGGGGTCCCGTGATTTTCACTAGTGATGTCTCTCTCCCAAAAGACGATAAAAGTGCTAGCGAGGTAACCAAATCACAGCTGGGCAATTGACAGAATTATGAAGGCACCGCAATGCTAACTATGCTGCAAAGAAAGGAAGGGCTCAAAATCAATGGGCAGTACGCCAAGGTAAGTAGACCGAAATCCAACTGCATCTACTACGAATCATCCACCTTGAGATATCTATCCAGAACATCTTGCTGGTATTAAGTTGCAAATCCCACCAAAAGTGTAAACTCAAAGCAACACACAACTGCATTAAAAGAACTTTGCGTAAAGTAAACAATCCTTGCACCCGCGGGTACAAGCACCGTTGTTTTATCCCTGGTGGCAACAGCACATCCCCTAGTCTCATGTTTCTGTCACTCAAGCTAGACATCAGGGGGCTGAACCCACAATCAAGCATAACGCTCCCTCTTGGAGTTGCAAGCAAACTATTTGGCCAAAGCAAAATACTGCTACGGAGAACATGCAAGAATTTACTAAAGAACAAAATATAAAGAGAAGAACCAAATATATTACTCATCACAATCTGAACATAGTCTCATAATCCACCAGATCCCAGCAAACTCAACGTAGCAACAGCAGAAATTACAATAGTGCCTCGATCATGTGAGGCAGCTCACGAGGTCTCGAAAGTGGAAGCACAAAGAGGGGAGAGGTACATCACATAGCTACTGGTCACGGACCCATGGTCCAAGGGGGGCTACTCACGGCACATATGGGAGGCGTCCATGGCTATGGATGGTCTCCCGGAGGGGGTTCCTCCTCCCGGCAGGGTGCCGGGGCAGCTTCTCCAGGCAGCCCCGATCTTGAAACGGCGGCGGCGGTACAGAGGTGAGTTCGCGGAAAAGAGATCGATATTAGGGATTTCCACCCCGAGGGCTAAATATAGGCGTAGGGGGGTATCGAGGGGACCCACAGGGCAGCCAGGAGGCCCCCTGGCGCGGCCTAGGGTGGGGCCGCACCAGGGACCCTTCTGGAGTCCCTGTGGTGGGGCCCCTCCACTGCCTTGGTGATTCCGGAAGCTTCCGGGTCGCTGATTTTTTATCTGTTTTTTCCGAATTTTTTACAGCACTTTTAATGGCCGAAAAACCTGAAATACAAAAACAGCAGAAAACAGCAACTGGCAGTTGGGTGCACTGGGTTAATAGATTAGTCCAAATATTCTCAAAAGTGTATGAAAGTTCAAGCAAATCATGGCAAAGTGACACAAAACATGCATGGAGCAAGCAGAAATTATAGATATGTTTGGGACATATCAACATCCCCAAGCTTAATTCCTGCTCGTCCTCGAGTAGGTAAATGATAACAAGCATAATTTCTGTGGTGACATGCCACACAACCATATAAGGACTTTTAAGTAAAGCAATCAAAGCATGCAATTCAATTCAAGTCTTAACAAGCAAGAGTCTATATTAGCATTGACACAAGCAACAAAAGAACAAAAGGTGCAAGACCTCTCGGTGTCCGTGACTCGAATGTCTCCAGATGGTGTTTGCGTGCAAGCAGGGAACTGGGAAAAAGAGAGAAAAACGGTTGTTGAGAACAACTATCTACTAAAGTTTCACACTTAGTCTCCTTTGGATTCTTATCTTGACTCGTCCCCAGACCACTAGCCAGGTACAAGTAAAACTGGTCCACTCCCTTTCGATATTTTGAGCACTCATGCAATGGATGAGCGTGAGCAAGGAAGTTGACACCTAAAAGGCGAAATAGAAAGAAGGTGGAGGAGGAAGACAAAAAGGTGTGAAAGGCTCACATCAATGAGGACAATCATAGGCGAGAGAAGGCCATATGATAGATATGATGTGAGGAGTAGGGATTGCCATGCAACGGATGCACATGTGAGCTAAAAGCTCTCCAAGGAAACTAGTGGGGGTGCATCTAACTTGCTTGCTCAAGAAGACCTAGAGCTCGTTTGAGGAGGCTCATCATTAGAATATACAAGCCAAGTTCTATAGTGTGAAGGTCCCCACATAGCTATATGCATGATGATGATCTCTATGGAGTACAAGGGATAGAGGATGAAGTACTAGTGTGGATCTCTCAAAAGGAATAGTAGTGTGCCCCCTTCTCTCTTTTTATTTTTCTTTTTCTCTTTTTTATATTTTTTTGTATTTTTTTGGTGGCCTCAATGATTTTTGTAGGGAACTCAGAGAGTGTGCCGACTCTGACCCTGGAGCTGTTAAGGAGTTGCTCAAAAAGCACTCCATGAAGAACAAGAATATTCTTGATCCTAAATTTGCCACATCTCCTATATGCATCAATGATCCTGATTATGAATTCTCTGTTGATCTTTCACTTATATCTACAGTCGAGGCTGACCCTATTTATGGCAGAGAGAATGATGATGCTATAGCACACTTGACCAAACTTGCTGAGTTAAGTAACCTATTTACTACTGATGAGAAGATACGAAACTTCTACGTGGCCAAGCTTTTTCCTTTTTCTTTAAAGGGAGACACTAAGTCATGGTACGATGCACTACCCTATGGTTCCATTGAGAGTCCTCAGGACTTAGTTCAATTTTTTGTTGATAAATATTTTCCTGCTCATATGCAACATGCTGCTTTGCAAATAATCTATAACTTTAAACAGTTGCAGGATGAGCACCTCCCTAAAGCTTGGGGAGGTATTGTGATTTAATTAAGGCTAGACCGGGACATGAAGTACCAAAGAATGAATTGCTTGATATATTTATGCTGGTCTAACCGATGAATCCGGGTCCTATCTAGATAGTTGTGATGGTTGTGTTTTCAGGGAAAGAACACCGGCCGATGCTGAAGAACTAATGGGCAAGATTGCAAAGAACCATGAAGATTGGTCCATCCCTGAACCACCTCCACCACTAAAGAAGAGGGGCATGCTTGACCTGAGCCCCGAAGATATGCAAGAAGCAAAGAAGTCTATTAAGGAGAAAGGCATCAAAGCCGAAGACGTGAAGAATCTACCGCCTATCGAGAAGTTGTGTGAGACTACTACTCACCCTCCCTTGGTAGAGGTACACTCTCTATTAGACTTTACTGAAAGTGACATCCCTAAAGGTAAGCCTCCCGACCAATGCTTAGATGAGCTTGATAATTTTATTATTAAGCAAAACAATTTTAATAGGAGGATACAAAGTCAGTTGCATGATAATTCTCTTGCTAGCAAAAGTTTACTTGGTGTTCTTGAAAGAATAGGTAATGATGTTAAATGTCTTGTTAAGCATTTCCATATGGTTCAAACTCAGCTTGAACAAATTTCTAATGTGCAAAGAGATTTTCGTTCTAACAATGCCAAACAGGACATACAAGCTTATGGCATCAAGACCAGGGGTGGAATGCACACCCAGGACCCAATCTATCCTGAGGGGCATCCAAAGAGGATCGAGCAAGATTCTCAAGTGCAAGTAGAAGACGAGATTGTTATCTCTCCAAAGAAGAAAAAGAAGAAGAAGAAACACAAGGAAGCTGACAAATCCAATGATCCTATTACAAGTGAAGAACCTGCTGTTGATCCCAACAGCATATCTACCTCTGATGCTGAAACTGAAGACGGTGTTGAGCCCGAAGAAAATGATAAGGAGAAGAATGATCCTCCCGATGTGCGAGAGGAAGAAGCACCCGATACACGCAAGAAGTACACAAGAGAAGACTTCATAGCAAGAAGACATGGGAAGGAAAGAGAACCGTGGTTACAAAAACCCATGCCCTTTCCAGGTAAGTCTCTCAAATCTAAAGAAGAAGAGCATTATAATAAATTTTGTGAATGGATGAAACCTCTTTTTCTGCAAATTCCTTTGACTGATGCTATCAAGTTACCTCCTTATTCCAAATACATGAAAGATATTGTTACTAATAAAAGAAAAGTTCCTAATCAAGCAATATCTACTATGCTTGCTAACTACTCTTTCAGTGGCAACATTCCTGAGAAGCTTGGTGATCCAGCTATACCCACCATTCCTTGCTCTATAAAAAATAATTATGTCAAGACTTCCTTATGTAATCTCGGAGCAGGGGTGAGTGTTATGCCTTTTTCTCTTTATAAAAGGCTATGTTTAGATAAGCTAATCCCTACATATATCTCTCTTCAGATGGCTGACAAATCAACAACCGTCCCGATAGGTATTTGTGAGGATGTTCCAGTTGAAGTTGCTAATTGCTTAATTCTTACTGATTTTGTTGTGCTTGACATGCCCGAGGATGGGAGCATGTCCATTATTCTTGGTAGACCTTTTCTTAACACCGCAGGTGCCATTATTGATTGCAATAAAGGAAAGGTCACCTTAAACGTAGACGATAAAGAACACACGGTGTATTTTCCAAAGAAGATCGATAAAAGGCATGGCCTTAACTCAATAGAGAATATCGAGACCGTGAAGATTGGATAATGGAATTGTCCTTTACACGTGCACCACAAATACAAATCCATTATGGTGGGGAAAATGTCCATTAAAGTGAAGGTGCAATGATCACTTCATAAGAGGTGAGACTTTTTGTTCTATATATCGCCGGTTTGTTGGTAAGACTTGATCAACCTTGCTAGTGAGCATGTTTTATATAGGAAAAAAGTGGAGCTTGTTATGTTTTCATTTGCCTTAGCTTTTATTCTCCTTGATGTACCAAATTTATATGTTTTTGAAGCTTCACAATTCTAATCACTACTTCAAGTTTTCAGAAAGTTTCGCAGCTTTTTGAACTCCGGAAAATTTTCAACAGTGAAGTCTTCAGAAAAATTCCAGAAAAATTATATAAAAAATTTCCATGTTGGGAGTGAACCAGAGGCACCTGGGGCTGACCAGGGGGGCCAGCCAGCTGGCACGGCCAGCCCCCTGGCCGCGCCCATAGAGCGCCTGGGGCCCAAAGATCCCACCTCCAGGTAAGTCTTCTTCCTCCTCCCTTCTCTTTCTCCAAAAATACGAGTTCTGCACCTGTAACTTGCGTTCTTGCTCTCCTCCGTCCATAATTTCGATCTCTCTCTACAACCCATCATTTGAGCTGAGATTTTGGACAAATACTCCCTGGTATGCAACTCCTTCACCCCTCCAATTAGATTTTTGATTGGTGGGTTCATTTGTGAGTATTTAGTAGTTCTTGGTGCTTTTTAGATGAGCTTGCATGCATGTGTAGAAATTTATTTTCCAAGTTTTGATGCAAGTTTATGCCTTAGGTAAGTGAGTAGAGTAGTTTGCCTCAACTCACTTTGTTTAAATCCATGTTTTTGTGAATTGTAAAAAATTTCAGAAATGAGTTTGCTAGGAAAATCAAAGGGGTGGCTTGGGAAGAAGAAGCCCGAACGCTCCGATCGAGTCACTAGAGCTGCAGCTTCACCCTCAACAGTTAGGGTGAGCTATAATGAAGATCATGTGCCCCTGGAGTTGTTGGAAGACACAAGTACAACATGCACAATATGTATTCGTGCGATGATTTTCTTACAGCTGCAGGAATTAAGGAGGAATTTTATGGCCTTTGTGCCAATGCAGGTTTGACACGGGTAGCATTATGCCGTGTGGTACAATACAAGAATCTTACCTCCCGCTTTGTTATCAGTTTTCGTTATAACCATGATGCTAGAACCGTTGAGTTCAAACTTTATAATGATCTCATAGCTATGTCTTTGGCATAGTTTTTTGATATAATAGGTGTGTCGAACGTTGGTCAGACGGCAAAGATGACCTCTCAGCCTTCCGAGTTGAGGACCCTCATCAACTCCCTTTGTTACCAGGAGGAGACCGACATTCAGCGCACGAAGATTTCCAGCATTTTGTTTCCCCACCTCAGGTATTTTGCGTATTATATTGCTAGAGGGGTGTTGGCTCGTGACAACACGAGCAGTGGTTCTGCACCAGATTTCGCTATTTATGCGAACGCCCTCTCTGATAAGAATGATTATAATGTGGGTGCCTTAATTTCTCGGCGCCTTGTTACGAACAGTAACAAGGGCGACTTATATGGTGGCGTTTACGCCACACTTATCCTTGAGTCTCTTGAGCGCACCCCGCATCCTGATGATGTTCCCTTTTCATACGCAAGTCTTGATCTTGCGGCTATGAAGAGGCATAAGTTTGTTACCATGACTTCCCAGTTTGGTAACCTTGATTATATTTTGAGGTTTGAAAAGACCATTATTCGTGAGATCCGTCTACCTGCACCACTTTTGTTTGATAACACTCGCAGGAACGGATGGTCCTTCAACGATATTCAGTTTTATGAGTTCATGACTCATTACCAGCCGCATAACCCCATGGAGGGGGTTGTGCCCGACGAGGAGGAGCATGGTGAGTTCCCACCTTTCCAGGGAGAGACCTTCACCAAGCATGGCGAGGGGTCTTCTTCTGCTTGGAGCGCAGGACCTTCCCCATGGGAGGACCCGAGGACTTCGATGTCGCACCGGAGGGCTCATACGACTCCAGGACTTACCATTACCCCGGAGCAGGAGGCTCTAGGGGGCAGTAGCTGCTGCCAACTTAGGCCAAAAGCCTAAGCTTGGGGGAGTACGTGCCCTTCTCACATTTCCATTGTTTTATCCGTTTTTATTTTGTTTGCTTTGATCTTTTCGAAGTTTTTGCCCGTTCTTCTTTGTCCTTTTAATTTGCAAAAACGACAAAAAGATTTCTCTTTTCTTTTTTTCTTTCGCTAAACCTTTGAAAAACCCAAAAATATTTCCTTTCTCTCTTTAGTTTGCTTTGTTTTCATAGTTCAGCTCGAGTCCGTGATGGCATTTGATTATATATTTCCCACGTTCGGTCGTGCAAGTGACAAGGCAGTAATGACGAAGATCGACGAAAGGGAAGCAACAAGGAAAACCGGTATGAACTCTTTTTGTTTCTACTTTTGTACATATGCCTGTACTTATGATCTAGAGACCAGCTTGTAGCGACATAGTGTTATGTTCACAATGCTTTCCCAGTGTTCATGCTTTCCTTGTGGCTGATCTCAAATAGCTAGAGTGCATAATATGTTGCTGAAATTATTTGCATGCATTGCATTGTTCATGGTTTGGCATATTGAAGTGGTATTTCCCTTCGGAGAATTCTTGGATTGACTTGGAACATTTTCACACATGTTTATGACTGATATGTCTATCATGCCTTGATGACCTTTTTATTTCAAAATAGTTATATCACTTTCATGCCTGATTCAATGTTAACTTGTCGCTTTGCATGAGTATGATAATTATTCCTCTCTAGTTGGTCGCTTCCCAGTCTTTTGCTAGCCTTCACTCGCACCAAGCGGAATTATGCTTGTGCATCCAAACTCCTTTTCAAACCAGATATTCCACTTGAGTCCACCATACCTACCTATATGTGGTATTTACCGGCCACTCCTAACTTAGACTTCCTTGTGCCATCTCGAAATTTATTCAAAAGCTTCCCTTTTGCAACCGTACAAGCTCATGGTGTGGTGAGGGAAAATCAGTATCTACCATGCCAAAAATATTTTGACGGAAGTTTTAACTAGTCAATAAAAAAATGAGAGTTACACCTCCCCCATACTTGATGATGGAATGAAACGGACCAAATGCTTCTTATGATAGATGGAACGATACCCTCCTTCCATACTTGAGGCAAAATAAAAGGTTCCGTAGACCATCAAAGGATTTATGGATAAGGGAACATGTGTAAGCAAAAGGCATTAATATGGTTGGCATGGGAGATATTGAGAGACCTTTACCGTTCACCATTGACTGGAAAGTTGCACTTTTCAAAAGAATTTTATCTCTGTTTTCAAAACCAAGAGCTCTGGCACATGTTTAGTCTTTGCTTCCTTTCACGGGTATTCAATCTTGCCATCAAAAATCCAGGGTTCGAGAGTCTCACCTTCTTTCTTCAAAGCACCAACTATTGAGAGCATAATTGTCATTCTTAGTGTAACATGCATTGTCCCAAAGTACTACATTGTCTTCTGCGTGATTGTTATATTGCTAGTCTGAAATTCTTAGTTCTAGTCTCCTTTAAAACTCCGCAGGAGTTTCTGCATTTATGTTTTGCTTCCCTCATTGAGGCTAGCGAGATACCACTCTGATATGTTCAGGCTATGTGCATTGTGATCTTGTTTTGAATTTCAGCTGCATATTATTTGCTTTAGTTTGTTTGTGATTGGTCACTTGAAAGAAGGATTGCTTCGTGCATTGTCCGCATAGCATTGTTTTGATACTTGCTAAACTCTTTTTGTAGTACCGACTTATATACATCTTATGAAGCAAAAGAGTTTGTCAAAGTTTTCTTTGTCGCGTCCAGTTCGTTGAACTGAATTGCTTGAGGACAAGCAATAGGCTAAGCTTGGGGGAGTTGATACGTCTCAAATGTATCTACTTTTCAAAACACTTTTTCTA
Organism: Bromus sterilis; assembly: GCA_950022295.1. Lineage (NCBI taxonomy): Eukaryota > Viridiplantae > Streptophyta > Magnoliopsida > Poales > Poaceae > Bromus > Bromus sterilis. Next base: position 62,328,366 of record OX465599.1, read on the forward strand.
TTGCTTTGCCCTCATTCTTGCATGATTTGAGCTAAACTAACCCGGACTGACGATGTTTTCAGCAGAGCTGCCTGTATGGTTTTATTGTGCGCAGGAAAATGGATTTTTGGACATCTCAGAAAATTCCCAGAAAAATACCAAAAAATGCACGCACCTGAAGGAGCCCGGAGCCAGAAGATGGGCCAAAGGGCAGACAGGGGGGCCCCAGGCGCCTTGTGGGCGCGGCCAGGGGTGGGGCCACGCCGGGAGGCCGCCTGGGCAACTCCCCCTTCCCCTGGTGCCCTACTTCGTCTCCTATTTATTCCCGTGACGGGGAAACTCCAAAACAGAAGTCGCTTTTCCAGAACCCGTCGCGGAGCCGCCACCAACTTCTGTTCTTCCTCGGGAGGGCTAATATGGAGGCTGATTTGGCCTCCGGAGAGGGGAGATCGTCGTCATCGCCATCACCATCACCACTCCATCCTTCCTCCATGACTTCTCTTCACATGTGTGAGTAATTCCCTGCTGTAGGCAAAGGGGATGGTAGGGATTGGATGAGATTGATCATGTAATAGTTCGTCAGATTGTTGGGGGCATGTTTCCTATCATCTACTTTGGTGTTTATCATCTTTGCTATAACTTGTTGTTCTTAATGCTTGTCAGTTTGGGCCCGAGTGCCATGTTTTCAGATCTGAACCACTTATGTTTTCATGAGTTTATTTATGTTCAAGATCCTATCTATGAGTTGTATGCACCTATTATGGTCCGGAACCGGCGATCCCAAAGCTGACAACTTGGGACACCAAAGGGGATGGTCCATAATTTGAGGATTCCATGTATCCATTGAGTTTATTGCTTTGTTCCGGTGCTCTTTGACAGGAGCACCTTAATTTCCATAAGTTCCTTTTGGACCCGTTCGTAGCGGGATGCTAGGACAAAAGATGTTATGCAAGTTCTTATTGTAAGCACGCACAAACTACCTATGGGATACATGCCTAGTGTTTGATATTTGCCTAGATGATCATTGCTTTTCTGTGTGCCTTGCCCCGTGTTAGAATTTATTACATGTTCATTCTTATTCATGCAGCGCTCGACCACCATCTCCCTAACCTACAGTATTTTAATCATGCTGGTTACTACTAGTTTACTTTTGCTGTTATCATTATCACTATCATATCACATTTGCTATTAATACTTTGTTGCAAGCAAGCATATTTTAGGTGCGGTTGAATTGACAACTCAACTGACAAATCTTATAAATACTCTTTGTGTCCCCTTGTTTAGAATCAATAAATTGGGTTAACTTACCCGCGAGAACACTAAAATCGATCCCCTACAGTTGAGGGTCATCATCGATCTGCAATCAATTGAGTTGATGTCCAACTGATTTCTTTGTTGACCTGCAGGATGGAATCTACCCATTTTTGAGTTCCAGGATAAGTATGCCCGACGCTTGCCTTAGATACATCCTTTCCAGTCGGAGCCATGGCTGATGCCCCTGTACTGCGCGCATCAACTGCCCAACGCACACCCGCTGTCGATTCTGCAATCGTCTCAAAGCACATCACTGTCGTCGCCGGAAGTAAACCATCAGTTCCCAACAATGTATGTGCGCACACTGACCGCAACAGCGGCCCGGCTGAAAGGATCGGAATGTCGACTAGAGGGGGGGTGAATAGGCGACTAACACTTTTTAAACTTTTCTTAACAATTTAAGCTCAACAAGGAATATAGGTTGTCTAGATATGCAACTATGTGAGCAACCTATATGCCAACAACTAAAGTATAACAAGCAAGCAATAAATAAGAAAGGAAAGTAACTTGCGCAAAGTAAAGGTAAAGGGGAACACGGGAGACAAGGATATGTTTCCGAAGTTCCTTCTCTTTCGAGAAGTACGTCTCCGTTTGGAGAGGGTGAGGAGCACAATGCTCACATGAAGCCAACGAGGGCCACCCTATTTCTCCTCACACTCTTACCGATGTAAGATGTCGTGATCCACTACGAGGCGCCCTTGAAGGTAGCAACCAAACCTTTACAAACAAGGTTGGGGCAAACTCCACAACTGAATTGGAGGCTCCCAACGAAACCACAAAGCTTCACCACAATGGAATGTGGATTCGAGGTGACCTCTTCCGTCTAGGGCACCAAAGCACCCAAGAGTAACAAGATCCACACGGGATTAGTGGGGGGAATCAAATGTCCTTTGGTGGAAGTGTAGATCGGGGCCTCCTCTTCCAAACCCTAGAGAATCAACAAGTTTTGATGGCTAGAGAGGGAGATCGGGCAAGAATGGAGCTTGGGTGTCAATGGAGGTGAGAGCAATAAATGAGGTAAGTCTCAATGGGGAAGAAGACCGCCTTTTATAGGTGCCCTTAAATGCAGCCGTTGGCTGTCCACCAACCACGGTAGTACCGCTTCAGAAGCAATACTACCTCGTAGTACCGCTTCAGAAGCGGTACTACCGCTTCACGGTACTACCGAGCCCTAGTGCCGCCCCCACTACCACAGAGTCCAGTGGGAATCCGGTAGTGGATGCGGTACTGGTGCACGGTACTACCGCAGAGCATTACTACCGCTCTGGGGGCGGTACTACCGCTCTACGGTACTGCCGAGCCCCAGTGCCGCCTCCACTACCGCAAATTCCAGTGGGAATCCGGTAGTGGATGCGGTACTGGTGCACTGTACTACCGCAGAGCGGTACTACCTCTCTGGGGGCGATACTACCGCTCCACGGTACTACCGAGCCCCAGTGCCGCCTCCACTACCGCAGAGTCCAGTGGGAATCCGGTAGTGGATGCGGTACTTGTCCACGGTACTACCATGGAGCGGTACTACCGCTCTTAGAGCGGTACTACCGCCCTGGCAGAACCAGGGAGCCACATCCAAGAGTCCCCACACCTCCACGACGCAACCGAAATAAGTGGGTGCAAAAAGTGAGACCGTGTGATGATTCCACCCACCATTTCCAAAGCGGATCCCCTCTTCATAGTACGGTTTTCCTACGACTCAATTAACACAAAAGGAGATCGAAAGAAAAACTCTGTCTTCACGTTTCGTACACCGAGGGGATAATAACCGTCTTGTGCCAATAATGTCGTTATCTGAAATGCTCATTGCACCCGGTTAGTCCGCAAATGTATTGTCATCAATCACTAAAACCAATCAAGGGAAAACATGCCATATCAATCTCCCCCTTTTTGGTGTATTGATGACAACACAAGATTTGCACAATAAAAATAGGGAAATTTAAAACAACATGCCATTAGTTTATAAACTATAGACAGGCTCCCCCTTGATGTGTGCATCATTTTAGATATGCCTCTGGAATGCAAGACACACACATAAGGAGGACACTCCCCCTATATTTTATAAACTAGGCCATACTAAGCTAGACAAAACAAGTATGTGAGCATAAGGATAACATGTCCTAACATAGCACCACATAAACAAGACAATAAGAGTACGAACATAAGATAGCATATGTCTCACACCATATATCACGGAAGTCTCACAAGACGGACTAAAAACCAAAGCAAATAAACGGAGTTCACAAGCGGAGCAGATGAGACAAATAAAACACGCTTGTGACTCGCCCAACCCTGAGAAGATGCAAATTGGAATCCTAGACTTCTCTCCCCCTTTGGCATCGAGACGCCAAAAAGGCAGAGAATGACCTAGCGTCCCAAGATGATGAACTACTCGTCGTCCTGGTCGTAGTCCTCGTCATCGTCAGACTCCTCGGACTCCACTGCTGCCTCGGTGTCATCAGTAGCTGGCTGCTGAGCAGAGGACGAAGGGCCAGGCACATCATCATTGAGATCCCACGCGCTGAACTTGGAGATCCACCTGTCCTCGCGAGTAATGCTCTTCTCGGACCCACTCTAGACAGCCATACCCTGCTGGCGGTAGAAAGCCTTTTGCAGCCGCCGGTTCTCCTTCTCCCTCCTGTGGGCCTCATACATGCGGTATTGAATATCAGTCTGAAGGAACAAGAGCTGCTTCGCCTTCCTGGTGATCTTGGCAGCCCATCCTGGCTACTCAGGACCCTGTGCAAAAGACGAACCACCCGCACCAAAGCTCGCACCAGAGCGTGTGCGGGGAACACTGCCTCCACCAGCCGCCTGCTCCTCCTGAATCTCCTCATCAGACCCGGCAAGTGAAGGGGAACCATGCGCAGGACCATGACCGCCAGCCCTGTTGTCCTTGATGCACAGCTGAACCTCCTCGTGAGCAGTCAGAGGCCCAACTGGAAGGCGCTCAACAGCAAAGGTGGCTGCCCACGTGATCTCGAAGAGGACCTGAAGATACGGGCCATAAATGGGAACCTTACGTTCCAACACAGCAGCAAGAAGCTCCTCCCACATTATATCACAGACATCCAAGGTCTGTGTGGTGCCCTTGTGCTCCTCACAGAGGAGGAGCATGTCCACCAGATGGCCGTGAACCATGTCCAGATTGCCCACACGGGGAAACAGAGAAGTCCGGAAAATGCGATGCATTATGTCCAAGAACGGGCAAAGAACCACTCTGTACTTCTGCTGTCCCTTGGCATCTATATAAGGAATTGACTTCTGATACGGCCCTAGCATGCTCTTAGGCTTGGCAGTAGCTGAAGCATAGGGGCTGACACCAACGGGCGCCTCTGACATGGAGACGGGAATGTGCAAAGTTGTCATGAACTCTCCCCATGTGCATCTGACTTGCTCGTCCTTGCACATCCAAACGATGGTCCGATCAGTGTTATTGGTGAAGTACACTGTAGCAAAGAACTGGGCAAGAAGCTCGGCATCGAACCGCTTGTTGAAAGGGATGATGTCTAGAATCCCAAACTGCTCGCAAAGAGAATATGCCTCTCCAAAGTAATCGGGGTGAGTCCGCATGTGTCTCAGCTGGACAGACTTCACGTGTGTAATAAACTTGTTCTTCCTGTGCATCATAACCTTGTGGAACACATCCCTCTGAGTCTTGTTTTCACGGTAAGGGTTGACACAACGGTAGGCCCTGTACTCGGGGGGAGAAAGCTCTGCCACCTTCTTGACCGGTTCCTTCTTCTTGTGAGCAACCTTCTTGAAGTTGCTACCGGGTGGACCCGGGGCCTTGCGCTTGGGATTCCGACGAGAGTCATCACCTGACCAACATCAACAGAGAGAAACGGAAAAGCAAACCACATGAGATGCAAAAAGCCGGACACAAGTGAACAAGGCAGGTCTGTTGGGGAGGTTTAAGATTGAGGGACCCCGGTAGTACCGCCCAGCGGTAGTACTGCTGACCGTGCGGTAGTACCGCGCAAGCGGTAGTACAGCAACGGGACCAGCGGTAGTACCGCTCTGGAGCAGAGGGCACGGATCTGAGATCCGGTACTACCGGGGTTCCAAAAACTCAAACCACTCCAACACATCTACTCCATTCCTATCTAGCAGTCTATCCATGTTCTCAAAATGCCTAGGCATAGCCAAAAACCTAGTGGATCTACAAGTATTGCCCTAGCCACAAAGTTCAACAAAACTGAACCAAAGGAGAAGAGAACGGGGGCAATACCGGTATCCATGGCACCCGGGGGGGATAGGGAATGATCCCACCGGAGAAGAACAAGGAAGGACGGCACGGATGCGGCACACCGGGAGGGGGCGCCGGGGTGGGCAACGCTGCCACAGAGGAGAGAAAAACGAAACTGAAGGGGGAATGGGGAGGAACTCCCCGTACCCCTTCAGTTATAAGATTCCTCGGGACAGCGGTAGTACCGCACCAGGCGCGGTAGTACCGCGAGAGCGGTAGTACCGTGACTGCTGCGGTAGTACCGCTGGCAGCAGAAACGTCCACCAAGGACAACGATGAGGGGGGGGCTATTGCATCGAAAGTCTTAGGGGGAAGGGCTTGGTATGACTCAAAACACAGCAGCTGGATGGAAAACACTCCGAGACAAAACAACAACGAGAAAATGCCAGATCAAACTCGGAGTGATCAAGATGCAACAAAACAACCTGAACACAAGAGAGAAGCCCAAAAGCGAACCAATCCTCCCAACGAGAGGGGCGGTGGCCGAAGCCACCATGTTTGAGCTTATTTGGTATGACACCGCAAAGATGTATCTTGGGTCCATTGCCAATGCTCTTATTTGAAGCACCGTTGTCACCTTGGGTGACCATGACGGCCGCCGAACGTGACCATAGTGAAAGAATTTTGTCCCTTTCCGCATAATAGGTGGAGTGGTTGCCTATGAATTAAGCAACACTCCCCCTATGTCCATGCCTACATCCAAGCGAGACCTCATGTTGAGATGGGAAGTGTGGGCAACTCTTCAAACCACATTACTTGAATCAATGATATTTAGCTCATGCCTTAACTCTCGAAATCTTGCTTCATCTAAAGGCTTGGTGAAGATATCCGCAAGTTGATCTCCGGTGCCCACATATGAAAGATCAATATCACCCCGCTTCACATGATCTCGAATAAAGTGATGACGAATCTCAATGTGCTTCGTCTTGCTATGTTGAACGGGGTTGTAAGCAATCTTGATAGCACTTTCATTGTCACATAAAAGAGGCACTTTGTCACAGGTGACACCGTAATCCTTCAAAGTTTGCCTCATCAATAATAATTGTGCACAACAACTTGCGGCAGCAATGTACTCGGCTTCGGTGGTAGAGAGGGAAACACAATTTTGCTTCTTGGATGACCAACTCACCAAAGACCTTCCAAGGAATTGGCATCCTCCGGAAGTGGACTTCCGCTCCACTTTGTCTCCCGCCCAATCCGAATCCTTATACCCGACGAGGTTGAAGCTTGAGCCTTTAGGATACCACAATCCAAAGTTTGGGGTATGAACCAAATATCGAAAGATTCTTTTGACAGCCACTACGTGACTCTCTTTTGGTGCGGATTGAAATCTTGCACACATGCCCACACTAAACATGATATCCGGCCTAGATGCACAAAGATACAACAAGGAACCAATCATAGAACGATACTCCCTTTGGTCTACCTCTTTACCGTTCGGGTCGAGGTCAAGTTGACACTTGAGTGGCATGGGGGTCTTGGCTCCTTTAAGACCATCATACTTGAACCTCTTGAGCATGTCTTGAGTATATTTGGCTTGATTAATGAAAGTTCCTCTTGACAATTGCTTGACTTCAAAACCGAGAAAGAACTCCAACTCTCCCATCATAGACATCTCAAACTTGTTGGTCATTAGCTTAGCAAACTCCTCATTAAAAGATTTGTTAATCGAGCCAAAGATAATATCATCAACATATAGTTGGCATATGAACAATTGCCCACCAACCCTCTTGGTAAAAAGAGTGGGATCGATTTTCCCAATTTCAAACCCAAAATCAACTAAGAACTCGGTAAGGTGCTCATACCAAGCACGTGGTGCTTGCTTAAGGCCATAGAGCGCCTTGTCGAGTTTATAGACATGATTGGGGAAATTGTGGTCCTCGAACCCGGGGGGTTGCTTGACATATACCAACTCATTAATGGGACCATTAAGAAAAGCACTCTTCACATCCATTTGATATAACTTGAAGTTGTGATGAGAGGCATAAGCAAGAGAAATACGAATGGACTCAAGACGAGCCACGGGGGCAAAAGTTTCACCAAAGTCAATACCTTCGACTTGGGAAAAACCTTGAGCCACCAACCTTGACTTGTTCCGAATGACAATACCAAGTGCATCTTGCTTGTTCTTGAAAATCCACTTGGTCCCAATAACATTATGATCAACTTTGGGTCTCTCCACTAATGTCCACACCTTGTTGCGCTTGAAGTTATTGAGTTCATCATGCATGGCCTCAAGCCAATCCGGATCTTCAAGCGCCTCACCTACCTTTTGGGGTTCAACACAAGAAACAAATGCATTATGGGCACAAAAGTTTCTCAATTGAATACGAGTGGTTACCCCCTTTTGGATGCTTACGATCACTTGATCCACCGAAAGATCTTGTGATTTTAACCGGGATGCAATCTTGAGTGCTCGGTAAACTCTCTCTTCTTCCAAGGTATCTTGTGAGGGAGCTAGAGGGCCAACTTCGGAGAAGGAGCATCCTCAAGGACTTGCTCATCATCTTGAGCTTGCCCTTGAAAGATAACATGATCTTGGTCATCATTTGGTGCACCACCATCTTCAATGATTTGATCTTGACCTTGATCTTGTTCGGGCGAGAGAGGGCCTTCGTCTTGTTCTTGGTTTGCTTGTGAATCTTGAGGAGGTGATGGCTCCACGTGCGTAGAGCATTGTCCTTCTCCTTCCACCACAAGGGGTTCCTCAATGGGTAGGAAATGACCCACACCCATTCTTCTTATGGCTTGAGGAGGAATTTCATCACCTACATCATTAAGATCACCTTGCCCCACTTGGGAGCCATTATGTTCATCAAACTCCACGTTGCTAGATTCTTCAACAAGTCCGGAAGACTTGTTGTAGACTCTATATGCGTGAGAGTTTGAAGCATAACCAACAAATATGCCCTCATTTGTCTTAGACTCAAACTTAGACAAACGAGCACCTTTCTTAAGAATGAAACACTTACACCCGAAGACCCGAAAATACTTGATGTTGGGCTTCTTCCCGGTGATGATTTTATACGGAGTTTTGTTCAAGATCTTGCGGAGATAAAGACGGTTGGTTGCATGACAAGCAGTGTTGATGGCCTCTGCCCAAAAGTTGTATGGACTCTTGAACTCCGCCATCATTGTTCTTGCTGCATCAATCAGAGTGCGGTTCTTCCTCTCCGCAACACCATTTTGTTGAGGGGTATAAGCAGCGGAATATTGATGTTTGATCCCCTCATCTCCAAGGAATTCATCCAAGGTGTAGTTCTTGAACTCGGTGCCGTTGTCACTCCTAATTGCCAAAATCTTTGAATTGTGTTGACGTTGAACTTCATTGGCAAACTCGATGACGGTTTGTTGGGTCTCACTTTTCTTCTTGAAGAAATAAACCCATGTATATCTTGAATAATCATCAACAATAACTAAGAAATACTTCTTCCCGCCAACACTATCATATGACGGAGGCCCAAAAAGATCCATGTGAAGGAGCTCCAAAGGCCTCTTGGATGAGATGATATTCTTGACGGGGTGTTTCTTCTCGTGAAGTTTCCCTTCAATGCATGCCCTACAAGCACGATCTTTGGCAAAGCTAACATTTGTTAGTCCAATGACATGCTCACCCTTGAGAAGTGTTTGCAAAGACCTCATATTGACATGGGCTAGTCGGCGGTGCCAAAGCCATCCCACATCAACTTTAGCCATGACACATGGCGGTTTTAGTGGGGACTTTGGAGAAGTCCACCACGTACATACCGTCCTCCACGTGTCCAACAAAGGAAACTTTAAGAGTTTTGCTCCACATTAGGGTGACCATGTCTTTATCAAAGAAAGTACAAAGTCCCATCATGGCAAGTTGACGAACGGAAAGTAAATTAAAGGCACAAGTCTCAACTAGCAATACTTTCTCAATGGACGAGTCCGGAGAAATTACTACTTTGCCAAGACCTAATACCTTTGACGTGTTTGCATCTCCAAATTGGACACGGGTGGTTCGAGATGGTCCGAAATCAATGTCCACCAACATGTCCTTGCTTCCGGTCATATGACTTGTAGCCCCGCTATCAAGTATCCATGTACCACCACCGGAAGCCGCCACCTACATGAGATCAATGCTTGGATTTAGGTACCCATTCATGAATGGGTCCTCTCGCGTTAGTAACAAGGGTCTTAGGTGTAACAGCCCAGATTTCACAAAAGTAAAAAATTTGTTTTTGGTGTGATTGTTTGATTGTATGATTTGTTTGCGGTGTTTGCATCCCCGATTTATCGATCGGCGATTATTTTCCCCCCTCTTATCTCGTACCGGACGGAGACCGACCCTTGCCACCCTGACACTCGACCTTTGCGACACCGGGTTTCACCCGATCACCGTCGCGAAAACCGCACGAGACCAGCCGCAACCAACGGAACGAAAAACCCCGTTTAATAATTAAACGGGATATTTTTATAGCGTGCCGGAAAGTGTTTTCAGAACGGTTCCAGCGCGAGGTGAACGCCTCCGGCTCGACGCGCTGATCGCGCAGTTCGAAGTTTTACCCGAATCGGAGGTACTGCGGACCCCCGGCGGTCAGAAACGTAAAGACCGGACACGGGAGAGAGAAACCGGATATGTTTTTGCAAACTGCCAGCCACCCGGGCTATAAATAGACCACCCCACCACTTAGGGTTTTCCCTAACCACCTAGCCAGCCCTCAGATCCAGATTTGCCCCCAAAATAGCCCATTTTCGCACAACCCTAGATCTCAGATTTTTTGGACCGTCGGATCGCGCGATCGGGTGGCCAGGATTGTGCCACGTCACCAGCCAGATCTCCTCTCTCCTCTCTCTCTCCATGCCGCGGGGTAGCCAAGGCCGCCGCGCCGCCCGATCCGGCCGGTCGCCGGCATGCCGCAGCCGCCGGCCCCTCTCCTTCTCCTCCATCTCTTCCTCTCTTCCTTCCCTCCTCATCCCTCACCTCTCCCTCTCTCTCTCGCAGGTACCCAGCGCTGTCGCCACGGCCTGGCTGCCGTCGGGAGGAGCCCGCGCCCCCGTCTGCCACCTCGGCCAGGGTGGGCCGGCCCACTCCAGCGCCTCGCGGCCAGCCCAGCTCGCCTCCTCTGGCCAGTGGGCCGAGCCCATGTGGGGGTGAGGCCTCTTTTTTTTCTGTTGGTTATCCTCTGTGAATTTTGGCTAAGTCTGGAATTTTACTGCTGCTGATGCTACTTTGCGATTAGATCTGCGAGTAATCCGTAGCCCGTATGACGTTGCCCCCAAAATGAAAGTTGCTTAGAATTGCGTGTACTTTAATTCATCTTTTGTGAGCATTTGCATTTGAGCTCATCTTGATTGTGTAATTGAGTGCTAAAGTGGGCATCAGGCCGTTAAACTGCTACTTTTTCCTGTAATGTGCTGCTGTTATTATTTTGTTGCATCTTTGCATGATGATTGTGACTAATCCATGAGGCCTATTGCATTGATTCTTTTTCCTATGTGTTAAGCATCATGTGTACTCCATTTCCATGCTTTAACTTGTCATGTTTGGGTGATTTAGCTATATTAAATCTTGCTCCAAAGTGGTGATCCTGATGTTAATGTGCTGCTGTTACTGAAAACTGTTATTTTGTTGCAACTTCGGTCGACGAGTGTGTCGCGACCGTTTATCGGAATTGAGTGATTCCAATTGCATATTGTTAAGCATCATGTCTACTTTCATTACATGTATTGAATTGCCATGATATGCTTTCTGGTCATATAGTTATTTAGCTCCAAAGTTGCTATGCTGCTGTTTTTGACAGCCACCTCTGTTTTTCACTAAGTCTGTTACTTTGCGATGTCATGTTGTTTGCTTAATATCTTTTGATCTATGATGCCTATTTGCATGATTATTTTTTCCATGCCTTCCCTGTCATGTCTACTTTAATTTCAAGTCATTTGTGAGCATATTTTCATTGATTATCCTGTTTATGCATTGCTCTAAAGTGTGCTTCGTGATGTTGGCAGTTTGTGCCCGTAACTTGTTTTGCTCATATCTTTTTAACCGTAACTCCGTTTGGAGTGTGCCTTATATGTAACTTGATTAGTTTTTCGTGTACTTTGTGTTTATGCTATTGTTTGCTGTTGTTAACCAACCTAAAAATATGGTTTAGTACAGAACAGTACCAAATGTTTTAATCATCGTGCGGCACCTAGTGTTATGCCATGTTTAGGTTGTGCCTCACTTAAATTGACTAGCATAGATAGTTTACTTTGTGCTTCACCTCTTGACATGTTTGTGTGTTATGCCATGCTTTCTTGAGTTGCCATGTTAATAACCGTTGGTTGATCACCTGTAGCTAAACAACTTGAACCACCGTAAACATGCGGTATTCGTCGTGTGTGACCGATACCCCACTTAAACTGTTAGTAACCGTTCTCGACGATAGATCCGTATCGTGTTGCCGTGCCTTGTGTTGCCTCTTTGATCTTGTATTGCTCCGTAGTAATAGTGGTGCACCGTTGATTGCTTTCCAGTGTTTATCATCTTGTGTGCTTCCGCGGGTACCTCTCGGAGACGATGCGAGCTTGCGATCGACTACACCTTCGGAACCCGACTTATCAACAGGCAAGGACTATACATTACTTATGATCCATTATATTTCAACCAGCGGTTTGCATGCTAGTCTAGGTTAAGTTCGATGTTTGATCCTACCACATGTTTACAGCCTCTTTCAAACTGATACAGCCATGTCCCTTCCCAGCAAACCTTGTACTGCTATGTTACTATTGCTCGTTGCTCAGCCCCTGCTTAGTATGCATGCTTAGGATGCTACGATGTTACCCTGTTACTCCTTGGTTTGGGATATCACATTATTATATTGTTGTTGATGATATGATTATTATAATGTTGACTATATTCGACGAAGGATGGAAGGTCTAGGCTATCCCGCCCCGACGCTTTGTTCCATTCAAGTCACCTAGGACCCGAGTTCCGGGTATTGGTTTTAAGACTGAGCGTGCCTAACCGCGTGTGGGATTTTATGGGGTCCCCTTTTCTTACCTACCTAGCTTCAAGCATTTCTAGTGGTGGCCCAAGCTGATTTACCATTTGAAACTGTGTGTGTGCTGGTCAGCTGCCAGTTGTTTACAAACCAACCCGGACCAGTGAGGACTTAGTTCCCTTGCTGGCCCACTTTGTCCGGCTGAGGACCCGGTTTCCCATGTGTGATTAACCGGCTATCCAAACCTGTCACAGACGGTAGAGACCAGATCGAGAGAGCGGCCGGCTCCTGAGATGGATGTCGACTCACCGGGGGCCACCCAGATTTGTTCGTTGTTAGCTAGAGGGACTTGTCGTTTCGGATCTATTGGAACTAAATCATAAAATGGTTGCCTGTGATGGGTAGCAACTGAGAGTGATGGACGTGCGTGCGGAGCCTCGTAATGGGCAGTTGGTACACCCCTGCAAGGTTAAATCTTTTCGAGAAGTCGTGTCCACGGTTATGGACGACTTGAGACCTACTCCTTGTTCATAGACAACAACAGCTGAGATAATTTTAAATAACTTGATCAATGTGTGTGTGTGCCTTGACTGCTTCTTCTTCGTCGGGATGCGAAGAGGAGGACAAGGATAGGATAGGTGTTATGATTGCGTAAGTAATTGATAGCAAGACTTGTTGGAGGCGATTCCTCATCGAATGCTTGGCTTCTTACCTTACTCTCTAGATCGTTAGCCACTTCATAAATGCTAGTGCGGCAGCAACCTCACCACTTACCCCTTCCTTACCGTAAACTACTAGTTGTCCTATAATGACGAGTGATGAAGTCCTTGCTGGGTCAGATGACCACTACAGTTGGATGCTGAGTACCTCTGTACTCATGATACTACCCCCAAACTCTTTTCGGGGTTCGTGATCCACAACAGGTATGGTGATCGACATTTCACGTGGAGACTCGACGACGACTAGTTAGGCGGATCCCGGCGGAGGGCCTGGACCCGTGTGGTTATGGGATCGATGTTTTTATCTTTGCCACTAGGCATTTTCTTGTAGTCTGTACCCAGACATGTATCTTCCGCTGTTGTATTGTATTTGAGGCAGTTGTATGCCGATTGTATGAGATGTTGTATCATGTATCTGTAATGTTGTGATATCATGTTGGAAATCCGGGGCATATGGCTTTGTCATATGTCGCGGTGGGACCGATATGTGCTTCGTCCCCGGATCTGGGTGGAAACACCTAGATCTAGAACAGTACCGCATATCGGGCCTTACATTAGGCACCCAAATGGACCATGCAATATACTCATCAAAGGAACCAACGAATTTGGCATAAACATGCCCATTATTAGTGCAACAAAGAATGTAAGAAGGGTTAGTTGGTCCGGCAAAGTCATTGGGAATGGCATCACTTCTCTTGGTCACTCTATCCTCAATGGCCTTTGCCACCTTTTCTTGAGGCTTCTCCCCTTCCTTCACAAAAGTGACTTCCTTTGAAGGAGGAGGGGCCTTGCCTTTCCTCTTTTTGTTCTTCCTCTTCTTGTTCTTCTTCTTTGATGAACTTGCACCAAAACCAATGCATTCCTTCCCAATGACCTCCTTTTGGGAACTCAAGAGATCATTAAGGTTCTTCTCTCCTTGAATGCACGAGACAAGTCCCTTCTCAAGTTGTGCTTTCAACCTAGCGTTTTCCTCAACAAGAGGAGCATGCTCACAACAAGAGTTAGAGGAACTAGGTTTCTCTACCACAATAATAGGAGAAAAGGTAGTGATTTCCTTAGTGAGTTGCATACTTGTTTCATCATGAGCCTTCTTGAGAGCCATGAGTTCATGTTTTAAGGACTTGTGGTCCTTTTCAACTTTCTCATGATCCACAAGAAGTCTTTCATGAGCCTCAACAAGTTCATCATTTTTAGTCTTGAGATCACAAGCAATAGCATTAGAATGTTTAAGGTCAAGTTTTAGCTTAGAGATATCAATAGCATACGTCTCATCTCGAGACAACTTAAGCTCACGCTCTTCTTCGAGAGAATGAGATAGCTCCCCTATCTCATCCGCATAGTCGCGAATATGACCTTGCAACTCGGTGATAGTCTCATCTAGTTTCTCAATGTGAGCATGGGCTTCACCAAGTTGTTCCAAGAGAGCCACAAAGTGTCCCTTGGCAACGCCCTTGAGCTTGTACAAGAACAGCTCGAATTCATTTTCTTCTTGAGCTTTGGGCACCTCATTATCCTCCACACAATCCAACAATGAAGGGTTAGTGGGAGTAAACGGTTTAGAGTGAGGAGTTACCAAGGTGGTCTTGGCCATAAGGCACTTGTGGATGATGTGAGGGAGTTGAAGAGAGACGTTGATGAGGGGGAGTGATACATCCAAAACGTATCTATAATTTCTGCTTGCTCCATGCATGTTTTGTGTGATATTGCTATGATCTAGATACACTTTCATACACTTTTGATCATATTTGGACTAACCTATTAACTCAGTGCACCCCAGTGCCAGTTCCTGTTTTCTGTTGTTTTTCTATTTCAGTTTTCCCCCATATAAAAAGTGCCAGAAAAATTCGGGAAAATTCAGATAAAAAATCTGCGTGACGGAAGCTTCGAGAAGAGCCCGAGAGGGGCCAGAGGGGAGCCAGGAGGCCACCCGGCGCGGCCCCACCCCTGGCCGCTCCAGGAGGGCGCCTGGAGCCCCTGGCCCACCTCTGGCTGCCCCCTTTCTCCTATTTATCCCCCGTCATGGGAAAACCCCGAAGGAAGAACCCTATTCCGCGAACTCGCCTCTGTTCCGCCGCCGCGGCGCTTCCGAAGATCGGGAGCACCAGAAGACCTCTTCCCGGCACCCTGCCGAAGGGAGGATTGACCTCCGGGAGTCTCCTCTCCACCATGGATGCTCCCCGGATGTCCCGTGAGTAGTTTCCCTTGGACCATGGGTCCATGATCAGTAGCTATGTGATGTTCTCCTCCCCTCTTTGATCTTCATTGTTTAGACCTCGTGAGCTGCCCAACATGATCGAGGCACCTTTGTAATATTTCTGCTATTGCTATGTTGAGTTTGATAGGATCTGATGGATTATGAGATTATGTTCAGATTGTGATAGAGTAATATATTTGGTTTTTATCTCTTATATTTT
Source organism: Bromus sterilis (assembly GCA_950022295.1). NCBI lineage: Eukaryota > Viridiplantae > Streptophyta > Magnoliopsida > Poales > Poaceae > Bromus > Bromus sterilis. Next base: position 62,343,985 of record OX465599.1, read on the forward strand.
TTTTCCTAAGTAATTCGTGCATGTTCTCCGTTGCTGTTTATTGCTTTGGCCAAGTAGTAGGTAGTGACTCCAAGAGGGAGCTTGTGCTAGATTGTGGGTTCATGCCCCCCGATGACACGCTTGAGTGACAGAAACCTGAGTCTAGGGGATGTGATTTTGCCACAAGGGGGAAAACAACGGTGCTTGTAACCGCGGTTACAAGGATTGTTTACTTTACGCAGAGTTCTTTTAATGCAGTTGTCTGTTGCTTTGGGTTTACACTTTGGGTGGGGCTCGCAAATTAATACCAGCGAGATGTTCTGGATAGATATGTCAAGGTGGATGATTAGTAGTAGATGCAAATGGATTTCGGTCTACTTACCTTGGCGTACTGCCTGTGCTTTTGAACCTCTTCCTTTCTTTTGTAGGATAGTTAGCATTGCGGTGCGTTCATAATCCTGTCAATTGACTTTCTGTAATTTGTTTACCTCGCATAGCAATTTTATCGTCTTTTGGGAGAGAGACATCACTAGCGAACATCACGTATCCCGGTCCATACCCTTATCATTGTTTCCACGCTATATTTACTTTTCTGCATTTACTTTCAAGTTGCTATTATTATCCCTTGCATTTTATCCTTTGTAAACAACAAGACCGGAGAGATTGACAACCTCTCTGAACTTCGTTGGGAACAAAGTTATCTGTGTCTGTGTACAGGTTCGCGTCAGTTGCGCCGCTGACACCTACTTATCATCTCTGGAGTCCTGCTGGAGACAAACCTTGGTATCTTCACCGAGGGAAAACTGCTTCTGCACTACATCTCAACCCTCCACTCGGGGTAACCAACGAAGGGGGCGAGAAGCCGTCCTACCAAGAAGTTTTCTGGCGCCGTTGCCGGGGACTCCAAGTGCTAAGATAGGGGAGTTGCACACTACCCTTCACCTTTGTTTTTTAGTCTTATTAGTTTATCTTTCAGTTTTTATCTTTGTGTCTTATATCAAAAATCACAAAAAAAATGTTTATATTGCTAGTAGTTGTCATTATGTCTGGCCCTTCTGCCTTTGTTGAGACAGAGGTTCTCACCTTTAAACAAAAAGGTGGAGAAAGTTTAAAAGATGCTTGGTATAGAATTAATGATTGTCATAGAAAATCCACCAAGAAGCAATCCACTACTATCCTGCTTAGAAATTTTTATGTCGGGATTACCCCTTGGAATAGGTTCATATTAGATACTGCTATCGATGGGAATTTTCTAGAAGCCCCGACTTGGGAGTCTTTTAATGTTATTGAAAATCTTGTTGGAAATCTCCCTATTGCTAGCGTACAAGAAGATATAACTCTATCTCATATTATGAAGAAACTTGAAAAGATAGAGTTAGAAATACCAAATATAACTAGGATGAATGAGTTGGATCGCAAGATTCAAGGGAATTTGAATAGGCTTGATAGCTCCATGCTTAAAATTATTAAAACCTTGGATGACATCAAATCCCGTGATACGGATCCTTCTAGGATAGACAAGATTGAGGAAATCATTAATACTCTAGGAACTACCTTCTCCTCAATCAAACCAAAAAAGGTAGAGACTTCGGCAAGAAGGGAACCTAAGTTCAATGTCCCTAAGGTTCCCCGACCCAAAAATAAACCACCTATTGCCAAAGAAGTTGAAACCGTGAAAACTTTGGAAGAAATACCTCTCTTTGATAATTTTATAAATGAATCTTCAATTGATTTTCCGCCTTTTGGTTTTCTCCCTAGAAGTATCTTCATTAGGCCTTTATTTGAAAGACCTCTAAAGACTAGTTGTACAATTGAAGAGCTTTCTGATGATCTTGATAATGATTCGGTTGCTACAACTTGATCTTTTGCATTATGCCTAGCTAATGGCTTTAAAGAAGCGCTTTCGGAAGGCAGCCCGCAACGAATTTAGGTTTTTATTTTTTCTTTTGTTGTGTCTTGATGATTTTTACTTTTGTAGCAACATCATTGTATCTTTATTTTTCAGCTTTGTGCCAAGTTATAGCCTCTTACGGCAAGGGAGGTAAAAGTTGTGACATGCTGTCCAGAAAACAGATTCTGTCCTCGTGACCAGAAAAAATCCAGAAAAATCCCAGTTCATCTTTTTGAGCTCAAATTTTTACACAGTATGCTCTATATAATTACGAAACTTCCATATGTTCTGAGTTTTTTTATTTGAGTTGCAGAAGTGCCCCTAAAAATTCTTTACTATCTGCTGTTCTGTTTTTCACAGATTCTGCCACGTTTTGTCTCTCCTTACTTTTGCAAACCTTAAGCTTGCTTTTTCTTTGCAAAAACTTTTTGGCACTCTTGAGAAACAGTAGCTCTTCAAGATTATCTTTATATAGAGTGGAGAAAAATTATTTTATTAAGGGTACTAACCTCTCTAATCAGCTTATGATGAGTTGTGTATGAAGGGAGTTTTCAAGTGTGCGATGGAAGATGATGAAAGAAGATCCAGTAGTGTCAAGCGCTCAAGCTTGGGGATGCCCCCATGCATCCCCAATAAATATTCAAGGAGACTCAAGCGTCTAAGCTTGGGGATGCCCCCGTGCATCCCCTTCTCCATCAACAATCATTAGTTAGTCCTTCGTCTCACTATATTTTTATCACTTCATGCGTTATGTGCTATGCTTGGAGCGTCTCACTCTTAGGGTTTTATTTTTAGTTTCTTTAGCTTTGCTTGCTGTTCATAACAAGTTAGGTCATGTCTTACTTTGTGTGGGAGAGAAACACGCTCCACTTTCAAAATCTAGAACACATCATAGGATTCTTCATGTCTATCTTCTTGCTGTTGTGTGTTCTTTATCTTTTCATAGCTACTGCCATGTTTAGTCTTAGTTTTAGTTTGTATTTAGCAAGAGCCTTGGATTTTGTTTAGTTTGTTGCTGGAACTCTTTTTAGTTTTCATTTTTATCTTGTTAAGAGAGTTGGTTGTTGCACTGAGTTGTGTCTTGTCTTGAAAGTAGGTAATTGAGGTTGCTATTTAATTTTAGTAGTAGCTTGCAATAGTTTTGAGGTATTGATGTGAGTAATGTTTGAACTTTTGGTGTCAAGAGCTCTTGCCTATTAGTGATAGGTGTCGTATTTTGGGAAATCCGTGTTTATTTTCAAAACCTACAAAACTAGTTGAGAACTCTAGCTACTAGATAGATCACTACTCTTCTGAGGAGTCGAATATTAGAGTACACTCACGTACCATGAGTCGAGGATGCGCAAGGATAACCAAACCCCCATACACTCCTCCTCGGGGTACTTGTCTCTTTGTGAACCTCCTTATTAGATTGAGAGTTACCGATAATAAGTGCATGAGTTCTTCGGACTAATGTAAGTATTGAGAGTTGACACTTCCACCTTCCCATATTTTGCTAGCCTTTCCCGTGCCGTGCATTGCCTTCTTCTCACTCCGAGAGTTGGTGTCCACCTTCGCCGGTACTTCCAAACCCTTGGCATGATACGCTCTGTCATCATAAGCCTCCCTTTATCTTTCCTCAAAACAGCCACCATACCTACCTATCAAGGCATTTCCATAGCCTTTCCGAGTTACATTGCCATGCAACTTCCACCTCTTCATGACTTGATCTTCATGTCATACATGTTCCTGCTACACTGGCAGCGACATACCATGCATACATCATGATAGTTACATCTTCTTTATGATTTTGAGTACCTTGTAAAGTGTGAAAGATCTCCTTTACCTTCTTGTAAAATAGAGTGTTGCCCTTAAGTGAGGAAAAGATCCCAAAGTGGACACATTAAAAGATCCCAAAGAGGACAAATGAGAGATAAATAGAAAGAGCCATTGAGGCCACCAAAAAAATACAAAAAATAGAAAAAAAAGAAAAAAAAGAAAAAAAAAGAGAGAAAGGGGCAACACTACTATCCTTTTGAGAGATCCACACTAGTACTCCCTTTATATCCTTGTACTCCATAGAGATGATCTTTATGCATATAGCTATGTGGGGACCTTCACACTATAGAACTTGGCTTGCATATTCCAAGGATGAGCCTCCTCAAACGATCTCTAGGTATTCATGAGTGAGCAAGTTAGATGCACCCCCACTAGTTCCATTGGACAGCTTCCTAGCTCGTATGTGCATCCGTTGCATGGCAATCCCTACTCCTCACATCATATCTATCATTCGGCATCTCTTGCCTATGATTGTCCTCATTGATGTGAGCCTTTCTCATCCTTTTTGTCTTCCTCCTCCACCATATTTCTCTCTTTGCCACCCTAAGTGTCAACTCTCGTGCTTACGCTCATCCATTGCATGAGTGCTCGAAATATCGAAAAGGAGTGGATCAAATTGACTTGTACCTGGCTAGTGGTCTGGGGACGAGTCAAGATAAGATTCCAAAGAAGACCAAGTGTGAAACTTTAGTAGATTGAGTTCTCAACACAAAAATACTTTTTTCTCGTATTCCCTATCCCCCTTCTTGCACGCAAACACCATTTGGAGACATTCGAGTCACGGACAGCGAGAGCTCTTGCACCTATTGTTCTTTTGTTACTTGTTTCAATGCTAATATAGACGCTTGCTTGTTATGACTTGAATTGAATCTCTAACCTTGATTGCTTTACTTTTCAAAGTTCCTATATGGTTGCTAGCATGTCACCACAGAAATTATGTTGTTATCATTTACCTACTCGAGGACGAGCAGGAATTAAGCTTGGGGATGTTGATACGTCCAAAACGTATCTATAATTTCTGCTTGCTCCATGCATGTGTTTGTGTGATATTGCTATGATCTAGATACACTTTCATACACTTTTGATCATATTTGGACTAACCTATTAACTCAGTGCACCCCAGTGCCAGTTCCTGTTTTCTGCTGTTTTTCTATTTTAGTTTTCCCCCATATAAAAAGTGCCAGAAAAATTCGGGAAAATTTAGATAAAAAATCAGCGTGACGGAAGCTTCGAGAAGAGCCCGGGAGGGGCCAGAGGGGAGCCAGGGGGGCCCAGGCGTCCACCCGGCGTGGCCCCACCCCTGGCCGCGCCAGGGGGCGCCTGGAGCCCCTGGCCCACCTCTGGCTGCCCCCTTTCGCCTATTTATCCCCCGTCACAGGAAAACCCTGAAGCCATAACCCTATTCCGCGAACTCGCCTCTGTTCCGCCGCCGCCGCGCTTCCGAAGATCGGGAGCACCAGAAGACCTCTTCCCGGCACCCTGCCGGAGGGAGGATTGACCTCCGGGAGTCTCCTCTCCACCATGGATGCTCCCCGGATGTCCCGTGAGTAGTTTCCCTTGGACCATGGGTCCGTGATCAGTAGCTATGTGATGTTCTCCTCCCCTCTTTGATCTTCATTGTTTAGACCTCGTGAGCTGCCCAACATGATCGAGGAACCTTTGTAATATTTGTGCTATTGCTATGTTGAGTTTGATAGGATCTGATGGATTATGAGATTATGTTCAGATTGTGATAGAGTAATATATTTGGTTTTTATATCTTATATTTTTGTTCCTAAGTAATTCTTGCATGTTCTCCGTTGCTGTTTATTGCTTTGGCCAAGTAGTAGGTAGTGACTCCAAGAGGGAGCGTTGTGCTAGATTGTGGGTTCATGCCCCCCGATGACACGCTTGAGTGACAGAAACATGAGTATACGGGATGTGTTGTTGCCACAAGGGGGAAAACAACAATGCTTGTAACCGCGGTTACAAGGATTCTTTACTTTACGCAGAGTTCTTTTAATGCAGTTGTCTGTTGCTTTGGGTTTACACTTTGGGTGGGGCTCGCAACTTAATACCAGCGAGATGTTCTGGATAGATATCTCAAGCTGGATGATTAGTAGTAGATGCAGATGGATTTCGGTCTACTTACCTTGGCGTACTGCCTGTGCTTTTGAACCTCTTCCTTTCTTTTGTAGCATAGTTAGCATTGCGGTGCGTTCATAATCCTGTCAATTGCCTTTCTGTAATTTGTTTACCTCGCATAGCAATTTTGTCGTCTTTTGGGAGAGAGACATCACTAGCGAACATCACGTATCCCGGTCCATACCCTTATCATTGTTTCCACGCTATATTTACTTTTCTGCATTTACTTTCAAGTTGCTATTATTATCCCTTGCATTTTATCCTTTGTAAACAACAAGACCGAAGAGATTGACAACCTCTCTGAACTTCGTTGGGAACAAAGTTATCTGTGTCTGTGTACAGGTCCGCGTCAGTTGCGCCGCTGACACCTACTTATCATCTCTGGAGTCCTGCTGGAGACAAACCTTGGTATCTTCACCGAGGGAAAACTGCTGCTGCACTACATCTCAACCCTCCACTCGGGGTAACCAATGAAGGGGGCGAGAAGCCGTCCTAGCAGGGAGTCAATGGCGATAGCAACGGTGGTGGTTGCCACAATCTCACCACTTTCTTCATCATCCTCATCATCGGAATAGTATTCTTCTTGAGCCACCAACACACGTTGTGGCTTCTTCTTCACAAAGGTCTTGTTCAATGGTGGCTTGTTCTTGTCCTTACGGATGAGCTTTCCACCGTGGTCTTCTATCTTCTCATTAGGGCAATCCGCAACAAAATGACTCACATTGCCACAATTGAAGAAAGTCCTTATTCGTTGTCCCTTTGGCTTGAAGCTACTTGTGTTGGACTTGAAGTTCTTCTTGTTGCCCCAAAATTGTCTTGAGGCTAGAGCCATGTGCTCATTGTAAGCATACTTGGTGTCCTCCGGACCCACATCCTCTTCATCTTCATCTTCCTCAACTTGAACCTCCTTGGCCTGCAAGGCGAGAGACGACATCTTGGAGCCAGTTTGGCGAGCCAATTTTAACTCGGTCGTGGAGTCCAAGATTTCCATGGCAACAAATTCATCCAAGACTTGGTTTGAACTCAACTCGCGAAAGTCGGGCCTTTGACGAATGACCTTGGTGATATGCTTCTTGTGTAGGAGCATAGCCGTGATGAACTTTCTCTTTATCCATCCGTCGTCGGTGTCCATGCTCCCATGGTCCGTCATGGAATTTGCAAGAGCCACCAACCTTTGATGAACATCCTCGGAAGACTCCCCTTCATTCCTGACAAAGTGATCGGCTTGATCTTGAATCTTGTCAAACTTTTAGCACCGTATGCTAGTGCTTCCCATGAGAGTCCTCTCAAGAATATCCCACATCTCCTTGGCCGTTTCACACTTTAGGACAAGATTGTATTGCTCTTCCTTCAACCCATTTCCTATCACGAGTATAGCATGACTGTTGATGGTGTTGTCTCGATATTCTCTTGGGGTCAAGTTGTGGCGGTCACGAGGAGTGAATCCCTCCTCAACGATGCGCCACAGTTCCACGGAAGACCCCTTCAAGTGTCTCTTCATGCGATGAGCCCAAACCGGATAAGCATCTTTGCTAAGGATGGGAATAATGCCTGCATGTGCAAAATGGGGTTCGGGTAGAGGTAGAGAGTTATAAGTAACAGGAGGAGCCACTGCGGAATGAATACCCGATCCATTTCCCGTATGAGGAATGGATCGGATATCATTCCTACCATCATCATTAGATTGGGAGATGACATCTCCTCCACCGAACGTTGGAATGTTGGGGATGATGGTAGGGTTGCTCTCCGTGGGCATCTTTGACATGAGACAACTAAGCATATCGGTAACTTTGTTCATGTGAGCCTTAATGGCGGACATGCCTTCATTGTACTCATGTCGAGAGATGGATGAAGAGTCATCCTTCCCAAGCGTATTCGTGAAGCCCTCGATACTTTGATTCCCTTCCAAAAGAGAAGGGTTCGGAGTATCCCCTGGAAGCTCAACCTCTACTGGTTTATCCTCTTGCGACATCCTCTTAAGGAGGTAAAGCCCTTAATAAGAGACGTGGCTCTGATACCAATTGAAAGGATCGGAATGTCGACTAGAGGGGGGTGAATAGGCGACTAACACTTTTTAAACTTTTCTTAACAATTTAAGCTCAACAAGGAATATAGGTTGTCTAGATATGCAACTATGTGAGCAACCTATATGCCAACAACTAAAGTATAACAAGCAAGCAATAAATAAGCAAGGAAAGTAACTTGCGCAAAGTAAAGGTAAAGGGGAACACGGGAGACAAGGATATGTTTCCGAAGTTTCTTCTCTTTCGAGAAGTACGTCTCCGTTTGGAGAGGGTGAGGAGCACAATGCTCACACGAAGCCAACGAGGGCCACCCTATTTCTCCTCACGTTCTTACTGATGTAAGATGTCGTGATCCACTACGAGGCGTCCTTGAAGGTGGCAACCAAACCTTTACAAACAAGGTTGGGGAAAACTCCACAACTGAATTGGAGGCTCCCAACGAAACCACGAAGCTTCACCACAATGGAATGTGGCTTCAAGGTGACCTCTTCCGTCTAGGGCACCAAAGCACCCAAGAGTAACAAGATCCACACGGGATTAGTGGGGGGAATCAAATATCCTTTGGTGGAAGTGTAGATCGGGGCCTCCTCTTCCAAACCCTAGAGAATCAACAAGTTTTGATGGCTAGAGAGGGAGATCGGGCAAGAATGGAGCTTGGGTGTCAATGGAGGTGAGAGCAATAAATGAGGTAAGTCTCAATGGGGAAGAAGACCCCCTTTTATAGGTGCCCTTAAATGCAGCCGTTGGCTGTCCACCAACCACGGTAGTACCGCTTCAGAAGCGGTACTACCGGACCGGGAGCGGTACTACCGCTCCACGGTACTACCGAGCCCCAGTGCCGCCCCCACTACCGCAGAGTCCAGTGGGAATCCGGTAGTGGATGCGGTACTGGTGCACGGTACTACCGCTCTACGGTACTACCGAGCCCCAGTGCCGCCTCCACTACCGCAAAGTCTAGTGGGAATCCGGTAGTGGATGCGGTACTGGTGCACGGTACTACCGCTCTGGGGGCGGTACTACCGCTCCACTGTACTACCGAGCCCCAGTGCCGCCTCCACTACCGCAGAGTCCAGTGGGAATCCGGTAGTGGATGCGGAACCAGGGAGCCACATCCAAGAGTCCCCACACTTCCACGACGCAACCGAAATAAGTGGGTGCAAAAAGTGAGACCGTGTGATGATTCCACCCACCATTTCCAAAGCGGATCCCCTCTTCATAGTACGGTTTTCCTACGACTCAATTAACACAAAAGGAGATCGAAAGAAAAACTCTGTCTTCACGTTTCGTACACCGAGGGGATAATAACCGTCTTGTGCCAATAATGTCGTTATCTGAAATGCTCATTGCACCCGGTTAGTCCGCAAATGTATTGTCATCAATCACTAAAACCAATCAAGGGAAAACATGCCCTATCACCGGCGCCACAGCTTCTGGTCGCCGCACTGATGTTGTTCAATAGGATGACAACCATTAGAAGCTTAGACATAGCCTGTAAGGTCGCTCGACGTAATGGGACCATCTGATTCAGTTCAGTTTGTTGGGAGGTTATTAGTACCGAGTTTAGTTTCCCACTTAGGCTGCTCCCAATGCTACAAGGTGTACTGGTGCTAAGAATGTCACATAAGCAAAAAAGTGATGTGGCAAGGCAATTAAAGAGGAGAGAGAGCATTTTGGTGACCCCATGAGGAAATGGTGCTAAGCGCGTGAACCTAGGAAAAATGTTTATCCACCAATGCATGAAGGAGTTTAGTAGTTAAACAATTAAATAAAGCAAGCTTAGCAACAATAGTTAAGCACCTATGCATTGGGAATATTGGTTGCTAAGCTTTTTAATACCCTTAGCACCTTACCTAAGCACCCAATGCATTGGAGGAAGCCTTATGCAAGTCCTGTGTTTTGTTGATTGTGTTCTCAGCCTACCAGCACTACTGTCAGTAGCTCCGAAAACCCATATGTAATCACTGTCTTCATCAGGTTAATGGATAAACCCCACTTCTAGTACTGCAAAAAACACATTGTTGTTGAGTATGTTCAACTTTATGTTTGTTTTTTGCTGTTAGCAACATGAGCGACACTGCATCCTGGCCTGATTAAAAAAGAATTAGCGACACTTCAACTTATGTTTTGTGCTCACCTTCTTACTGAGCCACGGATCGTTTTCGAGATAACGTTCTGTCCCCAATTATTCTGTATCCATTCCAGCCGTTACGGTATTTTCAATACGACGGCTCAGTTCCCCTCAGTAACTAACTACTAACGTCTGCCTGCGTATACTACTGGTCAATCGTGTATTCGTCATTTTTTCACTTAAAAAAATCACGGTGTTGTGCCATTTTGTCTCACCCACCACATCCCAAAGCAGGAACCAACCGCCAAGATTTCGGATGCATCTGCTCCCATGATCATCCTATCCACGTCCGTTCAATATATACTAGTAAGGTTTTCCATATTCAATAATAAGAATTTCCATGTTCTATGAATAAGATTTACCATGTCTTACAAATAAGAATTGCCATATCCAATAACAAAACAAGAACTTGCCATTGATGGTTATAAAAGGAATTATCCAACAAAAACCCATTGCAACCTATATAAGAAACAATCTAAAAATAAAAACAAGGTAAAATTGTCATTGGGTGAAAACCTATTTACCATGTCTTACACATAGTATTATATTTGTGTTTACGAAAAGACATGTCTAACATTTAAACAAAAAATACCGTGTTAAAAAAATGTGATGCCAACATATAATAATTGTTATGACACATAAATAATAAATAGCATGTCGCACAAAATAAAGAGTTTTCATGTACAACAAATAAGAATTGCCATATCACATAAATAATAATTATCATGTTTTAATAAATGTGTACCCTAAGAAAACACATAAGAATTGTCATATCATATAAAATAAAAAAATTGCCTTGTCTCATAAAATAATAATTGCCATGTACTAAAATAATAATAATTACCAAGAAATAAGAATTGGCATATCACATAAAAATTAATTACCATGTTTTAATAAATGTGTACCCACAAGACAACGCAATAAAACGTCATGTCACACAAAATAAAAATTGCCATGTCTTATGAAATAATAATTGCCATGTTCTAAAAATAATAACTAAAAATATGTGAAAACTACATACAGATGATAATTGACATATCTAACAAAATAAAAAAATTCCATTAGTTACGATTAATTGGATATCACACAATTTATTTATAAAAATGGTATGATTTGTAATTAACAGAGAAATATCATGTTAAAAAATTGCAAACATGGCAAAAAAGTAAATTTTATGAAAGTAGACAAAAATCTGGGCAACCTACATGTAAAACATGTTTCAACCGGAACTACCGTTTACAAATTATAACCATCACCAAAAACAAAGCTTATCACGCACTGGGCCGAACTGTAATAACCGGGGCTAACAATGAGCGCAGAATGGCTACACATCACACAAAGTCACAAACAGTATGACCAGAAGATAGCAGAACGTCGCTCGGTGCGAGAAACGTATATAAAAAATGTCTGGACGAAAACTACACAATCCACACATTTTCGAAAGCTAACGTGACGCTTCAAGATTCGTTCGAAAAAACAGACGGTGGGTAGGGCTTTCGGACAGAAAGGGCTTGAACTTTGACGTCATGCACATATCATTATTCATTATACAACCAGTAGTCTAAATTGTTGAATCGAGTTTGATGAAATAGTTTGTACCTAATTTATGTTTAATTTATTTTTAGTATAAGAAGTTAAGTACGGTGCTCGGCTAGAAACCATAATAGTTTCTAAAATATATTTGCTTTTTTAGGGTAAAATATATTTGCTTTTTTAATGGATACTCGATCGTTTGTTTCTCTAAATTATAAAAAGCCTAATTAGGACCACGTACTGGTTTAGCTTATTTTTATCACTCAAATGTAAGTTTTTTTGAAGTTACACAAATGCAAGCTTATTAGGCCAGTAGTGTAACGACCTGTATTTTTTTCAATCCAGTAATTCCACTCTTAATTAGATAATTACGTAGGGAGGTCACTAGTAATTACATCTCAGGTTACACAACAAACATATTATCTCACTTAATTATTATTTTAATAATCCACAGATCATACATTAGTACCAGTATAGACAGCTAGCAGCACTATCCTGCACAGAGGCTGAGCACATGTGTAAAACACATTTGACCATCGGATACAAGAGGTTGTCCACTGAACTAAGTATTCAACTAAACTACAGTTGGTCCAAGCATGGGCTGCAACTCCTGACCAATTAGAAGCTGCCACACCTGAGAAGCACAGTGCAAGGGGAATGGGTAGCCATACCAGTGAACTCATATTTTAGAGGGGGAGGTTGGGAGTACGCACCAGCCATATTTCACTTGTATCCACTCTTCCCCAAGAAGCCAGACCACCTTGTCTCTCTTTCACTGCCTTCACCTCTCTAGCTGCAACCAACAAAGATCCAAGAACAATAAGTAGAGATGGTGACTTGAGGCAATCATCCATAAAGTGAAGGGGACAGGCTGGAGCCACACTCTAGCCTACTAAAGGAGAGTTTGGAGGTAGAAGAAGAACTAGTAGAACCAACACAAGTCAAAAGAAGAAAGGTGAGTTCTTCTAACTTTATTTCGTCCTCACCACAAATGTTACACAGGGGCACAACACACGTGTCCACTAGTTAATCACCAAAGGCACACAAATTCATAGTCCATATTTATCATCTGCCCAGATCTTGACTTCTCAAGGATAAATAAATCAGGAAGAAGACTAGATTTGGATTTAAGCTAACTAAAATAAAATACAGTGGGATGTGTATGCAAGTTCACAAGGGCAACATCCCAGAAATTGTACAGTGAGATTCAGACCAAGGCACTTATGAGAGCATACAAAATCTTAGTTCTAACATCAGGGTACCCAAGGAAAGGAAATGATGGGATACAACCTTAAGAAAGTAAACCAAATGAATCAAATATTGAGCAGCAGCAATACATCCAAATCTTCCACAGGCTGCAACTTGCTCACACACATGCACGCATGGGGAAAAATTAATTTACTAACACTGGAGCAACCTGGGGCATCAACAAATTAAGGGGGTGAACAAAGGGACCACTAACCTGCACATACATGGATCTGCTCCATGGCCACACGCTGGAACTCCAGCCTACATCATCCAGCAGCACGGCGGCGGCCTGAGCCGGGAGCTTTAGCCTGGAGAACGACCCAAATCTGAGTCGTACCTGCAAGCCAAGAAGCAGAGGGAGATTAGAGAGCCTGGGCTGAAATCCATGGGGAAAACTAGGAATCTAAAATCAGGGGAGAAGCAGAGCCGGGAATCCGGCAGCGGCATCCGTCCCTGCCGCTGGCAGCGTCCTGGAGGAGAGCGATCTGGGCAGAAGGGGAAAAAGATGAATAGATGAATGAGGGGAGACGTGTGCTAGCTGGACTAGTACTGGTGTTGGCTCGGTTCAGAAATTGGTACCTTGTGTGCTAGCTCGGTTCAGAAATTGGTACGTACCAGCTAGTGTACTAAAAGAGAGAAAGAGACCCTTGGCCTAATCCAAAACAACAAGTGCACTCTCTCTAGTTACTAGTACTAATCCCTTACGTGCACATCCAAAACAATTATCTACTTTAAATATATCTACAAATGCTAACTTAGTAACAAGAAATACTAGATAAAAATGGGAAATAATAATTGACAGTAGGATGACCACACTGCACCGGCGTATTTTTATTTCTAGTTATTCATTCGACTTAGTCTCGGTATATATATTCGTCGACCTGCAGGAAGCGAGCAAGGTCTGGAGAAGAAGGAACTACAAAAGCAGATTGAGTCCGAGTTTGAGTATAAGAACTCAGGCAAGCTTTTCATTGATCATGCTGAGTAGAATTATTTTCCTAAGAAAATTATTTTCTACTATATCATCAACATGCATAAAATGATTTTGGAATAAATTGTGTGCCGAGTGGACTGTTGACGGGTTAGCTGATGGAGCAGTTAACCTACCGGCTTTAATTTTACTTGGTGGATAGAGGGTGCCCGAGATGGATATACTAGAAGGTGGGACCCTCTATATATGGCTATCATATTAGGATAAATAAACTTTCACTTGTATTTGTTTACCGTATAAAAAAATCGTATCGACCACATGCCTGCCTAATAAATGGCAGGCAAGGCCTACTACTTATTTAGTCATTTTACTATCCACATGTAGTAGTAGGTTGGGTGATGAAATCCCAAGCTAATGCCGGATGGGTGCATTAGTGATGAGTGTCAAGTGTCTCTGCTTGATACAACGACTAGGGAACACCTAGCCGGGTGGAAGTACAATGTACTAATAAGAAAAAGCTTTGAACTCTGACCAGGTCTTGCATACGATGAATTGTGAGAGCAATAAATAAATCAGAGTTCATGTGGGTAAAGTGATACAGCCTGCGCAGTGCTAAACTAAATCATGATCATGCCCGTCTCTTGGATTGGAGACTACGGGAACCTATTGCTGGTTCATATTCGAAATATAAGTGATTTATAGTTTTTCTTAAATTGAACTGGACTTTTCTTCAACAAAACTTTATTTTAAAAAAGTGTTGAGTTGAAGTAGGACTTGTTGAATTATTGACACAGATTCATGAGTGTTTGCATTTCGCTATATATATATGCTTGCTGAGTACTTTGTACTCACTCTTGCTATTATCCCCCTTTTCTTAGAGCAAAGCTTGTATGAGGTGCCTACTGGACCATGTGCAGAGAGTAATGATGATGGCTACTACTATACCGAAGATCTTAATGTGGAACCAACTAGTGATATGTATGATCTGGAGGCCACGTATGATAGTTGGGATGAATAAATACCTTATGGTCTAAGGCTATGTAATTCAGGGACTACCTTAGCACCACCATTCTAATATTGTTAGTTAAAAACTCCAGTATTAGGAGATGTAATAAGTTGGCAGACTTGTGAGAAGCCTACTTGAGACTTATAGCCCTGCGTGGCAAGGTATTGTAATATAAATGACCATCTCTAGCTATTTCCCTGTTTCACATCTCTGACATGGATTATTATTTGACAAAATGTGATTTTGTCAAGAAATAATCTAAGGACTAATGTCATTACCCATTTGTTAATGACACGGGTCGTCACAGGTGGTATCAGAGCAATGGTTTCGAGGGCCACGCAGATAGTTAGAGACGGTTGAAATACTGAAGTTAGAACCCATACTTGATATATGGCATCACTAGTTAATCCTACACCTTGTATTATTCAGTCCAGTACCTTTAGATACTTACCATGCTAATTAGAAACCTATTGCAGGATGGTTCGAATTAGAATTCCACCATCAAGGGTTCGTGGCCAGCATGTCCTGCTACTTTCGCAAATGATGCAAGAGCTTGGGGCACCTTGTCCAGAATTCTTTGAAGAGATACCAGATGATGGAACGTACTCCTATCGACGCATAGTTCTCGTGCTCAGCGGTATTCCATCGGACATAGGCTTCCATGTGGAACTCTCCACAATGCAGCGGTCTTCTGATGACACCATACCCATGCAAGAGGTTGCTAAGGAAGCTATGCTTGGGCTGCGAGCACGCTTTGGAGAGAAATTGCGTACCACCGGATACCGTGACTTGCCGGCATTTGATTCTGGAAGTTTTGGTCAGAGCTACCAGCAAGGACCTAGCGGAGCAAGCCTTGGTGTTGGGTCATCATCAGCCCAGCCTGCACCTGCAGCTTCAATAGTTAGCACCACTTCTAGTATGGCAATGATTGTTGATGTGATGATGTACCACTCCATGAAGGAAGAGCTTATTAGGCACCAAGAAGCAACCCAATTCTGGTATCAATGCTACCAGCTGAGCGAACATGATAAGATGGTGCTGCAGGAAGCACTAAATGTTTTACCTGGAGGCATTCTTAATCCTATAATAGTACCAGATGATGTTGAAGAGGAAGAAGAAGAGGATCCAGAGGAGGTAGAATTTGAGGAACCGGAAGGAATGGAGGAAGTAGAGAACCCAAATGAGCCGCTAGCTCCACCCTCACCAGAAGTACCACCTACACCACCTCAACCACTACTCGAACCTATAGCTGAACCAGACCTACAGCCGAATATAGAGCAGCAGCTACCCCACTTCCCTATTCCACGACCACGTGAGTCTGAAATTACCCAGCCACGCATGAGTGTTAGCATGAGGGAGTATAGAGAGGCTACTGCCTATGCGCAAGTACTTGGGCTAGGAGCGAGTGGCAGTGGTGGCAGCAATGAAAATGGCAATAGCAGTGGCAGCAGCAATGTCAGTGGCAGCAACATCCCTTGATCAAGCTCCAAGACGTCGGAATCTGAAGCGTGGGACGCCTTGACAATAGACTAGTCTTTTGGGACCAGTAGTAGTTAGTATTGTAGCAGCCTGAACATGTGTGGTATGTAATATATGTGTGAACTGCAAGGCCGAGTATGTCTCAGATGTACTAGTAGGATGCACTGGACCATATGTGCTATGAGGACTGTATTAGTGATGCAATTATGCCTTTAGTAGGACATATGTAATGGAACCATTGTAATATAAGTGCTTGTCCTGCAGTATATGACTCGGGAGTAGAAGGCTTTTGGTGACGTATACGGTTGTGTGCTTTTGGTTAAAAAAAAAGGTGACAGAATCATACTAGGCAGATAATAAAACTACTTGCCATTGACTTATGGCAGATACATAAATAATCCGAGGAAAAAAAATTGGACAAAATATGTATCTCCTGCCATGCATGCACTTTAGGTGCAGTATCCTTCCTACTGACTAATACCATCTTAGAGCAGCATGTTATTTAGTGGTATCGCTTGCACTTGTGCTTGCTGATTTGAATCAATAATCATGCAAAAAGAAATAAATAACTAACCAAATATAGAAATCATGCAGGATGGACAACCATGGCCTTAGTGAGCAAGACCTTGTCTTTCGGTTGGGATCGAGTGCCCAGGATCAGCATGGTGGTACTCCAGCTTCAGAAAATCAGAGTGCTCTGCCTAGACCGGTCCAACTTCCAAGTAACCCAGAAGTTGGCAATGCGGGCAGTTCTGGACTTATGGGTGGAGAAGGCAACCTTGGAGATGTCCTTAAGTTCATGGAGAATTCTCGAAGAGAGTCCCAAGAGAACCAGAATCGCTTCCTCGAGGCTATACTAACAAGGCTAGTTCCTGGAGGAGCACCATTACCCGGTGCAGGAGTTAGTTTGGGAGAATTTCTGAAAACTCAACCACCCACATTCTCCAAGGCGGTGGATCCATTAGAGGCGGATGACTGGCTGACAGAAGTAGAGCAGAAGCTGGAAACCGTAGGGTGTTCAAATGAAGAGAAGGTGCGATATGCATCACACCAGCTAATCGGTCCAGCAGCAGCCTGGTGGAGGAATTTCAGCCTTAATCGAGCTAATAACCAGCCTATCACCTGGGAGGAATTCAAGTTGAACTTCCGCCAAAACCACATTCCAAAGGGAAAGATGGATATCAAGAAGAGGGAGTTTCGTCATTTAACCCAAGGTAGTAAGAGGATGAACGAGTACCTAAACCAATTTAATGAATTAGCAAGGTATGCTCCAGATGATGTGGATACCGAAGCCAAGAAGGTGGAAAAGTTCATGGAGGGGCTGCATCCATTCCTGAAAATGCACCTCTCGATTCACGGGATTACCGAATTTCAGGACCTCGTGAATAGGGCCTTTGTACTTGAGAATGAGCATGCCAACCTAAGTGAAGAAAGGAGAAAGAAGGCGAGGATAGACCCACGCCCCACAATGCAACCCCCACGTCCTATGATGATGCATGGACGAGGGCATCCTCGTATGCCACCACCGAGGCCTAACTTCCCTAATCAGCCAAACTTTGCTCCTAAGTGTGGCAAATGTGGAAAGAGTCATGCTACTCATGAGTGTATGAAAGGCTCAGGAGTATGCTTCAATTGTGGAAGACCAGGACACCACAAGATCAATTGCACCTATCCTGCAACAAACCCAACAAGGCCACCAGGGCAGCAGACTCAAGTTTTTCGTCCACCAGCTGGGCGGGGACAAGGCGGACCTATGAATTATGCAACAAGAGGAGTTGGGCGTGGAGGACCGGTGGGAGGACAGCCAAGGCTAAATTATGTGGCTGCAGAGCAACTAGGAGAGGCTACAGATGTTGTTACTGGTAAGCTACTTATTCCTCCTTCAGTTGGTATAGTTTTGTTTGATTCCGGTGCCACACACTCATTTATTTCCCAAGAATTTGTGAATAAGAATGGATTAATATGCACACCATTGGGAAAGGCTTTAGGAGTTAACTCACCTGGAGGTAAGATTATGGTAGAGACAATGCGCAAGAATCAGCCGATAATAATCCAAAACACCAAATTTTTAGCAAACTTGCATGTCATAGAGTTGTCAGGGTTAGAAGTAATCCTTGGGATGGATTGGCTAGCTGCTAATGGAGTAAGGGTAGATTGTGAACTTAAAAGTGTATCCATAAGGAGATCAGATGGCTCTAGGCTGGTATATTTTGGGAGTAGAACCAAACCCGGTGATCCCTTAGTGATGGCAGCAAGAGAACAAAAGAAAGAGGTGAAAGATATACCTGTGGTTTGCGAGTTTCCTGATGTATTTCCGGATGAGCTACCGGGTATGCCACCTGATAGGGAGTTGGAGTTCAGCATTATTTTAATGCCCGGGACAGCACCAATCTCCAAGAGACCCTACAGGATGTCACAACCAGAGTTAGTAAGCTAAAGAAACAATTGGACGAGCTGAAAGAAAAAGGATTCATTAGAGAAAGCATGTCACCATGGGGAGCACCAGTATTATTTTCAGAGAAAAAAGATGGAGGGCTGAGGCTATGCACCGATTTTCGAGACCTCAACAAGGTAACTATAAAGAATAAATATCCACTACCGAGAATAAATGACTTATTTGATCAGCTCAAGGGTGCATGTGTCTTTTCAAAAATTGACTTGAGATCTGGATATCACCAAATGAAAATGAAGGAAGAGGACATTGAGAAAACGGCATTTGTATCTCGGTATGGGCACCATGAGTACACAGTGGTTCCTTTCGGCCTAACCAATGCACCTGCTATGTTCATGAACTTGATGAATAAGATTTTTATGGAATATCTTGACAAGTTTGTAGTGGTCTTTATTGATGACATATTGATATATTCAAGAAGTGAGGAAGAGCATGCTGAACACTTGAGGATAGCATTGCAAATCTTAAGGGAGAATCAGTTGTATGCAAAATTCAGTAAATGTGAGTTTTGGCTGGAACAAGTAGCTTTCTTGGGGCACATAATTTCAGGGAGAGGAGTTGAGGTAGACCCATCAAAAATTGAGAATGTTTTGTCTTGGGCTCAACCGACAAATCCAAGTGAGGTAAGGAGTTTCTTAGGCTTTGCAGGATACTACCGCAGATTTATAAAGGGGTTCTCTCAGATTACAGCACCTATCACTAAACTGCTCAGAAAAGAAGCTAAGTTTATTTGGACCGAAGATTGCGAGAGAAGTTTTCAAGAACTAAAGAAACGGTTAACTACAGCACCAGTTTTGGCATTACCTGAAAGTGGACAAGATTATGTGGTGTATTGTGATGCTTCTAAATATGGGTTGGGATGTGTTTTGATGCAAAATGACAGAGTAATAGCCTATGCTTCTCGGCAACTAAGGACACATGAGGTAAACTATCCCACCCATGATTTAGAACTGGGAGCAGTAGTGTTTGCACTTAAGACTTGGAGGCACTACTTGTATGGTTCTAAGTGCACACTGTACAGCGACCACAAGAGTCTCAAATATATATTTACTCAAAAAGAGCTAAACATGAGGCAGAGGAGGTGGCTGGAACTAATCAAAGATTATGATTTGACAATTAATTACCACCCTGGTAAAGCAAATGTAGTGGCAGATGCACTTAGTAGAAAGAAGCAATGTAACCACCTCTCCATTGAAGTATATGACAAAGGACTGCTAGAGGATCTTGCCAAAATGGAAATAGAGCTGAGAGAGGCCACACTAACAGCCAATATAGCAGCCATGACATTTCACCCCACATTGCTAGATCAGATTAAGGAAAAACAAGCAATGGATGCATTCATCAAAGAGGAAACAAGAAGAATTCAAGCTAGACAACCTTCACAATTTAGATTGGACCAAGAAGGAGTTCTTTGGAACCATAGTAGGATCTGTATACCAAATGACCCTGAAATTAAAGAAGTTATTTTGCGTGAAGCTCATGACACCATGTACACTATCCATCCTGGGAGCACAAAAATGTACAAGGATGTGAAGGGAAATTTTTGGTGGCCTGGTATGAAGAGGGAAATTGCAGAATATGTTAGCAAGTGTGATACTTGTCAGAGAGTAAAGGCGGAACACCAACGACCTGCTGGATTGCTGAAACCGCTAGAGACACCGGATTGGAAATGGGAGGATATATGTATGGATTTTATTACTGGTTTACCTATGACACCAAAGAAAAAGGATGCGATATGGGTTGTGGTTGACCGACTCACTAAGTCAGCACACTTCATCGCCACAAACCAGAAATATTCCTTTGATAAGTTGGCTGAAATATACTTAGAGAGAATAGTTGCAATCCACGGTGTGCCAAAGACCATAACTTCTGACCGTGGGTCCGTATTCACATCTAGCTTTTGGAAAAGCCTACAAAAGTCTCTTGGAACCGAGCTACATTTTAGCACAGCTTATCATCCGCAAACCGACGGTCAAACCGAGCGTGTAAATCAGATCCTTGAGGATATGTTGAGGGCATGTGTAATTAACTTTGGAGAATCATGGGATAAGCATCTACACCTAGCAGAGTTTGCCTACAATAATAGTTATCAATCTAGCATACAAATGGCTCCATATGAAGCATTGTATGGGAGGAAATGCAGATCACCTATATGTTGGTATGAGGTTGGAGAAAGACCATTACTTAGTCCAGACATAGTAAGAGAGAATGATGAGAAGATCCAACTCATCAAGGAAAGACTTCAGATTGCACAAAGTAGGCAGAAGAGCTACGCTGACCGACATAGAAGAGATATGCAATTGGCAGTAGGAGACTTGGTTTATCTAAAAGTATCACCTATGAGAGGAGTTCGACGCTTTGGAATCAAAGGAAAACTGAGTCCTAGATATGTTGGGCCATTTAAAATTTTAGAGGAGAAGGGCACATCTGCCTATAAGTTGGAATTACCACAACACCTATCAAGGATTCACAATGTTTTTCACATATCTCAACTTAAGAAATGCAACAAGCCACCACCACAAGTATCAGACTTGGAGATTGAATTACAACCAGACCTAACCTATGAAGAGCGTCCATTGAAGATATTAGAAGTCGAAGACCGCAAGCTCAGGACAAGAACAATGCGATTCTGCAAGGTGCAATGGAGGAACCACTCCGTTCGCGAAGCTACATGGGAGAAGGAGGAAGACCTACGAGAGACCTACCCCAACCTTTTTAAGTAAGTTTTCGATTTCGAGGACGAAATCTTTTTCTAAGGAGGGTAGGATGTAACGACCTGTATTTTTTTCAATCCAGTAATTCCACTCTTAATTAGATAATTACGTAGGGAGGTCACTAGTAATTACATCTCAGGTTACACAACAAACATATTATCTCACTTAATTATTATTTTAATAATCCACAGATCATACATTAGTACCAGTATAGACAGCTAGCAGCACTATCCTGCACAGAGGCTGAGCACATGTGTAAAACACATTTGACCATCGGATACAAGAGGTTGTCCACTGAACTAAGTATTCAACTAAACTACAGTTGGTCCAAGCATGGGCTACAACTCCTGACCAATTAGAAGCTGCCACACCTGAGAAGCACAGTGCAAGGGGAATGGGTAGCCATACCAGTGAACTCATATTTTAGAGGGGGAGGTTGGGAGTACGCACCAGCCATATTTCACTTGTATCCACTCTTCCCCAAGAAGCCAGACCACCTTGTCTCTCTTTCACTGCCTTCACCTCTCTAGCTGCAACCAACAAAGATCCAAGAACAATAAGTAGAGATGGTGACTTGAGGCAATCATCCATAAAGTGAAGGGGACAGGCTGGAGCCACACTCTAGCCTACTAAAGGAGAGTTTGGAGGTAGAAGAAGAACTAGTAGAACCAACACAAGTCAAAAGAAGAAAGGTGAGTTCTTCTAACTTTATTTCGTCCTCACCACAAATGTTACACAGGGGCACAACACACGTGTCCACTAGTTAATCACCAAAGGCACACAAATTCATAGTCCATATTTATCATCTGCCCAGATCTTGACTTCTCAAGGATAAATAAATCAGGAAGAAGACTAGATTTGGATTTAAGCTAACTAAAATAAAATACAGTGGGATGTGTATGCAAGTTCACAAGGGCAACATCCCAGAAATTGTACAGTGAGATTCAGACCAAGGCACTTATGAGAGCATACAAAATCTTAGTTCTAACATCAGGGTACCCAAGGAAAGGAAATGATGGGATACAACCTTAAGAAAGTAAACCAAATGAATCAAATATTGAGCAGCAGCAATACATCCAAATCTTCCACAGGCTGCAACTTGCTCACACACATGCACGCATGGGGAAAAATTAATTTACTAACACTGGAGCAACCTGGGGCATCAACAAATTAAGGGGGTGAACAAAGGGACCACTAACCTGCACATACATGGATCTGCTCCATGGCCACACGCTGGAACTCCAGCCTACATCATCCAGCAGCACGGCGGCGGCCTGAGCCGGGAGCTTTAGCCTGGAGAACGACCCAAATCTGAGTCGTACCTGCAAGCCAAGAAGCAGAGGGAGATTAGAGAGCCTGGGCTGAAATCCATGGGGAAAACTAGGAATCTAAAATCAGGGGAGAAGCAGAGCCGGGAATCCGGCAGCGGCATCCGTCCCTGCCGCTGGCAGCGTCCTGGAGGAGAGCGATCTGGGCAGAAGGGGAAAAAGATGAATAGATGAATGAGGGGAGACGTGTGCTAGCTGGACTAGTACTGGTGTTGGCTCGGTTCAGAAATTGGTACCTTGTGTGCTAGCTCGGTTCAGAAATTGGTACGTACCAGCTAGTGTACTAAAAGAGAGAAAGAGACCCTTGGCCTAATCCAAAACAACAAGTGCACTCTCTCTAGTTACTAGTACTAATCCCTTACGTGCACATCCAAAACAATTATCTACTTTAAATATATCTACAAATGCTAACTTAGTAACAAGAAATACTAGATAAAAATGGGAAATAATAATTGACAGTAGGATGACCACACTGCACCGGCGTATTTTTATTTCTAGTTATTCATTCGACTTAGTCTCGGTATATATATTCGTCGACCTGCAGGAAGCGAGCAAGGTCTGGAGAAGAAGGAACTACAAAAGCAGATTGAGTCCGAGTTTGAGTATAAGAACTCAGGCAAGCTTTTCATTGATCATGCTGAGTAGAATTATTTTCCTAAGAAAATTATTTTCTACTATATCATCAACATGCATAAAATGATTTTGGAATAAATTGTGTGCCGAGTGGACTGTTGACGGGTTAGCTGATGGAGCAGTTAACCTACCGGCTTTAATTTTACTTGGTGGATAGAGGGTGCCCGAGATGGATATACTAGAAGGTGGGACCCTCTATATATGGCTATCATATTAGGATAAATAAACTTTCACTTGTATTTGTTTACCGTATAAAAAAATCGTATCGACCACATGCCTGCCTAATAAATGGCAGGCAAGGCCTACTACTTATTTAGTCATTTTACTATCCACATGTAGTAGTAGGTTGGGTGATGAAATCCCAAGCTAATGCCGGATGGGTGCATTAGTGATGAGTGTCAAGTGTCTCTGCTTGATACAACGACTAGGGAACACCTAGCCGGGTGGAAGTACAATGTACTAATAAGAAAAAGCTTTGAACTCTGACCAGGTCTTGCATACGATGAATTGTGAGAGCAATAAATAAATCAGAGTTCATGTGGGTAAAGTGATACAGCCTGCGCAGTGCTAAACTAAATCATGATCATGCCCGTCTCTTGGATTGGAGACTACGGGAACCTATTGCTGGTTCATATTCGAAATATAAGTGATTTATAGTTTTTCTTAAATTGAACTGGACTTTTCTTCAACAAAACTTTATTTTAAAAAAGTGTTGAGTTGAAGTAGGACTTGTTGAATTATTGACACAGATTCATGAGTGTTTGCATTTCGCTATATATATATGCTTGCTGAGTACTTTGTACTCACTCTTGCTATTATCCCCCTTTTCTTAGAGCAAAGCTTGTATGAGGTGCCTACTGGACCATGTGCAGAGAGTAATGATGATGGCTACTACTATACCGAAGATCTTAATGTGGAACCAACTAGTGATATGTATGATCTGGAGGCCACGTATGATAGTTGGGATGAATAAATACCTTATGGTCTAAGGCTATGTAATTCAGGGACTACCTTAGCACCACCATTCTAATATTGTTAGTTAAAAACTCCAGTATTAGGAGATGTAATAAGTTGGCAGACTTGTGAGAAGCCTACTTGAGACTTATAGCCCTGCGTGGCAAGGTATTGTAATATAAATGACCATCTCTAGCTATTTCCCTGTTGCACATCTCTGACATGGATTATTATTTGACAAAATGTGATTTTGTCAAGAAATAATCTAAGGACTAATGTCATTACCCATTTGTTAATGACACGGGTCGTCACAGGTAGTCACAGAAAATATACATACGCGGTTAGTTACAATCCGAACTGATCAGGTTACAGACTTACAATCCGAAGTGAAGTAGGAATCATGGATTTATAACTTATTAATTAATTTAATTAATCACCGCTAATCTCAATCCCGAGCTGAATTCAACACGATCTCCCGCCTACTGTCATCCCTTGTTTTAAGCAAAGCATTGACATGCTCGCACCGCATACCAAAAGTTAGGGTTCCACTTTCTGCCCATCGATCGCTCCCGTCCCGCCTGCTTTACTTGCACCGTTGCTCGCCGGCGGCTTCGCTGGGATTCATCGAGTCTGCTGTTATGGCCGCTCCTCCGGCTTGCTTCGTCTTCGCTCCAGCTGATCATGATTTGGTGGAGCACTTTCTTCGGCCGAGGCTCGCCGGAGCACCCATCTTGACCGCCGGCTTCATCCACGAGGCCGACGTCTACTCCGTGCTTCCCGGGGACCTCGTCGAGAACCGTTCCCACGCGCCTGGCTCCGACAAGCACGACGGCAAAGGAGGCGAGTGGTACTTCTTCTCACCGGCCCGTCGTCACCAGACTAAAGGCGGCGGCCGCAACGGGAGGCGGCAGCGCGTCGTCGCCGACGCCGCCGGCGACGAGGCTTACAACTGGCACTCGGAAAAGGGCGAGAGACCCGTGCTCGACGTTCACGGCAACCGGGTTGGCCACATGCGCGATCTTTCGTTTGGGATTCCAAAGAAGCCCGGAGCGCCAAGAACCAGGCTTGGGTGGTGCATGATCGAGTATGGCGTCGACGGCGACGACGCCGACGTGGTGCTGTGCAAGGTCTACGTATCGCGCCACAAGAAGACGACGACGTACGCGTCCGTGATGAACGCCGCCGGTTCCAGGAAGAGGAAGGCCGCCGACGTCCAGCATCCGGAGGCTCCACGTCCCCAAATCCCGCGCCGCCAAGAGCAAGAGATCATGACCCTCCAACAACGCCGGATGCTTCAGGAGGCGGAGCGCTGGTTGATGTGCGAACAAGACGAGACGTTGCCCGCCGGAGTAGTGGACGACGGCAGCGTGGATCCGGCTGGGTTCTTTGCCGACATACTCGACGACGTCCAAAAACGCATTGGGTCTGCGGAGGATGACGCCGGCAGGTTCGAGTGCACAATGGAGGAGCTGCTCGGCACCTGCGACGACACATTGGACGTGGCTTACCCTGCACCAACCCCGGCCGTCATCTCGTGTGAGAGTGGATCGCTGCACCTGCACGACAGAGACCAGTGCACGATGCAGCATTGCGAAATCTGCTTCCAGCAGTTACTGATGGAGTTAGGATTGCTTAGCTAGTGTAGCTCAATCGTACTAGCTAGTAGTCTAGCTCCTTTAATCTATGGCATGGTCATGGAAATGAACAAGCAGCTGCAGGAGGTGTTGTTAATTGTACATTTGTACTGTGTGTCATCTTTGAGCAATGATATCTACTTCTTGTGTTCTTGGAGTACGTAATAATCAGTTATCCAATTGCTCTGCTCTTTAATCATGAATTTGTATATTTGACTACTAAATGATAATTCCTGGATGATTAGTTAGATCAGTGCAAGCGATTGATTACGAGCGCATGGCGATTTTAACGGCGGCAGTCATCCCCGTGGTAGGCTATATATGGCGTGTTGTATATGAGAATGTGGCCAACTCTGCTCGTTCGAGACATGGTCGCCGGCGCTCGACACTTCGGTAGGTTGGTATCTCATCCTGCTATGTTGTGGTGTATTATCAGGTTTGCACGTGAGTGCGGAGCCAGATCCTTCTTTGGCCTTGAACCCTTTTCTAGACTCACTCAACAGACACGATGACTGACTTCACACATGCCTGGTTGGAGCCCATATTGCATATTTCAGGCATTAATTGCACTAGATGGTATAGCACGCTTCGCCGCGCCAGTTACAGTTGTATTGAGCATAAGCGGTGCATAAAAGGTAAGATTGCTAACCTCCAATAAGTTTTTTCTGAATTCTAATACAAATTAGTTATTTGTCATCTTTTGAGCTTGATTAATTCTCACTTAAAAAAACTGTTCGACAAAGCTTCAATGATTATGCTGGTTCCCTTTTGATTTTAGGATTTATTTTGGTAATCAAGATGCACACATTTATAGGCAAGTATGTAATGTAGATAATCATGTATCTTGGTGTGTTTGCACAATAAATCTCTCTCCTACCTTTTTTAATGAAATCTCCTATTTGGTGGCAGTATGATGGTTAATTTTTAGCTTTCAGTTTGTAGGAAATGAAAGCTCTTGGTCTGGATCTAAGAATTCTTAGAGATCTATAATCAGTTTATAGCTTCGAAAATGACTATAATCATAAGGTCTAAAATAATTTACCTCCTTTTTTATAGAAACAAAATAGATCTTATCATGACAAATGAATTGGTAGACACATCTCTACAAAAATTGATTTAAATTTTGTAGAAATAATTGGGAGAAACACTTGAAGATATAGTTAGATCATGAGTTGTAAAATGTTAGCATATATTAAACACAACATGAATGCATGACGAATTCTAGGGAAGGATTTAGTTCCAGATGACCAGAAGCCTTTATCAGTCGAACAATGTGTCGCCGGATTTGCACGATCATGAGGCGCGCGATGCTGCGGTACATAGGTTGTGCCTTGAGTGAGGAGAGGGGCAGTGGGGAGGATATGACGGTGTGGTGTTATCCCCATCTGACAGCTATCGAGCCGTTCGATCCGGGTGTGCGCTTAGCAGGTCGACACGCATTATCTCGCAAATTGACCTTAGAAACACGTATAAAACTATGGGGGGGACCCCGACTGACCTTGAGTCCTCGATGGCCTAGTTTATGGCGTAGGGTGATCGGATGGGATAGTCGTAGTTGATGGTAGGGATGACATCGCGGCTGAAGGAGCCCGACATGGCCGTAGCTGCTGCTATGCTACCCACATTTGGCAAGATCACCACATTTTGGTTCGCCATGACATAAGTACACGCGCCCAACTACGTGGGATTATAGTGATAATGGGAATTCAAGGAAGAAATTTTCGGCCGAGGATGTTGTGGCCAATGAGGCATCAGCGACAAGGATGTTGGCTGCTCGCCATGGCAGCTGCTTGTCCAGATAAGGTTGAGCATGTGCTTTGAGCACTCGGTACAACATGTTGTGACATGAGCCTTCATGTTAGATGAGCACAGGAGGTGCCATGGAGAGATGTAGGGCAGTTTGTTTCATGTCCTAAGCACCACCATAAATATTTTTTCTGCCTGGCCTGATTAAAAAACTGGTCAAAAGTTGTGTGGTCAGGCTTACATACGAAAGAAGTGTTTGCTTCATGATCGCTTGGTCCAGTTTAATCCGTCCCTGCTTGCTCTTCATCCCGAGCTCAAATAAATTCATATGAACATTAATTTTGAAAAAATAAAAAAATCTATTTTTTGTGTGGACGAACATCAACAAAAGTTCTATCATTCTGTAGAATATCGTAACGAAAAAAACATCCATAGAGGTGTGTGCAAAAAAAGCTCTAAAATGTGGTCTTTGAATTTTGTTTTTTTTTGTACCGGCCTACAAAGATGTATTTTCAAGGTGAAATTTTGTAGAATGTTAATTTTTTTTGTTAATGTTAAGCCATTAAAGAATCAGATATTTTGAATTTTCTTTACTATTTTTTCGACTTTTATTGTTTATAAGGTGCATTTAATCTTAGGATTAAATACTCTATGCACATTTTTTTTTGCACACTACCGATTAAATACGTAATGAAATTACTACTGGGTAATGCACCTCCAAACGTCTATAAAATGGATCGCCTGACCAAGCTAATCATGTTGCCTCATTTAGCACCAGGCTAACCACGTTCACTCCAACTTTCAAATAAAAAAACACGTCCCCTCCAGGAGCCCCCTAGGCAAGGCGTGGCACGTTGTGAACATGACCAAATTGTGCCTTATTTTTTTATTCAAATCAATCATCAGCATGGACCTACAGTCCAATGACGCAAGCGGGCTGAGGGGTTCAGCAAGCTTCTAACCATCCCCGCTTAAGCCCCTGTTTGTTTGAGCTTAACCTTATGCTTTTACAGCTTCTAGAGGCCTAAAAGCAAAAGCTGAAACAAACACTTAAAATTCTTCTATCAGCTTGTGAAAAGTCAGCTCTCTAGTTGCACTGCGACTCAAAAGCTCCTCTGGACGAGCTTTTCGCTTCCCCCCGCAGCTTCTCAATCATCCCACACAAAATTACCTACCAGCTTCACTCATATTTACAACAAAACTGCCACCCCCTCCCTCCCTTGGAAAAACTGGCATCCACACCCGTTCTCCAACCCGTCTCATTCCCTCCTCCCCCGACGCAGAGAGAGGCCAGCGGCTAGGGTTCCTCTAGCCGTCGTCGTCCTGTGCAGCCTCGTCGTAACTCTCCCAGCCCGCCTCCCCTTTCGACGAGTGCCTCCCCATACTCCATCCGATGAGCGCCACGTCGTCCACTCATTCCTCACGCCGCCGTGAGCGCGAACAGATCCGTCGTTGTGCCTCAAGCCACTTCCGCCTCCCTTCGGTGCTCAAGCCATGACGCCGTCGTGACCACTACTGCTGCGAGCCCCTGACGTGACCATCTAGTGCTGCGAGCCGTCGCCCTCTCCATCCACTGCTGCGAACCTGCAACCTCCTCTCCCCATTCAAGGTGAGAGCTTGCACAAATTTTTTCTCTCTGCTTTGTTGGGTCAATTTCAGCAGCCAAGCCTTGTATGCGTATAAACTGTGCTTGCCTTTGTGAAATTTGGTGACAAAGAGCTACAGATTTTTTTTGTGCGTTTAGGGATGGAGGCTGCATGCTTGTGATTATCCGATTTGGTTTTGTTTCTTGTGTGCATTTAGGGATGGAGGCTTCAGCACAATGATACTTGCAATTGAAAAAACAGTAGTAATTATGTGTGTTTGATGCAAAAAAATGATATAAGATATAAAATCCTTGTTGTGTATTAGTTCCTGGACATGGTGTATCTTATTTATTTGTATTTTTTATGGAGGCTGCAGTACAATGATACTTGCAATTGAAAAAACAGTAGTAATTATGTGTGTGTCTGATGCAAAAAAATGATATAAATATAAAATCCTTGGTGTGTATTAGTTCCTGTACATGGTGTATCTTATATATTTGTATTTGTTGTGAACAATTGAACATGGTATTTGTTGTTTACATAAATCTGTGTTAATTACATAGATGGTAAAAGAAAAGGAACCTAAGATGAAAGCCAATTGGGATCTGGATGTTGCTCAAGTATTTTGTGAGCTATGTGCTGATGAGGTTGAAAAAGGAAACAAACCTTCAGCTTATTAAGGACAGTAAAATTGGACCATTTTCGAGCTCTCTCACGCTCTCTTGATTCTTGGCCGTTGAATATAGTGATTGAGGCATTATTTATCGTTAGATCTGCTTTTTTTAAGGGTTTATGAAGCTTTATTCACCAAGTCTCAACGGGATACAAGTCTGATCATGAGGTAACAGAAGCCAAACATGGTGCCCCACGGATAGACCAACAGAGTACTTAGCTAATAAAGCAACTTCTAAATAAGATGCATTGTTTTCAACTATAAAGGAACAAGAATTAAAGACTAGTAAACGACGATAAACTTCTCGGATAATTGCCGCCTGGTTTCCCCCTCCCTTCTCTTGTAAGTCCTTCACCGCCGTAGGGTTGCCACATGAAATAACAAGCCTCTGGCTTTGAAGATCTTCCGCCAAAGTCATGCCCTCCCTACAAGCAATTGTATCAAGTGCTGTCTTGTCCAGACCTCCCCACAAAACCAATGAAGAAGAGCCCAAATAGACACCCTGAGCGTCCCTGCAGATCACAGACACTGTGCACTTGCCGTTCTCCTCCGAAAGGTGGGTAGCATGAATCTTGACTGAACCCACAGGCGGGGGAATCCAGCCCTGAGATGGACGGGACACTGGACCCCGAGGCCGAAGTGATCTCGACGTCGTAGTGCAGCTCTGGAAAACTTCCAATTCACGGATGTATCTCGATATGAATTGGTGCGTTGCCAGCGGTGACTGGTTAATCGTTAGATCTGCTGTGTAGTTGCACACTGACCGCAGGTTGCTGTTTCTGGGCCACGTTCGTCCCTTTGGCCGTTCTAGCTTCCTTCTTCTCTCCTCCTCGTGTGAGATTTTCGTGGGCCGTCTGTCCTTGGCCCGCTACTCTGGAGGAAAAATCGAAAGCCTGTCGTTCACTGATATGGATCACCGTCGGATCCCGTACGAACGATCCCGATTCTTCATTGTGACCAACTCTTAGCCCCACCCAATCCCCTCCCGTTCCCGCACGGCCGCTCCCCCACCCTGCTCGCATCCTCGACTCCATCGGACCGTAGCCTAGGGCGAGACCTGGTGCGCCGCCGCTGTAGTCGTCTTCGCAGAGAGATAGAGGGAGAGGGAAGAGGTGGCGCGAAAGGGGCATGGCGAAAGGGGACGTGGTTGATATCCCTGTTCATGTCGGAGAGCGAGTTATCTGCGGCGGCGGGCATGATGCAGAGGGAAGCCGCGGCCGCCTGCTGCACACGCCACGCCAGGTGCGCCGCCGCGACCACCTCTAACTACGGCCAATCCTCCCTGCCTCCTCGTCCGACCGTTAAGACACTTTGTCCTTTGTCGCCTGAATCCGTTCCCGCTGTTGACTGTTCTCCATGGCTCGATCCTTCTCTGGTTGGTGTTTCTCTTTTTTTTGAGCTCACGACAAGTAGTACTGGGACGGTATAGATGTGAACCTTCTCACTTAATACATAAGCATAGTCCTATGTGATGCTATTAACTTGTAGTACTTATGTGTTCATCTCATGGCACCATGTCCAGATGTGTACTGTATTTGCCTCCAATTTAATTAAGCATGTGCATGATCTACCGAAGTAGTAACATAATTTTTATATTTTGACTCTAGCTACCTTTTGAAATCTTCCGGGTCATTGGGATTAGTACTAAAACCTTTTCCTAATATAAGGGCATTCCTGACTGATCTTTATGGCTATTTTTTCTTCTGCTTGCTTGATACTTGGATCTACGTTCCATGATAAATATTATTATTTCTTATGCTACATTCAGATTATTGCAAAGAGATTGTTAGAGGAAGACATAGTGGGCTTAAGAGAGAAATTCTCAAATACCTTGTCATTATGTAACAACAAGGCAGTAGGGTTGATCTGCCTAAGTTTTGTGCCACAATTGTAGAATTAAAAATAAGACACTGTATGTAGTCGATATAATAGTCTCATGTCCTTGATGGTTACCACTTTCCTCCTTTCTCGTGTCTCTTCACACTTTCCTTGTTTGCAGTTTATGCAATAACTAGCAGCTTGCATATTTTATTTTATTTTATTTTATTTTATTTTATTTGTAGAGGTTCATAACAGGTGGTGAATTGAAGAAACTGTGAAGAATTATGATATGTGAGATAATAATGAATGGGAATGATTGCCGAAGTGGACACACATCATATGAGCAACTCCAGGAAAGGACTATATAGCTCTATTGGCTTATGCACAACATAAATAAGCTATAATGCATTATCACTGTAAGGAAGATGTGTTGCATGGTATCAATGGACATCTTCCTCTGTCCCATTTTTTCTTTCTTATTTACTACATATTCCACTTCATATTCGGTACGAATTGCATAAGAAATCCTATTTTGCATACTACGCCCAGTAATTAAGTGTGTCTAGATAACTTATATTTGGAATTCTTGTGTTACAGGTCCACATTTGGGAGAGAAAACATGATATAATGTCACATGGAAGCTTGTTTACTGCCATTTCATCTGCAAGTGGATCATATCTCTTCCAGCGGTTATTTACGGGTCCTCATTGAAAACACAAAGTATCTATAATGACAGTGAATGTCGGGTCGAGATAAAAGTTCAGTACAATTAGTTGAAAGGACAAAGACAATGGCTTCGCTCCTATGAAAATATTTGTGGTATGATTATAATGCTACCACGAAATATTTTGTTTTATATTTTGGTTCCGATAATTAAAAATCTTCAATTTGATGTTGTGCTCCTTTTTTTACAAGGTAGAATATGAGAGCTTTCTAGAGTACGGGATGTGAGTTAAGCAGATTCTTAAATTGAACAATAATAATGGACCCTTTCCCGCAAAGCTATGGGGATTAATCTCAAAAGGTTGGGGGAACAAAAACTGTTTTTCCATTATAACACTCATATTTTCGTGCAGGAAAAAATGCAATTTATCGATGGTGAAATACTGATATTTGTTCATGTGTATGGGTTTATTAGTGAAGTTCACTGGCTTTTATGGGTAGCTCATTGAAACATTGTCATATGTGAGTGGATCAGTCCCAAATTTACATATATACTAGATCATCGAAGGCGCGCGTTGTTGCGCCCATTCATTTTGACGCCATAATGTTAGTGATTGATACAATGTATGCAAGACAATGTTTTAATCACACGGTATAATTGTCCAACTTGTGAATAAGCATGCTTACAGGATGAACAAGTGAAGTTTAGCAGGGCCAACAAAGACGAAAATGAAAACTAATGTCAAAGAAAAAATGCAACAAATTCAAACTACCAGTTCAATACAAAAACACAATATTTTTGTTAGGTGAAATATAAAGTTGTAGCATGGTATCATCAGTTTGCCGATGTTGGAAAATAGTTCAGTTTAATTATCATAAATAGTAAGAAGATTGCTCTTTCAAAAATAACACCAAAACGGGAACATAAGCCATTCTGATAAATATTGCAATGAGAATTCTGAGATAACAAGATCAAATTATGCTCAGGAAATTTTCATTTGTTCTCATATCTAGCTAATGTAATATAATAGAAAGCCACCGGCTTTTACTCTACATGATAGTTTAATGTACAAATGCTCATGTACATAATAACAAATCTCTAACTGCATCACATCTGTAGACAGCAAATGAAGCAAACCTTGTAGTGCACAATCTGATTTATTTGCATCTCGAGCGATTTAAAGGAATTGTACTGAACCCAACCAATTGCCTTTGGAACACACAAAATTTATTAGCAGCTAGTAGTCTGTAAAGCAGTGAGTAAAACATAGAACATCCATTAGGAACTGTTTATTCTTCCGCGAAATAACAGAAAAATGAAAAACTAAACGGAGATAAACTGAAGCTAATATGGTATATGATTATTGACTGCAGATGTATCTTCTTGGTACAAATACAATAGCCCATATGTATAGTTACACAACAATTGTTGTAAAATTCAAGTAAATTTTCTTTTATTAAATCTCAACAGAAACCTAGTACGAAATACACATTACCTTTCATACTTAACAAACATCATCAGACTTGAAAATTGTCCAGGGTCATTACTTGCATGTCTTTGCTACATCTTTGAAGATAGGGTAATAAAAATATCAATCTATTCGAATGTAACTGAGTGTCAGTTTATGCGTGCATATGTAAGTGCCCATATGCCTATGTGCATGCTAATGATGGAGTGAAATTAGTTACTTGCCTCAAGTAGGCAGAATACTAAAATAAGTAAACTAGTACCAGCATAGTCATGTGATTTTGCTTCTTGTAGAGAAAATTTATCCGATTTTATGTAGCTGGGATATAAGTAAAATGAAGCATTAAATGTCATATTGACACTCACATTATTAGTGGCAAATGCTAAAGTATAATAGATTCGAATTTGTGCAACATGTACTTGTCGGTTTAGCATTTAGTGGGTCCAGATTTTTTGATCTTTTTTTACAAGAAATATAATTAACTTCGTGTATGCGTTTCATTTTTTCGATACTGCATTACATTGATACTAAATGGTACTACCTCTGATCCTAAATAAGTGTCGTAAGTTACACTATGAAGTATAACTATCGTAGTTATTTTTTCAAGACACTTTTTTAGGATCGGAGGGAGTACTGTATTTTCTAACAATACTACTTTCAATTGTAAGCAAGGGAGTGACCAGATCCTAATAAAAGCTACGTTCATAACAGAATCATGTAGTACAATAGACACTACATCTTTACAACATGAATCTTGAACTGAAGTGCTTATCTAAAAAACTGAGAAGGCAAGAATAAAGCGATCCTACTTGTCTGTTGAAAACTTCCAGCTCACTGCTAACGCCTTGCCTGCTACTGGAGCCCCAACTCACCACACCCTGTGCCAGCACCTCCAGGGAGCATGATACGGTGATACTTCAGTTCGGCAAGGATGCAAAAGATATGGTCACCTTTACCAGTACCCTCTCTCAGCCTTCCAGGCCTTGGCCCTCTCCCTGAGCAGCTTCGACACCAAGTTGGCTTGTGAATAGAACCTCCGGGTTGAATCTGCCATGGCCGCAGCCTTGATCAGGTGCAAATAAAGGTTATCTTTACAACAGAACCATGTAGTACCAGAGACAATATAGATTTACAGCATGAATCTTGAACTGAAGTGATTATCTAAAAATAAACTAAGAAGAAGTCAAGAATAAATCAATCCTACACGTCTTTTAAAAACGGTTTTGCCTATCTTGTAACATGGATCAAGAACCAGAGAATAGAATTAACGGAGAGCACCTATAACTTTTGAGGGATGAATGCGGAACTTGTGCCACCTGAATGCAGCATTTTCTCTCTGTATATGGAGTTAACAAACGTACCAGAACTATACCAAGACAAAGTTCATTACCACACTCTTGTACGAAGTTTCATTCTCCATGTTCATGGTCACCAAGCAACAGTCTACCTAGATGCATGTTAAACTCAACATGGCAATCAAATGAACAACATGGATCTCTAATTTTATTGGATCAATTGAAAGGATAGAATAATCTACCACGGATCTGGATTGGATTCGTCGTCATTGTGCTCCTTAAACAGGTGCGACGGGACTTCCACGGGGATCTGGTGTTCCACCCCTCCGTCCTCGCTAATGACAATATATTTCTGATCATTTAAGATTTTTGCTACAACCAGAGGAAGACGTGGGTGGCAGGAGAAGAATATATGCCCCTTGCCATTGTGTAGCCAGCACTGTACATGCATATATGATATACAATACATATAATTATTAGAATTGACAGTTGAATAGCAAATCCAGTTAGAATTTCATGTCGACATCAAATCCCAATGTAATCAGATTAAGATAATTCTATTTACCAAATCTAATGAACACAATGGCTAGAACAAAGAATAGTTGTACCTGGATAAAATTTATAAACGCACATGAACAGATCCACACGAACAGAGTCAAACAACGGGTTTAATCGGGAACCTCACCATCGTCCGAGATCGTTGCTATCCATCTGGAGGCGAGTCCATCAGCCCTATGGAGTAGGGCTACAGAAAATATCTAGTCAGATTGCAGTTTCCAGATAATCGATTCATGGAACAGGAGAAGGGGAGCAGGACAACAATGGGGGGAATGAGCAGAGTGGGGGGAGCTCCAGGACGCCGTCGCCATGGATGTGAGGCCTCCGCCACATCTGGTAAGGTGTCGTGACCCCGCCTTGGAGAGTGGCAGCGCTCGTGGCTAGGGCGAAGAGGAGGGCCGACACATGGATGAAGAGTCAGAGCAGTGCTCTCCTAGAGCGGCGGGGAGTGACGGTGGCGTGGGAGAGAGGGGCCGGCGGGGTCGAGGTGGTCGTGCCCTCGTGGGAGAGGGGCGGCCGGGCGGCGGCTTGGATGAGGAGGAGGGCGACGCGGCTCTGGAGGAGTTTTTTTAGGGTGTGGTGGGCTGGCTGTGGTTGGTTACCTATCTGGGCTGTGGGAGGTGGCCCAATTTGCCAGAGGGCTCGGTTTTGGCTGCTGGAGCAGCTGCCCTTTAGGACAGCTGGGTCACTAATCTGCACAGTTAGCCCAGGCCGTAACAACACTCAGATCCGACGGCCAGCAATTTTTAAATCGCAAAAATGAACGGCTGAGAACGCGAATCGCTGTGAGGGCTCGCTTTAGGTCCGATTATACTGTCCTAAATTGTCTACCACCTATATTGAGCCAGAGTATATAAAGGTATTGATTTTTAATGTTTTACTGTTCAATGTTTTCACTATATATGGATGCACACGACAAGATGCATCTTATAGTAACTAACTTGAAGCGCTACCTAAAAAAACTAATTTATAAGCCGGTAGGTACAAAATTTAATTTTCCATTAGTTTTTCCCTCTATTTGATGAAAATATCTATCGTTTATTGTCAAACTGGATGGACGCCACAGCGCGCACTATTGGAACCATTGTCCAGCCCTCTCAGACATACGCATTTGTGGCCATCAGATTTCACATCTGAGTCATTGTGGTCGTTTGATCGATGTATAACCTCGTGGTTTGTCACTAACCGAGCCGACTGTACGAGGGACCCTATTCCGATTGAAAATTCTGGGTACTCTGGTTAATTCGGCCATAAGCACGAACCACCAGGTCGGCTCATCTCAACCCTGAGTCCTCCTATCCCAGACACCGACCACTGCACTCTCTAGGGACCTCGGTCGGCAGACAAATCCTACTATGATGTCGCTCTCTTGCCACTATTGCCACATGTCGTGACCTTGAGTCGTGGCACCCCTCGCCAACCCTCTACCTCCAATGTTGGCGCCCACCGCAAATCGCGCCCTTCCCAGATGGCAGTGCTACCAAAAACAGTGTCTTGAAGTGTGGTGTCGTCCAAGATGGTGGCCGCATGTCCGCACTCCCTTGATGTCGATTGTGCATCGCGCTACCCAGGAAATCCGTAGGTGCTTCCGCCATGCCCTCTTGCTCGTGAATCCTTTCTCCAACCTTGTCGTATGCACCTGAATTCCTCCTAATCGGGCAGCCTTTGGCCTGTGGCTAAGTTCTCATCTCCTCTTCCACCACACCGCAGGAACAGTGCCTCCTTTGTGATGGTGACAAGGTGGTGCCAGTGGCTACACATCCGACAACCAGACCAGTGGTGCTCCCCCTCCACTTTCTTGATAGGCTGCAACATGCGACAGTCGTTGTCTACTCCTCCCATGCCTCCTCTTCCTGGGCCAGCACCACCAGGTCGATCACTCCCTCCACCTCCAGTTCTCACCCTAAAACCTGATAGTTTACACAAGTATTTATCGTCTTGCGGTCTTTTTTATGTTTAGAGGATGAATTGATGTTGGCTCTGACAACTGACTTCCCGCTCTTGTCATTGTTGTTATATGACCGCACGATCATTGTTTAACCTTTATACTTTTTGTTGTCAAAGTGTTTTCAATGATAGAAAAAAATGCTTTTCCTTTCTCTATATAAGAACACACATGGTCAATCAACTTCTCTCTAATAAAGTAATAACGCATTTAATGGGTAATCTTGATGTTTGCTCGAACTTATTACATCACAATTTCATGGTTCATTAGTACAAAATCCAAATAAAATGCTTCATGTTTGTTTGGGTGTTGACTTCTAATCATCTAATCCTGTAGTGCAACGAAAGAGGAGTGATATGCATCAAATGTTTGGTATCTCCTGTCCTTTTATGGTCTGTGAAATGCTTTGTAATGGAAGATTGTGATTATTGTGTTTGTTCTTTTTAATATACATGTACCCCATGATTTCTTTTCTTTATCTGGTGTGCAGCATGCAAGAGAAAATCCCCTTATCCATGTTCTGCTCTGCTCATGTTCTGATTTTGTTCATCACCTGGTCAGGTGTGGAGCGAGCACGAAGATTAGTTTGGTACTTTTCTTTCTTTTGATTTAGTAAATTGCATAAATTGATGGTAATATTCTACACCACTTTAATAAACTTTCTTGCATGCTGATGTTTAGAACAATAACCTATTGCGGAGTAAGTTAAAATGAGCATCTCATATGAAATTTAGCACTAAGTGGCATGAAACAATTATGATATCTACTCCTATGTTGGAGCTAACAACACATTGTGGCTTATATGTATTAAACTTCTCGAACATTATATCTAAAGTGACTCAATTAAATGATTTTTTGGAGACCGTAAACTCAGTTCATCTTTGTCCACACTAAATATGATAGTCTCTCTAATGATGCTAGGTTGATTTTGTTTCTAATGATCCGTAAGCAAGTTACAATCACTCGTATCGATAGGGCATCTCAATTTTCTTATTCTCAGATACGTGTTTCTATAATGGTGCTTAAGAACTATTCAAGAAAATGATGCAAGAGCAAGTAACACTTACTTGTATTGACCAGCCAGGCAGCAACCTCCATTTTCTTCAGTCTTATGTTATTTTTATTCATGTGCTATTTACTGACATGTATGTGTTACGTATATAGCCAAATGAAATTGCCATGGTGATCTCCATATTTTCTTCTAATGCATTGATCTATAGCTTATTGGTCACATTCTGCCTAAGATTAAGTCATTTTTGCTTTGCAGGTTCTGCTTGAAAGATGTAGGAGTCCAGTTTAAGCTATTCTACTTGAATGGCGAGAATGGGTGCACGCTCTTATCAAAGGGATCTCATTTTTCAGTATTGTATAATGTCCTAACATTTTTGTAGCCAGATCTTAATTGACCATTAAGATCATGGATTCTGTATAGATGCTATGTTTGCAATCAGTGCGATTCCGTAATTATTCCTGTGTTTAGCCTTCATTTTGGTTGATCAAGAAAGAAGATTCATTGTTTCCTTGAAAACATATTGTAAGCTCATATGAAACCGACAAGGTCACAATCTTCTGTATCAATGAAAGAAAAATGTTGCCACCTTTAAGTAAACAATAAACATGGCCTTTTAGGTCAAAAGAAAGATAAATGTAGCCTTCCTTAGTTTCAAGCTTTGATAAATATCATCTACTAATTCATAACAACTTGTACTCTATGCTTTAAGTACAACGCTCCATATTTCTCTTTTTTATCATCTAACATATTTCTATACAACTGTTGGAGTCTCTATTAGATGTATCAGCAAATCTATCCATTATAAGCATGCATCCGGTTTCATATTGTTTTGTAATATGTCTCATATTTATGTACACTTTTATCGTTCTATTGTCAAATTGACGGGCGCAGCAACGCGCGCCATTCACGATCTAGTATGAATGGCACTGGGTACAAGAATGTCGCAGCGGGGTTCCTTGAAAAAACTGGAAGGCGTTACATTAGAAAACAATTCAAAAATAGATGGGATGCGATGAAAACTTTGTACCTAGCATGGAAACATTTCAAAGGTAAAGCAACCGGACTTGGTTGGGACGATGATAAGGAAACTATTATAGCCGATGATGCGTGGTGGAAAGAAACCATTGAGGTAGAATTTATATCTCTATTTTATCTAAAAAAACAAAGTGTGTTCTATTAAGGTACTGACTTGAGTTTTTTGTGTGTAGAAAAACAAAGTGTGTGCTAGTTTTCGCGATGGACCTCCGCCATATTTGAATGAACTTGAGAAGATGTTTGCTAATACGCATGTTGATGGTACGAGTTCTTTTATGCCGGGGGTTGACGCGGGAGAGGAAGGAGAGGAAGTTGAAGAAGATGATGAAGTTGAGGAGGTTGAGGAGGTATTTTTCACCCCACTGACGAAGGTTCGTGGAGCTGGAAAGCGTCCATCGAGTGGTGGTGTCCCTAGTCCAAATATAAAGAAGCCTTGTATGCAAAAAGACTTCAAACACATGGTTGATCATTACACTTCTGGGAAGTCAGCGATTGCATCTGAAATTGAAGATGTCATGGCCAAAGTTGTTGATTGTGGTGCAAACGAAGGAAGCGAAGAGTATTACATGGCAACTACATTATTTGCTAAAGTTGAGAATCATGTCTTCTTCAATACTATGAAGACACGAGATGGTCGCTTCGTGTGGCTAACAAGGATGTACCAAGATAGGAAGAGGAACTAGAATTATTATTTTCCTAGCTTGTATCGGCACAATTTAATGTCATTTCCCTTCTGCATCGAACAATTACCTTG
Organism: Bromus sterilis; assembly: GCA_950022295.1. Classification (NCBI taxonomy): domain Eukaryota; kingdom Viridiplantae; phylum Streptophyta; class Magnoliopsida; order Poales; family Poaceae; genus Bromus; species Bromus sterilis. Next base: position 62,384,418 of record OX465599.1, read on the forward strand.
TACCTTGTTGGTTCTATTTTGTGTAACATTGATATTTCCATATCTATTACCATGCACTGTTGGTACTCATGTATTGGTTACATATGTACCGTTGATACTCAAGTCTTGGTTGCATATGTACTGTTGATACTCAAGTCTTGGTTGCATATGTACTAACAATATGGTATTTTTTTTTAGATGAGCACAAGTGAAAGTGCAAGTGCGGATGAAGATAGTGAGAGTGCAAGTGGTGATGAAAGAAATGAAGATGAGCTAATGCTATTGGTTGGGTATTATGTCTTGAACCACTCTGAGAAGTATTTGAAGAAGAAGAGGAGGAAGATACCATTGTGCACAGAACAACAATGGGTTGTCGAAAACCTAAGAGATGACAAGTGTTGTTACAAGATGTTCAGAATGTATCCGAATTGTTTTCATGCACTACATAGAACACTTGTTGATGTCTACAACTTGAAGTCCACACGTGAAATGAGTTCTATTGAGTCTCTTGGTATGTTCTTGTGGATGGTTGGAGGCCCTCAACAAGTGAGTCAAGTTGAGAATCGCTTCAAGAGATCCACTGAAACTATTCATCGCAAGTTTGAAGAAGTGTTGCATTGCTTGATATGCTTAGCTGCGGATAATATCAAACCAAGAGATCCACAGTTCTCAACTGTGCATGAAAGACTTCAAGATTCTAGATTTTGGCCTCATTTTAACAATTGTATTGGCGCAATTGATGGAACACACATGTGTGTTGTTGTGCCAGCGATTGATATTGCTAACCATATTGGTAGGCATGGATATCCGACACAAAACATGATGGCGGTGTGTGACTTTGACATGAGATTCACATCAATAGTCGCCGAGTGGCCGGGATCCGCACATGATACAAGGATTTTCAAAGATACATTGACAAAATATGCGGATCAATTTCCACATCCACCTCCAGGTTAGCTTGCGTACTTTTTTCTCTAAATAAATATTATTTTGTTTCCATATCCTTGCACTAACAATTGTAATTTTTAGGAAAACATTATCTTGTTGATTCGGGTTATCCTAATGAGACTGGATATCTAGCTCCGTTCAAGGGAACAAAGTATCATCTACCGGAGTTTCGACAAAGTCGTCAACCAAGTGGAAAAAAGAGATTTTTAACCATGCTCGTTCTTCACTTCGCAATGTCATCGAGCGCTCCTTTGGTGTCTTAAAGATGAAATGACGTCTTCTACAACATGTCACAAGTTTCCCAGTAGAGAAACAAACCCGCATAATAGTTGCATGTATGGCGCTCCATAATTGGATAAGAGAGAGTAATCTCCATGACAAGGAGTTTTACTTGTGTGACCAAGATGAGAACTATATGGCGGGGAACATATAACCTGAGCCGCCTACACCACTTCATGGCTTTCTGTTGGGAGTTGAGCAGACCAACATGAATGACATTCGTGAAAATATTGCAGACGCTTTGATGGTGGGACATGATGATGACGAGGATGACTAGTTTGTGCGCAAATACTTAGCTTGTATTTTGGTGCTAACTTAATTGTAATATGGGAAAACGCTTGTATTTTGTGGTCCTTATTATTAGTAAAATGTCAATATATATTAATGGCTTTTTTGTACTTATGGTTTTGATTTTTTTTACAAAAATCGGTGATAAACATGGGATCTCAGTCAATATACAACATATTGAGATAAATCAGCGTTTAAATAACATCTTCAACATACAGGGTTATTTTAGACTTTCACCAGTAGCTAGAGGCTCACCGGCCATCTTCAAAACAGTTACCAAAAAGGCTTTTTGGTCTTCTCAGCTTCTACCAACTCCAGCCGCTTCTCAACTTCTACCAGCTCCAGCCGCTTCTCATTCAGCCGCAGCCCAAACAAACAGGGCCTAAATCTGTAGGAGATAACCTTATAGCAATGTTGTTGAAACATAGTTTAAAAAGTTTTTTAGGGATAATTTGAAAAGTTTTGACAACAATAAAATCTGCAAACATAAAAAACAGTTTGAATAGTTTTTTTAGAAAATCATTTTGTGTGACAGGGAAACTCATGATATCTTCTACTGGTTGAAGTTGGGCAATGGGATTCAAAAAGAGAGAAGAAGAAGAAAGAAGAGAAAAAAAAGGAAAGGTAGGCAAATGGGGTGGCCGAATGTGAAAAGCCCAAACCCCCCTCCAAAAAACCCTACGTCGTCTCTCCGCACAACCACACCTCAGCCCATCGTCCGCTCGAGTATAATGCTCGCCGCCTGCGCCTGGAGGCTGTCGCAGCGAGCCGTCACGTTCCTTCCCCGCGTGCGATCCCAAATCCTAAACCCTTTCCCCATGGCCGGCGCCGCCGGCGCCGCCTCGCCCAAGCGCCTCAGGGTCTACTCGTCCGCCGCCGACTCCTCTAACGGCGCGGGGAACGGCAAGCGCGTCGGGACCCACAACGGCAGCTTCCACTGCGACGAGGCGCTCGGCTGCTTCCTCATCCGCCTCACCTCCCAGTTCGCAGGCGCCGACGTCGTCCGCACCCGCGACTCCCAGGTCTGTGCCTTCTTCACGGTCTCGATTGGCCTGCCATGTCCCAACAGAAATGTTTCAGCGAATTGAGTTGTGGTCGTTTCGGCGAGGCGTGCCTGCGTGGGGGCATCGTTTGCTTGCTAAGATTCGTAAAATTTAGGCATGTAGTATTAGTTTGCAGTTATATCTGGATATACTCCTACAGCTTGAACTCATTGTTGGACTTATTTTTACATCTGGACAGGTGCTGTATGACACTGACAGTATGAATCTGAAACTGTGAACTGAATCCCTGCAATGTCGTGTTTTCTTTGTGTGCTACGGCTTACTATCATCTACTAGTACAGAAAGTCATAAGCTCCATCCTTCCCACATCTAATGCTAAATAATACTCTTGCCCACATCTCTTACTAAATAATAGCATCGTTTCTCATCTCGTGGCCCTTTATAGTTCATAGCTCGTGTCAGTGCTACATGTAGTTGGGTGAGACTATGAAGTTGTCCTAATTTGGGCACCTGCCCTTCATATGGTTGGATGATTTACTTACGAAATCCCACTTGTATATGATACAGAAAAAAAAACCTATGTTATGTCATTCAGTGTGTTATGTTCCATATTTATTTGTCTGTTTCTTTTTCTTGTGGAACTTCACTCTAGATCCTTGATTCACTGGAGGCCGTGCTTGACGTTGGTGGTGTCTACGATCCCAGCCGGCATCGCTATGATCATCACCAGAAGGGCTTCAACGAGGTCTTTGGACATGGCTTTAACACGAAACTTAGCAGTGCTGGGCTTGTTTACAAGGTACTTCTCATAGGTGATGCAGGTCATAAACAATAATTCTTTTCCAATAGAATCTATGTTAGAAAATTTGGTATTGTCTGCTAAAATGAGTCCCCAACTGCACTACATAACTAAGTGGATTCGTTACAGGAGTTGTTACTGAAATGTAGTGTTTTCTTTGTCTTATGTATGCTACCCTGTCTTTGAATTCGTTGAAATGATGGTTAGCTTATCATTTGAAATTGCTTTGATATTGCAGCATTTTGGTAAGGAGATAATTGCAAAGGAGCTTCAGCTTAATGAGGACCATGAAGATGTTCACCGGGTGTATCTTGCCATATACAAAAGCTTTGTTGAGGTGTGAATCTAAACTCGTAACCAGCCATGAAATTTGTATTTGCACATTTGTAATCTGGAAAATTTCATTAAAGGATGGGAGAATGACTGTTGATTAGGAATGAACAATACCAACCATGAAGTCTATGAGCTTAGGGTTGCGTAAACATAGGGATACTGGGGGGAGGGAGTTTCAGAATCTATACTGCTTCTTAACTGCTTCTTGGGTTAAAGATTGTATAATATAGGCATATATTATCAATCAATTGTCAAGTTGCGTACTTATGCTCAAGGTTTACAAGTGACTCAGGCGTACAGAACTTCATTACATGAACTGTCATCTGGCATCAATTTTCTATTTTCTGAGGCACATCCAGCTGTCCTTTCTTATTCATTTGTGTGCTTGTTTGTCTACTATTTGTCTTAATTTTTCTGTACATTATTTTTCCACGTGATGTACCAAAAAAGCAATGTGTCTTTCATGTACCAGGCACTTGATGCAATTGATAATGGAATCAATCAATATGACACAGAGCAAACCCCCAAGTATGTGAACAATACTCACTTGTCTTCACGTGTTGGGCGTCTTAATCCAGACTGGACTGATCCAGATCAATCACCTGAGAAGGAAAATGCCGCGTTTCAGCAGGCAATGGTGCTTGCCGGAAGTGAGTTTATGGAGGTATGGTTTATGCCTGTCTATTTGGTTGATATGTTTTATTCATCAACTGCTTAAGGACTTGATAAATTATGTGTGCATCTTTGCTTTTCTTCAAATGGGGTTGTCCTGGATTCCACTAAATCCAAAGCAGAACATCTCCTGTTTGTATGACTATATTTCTGCCTGCCCTGCCAGAGTGTCCGCTTTCACATCAAGTCGTGGCTACCCGCAAGATCTATCGTCATGGAGTGTTTGCTGTCAAGAGGAAATGTTGACCCAAGTGGAGAAATCATGGTTTTAGATAGATTCTGCCCGGTAAGATCTTGATAGTTTCTGTTCATTTTTGGATATCTACAACTGATTTTTTTGGACTGTTGGTCTCTGATGCAAACTGTTGAATAATAAAAACTGTAGTTGACGCTTCTAAGTACCGACTCTGGATGTTTGCTTACTTTGTTGGAGTGAGCGTTAGCCATTCAATATTTATTGTACTAATTTTATGTTTCTTGTTCTTTAAACTTATTTCAGCAAATGCTTTTTTAATTAATAACAGACTGACATATGAAAATGATATAGTACTAAGACTACCAGCGCATGTAACCTGAACGCTTCTCCATTATGGCAGTGGAAACTTCATCTATTTGAGCTAGAGCAGGAGCTGAAGACTGATCCTCTGACCAAGTATGTGCTGTATGAGGTAAGAAATGTGACCCCTTCCCAGTCATCCGATATGAATTCCATTGAGTTTTCTTTGGACAGTGTGAGTACACTTGTGCATAGTGACCACCAAAAAGCTAATCTGGAACAGAAGTGGTGTAATGCTTTAAAGTTTAGTAATGCTGGCAGTTTTGCAGCCAGCACTGCTATCAACTGTCTTTGCATGTTTTGTTTTTGTTGCTGCAACCCATTTCAACTAGTTTCTTCCTAGCATGTTTTTTGTTTCACCAGATTTTCGTACATATGACTTGGTTCACATAACTGCAGGATGAGAGGAGCAAAGGCTGGCGAGTGCAAGCCGTCTCTGTTGCACCCGACAGATTCGAGAGCCGAAAGGCTCTCCCAGAGAAGTGGAGGGGTATGAGAGATGATGAACTGTCAAAGGAAACAGGCATACCTGGTTGTGTGTTCATTCACATGAGTGGCTTCATTGGTGGGAACAAGACCTACGAGGGGGCACTGGAAATGGCAAGAGCTGCCCTCAAATGCTAATTCAACCGAAGCACCAAACAGCCTTACCCATGTTATGACTTGAGTTCAAAATGCGGCGCTGCAGCACCAATTTTACCACTGACATGTTTGGCATTTGAGTATGTATGTTCTGAGGCGTAAAACATCCACTTAGTAGCAGAGATTGGTTATCCGTATGAAGCTAAACCACAAGAGTTACATTTGATTACATATGATGAAACTCATTAATTTGTTGGCCTTCACCATTGTCTCATTACTGCTGCTGCAAGCACTTTATATGCATAAGAGACCGAATTATAATACTACATCCGATCCATATTAATGGGTACACACTTAGTACAACTTTGTACTGGAGTTGTATTAAGTGTGTGCCCATTAATATGGGTCGGAGGGAGTATCATACATATGTATCTGCAGTTTGGGAACTGCAACAAGATTAGTAACAGGTAAACATCTGAATTGGAATTTCGAAATGAAGAATTACACGTGGTGAAACACTATGGATGTTTGTACGTAGACTAGATACAACTGTATGCACGAGCTATGCAAGAATTATACAGACGTTTCAACAGTTCTATGCACGAGCTATGCAAAACAGGGACACGAATTATGCAGACATTCAACAGATCTATGCACGAGGTATGCAAAGCAAGGCCAAGAATGATACAGGAATTAAACAGTTTTGGATATGAACTTCACGGTCACGCCTTGACACGCTTGGCGTCGGCGTAAGCAGTCTCCAAGTCCCCCAGGAAGAAGATGATCCGGTCAGATATCTGCCTCTTCTCAGCTTCAGCACTCTGCGGCTGCGCGTCGTCCTTGGCGTCGCAGCTGGTGCCCAGGTAACTCTGGATCTCACCTTGGTAGATCAGGTAGTAGTCGTTTCCTTCCCTGATGATCCTGACGCCCCTGGAGACGACACAACAGAGAGGGATGATGACCTTCAGAGTCACTCACATAGTCACATACTACTAGCTGTAAAATTCGAGCGTCAGCTGAACAACTTACAGTCCGTATCGGTCGCACCGGTCCTGCACGACGAAGACGTCCTTCCATGGCTTGGAGCTCTCGGGTTCCGGCGCGTAGAACGCCGCGGCGTCTGCCCCCCATCTGGCCTCGAACAGCTCGCGCCACAGCTCGTCGTCGCAGGTCAACGCGTTCCACTTCCTGCAGACTGTACGGTTTGGGCAAATTCGGGCCACCGCACAAATTCTGAATTATGCCACTACTACAGCACAGACTGAAGAACATGATAGCTAACAAAATGCCATCATAAGGAAGGATAACGGAGAATTATTTTTTGGTTGCCAAGGAAACACCAAGAAGGATGTCGACATAAGAAGTAACGGAGGAGTTGGTTTTGATGGAATGGAACCTTGGGGAGCAGCGGCGAGGGACTGGTGATCTAGGAGGTGGAAGATCTTGAAGCACAGCTCCCCAGGCAACCCATCCATGTGGTCTGTGGAGAACAGAACACGACCCCGGGAACGGAATTTCCCCCCGGAATTCTTCTTTCAACGGCGAAATTCTCGCAGCCCACCGGAGCGCGCGAGCGATCACCTTGCTCGCCCAGCTCGGAGGAATCACGGAGAGGCTGATGGAGAGGGACGATGACGATGAGCGGTGAGGAGTGGAAGAAGGTGAGGACGTGAGAGGGGGAAAGAACATGCGGCAAGGAGAAGCAAAGGTGAAAGGTCGTTGGCCACCGGTAGTTAGATGCAACGGCTTGCGGTCCCTCCCTCCCTCATTGGATGCAGTAGAAAGCACAGGCGGCCGGGCATCTTCCTGTGGCTGACGCGCGGGTCCCACGGAGGCCGACTGTGCGTGCCGTCCCCGGCGGTCATAGAGGCGGCGTATACAAACCTTGTCTCGGCCTGCGTCGTGCGCTCGTAGTGGCAGATCCTACGAGACAGAGCGGCGAGATATGACACCTCGAATGCGGTGGCGCGCCCGCATCCGGCGAATCCCACGCCAAGCCGCAGATCACGTCACGTGCTACGCCACCGCTCCGCCGTTTACGCCTACCACCTTCGTTTACGGACTCGCCTGGGTTTCCGCCTTCCTGAACCGTCCTCCACACTGCTGCACCGGGACACTTCCACACTCGTGGCGGAATCAGCAGCAATCGGCACACACCGCCGCCGACGCCCCTCTCGCAGATCGCTCGCAATGGCGAGGCCTTCGCGCCAGGCCCTGGCCACGCCGTCCGCGACCTCCCTCCGCCGCCTCCTCCGCCGGCCTCGGCGTTGCGGAAAGCCGCGGCGGCGCTCCTCCTCGCCACGGCGGCCGTGGCGCTGCCCTGCGCCGTGCTGTACCGGGCCGTCCTGTCGTACACGCCTCCACCGGTGCAGGTCGCATGGGACGCACCTCGTGCTCCGCTTATGGTCCCGGAGGCCGAGGTCCTCGATCCCATTTCCGCCGACAATCTGGTGCGCTTCTCTCCGCCATCCTCCTTCCCCGCCTCCTCGTCGTTAATGTTGCCATTTTCTCCTCTTCCTTACTTGCGAATTCTGAAATTACCTGTCTTAGCCTGTTGGGCGGTCAGCATTACTGTTATCCAGGCCTCATTTGTGTTGCTAATATCCCTAATTTTATCGCTTGACCTTTAGGATCAACTGATTT